>CM072802.1:39615000-42317500 GCA_037013495.1 Hippophae tibetana | reverse complement strand
TAGATCTAATTAGTTAGAGGTTAATTAGAAAAATTATGATAAGTTAGAATTTTCATAGATGGCCAAGCATGCAATCATGTGTAAATAAGGTAATGCAGAAATAAAAATAGATTGACACATGATATTTTTAGATGGATACAACCTAGTCAATACCAATGACCTAAGAGGAAAAATAACAGTCCATCAAACCAACTATCCACTATGAAAAATAAGGTCCAATTACAAAGCTAGGTCATATAATACCCACCAAGATAAACCCCCTAGTAATCTACTTACAAGATACAACTTTCCTTCATATTCTTTTCAAGAAAGTTGTTTAGATCCGGACAGACGTTTCCACAAGTTGAGTCACACAAGAAATCAAACCCGTTCAACCAATACCTAAAAAGTTAGCACAATTATACAAGGGAAAAAGTGTCCTATAGCATATTCAAAAATGAATAACCCTACTTAGATGATTTAGTAATATGTAAAATAATTCAAAATCAACTACCAACCCTAGAACAATAAATTATAACACAAGTTCAATAAAGATAGCTTCTTTAAAGATTAATAATCAAACCAAATAATTATGATAAGATATACAAAATTATTTGATCCAATAATTCAAGAAAGAAAATAAAGAAAAAGATATAAGAACATATGATCAAAATATTATAAACAAGTTAGGCTTATTAAAAAATCAAACATAATCATCAATGTTTGATAGATTAACTAAATAAAGAAGCCTAAAAAGTTATGATTTTATATTTTCTAAACAATAGAGATATTAAGATGAAGAGAATAATGTTATTGTATGGTTAACAGAATTGTGAGCCAATCGTATGATTAAATAGTATAAGTAGAAATACTAGGTCAAAGGTCTATTAAAAATATGTCCTTGAAAATGTTGAAAATAATTTATAACATAATGAAAATATAGAAATAAATAAAATTGGCTTGAGTAAAAATTAGGTCAAACTTGAAAACCAGGCCGCCTAATTGATCCAAAACTAACTCAACCGATCGAACTTGGTAGCTCAATCAATCTAGTGAAATAATTAATTAAATCTAAAATAAGTCTATGGATCTTCTAATTAATCTCGATTGATCTAGTGCTCAATGGATTGATTATTAATTCCTCAATTGACCGAGTGACTATATGCACCATGTTCCTATATATCTAATATGCATAGGAATAGAGATATAACTTAGATGTGATTGATCTATTCATTTTTCATTAGTTTAGTGTATATAATAATAGAAAAACGAAGAATGTTCATAAGAGTGGAGTGAGTAAACAACGAATAGAAATTAGAAACATAACTCTTCCTATGTGTAATACTTCATAAAGAATTTTCAAATTTTTAATTTTGAATCTCCCCTAAATTGAATATTCCAATTTTAAATCTTCCTTTTTTTCATACGAATAAATAATATAACATTGAAGCCTAAATCCAATATGAGGAAGAAGAAGATGTATGCTATAAACCCCAAAACAATGTAAAAAGGGAAAAATTTGATAAAATTTGATAAAGTTTTGTTAATAGAGACAATAGATTGAGCTTAACATGAATGCAACATTACACATATAGGAAAATTGATATATGTAACTATTCATTAGAAAACAAAGACATAGATAAACAAGACACACACATACTAACACAAATAGTGACTTAACTACAATTACATAAAGTAAGATAAATATTCAACTACAATAGTATGTTAATTAATACACTTATGATTAGTTATGAAAGATTTAAAGAAAAAAGCATTATCAATCTTGCAAAATTTTTATTTGAATTCAAAATTGCACATAATAACAATTTTTTCTTACTAAGAGAGACTTGAATTTTTTGTATTCCCACTCAATAATGCACTTTCTTTTTATGCATTCAATTAGTTTTTATTATTTACAACTATTTCCTTTATCATATTATTTTTCTTTTGTAGAGAACATATGTATGTGCCAATATTCTTAACACGATGACTTTCACTCTAGTTATAAGGTACCATCTCTGCTCATTATAGTAGTTTTAACACATCATAGTAGATAACCCTAAACTATGTATTTCTTTATAGTATCGTTTTATACAATGAAAGTTAGTATTCAATCATAATTTTCATATTCAAGGTTATCTTATGCTCTAAAATTTCATATAAATAATTATAAACTTATAGCATAACATACATATGTGTTTATTGAGTGTGTGAGTAAGTTCTTGTTGACATTGATTTCCAGATGTAAGAAATATGTAAATGCACGAGTCATAGTATCCACATAGTCAAAAAAATTAAAGTAACATGTAATGTTCATTTAAAGTTAAAGAAAGTATACTTCCCTGTTATATATATATATTTGAGAAGTTATGGGTTAATAAAATCTTTTGGTATTTCAACATAGACTTTTTCACTAAGTAATCCATTTAAGAAGGCATTTTGAATTTCATAAAGCATGCAATGGCAAGTAAAATCCTAATTGATTCTAACCTAGCTACAAGAGCAAATGTTTCATCAAAATCAATTCCTTCAACTTGTTTATATCCTTGTGCAACTAGTGTAGCCTTGTTTCTAATCATAACAAATTTTTCATTAGATTTATTTTTAAACACCCATTTGGTTTCTATGATATTTTTATCTTTAGTCTAGGAACTAAAGTCCAAACCTCATTCCTAGTGAATTGAGCTAGCTCATCCTGCATGGAATTCATCCAAAATTCATCTTTTAAAGCTTCATTAACATTTTTTGGTTCTATTTGAAAAACATAATAAAGATGAGTTATCTTATTTACATGTCTTCTTATAGTTTCCACACTTGCATTTGGATCACCAATGATGTTTTTAGTTGGGTGGTTTTTGACAGTACTGTTAGCCTTTGAGTTTGAGTGTTCGGTATGGTGACCTTGCCATCTAAGGCTGACTCTTCGTCTACCTCATTATCTACCTTTTTAGTGTTAGGAGTTTCATCAATCTATTCCTTAGTTGGAAAGCTTGTGCTTAAAGTTTCAATTTTATCACCAATCACTGACGTACTAGTAATTGCATCGTTTATAACAACATTGATGGACTCCATCACAGTATTATTTCTTAAGTTGAACGCTCTAAAGGCACAACTTGTTAATGAGTAACGTAGAAAGATACCCTTATCGCTTCTAGATTCAAATTTTCCTAGATTCTCACAATCTCTAAGGATGTAACAATTACTTTCAAATACATGTAGATGTTTAAGATTAGGTTTCTTATCTTTCATAACTCATAGTGAGTTTGACTTGTATCTAGATGTTGGTAGACACGATTTATTATATAGTATGAAGTACTTATTTCCACACCCCAAAACTTCTTGGGAATGTCTTTTGTATGTAGTAGAACTCTTGTCATATCTTGTAACACTCGATTATTCCTTTCTACTATCATATTTTATTGTTCGGTAATTGGTGTTTAGAGTTCATGAGTTGTACCATGTTGTTTGCAGAATTCAACATATCTTAAGTTTTCAAATTCCTTCCCATGATCTATCCTTAGTCTTATTAAATTGGTTATTCTGTTGCCTTCTTCAATTTGTAGTTTAAGACAAAAGGAACTAAATAAGTTGAAAGCATCAAATGTTTATTTTAGGAATCCAACCCATGTAAAACAAGAAAAATCATCAACAACAAAAATAATATACTTCTTGCCACCCAAAATCTCAATGACCAATGAGGTTAATGTGAATTAACTCAAGTATTTTTCATGTTATCTCCTTTGATTTTCTTATGAGAAGAGCAAGTTTTTTTACCAAGTTGGCATGGTTTGCAAAAAGCTTTTCTAGTTGTAGAAAGCATAGGTAGACCATGCATAATTTTATTTTTGCTCAAGTTAACAAGATCTTTACAATTGGTAATAGGGCCTACATCAATGTAGTATCAATTATCTTGGGACATAGTTACTCTAGCCATAGATTCACCTTTTTGATCTATTATAATACAATGATTGTTAGTAAATTGTACAGTATAATTTTTGTCACAAATCTGACTTATGCTTATAAGGTTGGTTTTAAGTTCATCACTATACAATATATCATCTTACCTAGACATACCATCAATTTGAATTATACCTTTACCTATAATCCTTGATATATTTCCATCACCAAAAGTAATTGTTCCTTAATTATATTTTCCAAAAGTTTTGAAAAGAGAATGATCACTAGTTATATGTCTAGAATAACATCTATCAAAATATCAAGCAGTAGAAGACTTAACTTTAAATGTAGTATGGGCTACACAATAATTTAAATAAGATGTTTTAATTCGAACTTTTCTAGTATTTTGAATTATGTTCTTATTTCTAAAAATATGACTGTTGTTTCTTGAATAAGATGTATGTAGATTATCAGAATAATTATAGATCATCAATAATCTACATCTAGGTCTAATATATCTCTGATGACTCTATGAAAGTAAGTCATTAGCTCTCCTTTTAACTTAATATTTACTTGTTTTATTCAATAAATAGTATTTTTAGGGCTAAAAACATTTTAATATATACTTTTTAGGGAAAATGGGTGAAAGTATAATTTAAGAAATGTTTTGGGATCTTTTTAGAATTTTTAATGTAAGACCAACCAAAACATGCCACATGGCCTTCCACTTAAGTAGAGGACCTGACTAGGCAAGCCATGCAAACTCCATGCAAGTAGGGACAATGAATCATTAATATGCGTGTGAGGAGTGAAGAAGTGTGTGACACGTGTTGACATGACATTCAATCCGAATTTAAGCGCTGTCAAACAACCCTGCCATATGTCGTCACATGATTTCTCCTCGCGATCTACCAATGTGCCATGTAATCTACATTCGTAAATCACATTGCACCACATGGCGCTAACTCAGCATGTATTGACTTGGACTAGTCTCCCCTACCACACATCACTCTATGATTCACCCAATGAATTCTATGTGCCACGTGTAGCATTGTGATTGGCTAACACTATTAAATTTTACTTTTTTATCTCAACCCTTGATCTAAAACTGATTTGACTGCTCAAATTATATTTGAGCTATATTTAAGCCCTTAATCACCCCATAAACCTTTTAGTTATATTTTCATTTTTTTTGTTTTGTAGGTGAATAAATGTGGTGAGCAATGGTACAATAAGAATGAGAATTTCAGCGATAGATGTGGTGTTCCATGATTAAGAGAATTTTCTTTTCTTTTATCTTTTCTTATTTATATGTGCACATTAGAGACAATGTGTAATTTAAGTTTGGAGGAGGGAACTTCATTCTCTACATTAGTATTTACTATGCATTTTAAATTTTTGAGGGATTTTTTTCTAATTCTTAAGATGTTTTTAATCATGATTTGGGTAGAAATTAACAAATATATGCAAACTAAATGCATTCATGTTTGATATGAAACATATGAACTCAATGATAAAAATTGGTTATCATGACTAGGAAAAGGAATGTAATATATTTGTTAAGATATTTACATTAATCATATGATGTGCTTGCTAGTTTTGATTGAATTGATTCAATTTTTTATGCACATTTTCATGATTGATTTTGGTGTGCTTTTGAGAGAAAATTTATAGTAGTTTATGTGAGTCAATGAGATATACTAAGTTTTAGAATCTATTTGATCGTGCCTTAAGGGAAAATCCTAAATAGTATTTAGTAAGAGAAATGATTTATGCTATATTTGAATTGATCGAGCCTTTCACGTTAACCATTGTTAATATATTTAGTCACACATTTGAGTCTGACAAAGAACCATTCATTTATTTAAGACATATGTTATGCCTAACTAATAAGCATTACCTTTATCCTTGCACCTTTAGCATATATGAAAAGAAAAAAAAAGAATTAAAAATAAGTTTATGTGAAATAAAAGAATATAAAAAGAATGACAAGAAAGAGGGTCCACTAAAATATCAAGTTAAAGCTCAATGGCATTTAAAAAGTACATGATGAATAAAATGAAAGCTAAGGTGTGGAAAGAGTCTAAATGTCTTCATTTATCAACCCTCCACCTAAGCCTTACATTACAACAATGTAAAGTCCTTATTGATCTTGAGTTAAGTGCATATTTATATTAGTGGAGAGGGATGTTAAAAATAAATTTTGGAGACTTGTTCTAAGATTGAATTGATTAGCATGCTTATATAGGTTGATTTCATAAGTGCATTGGATGATATCATGTGCAACACACACACACAAATCAATTTGAGATGGATAGTTTTCACGAAATATGCATGTACTAATAGAAGTATATTTATGATTATTCAATAAATAGTATTTTTGGGGATTAAAATATTAAAATATAAAATTTTAGGGAAAATGGGTGAAAATATAATTTATCAATTTTTTTGGGATTTTTTTTATGAATTTTAATGCCAAACCAATCAGAAGCTACCACGTGGCCTACCGTGTAAGCCAAGGAGTTGACTGGGAAAGCCACACGGATGCCACGCAACTAGGGACAACATTTCACATGCCATGTTTTGGCATGGCATTCAAATTGAGTTCGAAGCTCGGTCAAGTGATTGCTCCCTGTGATCCACCAATGTGCCACGCCATCTGAATCTGCGAATCACATTGTGCCATGTGGTGTTAACTCAGCATGTGTTGGACATAGACCAATCTTCCTTGCTACATGTTGCTCTCTGACTCACCTAATGAATTCCATATGCCACATGTCGTGCTATGATTGGCTAGCGTTGTTAATTTTGCTTGTTTTTATCTTTGCCCTTTATCTGAAGCTAGTCTAACGGTCCAGATTGCACCTGAGCTATAATTAAGACCATAATCACCCCCATAAACCCTAATGAGCCATTATTAGCATAATTTTGATTAGTTTTTGGAGCTAAAAAGAAAGAAATACAGAAAAAATTCAAAAGGAGATACAATTTTTGGGAGATTCAAGAGAAAATTAATACTAAAATTCAAGAGATTGATTGTATTTCATCTTCTACTCTCTTTTTTTATCAATCTTTATGTCTTTCTTTACGAAAAATATGAGCTTTGTGGACAAAATTATATCTAGTTAATTTATTAATCTATGGATCTTATGAACCCAATTTTCACCATATGATGATCTAATATTTTACCTCAATTATAATTATAATTTAATTATATTATTTAATCTGATTTTTATGCTATTAATATTTTGGCTAACAATTTATCTATAGAGGCAATTAAATAGATTTGAGAGAATTATTTAATCGTTTATCTTGATTAAATAACATGCATAGTTTCTAGGTAGAGTGTATGATTCTTATGTATGTGATCAATAATTGATGAACTTAATTAGTAGTATGCAATTTAACTGGCATGAGAGTGTGATTAAATTAATTACTATATGGTGTGTAGTTTACTTAAGAGAGAAATACATGCTAAGTTAGATTCAAGTGATCATGTAATTAATTTATAATTATATTGAGAGGATTTTAGTTATTCACATGTTTAGAAAATGGGAGATTAAGTATTCTTAGATATTTTCTCATATATCTTCTTAGGTACCAAATCTAATTTAATTAATTATTTCTATTTACTTTTAGTTATTTTAATTTTTCTTACTTAAAATATAAAAATACAAAAAAAAATGATTTTTATTTTTCTTAGTTTTAAAAATTATTTTCCCATGAAATAATTTTCTTGGGAACGATATTTTCTTATCATTATATTACTTGTTGCGATACATATACTTTCATATTTATTGCACACATAATTTGTGTGGCGATTAGTCCTTTTCTACCACATTTGTAAAATATAGAAACAGATGTGTGTGAATGGTAAGGATCATAAGGTTTTACAAACACAATGAATTTTGAAGAGGTTGGTGTAGTGTGCTCATTTACATATGTCTCCAAAATCCTTTCCATAATCAAGAATCTTGTTCAAATTTTCAACTTCAATTGTTAGCCTTTTCACAACTTCCATGGATTGTTTTAGCTCTTGCACCAATTTTTCTTTATCAGCAACAAACTTGTTATTTTCTTCTTTCAAACTTGGAAGACTCAAATTCAAAGCATTACTTTGGTCTTCCAAAATCTTATTTTTTGGAAGAATAGAAAGTTTAATATCATCAACATCTAAGGTATCACACTTAATAAGATAATCCATAACAAGGTTCTAGGACATTAAGTGTAACTAGTGATGGATATGATACTAAATAAAAGTTTCTATTTAGTTACAGATATAATTAGCTACAGCAGTGAATAGATAATCAGGAAAATTATGACAAATTAATTTTTTTGTAGACAGCTAAGCATGAAATCAGATGTAAATGAAGTAATGCGGAAATGAAAAAAATGGACACATGATAATTTTGGTGAAAACAACCTAGGCCACACCAATGACCTAAGAGGAAAACCATCTATCTACCAAACTATCTAACTATCCACTATGAAAAATAAGATTCATTCACAAGGTCAGGCCTTATACTACCTACCAAAATAAAGCCCTTATGTAATCTACTTACAAGTCATTGTTTCCTTCATATTCTCTATAAATAAAGGTGTTCAAATTCATACTGACATTCCCATAATTTGAGTCATACAAGCAATTAAACTTGCTCAACCAATACCTGAAAAGTTAGCACAATAACCCAAGTGAAAACGTGGTGCTAGAGCGGATTCAATAATAACTAACCCTAACTAGATGATTTAATAATATATTAGATAAATCAATAGCAAATAGCAACCCTAGAACAATCAGTTTAAGCATAAGTTCAATAAAAATAGCTAATGATTGATAATCAAACCAAATAATTATGATATGACATATATAATTATTTAATCCAACAATGCAAAAACAGAAATAAAAAAGAAGCTATAAGAACATATAATCAAAATGTCATAAAAAAATTAGGCTTATTAATCAATTAAATACAACCACCAATGTTTGATAAATTAATTTAATAAAGAAACCTAAAAAATTATGATATTATATTCTTAAAACAAGAGAGAGATAAAGATAAAGATAATAATTGTCTTATATGATTAACAAAATTGTGAGCCAAATGTATGATTAAATAGTATGAGTAGAAACCTTGGGTCAAAGGTCTATTACAATTTTTTCCTTGAAAATATTTAAAAACTTTAAAACATAAGGATACTATAGTAATAAAACAAATTGGCTTGACTAAAAATTAGGTTAAACTTGAAAACCCGATCATTTGATCGATCAAACAAAGCCACTTGATCGATATAGTCAAGCTTGATCGATGTAGTGAAATAATTAATTAAATCTAAAATAAGTTGATCAATCAACTCATTGTTCTCGATTGATCTAGGGCTCGATCGATCGAGTATTAATTCATCAATCAATCTAGTCTTGTAAAAATTAATTCATCTAGGTAATTAAGCTCGATTGATCTAGTCATTGCTCGGTCGATCAATTGACCTATATGCATTATGTTTCTATGTGTCTAATTTGAAATCTAATGTGCACTAGAATAGAGATATACCTGAGATATGATCATTGAAGCTCATTAATTTCTTTGACTTGAAAATATTCTTGAAAGACATACCTAGAATTAAAATCACATTCAAATGTTTTATTCATGAATATTACCAACACTTATAAACCTTATAGTTGTTAACAATCTTCATAGATACAAAAAACCTAGTTCTTAAAATTAATTATCACTTATATATGATCATATATACTTGTGTGTTCTAAATCATTTCAAGTAGCCAAAAGGATTAAAAGTCAAAGGAACAAAAAGGTTTGGTGTGTTAGCGAAAGAATAGTCTATATGAAATTAAGAAGCTAGGCACCATGACAATGGTACAAGAAGTTTGAATCCTTCATGGTATAGCATGAATATCAAAAAATAACTTCTAACCATTGTGTATATATGAAAAAGATTCATTGATGATGAATTATGATATTTCTTTATGTTGATAATATGTTGATTGTAGGCCAAATAGTAACAAAATCGTCAAGTTGAAGAAAAAACTCAGTAAGCCTTTTGCCATGTATCGAGAAGGTATTGTTACAATTTAACATGGATAAAGCAAAGTCAGTTGCTACTCCACTTGCTAGTCACTTCATATTGAGCTCACAATAGAGTCCTATATGTGAGAAGGAAAAAGAGGAAATGACTATAGTCCATATTCCTCAACCTTTGGTAGTTTTATGTATGTTATGGTGTGTACAAGAACTGATATAACATATGCAATTGGTATTGTTAGTAGATACTTGTCAAATCAAGGAAAATAGCATTATATAAGGTGAAGTGGATTCTAAGATACGTCAAATGTATTTCCAAAATGAGTTTATGCTTTGGATGGAAAAGATAAACCTTAACTGATTGGCTACATAGATGTATATATGGTAAGAGATCTTGATTTTAGGAAGTCAACTTCTAGATACCTTATTACTTTTTCAAGTGGAGTTTATTCATGAAATTAAGGCTACAAATATATGTTGCTTCGTCAACTACAAAAGTGGAGCTCATTATAGCTACTGAAGCTTTAATGGAATGCTCTAGATAAAAAGATTCTTACAAGAACTGGGACAACAATGAAAAAAGTATATTTACATTGCAATAGTCAAAATGCTATCCACTTAAGCAAGAGCTTGAGTTTTGACTCGAGGTTGAAGCACATTGATGTGCAATATCACTAGATACGTGATATTGTCTAATCCAAGTAGCTACAACTTGATACCTATACTGAAGACAACAACTTGGATACGATGACCAAGTTCTTATTTGAGGATAAGTTTGAACTACATTAAAAAATAGCAGGCATGGTGGAGCTTTTTGCATAAATTGGGAAGGGAAGATTGAAAATTTTTGCTGAGGAGAGAAGAGGAAATGAAAAGAAATTAAAAGAAAAGAGAAATATAGAAGTCAAAAACAAAATAAGAACAATAATGAGTAAAGTTTTCTCTCTCTAATTCATGCTATAAACATTTAGTAAATTCAATATTATAAAATGCATTCATTAGAAGTTAAGAATCAATATTGAAGAGAACATATCAGTATTGAAAAGGAATTTAAAAAACTAAACTCTAGACTTTGAGAGAAAAAGGAAAAATATAAATTGTATATGAAGACGTATTCTCTTGAGTAAAAATTGAAGAGAGTATTAAGCCTTATTTGTTAGTGGGATTATTTTGTATTTTCATTTATTAGTAAATTTATAATGGAAGATATTATATATTTTGTTAACTTATTTTATTAACACAAGATTATAAAAAGTTAGATCCATGGACCACTAATATTTCTTACATGGCTCTTATTTTTTTGTTATCTTTTACAACATTTTGTCACTAGTCATATCACAATTTGTATGATTAAAAATGAGTGTATAAATTTATATGTTCTTAATATTTCTCATTGTCATAAATGTTTCTTATTTCTCATTAGTATAAGTATGTTGATATTGTAACACCTAACTTTTTTTTTACAATTATAATTTATTAATATTCAAAATATTTTTTATAATAATAGATCACCTTGTATATACCTAAAAGAACATTTGGATGCAAAGCTTCGATAAAAGTAGTTCAAAAGTAGTAGTCTTTTGTTTTTTTTTAAAGAAAAAAAAAGGCGTTATGAAGACTTAACTCTGAAAAAAGCATCTCCAAGAGTTTTAAATGTAAGCCTACAAATATTAAAAATACTTCTTATATAATTGAGAAATACATAAAAGAACACTTTATAATCCAAAAGTCCCATTTAACAGTACATCCAAACGGGCATGTCTTATTAATGAGAAGGAAAGGTGATTAATTATGAACATCCTACAAATAATTTTTTCTATGCTTTTATATTTTATATTTTATTTTTTCAACTATATATTTAATTTATAATAATTTTTATATAATATAATTAAAAAATTAAAAAATTAAAAAATTAAAAATAAAAATTATTTTTATCCTTACAGAATTACTTTTTTTTTTTGTAACAATCATACTTAATTATCTTTTTACTTCTACGATAGCTTTTTAATAACAAGCATACCAAATGAATCATTAGGATTCATTAAAAGGGAAATGTTAAGACCTTATCGAATGTGCATCGTATCAATATTTGAAGAAATAATCAGAAAAAGAAATAAATGTTTTCCTTCGTATATTTTCTTAATTTGTATCGGATATGTACATTGTTTATATATACAAATATCAATTACTATTTCACCAACCACCGTGCTTGAATTACATGTTTTACAACTGCTTGGTAGGCGCCGTGTATATTGGTAGGCGTTTGGCGTTGTTTGTTGAATTCAATAGAGCATCTATCATCAACATTTGATGCCCAATGGACATCACATAAAGAAATGAGATGCAATGGAGAGGACTTAAAAAAGGTCAAAGTTATGATGATAGTACCTTTAAGATACCATAGTAGACGTTTAACTGCTATGCAATGAACATCTGTAGGATATGCCAAGAATTGGCAAAGTTTATTCACATTAAAAGACACATCAGATCATGTAAATGTGCAGTATTGGAGACCCCTAACCACATTGCTATACATATTAGCATCAACCAAAGGTTGAACATCCAATTTGCTCAAGCTTTTTCTAGTCACCATAGGAGTATCACTATCCTTGGCTGACTCCATATCACATTTAAGCAAAAGCTCCATAATGTATTTCTGTTGATTAAGACACAAAACATCATCATGAATAAGAACCTCCAACCCAAGGAAATATTGCAGAGTACCAAGATCCTTAAGAGCAAATATGAAGCGAATTGAAGAAATCAAGGTATTGACATGAGAGGATGAGTTGCTTATGATAATGATGTCATCAATATATATAAAGAAATAATATAAACAACCTACAGTGCTTGAAATCAGTAAACAATGTATCTGCAAACTTGGATGCTTGAAATCCAAATTCCAATAGTGCAAAACTCAAATTAACAAACCAAGCTCGGGGATCCTACTTTAACCAGTACAATGATTTTTTTAGTTGACAAACAAAACCTAAACCTTGTTCAAAGCCAGGGGATTGGACCATGAGCACATTCTCAGTAAGATCGCCATCAAGAAGAAAATTGTTCACATCAATTTGACTCAGCTCCCACCTTTTAGAGACCAAGCCATAGAAAGCACAATACGAATGGTGGTTGGTTTTACAATAGGAGAAAAAGTTTCAAAAAAGTCAATATTTTCAACCTATACAAGCCTCTTAGCTGCCAATCTAGGTTTGTATTTGTCCAAAGTCCTATCTGCTTTCAACTTCACTTTATACACCCACTTGCAGCCAATATCCACCTTCCTTCTAACTTTACCAACACCTAAGTCCCATTAGCTAGTAAAGCATCATATTATACTTTCATTGCTTAAAACCATTCAGGAACTTACAAAGTAGCTTTGTATGACTTTGGTTCTGAAAGAACAGCAACACCATGAACTATAAATGCATATAGCTTAGGTTTCATTATACCAGCTTTTGATATTGTAGTCACTTGGTAAGAATTAAAAGGTGGAACTCGTGAAGCATCCATAGGATGCAAAAAACCATTAGATGGTATTTCTTTATTTAATTATGACTCTATATATGAAGTTAAGATAGTAGGTTAAGAGACTAGAAATGCCACATTAATTGTAGCTGTGTAATCCGATGAGCATATTGGATAAGGCACATAAGACAAATAAGGAGTAGCTGGTAGATTGGCAGAATATAGAGCCGCTAGGGGATGACACTCCTCAAAAAAAGATGTAGAAGCAGCCGGTACTTCAGAAACAATGTTTCAGCCACAAAAGAAGAAGACAAAGTTTGAAAAGAATCAGGCATCCCAAGCCACATAGGCACATGAAGCATGAAGTTTTTGATTGAACCAGAAATAGGGGAACCATATAAAGTAGTGCAATGAAAGGGATAAGACACTTCATTGAACATAACAATTTTACTCATGTAAAATATACCAGACTTCAAATCAAAACACATATCCTTTTTGCTTAGCAGTATGGCCTAAGAACACATATTCAACATATCCATGATTATATGGCCTAATACATGGAAAGTACTAATAGCAAAACTTTATAAGAGTGAATAATCACATGACTTCTAATATAGAACCTCATATGGAGATTTTCCTTCAAGAGGTATACCCAAAATTATATAGGCACATGAGAATGGAATATAAGAGCAAGACACCTTTCAACAATCCTTCTATGGCGTGATTCTATCACTCCATTTTGCTCAGACGTGTGAGGACACATGCACCTATGCACAATACCTTTTGTAATAATAAATTAATCATATGTTTAAACTCAATTCCCCTATCAGTTTGTACCATTTTAATAGCTAGAGAATTATTTTTGTAACAAGGCTTTAAAGTACATAAATACAGAAATAATTCTATCCTTAAAACATAAAGAAAAAAACCAAATAAGTTTGCTATAGTTATCTGTAATGGATAGAAAATATCGCTTATTGTTATTTGAAAATTGAGGTGAAGTCCACAAATCTAGATATAATAAATGAAATAGATGAGCTGCTTTATAATGTGTCACCAAAAAAGGCAACTTATGGGCTTTTGCTATGTACAAAAACATCAGCTTTATTAACCTTGTTGATTGCCACACCATGAGAATGCATCATCCTAAGAGTAGTGTTGAATGAATGATGGTCTAATTTTTTTATTTTTTTTGCCAAAGGAAATAGGAAGTAATAGCTGAGTCACATGAACTACCATCAGTTTCTTTAACAATACAACCAACAAACAAAAAATCATCTACACCATATACTTTAGTAGTCACTTTTTAGAGTCCATTATTACTGGAACCCTAAAGCACTACCTGCTTGGAGTTATAGTCCTTCACACAAAAGGAACCAGAATGAAATTCAATGAATACATTATTGTCAATACACACTTTTTGAATAGATAAAAGATTAATAGCAACATTAGGAGTATAAAGTAAGTTGTTAACATTAAGCACACAACTATCATTAGTATGTAAGACACCAGACCCAACATTTGAAATAGGTAACTGATTACTATTTCCTACCAATATACCTTTTGAGCCAAGATATATAGATGAATTAGGAAGTTGATCAGCAGTTAGTGTAAAGTGATGACTCATACCAGAATCTAATAACCATATGCTGGAAAGATTGAAAGAGTTCACAATCGGTACTCAACCAGGGTAAGAAGATACAAATTTTTAAAGGACTTGTCCCCACAAGCAGTGCAAAAGCAAATATAACAGCAATAATAAATAACACAAGCTACTTTAATCAACAAATATATAACTCAAACCATGTGAAGATAATTAAAGCATTCTAATTAGAGATTAAACTTTAATAAGTGGAAACATATACAATTTAAACTCATATTATACTAACACACCTATAGATCATACATAAAATATGATATAACGAAGTAAACCCATAAATAAATCATATTTATGTAGTAACATCCTTGACTATGGAAACCATTATGTAGCAAACAATCGACTATGCAATAAAACAATCAACTCTGATAGAAATAAAACCACTAATACCTCTATCAATAGATATTTTTGTCCAAACTAATTATTTGTACCCTCGCTTGTTGCCTTTGCAATAACCTTATTTGACATATGAACTCGGCTCTCCTTTAAAGCCAACACCACCCAATATCATGTGATTAGAAACCATAAATTAATAATGTCAAGAACACAGTACTATATACCTTAAGGACCTCCCTCAATCACAGCCACCAAATATCACCAAAGGACACACAGTCCACACAAAATATCAAATCGTGTATGGGAAACACATAAATAACCCATATATGCACATAGTTAACGATTTGATCTCTCAATACAACAACTTATCGCACACAGCTAATACTATGAGAACTCAATTGACTTAGCTCAAACTATCTCTCATAGAGAAGTTCTCATAAATATAGTAAAATAGTCTACTATACTATTTTATGCTCAAACAGATGTATCACTACTATCGAAACTCAATCAAGATAATGAGTGAAAATGAAATTCAAAATAATCAAAAACATTGGTAGAGTTTCAGTACAAATTTTGAAATAATTACAACAATTAATAGGGGAATTTATAGAACATCACCAATGGCTAGGCCACTTTTCCACAGTCCTTACCATGGACCTTTCCAACCACCTCATCAAGGGTAAGTCAAGAGGTGTGGCGAGATGTGTGGCAAGGTGCCAAAAATCATAATTTTTGATTTCAAAAATAGCCGAGTAATTTCCAAAAATATCCATACCTGAAACAAACCAAAATCCAACACTCATTACCTAACATGTGATGAATGAATGAGTCACAAGACCAGCATTTACAAATACCGATATTGCAAAATTCCCTTTTTTATTTTATAATTTTTAAACTCTCGCAAGTGTAGGAATCATTTTATAAAAAATGATAAGTATACTCCCGAGGTCGATCTAAGGAAAGAATATATGTGGTTTTTAATTTATAAATATTCAAAATCTTAAAACAAAAAATCTTAAACATCTTGTCCCGATATTTTGGTTTGTTTGTTTCCTAATCTAATAACATAAAAATAAACATAAACGTAAATATAGATTAAATAAATAATAATGCAAATTTTATCATTAATAATAGTAGAGTATTTAAGGATATAATAATTAAGTTAATTGTGTTTGTTCATATTATTTAGGTTATTACATATATAAATTAATATTTATTGATTTTATCTTTTTGGTATGAAAGTGTCTTAAGCGGGGCCCAAATTCTTTTATTTAATATCAACTAACTAATATTCTTAAGTAGGACCTATTAATTAATTAAATTTTAAATTTCAGCTTTATTTCTAAGAAAATAGAAAACCATCTAATTATAACTTTAGGCGGAGTAAAATAATTAGACTTTATTTAAGGTGTCCAAATTAAAGCTAAGAATTTAATTTTTCAAGTACTAACTTTCAAGTTTTAAAACTAATACTAAAAATATGTCGTCAATACATTTTCGAATAATAGTTCTTATAAAAAACTTTTGAAATAGAGTTTGACTTTAATTATTGAGCGATTGTACAAACAAATAAAAGAGCATTACTCTAAATTAGACCGGATAATTAAACCTAAAAATCTAATTTTCAGATTTAAGTTTGTAAAGAAAATTAATATATTTCTCTATAACATCCTTAATATAAAACCTTGAATAAAAACAAAAATCAATTTATTTTATGGAAATGTTTTACCTATTTAATATTTCGCAAGCATAAAAATGTCACAATTATATCATATTTACAAATAGTCATTCATATTAAATTTAATTATAGACAAATTAAATATAACATATAAAAATAAAACATAAAATGATAACTATAAAGAATCCATTAAAATAATACCTTAAAAGAATCCTTACAACAGTTTGATGTTAATTTTGTTACTGGAAACCCTCCAAATGGATTTACATATCTACTTATTGAATCAAAAACTAAAAATTTATAAAAAAAACTAGTTCTTCTCATAAAGAGATCTTTAAAAATAAAAACTAAAAAAAATTAAAAAATTAAAAAATAAAACTTTCTAGAGAGAGAAAAAGCATAGAAAATTGTGTATTTTGGAATGAGGGAAAATGATATTTTTATAGATAAGAAAAAGGCCAAAAAAAAGGGAAAAATATTCCAAATTTTGAATTTGGCCGTGTTTGGGCAGGTTGGCACGTGTATGGGGCACAAAAATCTCAACGGACGAGCAGCTGGCACGTGTGAGACATAGCGAGGAGTGTGCAGGCGCACGCACGACACGACACAGGTGTTTGCTGGCATGCACGGGTGGTCAGCATTATGTGGCGCACTACACACATTTTTTGGTAGAGTTGGGCAACTAGGCGCGCGATTTTGGCCATTTTGACCCATTTTGTCCAATTTTTTCCATCTTTTTTACTTTTTCTTATTTATTTTCTCGATATATTTGTGATGTATTACCTCCAGTATTTTTTTCTTCGAGTCTTTAATTTATTTTTGAACTAAAATACCTAAAAAACAATAAAAAAATACTTGTGATTCCTAAAAGACAAATTTATATTAAAATATGATAAAATCATACAAGTATAAATATATTTAATCAATTAAAGTACATTAAATCATGGTAATTTTAGTACTTTTTAGGCACTCATTACAACCCCCAACCAGCTTCTTACTAGTCCCTTAGCAAGAGAAGCAATCAAAACTAAAATTAAACTAAAAATTAAACTATCTTAAATCACTATTATGGATTAACACGGTTGCATTTAGCGTATGCAACATGCTTTTAAACCCCTAAGTTTTCCTAGTGAATGAGTTTAAGTCTCATGAATGTTTTTAGTAATGATACTCATAAACATTAACAAAAAATGAAAACAAAATAAAACAAATAAAATAAAAAGTTAACTAAAATTTAAAATAAAGTAAAAAGACTAACATAAAATAAAGAAGTGAAATACAAAAAATATGTCATGCTTATAATCTCTTTCAAACTTCATAATTAAAATCTTAAGCATAGATTATTTCAACTTCCTAAACATTCATGATTTATTATTATAATTAGTTGAAAATCATTTTCATATTCCATATAAAAAAATGTATCGATTTAGTTTTACCCAATTTCAGTGTTAGAAATTCGAATTCGTTTTGACTCTCTTCCTCACAAGTCAATACTCTCAAAAACACTAATTCTATGGGTTCAAATACTCATACTAGTTTATATGCGAAAGAGCTGATGTGTAGAAATGAACTAATATATTCGCATATATATAAAGAAGAAAGGCTCAAAGTGTTATTTTAACGTTGATCTCATGAAAGGAATCAAATGTAAGGATTTATAAAATATTATACATTACTTTCATGCATCAATCAAATTCATCAAATAAAAATATCAAGTAATATGACTTTTAAAAGTGTAGGAATGTGCAATGACTTCTTAGGAAATTACTCCCTATATTTTCTATTCCATTAAACAATTTCTCACAATTGTTTAGGCTTTTTTTTTATCAAAGTATATAGATTATACTATTTATTTTTCTTTTCTCTCATTATTTTTGTTATCTTTTTTATATTCTTCTTCTTCTTCTTTTATAAGTGAATACATTTTATTTTAAGAGTAGACCCATGGACAGATTGTACATTTTTTATATGTTAAGGTGAGTGGTTAATATTTGGTTTTTTTGTTTGTATTTGTATATGTAACCCTAGATATATCTTTTTTTAATAGAAGTCGTGCATGAGTAAAGAAAGACATACACTATTAATTTTTACTTAAATCATTTAATCTAAGCAAATGAAAAATAAGACTTTATTAAGATGTAAAAATCCAAACATTCAATGTTAAGTCCTATAGAGATCATCTAATAATTTAAAGAAATAAGAAATGTGTTTGGAGTAGAAAAAATATATTTCACTAAGAATAAAGAAAATTAGGCTCAAATTATATCTCACAAGTAGTCTTCACTATTTGATTCCTAAACACTAATTTTGGGTTTAATATAATTTATACACCTTATCAAGAAATATTAGTAATGAAAAAAACTAACTAATTATCATATACTCCATGATATGTTTTCAAAAATTAACCTAACAATGCAAAAGACTTAACTATTTACTTAAATTTGATTTAAAGAAATGATAAATTTTTGTAAATTGTTTTTATAAAAAAAAATCCTAAAATTCTAAAACTAACTAAACCACACAAAGAAAATAAAATCAAACACAATAGAAATGAAAATGTGAACATAAAAATTCTAAAATTGTTAAACTTTTTGAAATTAAGCATGGTAATTTTTTACCATCCCCAACCTAGAACTTACATTGTACTCAATGTAATAATTATAAATTAAATATTAAGAGAAAAGAGAAGAAAAGTTACCTATTTTCTGAGAATATGCAAGTAGTGATGGAGAAATGTAAATGTATGCATCATGTTTATCATTAATGTTCACACAGATAGATTGTTGTGAACTTCTAACATCTCAACAATTATTTTTAGTTTTAACAATTCTAAAATTATTCACATGTAATTAAACTAAATTAAACAAATAAAAAAAATTAAAAAATTACCTAAAATTATGGGTTGCCTCCCATCCAGCGCTTAGTTTAATGTCTTAGCAAGAAACAACTTGAGGGATTTCATTTTAAGTAAACTCAATATCCCCACATCATTGAGTCAATCAAACCTACAAGTAAGACAAGGTTATCTACCTATACTTTTTCAGTCATGCCCTTATGGATTTTCAAAATATTTCTTTACTTAAAACTATGGACATGTGTGTGTTTTAGATAGCTCACTTCTAGGTGCAAGTCAAATAAATAAGGCATCGAAACACATTTGTACCTAGATCTAATAAACCAACTAACTCCTTTTATTACATATTGTAATTTAAAGATATTTAAAATTTGGAGATAGCTTCAACAATTTTTTTTATTTTTATTTTATCATAATTTCTAAGTTAAATAACATAATCAGGAGTACTCCAAGAAACAATGGTGGGGCAAAGGCTCCTTAAAACTATTCTCCTAAATAGAGCAATGTTATCAAGAAAGACTAGTGGCACAAAAGCTTCCAAGAACTAGTTTCATAGACATAACTCCCTTACATCATTACTTTTCATGTTATTAAAATCTAAATTAAGAAAGGTAATAAATTAAGTTAAGTAAAAATCAAAGTTAATTAAGTTAATAAATTAAATTAAGGAAAAATCTAAGTTAATTAAGTTAAATAAAATCTAAGTTCATTAAGTTAATTAAAATCAAAGTTAATTAAATTAATATATTAAATTAATTTAAAGTAAAAGTTAATTAAGATAATAAATTAAGTTAACTAAAAATCTAAGTTAATTAAATTAATAAATTATATTAAATTAAAATCTAAGTTATATAAGTTCATCAATTCAGTTAAGTTAAAATATAAGTTAATTAAATTTGTAAATAAAGTTAAATTAAAAATATATATTAATTAAATAAAAAATAAAAAAAATTAAATGAAAATTAAGACCTAAAAAAATTTCTAAAGAAAATAAAATTAAAAAGTTAAAGAAAATTAAAAAGTTAATTTTTTTTCAATTTGTTTTTAAAGAAAGTAATTAAATAAAATATTATTTTTCGTAAATGTTTTTTATTTATTTATTTTTAAATATCAAATCTTAAATAAATATTTTTTAATTTTTAATTTTAAATCTTAACTCTTAAATTTAAATTAAATTGTTTTTTGTTTCACTATTAAAGAACAGGTTTTTTTTTATTTTCTTTTTCTTTTTGAATTTTGAATTTTAAATCTAAAAGTTAAACTTTTTTATAAAACAAATTTTACTCTTCACGAAGAGTTTTTTTTAATTATCTATCTTAAATTGTAAATTTGAATTCAAATTTTTTTATTTAATTTGAAATTTGAATTTTTTTTTTTTAATTTATATCTCAAATTTTAAATACCAAATGTTTTTGTTATTGTTTTTTGAATTTTTTTGTAATGCTACTATTATTATTTTTTTAATTTTGAATTTTAAATCTTAAATATAACTTTAAATTAAATTGTTTTTTGTTTTACTTTTCAAGAACAGTTTAATTTTTTTTAATAGATTTGTTTTTTGAAACATAAATTTTAAATCTGAAATTAAATATTTTATTTTTATTATTCTAGAAAAATAAATTTTGGTTTTTTTATTAGAATTTTAAATATAAATTTAACATTTAATTTTTTTTTGTTTTACTATTATTGAACATTTTTAATTTTATATCTTAAATTTTTATTTTTTTAAATTTAAATTTAAATCCTAAAATTTTGTATTGTTCATGAAAATAAATATAAAAAAATCACAATTATTTTCAACACAAAAAGTTTTCAAAATTTTGATAAATAATATAAAAACGTTATTTATTCCCGACATTGATACCAAAAACTTGATTAATTAATGAGTCGGAAGAGAGGCATTTACAAATACCAATCGAATACATGAATCGCTTTATAGAAAATGATAAGTATACTTTCAATGTCGTTCTAAGAAAGGAATATATGTGATTTTTAATTTATTTTTCAAAATCATTAAAACAAAATTAAATCATAAAAATCGTATCATGATGTTTTCGTTTGTTTTTTCCTAATCTAATAACATAAAAATAAACATAAATATAGATATAGATTAAATAAACAATAATTCAAATTTTATCATTAATGACAATAAAGTATTTAAGGATATAAGAATTAAGTTAATTATGTTTCCTAATATTATTTATGTTGTTAAAAATATAAATTAATATTTGTTGATTTTCATTTTTTTGTATGAAAGTCTCCTTAGGTGAGGCCTAAATTCTTTTGTTTAATATTAACTAACTAATATTCTTAGGCGGGACCTATTAATTAATTAAATATTAAATTTTAGCTTTATTTCTAAGAAAATAGTAAACCATCTAATCACACCTTTAGCCAAAGTCAAATAATTAAACTTCATTCAAGGTTCCAAATTAAACCTAAGAATTTGATTTTCCAAGTATTAACTTTTAAGTTTTAAAACCAATACTAAAAATATATCATTAATACATTTTTGAATAATAGTTCTTATTAAAAACTTTTGAAATAGAATTTGACTCTAACTGCGAGACGATTGTATCAACAAATAAAATAACACTACTCTAAATTAGATCGGATAATTAAACCTAAAAATCTAATTTTCATATTTAAGTTTGTAATGAAAAGTAATGTATTATTCTGTAACATCCTTAAAATATAAAATCTTAAATAAAAACAAAAATAAATTTATTTTATGGAAATATTTTACCTATTTAATATTTCAAGAACATAACAATGTTATAATTATATCATATTTATAAATAGTCATTTATGTTAAATTTAATCACAGACAAATTAAATATAACATAAAATGATAACTGTAAAAAATTCATTAAAATAATACCTTAAAAAAATCCTTACAACAGTTTGATGCTAATTCTGTTACTCGAAAACCTACAAACGGATTTGCATATCTGCTTATTGAATCAAATACAAAAAATTTATAAAAACATAACTAGTTCCTCTCAAAAAGAGAGGAACTTTAAAAATAAAAAAGAAAAATTTCTAGAGAGAAAAAGAGCTAAGAAAATTGTGTGTTTTGGAATGGGGGAATAAGGTCCTTTTATAGATGAGGAAAAGGCCAAAAAAGGGGGGAAAATATTCCAAAATTTGAATTTGGTCACGATTGGACAGGTTGGTGCGAGTATGGGGTGCAACAATCTCAATAGACTACACGAAACAGGCGTGTGCTAGTGCGCATGGATGGTCGGCATTATGTGGCGTGCTACGCGCGTTTCTCAACACAATTGGGCATGCGATTTTGGCTTTTTTGACCCATTTTTCCAATTTTTCCATCTTTTTGAATTTTCCTCATTTATTTTCTCAATATATCTGTGATGTATTGCCTACAGTATTTGTTTTTTTGAGTCTAAGTTATTTTTGAACTAAAATACCTGAAAAATAATAAAAAATACCCATGATTTCGAAAAGACAAATTTATATAAAAATATGATAAAATCATACAAATATAAATATATTTAATCAATTAAAGTACATTAAATCATGGTAATTATAGTTCTTTTTAAGTACTCATCAACATGCATACCAAACAACCAACCTAGTGGTGCGTGAAAAACATACTTTTAATTAAATTGTTCCTAACTATGTGCATGTGTGCATTACTAATCTACAGTAACAAACCTTACACATAGGAAGACAAAATACTAAGTAAAATAAACAAACATCATGTTTTACACATAAGAAGCCAACATATAGACTCATAATACACATGAACAAACATTCTTCTATTTTGGCTTTACATGTCAAAACATGCATAACTAAGTACAAACACACATCAATCAAGAGATTATCATAAAGATGACCTAAAGTTGTTTATTTTCATGAACAAAACAATAACACAAACCAAACCTAGAAAGACACACCTACTCTAAGAGCAATAATCTTGTGCGTTCCATCTATCTTTTAGGATCAACTCCTCTAGCTTCTGTCACTCTGAAATACGAGGGTCTCAATAGCACATGAAACGAACACAAACCCCAAAAACGTATCTTGTAGAAACCACATGTATTATATCCACACACTATTATGTTACCCCTACATAAGTACACAACGATAGGCAAAAACATATTCCATGCATACAACTCCCTCTAACTTCGTGCAACACTCCTTTTAAGTGTATGCAAGTTAGATAATAATATGTAGTGCAATCCTACACTTACCACCGATTCCACACAACATGGCACCAAACACATAGTTGTGCACACAAACATCTCCCTCTTATGACACATAAAGTAAAAGAAACATCCATATATGAGAGAAAAGACATACAAAAATTGTATAATCCTATCCATCATGCAAAGAGAAAAGAATAAGAAAAAGGATAAAAATAACAACATATAGAGTTCTTCAGGCTCATAAAACTCTTAAGATCACAAAAGGTAGTCTCTCGGTGAGAGATACACATACCAATAGCCTTTTTTAAGGATTCAAACCTTTGCAAGTCTAGGAGTTTAGTAAAACACAAGTTGACGGTCAGTGCTGATATGTTGCAAGGAAAATGTGTTCAAATCTACAAGATCTCTTATAAAATGATGTTGTATATCAATATGTTTGGTCCTTGAATGTTGGACCCAATTTTTAGAGATTCATATAGCACTAGTGTTGTCACAAAGTAAAAGAAGGTTTTTAACCATGATACCATAGTGTGATAACATTTGCTTCATTCAAAGTAATTGTGAACAACACAACCCTGGAGTAATATACTTAGCCTCGTAGTGGAAAGGGATACTAAACTCTACTTCTTACTATGCCAAGAAATCAAGGAATTACCTATGTAGAAACAATCCCCAGATGAAATGTTTGGTCATCATTGCACCTAGCCCAGTCGACATCAAAATACCCAACCAACTTTGTAGTAGTATCTCGAGGAAGCCATATATTAAATTATGAGGTGCCATTAATATATTTGATGATTTGTTTGATTGCATCAAGATGTGATTCTTTAGGGCTAGCCTGTTATCTAGTACAAACTCCTATTTTGAAGGAAATTTCAAGATAGCTCGTAGTCAGATACAAAAGACTCACAATCATACTCATGTACAAAATTTGTTCTACTTCCTTTTTAGAAGGATGTTGATGAAGTTAAGAGTGATACTTATAGAAGTCCAAGAAAGAGTAATATTTTCAAACCAAACTTCTTAACCAAATCCTTGGCATATTTTTCTTGAGATAGAAAGATCCTATCTTTCATTTGTTTGATTTGAAATTTGAGGAAGAATTTCAACTCTCCACCTAAATCATCTCAAACTCACTTTGCATAGTGGCAACAAATTTTTATGCTAGATCATCCTTAGTAGACCCAAAAATGATGTCATCAAACTTTGGCAACAACCACCTTACCTTGAATTCTTGAAAAAAATAAAGTCTTTTCATCATTTTCTCTCAAAAATCCATTAGTGAGAAGAATCATGGTAAGACACTCATACCAAGCATGGGGAGCTTGATTCAAATCATAGAACACTTTCTTAAATCTTATCACCTAGCTGGGAAAGTGAGGGTCTTCAAACCCATTAGGTTTTTCCACATAGACCTCTTCTTTGATAACTCTATTCGAAAAAGCAGTCTTAACATCCATATGATATAGCTTAAGGAGTACTGTAACATACTTAAGGCGGGAAATAGGAGCAAAGGTTTCATTGAAGTCTATTCCTTCAATCTGAGTATAACCTTGATCAATAAGGCAAGATAATAACCCTATTTTCATCCTCCTTGTTTTTGTACAGCCTATGTGTACTAATAAAATGTTTATTTGTAGGTTTGGGAACCAAGTACCATACATCATTTCTCATAAACTAATTAAGTTCCTCCTACCTGGACTTGACTTAGTGTACGTCCTACATGGTTTCTGTAACATTTTTAGGAAGGATAATGGAAATGAAACACAAATAGTTCTAGGTCTTTTGTAACTAACATCTCATCTTAACTCTATGTTCCACATTACCGATTTTGTCATCCACATAATGAGCTTTATTTGATCATTTAGGAAAGGAAAAAATATTCTTTTTCATCTTCTTTCTCATCTTTAGAAGTTCTATGAGGATCAATAGAAGTTAAAGACGAAGGTGTCTCAACATTATCAAAAGTATTTTTGAGAGTGTCCTAAATACAAATATCTCACTATCATCAAATTCAACAAGTGTGGTTGCTCTAGAGTCATCTATCACAACATTGATAGATTCCATTACAGTATAAGTTCTTAGGTTGTACACTTGGTAAGCACGATTTTTACTAGAGTATCCAAGAAAATACCAATATCACTTTTGGCCTCAAACTTGTCTAGATTCTCCCCATCTCTGGGAATATAGCAAGTACTACCAAACATACAAAGGTGCTTAACATTTGGTCTCTTTCTATGCATAAGCTTATATGATGATTGAAAATTACCA
The DNA here is from genome assembly GCA_037013495.1 of Hippophae tibetana. Taxonomy (NCBI): domain Eukaryota; kingdom Viridiplantae; phylum Streptophyta; class Magnoliopsida; order Rosales; family Elaeagnaceae; genus Hippophae; species Hippophae tibetana. The sequence continues at coordinate 42,291,151 of CM072802.1, read as the reverse complement.
GGCTTTAAGAAGCAATGCTTTAGCTTATAATAAGTAGTGTTAACGGCTTTACCCCCAACAATATTTTGCTAAGTTTTTACTAATCAACATGACTCTTTCCATCTCTTAGTAGCTCTATTTTTCCTTTCAACTATGTAATTTTTTTGAGGGATCTTGGTCATAGAAAACTCATCTCAAATTCCTTTCTATGGTCACTTTTGATTTTGATGATTGTACCAATGGATTCAAATTTCTCATTTTGAAGCTTGATACATAAGGATTTGAACTTATCAAAAGGTTCAATTTTTTCTCTCATTAACAAAAATTAGGTGTACTTTGAGAAATCATCAACAATAACCAAAATATACTTCCTCCTACCAATGCTTATAGTTTGTACATAACACATCAGATGCATATGAAGAAGTTGAAAGGGTCTTGTGGTACACAAGTGTTGATTATTCTTGTGCTAGATTTTTATTTGTTTTCCATCTGACATGGACCAAACATATGCTCAAGGATGAAGATATAAAGGAAAGACACAATGCTATTTTAAGATTTGAAATTCTCTTCAACAATTTGTAGTTGCTATGTCCTAGATGTTGATGCCATAATTATTTAGTTCTCAAGCTTAATATGTCACATATAAACTTAGGAATAGAACCCTCAGAATAACAGTTATTATTTGACCTTATGCCTTTCATCAAAGTGTTTTCCAAATCATCATATAACTTGCAATCCTTTTTAGTGAAATTAATGTGTACTTGTTGTCATAGATTTGGCTAATGTTGACAAGATTAGCCTTAAGACCTTCCACGAAGAGAACATCCTTGAGTTCAGGAATTCTTGGAGCACTAATTTATCTTCTTCCATAAGTTAAATCTTTATTACCATCACCAAAAGTAACTATACCATCATTCGAGAGAGTTAGATTGGTGAAGAAGGATTTATCTTCAATCATGTGTCTAGAACATCCACTATCAAAGTTCCAACAACTGGATGCTTATACCTTCAAATTTGTATGAACCACATATAAAATTTATATTTTTGTCATTGGAAGAGATACCAAGACAAGAGTTAAAATCTTTAAAAATCTCAATAGTTTCATTCTATAGGGCCAAAGTTTTAGTGGTCAAAGTGACCGAAAGATTCAACAATTCTTCAACATATTCTTATCATAGCTTGGTGATCTTTTTGAGAGTTAGAGGAAGAGAAGTAACCATACTTGTAAGAAATAGGATAAAAAGGCAAGCTCTATATACTAAGCACATCACCAAAAGACTCAAGAATGGCCTTTTCATCTTCTAAGGTGCGTCTTTCTTATTTTTGCAAACAACATCTGAATTACATGAAGATGAGTCAAGCGTACATTGATCTTTAAGGGTATCAAATTCTCTATCTGAGTGACTTTTCAAGCTCATATATATGAGCAAGACACTTCTCATTATCACAGAGGAGAATCTGAAGTGAGTTAATGTGGTTATCCAAATTTAAATTCATGTTTTTCACTTCATTTTCACCATCCAAGGAAAAATTGAGTAGTTGACCAAAGAGTTCAAATGCTCCTTATCCTTTTCTGCAAGATTGTTGCGGATCATGGACATAAATTTCTTCAACTTGGGGTTATCATACACAAGCTAGTCATAGGATTCTTGAAGGGAAAATTTATCATTATCATCAGCATCATCCAATAAGAGAAACTAGAAGAGGCAGTCTCAGAGTGGGAAGTCATTAGAAAAGAGTAGTTAACAATGGTAGCTACTACTGTTTCTATAGTCAAAATGCTCTTCTGATGAGAAAATATATCATATATCTTTTCCAAGAAGTCTCAAGCTTCCTTGGTAGTCGTAAACTTAGAAATTAGAGAAGATTCCTTTACAGTAATTGAGCTAATGAGAAGGTGTAACCCTTGATAATTTAATTTTTTGAGACAAAGCTCTTCTATTTATGCAAATGATTAGATCTTTGCACTATTAGATTAATGTCTTAAACATGTTATTGAGTAATGTAATAATTTATTTGTCTTTGTCATAATTTATGTTTCATGATAAAATATTGAAGTTAAGATAAACCCAAAATTGGTTTTTAGGAATCAAATAGTGGAGACTATCTTGTGAGAATATTTTGAGCCTTTATATTTCCATTCTAAGTGATAAAAAATTTCTACTCCTTTAAACACTCTCACTACTACATAAATAGGCATTAAAGTCAGTTAAAACCGACTTTAAATTTAGAGACTTAAAATATAAAGTCGGTTCATCCCATGAACCGACTTTACAAGTAATATTTTATGATTTGTTTTTATTTTTATTTTCATAAGGAAAGTAGGAAAGAGAGATGATATGTAGTTTGGGCCAAAAATAGGTCCATAAAACAATGCATTCCCCTAAATACATGAGCATATGATTAATCATCATCAAACAAGTGATTTCAGACACAGGAATAGATAGAGAAGGCTAAATCATTAAAAACTTTACTGTTATGTTGTCATATGCTATTCAAGATCATCAGAATCTTTTCCAGATTCTTCTTGTGATGATATAATTTGAACCATGTGTTCTGCCCATTCCTCTCATAAATCATCAAAAATTTGCTGGTCGTAACCCGTCTTGTTCCAACCAAAGAACTACATGTATTTAAAATCAAAATAAGAATATAATTTCATTTATTTACAAAAACAAACTCAAATATGTTAAAAACTTGTATGTATATGGGTAAAAGATATTACCACATCATCAATTGGAATTTTGATATTTGTGATGATTTCGCTCATAAACTTCATGACATAATAACCATACATGACTCCATTATTTTGTTGTGGAACCTACAAAAAAAAGTGCATGTACATGAATTTTCATATTCGAACATCCTTATTATTCAATTGTAAAATTAATAAAATTATTAATATTGAATTGTACATACCATAACTTTTGTCCATATAAGCTTATGAGATTTTTTAAGGGCAATGCCCCTAAACTTGTTCCACAACTTCCATGCCCTATCAAGGTTTAAAACGATTAGTTTTAATTAAATATTACAAAAAATAATAGAAGAAACTAATATGTAACTATATATAACTCTTACATTTCAACAATTACTTTTGTATCTTTACTCAGTTCTATGGAAGCTGAGTCACAGTACCAAGCATGATTATTGAACATATCAATGATTACCAACATCCAATGATCTTGGCCTTGTTCAAACCTTAATGGCCAAGGGATTATCAACTTTTGATTTCTGTTAAGCGTTAATTCTCTATCACATAATTGTTTAGCTCTGATGCTAACATCCTTCTCTTGATATTGATTGACATATGAAGAATCATAGAACATTGCTAAATATGATGAGTGATTATGTTGAAGTCGATAGTAGCACGCCCTATATAAAAGATATATATATATATATATAATTAGATAATATAAATATAATTATATATGTTCTGCATAAATAAAAGAAAAATAACTAGATTGAGGACTCACCTTGTCCACACTTCAATTATACTTAAATCAATCATTTGATATTCAAATATTTGCAATAAGCACTCGATCGATATATAAGTTTGGCCGAGGTCTACAACAGAAATTTCAATAGGAAGTGAAACAGTCCATCCATCATTTATGCTAGATGCCCTCCCAACAATAGTCATCAAAGTGCCAAGATTTCTGTTGAAATTTAACGCATAAGTATGACTATACTTTTTCCAAGGCTTCTTCTTGAATGACTTGATGCACGATGATTGGCCACTAGTCATAGATTTAGCACGAGATACTTGCTTCGTATCTATTAAATGTGCCGCATTTAAGAGTTATGGTATAATAGACTAACAAAAAAGTATCATATATGTATTTTTAGTAACAATATAAGATATAATTAAATAATAGTAGTAAACAAGTGTTATCTTTTAAGTTAAAAAATAGTACCATGTCAAAATTTAGAACAACTTGAATCGACGGCCAAGCCACATCCTGTCCAACTGCCTCTTGGACTGTGGTAGCATCAGAAGGCACAGGTAGTGGATAATCATGAAACAATGATTGATGAATTACTATTCGCCAATGATTAGGCAAATATTGATTATGAATCATTTTTAATTGCTATATTATTTTATAGAGATTTCATTGAATGTTAACATTTTTACATCTAATAAAGTATCATATACTTATTTTTATTGCTTAAATTGAATGATTTTGGTAGAAATTAAAAGTGTATGACTTCTTTATTCATACATGACTTTCACAAAAAGATATATATCTAGGATTCCCTAAAGCTAATACAAAACAAAGCCAAAATTAGCCATTCTTCAAAATCCTACAAATATGTACATAGATCCACTCTATAAAAAACCAAAGAAAAATTAATAGTATAATGATGAGTGCTCAAAAAACACTAAAATTATCATCATTTTATTCACATTAATATATTAAATATATATATATTTATATGATTTTATCATATTTTTTATATAAATTTTTCTTTTTGGAATCATAGGTATTTTAATATTCTTTCAGGTATTTTTGCTTAAAAAATAACTTAAAGACTCAAAACAATACTAGAGGCAATACATCACAAATACATCACGTCTGCTCTCCATTCCGCGTGCACTTGTGCCCAATCCACGTGGGGCCCCTGCGCCCATCTGCACCAATCTGCGTGCGTCGTCGCACCACATACTACCATGACATCAGCAATGATGTCATCATTTACTACTATGCGTTTCCTCCATTTTTAATCATTTTTCCACCCACTTTTTCTTTCTCTCCTCACCTATAAATACGCTCATTCTCTTAATATCAAAACACACCTCCAAAACCCATCTTTTTCTCTCTTTCTTTCTCTCAATTTCTTAGCTTTTAGTTTTTTCTTAGTTAGTTTTTCTTAGTTTTAGAGTTCTTCTCTTTTTTAGAAGAACTAATTATGTTTTTATAATTTATTTGCTTTTTGATTCAATAAATGGAAGTGCAAATTCCGTTTGGAGGTTTTCCAACAACAAGAATAACATCAAAGTACTATAAGGATTTTATTTTCTTTATAATTATTTTTTATGCTTTATTCTTACATGTTATATTTAATTTGTCTATGATTAAATTTAACTTTGCTGACTATTTGTAAACATGATATAATAATTAACGTTGTTATGTTTGCGAAATATTAAATAGGTAAAAATCTCTAAAATGAATTGATTTTGTTTTTATTCAAGATTTTATATTAAGAATGTTAGAGAGAAATATATTATTTTTCATTACAAACTTGAATCTAAAAATTAAATTTTAAGGTTTAGTTATCCGGTCTGATTTAGAGTAATGCTATTTTATTTGTTGGTACAATCGTTCGTTAGTTAGAGTGAAGCTTTATTTCAAAAGTTTTTATAAGAATTATTATCTGAAAATGTATTAACAACATGTTTTTAGTAGTGGTTTTAAAACTTGAAAGTTAGTAAAATAATGTACAGCGTGAATAGTAAAATAATTTTGAAATTTGAAATTTGAAGTTTAAAAAAAATTAATAAATTTTAAATAAAAAATAAAAAAATAATAGTAAATTAAAAAAAGAATAAAATAAGTTTTTTATTTAATTATTTTCTTTTTTTTTATTTTAAAAAAATAATAAAAAATTTAAAAACAAATAAATCAAATAATCAAATAAAAAAAATTTGAAAAAAAAATTAAAATAAAAATAAAAATTGTATTTTATTATTTTCTATTAAAATAAAAAAAATAAAAAAATAACTTAGGGTTTAACTTGTTTTGTTTAGTGTTTTGTATTAAATAATATGTAAATTTTCTATAAATTTTTGTCTAGTTATTTTATTATTTTTCTTGACATGTGTTTTAAATTTAGGCTTTCAATAGTTTATGCGTGGTAAGAGATCCTTAGGAAATTCCCCTACACCATATGTAAATAATATTAATAAATTTAAGCAACTGTCCACAAGGAAAGATTCTAACCATCAACCTATTTTTGAGCAAAACATAGAACCAAGCCTTAATCCTTTACTAGAACTGAAAGAAATGGGAGAAAACCAAGATGTTAGGGAAACCACCATGAAGGAGTTTGCAAGACGAATGGTTGGCATGACAACTGTCGTTATCTAGCTGGGTAAGGCTGCTCGAAATTATGAACTACAAAATATTCATTTTTCTATGCTTCCTTCCTTTTATGGACTGCCTAATGAAGATTCTCTTTCCTTTATTAGAGACTTTTATGCTACATTCCAAACCTTCCCCCTTGGTATTCTAAATGAGGATCAACTTAGAATGAGATGTTTTCCCTACACCTTAAAGGACAAGGCCAAAGCTTAGTTGATGTCACTTCCCCTAGGTTCTCTGATGACATGGGAGAACATTTATAATAAATTCATGGGAAAATTCTATTCCCACCAAAAAACATCAGAGTTGAGAGGAAAGATTGCTACTTTCTCTCATATGGAAGGAGAACCATTACATGAAGCTTGGGATAAGTTCAAAATGTTTCTCACTCAATGCCCCCATCATAGCTTTCCCTTGCAGTTTCAGAATCAATTCTTTTACGATAGACTTACGCAACAATGTCAGTTCATTGTCGACAACGCTGTAGGAGGAGAAATGGGAGAAAAGACTGCCTCAGAGATGTACAACCTCTTTGAGATGTTGGGTGCTAATTCCCAACAGAAAATATCACCAGTGAGAAAAGTTGGAGTTCATGAAATCGATTCCAGCAATGAAGTCTAACAACAACTTGTTCAATTGACCAAGCAAGTTTCCCTTCTCACTATGCAAACCAACACCAATAGTGAATATTATGGCTTGTATAGCAACATGAGACATGGTACTGAAGCCTATCTATATCAAGGAGAAATAGCAGCTGGACCTAAACAAGTTAATGTATTGGGAGCATATCAACAGAGACCAAGGTTCGACCCCAATTCAAATACCTACAATCCTGGGTGGAGAAATCATCTAAACTTCTCAAGGAGGCAAAACAACCCTCCTTTAGCTCAAAGCTCAAATCAGCCAGGCCAACAATTCCACTAGCCTATTCCAAGAAACATTCCCAATAAATCAACCCTGGAGGAAAACTTGAATTCTTTTATTCATGTTTGTAGAGATAACCAATCAACGGTTGGACTCTGTGGAAGCTTCTATAAAAAAGGTGGAAGTTCAAGTAGAACAGTTAGTTGAATATTTGCAAAAACAAAGCAAAGACTATCTGAATGGTCAAATGGGATCAAATAAATTCAATGAAGACGAATGGTTGGCATGACAACTGTCGTTATCTAGCTGGGTAAGGCTGCTCGAAATTATGAACTACAAAATATTCATTTTTCTATGCTTCCTTCCTTTTATGGACTGCCTAATGAAGATTCTCTTTCCTTTATTAGAGACTTTTATGCTACAGTCCAAACCTTCCCCCTTGGTATTCTAAATGAGGATCAACTTAGAATGAGATGTTTTCCCTACACCTTAAAGGACAAGGCCAATGCTTAGTTGATGTCACTTCCCCTAGGTTCTCTGATGACATGGGAGAACATTTATAATAAATTCATGGGAAAATTCTATTCCCACCAAAAAACATCAGAGTTGAGAGGAAAGATTGCTACTTTCTCTCATATGGAAGGAGAACCATTACATGAAGCTTGGGATAAGTTCAAAATGTTTCTCACTCAATGCCCCCATCATAGCTTTCCCTTGCAGTTTCAGAATCAATTCTTTTACGATAGACTTACGCAACAATGTCAGTTCATTGTCGACAACGCTGTAGGAGGAGAAATGGGAGAAAAGACTGCCTCAGAGATGTACAACCTCTTTGAGATGTTGGGTGCTAATTCCCAACAGAAAATATCACCAGTGAGAAAAGTTGGAGTTCATGAAATCGATTCCAGCAATGAAGTCTAACAACAACTTGTTCAATTGACCAAGCAAGTTTCCCTTCTCACTATGCAAACCAACACCAATAGTGAATATTATGGCTTGTATAGCAACATGAGACATGGTACTGAAGCCTATCTATATCAAGGAGAAATAGCAGCTGGACCTAAACAAGTTAATGTATTGGGAGCATATCAACAGAGACCAAGGTTCGACCCCAATTCAAATACCTACAATCCTGGGTGGAGAAATCATCTAAACTTCTCAAGGAGGCAAAACAACCCTCCTTTAGCTCAAAGCTCAAATCAGCCAGGCCAACAATTCCACTAGCCTATTCCAAGAAACATTCCCAATAAATCAACCCTGGAGGAAAACTTGAATTCTTTTATTCATGTTTGTAGAGATAACCAATCAACGGTTGGACTCTGTGGAAGCTTCTATAAAAAAGGTGGAAGTTCAAGTAGAACAGTTAGTTGAACATTTGCAAAAACAAAGCAAAGACTATCTGAATGGTCAAATGGGATCAAATAAATTCAATGAAGAGGATACATTGAGTTTTTCATTCTGCAATCTCCAAGCAACGTCTTACTAGAAGACGATAAATTTTAGTCCTACGTGGGAGGTCACTCATTATTGTATTTTCCTTTGTTTTAGTTTATTTTTAATAATGTGTGTAATAAAATTTAAATGAAACAAATTCGTTTTTTCAAAAAACAAATGTACATTCTTTAAATTTAGCATTAAAACAAATTTAACTTATATTTTCTCTTTACTTAATTAATTTAGATTTTCATTCTAAAAAAAATATGTACAAAAAAATAAAATAAAAATAAAAAAAATCAGGTTCCCTGCATGCATCTTTCTACTTTAAGCCTATACATTTTGTCAAGTGATAAATCTTTCTTAGAGATATATACTATTTTTTAAGAGCTAAATGTTGATACACAATAGGAGAAGGATCAATTTCAACTACAAATATCCATGGACGATGCTGAAGATGGGCGGAAATTGATGAAAGACTATGCAATGCCAATCTTTGGCAATGTAACTTCCGGCATACAATTACAAGAGGCTGTAAGGAATTATGAATTGAAAAAGATTCATTATTCTTTGTTACCTTTCTTTTACGGTGTCCCTAATGAAGATCATTTGCATTTCATTAGAGAATTCTATGTTATTATCCAAACCTTTCCACTATATGCAATTAATGAAGATCAACTTAGGATGAGGTGTTTTCCTTACACCCTCAAGGATAAAGCATGGTCATGGTTCATTACTCTACAGTCGGGTTCTCTAAAAACTTGGGAGGTAGTATATGAAATGTTTATGGGCAGGTTCTATTCCCATGAAAAGATTGTTGATCTAAGGACAAAGATAGCAACATTTTCTAAAATGTATGAAGAGCCATTTCATGAAGCTTGGGAATGATTCAAACTTCTTTTCATTCAATGTAATAATCATAGCTTCTCATTACAGCTACAGAACCAATTCTTTTATGATGGATTAACAATGCAGGGTCAATACATGGTTGATAATGCTGTGGGAGGTGTTGTGGGAGAAAAAACCATAGAGGAAACCTATAATCTTTATGAGATGTTGGGTTCTAATTCCTAACAAAGAAGTGCTAGAAAGAAAGCAAGATTCAATGAAGTTGGCTTCGATAATGAGATGACCTTACAACTTTCTAAATGACTAAGCAAATGAAACTTCTCACTACCCACCAAATGTCAAATCAAGAGGTGTGTGAATTGTGTTTTTCAATTGGGCATGGTACTCATAATTGTTCAAATACTTGTGATTCTAGTGTCGATGCCATGGAGGAAGTCAAATCCTTTCAAAGGTATCATCCAAACACCTATAATCACCTTAACCATCATTGGAAACAAAACAATTACCCAGCCTACACCCAATGTCCAACACGTACTAAGGTCGAATAAAAACCACCCTTACCTATCAAGCCAATCTTTTAAGCCAACCTTAGAGGATAGCTTGAATGCTTTTATTTAAGTTAGTCGCGACAAAAAATTGATGAATAATCAAACGTTGAACACCATGGAGGTTTCGATTAAAAGGATTAAATCTAAAGTTGGGCAACTGGCTGAACAAATGCAAAAGAAAGAACTAGGAAAGTTGCCCAGTCAACTAGAACAAGCAAAGGATTTAAGAACCCTTCGAAGTGGTAAGGTAGTCAACACCAGTTTACGAAAATCTCTAACGATCTACCTTGTAGTTCAGGTAACAAAGAAGGTGATATTCTAGTCTCACAAAAAGGAGAAACAAGTGTTAAACTTAACAAGTCTTCTAAAAAACTCATCGGGGAGTCATTTGACATCCCCAAAATTCAAAAGACAACAGAACCACACCAGCTGCAAGTACCTTTTCCACACCGGTTAAAATAATCCAAACAAGATAAGAAATTCTATGATCTTTTTAATATGCTCTCTAAAGTAAATATAAATTTACCATTATTAGAAGTGATCATGAATATGCCCTCATATGCTAAGTTTTTCAAAGAGTTGAACACTCAAAAAATGAGGTATGACCTGAATGAACGAGTAGTAGTATCAGAAATGTTTAGCGATGTAGTTCAGCACAAACTACCCCCTAAGTGGAAAGACCCTGGAAGTTTTATTATAAACATAACTATGAGGGATAGGAAGGTTGCTAAAGCAATGCTTGATTTAGGTGCTAGTATAAATTTGATGCCCTACTCTATATTCTTATAGCTCAATTTAGGAGATTTAAAACCCACAACTATGTCCCTTCAACTTGCAAATAGATCTCTTAAGTATCCAAAGGGAATAGTTGAGGATGTGTTGGTACAAGTAGACAAATTGATAATACCTGTTGACTTTGTGGTTCTGGATATGCAAGAAAATTCAGCCTTGGACATAGAGCACACAATACTGCTTGGTAGACCATTTATGGCAACTACTAAAACTATTATTGATGTCCAAGATGGAAATTTGACAATGAGAGTTTTAGGAGAGACTGTTCATTTTAAAGTCTTTGATTCTTCACCTTTTCCTTCTATTTCTACCATCGATGACATATTCGATGTTGACCCTTTGGATAATCTTGTCCAAAGCACCTTTTCCCAAACCAGAATATAAGACAAGCTTGAAACCGTTCTTACACTTGAAGAGGTCGAAAAATATTTAGATGAGGAAATTAAGGGGGTACCTTGAATGACTAGACAATGATGAAGTAATGACAAAATCTAGTACACTTTTAAATCTACCCAGTTCTTCATCTAGTAAAAAGGCCAATCCACCTGAACTTGAACTCAAAGACTTACCTGAGCACTCAAAATATGTATTTTTGGGAAAAGGAGAAACTTATCCAGTGATAATTTCTTCAAAATTGACCAAAACCCAAGAAAAGGAACTTATCAAAGTGCTTAAACAGTTTAAGAAAGCTATAGGTTGGAGTATTGGGAATATAAGAGGCATTAGTCCTACAATGTGTATGCACAAGATCAACTTGAAGGATGGTGCTAAACCTATACGAGAGGCCCAAAGAAGACTAAACCCAAATATGTAAGAGGTAATTAAGAAAGAAATTCTTAAATTGTTAGAAGAAGGAATTATCTATCCTATTGCGGATAGTAAGTGGGTTATTCCGGTGTATGTGGTACCTAAGAAATCTAGGATAACAGTTGTTAAAAATGACAAAAGTGAATAAGTGTCTACTAGAATAATCACTGGATGGAGAATATGTATAGATTTTAGGAAACTAAATTTATATACTAAAAAGGATCACTTTCCTCTTCCATTCATTGATCAAATGTTGGAAAGATTAGTTGGGCATGAATTTTACTATTTTTTAGATGGATTGTTTGGATATTATCAAGTACCCACAACACCATAAGATTAGGAAAATACCACATTTACATGTCTTTTTGGGACATTTTCTTTTCGAAGAGATGGATGATATCTATTTTCTCGGACATGGTGGAAAAATTCATTGAGATTTTCATGGACAATTTCTCTGTCTTTGGGAACTCATTTGATGATTGCTTACAAAAATTGACTTTTGTTTTAGAAAGATGCATTGAATGCAATCTCACCCTTAGTTGGGAGAAAATTCATTTTATGGTTCCAAAAGGGATAGTTTTAGGACATATAATTGCAAACAAAGATATTGAAGTTGATAAGGAAAAAGTTGAATTGATTTCCAAAATACCTCCCCCAACATCTCTGAAAGGAATAAGAAGCTTCTTAGGACATGCAGGATTTTACAAACGATTTATTAAAGATTTCTCTAAAATAAGTCATCCTTTATGTAACTTGCTATCAAAAGATGTTTATTTTAATTTCAACAATGGATGTTGTATTTCCTTTAATACCTTGAAAGAGAAAGTAACATCTACCCCTGTTATTATCGCACCAAACTGGTCTTTACCCTTTGAAATAATGTGTGACACTTCTGATTATGCTATCAGAGCAGTCTTGGGACAAAGAGTCGATAAGTGTTTGCATCTCATCTACTATGCTAGCAAAACACTCAATGATTCCCAAATGAATTATACCACCACAGAAAATGAATTCTTGGCTATAGTGTTTTATTTAGAAAAATTCAGGTCTTATTTAGTAGGATCTAAAGTGATTATGTATTCTGGTCATGCTGATTTAAGATACCTATTAAGTAAACTAAATGCCAAGCCAAGAGTAATCAGGTGGGTCTTACTCTTACAAGAATTTGACCTAGAAATAAAGGATAAGAAAGGCAGTGAAAACTTAGTAGATGACCATTTATGTAGGTTGATTTCTAACTTTAATTCTCTTAAAGATAAGAGTAATGAAGAAATAGTTGAAACATTTCCCAATGAACAATTATTTTCAATAGGTTTGAACCCATGGTATGCTGATATTGTAAACTATCTTGCCACTGGTTTTTTCCAACCTAACACTTCATATCAGGACAAGAAAAGGTTTTCTAAAACTATTAAGGACTATTTTTGGTATGACCCTTATTTATACAAGATTGGTCAAGATCAAGTCATCCGGAGATGTGTACATGAAGAAGAACATAAGAGCATTCTAACTTTATGTCATGAACTTCATTATAGGGGCCATTTTGGTGGTGAAAAGACAGCTCGTAAGGTATTATAGTCTAGATTCTTTTGGCTCACTCTTTTTAAAGATGCTCATATGTTTTGTGCACAATGTGATAGATGTCAAAGATCAAGAAACATAAGAAAAAGAGATGAAATGCCTTTGACATCTAATTTAGTTTTTGAACTCTTCGATGTATGAGGATTGACTTTATAGGTCCCTTTCCCCCATCCAATGGTTTTCAATATATTTTGGTTGTTGTGGATTATGTATCCAAGTGGGTAGAAGTTATCCCCATAAAAACCAATGATGCTAATGTTGTTAAATTCTTGAAGGATTTAATATTCAGCAGGTTTGAAACTCCTAGAGCTATAATAAGTGATGGAGGTTGCCATTTTTGTAACAAGATCTTTGATGGAGTACTAAACAAGTACAACATCACACATAAAGTAGCTACTTCATATCATCTGATAAGAGCTAAATTATTGCATTTTTGTTATGATTTAAATGTTGATATTTGTGTGAAAATTGTGTTTATTTGATTATTTAATCCACAAATGTCATTTCACGGGTATTTCGTGTTTAAAGTGCAATTTCAGGTAAAATCATGATTTTGGAGAAGTTAGGGACAAAGTACAATGATCGGGATTGAATGAAAATAAAAAGAGAACAAAAATTTCAAAATTTGGAAATTCGCCGCCGGCGAGAGTATTCTCGCCGCCGGCGAAAACCTTACGGAAAAAAATGTTGAAAATCATGCAGGGAGCACGGATTATGGCCAAGTGAATCTCGCCGCCGGCCAAAGTATTCTCGCCGCCGGCCAAATAATTCTGGCCGCCGGCCAAAGTGTCTAGCCGCCGGCCACATTATTTTGGCCGCCGGCCAAAATCAAAAACCTAAATATTTAAATTTCCAGAAATCTCGCCGCGGCGAGAATAATGTCGCCGCCGGCGAGTTTCGTCCAAAAATACATTTTTTATGTTGTTTTGTTCCAAAATTGCCCCCAAAACCCTAGATCTATATATACATTATGATGGAAAAGAGGGGCACGGAGAAAGCAGAGTTCAAAGGCATTTTTGGAGAAGAGAAGGAAATTTTGGAGAAACTTGAAGGATCTTCACCATTGTTGCTACCAAGCCTTCATCTTCTAGAGTTTTTCATCTCTTCTCCTTAGTTTTTATATTCTGCAGTTTATTGATATTTGTTATTCATGGATTCAATTGAAATTATGTTTGTTCTTATTTCCGTTATGAACTAATTCGTTTTTGCTAAGGCTATGATGTAGTTAAATCAAGGAAATCTGATTTCTTTTGTTATTGTTATATGAATTCATTGTTTTCAAGTTGAGTATTTATTTCCATGCTTAATGCTTTTAAATTTCTGATCAAGATTTAGATGATTTGTTGCATTATATTGAGACCGAGAGGAGATGTGTAATGAATGCTTCTTGTGATAAATACCGTATGTTGAATGCGAGTTTGACACCTAATGCATGATGTATGTGGTTATTCTAGAAATTCCATAAATCGTAATGTGCTTATTTGTGATTAAATCTTCATAGAAATATAGTTGGTTTTCATAGATAAGTAATTCTAATATAACTTGAGAAAGAGTATTAGATAAGTTTGGGTTTTTCAACCATCACTTTTAGCTTTGAATCTCATATAACATGACTTGAAATCGGATTGAATTGATTTAGCGAAATCAAATGCCTTAGCGTTTTTAATCATTTGTGAACAACATTAAATTTTGTTATTTGCGTTTAGTTTTATGTCAATTTGCTTTTAAAACAATTTCAACAATTCGGTTTTCAAATAAAATTAGGGTTAGTCAATTTCGGTACTTAGTAACGCCATTCCTTGTGGGTTCGATATCCGTACTTTTTGTACACTTTATTACTTGAACGATTCGTACACTTGCGAAAATAAGCATCAAGTTTTTGGCGCCGTTGCCGGGGAATGGTTTGATTTTATTAATATCGATACTACCTAATCTTAGTTTTAATTTGAAGTTAATTTGCTTTATCTTTCTTTCATTTTTAATTTTGTTTATTTTGCTGTTTTATTTTATTTATCATAAAAAAAAAGTAACTTTGTGTTGTTTTTGTGCTAGTTGATTTTTTTGGTTGTAGGATTTTTGTATGAGACGTACAAGAAGCCTTAACCTTCTTCCATTTGATCACGAGATTGATAGAACATATAGGCGTCTAAATCGAGAGAGAAGGCGTTCAACCTCAGCTCCTAATAGACAATCAGCCATGGATCTACCATTTGTTGAGGAAGGTGGAATTCGTAGAGCTTTAAGGGATTATGCTGCGCCTAATGTTGCTGGGACTACTTCGGGTATAAGGAGGCCAACTATTCAAGCCAATAACTTTGAGATAAAACCATCCTTTATCCCAATGGTTCAAACAAATCAGTTTGGGGGAATGTCAAAGGATGATCCAAATGCACATATTGCTTACTTTCTGGAGGTGTGTGATCTTTACAAAATAAATGGTGTGTCTGAAGATGCTATAAGATTGAGGGTTTTTCCTTTTTCACTTAGGGATAAAGCCAAGGAGTGGCTAAACTCATTACCACCGGGATCAATTACAACATGGAATGAGTTGGTTCATAAATTCTTGTCTAAGTTCTTTCCTCCTGCTAAGACGGTAAAATTGAGGAATGAAATCACATCTTTTACACAGTATGACCAAGAATCGTTGTATGAAGCTTGGGAAAGATTCAAAGAAATGTTGAGGAAGTGCCCACATCATGGTATACCGATTTGGTTGCAAGTGTCTACATTTTATAATGGATTGGTTTCAAACTATCGGGCAATGATTGATGCTGCAGCTGGAGGGTCTTTAAATGGAAAAACACCGGAGGATGCTCATGAGTTGTTAGAGATTATGGCAGAAAACAACAATCAGTGGCATTCAGAGCGGGTAATTGCAAAAAGACCAGCAGCAGTGCATGAAATTGATTCAGTGAATGCTTTGTCGGCTCAAGTTGCTGTTCTTTCAAGAAAGATGGATTCTTTGTCTTCCAAATTCGAATCCAAACCAACTGCACAATGTGATTTTTGTGGTGGAAATCATGCTAGCATCGAGTGCCAAGTTGGAAATCCATTTGCTTCACCAAATGCTGAGCAAGCAAATTATGTTTCAAATTTCCAAAAACCTCAACATAACCCATACTCGAACACCTACAATCCAGGTTGGAGAAATCATCCAAATTTGTCATGGGGAAATAACCAAGGGGGAAACAAACCGTCATCATCTTCCTACCAACCCCAAGAGACAAAACAAACAAATTTGGAAGAAATTTTAGGAAAGTTCATTGAGGAGACAAGAGCAAATTTCAGAAATTAAGAGGCAATCAACAGGGACATCCAAAACCAACTGGGGCAGCTTTCAAAGCAAATTGCAGAAAGGTCTCAAGGATCGCTGCCTAGTGACACAATAAATCCCACAGAGCATGTAAAGGCTATCACATTGAGAAGTGGTAAAGAACTTGAGAATCAGAGAAAATCGGAGAAAAAGATGGAAGAATCTAAAGAAAAGCCATCAAGATCCCAAGATATTCAACCTTCCCCATATGCAAAATATGAGCCTCCTATCCCATATCCTCAAAGATTGAATAAGAAAAAGCTTGATAATCAATTTGATAAATTTCTGGATATTTTTAAGAAATTGCATATTAACATTCCTTTTGCAGAGATGTTGGAACAAATGCCCAAATATGCAAAATTCATGAAGGAAATCCTATCAAAGAAGAGGAGGCTAGGAGATAATGAAACTGTCATGCTAAATGAGGAATGCAGTGCAGTTCTTCAAAGAAAACTGCCACAGAAATTGAAAGACCCAGGGAGTTTTACTATACCTTGTACTATAGGAAGTTGCAATTTTGATAAAGTCCTATGTGATTTAGGAGCAAGCATTAATTTGATGCCACTTTCTGTTTTCAGGAAACTAGGCCTGGGAGAAGTGAAGCCCACTTCAATATCTTTACAATTAGCGGATCGATCGGTGAAATATCCTCTAGGGGTAATTGAGGATGTTTTAATTAAAGTCGGCAAGTTTATTTTCCCTGTAGATTTCGTGGTGCTTGACATGGAGGAAGATAGAGAGATACCGTTGATATTGGGGAGACCGTTCCTTGCAACTGGAAGAACATTGATTGATGTTCAGCAAGGAAAGCTCATTCTACGGGTGCAAGATGAACAAGTAACTTTTGATGTTTTTGAAGAAACAAAATTTCCAAGTGATGTACATTCTTGTTTTCAAATTAACACTCTTAACGGGTTAATCTCGGAAACCTTTGAGGAGAGAACTTCATTGCTATCACTAGAAGCTTGCCTTGTGAAATCTGCAACAATTGAGAAAGAAGATGAGGGGACGAGACAATGTTCTGAATTACTAGCAGCACCTAATGAACATTTATGCAGTGATGAAACATTTAAGGAGTTGGGAACAAATGAAACTCCAACCTCAGTGGTAAAGAATGGAGCCAACAAGATTGAGTTAAAGCCAATGCCATCCCATCTAAGAAAAAAAAAAAAAAATTCTTACATTCACCACCGGCGAGGGCAGTTTCACCGCTGGCGGAAAGAAGATCTCTCTTCCCTTTCTTACATTGAGGACAATGTAAGGTTTTGGTTGGGGGTGCAGTAAACGGTATATCTTTTCTTCCCTTCATTTTTATTAGTTTTGTTTGTGTTTTTGTTTGTGTTTAATTTTGATTTTCCATTTATTTTTCTACATTTTGATTTAATTTCTTTTATTTGTTTATTGTCTTATTTCTATTTTTATTTTTATTTTATTTTATTTGCATTTTACTTATTTTAATTTGCACGTTGATGATAATAATGTGATTGTGATAACAAGTAGCTGTTAGAAGACATTAAATTTTGCTTCGGTTTAAAGAGAATTTCAAATGTTGATTTTACCTAGTTGGCGACTCTTTTGGTATGTGGTATGATTTGGTTGACTAGTATAAATGCTTAGAGAAGTCTTATGTGCGAATTTTTCATGAATATTTTTGTGATCTCAACAAACTCTAGAACTCATTTGAAAACCTCTTGAGGCGAAATAATTTGGAATTGCACTGTTTAGGATATGATGTAGGCCATTTTTGGATCGATTGTGCCATTTTAAGCCTACCTTGTTATCCTTATATCACTAGTTACCTCTTTGAGCCTATTTAAATATATTGTTAGCCTTACTTTTCTTTCTTTTTTCCTTATATAACCTACCTTCTATTGAGCCAAAAATATATATATATAATTCCTACCTTATTTGTTAAGAGCACTTAATTTTGAACACAAACTTTTCAAGAGGAATTGGAGAAATCTTCCACATATATTGGGAGAAATCGGTTGGGGGTTATGTCTTTTCAAGAGCAATTGGAGTAAGGATGCAACAAAAAAAAACAAAAAAAAAACAAAAAAACAAAAAAAAAACAAAAAAAAAAGAAAAGAAAAGAAAAGAAATCCACATATATTGGAAGAAAGTTGTTGGCTTTTCAAGAGCAATTGAGTAAAAAAAAAAAAGAGAAAAAAAGGCCTTCACACTCTAGTAAATAAAAGAGTGTTAGTGATTGATATACTGAGGTGAAAAAAAAAAAAATTTTTGAGGAAGAAGTTGGTTTATCTTTGGAAAAATGGGTTATGATCGGAAGAAACAATTTGGGTTAAATGGTGTTACTCTTTTACTTAATTGGTTGTGTTTAATCTAATAAGTGCTATTATTTGTATTTTGACACTTCCCGTTCTTTCTTAACTAAATACCTAAGCCTAACATTACAAGCCTCATAAAGTCCTATTGATCCGAAGTGGTGTATTATTCCTTCTTTAGTGGAGAGAGGTTTGAAAAGTGAGCCTATGGAGTTTGAGATTTCACCTTTTTGTTTATGGATGTTATGCATAATATTATCCGGGCATTATGGCTATTGGTTTGTGGTTTGATGGATGTTTAAGAGTCAAAAACAAAAGTGAAACAGGCATTTGAGATTTCTTAAAGCTTAGGTGACATTTAATTATTCTATATGTTGGGTGTTATTTACAATTTTTGAGACATTTGTGCAAATTATTTGTTATGTGATTTTATTGTTTTAAGTTAGGATAGTTATAGGAATGATGTTTGTGGGTATCGTCACTGGAAGCCCTCACGAGACTACAACTCGTCCTACTAGGGCCGCCTAGGGGTTTAAAGGCTTATTGCATATGCTTAATGCAATGTTGTAAATAGAATAAATTTCCTTTGAATTTTTCTTTTAATTTCTCCTCTTAAATTATTCATAGATCGCTTTTCTTGCTAGAGACTAGCAAGAAGCTGGTTGGGGGTTGTTGATAAGAGCTAAATTATTGCATTTTTGTTATGATTTAAATGTTGATATTTGTGTGAAAATTGTGTTTATTTGATTATTTAATCCACAAATGTCATTTCACGGGTATTTCGTGTTTAAAGTGCAATTTCAGGTAAAATCATGATTTTGGAGAAGTTAGGGACAAAGTACAATGATCGGGATTGAATGAAAATAAAAAGAGAACAAAAATTTCAAAATTTGGAAATTCGCCGCCGGCGAGAGTATTCTCGCCGCCGGCGAAAACCTTACGGAAAAAAATGTTGAAAATCATGCAGGGAGCACGGATTATGGCCAAGTGAATCTCGCCGCCGGCCAAAGTATTCTCGCCGCCGGCCAAAGTATCTCGCCGCCGGCCAAATAATTCTGGCCGCCGGCCAAAGTGTCTAGCCGCCGGCCACATTATTTTGGCCGCCGGCCAAAATCAAAAACCTAAATATTTAAATTTCCAGAAATCTCGCCGCGGCGAGAATAATGTCGCCGCCGGCGAGTTTCGTCCAAAAATACATTTTTTATGTTGTTTTGTTCCAAAATTGCCCCCAAAACCCTAGATCTATATATACATTATGATGGAAAAGAGGGGCACGGAGAAAGCAGAGTTCAAAGGCATTTTTGGAGAAGAGAAGGAAATTTTGGAGAAACTTGAAGGATCTTCACCATTGTTGCTACCAAGCCTTCATCTTCTAGAGTTTTTCATCTCTTCTCCTTAGTTTTTATATTCTGCAGTTTATTGATATTTGTTATTCATGGATTCAATTGAAATTATGTTTGTTCTTATTTCCGTTATGAACTAATTCGTTTTTGCTAAGGCTATGATGTAGTTAAATCAAGGAAATCTGATTTCTTTTGTTATTGTTATATGAATTCATTGTTTTCAAGTTGAGTATTTATTTCCATGCTTAATGCTTTTAAATTTCTGATCAAGATTTAGATGATTTGTTGCATTATATTGAGACCGAGAGGAGATGTGTAATGAATGCTTCTTGTGATAAATACCGTATGTTGAATGCGAGTTTGACACCTAATGCATGATGTATGTGGTTATTCTAGAAATTCCATAAATCGTAATGTGCTTATTTGTGATTAAATCTTCATAGAAATATAGTTGGTTTTCATAGATAAGTAATTCTAATATAACTTGAGAAAGAGTATTAGATAAGTTTGGGTTTTTCAACCATCACTTTTAGCTTTGAATCTCATATAACATGACTTGAAATCGGATTGAATTGATTTAGCGAAATCAAATGCCTTAGCATTTTTAATCATTTGTGAACAACATTAAATTTTGTTATTTGCGTTTAGTTTTATGTCAATTTGCTTTTAAAACAATTTCAACAATTCGGTTTTCAAATAAAATTAGGGTTAGTCAATTTCGGTACTTAGTAACGCCATTCCTTGTGGGTTCGATATCCGTACTTTTTGTACACTTTATTACTTGAACGATTCGTACACTTGCGAAAATAAGCATCATCATCCTCAAATTTTTGGTTTAGTGGAAGTAAGTAATAGGAAAATTAAGGGAATATTGGAATGCATTGTGAGTCCTTCAAGAAAGGATTGGGCATTTAAGTTAAATGATGCCTTATGGGCATACTACACCACTTACAAAACACATATTGGGATGAGCCCTTACCAGTTAATCTTTGGGAAAGCGTGCCACCTTCTAGTTGAACTCGAACACAAGGCTTACTCAGAAATTAAAGAGTTAAACATGGATTTAGATAAAG
Organism: Hippophae tibetana; assembly: GCA_037013495.1. NCBI lineage: Eukaryota > Viridiplantae > Streptophyta > Magnoliopsida > Rosales > Elaeagnaceae > Hippophae > Hippophae tibetana. Next base: position 42,270,200 of record CM072802.1, on the reverse strand, counting down.
CAGGAGAAAAATAGTTACTTCATCTTAATGAGTTGGAAGAAATTAGGAACGAAGCCTATGAGAATGCCAAATTATACAAAGCGCGTACAAAGCCCTATCATGACAAGAGGCTAGTTCCTAAGACTCTTCACCCTGGATTGAAAGTTCTTTTATTTAACTATCATTTGAGATTGTTTCCAAGAAAGCTGAGATCAAGATGGGATGGACCATTCAAAATAGTTCAGGTATTCGCACATGGAGTAGTAGAACTAATGGATTCCAAGACACAAAAAACATTCAAAGTCATTGGGCATCGTGTGAAGCCTTATTTAGAATAACCAAACAACATTGCTGAAATGGATTACATTTTGCTGAGTAACCCTTAGCACCATAAAGTTACGTATTGCTAAGATGTTAAACTAAGCATTGGATGGGAGGTAAACCATCATTTTAGGTAATTTTCTTTTATTTGTTTTATTTATTTAATTTCTATTGTTTATTTTAGTTTAATTACATGTGAATAGTTTTAAAATTGTTAAAACTAAAAATATTTGTTGAGATTTTAGAAGTTCACAGCGATCTGTCTATGTGCACTTTAATGAACATCATAGATGCACTTGCATTTCTCCATTACTACTTGCACATTCTCAAGAAATAGGTAATCTTTCTTCTCTTTTCTCTTTATCTTTAATTTACAGTTCAAACATTGAGGACAATGTAAGTTCTAGGTTAGGGGTGGTAAAAAGTTATCACGCTTAATTTTAAAAAAATATTTAACAATTTCGAAAAAAAAATTTATTTTATTTTTATATTCAAATTTTCATTTTTTATGTTTGGTTTTATTTTCTTTGTCTGATTTAGTAATTTTTGTAATTTTAGAATTAGTTTTCAAAACATTTCTCACAAAAAGTTATCATTTCTTTAAATAAAATTTAAGTAAATAGTTAAGTCTTTTGTACTCTTAGATTAATTTTTGAAAACATATCATGAAATATTTTTTTAATTTGTTTTTGGTAATTAGTTAGTTTTTGTCATAACTAGTATTTCTTGATAAGAAGTGGAAATTATATTAAACCCAAAATTAGTGTTTATGAATTTATTTTTAGTAGAGACTACCTTTGTGAGATATAATTTGAGCCTAATTTATTTTATTCAGAGTGAAATATGTATTTTTTCTACTCCAAACACATTTCTTATTTCTTCAAATTTTTAGATGATCTCTATAGGTATTAGTATTGAAAGTATGGATTTTTTTCTCATCTTAATAGAGTGTCGTATATTTTTATTTTTATTTTTGCTGAGATTAAATGATTTAAGTAGAAATTGAAAGTATATGCTTTTATCTCATTCGTGCATGATTGTTACAAAACGAAAGACATATATGGGGTGACCTAAACCAAAATCAAACAGAAAAGCCACAAAATTAACTACTCACCAAAATCATAAAAAAATGTACAATCTATACATGGGTGACTCTCTAAATATATATATCGACAAAAATATTTCTTCAAAAAAAAATAAAGAGATAAAGAATATATAGTATAATCTACATACTATGACCCACATTGCTTACATAGTTGTGAGTAAAGACTAATTACAAAAGAAAGATATCGGAAGTAATTCCCTAAAAAGTCATTGCACTTTCTTCATTTGTAAAAGGCATATATCTTAAAAAACTTTTCTTAATGAGTTTGATTTATGCATGAAAATAATTTTTATATATGATATCTTTATAATTTATACATTTAATTTTTTTCATGAGATCAACGTCAAAATAACACTTTGAGCCTTTATTCTTTATACATATACGAACATATTAGTTCATTTATATACATAAACTCTTTCGCATATAAATTAGTATGAGTGTTTGAACCCATAGGATTCAATTTTTTGAGAGTATGGACTTATGAGGAATAGAGTTGAAGCGAATTCAGATTCCTCACACTGAAATTGGGTGAAATTAAATTGATACATTTTTATATGAAATATAAAAATGATTTTCAAATAATTATTATAATAAATCATGATTGTTTAATAAGATTAAAATAACTTATGCTTTAGATTTTAATTATGATCTTAAAGGAGATTAAAAATGAGACATTTTTGTGTTATGTTTCATGTTGATTTCTCTTATTCTTAAAAGTTAATTTTTGATTTTGTTATAATTTTAGTTTTTAAGTTGTTGTTTTTATCATTTCTTTTAATTTTTACATTTAATTCAAATGTTTGTGGGTATCATTACTGAAAACCCTCACGAGATTCAAACTCGTCCACTAGGACAACCTAGGGGTTTAAAGACTTGTTGCATACTCTAAATATAACCGTGTCAATCCACGAAAGTGATTTAGAATAGTTTAATTTTTTTTGTTTTCATCACTTCTCTTGCTAAGGGACTTGTAAGAAGCTAGTTGGGGGTAGTGATGAGTGCTCAAAAAATACTAAAATTACCATGATTTTGTTCACTTTAATTGATTAAAAAGATATATATTTATATGATTTTATCATATTTTTTATATAAAATTGTCTTTTTGGAATCACGGGTTTTTTTTATTGTTTTTTAGGTATTTTCACATAAAAAAGTAACTTAAAGACTCCGAAAAATACTAGAAGCAATACATCACAAATATATTCATAAATAAATGAAAAAAAGTAAAAAAAAAGTTGGAAAAATTGGACAAAATGGGTCAAAGGGTCAAATATGTCAAAAAGGAGGAAATCGCACATGTAGCCACCCAACAGTACCGGCCAACGTGCGCACCTCGCCCAGCCGTGCCGAACAACGCGCGCGCATCATCCAGTATTCACGCACCGCCGCACCACACACTATCATGACGTCAACAATGATGTCATCATTTACTACTCTACATTTCTTCCATTTTAAATCATTTTTCCACCCACTTTTTCTTCCTCTCCTCACCTTTAAATACCTCTATTTTCTTCATATCAAAACACATCTTCTTCTCTTTTTCTTTCTCTCCATTTCTTAGTTTTTAGTTTTTTTCTTAGTTTTAGAGTTTTTCTCTGTTTTAGAAGAACTAATTATGTTGTTTGTAATTTATTTGCTTTTTGATTCAATAAATGGAATTGCAAATTCCGTTTGGAGGTTTTCCAACAACAGGAATAACATCAAAGTACTGTAAGGATTTTATTTTCTTTATAGTTATTTTTTATTCTTTATACTTACATGTTATATTTAATTTTGTATGTGATTAAATTTAAGTTTGCTAACTGTTTGTGACCATGATATAATAATAACGTTGTTATGTTTGCGAAATATTAAATAGATAAAAATATCTAAAATGAATTGATTTTGTTTTTATTCAAGATTTTATATTAAGAATGTTAGAGAGAAATATATTATTTTTTATTCCAAACTTAAATCTGAAAATTAGATTTTAATGTTTAGTTATCCGGTCTTATTTAGAGTAGTGCTCTTTAATTTTTTTGGTACAATCGTCCGGTAGTTAGAGTGAAGCTCTATTTCAAATATTTTTATAAGAATTATTATCTGAAAATGTATTGACAACATGTTTTTAGTAGTGGTTTTAAAACTTGAAAGTTAGTACTCAGGTAATTAAATTCTTAGGTTTAATTTGGACACCTTGAATAAATTTTAAATTGTCTAACCCCACCAAAGGTGGCATTTAAATGGTTCGTTTTCAATCTCTTAGAAAAATAAATTAATTTAATTAACCAAATTAGTTATCAACCCCACCCATAGGTGTTAATTGATTTGTTTAGTTAACAAAAAATATCTAACCCCACCAAAGGTGGTATTCATATAAAAAATAGAGAATCAATAAATATCAATTTATATCTTTAATAACCTAAATAATATGAGCAAGCATAATTAACTTAGTTATTATATCCATAAATACTCCACTATTATAAAAGATAAAATTTGCATAAATGTTTATTGAATCTGTATCTATGTTAATTTTTATTTTATTAGATTAAAAACACAAAACCCCAAATATTGTGACAAGATATTTAGGATTTAATTTCATTTTTAAAAGTTTGAATAATAAATTAAAAGCCACATATATTCCTTCCTTAGATTGACCTTGGGAGTATACTTATCATTTTCTATGAAATGATTTGTGCACTTGCAAGAGTTTTATAAATATAAAACCAAAGTATTGGTAGAATCGATGATGCCAGTTTTTCTCATCATATAACTCGACCCAAAAGTTTCTCATGTTATGAGAATGGTTATTACAAAATAAATATAGGTAATAAATCCCTTTGACTTCATTGGATTTCAATTCATCTCTAAAGGCATATACTTAATATTTTTACTTGATGCATTAAAATAGTATTTGATTCCTTTATATAATTCTTTTTCTGAGATCAAATGTTACACACTATTCTGAGCATTTTCTTCTTTAAACATATACAAATCTATTAGTTTATTTCTTTACATAAACTCTATTCATATATCTTTGACTGAGTGCTTGAACTCATAGGATCAGTGTAATATTGAGAGTATGAGTTGTGTGATTTAGAGTCAAAGTGAATTTGGATTCCTAACACTGAAATTTCATAAGTCAATATTGATATATTTTTTATATGAAATATGAATTTATGATTTGCAACTAATTTTTATAATAAATTGTGAATCTTTAAGATTTGATATAACTTATACTTTAAATTTTGATTATGAACTAAGAAAAATAAAAGACTAAAGCATTAGAAATGTAGTTATTTTTTTCATTTTAGTTTTTATTTTTGTTATTTGTTTGTTAATTGTTTGTTTTTGTTTTTATCATTTCTTTAAATTTGTTGCATTTTGTTTGATGTTTGTGGATATCATCATTGAAAACTTTCACGAGACTTAAACTCGTCTAATAAGGCAATGGGGGTTTAAAGACTTGTTGCATATGCTGAATACAATCATGTCAATCTAGGGAAATGATTTAGGTTAGTTTATTTATTTTAGTTTTTCATTTTTCATTTTCCTTGTTAGAGACTAGTAAGAAGCTAGTTAATAGTTGTGATGAGTGCTTGAAAAATACTAATATTACGCAATTTATTTACATTTAAATAAAATAAATATATTTGAGTTAACATTATTTTTATCATTAATTAAACAAATCTATATTTTCAGAATCACAAGTATGTTTTGTTATTTTTTAAGTACTTGTAGCTTCACATTGATTAAAAAGATCAACACATGAAGAATCATGCCATAGAGCACTCAATTGTAACTTAGAAGAATAAAAGAATAAATACGTAAGCCTTACATATGTACCAACCAAGTTTGTAAGAGGTGAAGCAATAAAACAATTAAAGATATGATGAACAATGTAGGCCGCAATGGCAGAAAAAGTGTGCCATGACACAACCTTCTTGGATTGTGATTTCACGTGTACCAAAATGAACGTAGGCCACTACATGGATAAAAATGGGTTACGATGCGCGTTAATATTTCCCTCAATAACCACTATTTTCTCCCATTTTCTCTATCTTTCCTCACTTACATAAACACATTTCCTTCACTTTACAAAACACACCTCAACACCAATGCCTCTGTTTATAAGCTTTTCAAATATTTGTATAGTTTGTGTAGAATATAAGAGTAATTTTAAATTAGTTTTTAGGTTACCCATTCCACCACCATGTGAATATATAGAGAGAAAATCCTCCAATTGTAAAGATGATCCAATGATTTGAAGAAGATAATGATAACCCATTCAAAAATCTGAAATCACTTTTACCAAGGAGTAATTTTATTGTTATATACTTCCTTTCTCTTTCTAATATGTATATGTGGTTTTAGTCTCTACGTTTAATGATTGGAAGAACAGTTTTATGTTTTAAATAAATAAAAGTTATGATTTATTTCTTATTCACATTCTTCATATCTTTAATCATAAATTAATGATGGACGAAGTCTTGATTTATGATTAAAGAAAATATTTTTGAAATAGATATTAGACATATCAAATGTACTTAATTATAAATAATGAATAAGAGTTTGTTTTAATGTTATTGATTTATATTAATTTCAACGGTTGAAAAAGAACTTTAGTTATAATTTAAAGAGGCTAAATCTTTATTTATATTTAAAGAATATATCTACTATAACTATCAATTTTTAATCTCAAATCTTATCAAGGGAAGTTATAAATCAATTGAGAATTTTAGTATATATAAATTTCTTAAATTTTACAAAGTAATCAATTTCAACCTTGATTAAGGAAGAATTGATTATTATTGGAAACTCACCATGATTATAGGAAGTTTTATTTAAAAAGAAATTAAATCAATAAATCTAACTTAAGTTTAAATCATTTAATTTGTTCTTTCCATGAAGGATTATACTAACTAAAATCCCATATATTAAGTTCGACTATAGTTAATTTATCTGTTTTCATTTATTGCTTTAATTTATTTGTTTGTACTTATTTTTCTCTAGATGTTAATTTAATTTAGAATTTAGAATTTTGTTTCACAAACCAGCCAATTGTTAGAATATTTAGAATTTGTTTATTTTCTTAACTAAATTAGAAAATAAACTAACTTTTTAAAGCCACTACAATTCATTGAGAGTCGATCACGAGAGTATATATGTCGCTTACTATAAATGATTTGTATACTTGTAATTTTTTTATAAATACAAAATTTGACTATCATATTTTTGTACATCAAATGACCAAACATCATTGTTTGTAGATCTCAAGTATGAACACATTTGACATCTCCTAAAAAATAACACAATCTATTGAATTGAGTTGATCCACTTATCAAACCTCCCATATCATCCATTATGAGAGAATTAATAGAATTAAACACATGAAGAAAGGGACAAAGTTCAACACTAGAGCAATTAAACCCATAAAAGATGTACATGTTCTAATATCAATTGAAAAAGTTTATAATCCGATACTCAACCAAAGTAATGAGATACAGACTTAAGGACTCATCCCTACAAGCAGCGAAAAAGCAAATACAATAACAGTAAATAAATAACACAAGCACTAAGAACACTTTAATCAATAAATATATAATTCAGTAGGTAGAAGCATGTGAAGATAATTAAAGCGTTATAATAAAAGTTTAACTTTAGTATGTGAATTCATACACAATTCAAACATATATAGATTATACTAGCATAGCTCTAGATCATACATGGCACATGATATAACGAGGTAAACCACATATAAACCTTGTCTATGTAGTAACATCCTCGGGTGGCTTATAGCAACTACTCGATAACAAACAAACTACTAAGCAATAAAACAATTACAACTCTAATAGAAATAAACTACTAATACCTCTATCAATCAAGGCCCTGTATCTAAACTACCTATTTTTTCCATCTCTTGTTACCTCTGTAACAACCTAATTTGATACATGAACTAGACTCTCTTCCAAAGCCAACACCACTCAATGTGGTGTAATTAGGATCCATAGAATAATAACCTAAAGAATACATTACTATAAACCTTGGGGACTTCCCTCAAGCATAAGTCACCAAGTATCACCAAAGGACAGACAATCCACAAAAATCTCAAATCATGTACGGGAGACTCAGAAATAATCCACATGAGCACACAATTAACAATTTGATATCTCAACATAACAACTTATCGTATAAAACTAATAATATAAGAACTCAAACTACTCTGCTCAAGCTATCTTTCATAGATAAATTCTCATAAATATAGTAAAATAGTCTACCACACTATTTTATCTTACACACATATCACTATTATCAAAATTCAATCAAGATAATGAGTGAAAACTAAATTCAAAATGATTGAAATTTTTAGTAGAGTTTTGTTAGAAAGTTTGAATTAAGTACAACAATTAATAGGGGTATTTATAAAACATTTCCAACAACCAGGCCACCTAGCCACGGTCCTCGCCATGGACCTCACCAAGGGTGTAGCGATACCCTTTTGCAAGGAGTGTGACATGGTGCTAAAAATCATAATTTTTCGTTTCAATACTGAGTTATTTTCAAAAATACTTCCATCCAAAGTGAACCAAAATCCGACACTCATGACCTATTATGAATATTAAACAACCAACTCCATGGTGTGTTAAAAACATGATTTCAATCATAATGTTCCTAACTATATACGTGTGTATACTATTGATTTGTAGTAACCAACCTTACATAGAGAAATATGTCTTATTTTGCACACGAGAAGCCAACATATATACACAGACTACAAATGGACTGACAAAGATCATTAGACACCTTATTACTCATGATTCCACTTGTAGCAGCCGGCCTATTTGAATGTTTAACCATCAACGCATCATGGAGAACTAAACAAGAAGCACTATCATGTCCTTGTTTCTCTCATATCTAACAAATAGACTTTTCAGAAAATGATTTCTTATTGTTCTTAAAGGAAGAAGCACCACCATTTTTTGAAGATCGAGACCCTATATTACCACCATCCTTCAAAAGTTGATGGAAACTCTATTGTGCGAATTTTGGATGAGACTAAACCTAGAAATTTTGAAAAGATCCTTTATGATATCCCTCATGACTATTCTTGGAAAAGCTAGCTACATTTTCTTGTAAAACCAAGTCTTGTATTATACCCTCAGAAGCAAGTTAACATACGTTAAAAATTTTAAAGCTATTTTTGTAACACACCAATTAATGGTTTATATGAATGCAAAATTTAAATATTGCAGAAATAAAAATGGATTGAAAACATACCTTCTACCATTGATCAAATTTCAGCACTTACACAGGAATTCCAATGGATTTTTGATTTGATGCTCTCACTAGTTTCTTACACTTACTATCTATGTTTTGATGGTGTATATGAATGAATCAGTGAGTAGTGAGAGGATCCGATGCCTTTATAAAGTTTCTTCCATCAAGAACCTCATATGGTTTCTTAACCGACATACGGTTTCAACGAAACCGAACCGTTACCATTGTCCATTATTTCGTTGCACCACTTTGATGTTACAGTAAATGCAACTCTATCTAGGCCTTCTTCCTTTCTTGATTTAGATTTCCTAGTTTATAATGTTAGAACATAATTTGATCCAAAAACATTCATGAAACCATATTTACATAAATGTAAACACATTAGAAGAAAAAAAGTAATTAAAAACTTACCTCTATATTACTATTTCACCTTTAATGGTATTTCGATTTGATACTTCTAAAACTTTCTTTCTTATCAAAATGGTGCAGAGAATAAAGTTTCTGAAATTGATTATGAAAAAAATAATTCAGCTCATAGAGAGTAGGCTTAAGGACCAACCGAGTATATATACACATTTTGAGTGCTCTGTTCATCAAAAAGAAAAAAAAAGATGCGCACTTGAGGGTTGAGGGTTGAGGGATGAAAGACATGGGTTAGTGATGGAAGTTATGGACCACATTCTAGTCAACTACTCAGTTGATTACCGAGCTTTCACGAGAGTAAAACCAACATATAATCCATTGTTTCATACATGCATTTAGTTGATTCATTGGTTAAGAGATAGATTTATGGTTTTGTTTCATAGGGAATGAATGCAATTTTGAGTTGGATTGTTGCCTGCTCGTCAGTAATGGATTGCTTATTTGTGGCTAAGTATATGTTGTGTGCTAAGACACTGACAGATCATTTAACTGCAACTAGTAAGGTGACTCTTGTGCATGAAATGTTCTTAAACATTTTATATGGACTAGAGCCACATTACCTAACTTTTGTAACCACATTCCTGAACGTTTTTGGATTGAATTATGATCTTACATTTGGTATCAGAGCCATTTTTTAAAACATCCCTGTTTTGCTCTATTTCATGATGAATTGATTTTTTGGGTTTTTATTTTGCTTGTTTTTGATGCATAGAGAAATTATAAATTGTTTCAATATTAATTTTAGAGTGATTATATGAATTTAAACTTGAAAAACAATGAAGAAAATAAAACTAATTTATCGTGGGTATTCATTTGAATCATTAATTAACCTTTTTATTTAAAATGGAAGTTGAAGATGATTCTTCAGGGAGGATTTAAAAAAAATCAGAAAAGATGTTGTTTGGAGGCTCAAACCGAGGTCTTGCATGAGACAATAAATGCCTCTTCCACTAGGTTGCAACGATTGTTGCATTTTATTTGGTATATGACTTATTTTTATATATGTATTCGGAATTTGATTTTATTAAAAAAATTTGAATATAATTTTAATTAATTATTTAACTTATGTTTGTCATATGTATAATATTTATCATACATGTGATATTTATTTAAATAATTTTTGGGCACATTAAAAATTATTTAAGTACATTATGCTTAAATTATTTGTTTTGATATTTGTATGTGTAAATTTTGTAATTAATTATACATATGAAAATTTGGTTAAATAATTTATGCATAATGGAATTAATTATTAATGGCTCTTTATGGATTTAATTAGTGCTTATATTATTTATTTTTCTTGTATAGTTTATTGTCATACATGCAATCTTAAGATATATAATATTTACATATTTGAAATTAAATTAATATTTCTTATGGTCTTATGCAATAATTAAGCCTAAAGATATAGCTAATATTTAAGTTATTCATATAGTTTAATTAATTAGGGAGTAACCACAAAATATTTAGTTAATTAAAACTATAATAAGGTTTATTTATGATCACATTTATAAAAATAAATATTAATTGTAATTAATCATATGTGATATAATAAATCTTATCCTATATGAATTTTTATTATATTTTTGTGTGATTAAGTATGATAAAATATCAAATTATATTTTCTAATTTACCCATAGAGATTAGGAAAAAGGAACATAATTTGATAGTTTTATCGTAAAGTTAAGATGAATCTAATTGAATTAGAATTTTAGTCCACAAATAAGTTTTATTTCACTAAATTAATATTTTTCATGATTTAAATCGATAAAGAAAGACTATAATTTAGGTCCCAAATTTTAATAAGCATATAATCTTTAATTGCAGCTTCTCAACCTATAAATTTCCTTGATATCTACTGTGACATTCCCAATCTGAAAGGTGATAATTATAAAATATGAAAGGAAATAATTCTACTTCGTCTAGGGTGGATGGATATTGATTAAGTTATTAGGAAAAATGAACCACCTAAAATTACTCAAACTATCACTCTAGAGAATATCATGCTTTATGAATAATGGGAGCGATCAAATTGTCTTAGCATGATGTTCATTACGACTAAAATCTCTGCTAGTATTCGTGGTTGTGTTGATCAGCATAACAATGTTCAAGACTTGCTAAAGGACATTGATGATGAGTTTGTCATTCAGATAAGGCTTTAGCAAGCACCCTTATTATGAAGTTCTCTTCCTTAAGACTTACCTGTGTGAAAGGTGTGTGCAAGCACATTATGCAAATAAGGGACATTGTAGCTCAACTTAAGCATCTCGAGGTTGAGATGTCAGAATCCTTCCTGGTACACTATATCCTTAATACTCTCCCACATCAGTACGAGCCATTCAAAATCTCGTACAATACACATAAGGATAAATGGTAAATCAATAAACTAATGACCATATGTGATCAAGAGGAAGGGAGGCTTGTTATGGAATTTGGTGAAAGTGCAATGTTGGCTACAACGTACAGGAAAGGAAAATCTCAATACAAGCATAAAGTAAAAGGGATAATTCCACCTTAGACTGATATTAAGAAAGAAGCCAAGTGTTTCTTTTGTAAAAAGAAGGGACATATAAAGAAGGATTGTATCAAATTCCAAAAAATGGCTTGAGAATAAGGTAATCCAACCTCGTTTGTTTGTTATGAATCTAACATAGTTAATGTTAATATTAACACCTGGTGGATTTATTCTGGATCTACAATCCATGTTGCAAACTCTTTACAGGGAATGCAAAATCTAAGAAAGCTAGTGGGAAGTGAGCAATACATCTTATTTGGTAACAAGATAGGCTCACATGTGGAGGATGTAGGGACATGCAATTTGATTTTAAGTAGTGGTTTTATTTTAGAATTATAAAATAACTTTTACATTCCATGTTTCTCTAGAAAATTCATTTCGATTTCAAGACTTGTACCTTTTGGTTATTCCTTTCACTTTTCAGAAACATCTTTCAGTTTAATTAATAAATCTGATTGTGTTGGGAATGGATTTTTTCTGATGGTCTTTACTGCATTAATTTACGAAATAATGGCACTCATAATGCTATGCATGTTCAATTTGGCACTACAAGGTGTATTATTGACGAGGACTCTTCTACATTATAGCATAGGAGATTAAGACACATCTCCATATAAAGAGTTAAAAGATTAGTGAAAGATGGGGTACTTAGTACTCTAGATTTTACTAATTTTGAGACATGTGTGGACTGCATTAAGGGAAAGTAGACTAACAAGTCAAAGAAAGGTGCCAATAGAAGTTCAAGCATATTAGAAATCATACATATGGATATATGTTGTCCAAACATGGACATTCAAGGTCAAAAATGTTTTATCACCTTTATTGATGATTTTTCTCGATATATGTATCTCTACATGCTTCATAATAAGAGCAAAGCATTAGATGCCTTCAAGAGCTTTAAGGTTGAAGTAGAGAAACAATGTGGAAAGAAAATAAAAGTTGTGAGATCAGATAGAGTGGTGAATATTATGGTAGATACATTGATAATGGACAAGCGCCTGGTCCGTTTGCAAAGTTTCTTCAGGAACATGCCAATACTTTGGTTTTATATTTATAAAACTCTTGCAAGTGTACGAATCATTTCATAGAAAATGATAAGTATACTCCCAAGGTCGATCTAAGGAAGGAATATATGTGGTTTTTAATTTATTATTCAAACTTTTAAAAATGAAATTAAATCCTAAATATCTTGTCACAATATTTGGGGTTTTGTGTTTTTAATCTAATAAAATAAAAATAAACATAGATACAGATTCAATAAACATTTATGCAAATTTTATCTTTTATAATAGTGGAGTATTTATGGATATAATAACTAAGTTAATTATGTTTGCTCTTATTATTTAGGTTATTAAAGATATAAATTGATATTTATTGATTCTCTTTTTTTTATATGAATACCATCTTTGGTGGGGTTAGATATTCTTTGTTAACTAAACAAATCAATTAACACCTATGGGTGAGGTTGATAACTAATTTGGCTAATTAAATTAATTCCTTTTTCTAAGAGATTGAAAATGAACCATTTAAATGTCACATTTGATAGGGTTAGATAGTTTAAACTTTATTCAAGGTGTCCAAAGTAAACCTAAGAATTTAATTATTCGAGTACTAACTTTCAAGTTTTAAAACTATTATTGAAAATATGTTGTCAATACATTTTCAGATAATAATTCTTATAAAAACTTTTGAAATAGAACTTCACTCTAACTACCGAGCGATTGTATTAACAAATCAAAGAGCACTGCTCTAAATCATACTGGATAACTAAACCTTCAAAGAGCACTACTCTAAATCATACTGGATAACTAAACCTTCAAAGAGCACTACTCTAAAATTAAGAAAAACTAAAAGCTAAGAAATGGAGAGAAAGAAAGAGAGAAGAAGATGTTTTTGAGGGGTGTTTTGGTATGAAGAGAATAGGGGTATTTATAGGTGAGGTGAGGAATAAAAAGTGAGTGGAAAAATGATTAAAAATGGAGGACGTCAGCTGGTAGATGGGGCGCGGTGGCACACATGGAATGGAGCAAAGGTGCGCACAGACGAGGCACAAATGGGCGTGCATGGAATGGGGTATATGCGTGCAGATTAGCACGCAGCTTCGGCATTGTGGTGTGCGCGCGCGCTTTGACATTTTTGACCCATTTTGTCCAATTTTTCCATCTTTTTTTACTTTTCCTCATTTAATTTATGAATATATTTGTGATGTATTTCCTCCAGTATTTTTCTTTGAGTCTTTAAGTTGCTTTTTTAAGCGAAAATACCTAAAAAACAATAAAAATACCAGTGATTCTGAAAAGACATATTTATATAAATATATTATAAAATCATATAAATATATATTTTTAATCAATTAATGTGCATAAAATCATGATGATTTTTGTGCTTTTTGAGCACTCATCAAAGACTCACAAGGAAACATTGAGAAACATAAGGCAAACTCGTTGCCGAAGGATTCACTCAAAGGGAGGGAATCGATCACATAGAGATATTTTCTCCTGTATCTAAGAAAGATTCACTTCGTGTGATCATGACATTGGTTGCCCATTTTGAATTGGATTTGCATCAAATGGATGTGAAAACAACTTTCCTTAATGGTAACATAAAGAAAGAGGTTTATATGAAATAACCCGAAGGATTCTTTTCTAGTGATGATGATCATTTGGTTTGTAAGCTTAATAAATTCATATATGGATTAAAATAAGCTTCTCATCAATGTTATTTGAAATTCCATAACATCATCACTTTATTTGGTTTTGAAGAGAACGTCAACGTCATGGATCAATGTATATACCAGAAGGTTAGTGGAAGTAAGATTTGTTTTTTGATGCTATATGTGGATGATATTTTGCTTGCAGCCAATAATAAGGGTTTGCTACATGAGGTAAAACAATTCCTCTCTAAATTTTTTGATATAAAGAATATGGGTGAGGCTTCTTATGTCATTGGCATTAAGATCTATAGAGATATACTTTGAGGCATCTTGGGTTTATATTAGAAAACCTATATCAATAAAGTTTTAGAGATATTTTGGATGAAAGATTGTTCACCAAGTGTTGCTCCCATTGTAAAGAGCGATAAGTTCAATTTGGACCAATGCCTAAAGAATGATTTTGAAATAGAATAGATGAAACTATTCCATATGCTTCATCCGTTGGAAGCCTGATGTATGATCAAGCCTGTACTAGACCTGACATTGCATTTGTTATTGGGATGCTAGGAGATATCAAAGTAACCCAGGTATCGACCACTGGAAAACTGCAAAGAAAATGATGAGGTACCTGCAAAGAAAATGATGAGGTACCTGCAAGGTACCAAGGATTATAGGCTCATGTATAGACAAACCGATGATCTGAAAATAATTGGCTACTTCAATGCGGACTTCAGTGGTTGTGTTGATTCATGAAAATAAACATCTGGTTACATTTTCATGCTTACCGATGGAGCCATGTCTTAGAGGAGTGCGAAGTAGTCCTTGACTACTACTTCCACTATGGAGGCCAAGTTAGTGTCATGTTTTGAGGCCATATCACATGGTGTATGGTTGAAGAGTTTCATTTTCTAGCTTAAAGTAGTTAACTCTATTTTTAGGTCATTAAGATTGTACTATGACAACTCAACTGGTGTGTTTATGACTATGAACAAAAAATGTGGTAGTCGAAGTAAGCATATCAACATAAAATACTTGGCCATAAGAGAACATGTTAAGGAAAAAAAGTGGTCATTGAACACGTTAGTATTGAGTTAATAATTGCTGATCCTTTGACTATAAACATGCTACCATTGAAATTTAAGAATAATGTAGAGAAAATGAGAATTGGTTCTACTTTGTAAATGTATATATATACAATTTATTAATGAAAACTCTTATATCGTTATAATTCATGTATTTTGTTACTCAAGATAATTTTGCTTAATGTTTACATCAAGTGAAAAAATGTAACATCAAAATAATGCAACAGAACAGTAGATGATAGTAATGGTTCGATTGTGTCGAAATCGTACGTCAGTTACGAAACCATATTAGGTTCTTAACGAGAGAACCTTTATAAAGGCATCGGATCCTCTCATTACTCATTGATCTATTCATATACACCATCAAAACGTAAAGAGTAAGTATGAGAAACGAATGAGAATATCAAATTAATAAAAAATTCATTAGAATTTTCGTATAAATACTAAAATTTGATCAAGATATATTTTCAATTTATTTTTATTTTTGCTGTATTTAAATTTTACATTTATGTGATTTTCTAAAAATTTATGGATTGAATTATCGTATTACATTTACAAATCCTTCTAATAGATAAGCTATGACAAAACTTCATGCTAAATCAGATAGTTATTATCATATAATTTCACAGACAAATAAACATTGTTTGGCGGTGTAGAAGAAGAATGAAGGGCAAGAATGTCAAGAATGGTAGTACACGGTTGTGAGTTGAGTTCCCTTGATGCATTCGCACGGCTAGCAATTTCACCCTCTCGCTAGCCTCTGATCTTCCACCATTAGCACGTAAGTCTTGCGCTGGATTGATTACTGGAGAAGATCAGAGAACATCTCTGTAAGTAGATTTGGAACCCATGATCACAGTCCCTAAAATCTTGAACTTTTCTCTGATACTATGAAGAAACCCAATATGTAAGAGAAGAGATATTGAGATGCTATTAGAAGTTATTTACAAAAGCTACTTGCAGCTTACTTGCTAACTTGCACAGAGACTAACATACATTTAGCAACGTGGATACACTGACAGCCACACAAATTATTATCTTTAATATATATATATAAATCTACTTTTTACTTTAATATTTTTAATAAAATTAATACTTTATATAAATTATAACATACATTTAGCCACGTGGATACACTAACAGCCACCCGCTATTATCTTCAATATATATATAAATATATATAATCTACAAAACTTGTAATTAGAAATATAAAACTATAAAAAAATATAACATATTATATGTTACATATTTTTGGGTCCTATTATATTATTATAATTTATAATAATGTTATTTATTTAAAATAATTTTATTTGAATTTATTTTCTTTTTACAAAATTATTTTATGTCATAAAAAATATAAAACTTAAATATCCAGTAAGAAAAATCGCTTAATTGAAGTATGTTTCATATTTTTAGGTACTATTTTATTATTATAATTTATAATAATGTTATTTATTCAAAATTATTTTATTTGCATTTATTTTCTTTTTACAAAATTATTTTATGTCATGAAAAATATATAACTTAAATACCCAGTTAGAATAATAACCTATCACTAATAACTTATTTAAAATATCATATATAAATTATCATAATGAAAATAATTCTCTAATTAATTCTTTACAAATTTTCACGTGTAAATTTATATGTAGCAAAGTTAATGCTGATAAATAATATTCTGAAAGGTGACAGTGAAGAAAAATGAAAAGCTGAATTTGATATATATATCAAATGCATTAAAATCCAAATTTACATCACAAACAACAGTTTACGTACACAAGAAAATTTACTAAAAAACTCTCACTTTCCAGGGACAAAGTTAGTAGCATATGACCAGGCATTGTTGTTGACAGGGTCAGCAAGATGGTCGGCCAAATTCTCCAAGGGTCCCTTTCCAGTAACAATAGCTTGAACAAAGAAACCAAACATGGAGAACATTGCCAACCTACCATTCTTAAGCTCTTTCACCTTCAATTCAGCAAAAGCTTCTGGATCATCAGCCAAACCCAATGGGTCAAAGCTACCACCTGGGTATAACGGGTCAGTCACTTCACCAAGAGGTCCACCAGCAATTCTGTAACCCTCAACAGCTCCCATTAAAATAACTTGAGTAGCCCAAATTGCCAAAATGCTTTGAGCGTGGATCAAGCTTGGGTTTCCCAAATAATCAAGTCCACCCTCACTAAAGATTTGGGCTCCAGCCTTGAACCATACGGCCTCACCAAATTTGACACCATTACGGGCCAAAAGCTCTGGAAAAACACATCCAAGAGCACCAAGCATAGCCCATCTACTGTGGATGACCTCCAGCTCACGATTCTTTGCAAAAGTTTCTGGATCAGCTGAAAGTCCAGCAGTGTCCCAACCATAATCACCTGGAAACTCTCCAGTAAGGTAGGATGGGGGCTCACCAGAGAATGGACCCAAGTATTTGACTCTGTCTGGGCCATACCATGGGCTTCCAGAGGAAACTTGCTTGGTAACAGTTTTCCTCATGGTGATTCTTCCATTGCCAATAAGTTCATTGGAAGAAGGAGAGAGTTTCACTGCCTTTCCTGCAAATGATGGAGAAGAGAGAGCCATTGTAGAAGCAGCCATTGTATTATAATTAGAGAATTTTGATTGATGGGCTTCAGTGGTTTATAATGCTAGATCGAGGTGATAGAAAGAAGATGGTTTGGTTTGCATATATATAGTTGGTGAGAGCAGATACTCCTTATCTCAATGGTATCTAAAACTTTTATTTTATTGGAGTTTAAGATTTTGCTGTTGTTTTTCTCTGTCCATTCGGCATCCACTTATCCACCAATTTTGTTGATGGATTCTTGCTACATAACCAGTAAGAATTTTCCACGTGTATTTTTGGATAGCTCTCAGATTTTTTTCTATTTTGGGGAAAACTTTAGGAATCCTTCTTAATATATGGTCATCATTCGATCTTTATTTAAAAATAAATTAAATATTTTATTAATTAATTTAAAATCTACTTTAATGTCATTCTATTTTTATTTAAAAATAAATATTTTTTTTTATTAATTAATATAAATTTTAACTGATTTAATAAACGTAGTCTATTATCATCTATAAAAAATAAACATATTAATTATATATAACTTATATAAAATTAGTTTTTTATAAACTTCATATTCAAACACATACTAGTTAATATATTAATACTTTTTACATATCATATTTTTAAAATATTTTGTTTTAATATTCAATTCAAGTATTGAAATTTAGAATTTTTAAATAGTATTTGCTTTTTTTTTTGTCAAACTTAATCGCATATATAATATATATTAAATTAAATAAAAATATTTGTGAAAATTAAAAAAAAACAGTTAATAGCAAAAATAATAATTTAATAGAAAGTACTAATAATAAAATTTAGGTATTAAAACATAATTTTATAATATTAGACACCAAGGATACCAATATATTAGCTAAGATATTAATCCTGGTAAAATAATAACTAGAATAATTTAAATTTAATATTTATTTTTTTGTAACACATTACTATTATTACTTATAATACGAGATTAAAAAATTTAATAAATGATTTAAAAATTTAAAAATTATTTATTTATTATAATTTTAGAGTGATAATATTATCATAATTTAAAATTTTATTGCTATAATTTTTTTATTAATTATAAATTTTTAAATAATAATGATACTAAATTGTAATTAATATATAACTAAAAAAATCAATTCCTATCCTTTTTGGTATGATAATTATAAATAGATACTACTTTATTTATTAGAATTTTCACATATTATAAAATAAGCCACAATGTCATTGACTTTTATAAAAATAAGCAACAATATCATTATTTCATTTTTATATAATAATATAAAATATTAATAATAGAATTAATAAATTAATTTATAATTCAATATAAATTAGTAGCTAAATATAAATTTAATTTATTTCTAACGTAATCTGCCTAAGGATATGATGTATAAAACACATCCTCGTCAATTTCAGGTCACAAGATTAAACTAAAAATTCATCTTTAATATTTTTTACTTTTAATATATGTTTTATATTTAATAGATTTTATTATTAAATTGTTAATATTTTATTAGTTATAGTAAAAATTTCTTATAAATTTTTATGAATCAAGAAACCATAAATCTTATTATTTCAATAAACTATATAAACAACTATAATTTATGTATAACCATTAATTCTATTGAATATTATTACATTGTAGTAATAATAACAATAATAACAATAATAATAATAATTTATCGTGGAAGAAATTATTTTTCATTTATCATTATACAGAAAAATATTATTCTATATAATAAATTTTAGTTTAAAATACGAATATTTTTTTATAAGTTTGAAAATTATTCAAAAAACGAAAAATATTTTTCTTTAATTGGCAAAAATATATGAGTATAATTCAAAAAATATATTCTAACTAGGCTCTGCAATACACAAAAATATTTGTTACTCTTCATTCTATTTTTTAAATAATTACGTTACTTATACACATATAACTAAGATTTTATATTAGAAATACTTAATAATTGTATTCTATTCTGTAAATTAAGAAATATATATGGTACCTTTATATAAGAGTTACAAATAAACTATATATGCCTAAAGTAAACTAGATATATATTAGCAGATATGAAATACATTAACAGATATACATTAATATGTTAATAGATATACACTAATAGCCTCCCTAAAACTCAAGGTAGATGTGAGACCAGCTTGAGGTTATCAACCAAATTACAAGTACGTCTCTTATGAAGTGTCTTAGTGAAGATTTATGTAAGTTGATCTTTGGAGGAGACGGTGATTGTAGTGGTCTATGTGGTGCGGGACTCCTCAACAATGGCGACTGTAGGCCCGAAACCTAAGGACAACGACTGAAAGATGTTGGAGGTTCAACGGTGAGTGGCTGCAACAGCTATTGTTACATCGCAAGCTATTTAGGTGGAGTAACACTATAAAAGACAAGACTACTAATAGAAATGTAAGAGTAGTGGCTCTCATTCACGCACCTCACACGTCGCATTCTGGTCCTGTGATGTCATTAGTGACGCATCCCTAGGGTTAACGTCATCATCGCCTTCTACTGATATCACTGTTGATCGTCGTTGACCATGGTGTTACTACTGTTGACTATTGACCTACATGTTGACAATTGACCATTGATTTTTGCAATTCAGGTCTTCCTTACTCAATTTTTTGCATATACCTGGTTTATGTAATCCATTTTTGCATATTGTGTTTCCAAATGGATAAAAAAGATGTTTTTCTTCCTTGCCCCATCAATACTGTATTAGAGAAGACCAAGAATTACTTATCATGGTCTCATGATATGCGTAGTTTTCTTAAGAGTCGCATGTTCTGGCATTACTGTACTGGTGTAATTATCATTCCTGTCAAAAGAGAAAGTGAAGAAGATGCTACCTTCATTGGTCGCATGATTGAATGGGATAGTCACAACCACGTGATCCTCACATGGATTCAGAATACTTCTATCCCCTCCATCTCCAATCTGTTGGGCAGCTTTGATGATGCCAAATCAACATGGGATATGTTGGCCAAAAGGTACTCCACTACTCACGGATCCATACACTACTACAAAAAGGGGTATATAAGTCGATGTGTAAAGTCGGTTGTCCACGTCAACCGACGCTATCCACGTGACGTAGCGTCGGTTATCCACGTAATATATGCCCTTTCGTCTCATTTTGTACACAAATTTCCAGTTTTCTTCCTCTCTCCTTTCCTCACTTAGAACCATTTTCTCCCAAAATCTTAACCGTGCGCCACCTTCGTTCTACATTTCCGGCCACCTCCAACCACCATTTGAACGTCCGTTTGTAAGTTATATTTCTCTTCTCACATTATCTGTCAATTCTTCTTTTTTTTAGCAAAATATTAAAATCTGTTTATGGGTATTTTCTGTTATTGCTTAGCCAAAATCAATCCGAATCTGTGCTAATTTTATCAGCGTATAAATGTAATTCGTTAATTAGGAACATCGTATTTTTATTCGTTAATTAAAAACCTAACATCTCGATTTGGGTTTTGCTTGAGCAGTTTCTTTGTGTGGTTAAATAACTTGTTGTACACCTTTAATTAGTTAAGCAGTTAATTAAGGTTTGACAAAATCCAATTCATATTCACAATCACAGAAGAAAAACCTCTTGCATTTTTACATTAAAGAACTTGAATTAACTACTTCAAATGTATTATATATCTTTTGGTTTTATATCCAACGCGTGCGGTTCCACAAGCACTTTTGTTAAAAGTTCATTCAGAGAGCACTTCTGTAAATATATATCAACTTAAGATACATTTACAATTTAGATTGCTGAAAAACAAAAGTAAGTCAATAATCTGCCACTTTATTTTACCACACCTAAAAAATATGTTTGACTTAGTTTATGCAGAATGCATGCAGCTAGCTTATTATTCGATCAATTTGTTTTATATTTTGTATAAATTTTTGATTTAGTTTTGTTTTTTTGTTTGCTTGTAATAATACTGTTTGACTTATTAATTATATGTATTCAATAATATCTGAAATGTTTTGTGGGTTTGCGTGGATAAATTTATTTATACGTATAATTAATATTACTTTGTAATTATGATATAGTAACATGCTTAGAAATTAGAATCAATCGCGTGATTGGTTTATATATATATATATATATATATATATATATTCATGAAACATAGTTGCTTATTTTTTAATTTGTATATAAATGGTTTTGTAAAATGATTAAAATGATAACTATTTTGCATTATGTATGTTTTGATATATATTCTAATAATTAGGAAATTTATATATAATAATACATAATTAAGTAATATGTTTAATTAATGTCATTAATAGAAAATGGACAAATCTTGGATGTCAAAGTGTAGAATTGAGCAAGACTATATTTCTGGAGTTGAAAGTTTCATGGAATTTGCTTGTAGAACTAGTAATACTGGAAGTAGTATGATTCGATGCCCATGCGTTAAATGTAAAAATGAGTGATTTCATGAATTTGATGAGGTTAAGTATCACCTTATCCGTAATGGTATTCTATTGAGCTATAAATGTTGGTATTATCATGGAGAAAATATTGATAATACTCATGGAGAAAAGTATAATAAGAATGTGGGTGGATTACATACATCATATCATAATGTACAGACAGAAAATATGTTTCGTGGTGTTGAAGATGAATTACACGAGGATGATCCTGAAACCTTTAATAAACTTATAGAAGATGCCGAAAAACTGTTGTATCCAAAATGCAAAAAATACACTAAGATGTCAGGATTGGTTCATTTGTACAATGTCAAGGCAAAACATGGTTTTTCTGACAAGGGATTCATAGAGTTACTAAATCTACTAGTCGATATGTTTCCTGAGGGTATTGAATTGTCATCTTCAATGTATGAAGTGAAGAAATCTCTTAGTCGATTTGGCATGGAATATCATAAGATTCACGCTTGTCCTAATGATTGCATTCTTTATAGAAAAGAATATGAGACATTACATGATTGTCCTATGTGTAAAGAATCGAGATGGAAGCATGGTACAAATGAGAGTACAAAACATAAGAAAGGCGTGCCTGTAAAGGTTCTTTGGTACTTTCCTCCGATCCCTTGCTTTCAAAGGTTGTTCAATAGTAAATATACATCAAAGATGTTGACTTGGCATTCAGATAATCGATCTGATAATAGGGTGCTACGTCATCCTTGTGATTCTCCAAATTGGAAAGTAGTAGATAATTTATCTCCTCAATTTTCATCTGATCCGCGCAATCTGTGTCTTGCCATTGCTGCTGATGGAATTAATCCACATAGTTCCTCAGTAGTAGATATAGTTGTTGGCCAGTAATTATGGTAACATACAACCTTCCTCCCTGGTTGTGTATCAAAAGAAAATTCATGATGTTAACATTATTGATCTCAGGACCGAAACAACCTGGTGTTGATATTGATGTATATTTGCAGCCTCTGATAGATGATTTAAAGACGTTGTGGAATGATGGTGTAAATGTTTACGATGCATATAAAGAAGAATACTTTAACTTGAAGGGGGTCGTTTTATGGACAATTAATGATTTTCCTGCCTATGGAAACTTATCAGGATATGCAACAAAAGGTTATAGGGGATGTCCTATATGTAGTGATGGAACTTCTGCAAAGTATCTTGTTCACGGACGAAAGATGTCTTATAGAAGACATAGGAGATTTTTGCCATCTGGACACAAATTTAGATACCAAAAGAAACCGTTCGATGGTGAAAAAGATCATGATCATGCAACTCGACCTTTGCGAGGTATTGAGATATTAAGGCAATTGAATGGGATGACATTCAAACGATATGGAAAGATGGAAAAAAAACTCACCAAGTCTGGGAAACGAAGGAGGTCAACTAATGAAATTGGTGAAAATGAAAAAGATTTTGAACCGAATGGTTGTTGGAAAAAAAATCAATATCTTGGGAATTGCCTTATTGGAAAGACCTACACATTCGTCACATCTTAGATGTCATGCACATTGAGAAGAATGTATGTGAAAGCTTGATTGGCACTTTACTTAATATACCTGGAAAAACAAAGGATGGCATTAAAGCAATATTGGATTTAAAGAAACTAGGCATACGACCTGAATTGGAACCAAGGGTGGAAAATGATAAGAATCGAACATACTTGCCACCAACATCATATACAATGTCAACAAAAGAGAAGGATGTGTTTTGTAAATGTTTGGAAGGTGTGAAAGTTCCTAATGGTTACTCATCCAACTTAAGAAATTTTGTGTCTATCACCGATAAGAGACTGTATGGATTGAAATCACATGACTGTCATATCTTAATGCAACAGTTATTACCAGTTGCTATTAGATAAATTCTTCCAAAAGATGTTCGAATATCAATAATTCGGCTTTTTTCATTCTTCAATACAATATGCAAGAAATCTATATCAATTGGCGAGTTAAATTCTTTACAGAAAGAAATTGTAGAAACTTTGTGTCTAATTGAAAAATATTTTCCTCCTTCTTTCTTCGATATAATGATTCACTTATGTGTTCATTTAGTTCGAGAGGTTCAATTATGTGGTCCTACTTACTTAAGGTGGATGTATCCTTTTGAGAGATATATGCAAGTCCTTAAAGGATATGTAAATAATAGATATAGACCTGAATGATGCATGGTGGAATGCTACATTGTTGAAGAGTCCATTGAGTTTTGTTCTGAATACTTTAGTGGTTATACTGAAATTGGGAATCCTACGCACAAGTTGTTCTTAGAATGTCACATGATCCAAGTAGGTAACCCTATGCTTGGTGGAAGTAAGAAATTATTTATTGATCGCACTCGATGGGAAAAAGCACACCGAATCATTTTGGAAAATAATAACGAGGCACAACCGTACATAGAGTAAGTGATGTTCATTGTTTCCTCTTTTATTTAACTATTAATGATGATATATAACTTAATATATATTTAATAACATTACAGGATGCATTTAAACTTATTGAAGATCGATCCTCGTTATAATAAAAAGGAGGAGAAAAATGGTTGTATGATGAACATAAGCGAGAGCTTATTAATTGGTTTCGCAACCACGTAAGTGTCACAAACAAAAAATCATGCATGTATCTTCCTATATATATTCAATGTTTTAAAACTTTGCTCTAAACACATTTTGTGTTTTTGTATACATAGATTCGAGATGAACTAAAGAAACCCAATCATAAAATATCAAAAAGTTTACAATGGCTTGCACATGGCCCAAAATTCGATGTCAAATCATTTCATAGTTTCACAATAAATGGATCGAGGTTTACGACTCAAGCTAGGGACAAAGTCCGAGTAAATCAAAATAGTGGGGTGAAGATGGTTGCACAAACTATGCAATTTTCCAGTTCAAAAGATGCTAATCTTGTACTTTCTGATAGAACATATTATGGTATAATACAAAAGATTTGGGAATTGGATTATGAGGTCTTCCATGAGACAGTATTCTTGTGTGATTGGGTCGAAGATGTTATCAATGTTGGATATAAAATAGATGATTTTGGATTTACCCTTGTAAATTTATCCAGGATAAGTCACACAGATGATCCTTTCACGTTAGACTTCATGCAAAGCAAGTATTTTACGTGAGCAATCAAATTGATCCAATATGGTTTGTTGTGTTAACGCCTCCACAAAAAGAGTTTTACCATTGTGATGTTGTAGAAGATGATGACTCTATGCTTGATACATTAACCAATATTAGTAATTTCTCAAATAAATTGCCTAATGTACGTGATGATCTAATTGATGATGATGATTCTTTGACATGGACTCGTAGTGATTATGAAGGAATATATGTATGCGATCAACAACCTAATTAAACATAATGCATGTTCTATATTGTTGTAATACTCTTGTATATATGTGTGTTCCTAAAATTGTCAATTAATTTATATTTCTCCACTTTTTGCAGATATTTCATGGATATTCAGCTTGTAGATCCAAATGATCCATTGGGGTATTTGAAAAGAAGGGGTTGGGCGAATATACATGATGCTCCACTTAACCCAGATGATAGAATACCCGTTATATTTGATGCTACTAGTAATCCACTAGGGGAAAATGGTCAACAATTGAAATCTTCTATTGGTCGACTGGAAAAGTCCAGTATACCAATCAATATAAATCATTGGTCTGAGGTTGCCGATGCAGAAAAGTTCAAAATATGGATAACCATTTATGTAAGTCTCTTATATTTTATAATCAATATATATATTATATTAGGTGTATTATATCTAATCTTTTGTACTGTGTTTTTACAGAATCGTTACAAAGTCGATGACAATTGGCAGGGCAAGTGTTATAAGATTACAAATAAGGCGTGGAAGGAATACAAGACTTCCAGATTGGCGAAAAATTATGTGTTTCCATATTTGGAAACACTTGATGAGAATGTGATATACAAAATCCCTGAAGGACACCCCTGGATTACACCTCAAGTTTGGAAAGAATTTGTGGATTATAGATGTTGAGAAGAATTTCAAATTATTAGAGAAGATCATCAGAATGTCCAAATGCATAACATTCTTCCTAACTGTACTGGGAGGTCTTCAAATCCTGAAGTTAGATTTTGAATGGTATTATTAATTTGTCTTAATTTTATAAATATTTTTATATTAATTTTTCTCAATTTAATTTCATGTCATTGTTAATAAAATTTTCCTAATTTATGTAGGAAGCTGAATTGGGTAGACCTGTTACCCGAATGGAATTGTACATAGAAACAAAGACTCCCAAAATGAAGAATGCAAGACCGATGAGTCAACGAGGAGAAGAACAATTAAATAAGTTGGTTAGTAATTTCGGTTGATAAAAAGTCTGACTGATACTTAATAATTGATGTAGTAATGAATGATATGTTTGTGTGTTTTATTATTTGTAGAGAGCTGTTCAAGAAAAAATATACAGGGGTGAAATAATCAAAGAGCCTGGGAGAGATGCTTTATATCATGCAATCGGACGCGAGCATCCTGGTCTTGTTAGAGGGGGTAGCCAATATGATGGTGCTATGGAGTATTTTAAAATTCCAAAACATAAGCCTCAGACGGTAAGTAAGGAGAAATACACTAAAATTGAAGAAGAATTCAACTCCTTTAAGGCCTCCGTGATGAGTGAGATTGCCACTCTAAAAGAACATCAATCACAACAACTGTCAGCCATGGCATCATGCTACAACCAGGGCATGCCATATTGGCCAAGCATGCAACCATCCATGCCAGGCATACCACCTTCCATTCCAGGCATGCCACAATCCATGCCAAGCATGCCACCATCCATGCCATGCATGCCATCCACACAATCTCATTGTGCTCAAACTACATCTAGTATGGGATATAGCCATCCTATTGGTCCTCATTATATGCCAGGAATGCACATGCAATCAAGTAGTGGTTCATTTTCTCCAATGCAATCTGCACATTCTTACCATAAATCAAGCCAAGATGAACATATTGGTGAGAATGTATATCCAATAGCTACCCCACATGAGAGTCCTCCTCTATTTGATGAATCATATGTAGTAAGATTTTAATTTTTAAATTCTTATTATATGTTTTATTTTTTATATATGACACTTAAATTTTTTACAGAATATGAAATGTTTGTTGAAACATCCTTCGTCAACGGACTATGTTTCTATTGGAACGGTACAACAATTGAGCGATGATCGGATTATTCATAATCAATATTTGCCTAATCATTGGCGAATAGTAATTGATCAATCATTGTTTCATTATTGTCCACTACCTATGCCTTCTGATGCTACCACAGTTCAAGAGGCGGTTGGACAGTATGTGGCTTGGTCGTCGATTCAAGTTGTTCTAAATTTTGACATGGTACTATTTTTTAACTTAAAAAATAACACTTGTTTACTACTATTATTTAATGTGATCTTATATTGTTACTAAAAATACATATATGATACTTTTTTGGTAGTCTATTAAACCAGAACTCTTAAATGCGGCACATTTAAGAGATACCAAGCAAGTATCTCGTGCTAAATCTATGACTAGTGGCCAATCATCGTGCACCAAGTCATTCAAGAAGAAGCCTTGGAAAAAGTATAGTCATACTTATGCGTTACAGTTCAGTAGAAATCTTGGCAGTTTGATGACTATTGTTGGGAGGGCATCTAGCATAAATGATGGATGGACTGTGCCACTTCCTATTGAAATTTCTGGTGTAGACATCGGCCAAACTTATATATCGATCGAGTGCTTGTTGCAAATATTTGAATATCAAATGATCGATTTAAGTATAATTCAAGTGTGGACAAGGTGAGTCCTCAATCTAGTTAGTTTTCTTTTATTTATGCAGAACATATATAATTATATTTATATTATCTAATTATATATATACATATATAGGGCTTGCTATTATCGACTTCAACATAATCACTCATCACAT
Source organism: Hippophae tibetana (assembly GCA_037013495.1). Taxonomy (NCBI): domain Eukaryota; kingdom Viridiplantae; phylum Streptophyta; class Magnoliopsida; order Rosales; family Elaeagnaceae; genus Hippophae; species Hippophae tibetana. Next base: position 42,241,903 of record CM072802.1, on the reverse strand, counting down.
TTAGCAATGTTCTATGATTCTTCATATGTCAATCAATATCAAGAGAAGGATGTTAGCATCAGAGCTAAACAATTATGTGATAGAACATTAACGCTTAGCAGAAATCAAAAGTTGATAATCTCTTGGCCATTAAGGTTTGAACAAGGCCAAGATCATTGGATGTTGGTAATCATTGATATGTTCAATAATCATGCTTGGTACTGTGACTCAGCTTCCATAGAACTGAGTAAAGATACAAAAGCAGTTGTTGAAATGTAAGAGTTATATTTAGTTACATATTAGTTTTTTCTATTATTTTTGTAATATTTAATAAAAACTAATCGTTTTATACCTTGATAGGGCATGGAAGTTGTGGAACAAGTTTAGAGGCATTGTCCTTAAAAAATCTCATAAGCTTATATGGACAAAAGTTATGGTATGTACAATTCAATATTAATAATTTTATTAATTTTACAATTAAATAATAAGGATGTTCGAATATGAACATTCATGTATACATGCATTTTTTTTGTAGGTTCCACAACAAAATAATGGAGTCATGTGTGGTTATTATGTCATGAAGTTTATGAGCGAAATCATCACAAATATCAAAATTCCAATTGATGATGTGGTAATATATTTTACCAATATACATACAAGTTTTAACATATTTGAGTTTGTTTTTGTAAATAAATGAAATCATATTCTTATTTTGATTTTGAATACATGTAGTTCTTTGGTTGGAACAAGACGGGTTACGACTAGAAATTTTTTGATGATTTATGAGAGGAATGGGCAGAACACATGGTTCAAATTATATCATCACAAGAAGAATCTGGAAAAGATTCTGATGATCTTGAATAGCATATGACAACATAACAGTAAAGTTTTTAATGATTTGGCCTTCTCTATCTATTCCTGTGTCTGAAATCACTTGTTTGATGATGATTAATCATATATATGCTCATGTATTTAGGTAAATGCATTGTTTATAAATATGAATTTATCTGGAATCTCTGCTAGTATTTTTAATGATATAATGAGGTCTAAATGTACAAATCAGGTGTACGTCGGTCCGATTTGTTTCTTGGTTTGTATGAGTTTTGGTGCACATGAACGTGTTCCATATGTTTAAGGGCACCAAAACTCACACAAGCTTAGCCAAGTAAGAAATCGAAGTTACATGCAATTGATTTCATATTTAGAGTTCATTATATATAGCATTAAAAAATAGTAGTAGAGATTCCAGATAACTTCATATATATAGACAAATGATTAATAATGCTAATATGAGTTCATTGAATGTCGTTGTACGTGGTAATCTCTTTTTTATGGTAATATTTATAATGATTTAATTTCTTCATTCATACGTCTTAAGTTTAGACTACATTTTTGATGGATGTTTTACGTGCTCATGTAGGAGAATATTTGTTATATGGATCAGCTTTTTTTTTGCCATAATGCTTGTGAAGGCCAATCAAGATTCTAAGCCAACCAAGCTTACTCGATGGCATAATTTGACGACATTATTTTATTTGTAATTGAAGTTATTTATATGCATTATTTATGCATTATTTATTTTTGTAATAAATTTAATTATTAAGTAATTAAATATATTTAAATTGTTAATTATTTGTTGTATTATTATTTATATTTTAGTGTTTTTATGTTATTTATATATACTGTTATACGAAAAATAAAATTAAAAATTAAAACAAATAAAATGTAAAGTCGGTTCAGGGCATGAACCGACTCTACACGTAAAGTCGGTTCATGCCTTGAACCGACTCTACACGTAAAGTCGGTTCAGGCCGTGAACCGAATTTACATTTTAAGTCTCTGAATTTAAAGTCGGTTAAAAACTGACTTTTATGCCTATTTATGTAGTAGTGATAAAATGTTAGTTAGTAGTTGAATTACATCAACTTCAATAAGAACCAGGGCAATCCATCAATGACTACTATGATCAACATCGCTTCTTTTGGGACTAAATTGACCTTTGTGATCCAATTTGGGCATGCTTAATGAATGCTCAATAATATGCTATAGTTAGGGATGAATTTTGTCTCTATGAGTTCCTGATGTCACTTCACAAGGACTTTGAGCACATCCGAGGTATGCTTCTTAATCCCAATCCTTTTCCTTCTCTTGATATTGTTGTAAACGAGTTCGTTAGAGAAGAAGCTCGGCTTTCAACCCTTCAATGTTTTGGCTATTACTCCTTCTACTCCTACCGAGCAACCTCAGCAATCAAGTGATTCCTCTGGCTCTAACAATCATCACAGGCATAGTAACATAAGGTTTTGCAATTATTGCAAGTGCCATGGCCACACCATTGAGACTTGTTACCGTCGCAACAAATCTACTACTGTTGTTGCTAATACTGAGCCTACTACGCTGATGCCTTCCAGTTTAGTAGAGTCCTAGTCTTCTGGATCCACTGTCAACCTCTCCAACAATGAACTACAGAAGATCATAACTCAGGTTGTTCAAATGGCTGGTAATGCATCTCTTTCCACTACTCTCTTAGTTCTAACTGATAACTCTCAAACTTGGATTTTTGATTCTACATGTTGTAATCACATGACACCTCACTCATCTTTATTCTCCAAACTTGACCCTGCACCAAATCCTCTTAATATTCATATAGTTGATGGTTCCACCATGCATAGGAATAGTCTAGGTTTTGTTTCTACCTCTAACCTCTTTGGGGTTTTCCATGTACCTGGCCTATCCTATAATTTATGCTCTATGGGACAATCAGCTTAACTAGGATATCACCTTATTTTTGACTATTCTGGGTGTATTGTGCAGGATCTGAGGATGGGACAAGTGCTTGGGACCGATCCTAGGGTCGAACGTATGTTTCCTGTGAACAACTTCATCTTCCACATGTTGGTCCTACCTCTGTTTCTGCCACAGCTACTACAGTTTCTTCCTTACCTTCTTTTGCACTTTGGCATTCTCGTCTTGGTCATGCTTCATCCACTCGGGTACAACAGTTAGCTTATAAAAGTATGTTAGGTTCTATGTCCAAAGACAATTTGATTGTACTTCATGCCAATTAGGAAAACAATCAGTTATACCTTTCAATAATATTAAATCTATCTCTAATAGTATTTTTGAGTTAATTCATTCTGATGTTTGGGAACCTTTTCCTATTACTAGTATTGGTGGATCTCGATATTTTATTGTTTTTATTGATGATTATTCTCGTTATAGTTAGATCTTTTTTATGAAATCTCATTCTAAGATCTTACCAATATACAGTAACTTTGCAAAAATGGTTGAAACACAATTCTCCAAACATATCAACAAAAATGGTCGAGCCGAAAGAAAACTTTCCCATATTCTTAACATTGTTTGTGCTCTTCTTCTTTCTGCCAAAGTTCTTGCCCCACTTTGGGGTGAAGCCACTCTTCATGTTTTTCATGCCATTAATCGCATTCCAAGCGTTGTTATTCATAATCAGACTCCGACTATGCCTTCGCTTATTTGGATCTACCTATTTCATTCTTCTTTAACCTCATGACACAACAAAATTGAGCCTCAATCTAGACTTTATTGCTTTCTTGGTTATGGTGAAACTCAAAAAGGATATCGATGTTATGATCCTGTCTTGCATCATCTTTGTGTTTCGTGTAATGTTATCTTTTGGGAACACTACTTATTTGTTGAATTTTATCACTTTTGTTATTCCCTAACTAACTCAAATGTTTTAAAAATACTTAACGATTGTATTATATTCTGTAAGTTAAAGAATATACATAGTGTCTTTATATAAGAGTTATAAGTAAATTATATATACCTAAAATAAACTAGATATACATTAACAGATATGATATACATTAACATATATATATATTAATATGTTAATAAATATACATTAACATTCCAATATAAATTTTCCACGTCAGGGTTTATTTCATTGAGTCACACTTGTTGAAAAAAAAGTAAGATATTAAGATGTACATCTTGTACATATGATTATGTGATATGAAATTTATGTCATTTTTCGTGATAAACAAATAGACCGAGAAAGGAATAAGCCTATCTTTAAGCAGCGTTTTTATTATTTATTTTTTATTAATGATGTTTAGTAACTGTTACTCCGTAAGTATTTATGAATCATGGTCATCATATTCTATAAATGCTTACAAAGTATATTTAGATGGACCCGGTGTCTTTTGTATTTAAATAGATATTTATCAACCCTCTCACCTATAAAAATTAAGTTAAGAAAAAACATTTTTTTAATTTAATATATTTACAAATAATGAAATTCAAAAGTATTTTATTTTATGAAAAGAAACACTCCACGTGACATTTCTTTTTTGTGATAAAACAAAGTAATAGTTTTAATAAAAAATGACAATTAATAGAGATTGAGATGCTAACTAAGTTTATATTTACATATATTCTAAAGATTCTCAATATCTTACAAATATTCTTAAGATCTTACATAATGAATATAATTAAAATATTAAATTAGATGCAAGGATTAATTTAAGAAGCAATATTCTTGTTTTAATTAATTATGAGTCTTTTGTTTAGCAAATTTTATTTTAGTGAATTATAGGCTTTTTATTTTAAGTCTTTTAGTCTTTTATTTAATTGTAGGCCTTTTATGTTTAACAATTTTTATTTTAAGTTTTTTAATATTTTTTTAAGGTTGAAATTGACTCAATCCACAACTAAATAGGCCCATTAAATACATTTCATCTAAGGTTTTTTGTCTTGTATGATTTCTTGCTTATATAGAAGAAGAGTTATGTAATTTGCATGTAAGAATGAATATATTAATGAATAGTATATTTCATAAAGCTTTTGCTTTACCTTCTTGTGTTCTTGATTGAATGCTTGAATTCGACTTATCAAAAGAAGTGATCATCCTTTGTGGCGTCTCAAGGTTTGGATTTTAAAAATTTTGTTTTCTTAGGGTTCTAATGAGGACGCTAAAGAAAGAAAGTCCAAAGAGGATTCTAAAGAAAGACTCTTGACCAAAGAGACTCTAAAGAAAGACTCTTGATCACGGAAGACTCTAAAGAAATACTCTTGACCAAAGAGGACTCTAAAGAAAGACTTTTGACCAAGGAGGATTCTAAAGAAAGACTCTTGACCAAGGATGACTCTAAAGAAAGACTCTTGACCAAAGAGGACTCTAAAGAAAGACTCTGGACAAAAGAGGACTCTAAAGAAAGACTCTTGACCAAATAGAACTCAAAAGAAAGACTCTTGACCAAAGAGGACTCTAATGGAAGACTCTTGACCAAAGAGAACTCTAAAGAAAGACTCTTAACCAAAGAGGACCCTAATGAAAGACTATTTACTAAAGAGGACTCTAAAAAAAGACTATTGATCAACTATGATTCCCATTTTTTTAAAATCAGTATTGTGCAGCAAGAAAAAAATAAAGGAAAACCAATTTCAACAAGAACAAGAAAACAAGAATTTGATTCTTGAGCAATCTACTACTATGTTCTTCTTTTCTTCTTCTTTTTTCTCTTTTTTTTATTCTTTTCTTCTCTTTTTACTGTTTTTGCTGCTTTTGTGAATAGAAAATTCACAAAAAAATATTCGCAACCCTAATGAACAAGAATCGAAAACAATGCAAAAAGGTGCGACAAATCTTTAACCCTCGGCTAGTGGTGTAAAAACAGAGGCTATTCTTGAATTATATTGTAGGAATTGAAATGAGGTTCGATTTAATATATTATAATAGTTGTTTCGTTATTCGGGTCAAAATTTATGGCCATTTTAAGTTTCAACTTTGTTTTATCAATTTTTATTTTCTTTTGAAACTAAACTGCAACCCTCTTCTTTTCTTTTCTTTTTTTGAAGAACAAAGATAGATTGAATGTAGAAATAATGAAAAAGAAAAATATATAAAGTATTCAAAGAAAACTACAAAATAAAATCTAAATACGAAAACAACAACAATGAAATTGAAAGAAAACACAAGACTCAAAAGGAAAAAAATTCTCTTTCTTTCTTTTTGTGATTTGTGACTCAAGAACGTAGAAAATAATCAAAAGATAATTTTTTTTGAAATATCGAATTCAAAATAAATATAGATGAAGATAGATAACATGTTTTTAGCAACCAAGACTTTGATACCAAATGATGAGACCCTTTAGGCGAACAACCTAGGAACACAAACTCAAAGGAATATAAATGATTGATTTGCTAATAGCGTGCTGAAGATAATCAAATTAGAACCCTAAGAAAACAAAGTTCTTAAAACCCAAACCTTGAGACGCCACAAAAATATTAATATTCACAAAAATATAACTCATATATGCTAAAAATGTATATTGGTAAAAGATATTACCACATCTTCAATTGGAATTTTGATATTTGTGATGATTTCGCTCATAAACTTCATGACATAATAACCATACATGACTCCATCATTTTGTTGTGGAACCTACAAAAAACAAGTGTACATGATTTTCCATATTCGAACATCTTTATTATTCAATAGTAAAATTAATAAAATTATTAATATTCGCTTGTACATACCATAACTTTATGCCATATAAGCATTGTCATCAAATAAATCATCACATACATTAGGAAATTTATTTGAGAAATGACTAATATTGGTTAATGTATCAAGCATAGGGTCATCATCTTCTAAAGCATCACAATGATAAAACTCTTTTTGTGGAGGCGTTAACACAATAGACCATCTTGTGTCAATTTGATCGTTCACGTAAAATACTTGTTTTGCATGAAGTGCTAACATGAAAGGATCATCAGTGTGACTTATCTTGGATAAATTTACAAGGGTAAATCCAAAATCATCTATTTTATATCCAACATTGATAACATCTTTGACACAATCACACAAGAAAACTGTTTCATTGAAGACCTCATAATCCAGTTCCCAAATCTCTTGAATTATACTATAATATGTTCTATAAGAAAGTACAGGATTACCATCTTTTAAACTGGAAAATTACATAGTTTGTGCAACCATCTTCATACCACTATTCTAATTTACTCGTACTTTGTCCCTAGCTTGAATCGTAAACCTTGATCCATTAATTGTGAAACTAGAAAATGATTTGACATCAAATTTTGGACCATGTGCAAGCCATTCTAAACGTTCTGTTATTTTATGGTTGAGTTTGTTGAGTTAAACTCGAATCTATGTATACAAAAACATGAAATATGTTTAAAGAAAAGTTTTAAAACATTGCATAGAAGTAATAATGAATTATTGTATGTGACACTTACATGGTTGTGAAACCAATTAATAAGCTCTCGCTTATGTTCATCATACAACCATTTTTCTCCTCCTTTTTTTTATAACGAGGATCAATCTTTAGTAAGTTTAAATGCATCTTGTAATGTTATTAAAGATATATCAAGTAGATATCATCAATAATAGTTAAATAAAAAATAATTTCATTTTAAATGGAAAGATTGAACCTGTCATCACTTACTTTATGTACGATTATTTCTCATTATTATTTACCAAAATGATTCGGTGTGCTTTTTTCCATCAAGTATGAACAATAAACAATTTCTTACTTCCACCATGCATAGGGTTACCTACTTGGATCATGTGATGTTCTAAGAACAACTTGTGTGTAGGATTCCTAATTTTAGTGCAACCACTAAAGTATTCAAAACAAAATTCAATGGCTTCTTCACCAATGTAACGATCCATCATACATCCTTGAGGTTCATTTCTATTATTTACATTCCTTTTAAGGACTTGTATGTATCTCTCAAAAGGATACATCCAACTTAAGTAAGTAAGACCATACAATTGAACCTCTCAAACTAAATGAACACACAAGTGAATCATTATATCGAAGAAAGAAGGAGGAACATATTTTTCAAGTAGACACAAAGTCTCTACAACATCTTTCTTTAAAGAGTTTAACTCACCAATTGATATAAATTTCTTGCATATTATATTGAAGAATAAAAAAAGACGAATTATTGATAATCGAACATGTTATGAAAGAATTGATCTAATAGGAACTGGTAATAACTGTTGCATTAAGATATGATAGTCATGTAATTTCAATCCATAAAGTTTCTTATTGGTGACAGACACAATTTTTTTTAAGTTAGATGAGTAACCATCAATAACTTTCACACCCACCAAACATTTGCAAAATACATCCTTCTCTTTTTTTTACATTTTATATGATGTTGGTGGCAAGTATGTTCGATTCTTATCATTTTCCACCCTTGTTTCCAATTCAGGTTGTATGCCTAGTTTCTTTAAAACTAGTCTTGCTTTAATTCCATCCTTTGTTTTTTCAGGTATGTTAAGTAATGTATCAATCAAGATCTCACATAAGTTTTTCTCAATGTGCATGATATCTAAGATGTGACAAATGTGTAGGTCTTTCCAATAAGTTAATTCCCAAAATATTGATTTTTTTATTCCAACAACCATAATCTACTAATTCAATAAAATTTTCATTTTCACCCTTTTTATTAGTTAACCTTTTTCATTTTCCTACTTTAGTGAGTATTCTTTTTTTGATTTTTCATATCATTTTAATGTCATACCATTCAATTTCCTTAATATCTCAACACCTCGTAAAGGTTGGGATGTAGGATCATGATCTTCTTCACCATCAAACAGTTTCTTTTGATATCTAAACTTGTGTCCAGATGGAAAAAGTCTTCTATGTCTTCTATAAGATATGTTTCATCTGTGAACAAGATAAGTTGCAGAAGTACCATCACTATATATATGGCATCCCTTGTAACCTTTTGTTACATGTCCTAATCAGTTCCTATAGGCAGAAAAATAATTAATTGTCCATAAAAGGACCCTCCTCAAGTTAAAGTGTTCTTCTTTATGTGCATCGTAAACATTTACACCATCATTCCACAACGTATTTAAATAATCTATCAGAGGCTGCATATATACATCAATATCAACACTGGGTTATTTCGGTCCTGAGATTAATAATGTTAACATCGTGAATTTTCTTTTCATACACAACCAGGGAGGAAGGTTGTATGTTACCATAATTACTAGCCAACAACTATATCTACTACTAAGGAAACTATCTAGATTAATTCCATCAACATCAATGGCAAGATGAAGATTGTGCAGATCAGATGCAAATTGAAGGGATAAATTATCTACTACTTTCCAATTTAGAGAATCACAAGGATAACGTAGCACCCCATCATGAGATCGATTATCTGAATACCAAGTCAACATCTTGGATGTCTCTTTACTTTTGAACTACCTTTGAAAGCGAGAATTGGAGTAAAGTACCAAAGAACCTTTGCGGGCATGCCTTTCTTAGGTGTTGTCACATTTGTAGCATGCTTCAATCTAGATTCTTTACACATCGGACAATCATCTAATGTCTTATATTATTTTCTATAAAGAATGCAATCATTTGGATAAGTATGAATCTTATGATATTTCATGCCAAATCGACTAAGAGATTTCTTCACTTCATACATTGAATATGGTAATTCAATACCCTCAGGAAACATTTCTATTAGTAGATTTAGTAATTCTGTGAATCCCTTGTTAGAAAAACCATGTTTTGCCTTCACATTATACAAATGAACCAATCCCGACATTTTAGTGTATTTCTTGCATTTGGATACAACGGTTTTTCGACATCTTCTAGAAGTTTTTTAAAGGTTTCGAGATCATCCTCATGTAGTTCATCTTCAACACCATGAAACATATTTTCTATTTGTACATTATGATAAGATGTATGTAATCCACTCACATTCTTATTTATCTCTTCCCCATGAGTATTATCCATATTTCTCCATGATAATACCAACATTTATAGCTAAAAAGAATACCACTACGGTGATACTTAACCTCATCAACTTCATGAAATCGCTCATTTTTACATTTAACACATGGACATCGAATCATACTAATTTCATTATTACTATTCCTACAAGCAAATTCCATGAAACTTTCAACTCCAGAAATGTAGTCCTGCTCAATTCTACACTTTGACATCCAAGATTTGTCTATTTTCTATTAATGACATTAAGCATCTTAAATATGTATTTAATCAATATATTTTAGGTATTATTATTTATGAATTCCCTAATTATTATAATATATACCAAAACATACATAATATAAAAATTTATCATTTTAATCATTTTAAAATTGTATTACTTTTAGTTAATGAAATATAATTATTTATATATAAATAAATTTATCCACGTAAGGTAAATATTCTAGTCACTCAAACCCACAACATCCAGATATTATTTTCATAGAAAATCATCTAAACAAAGAATAACATGCATGATACAAAACATACATAAATAAAAATTTTATACAAAAAATAACACAAAGTGAATAATAAGTGTGTAGGATTAATAGAAATACTTATAAGAGTAAATGAAGTGACAAAATGAAGGAAATGAAGAAAACAAATGGTGTTTGTAAGTGAGAAAATGGGTATAAAAAATTTGAGTATTTTAATAAAAAAAATAGGGGATCTGTAAGATAATTTGGAGAGGAAAAAACCCCAATAAACGGCGTTGGAAATGGTGGTCGAAGGTAGCCAAAAAATGTGAAAGAGTGGAGGAGGTGAAACTAGATTTTGAGTTTTTTAGGTGTTGTAAATTAAAAATGATGTTCTGATGGAGAAGAGAGAAGAGAAATGGAAAAATACACGTGGATAACATCAGTGGACGTGTTGAACTGATACTACATTTGTTGAATTGACACTACACACACGTATTCTTTTATTTTAACAGTTTTTAAAATTGTAATTAAACAATTCAATTTTATTTTAATTTTTTTGGTTAATTATTTTTTAAGATTTAAACTATAGACCTTTTATATTTTTTTGAAAACTTTTTTGTATTATGTTTTTCATGCTATCCAAATTCGATAACTACGTATGAAAAACATGTACATGAAATTAAGTATGTATCCAAACAAATACAAAAAATTCTATAAATTCTATAATTTTAAAAACCAATTGACTAAAAAAAGAAGAAAAAATTATACTATATATATATCCAAATTCAATTTTAAATAGTTCAAATAAAATAATATTTGACTGGAAAACATTGTATTGTTTAATTTCAGTTTTAAGCTGCATGTTAAAATAAAAAAATTAATTACGTAGCGTCAATTGGCGTGTTGAACCGATGCTACACGTAGGACGTAGCATCAGTTTTTCACCGAACCAACTTTAAAAAACGACTTTACATATTGACTTAAATGCCACAATTTGTAGTAGTGTACCCTGAATTCAATATTTGTTACTTCCTTTTCATTAATACTAGTGGTCGTTTTAAATAGGAAAAAGCCTTACACATAAAATGAATACAATACTCACACACCACTCACATATAACTACCCCATTCAAACACAAATGCTAAAAACACATGCGCATATGAAATGCTGAAAATACTAAACATAATTGCTAAAACACATGAAAGAAAAATACATCAACTTACACTCCACTCTCCCCACTACCACTCACCCCACTAAGGACCCAATTGTGGCTTATCAATACCTCCCCGACACATCAATAGATCCTTGTCCTCAAGGTCCATAGTTGGGAACATCTCTAGTTTTGTTTTGTCTATCCATTTTATGGTGGAACAACACCCTTTTGAAGGTCGTTTTCTGCTGGTATGTGTGTAGTTTCATAGATAAAGTTGCAATTGCCATCATGTCCTTCGAACATGAGTAACCATGACCCTTGACATCGATGACCTACAGTAAAGTGCTCAATACAATTAAAACATATACCTTGAGCTCACATTTGCTATATTTCATCACAAGTCAATCGTGGAACTAGAGTTGCAAGTGTGGCTAGTGCTGCCTAAGTAGTTAGAAAAAGAGCTAACAAGGTTTCCCTGGTAGTGAAGGATGTACACATGTCCCTTGTCTTGATAGTTGATCATATTTAATTCGCACGAAGCTAATAGCCTCATTTAATGTCTGAGGCTTAAACATTCAGATACCATTTGAGATGTCTATTTTTAAGCCACTCACAAGAGATCTTTGCTCCCAACCTAGTACCCAATTGCCCAAGCATTCAAATTCCCATTGGTAATCATGCAAAGAACCATCCTATTGTATCCTTGAAAGTGCTTCATCAAAATCTTTGCACTCTGAAGGCCCAAAATGAGCCCAAAGTTCATCTTCAAAATTTTCCCACCGGTTAGCCTCTCCTTCCAAATGGTAGGAGAACAAAGAAAATTTCTGGGTTTTAGGAGTATTCTGGAACCCAAAAAATTAGTTCGCACGATTGAACCACTCTGTCAGATCATCTCCTGAAAATCAAGGAAATTCAAGCTTCACTATTTTGGAGGATAAAACCAGTCGACCACCATCATTTCCTCCTCGATGATGGTTTTCATGGTTGGGGTTCTCTTGGTTTTCAAGTAAGACATCAGTAAGGTGGTTGGGAGTTTCTTCCATATGACAAAGCCTATCAGCTATACCGATCTCCATCCTGTGTAACCCCTCGTGTACTCCACCAAGCCCAACTTCCAAATGTTCAATTCTCTCCTTATTAGTGGCCATTATGACGTAGGTTCTGATACCAATGTTAGGTCTTCACAAATATTCAAAGTATAAAGTGAACTATTTTCTCTTCGGGTGAGAAAGGTACCCAATCTGAATTCAATATTTTTTTCTTCCCTTTCATTGATACTAGTGGTTGCTTAAATAGGCAAAAGCCTTACATATAAACTAAATACAAAACTCACATATAAATATCCCACTCAAGCACAATTGCTAAATAACATGCATATGAACTGCTGAAAATACTAAACATAACTACTAAAATCATGAAAGAAAAATACATCAATTTGCACCCCACTCTCCCCACTACCGCTCACCTCACTAAGGACCCAATCGTGGCTTATCACGAAGACCTTATTCTCTTTGCCTCTAGCTAGATCCCTTTCACCCATCGTTTTCTTTCCATAAACATTTCTAGAACCAAATAGAAAGTCATAAGTACTCTTCTTACTAAAACCTCTATTCTTCACTTGTATAAGAAGCTTCATATTCATAGCCGAGTGCAACCACTTTCCATAGTGTGCATATTTTCCCCAGAATTAGTACACATATCAGTAGGAATTTCACAAAATCTACTATGATGAACTTTGGTGATTCCTCAATTTAAATTCTACACACACATACTCCTCACTATAAGGAATCCAAAGACCTAGAATCAATGATTTCAAAATATAAAAACTAACTCTGACCTTAACTGACCTCAGAGAGCCACTAGTAAAAGAGAACCAATTTACCTCCAAAACAACACTAACAAAGCTAACAATCCTCATAAAAACTGCATCCATTATCTAAATCATAAGAAAATTATGTAGTTGAATCCAAATAGAAGTAGTGTCAAACAAGATATTAGATGGACATGCAACTAGATCGAGTTTCTAAACCACCATAAGAGATTTGTCAAAGATACATGGAATTTTTTTAAGCATAATTTCTCATTCAGTAGCATATTCAAAATAAATACAAATGTCATTTGATCCAGTTCTTTGATATCCACTCCACCATACTTTGCCCAACTCTTGTGATGGACTCGAATGAAAGCTTCAACATTAACAAACTTATTCGAGATAGTTCAAATTACAATCGTCAATTTTGAAGAGCAATGTTCTTACTCAATCATATCATCCATATTGATCATATAAGATTTGGATCTTCTGATTGAATGTGAAATTTAAGTAGTAATCAAATGCTCATATGCTTGCCTATCGTAAGTCTAAACATTTCATGTTATACAATGTATTTTATTGTGATATTAAGAGTATTTGATGCTTAGGTCAATAAATCACTCTCTCAATAATCGATTTACACATTTGATTTTGATATTAATCATTTTTATAGTGTGCAAAACATATTAATATATAGGACTCTAGTATGAAATGCAATGAGAAAAATCTATGAATTCTTCAATTGTAATGGTTATGAGATATCTCCGCCATCAATATAAGTTTGTATCATGTTGTTATGATATATATGACATAATTAAAAGTAGAATAAATAATATTTTATATAAGGATAATTTTTTGGCTATGACGTTGTCATTGGTTCATAATTAATACATATAACTTATGTGGATACTCTATGAGTGTGTTATATGATTTTATACATGATAACATGTAACATAGAGAATTATATTAAAGTATTCTTTCTGAACTTGCCTAGATATGATATCTTTGTTGGCCCAAGACTAATATTTATAATCTATGTGAACTTAGGTTATAATCTATGTGAACTTAGGTCAAGTTTGATTGACAATAATAATAATTATAATGATAATGATTTAGGTATTTTGTGTTTAGTTTGATTATTAATCTATAATGGAATATAAATCACTTCAACAATAAAAATAATTCTCATTCCTCCCACACTTCTCAAGAATACGCTAACTTGTTCTATTTTCCTCACATTTGTATAATCATTTATAATATTTTTCTCATTTTATTTTAATATTATATTTATTTTGATTCTATTATTCAAACAAATATTGAAATAGTAATATTGTTTCTTTTCAATTCAATTCAAATTATCATTTTTATTCACATTATGTTTCTATTATGTGACCAAACATGACCTTATTTTAACATATCTTATTTTTGAAATTTAAATGTGAAAAAATCAACAAAATATAATTATAATGATATTCTTAAGTGATTTTTGTAAAGAATTGTTTTCTTATTTCTTTATTCTAAAAAAGTAGTTTTTTGTCACTTAAATATTGAGTAGGGATGTATTTGAACATTGATTTTGATTAAAATGTTATGAAAATAGAATAAAAATGTATATCTAAATGTGTAAATTAATTTATATTTATGATTCAATAAGTTTAAAATTAATATTATCTATTTTAATTCAATAAATATTGATTTATATTAGTTATTATTATTTTATGCTTGTAGGATTAACAAAATAAGCAAAAGAGTATCAAATATTTCAGTTTAGCAACATATCTTAACGAGATTTTATAAAAAAATATAATTCAATTATGTATAATTTCATATTTCACAGAGAATATCCAAATCTAATCATTTCAAGCACAAAAATGAGTTGAAATTCGAAATATATTGCATTTGAATATCTATTAGTATTTCTAATATATCTTTTTGTATAAAGCTCCAAATTAAATCATTGTTGATTCTTTGGAAAAATAAGAGATTGATCTACAATTTTTATTTTAAAAACATTTTTGAAATCAATTATCTTCAAGTAGAAAATGGGATGATATTATTAGAATTTAATAATTTTTTCTACTCCAACACTATAAATTGATGAGGCATTCAACACTTGGAGATGATCAGAAAATTGCAAAGAGCTCTTACTTTCTTCTCTCATTATTTCTATCTAGAATTTGTAAAAATGATTTGTAAACTAGGTTAAAGTTATAGTAAGGTTATAAAAAAGCTTAATTATATAGTTTTCTATTCCATTCTTATAAGTGCTTTATAGTTTACAATTTTGTGTTGAGAAATTGTTTTGTTTATATTTTGTTGTATTTAATAGATTATATTCTTTAATTTCATATAAATTCAATCATGCTTTCTTTATATGCAAGTTTTAGTTATAATTATTATATTTATTTTATAAGTTGATCTTTTATCGTGATATAATTGTTTTAATATATTTTCAATATTTGATAAATTATAACAATAAATCACACTTGTTCTTTAATGAAACTATTTCGCAAAATAAATATATTATTTTTTATTAATGATCTTCAACTTTAAAATTTTCAATTATTTATTTAGGATGTGAAACATGCAATTGAGTAGTAAGTAAGAATCAAAGTTTATAGTATTAAAATTAAATATTTAAGTGAATCTAAAACCATTGTCTTTATCCTAGCTTACAATTCATTCTCATAGATTCTAGAGAGAGAAAAAGGAGAGAAGAAAGTAAGATATCTTTGTAATTTTCTAATCATCTCCAAGTATTGAATGCCCCAGCTATTGTCACAAACCCCAACTACTCGTGGATGTATTATTTTTAAGGACTAGGGAGTTCTCTTATGAAGTTAGAAAACATAGAAGCACTTAAGAGATAGGTATTTTTAGGACAAACAAAAGACAAATATTGATTCGAAGATAGAAAATTACAATATTTAGAATTCAACCTTTCTTACCAATAGCTAGCTTTTTGATTTCATTTAGTTTAAATCAGAACAAACACAATTGAGCTTGATGAAAAAAACTGCTTTCTACAAAATAAAAATCAGAGAAAAATTTTTATCTAACAAGATAAAGAGCATAAACTTTATTTAACTGAATAACATTTTTATTATTATTTTATATTCTTTTTTTTTGTTTTTTTTTTCTTTATGAATGCAAAAAATACAAGAATAATATATAGAAAATATCGAAAATAATTTTATAGTATTTTCTCACAAAAAATATTGTATTTATTAACTAGTATCATCATTTAGCTTTTCAAACAAATTATTCCACAAACTAAGAAATGATATTTTAAACATCAATTGACCAATTCAAAAAAACAATGAAAGTTCATAAGCTTTATTCTTAATTATTTTCACTCACTCACAAAAGACATATGATATCATAAAAATAAACACTTAAACACGAAAATCTCTTGGCTTTTAATGAATGAATGAATCGCAAGACCGACATTACAATTACCGATCTTGCGAAATTACCCTTTTGTGGTTTTATTATTTGTAAAACTCTTGCAAGTGCACGAATCATTATATAGAAAATGATAAGTATACTTCCAAGGTCGATCTAAGGAAAGAATTTATGTGGTTTTTAATTTATTATTCAAAATCTTAAAAACAAAATTAAATCCTAAATATCTTGTCACGATATTTTGGTTTGTTTGTTTCCTAATCTAATAACATAAAAATAAATATAAACATAGATATAAATTCAATAAAAAATAATGCAAATTTTATCATTCATAACAATGGAATATTTAATGATATAATAATTAAGTTTAATTATGTTTTCTCGTATTATTTAGTTTATTAAAGATATAAATTAATATTTGTTGACTTTCTATTTTTGGTATGAAAGAGTTCTTAGGTGGAGCCCATATTCATTTGTTTAATATTAACTAACTAATATCCTTGGGCGGTGCCTATTAATTAATTAAATATTAAATTTCAGTTTTATTTCTAAGAAAAATAACAAACCATCAATCACACCTTTAGGCGGATTCAAATAATTAGACTTTATTCAAAGTGTCCAAATTGAACCTAAGAATTTAATTTTCCAAGAACTAACTTTCAAGTTTTAAAACTAATACTGAAAATATTTCGTCAATATATTTTCGAATAATAGTTGTTATAAAAAAACTTTTGAAATAAAGTTTCACTCTCATTACAGGGCGATTGTACCAACAAATAAAAAAGCAATATTCTAAATTAGAGAGGAGAATTAAACCTTAAAATCTAATTTTCAAATTAAAGTTTGTAATAAAAAATAATGTATTTCTCTCTAACATCCTTAATATAAAATCTTAAATAAAAACAAAATCAATTTATTTTATGGAAATGTTTTACCTTTTTAATATTTTGCAAGCATAACAACGTTATAATTATATCATATTTACAAACAGTCATCCATGTTAAATTTAACCACATACAAATTAAATATAACATATAAGAATAAACCAAAAAATGATAATTGTAAAGAATCCATTAAAATAATACCTTAAAAGAATCCTTACAATAATTTGATGTTATTTATAACACTAGAAAAACCTCCAAATAGATTTGCATATATGCTTATTGAATCAAAAACTAAAAATTTATAAAAACATAACTAGTTCCTCTCAACAAAAGAAGAACTTTAAAAATAAAAACTAAAAAAAATAAAAATAAAATAAAACTTTCTAGAGAGAGAAAGTTAGAAAGAGAAAGAACTCAGCAAATTTTGTGTGTTTTGGAACATGGGAATATGGTCCTTTTATATATGAGGAAAAGGCCAAAAAGAGGGGAAAATATTTCAAAATTTGAATTTGGACACGTTTGGATAGGTTGGCGCGTGTGGGATACGACAGGGAGTTTACAAGCACGTGTGGGATACGACAGGGAGTTTACAAGCACGTGTGGGATACAACATGGAGTATGCAGGCATGCGCACGATGTTGCATGCGGGATTCAGAACATATCAAATGGTGCACGCGAGAATCAGATCGATGGGCGGCTATACGTGTGGGAGTCGACACGAATGGGCACATTTCTCGGTGCGGCTGGGCAAAAGATTTTGGCACTCATCAACTACATACATCGAGCATCCATCTTACCATAAAGCTTAGTGATGTGTAAAAAATATTTTTGAAGCTATTATTTAATAATCAAAATAGAAAAAGTGACTTAAAGCAAACAATTGAAATCAATACCTAGACAAGAATGCAAACATTTCCATCTGAATATTTCAAGCATGTAAAGCAAACTTATTTACAAAAACTTACTAAGGTCAGCAATAATTTTTTTTCTTTCAAAAGTTTGACCTTTAATTTCCTACTTTGCTAAGATAAGAGATAAAAGGGAAAGATAGAAGGTAGAAAGCAATCCCTTCCAACCGGTCAACTTGTGGAGGCATTAAAAAAATCTATATTGAAAGTGTGCCTAAAAGTTATGCATGATAGTGTCCTCGTTGTCTCAAAAATAAAAGAGCAAATAATAGAGGACACTTGAGTAATGAAATTTTGAATGAACTATGCCTCTAAATGTGTTAGCTAGATATGAGAAACATAAGAAGTAACAAAAGAAAGAAAATAAAACAAATAAACCATAAGCAAATAAAAGATAAGTGAGAGAAATAAAAATAGTTTACAAAAAAATAAAACCTCACTAAAATTGGTAGATAGGAGACACAAAACAAATCTTATTGAAACACATAGATTTATAGACCTTATCTACATGATTTTTACACCATTATTCATTTATTTTGAATTTCTTTTCATTGATTGGATCCTCAAAACGTGCTTGCCAATATATTAGTTGCTTATCCTGCTTGTTATCATAAACAAATGAAATATTATATGTATAATGAAAAATCAATTGTTCAAATTTAGAATTAAGGAGGAGATATTCCAAGGATTTAGAATGATCATGCATGTGTACTTCCTCTTGAGTAAGTGATGAGTGCTCAAAAAACACTAAAATTACCATGATTTTATGCACATTAATTGATTAAAAATATATATATTTATATGTTTTATCATATATTTATATAAATTTGTCTTTTTCGGAATCACGAGTATTTTTATTGTTTTTCAGGTATTTTGGCTTAAAAACGTAACTTAAAGACTCAAAGAGAAATACTGGAAGCAATACATCACAAATATATTAATAAATAAATGGGGAAATGTCAACAAATATGGAAAAAATAGGACAAAATGGGTCAAAAAGGTCAAAAATATCAAAAAGGAGAAAATCTCGCCGCCACACGCGCACCAGCGCCCCAGTCCCACGCCAAGCTGCGCGCGCCTTCCCCCAGTTCCGCACCCGCCCGCGCGTGTTGCTCCCCCTTCCGCACGCGCCCCTACGCGCAGCGCCTGCCCATCCCGCGCGCCGACACCATTTCGCCCCATTTTTCACGTGCAGCCACCCCCATGACGTCATGCTGACATCATCAATGACCTCACCATTTACACTCTACGTTTTTACATTTTTTCACTCACTTTTTATCTCCATCCTCACCTATAAATACCCCCTTCCCTTCACTTCTAAACACACCTCAAAAAACATTCTTTTCTCTCTTTCTTTCTCTCTTTTCTTAGATTTTTAGTTTTTCTTAGTTTTTCTTAGTTTTTAGCTTTTCTTAGTTAATTTCTCTTAGTTTTAGAGTTCTTCCCCTTTTTGGGAAAAACTAGTTATGTTTATGTAATTTATTAGCTTTTTGATTCAATAAATGGGAGTGCAAATTCCGCTTGGAGGTTTTTCAGCAACGGGAATAGCATCGAAGTTCTGTAAGGAATTTATTTTCTTTACAGTTATTTTTTATGCTTTATTCTTACATGTTATATTTAATTTGTCTGTGATTAAATTTAACTGTGCTGGCTGTTTATAAACATGATGTAATAATAACGTTTTTATGCTTGCGAAATATTAAATAGGTGAAAATTTCTAAAATGAATTGATTTTATTTTTATTTAAGATTTTATATTAAGAATGTTAGAGAGAAATATATTATTTTTCATTACAAACTTAAATCTGAAAATTAGATTTTAAGGTTTAGTTATCTGGTCTAATTTAGAGTAGTGCTCTTTTATTTGTTGGTACAATCGCCCGGTAGTTAGAGTGAAACCCTATTTCAAAAGTTTTTATAAGAATTATTATGTGAAAATGTATTGACAACATGTTTTCAGTAGTGGTTTTAAAACATGAAAGTTAGTACTCGGATAATTAAATTCTTATGTTTAATTTGGACACCTTGAATAAAGTTTAAACTGTCTAACCCCACCAAATGTGGCATTTAAATGGTTCATTTTCAATCTCTTAGAAAAAGAAATTAATTTAATTAACCAAATTAATTATCAACCCCATCCATAGGTGTTAATTGATTTGTTTAGTTAACAAAGAATATCTAACCCCACCAAATGTGGTATTCATATAAAAAAAGAGAATCAATAAAATATCAATTTATATCTTTAATAACCTAGATAATATGAGCAAGCATAATTAATTTAGTTATTATATCCATAAATACTCCACTATTATAAATGATAAAATTTGCATAAATATTTATTGAATCTGTATCTATGTTTATTTTTATGTTATTAGATTATATTTATTAAATTTGTATCTATGTTTTTTTTTATGTTATTAGATTAGAAACACAAAAAACCAAACTATTGTGACAGGATGTTTAGGATTTAATTTCGTTTTTAAAAGTTTGAATAATAAATTAAAAACCACATACATTCCTTCCTTAGATCGACCTTGGGAGTATACTTATCATTTTCTTTGAAATGATTCGTGCACTTGCGAGAGTTTTATAAATTTTAAAACCAAAGTATTGGCAAGAATCGACGATGTCAGTTTTCGCTCATCAGTAAGCATATCTATCATGTAGATTTGATAGCAATCATCCTCATTCTGTGGATGCTTCCCAACATGAAAAATAATCACCTCTAGAGTCATGTTCTCAAAAGATAGATTCATCAGTCCATTCCTATATGTGGAAAGGATATTTGTTGTAACAAGGAAATGTCTTCCTAGGATGAAGGGGATATTTGAATCCATGTCAACCACTAATTGAGTAACCAAAACTAGAAAGTCAATAGGAAAATTGATGCGTTTAGATAAATAGTTAATTTAAACCTTGACTTAAATTGCTTAAGATGTTATTTAGTATATAGCAAGCAAGAAACTTTTTCGTAGAAAATTTTGAAAACTAACTCTTATTTATTAAATAGGGGTTTTGGTTTTGTAAAATGAATATTAAATCTATAAAGTAAAAAATAATAAAGATAAAAACAAAATATAAATATTACGATAAAAATTCAAATAAAATAACTATTACAAGATTATTTTCTACCACAAGCATATATTGTTAATCAACAATAACATATCCTAATATCATATTCTTTTATTATACCAACTTAGAGAAATTCACAAACATGAAAGTCACTATATCTTCTTACCTATTTGTTGAATTAAATAAGCTCTTAATCCAAATTCTTTTTAATAGAAAACCTAGAATAAGCTCTCTAAATTTAATCTATTAAAAGCATTCAATTTTAAGAAGCAAATTGGATCAAGATCCAACACATAAGCTCGGTTTAATTATCTTGGGTATTATTTCTCATTGCAAGTAATTTATTACTAATTATTTAAATTGATTAAGCAATTACATACATAATCAACTAAATTGATTAACGATAAATTAATTTGATTATTCAATTGTACACTTGAATAATCAAGAAAATTCATAAAAAGATTAAAATAGAATTAATAAATAATCAAAAAAATAAATTGATAGAATATTGCAGATATTATTAAATATTGCAATCCATGTCTAGGATTTTAAAATCACCCACAATTAAATATAAAATTAGATACTCATGTAAAATGATAAATTCATAACATTATTCATGATAACAATAAAAGAAAGGAGAAGAAATCTTAGAATTTTTATCTTTATTTTTTTCTCTTCAATCATTTTGATTACCTCTTGAATCTTCTTCTTGATTCTTATATCCAATTTAATTCTATAAATTCTGTATTTATTTTTTTATTTTTTTCCTTCATTTTTGTTCAATTTTGATACTGATTCTATTTTATTGGGTGTTGTTTACATATTTATATAGAAAAAATTGATATCTTTTAGAGGTAGAGTATGATTGGTATGCGAAAATCATGATTCACGCTGCGCAGAGGCATGAAGCTAATGTAAAAAGGTTAACACTTGGCAACGCATGGATACAAAAAAGATGTTGCTAATTCACTTATCTCACAAGTGGCTCCTATGTGACGCAAAGGATGTTGGATTTGGCTTGCTAAGTAAATCCATCTACTTTAATGAATACATCTATCTGTCAAAGGAAAATCATAAAAATTTCATAAAAATTTCAAAAAATAAAAAATAAAAAAATCTAAAAGATTAGTATTTTTTCAATAACTACAAAATAAATAATTTTAGGCTGTTATAACATAAATGATAATATAAATGTAAAAGAATTAATATTTAAAAATATTTATAAAATAGCACTTATCAAATTCTCACACACTTACGTTTTGCTAGTCCTCAAACAAAGTTCGCACCTATAATTAATAGAATAAGTTTTCTAAAATTATATCTTAGAGGTTTAACAATATTATGGTTTTAAATTATAATAAATGTAAGATATTACATTTAGTCATACATTTGCAAAAGCTACTATAAAATAATCATGTCCAAAGTGTATACGTCATGTAGTATAAATTATTAATAATCAAATCATATAACATAAACAATTTTAAACATTGTTCCTTCCTGTAAAACATCACTACTCTTTTTCAAGTTGAATTGGATTCTATAGGCTTTTCCTTGTAATTGTATCTCCATTCACCAAAAATATTCCTTAAAATCAATTTATATATCATTTGGTTGTAATATTGCTATGTTTGTTGGTACAATCAAATGAAAAAAAAACAAAAGTTTATGAGTTTATGGAGTAAGATAAAGAGACCTATAAGTAATACTATCATAAAGCTAATTATGTCTATAAAATAATGTCAAATTTAATTATTTTGGACCTAAACATCATTATTGTCTTATTTTATTTTATTTTTTCACTATTTTTTTACACACAACCTTTTTATAATTATTTTCCCCTATATTATGTGTGTGTGTTTATATGTGGGGTAATATTGTAGTAGAGGTTGTTTTCTATATATTGGGTATTTAATCAATTATAGCACAATTGACACTCTTAAATCTTATTATAGCATTTTCATAAAATCTTTTCTCTTTTTGTGCAACTCTATTTTTCTTGAACTACAAGGTATGTCTAGTGTGTTTGGTTGAAAAGGTAAGGAGTGGTTATAAACAATTGGCTCATGTAGGCTTAAATTGGTTCTCTAAAGTGGTTGTTCTAGAAAGAATAACAACATTTAGGTATGACAATTTAGCCAAAGAAGTTAATCATATTACCTTAATTATGTTCCAATAAATACATTCGGCATTCTCTTTGATACTTAAAAAGTCCCCGCAATCTATTCTTATTCATTAGAAGTGTTACAAAGTTGCAATGGAATTACAACAATCTTCACAAGTTTATGCATATAAATTTGTATATCACCAATTTAGCTATTATGTATGCAAGTTTTGAGCAAATTTACCATAAAGTTACTTACACTTAGGAATAAGGTTAAGACTCTATCAACATTCATTATCTATTTTGACCTAACATTATTTCAAAAATTGCATCATATATGCCAAAAAATAAAGAGAGAACATGTGACTGATTCTAAGCCCATATATTAAATGAGACTATACTAAAAAATGCAATAAATAAATACTAAAAAAACAAATTAAGTGCTACCTTGAGCATACTAATCCTAAAACATGCTAAACTAATAAAACATATAAAAATAAAGATACTAACGTGTTAACACTCTCTCATATCTAATTCTTACATTATCCTAAATTTAAGCACATGCATATATCTAATGTAAAAAATAAGTAAAAATGGAATAGAAAAATAATATGGTGGGTTTCCCCGTATAAAGTGCTTGGTTTAATGGCCTTAACCTAACTTTGTCTCATATGTTTCTTTAACCATCAAAATATATTGGTTCATGTAGAGTCATCTCATCTATATTGATTTGTGCAAAATGTTTATAATAAAGCTTTAATTTGTGTCCATTAACTTGTTTTTGGTACTATGGCATCGTATTTCAACTACATCTTGAGATAAAAAATTAGTAATAATAAATAGACCGACCTAACAAGAACATAACTTATCTGGAGATAGTTTACGGTGTGAATGGAATAAGAAGACTTTATCACCAATGGTGAACTTTTTCCTTGATATCATGCTATCATGAAACATCTTTGTTTTGTCTTTGTAAACTTTTGAGCTCTCATAGGCATCATTTCTAATTTCTTCTAGCTCATTAGTTTTCAATTTTTGGTGTCCTCAAGCTTCATCTAAGTTCATTTTACATTTTTTCACTACCCAAAATGCTCAGTGACCTAACTCAAGTGGTAGATGATAGGATTTACCATACACAAAGTGGAATGGGAATATCCCAATTGGCCACAATGCATATATGCACAATAATGCACCATCGAATTTCAAGCATCAACCAAAATGCATATATGCAGTTCTATATGCCCAAAATGCATCATCCAATTTCAAGTATCAATCCTTTCTATTGGGTTTAATTATCTTTTTTAGGGATGAACTTAATCTGTCTATTGGACACTTCAACTTATGTACTTGTGTATGGATGATAAGGGGTAGCAATTTTTTTGTTGAAATTGTACATTTTGACTAAAGCCCAAAAAGTCCTATTGCAAAAATGTAGTCCAACATCGTTGATGATAGCTCTTGGTGTTCCAAACCTAGTAAATATGTTACACTTCACAAAATCTAAAACAACTTTAGAGTCGTTAATTTTGATGACTTTGTCTTTCACCCATTTAAACACATAATCCATAGTAAATAATATATATATATATATATATATATATATATATATATATATATATATATATATATATATATATAAGAAGATGGAAAAGTTCTAATGAAATTAATACCCCAAACATCACAAATTTCAACAATAAAAATTGGAGTTTGTAGCATTTGATTCTTATGGTCTAACTTACTATTTGTTGACAACGATCACATGTTTGGTAAAAGGTGAAGGCATCCTTGAAAAGTGATGTCCAATAAAATCCACTCTCTAAGACTTTGAGAGTGGTTCATTTTACTCCAAATTTTCCCTTAAATGCATAATAATGATAAAAAGTTAGAACGGAAGTAAATTCAATATCATTTACGCACCTTGTTATCAACTAATCTGGGTAATATTTTCAAAGGAATGGGTCATCCCACATATATTATTTATCAACCTTCTTGAGTTTGAATTTGCTAGCTTGTGATAGGTCTTGTGGGAACATTTTTGGGACCAAGTAGTTCACTATATTATAAGTGATTCCTCCTTTTGAATTAATCTACGGAGGTGATCTGCTACTATTTTTTCACTTCCTTTTTTTGTCTTTGATTTCAAGATCAAATTATTATAAAATAAGAATCCACCTTATTAGCCTTAGCTTGTCATCTTTGTTTTTGAGCAAGTACCTAAGAGTTACATGATCAAAGAAAACAATTACTTTAGTTCCAATTAGATATTATCAAAAAAATATTCTAAAGACAAAATTGCAAATAAAATCTCTTTCTCCAACGTGGAGTAATTGAGTTAGGCATCATTTAGAGTCTATAATGCATAATATATGGCATTTGGTAGCTTTCTAACCCTTTATCCTAAAACATCTTCAATTTCATAGTCACTTGCATCATATATAAGATCAAATGGTAAAATCCAAACATATAGTTTAATGATAGGTGTTTCGGTTAAGAGTTCTTTCAATCTGTTAAATGCTTTGAGGCACTGTTCATTGAAAACAAATACCACCTCTTTTTAGAGAAACTAGCATAGATGCCTTTCCATTTTTGAGAAATCTTGTATAAATCTTCTATAGAATCTTGTATGACCAAGAAAAGAATGAACCACCCTCACACAAGTGGGAGGTGTTACGGAACGAATAAGATAATTCTTAGATTTATCAAACTCTATTCCCTTGATCTAGCATGATTTCACATGCCCTAAAACAATACCTTGATCTACCATAAAATGACATTTTTTTCTAATTAAGTACAAGGTTAGTTTCTATGCATCTTTCTAAAATTAAAGTAAAGTTATAAAGGCAATTTAAATTTGGGTCACCACTGTAATTCTTGATTTATTTGGAACCACTTGGGCTGGGCTAACCCTTACTATCTAAAATTGCAAAAATTACACCAACTTTCAATAGCTTGATAACTTCTTTTTTAACCACTTTCATCATTGGTTGATTCAATCACATTTGTGGCTTTCTCATTGGTTTGTCATCATATTTAAGTAATATATGGTGCATGCACACTGAGGTAATAATTCCCTTAATATTGGAACTTGTTCACCCAATCATTGATTTGTACTTTCTCCAAACATAGATTAAACTCTCATCTTCAATAGTTGAACGTTTAGATGCTATAATCATGAAAAGTATCTTCATCTCCTAAGTATACATATTTGAGATATTCTATGTGAGCTTTAAGCTCCAAGGTTGGTGCATGTACAATAGAAGGCAAAAGTTTCTCATTAGACACAAGAAGATAAATAGAGGAAAGATTGTACCATAGGTGTATCTTTGGAGAAGAGTCAAGAAAGGTGAAAATCTCCTTCAATTCCTCTACTCTATCAATACCCCTTTCTTGATAACTTTAATATTCATTTATCATATTGTCTCTTATGAAAAGATCCAATAGGTCTGTACTTTCTACATCAATCATTTTCTGTGCTAACGAGTAAAGTACATCAACATAAAAACAATAATTATAATCACTAGAGTACTTCATCTCTTCAAAGATATTGAAGCAAATAACCTCTTCGTGAAACTCCATTGTTAGAGTTCCAGTATGCATATCTAACTTTGTTTGAGTGGTTCTCATAAAAGGTCTACCCAAAATCAAGGGTGTTGACTTACTAGTGGAGTGATATCTCATATCAAGCACATAAAACTCGATCGGGAATATAAGCTCATTAACCTACACTAAAAAATATTCCAAAACTCCCTTTGGGTACACATAGATTAATTGACGAGTTGGATAACTACACTGATTTCTTTAAGGAGATCAAGATTTAAAGTGACATAAATTAAGGCATAACATTAATTGAAGCTCCTAGATCTAACATAGCCCTTTCAAATTTAGTGTTACCTATAATGCAAGGTATGGTGAAACTACATGGATCCTTGCATTTTATAGAAGTTTCCTTTACAATATTTCTGACACATTCTCTCCCATGTTCACCACTTCATTGCCTTTTAGCTTCCTTTTATTGGTGCATAATTCCTTAAGAAACTTAGCATAGCTTCTCATTTGCTTGATGGAATCCAACAATGGAATGTTAACCTATACTTTTTGAAACATTTCCAAGAATTTTTGGTTGTGTACCTCCTTGGATTTTGCAAACCAACTAGGAAAAGGAATAAATGGTTCGTAAATAGAAATTGGAACTTTAGAATGTACCTTAGTTGATTTTTTTCTTCATTGTTATCAATATTCTTACTTTTCACTTTGTCATAATTGGTTGTTTGCTCTTGAATTACCCTATCCTTAGTATCATTTTCTTTGGTTTGTACCTTTTGAGCTTCTTTAAGATGCTTACTACTTCTCAATAATAGCATTGGAATTTTCTCAAGGAGTGACCTTTCATTGAGAGGTAAATTTACCAGATCCTTGCGCTTCTAATCTTCCAACAATAGTAGCTAGCTAATTGAATCCATTTTCAAGGTTCCTGATAGCATATTGTATGTCTTGTTGAAATTTGATTGAGTCGTATTGGAACTTGATAGTATCTTGTTAGAACTAAGTATTGTTGGATACTATAAAACTTATCAAATCCTATAAATATTTACGTTGAGGTGGAGGAGGATTTTGTGGTCTCACTTGATAAGGTTTTTGGCCTTATGGAAATGGAAAATTGGATGGATTGACAGGAGCAACTATTAATTATCTCTAGAATAGCTAAAGTTAGGATGATCCCTCCAACCAAGATTGTAAGTGTTAGAGAAGGGATAATATATTTTCCTTTGTTGTCCCTGGCCCTTATGTCGTTTTCTTCTTCAACATTAGGATCTTGAATAGTAGGACATATATTTCTTGGGTGTTAAATGTTAGTGAAAATTTCACAAGATTTAACTTGTCTAATCACTAATTATTACATAATTGAAGTGAGGGTCTTTAGTGTTTTTTTCAATTAATATTACTAGGAACTCCTACTTTATTGACCTTTTATGGTGGGTTGGATCAGGTGCTAAACTTTTGAACATTAGTAGCCATAATGGCAATCAAACTCCTTGCAGTTTAAGGAGTCTTATTAACCAAAGCTTCATCACTTGATGCATTTATCATGCTTCTATCCATGGGTCCCAATCCCTCGTAGAATTATTGATTAAGAGTTGATTACTTATTTAATGATAAGGGAAAATTGCACAGAATTTCTTGAACCGCTCCTAATATTCATATAGATTTTTTCCATTATACTGTTGAATACCAAAAATTTCTTTTTTCATTAGAGTGGTTCTAAAAGCTAGAAAATATTTCTCCAAGAAGAGTTGTTTCATCTCATTCCGAATATTTATAGTCCCAAATGGTAAGTAGTACAACTACTCTTTATTGCTATTCACTAGAGAGAATGTGAATGCTCTAAGTTTTATCTATTCTTCAAAAATCCCATTAGGTTTTATACTAGAACATACCACATGAAATTCTTTTAGATGCTTGTTTGGATCTTCACCAACTAGACCTCAAAAAGTGGGCAAGAGTTGAATCATGCTAGACTTCAATTCAAAATCATCACCATTGTCATTGTATTGAATGTATAATAGTTTTTGATCTAAAGCTGATATTGCCATCTCCCTAAGAGTTTGATTAGGATTATTCACAACCATTTCTACTTGGATAGAATGATCTGAATTGCTTGCTCAAGTAAAAGTGCAATATGTGACTTTGATCTCTTATTGTAGCATGAGTTTATTCATTGTGAATCTAAAGCAAACAAAGACTAGAAACAAATTAAGTAAAAATAAAACAAAAAAAAATGTAAATAAGAGTTAATTTAATGAAAATCACCTGTGATACGACAACAAAATTTAATGCATTCAATTGCCCAGTCAATTTAAACCTTTCTTTAAATTGCTCGTAGAGAATTTTGAAAAGTAACTCTTATTTATTAAAATTAAGAGTTTTGGATTTTTAAACTAAATAATAAATCTATCAACTTAAAATTAATAAAGACAAAAACAAAATATAAAGGTAGGATAAAGATTCAAATAAAAGCACGATTATAGGATCATTCCCACCACTAGCATGTATTACAAATCAAAAAAAGCATATCCTAATCTTCTATTCTTTGATTATACCAACTTAGAATTACTTATTCGTTAAATAAACAAACTCTTATTCCAAACTCTTTTTAATAGACAACTTATAATAAGCTTTCTAAATTTAATCTATCAAAAGCATTAAATTTTAAGAAGCAACTTAGATCAATTTCAAATACACATGCTCGGTTTGATTATCTTGAGTATTATTTCTTATTGCAAGAAATTTATAACTAATTATATAAATTGATTAAGCGATTACATACTCAATCAACTAAATTGATTAATAATGAATTAATTTGATTATTCAATTGTACATGTTAGGTTTATGTGAATGTTGGTGATATTCATGAATGATCGTCACACAAATTGTGTGCAATGAATACGCAAGTATACGTATCATAACAAGTAATATAATGATAAGTAAAGATCGTTCACACGGAGAGTATTTTATTAAAAATTAATTTTTTTAAACTAAAAATAATAAAAATCAATTTTTTTTATGTTTTTATATTTTAAGGAAGCAAAATTAAAATAACTAAAAGTAAATAGCAATAATTAATTAAATTAGATTTTGTGACTAAAAAGATATATGAGAAAATATCTAGGAATACTTAATCCCCCAATTTTCTAAACATGTGAATCGCTAAAATCCCCTCAATATAATTATCAATTAATTACACATAATTGTGTTCATAAAACTCATATTTTTTTTATAAATAAAGACATAAAATTGATAAAGAAAAGAGTAGAAAAATAAATACAATCAATATTTCAAATTATAGAATTAATTTCCTCTTGAATCTACACCAAAATTATGTCTTATCTTGATTTTTTTCTCTCTTTTTAGCTCTAAAAACTAACCAAAATTATGCTAATGGAGGCAAATTAGGGTTTATGAAGTGATTAGGGGCTCAAATAAAGCTCAAGTGCGATCTGGATCGTTCAATCAACTTCAAATCAAGGGCTATGATCAAAACAAGCAAAATTGATAGTTTCATCCCATCACAATGTGACATGTGGCATCAAAAATTCATTAACGAATGAGAGAGTGACGCATGACAGAGGAGACCGGTCAGAGTCAACGCTCGTCGAGTCAGCAACACGTTGCACGACATGATTCGTGGGAACAGATTGTGTGGCGCACGGGTGGAACGTATGAAGCAATGGTGTGGTGACAAGTGGCATGAAGCGTTGATCGATTTTTCGAACTCAAATTGAATGTCGTGCTGACACGTGTCACGTGCTTATCCTCCTCACACATGGTGCGACGTGATTCACTCTCTATGCTTTTATGGTGTCAACATGGCTTGCCCAATCAGCTCCTCTACTTGAGTGACATGCCACGTGGCAGCTTCCTATTGGTCATGTATTAAAATTTTATAAAAATCCATAAATATTCCAAAAAAATCCTAAAAAAAAATGCCAAAAATCATATTTTCACTAAAACGTTTATATTTTAATTTTTTTTGCCATAAAAATACTATTTATTAAATAAAACAAGTAAATATTAAGTAAAAAAGTGCGCTAATGACTCTATTTTCATAGAGTCATCACACCCCCAAAACATACAAATGTAATTTTAGTTTCTTAGTGTGCCTTTCAAGAATATTTCAAGACAAAAAAATTATCAAGCTCCAACGAACACATATTAAGTATATCTATGTTTTTATTTGCATTAGATTTAATACTAAACACATAAGAACATTTTCAATTTAGACTACTCAATCGATCAAGATATTTCAAGATCGATTGAGGTGTGTAGATCGATCAAGAATCGATTTATTCAGTTTGACAAGTCTAGAATTAATTTTTTAAATTTACTAGATTGATGGAGTAATTAGTGGTCGATTGATCAAGCACTAGATTGATCGATTAATTACCTATATCAATCTACCCCAGCTAGAATTAGTAATTTATTATACTAGATTGATTGATGATTGACTGGATTAATCGAGCATATTTTGATCATTGTATTGGATCGATCGATAAAGGTTTCAATCGATCACGTGGCTATAACTTCAATTTTAAACCTATTTCTAACTCTAATTGAATTGGTTTGTTACTACATTGTTTTTATTCTTTAAAAATCTTTTTATTGATTTTATGGACAAAATAGTAATATTTTTTAGACTCAGTGCTTCAAAATATTATATTTAAACAAACCTAAGCACACAAATTTACTAACTACAAGAGAGCATTATTCTCTTCATCTTAATCTTTTACTTATTTTGCAAAAAACTATTCAAGTAGGATTTTTTTCATTTAGTTAATTTATCAAACATTTTTTTATTGTGTTTGATATATTGATTAACAAGTCTACAATATTTGTGATATTATGCTTAAATTAATTGTTCTAGAGTTGCTAGTTGATTTTGATTATCTACTATATTATTAAATCATCAAGTTAGAGTTATTCGTTATTAAATTTTCTCTAGGACACATATTTACACTTGTGTTATTGTGCTAACATTTCAAATACTAGTTGAATGAGTTTGATTGCTTATGTGACTCAATATATCGGAACATTGGTCTGGATCCGAACATCTTGCTTGTAGAGACTGTGAAAGAAAGCGAATGCTTATAAGTAGATTACTTGAGGCATTACCTTGGTGGATAATTTGAGTCCTAGCCTTGTATTTAAATATTATTTTCATAGTAGATAGTTTAGTGGTTTGGTGGATGGTGGTTTTCCTTTTAGTCATTAGTATTCCTAGGTTGTTTTCACCTAAAAATCTCGCATGTTGATTTATATTTTCACATTACTTTAATTACATATGATTGCATGCATGACTATCTGTACAAAAAAATTAATTTGTTTTAATTTTTGCTAATTAGATCTGTAACTAAATATAAAATTTTAATTAGTACACTTAAATAATCAAGAAAATTCGTACAAATATTAAAATTGAGAATTAATACATAATCAAGAAGAATAGATGAATATAATATTGTAGAACATATTAAATACTTCAATCCATGTCAAGACTCTTGAAATCACTCCCAATCAAATATAAATTTAGCTCCTTATGGAAAACAATAGATTTAGAATATTAGTCATGATAATAATGAAAGAAAAAGATAAAAAAATCTTAGGACTTTTGTCTTTAATTTTTCTCTCCAATCATTTTGATTTTCTCTTGAATTTTTTCTTAATTCTTACCTCTAGCATTCTATAAATTCTATATTTTACTATTTTTTTTGTTCATTTTTATGCAATTTTGATACTGATTATATTCAATGGTATGTTATTTGGATATTTATATTAAGAAAAATTGATTCGTTTTAAAGTGAGAAAGATTGGTACAAAAAATCACTATTCATAATGTGTAAAGGAAAGAGGAATGAAGCTAATGCAAAAAGGTTTACACTTGTGACGCTTGAGATAGGAAAGAGATTGTGCTAATTCACTTATTTGACACGTGGCTCCTATGTAACGCAATGGATGTTGGATTTTGCTTCTTAAGTAAATTCAATTATTTTTTAATACATTTAACTGTAAAATAAAAATCATAAAAATATGAATAAGAAATATTAAACAATCTATAAAATTAATATTTTTCTAATAAATACAAAATAAATAATTTTAACATATTATAATAATAAAATATATGTAAATATAAAGTAATTGATATTTAAAAATATGTATAAAATAACACTTATTAAAAGTAGAATTTTCCAATTTGGATCAAAACATCTTCAGCCAATTGCAATACCACATATGTGCTTTTATCTTTCCATGTCCTAATTGTAAGTATACAGAAAATGACATTAAATTGACACTTGCTCCTAGATCTAGAAGAGCTTGAACGAATTCATATGTCCTAAGTTGGAAAGAAATTGTGGGACAATTTGGATCTTTGTACTTTGATGGTATCTTTTGTGCTATCATTGTATTGACTTTCTCTATCAAGAATGCAATCTTCTTGACCTAGTGCCTTCTATTCATGGTTCATAGATCTTTGATTACTTTAACATAGGTGAGTATTTTCTTCCTCATATGTAACAAAGGAAGATTAATCTTAACTTGTTTCAAGTGTTCTAGGATCTTACCTTGATTATCTATATTTCCCTTCAGATGTCAAAGCTTAAGGAAAGGATACTTGAGTTGGAATCTTCTCCTCTACTTCTTTTGAAAAGACATCTTTAGCATTACTTATCGTGGTTTTAGTGCTTGTGTTGGTTGGTGGATTGGGTATAGTTGGTTCATCTAAAATTTTACACTACGAGCTAAAATGGCATTGGGCACTTCAAAATTGTGTATCGATGGTAGTGGTTTGCACCATATATTGGCCTTTTGGATTGGAATGAGGTTGAGAGGGGAACTTTCCTCGCTCTTGTATAGTGAAAGCATTGGTCAACTCAATGATATGGATTTTGATCTCTTTCTTATCCTCAAACTTTTGGTTAGTTTTAACTTATGCCTCCATAAATGATTGTAATAATTCCTCTAAAGGATTCCTAATTGGTTTTGCATTATATTTAGTTTTTGAGTACCTTCTTGGTGGTTGTACATTAGTTTTTCAGTAGTCATTGGGCTTTATGGGTTGGTCTAACTTCCAGTTCAAATTTTGATGGTTTCTCCAGCCAAGATTGTATGTTTCTGAGTAAGGTGAGTAAGGTTTTCCAAACATTCATACATTATTACATTTTTCTTTGAAAACCCCTATCATCTTACTATAGGTTAGGTAATTTTAAGCTATGTGTTCTACTACCCCATAAATAAACCATGTACCCTAAGTTTCTATCCTTCCAACTATATGAGTAGATCTCCTATCTTTTGTTTTTAAGGTCTCTAATTACCTAATCAAAACTTCTAATTAAGCTTTAAGGTTGCCTTTTTCTCTTATATGGTAGATTCCAATTGGTTATGACCTATTGTTGCAATCAGTAGCACTAGGTCCAGTCTATGTATAGGCTTTCTCATCTAACTTATTTAAATAGTTTATGGCTTCATTAGGGTTCTTTTGGAGAAATTCTCCATTGCACGTCATTTCTATAAATAGGTTCTCCCTAATTGTGAGTCCTTCATAAAAATAGCTAACTAAGCACCAATTTTCATATTTATGGTATAGGCACATATTTAGTAACTCTTTGAACATTTCCTAAGCTTGGTACAATGTTTCACTATCCTTTTAGAAAAGTTTAAGATATGTCTTTTAATGTTATTGGTCTTATGGTAGGGAAAATATTTATTAAAGAATTATTGGGTCATTTCTGCTCATTTATCTATGGATCTCAATCTCAAAAGAGTATAGCCAACTCTTTTATTTTGTATTTTAAGGAGAAAGAAAAAAATTTCAACATAATAGAGTTTATAGCATTTGGTTTGCTATGAAATATGGCCACTACCTCTTCAAATTCCCTAATATGTAGATATGGATTGTCACTATCCAAGTTATGAAAAGTGAGTAAGAGTTATATAATTATTATTTTGAAATCCATTTGTGGTGCGTTAGGGGAAATATTATGCATGATGATGTGGTTGTATGGTAGGAAGGAGGTAATCTTTAAGACTTCTAACGTGGTTATCCTCATAGTCACTTATTTCTTTAGAGCTAGAAAACGAGTTAGAAGAAGAAGATTGAATTAAAGATAATTCTAATTCTATTTTTTAAAATCAACATCTTTCGTCTCTAGACCAATTCACATCTTAGCACCTTTTTTTTTAATTTTATTTGAACACCAAAGGAAATATAATAATAAAACTAGTCTCTTTTTTTAAAAAAAATCTTGTACAAATTTTTTAATTTTTTTAAGGAAAAATAAATCTAAAGAAAGAAAGAAACGTTAATAAATAAATAAATAAATGAATAATTTAAAGGAAATAAATTCGATAAGAATGTTGAAATGTTGATTGTTGATTTCGACCTCTAGATCAAAGCCTAGTGGAATCTACCATCTAGAAATGAATATATTTTTAAATAACAATAACAACAATGTAGCAAGATAATACGTATTCATGCTCCCAGGAAGGAATGATGGGGTTAAGGCCTCTTTAAAAACTATCTTCATAGATCATAAAGCAATATTTTCATAAAAGAGTGATACTAAGGCTTTCAAGAACTAGCCTTCTAGACATAACTTCTAGACATAACTTGCTTAGATCTTAATGTTTCATGCAATCAAACAATTATTGTTGTTATATTTTGATAAGTATTATTTTATACACATTTTTTATATCAATTCTTTTATATTTTTATATATATTATTATAATAAGCTAAAACTATTTATTTTGTATTTATTATGAGAGTATTGATTTTTTAGATTTTTAGAATTTTTATGGATTTTTTATGATTTTGATTTGATAGGTAGATTAACTTAGAAATTAGTTTATATATTTCGCAACTTATCTTATCATTTTAATGATCGTAGCTTATCATATCCTTTTGACGTATAGTGCATACAAATTCTATCTCCAATAAGATATCAGTAATCCTAGTTACATTCTTATTTGATTTTTATCTTTTATAAACAAAAAAACACTGTATAAAATAAGGGGAGAATAACAAAAAAAATATAGTTTCAGATACAAATTTTATTGAATTAAGTTGGAGGCAAGAACTAAGAGCAAAATTCAAGAGGAAATCAAAAGAGTTTAAGATCAAATTCAAGAGCATCAATCCTAAGATTTCTTATCTTTTCTTTTATTGTTTTCATGAATAATATTCTTAATTTTTTTTTCTATGAATAGTTAATTTAATAGTTGATTTCAAAGCCCTAAACACAAATTGTACTATTTAATAAGATTAGTAGTATTTTAATCAACTATTTTTTTGATTATGTATTAATTATCAGTTTTAATCTTTGTATGAATTTTCTTGATTATTTAAGTTTACAATTAAATAACTAAATTAATTTATTGTTAATCAATTTAGTTGATTGGGTACGTAATCGCTTAATCAATTTAAATAATTATTGATAAATTACTTGCAATGAGAATATTACTCAAGTTAATTAAATCGAGCTTATATATTTAACCTTGATCCAATTTGCTTCTTGAATTAAATTCTTTTGATAGATTAAATTTATAGAACTTATTCTAGGTTGTCTATTAAAAGAGTTTGGAATAAGAGCTTATTTAGTTCAACAAATAGGTAAGAAAATGTAGAGATGTTTGCGCTCGTGAATTTCTCTAAATTGGTATAATCAAAGAACATTAGATTAGGATATGTTTTTATTGATTTTCATTACATGCTAGTGGTAGAGAATGATCCCGCAATCATTTTATTATTATTATTATTAATATAATATTTAGATTTTATTTGATATATTTAATTTTTAGTTTACAAATCAAATCCACCTTTTTTACTAATTTTAATTAAATTACTAACGAGTTAGTAATTAGAACTAGATATTGTTACTAATTCTCGTGGTTCCGATAATCATTATTCTTAAAATTATTTATTACCTTGTACATGATCACGTATACTTACATGTTTTCAATCGTATTGTTGTTTTTTTTTTTGGACAAATTAATGAATAAGAGAAGTTAGAAAAAAAAAAGACAAGTTAATAACTTTATTAAAAAAAGTCAAAAATATAAAAGAAAAAAACACAATAAAATATAAAATAGAAGCATGTAAATACTAAAAATATTTTATCATGTTTAATTAAAATAATTTTTTTTTATTGTGACGCTTACTTAGCAATAGCATAAAATTTTAAGCAAGCTCAAAATTATTACCTTTAAGTAAACAATTATTGTAATAGCTTTAGGTGTTGATTTCACGTAGAAACAAAATTAATTATCAAAAATGTTATCAAAGAATAGTAAAATTGATAATTAAAGAAATAAAGAAAATAAAATAATTAAGTATATCAATTTTAGAAGAAAAGAAAATCAATATAAAAATAATAAGTATTTGAGATTCACTTAATTGTATAGTTTTTTTCCCTTCTTTTATTCTTATAAATTTTTTATAGTTTACAATTTTATTTTAAGAAATTAATTTGTTCATATTTTACTATATTTAATATATTATATTCATATAAATTCAATATTTATGTGCAACTTTTAGCTTATAATTATTGTGTTTATTGTATAGGTTGATCTTTTAACGTAATATTATCATTTTGATATATTGTCCATCTTAAATCACTTATAACAATAAATCTTGTTTGTTTTTTAATGAAAATATTTTCTCAAAA
Source organism: Hippophae tibetana (assembly GCA_037013495.1). Classification (NCBI taxonomy): domain Eukaryota; kingdom Viridiplantae; phylum Streptophyta; class Magnoliopsida; order Rosales; family Elaeagnaceae; genus Hippophae; species Hippophae tibetana. The sequence continues at coordinate 42,204,159 of CM072802.1, read as the reverse complement.
TAAATACACTAGTTTTTGTTAATGATCTTCAACTTTAAAATTTTTAATTGTATGTTTGAGATGTGAAGTATCTAATTGAATAGTAAATAAGAATCAATGTTGATAAAAGTTAAAACGAAACAATTAAATGAATCTCAAAGTATTGTTATTTTCGTATTTTTTCTTTCAAAATTGTTATTCTTAATTATTATCATTTTTTATTTCTTTTAATTATAAAATCATTTTATTTATTATTTTATGATAACCTTTTTGTTGATTTATTTTCCTTCTCTTTGAAATGGACACCTAAAGATGTACTACAATAAATGCTCAGCTAAATACTTTATTTTTATTATTTTTTGTATACAATACATTATTCCTGAGGTCGGGTGATTTGAAATGAAGTGAAATTTTAAAAACGCTATTATTTGCAGTAGTGAGTTAAGCTCAGTTGGACAAAAGCTTATAACTTAAGAGAAATTATTTCTGAAAATTATGTTTCAACGTTTTAGACTAAAATGACGAGTTTATTTTATGCTTGTCTATTTTTCACTGTAATTTATAAACACCAAGTGAATCTCCACTTAATGACAAATAAAGCTTTAAGTCATTTTTTCCTCAATAAAGAAGATTAAATTTTTTTTTTATTAAGACTCGTATTTCTTTGGACAAAATTGAACAAATTTTCATTTGTTTCTATAGTTGATATTTTTTTTTTATGTTTGTCAAACTACATATTTACTCACGCTAATAGTCATATTTGACTAATTGATAAAAAGATACAATGATATTTTTCAAAAGAAATATGAGTGAAAAATATTTTGATGGCAATATTATCCTTTTGATTTAAGAGATTTGTTTTGATTGCTAGTTGATATATTTTATTGGTTGCATATATTTTTTTGTCATGTAAATATCATTTTTGATAAAAGATATATTTTTTTTGCCATGTAAACTTATTTTTAAGCTCTCTATCAAGTCTATCAAACAAATTTAAACGTCACAATTTCAGATAGTCGTACTTCAAGTATATATGTTATAACTATAACACATAGGATTGCACTCATTCATTTAATAGCATATATTTATAAATATGAAAATATTTTTATTGCTAAAATATAGAATAAGATATATGCTAAAATATTATATAAGATATATTCTAAATTATAGCTTAAATCTTAACCCAAAAGATAGTATAAAATATACTTTAAAATAACTTTTTTTTAATAAGAGTTTTCATGATTAATGAGTCTACTTTAAAAAACTCTTTTTTAAATAGGAGTATTCTTAATTAATGAATATTACTAAAATTATTTGTAATAGAAAAGATATTTATCAATTATATAGGAGTTTTCTTAATTAGTGGATATTATTAATCTTATTTGTAATAAAAAAAATATTTATCAACCATATAAGATTAAGGGTTTTAATTTTTCCTATAGATAAAACTCATTGCTAATTATTTCAATCAATCACATAAGAGCATTATTCTCTTCTTTTTAATTTCTCTATCTTATTTTGTAAATATAATATCATAATTCTTTAGATTTCTTATTTAGTTAATCTATCAAATATTGATGGTTATGTTTGATTGATTAATAAATCTAATTAGTTTATGATATTTTAATCATATGTTCTTATAACTTCTTCTTCTTCTTTTTTCCTTAAATTGTTAGATCAAATAATTGTATTTTTCATACCATAATTATTTGATTTAATTATTAATATTTAAAGAAACTATTTTTATTGAATTTGTATTTTATTTTTTTCACTAGGATTTACTAATTGATTTGATTTAAGTGACATATATTTTACATTATCTAATTAGGATTATTCATTATCAAATCCGTTATAGAACACACACATACACTTGTATTTTTATGTTAATCATTTTATAGTTAATTCAAAAATGTATCTGATTGACGAAAAATTTATTAAAATGTTGAACTAAAATTTATTAAAATGTTGAACTAAAAATCGTTCACTTTAATATTAAAAATTGTGAAAAATATTGACAATGGTGTTTTGTGCAAGTATTATGTATGCAAGCCTTTATTTGAGATAGGAATCTCGATTATTGGACATCTTTAAAATCTTGATGAACCCGTAAAACCTTCCAAAATCACAAAATATATTTCATATCGTAATAGAGTTTCTAGCAAATTTTCCCTAGAACATGTTTTAGTAAAATAGGTATAAATATTTTGTACAAAATTCTAAATGAAAAATCATAAAATGTCTCATAAACTAGACATCTGTACCTTTCTACCAAGATATGGCTAGACCCATGATTATTTGTGGATAATTTCCAGTTTTCATCCAACTTTCTGAAAACAAATTTTAGAAGTCTAAGCACAGTTTTTAGGCATGAAAGTTATGGCCCAAAATAATACCATTCCACCAAGATAAAAGCATTGAAAATATGAACTATAAACAAAAATGCCACAAACACAATTAACATCTCAACTCACATACGTGGTGTGGCTGAAAAACACAACAATACATCCCAAAACAAATTAAAAGAAGAACAGTTAAAGCAACAAAAGAAGAAGACTTGAATGATACCACTATGAGCCAAAAGTTGCTGAATTAAGAGTTAAGGAAGATTCCTCTTATTTATAGTTAGTTACTCTCGATTCTCCATGCACAATCTGGTGGAAGAACTAAGGAGAGGTGAAGAAGTGGGGAGCAAATGCTACTTAGCTCATGATGGAAAAGTACATGAGGCTTAATCTAAGAGGTTCTTAATTATTATTATTTTAATTAAAATATTAAAATGCTCTTGTTACATAACTTGAAAAACATTTAAAAAATAGGGGCATTTTGGTAATTTTTACTCAATTACCCAAAAATTCCCAAAAAATATACAATTAAAGATATTGTTTTAAACCATTATAAATTATGTACAAATCAAATTAGTAGAACTAAAATATTTGGCTTTTGCTCGTTATAGAAAAATACAATTTAACACTTCTATAAATTTAAATAAAATAAATAAATCTCAACTTATTTTCTTAAAATATTGATTGAGACCGGGTCTCACAGTGCACATATACCAAGCGTTATGAAAATTGTACTAAGAATGCTTCTAAAAGCTATTTTCAAGTATATTGATAAAACAAATTGTAAAAAATGCTATACCATCACGTGTCATGAAAATTTTAGTATGGATGCATAGAAAACATTATTTTCGGATACCATCTTAATCATTTCCTTGTATGTCAACACATGGAGCTCTTTTGCCAACTTATTCTATAAAAGCCCAAATGGTCTGTAAGAATTGACAGCTAAGGAGTTAGAGCAATCCTCAATCTGAATCTTTTCATTGCTAAAGCGGTGGAAGAAATCCTTGAGAGATTTGTTGTTCTTTTAGGCCAATCCCATCAGTGTGTAGAGGTCTTTGACAGTCTTCATTTGGCCGAAAAGTGAATGAGGAACTACTTGGCAAATTATGAGAAGCTTCCAATAGTTTCCAACTTTAAAGTTCTGTATCAGATTTGGCGCTTTCCTGCCAATGTCAAGGGAAAATCCCGATAGTTGCCGTAATCACTATGGGCGTACAAAGCTACTCTCTGAAGGACTCGAAGTGATCTACGGGGTTAGTAAACACGCTGTAGGTGACAGTAGGATGCTTGAGCGTATTTCCCATTTTTTTGGGGGTAGGAGAGGGGGAATTACTTCCAAAGTGAAAGGTGCTTGGGTGGATTCCATATAGTCCAGATAATGCTTCTCGCCGTTGAACTTGAACTCCATTTTTTGGAGTCGAAACTCTATCTCCTCCATAGGGGGGTGTTCAGTTGGTCATATCCTACCACTAGCACCTACTGATGATTAACGATCGGGTCTGCAATATCCTAAGCAAAACTATCCTACTTAGAGAGGGCAAAGTGCTTGGGCTCGAGGTGTTCCTGTGAGCCCTATTGTCTGGCATGCGAACGCTCCTAGCTACTCACCATTCTAGACAATGGTTGTTGGAAATGTCGATGGCTAAGAATTGTCGTTGATGTTGTTAATACACTATTACAAAAGGAGTATTTAAATTGATATGTAAAGTCAATTTTTGAAAAAAATTTACTTATAATTAATTTAAAGTCGGTTCGACACATCAACCGACACTACATCCTACGTGAATAGTATCGGTTGACACGTAGAATTAACGCTACACACGTAGAATTAACGCTACACACGTGGATACATTCTTTTCTCTTCTTTCTTCCCTAGACAGAAACTATTCCAAGCGCTGCATAACTCTCAAAAATCCAAAACCTGCTCCATTTCTACTCCACTCTTTCTCATTTTTCGATCACCTACAACCACCAATTTCAACGAAGGTTAGTGGGTTTTCTTCCTCTCTAACTAATCTTTTATATCCTCATTTCTCACTTACAAAACATCATTTTTTTTTCATTTCCTTCGTTTTGTCACTTCATTTACTCTTATAAGTATTTTTATTAATCCTATGTACTTATTATTCATATTTTTTCTGTTATTATGTGTTATTATTTATGTGTCTAAATTTTTTGTATTATATATGTAAGTTTTTATTATAACATTAGGAGAAGAATATGATGATCTTGAATAACATAGGACAACACCATGGTAATTTTTCTGCTATTAATTAATATTTTATTTTCAATTATTTGTATTATTTAAATTATTTGTTAAATAGATTTTATTTTTTTCTGCTATTATTTAGTGATCGAATACAAGTTTTAATTTGAGTATAATAGAAAATAAGTAAATTTTGTAAAAAAAAAATTAAAACCTTAAAGTCGGTTCACCGCATGAACCAACTTTAAATTTTAAGTAAGTTCAGCAAACCAACTTTAAATTGGTTTAAAGTCAATTTTTAATCGACTTAAATACCTTTTTTGTAGTAGTGATAGCCCTTGATGTTCTAAGAGCTCTGGAACTCTAAGTCCTAATCTGTCGTGGACTTGATCTCCGTTATGAGAAAAATTATGCCTATTGCTAGGAGCTAGATGCCAGTCTTCCAAGACCCCTTGCTCAATTTGATTTGGAACATAAGGGGGTGTCAATAAAGTCCTCTAGCTGCTTTGGGGCTACATTTGCAACAACATCAGTTACTTCAGCATGTTTTTCATTCATTCAACTCTTAGGAGAATCACAATATCAATTTGAACTTAATCAAGTTCTAAATAGCCGAATGAAACATATTCTCACTCTTTGTGTGAATCATTTAGGAAACAAATAAATAGAGCTCAAAATGACAAATGCACAAAATCAACACAACCAATTTACGTGGAAAAACCTTCCCGGTGTAGGAAGGAAACAATCATGACAATCATCTCCAAAACTTCCACTATCAAGAAACAATTGTACAAAATTTCTCTCTAGATAAAACTAGAGCCAAACAATCAACAACATCATCAATAATACAACTTCTTGAAAACTACCAATTATTTCAAGAATATAGAGAAATCTAACCCATTTTGGTAGTCACTGTTCACGGCCCATATTTTCTAAAATCGGTGAGCCAAATCCAAATCTCACCATTCTGATTGAAGATTCTTGAGTCATGAACCTTCCTAAAAAAATTTTGCTCAATCGAACCACAAACGATCTTCCATCAAAGCACTTGATGAAAGCTTGCTGGAGAGTTAAAAACTAAAAAAATTGAGAGCTTTTGTACTTGCTTTTCTGCTGATGTATCTCTTAATTTTTACTTTTAACCAATCCTAATGGGTTTATTTATGAAGTAATAGAATGAAAAAAAATTGCCACATGTTTCTCCATGGGCCATTAAGCCACATGGGCCTTTTTTGGGCTTCTCCAAATAAGAGGAAAACCCAACAAATCTCCCCTTTTCTAGATTAGATAGAGGGATCCGTCAACCTGGTAATTGAACAACAAACTTCAAGTTTTTCTCTTGACACTACTTTTTTCAGCATGTCAGATCCATTATCATCAGTATGAATTTTCTCAAGTTCAACCAACTTATTGTTAAGAGTATCCCTTATCTAATGATACCTTACATCAATATGTAGAACAACACATATTTTTGTTGTTTGAAACCAAGTTCTCTCAAGAACTGTTTCATCTACAACAACTCCTTACAAGCTTCTGTTGCTACAATAAACTCCGCCTCTACTATAGAAAGTGCAACACACTTTTGCAATCTTGACTACCAAGAAACTGTTACACTAGAGAAAGTTCTTAGGTAACCTGAAGTAGACTTACGAGAATCTTCATCTCTTTCCAAATCTGAATCAGTGTATCTAACTAACACTTGTTTTCCACTTCCAAAGCTAAGTGTTAACTTGTAAGTACCGCCAAGATATCTCATAATCCACTTTAGTGTGCTCTCTTCCTGGATTCGAAAGAAAACGACTAACAACTCCAATTGTATAAGCTATGTTTGACCTTGTACACATTATTGCATACATTAAGCTTCCTACTACTGAGGCATATGGAACCTTTTTCATATCTTCCTTCTCTTTATATGTTAAAGAGCCTTGAATCGATCTCAACTAAAAGTGGTTAGATAAAGGAGAAGAAACCACTTTAGCTTATCCATATGAAACCTTTCAAGTAACTTGTTAATGTAAGATTTCCTGTGACATGTACAACTTCTTTTCTTTCTTGTCTCGACAAATTCGAATACCAAGAATATTTTTTACTAGCCCCAAGTCCTTCATGGAAAAGGACTTACTCAATTGTTTCTTCAAATTATCAATCCTTGAAGAATTTATGCCAATAATTAACATATCATCAACATAGAGCAATAAAATGATAAAATCATCATAAGAGAATTTCTACACAAAAACACAATGATTAGAAGTAGTATTCTTGTAACTATGCTCCCTCATAACTGACTCAAACTTCTTATATCATTGTCTAGGTTCTTTCTTCAACCCGTAAAGGCTTTTCTTTAACTGGCATACATAATCCTCTTTTTCTTTTACCTCAAAACCCTCTGGTTGCTGCATATAAATCTGTTCCTCTAACTCATCATAAAGAAAGGTATTTTTCACATCCATTTGCTCAATTTCTAAATCCAAGCTTGCTACTAGACCTAGAACAACACATATGGAAGACATCTTCACAACATGAGATAAAATATCATCAAAAGAAATATCTTTTCTCTGACTGAATCCCTTGAAAACTAGTCTAAATTTGTATCGTGGTTGTGAACTGTGCTCTTATTGCTTCACCCTGTAGACCCACTTGTTCTTCATAGCTCTCTTACCTTTAAGAAAATTTACCAGCTTAAACATGTGATTTTCATACAATGACTGCATCTCATCTTCCATAGCACCAACCCAATGTGATATATTTCCATCTTCCATTGTTTTCGCATAACATTGAGGTTCTCCATCATCTGTCAATAACACATATTCATTTGTATCATACCGTGTGGAAAGACGTCGGTCTCTGGTAGACCTCCTGAGTGGAATTTATGGTTCTGATCAATAGTCTGGTGATCTATTTTAGCTTGCATAGGAGCATCTGTATCATCTAAACCCTATTGTTCATCTTGAACATTTTGCTCCATTTGTACTGATAAAGGAATCGAATCTAGTTCAATCAAATCATCGTTATACTGATGGACTTCTTTTTATATCTTCTCAACATCTTGTATAGTTTGATCTTCTTTAAACATAACATCATGACTCCTTACTAGTTTATTCTCAACTAGATCATAAAATTTGTAGCCAAATTCATAAGAAACATCTTTGCCAGTCCAAACTATGTTTGGTACATCAAATTGAAAAGGAACACATGGTGTGAGATTAAGAACATGTACAACTTTATTCAAAGCCTCACCCTAAAAATATCTTGGCAACTGAGCCTACAAAAGAAGACATTTTACTCTTTCAACCAATGTCATGTTCATTCTCTCAGCCAACCCATTTAACTGAGGATTCTTGGGAGGTGTATTTTGATGTCGAATGCCTTGATGCTTGCAATACTCATCAAAAGGACTTGAATACTCTCCCTCATTATCTATTCTGATGCACCACAATTTCTTCCTAGTCTATCTCTCAACTAAGGCTTGAAACTGTTTAAACATATCTAATACTTGATCTTTTCTCTTCAAAGTGTACACCCATAACTTTCTTGAACAATCATCTATGAAGATCACAAAATAAATGGCACCACCCAAATTTCTTGTCTTCATAGGACCACATACATCTGAATGTACCAAATCAAGTATGTATTTTTTCTTGAAGGAGGGAACTCTTGATAGAAACTCTATTTTGCTTCACTACCAAACAATGAGCACATCTTCTTAAACAAACATCATTCATTCCAGAAAGAAGATTCTTTATAGTCAATACTACCAAGCCTTTCTCCCTCATGTGAGCAAGTCTCTTATGCCACAATTCTACTGTGAGCTCATCTATCACAACATTAATAACGTCTTTGAAGAGTCTTGTCTACAGTATATACAAACTAGAATGCTTATTCCCAATAGCAACAACCATAACACCTTTAGTAAGTTTCCATTGACCATTACTAAAGGTATTGCAATATCCTTCATTATTATGTTTACCTGTAGAGATCAAGTTAAAACAAATTTCATGAATATGCTTTACCCCTATAAGAAGTAGCCTTGTGCCATTATTCATCTCCAAACACACATCTCCAATACCAATGACTTTAACCAAGCCATCATTACCGAATTTCACTGTCCCAAAGTCACCTGCTATATAGGATGTAAGAAGTCCTCTTGAGACGTAGCATGAATGGATGATCCACTATTAATAACCCAACTGATCTCATGACATGCAACATTGACAACATCTTCATCATAAACAATGAGAAAGTCTTCTGAATTAGCGGTGGCAACTCGATCATTTTCCTTACCAACATCACCATCTTGTTATTTGTCTTTCTTCTTGTTATCCCACTTCAACTGTCTACAATATTTCTTGATGTGCCCTTTCATGTCACAGTGATGACACTCAATTTTAGCAAACCTGTTGGACTTGCTTCTTCCTTTTTCTTTGCTCTTGAAACCTCTGCTTTTGCTCCTCCCTCTTCTTTCTGTAACCAAAATCTCTAACTATTGAGAAGATCGATGTGATTTTCTTCTCATTTCCTCATTCAAAACACTACTCTTAGCCATATCTATGTTGATTACACCATTTGGAGTTGAGTTACTTAATGACATTATAAATGTTTCCCAAGAGTCTGGCAATGTTCCCAATAAACAAAACCCTTGAATCTCATCATCAAACTTGAAACTCATTCCAGCTAATTGATTGATTATTCCTAGGAACGCATTCAAGTGATCTATTAATGAAGTTCCATCTTGGTACCTTAAAACCATCAACTTCTTTATGAAAAACATTTTATTATTTCCTGTGATGGTGCATGTATTTCTCCCTAATATGATTTGAAAACATTATCATCTACCCACTGCCTTATATACCCACAGAATTTTCGATGTAACAAAGTCTATTCTTCTTCAGATAACTTTTCTGGCTTCTTCGAGGCAAATACTGGTAAATGAAAATGTTTGACATAAAAGAGATCTTCCATTTTTCCTTTCCAAGTGTGATAATTAGAACCATTCAAAGTAATCATTCTACTCAAATTTTCTTATATTATTCAACATAAGAAATTCAATAATAATAACCATAGCTCTTATACCACTTTGTTAGGAGAATCACAATATCAATTTGAATTAAATCAAGCTCTAAATAGTAGAATGAAACATATTCTCCTTCTTTGTGTGAATCTTTTAGGAAACAAATAAATAGAACTCAAAATGAAACATGCACAAAATCAACATAGCCAATTTACGTGAAAAAACCTTCCCGGTATAGGAAGGAAACAACCACGACACTCCTCTCCAAAATTTCTACTATCAAGAAAAAATTGTAAAAAATTTCTCTCTAAATAAAACTAGAGGCAAATAATCAAAAACATCATCAAGAATACAACTTCTTGAAAACTAAGAATTATTTCAAGAAGATAGAGAGATCTAACCCAATTTCGTAGTCATTGTTCACAGCCCAGATTTTTCCAAATCGGTGAGCCAAATCCAAATCCCACCATTCAGATTAAATATTCTTGAGTCGTGAACTTTCCTACAAAATTTCAGCTCAATCGAACCACAAAACAATCTTTCATTAGAGCACTTGATGAAGGCTTACTGGAAAATTTAAAACTGAAAAAATTAAGAGCTTTTCTACTACTGCTCTTAATTTTTACTTTCAACCAACCCTAATGGGTTTATTTATGAAGCAATAGAATGGACAAAATTTCCCCTTCTTTCTCCATGGGTCATTAAACCATATGGGCCTTTTTTGGGCTCCTCTAAATAAGAGATAAACTCAACACCAACCTCTACCATGGTAGGCTTTCTGTGCTTCCTACCCTTCTTTTCCTTCCTAACTTTCTTAGGATATGAAGACTAACTCTCTTGAGAGTTACCTTGCTCATTCTAAAGTGGAGGGGTAGGTTATTCTTCAAAACTTTATTACGAACTCATTGTGGAAGCTTCATGGATCAATTTTGGGAGAAAAAAAGTGATCAACACGATGAACAGAAAGAAGAACAAAAATAACACTATAAATGTTCTTGCATGGTTTGTTCGTTAGTTCAAATTGGTTAAAATATCAAATTTCTTTCTCATTGATGATGGTAGATGTTGAAGTCGATTTTCGTGTTCACGATGTTCACCACTTGTTTGTTGATCTAGATCCGAAAACGAATGAGCAAACACTTCTAAGGAATGATATAGAGGTGTCAAATATACTCTAATGCTTAAATTCGGAGAGAATTTTAATTAAAATAGTTAAAGAGATTAGAAATTGTATACTAACTTTAAACATAGGTTATTTATAGAGATTAAATTGATACAGATGAGTTTTAATGAGATATATTTAAATATTTTAATATTTAAAAATATTTAATTTATGTATTAGATAATTATGTCATAGGACTAATCTTTATATCAGCATCATTTCTATTCCATTACAAGTCTCCAGCCCGAGAATCTATTTACTATTTGAATTTGTGATTCAGTAAAACGGTTAGTCCTTAAATTTGAAAAGAATTCAGAAAAGAAAAACAATATAGAAATGGAATAAATAAGAAGGATTATGTTTCAAATTCTAATGAAGAAAGAAAAAAAAAAGATAAATTTTTTATTACAAATGTTTTTGATATATGAGATAATTTTTACATATCTTATTCAAATTCAATTTTTTTTTACTGATTGTACAATCTGGTAGTGCCTTGACTATACTCCTTTGATACATCAAAGATGACGTACATCAATAGGAGGTGACACATGTACCTGATGAAGTTTCCCTCAACATATAATAAAAGAGAGTATACATTCAAAATGCAGCCAGGAGATTTTTTTAAAATCTACCCCAAAGCTGTAGAAAATCTGTGTAAACAATATTAATGGAGGAACTTAAACCTTTTCCTTTTACAGCATTGAAGACAAAAAGGTTTTTATTATCGAAAATTCAAAATAGTTTCACCATCCAAGTCTTTATGTTGAATGTTCTATTAGGTGGCTTGTTATACTCATCAACACATACCACCTTTCCCTTTGATACGACAAGACTGAATATATGAATTATGATGATTTTGTGTATTGTTTTTGCTTTGGACTCATTAGGTGTATTGGGATATTTCAACTTTTTGGCACTACCATTTTATGTAACTCATTAACTATAAATATATTAAATATATATAAAAAATATACAAAGGAAATCTCAACAAAACATATAATTGGATTTTTTTAGCATTTGAACGAGTAAAAGACTTATAAATGATGTGACATTCGATCACCAAGTCGTTGATCAAATAATCGAGGCCCAAAAAATTATACTATTACAATATTACTCTCTCTATAAATATGAGAGCAATGAAACTCGCTAAGAGCAACTTTCTTTAGTAATCAGCCCAAGCAACATACCATCTTCGTAGCACCAAAAATGACCAGTTTGGAAGAGAGTAATCACATAAACCATGTTTGACTCTAGCCTAACTTTCCTCCACCCAAAGGTAGCATACTTCAATGTATGAATAGCTATTGTAAGTTTTGTTTCAAAAGTATATAAAACCCTAATCAAGATGCAAAAATATTCCTTAACAAATTATCTTGGTGTCCAAGACAAACCTAGCAACCTAGATTTTGAGTTTTTATTTAAAGTTCGATTTATCATTGAATATTAAATCAAGATTTTGATGTATGTTGATATTTGAGTCTATTGAAAATGAAATTTTTTTTGGTTTAATTGTATGACATAACCTCCTTCATATAGAATATATATTTTTTAACGTTGTAAAGAAATAAACATATAGTTTTTTACTAAGAAGTTAAAAATAAAATCAATTGAATAACTAAATCATTTATACATCGAAAGAAATTATTTTAGAGTTTTGGGATGTATTGTATTAGAGTGAGTGCTAATTTAGATCACTTATTTTAAAAATTGTACAATTTACTTTCTATATTTTAAAAAAAATTCAAATTTATTCCTTTGCTTCTACTTGAGGATTGGTTTAGTTTTGACCAAATTTTTGGGAATAAAATTGGAATTTCACATGAATATTTCATAAAAAGTTGTAAATAAGTTTTTATATTAACAAATTTTGGAGGTTGTTACAAAAATATCATAGAATTTTTTTTGTTACTTAACATACTAATAAATTTTGAAATTGTTACAAAAATACTATAAACATTTTTTATTACTTTAATACCATTAAAAATTTACAAAAATACTATCAACGTCAATCAATTAACGAAGTTAACGGCAAGTTAAACGTATATAGATGTTATTTTTGTTACATTTATAAAATTTAATGATATGAAAGTAACAAAAAAAAATTGAAGATATTTTTATAACATTTGTGAAGTTTAATGATATGAAAATAATAAATTATAATTTTGTAGCAAATCCTAAATCTCTTTGGTATAAAAATTTTATATCCCTTTTTTAAACTAAAACAAAAAAATAAATAAATAAATTCAAACAGAAAACAGAGAATTTTATATCATATATATATATATGGAGACTAGTTTGAAACGTCCATTGGAAAGAACTTGATTGTGTCAGCTATGCATCATAGTCTAATGATGGTGGTACAACAGAAGAGCTATTGCTAATTTGCTATGCTGTTCGACCGTTTGTCTCTAAAGATTTAGCCATGTAGTTTTTGAGATAATGACTACCAACAGCACACACCATAGCTGGTTTCGCTCTCTGGCTAGAAGAATATCATGGAGCACCAATTTGGTCTTCGAATTCCTAGGACTGATGAGAAATATTGAGTTTAGAATTTGATAAGTGATATTTTATAAATATTTTTACATTTCAATTCTTTTATATTTATATATATATTATTATTATTATAATAAATTAAAAATATTAATTTTATATTTATTAAAAAAATATTAATTTTTTAATATTTTTATATAATTTTTATTGATTTTTTATAATATTATAATATTTAATAATATCTACAACATTCCATTCAATTATTCTTTTTAATTATATATTAATTAATTATTTTAATTATTATATGAATTTATTTATTTTATTTAAATTTACAATTAAATTATCAAATTAATTCATCGTCAACTATTGAATAAGTAATAATTAATTAATTTAATTAATAATAAAGTTAGCAGAGAGAGAAAAAAGCTCATATTTTTTATAAAAACAAATCCCCAAAAAATAAAAAACATTTTTCCTTAATTATACGCAATTGGCAGCAGCCTTTTTAGTAGCAGTTATTTTTACCTTAAACAATTCCTAGTTTACAAGCCAGCCATATCCTGCCAAAATAAAACACTCCATTGGAGAAGTTATTGGACCACAAGCTGGGTCGTACGTCAGATCACATGAAATAATAAATAATCATCCAATTTGAAAAATCATGAGAAGTGTCAAAGAAAGTAGTCTTTTATCCTAAATAATCTGCATGAATCGAGTGCTAATGATACAACAGTACCTATACAAGTTGTACTCGATTTTTAAAGTTGTATATACAAGTAGTACAAACACTTTCATACATGCTTGTGAAAGATCTACACAGGTCCTTGTCGAACTGCCCTTGCAGAAGCTGTGTCGGGAAAGGTCCACCAAAACTGCATGGTTCAGTTAGCACATGCATCACTTGAGTCCGTCCCATTTTGGATGCTCAAGCCAAAACGAACATAAACACACATCTGCAAATAACCAAGTTCTTCAATTTGGAACATATATTTTTCAAAGACAAAAACTTCTCAAACTCATAGTTCGCCTCCATCTCATGTATATCAGAAATAAAAACCTAAGTGAACATAAATAACCCCTTCATCTCAATTTATATTCCAGCTTATATCCAATAGAGCAAAACACTAGCACAGCAATGAGATTTACATGACTTAACAGTGATGGTATCAGATTATATTCAAGCTGAAGCTATGCATTTGCTTAACTAGATATGTTAAAAAATATGAAGGAAAAAGGCTTCAGGTGAACAATATGTATAAGAACCATTGGATTGGATTTGAAGCCCCAAAATAGCACATATATATCGTAAATAATCAAATTGATCACAAAATAGCATGTTAGATTATAGATCTAGTTTATGTACATATGTACACGTTAGGTGTAACTAATATATTATTTTGGAACTAATTCACTTATATGCAATCTATACATGCTATTTAAGATCTGGAATAAAGAAAATTTATTAAATATATGAGGCATCCGAGCATACAGGTAGGTAAAATGAAGTTAGATCATGTCTTAATTCTATTCACAAAAATAATCTTCCAGAAAACAGAAGTTGTGACTTCAACATGGTAATGCAGGATGAAGAATGCTACCAACAAATATCCACAATACCAGAAAATTTCAATGCACAAGGAAGGCAAAAATCAACCAGAACTATCTAAAACAAACTCATATCCTTCTTACCATTTAAGAATAATTATAGCTTGAAAAGCTAAAGTTGCTTATTTTAACTAAAGAACTTGTTACCAAAGATTACAAAGGAAAGAAGAAACGGTTGACCTCAAATAAAGGCATCAGGTCCAAGTGCAAGCACAAATATGAAAGCAGGTCTCAGAGGATACAAGAAGCGTGAATTCATCAAGGACTTCTGCTTTTAGGTCAAGCATATCAGATGTTGGCATATATGCAGAGCACAACTAAAAGAAACAGAAGGAAACAACAATATATCTTAGATATAAAATTTCCAGCATTAGTAATTTTCTTCAAGATGGCATGCCTCTCGGGGAACTAAGTAATTTCTGGAAGGTTCTCCTACACTCTCAAATCTAGCACCTTATATGGATGCTAACTAAGCTAAAGGTACAAAAATTACTGTCACATAGTACGCACAGTGTTGGATTATCTATACCAGCTTTGACCAATTAAGACCATGTTTGATAACAATTATGATTCATGATTTATGATTTCTAATTTCTAATGAAATAATTGATTTTGTGATTGTTGGTTCTTTTAAAAAACTAATCATTAATGTATTTGACAACAATTCTACTTGATAATTTTAAGAAAAAAATCAAAAATCACCTACAAGTTATTTGGTAAATATCTTCTTTTTTTTACCCCAAAACTAAAAGAATTAAGAAAAGTTTTGGTTATGATTTAAAAAAAATTATGTTTTTATTCTTTTTTTCCAATATTTATATACATACAAAAGTCACAAGACTTTATTTTATTAGAAAAATATTTTGCAAAATTATGATTCATGATTTATGATTTCTAATTTCTAATGAAATAATTGATTTTGTGATTGTTGATTCTTTTAAAAAACTAATCATTAATGTATTTGACAACAATTCTACTTGATAATTTTAAGAAAAAAATCAAAAATCACCTACAAGTTATTTGGTAAATATCTTCTTTTTTTTACCCCAAAACTAAAAGAATTAAGAAAAGTTTTGGTTATGATTTAAAAAAAATTATGTTTTTATTCTTTTTTTCCAATATTTATATACATACAAAAGTCACAAGACTTTATTTTATTAGAAAAATATTTTGCAAAATTGGAAAAAAATCATAAATCTGATTAAAAAAATCTTTTTTTTTAAAGATTTATGAAGCATCCTATATTTTGGTAGTGATTATTTAAAATATAAAAATCAAAATTAGAAGTTGTTATCAAACAGATTGTAAAATTATTTGAAAAAACAAATCAAAATCAATAATCAAAATTGTTATCAAAACACACTCTAAGACAACCAAAAAGTTGAAGCACCGCTATAGGCTATCATATGAACTATGCTCAAGCACACATCAGATATCACCGCCAGTCAAATCAGATGAAAATTTGATATTACCGTGCTAAAAAACAGATAAAGTAGACTTAATCCTTAATGTATTTAAGATATGGGCATCAAAAAAAATAATGATGAGGATTAACATTTTCTTTTGTGTTTTCTAAAGATAAAATCAAAAGGACATATTTTGCTAAGTGTTTACATCCAGAAAGAAACAGTTGGCGTGAAATGTTATATATATTATATATATTGTAGTTATCTATTAGTTTGAGTATAATTAGGATTACTTATCCTAGTTTAATACTTATCTGATTTAAATAGAACTCCTTCATTGTGTGTATATATATACCCAATTGGGATAATGAGTAAAGTTAGTTCTTTTACAATTAACTAAAACAAATTATTCGATAATTAATTAAAGGCTTAAACTAATTTATTAGTCCTCAAACTTTGAGCAACTCCACACCTAGGTTCTTAAATTCTCAAATTTTAAAATATCACACATAGCTCTCTCTAAACTAATTATTGTTATTCTCAAATCTGAGAAGGTAGGTAGGTTTGCTCAAAGTAAACCTACATCCTTTTACCTTTAGCCTATGTTTTTCTTTCTATTCTCTAAATCAAGCAAAATAGGGAAATCTAAAGTATCCTATTTCTCATTAGTCTGAAAAGTCATTTCTAGATAAGTTGAAACATAAAAATGAGAGTTGATACTATTCATCACCATTTACCTTCACCAATGCGTCACAAACATGTAAAGTTATCATTGGATAACATAAGTTGGTTTTTTCAACCGAGAGAGAAAGATACTTTAACCATCAAATCCAAGCCGTTCAAACAAAGTGTCTTTATCAGATATGGTCCTTCTCAATTCAAAGACCCGTCTTGAAAATCAAACATAACTGGAACAGACTGATGTAATAAGAGAGATTACTAGACAGTTCAAGAAAATGTTGATAAGATTAGGAAAGCTGAAAATGATGTTGAAGGGTGAAGGGTACTTTAAATAAAATATGAAAATTGACATACAAGCTAGCAAAGTTATAAAACTCTCAACTGAAATTGGGTAGTTGGCATCGTTACAGGAGTATTGTGAAGATACTTCAACAAATATTTTGAATGAAGGCAGAAAAATCTAATTCAACTAAAAGCGCAGCTGCCAATCTTAGTTCTCTATCAATCAGAAAATAAGTCCCAACAATATGAATGAAAGAAAGGACAAGGGATTGTGCTTCAATTGTAATAAAAAGTTTGGAACAAGACAATGCAATAAACCATTTCTGGCTGAAATATTTTTTAGGAAGATTCTAGTAACAGGGGAAGCAGCAGCCGAAGATAAACATTGAATAAATTAATCTAGAACCTAGTAATAAAAATAAAAAAATAAAAAAATAAAAAATTAGAAAATAGTAAGTACTATATTATCCAAATTAAAGAGTCAAACAGAACTTTCATGCAAACCACTCATTGAGCAAACAAAAATTCTTCTGTTTGTCAGATGAAACTTTATGACAAACATACCAGAGCATAAGTCTAATGAAAAAGCCAAAAGGCCCCATCTACTGAAAATTTTAGGACTCCATGATGACAAGACAAATGGCTGCAAAAAGGGATACAAGAACCACAAAAACAAATAAGTAGGTGGTACAGTTTATATTGAAGTATAGCAAACTACAACACAAGAACATGAAAACCTACATAAATTGAACATGATTATGAGTCTAAAATGATCAAGGTATAAAGTCCTAGAAAGCACATGCGGCTAATACTAGGAAACTTGATTTTATACCTTGGTAATAAAGTCTTAAAGACTCCATGCTGCACCATGCTTTCAAAATTAATCAGTTGCATATATAAAGCTTTCCAGTACATTCATCAGTAACCTGGCCCACCCCATAGTCAAGGCTGAGCTCTCTCAGGGGAGGGATGTTTTCCAATGCAAACAGCATAAGATGAGGAAACATCAAATTATTGTGATCATACAACAAAAACTGCACGAAAACATTAGGAGTCGTACTGTGGCTCATATAACAAGCCACATTCCTCATTCTTGATACGTCTATTGCAAAATCCAATGGGGGAATAGACGGATAAGTTGGACGTACATAATGAGGGAATATTTGAGACAAATCACCCCACTCTGCCCATCTATCAGGAAACCGATTAGGATAAACCAAGCTATCACCATTCATTGAGAGTATTTGGGCCTGTTCTTGCGTGAGAACAACCCCTGTATATTCACATATAAAAGAACCAGCATGTATCAAGTCCAAGGACCTGACTCCCCAACCCGTTTCCATAGACCTAAATACCTCCAATCTATTTTTCAACCCTCTCTGGGTAACACGATTACGACATTCTGGGGGACATTGACAGAAGGGACCACATTCAAAAACTAGAGGCTTCCCTTTTAATAGAAACCCATTTAAATCATATACAAATTCACCACCATTTTTCATAGCACAAAGGCAACTATTTGTACAACCGGATGTGCAGTCACAGCCAGTACCATTCTGATTAAAAACATGTGGTGGGAAAACAGTTCTTGCAACATAATCATAGTGCAAGGGATCATCAGCTGAATCAATATCATTGAAGAGCAAGACTGGGACATTCTCCTTCTGTGCTGAAATATCAAGACTAATATAACCTTTTGGTCTCACAGACAAAAGCCTAGTCCTGAGTGCTGCCGAAAATCTTAGAGCAGAACTACCCATTTCAGGTTGCCCATCAATCCTTACAAGCTTATACTTATATACCCCGAAACCAGACTTACCCACATCAAACCAACAATCCATAATTCTATATAAACCATCATAAACATAAACCTTTGAAGAAACAATTCCAGCATGTTTAATACCTCTGATAACTCTCACTTCAACTCCATAATGCATACTCCTCTCCATTGCAAGATTCCCACCTTCCAACTTCTGGTGAGCACATTGTCTCGATAAGTTGTCCTGCCCACCATGTCCTGTGTAGATTATAACGTCCCCCTGATCCTCATCGTCCTCATAGCCACCTGAAACAATGATACTAGTGGCAATTGGTTCACCATTGGAGCTCTGGCTCCCTGGAAGATAGTCAATACCAGCTTGGGTAAGACCATGTAACCCAACCACACACAATTCCATCCGGAAAAAGAAAAAATCACCAACATAAATACCAGGAATCGAACCCACAATTCTTTTATCTCGATTGAGCCATAGCCCACGTTCTCTAATCAAAGTAGCAGCTCTTAGGTCCCCTCTGGACCGCCTACCAAGCCTCTCACCAACATTGTTCTCCACCTCCACAATTGACAAAATTCGAAGTGAGTCATACATCATCCTAGTTCGCCTAACCAAGTTTCGGAAGTACCCTTCATCTTCAGGAGAAAGATTGGTGACTCGAACAAGCTCAGATGAACGCTGAAACTGTTTCCGAGAAAAAACCACCTCGGAAATTTGATTTTCTTGAGGAGCAGGAACAATTGCTCTAGCATCCGGGTCCGACTTCGGGTCCAACACATCAACATCTCCATATCTCTTTAGTCTCTTGGCAAAAGCGGCCCTGAAAAGCTCCGAAATGCGGTTAAACTCGGAGAAGACATTCTCTCCTTCAGAGTTAATGCCTGAAACTTGAGATAACGGTGTATTGCTTCCCTCTGAGAAATGGTTCGTTTGCGAATTAGAGAGCGCATTAGCACCAAGACTCGGAAAGAATTGATCTTGGGGTTGTTGTTGTTCTCGTTGTGGCTGAGGCTGTGGTTGATGGGTCTCGTAAAATTCGTCGAGCGGTTCGGATTTGGGTTCGATTTTAGGGGTTTTCAAGGTGATGGTGGCTGGCGTTGTACCGTCGTTACTGGTAGATGTGTCTGGAATGAGATTGAGATCCTGAAAGGGAATGAGAGAGCCCATCCGTTACAGAACGAAATGGGTCTTAGAGATATGAAATGTGGAGAGATTCGGACATGGAAGATTAAGGCGGGTTTTGTTAGGGCATTGCAAAGTTATGTGTTTCAACGGTGGATTTGGAAAGTGAAACAGAAAAAATTTGGGAAATAAACTCAAAAGTAAATATCACAAACCTCACAAAATTTGTTTAAATATCTAGTTGATCCTAATATTTAAAATTTATATCAATTACATATCGATATTTAGTTTTAGGATGCGAAAACTATATGTCTTATAATTATATAAAAAGCTGTTTATTTTTTAAAAAAATTGAGTTGCATCTGAAGCCATATAAATTATAACAAAATGTAAAATTAGTTATATTTTTAAAATTTTGTTAAAAACTAACAGTAAATAACAATAATAAACATGTTTTTCAACATTTTTTTCATATATTTTGATATAATTAAACTTTAATAATTGAATTAAATTATGTTGACTTTTTAATACAATTTTTTTATAAATTTTATATTTTTAATTTTGTAAAAAATATATGTTATGAATATATTATTGAAATCAAAACATTTTGATACAATTAAATATTAAAAAAAAACTATAAGAAAATTTAGATAGGGAGGAAATATATGGTTCACTATAGATTATAGTTTTTTTTATTTTTAGTATTTTTTAATCTATTTTGGATATATTTAATTTTTCAGTTAGTTAGGAATATAAAAAAATTTAAGTGAGAAAATTTCACTGATGTACCTTAGTTTTATCATATCTTTATACATATTCTTGATTTTTATAAAAATATCTTTAATACTCTTCATATTTATACTTATTATCAAAGATATTCTTTATTAGTTAGCATTGTTAAATTTACATCCATTAATATGTTTTCTTTCCTATGACTCTAGTACCAAGTAAATTTAGGCTCACTATTAACAAATAACTATTAATTAATTTTCTAGTTTTAGGATTTTGAATAAATAAATATTATACTTAAACAAACGTAGTTAAGAGTTGTGTCCAATCTTACCTTGTTTTAATGAATATGGAACTATTGGTATCTTCTACTACTTCGCGTTTGATCTTTAGTTACCTTATTAGAAGTCTTACTTTCTGAATCGGGGAACAATGGTTGCCTTCAATAGATAAAAGGATTCGTACTTTTATTTAAGATATAAGATAGATACTAAATTTTGGTAAAAAGTGACCTTTTATTCATTAATGAATTCAGATCATTACAATCCTAATTTTCTTTTAATTTACTCTATAGGAATTTGTTTATACACAATTCTTCTAAGAAGAATAGGGTCTTTGAGTTCTCTAGTTAGAACTTGTCATGCCTTCCTTCCTCGTTCAAATGTCCTATTTATAGACATAAGAGTAACTATTTTCTATACCTAACATAAAGACACGTGAAAAGATAAGGATTCCGTCTTATTTTATATCTTCCTTCCCTTTAAAAATAAAGACATGTGGAACGATAAGAATTACATCTCATCTTATCTTATCTATTCCTTCCTTTAAAAATTGTTGTTGACATCTCTTTATTCACCAAAGTTGGTTGCCGGCATACTTCCTTTCGAATCAGGAACTGTGGATCTCTATCCTTTATACAATACAAGCACTTGTGGTCCTTAATTTTCTTTTTTGCCACTTGGCAAAATTTTTGTTTGGTAGCTTCAATCATGTCTAATTCATTGTAGTTGAATGGTACTTCATAAGTGACAATCTTCTCAATATCTTCTTGAATTATATTCAAATTACTATATGAGATCATTATGACCTTGCTTGTAAAATAATTTACCTTGATTTTGGATGATGTTCCTATTTTTCTAATTTCATGATATACTTGGCTTAGCATTATAACTCTTTCTTAGTCAAGAGCTTTTTCAACAAACTCTTATTTTGATAGAACCTTGGGTTGGTATATTGTTCTTACTGAATATGTCATTCCATTTTTAATAAAATGATAACAATTGATAGGTCAGTACTACAAAATAGACTATTAAAATCGGTTCAACGCGTGAACTGACCTTACGTGTATTGATTTTTTTTATTTTTTTGTATTCTCATTTTTCACTCTACTAACTTGTATTCAATATAGCATAAAAACCAAAATATAAATAATAATACAAATAATTAAAAATTTAAATATAATTAATCACTTGATAATTAAATTTATTACAAAAATAAAAAAAGTATATACAATGCATATATATAGTGTTAACTTAAATTACAAATAAATTAATGTCGTCAAAGTGTAATTGGATTGTGCGAGCAAGCTTAATTGGCTTAGAATCACTAGCATAGTGATAAGGAAACTGGGTAAAAAAACAACTGGTCCATATAACAATTCATTCCCCTACATACATGAGCATGTAAACATTCATCAAACAAGCAGTCTAAACTTAAGAGACATACGAATGGAATAATTAAATCATTATAAATATTACCATGGTGTTGTCCTATGTTATTCAAGATTATATTTTTCTCCTGATGTTTGAACAAAGTGTTTTGTCCATTCTTTTTGTAAATCATCAAAAAGAGATTACCACAACGACATCTGAGTGATATAATAATAACCTTATCCCTTTGAACTCATATTAGCACTTTATTAATCTTTTGTCTATAAATATGAAACTATTTGGAATCAAGATGATATTTTTAATGCTATAATGAGCTCTAAATATGAAATCAAGTGTAATTTCGATTTGTTACTTGGCTTGTATGAGTTTTGGTGCCCTTAAACGTATGGAACAATTTTGTAATACGTTTATGAGCACCAAAACTCATACAAGCCAAGTAACAAAATAGGAGTTACACCTTACTTCATATTTAGAGCTCATTATAACATTAAAAATACTAGTAGAGATTCCAGATAGCTTTATATTTATAGACAAATGATTAATAAAGTGATACCATGATGTTGTCATAAGGAAAGTAGACAAAAGAGATGAGATGAAGTTTGGACAAAAAATAGGTCCATAAAACAAACCATTTCCCTAAATACATGAGCACATAGTCATCCATCAAACAAGGGACTTCAAACATAGGAATAGAGAAATTAAATCATTATAAAAATTACCGTTATGTTGTCATATGCTATTCAAGATCATTATAATCTTCTCCTTGTTCTTCTTGTGATGATATAATTTGAACCATGTGTTCTGCACATTCCTTTCGTAAATCATCAAAACTTTACTAGTCATAACTCGTCTTGTTCCAACCAAAGAACTACATGTATTTAAAATCAAAATAAGAATGTAATTTCATGAATTCACAAAAATTAACTCATATATGTTAAAAACTTTTCTGTATATGGGTAAAAGATATTACCACATCATCAATTGGAATTTTGATATTTGTGCTGATTTTGCTCAAAAACTTCATGAGATAATAACCACACATGACTCCATTATTTTGTTGTGGAAGCTACAAAAAATAAGTGTACATGATTTTCCATATTCGAACATCTTTATTATTCAATAGTAAAATTAATAAAAGTATTAATATTTGCTTGTACATACCATAAATCTTTTTCTATATAAGCTTATGAGATTTTTTAAGGGCAATGCCCCTAAACTTGTTCCATGCCCTATCAAGGTTTAAAACGGTTAATTTTTTATTAAATATTACAAAAAACAATAGAAGAAACCAATAGCTAGCTATAACTCTTACATTTCAACCACTGCTTTTATATCTTTACTCAATTCTATGGAAATTGTGTCACAGTACCAAGCATGGTTATTGAATAGATCAAGGATTACCAACATCCAATGATCTTGGCCTTCTTCAAACCTTAGTAGCTAAGGGATTATCAACTTTTGATTTCTGTTAAACGTTAATGCCCTATCACATAATTGTTTAGCTCTGATGCTAACATCCTTCTCTTGATATTGATTGACATATAAAGAATCATAGAACATTGCTAAATGTGATGAGTGATTATGTTGAAATCTATAATAACACGCCCTATATAAAAGAAATATATATAAGTAATTGGATAATATAAATATAATTATATATGTTCTATATAAATGAAAGAAAATGAACAGATTGAGGACTCACCTTGTCCACACTTATTTATACTTAAAATGATTATTTGATATTCAAATAGTTGCAATATGCACTCAATCGATATATAAGTTTGGCCGAGGTCTACACCAGAAATATCTATAGGAAGTGGCATAATCCATCCATCATTTATGTTAGATACCCTCGCAACAATAGTCATCAAAGTGCCAAGATTTCTGCTGAAGTTTAAAACATAATCATAACTATACTTTTTCCGAGGCTTCTTCTTGAATGACTTAGTACGTGATGATTGACAACTAGACATAGATTTAACACGAGATACTTGTTTCGTATCTCTTAAATATCCTATATTTAAGAGTTCTGGTATAATAGCCTTAAGAAAAATTATTATATATGTTAGTAACAATAAAAGATATAATAAAACAATAGTAGTAAATAAGTGTTATCTTTTAATTTAAAAAATAGTACCACGTCAAAATTTAGAACAACTTGAATCAACGGCCAAGCCACATACTGTCCAACCGTCTATGTGGTAGCATCAGAAGGAACATGTAGTTGACAATCATGGAGCAATGATTAATCAATTACTATTCAAGATTTGAAGACCTCCCAGTATGGTTAGGAAGAATGTTATGCATTTGTATATTCTGATGTTCTTCCCTAATAATTTGAAATTCATTCGTACGTCTATAATCCATGAAGTATTTCCAAACTTGAGGTGTAATCCAAGGGAGTCCTTTGGGGATTTTGTAGAGCTCTACTTCATCAAGTGGTTCCAAATATAAAAACACATAATTTCTTGCCAATCTGGAAGTCTTGTATTCCTTCCATGCCTTATTTTCAATCTTATAACACTTGCTCTTCCAAGTGTCATCGAATTTGTAATGATTTTGTAAAAACACATTACAAAATATTAGATATAATACAAAAAATATATAATATATGTAATTGATTATAAAATATAAGAGACTTACACAAATGGTTTTCCATATTTTGAACTTTTCATCTTCGTCAACCTAAGTCCAATCATTTATATTGATTGGTATATAGGACTTCACAAGTCTACCAATAGAGGATTTCAATTGTTGGCCATTTTCCCTTATTGGATTGCCAATAGCATAAAATAGAACAGGTACTCTATCATCTGGGTTAAGTAGAGCATCAGGTATATTCGTCCAACCCCTTCTTTTCAAATGCCACAATCGATCATTTGGATCTACAAGCTCTGTTACCCGAGGATCCATGAAATACCTGCAAACAATGAAGAAATGTAAATTAATTGAAAATTTAAGAACATATATATATATATATATATATATATATAAACATCCAAGAGTTATTACAACAATATAGAACATACATTATGTTTAATTAGGTTGTTGATAGTATACATATATTCCTTCACAATCACTTCGAGCCCATGATGAAGAATCATCGTCATCAACTAGATCATCACATAAATTAGGCAATTTGTTTGAGAAATTACTAATATTGGTTAATGTATCAAGCATAGGGTCATCATCTTCTAAAGCATCACAATGGCAAAACTCTTTTTGTGGAGGCGTTAACATAATAGACCATCTTGTGTCAATTTGATCACTCACGTAAAATACTTGTTTTGCATGAAGTGCTAACGTGAAAGGATCATCAGTGTGACTTATCTTGGATAAATTTACAAGGGTAAATCCAAAATCACTTATTTTATATCCAACATTGATAACATCTTCGACCCAATCCCACAAGAAAACTGTTTCATGGAAGACCTCATAATCCAATTCACAAATCTCTTGAATTATATCCTAATATGTTCTATCAGAAAGTACAGGATTACCATCTTTTGAATTGGAAAATTGCATAGTTTTTGCAACCATCTATACACCACTATTCTGATTTACTCGGACTTTGTCCCTAACTTGAGTCGTAAACCTCAATCCATTTATTGTGAAACTAGAAAATGATTTGACATCGAATTTTGGACCATGTACAAGCCATTCTAAACTTTCTAGTATTTTATGATTGGGTTTCTTGAGTTCATCTAGAATCTATGTATACAAAAACATGAAATGTGTTTAAAGAAAAGTTTTAAAACATTGCATAGATCTAAGTTCTAATGAATTTTTGTATGTGACATTTACATAATTGTCAAACCAATTAATAGGCATCGATTCACCACGTCAACCGATGCTATGTCCTATGTGCATTTTTTATTTAAAAAACCAATTATCTAAAAAAATAGAAAAAATTATACTATATATGTATATATCCAAATTAAATTTTAAAGAGTTCAAATAAAATAATAATTGATGAAAAAAGAAAATTGTACTATATTATTTCAATTTTAAATAGAATTTTTTAAATAAAGAAATACACGTAGGATGTAGTGTCGGTTCACATGGTGAACCGATGCTATCCACGTGTGTAGCGTCGGTTCACCCCATCAATCGACACTACGTCCACATGTTGCGTCGGTTCTACATCGAACCGACTTTAAATTCATTATAAGTTAGTTTTTGGAAAAAACCAAATTTACATATCGACTTAAATACCCCTTTTTGTAATAGTAGATTTTTCTTTACGCCAATTCATTATAGAACTAAAAAAACTCAAAAATATTGGACGGTCTTTTATTTTTACTCTTTTTCTTAAATTTTAATGACTTTTTTAAAATATTCTAGAAAATAAACTAATTTTATTAAATTATTGCTTCGATAAATATTTTCAATCAACCTAAAGTAAAATAATTGGTAGACAAGTTTTGGATATGATCTCTGAATAATGTTGAATTTGTTGCACGTAGTTGGTTTTTTTCTTAGTGCACAAACTTTTTCTCTTGTGAAAAATTTCATAATTTGAAATTGATTTTTCCCCAATTTTGTTGCTAAATTATAAAGATTTAGCTATTGATCTGGGTTTATGTTTCTTTGACTTTCCTTTTCTTCCTCAGGGATAAGAAATGTATAATTTGTTTCCCTAAAAATTGCTGGTTTTGGTATCTTTCATAGTATAGCTATCTTTCCTTTTGCAATTGCTTGGTTTCTGAATGCTTATGCATAGTTGCTTGCTAAGCTGGCTACTACATCACCAGGTCTAAAAGGTTTAGGGGTTTTTTAATTGGAAAAACTTCATTCTGCTTTAATTCTACTAGTGAATGCCTTGTATATTATACTCGAGAATCCAATTATTTTCCTATTTGCTTCTGACCATGTCTTATATATTATTGGAAGTGGTCTATTGTAATATCAATAAACCATGCCTTATGTGTTATGTTGGAGAATCCAATTATTTCCCTATTTGTTTCCAACCATGTCTAATATATTGCTAGAGGTTGTCTATTATAATATCAATAGACTTATATTGAAGATATTGTAGACAACATAATAAGTTTGTTTTTCTTCTCGATTCTTTTTGTTAAGCTCTTCCCCATCTGCAATTTCAAACCATAAATTTTTGAGAAGTGATAACTGTATTTTATATATTTATTTTATTAATTATAATTGCTATGTTTTTGACATTTTTGGTTAATTTTAATGGAATTAATTAATATTTTCTTTTAATTTCTTAAGATATATATTTTAAAGAAAATTAAAGAATTTGAATCAAAAAAGGACTTAATTCTAGATAATAAATGTCTGAAAATATAATTTAAATGAAAAGAATGTTTAATTGCAATTAACAAAAGTATAAAAGTTAATTTAAATTAAATTGGAGAGCTAAACTGCAATTAAGGAAATTTATTTTCTGCGCATGAAAAGGAGGCCACTAGTGTCGTCACTAACACACAACACTCACCATTCGATCAGGAAATCAATGGTTACAATCAGGCGAGTGGAGCCAGAAGTGACAATCTCGAGTGGCCGCGGGTTTTTAGGTGGCAGTTTCTCGGTACTAAGTGGGGCCCACATGCCGCGCATGACGTCATGTAGGGTGGGACCCACGTGTCTGCCAAAAGAAGTGGTCCCGTGCGATGTGGTCCAAGATAAACATTATGCGCCCTTCCATTCCAATGAATCATACATTGCCACGTGTCTCAAATATTCCTACAGCAAAACAGCCGCTGACACATGGTAGGTGTTGGTTAAAATAAAAACACAGAAACGACGCACGTTTCCAGCCATGTCTGCGTCTGCCACATGTCTTTAAAGCATTTATCCCCATGTGCCGCATTTCTCATGCACCCGTGCATCACATTGAATGAAAGGATGCCACGTGTCACATTATTTCAAGCAGCCAATCGTATGGCGACACGTGGCATGCATTTTGAATTAAAAAGAAATCAGAAACGATACACGTTGTCCACTGTTTGCATGATAAATTTCTTTTACATGTGTCTGCCAAAAGAATATTTCTTGTTTTACACTTTAAATATTTTTAATAATTTATTAGGGCTATAAATATGTAATACATAGTGAGTTTTGAGGGTTGAACATGTAGATAACACGCATAAGCCATTTTGGCTTCTGTTGTGTTTCTATGCAGATGAAGTTTTAATTTTTTGTGTTCTTCAACTAAATATTCCTTAAATGTTTTAGTACTTTCATTTTTGTAAAATTAATTTTATTTATGAAGTAATTTAATTTTTCTAGGGTTGCGTTTTATCTAAATTTATAAAGCTTGAATTTAATTATTTTTGAAAGATTTATGAGACTTTTAATTTGTTTATTCTATTTTTGCTCAATGCTTTTGATTATTGGAAAATTTATCAATTGATCCGTGACACATAAATAAACTTGGAAGAGGCATTTTTGTGTATATTGCTCATGGATAGAATAACATGTATATATGAAGGATAGGAATATACCTTTATCGTATGTGTGGCCATTTGAGAACTTAGAACGTAATGAATTTTGGTGAATTGAATTCTCATAGGAATATAGTGAATTAATTTAGCGAGATGTGTCTATACAGAGCTCGGAAGATATGTATGGATAAAATTAGAAGTTCTTGTTTGACAAATTAAATTTACAAAAAAGTAAATCAAGACGGAATAATATGATTCGAGTGGAATAATTTAGTGAGAACTTCAATCCTAGAATTTTCTTTTATTTTTTTATAAAACTCTTAGTTAACTTGTTCCAACTTTTCGATTGTTTGGATAAAATTAGAGTGAAACAATTTTAGTACTTAACAAACTATAGTAACAAATCTCCGTGGGAATGATAACTTATCAAATTTTATTACTTGTGACCGTGTATACTTGCACGATTTTATGTTCTCCAAAAGAGACAACAAGTTTTTGGCGCCGTTGTTGGGGATTTGTTTACTATTTTGTTGTTGATATTAATACCAATCAATCTGATTTTAATTCAAAAACAAATTATGCTTTTTGTTACTTGCTTAATTTATTTTTCAATTTTTTAGTAAGTTGAGAT
Source organism: Hippophae tibetana (assembly GCA_037013495.1). Lineage (NCBI taxonomy): Eukaryota > Viridiplantae > Streptophyta > Magnoliopsida > Rosales > Elaeagnaceae > Hippophae > Hippophae tibetana. Next base: position 42,174,658 of record CM072802.1, on the reverse strand, counting down.
TTTGTTTGACACACAATATCTTAACTCACAAAAAGGAAAAAAATTGAGAAGTCAAGCTGATGACTATAAATTAAGCGCTTCTTGCGAGGCAACCCATGTGTTTTATTTTTATTTTAGCATGTATTCGTTTATATATTTCTTTATGTTGTTATTTTATTTTTATTTTTTTCATAGGTGCAATTTGAAGAAAATGAAGCTATTTTGGATTTTAATCTTACAAACCAAACCAAGAAGTTTCTTTAAACCCATCTCATATGTTCTTTAATTTCGCATATTGAAGACAATGTGCATAGTGCATATTAAGTTTGGGGGTGGTAGAGAGATTGAACTTAATTGAAAAATTCTGGATATTATTGCTTGGTGCTTTATTTGTTTGGTTGATTGAAGATATTTGGTTTTTAATGGTGAATTATTTTTATTTCTATGGTTTAAATAATGCATAGCTCCTTGAAAAATTTGAATTTTGTCTAAATTATGAATAATTTTTACCTATGTTACATTTTTACAAGAATATATATTTATGAGCACTAGTCTTGATTTTTGAGTTGCTATGGTAATTTAGAGAAGGTTTATGTGAGTATGCAATTCAATTGATATTTATGGTGTCATAGTTCTTAGAATTTATTTGATTTTCTCTTGAGACGAAATTTTAGATAACACTTAAGTAAAAAAATGATTTAGGCAATCTTTGGATCGTTTGAGCCTTTCTATCTACCTTCACATGATTTATCCATAATATACCCCTTTTGAGCTTCAAAGTTTATATATATTTATTTTTATCTCATTTCAAAAGCCTAGTAAAAATATATATATGTACAGATATATCTATTTTTCTTATCTCACTAACATGTGTTAGTAAATGTTTAAAGATATATCGGAAAAAAGAGGATACTGAAAAGAAAAAAAAAAGATTATGAAAAAAAAAACAGAAAAAAATGATTATTGTATGTGATGTTAAATCCCAAATTGGGAAGTATTCATTGTGATGATAATGTTTAAAGATATATCAAAATAAAAAGAGGATACTAAAAAAAATAGATTCTGAAAAGGAAAAAAAAACAAAATGGAAAAGAAAAAAAAGAGTATTGCATGTAATGCTAAATCCCAAATTGGGAAGTATTTATTGAGATGCTAGAAGGTAACTTTCTTCAATCCTAAAATGATGTGTCTATACGGAGCTCGGAAGAGATGTATGGATAAAATTAGAAGTTATTGGTTAACAAATTAAATTTACAAAAAAGTAAATCAAGACGGAATAATATGATTTGAGTGGAATAATTTAGTTAGAATTGCAATCCTAGAATTTTATTTTATTTTGTTATAAAACTCTTAGTTAACTTGTTCCAACTTTTCGATCGTTTGGATAAAATTAGAGTAAAACAATTTTAGTACTTAACAAACTATAGTAATAAATCTCTGTGGGAATGATAACTTACTTATCAAATTTTATTACTTGTGATCGTGTATACTTACACGATTTTATGTTCTCCAAAAGAGACAAAAAAAATTTGGCGCCGTTGATTTCCTGATCGAACGGTAATTGTTGCGCATTGGTGACGGTGCGAGTGGCCTCCTTTTCTTGCGTAGAAAATAAATTTCCTTAATTGTAGTTTAGCTCTCCAATTTAATTTAAATTAACTTTTAAACTTTTGTTAATTTCAATTAAGCCTTTTTTTCTAATTTAAATTGACTTTTATACTTTTGTTAATTGCAATTAAACACTCTTTTCATTTAAATTATATTTTCAGACATTTATTATCTGCAATTAAGTCCTTTTTCGATTCAAATTCTTTAATTTGCTTCAAAATATATTCCTTAAGAAATTAAGAGAAAATATTAATTAATTCTATTAAAATTAACTAAAAATGTCAAGAACATTGCAATTATAATTAATAAAATAGACGAAAATAAATATATAAAATACAGTTATCAGAAGCTAACCTTTTATTTTTTAGGTAGTTCTGAGGTTTTATCCTCTTCTTTCAAGAATTTAATCTCTTCCTTTGTTGGAGAACTAGATTCTTCTTGTTTGCCACATATGGTGAATTTTTGAGGTATAAAATCTCTAATTGATCTCTTATAACTCTTAATTCTTTTTTCTTTGATCATGATTCTATATCCATCTTTCTTGCAATTGTAAAAATTGTTAGTTGGGCTAATTCCCTAGTTAAAGCATCTGCTAAACTATTCTTTTTCTTGGTAAATCTTCAGTATCAAATTTGTAATGGTTGAAACATTGCTGCCATTTGATTAATTTTTCTTATTTGTAATATTCTACAATATTAATTTTTAATAAATACCCAAAATTTTATTGTCTATTATAACAATAAATCTTAAAGATATTACACATATATCAAATTTTTTATTTCCTTGTTTTGGTTAAATTGTTTTTCATTACTATGATAATTTAGTTTAGCTCCTTAGAAAGCTCATGAAGTAAACCTATACAGATATTCATCATTGTCATCTATTCTTGTTTTTAATATAACTCTCCAATATTCATGTTAAGCATCTATTTCTCTTATCATTTGTCATCTTGTCCTTGATGATAAAGTGTTGTTAAATATTTTACCGGTGCTTTTACCTTTTTTATATACTGAGTATCTTGATCAGTTCATTTTCGGACATAATCTTTCTTAAGTTTTACTTATAAAAGTTTTCTCATTTATGCTAATATCTTAATATATGCTTATGTATAAATCAAACATCTAAATGTTTTTTTTTGTCAAAATCCACTTTTGCAATCAAAACTATAAAAATATTTTTTTTCCTTTGATCAAGGCTAATAAATTTTATTTTTTAGGGATAAAATATTCATTATCTATTGTTTCTTTATTTAGTGATTTAAAATTTGTCACCATTGATGAGTAGAACCGGCATCACCGATCCTGCCAATACTTTGGTTTTATATTTATAAAGCTCTCGTAAGTTCACGAATCATTTAGTAGAAAATGATAAGTATACTCCCAAGGTCGATCTAAGGAAGGAATATATGTGATTTTTAATTTATTATTCAAACTTTTAAAAATGAAATTAAATCCTAAACATCCTGTCACGATATTTTGGTTTTTGTGTTTCTAATCTAATAACATAAAAATAATCATAGATAAAGATTCAATAAACATTTATGCAAATTTTATCATTTATAATAGTGGAGTATTTATGGATATAATAACTAAGTTAATTATGATTGCTCATATTATTTAGGTTATTAAAGATATAAATTGATATGTATTGATTCTCTCTTTTTTATATGAATACCACCTTTGGTGGGGTTAGATATTCTTTATTAACTAAACAAATCAATTAACACCTATGGGTGGGGTTGATAACTAATTTGGTTAATTAAATTAATTCATTTTTCTATGAGATTGAAAATGAACCATTTAAATGTCACCTTTGGTGGGGTTAGACAGTTTAAACTTTATTCAAGGTGTCCAAATTAAACCTAAGAATTTAGTTATCTGAGTACTAAATTTCAAGTTTTAAAACCACTACTGAAAACATGTTTTCAATACATTTTCAGATAATAATTCTTATAATAACTTTTGAAATAGAAATTCACTCTAACTACCGGGTGATTGTACCAACAAATAAAAGAGTACTACTCTAAATCAGACCGGATAACTAAACCTTAAAATCTAATTTTCATATTTAAGATTGTAATGAAAAATAATATATTTCTCTCTAACATTCTTAATATAAAATCTTGAATAAAAATAAAATCAATTCATTTTAGAGATTTTTACCTATTTAATATTTCGCAAGCATAACAACGTTATTATTATATCATGTTTACAAACAGCCAACAAAGTTAAATTTAATCATAGACAAATTAAATATAACATGTAAGAATAAAGCATAAAAAATAAATGTAAGGAAAATAAAATCCTTAGAGTACTTTGATGCTATTCTCGTTACACGAAAACCTCCAAACGGAATTTGCACTACTATTTATTGAATCGTAAATAAAATAAATTATAAAAACATAACTAGTTCTTCTCAAAAAGAGAAGAACTCTAAACTAAGAAAAGCTAAAAACTAAGAAGAACTTAAAAACTAAAAAATGAGAGAAATAAAGAGAAAAGAAGATGTGTTTTGAGGTGTGTTTAGTTATGAAGAAAATGAGGGTATTTATAGGTGAGGAAAGGAATAAAAAGTGGGTGAAAAAATGATTAAAAATGGAGGAAACGTGTAGTAGGTGATAATGACATCAGTTGATGTCAGCGGGTAGGTGAGGCGCGGCGGCGCACGCGGATTGGGTATTGCTGGGCACAGGCATGCAGAGATTGGAGTAGGGGCGCACGCGGACAGGAAATGTGGCGTGCATTGGCTGATGTGACTAGGTGGCTGCGTGCGCGATTTCCTTTTTTTTTGACATTTTTGACCCATTTTGTCCAATTTTTTCATATTTGTTGACTTTTCCTCATTTATTTTATGAATATATTTGTGATGTATTGCCTCTAGTATTCCTCTTTGAGTCTTTAACTTACGTTTTTAAGCGAAAATACCTAAAAACAATAAAATACCTGTGATTCTGAAAAGACAAATTTATATAAATATATGATAAAATCATATAAATATATATATTTTTAATCAATTAATGTGCATAAAATCATGGTAATTTTAGTGTTTTTTGAGCACTCATTAACCATCCTTTTCTTTCCTCGTCTTTTCTCAACTTCTTTTTCCAATAAAAGTGCTAGACTTGAGTGTGGGCTTATGCTTGACTCAATTATAGACCATAGGTTTCACTCTTATAACCTTATTAGGGTATTTTAGCTTTATACGTATTCAAGCTTATTAATGTTTAAATCTAAAGGATTTTTGAGCTTATTATTTTAAATAATTTTCTCATTTCTATTAGCCCTTTTTTATCTTCCTGTATTTCTTTTAAGAAAGTATTTTTATTATTATTAAATTATAGATCATTATCATCTAATAATTTTTATTTCTATGTTATATTTTCTAAATGTGGTTTTTGTTTTTGGTATATCTCACCATATTTTTACTTTTTATGTTTTCAATAAATTGTTTTTGATAACACAATTTTAACATTTTTAACTTTTGAAATATATATTGTTTATCCTTCTAATATTGTTAAACTAATCATATCTAAATATTTATTAAATGCTTTATATAAGTATAAGAAATTATTTCATATAAGAAATCTACTCCGATTTCTTATTGATATATAGTATGAATAAGAAACTTCTCTTCTCCTATTATAATATCAATATCGTTTACAGTCTTGTTAAGGTAAATTATTGTATTATTTTCTATTTTTACTATCAAATCCTTTTGGGGTTGTAGTCCAAAGTTCTTGTGAAAATATATATTTGCTCGTTATACATACTGGCTCCAATATCTATGTAGGCATGTAAATGATATATTATATCTCTTGCATTTACATCCTATTTTTATATAAGTAATATTAGTATTAGTTATGGTGTATAGTTCATTCATACTCAGATGTTTCCTCTGAATCTATTTCTTCTTCTTTATTTTCACTCATTAAGTATATTAATTATATTTTATCAATATCTTATTCTTCTATGGATTCTAATGCCATCTTATAGGCTTATTTTAGTATCTTTAAATATATTTCATTTTATAAGTTAATCTATTACGATATTCATTAACATAATGACATTTCTTATTACATATGCTACATCTGTAAGTTTTATTACACAATAGACAATAATTTTCTTTTCTGTGAAGTTTTCTCTTCTAAAATAGTTTTTATATGGTTATTGGTTATATATTTTCTTATATTTAGAAAAAAATTAATTTCTAAATTTATATTTCTTGGATCTTTTATATTTTTATATTTTATATTTTTATTTGTAAGGTTTTATATTAAATATATACTTTCCAAGCATTTGAAAATCCTTGTTTCCATAACATATTTTAGAATTTATTTTAGTATAACTATATTCATTTCTTCTTTGACATTGTAGAATTTTCTAAGCTTTCAGTTCTTTTTTTTCCTCCTAGAGTATCAAATGTTGCTACATTATTTCTATTACTATGATTTTCTTCACGGGTTTTATATAGAGTTCTTGGTAACTTTTGATAAAACATTTCCTTAAATTATTGTTATTGTGTTTTAGGTATCTTGTGGTAATTGATGAGTGCTCAAAAAGCACTAAAATAACCATGATTTTATGCACATTAATTGATTAAAAATACATATATTTATATGTTTTATCATATATTTATATAAATTTGTCTTTTTCGGAATCACGGGTATTTTTATTGTTTTTCAGGTATTTTAGCTTAAAAACGCAATTTAAAGACTCAAACAAGAATACTTGAAGCAATACATCACAAATATATTAATAAATAAGTGGGAAAAGGTCAACAAACATGGAAAAATTGGACAAAATGGGTCGAAAAGGTCAAAAATGTCAAAAAGACGAAAATCGCGCCGCCGCCCGGCCGCCGCGCCCCAGCGCCCAGCTCCGCCCCAAGCAGCAGCGCGCGGCACTGTTCATCCGCGCGTACTGTTCATCCGCGCGCACTGTTCATCCGCGGTACTGTGCAGACTCGGCACTGTTCATCCCCGGTACTGTGCAGCCGCGGTACTGTTCATACCCGGTACTGTGCAGCCACCCCCGTCATGCTGACGTCATCAAATGACGTCAGCAATCAATAATCCGCGTTTTTACATTTTTTTAACATTTTTTTCTCTACTTTTTCTCTCCATCCTCACCTATAAATACCCCCCTTCCCTTCACTTCAAAACACACCTAAAAACACCTCCAAATACATTCTTTTCTCTCTTTTCTTAGATTTTTAGGATTCTTTAGTTTTTCTTAGTTTTTCTTATGTTTTCTTAGTTTTTAGCTTTTCTTAGTTAATTTCTCTTAGATTTAGAGTTCTTCCTTTTTTTTGGGAAGAACTAGTTATGTTTTTGTAATATTTTAGCTCTTTGATTCAATAAATGGGAGTGCAAATTCCGCTTGGAGTTTTTCCAGCAACGGGAATAGCGTCGAAGTTCTGTAAGGATTTTATTTTCTTTACAGTTATTTTTATGCTTTATTCTTACATGTTATATTTAATTTGTCTGTGGTTAAATTTAACTGTGCTGGCTATTTAGTAAACATGATGTAATAATAACGTTGTTATGCTTGCGAAATATTAAATAGGTAAAAATCTCTAAAATGAATTGATTTTGTTTTTATTCATGATTTTATATTAAGAATGTTAGAGAGAAATATATTATTTTTCATTACAAACTTAAACCTGAAAATTAGATTTTAAGGTTTAGTTATCCGGTCTGATTTAGAGTAGTGCTCTTTTATTTGATGGTACAATCGCCCGGTAGTTAGAGTGAAGCTCTATTTCAAAAGTTTTTATAAGAATTATTATCTGAAAATGTATTGACAACATGTTTTCGGTAGTGGTTTTAAAACTTGAAAGTTAGTACTCGGATAGCTAAATTCTTAGGTTTAATTTGGACACCTTGAATAAAGTTTAACCTGTCTAACCCCACCAAAGGTGGCATTTAAATGGTTCATTTTCAATCTCTTAGAAAAAGGAATTAATTTAATGAGGCAAATTAGTTATCAACCCCACCCATAGGTGTTAATTGATTTGTTTAGTTAACAAAGAATATCTAACCCCACCAAAGGTGGTATTCATACAAAAAAGGGAGAATCAATAAATATCAATTCATATCTTTAATAACCTAGATAATATGAGCAAGCATAATTAACTTAGTTATTATATCCATAAATACTCTGCCATTATAAATGATAAAATTTGCATAAATGTTTATTGAATCTATGTTTATTTTTATGTAAGTAGATTAAAAACACAAAAACCCCAAAATATCGTGACAGGATGTTTAGGATTTAATTTCGTTTTTAGAAGTTTGAATAATAAATTAAAAACCACACACATTCCTTCCTTAGATCGACCTTGGGAGTATACTTATCATTTTCTACGAAATGATTCGTGCACTTGCGAGAGTTTTATAAATATTAAAACCAAAGTATTGGCAAGAATCGGCGATGCCGGTTTTCGCTCATCAGTAATACATTTCATATTCATATATTAAAGAATTTATATAACACATATCACATATTTTCATATTTGTTAAATGCTATTAAGTCTCATTTATTTTTAATTCACTTTTTTCGATAATATGGTTTCCTTTATCTTCTCCCATGAACTCTTTATATATTAATTCATTATTTTATCTAAATATTGTCTTCTTATTGTATTATCCTTGCCTTCTAGGATGTATTATATCTAATAGATTACTAAACTATACTTTAACATTTTCAATCATTTTATGGTTTAATAATACTTTATAAATTGATAGGTTTGTACTGGTAGATGTCTAGATTAGTACGCTCATTGAACTTACCCATTCATCTAAATTTTTTTTTGTATCTCTAATACAATATAGATCTAGAAATTCAGTTTTATTATTATTTTGTGAAGTTTGAATTATAATGATATAGATCTTCTAGTAACTTAGTATAATTCTTCTTCCATTTTTGGTTGTTGTCTTATTCTATTTGGAGGATTAGATTCATATGGTGTTTGCCTATTCCTTTCATTTTTATAAGGATCATAAGTTTCTCCATGGATTGTAGGGGGCATTATTGTGTTTCTTTTCATAGTAATATGAAATTTTCTGGTTCAAAATCTATTCCAGTGATTACTATCATATCATATTTTTCTCTATTAGAGAATTTTATCTTCATAATATTTTCTTAAATCATCCTAACCTTAATGTTAACATATTTACTAATGTTCCTATATCCTTATTTTTAAGATTCTTGAATTATTATTTTAATTTTTTTCTATATTCCATTAAGTTGGAATTATATATTTTTATTCATTTTTTTGTTTTTCATTTTTAGGGATCATTTCATTAAATTTTCTTAGTGGTTCTTCTTTCAATCCTTCCAATGTATCTCATTGTAGAATATCTAGTTGTAATATCTTATCACATCTATTTTTTTCATATTTATTTATTTTGTAAATATTTTATTATTTATGTTAAAAGAATTAAAACTTTCTAATTCTATTTCTATTTCTTATAATCTATCTTTTGACATTCTGAAAGGGATTTTTTGCTCAATAGCTTATGAAATTTCTTGTTACTATCTTATTACTCCAATAATATTTTTAACTTCTTTAATTTTTGTTTTAATTCTTTTATTTCTTCTTCTTGTTCCCAGTCTTGTTTATTACTTTTTGCTTAATCATTTGTAAATTTGATTCATGATACATTACTCTTTTTGTTTGTATAAGAGGCTTTTCTTTGATGTCTAGATTCCACTTTTCTAGTATCTCAAAGTCTATTAGTATTTTCGGTTTTATTATCTATCATATTTCTTGAAATGTCTAACCATTTTGATGAATTTATTCTGTTCATATATTAACCTATTATGATTGTTTGTTAGTTGATATCTTATTATGTAGTGTACTAAAAATGAATGGTTTTTATCTTTCATTAAATTTTCTCTTTCAAATTCATATGCTATACTTAGTGATTGGTTTATGTTTTTATTATTAGTATTAATAGAAAACCTAAGATATGATGTAAATTTTAAATTTTGATATCCTAAACTTTCATTGATTATTTCTAACAAGGAATCTTTTCGATTTATTGTTTTGTTGTGTGATAAACTTTATAGGTGTGTCAATTCATTATCTACATATGATTTTATTAATATTTGAATTCATCTTAAATGAGTATATCCAATCTTTTTCTATCTTTTTGAGAAATTTTAGATAATTTTTTCATAATAGTTTTCTCGTCGATTAATTATATGTTATACCTTCTTTTTGTATTTATTATTGTAATATTCATTTCCATATTAACTACTCCACGATAATTTATATATTTTCTTGAAAATATTTTTCTTATCCTTGAAAAATATGATTTTTTGAAATATATTGTGTTTCTATTTCCATTGTATCTTAGCTTTCTAATATTTTTGTTAATTTTAAATATGTATAAAAGATTAATACTAACGTTCATTAAAATTGAGGGATATTTATGATACTTATGAAACTTAAAAGTATCAGTAACATAACTTCAAACCTTAAGAGTATTGTTGATATTATTTCAAAATTAATGGTTAACAACTTTGTTGATCCGTAACCTTTACCTTAAAATATACTTTGGTCCTTAAATATATTTCATACATTTTAGTTCAAATCTTTTAAAATTTAATAGTTTTAATCAAATTTAACAATTTTTACAAAAGAGTACAGTGCCAAATTTTATTTTCATGAAAATTATAGGGATCAAATTATGTTAAATTGGATTGAAATTATAAAATATTAGAAGGTTCGGAACTAAAATTTATGAAAAAAATGTTAGTGATCAAAGTGTGCACTACTATAATGAATTTAAAGTCGGCTCGGTGTAGAACCAACACTATCCACGTAGCATAGCGTCGGTTGACACCTGGAACCGAAGCTACCCACGAAACATAGCGTCGGTTGACACGTGGAACCGATGCTACACACGTAGATAAATTCTTTTATCTTCTTTCTTCCCCAGACAGAAACTATTCCAAGTGTGCATAACTCTCAAAAACCCAAAACCTCCTCCACTTCTCCTTCACTCTTTCTCATTTTCCGGCCACCTACGACTACCATTTCCAGCACCGGTTAGTGGGTTTTCTTCCTCTTTAACTAATCTTTTAGATCCCCTATTTTTTTTAGCAAAATACTCAAAAAAAATTATACATATTTCTCACTTACAAAACACCATTTTTTCTTCATTTTCTTCATTTTGTCACTTCATTTACTTTTGTAAGTATTTCTAGTAATTTTACGCACTTATTATTCTTTTTTTTTTTGTTATTATGTGTTATTATTTATGTGTATAAATTTTTGTATTATATTTGTAGGTTTGTATTATAACATCAAGAGAAGAATATGATGATCTTGAATAAAATAGAAAAAAACCATGGTAATTTTTTTGCTATTAATTAATATTTTATTTTTCAAATATTTGTATTATTTAAACTATTTGCTAAACTGATTTTGGTTTTTTCTGCTCGAATATAAGTTTTTATTTGAGTATAATAGAAAATTAGTAAATATTTTAAAAAGAAGAAATTAAAATCGGTTTACGCGTTGAACCGACTTTAAATTGATTTAAAGTCGATTTTTAACCGATTTTAATGCTTTTTTTTTTATAATAGTAGTGTTTTAAGGTAAAAATTAGGAACAACGGAGTTATTAACCCAAAAATTAATGTTAAGATTAAAAAAAAAATCCCTCGATTATCTTATACTTTAATCATCAATGAGTCATTGTTATAATTAACTAAATAAGTTAACATCATTAGCCTCTTAAGACTAATTTGATCTATTAAAGAAAATGATACTATTTAAGACAACAATTTTATAATTCAAGTACATTTTCGAACAGAATTTCAAAACTATTCCATCACTTTTTTTCTTTAATATTAATATCAATGAAACTAATTTATATAAATTTATATATATATACTTTATATAAAATTTTAAATCACATCTAAATAAATTTTGAACAAAAACAAGAGTAATTTTAAATAATTAGATATCTTTCACTTTATACTTATTTAAAATTTTGAATATTTTTATAATATTAAAAAATATTTTTTAAAAAGTATCTTATTCAGTTATTCTTTTTTTATTTTTGAAACTTACTAAAAATATGTATGCACTGGTTAAAAAGTTCAATCGGTCAAAACTGATCATATCTATTTTCCATATATATAAGTATGCTTTAGTTAAGGCGTTTTTATAATAATAATAATAATAAATCTTAATAAACTAAAAAAATTATTTATGGTTAATTTTTTATTCTTTATTTAATTTCCATTAGATAAAATAAGTTTTAAATATATTATAAAAATTAAATAAAGAGAAAAAATTACAAAGAATGTTTTAGCTAGTTTTATTTAAGTAGTTCATGTATTAACTGAGCATAATAATATTAAATAATAAAATAACAACTGAAACACTAAAATCTGCTAAATAAGTTAAAATAGTCCCTTTCACTAATTTTATTTTAATATAGATATCCTACTAATATTTCTTATATTTATGAAGTCACCTTAAAATAAGAATACTAAAAAGGGTTATATGACCTTATTTTTCTTAGAAGTTAAAAAAGATAAAAAAATTGGTCAAATATAAATTAGTTGTCCATGCTCTACCATTTAGTTTATGTATATGTAAAATCACTATAAACTCGAACTGCTTAAAGAAAATAATCAGCATTGAAATTAATGAAATAACTTTATCGTAAAACTTGTCCTTTTGCGCCGAGCAAGGTTCGTCACCAACCACGTTCGTTTCATGCATATTAAAGAATCCAATTCTTGGACTAATATTGAAGCCTCACCGCATTAAAAATCAAGTAAGAAATAAAACAAAAGCTGCTTTGATTGCAATATTCAAAACACAATAAAGATGTTTGGAACGCATGGACCAGCTTAGAGCTTGATCCAGGAGACATATCAAGCTAATGTTTGTATCTATGAGGTCTATCACTAGTGTGAACTGTGGGGGTGGTAAACCTTAGTTTATGAATATACTTGTTTTATACCCTTTTGTTCTTCTTGACACACTTACATGTGTCTACCTTATGTAATCAATACCTGTCCATATAAAAATCTATAAATATATAGATTCCTTAAAAGATCCACACATTTAAGTAATTACTCTACTTTTTTTTTATTTCTCTATCTGTAAATCAAACTAATCCCAACATTTTGGCACCTATTTTGGAGGCCAGATTCTAAGGTCGAGCTTTAGCTTATGACCTCACATTTTCCAAGATTTACCCCAAATTTTGAGAGATTTAAGAGACCAAATATGTTCCATTCACTAGTTACACCTACAATCACTTGTTCCATATCACTATGGTAAAAACACATGTTGAAGAATAATTAAGGTTGGCAAATGAAGAAGCAGCGGAAAAAATTGGGCTACACCTCGCCCACCCGTAATGAGGCCAGAATAAAGGCCAACCTTTATCAAGATTTAGCTCGTCAACTCGTTGAGTTAAAAAGAGAGCTCGAGTAGACCAAGCGAGAAAACAGGTCACTACGCTCCCAGACAGGTGAGGGAGCCTCTAATGATCAAGTTGCCAATCAGATTGATAGGAATAGACCAAAGTGCGTCCTACCCGAGCTTAATTAGGGTGAGTAGGAAGTTGATAGGAACCCTCTTTCTAGCTTGGTGAGACCTAGAAATGAACAATGGATACAAGAAAGGAAAAATTAGGAGGCATGACTTCAAGCATTGGAAGAGGCCAATAAAAAGCAAGACCAAAGCCATGAACATGACCAATGAAAAGCATGAGAAAGGAAAACCCCCTTGATATGGATAGGGATTGTGAGCAGTTATGTGTCTCTCTATTCTCTAATGAGATAAAAAATGATGAACCACGAGTTAAGTTCAATGCTTCTAAATGCCTCTATTATTTTGGAACTAAGGACCTTGTAACAAATGTATAACACTTCAAGACCTTCATGGCCCCTATGAGCCTCACATAGGGAAAAAGAGATGTCATGATGTGTAAGTTGTTCGCTGCTATTCAACACCAATTATGCCTGCAACAAGCCCTTGAGGAAGGAATCACATCACCTCTTCTCAATTATCCAAGAAAAGGATGAGCATACTGAGGAGTATATGAAATGATTTAGTGAGAAAAATTTGAAAATATCTGACTATCTTAGCTCTATTGCTATAGAGGCCTTCAAGTGTGGTCTCTTAAAGAGCTCCAACTTGTTTGTACAACTAACCAAAACAATTCCTCGTTCTTTAGAGGACGCATACGGGGAGGCGAGGAAATTATTCAATCTTGAAAGAGAGTTAGGCCTGGCTAAAGGTCATCGAACCAATATAGAGGTCGTGTTGGAGAAAGAAAAAAAAGGATAAGTCCAAATAGGAAAAAATAGTACAATTGGATCAATAGAAACAAACATTTCATGCCAAGCAACAAGAAAAGTGGAAAATGGTGAAGGAATGGAAGAACATGGGGGAGGTCACTATCTCCTTTTAGAGGACCTCCCTTGAGAATGGACCTAGCCCAGGCTGTATTAAGGATAGAGGAGGAGCCAAATGTCAGATGGCCTTCAAAGATGAAATATCCTATCAAAGATACATCTAAATGGCATGCCTTCCACAAATATGTGGGTCATTATACAAGATACTTCAGACACCTCAAAAAGGAAATAAAGAAGTTGTTAGCCATAGGATGTTTGATGGACCTCATAGGAGGAAACAACGAAAGATGAGTCTATCAAAATAGGCGAGAGGAGCAGAAGCCGATAACTCCATTGAATGATGGAAGAGAGAACCACAATGAGCCTAATATCAAGATCATCCATACCATACATAGAGGGCTTAGAATCAATGGGATCTCGAACAATTTACACAAAATTTTTGCTTGAGAGCTACACAATACACCTTGGAAAAAGTGAGGCCCATTATTGAGATGATTTTCATTGTGAAGGATAAGACCTCATCTCATCACAAAGACCCTTTGGTGATCACTTTGAGAATAGGTTCCTATGATGTTTGCCAGATAATAGTTGACACAAAGAGCTTAATGGATCTTCTTTTTCTATCCACTACAATAGCTCTAGGAGTGAAGGAGTTTGACATTGTTAAGGCGAACCTTCCCATAGTAGGATTCAATAGCAGCACCACCTATGTAGTTGGGGCTGCGATTTTGCCCATCATGGTAAAAGGAACGATAGTAATGACCAATTTTGTAATCATTGATATCCCAACTCATTACAGCACCATCTTGGGTATGCTATGAATACATAAAATGAAGGTGGTCCCATCCACCTTCAATCAGGTAATAAAATTCCCAACTAACACGTGCACGAAAAAGATAAGGGGAGACCAAGATAAAGTAAGAAGTTGTTACAATGCCACCATGAAAGAGCTCACCCATAAGTAGAAATCTCAATAGGGTCTCCCCCAAAAGAGGCTGGGTAGCAAAAGTCTGGTCAGGTTTGTCAATTTAAATGAGGTGTGAGATTTTTCAATATGAGTCAAGGGTGAGAACCATCCTTAAAAATCAATGTGGATTTGACCATAGAGGTGGAGGAGAAACTCTTGCATTTCCCAAGACAAAATCAGACATCATCACATGGACCTTATTAGATAATCTTGGGATTGACCAAAAATTCATATCACATAGACTAAATGTCAATCAACTAGACCTATTAAAAAAAAGAAATTTCCAAGGGATAAGAACGAGGTCATCAAACATCAAGTCACCGCCTTTAGAGAGGTAGTATTTATAAAAGACGTCAGCTATCCTCCGTGGTTGTCAAATGTGGTGCTGGTAAAAAAGGCATGTAGAATACCCTATATATGTGTAGCCTTTATAGACTTAAATGATGGGTGTCCCAAAGATTGCTTCCCTTTCCTAAGTATTGATCAACTGGTAGATGCTTTTGCTGGCTTTGGTCTGATGAGTTTTTTGGATGTATACTTTGGGTATCATCAGATTGGGATGCACCCTGAAGATGAAGAAAAAAAAATTTCATAATAAAATAAAGGACCTTCTATTATACTAGGATGTTGTTCGGATTGAAAAATGCAGGTGCCACATATTAGCGTCTTGTCAAAAAACTATTTGTAGATAATTTGGGGACAAACTTGGAAGCATATATGGACGACATAGTAGTAAACTCAACCTAACCCTTAAATCAAATCAGAGACCTAGAGGTATTTTTGGTAATCCAATGGTATGGTATGCGACTTAACCCCAAGAAGTGTATCTTTGTTGTTACTGTAGGAAAATTATTAGGGTATCTTTTGTTAGCCCGAGGGATTGAGGCCAACCTAGACAAGTTTTATGCTTTAGTGAACATGAAACCACCTACCAATTTGAAAGGGATCCAACAACTGAATAGAAGAAAAGTGGCATTGAACAAATTCATCGCTAAATACATGGATAAGTGTTTTCCATTCTTTAAGATGCTAAGAAAAAATAAATAAGCTTTTTGGGATGATGAATGTGACCAGGCCTTTGAAGAAATCAAGAATACTTGAGCAGTTCTTCTGTCATGGTCAACCCTCTCCCTGGAGACACATTATTTTTATTTAGCTATGGTCCCTAGACTTGCAACGCTGTGCTCTTAGCCAAAAGAGACAAGATTCAACACCCTATCTACTATGTCAATAAAATCTTGACAGACGCCCAAAGTAGATACCTAACCATTGACAAGTTAGCCTTTTCCTTTAAAGTCAGTGCAAGAAAGCTCAGATATTACTTTGGCTCGCACAAAATCATAGGACTTACCCCTCAAACACTTAAAAGGGTTTTGACAAGGCCAGATGTGGTAGGAAGACTGGCACAAATCGCCACAGAGCTAGGAGAATATGATATCAAATACATGGTTAGAACGGTCATCAAGGGGTAAAAGGTAGTTGAGTTTGTGGTTGAATTAAATAAGACACTGGAAGTCATTAGTAATAAGGGAAAAAAGGAAGTGTGTGGGGTGGATCAAAAGGGTAGGTCAACTTGGCAAGTATTTGTTGATGGAGCACACAACTTCAATGGTGTTGGGCTAGGGGTGGTCATAATTGATCACGACAACGATTATTTCGAATATGCGGTTAGACTTGATTTCCAAGAAACTAGCAATGTTGTAGAATATGAAACGACTATATTCGGGGCCATGATGTCTGAGAAACTCAGGATGGATAAGATCATCTTCGATAGATATTATAGACTAGTGGTCAGCTAGTTCTTAGGGACATTTGAAGCTAGTGATGGAAAGATAAAAGGGGTATTTGAAAAGATTAAAATGAGAGTGCTCAAAATTTTCCAAGTTTGAAATCAAGCAAATAGCTCAAAATGAGAATGGTCACGCTGATGCTTTGGCCATACTAGAAGTGGTGTGATAGGTGAACTACATTCGAGTAGTTTCAGTTACGATCTTAATAGGATAAATTTTGGAGTTGGTCGAAAGAATAATCAACTATGTGGATGCCCGTGCCAACCCATGGTTCACTTCAATCTATAGCTTCCTAGAAAGCGAAGACCTACCCAAGGATCACAAAATTATAAAAGAAATCAAGGCCAAGGAATTTTGATACATGATTGAAGTAGGTAGGCTATATAGAAGAATTGCACTCGAACCCATGTTTTTGTGCATAACCAAGGAGGGTGCTGAAAGATTTATGTTTGAAGCGCGTGAAGAAGAATATGACTCTTATTTAGGTGGAAGGAGGCTATCCCAACAGATTATAAGGCAGGGGATACTATTGGCCCACTATGTTGCAAATTGTACAAACTACACTCCGAAGTGCGATAAGTACCAAAGGTTTTTCTCATTGTCACACACACCTCCAAACACCATGACGGGGGTAGTACGTCCTTGGCTCTTCTATAAGTGGGGGTTTGACATAGTAAGGCCCCTACTTCCAACAAAAGGTCAAAATAAGTTTCTACAAGTGGCCATGGATTACTTTTCTAAACGAATTGAAGTGGAACCTCTGGGAAGAATACATGAGGAGAAGGTCATTAGATTGGACTGGAATTTCATAATATGTCAATTCAGTCTACCCAAGGAGATCGTTACCGAAAATGGGAAATAATTTATAGGTTGAAACATTAGGGAGTTTGCTACTAAATATAATATCAAAATATGTCACTCAAAGCCATATTATCCCTAAGCCAATGGTTAAGAAAAATCTTCCAACAAAGTAATTATAAATCTACTAAAGAAAAGGTTAGAGAGTGCAAAAGAAAGATGGGTTTAGGAGCTACTTGGGGCATTATAGGCTGTTAGGACTTTCCCTCGAGGAAGCACTAATGAGATCCCATTTTCCCTAGTCTATGGCACTGAGGCAATAATACAAACTGAGGTTACGATACCCACTATCAGGTTGGCCCTAATAGGAAAACAGAATGAGGTAAGTAAGGCCATGGAATTGACCCTTACTAAGGAGAAAATGGATGAAGCTTTGAGGAGGATAATTGAACAGAAAATGAAAGTATCAGATTATTACAACAAGGATGTGCATTTCAAAGTGTTCACCATGGGTGATTGGGTTCTCAGACGAGTTTTCCCTAACAAGAAGGAATTGATGGCCGGTAAAATGGGTGCAAATTGGGAAAGACTTTATGAAATAAATAAGACAACTCTAAGAAGGGCCTACTTATTAAGAAGCATTTATAAATTTAAGGATGGCACAAGTTGGAATGCTACACACTTATAGAATATTATTTTTGATGTATATTAATTTACCACTTTCATGTACCATCATTGTATGCATATCTATTAAGTGACTTCCTTCAACAAATGTTTCTCTCTCAGAAGTGTGCTACTATTATATGTCATGGGATGATCACCTCATTTAAAAACCAGGTAGAATGACTTGACATGTACAAATGTCATGAGTTGATCACTTCGATCAAAAACTAGGTTGCCACTCTAACTATGAAAAGAGAATCGAGCACCTCGACTAGGAACTAGGTAAAGCTCTCTCTCCTATGATTATATGTCATAGATTGATCACCTTGGTTAAGAACTAGGTAGAGCACCTTAGAACTTGTAAATTTCATAAGTTTATCACCTTGGTTAGGAACCGATTTGGCACTCTGATGATGAAAGGAGAGTCGAGTACCTCGGTTAGGAACTAGGTAGAGCTCTCTCTCCTACTATTATATTTCATAGGCTAATCACCTTGGTTAAGAACTAGGTAAAGTGCCCTGGCACATGCAAATGTCATGTCATGAGTTTATCACCTTGGTTATGAACCAGGTTGGCACTCTAACGACGAAGGGAAAGCCGAGCATCTCAGTTAGGAATTAGGTAGAGCTCCCTCTCTCACTATTACACGTCACAGGCTGACCACCTCGGGTAAGAACCAAGTAGTACCCCATAAAGTTCATTCCCTAATAAAGAAGGAGCATGCATATGGAAAAATACAATGGTTAGGAAAGTCCATTCTATAAAGAATATTTTTATTATTTGAACTTACAATACTTTTAAGAAAAACTTATTAATACATAGCTCAACCTCTTAAAAGATTAAAAATTCCTCAAATGCTTAGATGCATTACCGGTGTTTGGATCATTGATTTCCTCCACCAGGGGCAATAGCTCAGCTTGAATCTTGATGATTTTCTTTTGTACATTGGCCATCGTTTTGGGAAGGACATACCTCAACAGGAGTACTGCATGCTCCAATTCCTTAATAACCTCCATCACCTTAAGGAACATCCATTCAAATCACTTTATATAGAATTTCACCCAATAGGACTCCCTATTTACGAAGGTGGCCATTTTAGTTATGGTCTTCCTCTCTAGAGCTTGAATATAGAAAAACTACTCTTTACAATAAGCGAGATCACACTTGGTCTCCTTAAAAGGTCTTAGCTTACCTTCAAGTTTGAACACCTCAATTTTTAGCTCTCTAACCTCCCTATTAAGCCTATTATTTTCCACTTTAAAAGTTCAAATTGAATGTTTGTTGGCCTGACCAGAATCAATAAAGTTTGACCAAAAAAGATGACGGAATTGGTCACTATTTTTATTGGTTGGATTTAGCAAATGTTCCCGAACCTCTTTTTTTATAGGAGATGATGCTAAGAAAATACTAGTGATACATGTCCCAAAAAATAGGTGGGTAGGTCAAACATCATAAATACATAAGATAATAGCATAAATGTACAATTATGTAGACAAATTGATTTTTTGTTAAGAAAATTGATTATTCATTAATAAAATTTGGATTACAAAAAATTGAGCCCGCGGCTACACATATAGAAATGCAATCAAGCTCTTAAAGTTATAAAGTGTATAGGCCAGAACACAAGCATATGCTTAAGCTATAAAAATCAATGGTCATCGTCCCCACCCCTTGCACTTTTTGTCTCAGATCCATCCTTATTCTCACGAGAGTCCAAACGCTCTTTCTCTCCTCCTTCTTTAGATTATGTAGGCATATATTTGAGAGTGACCAGGATATTCAGAATATGATAATAGTAATCCCTCAGGTCCTTCGTCATGGCCTCTATTTTAAAGGTTCCATTGCTAGCTCGTACCCAATCTTAATGCTCGAGAAGAGTTTCTTGGCCATAACATCAAGTTTAGCATTTGCCTTCTAGGCCTTCTCAATTGTAGCCTTGTCTCTTTTATATGCCTCCTTAGTCTTGCCCTTGGCTTTCCTTTGATCTTTTTTTTTATCTCAACAAGGCACTTGGAGTATTCATTTAGCTCGATGGTGGCCTTATTTAGTTTTCCTCTCTATCTATGGCCTCATCCTTCTACTTGTTGGCCCTCGCCAACAACGCTACATACCTGGACCGAGTATACATATGGTCCTATTCTTCTTGAACATATTCATGCTTTAAAAACCCTACACTTTAAGCCTTATCAAAATCATAAAGCAGATGCACATGAAAGCAAAAAAGAAAAAGGTGCGAGATCAAACAAATATGTGATACAGTCAAACTTATAAAACAATTATTATGAATATAGAAGGCGAAGTAGGGTTAACATACCTGATACAGGTGGAAATAGACTACAACCTCAGAGCCCATATCCTCACAGATGGCCTCGAGCTGTTTCTCTTGAATTTTAGTAGAAAGATGTTACAGGTAATGATCAAGCTACTCTAGCACCAAGCCTCGATAGAGAGCCACCCCATCCACGTCGATGGTAAGATCCCTTCCCCTTCCTCAAATCAGGTTCTTGGGGACTCGAGTTAGGAGGTGGAGAATTATATTGCCTCTACGATATGGAAAAAGGTTCGAAGACATTCAATGGTTTAGGGCTAAGCATGAGCTCATTGATGGTCACTTTTCTCTTCTTTTTGAGGGGATGTGATGGTCTTCCTACTTAGAGGATTTACTCCTCTTCTTACCTTTAGAGGAGTCCTTCCCAAAAATGGGAGGTGTACCCATTTGGGAACTTATCCCTAAGGAAGTGACCTTACCCTTTAATCGAGACAAGATCTAAGTGGTAGTGAATTCTATGATATCTTGAAAACAAGACCAATGAGGTCGCACCAAGCAAAAAAAGGGAAAATTTGAAGTTTTAGGGCTAGTTTACCATTATCAGTAACCACCTAAAACATTCCCCCATAGACTTTGGGAGGTTTTTGGTTCTTAGGAGGAGTTTGGGGTTTATGAATAATCCAGAGAGGGCTCCACCGAACCATGCCTCATCAGCTCGCACGTAACAAAACACAAGGTATTTAGTAGATGTTACCATGGGATTTTCTCAAAGACATAGTTTTAGATCCAAACTCAAGGTTGTGACGAAGGAGCCCATATTTATTATCACAACCTTAGTGTCATTCTAGATTCTCCTAATTAGCCATGTGTCACAAGTAGGGGATTCTTACT
Organism: Hippophae tibetana; assembly: GCA_037013495.1. Classification (NCBI taxonomy): domain Eukaryota; kingdom Viridiplantae; phylum Streptophyta; class Magnoliopsida; order Rosales; family Elaeagnaceae; genus Hippophae; species Hippophae tibetana. The sequence goes on along the minus strand of CM072802.1, from coordinate 42,153,299 downwards.
GATATGAGACATAAAAGAAATATTCCTTCCAATTCTTCTCATTCTCAAAGAGGGCCACATTTATACCTTGGTCCTACTTCATAGACATGTATACCCCCTCGAGTTTATTAGGTACTGCCTCAGAACATAAGCTTCATTAAACTCAAGCATCTCCAAATCTACTCCAAGCTCTTAGCATATCACGGTTAGGTAGATCATATACCTCCAACCATTAAGCATTAGTTGACTCGATGCGAGTCACATCATAACAAAAAAATTTCTTACAAGAGGGTACAGGGGAAACCTCACCGCAACCATAGATTTAAAAGATTATCCACTGATCGGTGCAAAATTGCAAGTACACATTATCATAGTTTTATAATAAAGTGATAAATAAAGTATCGTCCTTAGGGATTGGTAACTTACTTTTGACAAATACTAAAATTATGCTAATTTCAATTTTATCTAGAAAATTCACTCAGGTTGTTACAATTAAAATTTAAAATAAAATTAATTTAATGGAAGATGCGCAAAAGAAAATAAAGATATTATTCAAAGATCAAATTAATTGGAAGAAAACTTCTAGGAAATCGATTTCACCTAATCCTTCCCTATGCGTTACTCATCTAGTTAATTGAATTGAATTTTCTCTGTTTGTTAGAAGTCTCCAAAAATATCCAAAAGCCTCTTTCGATAGTCAATTGGAAATAATCTTGTTCATTAATTTACACAAGAATATGCAATTTAATAAAGCAAGAAATCATTAAGATCAATGATTTTAAAACTACACAGGTTCATACAAGTCTTTTGATCTCTATATTTACCTATGCCAACATATTCCAGTTCTATCCTATATTTCCCTCTTTTGATAGTAAATCACAAGACTAAAATCATTTAATTAATGGTCAGTTAATTTGAAAGATTAAACTCAAAATAAAACAAACAAATATAAAGATAAATAATTCAAATTAACATAAAAAATCAAGCATAGTTTGGAATTAAATTACATCTTTTTCCTAGAATAAAGATAAATTAGTTCATTCTAAAAATTAAATTAAACATAAATGAATTCACCATAATTTTCTAAGAAGAATTGAAAGAAAATTGAATCGAAAAAAATATCCTTTTGTGTCCTTTCTCGCATTTTCTTTTTCTTTTTATTTTTTGCCGCCATAAGTTTTTCTTTTTATTTATTTCTTTGCTGACGGCTTCCCCTTCTCTATTTGATTTATTTTTTTGTTCTCTCCAGTTCATTGTACTTTTTTTCCACCTCCCTTTGCTCTTATATATATCAATCCAAAACCCTCTCATTTATCTTTGTTATCTCTCTAGCTCCTTTTCTTTTATATATATATATATATTAATTTAAATCTGATTTAAATAAATCTTAATTTAAATTTGAGAGTCCTTAAATGATATGCTTTTGAAAGTTTTGGATTTTTATTATCTTCAAATCTACAATAAAATTTAAATAATAATAATGAAGTCTAAAATCAATAAAAATAAATAAAATTAGATTAAATTTTAAAGTTGAGAAGTGATAAATTATGTCAAATTATATAAGTCATCAAACACCCTCAAACTTAGAACTTTGTTTGTCCTCAAACAAAAAGAAAATAAAATAAAAGACAATTGTAGGGTGTGTCAACAAAACCCCATAGAGAATTACCATCACTCACTAAGTTATGATTTTAATTTAGATTTCATCACTAATAACTTACTCTTTTTACATTGAAGATAACAAGAAAATCAATCAAAATTTAGCAATTTGTCAAGTAAGAGTTAAGCATTTACTTCAACCTAAAGCTAAGTCCTTAAGTATATGTGTGAAATAGTCAATTTAAGTCCAAACCACCAGCAAATTCAGATAAAAGTAGAACAACCAAAATCAGAAGAATTCTCTCAAAACTTAACTCCATAAGTCCAATTTTTAGAAATTCTCTCTACTAATTTAATAAAATACCAAAATTAGAGATCAAAAGATATTTAATTAAGGTTGTAATGATGGGCCATAAGGTGAGGGCTAAGAAATAAATGGATATGGATAATAAAAACAAATTGGGAAAATACTTGGTCGAAAGAAAAAATAAAAAGAATATCCACATGATTCACACCATAGCTATTTCTCAGCAATATGCTCATACTTATGAAAATATTTTTATCATATTCAATAAGTAGTGTGGTTTTTTTTTGAATATCCTCATTGTAATTTAAGAGTGAGACATATATAAGAAATGAAAGGAACTTCTATGGTTTTATGGTGGATCCGCATTAGTTTGTAATTTTTAGCTTTTTAATCCTGCAAAATAAACTAGCATCAAAATCCAAATTATTAAAATAGTAATAAAATAAAATAAAATAAAATAAAAGAACAAAAGAAAGTTTTATGGGCTGCCTCTCATAAGTGCTTGTTTTATAGTCTACAGCTAGACTTTTCAATCTTCCTAAATCAGGATTTCAAAAAGGAATAAATGCATGATTCCTCTCCACTTGTTCTCTATAATAGTGCTTCAATCTATGACCGTTAACTCTAAATATATTCCCTTTTTTTCTTTCTAGTCTATTGCTCCAAAAGTGGAAACTTTTCAATTGTATAAAGACCTATCCATCTTGATCTTAACTTACTTGGGAAGAGTTTTAGTCATGAATTGAAAAGCAAAACCTATTCTTTTGGAGAAAACTCAAGCCTAAGAATCTATTTGTCATGCCACTTTTTTGTGCATTCTTTGTAGATCTTTACATTTTCATAAGCATCGTTCTGGAACTCATCCATCTCATTCAATTGAAGAAGTCGTTTTTCCTCTTCTCTGGGTGTAAGTGATGCTGTAAAAATCACTAGAAATGTGTTTTCATCACCCAAGGACACATAGCGAAGATGATAAGGCAATTTCTTTAACTATGGAGCTGTAGTTTGTTGCACTTTTTCTATAGAAATTACAGAATCCGGTTTTGCAAACATTGGCTCCAATGTCTCCATTTATGTGCTAAATGATGTACCCTACTGCAATGATCGTTCTAGGTGATTAGTTGGTATATCTTCTTGAAAGGCTTCTACTTCACATTTTTCAATGATATCTACTCGAAAGCAAGTTCTTGGACCTTCTGGAAATCTCATGGCTTCATAGATATTGAATGTAACCTCTTTCCTATTCACTTTCAATGTTAACTCACCCTTTTGAACATCTATTAAAGCCCTTCCCATTACCAAGAATGATCGACCAAGAATCAATGGGACATCTTGGTCTTCATTTATATCTAACACCACAAAATCAACAAGAAAAATGAATTTATCCACCTTTACCAATACATCTTCTATGATTCCCCGTGGATACTTAATGGATCGGTCTGCTACTGGCAAAGAAATTGTTGTTTGTTTCATTTCTCCAAGTCCCAATTTCCTATAGACAGAAAGTGGCATAAGATTAATGCTAGCACCAAATCACATAAAAATTTCTCAAAAAATGAATTTTCAATAGTACAAGGAAAAGTGAAACTCCCTGGATCTTTTAATTTTTGAGGCAATTTCCTTTGAAGAATGGCACTACATTCTTTAGAAAGCTTCACTATTTCGAACTCCTCCAACCTTCTCTCCTTGGAAATGATGTCTTTCAAAAATTTGGCATAATTTGTCATCTATTCCAAAGCATCTACAAAAGGAATATTTATGTGAATTTTCTTAAAGATAGCCAAAAACTTAGAAAATTTCTTATCTAATTTTTATTTTTGAAAGCATTTAGGATAAGGAAATAGAGTAGAGAGAATAGAAATATTGTCAGGAAATAAAATTGATTGGGTCATGTCAGCCTCTCTTAGTGTATCATCAACAATCTCCTCTTCTACTACTTTATGATTACTTTAGCCATTGCTTGGAGCTTTAGGGGTGGACTCAATTTTCTTTGATGATGATTTCTCAATTTCTCTTCCACTCCTATATGCAATGACATTGCATTGTTCCTTTGGATTCACTTTTGTATTGCTAGGAAAAGTTCCTCTTTGTTGAGCATTGACAATTGTGGCTAGTTGCCCAATTTGCACTTCAATATTTTTCATAGTGGCTCCCCGATTGTTAAAATGAGTCTCAATGTTATCCATCCATGAATCATTCTTTTTAAACCTTGCTTTGGTCTCCTCAACAAAGGAAATCATGGATTCCTCAAGTGACATTTTTTGCTTGCTTGGTTGACTACCAAACCCTGGAGAATGTTGCAACACATTCTTTATGTTTCCATAAGACAAGTTTTCATGATTTCAAAGTCGTGGATGATAGTAATTTGGCATAGGATTACCACGATAGTTGTAGTTTCGATTATTGATGTATTGGACTTGTTCTTGACTTGCTTCATTTATTGGAACTGTCATACTTGGGTCTACAACATATTCTGCACTTTGTGGTATTATTTTGGTTGTCAAGGAAGAAATTTGATGAGATAGAGAAGCTACTTGAGCTGAAAGGGCAACAAATGACTCTAATTCATAAATCTCAACAACTTTCTTAACCATAGATCTTAGCACCTTCTGGTGTTGTTGACATCAAAGTTCTACCAGAAGTAGCATCAACTATGGTTTTAGTTTTCCCATTTAACTCGTTATAGAAAATCTGAATTTGTAACCAATTTGGCAATCCATATTAAGGCAACATTGAATCATATCTTTATACCTTTCCCATGCTTCATAAAGTGTCTCAAAATCATTTTTTCTGAATTGACCAATCTCACTCCTGAGTTGGGCTATTTTTACAAGTGGAAAGAATTTACCAATAAATGTTTCTATTATGTCCTGCCAACTAGTGATGCTTCCCAGTTGTAAATCTGATTTAAATAAATCTTACTTTAAATTTGAGAGTCCTTATATGATATGCTTCTAAAAGTTTTAGATCTTTATTATCTTCAAATCTCCAATAAAATTTAAATAATAATAATGAAGTCTAAAATCAATAAAAATAAATATAATTATATTAAAGTTTAAAATTGAGAAGTGAGAAATTATGCCAAATTATGTAAGTCACCATCCACTCAGATAGAGGTTGGTCATTGTCATAGGCTCCTTCCAGTGGAATCATTATTTGAATCGTGGATAGGACATTGTATATTTTCCTCAACCTCTCCTAATCCCAAGGTGTTAATCCACTAGTTTTAATTTTGGCCGACCAACCATTAGTACGTCTATAGGTTCCCCAAACCCAATGTTCCTCATTTTCTTCCTCTATGTCCTAGCCACTGATATTTGAGTGTGAGGCACATTCAACCTAATGATTGGAATGACCTGAGGATGAGTGGTGGAGGTAGAAGGATGAAGTGGAGATTGACTCTCTTCACTGGAAGAGTTTGTACTTGAAGACCCCAAGTCATCACTAGTGTTGGGGTATTGAAGGCTCTACTAGAACCCCGAACCCGAAGTCTCTTTTTTATGCATTGTCTACAAAACAAAACCATAAAACATAAAAAATGGGGTAAGATATGAGAATAAGTGATTACCTAGGGTCGAGTTTGAAAATAAAGGGAAATTATTCTTTAAAATCGACCTAAAAAGAAAGTAGAAAAGTGTTAGGCTTGTGATACTCTAGAAAAGTCAAGTAAGCTATGTGCTGAGCTGAATTCTTCCGACCAAACTGAAAATCTTTTAATAACTCGAGCTGATGCGATCATGTGTTGTTCTCTTACTTTTTGTTTGATGTATAGGAAATGATGAAAAGGCTCATCCCAAGCACATCCTTATATAGAGATCCATATATTTCTATCTCCAATCAACTGACATGAGTTTATTAGGGGAAATGAATGGTTCATATTCGATGCCTAAGTCTTACTCTTCCTTCTCAACTCTAAGATCGAGTTGAAAGAGTAAGAGGACTTAATGTTTGGATTCATGGATTGACCTAGAGCCTGACCCAGGAGACAATCCAAGCCCAAATGACATGACATACCGAGCCAATGTTTGTATCTATGGGATCGACCACCAGTCTGAGTCGTGGGGTGATCGACCTTGGTTTATAAATATGCCTATTTTTTACCCTTTTTTCCTTCTTGACATACTTACATATGTCTACCCTATGTAATTGAAACTTGTACATTTAAAACTCTATAAAGACATGGACTCCCTAAGATATCCACACATTTAATTAGTTACTCTACCTTCTCTCTCATTTCTCTCTCTATAAATCAGACCAATCCCAATAATAACATCAATATAAGATTTAATTATTTTGGAAGATAAGGTAAAACATCTATCATTTCCAATTCAACCATCAAAAAGTTATCCTTCAAGGTTTTTTTAAATTTTTATATTACTTTATTTTTATTGGCGTGAAATGTTTTTTGTGATTAAGGGTTTACCTATGGCAAACCCCAATCTTACTACATGGGACTACCTAGGTCATTCAAATTTATTTAGATTCACTGTTGTTATGCATACATAAAAGTAGCCCCTGAAAGCTTATGCCAAAGCTATTGGTAACAACTCCACAAACCTTCTTATTAAATCATGTGAGAAATCCCCCAAAAGAATGAAGATGTCGCATATGTCACCTTGGATTCTTAAGTATACCAATCTCGACTTGATTTTTACAAATTCTCTCTTATTGGTGGACTAATTTTATCTAATGAAGACAAATCTTGGAGTCAAGGTGACTTAGAAATCTGACTACCCTCGATATGAAATTTACTAACTAATTGGAAATTGATTACCCTCGATTGTGGTTTCTACCACATAGTATCAAACTCTTTTGAAGAACGAGCTAGATTTTGAGCTATTTCTCCTATTAGTGTTAAATTAGGAATTTTTTGGGTTTGACCCTTAATAACTAACTTCAACCCTTATAATTAAAAAGATACCAACACCCAAGTTTGGGTCCCTTTTTATTACTTGGCTTGGGAATTTTGGATAAAACATTCTCAAACAAATTGTGCGATCTATTAGAGTTCCTTTAAAAATTGACGATGCTACCATCAATAGTGAGCTAGGCTAATATGCTAGAGTTATGATCAATGTAGACCTCACTTTTAAACTTGATGAACGGGTCATGGTTGAAGTGGGTTCACTAAATATTTTTGTGGACATATACTATGAAAATGTCACAGACTTTTGCATATTATGATCCACTATGGGCCATACTACTTATAAATGGAGAAAAATATGCTACTATCAACCCGCTTATAAAAAGTTTAAACGTCTTAAGTAACCACTATTGCTAATGAGATCATGATAAGCAATGCTTTTATTTCCTTCCATGTCCTCTATACTGATGCTCCTACTATAGAAAAACCTACTAGTTCTACCCACGCTTGCATAATCTCTTTTTCTCTTACCTTACCTATTGACTCAACTATTATATTGAATCTATCAGTTTCTTATAAACCAATAGTTGTCACTAGCAAATAACCTACAATTACTAGCACCAACCTAGCCTCTTATGTAAATAATTTTCCCTTTATTGCTAAATCAGCTAATTTACAATTATCTCAACCCTATGAGCCAACTGATGTCTTTGAGATAAGAAGTATGCATAAGGTAGTTACTAATATCTTTACTAGTGGGACTATATAGCGACTCTATAATTGCTACAGAGATTGCCTCCAGTGCTTCTTCTATTGGTACCCTACCTCCTCTTGTTACACTAAGGTTTGAAAGTATGCAAAACCTTAAACAAAATCAACATAAAGATGCCGAGAATGAATGTTGGAAATATGTAATAGGAAAAATTTGAGGGACCAAATGAATTATCCCCTATTTTCTACTTATGAGAAACACACCCTCTACCGAGGTCTCATATAATATTTCATTATAATAGTTCTTTACTAAAATTGTATTGGTATTGCTAGCAAGGATACTTTTTCTACTTTATAGAATGTTTATAAAAAGAAACATCCTGACTTTCTATGTATAACAGATCCTATATTAGATCTCAACTCTCTAAACGATCACTTTTGGAAAAATATTGGTTATACCTTTATTGGTGTTAACTCCACATCAGTAAGTAGGCTTTGGCTTTTCTATACCCCCGTAATAGTAAATGATACTACAATTTTTTAAATCCATCAATAACATATTATAGTTACCTACACTACAAATGCCACATTCCATCTTCGAACTTTTGTTTATGGTCAGGGAAACTATATTAAGCGAAGGGACCTTAAGGACTTTATGAGGTCTCTTTTGAACGTTCACTCCCTATGGTTAGTGATATGGGATTTCAATGTTGTTCTTAGGTCTTATGAGACTAAAAGCTCATCTTGTAATGCTATATCATTTGAGGGTTTCAACACAACGATCGTTTATTGCAATCTGGTTGATATGGATACTAAATGGTCTTTTTATACATATAACAAAGGTGGACTCTTCTACATTCGTCTTCACTTAGACCATGGGTTACATTTTGAGTCCTTCCTTGACTTATGGCCCATAATTTCTTATTGTAATCTCCCACAACATCACTCCAATCACCATCCACTTCAATTAATGACATTCACAAATAGGCCTAAGGGATCAAGGTCATTTTGATTTCATGGTATGTGGCTTGAGCATCTCGATATCCTTGACATAGTACATACCACATAGTCAACTCTAGTTCAGTTTAGTACCATGGAAATATTTATTGGTATACTTAAGGCTCTTAAGTTAGCTCTCAAGGCTTGTAATAGATAGGTCTTTAGAAATTTAGATTGTAATATTGAAGTAGCCTTGGCTACCTATGATGACATAAAAAAGTATGATAAAATTCCTTCTCTGAAGAACTTTTCCAATTGGAATTAGATACCTATGCTAATTTAGAGAGATTGTTGCATTAACAAGATACATTTGTGAAAGAGAAGATCCCTCTAAAGTGGCTAATTGGCAGTGTGAATATCGAGTTTTTTATTTTGAAAGTAGTTTCCAAGTGCATGAATCACTTTATAACAAATGACAAGTATACTTCGAAGGTATGTCTAAAGAGGAATCATATGGCTTTTTAATAATTCAATAAATTTTTAAAAATGAAAATTAAATCTAAATATTCTGTCACAGAGTTTGGGTTTCTGAAAGATCTAAACTAATAACATAAAATTAAAGATAGATTTAAAAAACATTAGGAAGATATACATTTAAACTCAATGGATAATTTATGGGATATATTAGTTAGTTAATCATGATTGTTCAATATTAATTAGATTATTAAAGATATAAATTAAAATTATCAATACTCTATTATATATAAAAATAACAGATTAATTAGGTTTACTATTTGTTATTAATTAAAATTACTTACCACCTTTGGTAAGATCAAACAATTAATTTTAATTAAATCATGCTTCTTTTTCTAAGAGATTAACAAACTATTTACTTACCACCTTTGGGGGAACCGATAATTTAAACTCTCATCAAGAGCTCGAAATTAGGTTAATGATTTAAATATCAGAAAATTAAATTTTAGATTTTAAAACTACTAATAAAAATATGTCGTCAATATATTTTTATATATTAATTCCTCTAAAAATCTTTGAAATAATCACTCTAACTATTCAATTAATATAAATCAAAGATTTAAGAGTACTACTCTAAATCATGTTTAGATAATTAAATTCTAAATCTAAATATTTTGTTTATTATGAAAAAGTACATCATCAATATATTTTTTCTTTTACAAACTTTATTTAAATCTTTATAAAGTAATAAAACTTAATTCATTTTACAAAAAATGTTTTATCTACGTTAATATTTTACAAGCATGACAAATTACTAATATCTCATAATATTTTCAGTCAAACATACTTATAATTAATAATTGATCAAAATATTAGAAACAAAATTCATAATAACACATAAAATTAATTTTAAAATAGAACACCACATTTAAATTTTTTACCTTAAGCGTGTTCTTCCAAGTATAGAGTTTTAGTATTATTTTTGTTTCTGAAAAACCTCCAAATAGAATTGCCAATGACTATGTTTGTCTCTCAAATTGAGAGAAGAACTTTAAAACTATGAAAAGAAAAGCAATAGAGATATACTAAGAAATTTTACTAGAAATGGAGCTTAGAAATGATTACAATTAGGGTTTAGGGGGACCATCTTATAGATAAGAAAAAAGTGACAAAAATGGTCATATAGTTGGGCCAGGCACCACACATCTATTCCATGTTATGATATGAGATAACTTGTATGCATTATTACTTAATCCACCAATCATGCATTGTGGCACACATAAATACCATGCTACGACCCGCATTCCTCTCAGCTTCTAGAAGCCCTATTTTTTTACACCATTTACATTGGTTTGGAATACATGTAAGGCATACATATGTTAATCTTTTGTACTTCAATGTTGTAATGGATTTCATTTACTGGTATTCGAGTGCTGATTAGTTTAATCATTTTGAAGCTAAAAATGCCTGAAAAAACCAAACCATACATGTGATTTTGAAAAGATAGATTTGCTAAAAGAATAATAAAATAATGTAAATACAAATATATTTTAACATTTAAAGTGCATAAAATCATATTATATTTATTTCTTTTAAGAACTCATCATGACCCATAACCAGCTTCTTGCTAGTCTCTATCAAGAAAAGGGAAAAAACTAAAAATAAAAACTATCCTAAATCATTTCTATAGATTGACACAGTTACATTTTCCATATGCAACAAGTCTTTAAACCCCTAGGTTACCCTACTGAATGAGTTAAATTCTTGTGAGACCTTTTAGAGATGATACCCACAAATATCAAAATAAATGCAAAAAAATTAAAAACAAATAATAAACTAAAATTTAAACAAAATGAAAAAGATAACAAAGTAAAAAGAATAGTAAAACTTCTAATGCTTTTAATTTTCTTTTAAGTTCACAACTAAAATCTAAAGTAAAGTTATTTTAGCATCCTAAACATTAATAGTTTACTATAATAATTGGTTAAAAATCATATTCATACTCACATGAAAATGCATCAATATTAATTTTCCCAATTTTAATGTATGGAATCTGAATTCGCTTAGACTCTATCATCATAATTCATACTCTCAATATCACACAAATCCTATTGATTTAAATACTCATTCAAAGGTATATACAAATAGATTTTAAGTAAATAAATGAATTAACAAGTTTGCATATGTTTAGAGAATAAAATGCTCTAAGTAGTGCATAATATTGATCTTATTAAAAGAATACAATGAAAGGATTTATAAAGAAATCAAATACTACTTTCAAGAATCAATCAAAATCATCAAATAAAAATTTCATGTTATATGCCTTTTAGAGATAAAGAAAATATAATGAATTTTTGAGGATTCATTTCCTATCTTTCTTTTGTATTTAGCAATTTCTCACAACTTTGTATGATATTTTGGTCATAGTATTTAGTTTATACTATTTAATTTAATTTATTTTTTTCTCTTTTTTTAGAGATATCATTTCTCATTTTAAGAGAGATGACCCATGTATAGTTTGTACATATTCTGTATGATTTTGGTGGTGGTTAATTTTGACTTTTTTTGGTATAGGCTTAGATAAGCCCATATATGTCTCTTTTTTAGAATCATTCATGAACAAAATATGGCATATACTTTCAATTTATACTTAAGTTATTCAATTTAAACAAGTAAAATAAATATAAATTCTTCTTTCTTCTATTTTTTAAGGCAACTAATTCATTTATTTATTTTTTTGGAAAATATGTTTTTTTGCTATAAAGAATAGACCGAAGTCTCGATTAGTTGTTTGGTAGTCTTTTTGGATGTAGAGCGGTAACTCGTTCCAAGTTGATGATATCTTCTAGGTGATGAAGACGTGACCAATGAATAAGATTATAAGTTACTATATTGTTAATATGTTGAATCCACCTAATAGATATCATGAAGAAGTGATAGAGTAGAGCTTCCAATGATTGAATAATGTGCAAAACTTCTCGATTGACATCACAAAAGATTTATTGTTGAAAGCATCAATGAGATGTTTGTTATCTCCTTAAATGTAAATCGCTAGACTTTTGAACTTCAAAGCATAGTAAAAGATATGTTGAAAAGTAAGGGCTACAGTTAACTCAACATATAAGGAAATGATAGATTTGGTCCATGAAAATCGTAGACGGTTGATAAGTGCTCAAAATCACTTAATATATCATGATTTTATGAATATTTAGTGATTGGATAGATTAGTATTTGCCTGTATTAATATCATTTTATGCAAATCTATCTTTTCAAAATCATTGGTATATTTTATTATTTTTTAGGTATTTCTTGTATTAAAAGGATTCAACTTGAAAATATTATACTTGAAGCACCCATTACAACTTGGAAGATTAAAATAAAACATTTGTAAAAACATTAAATATGTTTAAAAATTGAAAAAATAAATTACATGGATATTAGGGTTCTAAAGTGATGTAGTTTGAAGTATGCCACCGTATGAAATTTTTGTGAGACGCGGGTTATGGAATGAAAACATTGTGTGTGGTAACATGAAGAGAGTGGATCGTGCTTAAATGATGTAGAAGTTGTGTATGCCGCGGTGTCTAAAAACACTATGCTACTTTGCCAGGATGAAAATCCATTTTTCCTCCTTTCTCACCTTATAAATTGGATCATATTTCATTTGTAAAAAAACATCCTTTTCATCCCATAAGCTCTCTTCTAGCTAATTTCTTGCATTTCTAAGCTTTTTCTTTTAGTAGATTAAAGTTTTTCTCTTGTTCAAGAGTTGAACAAATTTAGTTCATGTAATAACTTTTAGATTCAATTCAATAAACATCACATCAATTCTATCTGGAGGTTTTTTAGAAGCAATTCTAAGAATTCTATTAAGGTATATTTAAATGTATTCTTTTGAGAATAATTTGAAGTGTTGTTTGACATCCTATATGTTTAATTTAGTAATAATTTATTAAACTATGCATGTTTGGATATATATAGTATGGGATATTAGTATGTTGTTACCCTTTTGAAATATTAAAATAGATGAAATATTTTTATAAAATGAATTAAGTTTTATTTCATCATCAAGATTTATACCAAAGTTTGTAAATGAAAAATATGTTAATATTTTTCATAATAAACAAGAGAATTAGATTTAGGATCTAAATTATGTGAATTTGATTTAGAGTGAGCTCTATTTCAAAGATTTTTATAAGAATTATTATTGAAGATATATTTATGAAATATCCTTCTTAATAGTTTTAAAATTTGAAAGTTAGTTCCAAATACTTAAATCATAAATCCAACTTAGACACCTTGATGAAGTTTAGATTGTCAACCCGATCAAAGGGGTTAAGTTAAATGGTTTAGTAATTTCTTAGAAAATGAACATAATTCAATTAGGTTTTAAATTTTTGGTCTGACCAATGATGGAAAGTTTAAAGTTTAATTAACAAAGAAAATGATCACTACCTTAGGATATTTTTATATATATAAGAAAGAATAAATAATCTTAATTCATATCTTTAATATCCTACTTAATATTAGGCGAGCGTAATTAACTAAATAATATATCCCATAAATTATTCATTACATGATAAATGTTTAATTGATTAAATTTTTATTGAATCTATCTTTATTTTTATTTTATTAGTTTAGAAACTCAACTCAAAACAATTGTGATAGGATGTTTAGGTTATTCAATTTTGTTTTTAAAGGAATTGTTGAATGATTACAAAATCATATGATTCCTTTTTAGACCGACTTTGGAAGTATGCTTATTATTTTTTATAAGTGATTCGTGCACTTACTAGTTATTTTATGAATTATATAAAATTTGTACACCTAATTTTTTCACATCAAGTTTTTGGTGTAATTGCCAGGTAAATCGGCAATAGCACTGAAAACTAGTTAACCTTTACAAGCATCAAATTTTGAAGTAAGTGCTCAAAAGAAATTAATATATAATGCTTTTATGCATGTTTAGTGATTATATAGATTTGTTTTTTCTTATTTTACAATCATTTTATGCAAATATATTTTTTCAAAATCAAGGGTATATTTTTTTGTTTTTCGGATATTTCTTGCGTTAAAAAGATTCAACTTGAAATAATTATTGTTGCAGCACCCATTACAACTTGGAAGATTAAAAGAAAATATTTATAAAACATTACATATGTTTAAACATTGGAAAAGAAATTACATGAAAATAAGGGTTCCAAAGTAATTCAATTTGAAGTTTTTCGTTTCATGAAATTGTTGTAAGTCGCGGAACGAGGCCAAAGGAAAGAATCGATACGTCCGAGATATGTTGTAGGCTATGAAGTGAAACACAATGTGTGTCGTGATCTGAAGAGTGTGGATGGTGCTTAAATCGTGTACATGCTGTTTATATCGTGGCTTGAAAATACTGTATAACGTGACACCAGACTAAAAATTCCATTTTTTTCTCCTTTCCTAGCCCTATAAATAGGACCATATTTCTTTTATAAAATATATACCTTTCATCCCATTAGCTCTCTTCTAGCTGATTTATAACATTTCTTAGATTTCCTTAAGCCTTTTTTTAGTAGTTAAAAGTTCTTCTCTCGTTCGAGAGTTGAAAATATTTAGTTCATGTATTAGCTTTTAGTTTCATTTCAGCAAACATCATAGGAATTCTATCTGAAGGTTTTCCAGAAGCAATTCTAAGAGTTTTATTGAGGAATATATACATGCATTCTTTTCTGAATATTTCTAAGTATTGTTTTACATGCAATATGTTTAATTTATGGATTATTTATTAAACTATGCATGTTTGGCTATAAATAGTATGCGATATTAGTAATGTTGTTACACTTGTGAAATATTAAAGTATTTTAAACATTTATATAAGATGAATTATGTTTTTTTTCATCAAGATTTAAACGAGTATTTTTCATAATAAATGAGAGAGTTAGTAGATTTAGGATTTATAATATGTGAATCTAATTTAGAGTAGTGCTCTTAAATCTTTTGGTCTATATCACCTGTATAGTTAAAGTCAGCTCTATTTCAAAGATTTTATAAGAATTAATATTGAAGATATAATGATGACATATCTTTCATAATAATTTTAAAATTTGAAATTTAGTTCTATATACTTAAATCATAAACCCAACTTAGACACCTTCATAAATTTTAAATTGTCAGCCCTACCCAAGGTGAGAAGCTAAATGGTTTAGTAATTTTTTGGAAAAGGAGCGTAATTCAGTTATGTTTTAAATTTTCGGTTTGACCAAAGGTGGAAAGTTTAAAGTTAAATTAATAAAGAAAATGATCGATACCTTATGATATTTTTATACCCATAAGAAAGAATCAATAATCTTACTTCGTATATTTAATATCCTACTTAATATTTGTTGAAAAACTCAGCTCAAAATAATCGTGATATGATTTTTAGGTTATTCAATTTCATTTTTAAAGAATTTGTTGAATGATTTTAAAATCAAATGATTCCTCTTTAGACCGACCTTGAAAGTATATTTATCATTTTTTATATGTAATTCATGCACTTACGTGCTACTTTATAAATTATACAAAATTTATATGCCTAATTTTAGCACATCAACCTTTTATTGTAATGTTTAGGTAAACTAGCAATAGCACTGAAAACTAGTTAACATTTGCAAGTATCAAGTTTTTTTGCGTTGATGTCAAGGAGGAATAGCTTCTTTAAATTGTTATTATCAAAATCTTAAAAACTTTTGTATTGTAAATATTATGATTTTTATTTTAAATTTTAAAATATCTAGGTTTTTAATCATATTTTGATATTTAAAAATTTTAAATTTTTTTCTTATTTATAAGAATAAAATAAATTTTCTTTTTCTTTCTTTTTAAACTTCATTTTCTTTTTATTTTTTTGAATTAATAATAAAAATTCATTTTCTTTTAAACAATTCTTCATTCTTCATTCTGCATTGTTTATTTTTAATTTAATTTGTTATTCATTCTTCATTCTGCATTGTTTATTTTTAATTTAATTTGTATTCATTCTTTTATTCTTTTATTTCTTTTAAAACTTTTATGTAATTAATTTGTTTCATGTATACTCTATTTAACAAACATGGGTATAATTTTATTAGTTTTTGTTATGTATTTAGTCTTTCTCGGTACAAACATGTATTGTTTTATAATTTTTATATTTTTTTATTTTTTTATTTTTTCAACTTGACAAGTGAAATTAAATTTTATTTTTATTTGTATGGACTTTAAATAATAATATAAATAGATCTTCTTGATTGTCAAGAAGGATGGACTTTAACATCCCTTATTATTTTATTGAACGACTTTCTGAACCTTGCCTGGACCCTTTACTTGAACCACTAAACATGGGAAAAGCCCACCACTAAGAGAGACCACAATGAAGGAATTTGCAAGGCTAGTAATTGTCACTACAATTGTCTCTATCCATCTAAGAGAGGTTGTTAGGAATTTTGAATTGTGAAATATTCATTTTTCCATGCTTCCTTTATTTCATGGACTACCTAATGAAGACTCATTATCCTTCACTATACTCATTGAGAATCAACTAAGAATGAAGTGTTGTCCCTGCTTCCTTTAAGGTAAGAACAATGCATGGTTAATGTCACTTCCTTTAAGTTCCCTGATGACTTGGAAGAAATTGTACAATAAATTTATGGGAAAGTTATATTCTTATCAGAAGACATCAAAGTTGAGATGTAAGATTGCTACTTTCCCTCAGATGGAGAGAGAACCTTTCCATGAATCATAGGATAGGTTCAAATTTTTTATTACTTAGTGCCCCATCATAACTATCCACTACAAATTTAAAACCAATTTTTCTATAATGGAATGACATAGCAGTGTCAATCTACTGTTCATATTGTTGTTGATGGAGTGATGGGAGAGAAAAAAAACCTTAGCTTTCAATCTCTTTGAAATATTGGGTGCTAATTCCTAACAAAAGAGCTCTCGAAGGAGGAAAGCTAGAGTCCATGAAATTAACTCTAGTACTAAAGTTCAAATGCAGCTTACTCAGTTGACTAAGAAAGTTATGCTTTTAAATACACATGCCATAATAAATAAAAAACAATGTGGTATATACAATACTTAAGGACATGTTGTTGATACTTTCTCTATCAATTAGAAGCTATAATTGGACTCGAGTAGGTTAATGTATTGGGGGATACCAACCAAGATGTAAGTATGACCCCAATGCTAATACCTATAATATTGGGTGGAGGAATCATCCTAGTTTCTCTTAAAGGTAGAAAAACCCTCGATTTTCCCAAAGTTCAAATCTTTCGAGCTAGTAATTCCACCAGAAACTACAAAGAAATCCTACCAACAAGCCAAATCTGGAGGAAAACTTAAATTCATTCATTCAAGTGAGTAGAAATAACCAGTCAAGGACTAATCCATGGTTGGAATCTGTAGAAATTCCTACAAAGAAAATGGAAATATAGGTGGAGCAATTAACCAAGCACTTGCAAAAGTAAGGCAAGGAATAACTATAAGGTCAAAAAAACAAAAAAAAACACTCAATAACGAGGGGATATTGAGTTTACAAAAAGAAATTCCTTAAAGTAATGTCTCACTAAAGACTATAAAAATATTCATGGATAGGAGGTAACCTATTATTATTTATTTATATTAAATTTTGTATTTATTAATTTTGTGTGATTTTTAATTTATGTGTGGTTAATATAGATTTTTTTAAAAGGAGGGGGGGGGAATATAAACATTTTACAAATGAAATAGAAAAGGACATGCTGCGACATGAAATTTATGTGTGTTGTGACATGAATGGTTTAAATGCATAATGGGAAGAATTAGAATAGTGTGCCGTGACATGAACAATTATGCGTGCATCATGTGTCTAACTTTTTTCTTATGGCCCTTTTCCCTATGTGAGAAACTTCCCTTTTCTCACATTTTCTCACACTTTCTCTCAAAATCCTATATTTTCTCTCCCCCCAAATATACATAAACCTCAAAAATCCCAATTTTCTTCGAGTTTCTTTCACAAATCCTTTCGAAAAATTAATTACCACCATTCTTTCAAGAAATTTTCAAATTTTTTCAAGTTCCTTCAAAGATTTTCATTTTTAAAGGGGTGTTCTTCATTTCCCTGAAATCTTCAATAATAAAAAGTAAGTCTTCATAATTATTGAATTTAAAGTTTCTAAAATTTGTAGAGTGTTTATATATTTATTAAGAACCTAAACCCTTATTTAGGAAATTTGTGTTGTCGAAAGTTTTGGTGAATCCCTATTTAGATATTGTGGTAAAAAATTTGAAAATTGCACCTAAGAGGTCTAGGAAAGGAAATGAGGTTTCAACTATTGGAGATTTTGATAATGCAAAATTTTCAAGCTTTGATGCTAAAGTCCGCTTTGAAAAAGCAATGAAAGTCAATAGTGTTTTCATTCCAAAAAGGGTGATGGAATTTATTAGTGGACCTAAAGGGATTACTAATATAATTTTAGTCCTATGCTAGAAAAAGTTTGTAATGGAACTAGAGGTTGCTATTGAATCTCTATTTTGGGAATTTTATGCAAATTTCCCAACGATGTTGATAATAAAGTTTTTGTTAGGAATGTGCTAGTTCCATATGGACCTAATAATATAAATGCTCAATTTTATTTAATACATGTTGGAAAAGGTGTGTGTGAGTGGTATCTTAGTAATGTATATTACACTTAAGTATTAGAAGACTTCATTATACAAGGTGTTGTATTGATTATAGCTGGTGGTAAATATAAAGGTTTCAAAGCAAAGTATTTGGTCAAAATTTCAAGAATTTGGAAATACTTATTTTTGTTCTAGGATGATGCCCGCCAAGCATTATAGCACAGTTGATAGATAGGGCTATTTTGTTGTATGAAATCACATCTAAGATGCCCATGGATGTTGGAGAAATAATTCACAAATGAATTATGCTATTTACAAATAGTTACCGTATGAGTTTCTTTTTCTCCCAACTTATAATTGATTTGTGTAAGAAAGTAGAGGTACCCCATTCAAAAGGTGAGATTGTAATACAACCCGGTGAATTATAGAATATGGCTTACTTTGATGAGCTTACATTTGGTATGAACATCATTCCAAGAGAAAGGAGATTCATTCCTCCATCAATAATGTCTATGAAAGAATACTAGCAAGCTTATTTTACCTAACAAGTAGCATTCCTAAATTAGCAGTATAATGATAAAGTGTAACATAATTAGTTAATGTATAAAATGAACCGATTATAAGTAAGTCATCTTGCGGTAGATATAAGTCACTTAATAACACTTGAGTATCCGCATTATGACTTCAATTTTATACCTATAGAAAAATCACGACAACAACAACCTGAAGATCAAGATCCAGATCACATGGATGAGGAGCTCTAAATGATCCAAAATTTTATTTCTTTTTATGTATTTTTTATTTGGTTTTATTTTGTTATTAAACTTTAGTTGTTATTTATTTTAGATTATGTATTTGTTTTTATTTTTATGTTGTGTTATTTTATTTTTTGTTTTGTGAACATTATTTAGACTTGTAAATTTTATAAATATTTGGTAAATTGTTTGAGAAGTACACATTTGTGTAATGACAATATTTTTGGATTGATGGATCATACCAACTCTTGAATAAGTTCAACAAATGGGAAAATTTTCTATCTTTATTCTTTATATGCTAATATTGAAATTTTATTTTCACATACTTACATTTTTATATATGCTTTTATTTACTCTTTTGTGTGCTTTTATTTAGTTTTATTGAATTATAAGTTTTTGGTTTATTTTTAATTTTCTTAAAAATTACTTGTCTTATGTTGTGATTAATTAAATGTTAAAATTAAGATGAGCCCAAAATCGGTGTTTAGGAATCAAATAGTAGAGATTACCCTTGTAAGAATATATTTTGAGTCATTATCCTCCCATTCTGAGTGATAATATTTTTTTTACTTTTTAAAGACTCTTTTTATCAATTCTAATTATTAGATTATCTCTATAGGTATTTGTATTGAATGTTTGGATTTTTAGATCTAATAAAGTCTCATATATTTATTTTTATTACTTAAATTGAATAAGTGAAGTATAAATTGAAAGTCTATACCTTTGTATTCATTCATGCATGACTTCTTAAAAAGAGATATATATTGGGTTATATACAATATAATATATATACAATCTATATATGGTTCATTTCTCTAAAAAATATATCTCTAAAAAAAGAGAGATAATAGAAAAATAGAAAAGATAAAAATAAATATTAAAGTTGTGAGAATTAGCTAGGTAAAAAAAGAGAGGAAAAAATTCCACAAGTAGTCATTACATTTTCTTCATCTTCTAAAAGGCATATATATTACTTAAGATTTTTATTTGATAACTTTGATTGATGTATGAAAATAATATGTGATTTTTTTTATAAATCCTTTCATTTGATTCCTTTCACGATATCATTATAATGCACCACTTTGAGATTTTTATTCTTTAAACATATGCTTACTATTAGCTCATTTCTATACATAAACACTTTCGCATATACCTTTGAATGAGTGCTTGAACCAATATGATCAGGCTATTGAGAGTATACTTTGTGATGTTAGAGTTGAAATCAATTATAATTCCTTATATTGAGATTGGGTAAAATTTATATTGATACAATTTTTATTTTAATATGGAAGTGATTTTCAAACTAATTATTATAATAAATCATGAATGTTTAAAATATTGAAATTACTTGTGCTATAGATTTTAATTATATACTTAAAAAAATTTAAAAAGCATGAGAATTTTTGTTTTTCTTATTCTTTTGTCCTTTTCCGTTGTTTTAAAAATTTTATTTGTTTGTGTTTATTTTCAATTTTATTTTACTTTTGATGTTTATAGCTATCATATCTGAAACCGCTCACAAGACTTAAACTCGTCCACTAGGGAAACCTAGAGGTTTTAAGTGTTATTATATATGCTAAATACAACTGTGTTAATCTATGAAAATAATTTAAGATAGTTTAATTTCTAGTTTTTGTTTTTATTTTTTTCCATTCTTGTTAAGAAGCTAGTCGAGGGTTATGGTAAGTGCTCAAAAGCACTTAATTTATTTTAATTTTATGTATGTTTAGTGATTATATAGATTTGTATTTTCTTGTTTTACTATTATTTTACACGAATCTATCTTTTCGAAATCACGGGTATGTTTTTTTTTGTTTTTTTAAGTATTTCTTGTATTAAAAAGATTCAACTTAAAAGAATTATACTTGAAGCACCCATTACAACTTAGAAGATTAAAAGAAAAAATTTGTAAAACATTATATATGTTTAAAATTTGGAAAAATAAATTACATAAAAATTAGGGTTCCAAAGTGATATAGTTTGAAGTGTGCCGCAACATGAAATTGTTGTAAGCGTGTCGCTATCCCGAAGGAAATAATCATTACATCCACAATATAATGTTGGATATGTCATGAAAAAATTATGTGCCATGACATGATGATAGTGGATCATGGTAAACCATGTACTTGTTGTGTATGATGCGACGTGAAAATATTGTATGTTGCGGCGCCAATTATTTTCACCCTATAAATAAGACCCTATTTATTTGGTAAAAAATATCTCTTTCATCCCATCAACTCTCTTCTAGCTAATTTATTACATTTCTTAGCTTTTCATAGTTTTTCTTTTAGTAGTTCAAAGTTGTTCTCTTGTTCGAGAGTTGAACAAATTTAGCTCATTAATGGCTTTTAGTTTCAATTCATTAAATATCACAAAAATTCTATGTGGAGGTTTTCCAAAAACAATTCTAAGAATTCTATTAAGATATATTTAAATATATTATTTTCTAAATATTTCTAAGTATTGTTTTACATGCTATATGTTTAATTTGTTTTTGATTTATTAAATTGTACATGATTGGCTGTAAATAGTATGAGTTATTAGTAATGTTGTTGCACTTGTGAAATATTAAAGTAGATAAAATATTTTTTATAAAATGAATTAAGTTTTATTTCATCATCATTTAAACTAATGTTTATAAATGAAAAATATATTGAAGAAGTATTTTTCATAAGAAACAAGAGAGTTAGATTTAAGATTTAACTTATATGAATTTGATTTAGAGTAGCACTTATAAATTTTTTGGTCTATATCAACTATATAGTTAGAGTAAGCTCTATTTCTAAGATTTTTATAAGAAGTATTATTGAAGATATATTGACGACATATCCTTTATAATAATTTTAAAATTTGAAAGTTAGTTCCACATACTTAAAAATATAAATCCAACTTAAACACCTTGATAAAGTTTAAATTGTTGGCCAACCAAGGTGGTAAGTTAAATGGTTTAGTAATTTCATAGAAAATGAGCACAATTTAATTAATTTTTAAATTGTCAACTTGATTGAAAGTGGCAAGTTAAAGTTTAATTAACAAGGAAAATAATCCCTACCTTAGGATATTTTCATACCTATAAGAAAAAATCAATAATCTTAATTCATATTTTTAATATCTTACTTAATATTGAACAAACATGATTAACTAACTAATATATCATATAAATTCTCCATTGCATGATAAATGTTTAATTTCTTAATTTCTTATTGAATCTATCTTTATTTTTATGTTATTAGTTTTGAAACTCAACTCAAAATAATCGTGGTAGGATGTTTAGGTTATTTAATTTCATTTTTAAATAATTTGTTGAATGATTTAAAAACCACATGAAACTGACTTTTGAAATATACTTGTCATTTTCTATAAGTTCCCTTACGAGTTATTTTATAAATTAAACAAAATTTGAACACCTAATTTTGGCACATCAAGTTTTTGGTGTAATTGTTTGGTAAACCGATAATAGCACTGAAAACTATTTAACCTTTGTAAGCACAACGACAGTATGATCAAACATACTAAAACCTAGAGTAGAAGATCATTTATGCTATAAAGAATCAAAATTGAACTTGAACACATTTGAAGGAAGAGGTTGTCAATTTGATGGAATATCAACATCAATCTTAGAGTTGTAGTCTCAAGGAATAGGCAAATGATTCAACAATACCTTTTGAAATTCATTAATTCTCTGAGAAATGTCATACATGATAGAATGGTTGGAAATCATGTAACCATCAAAAGTAATTTTGTTGCATAACCACCAGACCTTTTACATCATTATTGTTGCTGTAAGAGTAAAAAGTTTTCAAGATGAATTAGGAGGAAAAAAGTGGTTTGGAGGATTTAAAATAAATTATATATAGGTGCAAATATCCAGCTATTCCAAAAAACTCCATTTTAAACTCCAATGCCTGTGCTTCCATCAAATTGTAGTATGACACATATTATAAAGAGATGAGCTTTAGTTTCCATTTCTTCATGACAAAGAGGGCAATTTAAATATGTGATATTAATAAAATGGCTTAGCTTTTTATTTTGTACTCAAAGCCCTTGACAACATTTTCCAGATAAGTAGTTTGTGGCCCTTAAGAATCTTGGCTTCCCAATGTGATCTCTATAAACCATGTTGATTAGGAATATTTATGTTAGATACTAGAGTGTACTAAGCATCTTTGATAGTAAAATTATCCATTCTAGTACCAAATGATTCAATAGAATTGTGATCGTTCACTAAAGTAGGCTAAAGTTTATGAATTAAATAATAGATATTCAATTCAAAAACCTAATTCAATAGATTCACATTTCAATCTAAGAAAGTTTGGTCTTGGCATAAATCATGCAGAGATGTAATCTAAGAATGGTAATTTTGATGAAACTGGACAGGTAAAGTTTGATTAGGTAAACTAAGAATTCAAAGGTCCGGCCAAATATTGATATTTGAGCCATTTCCAATTTAAAGCAAAATGCCATCTTTAAGAGAATTCCTAGACCAAAGAAGACCTTTCCAAATAAAATAATCCAAAGGCTTTATAGGAACATTTAAAAAGGAATGATGTTGAAGATACTTTCCTGTAAAAATTTCACCCATAGTTTTTACTGATGTTTTAAAATATCCTATGTAGCCGTTGAAATCATTTCTCTATTAAAATCTTCAAACTTTAGAAAACCCATACCATCAAAATCTTTAGGCAAAGAAATGTTGTTCCAAGGTATGAGAGATATATAATGTGATTTATTTAAACTTCACATTCACTAAAACTTCCTAACACTATTATCAGTAGAATTACAAATTGCAATTGGTAAGCAAAAGGTACTCATCGAGTAAATGAGAATATTTTGTAGAACATTTTTGATAAAGTTGATCTTCCAATTTGTTATAAAAGTGTGGCTTTCCAATTGTCCAATCATGCCTTGTATTGTTTTTCATTGTGTTAAAAAATAGTCCTTGATACTATAAGTGAGCAATCGACATAGAGTATAAAAGCTTGGAAAATGGTCATATTTAATATCAATCTAGATTTGGTTAATTGAAAAGGAAGAACCATCCAAGTTTTTCCTAGTTACCATAAAACTAGCAGCAATGGGTTGCTTGAGTGATACATGCACTTTGAAGTGGAGATAATTACAAGTCATAATTAATTCCTCACCAAAGTCATCAACTTATACTAATTTCCCTGCTAGAGTAGCCAACATTATAGCATTTTATTTTTCATACCAGTAAAGTGAATACCATACTCTCATGAAAATGAAATTACATACTACTCATTAAGTTCATCAATTATGGATCACATATATAAAATCATACATATCTGCCTAAAAACTATGCATGTTATTTAATCAAGACAAATAATTAAATAATTCTCTCAAATCTACATAATTGCCTCTATAGATAAATTATTAGCCAAACAATTAATAGCATCAAAATTAGATTATATAATATAATTAAATTATAATTATAATTGAGGTAAAATATTAGATCATCACATGGTGAAAATTGGGTTCATATGATCTCTAGATTCATAAATTAATTACACATGATTGTGTTCATAAAGCTCATATTTTTCATAAAGAAAGACATAAAAATTGATAAAGAAAAAAGTAGAAGAAGAAATACAATCAATCTCTTGAATTGTAGTGTTAATCTCCTCTTTAATCTCCACTAAATTTGTGTCCCCTCTTGAATATTTTTGTATTTTCCTCTCTTTTTAGCTCCACAAACTGACCAATTTTTTTCTAATGATGGCCTCTTAGGGTTTTTGGGGTGATTAGGGGCTTAAGTATAGCTCAGATGTGATTTGGATCGTCAGATCAAAAGTTGAGATCAAAACAAGCAAAATTGACAATGCTAGCCAATCACAATGTGACATGTGGCATATGGAATTCACTAGGAAAAACAAGGCATAATGCATAGTAGGGAGACCAATCTGAGTCAATGAGTGCTAAGTTAGCGCCACACTATGCAACTTTATTTGCAATAACGGATGATGTGGTACACGGGTGGAATACGGGGAGCAATTGCGTGTGACACGTGGTAGTGGTGTTTGACCGAGCTCCAAAGTTGGATTGAACGTCATATTGACAAGTGGCACATGGTTCATCCTCCTCACATATGACGATCTACGATTCGTTGTTCTTACTTATGTGGCATCTGCATGGCCTGCCCAGTCAGCTCCTTTGCTTGTGTGGTAGGCTACATGGTAGCTCTTGATTGTCCCTACCTTAAAAGTTCATAAAATATCCATAAAAATTCCCAAAAATACTATTTATTAAATAAAATAAGTGAATATTAAGTAAAAAAGTGCGCAAATGACTCTACTTTCATAGAATCATCACATATACATAGTGTTTGTTTGTGGAACATGTTAATTGTGCTTAGAATATTAGTGTGTACTTATGTAAGGGTTACACGATAGTATTTAGATAAACTACATGTTGTTTCTGCATGATACATCATATGGTATGTGTATATCTTTTGTGTGTATAGGTTACAAATGTATAGTGAAGTCTTCTTGCCAAGTGTGCTTTGGGCAATGGTGATGAGTTTCTTATGATAAAGGATCAAATATGTTGTTGTGTTATTCATGGGAAAAAAAAACTTTACGATATCTTCATGATCATCTTATGTTTGATGAGATTTTGTAAGTAATTGTCCAGTGTTTTGACATGGAAAGCCAAAGAGGGAGAATCTAAATCCTATTGTACCATTGTTTGTGTGTTGGCTTCTCATGCACAAAACATAGTGTCTATTTTATTTTACTTGTTATTTTTGTCTTCTTTTGTGTAAGGATCACTTTGTATGCAAGCATGTTTATACACATCATGGGGTTGGTTTCCATAGTATGCATGCTAAGTGAAGTGTTGGTTTTCGACCAGTAAGCTTACGAGCCAACCAACATTGTCAATTTGTTTTTTGTTTGTTTTGGATTTGGGTATTTAAGGAAACTACTCAGCAATTTTTGGAACAAAAAAATGTGACTTTTTACCACCTCGCTACCAAGCTCGCCACCACCCTTGCCACCATATTTTACGAGGTGCTTGGTGAGGTGTTTGGCAAGGTGGCAAATTTGAGTTCTATAAATATCCCCCATTTCTTCTTATTTTATATCCAAAATAAGTAGCAAAGCTTTTTCAAAATGAGATATTGTTTTTATGTTTTTGAATCACTAAACCTCAAGTATTTTTGGTATTAGTGATTTGTGATTATGTCAACAAAATTGTGCATATGAGGTAGGAATGGGTACGAAGACGGTTTTTGATATAACCATCTCCGAACCGAATTAAAAAATCTATACCCGAAACCACCCGAAAACCGTTACAGTTCGGGGACGGTTTTTTACCCGCGGGTAATGGTTCGGGGTGAATATGAAAAAAAAACCGAAAAAACCCCAAAAAAAAAATATAATTTAATTTATTAAATATATAAAATAATTAATTTAATATAATTAATTTTAGGTACGAGTAGGTATGGTTTTTAGTATAACCGTAACCGAACCGTACCTGTTGTTTCATGTTCGGTTTTTACCCGTAACTGTCCCCATCCCTAAATTTTACCAGTTAAAAACTGAACTGCCAATTCGGATAACCGAACCCACGATTTTTTTACCCATCCCTAATATGAGAGGTAATTACTCGAGGTGGTCTTTGAGTCCTCACATCTTGGACTGTATATCTCTTGGTGGTTTATGGTAGACTATGTGTCCTTTGTCATTTATTGAATTTTCGTGTTTAAAGGATGGTTCTGTTGATTATGCACATCACTCCTTACTAATTATGGTTTATAATCACACACATTAGGTGGTGTTGGCTATTGGGGAAATCTAGCTTTGTATATTGGACTAGATCATTGCAAAAGTAGTAAGGAAAAGCAACAATCGATATTTAAGATGAAGGTCCTAGCTAATAGAGGTATTGGTTGTTATATTTTCTATTAGATATGTAATTGTTTTATTGATTAGTAGGTTATTTGAAATTGAGTGGTTGCCTTAAGTAACCCAATAATGTTACCACATATATAGGGTTTCTATGTGAGTTTACCTTGTTATATCGGATGTTGTGCATGCTTGAATGCTTGGCTGGTACAATCAGATTTTAAATGGTATACATATCTACATATTGAAGTTTAAACTCTGATTAGAAAGCTTTTATTATTTATTGCAAGCTTTTTGACTCTTGAATATTACTTCTACTTTGTATTGTATGTGTGAGATTTTTTTTATTGTAGTTGTGATTATTTATCAAGAGTTTATCTCTTGGTGTTTGCCTATTTGGTTTGAGTTCTTAAGGAGTTAGTATCTCCTTAACTTGATTGTAAATTAGTTCTTGGACTCCTTCTTTGTGGTAATGCATGATTAGATTATATATTATTATAATTTACCTTTTATTTGCATTTAAGTTAAATGTATGTTTCTAAGGAGTTAGTATCTCCTTACCTTGGAGGTGTACCAAGCATTGGACTCTTTATTAGGGTTTGATAATGTATGCTGTGAAAGTACAATCATTATTTAATAAAAATGTTCCTACGTACGATATTCATGAACAAATAATTTGCTTATAATTAATTTCTATATATATATATATATATATATATATATATATATATATATCAAGACTATTTTCAAGCCAAAGAAACTATCGAGTCTCAATGAGTTCATCTAAGGTATATCTCTCCTCTCGTACACGTTAGATTTTATATTAAACATATAGGAAATATTCTCAATTAAGTCACTCGATCCATTGAATGGTGTCTAGATCGATCGATCTTTATTAAAATTGGTTGAATTAATTTTTAATATAACTAGATTGATTGAAGTATTAACTCAATCAAGCAAGCATTAGATCAATTGAGATTAATGACTAGATTGATACACTTATTTCTAAATTAATTAATTTTTCTATTAGATTGATTGAGATTTAACTATATCGATTGAACTTTTCATAATTGATCGATCGAGCTTCCATACTCAATGGATTGAGCTAAATATAGATCGATCAAGGGGTCAAGTTTCAAATTTAAGCTAGCTAATTAGTATTTTTACTATATTGTCCTTATGGTTTTAAGCACTTCTAAATACTTTTAAGGAAAAGTTTGCAATTAACCTTTGACCTAGTATTTCTA
This sequence comes from Hippophae tibetana, assembly GCA_037013495.1. Taxonomy (NCBI): domain Eukaryota; kingdom Viridiplantae; phylum Streptophyta; class Magnoliopsida; order Rosales; family Elaeagnaceae; genus Hippophae; species Hippophae tibetana. The sequence goes on along the minus strand of CM072802.1, from coordinate 42,124,962 downwards.
CTCATGCTCTTTAATCGTACCATTGGTTCACAATTTTGCTAATCACATTCAAGCATTCTTTTCATTCTTTTCTACATCTTAATATCTCTCTCATTGTTTTGCAAAAGATTTTCAAGAAGACTTTTTCATTGATTTAATTCATCAAACATTTGTAATTGTGTTTGATGAGTTAATAAGCCTACAATATTTGTGATATTGTGGTTTTAAGTAATTTTTCTAGGGTTGCTAGTTGATTTTGTTTTATCTATTGATATGTTAAATCATCTAATTGGGATTATTCAGTATTAAATCTATTTTAGGACACACACTTGCGCTTGTGTTATTGTGCTAATATTTCAGGTACTAGTTGAATGGGTTTGATTGCTTGTGTTACTCAAGTTATCAAAATATTGGTTCAGATCCGAATTTTCTTGTAGAGTTTATAATGAAAGTAGTGCCTTGTAAGTAAATTAATTAGGGGCATTACCTTGGTGGGTAGTTTGAGCCTTAGTTTGTAATTGGACCTTATTTTCATAGTAGACAGTTAGATGGTCTGGTGGACTGATAGTTTTCCTCTTACTTCATTGATGTAACTTAGGTTGTTTCCATCTAAAAATCTCATATGTTAATCTTTATATTTCCACGTTACATTATTTACATGTGATTGCATGTTTGATCTTTCTGCAAAATTTTAATTTGTTATACTTTCGTTGATCATCTATTCACCCTTTCTCTAACTAATCTGATCCATAACTCAATAGAAATTTTCATATTACTATAATATCATCCACATAAACTAGTATTATAGTGACTTGCATTTTTTGATCAAGCCATATGAACATATAGGCATATGCCTTTGAGTTAACAAACTTAAAACCTCTCAAACAATAACACAATTTATGATACCATGCTCTAAGAGCTTGTTAGTTTGAAAATAGTGGAGATAGATGTCTCAAAAATTGGATATGGAGGAAACCTAAAGTAAAAAATGGCTATAAAAGAAACACTTGTAAGGTTCACTTTAGGAATATGGAAGCCACCCTAAAAGAATTACTCTACTATTACAAAAGAAAATTTTGGTCATCATCGTTAACATTTCTAAATTTCGGGAGACCTTCTTATAACAATCGAATGTCATTCTTCCATAGAAGTCCTTGAGAATAATGTTAAAAACCTAACTTCTAAACAAATTCGTTTTGGTGGCAGGCTACACGCTCAGTATTCATTTTCGATATTGACTTTATACTTGACGAATCCAACTCTTTCTTGACTTCCTTAACTGAGAATACTTTCCACTAGTAAGACAAGATAATCTTCTCCAAAGCTTTCTAAGATGGAAGAATTCAGAGAAGTTTGAATAGGAACTATCATGCACATTGAAAAAGAAGAAATTGATAAAGCTCGTAGCATCTATCTATCTAGCAAAAAATTTACATCCAATCACTATTTCTAAACATAGGGATTATTTTGATTCTCAAAGAAACTTATTCAATAGAAATTACTCATAATATGAGAAATGTAAGAAAAATTGTTTTTTCAACCCTTAAAATTTGAAGGGTTCTAAAAAAAAGATAGGGATGTTAGCCCTTTTGCTAGATAAAAAAATTAAAGATAGAAGAATCCAACCAACTATATATGACTACTTTGATTATATTCAAGCTTGGGATCAAGTCTTCTTTTACCAAAACATTAAAAAAGACTAATTCTTTACATATTCAGTTTATAGCTGGTAATTTTTAGCTTACCATAATTTTCCAAATTGGATTAGAAGCTAGTTTTCTTTCTTTGGTCATAATATATTTTTTTAAATGGTTATGCATCCACAAGAAAAATTTGAAAACTTAAATAAAATTGATTTAGTAGATGGAGTCTATGCTCTTTTCTTCTTCATATCTTTTTACTAGATCTCCTTAATAATGAAATGGGATTATGCTATTACATTTATGGACATTTTTTCTTGTCTTATGAGGCGTTCCTTGCTAGATGGTGGGAAAAGGCACCTTTGGATAAATTTTAGGACTTGGAATCCATTAAACTTTTCCAAGCCTTAAAATATATTTCTACAACATGGTAGATGATAACAAGGGTAAAATAAGAATGGACTTAATAATCGAACAAATGAAAAATAAAGGCAAGGGACTTAATATTTTACATCAATAAAAAATTAGATTTTTTTTGCCTCAATCTCAAACAACTCCAATAATTTTGATGAGAAACTAAATTGCAGCCTTCTGATACAGACCTCCATTTGGTGGGTTGTTTGCATAACCCAGACAGTCCTACTTAAAGCTAATAACGATCCTTCTTGGACTATTTGACTCATCTAGGACCTGTCTCCAAAAAGTAGGCCCTTGATCACATGCTTAAAACATCTTTATTAAAGATAATTATTAAAGTTTGTAATAACTGAAGCTGTGAATTATTAAGTTTGTTCTTCATATAAAAAGGTAAGACTGCTCATAGCCGAAGGCATTGTTTGTTTGTTTTTCTCTCTTTGTAATAAATTTTGAAATGTGTTCCTATCTATTGAATATAGGCAAAAAGTTTTATTTCTTTTTTCTTCTTCTTAATTTATAAATGAAACTAGGCAAAAACTAAATGTATATACCTTCAACAAAATGTTAACTTGACACCATATCTTTTAGAAGTACCTAACTAGAAAATTAAAATTTTGAAGATTTTTACAAAATTTGGATGAATGTCCCAATATAATTGTTAGTGCATAATTTGTATCGACTATTAAAATAGTGATATTTGGTCTAAAATATTTAACCACGGTATTTTTTAAAATCAAGATTTTAGGGTTTTGGTCATGGTCTAATAAAACCCATGACCATTTGTATAAATGCATCATCGATTTTTACCAATAAACATAACCATAAGTTGAATTATAAAAATTACTTAAATATATATAAACAAACTTATATAATTATAATTATTATTTGACCGTGATCTAATTAAAATAATAATCTCGATCGTTGTAAAACTGAAATCAAATAATATATTGTGTGTGTTATTAGTGCTAATAGATGGAGGTAGTACCCATAACTTTATAGATCAAGACATAATCTCTTACTTCAAACTACCTATAGGAAAAGTAAGAGATTGGAAGTAATGGTAGCCAACCGTGAGAAATTAGAGTGTGTGGGGAAATGTTGCAATCTCATTCTCAATATTCAGGGCTGCCCAATGGTGTCTGACTACTGTGTGTTACCTGTGGCAGCTTGCCAACTGGTGTTAAGGGTTCAATGGTTGGAAACCTATCCAGATGGATTACAAGAAGCTCACCTTAAGCCTCCACACTGAGGGAAACTCCCATACTCTCCAAGGGTTGGGAAAAGCCAATATGTCTGCCCTAACCAACAAGGAATGCAATAGTCTACAGGGGACAGGGCTACTCTTCCAAATAAGACCCACTGATAGACACAAGGTTTCTCCTCAGACATATCATCTTGAAATAAGGAAACTATTGGATGAAAAGATATTTGACCCATCCACTTGCTTACCTCCTAAAAGGATGCGGGATCACAAAATTTCCTTACAACTTAGCTCGGGGCCAGTAAATGTGAGACCCCACATTATAAAAAAAATGAGATAGAAAAGATGGTACAAGAACTCTTAAAGTCCCAACTGATAAAGCCAAGTAACAGTCATTTCTCTTCACCAATGTTGCTTGTTAAGAAGGTTGATGGAACTTGAAGGTTTTCTGTCAACTACCGAGCACTGGACGCCATGACTATCAAAGATAAGTACCCTATACATGTCATTGATGAACTCTTAGATGAACTTCATGGCACCAAGGTTTAGTCCAAGCTGGACCTAAGATTAAGTTATCATCAAATTAGGGTTCATGAAGATGACACCCATAAGACAGCTTTTAGAACTCATAAAAGCCACTATAAGTTTTTGGCGATGCCATTTGGGATAACTAATGCCCCAAATACTTTCCAAAGTCTCATGAATGACATATTCTAACAATTCCTTAGAAAGTTTGTCTTAGTTTTCTTTGATGACATACTGGTCTATTCCAGCTCGTGGAAGGATCATATCTCACATCTACAATCTGCCTTACATTTTTTGACTACTAATAGCTTATTTGGTAAAGAATCTAAATTTCAGTTGGGTGTAGCACATATGGAATAACTAGGCCACCTTATTTCAGAACGAAGGGTCTTAGTGGATCTAGCCAAGATTCGAGCTGTCATTGAATGGCCCACATCAACCTTAGCAAAAGGTGTGAGAGATTTTCTGTGGTTAGTAGGTTACTACAGAAATTTCATTCAATATTTTGGAGGAATGGCTATTCCCTTAACTCAACTATTGGGTAAAGATGGGTTCTATTGGCATGAAGCAACTGTAAAAACCTTCCAATAGCTAAAGAGAGCCCTCACCTCTCCCCTATCCTATGGTTTCCTGATTTTGCACAACGATTTATGGTTGAGTGTGATGCGAGTGGCATTAGACTGGGGGCCATTCTCAACAAAGATAATAGGCGAATGGCCTACTTTAGTGTTGCCCTTAAAGGGTCAGCACTAGCACTGTCCACCTATGAGAAGGAAATGTTGGCTATGGTAAAGTCTATTCGCATATGGTGTCCCAATTTGTTGGGAAGGCACTTCACAATACATACTAATCAAAAGAGCCTCAAATATTTATTAGAGCAAAGAGTCACCACCCCAGCACAGGCACATTGGTTGCCTAAGCTCATAGGCTATGACTACAAGATTGAATACAAAAAGGGAACTGAGAACCAAGGGGTTGATTCTTTATCCAGGGTAACAGAATTCCAATTCCTAGCTATCTCTCAATCTCAGTCAGAATTATGGCCCATCCTCCAATAAGAAGTCCAACAAGATGCTTTTTAGGAGAAACTGATAGGTAAAGGCTCATCTGTAGGAGGTCCTCAAATATGCCAACGAGATGGAGTTTGGTTCAAGGGGAACAAGGTATACCTAAGCTCTACATCATCCTTAATACCTAAAATATTAACGGATTGTCATTCATCACCCATTGGAGGACACTTTGGTTTCCACAAAACCCTATCCAGAATTAAGTAGAGTTTTTATTGGCTCGACATGCACCAAAAGATAAAAGAGTTCTTGAGTGAGTGTGAAGTATGCCAATGGTGTAAGGTGGATTGCATGAAGCCAGGCGGGTTGTTACAACCCTTACCTATTCCTATCCGAATGTGGACTGAGATCTCAATGGATTTCATAGAAGGATTACTCCCCTCCAAAGGAAACAAAGTCATTCTGGTAGTGGTTTACAGGTTGACAAAGTATGCTCACTTTGCAGCTATGAAACATCCTTTTACTGCACTTATGGTAGCCAAAGTATTTGTGGCCAATGTGGTGAGGTTGTATGGCATGCCAACTTCGATAGTCAGTGATCGGGATAAGGTTTTTATTAGCACATTTTGGTAAGCATTGTTTAAGTTACAAGGTACCCAATTGAGCATGAGTTCTAATTACCATCCACAAATGGATGGTCAGACTGAGGTGATTAATAAGATTTTGGAATAGTATCTACGTGCTTTGAGGGTGATCAACCAAAACAATGGGTTGAGTGGTTACCGTGGGTTGAGTTTAGCTATAACACCTCCCTACAGTCATCCACCAAATGCACACCATTTGAAGTAGTTTATGGGATTCCTCCCCTTCAACTGGTGGCTTACATACCAAGTACCTCCAAGGTTCCCACTATATATGAGTATTTGCGTGATCGAGATACCATCATATGGGAGCTGCACCATAACCTTCTACAAGCTCAAACCCGCATGAGGTGTCCAGCCAATTAGAATAGAAGATAGCTTTCCTTCCTAGTAAGGGATTATGTCTACTTGAAACTACAACCCTATCTGCAGACTTCTATAGTTTTTCGCTCATCCATAAAGCTTGCTCCATGCTTCTTTGGACCCTATGAAACTATTGAGAAAATTGGCCCAGTAGCCTACAAAATTGCTATGCCTCTAAACTCCCAGATACACGATGTGTTTCACGTCAACATGTTAAAGAAGCACGTAGGAACTCGTAACCCTACCATTCCTCAGCTACCTCCAATCTCAAAATATGCAACAATTATGCCACAGCTTGAAGCTATCCTAGAGCGTCAAGTGATTTAGAAGGGTAGATACCGACCAAAACTTGAAATTTTGGTCAAATGGGTGGGTGGGAGCTCCAATCGAGGTAGCTACTTAGGAGAATGAATGGTGTTTTTCCAAGTCCTACCCTGACTTCATCCTTATGGACAAGGATTCTAAAAGAAAGGGAGAAATGCTACGTGAAGAATCGAATCAGGAAAACCTGTGCGTAACAGCAGGCGCACATGCAGCACACGGTGGGTGCAGAACGGGCGTAAGGGGATCACTAAGAAAACGGTTAGGTGACAGAGTTGGTTAGCATTTTGGAGCCATTTTCTTAGCATTTTTCTTCTTTTTAATCATGCAAATGTAAGGCTATATATAGCCCTAATGATTGGTATAAAATCAAGAAGAAATTAACCCAATTATCTCTCTTTTCTCTTAGCTATCTTTCCTCTCTTGCCTTTCTCGTTCTCTTCTGTAGAATTCTGCAAAAAAACCTTAACAACACACTAGTCTAATTGATATCTTAGAGCCATATTTTCCTAGTGTATGGAAAATTTTGTTACTTGTTTCTTTAATATGTGATTGTAAGTTTGTAACTTCAAGAATAATAAATACAATCTTTCAAATAATATAATATATTGAAGCTTAAGTTTAATACAGTTGTCGATCTTATTGAAGAAAGGAGCTCCAATGTTTGGGTGATTCTGTATTTGTATGAGACTGTAAGACTGATTTTTAGCTTCAAGCAAAAAAATTGAAAACTCTCTGGATATAAACTAGTTATATTGCCTAACGGTTTTTAACTTTACTTACTTTCTTTCTCTATAATTTTTTGCGACACGGTAGAGCCCTAGTTTTTGTGTCCTTCTTTGTTGTTAGTCGCTTTTTTTTTTATTTATCTGGATAGATGTGGAGCCTAAAGGTGTATATTTTCTTTTCCATCCCTCGTAAATATAGAATAGATAATTTAAAACTTTAATCTCTTCAACTGGTAATTAATATGATCCATGATGCCTTTTAAACTTGATATTCTTGTGCAGTCATGTTAATTATCTGTTTCAATTGCATTTGCTTTGTTGTTTAGAAAGCTGCTGAAGGCTTGAAAGAACCAGGACTAGTTGTTTATGAAGAAAATGGTCTTAATTATGCAGTTAGCTATAGGTCTAAGGAGATTCATGATTCTGAGACATTTGGAAATGCTAGAAACTTGAGAAATATCTTAGGAGGGGATAAAAGAGTTTGGTATAGTAAGGTACGTTTGTTCTATTTTTGTGTTTACTTATGTAACTTTCTTTATTCTAGTCTTCTTTATTCAAATATTAGAAAGGCAATGATGACAATGGTGCAGTTGTATTTCAATTTCGGCAAAAGAAACTCCATACACGTCTAGGGAGAAGGTTTGCATATAAAATAATTAATTAAATATCACAATGAGAATGCAAAAGTTATTTGCATGGATGTGCAGACTAGTCTAACTGATATCTTAGAGCCATAATTTCTTAGTGCATGGAAACTTCGTTAGGTGCTTCTTTAATGTGTGATTGTAAGTTTGTAACTAGTATATTGAATATACTGTTCCAAATAATATATTATATTGAAGCAAAGTTTAATGCATATGTAGATCTCATTAACATGAAATAGAGCTCTTGATTCTGTATTTATATGAAATTGTCTTCAAAAATTCAACTTGTTAATATTTTCATAACATTTCAAGTTTAAAACTAAAAGTTTCTACTTGCACCAGGTGGAACATCCCCCAATCTCTATGATCTAGTGAATGAAAAAATGCAACCCGATTTTGAATTCATTACCTTTGTTAACAGATGGAGGAATTTAGCAGCTAAAGCAAACAAAATGGAACATAAAAGAGGAAGATGCAATATAGATGGTTATCGATAACCTGCATGAGCCCATCAAGGAAGTGATAGTGTTAGGAGATTTCCAAACATTCCCTCAACTGTTTGAACACATGCAGAGGAGTATAAAAGATGGGTCTATCACTTTCCTCAGGAACAGTTCTAATGGGGGAGAAGGCAAGCTGAAGAATACCCTAATAACCCAGCAGCCAACTCAAGGATCAAATTAATGCGGTTCAAGCACAACAGAATGCACAGAGACAATAGAGCAACCATAATCAACAAGCCATCCAAGGGGCCGGTCCCTGCCCCCAACCCACTCAAAAACCTCCTTACCCCCGCAAAACCCAGCACAAGCTCCGCCCAGACCCGCTTATAACAACGCTGCGCCTCCGGCCAATTATGATCCTCAGTTGCAACAAGGTGCTCCCAAGCGACCCTAGGGACCCAATAGAGCTCACTACCCGCCATTACCCCTATCCATTCCTATCCACCTGGAAAGCCATTTCTCTGCCCAGAGATAAATCACTCCCCTGGCCTTCTGGTCTCGACTATTTTGAAATCTATCTATTTCACTGATACGCGGGCCATACTATCGAAGAGTGTCATACTTTGTGTGATGTCATCTATGACATGAATGATGAAAATCGTATCAATTGGAATGAAGTTAAGGCATACCTTAAAGCTACCAATGTCACTGAAGTCAAAGGGGACAAGTCACTACTCAGGAACCTACACCAGTACAAACTAATCCAGGACCTTCTGCCAGCGCTAACACCATCCGAGCTTGCACTACCGCTCGAAGAAAGATGCATGTGAGACCCTCTCAAGTTCTGTAATTCGAAGGAGGTTTTGAGAATGAAAAATTTTGAAGAAACTTTCTTTGTCCAGAGGAATCGAAGTTCCAAAAGCAGCCGAACTCACTATAGAACCATACCTCCTCGCTTACGCTCAATTCATTACCGCAAATTCGCTTTTTTAGGGTTGAAAAGGTGAAGAAAGAAGAATGTATACGAATGCATCGGTAGATGAAATTACCTTTTTTTAGAAATCCTCTCGTCACCTACTAGTGAGCCGGAAAACTTAGGGACGTCTCTCATTCCTCTTCCCCCATTTGACAACTGTATCTCAGAATGTTCGGATGATTCTCTGGAACTAATATATGCTTCAATACTAAAGAATGGGGATATCTCGTTGGGAAAAAGCAGAAGAAAAGGATGACTAGGGAACTCTTTCCGCTAGATTCCTTTGACCCATTCCAAAATGAGAATGTTTTTATCTTACCATAGGGTGTATTGTCTATTTGGAATGGGTCAAAGGAATCTAGCGGAAAGAGTTCCCTAGTTATTTTATTGATTGGCTCTCCGCATTCACATGGACTACTCACTTGAGGGTGGTTGACACAAACATGGTTATAATAAGTATCTTGGATACTATTAATTAAGGGGGTGAGCATAGTGCTAAAGGCTTATTCAAAAGAGGGTCGGGGGCTATGAGCATCCATAATTCGAACCCAAAGAAGATAGAAAGAAAGAGAACAAAGCGAATATCCATGCAATACGAGTATATAATAGCATCCAATAGTTTAAAACTCTTGATTCTCCCCGTATCCATTAATACATCTACAAGCCCAATCTTCTTATTCGGTGAGAACAATAAGGGATACTTTTTCCATCTATTTTGAAAGGAAGTCTTTATTTAGCAGTCAAAGGTTTCCATGGTGCATAAGTATATATAATTGAACTATCATCATAGCTATATTTAAGACTATTAATATGATTAGGTGCACTCCACATCACAGACTTGAGTTCAAGTTTATGTTCATCATAATTCAGTAACCTCTAAAATTGCAATAAATTGATACTCCCACTCAATTTTCCCCATACCAGTATATGTAGAATAGAACAATGGATTAAACACATAGGATGTTTTTGTATCTCAAGTTTTTGAGACGTCAGTTTTGAAAATAAAGTAATCATTTTTTTTATGATAGCATTTTTTTGATCCGACTTGAGATGACCTACAGTTATCACTCACGCGTTATCCTTTGGGCCTTACCCTGAATCAATAGTCATTTTAGTTGATCCACTCTCTCCAACTCATTACTATTAGAGAGAAGGTGATATTCTTTTGGAAGGAAACCAAAAGCAGCATACTAAGAGTGGTGATACTCATTCTTCTATTTCTCCAAATGAGGATCATCATATGTAACACGAGGTTCTATTTCATACTCTCTTTCATCCAGCAGTTTTATCCAATCAAATCTTATCATATGCCAGATGTTACGATAATATTATAAACCAGACTCTTTGTGGATAGTGGTTCAAATATTCTCAAGTGCATGTATTTAATATTTTAGAACACTTTTATTAGCTATTGCTAATAAGGTTTTATTATGTTTTAGTGCATATATATAAACTCTTAAATGTAATTACACTCTTAATTTTAATATAATATGATTTTTAATATTATAATTTATATCGAAAAATGGGTTTAATTGAGATGTATATGGTCACGGTTTAAGTGTAACTGATACAATATACATATCATTTGGTCACGGTCTTTAATAAAACTGTCGCGAAATAGTATGTTTATGGCCTCAATTTTTATAAAACCGTGATTAAATAGTATATCTATGACTTTGATTTTTTAAAGACCATGAAAAATAGTATGTCTATGGCCTCAGTCTTTTATAAGAATGTGACTACATGATATGTCTATAGTCATAGTTTTATAAAAGATCGAAACTAAATGGTATGTTTATGATCTTAATTTTTTATAAAACTGTGATTTATGTCTATGGTCTTAATTTTTTATAAAATTGTAATTTATGTTTAGGGTCTCGGTTTTAACCAAAACCATATGTAAGAAGAGTCTATGATTTCTACCACTAAGATCTTTGTTTTTATAACCATTATAGATCTATAGTCACGATTAAAATTAAGGATATATATCAATTTTATTGGAGTGATTCACAAAGTAAGTTTTTGTGAGTACATTACAATTTAGTTGTTGTTAAACAACAAATTTACCGCAAAAAAAAATTACATTCATAATAACATGGCCGCGTGGAATCTGTACGATTTTTACTTAAGTAGATAATATCATTTCTAAATTTGAAATGATGTTTTTATTTATTCTAAATATTTAAAATATTTTACTGATCATTTTAGGATTCAAATTTCCTCAACCATTATCATTTTATATAATTTAATTATTCATATAATTTTATATTTAATTTATTAAGTTATAAATATATATATGATAATTTTAAATATGTAAAAAATATATACTTTTTATTAAAAACCATATATATATATATATTACTTGTGAATATAAATTAAAAATATGTTATGTAATTAATATTTTTGGAGGAATGTTATGTAAAATATTATAGGACTTTTTATTTTTTCAAATACACCTTTATTTTTTTAATTTTACATATTGACATACTATGAAATTATATTAAAAGCTTATAAATATATGAAGTGTTTTACTCATACTCATTAATAAACATTTTAAAATCGAATATTGACCTCCTATTTACATGCCTCGGCTAATATTTTAGTGTCATTGAGCTACAGTTTTGAGCAATAATATTACATTTTTAAATAAGGAGTATAAGATATTTGTAATTTTAAAATTGTAAAATTTTCTAAAAATATGAAATTTCTGGAAATCTCGGAGCATTTTTTAACAATTATGGTTAGCTGTTTTAAATAGAATTACTAGACTTAGAGTCTAAAGTCAATTTGGCTGTATTTTTATTAGATACAAATGTATCGGGTTAGTTTAGTTATATCAACAGCAACACAGTAATCTTTTTGTTATTTTTTTTTAATAATATAATTATTTTTAAAATAAAAATATTAAATTATTATAAAAAAAAATAAAGTAAGTAAATTGTTTTTGTTCACGTAATTAAAAATATGTTTGTTATATAATATTAAATACCCTCATTGTATAACTTTCATATAATCATGTGTTTAAGTGAGATGGTATTTATAAAATAAAAATTGTAATTATGTAAAAATTTAATACAACATGAGCGTGAATCAAAATTATATTTGACATTTTGTTTAGTCTATCTAATATTTTAATTATAAAATTATGTGTCTTAATCTTTTCTTTTATCTAAAATTAAAAATACTTTTTTTTTAATTTCTAGATATTAATTTAAATAAATTTTTATAATAAAATTATTTTGATATATAATCTACATAAATTAAATTAAATACAAATTATTTTATCAAAATATTTGTACTCATTTTTATCTAAATATATTATATATGTTATCACTAAATAATTTAATAAAATAATTATAATATAATTTAACGTAATTATATTTAACATATTTAATACTCTATATAAAATGTGTTAAATGATGTCACCCATTTTTTTATTAAAAGAAGTTTCAAATACGAAGTAGTTTTATAAAAATATTGGTTTGAAGTAGAAGTATGTTATCAAAGTGTGTTTTCCGAGCTACAAAAGAACTCTAAACATTATTTTCTTGTTTAGTCATAAAGCACTTTTTTACGAAATCAAAAGTACAAACAAACACACCCTTAAATTTGTTATCGTTAAAGAGTGAAGATAATTTGAAATACATCAGGTGGCGGGTTATGTACCGCTGAGGTAACTAAGTTTAGAAACTGATATCCCATTTCATATATACTATTGAAAAGTTTCAATTTAGTACCCTCTGGTTACATCCAATTAGTACCCTAGTTAATAAAATGTTAAGAAAATGACAATTTTCTTAACAAATAAATCTATGAGAATATGAAATAAACGTGGATAAAATAACAAATAAAATTTCAATAGAATTATTTCAATAAAAAAAAAAGAATAACAATATTCACAATCAAATATTGCAAGCTCTTTTGAGCTTGCTTTTTTCCCTTCTTTCTCCTCTTCTCCTCTTTCTTTTCTCTACATGAAGTCTTTTATAATAATTAATTTACTAATATTATAAAACTTCATACCTTAATTTACATATAAAAAACTCTCATAAGCTTTTCTATTTTTATTCTTTTTCTTTGATTTGTAATTAATATAATTAATTATCATTTGAATAACAATTTTCCACTTAAAGATTGAATTGAATCTTTCTTCATAACTTAATCAATTAGTTACTTTTCTAAGTCTTATCACTCTTGCAAACTAATTTAAGCTAAACATAATTTTAATTTTTTAATAGTCACTGTCTTTGTTAATATTTCTGTTGAATTCTTGCTATCAAGTATATTCAAAGTATTAACACTTCATCCTCCAATAGAGATATGATAAAGTGATAACGAGGTTCAATATGTTTAGTTATAAAATGAAATGCAGTATTCTTTTCCAGATGTATCGCATTCTGACTATGACTTTAGACAAATTTCTTCTCTTCCTTGCTTCCTAATCCAATTAATAACCCTTGAAGCCATAACAACTCTTTACTAGCTTCTATCTTTTGTAGTGGATAATGCATTAATCTTATGTATCTATGACATTCAATTAACATTTATAGTATCCAAAGTGAACATATAACTAGTGGTGTTCCTTTGGTGATCGACTTTCATTACAAAGTCTGAATGAACGTACCCTTGTACTTTTAACTCTCCTTTAGTAAAGTACAAATACTTATTTTTGGTGTCTTATAAATACCTCAAAATCCATGTCATTGCTTCCAAATGAGTCTTTATTAGATTTGACATAAACCTAATAACAACTCCCATTGCATGGCCAATATTTGGTCTTGTATAGACCATTGCATACATAAAACTTCCAATTTCTAAGGCGTAGGGAACCTTAGTTATGAAGCTTTTATCTTCCTTTGTTTAAGGACACTGATCCTTGGATAGGCTAAAGTGACTTGCCAAGGGTGTGCTAACTGTCTTGGCATTGCACATGTTAAATCTCTACAAAACATGTATGATGTACTCCTCTTGAGATAATTTCAAAGTACCTCTTTGTTTATCTCTAGTGATTTTTATCCCAAGAATCTTCTTTGTCCGTCCAATGCCTTTCATGTCAAATTCTTTTGAAAAATTTTACTTCCACATTTTGATCTCCTTCATAACTGGTCTTATTACTAATAAATCATGAACATAAAGAAGTAAGATGATATAACTGGACATATATATCTTAAAGTAGAAACAGTGGTCAGTGTTACACTTATGAAAACCTTCCATGTGTATGAAGCCATTGATCTTCTTATATGACTGTCTTTGAGCTTATTTCAATCCATACAAGCTCTTCTTCAGTCTGTACACCTGACTTTTCTTGCCCTTTAAAGAAAAACCCTCTGGTGAGTGCATGCATATCTCTTTTTCTAAGTCTCTGTGAAGAAATACACTCATCATATCCAATTCTTCAAGATAGAGATCTTTACTAGAAACAATGTTGAAGACTGAAGAGCAAAAATATCGGTGCAGTCAATTCCTTTACTTTCCTGGAATCCTTTGACAACTTGCTGAGCATTGTATCTCTTGGAACTATCACGCTTCTCTTTCACCCGATACACCCATTTGTTGTGAAGGGCCTTCTCTCTTATGGGTAACTTTGTTAGTTCCCATATTTTTTCAAAGATCAAGGAATTTATGGCATCTTCAGTCTGACATATTTCATCATAGCATTCAGGTTCTCCTCCAACAGTCAACAACATATAGTTCACGTATCTGCTATTAGATATATATGGACTAGAAATCCTTTAAATTGTAAGAGTTGGAGTAGGAGGTTGAGTTGTGTCAGATAGTTATATATTGCTTTTTCTAACTACTTCTTCTAATTGAGAACTATCAAATATCTGCTTTGTCATAGAACTATTTGGGACATCGTCCATATCTACATATATTGGCCCACTCTATTTTGAGTTGCTAAAACTTGCACTATATATGTCCTTATACATCACTCTTTCATTGAATATCACATCTCTAATACTAATCATCTTTTTGTTTTCATCTTGATCGGTGATATGAAAATATGCTATGCAACCAAAAACTTATAGATGTGAGAGTTTTACTTCTATTTTGCTCCATACTTTCTCTAGTAATTTATTTTCCAATGAAATAGATGGGCCTCGATTGATCAAGTAAGCTATTAAATTAAATGATTTTGCTCAGAAATACTTTGGTAGGTGACATGTGCCTATAAAACATGTATATCTTGTGATTTATTGGAATTAATTAAATAAATTAGGTTTTAATATCGTATTTTAACCCAAGTATTTTATAAATATTGTTTTCAAAATTATGGGGTATGTTTTTATGTATTTAAGGTATTTTTAGAATTAAAATATTCAAATAACAAAAGACTAATCAAATCTCACAACTAGGGGTATAATTTTCATACATTGAAGGACCTAAATGCAAATAAGATACATCAAGAAGGGGTCAAAATATCAATTTGGAAAAACTAAGGGCATGCTACGGCTAGATTATATATGTGTTGTAGCACAACACCCTTGGGATAAATCTTATAGAATTAGAAATAAAGTGGCATCGCGGCATGAGTCAACGAATGTTGTAGCTCAAGTATGTGGATATGCAAAGTAATCTCCATATTTTTAGTATATATCTATCCAAACTATTCCAAATTGTAATTACAATGTAACTCTTTTACTATAATTTGTAGTTATGGCGAACAACAAAAAAAGCCACAGGTTAGGCCACATAATGAGCCTTAGATTATATAGATTGTAGACATAAAATATAATGAAAATATATTAGATAGAGAAATTAAAGGCTAGAGTCAATATAGGAATTGAAAGAGGTAATTAAGGAGTTGTTCTTCAACCATTGATATTAACCAATAATATTCTTCTTCTTCCTCCTTTTAATCTTTTATGTTTTCTATTTATTTGAATTATGAATCTACCTAACTAATTTATTGATGTGATTATGAGTAATTTTCAAGCTATAGACTATGGTTTTAATTGATAAAATATTATAATGATTTTTGGATAACATCATTGAGTTTTGATGTGTTTAAGTCTATGATTAAATTCCACAACTATGCATGTATGACTTAGAGTGGTTAACTAATTCACTGCATATATATGTTTAATACTAGTTTAAGATATTACTAAATTATCCTAAGAATACATCAGTTTTCCCATGTGACAATCGAGAATACCTACCCCTATTTATTTGTTAGTTATGATATTTGCTTATATTCTATTTGAAATGGTACCTTATTTCTTAGTGATAGTGTGACAAGTAGAGTTGATACCTTCGATGACGGTTGCTAAGAATTGTGATCTTGTAAAGTCTAGTTATCTCCTTTTTCGTATGTAATGTGATGAATGAATTTTATCTAGCAATTATGAATAGGTCTATATTATGATTTAGGATTGATTTATGGAAATATTCTACTTTAATTAAAAATAAGAAAATGTGGGTTAGAAGTCATTGTCGACTAATGCATAGATTGCCAAGCTATTATTGTTAATTCAAGGTTAGTTTTACTATTGATTTATGATATAATGGGTTAGATAATAGGTCAATGGTGAGGATTGTTCCATAATTACATATATCTCTTGATTTTTGTGCTCAAGTATCTTATTTATTATTTTATTTATTTTCAAAACTATTTTCAAAACCCCTTTTTTACTTTATTAATAAACTAATAATTAGTGATGTTTATTGTAACATTCCTCGTGGGTTTGACAACTTTTATTCTTAAATTATTTATCACTTGTGTGGTTTGATCATGTATACTTGCATGTTTCTAAATCTATTAGTAGGCCTAACTACATACACGTGCTTTTGGCTCTCTTAGTCAACGCATAATTAATATGCTTAACTACATGTGTTAAGGTATACTTAGAACAGTTCTCTCCATTTTGATTCTGTGCTCATAGGAAAATGTCTTGAATATGGTGTCTTCATATTCACCACCATTGTTGATTTTGAGTTTTTTATCGTTAAACCTATCTCATTCTCAACCATGGCCTTCCCTATTCTAAAAGCCTTAAACACTTTGGACTTAGGCTTCAAAAAATAAACTCATACATTCCTAGAGTGATTTTCAATGAAAGTCACCAAGTAGTGTTTACCATAAATGGACGAGACAGTCATTGGTTTGCAAACATTAGAGTGAACAAGCTCTAATATCACTTTTTTCAGGGTTTTGAAACTTGTGTGAAAGCTAACTCTCTTATGATTTCCAAGTTTGTAGTCTTCACACATGTTAATTTCAATTGATTGAAGACTTGATAATTTTAAGCCCTTTTCACTCATGTTATCAAGTCTCTGGTGCCACAAGTTGGGATCATTGTTGCCTGCAACAACTGTAATTGAATAGCGTGCTCTTACTATCATATAAAAAGTACCACTCTTTTTCCCACATGCAATTCCATTGCACATTTTGAAATCTTCCAATCATCATCATGAAAATTCGTGGTATAACCTTCACTGGTCCATTGCCATATTGAGATTAAGTTTTTCCTCGAGTTGGGAATATGTCTAACATCTTTCAACTCCTATATGGACCCATAACTTAATATTCACTGTACTTTTACCAACAATATCACATGTTTGATCATCACCAAGGTATTCATTACCAAGGTTTCCAGGCACATAGGTCTTGAAGAGTTCTTTTTGTGAAGTAGCATGAAATGATTATCCAGAGTCTAACACCTAAGACTCTTATTTACTCTCCAAAGAGCATATCAATGCATCATCTCCTCTTGAGTTTTATGTTACATTTATTCTACCTTTACCACTTCATCCTTAGGTGCACTATTGCATTGATTTTTATAATGTTTCGTCTTCCAGCAATTCGAACACTCAATGGTCTTATAGTTATAAGAATTATTTAGATTTCTAGATTTAGAGCTTTTATCCTTTGATCTGTCATGATAATTTGATTTACAATGTACATTACCTCTAGTTCTTCCTTGAGACTCAGTATGCGAAATTGGGGAGGTTGAAGCTTTTACTCGACCCTCCTTGTGACATTTGTTCATTGAGGACAAGATTGAGAACATTGTCAAATTTTAACTTATTACTTCCTACGGAACTATTCACTGTTGTGATTGTAGCATTTCATCTATTAAGTAGAGATGATAAAAGAATCAAGGCTTGAACTTTCTCATTGAAATCAATTTCCATTGAACTCAACTAGGTTGTGAATATATTGAGTTGATTTAGATATTGACCTATTGACACACCTTCCTTTATCTGCATATTGAACAATCGCCTCATAAGATATACCTTATTTAAGGCTGATGGCTTCTCATATATATTGGATAAAGTTGTCATAAGACCTATCGTGGTCTTTTCCTTTACTATGTTAAAAGAAACTTTGCATGATAACGTCAATCAATTGGCTTTGAGGGTTTTTCGGTTAAGAATAGCCCATTCTTCATCTTTAATTTTTTTGGCGTTTCTCCTGAAAGAGGTTGATATAGATTTTTTTATGCAAATAATCCTCTATTTGTATTTTCTAGAATCCAAAATTTGCACCATCAAACTTTTCAAGTTTTACATTTCCTTCGTTAGCTACCTTTGCTCACACTCGAGTATAGTTGTCTAT
Organism: Hippophae tibetana; assembly: GCA_037013495.1. NCBI lineage: Eukaryota > Viridiplantae > Streptophyta > Magnoliopsida > Rosales > Elaeagnaceae > Hippophae > Hippophae tibetana. The sequence continues at coordinate 42,106,518 of CM072802.1, read as the reverse complement.
GGATCGTAATCTTTTATCAAGGCTCTAATACAATTGTTAAGAAAATGATAATTTTCTAAGTAACCAAATTTACGAGAATATAAATAAATGTGGATAAAATAACAAATATAATTTTAATATAATTATTTCAATAAAGAAAAGGAATTACAATATTCACAACCAAATTGACGAGAGTATTAAATAAATGTAGATAAAATGACAAATAAATTTTTTCAATAAAAAAGAGGAATTACAATATTCACAACCAACATGATCTTTTAATCTTTTTATTTAAGCTTATTTTTGTCTCTTTTTTCTTTCGGGAGTTCTCATCTTTATTTTTTATGCACAAAGTATTTAAAAATAATTAATTTGCTTACATTATAAAATTTTATACCTTAATTTATGTAAAGAAAACTCAAGCACTTTCCTATGTTCATTATTTTTCTTTCCTTTTTCTTTGATTAATGTAATTAATTATTATTTGACTAACATAAAATAGTTTCAATTTACTACCTTAGTTTATAACTTTAATAACATATTTTTTATTCACAATTGTTAATACTAAAACCATCAAAGTAATAGGAGTCCTAAATTAAAACACTTTAATAACATGAATGAAAATGATGCTAATTTTAAACTTAGGTACCTGTACCATTCCCATAATTAACACATGGATCAATTTTCACTGTTGTTTTCTAGAGAGTTTCATTGGGGGCGACACAATGTATATTCCCCTGATAATTCACCGTTTGATTTAACTTTGAGGTGATGTTTGGTTGGAGGGAATGGAAAGGAATCAAAATTGAGACATTTCATTTGTGTCATTCCAATTTTACCCTCACCCCAAATATAACCCTAAACTCAAATCCTAAATCCCCAAACCTAAAACCCAAAATCCTAAATCCCAAAACCCAAAACCCTAAATCCAAATCCTAAAACCCTAAACCCCAAATCTCAAAACCTAAAACCCTAACACCTAAATCACAAAACCCTAAATCCTAAACCCTAAACCCTAAAACCCAAAACCCTAAACCCTAAATCATGAAACCCTAAACCCTAAATCCCAAATCCTAAAACCCTAAACCTTAAACCCCAAAACCCTAAATCCTAAAACTCTAATCCCTAAACCCCAAATTCCAAATCTAAAACCCTAAACACAAAATCTCAAATTCTAAAACCCTAAACCCTTTTTAGAAAAATAATAATTTTAACCCTAAACCTTAACCCACAACTATAGCCGTAAACCCTAAACTCCAAATCCTAAATCCCAAATTCCAAATCCCAAACTTCAAAACCTTAAACCCTATTTAGAAAAATAATAATTTTAATAATATATATTTTTTAATTAAGTAATAATTATTTAGAAAAATAATTATTTTAATAATTTATTTTGTCTAATGAAAAAATAGTAATTAAATGACATTATTTGAACTTTACTGTAATCTTAATTCCGAGCTTGATTCCAGTGGTCAAACCAAACAACATTGTTTCTTTTCCATTTGATTCCGATTCTGATTCCGATTTTGATTCCATTCCACGAACCAAATGCCACCTGAGTTCCTAAGAGAGAAATAACTTCAATGAAAGCTACAAACTAGTCTTTTGACAAGTGTCCCTCCACTTGTTAACCCAAAATCCACATGCTTTTGCAGTTTCGTTAACACGTATCAATACCTATAAGCTTTGCAATTCTATATATACATTTAATACTAGCTTCTAGTCCTCATTAAAAGACTTTCAAAGCTAGGTTAAGTTGCTGAAAATTAAAAAGGTTTTGCTTATTGCTAAATATTTTGTGTTGTACTTGAGTACTAGATAAATTAATGGCTACAGTTGGGAGGAGCTTGGCAGCTCTATTATTGTTTCTGAATTTGATCATGTATCTTATTGTGGTGGGTTTTGCTAGTTGGTGCCTCAATAGATATATCAATGGCAAAACTAAGCACCCAAGTAAGTGAATCCTCATTGTTTAAATCATTTTCTAATATTTGTCATTAATTCTATATAATTAATTTATAGATTTTGGAGGAAATGATGTAACAATGTTTTTTTTTACATTCTCAATAGTGGCTGGAGTACTTGGAGTGGCATCAAAGTTGGCTGGTGCAAGCCCATATAAGAACTTGGAGGAATGACAGTCTTGGTGTAGCAGGGTCGTCATCACTAGTGGCATGTTGATGAGTGCTCAAAAAGTACTAAAATTATCATGATTTTATGCACATTAATTGATTAAAAATATATATATTTATATAAATTTGTCCTTTTCGGAATCACGGGTATTTTTATTGTTTTTTAGGTATTTTCGCTTAAAAACGTAACTTAAACACTCAAAGAGGAATACTGTAGGCAATACATCACAAATATATTCAAAAATAAATGAGGAAAAGTCAACAAAATGGAAAAATTAGACAAAATGGGTCAAAAAAGGTCAAAAATGGGTCAAAAAAGGTCAAAATGTCAAAAAGGAGGAAATCGTGCCGCTAAGCTGCCCAGCACGCCCAGTCCCGCACACGCTGCATTCCCTTTCCACACACACCGCGTGCCCCTGCTGTTTTCTGCGGGCGCCGCTGCCCATCTGCGCCCCAATCCGCGCACGCCACCTACCCGCTGACGTCATCTTCACCTACTATGCGTTTCCTCCATTTTTTTATCATTTTTTCACCCACTTTTTATTCTTTTCCTCACCTATAAATACCCCAATTCTCTTCACTTCATACCACATCTCAAAACACATCTTCCCTTCTCTTTCTTTCTCTCATTTCTTAGTTTTTTTAGTTTTTCTTAGTTTTTAGCTTTTCTTAGTTAGTTTCTCTTAGTTTTAGAGTTCTTCTCTTTTTGAGAAGAACTAGTTATGTTTTTGTAATTTATTTGCTTTTTGATTCAATAAATGGGAGTGAAAATTCCGTTTGGAGGTTTTCCAACAACGAGAATAGCTCGAAGTATTGTAAGGATTTTATTTTCTTTGTAGTTATTTTTTATGCTTTATTCTTATATTTTATATTTAATTTAACATTATTGGCTGTTTGTTTAACATGATACAATAATAACGTTATTATGCTTGCGAAATATTAAATAGGTAAAAATCTCTAAAATGAATTGATTTTATTTTTATTCAAGATTTTATATTAAGAATGTTAGAGAGAAATATATTATTTTTCATTACAAACTTAAATCTGAAAATTAGATTTTAAGGTTTAGTTATCCGGTCTGATTTAGAGTAGTGATTTTTTATTTGTTGGTACAATCGCCCGGTAGTTAGAGTGAAGCTCTATTTCAAAAGTTTTATAAGAATTATTATGTGAAAATGTATTGACAACATGTTTTCAGTAGTGGTTTTAAAACTTGAAAGTTAGTACTCGGATAATTAAATTCTTAGGTTTAATTTGAACACCTTGAATAAAGTTTAAACTATCTACCCCCACCAAAGGTGGAATTTAAATGGTTCATTTTCAATCTCTTAGAAAAAAAATTAATTTAATTAACCAAATTAGTTATCAACCCCACCCATAGGTGTTAATTGATTTGTTTAGTTAACAAAGAATATCTAACCCTACCAAAGGTGGTATTCATATAAAAAGGGAGAATCAATAAATATCAATTCATATCTTTAATAACCTAAATAATATGAGCAAACATAATTAACTTAGTTATTATATCCATAAATACTCTACCATTATAAATGATAAAATTTGTATAAATGTTTATTGAATCTATGTTTAATTTTACGTCAGTAGATTAAGAAACACAAAACCCAAAATATCGTTACAGGATGTTTAGGATTTAATTTCGTTTTTAAAAGTTTGAATAATAAATTAAAAACCACATATATTCGTTCCTTAGATCGACCTTGAGAGTATACTTATCATTTTCTACGAAATGATTCGTGTACTTGCGAGAGTTTTATAAATATAAAACCAAAATATTGGCAGAATCGTCGATGCCAGTTATCACTCATCACATGGTCACTTACTGCTCTAGCCTTTGGGTAAATTTCAATTACAAATACAAGGAAGTCATTACACAATAAGCACTTAAATTAGTCATTCTGAATGTATTCATATGATACAGATTGGCATGCAAGCAAATAAATGTAGGAGGATACAGAGGATGGAGACTAAGGGTATTGGAGGCCTTCATAATAATATTGACATTCACACAATTGATGTACCTGATGTTGATACATGCTGGTTTATTTAGTAGCCGCTATGGTCCTGGCTACCGTGATAATGACTATGTATAAGGGACTGATCCTATGCATAAGGATACTACTACTGCTGCTGTTCCTGCTGGCTCAAGGGTTTAATTAATCATCACCATCAACAACCAATTAAGAAATTAAGAAATTATTTTCCTTTTTTTTTCGTTTTCTTCCTTGTTTGGCAGGTATCTTCATGCTTTGATTTCTTTGTTCTATTTTTTGTTTTATGATCTAGCTAACTATTTTTTTTTTTTTGTGTAAGTAAATCGACTCTTTCCATGTGTGAAAAATGGTACGGGAAGTATTATACTGTTAAAGTTAATTTTAATATTTTATTTATTAGATAAGGTAGCACAAGTTTATTAAACAATACAAACCCATTACTTTATCTAATAAGTAGCGAATTAAAATACATTTTTGTTTAAGTTGAGAACTTGATCAACTCTTGCTCTTAATTTGAGCATGTTGCTAAGACAATTTTGGCATTCTAGCATCATGTTCATAGATTGTATCCACTCTTTTAACCGTTTAATGGTGAAGTTTTCTATTGATGGATTAATGAAAATCTAATACATGAAAAATATGATATCTTTGTCATTTGAGATTAGGGAGAGGCAAACAGAGGAGTCCACTTCTGCTAATTAAGGGGGAAGTTTAATTTGTACCTTCAGAAAAACACATCATTCAATACAAGCTTGATAAAGCAGGAGGGCATCAAGTGACCATGTATATGGTATTTAGCTTTTACAGGACTTCATTAAAATTCTCCTAAGAAACAAGTTAAAAAGGTTTCCACTATGATTTTAGATGAAGGTTCTTAGTTTGGATAGCCTCCATTTTTCTGCCCGTGTATTTGAACACAGATATTACACACCACTACACCGATGTATATCACTATGTGTTACGTACGTTTCCAAAAATTTATTCATTTAAGTGGTTTTATCTTCCTAAATGATGTTATATTTTATGTACACGCGATCATAAGTAAGTAGCTGTAAAAAAAATGGTTTAATTGTGTGGTGACGTAAAAGATTGTTTGGCTGATTCAAGAGCATCTGAATGAGTTAAAAATAGTGTTTATCAAGAAGAGCTCAAATGAAAGGGCCCAAGTGTGATCAATTTAACTAAAGCAATTGATCAGTGGCACGTGTGGTTACATTAGGAGCCTTGGATGTGGATTACATGCAAGATATATTAATTTTGGTGTGCAAGCAAAGATAATTGGAGAAGTGTTATTGAACACAAAATATTATCGATTAAATGATTGTGAGATTTTGCTTTTTTCTTGATTCTTCGTAAAACTTGTGAACTTTTAAAGGTATTAAAACTTGTGAACTTATAAAGGTATTAAACACTATGGCGTGCATTTAAGAACTTAACATTGTGGCCTTTAAGAGCTTATTGTTACGTCCCGCTCGAATTGTCCCGCAAAATTCAAATAAATGGTGGTTACCTAAAGGATCTAGACTTTTCTACGTGGGAAGTTTTAGAGTGGCCTAGAGGTGTTTAGAACAAGCTAGAGTTGGATGGACTCAACTCAAGCCTTGACGACCCTAGAATGCTCCATAATACACTTGAAGGTGCTAGAATGGGCTGAAATATTCTAGAACGTGCTAGATGGTTCATGAAGGATGTGGAAGTTTTTAGAAGCTTGCGGAACATCCTAGAACGTGCATGAAGGAACTAGACACTCCTAGAAGACTTTAGAGTTGGTTAGAAGGTCCTAGAACCTTGTGGCATATTGTACATAAACTAGAACACTCTTGTACATTCTAGACTTAGAAGGATCTGAAAAGATGTGGCATTGTCTTAAGCTTAGTGCCACACTATAAATAGACCTATTGGTCTTCATTTGTATTCATCTTAGGAAATCTTGGAAAATCGTAAGATAATCTCTCTCTAGAGCAATACAAGGCATTCTTTACAAACTCCCTCTCTAGTTCTTGTTTTGCTCTTGAATCCTCTCAATCTCTAAGTCTCTTTCATATGTCTTTGGAGAATTCGTTCGGGTGAAAGGCAGGCTTAGTGCAACAGACCGTACTAAGTGCCACACGATCGCTGTTTGAAATTTAAGGTCGTGACATTATGAAGGCTTGGAAAGTCTTATGACATTTCAATTAATCCCTCAATTTGATTTCTAAATTCTTCGATTTAATTTCTAAATTCATCTTTCTCAATTTATTGTTGGGTTTTAAGGCTATGACTTTTTGGGTTGACATTGCTTTTTTGTGGTTTTTTAAGATTAGTTATTTGGGGTTTATATCACCTTTGTTGCTCCATGTCTTCTTTTTTAGCTTGTGCACTCAAAGCAAGCCTAGTTATGAGGCAAAGTGCCTCACCCCTATCTTAATCACTAGCATTTTCAAATGGTGGCATTTTATAATCTTCACTTTCACTTTTGGTTTCCATTTCTCCATTCATACGTATAATCATGGTCCTCTTGATTGGACATTGTAAAGTTACATGTCCCAAGCAATGAAAATATTTAATATCACGATTATGAGTTTGAATCTTGCTTTTACCAATCTTTTCCATGAACTTTGTCCTTTCCCTTAGGTTTTCCTTCCTCCAATTGGATTTCCATGTATTAAAAGAGCTTCATTTTTACAAGGAACATGTTTTCCTTCTCTTGAGTTGTCTTTCCACTTTTATAACCATGCCCACCATGTCCTCCAAATCCATAGCTCCGCCATATTGGCAATTGTTTGGTTTAATCCATTCAAAATTTGAGTCATAGTAGCTTTTGTTCTATGTTGGTGCAACTCATAGCGTCTTCATCTCTTTATAGTAGTCATCCATGGTTTTAGTCTTGGGTAATTCGTTGTAATTTTTGTTGCAAGTCCCTAGAGTAATTCGTTGAATAAAAATAAAATCAATTTATTTTAGAGATTTTTACCTATTTAATATTTCGCAAGCATAACAACGTTATTATTATATCATGTTTACAAACAGCCAGCAAAGTTAAATTTAATCACAGACAAATTAAATATAACATGTAAGAATAAAGCATAAAAAATAACTATAAAGAAAATAAAATCCTTACAGTATTTTGATGTTATTCCTGTTGTTGGAAAACCTCCTAACGAAATTTGCACTTCCATTTATTGAATAAAAAAGCAAATAAATTACAAAAACATAATTAGTTCTTCTCAAAAAGAGAAGAACTCTAAAACTAAGAAAAACTAACTAAGAAAAGCTAAAAACTAAGAAATGGAGAGAAAGAAAGAGAAGACAAGATGTGTTTTGAGGTGTGTTTAGTTATGAAGAGAATGAGGGTATTTATAGGTGAGGATGGAAAGAAAAAGTGGGTGAAAAAATGATTAAAAATGGAGAAAACGCGGAGTATTAAATGATGATGTCATACTGAGAACGTCATGCTGGTGGACGCAGATGAGGCATAGGTGGACGCAGATGCGCGCAGATGGGGCCAGACTTGGCGCAGATGGGTGCAGGCGCACGCGTTACTGTGTGCAGTTGGGGTAGATGCTGGCACGGCACGTGAGTTGCTGGGCGCGGCTGCATGCGTGATTTCCTCCTTTTTACATTTTTGACCCATTTTTCCAATTTTTCCATATTTGTTGAATTTTCCTCATTTATTTTATGAATATATTTGTGATGTATTGCCTCCAATATTCCTCTTTGAGCCTTTAAGTTACGTTTTTAAGCAAAAATACCTGAAAAATAATAAATATACCCGTGATTTTGAAAAGACAAATATATATAAATATATATATTTTTAATCAATTAATGTGCATAAAATCATGGTAATTTTAGTGCTTTTTGAGCACTCATCAGTATTTTAAAGCACTAAATATTACATGATTTATTTACATGTTAATGTCAAAAATAGATTTATATTTGTATAATTTTATCACTGTTTTAACAAATCTATGGTTTCAGAATCATGGATATTTTTTTTTCCATATATTTCTAGATTTAAAATGGTTCAATTGATAAATACTTGAAGAATTGTACCCGAAGTACTCAATTACAACCAAAAAGTATAAAAATAACATATGTAAGCCTTATATATTTTCCAACCAGATGTAAGGGGGTGAAACAAGAAAATAATTTGAAGAAAAGCAATTTAGCCCGGGCCACAGCAGTGATTAATATGTACCATAGTGCGGGTGTACTGGATAGTAATTTAAACACATATAAATCAACACATGTCGTGGTAATGGAAAACGTGTACTGAGGCCCGTGACCTCACGATCCACTTTCTTCTTCTTTTATCACTATTTTTCGAACTATACAACCCTACCTTACTTATAAGCACACCAACTCAAGCCAAGAGTTCAGAGTCTTCAAAACAATTCTCTAAATTGTTATAATTTTTTCTAGGTTTAAATTTCTTAGTTTTATGGGTAGTTTTTGATTCAATAAACAATATAAACATATTCTTTTATTTTTAGAATTAATTTTATATTGATCTAAATGTTATTTTTAATATATTGGCAATTTATTGACTTGCATATGTGGTCGAATATTACTATGGAATATTAGTTATGTTGTTATGGTTGTGAATTATTAATTTAGTTAAATATTTTTATAAAATAAATTGATTTTTTATTTCTTCATTGAAGACATATGCAATGTTTATTATAGAAAAATATATTGAAGACATTTTTTTTAATAAATTTGAAACATGCATGAAAGTTAGATTTAGGATTTGATTATCTAGATCTAATTTAGAATTTATATTCTATTTCAAAGATTTTTCTAAGATTTACGATTGAAAAATATATTGAGAACATATTTTTCATAATAGATTGAAAATATGAAAGTTAGTTCTTAGATAAATCAATCTTAAATCCAACTTTGAGACCTCGAGTAACATTCTAAATTATGTGCTCTATCCATAGTAATGATTTAGATGGTTTGATATTTTCTTAAAAAATAAATCATAATTTAATATTAATAAATTGATAGATCACACCTAAGGATATTAATTGGTTATTATTAATAAAGAATTTGAGCCCCATTTACAAACATTTTCATACAAAAAAGGAAACATTACTAATATTAATTTATATTTTTGAAACCTAATTAATGTGAGCAAGCATAATTAAATAACTAATATACCTCACAAATTCTCAATTGAGTGTTAAATATTTATTTGTCTAATAGTTTTTGAATCGATTTTATGCTTAGTTTTATATCAATATAATAGAATTTTCAAATCCCAAACATAAGTGACAGGATATATAGGTATATTATTTTTTATTTTTAAATTTTTTAATGAATTTTAAATTCACCTTGAAAATATACTTTTCGTTTTTTACAAAGTAATTCATATAATTATGAGCTATTTACAAAATACAAAATTTGGGCATCAAGTTTTTGATACCGTTGTCGTAGAGGAATAATGTTTTTAAATTTTTATTATAAAAAATATTAAAAAAAATTATTTTATAAATATTCATGATTTATTTTTAATTTTCAAAACAATTTTAAAAAATATCTTATTTATTAATTAACTAAGATATTTTATTTATTTTTAATTAAATTAGTTTTTCAAATAAAAGGAAATAAAAAGAAATAAATAAAAATAAAAAATAAAAAAGGATGGACTATTTTCTTTTATATATTTTAACTCAATTCTTTTTAATTTTTATTTCATTTTTATTTATTTTTGTTAAATATTTTATTTAGTATTTTTGTGTACTAATATGTATATATTGTATGATACACACCATTAACTTGTTGTAATTAAGTATTAAACTTGTATTATTATTGTTTGTATCGTAAATTACTATATCATAAATTATATGTATAATAAATTATTTGTATCATATAATGTTTGTATTATGAATTGTTTGTAATATACAATGTATATTTTTTTTACTTGACAAGTGATTTTAATTTATTGCTTTCGTAGTTTATACGAGATAGAAGATCCTTATAGTATCCTATTACACCTTACATAGATAACATTGATAGATCTAAAGAACTATTGAAAAGGCTGGACATTGAGATCTTATTACACCACTTAGGGAGATTACTATAAAGGAGTATGTAAGGCCAGTTATTGGAAATTCTATTGCCTCAATCCAACTGGGTGAGGTTGCGAGGAACTATGAATTAAAAAACATTGATTTTTCATAGTATCTTCCTTTCATGGACTGCCTAGTGAAGACTCTCTATCTTTTATTAAGGACTTTTACTCAATAGGCTAAACCTTCTCTCTCGGTGCACTCATTGAGGACAAACTGAGAATGAAGTATTTCCCTTACATCCTTAAGGATAAGGTAAAGACTTGGCTAATTTCACTTGTCCTAAGTTCCTTGATGACCTGGGAGGATGTATTTAACAATTTATGAAAAAATTATTTTCCCATCCGAAAATATCAAAGCCAAGAGCAAAGATAGTTATTTTTTCTTAGATGGAAGAAGAATATTTCCACGAGGGTTGAGATAGGTTCAAACTATTTCTCATTTAATTTCCTCGTCATAGCTACTCTTTGAGGCTACAAAATCAATTTTTCTACGATGGATTGACACAATAATGTCAGTTCATCATTGAAAATGCTACTGGAGGAGCTATAGAAGAAAAGACTACCTTAGAGTTGTAAAATATCTTTGAGATGTTGGGTGCTAATTTTCAATAGAAAACCTTATGAATGAAATGGGTTGGAGTCTATGAAACAGACTCGAGTACTAAAGTAAGTAACTTTCATAACTAAAAAAAATAAGTTGCGCTTTTCACTACATATACCACTACCAATAAAGAACAATATTGATGGTATAGTACATTAGGACATGGTACTAATACTTGTCCCTAGTAAGGAGAAGCAGTTGTTGAACCTGACTAGGTCAATGTATTGGAGGGGTATCAACAAAGGCCTATGTATGAATCCAAAGCAAGTATTTATAACCTATAGTGGAGAAATCATCCTAGAGGCCAAATAACCTTCCATTTTCCCATAACTCTAATCCACACGCCCAATAGTACCAATAATAAGTTCCACATAATCTTTCTAATAGATCAATTCTTGGGGATTAATTGAATTCTTTTACTCAAATTAGCAAGGAAAACCAATCAAAGAATAATCAAAGTTGGATTCCTTGTAATTATCTGTGAAACGGGTGGAGGTACAAGTTGAGCAACTCACTGAACACTTGTAGAAGAAAGAAAAAGATTAAAAAATAGTCATGTTGTAGGGACATTGATTTTACAAAATAACATAATAAATAAAGTTCCCAAGAAATGTATTGCTAAAGACAATAAAATAGTCATGGATAGGAAGGAACCCATTATCTTTATTTTTAATTTTTATTTATAGTTATAATTATAGTTATTTTTATTTTATTTTGTTATAACTAGAATATTATTCAGTTTAAGTATTAGGTTAGTTATAATAATAATAATAATAATAATAATAATAATAATAATAATAATAATATTAAAAAGAGAAACGTCTAAGATTGAAAAATTAGTGATTTATTTGCACTTTAATGTCAAAAATAGATTTTTATTTGACAAACACTTGATGAATTGTACCTAAAAATAACATATAGATGTTTCTCTGCATGTTATGTATTGCATGTGTTATGAGTGAAGGATTGCACTATATATTGTTTTCTGACATGCATGCATTTAGGGGGAGTGTTGCATGAAGTCAAGAGGAGTTGTGTGCTTTTCATGTGTTGTTTGCCGATCAGTGTTCACCTATATGAAGGTAACATAATAATATCTAATTTAACTTCAAACTAGGTGTGTGTTTGTTTCGTGTTTGTAGTTTATAGGTATAGAATGAAGTCTTCGAGCTTCTTATATGTTTGTGTGTAGTGGTGTTGAGATCCTCATATTTTAGAGTGACAAAGTGGATGAGTTGATACATGAAGATGGCTAGATCATACAAAATGGACACACTTGGTTTAAGTGTGTATTTTATGTTTGGGTGTGCATTGATGTTTTGTTCATGGGAACAAACATCCTCAGGTCATCTTCATGATCATATCATGATAGATGTGAGTATGCATTTAGTTGTGCAGTGTTTTGACATGAAAATCCAAAGAAGGAGATTGTAAGTCACATTGTACTCTGTTTCTATGTGTTGGCTTCTCGTGTGCAAAATACAATGTTTGTATATTTTTATTCAGTATTTTGTCTTTCTCTGTATAAGATTAGTTACTGTGGATCAGTTTCATGTACACATATAGTTAGAATTATTATAATTAAAATCATGTTTTCACACACCATGGGATTGATTTTTTTTACTATGCATGCTAGATCGAGAATGGAGGATTTTGGTTCGTTTCAAGTATGGGTATTTGTGGATATTACTTTTCATTTTTGGAAACGAAAAAAAAATATTTTTAACACCTTGTGAACAAGTTCACCACCACCTTTGTTACCACCTTAGACATGGTGATTGGCTAAGTGGTTGGTAAGATGGTTGGCGAGGTGGTAAGCCGAATGTTATAAATACCCCTTCATTATTTATTTTTTTAATTCAAAAAATTATCAAAATTCTTTCAAAATTTTTATTGACTTAAATTCTATATTCATCAATTATTTTGAACATGTTTCAATAATTATGATACATTTGTGTGAGTATAGAATATTAAGTGTTTCTCTTATATACTTTTACTACAAAAAGAAATCTCATTTTAAATATTTTATAATTATTGATGATTAGATGGATGTTAATTTCAGTCAATAAGATCATATTTAATGTTTATAAGGTGTTCTTTGAAGTAATTTTTCCAAGTTTTTTATGTGTTACCCATTGTGGCATTTAGAATGTCAAAAAACTAATGCAAATATTGAGGATCAGTCAGGTGCCAATTGTGATTGATGATTAGTTATGTAAACTACGTCCGCATTTCGAAGTCTTTACGAAGCTCACATTAATATCGTGGTTTGGTGGACTAAGATTTATTTCTTCGACATCGATCTGTCAATGCAATCAATCATACCCTATATAATCTCTATCCTGTCAATTAGGACAATGGCACCTGCGCCCACTTTTTTGTATGAAACATTTGGAATGATGATAGAATTCATAATTAATGTGTCTCCGTATTATTAGTACGTATAATTAGAATCATAATTGTATTCAATAAGAAACTGACACACAATTCTAATTGTGATATAATTGTAATGTATAAAAATGTTTTTTATATTTGAGAAAAAAAAAACATATGCATTTGACCGGATCAGATGGCAGTTTCAAGTTTTGGTATTTTCTTCTTCAAACCGTTAAATACTCAAATAAGTTCTATGCTGTTTGCAACCAAGTCTAAGTTAATCACTTGCATTTGTATAATACCAAATTTACAATTAGTAAGGAATATTGAAAATAATCAATTTATACTAAAGACAAATGTTTCAATATTATATTTTACAAGTATGGATTAATTAGTTAGGCCTGCCTTTTCTCCTTGGCATGTAAAGCCATCATGTATATGCCGGCTGCCAATTGATAAGCCCAAGTACTGAGCATAATACTACAGAAATTTTCAACAATATAAATTTACAATATTTTAAAGCTTACGCGTTCTATTGAGGTTGACTCAGACAAGATTGTTTTGTCTATAAAACCATGTAGCTCATTCATGTGTTTCTCACTTTGCATTTTAGTAAGCTTCATTAAGCAAATTAAGACATTCTTGTTAACATGTCTCTCATTTCAAGAACAAAGATTAATTCTTTCTCACCTTACCATATATAAAATATGACTACCACTTCTCAATTGTTTTTTTCTGTTTGGATTGCTTGCTATAACTTGTCATGTTGTTTTAGCATCTGATCCCAAAGATCTTCAAGATTTTTGTGTAACAGAGTCAAACGGTTCAAGCATGTGTTGAAACTTAATCCTATTTAGATAAGTGATACAAGAGGTCACATAACTTTTACGAAAAAAGTACTTTAATTTTGTTGTTTTAAACTAAAACGTTTTAATCTCATAACTTTAAAAAAAATGTATATTTTAATCCTAAAAACTCAAAATTATATGATTTATGTGTATCATTTTTAGGACTAAAGTATATCCTTTTAGGATTAAAGTATATTATTTTAGAATTAAAGTGTACATTTTAAAAAAATTATAGGATTAAAATACTACGGTCGAAAATTATAGGATTAGTACGCTCATTCGTATAAAGTTATAGGACCACTATTTCCGTTCTTCTATTTTATTTTCTATAACAAAACGAACTAACATTACTTGCTAGTTACTCTAAGATTTTAAATCATGTGTTTTTATATTATAAATTACTTGCTTATGGTGCAGTACTAGTGAACGGTCGTGTCTGCAAGGATCCAAAGCACGTCGAAGCCAATGATTTCTATTTTAGTGGTCTTTATCTACTTGGAAACACATCAAACCCAAGCGGTACGCGTGTGACACCAGTGAATGTAGCTCAAATTCCAGGACTTAACACACTTGGAGTCGGGTAGATTATGCACCATCGGGCATTAACCCACCACACACTCATCCTCGTTCTACAGAGATTTTGACAATTTTAGAAGGCACTCTTGAAGTTGGTTTTATTACTTCTAATCCAGAAAATCGTTTAATCACAAAAGTGCTTAAGAAGGGTGATGCATTTGTATTCCCAGAAGGGCTTGTGCACTATCAACGTAATGTTGGAAATGGTTATGCGGTCGCTTTTGCAGCTTTTGGCAGCCAAAATCCTGGAGTTATTACAATTGCCAATACTGTGTTTGGATCAAAGCCTATGATATCTTCTGATGTTCTTGCCAAGGCTTTCCAACTAGATAAGAATGGTGTCGAGCATATCGTAACCAAGTTCTAATTTGACATTTCCTCATAGATCTAAAATGTGATGGTGTTTAATTTGTTTGTTTTGTTTAAATGCTTTCATGATTCTTTGTTTTTGTATTTGGAGGTTCTTGCAATGTAACGAAGTTTGTCCATCAGTTAGTATAATATTTCTCTTTTAAGTAAATTTTTAATATATTATTTATTCGGATCATGACGAACTAAAATGTTTCAATTTTATTTTATTTTACTTTCCTGTTTTTTTTTTCTCAAAATTAAATAAAAATCTTGAAAACATAAAGTAACAAAGTAACATTATAACGAAGGAGAACATCGTAAAGCAGTGATGTCAAATGAATGAAAATAACTAATTTATTGATGATCTCACAAGAGAGCAAATTTTGTGCTAGTTTCTCATATAATTAGTTAGTAATTGAAAAATTGAAAAACCAATACTGAGTCTGTCTGATTGGCAAAGCTTCCTCTGAAACCCCTATCAAAAAATCGTTATTAATGAGAAACATGGTGAGAGATTCATACCATGCATTAGGAGCTTGTTTTAATCCACAAAGAGCTTTATTTAGTCTCAAGACATGATTTGGAAAGTGTGGGTCTTCAAAACCTTTCAATTGTTCTACAAAAACTTCTTCTTTAATAATTCCATCCAAAAAGGCAATTTTAAGATCTATTTAATACAACTTAAACCTTAAAGAGTTGGTAAGACCAAGTAGTTTGATAAACTCAAGACGATCAATAGGAGTGAAGGTTTCATCAAATTTTAGATGTTCTTAAATTTTAGATCCGGTATGCATGACTGTTGCTAGAATTTCCTATGAATATTCCAAGCTTACTCCTATCTTCAAACTTAAGCAAGTACCAATAACATGTTTGTTTGGAGCTCTAAGGAAAAGTTACCAAACATCATTCTCATAAATTGGTTAAGTTCTTCCTACATGGAGTTGACCCAATGTATGTCCTGTAGGGCTTCTTTTACAATATTGGGAAGAATAGTTGAAGGGAAGCACATGTAATTCAAAGTATCTTACAACTGATGTATTGTT
Source organism: Hippophae tibetana (assembly GCA_037013495.1). NCBI lineage: Eukaryota > Viridiplantae > Streptophyta > Magnoliopsida > Rosales > Elaeagnaceae > Hippophae > Hippophae tibetana. The sequence goes on along the minus strand of CM072802.1, from coordinate 42,090,545 downwards.
TTAACACCTTCTTCCATATTACGAATGATGTTGTTAGAAAAATGAGTTTTGTTTACCCACTTAGGAAGTGACAAGTCTTCTTGATCACCATCTCTTTCATTCTCGAAACTTATGGGAGGTTCAATGAGATTCATTGTTGGATCAGTCTCAACATTACCATGGTACTGTCTGAAGAACACTAGTCACCAAAAATACCATTGTCATTTGATTAAATAAGTTTAGTAGCACTAGAGTCATTAATCACAACATTGATTGACTCTATCATGGTAGATGTTCTTAAATTTTAGACCCAGTATGCATGATTGTTGTTGGAATATCCTATGAATATTCCAAGATCACTCATATCTTCAAACTTATCTAAATTTTCTCTATCATTGAGAATAGAATACGTGCTACCAAACTACAAAGATGCTTAACATTTGGTCTCTTTCCTTGCACGAGTTCATAAAAAGATTGAAAAGTATTTTGTCTTATGAAGCATCAGTTTAGAGTATAGCATGTAGTGTTAACTGCCTCTGTCCAAAAGTGCTTTGCTAGATTCTTACTAGCAATAACCCTATCCATCACTTGAATTACCTTATTTTTCCTTTTAACAATCCCATTTTATTGGAGTCTTGGGAGTAGAGAACTCATGTTGAATACCCATTTCATTATAGAAAGCACTAAATTAACTTAGAATTTTCAAATTCTCTACCATGGTTACGTTTGATTTTGATAATCGTATTGATGGATTCAAACTTCTCATTTTGTAACTTGATACATAAGGTCTTGAAATGATCAAAGGCTTCAGATTTTTCTTTGAAAAATATCGCCCAATTATATATAGAAAAATTGTCTATAATAACCAATATATTCTTTCTTCCTCCTATCTGGGAGTTTGAATAAGACCCATCAAATCCATGTGAAGAAGTTAAAGAGGTCTAGTGGTAGACAAGTGTTGGTTTTTCTTGTGTTTAATTTTGCTTTGTGTACCCATAAATGTGTTTTGCAATGGAGGTGATAAAATGGAGAACCCAAACAACTTTGAGATTTGAGATTTTCTTCAATAGTTTATAATTAACATTACCAAGGCATTGGTGCCATAATTCTTCGGTACTCAAACTTAGCCTATTAGAAACAACATTAGGAGAAGTTCCAACAATAAAAATTATCATCAGATCTAACACCTTTGACCAAAGCTCCACTCAACTCATCATATACAATATGATCAATATGAGTAAACTTAACAGTGTATTTGTTGTCACAAATTTGGCTGATGCTATCAAGGTTACCGTTGAGTTCTTACACATATAGTACATCTTTGAATTTAGGGATACTAGGAGCATTGATAGATCCTCTACCATAAATCAAAGCCTTATTACCATCACAAAATGTAACTGATCCATCATTGGTAAAAGTTAAGATGGTGACTTAGGACTTATTATCGATCATTTATGTAGAGGAACCATTATCAAAATACCAATAGCTAGAAGTTTGAGCCATCAAGGTAGTGTGAACCACATAGCAATTTGAATCTTGATCATAAGTACCAATTCTAAGAGAAGATTTAAACTTATTTAAGATTAATATAGCATCATTCTATAGAGTTAAGGCTTCACTAGTCAAAGTAATGGAATGTTTCAGAAGTTCTTCCACATGATATCTATATTATAAGTAGGAAACTCATTTTGAGAGAAGAAAAAGGCAAGATGACCTGAGTTGCAAAAAATAAGAGAGAGAGAGACTCTGAGCACTCATAAAATTTTTGGTGGAGTCATCATTAGAAATCTTAATGATAGAAGAACACTCTTAAATAGTAGCCGAAGTAGAAGAGAAATGATGAACATCTTTAATTCTTAATAACTTTCCAAAACTTGTATCTATAGAAGACAACTTATTACCAATTTAAATAGCTTCTTTAATTTTTCTCTTGAAGTTATACTATTGAAGATGCAGAATTTTAGCCATTTCATGATTTTCTAGAAAGTTGGATCCAAGAATAGTGACTTTATTAGTGTTAGCTTCAATACAAGTATTAAGTTGGGTAACCTCAACATCACAACTTCCAAAAAGGATTCTAAGATAGCCTTTTTTTTCTTCCAAGATCCATGTTTCTTTCTTAAGATTCCATACAACTCTTGAATTACAAGAAGACTTAGGTGTGCAATGATCTCTGATAGCTTTTGACTCTCTATCCTGAATTGAATTTTCACGTTCACTTATGCGGGTAAGACATTTTTTCATTATCTCGTAATAGAATCTGGTCAGAATTAATATGATTGTTTAGACTTAGTTTCAATTTGTTTACAAGTTTGTCATTGTCCAAAGTGAGGTTGAAAATTGATCTAAAAAATTCAAAAGTTCCTTATCATTTTGAGAAATATCATTATGAATCTTGTTCATAACCTTATTTAGCTTTACATTGTCATAAAAAATTTGATCATAGGAATCTTGCCAAGAGAACTGATCATTATCAACAATGTTGATCCAATAAAAATAATTAGACTGAGCAATCTTGAAATGAAAAGTGATCGCCACACAAATTGTGTGTAATAAATATGCAAGTATACGTATCGTAAGAAGTAATATAATGATAAGTAAAGATCGTTCCCATGGAGATTATTTTTTTAGAAACTAATATTTTAAACTAAAATAATAAAAATCAATTTTTTTTTGGTGTTTTTATATCTTAAGAAAGCAAAATTAAAATAACTAATATTAAATAACAATAATTAATTAAATCAGATTTTGTGACTAAAAATATATATGAGAAAATATCTAGGAATACTTAATCCCCTAATTTTCTAAACATGTGAATCACTAAAATCCCCACATGATCAATTGAATCTAACCTAGCATGTATTCCTCTCTCAAGTAAACTACACACCATATAGTAATTAATTTAATCACACTCTCATGCAAATTAAATTGCATACTACTCATTAAGTTCATCAATTATGGATCACATACATAAGAATCATACATCTATGCCTAGAATTATGCATGTTATTTAATCAAGACAAAAAATTAAATAATTTTCTCAAATCTATGTAATTGCCTCTATAGATAAATTGTTGGCCAAACAATTAATAGCATTAAAATCAGATTAAATAATATAATTAAATTAATATTATAATTGAGAAAAATATATTAGATAATCACATGTTGAAAATTTGGTTCATAAGATCCCTAGATTAATAAATTAATTACACATAATTGTGTTCATAAAGCTCATATTTTTCAAAAAGGAAGATATAAAATTAATAAAGAAAATAGTAGAAAAAGAAATACAATCAATCTCTTGAATTGTATAATTAATTTCCTCTTGAATCTCCACCAAAATTGTGTCGTTTCTTGAATTTTTCTGTATTTTTCTCTTTTTTTAGCTCTAAAAACTGACCAAAATTATGCTAATGGAGGCAAAATTCGGGTTTATGAAGTGATTAGGGGCTTAAATAAAGCTCAGGTGTGATTTGGACTGTCCGATCAGTTTCAAATCAAGGGCTATGATCAAATTAAGCAAAACTGATAGTTTTATCCAATCACGGCGTGACACGTGCATAAGAAGTTCATTGTGTGAATCAAAGAGCAACGCGTGGCAGGGGAGACTGGTCAGAGTCAACGTTTGCCGAGTTAGCACCACGTGGCGTGACGTGATTCGCATGAACGAATGGCATGGCGCACGGGTGGAACGCTTCGAGCAATAGGGTGGTGACACGTGTAATAGCGTGTTGACTAATTTCTGAACTCGGATTGAACACCATGCTGACATGTGGAATGTGTTTCTCCTCCTCACACGCAGCGCAACGTGATTCACTCTCCGTGCTTGCATGGCATTCAGTGGCTTGCTCAGTCAGCTCCTATGCTTGCGTGGCATGCCACGTGACAATTGGTCCTACGTTAAAAATTCATAAAAAAATCCATAAAAATCCCAAAAATTCCAAAAATTATATTTTCACCCCTTTTCACTAAAAAGTTTATATTTGAATTTTTTAGCCACAAAAATACTATTTATTAAATAAAATAAGTAAATATTAAGTGAAAAAGTGCGCTAATAACTCTATTTTCATAGAGTCATCTAAAAGCCATACGAATAAAATATTTAGGAGTAATAGTCTTAGTCTTTTATGAAACGAACACACTAGCTTGGGAAGTATATCCACCATATTTATTTTCTAGGAATTTGTAAGCATTGATGAGAATAGGCAATCCTTAGTAGTCTAAATTATTGAAATATAGTTCCTTTTTACTATAGACATTAATAGGTTTGGATTCGACAACATCAGTCTTAGAGATGTGCATAAGATATTTCCAACCATCCTCAATCAAGGAACAAACTTCATTGTTCTTAGATCCAAAGTAGGAGCACATTTGAGGCCTCTAGTAAAAATAGAAAACACCATTAAACTTAGGTGGTCCACTAACCAACCCTTTTATATCATCCATTATAAAATCTTTGAAATAATTAAACACAGAGAAGGGGAAAAAGATCAACATTGGAATGGTTAAGCCCAAACAAGGTGTACTTACTTTGATACCAATTGAAAAGGTCCACAACCTAATACACACATAGGTAAGGAGATACATACTCCTAACAAACTCGTCCCCATAAGCAACAAACAAAATAATAGAATGAAGGTAGTACACTCAACAGGAGTAGTACTAGTATAATCTCCAAATAGCAGATAACATTTAGAGTAAGAAGTAATAAGTAAATGAAAAGTTAGATAGAGATATAAAAAATGTTCTAATCATATGGTTTAACATACACAATTTAAACTCAGATTATACTAGCTCCACAACTAAGCTTGGATAACACATGGTATAATGAGGTAAAGCCATATAGTGATCATATTTATATGGTAACATCCTCAAGTTACTTAAGACAACCACTCAGTAGGAAATAATTCACTAAATAACACAATAGTTACAACTTTGAAAGAAATGAAACCAATACCATCTCTATCAACTTGGACCTTTTTCCTAACTGTTTATTATTGCTTATGTTTGCTGCTTCTACATCGACATGGTTTGGCACATGAACCCAGCTATCTTCCACAACCAACACCACTTGATGTGATTTGATTAGGTACAATAGAACAATAATGTGTAGAATAAACTAACACAACATTCAAATACTACTCATACAGAAAAGTATTCACTCATTACATAAATTAAGAACTCACACTATTATACACTCCTACGTACATATCACAATTACAAATATAATTATTGAATATGGATTTTGAATCAACGGAGTTTTTTATAGAGCTTTGATAGGTTTTTTGAATGAGAAACAATTGATTTTCAGAACAACTCTTATTGTGTGTATATTGGTGTATGAATAGAATTTATAGTATTTATTTATGATATTGGCCCACCTCTCTACTTTTAAGGACATGTGTCATTAAAAGTTTTTCAATTATCATCTCCTATAAAAGAAGGTTAAGGATGTTGTAAAATTTAGACATCCCTTTTTGTTTGAAGTAGCTTACAATCTTTCTCTATCTTTCTTATGCAAACCTTATGTATTCTGATTGGGCAAATAGACATTCAGCTTCAGCTTTAAAATTGGAGAATCAAAGGCTCAAGACTGAGGTAGATAATTTAATAATTGAGCTTTCTCGATTCGAATATAAGCTCTCCCTTTATGAAGAGATCAAGTGTGAGCTTGCCTTTTGCAAGAAATAGTTAGGAATTGGAACATTTCATACTCAACTTGAGCTTAGCCCCTATTGAAAAAGGAGGTCAATATTCATAACAAAGTTTTTAAGATTTTGTTGTCTTTAGTGAAGGAGATAAATAACTTAAACACTGGTAGTGTGTCCAAACGTCTAAAGAACTTTTAACTTTTTGGGAGACCGAGCTCTCCATTAATAAATTTTGAAAGCCTTATAAGCTCGAGCAATAAGCTTATATTTTAATAACATAAACCTATGACACTTGATTAATGCGCTTTATTTTTAATTGTATAAACATTCTACCTAGTTACTGATGGAGGTGATTAGCTCACGATATGTAATATTGAGGGAGAATGTTCTACTTGGTTTGTGACCGAGGTGATTAACTCTTTCTATACTGGATAGCATTCTACATGGTCTGTGATTGAGGTGATTAACTCTTTCTTTGTGGGAGAGCATTCTACCTAGTCCATGAGCAAGGTGATCAAATCTTTCTAATGGAGAGTGTTTTAATTGGTCTGTAACCGAAGTGATCCACTCTTTCTTTAAAGGGAGAGAATTATACCTGGTCTATGACTGAGGTGATCAACTCTTTTTGAGGGAGAGCATTTTACCTAGTTTGTGACTAAGGTGATCAACTCTTTCTTTAGAGGGAGAGTGTTCCACCTGGTCTATGACTAAGGTGATAAACTCTTTTTGAGAAAAAAAAACATTCTACCTGCTATATGAATGAGGTGATCAACTCTTTCTTTCCAAAGAAAATGTTGTACATAATCTATGACCAAGGTGATCAAATCTTTTTTGACAGGAAGAGCATTCTACTTGGTTTGTGATGAAGGTGATAAACTCTTTACATGTAATATCAAAAGAGAGTAATTGCTTGGAAATAGTTACTTCATATATATAAGGATACATGAGAGTGAAAAATCAGAGTTCGTTAGAAGTAATACTTTTTCAAGTACTGGGCATTCCAACTTGCACTATCCTAAGCTTCTTCCATACTTATTAATAAGTAAGTCCCTCCTAGAGTTGTTTTAACTATTTGGTATGGGCCTTCCAAATTTACACCCATCTTACTATCCGTCCATTATTTCTTGCTAGGGAAGACCTTGTTGAGAATTAAGTCACCTTTGGTGATAGCTTTGAAACAAAATGGCATGTTGTAATGGTCTATTACTCTCCATTTTTGCTTGACTATCCTCCTCAAGACTTCATCATTTTTTTCCACTATGAGAGTCAACTTACTATAGCAAGATCCAACTTGTAGAAGGGCTAAGATTGTCATTTAGTTTGGCTACTTTCCTATTGCATCTTACATAATCTATGAACACTTCATTAATACTAGTGACATCAAATTTGTTGAGTATAAATTTAGCATCACTTTCCTCATTATCTGAATCAATGTCAAACTTACTTGTCATTATGTTCACAAAATCATTAACAAGAGAGTTGGATATTTACCTGAAGACTTATAATCAACCTATATTTGAGCTATAAATATGTCTTCTTTGGTCCTTTTAATGAAAAGAGTCTTATTAACTCCCATCTGAACAAAACCTTTGTTCATAAGATAGGTTTTAAGTCTTTGATACCAAGCCCAAGGGGCTTGTTTCAAATCGTAAAGAGCCTTATCGAGTTTGTAAGCATATTTTGGAAACTGTGGGTTAATAAATCATTTTTGTTGTTCAACAGAGACTTCTTCACTAAGTAAACCATTTAAGAAAGTAGACTTTACAACCATTTGAAAGAATTTGAATTTCATAAAACATGCCATGGCAAGTTAAATCCGAATTGATTCTAACCTAGCTACATGAGCAAATGTTTCATCAAGATCAATTCCTTCAACTTGTTTATATCCTTGTGCGGTCTAGCCTTGTTTCTAGTCACAACATCATATTCCTTGAATTTATTTTTAAACACCTATTTAGTTCCTACGATTTTTTTTATCTTTAGGTCTAGGTACTAAAGTCCAAACATCATTGCTAGTGAATTGAGCTAACTCATCCTACATGGAATTTATCCAAAATTAATCTTTTAAAGCTTCATTAATATTTTTTTCTATTTGAGAAATATAATAGAGATGAGTTGTCTCACTTACCTATCTCCTTCTAGTTTCGTTGCGTGCACTAGGATTACCAATGAGGTTTTTAGTTGTGTGGTTTTTGGAAGTATGTTTTACCCTCTAACTTTGAGTGTTAGGTATGATGAACTCATCATCTAAGGCTAACTCTTGATCCTCATTATCAACCCTTTTAGTGGTAGGATTTTCTTCAATATGTTCTTCATTATACAAGCTTGTGCTTAAAGTTTAAACTTTGTCATCAGTTATTAGAGTACTAGTATATGAATCATCTATAACAACATTGATGGACTCTATCATAGTATTAGTTGTGTTGAACACTCTAGAAGCATGAATTGTTAATGAGTAACCTAGAAATATATATTCCTCACTTTTAGAGCCAAATTTTCCTAGATTTTTAAAATCTTTAAGGATGTAACATTTACTTCTAAACACATGTAGATGTTTAAGATTAGGTTTCTTACTTTTTCATAACTCATAGGGGGTTTGGTTTGTACGTGCATATAGGTAGACATAGTTAATTATGTAGCATGGATTACTTATTGCCTCAATCCAAAGCTTCTTGGGAATATCCTCTGTATGTGGTAGGACTCTTGCCATCTCTTACAACACCTAATTCTTTCATTTTTACTTTCCCATTTTTTTGGGGTAATTGGTGTCGAGAACTCATAACCACGTTGTTTGTAAATTTCAGCATATCTTGAGTTCTTAAATTCTTTCCCATGATTTGTCTTTAATCTCATTACATTGGTTATTTTATTGCCTTCTTCAATATGCACTTTAAGACAAAATGATCTAAATAAGTTGAAAGCATTAGCTTTTTCTTTCTAAAATCCAACCCATGAATAATGAGAAAAACCATCAACAATAATAATAATATATTTCTTGCCACCCAAACTCTCAGTTCTCATAGGACCCATGAGGTCAATGTGAATTAACTTAAGTGTTCTGCTTGTGTTGACTCCTTTGATTTTCTTATGAGAAGGGTGATTTTTTTGCCAAGTTGATATGGTCTATAAAAATATTTTTAGTTTCATAAAGCACAAGTAGACCACACACAATTTTCTTTTTGCTCAAGTTAACAAGATCTTTAAAATTGATATTTTCCATCTTTTGATGCCACAATGAAATAGAATGATCATTAGCTAAGTTATATGTAGTAGTAATAGGGCCTATGTCAATGCACTATTAATTATCCCAAGACCTAGTTCCTCTAGGGACATATTCACCTTTTATATTTGTTATAATACATTGATTGTTGGTAAATTGTACACTACAATTTTGTCACAAATTTGACTGATGCTTATTGGGTTGGCTTTAAATCCATCAACATGCAGTACCTCATCTAACCTAGTCATACCATCTCAATGGTATGAAATGATTCCACAAGTTCTTCTCTTTTGATTTTGTCTCCATATGCTCTGTCACTTGTGTATGCCCCTGTCAATTCCTTTAAGTTTCAATCTTGCAACCATACTCCCTAGGAAGAGTATTTCACACATTAGCAAATCTATAGTTGGGGCTTTTAGAATTGGTAATCCTTTTGGAAAAATCAAGCTTTCCTGGAAAAATACTTCAGTATAGAAAGTTGGTGGTAAGCCCGCATCAACCAATAGAAAGATAAAAGTAGGAAAGAGATGAACTTGTGCTTGATGGGCTCAAACAAAAGCCTTAACAACCGATAACCCTAATCTTTTTAGGAACTCATTATTATTTTTTTGCATCTAGGGAATTTATCCTTTGAAATCTATTGCACCACAAAAATAATATTCTTATGGTAGGCATTGTTCTTGGCCTTGGGGTAGTGAAGTCTCCAATAGAAGTCTTAATTCTCATCCCTCTTCTCTACCACTATCCTCTTACCATTACTACAATTCAAGATAGAATAGAGTAGCTCTCTACACATGTCCCAAAACTACGGCTCATCAATAAAAATAACAATAACAATTAAGTAAATTCCCTTTGTATACTTACCTCTATGTCCAGACCCCATGAAAATATAAAGGGAGCTCATACTCTAAAGAGGCTTATCACGAGTCTAACCATTGGTAATGACAATAAAATGAAACATGTAGTAATTGAAACCATTTCGAACAATCTAAATGAGTGAACATATGCCCCATCACCATAGAACAAAAAACAAATCCAATATATTGCAACATAATATAAATAAGGTAAAGAAGCATATTTCATTGCTTTCACTGATTACAGTAACCTTTGCATGAAAGCCATCTGGTAGTGAGCAAAGAATCTTATAATCAATCTTGAAATGATATATATTTCTCTCCAAGATTGGCATAGGTGTTAATAATATCAAATAATCTAGCATAGAATTAAGAAAAAAGTCTCATCTTCTTTCATCCTAATATTTTCAAATTAATTACCAAGCATGTGAAGTTCTGTTAATTTAACTTATGAGATACCCTTATTGGCAACCTCCAAAAGATCCCAAGCATATTTAGTAGTTTCAACATATAAAATATGAGGAAACTCATATGTAGGCACAATATTGAAAATAACATTAATTCCTTTTTGATTCTTGTTACTACCAATTTTATTTTGATTGGTCCATTCATTCCTATGTGGTTCCCAACCATAAATAATAGGTGGTAATCATAAGTGGTTTCCAACCATAAAGTACATATTTCTATACGCTTTCATTTTTAGACCATGGAAAGCCTTTCATACAAGCCTTCCAACACGTGTACCTAAATTGTTTTTAGTTATGAATCTAAATATCAAGTCAGCAAAAGTATGAAAAATTAAAATTTTATAAGAGACCAAAAAACTAATCACGTGTATTGAGAAAATAAAAATATCAACCCACGAGAGTTTTAGGTGGAAATAACCTATGCCACACTAATAACCTAAGAGGAAAACTACTAGTCCAATGAGCCATCTAACTATCCACAATGAAAAATAAGTATCTAGTTACAATTCTATGACGCAAACTAACCATATAAGTAATGCCCATACGTAACCTACTTACAAGATGTTGCTTTGATCGTAGTCTCTACAAGATAGGAATTTAGATCTGGACCAACATTTTGACAAACTCAAGTCCCACGAGCTAATCAAACCCACACCACTATCTCTTGAAAGATTAGCACATAAACACAAGTGCAAGTGTGTGTTCTAGAGCAGATTTAATTAATAATGAAAAACCTTAACTAGTTTATTTAAATAATATATAAGATAAATCGAAAACAACTAGCAAATTTAGAACAACCAGTTAAAAACATAAGTTCAATAAAGATAGCTTCTTTAAAGATTAATAATCAAACCCAATAATTATGGTATGAAAAATACAATTTTTATCCAACAATCTAAAATTGAAAATAAAAAGGGAAGCTATAAGAACATATGATCAGAATATCATAAACCAATTAGGCTTATTAATCAATACACAAAACTACCAATATTTGATTGATTAACTAAATAAAGAAGCCTAAAGAATTACGATCTTATATTTCCAAAACAAGAGAGAGAATAAGATGAAGAAAACAAGCACAATAGGTTTTGTGTGCTTAGCTTGAAATGTATGCTTTGGCCATAAAATCGCTTAAAACATGTTTAAGAAATAAAGGCAATATGGTAAAAAGCCAATCTAAATCGTATTAGAAATATATGTTTTAAAAAAACTAAAAGCTAGCCGCTCCATCAATCCAATCAATTACTCAATCATTCGAGTACATTGATCGATCGATCAAACATCCACTCGATTTATCTATAATAAATCTAACCAATATTTAAAAACAAGTGGATTGATCCAATCATATATTAAAATTAGATTAGTTGGGTTTATTACTCAATTGATCCGGTATACACTTGATCGATTGAGTCATTCAAATTCATGTTTTCCCTATAATGTCTACATGTAACTTAACATTCATTGGAATAGAATTGTACATGATATGTGATCATTTAGGCGCAATAGTTTCTAAGGCTTAAGATATTCTTCTAGGACACACCTAGAAACTAAAATTTCAATTCAACATTTTGTTTAACAAAATATCGCCAATATTAACAAAATCCTAATAAGAACTCTTAATTTTTTAACTGTTTGTTGAAATTTGTTAAAGTACACAATATTTTATATGTATATATCTTTGGAATAATGGATGAGCAAATTCAGAACATGCGTAACTTTTCTATTCTTTACTCTTTCTTTTTAACTTACAATTATCACCTTTATGCAATATAAGTTCTGGGGCAGGAAAAGTTACAACTTTATAAAATTGAGTTAATTAAATTTTTTATTAGATGTATGTTCACATTTTTACATTATTATTTTTTTGTGTGTTTTTACTTATTTTTTTATTGGTTTAGGAATTTTAGGTTAATTTTTAAATATTTTCTTACAAAATTATCATGTTTTTTATTTAATTTCAAATAAATTATTAAGTCTTGGTCCTATTAGGTTAATTTCTTAAACATATTATAGATTAATTTTAATTCATTAGTTTTTTGTTTTATGATAAATTATTAAAATTGCATTAAATCCATAATCGGTGTTTAAGAATCAAATAGTGAAGACTACATTCTCATTATATTTTGAGCCATTATTTTCCCATTCTGAGTGGTAAAGTTTTTCTACTCTTTTAAACACTATTCTTATCAATTTCAAATTATTAGATGATTTCTTTAGATTTTGCATCGAATGCTAGGATTTTTACATCTAATAAAGTGTCATATATTTATTTTTATTACTTAGATTGAATAACTTAAGTAGAATTTGAAAGTATATGCCCTTCTCTTTACTCATGCATTAAAAGACATATATAAGGTTACATAAGCCAATACAAAAGATAATCCCAAAAATAGAGATTCACCATATCATCAAAAATATCTACAAAACGGGTCCTCTCCTTAAAAAATATCTTTAAAAGACAAAAAGAGAAAGAAAAAAAAAGAGAAAAAAAGAATAGTATAAATAAAATAATATGACCTAGAAATATGCTACAAAGGTTTGAGAAATGGTTAAATACAAAAGAAATATAGGAAACAAATCCCTAAGAAGTCATTTCATTTTCTTCATCTCTTAAAGGAATATAACTTGAAATTTTTATTTGATAAATTTAAATGATGCATGAAAGTAGTATTTGGTTTCTTTATAAAATACTTTCATGATATCAATATGGATCATAGTATGTAGATTATACTATATATTCTTTACCTCTCTATTTGTTTTTGAAGATATTTCTCAATATATTTTTTAGAGAGTCAACCCATGTACAGATTGTACATTTTTTTGGATTTTGGTGAGTGGTTAATTTTGTGTCTTTTATGTTTGATCTTGGTTTAGGTAACCCCAGATATGTCTCTTTTTTTTGTAGCAGTCATGCATGAATGAGATATAAGCATATACTATCAATTTCTACTCAAATCATTTAATCTAAGTAAAAATAATAATAAAAAATATATGATACTCTATTAAGATGAAAAAATTTATACATTCAATGCTAATACCTATAGAGATCATCTAAAAACAATTGAAGAAATAAGAAATGTGTTTGGAGTAGAAAAAAATATATATTTCACTCTAAATAAAGGAAATTAGGCTCAAATTATATCTCGCAAGGGTAGTCTCCACTAAAAAAAATTCATAAACACCGATTTTGGGTTTAATATAATTTCCATATTTTATCAAGAAATACTAGTTATGACAAAAACTAACTAATTATCAAAAATAATTACAAAATATTTCATGATATGTTTTCAAAAATTAATCTAACAGTACAAAAGACTTAACTATTTACTTAAATTTGATTTAAAGAAATGATAAATTTTTGTGGGAAGATATATATTTTTTATTTTTATTTTTATATATTTTTATTTTTATTTTAATTTCAAAAATTACTAAATCACACAAAACAAAAATAAAACCAAACACAAAAAATGAGAACGTGACCATAAAAAAAAGAAAAAATTATTATTTTTTTATTTTTAAATTGTTAAATATTTTATTATTTTTATTTTTAATTAAGCATGGTAACTTTTCACCACCCCAACCTAGAACTTGCATTGTCCTCAATGTAAGAACTGTAAATTAAAGATAAAGAGAAAAGAGAAGAAAGATTAACTATTTCCTGAGAATGTGTGGGTAGTAATGAAGAAATGTAGGTGCATCCATCATATTCATCATTAAAGTGTATACAGGGAAATCGTTGTGAACTTCTAAGATTTAAACAAATATTTTTAGTTTTAACAATTTAAAAATTATTCACATATAATTCAACTAAAATAAACAATAAAATTAAGTAAATAAAACAAATAACAGAAAATTACCTAAAATGATGGGTTGTCTCCCATCCAGCGCTTAGTTTAACGTCTTAGCAAGACATAACTTTATGGTGCTAAGGGTTACTCAGCCAAATGCAATCCATTTCAGCAATGTTGTTTGGTTCTTCTAAATAAGGCTTCACACGATGCCCATTGACTTTGAATTTTTTTTGTGTCTTGGAGTCCAATAGTTCTACTACTCCATGTTCGAATACCTGAACTATTTTGAATGGTCCATCCCATCTTGATCTCAGCTTTCCTGGAAACAATCTCAAATGAGAGTTAAATAAAAGAAATTTCATTCCAAGGTGAAGAGTCTTAGGAACTAGCCTCTTGTCATGATATCGCTTAGTACGCTCTTTGTATAATTTGGCATTCTCATAGGCTTCATTCCTAATTTCTTCCAACTCATTAAGCTGGAGTAATCGTTTTTCTCCTAGTTTATCTAAATCCATGTTTAACTCTTTAATTGCTCAATAAGCTTTGTGTTAAAGTTCAACTAGAAGGTGGCACACTTTTCCAAAGATTAACCAGTAAGGGCTCATCCCAATAGGTGTTTTGTAAGCGGTGTGGTATACCCATAAGGCATCATTTAACTTAAATTCCCAATCCTTCCTTGAAGGACGCACAGTGCGTTCCAATATTCCCTTAATTTTCCTATTACTTACTTCCACTAAACTAGAAGTTTGAGGATGATATGGAGTAGCTACTTTATGTGTGATGTTGTACTTGTTTAGTACTCCATCAAAGATTTTGTTACAAAAATGGCTACCTCCATCACTTATTATAGCTTTAGGCGTTCCAAACCTGCTAAATATTAAATCCTTCAAGAATTTCACAACAACATTAGCATCATTGGTTTTAGTGGGGATAGCTTCTACCCACTTGGATACATAATCCACAGCAACCAAAATATATTGAAAACCATTAGATGGGGGAAAAGGACCCATAAACTCAATCCCCCATACATCAAAGAGTTTAACAACTAAATTAGATGTCAAAGGCATTTCATCTCTTTTGCTTATGTTTCCTGTTCTTTGACGTCTATCACATTGTGCACAAAACATATGAGCATCTTTAAAAAGAGTGGGCCAAAAGAATCCAGACTGTAATACCTTACGGGCTATCTTTTCACCACCAAAATGGCCCCCACAATGAAGTTCATGACAAAAAGTTAGAATGCTCTTATGTTCTTCTTCAGGTACACATCTCTGGATGACTTGATCTTGACCAATCCTATATAAATAAGGGTAATCCCAGAAATAGTCCTTAATAGTTTTAAAAAACCTTTTCTTGTCCTAATATGAAGTGTTAGGTCGTAAAACACCAGTGGCAAGATAGTTTACAATATCAACATACCATGGGTTCAGACCTTTGAAAAATAATTGTTCATCAGGAAAGGTTTCAACTATATCTTCATTAGTCTCATCTTTAAGAGAATTGACGTCAGAAATCAACCTAGACAAATGGTCAGCTACTAAGTTTTCATTGCCTTTCTTATCCTTGATTTCTAAGTCAAATTCTTGTAAGAGTAAGACCCACCTGATTAATCTTGGCTTGGCATTTGGTTTACTTAATAGGTATCTTAAAGCATCATGATCAGAATGCACAATCACTTTAGATCCTACTAAATAAGACCGAAATTTGTCTAAAGAAAACACTATAGCCAAGAATTCCTTTTCAATGGTGGTATAATTCATTTGGGCATCATTGAGTGTTTTGCTAGCATAGTAGATGACATGCAAACACATATCCACTCTTTGTCCCAAGACTGCTTGATGAGTGCTCAAAAAGCACTAAAATTACCATGATTTTATGCACATTAATTGATTAAATATATATATATTTATATGTTTTATCATATATTTATATAAATTTGTCTTTTTTGGAATCACGGGTAATTTTATTGTTTTTCAGGTATTTTCGCTTAAAAACGTAACTTAAAGACTCAAAGAGGAATATTGGAAGCAATACATCACAAATATATTAACAAATATGGAAAAATTGGACAAAATGGGTCAAAAAGGTCAAACTGCCCAACCGTGCCGAGCCCCACGCACGCCAGCGTCCAGACCCGCGCGCGCCAGCACCCAGCCACGCGCGCAACGCCCCACGTCCACTCGTATTAGCGCACGCCCAGTCTCAGTTCCGTGCACGTTGCTCCTCCTTCCGTGCGCGCGCCGATGCCCATTTCGCCCCATTTTCACACACAACTGCCCACATGATGTCATCAATGACCTCAGCAATTGCACTCTGCGTTTTCACAAATTTTTAACATTTTTTCACCCACTTTTTCTCTCCAACTTCACCTATAAATACCCCCCTTCTCTTCACTTCTAAACACATCTCAAAACACATTCTCTTCTCTCTTTCTTTCCCTCTTGTCTTAGATTTTTTAGTTTTCTTTATTTTTTCTTAGTTTTTAGCTTTTCTTAGTTAATTTCTCTTAGTTTTAGAGTTCTTCCCTTTTTGGGAAGAACTAGTTATGTTTTTTGTAATTTATTAGCTTTTTGATTCAATAAATGGGAGTGCAAATTCCGCTTGGAGGTTTTCCAACAACGGGAATAGCATCGAAGTTTTGTAAGGATTTTTTTTCTTTATAGTTATTTTTTATGCTTTATTCTTACATGTTATATTTAATTTGTCTGTGATTAAATTTAACTCTACTGGGTGTTAGTAAACATGATGTAATAATAACATTGTTATGCTTGCGAAATATTAAATAGGGGAAAATCTCTAAAATGAATTGATTTTGTTTTTATTGAAGATTTTATATTAAGAATGTTAGAGAGAAATATATTATTTTCATTACAAACTTAAACCTGAAAATTAGATTTTAAGGTTTAGTTATCTGATCTGATTTAGAGTAGTGCTCTTTTATTTCTGGGTACAATCGTCCGGTAGTTAGAGTGAAGCTTTATTTCAAAAGTTTTTATAAGAATTATTACCTTCAAATGTATTGACAACATGTTTTCAATAGTGGTTTTAAAACTTGAAAGTTAGTACTCGGATAACTAAATTCTTAGGTTTAATTTGGACACCTTGAATAAAGTTTAAACTGTCTAACCCCACCAAAGGTGTCATTTAAATTGTTCATTTTCATTCTCTTAGAAAAAGGAATTAATTTAATTAAGAAAATTAGTTATCAACCCCACCCATAGGTGTTAATTGATTTGTTTAGTTAACAAAGAATATCTAACCCCACCAAAGGTGGTATTCATACAAAAAAGGGAGAATCAATAAATATCAATTCATATATTTAATAACCTAAATAATATGAGCAAGCATAATTAACTTAGTTATTATATCCATAAATACTCCACTATTATAAAAGATAAAATTTGCATAAATGTTTATTGAATCTATGTTTAATTTTATGTAATTAGATTAAAACTACAAAACCCCAAAATATCGTGACAGGATGTTTAGGATTTAATTTTGTTTTTAAAAGTTTGAATAATAAATTAAAAACCACATACATTCCTTCCGTAGATCGACCTTGGGAGTATACTTATCATTTTCTACGAAATGATTCGTGCACTTGCGAGAGTTTTATAAATATAAAACCAAAGTATTGGCAAGAATCAGTGATGCCGGTTTTCGCTCATCATTGCTCCTATAACATAATCAGAAGCATCACACATTATTTCAAAAGTTAAAGACCATTTTGGTGCCATAATAACAGGGATAGATTTTAGTTTCTCTTTCAAGATATTAAAGGAAATAAGGCAGTCATTGTTGAAATAAAAATAAACATCTTTTGATAGCAAGTTACATAAGGGACGACTTATTTTAGAGAAATATTTAATAAATCGTCTGTAAAATCCTACATGTCCTAAGAATCTTCTTATCCCCTTCAGAGATGTAGGGGGAGGTAGTTTGGATATCAATTCAACTTTTGCCTTATCAACTTCAATACCCTTGTTTGAAATTATATGTCCTAAAACTATCCCTTGTTGAACCATAAAATGACTCTTCTCCCAACTAAGGGTGAGATTTCATTCAATGCATCTTTCTAAAACCAAAGTCAATTTATGTAAGCAATCGTCAAATGAGTTCCCAAAGATAGAGAAATCGTTCATGAAAATCTCAATGAATTTTTCCACCATGTTCGAGAAAATAGATATCATGCATCTCTGGAAAGTGGCAGGGGCATTGCATAACCCAAATGACATTCTTCAAAAAGCAAATGTCCCAAAAGGACATGTAAATGTGGTCTTTTCCTGATCTTCTAGTGCTATGGGTACTTGATAATATCCAGACAATCCAGCTAAAAATAGTAAAATTCGTGCCCAGCTAATCTTTCCAACATTTTATCAATGAATGGAAGAGGAAAGTGATCCTTTTTAGTATATAAATTTAGGTTCCTAAAATCTATACACATTCTCCATCCAGTGATTATTCTAGTGGGCACTAATTCACTTTTGTCATTTTTAACAACTGTTATCCCAGATTTCTTTGGTACCACATGCACTGGACTAACCCACTCACTGTCCGTAATAGGATAGATAATCCCTTCTTCTAAAAATTTAAGAATTTCTTTCTTAACTACCTCTTGCATATTTTGGTTTTGTCTTCTTTGGGCCTCTCGTACAGGTTTAGCACCATCCTCCAAGTTGATCTTGTGCATACACATTGTAGGAATAATGCCTCTTATATCCCCGATACTCCAACCTATAGATTTCTTATACTGTTTAAGCACTTTGATGAGTTCCTTTTCTTGGGTTTTGGTTAAGGTTGAAGAAATTATCACTGGATAAGTTTCTCCTTCTCCCAAAAACACATATTTTAAGTGCCCAGGTAGATTTAAAAGTGTACTAGATTTTGTCATTACTTAATCATTGTCTAGTTGTTCAAGGTACCCCTTAATTTCCTCATCTAAATCATCTTCGACCTTTTCAAGTGTAAGAACATTTTCAAGCTTGTCTTCTATTTTGGTTTGGAAAAAGGTGCTTTGGACAAGATTATCCAAAGGGTCAACATCGAATATTTCATCGATGGCAGAAATAGAAGGAAAAGGTGAAGAATCAAAAACTTTAAAATGAATTGTCTCTCCTAAGACTGTCATTGTCAAATTTCCATCTTGGACATCAATAATAGTTTTAGTAGTTGCCATAAATGGTCTACCAAGCAATATTGTGTGCTCTCTATCCAATGCTGGATTTTCTTGCATATCCAGAACCCCAAAGTCAACATGTATTATCAGTTTGTCTACTTGTACCAACACATCCTCAACTATTCCCTTTGGATACTTAAGAGATCTATCTACAAGTTGAAGGGACATAGTTGTGGGTTTTAAATCTCCTAGATTGAGCTGTATGAATATAGAGTAGGGCATCAAATTTATACTAACACCTAAATCAAGCATTGCTTTAGCAACCTTCCTATCCCCCATAGTTATGTTTATAGTAAAACTTCTAGGGTCTTTCAACTTAGGGGTAGTTTGTGCTGAAGTATAGCGCTAGAAATTTTTGATACTACTACTCGTTCATTTAGTTCATACCTCCTTTTTTTAGTAGAAAGAAAAAACCAGAACAACACAAACATCATAGTACACAACAAACATATCACAAACAAAATGAAAACATTTTGATCTAAAGAAGGAAGCATGTAATATATATAAATGACCCATAAATACGTCTCTCCCCCTCTCATATTCATCATCCCTTAATCAACACATGTTTGATTCTTATTTAAGTTTTTAGTTTCAAAATTCTTTAGTGGCTTAGGATTTAATTTAGTTGCAATTTCTATGTAGTAGTATTTTCAATCCAATAAATAGTATAGGCAAATATGTTTGGATTTTTTTTCAAATAAATTGAAATTCTGTATTTTGAAGGATATGCTTGAGTTATAAATTTTAAGTTATTCTTTATTTCATAATTAATTTATGTATCTTTCTAAATTTTATATTAAATTTACTGATCATTTAATAAGTCTAAGCATATTTGGCTTAAAATACAATTGTATATTAGATATGCTATTATGCTTGTGAAATATTAACTTTGTAAACATTTTTATAAAATAAATTGATTTTTATTACTTCACTCAAGACTTATATAAAGTTTATTATTAAAAAAATAAAATTGATGACACATTTTTCATAGTAAAATTAAAATATGAAAGTTAGATTTAACATTTGATTATTTAGATCTAATTTAGAACATATATTCTATTTCAAAGATTTTTACAAGATTTATTATTGAAAAATATATTGAGAACATATTTTTCATAATAGATTTAAAATTTGAAAGTTATTTCTCAAATACATCAATCTTAAATTAAATTTTTACACCTTGAATGAGAGCCTAAATTATGTGATCCGCCTAAAGTAGTGATTTAGATGGTTTTTTATTTCCTTAACAAAAATCATAATTTAATATCAAGCATTTGTTACGCCCTCACAAAGAATTTAGGCCCTATCTAAGGAAATTTCTATACATAGTTAGTTTTGCACTTACAAGCTATTTATAAATTTTATGGGTGTAGGCGTTATTCGTGAACAAAACATCCAAATCTAATTTTAGTTTTTAGGTGAGCCTTCAATAATACTTTTTCAAGCCAAAGAAACTATTGATCTCCAATTTAACACATGACAGGTATATATATACTTTTATGCACATTGGATTTCACATTAGACACATAGAAACATTTTACATATAGCTCATTCAATTGATTGAAATATGACTAGATCGATCAAGGTGAGTAGATAGATCCTTAATCGATCTATCTTCATTAAAAATTCCCTAAATTAATTTTCAATTAAAGTAGATCGATCAAGTTAATAATGTTCAATTGATTGAGCCCTAGATCGATCAAAAATTGAGTAGATTGATCTACCTATTTTATAATTTTATTACCCTAGATTGATCCAAGATTGATTATATCGATCGAACTTTTGGCTCAATCAATCAAGCTTAACCTAAATTGATCGACAGTTGGGTTTTTAACTTTACCCTAATTTTTACTCTTGTCAAACATTTCAATTACTATTTTGTCCCTATTATTTTTTGTTTTATGAATTGTTTAATGGACATAATTATAATTGGACTTTAACCTATTATTAAGGATTCAATATTTTCTATATAAAGCACCTAATGCTCTATATTTTAATTAATCACACTTGAATTAACTTTTGCATTAAAATCTTTCTCTCTAAATCTATTTTTTTAAAATCTTTCTATTGTGGTTTTTTCATTAGTTAATGTATCTAACATTTTGTGGTTGTATTTGATTGATTAACAAGCCTACAATATTGAAGTTATTGTACTTAAACATTTTTTTCTAGTATTGCTAGTGATTTTAATTTATCTATTTTTATATTAAATCATCTAGCTAGGGTTTTTATTGTTTAATCCACTATAGGACACACTTTACACTTATGTTATTGTGCTAACTTATTTGGTGCTAGCTGAATATGTTTGATAACTGGTGTAACTCGAGTTTATCAGAGCGTTGGTCTGGATCCGATCACCTTGCTTATAGAGACTATGAAAGAATGCAAAGGCTTGTAAGTAGGTTACCTTAGGGAATTACCTTGGTGGTTTGTTTAAGTACTAGCATATTGAACATTGTTTTATAGTGGATAATTAGGTGATCTGATGGACTTGTGGTTTTCTTTTTAGGTCATTGTTGTGGTCTAGGTTGTTTCTCTCTAAAAATCTTATATGCGATTTTTTTTCTGTATTCAGTACCCCAATTTTCTTTTTAATACCTTATTTTTAGTATTTTCCTTTTACTAATTTTAATTTTAATATTATTCTTATTTTATTTTAATTATTAATTTGTTTGAGTACTTTATTTACTAACTAGCTTAATTTCTTAGTCTTTTAGTATATTTTGGGTAGTAATTTTAATTCTTCATTTAACGTTATTTCCTTTCTTTTCTTTTCTTTTTGTTATTTATTTTGTTTAGTATTTCTATGTACTAATTTTTTATTCTTAGATATTATATTTTCTTATCTTTTATTAACTTATAGTAGCTTTTTATTTAACTTTTATTATCTAACCATTTCCTTGTACCATATATATTGTATTTTTATTATTTATTAAATTTTATTTTTATTTTTGTTATTTTTTATTTATTTGATCTGGCTAGTTATTTTTGTTTCTTTTAATTAATTTTTATTTCTTTTGTTTCTCTTTTATTTGTTTATTTTATATTATTTTTAGGTCTATTTATTTTGTTATTTATTGTTTTTTATTTTATTTTATTTTTATCTTATGTAGTATTCACTTTAATTTAGTGAAAACAAATCTAGGCTATGGCTTGGTCTTTTATTGAACCGTGACATAGGGCTCTCAGGATAAAATTAAGTTGTAGGCAAATTTGTTGTGCTACGACATGTATGCTTTGGCACACAGATGCGTGTTTAAATATGTAGGGTTCTATTTTTGTTCTTATTGCAACCCACGATGATTGTTTTACAGTAAAGACCCTAAAGAATGCATTTCAAATTAGTTCACCATAAGTTTTATTTTCTTCTTCTACTATAAACCATTTTTTCATGCCCCAAACACAAATAATTTTGATGATACCTCCAAAGATTCTTGAAGTTTTAATATCAATATCACCATTGATGATAAAAGGCAGTTAATGCCAAGTTAGACCTAGGTACAAGCGTTAATTTAATACCTTCTTCATTATACTTGCAGCTATGAGTGGATTAACTACAACCCATAACCATGTCTCTACAACAAGTGAATAAATCTCAAATATGTTTGAAGGAAATTGTAAATGATTTAATGGTTCAAGAATGTATTTCTATAACTATTGAACCATTTTTTCCACCTCAACGACATCTCGCATGCGTCTCATCACCAAGATCATCAATGATGCCGACAAGTAGTTTATGAATAGAACTAAAGGACCAATGAGATAAATCAAGAATGTGGAAAAACATTTGAACAATCATTGGAGCCTCCTAGAGGGCTCGACGTTGTGCTTGGTGAGCTATGGATAAGGGTATAGTTTTTTCTATAAATAGGAGCTCGAATTAGACATTTTTCTAACACTCAAAACCCATTTACTATTTATCTCTCTACAATCGAGAGTTCTCTACCTAGGAATAATTGCACTAAGACCAATTTAACTTCTGAATCAAATAGGCATTATAGACCTAGATGAGGGGCGGAAACACCAACCCATGGAATATTTTCCTAATTACTTTTTCAACTCAACTGAGCAAGCCTCACAATATGAATAAAGAAGATAACACAGGGAAATTACAATAAAAAAATTCTTAATTCAACACACCATAGAAATAACTAGTAGATAAGAAAGAAAAATTTATGGTAAACACATTAGTGGTGGTGTGGTCATGTGCTTTTATCTAGGCTAGCAACATACATATACGTGGAAAAAATCACAAATTATGTGTATTAGGAAAATATAACGGAAAAGCTATAAAGGATTTCCAATCATCTCAAGGCCTTATATATGGGAGCATACTTGATAAATGATGATTGTACTCTCACTACATGTGATCATACATAACATAGCAAGTAATAATATAAACCCTTATAAAATCCCTACCTATGTGGTAAGATCCTCGAGTTGTTTATGGTAACACTCAATAGCAAAATATTCACTAATAAAATAAACAAATATAACTTGAAATATAAACGTAAATACCTCTATCAGTTAGGACACCTTCTCTAACTACCTATGTTGCCCTCAATTTCCATCAACAACGTAGTTGATTCGAGTAAATCCAAGCTCATTCTTGGGGCATCATCACATATGATGTGATCAAATATTGATGGCATAAAATCTTAATATGTGATGAGTGCTTAAAAAGAACTAAATATACTATGTTTTAATATCATTTAATTAATAAAATTGATTTGTATTTGCTCTATTCTATTATATTTTAGACAAATCTATTTGTTCATGTTAATGGGTATATTGTAGTATTTTGTACGTATTTTAATATAAAAATATTAAAATAAAGAAAACTACATGAAGGATGTTTATCAAATTTTTTGGAGCTTAAATGAATATCATTTATTTGATATTATTCAAAGTGAAGAAAAGAGATAATGAAAAATAAAGAAAAAAAATAATTGTATACCACGATATAAGGAGGTTTGAACTAGTCAAAATTATGGTTGCGATCCGATCTGAACATGGTGAAAACAAATGTTTTCTCACATTCTTTCCTTCAAATAGAACCCTTTGTAGACCAAGTAAATAAAATTCTAAGTTCCATTTTTAGTCCCTTTTTCTCCCCCCTTTTTTCTGTAGATTTTTATATTTTTTGCTTTTAGAATTTATTTAGTTCTTCTCTCAATTTTTAGGAAGAACATATTTATATTTTAGTAGTTTCTAGTTTTTGATTCAACAAATTCTGGTGTGTAATTACTATCAGAGTTTTTCCAGTCTTAGAATCAACTCTTCAAAGTGCTGTAAGAATATTGTTAAGGTATTATTTATATTCCTTTTGTAGTCAATATATCTATGTTGCTTCTTCTTTGTCATTAGTGATTTGTCTGTGATTAATTATAACATGTTTGACTGATAGTGAATATGATATAATAATAACGTTGTTATGCTCGTAAAATATTGAATAAGTAAACATTTTCTAAAAATATATTGATTTTACTTTTATACAAGATTTTTATAGAGAATGTTATTTGAAAGAGTACATTACTCTTGATAACAAACTTAATATGAGAGTTAAAATTATAATTTAATTACCTGAACCTAATTTGGAGTAATATTCTTTTATTTTAGATTTAATTATTTAGATATTTAGAGCGAAGCTTTATTTCAAAGGTTTTTAACAGAGAATTATTATTTAAACATGTATTGATAACATATTTTCTTAAGTAGTTTTAAAAGTTGAAAGTTATTTTTCAGATAATTAAATTTTTGTTTCATTTGGGTACCTTGAATAAAGTCTAAGTAACTGACTCTATCTAAAGTTGTGATTAGATGGTTTGCTATTTTCTTAGAAATAAAGTTGAAATTTAATGCTTAATTAATTAATAGTTCCCACCTATGGATATTAGTTAATTAATATTAAACAAAATAATTTGAGCCCCGCCTAAGGACACTTGCATACCAAAAAGAGAAAAGCCAATAAATATCAATTTATATATTTAATAACCTAAATAACATGAGGAACCATAATTACCTAATTATTATATCCATTATTCACCACTGTTTATGAATGTATTAAATTGTATGTCTATCTTTATCTTTATACATTAGATTAGTTTTTCTTAAAAACTAAATCATTGTGACATAATGTTTAGGTTTAATTTTGTTTTTAAAATTTGAATAATATTTAAAAACCACACAATATTACTTGAATCGACCTTGGGAGTATACTTATCATTTCTATAAATGATTCATACACTTGCAAGAATTAATAAAATTCAAAATAGATAAGTATTTACAAAATTGTTATTATCCACGATTTCGTTCATCAATATGCATACACATTACAACCTCACAACACCTAGCTGGCACATGAAAAAAAAACACATAGGCTTCTTACCCATGCACCATGTAGCAATGTTGCAACCCCCAGTCAATGCATGACACACTACCACATAGGCTTCTCACCGATATGAACTATTGCATCCTTGCAACCACTAGCCAATACAAGACACACTACCACATGTGTTCCTAACCTGTGGGAACTATTGCATCCTTGTAACTATTAGCCAACACAAGGTACACCACCATATATAACTTATTTCCTATGGGAACTACTGTACTCATTTAATAAGCACCTAACACACTGTAACTTAGCATTGAGAGTAACTTCTCAAAATGATATGGCTCTCAACAATCCAACCACATATTTTTCCTCTCATTAAAACCTCACTCAATATCACATTTTTTACATGCATCCTAATGTTTGAGAAATATGAAAGAGACACCTTGTTAGAAAAACCATTTTTTACATTCACATTGTACAAATGAACCAATCCTGAAATTTTAGTGTATTTCTTACATTCTAAACACAATGATTTTTTGGCATCTTCTAAATTTTTTTTAAAGGTTTCAAGATCATAATCATGTAGTTCATCTTCAACACCATAAGACATATTTTATATCTATACATTATGATAAGATGTATATAATCTACTCACATTCTTATTTATCTCTTCCCTATGAGTATTATCAATATTTTGTCCATAATAATACCAACATTTATAACTCAAAAGAATACCACTATGAATAAGGTGAACGCAAGTAAGGATATAAAATCAAGTTACGCCACCTGTGAGGAGGACGAACCACCCACCACGTGTTAGCATGACATTCAATCCGAGTTTGGAGATCTGTCAAACTGCCCTGCCACATGTTATCAAGCCATTACTTCCCACGTTCTACCCATGTGCCACACCATTTGTTTCTGCAAACCACATTGCGTAGTGTGGTGTAGACTCATCGAGCGTTGACTCTAATCGGTTTTCTCTTCCACTCGTCGCACTCTGATTCTCCCAAAATATTACTGATACCATGTGTCGTGTTATGATTGGTTGATGTTGTCATTTTTGCTTATTTTTATCTCAACCCTTGATCTGATAGTCCAGATCGCACCTAAGCTATATTTAAGCCTCTAATCACCCCATAAACTCTAAGGGGCCATCATTAGCATAATTTTAATCAATTTTTGGAGCTAAAAAAAGAGAAAAATTCAAGAGGGGACACAATTTTGGTAGAGATTCAAAAGGAGATTAATTCTACAATTGAAGAGATTGATTGAATTTCTTCATTTTACTCTTTTCTTTATCAATTTTTATGTCTTCCTTTATGAAAACAATTATGTGTAGTTAATTTATTAATCTAGGGATCTTATGAACCCAATTGCACCATGTAATGATTTAATATTTTACCCAAATTATAATTATAATTTAATTATATTATTTAATCTTATTTGTATGCTATTAATTATTTGGCCAACAATTTATCTATATAGGAAATTAAATAGATTTGAGAGAATTATTTAATTGTTTATCTTGATTAAATAACATGCATAATTTCTAGGCATAGATGTATGATTCTTATGTATGTGATCCATAATTGATGAACTTAATAAGTAGTATGCAATTTAATTGGCATGAGAGTTTGAGTAAATTAATTACTATATGGTGTGTAGTTTACTTGAGAAAAGAATACATGTTAGGCTAAATTCAGTTGATCATGTAATTAATTGATAATTATATTGAGGGGAATTTAGCGATTTGCATGTTTAGAAAATTGAGGGATAAAGTATTCATAGATATTTTCTCATATATCTTTTTAGTTACCCAATCTGATTTAATTAATTATTATTATTTACTTTTAATTATTTAAATTTTTCTTCCTCAAAATATAAAAACACAAAAAGAAATTGATTTTTATCTTTTTTTAGTTTTAAAATTTAGTTTTTAATAAATAATCTCCATGGAAATAATCTTAGCTTATCATTATATTATTTGTTACCATATGTATACTTGTGTATTCATTGCACACACTTCCTGTGTGGCGATTAGTAATCAAATACCAATTCCATATAAATGTGTCACTAAATCTGAAAGAAAAAG
Organism: Hippophae tibetana; assembly: GCA_037013495.1. NCBI lineage: Eukaryota > Viridiplantae > Streptophyta > Magnoliopsida > Rosales > Elaeagnaceae > Hippophae > Hippophae tibetana. Next base: position 42,062,978 of record CM072802.1, on the reverse strand, counting down.
TTAATTAAGATTCCAACTATCTTCCAAGTTGACACTTGGGTGGATTCAATCCTGCAATCCTGCAATCCTACAACCCCACCCTATTCTATATACAAACACAAGGAAAGCCATCTAAGCCTACCAGTCAAAAAATGTGTCATGCATTCTAATAATAAATATTGTAATCAACTACATGAAGAAACAAGCAATAAATCACTACATAACAAGAAACCTAGAAAACATAGGATGACATTTGAAACAAGAGAATGCACACTAAGCATACAACATGTCATATCGATAAGTGATGAGTGCTCAAAAAGCACTAAAATAACCATAATTTTATGCACATTAATTGATTAAAAATATATATATTTATATGTTTTATCATATATTTATATAAATTTTTCTTTTTCGGAATCACGGGTATTTTTATTGTTTTTCAGGTATTTTGGCATAAAAACGTAACTTAAAGACTCAAAGAGGAATACTGGAAGCAATACATCACAAATATATTAATAAATAAATGGGGAAAGGTCAACAAATATGGAAAAATTGGACAAAATGGGTCAAAAAGGTCAAAAATGTCAAAAAGGATAAAAACGTGCCGCCGCGTCGCGCCAGTGCCCAGCCGCGCGCGCGCCTGCCTCACAATCCGCGCGCGCCCCAACGCACGGCTACTGTTCATGCACGCGCACCGACGCCCGTTTTGCCCCTTTCTTTACGTGCAGCCGCCCCATGACGTTATGCTAACGTCATTAATGACCTCAGCAATTCCATTATGCGTTTTTACATTTTTTTACTCATTTTTTCTCTCCATCCTCACCTATAAATTCCCCCCTTCCCTTCACTTCTAAACACACCTTCAAAACACACTTCTCTCTTCTTTCTTTCTCTCTTTTCTTAGATTTTTAGTTTTTGTTAGTTTTTGTTAGTTTTTAGTTAATTTCTCTTAGTTTTAGAGTTCTTCCTTTTGGGAAGAACTAGTTATGTTTTTGTAATTTTTTTAGCTTTTTGATTCAATAAATGGGAGTGCAAATTCCGTTTGGAGGTTTTCCAGCAATGGGAATAGTGTCGAAGTTCTGTAAGGATTTTATTTTCTTTACAGTTATTTTTTATGCTTTATTCTTACATGTTATATTTAATTTGTCTGTGATTAAATTTAACTGTGCTAGCTGTTAATAAACATGATGTAATAATAAAGTTGTTATGCTTGCGAAATATTAAATAGGTGAAAATCTCTAAAACGAATTGATTTTTTTTATTCAAGATTTTATATTAAGAATTTTAGAGAGAAATATATTATTTTTCATTACAAACTTAAACCTGAAAATTAGATTTTAAGGTTTAGTTATCCGGTCTGATTTAGAGTAGTGCTCTTTTATTTGATGGTACAATCGCCCGGTAGTTAGAGTGAAGCTCTATTTCAAAAGTTTTTATAAGAATTATTATCTGAAAATGTATTGACAACATGTTTTCAGTAGTGGTTTTAAAACTTGAAAGTTAGTACTCGGATAACTAAATTCTTAGGTTTAATTTGGACACCTTGAATAAAGTTTAAACTGTCTAACCCCACCAAAGGTGGCATTTAAATGGTTCATTTTCAATCTCTTAGAAAAAGGAATTGATATAATTAAGCATATTAGTTATCAACCCCACCCATAGGTGTTAATTGATTTGTTTAGTTAACAAAGAATATCTAACCCCACCAAAGGTGGTATTCATACAAAAAAGGGAGAATCAATAAATATCAATTCATATCTTTAATAACCTAGATAATATGAGCAAGCATAATTAACTTAGTTATTATATCCATAAATACTCTACCATTATAAATGATAAAATTTGCATAAATGTTTATTGAATCTATGTTTATTTTTATGTAAGTAGATTAAAAATACAAAACCCAAAATATCGTGACAGGATGTTTAGGATTTAATTTCATTTTTAAAAGTTTGAATAATAAATTAAAAACCACATACATTCCTTCCTTAGATCGACCTTGGGAGTATACTTATAATTTTCTTCGAAATAATTCGTGCACTTGCGAGAGTTTTATAAATATTAAAACCAAAGTATTGGCAAGAATCGGCGATGCTGCTTTTCGCTCATCAAGTTTTTGGCACCGTTGCCGGGGAAGGAATAGCGGTTTTTAAATTATTTATCAAAATTTTAAAAACATTTTTTGTGCTGTAAATAATTGTGATTTTTTTTTGTTTTAATAAAAATAATAATCAAATTTCAAATTTCATAAGAAATAATAAAAAAAAATAAATAAATATTTTTTAGTAAAATAATTTAGAAATTTGAAATTTGAAGTAAAAAAATTTACCGTTCATGAATAGTAAAAAAAATAATAAAAAAATTAAAAAATTAAAAATTTTAAAATTTTAAGATAAAAATAAATAAATAAATAATATAGAGTAGATAGTAAAATAAAATTACCGTTCATAAATAAAAAAATAAATAAATAAATTTAAAAATTTTAAGATAAAAATAAATAAATACATAATATAGTGTAGATAGTAAAATAAAATTACGGTTAATGAATAGTAAAAAAATTAAAATTTCAAAAATTTTAAGTTAAAAATAAATAAATAAAATTTATAGCGTGAATAGTATAATAAAATTAACGTTCATGAATAGTAAAAAAATAAAAAAAACTTAAATAAATTTTAAATTAAAAAAAATTAAAAATTAAAAAATTAAAAAAAAATTAAAAAAATTAAAAAAAATTAAAAAAAATTAAAAAAAAATAAAACTTACTTTTTAATTTTCATTTAATTTTAATTTTTTATTTAAAATCTTAATTTTATTTTTGTTAAATAAAAATAATAACAAAAAAATGAAAAAAAAAATTATTTTATTTGCTTTTACCTTTCTCTATTTTAATTTATTTTATTTTATTTTACCTTTTTCAATTTTAATTTATTTTATTTTTATTAATTTTTATGTTTTCTTTATTTTCTTTAACTATTTTTTTTCTCTCTCTTAATTTTCATTTAACTTAATTAAATTAGATTTTTACTAACTTAATTAACTTAGCTATTTAATTAACTTAAATATTTTTTTATTAACTTAGATTTTTAATTAATTTTATTGACTTAGATTTTCTTTTACTTAATTAACTTAGATTTTTACTTAACTTAACTTAATTAACTTAGATTTTTTTTAACTTAACTAACTTAACTTTTTAATTAACTTTGATTAACTTAGCTTTTTAATTAACTTAGATTTTTTTAACTTAACTAACTTAGCTTTTTAAATTAACTTAACTTAATTAACTTAGATTTTTACTTAAATTAACTTAATTAACTTAACTTTTTAATTAACTTTGATTAACTTAGCTTTTTAATTAATTTAGGTTTTTTTTATTAACTTAACCAACTTAGCTTTTTAATTAACTTAACTTAATTAACTTAGATTTTCTTTTACTTAATTAAATTAAATTTTTACTTAACATAACTTAATTAACTTAACTTTAATAACATGAAAAGTAAAGATCTAAGTGAGTTCTGTCTAGGAGACTAGTTCTTGGAAGCCTTTGTGCCACTAGTCTTTCCTGGGAACGTTGTTCTATCAAGGATGATGGTTTTTAAGAAGCCTTTGTCCCACCATTCTTTCCTGGGAGCACTCTTGGTTAATACTGATTATGTTATTTTAACTAAATTTTTTTTTTGAAACTATCTCCAAAATTTTAAAGTTTTAATTACAATCTCAAGAGTTAGTTTCTTTGTTTGATCTAGGTACAATTGTGTTTTGATGCCTTAATTATTTGATTTGCACCTAGATGTGTGTTATCTAAAATCCCTCAAGCATGCCCCTAGTTTTTGGTACAGAAAAATTTGAAAATCAATAGGGCATGTTTGAAACAGTATAGGTAGACAACATTGTCTTACTTGTAGGTTTGATTGACTCAATGATGAGGGGACATTGAGTTTACTTAAAATGCTATCCCCAAGTTACGTCTTGCTAAGATGTTAAACTAACCGCTGGATGGGAGGCAACCAATCATTTTAGGTAATTTTCTGTTATTTATTTTATTTACTTAATTTTATTATTTATTTTAGTTTAATAATTTTTAAATTGTTAAAACTAAAAATATTTGTTGAGATGTTAGAAGTTTACAACGATATGTCTGTATACACTTCAATGATGAATATGATGAATGCACCTGGCATTTCTCCATTACTACTTACACATTCTCAGGAAATAAGTAATTTTTCTTCTCTCTTTTTCTTTAATTTACAATTGTTACATTGAGGACAATGTAAGTTTTAGGTTGGGGGTGGTGAAAAGTTACCATGCTTAATTAGAAAAAAAAAGATTTAACAATTTAAAAATTAAAAAAAATTCTTTTTTTTATGTTCACGTTTTCATTTTTTGTGTTTGGTTTTATTTTTTGTTTTGTGTGATTTAGTAATTTTTGAAATAAAAAAAATAAAATAAAATAAATATATTTTCTCACAAAAATTTATCATTTCTTTAAATCAAATTTAAGTAAATAATTAAGTCTTTTGTACTGTTAGATTAATTTTTGAAAACATATCATGAAAATTTTTGTAATTATTTTTGATAATTAGTTAGTTTTTGTCATAACTTGTATTTCTTGATAAAAATGTGGAAATTATATTAAACCCAAAATCGGTGTTTACGAATTTTTTTAGTGGAGACTACCCTTGTGAGATATAATTTCAGCCTAATTTCTTTTATTCAGAGTGAAATATATATTTTTTCTACTCCAAACACATTTCTTATTTATTCAAATTTTTAGATGATCTCTATAGGTATTAGCATTGAATGTATGAATTTTTTCTCATCTAAATAGAGTATCATATATTTTTTTATTATTATTTTTGCTTAGATTAAATGATTTGAGTAGAAATTGATAGTATATGCTTATATCTCATTTATGCATGACTACTACAAAAACAAAAAGACATATCTGGGGTTACCTAAACTAAGATCAAACAGAAAAGTCAAAAAAATTAACCACTCACCAAAATCCAAAAAACAAAATGTACAATCTATACATGGGTTGACTCTCTAAAAAAATACATTTATTGAAAAATATCTACAGAAAAAAATAGAGAGATTAAAAAATATATAGTATCATTTACATACTATGACCCACATTCCCTACAAAGTTGTGAGTACAGGCTTAAAAAAAAGGATATAGGAAGTAATTCCCTAAAAAGTCATTGCAATTTCTTCATTTAAAGCATATATCTTGAAATTCTTTCTTAATGAGTTTGATTTATGCATGAAAATAATTTTTATATATGATATCTTTATAATTTATACATTCGATTCCTTTCATGAGATCAATGTTAAAATAACACTTTGAGCCTATATTCTTTATACATATGCGAACATATTAGTTCATTTCTATACATCAACTATTTCGCATATAAATTAGTATGAGTGTTTGAACCCATAGGATTCAGTTTTTTGAGAGTATTGACTTGTGAGGAATAGATTTGAAGCGAATTCTGATTCATGACATTGAAATTGGGTGAAATTAAATTGATACATTTTTGACATAAAATATGAAAATGATTTTCGACTAATTATTATAATAAATCATGATTGTTTAAAAGAGATTAAAATAACTTATGCTTGAGATTTTAATTATGATCTTAAAGGAGAATAAAAAGTATGAGACATTTTTGTGATAAGTTGTTTTCTTTTATTCTTAAATTAATTTTTGATTTTGTTGTAATTTTAGTTTTTGATTTGATTGTTTTTATTGTTTCTTTTGATTTTACATTTAGTTCAATGTTTGTGGGTATCATTACTGAAAACCCTCGCGAGACTCAAACTCGTCCACTAGGGCAACCTAGAGGTTTAAAGGCTTGTTGCATAGGCTAAATGCAACCGTTTCAATCCACGAAAGTGATTTAGGATAGTTTAATTTTTAGTTTTTATCGCTTCCCTTGCTAAGGGACTAACAAGAAGCTGGTTGGGGGTTGTGATGAGTGCTCAAAAAGCACTAAAATTACCATGATTTTATGCACATTAATTGATTAAAAATATATATATTTATATGTTTTATCATATATTTATATAAATTTGTCTTTTTCGGAATCACGGGTATTTTTATTGTTTTTCAGGTATTTTGGCTTAAAAACGTAACTTAAAAACTCAAAGAGGAATACTTGAAACAATACATCCCAAATATATTAATAAATAAATGGGGAAACGTCAACAAATATGGAAAAATTGGAAAAAATGAGTCAAAAAGGTCAAAAAGGACTAAATCGCGCCCAGCGCACAGCCCCGCGCGCAGCACGCCCCACGTCCGCGCGCATCACCGCGCGCCCTCCCCCAAATCCGCGCATGCCCTAGCACGCTGCTACTATTCATGCGCGCACCCAGCTTCCCTCCGCACGCGGCGACGCCCGTTTCGCCCCATTTTTCACATGCAGCCGCCCCATGACATCATGCTGACGTCATCATTGACCTCAGCAATTCCATTACGCTTTTTTACATTTTTTTAACATTGTTTTACTCATTTTTTCTCTCCATCCTCGCCTATAAATACCCCCCTTTCTTTCACTTCTAAACACACCTTCAAAACACACTTCTCTCTTCTTTCTTTCTCTCTTTTCTTAGATTTTTAGTTTTTCTTAGTTTTTAGCTTTTGTTAGTTAATTTCTCTTAGTTTTAGAGTTTTTCCCTTTTTGGGAAGAACTAGTTATGTTTTTGTAATTTTTTTAGCTTTTTGATTCAATAATTGAAAGTGAAAATTCCGCTTGGAGGTTTTCCAGCAACGGGAATAGCGTCGAAGTTCTGTAAGGATTTTATTTTCTTTACAGTTATTTTTTAAGTTTTATTCTTACATGTTATATTTAATTTATCTGTGATTAAATTTAACTGTGCTGACTGTTTAGTAAACATGATGTAATAATAACGTTGTTATGCTTGCGAAATATTAAATAGGTGAAAATCTCTAAAATGAATTGATTTTGTTTTTATTCAAGATTTTATATTAAGAATGTTAGAGAGAAATATATTATTTTTCATTACAAACTTAAACCTGAAAATTAGATTTTAAGGTTTAGTTATCCGGTCTGATTTAGAGTAGTGCTCTTTTATTTGATGGTACAATCGCCCGGTAGTTAGAGTGAAGCTTTATTTCAAAAGTTTTTATAAGAATTATTATCTGAAAATATATTGACAACATGTTTTCAGTAGTGGTTTTGAAACTTGAAAGTTAGTTCTCCTTTTTGACATTTTTGACCTTTTTGACCCATTTTGTCCAATATTTCCATATTTGTTGACCTTTCCCCATTTATTTATTAATATATTTGTGATGTATTGCTTCCAGTATTCCTCTTTGAGTCTTTAAGTTACGTTTTTAAGCCAAAATACCTAAAAAACAATAAAAATACCCGTGATTCCGAAAAAGACAAATTTATATAAATATATATATTTTTAATCAATTAATGTGCATAAAATCATGGTTATTTTAGTGCTTTTTGAGCTCTCATCAATAAGTTCTTGAAAATACTCATATTTCATGATTTTATTATGCTTAAAACTGATAAATATATTTGATTTTAACATATTTATATAAATATTTATGCAAATCTATATGTTTGGAATCACGAGCATGTTTTTTTGTATTTTGGGTGTTTTTAGCTTTGAAATTTATAAATGTGTCAACATATGGAGAACAACACTTGAAGCACTTAATTTTCACCTTATGACCTTAAAAGATTAAGGCATGTAAGCCTTACATAAAAAACAACCCGTTTTGTAAGTTGTACAAGGAAAATTTTAAGAAAAAAGAAGTGTTCCATGCTGAAGAAATATGATTGACATGCCACAATCTGTTAGAGATTAATTTACTATACATGGTGAATAACTTGTGTCGTGGTGTGGATTAGGTGGTGTCGCAACTTGATGCTCTCAGGTTGAAATTTACAAAGCTGAACAAACATTTTACAACTATATGGAAAAGCTTGTGCCATCTCTAATAATTGGCCCAAAGACCTTGATGAGCGAAAACCGGCATCGCCGATTCTTGCCAATACTTTGGTTTTAATATTTATAAAACTCTCGCAAGTGCACTAATCATTTCGTAGAAAATGATAAGTATACTCCCAAGGTCGATCTAAGGAAGGAATGTATGTGGTTTCTAATTTATTATTCAAACTTTTAAAAACGAAATTAAATCCTAAACATCCTGTCACGATATTTTGGGGTTTTTGTGTTTTTAATCTACTTACATAAAAATAAACATAGATTCAATAAACATTTATGCAAATTTTATCATTTATAATGGCGGAGTATTTATGGATATAATAACTAAGTTAATTATGCTTGCTCATATTATTTAGGTTATTAAATATATGAATTGATATTTATTGATGACGTCAGCATGACGTCATGAGGGGGTTGCACGTGAAAAATAGGGTGAAAAGGCGTCGGCGCGTGCGGATGGCTGTCGCTGCGCGCAGGGGTGCGTGCGTGAACAGTAGCCGCATGCTGGGGCGCGCGCAGATTTGGAGGAGGGCGCGCAGACGTGGGGCGTGTTGTGCGTGCAGCTGGGCGCGTGTCTCGGCAGTTGGGCACGATTTTCTCCTTTTTGACCTTTTTGACTCATTTTGTCCAATTTTTCCATATTTGTTGACATTTCCCCATTTATTTATTAATATATTTATTATGTATTGCTTCCAGTATTCCTCTTTGAGTATTCAAGTTGCGTTTTTAAGCCAAAATACCTAAAAAACAATAAAAATACCCGTTATTCCGAAAAGACAAATTTATATAAATATATGATAAAACATATAAATATATATATTTTTAATCAATTAATGTGCATAAAATCATGGTTATGTTAGTGCTTTTTGAGCACTCATCACAACCCCCAACCAGCTTCTTGCTAGTTCCTTAGCAAGAGAAGCGATAAAAACTAAAAATTAAACTATCCTAAATCACTTTCGTGGATTGAAACGGTTGCATTTAGCCTATGGAACAAGCCTTTAAACCCCTAGGTTGCCCTAGTGGACGAGTTTGAGTCTCGTGAGGGTTTTTAGTAATGATACCCACAAACATTGAACTAAATGTAAAAAAATCAAAAGAAACAATAAAAACAATCAAATCAAAAACTAAAATTACAACAAAATCAAAAACTAAAATTACAAAAAAATCAAAAATTAATTAAAAATATCACAAAAATGTCTCATACTTTTTAATCTCCTTTAAGATCATAATTAAAATCTCAAGCATAAGTTATTTTAATCTCTTTAAACAATCATGATTTTATTATAATAATTAGTCGAAAATCATTTTCATATTTCATATCAAAAATGTATCAATTTAATTTTACCCGATTTCAGTGTCATGAATCAGAATTCGCTTCGATTCTATTCCTCACAAGTCAATACTCTCAAAAAACTGAATCCTATGGGTTCAAACACTCATACTAATTTATATGCGAAGGAGTTGATGTATAGAAATGAACTAATATGTTCGCATATGTATAAAGAATAAAAGCTCAAAGTGTTATTTTAACATTGATCTCATGAAAGGAATCGAATGTATAAATTATAAAGATATCATATATAAAAATTATTTTCATGCATAAATCAAACTCATTAAGAAAGAATTTCAAGATATATGCTTTTTACAAATGAAGAAATTGTAATGAATTTTTAGGGAATTACTTCCTATATCTTTTTGTAATTAGCCTGTACTCACAACTTTGTAGGCAACGTGGGTCATAGTATGTAGATGATACTATATTTTTTTTTATCTCTCTATTTTTTTTCCTGTAGATATTTTAAAATATATGTATTTTTTTAGAGAGTCAACCCATGTACAGATTGTACATTTTTTTAGGATTTTGGTGAGTGGTTAATTTTGTGACTTTTCTGTTTGATCTTGGTTTAGGTAACCCTAGATATGTCTTTTTGTTTTTGTAGCAGTCATGCATAAATGAGATATAAGCATATACTATCAATTTCTACTCAAATCATTTAATCTAAGCAAAAATAATAATCAAAAATATATGATACTCTATTAAGATGAGAAAAAAATCATACATTTAATGCTAATACCTATAGAGATCATCTAAAAATTTGAATAAATAAGAAATGTGTTTGGAGTAGAAAAAATATATATTTCACTCTGAATAAAAGAAATTAGGCTCAAATTATATCTCACAAGGGTAGTCTCCACTAAAAAAAATTCATAAACACCGATTTTGGGTTTAATATAATTTCCACATTTTATCAAGAAATACTAGTTATGACAAAAACTAACTATTTATTAAAAATAATTACAAAATATTTCATGATATTTTTTCAAAAATTAATCTAACAGTACAAAAGACTTAACTATTTACTTAAATTTGATTTAAAGAAATGATAAATTTTTGTGAGAAATTTTTTTTTAAATTTTTTTATTTCAAAAATTACTAAATCACACGAAACAAAAATAAAACCAAACACAAAAAATGAAAACGTGAACATAATTTTTTATTTTTTTTAAATAATTTTTAAATTGTTAAATCTCTAATTAAGCATGGTAACTTTTCACCACCCCCAACCTAGAACTTACATTCTCTTCAATATAACAATTGTAAATTAAAGATAAAGAGAAAAAAAGAAGAAAAATTACCTATTTCTTGAGAATGGGTAAGTAGTAATGGAGAAATGCAGGTGCATCCATCATATTCATCATTAAAGTGTATACAGACAGATTGCTGTAAATTTCTAATATCTCAACAAATATTTTTTAGTTTTAACAATTTAAAAATTATTAAACTAAAATAAACAATAAAATTAAGTAAATAAAATAAATAACACAAAATTACCTAAAATGATGGGTTGCCTCCCATCCAGCGCTTAGTTTAACGTCTTAGCAAGACGTAACTTGGGGATTGCATTTTAAGTAAACTCAATGTCCCCTCATCATTGAGTCAATCATACCTACAAGTAAGACAAGGTTGTCTACCTATACTGTTTCAAACATGCCCTATTGATTTTCAAATTTTTCTGTACCAAAAACTAGGGGCATGCTTGAGGATTTTAGATAACCCACGTCTAGGTGCAAATCAAATAATTAAGGCATCAAAACACAATTGTACCTAGATCAAGCAAAGAAACTAACTCTTGAGATTGTAATTAAGACTTTAAAATTTTGGAGATAGTTTCAGAATTTTTTTTTCTTTTTTTTTTTTTTAATTTTAATTTTTAATTTTTTTTATTTAAGTTAAAATAACATAATTAGTATTAACCAAGAGTGCTCCCAGGAAATAATGGTGGGGCAAAGGCTCCTTAAAAACCATCCTCCTAGACAGAACAACGTTCCCAGGAAAGACTAGTGACACAAAGGCTTCCAAGAACTAGTCTCCTAGACAGAACTCTCTTAGATCTTTACTTTTCATGTTATTAAAGTTAAGTTAATTAAGTTATGTTAAGTAAAAATTTAAGTTAATTAAGTAAAAGAAAATCTATGTTAATTAAGTTAAGTTAATTAAAAAGCTAAGTTGGTTAAGTTAAAAAAATCTAAATTAATTAAAAAGCTATGTTAATCAAAGTTAATTAAAAAGTTAAGTTAATTAAGTTAGTAAAAATCTAAGTTAGTTAAGTTAAAAAAAATCTAAGTTAATTAAAAAGTTAAGTTAATTAAGTTAAGAAAACTAAAAATCTAAGTTAATTAAGTTAAATAAAAATTAAGAGAGAGAAAATAAAAATAAAAATTAAATGAAAATTAAAAAGTAAGTTTTATTTTATTTTTTTTAAATATTTTTTATTTTATTTTTAATTTAAAATTTATTTAAGTTTTTTTTATTTATTTTTTTACTATTCATGAACGGTAATTTTATTTTTACTATTTACACTATATTATTTATTATTTGTTTTATCTTGAAATTTTGAAATTTTGAAATTTTTTTTTTTATTATTTTTTTTACTATTCATGAACGGTAAAATTTTTTACTTCAAATTTCAAATTTCTAAATTATTTTACTAAATTTTTTTTTATTTCTTATAAAATTTGAAATTTGATTATTATTTTTTATTAAAAAAAAATCACAATTATTTACAGCACAAAAAATGTTTTTAAAATTTTGATAGATAATTTAAAAGTCGTTATTCCTTCCCTAGCAACGGCGCCAAAAACTTGATGCCATCCCCGGCAACGGCGCCAATAGCCTTATTAGGTTTGACATATCATATAGTTTCATTTTTTCTTTCTTTAGCCATTTGTTCTTCTTAGTTTTAGTATACAATTTAGGTCACTGTTCCACCCCCATTTACAGATATAGAAAAAGAACCTCCCTTTGTGAAGAAGATCTAAGGCTTCTGATAAGGCAATGACAACTTGTTCTGAGATTTGGGATCATCTTTAACAAAAGGACTATTTTTAATTGTTATATCTTTTATCTCTTTTATTATTCTGATGGCTTTTGTAGTCAAATTAACTTTTATTAATTTAACAATAATTGGTTAATTCTATAAGGTAGAATTTTAGTTTCTACTTCCAATGATTGGAAGAACTATTTTATGATTTAAATAAATAAAGGTTTTAAACTTATTTCTTGTTCCTAATCCTCACATCTTTAATTATAAATTCATGATTGGCCAAGTCTTGATTTAAGATTAAAGGATGTATTTTAGAATTAACCATTATAAAACATCATCTATGCTTAGTTGTATAAAATAAATATGAGTCTATTTTAACTTCGTTGATTTGTATTAAATTAGATAGTTGAAAATAACTTTAATTATGAAATAAAGATGGGGCATATATTCATTTATAATTAAATAATATATCTAACTTAGGTTTATCAATTTATTAATTTCATGCCTGACCAAATGAAGTAATTAATTAATTGAATATTTTAGTCTGTAATATTTCTTTTGTTTAGAAATTAATAAATTTAACCTTTAACCAAGGAAGAATTGATTAATTGAATATCATTGGGAACTCAACATGGTTATAGGGAATTCGTTTATTTAAAAAGGAAAAAAAATAGTAAAACTAGCTTATATTTAAATCACTTTGTAAGGTTTATGAGTATTGGCGATATTTGTAAACAAAGAATTTATAGGTAAATTAGTTTCTATGTGAGTCTTTTAAGAACACTTTTCAAGCTGAAGAAACTATTGAGCTCCAAATGAACACATCTCAGGTATATCATTGGTCTTATGTACTTTAGATATCACATTCCATAAATAGAACATTTTGCACTTCGATTTCTTTATTGATCACTATATGTTTGAATTGATACAGGTGAATAGATCGATCAAGATGTAATGTTCGATCGAACGAGTACTAGATCAATTGAGAAGCAATCCACTTATCTAGGGATTTATTCTTATACCTTAGATTGATGGACCTTTTTGGCTTGATCGATGAAACTTGACCTAGATCAATCAAGCGAACAAGGTCTCAACTTTAATCTAATTGTTAACCCAAGGAAAACATGTTAATTACAATATTAGTGATTGGACTTTTACCTAGCATTAGGGTTTCAATATTTTCTATTTAAACAACCTAATGCCTCTTGTTTTATTTAACCATAAGAGCATCAATCTTTTTATCGTAAGCTATCCCTTTTCAAATTGCTTTACAAAAATTGGATCACATTTCTTTACACTTCTTTCTTTAATTAATCTATAAAACATTTGTAGATGTATTTGATTTGTTGACAAGCCTAGTGAGTTTACAAAATTTTGATTAAATGTTCATATGGCTTATTCTTTATTTTGGTCTTGAATTATTGGATCAAATAATTATATGTATAATATGATAATTATTTGGTTTGATTATTTATCTTTAAAGAAACTATCATTATTGAACTTGTACTTAATCTACTTGATCTAGGATTGCTAGATGATTTAATATTAACTATATATTCTTGAATCTTCTAGTTAGGTTTATTCATTGTTGAATCTTCTATAAGATATACCTTGCACTTGTGTTTTGTTGCTAATCTTTTAGGTACTGGTTAAATGGGTTCGATTGCTTATGTGATTCAAGTTATCATAATGTTGGTCTAAATGAAATTATCTTTCTTTGATGAAAATCAGTAGCTTGTAAGTAGATTATCTGGGGCCTTACCTTGGGCGGTAGTTTAAGTCCTAGCCTTGTAAATGGACCTTATTTTCATAGTAGATGATTAGGGTGTCCAATGGATTGATAGTTTTCATCTTAGGTTATTATTGTGTCCTAGGTTACCTTCACCTAAAAAATATCTATGTCAATCTTCATTTATTTTTGCTTCATTTTATTTAAATGCAATTGCAAGTCTGATCATTTGTGAAATTTTAATTTTCATAATTAGTTTAACTATGTATTCACCCTTTTAGTTAATTAGATTTGTAATGTAAAAAATTTCAATTGGTATTAGAATGGGTCACTAGATACACTTAGTGTTGCCTAGGACCTTATTTTGGATCATTTGAGAAAGACTTCATCTACAACCTGTGCTCTCTACTTTGATGGGTTTAACTACCCATATTGGAAGGCTCATATGAAGGCCTTTTTATGTTCTATTGATGAGAGTGCTTGGAACTCACTTAGTTATGGTTGGAAACCACTTATGGTTACCAAAGATAACATAGTCACTCTTAAACCAAGAAAATATTAGAATATTGAAGATAAAACTGCTAGTAATTGTAACCAAAGAGGTATTAATGTTATTTTTAGTGTGTGTCTACTGATGAGTTCCATCATATCTTTCATGTTGATACTGCTCAACATGCTTGGGATATTTTATAAGTTACCTATAAGGGAAACATAAAATTTAAATGAAATAAACTTCACATGATGGGTACTCAATTTAAAAACCTTAGGATGAAAGAAGATGATACATTTTCAAAATTCTATTGCTAAATTATGTGATATTATAAACACCTCTGTCAATCTTGATTAAAAATTTGATGATTTCAAGATAGTTTAAAAGATTCTTTGCTCATTTCCATGCAAAGGTCACTGCCATTGATGAAAGCAAGAATATGGATAATATAAAAATAGAGGAATTCATTGGCTCACTTCAAACCTTTAAGATGAGTTTTTGAACACATTCAAGGAAGAAAGGTATCACTTTTAAAACTACCATAACTAATGATGGTGATAGTGACAATGATGAGGATGATGAAGAATTGAAACTCTTCAACCATAACAATTCATAAAGTATTTGGCAACCAAACTATGCAAGGGATTAGAATCCAAAAGAACTCAAATTTATGAGTTCAAAAAGTAAGAAAACTAAACCTACTGTACCTAAATTTTTTAAATGCAATGGAATTGGTCATATTGCAACTGAGTTTGCTAACAAAAAGAAGAGAACTAGAAAAAATTTCAATGTTATCCTTAGCGACTCAAAAAGTGACAACGAGAATCCTAATGACTTAACAAACTATAGCATCATGTATTTGGCATTCACTGTAACTACTGGTTGATAGTCCTATAAGTTTGACATTGATTGAGACAATGAGAAAAGTGATTTTGAATTCCCACTCAAAATATTTAATGAAAATAATATTGATGAATTATTTATAGACATAATTAGCAATAAGAGACAAAAGGATAAGTTACTTGTAGAAGTAACTAGAGTAAATGACAAACTAAAATCCTATGAAATAAATTCTTCAATTTTGGGAAAACAAAGTATTGATTTTCATGAACGTATTAATGATCTAAATTCTAGTCTTGCATGTCATAAATAGGAAAAAAAAAATATAGTGCAGGAAATTGAATAATCAAAAGAAGTTGTCAAAAGGCTAACCATGGGAGCTAATAGGTTGAACAAGATTCTAGATTGTGGAAAACCTGCTAGAGACAAGAGAGTGCTAGGCTACGTAGATGAGTATCCAATGCCACCTTCTTTATTTTACTTGCAACTATAAGTGAGTAAGCTGAAACCCAAGACCATGTCTATACAAAAAATGGATAAATCTCAAATATATCCAAAGGATATGGTAAAGGATTTAATAGTACAGGTAGGTTTCTATAATTATTAAACCATTTTGGCCAGCTCGATGTCATCTCACCTACGTCTCATCACCAAGCTCACTGGTGATGCCAAGCAATGGTCTTTGAGTGGTAGTGAAGAACTAACAAGACAAGATGAGAATGGTGGTAAAAAAAATTGAACAATTGTTGGAGCCTCACAAAAGGCTCGACACTATGCTTGGCTAGATATAGATAAGGTACAATTTTTCCTATAAATAGAAGCTTGAATTAGCCATTTTTCTCTCACTCAAATCCTATTTACTATTTCTCTCTCTAGAATTGAGAGTTCCCTACGTTAGAATAATCTCACTTAGGTCAATTGAACTTCCTACTCAAATAGGCATCATGGACCTAGATAAAGGGTGGAAACATCAACTTATAGAATTAATTCGTAAGAACTATTGCAACTGGACAAAGCAAGCCTCATAACCTAAATTAAGAATATAGCATAGGTAAATTACAATAAAAAAAATGCTTAATTCAATGCACCATATAAACAACTGGACGATAAGAAAGGATAATTTATGGTAAACACATTACTTACTGGTAATGTGCTCACAAGCTCGATCCCGTCCAGGCTAACAACATGCATATATATGGAAAACATCACACAACATATGTATCATGTAAATATGATGGAAAAGCTATAAAGGATTTTCCAATCACTCCAAGACCTAATATGTGGAAACATATTTGATAAACAATTATTGTACTCTCACTACATGCGATTATACATAACATAGCATGTAACAAGGTAATTGCAAATAAAATCCCTACTTATATAGTAACATCCTCATTGCTTATGGTAACCACTCAGTAGCAAACAATCCACTAATAGAATAAATAGATATAAATAGAAAACATAAACATAAATACCTCCATCAGTCAGGACACTTGCTCTAACTGCCTATATTGCTCTCAATTTCTATCAAAAACATAGTTGATTCAAGTAGATCCAAGCTCATTTTGAAAGTTCATCACCAGATGATGTAATCAACTATTGATGGCACAACCTCTTAATATGCATACACCCTTGCAACCCTACAACACCAAGTTGACATATGAAAAACAAACACATAGGCTCCTTACCAATGTACCATGTTGTAATGTTACAACACTTAATCAACACATGACACACTACCATATAGGCTCCTCACCTATAGGAATTATTACATCCTTAGAACCACCAGCCGACACACGATAAACCACCACATAGGCTTCTCACGTATGGGAACTATTCCATCCTTGTAACCATTAGATGAAATATGGCATACCACCATATAGGCTTTTCTCCTATGGGAGTTATTGTACTCATTTAACTACCAACTGACACATTATAACTCAACATTGAAAGTAACTCCTCAAAATGATATGGCTCTCAACTAGTAAACCACACATTTTTCCTCTCATCAAAACCTCAATCAATCTCACATTTTTTTACATACAACCTTATGTTTGAGAAATATGAGAGAGATTCCTGATGAACGAAAACCGGCATCGCCGATTCTTGCCAATACTTTGGTTTTAATATTTATAAAACTCTCGCAAGTGCACGAATCATTTTGAAGAAAATGATAAGTATACTCCCAAGGTCGATCTAAGGAAGGAATGTATGTGGTTTTTAATTTATTATTCAAACTTTTAAAAACGAAATTAAATCTTAAACATCCTCTCACGATATTTTGGGGTTTTGTGTTTTTAATCTAATGACATAAAAATAAACCTAGATTCAATAAACATTTATGCAAATTTTATCATTTATAATGGCGGAGTATTTATGGATATAATAACTAAGTTAATTATGCTTGCTCATATTATCTAGGTTATTAAAGATATGAATTGATATTTATTGATTCTCCCTTTTTTGTATGAATACCACCTTTGGTGGGGTTATTTATTCTTTGTTAACTAAACAAATCAATTAAAACCTATGGGTGGGGTTGATAACTAATTTGCTTAATTAAATTAATTCCTTTTTCTAAGAGATTTAAAATGAACCATTTAAATGCCACCTTTGGTGGGGTTAGACAGTTTAAACTTTATTCAAGGTGTCCAAATTAAACCTAAGAATTTAGTTATCCGAGTACTAACTTTCAAGTTTTAAAATCACTACCGAAAACATGTTGTCAATACATTTTCAGATAATAATTCTTATAAAAACTTTTGAAATAGAGCTTCACTCTAACTACCGGGCGATTGTACCATCAAATAAAAGAGCACTACTCTAAATCAGACCGGATAACTAAACCTTAAAATCTAATTTTTAGGTTTAAGTTTGTAATGAAAAATAATATATTTCTCTCTAACATTCTTAATATAAAATCTTTAATAAAAACAAAATCAATTCATTTTAGAGATTTTTACCTATTTAACATTTCGCAAGCATAACAACGTTATTATTACATCATGTTTACTAAACAGCCAGCATAGTTAAATTTAACCACAGACAAATTAAATATAACATGTAAGAATAAAGCATAAAAATAACTGTAAAGAAAATAAAATCCTTACAGAACTTCGACGCTATTCCCGTTACTGGAAAATCTCCAAGCAGAATTTGCACTCCCATTTATTGAATCAAAAAGCTAAAAAATTACAAAAAACATTACTAGTTCTTCCCAAAAAGGGAAGAACTCTAAAACTAAGAGAAATTAACTAAAAACTAAGGAAAACTAAAGAAAACTAAAAAGAGAGAAAGAAAGAGAGAAAAGAATGTATTTGGAGGTTTTGAAGGTGTGTTTTGAAGTGAAGGGAAGGGGGGTATTTATAGGTGAGGATGGAGAGAAAAAATGAGTAAAAAAATGTAAAAATGCGTAATGGAAATGCTGAGGTTATTGATGACGTCAGCATGACGTCATCGGGACGGCTGTACGTAAAAAATGGGGCGAAACGGGCGTCGGCGCGCGCTGAGGCAGCTGGGCGCGCGCGGATGAACAGTACCCGCGCACGCAGTTCTGCGTGGATGAACAGTACCTGCGTGCGCAATTCTGCGCGGATGAACAGTACCCGCGCGCGCAGTTCTGCGCAGATGAACTGTAGCCGCGCGTAGCTTGGCGCGGGATTGGGCGCTGCTGGGCGGCAGGCGGCGTGGCGGCACATTTTGCTCCTTTTTGATATTTTTGACCTTTTTGACCCATTTTGTCCAATTTTTGCATATTTGTTGACCTTTTCCCATTTATTTATTAATATATTTGTGATGTATTGCTTCAAGTATTCCTCTTTGAGTCTTTAAGTTACGTTTTTAAGCCAAAATACCTGAAAAATAATAAAAATACCCGTGATTCCGAAAAAGACAAATTTATATAAATATATGATAAAACATATAAATATATATATTTGTAATCAATTAATGTGCATAAAATCATGGTTATTTTAGTGCTTTTTGAGCACTCATCAATTCCTCCCTAATTTCCTACACACCACAGATAGTACACTATTTTTGGAACCTCACAATCAAAAGGAAAATGGACCATGAACATACTAAGAAATTTAGGTAATGAGCAGAGCTTCCCTCCAATTCTGGTTAAGAAAAAAAGAAGGGGAGAAGGAAATTTATAGAAAAATCCAACCTCTTGGACACTCATCGGCCACCTTATCGACCACTCATAAGGTTAGCAATTAAATTAGCCATTAAAATAACCATTACACACTCGTTGACCTTGGTTGACCAGCCCTTGGGGAGAACATTAGAGAGGCAATAGGAATCCAACAACAATAACGTAGGCTCAAAAGCTCTCTCATTGAAATCCAAAATAAACAACATCCCCAACAGAATACCACAACAACAAACAAAGTCCCCAAAAGAACACCATAACAACAAACACCCAAAAATGCAAACTATATGCAAAATAAGAAAATGAATTTGTGTAATATAAAAACGCAAAACTGTGTCCTAAGTGATACTAAGCCATAAGTAACTAACCTTATAAAGTACAAATAGAAGTATCAAACAAAATATAAATACTGTGTTTTGCACATAGGAATGCCAATACCAAAATGACAAGACGTATGATCTTCCCTATTGGCTTTCTTTGTCAAAACAGTGCATAACTCAAATATAGATATGGCATCGAAGCATATTACATTCATGCAAGATATACCTTAGGAATTCATTCCCATGAATAAAAAATTTAATCCACGACCCAAGCACCCTAACACACTTGACTACAGTGCATTTGTCTTGATGTGCACTATCTATCTTCATGGAACAACCCATCTTTCTTGATAGTCCATTCCATGCTAAAATTCTTCCACGTCTACTAATTTACAACTAAGCTGCAAGCACTAATAGATCACCAAGGTCTCAATCAATACATGTAACCTACACAAAAAAAACAACACATAGCTATGAATGCATCATGTAGAAACTTCATGTAATCTAACCAAATACTTTTATGTTATCCCTACATAGGTACACAATGATAGCCTAAGAATAGTCAAACACATGACTCCTTCTAACGAAATGCAACAATCTCTCTAAGTGTATGCATATCAGGTAACCATGATGTAGTGCAACCTACACTTGCATCCACTGTAGCATACAACATTTTAACGAACGATGAGTTGCACACATAAATTTCTCCCCATTTTTACCATAGAAAGTCAAAGGAACATCCCTAAATGAAAGAGATAAGGCATATAAAAATGAAATAAACATATATGTAATTATGCACCATAGCATAAAAGAATGAGCAAATCACTAAAAAAATGTCATAGAAACAAACAATCAATAAACTAAATGAATAAAAAAGCAAAGAAATATGTAGATAGAAAATGTCTCCCTGATGAAATATATAGCACAAAGCCCCATGTCTCTTTGTTTTGTGGAAGGGAATAAGGGACTTTTCAAAGCATTGAAAACACATCGGTAGAATGGGCAATCAAATACGAATGTCGTATAAATATGTTTGTTAATCTATAAGAACAAGTTGACGAGGAGTCCAACTATCTTCCAAGTTGATACTTGGGTAGATTCAATCCTACAATCTTCCAAACTCATCCTATTCTATAGAAACACATAAGGAAAGACATCCCTGAAAACATGTTTTGTGCATTCTAACAATAAATACTTGGTAATCAACTGCATGAAAGAAATAGGTAATAAATCACTACATAACAAGAACACTTGTAAATATATAGGATGACATTTGAAAAAAGAGAATTCATACTAAGCATACAACATGTTATATTGATAAATGCTTAAAAAGCTCTCATATTTCATGATTTTATTGCTCTTAAAGGTGATAAATAGATTTGATTATAGCATATTTATATAAATATTTATGCATATCTCTATGTTTGGAGTCACGTGTATCTTTTACTGTATTTCATGTGTTTTTTGCTTCAAAATTTATAAATTTTTCAACATATGAAGAACAATACTTGAAGCACTTAATTTTCACCTTCAAACCTTAAAAGATTAAGGCATGTAAGCCTTACATGAAAAAGCAAAAAGTTTGTAAATTATACAAGGACAATTTTAAGAAAAGTGAAGCATTCCATGGTGAAGAAATATGTGTGACATGGCACACTCCGTTAGGGATGAATTTACTATGCATGATGAATAACGTGCATTATGGCACAAATTAGGTGGTGTCATGGCAGTGTTCTAGGTTTGAAATGTACAAAGATGAAAAAATATTATGCAATGGCATGGAAAATATTGTGCCATGATGCATCTCTAAAAATTGGCCCAAAGCCCTCTGTACTCAACTTTCCTAATAAATAAAACATTAGCCTCATTAGGTTTGACGTACATATAGTTTCATTTTTATTTCTTTAACCATCTATTCTTCTTAGGTGTTGTGTAGAAATTTAGGTTAGTGATCCACCCCCATTTATAGATACAAAAAGAGAACCTCCAAATTCTAAAGAAGATCTAAGGATCTGGATAAGCCAATGGAAACTTGTTCAGAGATATGGAATTTCCTTCAATAAGAAAGGGTATTTTAATTATTATATCATTTATCTATTTTTGTATTCTAATGCCTTTTGTAGTTAAATTTAATTTTATTAATTTAACTATGATTGACTAATTTTATAATGTGGGATTTTAGATTGTCCTTCCAATGATTGGAAGAGCAATTTTATGATTTAAATAAATATAAGTTTTAGAATTATTTCTTGTTCATAATCTTCATATCTTTAATCATAAATTCATGATTAGGCAAGTATTGATTTATGATTAAAGAAAGTATTTTAGAATTAACCATTAGAAACATAATTTGTGCTTAGTTATGTAAAATGAATAAAAGTCTATTTTAACTTCATTATTTTGTATTAAATTAGATGGTTGAAAAATAACTTTAATTATAAAATAAAATGGGCCTAATCTTGATTTATAATTAAATAATATATCTTAATTTGGTTTGTCAATTTATTAATTTCAAACCAACAAAAGAAAGTTATTAATTAATTGAAGATTTTAGTTCATAATATATCTTTATTTTACCAATTAATAAATTTCAGCCTTGACCATGGAAGAATTGATTAATTCAATATCATTAGTAACTCAACATAGTTACGAGGAGTTCATTTATTTAAAAAGGAAAAAAAATAGTAAAACTATATTATATTTAAATCACATTATATTTAAAACATTTAAATGTAATTTAGTTTCTAAGTGAGTCTTTCAAGAACACTTTTCAAGCCAAAGAAACTATCAAGTTCCAAATGAATATATCTCAGGTATATCTCTTTTCTCATGCACTTTAGATTTCACATTAGACATATATGAACATTTTTCACTTAGGTTTCTCGATCGATCAAGACATGTCTGGATATATCGAGGTGAGTAGATTGATCAAGAATTGATCTACCTTGTTTAAAATGTCCTTGATTTAATTTTTAATTGAGCTAGATCAATCACGATGTAATGTTCAATTGATTAAGTACTAGATCGATTGAGAATCGATCTACCAATATAGGGATTTATTTTATTACCTTAGATTGATCGACTTTTTTGGCTCAATCGATCAAATTCGGCCAAGATCAATCAAGCAACTAGGGTCTCACCTTTAACCTAATTTTTAACCCAAGGCAAACTTGCTAATTACAATATTATCCCTATTATTTACTCTTCTAGGAATTGTTTATTGGATAGATTAGTAATTGGACTTTAACCTAGCATTAGAGTTTCAATAGTTTCTATTTAAATAACCTAATGCCTCTTGTTTTCTTCAACCACAAGAGCATCAATCTTTTCATCTTAAGCTTTCCCTTTCAAATCACTTTGAAAAAACAAGATAATATTTCTTTACACTTCTTTCTTTAATTAATCTATCAAACATTGGTGGATGTGTTTGATTGGTTAATAAGCCTAGTGAGTTTATGATATTTTGATTAAATGTTCATATGGCTTATTCTTATTTTTTTTCTATAAGTATTGGATCAAATAATTATGTATGTAATATGATAATAATTTAGTTTGATTATTTCTCTTTAAAGAAAATATATTTATTAAACTTGTACTTAATCTTCTAGTTCTAGGGTATCTAGATGATTTAATATTAACTGATATATTCTCAAATCTTCTAGTTAGGTTTATTCATTGTTAAATCTACTCTAGGACACACTTTGCACTAGTCTTTTTTTGCTAATTTTTTTAGGTATAGGTTGAATTGTTTTGATTGATTGTATGATTCAAGTTATTAGAGAAGTTGTCCAAGTTTGATTACCTTTATTTGAAGAAAATTTGAAACTTGTAAGTAGATTACTTGGGACCTTATCTATGAGAGTAGTTTAAGTCCTAACCTTGTAATTAGACCTTATTTTCATAGTGGATAGTTAGATGGTCCAATGGATCAATAGTTTTCCCCTTACGTCATTGTTGTGTCCAAGGTTATTTTCACCTAAAAACTATCTATCAATCTTTATTTATTTCTTCTTCATTTTATTTACACATGATTACATGTTTGGTCATTTGTGAAATTTTAATTTGGCATAAGTGAATATTCCTCCTTTAGTTAATTAGATCCATAATATAAAAAAAATTCAATTGGTATTAGAGCGGGTCACTAGATACACTTAGTATTGCCTAGGGCCTTGTTATAGATAATTTGAGAGAGGGTTCATCTATAAGTTGTTCTTCCTGCTTTGATGGGTCTAAGTACCTAATGAGTACTCAAAAAACACTAAAATTACCATGATTTTATGCACATTAATTGATTAAATATATATATATATATATATGATTTTATCATATATTTATATACATTTGTCTTTTCGGAATCACGGGTATTTTTATTGTGTTTTAGGTATTTTCGCTTAAAAACGTAACTTAAAGACTCAAATAGGAATACTGGAGGCAATACATCATAAATATATTCATAAAATAAATGAGGAAAAGTCAACAAATATGGAAAAATTGGACAAAATGGGTAAAAATGTCAAAAAGGTCAAAAAGGAGGAAATCGCACCGCCCTGTCGTCCAGCCGCGCCGCCCACCACGCGCAACACGCCCAGCCGCCCATCCTCACCTATAAATACCCCCATTCTCTTCTTAACTAAACACACCTAAAAATACATCTTCTCTTCTCTTTCTTTCTCTCATTTCTTAGTTTTTAAGTTTTTCTTAGTTTTTAGCTTTTCTTAGTAAGTTTCTCTTAGTTTTAGAGCTCTTCTCTTTTTGAGAAGAACTAGTTATGTTTTTATAATTTATTTTCTTTTCGATTCAATAAATGGGAGTGCAAATTCCGTTTGGAGGTTTTCCAGCAATGGGAATAGCAACAAAATATTGTAAGGATTTTATTTTCTTTATAGTTATTTTTTATGCTTTATTCTTACATGTTATATTTAATTTGCCTGTGATTAAATTTAACTTTGTTGGCTGTTTGTAAACATGATATAATAATAACGTTGTTATGCTTGCAAAATATTAAATAGGTAAAAATCTCTAAAATGAATTGATTTTATTTTTATTCAAGATTTTATATTAAGAGTGATAGAGATAAATATATTATTTTTCATTACAAAATTAAATCTAAAAATTAGATTTTAAGGTTATTAGTTATCTAATCTGATTTAGAGTAGTGCTCTTTTATTTGCTGGTACAATCGCCCGGTAGTTAGAGTGAAACTCTATTTCAAAAGTTTTTATAAGAAGTATTATCTGAAATATATTAACAACATGTTTTCAATAGTAGTTTTAAAACTTGAAAGTTATTACTTGAATAATTAAATTCTTAGGTTTAATTTTGACACCTTAAATAAAGTTTAAACTATCTAACCCCACCAAATGTGACATTTAAATGGTTCATTTTCAATCTCTTAGAAAAAGGAATTAATTTAATTAACCAAATTAGTTATCAATCCACCCATAGGTGTTAATTGATTTGTTTAGTTAACAAAGAATATCTAACCCCACCAAAGGTGGTATTCATATAAAAAAGAGAGAATCAATAAATATCTTTAATAACCTAAATAATATGAGTAAGCATAATTAACTTAGTTATTATATCCATAAATATTCCACTATTATAAATGATAAAATTTGCATAAATTTTTATTGAATATTTATCTATCTTTATTTTTATGTCCGTAGATTAAAAACACAAACCCCAAAATATTGTGACAGGATGTTAAGGATTTAATTTCGTTTTTAAAAGTTTGAATAATAAATTAAAAACCACATACATTCCTTCCTTAGATCTACCTTGCGAGAGTTTTATAAATATAAAACCAAAGTATTGGCAGGATTGACGATGTCGGTTCTGCTCATCAAGTTTGTGGCGCAGCTACCGGGGAAATAATAGTGTTTTAAATTATTTATCAAAATTTTTAAAAACGTTTTTTGTGCTATAAATAATTGTGATTTTTTTTAAGTTAAAAAAAATAAAAATAAAAACAACTTACAGTTCATGAATAGTAAAAAAATTTAAAAATTTGAAATAATAATAATAAAAAAAATAATTATAAATTTAACGTTCATAAATAAAAACAATTAATAATTTAAAATTTAAAATAATAATAATAATAGCGTTAATAGTAAAATAATTTTGCAATTTGAAATTTGAAGTAAAAAAAAGAAAAAAAATTATTTATTTATTTATTTTATTAAAAATAAAATTAAAAAAATAAATAAATAAAAATAACAAAAATAAAAAAAATTCAATTTTTATTTTCTTTTCTTTTCTTTTACCTTTTTCAATTTTATTTTATTTGTTTAATTTTTAATTTATTACTGTTTTTTTCTCCTTATCTTAATTTTTGTTTAACTTAATTAACTTAGGTTTTTACTTATTTAATTTTCATTTAATTTAATTAACTTAGTTTTTTTTAACTTAATTAACTTAGATTTTCATTAACTTGTATAACATACTTTTTTATTAACTTAATTAACTCAAATTTTTAGTTAACTTAACTTAATTAACTTATTAGCATGAAAAGTAAATATCTAAGGAAGTCCTGTATAAGAGACTAGTTCTTGGAAGCCTTTGTACCACTATTCTTTCTTGGAAACATTATTATGTCTAGGAGGATAGTTTTTAAGGAACCTTTGCACCACCATTCTTTCTTGTGAGCACTTTTGGTTAATACTAATTATTTTATTTTATCTTAAAATAATATATATATATATATATAAAACAAATAAATAAAATTTAATCTTTTTTTATTTAAATAAATAAATAAAATAATAAATATTTTGAAAAAATAAATAAATAAATACATTTTTAAATTTATTTAAGTATTTTCTTTTAAAAAAATTTAAAAATAAAAAATAAAAAAAATTTAGTTTATTATTTTCTTTTAAAAAATAATACTAATAAAATAAAATAACTTATAGTTTAACTAGTTTTGTTTAGTTTTTTATTAAATACCATGTAAATTTTCTCTAAATATTTGTCTCGTTATTTTATTATTTTTCTTGATAGGAGTTTTAAATTTACATTTTCAATAGTCTATGCGTGATAGGAGATCCTTAGGAAACCCTCTTACACCATATGTAAATAATATTCATACTTTTAAACAAGTATCAAAAAGATGCCATTCCAACCATTAACCTGTTTTTGAGCCAAACATATAACCAAGCCTTAATCCTTTACTAGAATCGAAAGAAATGGAAGAAAACCAACATGTCAGGGAAACCACCATGAAGGAGTTTGCAAGACCAGTGATTGGCACAGAAACTGCCGCTATCCAGCTGGGTGAGGCTGCTCGGAATTATGAACTAAAAAATATTCATTTTTCTATGCTTCCTTCCTTTTATGGGCTGCCTAATGAAGATTCTTCTTCCTTCATTAGAGACTTCTATGCTACAATCCAAACCTTCCCCCTCAATATTCTAAACGAGGATCAACTTAGAATGAGATGTTTCCCCTACACCTTAAAGGATAAGGCCAAATCTTGGTTGATGTCAATTCCACCAGGTTCTCTGATGACATGGGAGAACATTTATAATAAATTCATGGGAAAATTCTATTACCACCAAAAAACATCAGAGTTGAGAGGAAAGATTGCTACTTTCTCTCAGATGGAAGGAGAACCATTCCATGAAGCTTAGGATAGGTTCAAAATGTTTCTCACTCAATGTCCCCATCACAGCTTTCCCCTGTAGTTGCACAACCAATTATTTTACGATGGACTTACACAACAATGTCAATTCATTGTCGACAATGCTGCAGAAGGAGCAATGGGAGAAAAGACTGCCTCAGAGACGTATAACCTCTTTGAGATGTTGGGTGCTAATTCCCAACAGAAAAGCTCACGAGTGAGAAAAGTTGGAGTTCATGAAATCGATTCCATTAATGAAGTTCAACAACAACTTGTTCAATTGACCAAAAAAGTTGCCCTTCTCACTACGCAAACCAACACTAATAATGAACAGTATGGTTTGTATAGTAATATGGGACATGGTACTGAAGCCTGCCCATATCAAGGAGAAATAACGACTGGACCTGAACATGTTAATGTATTCGGAGCATATCAACAAAGACCAAGGTTCGACCCCAATTCAAATACCTATAATCATGGGTGGAGAAATCATCCGAACTTCTCCTAGAGGCAAAACAACCCTCCTTTCACTCAACGCTCAAATCAGCCAGGCCAGCAATTCCACCCGCCTATTCCAAGAAGCATTCCCAATAAATCAACCCTGGAGGACAACTTGAATTCTTTTATTCAAGTTTGTAGAGATAACCAATCTAAAACCAATCAACGGTTGGACTATGTGGAAGCTTATATCAAAAAGGTGGAAGTTCAAGTAGAACAGTTAGTTGAACATTTCCAAAAATAAAGCAAAGACTAATTTGATGGTCAAATGGGGTAAAATAAATTCAATGAAGAGGAGACATTGAGTTTTTCATTCTACAATCTCCAAGTACCATCATACTAGAAAATGATAAATTTTAGTCCTACGTGGGAGGTCACCCATTATTTTATTTTCCTTTGTTTTTGTTTTATTTTGCGTGTAATAAAATTCAAATGAAATAAATTCGTTTGTTTCAAAAATTGTGTCCATTCTTTAAATTTAGCATTAAAAAAAATTAGGTTCCCTGCATCTTTTTGCTTTAAGCCTATACATTTTTTCAAGTGAGAAATCTTTCTTAGAGATATCTACTATTTTTTAAGAGCTAAATGTTGATACACAATAGGAGGAGGATCAAAGACTATACAATGCCCATCATTGGCAATGTAACTTCCGGCATACAATTACAAGAGGTTGCAAGGAATTATGAATTGAAAAAGATTCATTATTCTTTGTTGCCTTCCTTTTACGGTGTCCCTAATGAAGACCTTTTGCATTTCATTCAAGAATTCTATGCTATTGTCCAAACCTTTCCACGACATGCAATCAATGAAGATCAACATAGGATGAGGTTTTTTCCTTACACGCTCAATGATAAAGCTTGGTCATGGTTCATTACTCTACATTCGGGTTCTCTAAAAACTTGGGAGGTAGTATATGAAATGTTTATGGGTAGGTTCTATTCCCATCAAAAGATTATTGATCTAAGGACGAAGATAGCAACATTTTCTCAAAAGTATGAAGAGCCATTTCATGAAGCTTGGGAACGATTCAAACTTCTTTTCATTCAATGTCATAATTATAGCTTTCCATTACATCTACAGAACCAATTCTTTTATGATGGATTGGAACTGCAGAGTCAATACATGGTTGATAATGCTGCTGGAGGTTTTGTGGGAGAAAAAATTGCAGAGAAAAACTATAATCTTTATGAGCTATTGAGTTCTAATTCCCAACAAAGAAGTGCTAGAATGAGAGCAAGAGTTAATGAAGTTGGCTCCAATAATGAGATAACCTTGCAACTTGCTGAATTGACTAAGCAAGTGCAACTTCTCACTACCCACCAAATGCCAAATCAAGAAATGTGTGAAGTTTGTTTTTCAATTGGGCATGGTACTCATAATTGTTCAAATACTTGTGATTCTAGTGTCGATGCCATGGAGGAAGTCAAATCCTTTCAAAGGTATCATCCAAACACCTATAATAACCCTAACCATCATTGGAAACAAAACAATTACCCAGCCTACACCCAATGTCCAACACTAAGGTCGAATAAAAGCCACCCTTACCCACCAAGCCAATCTTTTAAGTCAACCTTAGAGGATAGCTTGAATGCTTTTATTCAAGTTAGTCGTGAAAACCAATTGATGAATAATCAAAGGTTGAACACCATAGAGGCTTCAGTTAAAAGGATTGAATCTAAAGTTGGGCAACTGGCTGAACAAATGCAAAAAAAAGAACTAGGAAAATTGCCAAGTCAACCAGAACAAGCAAAGGATGTAAGAACACTTTGAAGTGGTAAGGTAGTCAATACCAGTTTACCTGAAATCTCTAACGATCTACCTTGTAGTTCAGGTAACAAAGAAGGTGATATTCTAGTCTCGCAAAAAGGAGAAACAAGTGTTAAACTTAACAAGCCTTCTGAAAAACTCATTGAGGAGTCATTTGACATCCCCAAAATTCAAAAGACAACAGAACCTCACCAGTTGCAAGTACCTTTTCCATACTGGTTAAAAGAATTCAAACAAGATAAGAAATTCTATGATCTTTTTAATATGCTCTCTAAAGTAAATATCAATTTACCATTATTAGAAGTGATCATGAATGTGCCCTCATATGCTAAGTTTTTCAAAGATTTGAACACTAAGAAAATGAGGTATGAACTAAATGAACAAGTAGTAGTATCAGAAATTTCTAGCGTTGTACTTCAGCACAAAATACCCCCTAAGTTGAAAGACCCTGGAAGTTTTATTATAAACATGACTATGGGGGATATGAAGGTTGCTAAAGTAATGAATGATTTAGGTTCTAGTATAAATTTGATGCCATACTCTATATTCTTACAGCTCAATTTAGGAGATTTAAAACCCACAACTATGTCCCTTCAACTTGTAGATAGATCTCTTAAGTATCCAAAGGGAATAGTTGAGGATGTGTTCGTACAAGTAGACAAACTAATAATACTTGTTGACTTTGTGGTTCTAGATATGCAAGAAAATCCAGCCTTGGATATAGAGCACACAATATTGCTTGGTAGATCGTTTATGGCAACTACTAAAACTATTATTGATGTCCAAAGATTGAAATTTGAAAATGACAGTCTTAGGAGAGACAATTCGTTTTAAAGTGTTTGATTCTTCACCCTTTTCCTTCTATTTCTGTCATTGATGAAATATTCGATGTTGAGCTTTTGGATAATCTTGTCCAAAGCACCTTTTCCTAAACTAGAATAGAAGACAAGAATGAAACTATTCTTACACTTGAAGAGGTCAAAGAAGATTTAGATGAGGAAATTAAGGGGTACCTTAAACGACTAGACAATGATGTAGTAATGATAAAATCTAGTAGACTTTTAAATTTACCCAGTTCTTCATCTAGTAAAGAGGCCAATCCACCTGAACTTGTACTCAAAGACTTACCTGAGCACTTAAAATATGTGTTTTTGGGAGAAGGAGAAACTTATCCAGTGATAATTTCTTCAACCTTGACCAAAACCCAAGAAAAGGAACTTATCAAAATGCTTAAACAGTTTAAGAAAGAAATAGGCTGGAGTATCAGGGATATAAGAGGTATTAGTCCTATAATGTGTATGCATAAGATCAACTTGGAGGATGGTGCTAAACCTGTACGAAAGGCCCAAAGAAGACTAAACCCAAATATGCAAGAGGTAGTTAAGAAAGAAATTCTTAAATTGTTAGAAGAAGGAATTATCTATCCTATTACGGATAGTAAGTGGGTTAGTCCAGTGCATGTGGTGCCAAAGAAATCTGGGATAACAGTTGTTAAAAATGAAAAAAAGTGAATTAGTGCCCACTAGAATAATCACTGGATTGAGAATGTGTATAGATTTTAGGAAACTAAATTTATATACTAAAAAGGATCACTTTCCTCTTCCATTCATTGATCAAATGTTGGAAAGATTAGCTGGGCACGAATTTTACTGTTTTCTAGATGGATTGTCTGGATATTATCAAGTACCCATAGCATCAGAAGATCAGGAAAAAACCACATTTACATGTCCTTTTGGGACATTTTCTTTTGGAAGAATGTCATTTGGGTTATGCAATGCCCCTGCCACTTTCCAGAGATGCATGATATCTATTTTCTCGGACATGGTCGAAACATTCATTGAGATTTTCATGGACAATTTCTCTATCTTTGGGAACTCATTTGATGATTTCTTACATAAATTGACTTTGGTTTTAAAAAGATGCATTGAATGCAATCTGACCCTTAGTTGGGAGAAAATTCATTTTATGGTTCAACAAGGGATAGTTTTAGGACATATAATTTCAAACAACAGTATTGAAGTTGATAAGGTAAAAGTTGAATTTGTTTCCAAACTACCTCCCCCTACATCTGTGAAGGGGATAAGAAGCTTCTTAGGACATGCAGGATTTTACAGACAATTTATTAAAGATTTCTCTAAAATAAGTCATCCCTTATGTAACTTGCTATCAAAAGATGTTTATTTTAATTTCAACAATGACTACCTTATTTCCTTTAATACCTTGAAAGAGAAACTAACATCTATCCCTGTTATTATGGCACCAAACTGGTCTTTAGCTTTTGAAATAATGTGTGACGCTTCTGATTATGCTATAGGAGCAATCTTGGGACAAAGAGTGGGTAAGTGTTTGCATGTCATCTACTATGCTATCAAAACACTCAATGATGCCCAAATGAGTTATACCACCACTGAAAAGGAATTCTTGGCTATAGTGTTTTATTTAGACAAATTTCGATATTATTTAGTAGGATCTAAAGTGATTGTGCATTCTGATCACGCTGCTTTAAGATACCTATTAAGTAAACCAAATGCCAAACCAAGATTAATCAGGTGGGTCTTACTCTTACAAGAATTTGACCTAGAAATCAAGGATAAGAAAGGTAGTGAAAACTTAGTAGCTGACCATTTGTCTAGGTTGATTTCTGATTTCAATTCTCTTAAAGATGGGAGTAATGAAAATATAGTTGAAACCTTTCCTGATGAATAGTTATTTTCAATAGGTCCGAACCCATGGTATGTTGATATTGTAAACTATCTTGCCACTGGTGTTTTATGACCTAACACTTCATATCAGGACAAGAAAAGGTTTTTTAAAACTATTAAGGACTATTTCTGCGATGACACATATTTATACAAGATTGGTCAAGATCAAGTCATCCGGAGATGTGTACCTGAAGAAGAACATAAGAGCATTCTAACTTTTTGTTATGAATTTCATTATGGGGGCCATTTTGGTGGTGAAAAGATAGCCCGTAAGGTATTACAGTCTAGATTCTTTTGGCCCACTCTTTTTAAAGATGTTCATATGTTTTGTGCACAATGTGATAGATGTCAAAGAACAGGAAACATAAGCAAAAGAGATAAAATGCCTTCTGACTGTATGGGTCATTTTCCCCTATCTAATGGTTTTCAATATATTTTGGTTGCTGTGGATTATGTATCCAAGTGGGTAGAAGCTATCCCCACTAAAACCAATAAAGCTATAATAAGTGATGGAGGCAGCCATTTTGTGACAAGATCTTTGATGGAGTACTAAACAAGTACAACATCACACATAAAGTAGCTACTCTATATCATCCTCAAACTTATGGTTTAGTAGAAGTAAGTAATAGGCAAATTATGGAATATTGGAATGCACTATGCGTTCTTCAAGGAAAGATTGGTCATTTAAGCTAAATGATGCCTTATGGGCATACCGCACCGCTTACAAAACACCTATTGGGATGAGCCCTTAATGGTTAATCTTTGGTAAAGCGTGCCACCTTCTAGTTGAACTCGAACATAAGGCTTACTGGGCAATTAAAGAGTTAAACATGGATTTAGATAAAGCGAGACAAAAACGGTTACTCCATCTTAATGAGTTGGAAGAAATTAGGAACGAAGCCTATGAGAATTCCAAATTATACAAAGAGCATACTAAGCGCTATCATGACAAAAGGCTAGTTCCTCAGAGTCTTCACCTTGGAATGAAAGTTCTTTTATTTAACTCTCATTTGAGATTGTTTCCAGGAAAGTTGAGATCAAGATGGGATGGACCATTCAAAATAGTTCAGGTATTTGAACATGGAGTAGTAGAACTATTGGATTCCAAGACACAAAAAACATTCAAAGTCAATGGGCATCGTGTGAAGCCTTATTTAGAAGAACCAAACAACATTGCTAAAATGGATTGCATTTGGCTGAGTAACCCTTAGCACCATTAAGTTACATCTTGCTAAAACGTTAAACTAAGCGCTGGATGGGAGGCAACCCATCATTTTAACTAATTTTCTTTTATTTCTTTTATTTATTTAATTTCTATTGTTTATTTAAGTTTAATTGCATGTGAATAATTTTAAAATTGTTAAAACTAAAAATATTTGTTGAAATGTTAGAAGTTCACAGTGATCTGTCTGTGTGAACTTTATTGATGAATATGATGGATGCACCTACATTTCTCCGTTACTACTTACACATTCTCAGGAAATAGGTAATTTTTCTTCTCTTTTCTCTTTATCTTTAATTTACAGTTGTTACATTGAGAATAATGTAAGTTCTAGGTTGGGGGTGGTGAAAAGTTACCATGCTTAAAAAAAATTTAACAATAAAAAAATGTTCACATTTTCATTTTTATTGTGTTTGGTTTTATTTTCTTTGTGTGATTTAATAATTTTTGTAATTTTATAATTAATTTAAAAAAATTATATATATATATATATATATATATATATATATATATATATATTCTCACAAAAATTTATCATTTCTTTAAATCAAATTTAAGTAAATAGTTAAGTCTTTTGTACTGTTAGATTAATTTTTGAAAACATATCATGAAATATTTTGTAATTGTTTTTGGTAATTAGTTAGTTTTTGTCATAACTAGTATTTCTTGATAAGATGTAAAAATTATATTAAACCCAAAATCGATGTTTATAAATTTTTTTAGTGAAGGCTACCTTTGTGAGATATAATTTGAGCCTAATTTCCTTTATTCAGAGTGAAATATGTATTGTTTCTACTCCAAACACATTTCTTATTTCTTCAATTTTTAGATGATCTCTATAGGTATTAGCATTGAATGTATGAATTTTTTTCTCATCTTAATAGAGTGTCATATATGTTTTATTATTATTTTTGCTTAGATTAAATGATTTGAGTAGAAATTGATAATATATGCTTATATCTCATTCATGCATGGCTGCTACAAAAAAAGAGAGACGTATCTGGGGTTACCTAAACAAAAATAAAAGTCACAAAATTAACCATTCACCAAAATCCTAAAAAAATGTCCAATCTGTACATGGGTTGACTCTCTAAAAAAATACATATATTAAAAAATATCTTCAAAAAAAAAATAGAGAGATAAAGAATATATAGTATAATCTACATACTATGACCCACATTGCCTACAAAGTTGTGAGTAAAAGCTAATTACAAAAGAAAGATATAGGAAGTAATTCCCTAAAAACTCATTGCATTTTCTTCAGTGTTTTGAGAGTATTGACTAGTGAGGAATAGAGTCGAAGCGATTTCGGATTCTTGACACTGAAATTGGGTGAAATTAAATTAATACATTTTTTATATGAAATATGAAAATGATTTTCGATTAATTATTATAATAAATCATGATTGTTTAAAGAGATTAAAATAACTTATGCTTGAGATTTTAATTATGATCTTAAAGGAGATTAAAAATTATGAGACATTTTTGTGATATGTTGTTTTCTTTTATTCTTAAAAGTTAATTTTTGATTTTGTTGTAATTTTAGTTTTTAAGTTGATTGTTTTTATTATTTCTTTTAATTTTTACATTTAGTTCAATGTTTGTGGGTATCATTACTGAAAACCTTCACGAGACTCAAAATCGTCCACTAGGGCAACCTAGGGGTTTAAAGGCTTGTTGCATAGGCTAAATGCAATTGTGTCAATCCACGGAAGTGATTTAAGATAGTTTAATTTTTAATTTTTATCGCTTCTCTTGCTAAGGGACTAGCAAGAAGCTGGTTAGGGGTTGTGATGAGTGCTCAAACAACACTAAAATTATCATGATTTTATGCACATTAATTGATTAAATATATATATATGATTTTATTATATATTTATATATATTTGTCTTTTCGGAATCACGGGTATTTTTATTGTTTTTCAGGTATTTTCGCTTAAAAATGTAACTTAAAGACTCAAAGAGGAATACTAGAGGCAATACATCATAAATATATTCATAAAATAAATGAGAAAAAGTCAACAAATATGGAAAAATTGGACAAAATGGGTCAAAAAAGTCAAAAAGGAGGAAATCACGCCTAATAGCCGCACCCAGCAACGCGCGTGCAATTCTCCAGTCCCATTTGCGCGCGCTGCCATGCCCACACCAGCATGACGTCATCAACATGACATCATCATTCACTACTCCTCATTTTCTCCATTTTTAATCATTTTTTCACCCACTATTTCTTCTCATCCTCACCTATAAATAACCTCATTCTCTTCATAACTAAACACACCTCAAAACACATCTCCTCTTCTCTTTCTTTCTCTCATTTCCTAGTTTTTCTTAGTAAGTTTCCCGTAGTTTTTAGTTTTTCTTAGTAAGTTTCTCTTAGTTTTAGAGTTCTTCTCTTTTTGAGAAGAACTAGTTATGTTTTTGTAATTTATTTGCTTTTCGATTCAATAAATGAGAGTGCAAATTCCGTTTGGAGGTTTTCCAGCAACAGGAATAGCAACAAAGTACTCTAAGAATTTTATTTTCTTTATAATTATTTTTTTATGCTTTATTCTTACTTGTTATATTTAATTTTTCTTTGATTAAATTTAACTTTGCTAGATGTTTGTAAACATGATATAATAATGTTGTTATGCTTGCAAAATATTAAATAGGTAAAAATCTCTAAAATGAATTGATTTTATTTTTATTCAAGATTTTATATTAAGAATATTAGAGAGAAATATATTATTTTTCATTACAAACTTAAATCTAAAAATTAGATTTTAAGGTTATTAGTTATCCGGTCTGATTTAGAGTAGTGCTATTTTATTTTTTGGTACAATCGCCGGATAGTTAGAGTGAAGCTCTATTTCAAAAGTTTTTATAAGAATTATTATCTAAAAATGTATTGACAACATGTTTTCAGTAGTAGTTTTAAAACTTAAAAGTTAGTACTCGGATAATTAAATTCTAAGGTTTAATTTGGACACCTTGAATAAAGTTTAAACTGTCTAACCCCACCAAAGGTGGCATTTAAATGGTTCATTTTCAATCTCTTAGAAAAAGGAATTAATTTAATTAACCAAATTAGTTATCAATCCCACCCATAGGTGTTAATTTATTTGTTTAGTTAACAAATAATATCTAACCCCACCAAAGGTGGTATTCATATAAAAAAGAGAGAATCAATAAATATCAATTTATATCTTTAATAACCTAAATAATATGAGCAAGCATAATTAACTTAGTTATTATATCCATAAATACTCCACTATTATAAATGATAAAATTTTCATAAATTTTTATTGAATATTTATCTATGTTTATTTTTATGTCAGTAGATTAAAAACACAAACCCCAAAATATCATGACTGGATGTTTAGGATTTAATTTCGTTTTTAAAAGTTTGAATAATAAATTAAAAACCACATACATTCCCTCCTTAGATCGACCTTGGGAGTATACTTATCATTTTCTTTGAAATGATTCATGCACTTGCGAGAGTTTTATAAATATAAAACCAAAGTATTGGCAGGATTGGCAATGTTGGTTTTGCTCATCAGTACCCTTATTTGAAGGCTCATAGGAGAGACTTTTTAGATTATATTGATGAGAGTGTATAGAACTCATTTAGTTAAGGTTGGTAACCATCTCTAGTTACCAAAGATATTGTAGTCGCTATTAAATCTAGAAAAGATTGGAAAATTGAAGTTAAAACTACTAGTAACTGTAACTGAAGAGATATTAATACTATTTTTAGTGTATATTAGCTAATGAGTTCCATCGTATGTCACATGTTGATACTACTAAGCATGCTAGGAATATTTTAAAGTTTTCCTATAAGGCCAACACAATGGTTTCCTAAGCATGAAAAGGTCACTACCATTAATAAAAGAAAGGATATGAACACCATGAAAATAGAGGAACTTATTGGCTCACTTCGAACCTTTGAGACAAGTTTTCAAACACCTTTAAATAAGAAAGGTTTCACTTTCAAAACTACCATGAATGATGATGATGATGATGATGAATTGAAACTCTTAGTCAAAAGACTCAAGAAACTCTTCAACCATAACAATTCACAAAGTATCCGGCAACCAAACTATTCAAGGGATTAGAATACAAGAGAACTCAAATTATGAGTTTAAAAGTATGAAAACTAAACCCACTAGACTAAATGTTTTGAATGCAATGGGATCGGTCATATTGCAACTGAATTTACTAACAAAAATAAGAGAACTAGAAAGGCTTTCAATCCTACCCTTAATGACTTAGAAAGTCACAACAACAATACTAATGACTCAACGAATTATGGCACTAACTATTTGGCATTCACTGCAACTATTGGTGGACTGCCCTATAAGTCTAACATTAACTCAAACTATGAGAAAAATGATTTTGAATTCCTACTCAAAACATTTAATGCAAATAATTTTGATGAATTATTTATAGACTTAATTAGCAATAAGAGAAAAAAGGATAAGTTACTTACACAAGTAACTAAACTAAATGACAAAAAAATCCTATGAAATAATATATTCAATGGTAGAAAAAGAAAAACTTGATTTTTGTGAACGTATTAATGATTTGAATTCAAGTCTTGCATTTCTAAACACAAGAAAAACAGAACTTCAACAATCCCAAAACGGCATAAAAAGGCAAACTATGGGAGCTAAAAGGTTGAAGAAGATTCTAGATTATGGAAAACCTATTGGAGATAAGAGAGGGATAGGCTATATAGATGAGTATCCTACGCCACCTTCTTCAAAATCAACAAATTTTGTAAAACCTCTAACTCTTCTTATTGGTACAAGACTATAAGTGCATAGTATCATAGTTTTATAGTAAAGTGATAAGAAGAGTATCTTCATCAAGGATTGGTAGGTTACTTTTGACAAATACCAAAATTATGCTAATCTCAATTTTATCAAGAGAAGTCACTAAGGTTGTTGTAATTGGAATTTAAAATAAAATCAATTTAAAGAAAATGAGAAAAAGAAAAGAAAGATGTTCAAAGATCAAATTAATAGGAAGAAAACATCTAGAAAATCGATTTCATCTAATCCCTCACAATGTTTTACTCATCTAGCTAACTTAATTTATTTTTCTCTTTTTCTTAACTATCTCTAAAAATAACATCCAAAAGCCTCTTTCAACTGTCAATTGGATACATTCGTGTTCATCAATTTACACAAGAATATGCAATTTAATAAATCAAGAAAGCAAGAAAGCATTAAGATGAATTATTTTAATACTACACAAGTTCATACAAGTCTTTCAATCTCTATATTTACCTATGCAAAAATATTTTAGATCTATCCTATAATTCTCTCTTTCTATAGTAAATCATAACACTAAAATCATCTAATTAATTGCGAGTTAATTAGAAGTAATAAACTCTGAATAAATTAGACAAACATGAAAGGAATAATTCAAATTAACATGAAAAATCAAGCATAGCTTGGAATTAAATTACATCTTTTTCCTAGAATAAAGAAATTTTAGTTCATGCTAAAAATTAAATTTAACATAAAAGAATTCACCATAATTTTTCTGAGAAGAATTGAAAGGAAAATGAATCGCAAAAAGAATATGTTTTTGGGTTATTCTCTTCCAACATTCTCCGTTTCCTGCTTTTGTTTCCTCTCTCCTATTTACTTCTTTTTTCCTTGCTTTTTTTCTCTACACTATTTCTTATTTTTTCTCTATTCTACATTGATTTTTTCTTTCTTTCTTTTTCTTGCATCACTATCCCCTTTTTCTTATCTCTTTTCCTTTTTTTATTTCTTCTATGTTTCTTATATATATGTAAACCTCCTAACCTAAATCTTCTAGTGCCTCTTATATACATATATATATTAAGCCACATCCAAATTGTGCGCAATTGTTTTTTTTTTTTTTTGAGAAATCTTCATTTAAATTTAATTTAAATAAATATTAATTTAAATTTGAGAGTCCTTAGACAACATGCTTCTAAAATTTTGGATCTTCATTTTCTTCAAATCGGTAGTAAAATTTAAATAATAATAATGAAGTCTAAAATCAATAAAAATTAAATAAATTTTGACTAAAGTAGTTGAGAAGTGATCAATTATGCCAAATTATGCAAGTCATCACCTTCTTCACATGCCACACATTCAGCTCCAACATCTAAGACCACGATTTTAAGGGATT
Organism: Hippophae tibetana; assembly: GCA_037013495.1. NCBI lineage: Eukaryota > Viridiplantae > Streptophyta > Magnoliopsida > Rosales > Elaeagnaceae > Hippophae > Hippophae tibetana. The sequence continues at coordinate 42,023,193 of CM072802.1, read as the reverse complement.
CTAACTCTACTCCTACTATTATTAATTATGCACAAATTAAGAACTATTCTTCCTATAATTGATAAAACTATTAAGTTTATGCTTGTTTGTTATCATTGTGGTAGGAAAGGTCACATTGGGCCCAAGTGTAAATTTTTGATGAATTCTCCTAAATTTAATAATTCTTTCTATACTTTTAATTATAAGACTCATTATTATCATGCATATATGCATAGTATCACTAATAAGTCTACAAGAATGCATGAAGTGGTTGGTTTAAAGAGGCAAGTGAATTTCAAAACTTTTAATTCTAGGAAATATTATGATTATCCTACCATGTTGTATCTTCTTTTAGGATGAATATGAAACCTAAGATAATTTCAAGAAAATTACTATGATAACTAAACAGTTGATTTCCAAGCCCAAGAAATAGAGAAACCAAAATTTAAGAAACTTTGGGTTAAGAAAGGTTGTATCTTTCTGATCACCTAACCATTATTTATTGTTCACATTGATACTTTTGTTTGAGATCTTAATTGAGCCTAGGTGAGCATATTTAGTTTTTTTATTATTTTTATTGATATTTCTATAGTTTAAAAAAGAAAAGAAAAAGGAGACGGTAGAATTGCTCTAACATTGACATAAACTTTACATGGTGCTCTCATATTATTCTAATTTTCTTGGTTGATTTTACATTGTGTAAATGGATATTTACTTATGCATCTACATATTTTTCATATCGGTTGATCGATCTTGACACGAACCTACTCACACACTCAATGAACACATGTACACATATGTATGTCATGCTTGAAGTTTATGATTGATATTGTGATATTTTAGGGCTTGAGATAACCTTGATTGTAAAAACAAATTGAGCTCCACCTTTCACTTTATAAAATGCTACTATATAGAGACACCTAGTTTTCAAAGCGCCACCTACTTTGATATGTTAAGCTACCATATTTAAAGGAGAGGATTATCTCACAACTAGTATAAAATTCATCATACTAGGTTTTGGCTTATGCTAAATACTTCAAATAATAATCATAATAATAGTAAAGGACAAAGAAAAAATACAAAAAAGTTTTTGCATGCACAAAAAGACAGAGTCACAAATGGGTATAAAAAAAGAAAATAAATAACCAATCCCTCACAAAAAAATACTTGAGGGGAATTAAAGAAAAAAGAGTTAATTAAGTTCTCTCTTAGTAAGTAAAATTTTATTTTGTGTAAGTACGAATTCACTTACAATTTTTTCATGATAGGTGATACTTTTTCTTTGAATCTTTCATAACTGATCATAAATGAACAAATTGACATCCTAATGTGGTTCCAACACATATTTTACTTTTGGTGATTGTCAATTAATATGTTTGTGTGTCTTGTCTGCATATATTTATGTTGACAATGGATAGTCACACTTTGAATAAAATTAATTTCATCTTTTGTCTGTATTATTATAGTCATGTTTAGCTAAGTACATTAACCTCAATTACAAATAATTCATATATATATATATATATATATATTGATTTTTATATATTTGTTTTATTCTAATTTATTTACGGAAGGGATTTTATTCATTTTTTTGAAAAACATATTATTTTAAGCACTCTATTTTGATTGTTAATGAGATTTTCAAAATGTATACTCCTCTTTTCAGTCATAAAATACACTGCTTACTTATTCAACCTGCTTGTCATTGCTTATGATTATATCATTTATTCATATGAAAAAAAGAAGAGATAGTCATTTATTGTTAATTGAATAAGAGAGTTATTGATTGAAAATTTTCTTTGAGAGAGATTACATATAAAGGAAGAAAACATTAAATGTTCATGTTTATTCACATAAGGGGAGTAATACTTATTTCTATTCCTTCACTTTTCTGTTATTATATGTACTAAACTAATAAAAAATGAGTATTTTATGACAAGTTGTGTGTCCCTTTATGTTTTTTTAGTGTACACATATGCTACCAAGATTCAAGTGACAATGGCTTCATCAGATCATAGGATAGTTCCACTAAGTGAAATGTATTTTTCTATGAGTTTGATATAGTGAGAGAGATGTTTTTCACACAAATATGCCAAAATGAGATATTGTATAGTTTATGAGTGTTGGTGATATTCATGAAAAACAATATTTAAATGTAATTTAGTTTCTAAGTAAATATTTTAAGAACAATTTTCATGTTGAAGAAACTATCAGCTCCAAACAAGCACATCTCAAGTATATCTCTATTCTTATGCATATTACATTTCATACTATGCACATAAGAACATTTTACACTTAAGTTAATCAATTAATCGATACCTGTCTAGATCGATCAAGGTGAGTAGATTGATCAATAATTGATCTCCCTTGTTTAAAAATTCCTTGATTTAATTTTTGATTGAGGTATATCGATGGAGGTTTAATTTTTGATCGATTGAGTATTAGATTGATCAAGAATTGGTCTACCTATCTTAGGATTTATTTTTAATACCTTAGATCGATCGAGGATTCTTTAGATCATAACCCATTTTTGGCTTGATTGATTGACCTCAACCTAGATCAATCAAGCGACTAGGGTCTCAACTATAACCTAATTGTTTACTTGAGACAAACTTGTCAATCACAATATTATCCCTATTATTTACTACTCTATGAATTGGTTAATGCATAGATTTGTAATTGGACTTTAACCTAGCATTAGGGTTTCAATATTTTCTATTTAAACAACCTAATGGCTTTTGTTTCCAGCATTCGCAAGAGCATAAATCTTTTCATCTTAGGCTATCCCTTTCAAATTTCTATACAAAACAAGATCATATTTATGTATGCTTCTTTATTTAATTAATCTATCAAATAGTGGTGAATGTGTTTGATTGGTTAATAAGCCTAGCGAGTTTATGATATTTTTATTAAATGTTCATATGGTTTATTCTTTATTTTTTTTCTTGAATTATTGGATCAAATAATTCTGTGTTATATGATAATTATTTGGTTTGATTATTTATGTTTGAAGAAACTATCTTTATTGAACTTGTACTTAATCTGTGTGTTCTAGGGTTGCTAAATGATTTATTATTAACTAGTATATTCTTGAATCTTCTAGTTAGGGTTATCCATTACTTAATAAACTCTAACACACACCTTGCATTTGTGGTTTTATGCTAACCATTTAGGTATTAGTTTAACGGGTTCAATTGCTTTTGTGACGTAAGTTATTGTAACATTGGTGTGGATACAAACATCTTTCTTGTGGAGACTATGTATAAAAGTAGCTGCATGTATGTAGATTACTTAGGGTATTATCATGGAGGGTAGTTTAACTCCTAGCCTTGTAATTGGACCTTAGTTATATAGTGGATAGTTAGGAGGTCTAGTGGATCGGTAATTTTCCTCTTGTGTCATTATTGTGACCTAGATTAGGTTCACCTAAAAATATCATATGTCAATCTTTATTAATTTTTGCTTTATTTTATTTTGACACAATTGTATGTCTGGCCATTTGTAAAATTTTAATTTGGTATAATTTAATTAATTATCTAGTCATCCCTTCTAGTTAATTAGATTTGAACATAAAAACCTTTACACTTAAGTCGTTCTATCCATTAAGGGTTATACTCGCTGGGGAGTTTCGAGCTCTGTCCCTATCTGAAGCACAAGGAGACCCCATAACATCGGTTGATACTTAATAAGAGAAAGAGGTTCCTAGACAAAGTGCATCCGCCAAAGCAACAAGACGAAGCATTGGGTCGTGGATAAGATGCAGTAGAAAACAGGACTGCAAAGAAGCGCGTAGCAACTTCAATTCACTTTCCATCGGATAGGCAAAGATGGATTTCAAGTATACCGCAATGAGAAAGCAATATAGGCCAGCCGGAAACGAAACAAATGATGCTGCTACTTTTGAGTTCGCATGACTTCGCTCTCGTTGTGCGTGGACTTCGTAATCAAACTAAGATGGATAGGGTTGTAGGCTCAGAGAAAGTTTGCTCGGGGAAGGCCATAAGCCAATAGTGGGATTCATTCCACCTCAACCAGATCGGGTATAATTAAAAGGGATTCGAGTAGCGGGAAGGTACTAATTGAATAATCTCTAGCAGGAAAGGCCTAGCTAAGGCTAATTTTGATACGAGAGTAACTAGACCAAAGATACGAAAGAAGTCGGAGAGGTTGGTTCAAAGTAGTTCGGAGAGGCAGGAAAAGACTCGAAGGTACTCAACTAAATAAAAGGAGAGAGGGTACGTACAAGCAAGACCGATACGATGGGTTGAGGGTAGTTTTAGATCGACCGAGTTAGCTCGCCTCAGAAGTAGTTGATGAGTGGAGTAGCGAAAGAAGGAGTTAGTTCGCCCGGCTAATAAGGAAAAGTGTTTAAAACTGCTTGACTAGCGGGAAAAAGTCTTTCACCCCGAAAGAGTACCTCGACTAAAACTGAACTAGTCAAGTGAAAACATAAAAACATAACAAGGGCTTAGAGAGGAGTGAAAGAAAGCATTCGACCAAGCGAGGACATAAGTCAAAGATCTAGCCAAGAAGTTGCAGAGTTTCACGAGACTATTAAGTCTTTGAGGGCCTCAGAGGGTTGGGTATTGGAGTTGGCTTACAGCTCGACTAATAGGAGTAGGGGCGAAAAAACTGGTTAGGGGTGCAGATGCTCTTAGTTAGATAGGAGAGCGAGGAAAGGTTAGTAAGATGCTCGGTACTAAATTATGCATAAGCGGGGATAATACTAACTTGGGTATGAGAGTTTCTCGACCAAGAGGTATGAGTTTCCCTGAATCAGTAGCAGAAGCAAGAATAGGATCCGTTTTTGTGGAAATAGGATATTTGGTATCAATGTGACAAGGAACGGTATCTCAATAGAGCGGGGGCATAATCTAAAAGGGGAGAAGACTAGCAGCCAATCAAATATTCCACCAGTTGTTGATGTTAAGTATCCAGATTAAGAGCCAAGACTAACAAAGGATGGAACCAAAAGAAAGGGGATATTCTTTTCCAATAGTTGTTGAGTAGACAGATCTTGAACCATCAGACAGGAATTGAAAAGCAAGTGAACCCTCAATTGGTCTGTAACCAAAAAGATCTCGCCATCGTACCCCTACGCGATGGCGTCGTAAGAGGCGTAGGCTGCTTCACCAGCGTGAAGGCTGGGAAAGATAGACATGCCAGCCGGGGCGTCAGGGCAGCCTGCCTTTTTCTATAGGAGTAGGGGCGGATAGCTTTTTATAGGAGCTTTTCTCTGAGATTGACCAGCCAGCTGGGTTGGTTTGGCTATTCCTTTCTATTGAAAATGAGTCAGTTGTCTGCGCGAGTCACCTTCTTCAAGGCTCCGCTGGACGACACGGCATTATGGTATTTCCCTGTTCTCTTCCCCGATCGACCTCTCTTTCGCCCGGATCGAAGCATCCCAAGTTTGGAGCGTGAAATAAAGTGAAATTCAATCTATTTTTTAGAAGGGTATACAGATTACTATTATTAATTATAATAATTTATGGTGGACTTGGTTAGATCAATAAAATGAAGTATCCAGGCTCCGTTTAGAACAAAAAGAAATTGGTAATATATTGACTACTTAATTCATATTTTATATTCCATTTGTACTCAAGTCGTTAATGAAAATGAATTTCATTAATCGAGTAATATGTAATACGATGAATGCGTTAAATATTTCATATTTGGTGAAATAAATTGAAAAAAAAAGGGGGAGTCGTATCAAAAAGACATAGTATTGGGGAATTTGTCCTATATGTGCAAATCCAAATGGGGTGGATCTTTACTCGGAGTAGAGCATAAACCTAAAAAATGGAAGAAGACCCTTCGGGAACAAGAAAATTACATCGGGATCAACCCTCCTCTCAACCCAATCCCTTAACCCTAAAAAAACTCACTATCGAGTTGTAACTGAAGTAGATCAAGAGAAGGGATTATGCCCAAACAGATTTGACCCTTTACCAAACCAAATAGGACAAGTCCTAACTAAAAGGCAAGTTCCTAACTAAGAAACCTAAGCTAAAAGCGCAAGCGGGGTGTATCTATAGTCGGTTTTGCCGCTTCATAGCTCCACAATCCCACTTCTTTTTATCTATAAAGTAGCTTCTATTGGTTTTCTTTGTTTTGCTAATGTTGCCTTGACCAGAGAGTGCCAACCCCTATCCAAAGAACAAGTTTTCCAGACAGATGGTGTGTGGGACATTTTTCGTAGTAGGCCGAGTTTGACTCTATCGCCTGACACACATCCCTCTTCTCCTAGTATTACATGTACATGGTGTGGGCAATAAAGAATAAAGTGAGCGGGACTCTGGCCCATTAAGGAAAGAATTGAACATGCTTCTTTCAAAGAGCTACTTTGACTGACTAGCTACAAGACTGCCTATTTGAACTAGAGTTGGGTTCGCTTGATTGATTGAAGACATGTTTGTTTGGTACATTTGGTACATAAAGATAAGCGGTTCTCAATCATAGAACATGATACTATATGTGTAGCAAGGCGAGTCACAGTGACATCTCATACAGCCGAACTAGCACACCTATATATAAGTGAAAGAAAGTCCTATTACCGAACCAAGAGAGGATCTATCTCATTCCGACGGTTGGTCTACTCAAGGTTAGGGCTATCTTATCGTCTCTACTTCCCTTTCTTCTATGTCAGGAAAAAGAAAAGAGGAGCCAAGTATGATAAAAGGACCACTTGTGTGGATTGGAGGGGTATTAAACTCACTGTGAAACTCATGCTCTGTTGTGTGGCTTGCCAGCAAAGAGGGTTCCGGAAAGCGATTTGTTCCCTTCAGCACGCCTTTGACCTTGGTACCAGCAAGGTGTTAGTATCAGTACTAGAATGAACTGCCAATACCCAATAGCCAATACTTACTCTTTTCCCTCGGATAGCTGAAATCTATCTGGAGGTCAATATGAAACCTAGAACTAGTACTCCTTTTAGGCCGGGAAAACGTCTGTTTCAAAGCGGAGAAACCTTTATGAAACAACTTTCTTCCCTTTATTGGATACAAAGAGGAAGATGTCGGTGGGACAGGTGCAAAAGAATTTTTTTATGGTTCCAGCTCGACTCGAGTCCAGATGTTGAGGGAGAAGACCAGGAGACGTTTAGTCTGATGGTTCCTACCTCCCCCCTTTTTGGTCTTTTCACGCTTCTTCGCCACCGGTAGGCTCGGAAAGAGTGGAATCTGGGACCTCCATTGGTTTACTTGCTCCCATGGACTCCCCTACTGGTTGCTAGCGCTTAGCTGGGCCCTTTTTCTTTTAGGTTTCGTTCCGTCAGGATCTGAGAGTTTAGGTGCAGCCCACGGGCTTCCATGGCCATTAGAGGCACAATATTGAGATGATTAGCCAGCACCAGATGAAATTGATTGATTCGGATTGGACTCGGCTGGAGTGAGATCGATAGTCAGAAATAGATGGACTTACTTAAGGGCTTTACTTGCGGTTCCAGGCTTAGACAGTTCTACTCTTACAAATGCTACTAATGGGGAACACACAAGGCATTGCTTGGCAGGTGCCTAGCCACTGGGAGGGGATGAAGGGACAGAAACTATGGGATGGGAAGTAGATGAGTAGATTGAATGAGAGGTTGGGGCCAACGGACCTCATTCAAAGGGAAACAATGGAGTCCGTCCTTCCTTAAGTTGGTTAGCTCCTTACCGCTAGGCTCACTAGACCAGAGGATCTGAAAGAGAGGAAGCCATTTTACCGAACACACGTTCAGGGGCACTCTAAAGGCTTTGCAACCTTCAGAGCTAGTTGACCGCGGTGTAGTTAGTCGCTCTCTCTTTTTGATAGACATCTTTCGGTTCTCGGTCTCATCCAACAAATAACTTTAAGTCCTTATTTTGTGTCCTATCCTTTCTTACGGATTTCCGGTTTCTGAAGGAGTAGCGGCCTGAGTTTCTCTTGACTATGGAATTCCCTCAGCTTGATAAGCCTATGTCTTATAGACCTAGGACTACTATAACCAAGCCTTTCAGGACTTCGATCAAGATAGGGAGGTCGCACCAGAAGACAGTAGTCAAGCTTTTGGAATATGTAGCTGTCCCTGTGACTCTGTATATAAATTTTTCAAAATGAATGAACCCTTTGGGCATGATCCCGCTATGGACCCTTCTAGTCGAGCGGTGCAACTCCAACCCCAAGCTCACTCGTAATCAAAACAAAAGAAATCACAAGGAAGGATTAGTATGAATAGGAAAGGGGTAACTAGCCCTCTCGTTCGATCTCTCTAGTAATTAGCTCCTCTCGTCTTTGTAGCTCCTATGGTAACTAGCTCCTTTCGTCACTGGTGATTTCCCTCCTCTCCGTCTCCTACTCCCCCTTATCTCAACTAGAAATTCTCAAAATTATTTCTAAAATTTTGATTGTTGACAAGGAATGGGCTTCTACCTAGAAGATGCTCTGACTTCTTTGCGTAAAGTGTCTGAAGTTAATAAAAGAAAACCATTTGACCTTTCAGCCAGTGTAGGGCAAGTGGTGGCAATAACAATCTAAGCTTTCTTGAATAGGAACCAGAACTAGAAAAGGAAAACAAGTGGACACACCCGAAAGGAAACCCATCTCGAAATCAGCGAGTTTACAATCAAAATTCTTCCAGAACTTGTCAAGAGTACTATCCTTAGTGGGCAACACCTATTCATTCTCAATCAGAGATCTTTTCTTCCCTAGCCCTAGATAAGGGGGTAGTTCTTACTTGAGAAAGACTCCTAGTGGTATAATCGATCCATTCTGGTGCTTCCTATTTCTACTAAAAAAATAGAAAGGGTTAGAAGGCCCGTACTAGTGAGGAATCCTAAAATCAAACCGAGTTTCATAGTGACCTCGCCGGAATTTTCCAGGTCAAGCCCGAGATCACCATTAAAGGGGAGGCCTCTTCGATAGAGCTGCTGAGATATTTTGGCTAAAGGGTAAAAAAGACTCAAAAAATGGAGGGGGTGGGGGCTGGCTTTCTGGTGGGGCTAAGTTCCTAAAGACTCACGTGAACACTGAGTTCCATCCCTTTGAAATCCTTTCTAGTCTGGAAAGGGACAGCGAATCTAGCAACCACTTTCTCTATTTAAAGAAAAAGAAAGAGGTCCTTGCTTGATTGAGGAAGATAACTAAATACCTTCAACTGTGTTCCCTTACTATCAAGGCAGGAAAGAGACATTCGCATACTAGCTATCACAAACTAGATGCTTACAGTCCATTTTCCTCTCCCTGTGCAGTAAGTAAGAAATACATCTAGAAAGAAGATTTTATCGGAAAGAAAACAACTAGGATGAAAGGTATTACTAATCTTGATATAGTGACACAGGATGATAATATGTCACTAGGATAAGCGTCTAGTTAGAACCATGGGAAGATTAGAATGACCTCACTAGGAACCTCATTAAAGATAGATAGCAACCTTAAAGAGCTTACATAGTCAATTGATCTATCCTAGGTATCAGAATCAAAGAAGAAGGCTTTCAAGAAGAGATTCGCTCCTAAGGAGGAAATAAGGGACTCATATCGAAAGAGCTTACAAGGCTTGAACTTGCCTTTGGATGGAAGATAAATGGAATTAGAGCCCTTCTCTCTCAGAACAAAAGAGAACAACCATAGGAATGAGGAAACTCGTTGAGGGATGTTGATTCGAGCAGGCAGCAATACAGCATCGGCAGCTACCTGACTGAGCTACCCTAGCTACAAGAGATGCAACAGCTGCAAGCCGAGCTGCCCTACCAGAAGAGCAAAGATACAACTTAGCAACTAGTCTATTCGTACCCCCATTGACCCCATAGGGTTTAAGGCCACTGGGAGATCCCTAACAAGCGCAAGCCGTTGAACTCGAGCTTCTAACTCAGCATTCTATGTTGCCTAACCTTAATCCACTTACAGAATTAGAAGGAATCTTACTGTTCTCCTAAGAATGAGCAAGTCAGATTTTTAGCCCTAACGACAAAGGGCATTTTCGGGGACTAGCCCCCTTCCCATTACTCAAGAAGGCAATTGTCTGGTCCTCTTTCATGTGGAATCGTTTTAGATTGTACCCCTCCACTTAGGTTTGGTTGTAGTTTAATTTACTATTTTAATTTACTTACTTTGTTCATTTAATAATTTATTTAGAGTATACAGTTCTGTCATTCCAAACCAACAAATTGTTAAAGTGTTTAGAATTTGTTTTTTTAACTATATTAGAAAATAATTTAACATTTTAAAACCACCAATTCCTTGAGCGACTGACCTTGGAAGTATACTTATTACTTATTATAGGGGATTCATACACTTGTGAGATTTATAAATATAAAATTTATGCATCACATACTGTAAGGTTTATAATTGTTGGCGATACTCATGAACAAAACATTTAAATGTAATTTTAGTTTCTAGGTGTGTCTTTCATGTATATTTTGAAGTTGAAGAAACCAAGAACTTCAATGAAAACATCTCAGGTATATCTCTATTCCCGTGCACATTAGATTTCATATTAGACCCATAGGAACATTTTTCATATAGGCCACTTGATTGATTGAGCCATGTCTTGATCAATCAAGTTTAATTAAAAATGGCTTAATTAATGTTTTATATGACTTGATTGATAAAGGTATTAATACTCAATCGATGGAGTACTAGATCCATCAAGATTAATGAGTAGATCGATCTACTTGTTTCAAAATTAATTATTTGTATCACTATATCAATCGAGGATTGACTAGATCGATCAAACCTTTTAGGATTGATCAATTAAGTTCAACTATATTGATTGAGAAGCCATACTCGATGGATCAATCTTGGTCTAGATTGATCAAATGGCTAGGTTTTCAATTTTAATCCAATTTTTAATCTAGCCAATATATTTCATTATCATATTGTCCTTACTTTTTAAAACTCTTTTAAATATTTTTAAAGACAAAATTGTAATCAACCTTTGAGCTACAACTTCAACTCATTCTATTTAAACAAACATTTGTCTCAATTTTTTCTCAACCACGACTGAATCTAATTTTGCTTCTAAGCTTTCTCTAAAAATGTATTTTACAAAAACCTTTCTAGTAGACTTTTATCTTTAGTTAATTTATCAAATATTGGTGGTTGTTTTTGATTTATTATCAAGCCTACAATATTTTTGATATTGTGCTTAAACATCTATTCTTGGGTTGCTAGTGATTTTTATATATTTATTAATCCATTAAACCATCTAGTTAGGGTTCTTCATAATTTAATCTACTCTATGACAAACATTTTCACTTGTATTATTGTGCTCACTTAGTGGGTAGTTTTAGTCCGAGCCTTATAGTCGATCATTATTTTCATATGGAATAGTTTGGTGGTCCAATGCACTGTTGGTTTTTCTCTTAGGTCATTGGTGTGGCCTAGGTTGTTTCTACCTAAAAATATCGTGTCTCAATATTTATATTTTTGAATTATTTTATTTACATGTTATTGCATGTTTTACCTTCTACGAAAATTTTAATTTGTCATAATTTTGTTGATTATCTATTCACCCTTTCTAGCTAATTAGGTCAGTAACCAAAAAAAAAACTTTTCATTTGGTATCAAAGTTAGTAACTAGATGCACTTAGTGAACCTAGGACCTTGTTATGGATCATTAAAGAGAGGGTTCATCTACAACATGTGCACCTTACTTTGATTGGTCTAATTACCCATATTGGAAGGCTCATATGAGAGCCTTTCTTCGGTCTATAGATGAGAGTTTCTGGAACTCTGTACTTTATGGTTGGGAACCACCTACAGTTACCAAAGATAACGTAGTTAATTCTAAACCTAGGAACAGACCAATCAAGATAAAGTTGCTAGCAACTGGAATCAAAAGGGTTTTAATGCTATTTCTAGTGTTGTGTCTGGTGATGAGTTTTGTTGTATTCTTAATATTGATAATGCTAAGCATGCTTGGGATATTTTAAAGGTTGCCTATGAGGTATTACACAAGTTAAATGAACTAAAATTCGCATGCTTGGTAGTTAATTTAAAAATATTAGGATGAAAAAAGATGAAACTTTCTCTAAATTTTATATTAGAATATGTGATATTACTAACACCTTTGCCAATCTTGGAGAGAAAATTGATGATTTTAAGATAGTTTGAAAGATTCTCTACTATTTACCATATTTCTTCTATGCAAAGGTCACTACCATTGATGAAAGTAAGGATGTGGGCACCATCGAAATAAAGGAACTCATTGGCTGACTTCAAACCTTTGAGAGGAGCTTTGGAAAACTTCCAAAGAACAAGCATCGGTTTCAAAATTTCCATGGTACAAAATAGTGACAATGATGATAAAGAACCAGTACTCTTAACTAGAAAGTTGAATAAAATCCTCAACAAAAAAACCCTCAAAGAAAAAGACAACTAAGTAGTCAAAAGGATCAGAATCTGAGAGAACTACAATCTGTGAGTTCTGATGGTAAGAAATCTAAACCCACTAGACTTCAATGTTTTCAATGTATGGATTTCGATCACTTTGTAGCAAACTATGCAAACAATAAGAACCAAACTGGAAGAGCTTTCAATGTTACACTTACTCACTTTGAAAGTGATAATGAAAATTCAATTCAATTAGAAAACTAAGGCATCAACTACCAGACATTTACTGCAACTACTGGTGGACACCCCAATAAGTTTGACATTGATTCAGATTATGAGGAAAGTGATGCTAAATTTTTACTCAATAAATTTAATATCACTAGTATTAAAGAAGTATTCCTAGATTATATAAAAGCAAAAGAGAAAAAGATAGGTTTCCTATAGAAGTAATTAAATTGAATCCTTGGTACTTGAAAAAGAAAAAAACTTGATTTCTTTGAGCCTATTAATGATCTAAATTTTAGCCTTGTAGGCTTAGAACAAGAAAAAATAAATCTGGTACAGGAACTTGAACAATCCAACTAAGTTGTAAAATGGCTAACCATTGGAGTTGAAAAAACTAAACAAAATTCTAGACTATGGAAACCTTGTTGTAGATAAGAGAGGATTATTCTATGACCCTTCTTCTTCATAGCTTCAACATAGAAAACCACATCTGTAAGGCCTTCTAACCCAACTTCTCACTCTACTCATTATATTTAAAGAAAAATCACACCTATGATTGAAAAATCTATTCATTTATTACTTGTCTATCATCATTGTGGTTGGAAAGGTCATATTAAGCCCAAGTATAGATTTTTGATGAATGCTCCTAAATTTAATAATACTTTCCATGCTTCACATAGTAAGACTCATAAGTATCATCTATCTATACATCTTGCATCACATTCTAGAATGAATGAAAATTATAATAACATGTTCAAAACTTTACTAGAAAGATTGAAGTTGTTAGTTCAAAGAGGCATGTAAAATTCAACACTTATAATTCTATGACTAATTACCACCATCTTATCATGCATGCTGCATCTTCATTTAGGATGAATGATAAATCTAAAGTTAAATCCAAGAATATACCAATGACTGATAAGGTAATTGATTTCCAACCTAAAGATATAAAGAAACCAAAATTCAAGAAAGTTTGGGTTAGGAAAGATTGTATCTTTCCGGTCACTTGACAGTCATTAATTTTTCACCTAGATTTTTTTGTTTGAGTGCTCCATCGATCCTAGGTGAGCAAATTTAGTTTTCCCTGTTTTTATTTTTATTGATGTTTCTTTAGTTTGAAAAATAAAAAACAAGGGAAGTAGACATGCTTTAATATTCACATGATCATTACATACTCCATTTATATTTATTCTTTTAACTATGCATTGTGCAAATGGATATTGTTACTTGTGCATTTACATATTTCTCATATCTGGTGATTGATGCTATATGATCCTATTCATTCACTCACTAGACACATAAGTATATTGATGCGTATTTTCGCAAGTGTACGAATCGTTCAAGTAATAAAGTGTACAAAAGTACGGATATCGAACCCATAAGGAATGGCGTTACTAAGTACCAAAATTGACTAATCCTAATTTTATTTGAAAACCGAATTGTTGAAATTTTTTTTAAGAAACAATTTAACTTAAAACTAAACGCAAATAACACAATTGAATGTTGTTCAAAAATGATTAAAAATGCTAAGGCATTTGATTTCGCTAAATCAATTCAATCCAATTTCAAGTCATGTTATATGAGAATCAAAGCTAAAAGTGATGGTTGAAAAACCCAAATTTACCTAATACTCTCTCTCGAGTTATATTAGAATTACTTATCTATGAAAACCAACTATATTTCTATGAAGAATTAATCACAAACAAGCACATTACGATTTATGGAATTTCTAGAATAACCACATACATCATGCATTATTTCTCACACTCGCATTTAATATACGGTATTTATCACAAGAAGCATTCATTACACATCTCCTCTCGGTCTCAATATAATGTAACAAATCATCTAAATCTTGGCTAGAAATTTAAAAGCATTAAGCATGGAAATAAATACTCAACTTGAAAACAATGAACTCATATAACAATAACAAAAGAAATCAGATTTTCTTGATTCAACTACATCATAGCCTTAGCAAAAACGAATTAGTTCATAATAGAAATAAGAACAAGCATTATCTCAATTGAATCCATGAATAAAAAATCTGAATAAAAAGCAGAAAATAAAAGCTAAGGAGAAGAGATGTAAAACTCTTGAAGATGAAGACTTGGTAGCAACAATGATGATGATCCTTCAAGGTTCTCCAAACTTTCTCTCCAAAATTGTCTTTTCTCCTCCAAAAATGTCTTAGACCTCCTCTCTCTTCCGTCCTCCTCTTTCTCCATCATATTGTTTATATAGATCTAGGGTTTTGGGGGCAATTTTGGAACAAAACAACATAAAAAATGTGTTTTCGGACGAAACTCGCCGGCTGCGACATTATTCTCGTCGCGACGAGATTTCTGGAAAAGTTACGATTTTGGTTCCGCTGATTCTCACCAGTAGCGAGATGCACTTGGCCTGCGGCAAGATTACTTTGGCCGGCGACGATATTAATTTGCCAAAACCCGTGCTCCCTGCAAGATGTTCTTCGTATTCTTTGTAAGATTTTAGCCGGTGACAGAATTCCAAATTTTCAAACTTTGTTTTCTTTTTATTTGCACTCAATCCCGATCATTGAAATTTGTTCCAAACTTCTCCAAAATCATGAATTTACCTGAAATTGCACTTTAAACACGAAATACCCATGAAATGACATTTGTGGATTAAATAATCAAATAAACGCAATTTCACACAAATATCAACATTTAAATCATAACAAAAATGCAATAATTTGACTCTTATCAACAACCCCCAACCAGCTTCTTGCTAGTCTCTAGCAAGAAAAGCGATCTATGTATAAATTCAAAGGAGACATTAAAAGAAAAATTCAAAGAAAATTTATTCTATTTACAACATTACATTAAGCGTATGCAATAAGCCTTTAAACCCCTAGGCGGCCCTAGTAGGACGAGTTGTAGTCCGATGAGGGCTTCCAGTGATGATACCCAAAAACATCTTACCTATAACTTACCTAACTCAAAACAATAAAATCACACTACAATTAATTTGCATAAATGTTTCAAAAATTATAAATAACAAATTAACACATAGAATGATTAAATGTCACCTACGCTTTAAGAAATCTCAAATCCCAATTTCACTTTTGTTATTGACTCTTAAACATAAATCAGACCACAAACCAATAGCCATAATGCCTGGATAATATTATGCACAACATCCACAAACAAAATGGTGAAATCTCAAACTCCATAGGCTCACTTTTCAAACCTCTCTCCACTAATGAAGGAAAATACACCACTTGGGATCAATAGGACTTTATGAGGCTTGTAATGTTAGGCTTAGGTATTTGGTTAAGAAAGAACAGGAAGTGTCAAAATACAAATAAGAGCACTTATTAGATTAAACACAACCAATTAAGTAAAAGAGTAACACCATTTAACCCAAATTGTTTCTTCCGATCATAACCCATTTTTCCAAAGATAAACAAATTCTTCCTCAATCTTTCACCTCAGTACATCCATCACTAACACTCTTTTATTTACTAGAATGTGAAGGCCTTTTTTTTAACATAACCCCCAACCAAT
Source organism: Hippophae tibetana (assembly GCA_037013495.1). Taxonomy (NCBI): domain Eukaryota; kingdom Viridiplantae; phylum Streptophyta; class Magnoliopsida; order Rosales; family Elaeagnaceae; genus Hippophae; species Hippophae tibetana. The sequence goes on along the minus strand of CM072802.1, from coordinate 42,007,174 downwards.
TTCTTCCAATATATGTGGAAGATATATATATTTATATTCCATCCTTACTCCAATTGCTCTTGGAAAGACATAACCTCTAACCAATTTCTTCCAATATATGTGGAAGAAGATTTTTTTTATTCCATCCTTACTCCAATTTCTCTTGAAAAGACATAACCCCCAACCAATTTCTTCCAATATATGTGGAAGAAGATTTTTTTTTATCCTTACTCCAATTGCTCTTGAAAAGTTTGTGTTCAAAATTAAGTGCTCTTAACAAATAAGGTAGGAATTATATATATATTGGCTCAATAAAAGGTGGTTATAGAAGGCAAAAAGAAAGAAAAGTAAGGCTAACAATATATTTAAATAGGCTCAAAGACGTAACTAGTGATATAAGGATAACAAGGTAGGCTTAAAATGGCACAATCGAGCCAAAAATGGCCTACATCATATCCTAAATAGTGCAATTCCAAATTATTTCGCCTCAAGAGGTTTTCAAATGAGTTCTAGAGTTTGTTGAGATCACAAAAATTTCCATGAAAAATTCGCACATAAGACTTCTCTAAGCATTTAGACTAATCAACTAAATCATACCATATACCAAAAAAGTCGCCAACTAGGTAAAATCAACATTTAAAATTATCTTTAAACCGAAGCAAAATTTAATGTCTTCTAAAGGCTACTTGTTATCACAATCACATTATTATCATCAACGTGCAAATTAAAATAAGTAAAATGCAAATGAGAAAAAATAAAAATAAAAATAAGACAATAAACAAATAAAAGAAATTAAATCAAAATGCAAAAAAATAAATGGAAAATCAAAATTAAACACAAATAAACACATGAACAAAACTACTAAAAATGAAGCGAAGAAAAGACTTACTTTTTACCGCACCCCCAACCAAAACCTTACATTGTCCTCAATGTAGGAAAGAAAAACTAGATCTCTTTTCCGTCGGCGCCAAAACTGCCCTTGCCGGCGGCGAACATAAGATTTTTTTTAGATGGGATGGAATTGGCTTTAGCTCAATCTTGTTGGCTTCCTTCTTTACCACTGAGGTTGGAGTTTCATTTGTTCCCAACTCCTTAAATGTTTTATCACTGCACAAATATTCATCAGGTACTTCCAGTAATTCAGAACATTGTCTCATCCCCTCATCTTCCTCCCCAATTATTGTAGATTTCACAAGGCAAGCTTCTAGTGTTAGCAATGGAGTCCTCTTCTCAAAAGTTTCTGAGATTAACCTGTCAAGAGTGTTAATTTGGAAACAAGAATGTACGTCACTTGGAAATTTCATTTCTTCAAAAACATCAAAAGTCACTTGTTCATCTTGCACCCGTAGAACGAGCTTTCCTTGCTGAACATCAATCAATGTTCTTCTAGTTGCAAGGAACGGTCTCCCCAATATCAACGATATCTCTCTATCTTCCTCCATGTCAAGCACCACAAAATCTACAGGGAAAATAAATTTGTCGACTTTAATTAAAACATCCTCAATTACCCTTGAGGATATTTCACCGATCGATCCGCTAATTGTAGAGAGATTGAAGTGGGCTTTACTTCTCCCAAGCCTAGTTTCCTGAAAATAGAAAATGGCATCAAATTAATGCTTGCTCCTAAATCACATAAGACTTTATCAAAATTGCAACTTCCTATAGTACAAGGTATAGTAAAACTCCATGGGTCTTTCAATTTCTGTGGAAGTTTTCTTTGAAGAACTGCACTGCACTCCTCATTTAGCATGACAGTTTCAAAATCTCTCAGCTTCCTCTTCTTTGATAGAATTTCCTTCATGAATTTTGCATACTTGGGCATTTGTTCCAACATCTCTGCAAAAGGAATGTTAATATGCAATTTCTTAAAAATATCTAGAAATTTATCAAATTTATTATCAAGCTTTTTCTTATTCAATCTTTGAGGTTATGGGATAGGAGGCTCATATTTTGCATTTGGGGAAGGTTGAACATCTTGGGATCTTGATGGCTTTTCTTTAGATTCTTCCATCTTTTTCTCTGATTCCCCCTGCCATTCAAGTTCTTTACCGCTTCTCAATGTGATAGCCTTTGCATGCTCTTTGGGATTTATTGTGTCACTAGGCAACGATCCTTGAGACCTTTCTACAATCTGCTTTGAAAGCTACCCCAGTTGGTTTTGGATGTCCCTTTTGATTGCCTCTTGATTTCTGAAATTTGTTCTTGTCTCCTCAATGAACTTTCCCAAAATTCCTTCCAAATATGTCTGTTTCTTCTCTTAGGGTTGGTAGGAAGACGATGATGGTTTGAATCCCCATTGGTTATTTCCCCATGACAAATTTGGATGATTTCGCCAACCTGGATTGTAGGTGTTCGAATATGGGTTATGTTGAAGTTTTTGAAAATTTGAAACATAATTTGCTTGCTCAGCATTTGGTGAAGCAAATGGATTTCCAACTTGGCACTCGATACTAGCATGATTTCCACCACATAAATCACATTGTGCAGTTGGTTTGGATTCTAATTTGGATGACAAAGAATCCATCTTTCTTGAAAGAATAGAAACTTGATTCGACAAAGCATTCACTGAATCAATTTCATGCACTATTGCTGGTCTTTTTGCAGTTACCCGCTCTGAATTCCACTGATTGTTGTTTTCTACCATAATCTCTAACAACTCATGACCATCCTCCGGTGTTTTTCCCATTAAAGACCCTCCAACAGCAGCATCAATTATTGCCCGATAGTTTGAAACCAAACCATTATAAAATGTAGAGACTTGCAGCCAAATCGGTATACTGTGATGTGGGCACTTCCTCAACATTTCTTTGAATCTTTCCTAAGCTTCTTACAATAATTATTGGTCATACTGTGTAAAAGATGTGATTTCATTCCTCAATTTTTCCGTCTTAGCAAGAGGAAAGAACTTGGACAAGAATTTCTGAACTAATTCATTCCATGTTGTAATTGATCCTAGTGGTAATGAGTTTAGCCACTCCTTGGCTTTATCCCAAAGTGAAAAAGGAAAAACCCTCAATCTTATAGCATCTTCAGACACACCATTTATCTTGTAAAGATCACACACCTCCAGAAAGTAAGCAATATGTGCATTTGGATCATCCTTTGACATTCCCCCAAACTGATTTGATTGAACCATTTGGATAAAGGATGGTTTTATCTCAAAGTTATTGGCTTGAACAGTTGGCCTCCTTATACCCGAAGTAGTTCCAGCAACATTTGGCGCAACATAATCCCTCAAAGCTCTATGATTTTCCACCTCCCTCAACAAATGGTGGACCCATGGCTGATTGTCTATTAGGAGCTGAGGTTGAACATCTTCTCTCTCGGTTTAGACGCCTATATGTTCTATCAATCTCCAGATCAAATGGAAGAAGGTTAAGGCTTCTTGTACATCTCATACAAAAATCATACAACCAGAAAATGAACTAGCAAAAAAACAACACAAAGTTACCTTTTTTTTTTCTTTATGATAAATAAAATAAAATAGAAAAATAAACAAAATTAAAAATGAAACAATGATAAAGCAAATTAACTTCAAATTAAAACTAAGATTAGGTAGTATCGATATTAATAAAATCAAACCATTCCCCGACAACGGCGCCAAAAACTTGATTCATATTTTCATAAGTGTACGAATCGTTCAAGTAATAAATTGTACAAAAGTACGGATATCGAACCCACAAGGAATGGCGTTACTAAGTACCGAAATTCACTAATCCTAATTTTATTTGAAAACCGAATTATTGAAAAAAAATTTAAGAAACAATTTAACTTAAAACTAAACGCAAATAACACAATTGAATGTTGTTCAAAAATAATTAAAAATGCTAAGGCATTTGATTTCGCTAAATCAATTCAATCCAATTTCAAGTCATGTTATATGAGAATCAAAGCTAAAAGTGATGGTTGAAAAACCCAAATTTACCTAATACTCTCTCTCGAGTTATATTAGAATTACTTATCTATGAAAACCAACTATATTTCTATGAAGAATTAATCACAAACAAGCACATTACGATTTATGGAATTTCTAGAATAACCACATACATCATGCATTATTTCTCACACTCGCATTTAATATACAGCATTTATCACAAGAAGCATTCATTACACATCTCCTCTCGGTCTCAATATAATGCAAAAAATCATCTAAATCTTGGCTAGAAATTTAAAAGCATTAAGCATGGAAATAAATACTCAACTTGAAAACAATGAACTCATATAACAATAACAAAAAAAAATCAGATTTTCTTGATTCAACTACATCATAGCCTTAGCAAAAACGAATTAGTTCATAATAGAAATAAGAACAAGCATTATCTCAATTGAATCCATGAATAAAAAATCTGAATAAAATGCAGAAAATAAAAGCTAAGGAGAAGAGATCTAAAACTCTTGAAGATGAAGACTTGGTAGCAACAATGATGATGATCCTTCAAGGTTCTCCAAACTTTCTCTCCAAAATTGCCTTTTCTCCTCCAAAAATGTCTTAGACCTCCTCTCTCTTCTGTCCTCCTCTTTCTCCATCATATTGTATATATAGATCTAGGGTTTTGGGGGCAATTTTGGAACAAAACAACATAAAAAATGTGTTTTCGGATGAAACTCGCCGGCTGCGAATTATTCTCGTTGCGACGAGATTTCTGAAAAAGTTACGATTTTGGTTCCGCTGATTCTCGCCAGTAGTGAGATGCACTTGGCCTGCGGCAAGATTACTTTGGCCGGCGGTGATATTAATTTGCCAAAACCCGTGCTCCCTGCAAGATGTTTGCTGTATTCTCTATAAGATTTTAGCCGGCGACAGAATTCCAAATTTTGAAACTTTGTTTTCTTTTTATTTGCACTCAATCCCGATCATTGAAATTTGTCCCAAACTTCTCCAAAATCATGAATTTACCTAAAATTACACTTTAAACACGAAATACCCGTGAAATGACATTTGTGGATTAAATAATCAAATAAACGCAATTTTCACACAAATATCAACATTTAAATCATAACAAAAATGCAATAATTTGAGTCTTATCATATATCATGATAGAAGTTTATAATTAATTATGTGAGATTTTAGGTCATGAGATAACCTTGACTATGAAAATTATGGTTGAACTCTATCTTTCATTGTATAAAATGATGATATCGAGAGACACCTAGTTTTGAAAGGACCATCTTCTGTGATATGTAGAAACTACTGCAGTGAATGGAAAGACTATCTCACAATTAGTATGAAAGTTATCACACTACTAGATATATTGGCTTATGCATATTTCCTTTGCAAAAGAAAAATAATATGATATAGGAAATAGTTGTAAAAAATAAAAAAGTTTTTGCTTGCAAAATAATAATAATTAAGTTCTCTCTTTATAATTAAACTTTTATTATGTACAAGTATGAATTACACTGTAACTTTTCATGATAGGTGATATTATTTTCTTTGAGTCTTTCATAATTGATCATAAATGAACAAATTGACATCCTATTATTAGTTCCAACACATTTTTACTTTTGGTGAATGTCGATATGCCATCATATGTGTTATGTTTGTGTGTCTTGTCTATAAAATTTTATGTTACTAATGGATAGTCATACTATGAACAAAGTTAAGTTCATCTTTTGTGTGTACTACTATAGTAATATCTAGGTAAGGCTACTACCATTAAATAAATTGTTTGGTCAACTTGTTTGTCATTGCTTCATGATTACATTATTTATTAGTATGACAAAAATGGAGAGAAAAGTTGTTTTGTACACACTAACTAATGAACAATGAGTCTTTTGAGACAAGTTGTTTTGTTTTTTTACTTTTTTTATTTTTCAATGTATACATGAGCTTTTGAGATTCAAGTGAAGATAGTTTCATCAAATCATAAGATAGTTCACTATGTAAAATTAATCTTATTTTCCTATGAGTGCTATATAGTGACAGAGAGGTTTTTCCACACAAATATTCCAAATGGGGAGATTGTAAGGTGTATGAGTGTTGGCGGTATTCGTGAACAAAACATCTTAATCTAATTTTAGTTTCTAGGTATGTCCTTCAAGTATATTTTCAATCAAAAGAAAAAAATGAGCTTTAATGAACACATCTCATGTATATCTTTATTCTCATACAACTAGATTTCATATTAGACACATAAGAACATTTTTCATATAGGTCACTCGATCTATCGAACCATGTCTAAATTGATTGAGCTTAACTAAAACTACCTGAATTAATTTTTTATATTACTATATCAATCAAGGTATTAATACTTGATCGATCGAGCACTAGATCCATCGAGATTAATGAGTAGATCGATCTACTTGCTTCAAAATTATTTATTTATTTCATTAGATTGATTGAAAATTGAAAATATCGATCAAACTTTTTAAGATCGATCAATTGAGCTTGGCCTAGATTGATCGAGCTATCAGATTTTCAATTTTAACCTAATTTTTACTCTAGCCAATTTGTTTCATTACCATATTTTCCTTACCTTTTAAAGCTCTTTTAAATATTTTTAAGGATAGAATTGTAATAGGCCTTTGACCTTGGGCTTCAACACACTCAATGATATCATACATTTGGCACATACCTCTCTTTCTAAATGTATACATATTAGGAAATAAAAATGTTATGCATCATATACTCTCAAAACTCCTTAAAAGAAAAAGCATGAACACATAATAGAAAACAAATAATGTCGAGATAGGAAAGCATACTAAGCATGTTAAGATAAACACAACTCACAAACTCACTAAAGAGAAACATGCTAGTAAGAGAGTAAAATAGTAATGATCATGAAATAAAATAACAACAAACAAGTAAGATGATAAATATGGATCGTAGGACAAAAAGAAAAGAATGTTCCACACAAGAGATTATCAACACAAATCATATAGTATTTCCTCCAAAGCGATCACCAGTAACAAAATGCACACTTTTGTCTCAAAATATATATTCAATGACATTCACATCATAGCTAGTTAAAAGAAGGAAGGACTAACTAAATACTGAACAACATAAGCAACACCACTAAGAGAGAAAAAACAAGAGATGTTACTATAGCATCTTAGCATATGATGAAGACTCATGTTCCAACATAGAAGCATGACATACTTAGATAAGGTGAACACCCAAACACCAAGAATACCAACTAAACACACTAGTCTAGTCATAGCAATACTTGTAAATCAAATGTCTTAAAGATAGGTAAACACTCTGTATGACGTATAGTTGTAGATGGAAAACTTAAACAAACATAGTATAGAGATTACCCTTAAAGGTTTGGACTAAATCTTCCAAATGGATTTTGACAATCCCTTCAAAAGAGATTACGAATTTGTACTAACATATCTAATAACTAGCAAACTAACGTTCATTTTTGTCAAAGCAAGCATACTTCTGCTACCCTTTATCCCAAAAATCAATTATTTGAGACAAAATTTTTGTGCATGAAAATTAAAATTTTGTCCTAGAAATGATTCAATAAGAATATATTTTGTCAAATTTTTTTTATCACAATGATCAAGTCGTATAAAGTATTACAAGGATAAAATGGGATTTTGTTCTAAAAATGGACAAAATTAGGGACAAAATTTATGTCTCTAATCAATAGAAAATTTGTCACATACATACAATAATGTATGCTTATTGTTGCGTAGAGACACATGTTTTGTCCTTTCAAATAATATTTTTAACAAACCCTAAAGTTTGTTCATAACCCATTAATAATACACGTTAGAGGACCATTTCAATAGAGTTTAGCCTGATATTCCACAAAGAACAACGAAATTAATAAAATTATTGCATATATCAAATCTTACTTGTGATGACGCTTGGTGTTAATCATATTATGTTGAGTATCGATATGATAGCAATGTGTGCCAACCCACGCGTGAGGCAAGCGTGTTTGACCAAAAAGATAATAGGGTGGTGAACCCATTCAGATTGACTAGGGTGGCGTCAACATTTTACTTAATGCTTTAGGTAAACCTTTTTTTCGCGCTCGTTATTGTATTGTAGTGATAATAAAGTTTCTTTATGAGATGTACATGTAAACATAAGATTAAAGACTATCATTTATTTGTAAGTTGTAAAATATTGTTTTAAGTTAGACATAATTATCAAATAAATTTATAAAAATGGGTAAAAAAATTACATACTAAAAATAATAAAAATAATACCCTTAAAATTTATAAACATACAAATAACATCTCTTATATTTATTTTTAGATTTTTATTATTATAAAAATATTACACATTATCTAATATCAAACGATATCTAATTAAATATCGTGTAAAATGAGTTACATAATTTAGATTTTTTTAATATTAAATACTATTTAATTAAATTTTATTTAATATTATTGAGATAATATCTTTGTTATTATAAATTTTTAGATATTATTTTATTTTAAAAAATTTCAAAAAGTTATTACATAAAGGTATGGTTAGGACTTGTGGTCAAAGTGAAGAGGAAGCACTTAGCTACTCGCTTTAACATGACACACATAAAATAAGTTGCTGAGTAGTGAAAGATAATAATTAAATTAAGGCTATTAAATTAATATATCTCTTTGAGTTTTAGTACTTTAGTGATATCATATTAATGTTGAACAATAACGTACCCGACAGAAGCTTGATTTAGTCGGTTGTGACAAGCATTCTTTATACCTATTTTCCAAGACAACAAGTTTGGTTGCCACTTTTGTTGGAAAAGGTTTTGATTTGGATGGATATTCAATTAATTTCTCAGTTCAATTGCTAAAAATGTATAACAATAATTTTGTAAAGCTTTACATAACTTAAAAGTAATAATTACGTTTTTTTCTCCTTTTACACGTTTATTCCATGGCACCGTGTCATGATTTATCCTTAACGTTTCAAAGGTTAAATATTGTAATTATGTTATTAATGTTAGGTAAGTGTAATAAAGTAAAAAAAAATCGTAACTTTTGATTGTTGGGTTAACATAATTGTAAAACACTTAGTTTATATTAAGTACATAATTGTTACACTTAAATAATCATTGGAGATAAAAAGATAAGTATTTAAATCAAAAGATTGACCAAAAATTACGGATAATAAGTTATATACTTTTGTTAGCAAGCTCATCTAACGAAAAATGAGTAAAGTTCTTTGCTACACTTATCTAACGCATTAAGAACACAATTATAGTTTTTTAAATGTTTGGTTAGAAAAAAAATAGTTAACCCGAATTTATAATAAGAACTCATATGAATTGCATAAGGCCTTACATGCATGTACGCCATTTTTAGATGTTTTTATCTACTAGGTTTGGGCACATGTGTGTTCTCTATTGATATTAATTGTTTTATATTTTAGATAATTATTTAATAAAATTAAAAATAAGCAGCTAAAAAAAAAGTTAAAATAAAAATGTCAATTGTCTTATAGTTAAAAAAAGTTTCTTTTCTGTGGGTTTGAGATCTATGTATAATTCTTAGAGACAAAATATTATACAAGAATAAATTCCTAAACTATAAAACTTATGGCCGAAATTATATTGCGACAAGATAAACAAAATTTTGATGAAGAATTTATTATTGATTTGAACGATGTATATTTCCAATTTTCTGATTTGCTTTATTTTTATTTTAAATATTTAAATTTTTAAAAATTAATTTTATGTGAAATAATTGATATTGATGTGGTGAAACTACAAAATACAATATAGTTGAACAGGACATTTCAATGCACAAGTTAAAAATGCTTGCATTGTCCCTCAATTATTTTGCTTTTAATTTATTTATTTTTAATTTGTACTACATATTTGAAACAAGAAAAGAAAACAAATTTATTATGATTATGTTAGAGCCAATTTATGTGTTTATCATATTATTGTCACGTTTATCCTGCAAGTCGCTAGCAAACAATATCTAAAAGAATGACATCATACGCATAGTATCTACTTCGATACTTAAATCACCATTTAAGTTGGTTTGTTGACCTTTCTCCATTTATTTATTAATATATTTGTGATGTATTGCTTCCAGTATTCCTTTTTGAGTCTTTAAGTTACGTTTTTAAACCAAAATACCTGAAAAACAATAAAAATACCCGTGATTCCGAAAAAGACAAATTTATATAAATATATGATAAAACATATAAATATATATATATATATTTTAATCAATTAATGTGCATAAAATCATGGTAATTTTAGTGCTTTTTGAGCACTCATCACAACCCCATACCAACTTCTTGCTAGTCCTTTAGCAAGAGAAGCGATAAAAACTAAAAATTAAACTATCATAAATCACTTTCGTGGATTGAAACGGTTGCATTTAGCCTATGCAACAAGCCTTTAAACCCTTAGGTTGCCCTAGTGGACGAGTTTGAGTCTCGTGAGGGTTTTCAGTAATTATACCCACAAACATTGAACTAAATGTAAAAATCAAAATAAACAATAAAAACAATCAACTCAAAAACTAAAATTACAACAAAATCAAAATTGAATTTTTAAGAACAACACATCACAAAAATGTCTCATACTTTTTAATCTCTTTTAAGATCATAATTAAAATCTCAAGCATAAGTTATTTTAATCTCTTTAAACAATCATGATTTATTATAATAATTAGTCGAAAATCATTTTCATATTTCATGTCAAAAATGTATCAATTTAATTTCACCCAATTTCAGTGTCATGAATCAGAATTCGCTTCGACTCTATTCCTCACAAGTCAATACTCTCAAAACACTGAATCCTATGGGTTCAAACACTCATACTAATTTATATGCAAAAGAGTTGATGTATAGAAATGAACTAATAGGTTCGCATATGTATAAAGAATAAAGGCTCAAAGTGTTATTTTAACATTGATCTCATGAAAGGAATCGAATGTATAAATTATAAAGATATCATATATAAAAATTATTTTCATGCATAAATCAAACTCATTAAGAAAGAATTTCAAGATATATGCTTTTTACAAATTAAGAAATTGCAATGACTTTTTAGGGAATTACTTCCTATATCTTTCTTTTGTAATTAGCCTGTACTTACAACTTTGTAGGCAATGTGGGTCATAGTATGTAGATGATACTATATATTTTTTATCTCTCAATATTTTTTTCCTGAAGATATTTTTCAATATATGTATTTTTTAGAGAGTCAACCCATGTACATATTGTACATTTTTTTTAAGATTTTGGTGAGTGGTTAATTTTGTGGTTTTTCTGTTCGATCTTGGTTTAGGTAACCCTAGATATGTCTTTTTGTTTTTGTAGCAGTAATGCATGAATGAGATATAAGCATATACTATCAATTTCTACTCAAATCATTTAATCTAAGCAAAAATAATAAGAAAAATATATACGATACTCTATTAAGATGAGAAAAAAATTCATACATTCAATGCTAATACCTATAGAGATCATCTAAAAATTTGAATAAATAAGAAATGTGTTTGTAGTAGAAAAAAATATATATTTCACTCTGAATAAAAGAAATTAGGCTCAAATTATATCTCACAATGGTAGTCTCCACTAAAAAAATTTCATAAACACCGATTTTGGGTTTAATATAATTTCCACATTTTATCAAGAAATACTAGTTATGACAAAAATAACTAATTATCAAAAATAATTACAAAAACTTTCATGATATGTTTTCAAAAATTAATCTAATAGTACAAAAGACTTAACTATTTACTTAAATTTGATTTAAAGAAATGATAAATTTTTATGAGAAAATATTTTTTTTTTAATAATTTTTTTTTATTTCAAAAATTACTAAATCACACAAAAAAAAATAAAACCAAACACAAAAAATGAAAACGTGAACATAAAAAAGAATTTTTTTTTTAATTTTTAAATTGTTAAATCTTTTTTTTTTTCTAATTAAGCATGGTAACTTTTCACCACCCCCAACCTAGAACTTACATTGTCCTCAATGTAACAACTGTAAATTAAAGATAAAGAGAAAAAAGAACAAAGATTACCTATTTCTTGAGAATGTGTAAGTAATAATGGAGAAATTTAGGTGCATTCATCATATTCATCATTAAAGTGTATACAGACAGATCGTTGTGAACTTCTAACATCTCAACAAATATTTTTAGTTTTAACAATTTAAAAATTATTCACATATAATTAAACTAAAATAAACAATAAAATTAAGTAAATAACAGAAAATTACCTAAATTGATGGGTTGCCTCCCATCCAGTGCTTAGTTTAACGTCTTAGCAAGACGTAACTTGGGGATTGCATTTTAAGTAAACTCAATGTCCCCTCATCATTGAGTCAATCAAACCTACAAGTAAGACAAGGTTATCTATCTATACTGTTTCAAACATGCCCTATTGATTTTCTAAAACTAAGAGAAATTAACTAAAAAACTAAGAAAAACTAAAAAAACTAAAAACTAAGAAATGGAGAGAAAGAAAGAAGAGAGAAGTGTGTTTTGAGATGTGTTTAGAAGTGAAGAGAAGGGGGTATTTATAGGTGAGGATGGGGAGAAAAAGTGAGTGAAAAAATGTTAAAATTGTGAAAACGCGGAGTGCAATTGCTGAGGCCATTGATGACGTCAACATGACGTTATAGGGGCAGCTGCGCGCGAAAATGGGGCGAAATGGGCAGCGGCGCGCGCGGGAGTAGGAGCAACGCGCACGGAATTGGGACTGGGCGCGCGCGGGGCTTGGCGCGGCGGCGCGATTTTCTCATTTTTGACCCATTTTGTCCAATTTTTCCATATTTTTTGACCTTTTCTCATTTATTTATTAATATATTTGTGATGTATTGCTTCCAGTATTCCTTTTTGAGTCTTTAAGTTACGTTTTTAAGCCAAAATACCTGAAAAACAATAAAAATACCCGTGATTCTGAAAAAGACAAATTTATATAAATATATGATAAAACATATAATATATATATATATTATTCAATTAATGTGCATAAAATCATGGTAATTTTATTGCTTTTTGAGCACTCATCATAGTTGTGAAAGCAAGAGTGGGTGTAGGCATTGCAAGACAATGGATGGAACATGATGTGATCGGTGGATGATTGGCTAGATGATCAACTTGTTGACCAATCCATTAGTTTTTTGGTTAGCTAGTCAGTTCCATTTCTTTGGCAATGATTATGACGAATAATAGTAGGTCCATATCAATCCTTTAGGGTGAAGGTTCAGTGACTGGAAAAATATCTCTATCGATATGATGAACTTTTTCAAGTGTAAATTTTCCTAGACTCTAACGTTTTCCACTTATTTATTGACTTTAAATATAAAATCTTTTTTTCTAAGAGTCTTAGTGTGATCCTAAGTCTCTATCTAATTTTGTCATGAAAATATGTTCTTCTTGAAAAAATTTCCAAGTACTCGGTGATTTCTTCATGAGGTTATCTCCTACTTTATAGATATCACTATCTACCAACCTCATACTTCAAAACAAACATGCAATTAGCATTTTTTGGATACCAATCTACAAAGAGTATAGCCTATATCTCTTTTCTCAATAGAGTTCTATGATTGATGGCTTCAATCACAAGACCAACATCTCTAGTGGTGTTCCATGAAATTTAGCAATCTCATTCAAGTTCCTAATATCAGGTAGGTAAGCTCCTTGTATGAAGGAGGTAGTACCTCACTTTTTCCTATGGTGAGCTTACCTAAGTGTCAATGCCTAGATCTTAGACCACAATCATTGTCAATGCCTAGGTTTTTATGCATGCTTCATTTTCCACACAAGACTTAGTCCATTAACACAAAGATGTGAGGAGGCATATCATGCCAATGTTTAGATCCTAGACCAACATCGTTTGGGTGTCAAAGGGGTTATATTCCCATTTCATATTTTGTACATAACATAGTCCATTGAGAAATTGACACCTTTGTCTAGATCCTAGATCATGGTCGTTGTAGGTATCAAAGGGGTTGTTTTCTTGATATTCTTTTTGTACCAAACTTAGTCCATTAAGAAAATGGTTTGGGGAAGCATAACTACCATTTGGATGGATCCAAGACCAACATCATTATGGGCATCGAAAGATTTTTATGCTCGCTTCATTTTTTGAATAAGACTTAGGTCATATTTGATTCCCATAATGGAAACACTATAAGAATAATAGTAGTAGTAAGAATAAAATTCAATGACAACAACATTACTATTAATAACTTTGTTTGAACTTTGAAATTAAGATAATATAATATTGAAATAAATTTATAAAACTATAAATTAAGTAAACTTGAAAAAAAGATTAAATATTTTGACTTCTAACTGACTTCAAATGAAAATAATAATTATATAAATATGCAAATAAATTTTGCATTCTAATGTATTCCTAAGTGATGTGGGAGGAATGAGTATTCCTACTACTATTGGAATGATTTACATTCCATTGCAGGTTAACAGTTGAACCAAACATATAAATACCTAGAATCATTCATATTATCATTCTGTTTACTATCAACCAAACATGACCTTAGTCCATTAAGACACTGATGCAATTTTCTAGATCCTGGATCATCGTCACTATGAATGCCAAAAGGGTTATGTGCATGCTTCATTTTCTGCACAAGACTTAGTCCATTGAGACAATGATGCCATTGTATGGATCTTGGATCATCGTCATTGTGAACACTAAAGGGGTTGTGTTCCCACTTCATTCTACAAAAAACTTATTCCATTAAGTCAATGTTGTGGGGAGGCATAGCATGATAATTTTTGGATCCTAAACAAACATCGAAGTAAGCCTTAAAGGGGTTCCTACTTCATTTACCTCATATGACTTAGTCCATTTAGACATTAATACCATTATTTGGATCCTAGATCATCATTGATGTGAGCACTAAAAGGGTTATGTACCCATTTCATTTTTCTCACAAGACTTAGTCCATTAAGACAATGGTGTTGGGAAGCATAATGTACTAATGTTTCAATACTAGAACGACATCGCTATGAGCATCGAAGGGATTATGTGCCAATTTCATTTTCTGTATAGGAATTAGTCCATTAAGACAATGATGCCAATTTTTGGATCATGGACCATAGTCATTATGGGCACTAAAGAGGTTATATGCTTGCTTAGTTTACCTTACAAGACTCAATCCACTAAGACAATGGTGGGATGAGGCTAAGTATGTAGATGTCTAGATCCTAGATCCTCGTCATTATGAGGGTCATATATGTTGCGTTCCTGCTTCATCTTCCACATAAGACTTAGTCCAATAAGACACATACGCCATTGTTTGTATCTTGGATCATCATCATTATGGGTATTGAATAGGTGGTATGTTTTCTTCATTTTTCATACAATAGTTAGTTTATTAAAATAATGACATAATAAGGCAAAGTATGTTTGGTCTCTACTAAGTCCTAATCATTATTGAGTCGTGTGTAGGAGGTACTATTATTCTCAAGCAAGATTATGTAGCATAACATGCCTTGAAGTCTTTTTTGAGATATGCTAGTGTATTGTCTCAAGGAAGGTGTTTCCTTCCTATATCGATGTGTGGATGAGTGTTGGGGAAAAGTATATCTGGGTGAAACATGCCTAGAAGAAAGGGTTGACTTCTTGGCTTTGAATGTGGCTTTTTTGACTTCCCTAAATATAGATTTAGATGAATTTTTTGAATATACTCAGTATACCTTTTCCTTCCCACATTTGTTTTAAAAATGTCTTCTAGATAGTCTAGCAAAACTCTAATGGTTAGACCTTGTCCATATTGACTCTTATTAGGTATCTCTAGGTATTTGGTGTGTACTTTCTGAGTGCATCTAACTTGGAGTGGAAGTTTTTATAAATTCTTCTCATCTAGAGCTAAAGTGGCTTCCAACTCCCAAGGTAGAAGATGAGAGCTTGGCAAGCGATAATTTGAAGTTGAGTTATTCTTTAACCTTCTTGAATTTTTTCTTGTAAGATCTTTTTTAAGTGGTGAGATTTTGGATCTCCCCATTCCAAGAATGTATGGAATTGATTGTGTAGCAAACACATGCTTTTGGATTCCACTTTTACTCAAGGGCATCTAAGTAAATATTTCCCTAATTGAAATTAGTTGTATCTAAATGAATAGGTAAGCACTCAAAATATCTGGATCTCTAGTTGCCAAGGACACCAAGGTGACATGCTCTTGAGATAATGATTGTTCATATTTGTAGGGTGACCATTTTCATATTGGATCCTAGGTATACATTGGTGAAGTGACGTTCTCATTTTAAAGGTTCCATCATAGGAAAATGAGAAGCTTGGACTTAAAGAGGGATGAAGTTTACCAGTTTAACATCTAACTTCTAATCACTAGTTCATTCTAAGAGAATTCATCATCCATTTTTTTAAAACTTCATTGTTAAGCATTCTTGACCTGGATAAATTTAGGGATAGGTGACCCCTCTGGAAAGTGTCTTCATCTACAATGTTGACAACGACATATGTTTTGGATGAAATGTTGGTCACATCTCTAGATTCATAACAAGAAGTTACTTCTAATTTGGTAGAGCCTAGGTTGTGGCAACCTAGATTCATAGTTTGGAGAACAATGCACTTGGCAGTATGACCAACAAGGAAGATTGTTTGGATGGCACTGCCTCGATGGTAGCAATCCATCAAGTCCAAAGAGGCCTCAATGATAACATGCTAAACTACACGACTTGAAAGATGATGTTCTAAATAGCACAACCTTAGGAAGATGATCTAGATAGTGTAGCCTTTTGGGATGTAACCTATCCTAATAAGGCTTAATTTTTTAGCTTTAAATAGAAGTAGTTGGTTGTAAAACAAAAAACATAGAAAATTAATTATAGATTTTAATTATATCAAGTTGATAAATATTTCCTCTTTGTTTCTCAACAAACTGAATTATAAAGGGGCTTGCAAATCTTGTTGCGTCTTTTCATCATTGAGTCTTTGGTGAATCATATCCATATATTCAATGTGAGTATTATAATATGAATATTATTCTTTTGGGATCTATTTCAATTTTTCATTGTCTTTAACCATATTTCTTGGAGTTCTTAAACCGATTTAGATTTGTGGGTTTCAAAGATCGTGTCCATGAGTTCGCGTCATTTGGTATTAGAGCTTGTGTTATAATTTCATAATTTTATCTTTTTATTTTCGTTATTTTCTTCTAAAATATTTAAAAATAATATTATTTTTTCTGTTCTTGTGCTACTTATTAGACAATGTCAAATAAGAACTAATTGAATAGTCCAAAAGGAGAGATGATTTCAAGTTGTAGGCTTTGCAACATTCGGTTGATAGAATGCATATAACAATGGTAAATATGAATGAGAGGTTGGCTAGACACGAGGTCATATTAGCAACCTTACAATAGGGAGCACCATATGGAGTTTCCAAAAGAATCTCTAATGCAATAGATGTTATGCTCGACACATTGAAGAATTCAAATAAGGTGGTTGATTTATTTGTTAAAAGAAAGAGTGAGAAAAAGAAAGAGTGAGAAAAAGAAAGAGAGAATTGAAAAAGAAAGAGTGAATTAAAAAAAATGAATTACAAGAAGGAAAGAGCTTTAAAGAAGAGATGAAAAATAAAATGAAAAGGAAGAGAGACTCTTGGTTAGAAAGGAAAGGAAAGAGACATATTTTTGTACTAACAAATTTTTTTCTTTACATAGTATTCAATAGATTGATTTTATTGGACTCAAGCAATCAATTCATATTATAAGAGTCAAGCATGAAATTTCTTCTATACTTAGACAAACAAATTTAACTAGGTCAGCTAAGAGATTAGTGGATCATGAGTTTGAACCAATATTCCCTACACCGACTATTTCTAACATTATGATGAAGATGGGAGGATGAATCTTTTTAAGAAAAGAAGGAATAATACGACCCAAGGAGCGTCACCAAAAGGGAACGTTTCAATTGGGCCTATTATTCAAAGAGTTACTTAATGAGCTCATTTACAATTTTTTTAACCATATCACAAGTATTAGGTTGTTTGGGATTGGAATAACTTAAAAAGAAATTTAAAAGAACATTGAATCTTGAAAGTTATCTTGAGCATCTATCATTATTAATGTTGTAACCTTATCATCTGATATTCAATTGAGACGATTCAAATTGGGTTGGAAAGTTTACTTAAGGGACGAAAATTTATATGGAAATAGAATTTTCTAAGTTCAACCATTAACAATGTCAAAAATGTCTCACAATATATACAACGAAATCTGAGTAGATTTGCATTATCTTTTATAAATCGTTTTTTAAGATTTTTGTTATTTCTTTATTAGTTAAGATTAGTTCTTTATATTTTTGTCTATCCTTTTTATTGCTATCTTTTTATTGTTATCTTTTATTATTGTAATCTTTTATTTGTGATATCTTTTATTAGATAGTGGTTATCTTTTTAGGGTTTGCACATTATTTTTGTAGCTTTAAATAGAAGCATTTGGCTATAAAAACAAATTTACATAGAAAATTAATAATACATTTGATTTATATCAAGTTGAGAGATTTTTCCTATTTTTTCCTTAATAAACCAACTAATCAATGGACTTGTAAACATGGTGGCATCTTTTCATCATTAAGTCTTTGGTGAGTCATATCCATAGATTCAAAGTGAGTGTTATAATATGAATATTAGTCTTCTGGTATCTATTTCAATTTATCGATTGATCTTTGATTGTGTCTCTTAGAGTTCTCAAACCAATTCACGTTTATAACCAATTTACATTTATGGGTTTCAAGAATCATGTTCATAGGTTCGCATCACTAGGTGGTGGGGTCTTGGACTATATCTTAGAAGATAGCATTATAGAAAGCATAACTTTGGAGACAACATTCTAAACAGTGTAGCTCTTTGAGGTACAACTTGTCCTACTAACATATAATATTCCTTCATTTATGAATCTCTATTCTTCTATCCTTTAGCTATGGACATCTACTACAAGATCAGCGACATCGTTGGCGTGGCTATCCAAACCAAATTGCATTGGTCTTTTAGCCTTAGGGTGGTTTCTTAAGGTGAGCCAAAAAATCTAGTTAAGAATGCAAGTGCTTGCACATATGGCAATCATTGATAGAGGTTGATATCTTTACTTGTTGGAGTTGTAGAAGCCAAATTCTAGTTGATACTTGGTGGACTAAACTAGCTTGCTTAATTGGTCTAGTTGATCTATCTGACTACTTTGCCTAGCTTACTGGTCTACCTAGCTAGTGATACATGCATAACAAGTCTAAGTGTGGTTCCTATTTTGACAAGATAAGAAGCCTAGTTTTCTTAGTTTTATTGGTGACTAAATCATGACCCAACTTAGGTTTTATTTCCTACTTGGGTGCACTGTCGGTTACTCATTAGGATTTTATCACTTTATGGTGATATGGGTGCCTCTAATTGCAACCTAGAGTCAGGGCAACAAGACTCATTCTCAATGATCCCATTCTCTAGAAGCACATCGAGGGTGGATGATTGGTCCTAGGTGGTGAGTAGATCCCCAACTTGCTATAGAAGTAGGATGTTGTGAACTCATTTTAGTGACTCAATAGATTAAGTTGGTTTTTGAAGAAAAATATGTGTTGATAACTCTATGAAAATAGAGTTATTAGTGCACTTTTTTACTTAATATTTACTTTTTTATTTAATAAATAGTATTTTTATAGCCAAAAAAATTAAAAATATAAAAATTTTAGTGAAAAAGGATGAAAATATAATTTTTGGGATTTTTCTAGAATTTTTATGAAATTGTTTATGAATTTTGAACGTAGGACCAATCAAAAGATGCCATGTGGCATTCCACACAAGCAGAAGGACAGACTGGGCAAGCCATGTAGATGCCATGCAAGCATAGAGAGTGAATCACGTCACATCACGTGTGAGGAGGATGAAACACGCACCACATGTCAGCACGACATTCAATCCAAGTTCAAAAATCGGTCAATGCACCATGCCATATGTCTCTACGCCATTGCTCCGCACGTTCCACCCATGCACCACGTGTTGCTGACTTGGTGAACGTTGACTCTAACCGGTCTCCCCTGCCATGCCTCGCTCCTTGATTCACCCAATGAATTTATGATGCCACTTGTTGTGCTATGATCGGTGGAAATTATCAATTTTGCTTGTTTTGATCATAGCCCTTGATCTGAAGCTGATCGGATGGTCCAGATCGCACTTGAGCTTTTTTTAAACCCCTAATCACTCCATAAACCCTAATTAGCCTCCATTAGCATAATTTTGGTCAGTTTTTAGAGCTAAAAAGAGAAAAAATACAAAAACAAATACAAAAAAATTCAAGAGACGACAAAATTTTAGTGAAGATTCAAGAGGAGATTAATTCTACGATTCAAAAGGAGATTAATTTTACAATTCAAGAGATTGATTATTTTTCTTCTTCTACTCTTTTCTTTATCAATTTTATATCTTTCTTTATTAACACAATTATGTGTAATTAATTTATTAATCTAGAGATCTTATGAACCCAATTTTCACCATGTTATGATCTAAATTTTTTTCTCAATTATAATTATAATTTAATTATATTATTTAATCTGATTTGTATACTATTAATTGTTCAGCCAACAATTTATCTATAGAGACAATTAAATAGATTTGAGAGAATTATTTAATTGTTTATCTTGATTAAATAACATGCATAGTTTCTAGGCAAAGATGTAGGATTCTTATGTATGTGATCCATAATTGATGAACTTAATGGGTAATATGCAATTTAATTGACATGAGAGTGTGATTAAATTAATTACTAGATGGTGTGTAGTTTAATTGAGAGAGGAATACATGCTAGGTTCGATTCAATTGATCATGTAATTAATTGAAATTATATTGGGGGATTTTAGCTATTCGTATGTTTAGAAAATTGGAGGATTAAGTAATCCTAGATATTTTATCATATATCTTTTTAGTCACAAAATCTTATTTAATTAATTATTGCTATTTACTTTTAGTTATTTTAATTTTCCTTCCTTAAACTATAAAAACACCAAAAAAAATTAATTTTTATTATTTTTAGTTTTAAAAATTAATTTCTAATAAAATAATATATGTGGTAACGATCTTTACTTATCATTATATTACTTGTTACGATACGTATACTTTTATATTCCTTACACACAATTTATGTGACGATCAAGTTTTTGGCGCCATTGCCGGGGATTATTAATATTAAAAATTAATATTTTTTTATTTTTTTTAAGTTATTTTTATTTACTTTAATTTTAATTTACTTATTTTCTTTTATTGACTTGTTTATTTACTTATTTTAGTTAATTTATTTTATTTCTTTCTTTATTTATTTTTTAACTTTAATTTATTTATTTAATTGATTATTTTTTTAAATTTTTATTTATTATTTATTTTTAATTTAGAAATATATTTTATTGCTATTAGAAATATAGAGTAGAAAATGGCTAGCAATAATTATCCATTTTTAATGAAAGAAATAGTAGCCACAAAAAGAGTAGGTGGAATGCATGAGATCCACAACACTTACAACTCAAGTGTCATCTTTGGTAATTTTTTATGGTTCAAAACTCGCCAGCTCAAAAAGCACTAAAATAACCATGATTTTATGCACAATAATTGATTAAAAATATATATATTTATATTTTTTATCATATATTTATATAAATTTTCCTTTTTTGGAATCGCGGATATTTTTATTATTTTTCAGGTATTTTGGCTTAAAAACGTAACTTCAAGACTCAAAGAGTAATACTGGAAGCAATACATCACAAATATATTAATAAATAAATGGGAAAAGGTCAACAAATATGGAAAAATTGGACAAAATGGGTCAAAAAGGTCAAAATGTCAAAAAGGAGAAAATCGCGCCGCCGCGTCACGAAGCTGCCCAACCGCGCGCCCAGTCCCACGCGCGCCAACGCCCAGTCCCGCGCGCGCCAACGCCAAGCCGCGCGCCCCCAAGCCCACACCCGCGCGCGCCCCTGCGCGCAGCGATAGCCCTTCCGCGTGCGCCCAGCAGCCCTCTGCGCGCGCCAACGCCCGTTTCACCCCATTTTTCACGTGCAGCCGCCCCCATGACGTCATGCTGACGTCATCAATGACCTCAGCAATTCCATTCCGCGTTTTTACATTTCCCTTCACTTCTAAACACACCTCAAAACCATTATTCTCTTCTCTTTATTTTTCTCATTTCTTAGTTTTTAAGCTTTTCTTAGTTTCTTTCTTAGTTTTTAAGCTTTTCTTAGTTTCTTTCTTAGTTTTTAGTTAAATTCTCTTAGTTTTAGAGTTCTTCTCTTTTTGAGAAGAACTAGTAATGTTTTTGTAATTTATTAGCTTTTTGATTCAATAAATGGGAGTGCAAATTCCGCTTGGAGGTTTTCCAGCAACTAGAATAGCATCGAAGTTCTGTAAGGATTTTATTTTCTTTACAGTTATTTTTTATGCTTTATTCTTACATGTTATATTTAATTTGTCTGTGATTAAATTTAACTGTGCTGGCTGTTTAGTAAACATGATGTAATAATAACGTTGTTATACTTTCGAAATATTAAATAGGTGAACATCTCTAAAATGAATTGATTTTGTTTTTATTCAAGATTTTATATTAAGAATGTTAGAGAGAAATATATTATTTTTCATTACAAACTTAAACCTGAAAATTAGATTTTAAGGTTTAGTTATCCGGTCTGATTTAGAGTAGTACTCTTTTATTTGTTGGTACAATCGCCCGGTAGTTAGAGTGAACCTTTATTTCAAAAGTTTTTATAAGAATTATTATCTGAAAATGTATTGACAACATGTTTTCAGTAGTGGTTTTGAAACTTGAAAGTTAGTACTCGGATAACTAAATTCTTAGGTTTAATTTGGACACCTTGAATAAAGTTTAAACTGTCTAACCCCACCAAAGGTGACATTTAAATGGTTCATTTTCAATCTCTTAGAAAAAGGAATTAATTTAATTAAGCATATTAGTTATCAACCCCAGCCATAGGTGTTAATTGATTTGTTTAGTTAACAAAGAATATCTAACCCCACCAAAGGTGGTATTCATACAAAAAAGGGAGAATCAATAAATATCAATTCATATCTTTAATAACCTAAATAATATGAGCAAGCATAATTAACTTAGTTATTAGATCCATAAATACTCCGCCATTATAAATGATAAAATTTGCATAAATTTTTATTGAATCTATGTTTATTTTTATGTCAGTAGATTAAAAACACAAAAACCCCAAAATATCTGACAGGATGTTTAGGATTTAATTTCGTTTTTAAAAGTTTGAATAATAAATTAAAAACCACATACATTCCTTCCTTAGATCGACCTTGGGAGTATACTTATCATTTTCTTCGAAATGATTCATGCACTTGCGAGAGTTTTATAAATATTAAAACCAAAGTATTGGCAAGAATCGACGATGTCGGTTTTCGCTCATCACGAGTATAAACAAGGTCCAAGATTCAATGGTGTCTTGTTTGTTTTGTGATGGAGCCCATTTTTTTGATAATTATCCACATAATCCTGAATCGGTCTTCTATATGGGTAATGTGAATCAAAACAATAATTCATACTCAAACACAAATACATATAACCTAGAATGGAGGCAACATCCAAATTTCTCTTGGAATTACAACAATCAAGGTGGTAATCAATTCAACCATCAATCATTTCCACCACCTAGTTTCCAACAACCACAACAATTACAAGCCCAAGAAAAGAAGCCACCAATTGAGGACAATAAAAATGCCTTAATGGGGATGATAAAAGACTTCATCCAATCATTTAATACAAAAGTGTTAACTCAAGAGGCTTCAATTCGAAATTTAGAGAATCAAATGGGACAACTTGCTCAGGTTATAAGCCAAATGCCTTAGATAACCTTCAAAGTGACATGATTGTAAACCCAAGAAGAGAAGGTGAGGATCATTGTAAATCATTAGCCTTCAGGTGTAGTAAAAGTTTAGAGTAGGAAGATGAGACTCAAAAGGATAAGGACTATGAAATTAAAAAGGATAAGGAGGAATTAGAGAATAAAGAGAGTAATAGAAAGGAAATAATTCAGCCAAAAGAGCAACCTCTACAAACCACTATTCATTTCCCTCAAAGACTGCAAAACCAAAAGGCAGATACGCAATTTTCAAAATTTCTTGAAGTATTTAAGAAGTTTCACATAAACATATCATTTGTAGATGCACTTGAACATATTCCTTCCTATGCCAAATTTCTGAAGGACGTCTTGTCTAAGATAAGGAGACTTGGAGATAATGAAATAATAACATTAATTGAAGGGTGTAGGGCCATCCTTCCTAGAAAACTACCCCAAAAGTTGAAAGATCCAGGTAGTTTTGACATTTCTTATACAATTGGGAACATCTACTTTGAGAAAACATTATGTTACTTGGTCTAGCATTAACCTTATGCCATTATCGATCTTCAAGAGATTGGGGGTTGGTAACGCCAAACCCACTTCAGTAACATTACAAATGGTAGATAGATCAATTAAGAGACCTCAAGGTGTGGTAGAAGATTTGTTAGTAAAAGTAGAAAAATTCATCTTTTCGGTGGACTTCATTGTGCTAGACATGCAAGAAGACCATGAAATTCCTATCATACTTGGTCATCCATTGTTAACAACCAAAAAAACACTCATTGATGTACAAAAAGGTTAACTTACAATGAGAGTGCAAGATGAACAAGTAATGTTTAACATTTTTAAAGAATGTGAACCCCTTGATATTGATAATGCTAATGAATGTTTAAGGATAAATGTTACTGTTTTTGGAAGTAGCTTAAAATAATCTATTGAGTTGTCCACACTTAAGACGGTTACATATCATGATGCTATAAACAAGGACATAAACTCACCAGAAAACAACTCAACCTATTATAACTTTGAAACTATGGCATCGAAGGTTGATATTGTAGACAGTGTGAACTTTTTAGAGGACACACCTCTTATGTATGTATCAAAGGAAATTATGGAAAATTTTGAGATAGGATCTAAGTTCAAACCATCAATTGAAGAGCCACCAAGTTTAGACCCTACACTTTTACCCTTCTATCCCCAGTCAAGTATAAAAGTGAAAGAGTCTAATGGAGAGGTGAAAAGGCTATTAGAAATAAATAAATTGGATGAGTTACAGTAGAGTGCTTATAAGAATGCCAAAAAGTTCAAATTGTTTCCATGCAAACTCAAAAGTAAATGGACATAAAGGGATATGCTTTAGAACGTGATATGATCATCTAGTCAATGACGTTAAACGTGACACTGGTTAGGAGGCAACTCGACGTTATTTTACTTATATTTTCATTGTTTTTTGTTTTGTAGGTGAATAAATGTGTAGAGTAATGGTGCAACAAGAATGAGAATTTCAGCAAAAGATGTGGTATGCCATAATTAAGAGAGTTCTTTTCTTTTCATATTTATATGTGCACATTGGGGACAACGTATAATTTAAGTTTGGGGGAGGGAACTTCATTCTCTACATTAGTATTTAGTATGCATTTTAAATTTTTAGAGAGTTTTTTTAAATCATGATTTAGGTAGAAATTGATAAATATATGGAAACTCAATGCAGACATGCTTGATATGAAACATATGAACTCAATGATAAAAATTGGTTGTCATGACTAGGATAAGGAATGTAACATATTTGTTAAGATATTTACATTAATCATGTGATATGCTTGCTAGTTTTATTGAATTGATTTAAATTTTTATACATATGTTCATAATTAATTTTGGTGTTCTTATTAAGAGAAAATTTGTAGTGAGTTATACGAGTTGATGAGATCTACCAAGTTTTAGAATCTATTTGATCATCCCTTAAGGTGAAATCCTAAATAGTATTTAGCAAGAGAAATAACTTTGGCCTTATTTGGATCGATTGTGCCTTTCAAGTTAACCATTGTTAATATCTTAAGTCACCCATTTGAGCTTAACAAAGAACCTTTCATATTTGTAAGCCACATTTAATGCCTAACTAATAAGTATTACCTTTACCCTTGTACCTTTAGCTTGTATGAAAAGAAAAAAAAGATGCAATCATGTGTTATGCTTTAGAATAAGGTGAAATGTAATACACCTCGTAAAAAAAAGCAAAACTCACAACACAATTATCTCTCTAAAGAAAAAGAAAATAGAATTAAAAATAAGTTTAGGGGTGTTGTGAAGTTACAAAAACAAAAGAGAAGATATGTAGAATAAAAAAAATATGAAAAGAATGTCAAAAGAGAGTGCACTAAAATATCAAGTAAAAGCTCAATTCGAGTTAAAAAGTGCATGATGAAAAGAAAAAAAGCTAAGGGAATGAGCCTAAAATTTCTTCATTTATGGACCCACCACCTAAGGCTTACATTACAATCATGTAAAATTCTTTTTGATCTTAACCTAAGTGTATATTTATATTAGTGGAGATGGATGTGAAAAATAGACTTATGAGTCTTGTTCTAAGATTGAATTGATTAGTATGCTCATATAGGTTAATTTCATTAGTGCATTGGATGATATCATGTGTAGCACACACACACGAATCAATTTTTCAAAAACCTCGTATATCCTTATATTGATGGAACGTTGATTGATAAATATGTGAACCTTTTTATCATAAACTTGTACGACTTTTGAGAGAGATAGTTTTCGTGAAATATGCATGTAATCAAATAGGATTTTTATAGAATTTGTTTTGAGATTTAACAATATGTTTTGAGATTTAAAACAATGTTTTTAGATTTAACTTATAAATAACAATGTTGTAATCAAATAGGATTTTTATAGAATTTAATCGATTTTAAAAGTTTTAAAAGTTTAGATATATTCATTTAAGGTTTTATAAAATTTTAACTGTATTCAATTAAGACTTTTTCAAGACTTTTTAAAAGTTTATAAAAGTATTAGTTTATTCAAAATGTTAATGATTTTTCAAAATTAATTTAATCATAAAATTTTAAATATTTTTTATGTATAAACAAAATTTACCACATAACATCTTCTCTTATCATATTTTTGGAATTTTTTTTCTCTATTCACTTTTTTTCCCTCTCTTTCTCCCTTTCCCTTACTCTTGACTCTCTTTTTTTCTTCTTTCCATTTTTATAATTCCTAGATACTAACTTAAAAGAATAATTTTCTTAATATAATTTTATTTTAATAACTATTAGAAAGCTTCTTCTTTTTTAATTCACATATACTAACCTTAAAAGAATAATTTTCTTAATATGATTTTTTATTAGGGATCAAAAATCTTACAATAATAATTTTTTATCATAAGTTAAATTAGATGTCGTTTCTCTTTTCAATTAATACAAACATGTTTTTGTTTTTATGTTCAATTAATACAAACATGTTTTTGCTTTTATGAAAACTCTGGATGTTTTCACGGCTTAACGACAAGTATAAGTTTTATTTAAGTAAAATATATAATAACATATTAAATATTTTTTGATAATTGTAAAGGGTTCATTAAGAAATTATAAAATAATTAAATTATACTTAAAAAATAGGGGTACAATAAAATTTAAAATATATTAAATTTATAAAAGTTCCTAGAATGCTATAAAATTTTATGAAAAAAGTCATACAAATCTATTAAAAGTTATATTGAGTTTTTAAAAGTTTAATAAAATATATCTTAAAGTATTTAAAAGTTTATTAAAATTTGTACACTTTTTTAGAATTCAAAATCTATGAAAATCTCTCAAAATCTTAATTGAATTTTTAAAATTTTAATAAAGTGTATATTGAAGTCTTTAAAAATCTATTAAAATTTATGTACTTTTTAAAATTTAAAATTTAAAATCTATCAAATTCTTTATAAATATTAACTTTTGAGTTTGAAACTTGTAAATCGTCTAAAATATACATGCTTGTACTTGTACGTGATTAAAGGATAAAAGAATATAGTATATGTTATAAATAAATTGTTGTTTCGGATAAATGAAAATAAATTATTTTGTTTTGTATCAATCAAACTATAAAATCGTATCCCTATATATATTAAGGGGCATATTTTTGGCTAGATAAAATGGACTGAAGGGCGTATTATTCATCACAATCACCAAGCCTAATATAATTATTAAAATTAAAAAATATATTTAATTACGACTAAATATATATATATATTAATAGATTAAATTTATTTAAAAGTTAACATCATAAAATCATTTTTCTAAATATCATTAAGAAAGTATGATTTTGTGGTCTTATAAGTACATAAGTTTGCCTTTGAAAGAAATAATGGATTAATAATGATGTAGAAAGATTTAAAAAAGAAAAAAGAGAGGAAAATAACATAAATACTCATTTTAGTTCACATTCTAGTTCTCCAAGGCAAAAAAAAAAAAAAAAATGCTCACATTCTAGTTGAAGTGTTTAATTGATAGTTTATGAATCGTACGTGCGACACTTTAACAACATTTGGTTTGGTAAAAAGTAAAACCCAAATTGGTAACTATATTTTTGATATTTTAATCCATCTATATTATAAATAAAAATTTAAATCATTTTTTTTAAATTTTTAAACAAAATTATCCATATATTTTAAAATAATAATTACTATTATCTTTACCTATTATAAGATTCATATTTTTTATCAACTAATAAATTATTAATAACTAAAATATTAACAATTAATTAAAATGATTTTTTATACAAGTTATTTTTCTTAAATAATATAAAAATAATATTTTTTAAGTTAATTATATTAAGACTTATTTTTTATCAACTAAGTAATGAAAAACAAGTAAAACAATTATTAGCTAAAATATTCACAATTATATAGATTACAATTATGTATCTTCTTTTATATATACATGATTATTTATCTTAAAAAACATAAACAATGATAAAAGTTTTGGTTAGTTATATTAAATTTATTTTTTATTAATTAAATATTATAAATTAACTAATAAATTATTAGTAATTAAAATATTAAAAAAATCTTAATTATAATTACTTATATCTTTTTAATACAAGGCTAATTATCTTATGTCTTTTTTAATCATTAAGTAATATAAAAGGTGTAATAAATTATTAGTAACTTAAATATTGAAAATTTTATATATAATAATTATTTGTATCTTTATACATGATTATTTATCTTAAGTAACATAAAAAATAATCATTTTTTTAGTTAATTATTTTAAGTTTTATTTTTTATTAATTAAATAATAAATTATCAGTAGTTAAAATATTGATAATTTTCTATATTATTAAAATTAATTATCATATTTTATTATTTATCTAAGTAAATATTGACAATTTTTTATATTTATCTAAAATTAATAAATTTAAGTTCTATTTTTTATCATTAAATAATAAATTAATAGGTGTAAAGTATAGTGCTATATTTTCTACTTTATAATGTAATAATCCAATGAGCAATAATAAATAATATTTAATACGGTAAAGAAACAGAAAAGGACAAAACAATAATTGCTAATAATTGAGATTTTAATTATCTAAGTAAGCAAAATTAGTTTGCCATAGGTAGGTCAAATACTCCAAGTGACGAAGGAAAAAGGATGTAGTTAAGTTCAAAAGAGTTTTCAGTACCGGCCCGTTCCCAAAAAGAAAAGAGTTTGTAAGTAATTATGGATGCTTGAAAAATAATTCTAAAAAAGAACAAGAAAAAACAAAGAGAAGTGCGGCAATAAATAATTATTTTAAAAAACAAGAAAAACAAAGAGAATTGAAGTGCAACAATTAATGTTTGAGTAATGCTTTTTTTTTATTTTATAAATAGAAGAGTGACGTGTGACTGTTAAATTAAATATTTAAGTTAGAAGATGTGATGTTGAGACTTATTAATAATCATATTAATTTATTTTATGTCATATGTGCTAATTAATGTGTTAAAAATTATTTTGGTTTATAAAATAATAATGGTAAACAACATCTATGACACATTAGTGAACAACATTTTAAAAAATATAAAAAATAAAAATATTTAAAGAACATTTATGATACTCTTTAAAGTTTACAATTTATAAACAAATAAAAATAAAAAATAAAAATATTTTAAAAAACTTATAATTGTAAAAATAATATTTTTTATATATTTAATTTGTAAAATAAACTCAATCAAAATAATCCACATCACACATTAATAAATTGAATGTTTTTTTAATTTGAAATCAATAAATTAAACCTAATTTATTATTAAGTTCTGGCCAGTTAGATAAGGTTATGATGGTATGATTTGAGATAAATATATATATAATAATTAATATATATGTGTAAATTAATGGATTACAGGTGAGCACCCAATTCGTAAAGTTCTTGCGGTGCTTAAGAAGAAGGATTAAGAATGACAGGTACGGACAAAGACAACTGGGAATAGTTCAACTACACAAGAGTGTTTTTTTTTTTTTCTAGCAACTAGACTCAAGATTGTTAAACTTAAAGTTTTGTATAATGTATAAATTATTTAATCTGAAAACATTAATTTTAAAAGAATTTAAGTTTATATTATGTAGTAAAGTTTTATATAATGTATAAATTATTTTGTTAATATTAAAAGAATGTAAATTTTAAATTATTTATAAACATTATATTAATATTTTTTAAAATAATATAAGATATTATTTTTATACATTAAAATCCCTCTTTAAAACATAAGTTATTTAATTCAATATATTATATTTTAATTATACTTGATTAATTTGTATTTTTTTATTTTTTTAAGATCCATATAAGAAGTTCTATTAATTTTTTAACTCATTGATACATTAAAATTTTGATATCATATAAATTAAATTTTATATAATATATAAGTAATATGAGTTATTTAATCTTAAAAAATTAAAATCTAAATATCACTATATTCATACTTATTTATAAACTATATATTAATATAATATTTAATTAATCTACATATATATTCTTTTATAATCTACAATAATTATTGTATAAAGTTATATGATATATCATAAATAATTTAAAATCTAAATCTAAATCTAAATCTACATTTAAATATAATATATTTTGATAATCAATTTTTTTAGATCTGTATGGTCTATACCGCATGTACTACAGCCAAGATATTCCTGGTCGTGATCTTTTTCATTGCTAATTTAATATTTTGGAAATTTGATTAAATAACTCTAAAATTTATAATTAGAAAAATCTTAATAATATTTAATGAATTTTATTTAAATAAAATTTAATATTAAACATATATAAATAATCATATATCAATTTAAAATCCAACAACTTTTATTAATGTAAAATAGATTTATAGTCCTATAATGACATATTAATTTATACATAATTAATTTGGTACTAAAATAACATACTAGTATTTGCATATATATATATATATATAATTTAGGTATATTTTGTAAATTATGTATACTAATACATATATTATATATATGTTATGTATTATTTATATATTATTTTTAGATTAATTTAATTATCAATATATATATATGTTATTTAAGATATGAATTCTATAAAATAATAATAAGTATATTTTTAAATGATAAATAATATAAGGTGAATAAAAAAAGAAAAAAACATTATTTTTACATTAGAAATTTTAATTTTTTTTCCTCAATGTTTTAACAATATACGTCAATTGTTGAATGATTAGGGCCTCAAGTTAGTTAATTTGCTTTTGAATTAAGTCAACCTAACAATTCTTAAATAATAAAACCGAACCCAATTAATTATGTCTATAAAATTAATCTATTAAATTTGAGTTGGTTTAGGTTACATGAATCAACTATTTAAATTTTAATTTTCACTTTAAATTGTACTATATAAATTTTTATTTATTTAAAATAACTTGTAGAATGAAACATAAATATAATAATTTAAATAATAAATTATATTAATTGATATATAATTAAATTATCGTAAAAGTTAATTATAAACATATCATCTAATTTTTTTAATGATAAAAATAAAATTTAAGTATTATTAATGATATAAATCTATCACCAAAAATTTTATTATTGATATAAATCTACTACCGAATTTCTTATTAGTGAGATAAACTTACCACTAAACTCTTTGTTATTTGTATAAATCTATAATGAAAAATATAATATAACAAGTAAAATAATGTAAAGGCATTTGTACCACTAATTATAGTTAAATATTATTTTTATCACTCTATAAAATAAGATGGTATGGTTGTAACTATAAGAAATAATATATTGACAAAAACAAGTTAAGAATAAAAGTGTATTATTCTAAATAAGAAATACATAAATATAAATATATGTATATAATTTATAAATATAAAATTTAAATAGAGTAAAAAAATGATTGAGACCCATATATCACACGATGTTTTTAAGATAATTTTTCACTTATCGTGAGTGTTTGAAAACTCTATAAACTTATCGCTTAAGATATAATGATCAACAAGCAGTAAATATACACCATTATATGTTACTATAACGAATTTTTAAGTGTCTAAACTCTACTAGAAATAAACTAATTTCTCATTTTGAGTATTTTCTCTTCCTTTTGTTTTTCACTTCGCTGCTTTGTTTTAGGTATATATATATATAATCAGCCAGGCTCATATCCAACCATTAAAAGCCATTAAAATCTTTAATAACCTATATGGGCAAACAAAAAAGTAAGAGAAATAGAAGGAAAATGAAACAAAACAAAACTTAAAAACTATTTCTGATTAAAACAATTTTATTTCATCTATTTTTTATTAGAACAATTTAAATTCATAAAAAATTTCAACCTCCTACATAAATAAAAATTGATGGAGATTTCAAATCAAATTTTGACATTAAAATATAGTTTAACGGTTTAAAACCTACATAGGATAAGTAAGTATTACCCTTTGAATCTTCCCTTATGAAAATATATTTATCTTACTGACTAACCAGTAGACATGATATTCTTAAACTATTCTACAATTTATGTAAGCGATGACATATTTTACATAGGAGTCTTTTTTGACACAATTCAGTTCTCACTATATTATGTTTGTTTTGACCATTAACACACATGGTTATGTGAGAGTTTTTGAAGAATTGAGCCCTACACAATTCCCTTTCGAAACGACCCCATATATCTTTCACATAGGTGACTTCTTATTTATAAGAGTAACCAACATACTTTGTTTTTATTCTCTTTATAAGAATCATTAAAAACCTTAACTTAACCTGTATCTTACAAGTATTATTGTTTTCATCATAGGAATGGACTTGAGGACAAACCCTTACAATGATTTCACTAAGTCTTTAACACTAGGTTGTCCCTTTGGACCTAGATCTTATGATCTCCAATCAACTAGGTTGAGTACAAATCATTATTCATTCATGTGCTTCAGTCTTATTCCACTCGATGACTTATCATGTAACTCTCTATTTAACCCTTTATTTAGCGGATTCACTATGTTAACTTTTAACTTTACATAATCAATAGAGATAACTCCAATTAAAGGTCGTTATCTAATCGTATTATTTCTACGACATATATGTCAAGACTTACCATTATATATATTGCTCTATGCCCTGCCAATAATTGATTGACTGTCACAATTGATGCATATTGCAGGCACATGCTTCACTCACTTAGGAATATCCTCTTAGAAATTGCATAGTCATTCGGCTTCTTCACCACATTTATCCAAAGCAATGAACTCAGATTTTATCATGGATCTAGTAATGCACGTCTATTTAGAGAATTTTCATGAAATAGCTACATCAGCCAGTGTGAACATATATCCACTAGTAGAATTTGAGTCTTTCATGTCAAATATTCAGTTTGCATCACTATATCTTTCTAATATAGCTAGATATCTTGTATAGTGCATTCCATAGTTACATGTGTATCTTAAGTATCTAGGTAGTCTAATAATATCATTCTAGTGATCAGATATTGGATTACTAATATAGCTACTTAGTTTACCTATAGAGTAAGCTATGTATGATTTTGAACAACTCATCAAGTACATAAGACTTCCTATTGCTCTAGAATATTCAAGTTGAAACACACTCTCACTTCTATTTTTAGATAGGTGTAGATTTACATCTACTAATGTTCTAACAATTTCAAAATCACCATTCTTGAATTTCCCAAGTATCTTGTCAACATAGTAATATTGACTTAGAATGAGTTCGCTTGATATTCTTGATATTTTTATTCTCAAAATTACATGAGTAGGTCACATGTCTTTTATATCAAACCTTGAATTCGACATATTCATAGTAAATTTTATCATTTGATTATTAATACCCATAATTAGCATGTCATCAATGTAAAGACACAAGATAACATAATCATCTTCAATGTCCTTGACATATACACATTTGTTGATTTTAAAGCCATTTCTCCTCATGAAATTATCAAACATTTCATGCAAATTCCAAAAATTTGATAGTCAAATTTTGTAAAAATTATAATAAGCTCACAAGTGTACGAATCACTTTGTAAGAAATGATAAGTGTACTTTTAAGGTCGGTATAAAGAGGAACTACGTGGTTTTTAAATAATTCAACAAATTCTTAAAAATTAAAAATAAACCTAAATATTATATCACAAAGTCTAGGTTTTGAAATATCTAAACTAATGACATAAAATAAAAGATATATTCAATAAACATTATGCAAATAATATTTAACAATCAATGGAGAATTTATGGAATAAATTAATTAGTTGATCATGCTTGCTCAATATTAATTAGGTTATTAAATATATAAATTGATATTATTGATATTTTCTTTCTTTTTTGTATGAAAAAGTCCTAAGATCATAATCAAATTCATTATTATTAATAATGAATTAATATCCCAAGGTTGAGATTAGCAATTGATTTATGATTAAATTATGATTTATTTTAAGAAAATAGCAAACCATCTAATTAGTACTTAAGACCGAGCATATAATTTACACTCTAATTCAAGATGTCATAAATTTGGATTTAGAATTGATGTATATGAGAACTGATGAGCAAAACCAGCATCGCTGATCCTACCAATACTTTGGTTTTATATTTATAAAACTCTCGCAAGTGCACGAATCATTTCATAGAAAATGATAAGTATACTCCCAAGGTCGATCTAAGGAAGGAATGTATGTGGTTTTTAATTTATTATTCAAACTTTTAAAAATGAAATTAAATCCTAAATATTCCTGTCACGATATTTTGGGATTTTGTATTTTTAATCTAATAACATAAAAATAAACATAGATACAGACTCAATAAATATTTATGCAAATTTTATCTTTTATAATATTGGAGTATTTATGAATATAATAACTAATTTAATTATACTTGCTCATATTATTTAGGTTATTAAAGATATAAATTGATATTTACTGATTATCTTTTTTTATATGAATACCACCTTTGGTGGGGTTAGATATTCTTTGTTAACTAAACAAATCAATTAACACCTATGGGTAGGGTTGATAACTAATTTGGTTAATTAAATTAATTCCTTTTTCTAAAAGATTTAAAATGAACAATTTAAATGCCACCTTTGGTGGGGTTAGACAGTTTAAACTTTATTCAAGATGTCCAAATTAAACCCAAGAATTTAGTTATCCGAGTACTAACTTTCAAGTTTTAAAACCACTACCGAAAACATGTTGTCAATACATTTTCAGATAATAATTCTTATAAAAACTTTTGAAATAGAGCTTCACTCTAACTACCGGGCGATTGTACCAACAAATAAAAGAGCACTACTCTAAATCAAACCGGATAACTAAACCTTAAAATCTTATTTTCAGATTTAAGTTTGTAATGAAAAATAATATATTTCTCTATAACATTTTTAATATAAAATCTTGAATAAAAATAAAATCAATTCATTTTAGAGATTTTTACCTATTTAATATTTCGCAAGCATAACAACGTTATTATTATATCATGTTTACAAATAGCCAGCAAAGTTAAATTTAATCACAGACAAATTAAATATAACATGTAAGAATAAAACATAAAAAATAACTGTAAAAAAAATAAAATCCTTACAGTACTTTAATATTATTCCTGTTACTGGAAAAACTCCAAACGAAATTTGCATTTCAATTTATTGAATCAAAAAACAAATAAATTACAAAAACATAATTAGTTCTTCTCAAAAATAGAAGAACTCTAAAACTAAGAAAAAACTAAAAACTATGAAAAAAATCAAAAACTAAGAAGTGGAGAGAAAGAAAGAGAGAAAAATATGTGTTTTGAGGTGTTTTTTAGGTGTAATTTGAAGTGAAGAGAATAAGGGTATTTATAGGTGAGGAGGGGAAGAAAAAGTGGGTGGAAAAATGATTAAAAATGGAGAAAACACAGAGTAGTGAATGATGACATCATATTATTGATATCATGGTGATGTGGGGTGCGGCGGCGCACACGAATGGGGCAGATGGACGTAGCGACGCGTTCGGATGGGGCACAGATAGGCGCAGACGCGCGAGGAATGGAGCAAGGACCCGCACGGTGCGCCCGGAATGGAGAGTAGGAGTGAGCGGACTGTGCGTGTGGCGCGCGTGGACTAGGCGTTGTGCTGGCACGGCGGGCGCGTTGGCTGGAGCGGTTGGGCGGTTGCGTGCACGATTTCCTCCTTTTTGACATTTTGACCCATTTTGTCCAATTTTTCCATCTTTTTTTTTTACTTTTCCTCAATTACTTTATGAATATATTTTTGATGTATTGCCTCTTGTATTTTTCTTTGAGTCTTTAAGTTAATTTTTTAAGCGAAAATACCTAAAAAATAATAAAAATACCCATGATTCCGAAAAGATAGATTTATATAAATATATGATAAAATCATATAAATATATATCTTTTTAATCAATTAATGTGCATAAAATCATGGTAATTTTAGTACTTTTTGAGCACTCATCCAAAACTAACTTTTAGATTTTAAAAATCTACTACATAAATATGTCTTTAATATATTTTCAAATAGTAAATCTTATAATTTTTTTTGAAATAAAGCATGACTCTTAATCAGATCCAAATAATCAAATCATAAATCTAGTTTTTATATTTTAAATTTACTATGAAAATTATGTAATTAATATATTTTTCTATAATAAACTTTTTAGAATTATTGAATGAAGAAATAAAGATTAATTTATTTTATAAATGTTTTTTACCAAGGTTAATATTTTATAAGGATAACAATATTACTGATATTTTATAAGGATAACAATATTACTGATATTTTATAGTAATTTCAACTATAAATGCTTAATTTAATAAATGTATTAGTAAATTAAACATAGTATTCAAAATAATACAAAATTAATTAGAAAATAGAAGAATATATTTAAAATTTATACATCAAGCGTATCCTTCCAAATATAGAATTTTAGTATTGTTTCTATATTTGAAAAACCTCCAAATATAGTTTCCAATACTATTTATTGTGTTGAAAGAACTATTACATAAACTTGTTGAACTCTCAAATTGAGAGAGGAACTTAAAGAAAAAAAATTATAAAAGCTAAGAAAATATAGGATCGTGAAATATTTATGGTTGCGTGTAGTGGCACACAAATTCTTCCTCTTGAGCCTTTTTGTGATACCCTTATTTCTTTTCACCTACTGGCTTTGCACAAATGTTAAATCTCACTTACCTCACACATCTTTAGTTAAGTTTCAATTGTTACTTATTGAACATATTTGTCTTGGAATTGTCTATTTTATCCTAATGTGTAAAGAAAAAGAAAATAAAATGAAAGAAAAAGGAAAAAGGAAAAAGGAAAAAGAAAAAAGAAAAAGAAAAAGAGGGAGTCTCAACAAATGAATGCTAAGATGTATAAAAATCCTATGTTTTGGGAAATGCAAGTGTAGGAATATTGAGATGTAAAAGGTAAAGAACCTGAGTTCAAAGGTTTATTCTTATGGTTGGAAGCTTTTTGCTTATGGTATTTTTTTTTGTTAGCTAAAGGTGTTCATAAATCGATAAACATATCTTCATATCTACCTAGACCTTAGCCTTTCACTACAAGATTTGAAAGGCCTATTGTTTACTTCTAGGATGGCACCAACATTAGTGGATAGAAAGAGGCTACATGTGGAATTATGAAGTTTGGTTCTACTTGAGTCTATATTTCTATTTTCTTAGTTCGCATAACCATATCTTGATAGCATAAAGAGTAAACAAAGTTAGTATATCACGCATAATACATGTCCTCAAGATTTTAGTCATTCCTTTCATGAATAAATTTTGGATTAATTGTCATGTGGGTGTTTATGTTGATTGTATTGGTTGTTTTTGCCATCTATTTAGTGCCACAAAAACCCTCCTTGTCATATAGCTTGCCATTTTTCTTGTCATTACCTTACTTAATAGCTCGCCAAACACTTTAGCAAGGTGGTTGGTGAGGTATGCAATGAGGTATCCCTAAGCCTACATAAAGTAACTCCTAGAGTTTATGTTTTTCATACCTTAGAATATTTTTCTTCTTTACTTACATTACCAATATATCCAATCTTCTAAGTGTTACAAAATATGGCTCGAAAATGTACCATAAGTGGTAAGAAGTCAATGCAACCCGAGCCTACCAATCTTCTAGAAGTGTGCCCATTCTTACAAAGTGTCTTATTAATATTCATGAGTATCTTGAAATTGAGCAAAGGTTTTCTTACTATTCTTGTCTTTCACTCTGTTATATAAATTATTCCTATTATGATGAGTTTGATAGGGAATTTTATGCTACCCTTCCTCACGTCTATACTATGGATTTCTTTACCTCTTTTGTCTTTAGAAGACATATAGTTACCTTCTCTCAAGATGATATTCGTAATTTATTATCTATTCATGTTGATCAATTTTCGAAATTTCCTATCATCCTATTTGAATTTGAAAATATTTATACCTCCTATCTGTTTAAATTAAATATTGTGAATTCTCGTGACACTATTGATATGGCGAACCAATTGGTTGGGACTAACTACACATTTTCTAGTAATGCCCTTGTTGTTAACTGTTTTGCCCCTAGTTATTCTCTTAATTGTCGTAAGTGTTATTATTCATCCCTTATCCCATCTTCATCTTATCCCTTTGTGTCAAGGACACTATGCAATTCTAAATGGTGATGATATAGATATTACTGGTATGATCTATAGAACTATCAATTTTCAAACCATTGCTCCTCCTTCTTCTATTCTCCACGATCCATCTTTGATTTTCAGGTGGGGTTCCATTACTTTTCATAAAATTCCTTTCGACCATTTAAGAAGATCCATTATTTCATGTACTATTATATCTAATAGTTATGGGTCTTAGTGTTCATATACTACCCCTTCTTTCTCATCCTGATCTATGAAATCTGCTTAGTCTACTCATTGTGAATCTAGTCTTGTCTCTTTTGTGCCTTCCACACCTATCTTTGTGGATATAGAGTCCACCCATCTTTTATCTACTATTGTTCAAGAGTTACAAATGTTTAACAAGAATTTCTTTGATATACATAATTTTCAATCTTTTGCTTAGAGTATTGCTGCTTCTTATCATCTCATTGTACCACCTTTTCATGATTCACCTATTTTTTTTCCTTTTTCAGATCTTGACATGCCCTTACTAGACGCTCTAGTGTTTTATACCTTTATTGTTTGTTCAACATGTTTACTATGTATAGTGGAGATGAGTTCATTTTTCCCTTTGAGACCAACCACTCTTTTGATCGTTTTGCTATTAACTTTCTCAACCTTTAAACTACTACACCTCTATCTAGAATCCTTTATAATGATGAATAGTCTTCTAACTGTGGTGTTCAAGGAAATAATGATAATGAAATGGGAAATAGAGAGTGTTGATCTCGTTTATGTCATTTTACTTTTAGTTATTTTCTGTTGCTTTAGTTTATTTCTGAACTTCTTTGTGTGAAATCAAGTTTTTTTAATGAATACAAGTTTAACATGTTATTTTCATCTACGACCCATTCCATTTTCCTTAATTCTATTTGTCTTGTTGCATTCTTATTTGAATTAGTGTATATTTGTATTTCTTCTCTCTAGCATATAGGGGTTCTCCTTTGATTTTCAGTGTCCAAAAATGGGTAACTTTTTATGCATAACTATGTGTTTGTTAACATGTTGTGTGATGCATGTACATGTTTTTGTCTAACTTGCATGCATTCAAAAGGAGTGTTGCATGAAATCATGGGGAGTTATGTACTTTTCATATGTTTTTTACCTATCAATGTTCACATGTGTAGGATTAATATGATAGTATGTGTTATTTGACTACATGTTGTTTCTATATGGCACGTTCACAGGGTGTGTGTGGGTTATATGTGCATAGTGAAGTATTCAAGCTTCAAATGTGTTTATGTGCAATGGTGTTGAGACTTTTGTGTTTCAAAGTGACAAGTGATGAGTGCTCAAAAAGTACTAAAATTACCATGATTTTATGCACATTAATTGATTAAAAATATATATATTTATATGTTTTATCATATATTTATATAAATTTTTCTTTTTTGGAATCACGGGTATTTTTATTGTTTTTTAGGTATTTTCGCTTAAAAATGTAACTTAAAGACTCAAAGAGGAATACTGGAGGAAATACATCACAAATATATTCATAAAATAAATGAGGAAAAGTCAACAAATTGGAAAAATTGGACAAAATAGGTCAAAAAGTAGGAAATCGCGCCGCCCCGTCGCTCAGGCGCGTCGGCCACCATGCCCAGCAATACGCGCGCTGCGCCAGCAGCTGCCCTAGCCACGCCCAGCAACGCACGCACTAGATCCTCTTTGCGTGCGCACCGCGTGCGCCCCTACGCCCCGTCCGTGCCCAACTTGCTACCATCTGCGCCTCATCTGCGCGCGCAGCCGCTCCCACATCATGCTAACGTTATCAATCACTACTCCGCGTTTTCAAAATTTTTTATCATTTTTTCACCCACTTTTTCTACACATCCTCACCTATAAATACCCTCATTCTCTTCATAAATAAACACACCTCAAAACACATCTTCTCTTCTCTTTCTTTCTCTTATTTCTTAGTTTTTAAGCTTTTCTTAGTTTTTAGTTTTTCTTAGTTAGTTTCTCTTAGTTTTAGAGTTCTTCTCTTTTTGTGAAGAACTAGTTATGTTTTTGTAATTTATTTACTTTTTGATTCAATAAATGGGAGTGCAAATTCCGTTTGGAGGTTTTCCAACAACGCGAATAGCATCGAAGTACTGTAAGAATTTTATTTTCTTTATATTTATTTTTTATACTTTATTCTTATATGTTATATTTAATTTGTTTGTGATTAAATTTAACATTGCTGGCTGTTTGTAAACATGATATAATAATAACGTTGCTATGCTTGCGAAATATTAAATAGGTAAAAATCTCTAAAATGAATTGATTTTAACGTTTAGTTATCCGGTCTAATTTAGAGTAGTGCTCTTTTATTTGTTGGTACAATCGCCGGGTAGTTTGAGTGAAGCTCTATTTTAAAAGTTTTTATAAGAATTATTATATGAAAATGTATTGACAACATGTTTTGAGTAGTGGTTTTAAAACTTGAAAGTTAGTACTCGGATAATTAAATTCTTAGGTTTAATTTGGACACATTGAATAAAGTTTAAACTGTCTAACCCCACCAAAGATGGAATTTAAATGGTTCATTTTCAATCTCTTAGAAAAAGGAATTAATTTAATTAACCAAATTAGTTATCAACCCCACCCATAGGTGTTAATTGATTTTTTTAGTTAACAAAGAATATCTAACCCCACCAAAGGTGGTATTCATATAAAAAAGAAAGAATCAATAAATATCAATTTATATCTTTAATAACCTAGATAATATGAGAAAGCATAATTAACTTAGTTATTATATCCATAAATACTCCACTATTATAAATGAAAAAATTTGCATAAATATTTATTGAATCTGTATCTATGTTTATTTTTATGTTATTAGATTAGAAACACAAAAATCAAACTATCGTGACAGGATGTTTAGGATTTAATTTCGTTTTTAAAAGTTTGAATAATAAATTAAAAACCACATATATTCCTTCCTTAGATCGACCTTGGGAGTATACTTATCATTTTCTACGAAATGATTCGTGCACTTGCGAGAGTTTTATAAATATAAAACCAAAGTATTGGTAGGATCGGCGATGCCAGTTTTCGCTCATCAACAAGGTGGATAAGTTGATACAAGAAGAAGGATGAAGCACATGAGATAGATACACTTGGTTTAGGTATGTCTTTTAGGTTTGGGTGTGTGTCGGTATCTTATTCATGGGAATAAACATCCTTAGGTCATCTTTATGATCATATCATGATAGATGTGACAATGTATTTAGTTGTACAATGTCTTGACATGGAATTCCAAAGGGGAGATTGTAAGTCGTGTTGTATTTTGTTTCAGTGTCTTGGCTTCCAATTTGCAAAACATGGTGTTTGTTTATTTTTACTCAGTGATATTACTTCCTCTATGTAAGGTTAGAGTTTATAGATTAGTCCCACATACACATACATAGTTTGGAACAATGTGATTGAAAGTGTGTTTTCACACATGACGAGATTGGTTATTTTTATTATGCATGCTAGGTTGAGAGTGGTGGATTTTGATTCATTTTGGGTGCGGGTATTTTTGGATATTACTTGAAACTTTTGGAAACAAAAAAAATATCCTTTTTAGCATCTTGCCACCACTCTAGCCACTACGTTTGGCGAAGCATTTGGTGAGATGGCTGGTCAATTCTCTATAAATACCCCTTACTTCTTTCAACTCTTCACCCATGTTTTTAGAGTCAAAACTCTACCAAAATGTATACTAAGATTTACATTTATTTTTTAAATCAGTTTGGAAAGATTTTTTTAGTGTGTGTTATTCAGAAAGTTTAGTCATCAAATCATAGTCTGTGTGTATGCATGGTTTGATAGTGTTTCTCCCATACATGATTTGAGTTCTTTGGAAGATAGTGTGTCC
Organism: Hippophae tibetana; assembly: GCA_037013495.1. Taxonomy (NCBI): domain Eukaryota; kingdom Viridiplantae; phylum Streptophyta; class Magnoliopsida; order Rosales; family Elaeagnaceae; genus Hippophae; species Hippophae tibetana. The sequence goes on along the minus strand of CM072802.1, from coordinate 41,964,435 downwards.
TTTGGTACCCTTGACACTAAGAGTGATCCTCAAGGTGTCCCATTATATATATTTCACAATATTGATCTATGGTTACCAATCACACCACATTTAGTGATATTGGCTATAGAGGATAGCCAACGTTCGTGCGTTGAACAAAGTCATTATAGAAGCTGCAAGTCAAAGTTGTAGTAGGTAGTTTTGAAAACTATCCCAACTAATAAAGATAATAGTGTTTTTATTGTCTATCAGAGTTGAAACTATTTTAGTGAATTATTTGGTGCTAAGAGGTTGCGTTAAGCAACCCGATTATATTGTCACATAGATATGGTCTCTACTGGTATTTATGTGCAATTTTTATTTGTAGGCCACGATGCAAAAATATGCATGCCATGGTTTAAGCCTTTGATCATCCATCCTATTTTGAGTAGAAACACCCGTGTCGCGACGGGAAATTTTTGGTGCTGTTGTGAGTGCAACTCAAACTTCACATTTATTTTTAAGAGAACCCCTTTTTTTATTTTTATTATGTGATATTATATTTACTTAATAAAAACACACTTAAATAGTAAACAATTATAAAAACACAAATGCTTAAAAATTTGGAATTATCTTACTAATGATTAAATTAAATATAAGTAAAAAATAACTATAACAAAAATTAGACATTTTAAAAATTTATAATAAAACAACAAAAATAACTACAAATGTTTTTACCTAAATAGTTTTATTGATAAAAATAAAAACATCAATCGAAATAACAAGTAAAAACCACTATAACTATGAAAGAAAAGATAAATTAAATTAAAGCAAAGATAAAAGAAAATAATGGATTACCACTCATCTAAGACTATATTTGTCGTCTTTGGAGAAATGTTACTTGGTGGACTTTTTTAATAAACTTAATGTTTCCACATCATTCAGTTCATTTATTGTTTTAAAGTGGCAACTATTATTTGCCTTGCTTCTACAAGTGTTTAGTTAGTTGCTCAATTTTTACTTATACCTTTTTGATAGAAGCCTCCATAAAGTCCAATCATTGACTTTATCTTGATCGTTTTTCCCTGCTCGCTTGAATAAAAACATTCAATTTATCCTCTAGAGTAGGTTTGATGGGAGGATCAAATTTGGATTAAAAATTATACACTCCATTTGGATTCAGATTGATAGATTTTATAATCCATTGTATTCAATCCGAACCAAATTACCATTAAATTATAAATAAATGCATATTTTATTTTATATTATGTTATATTTAAATATTATGGAGACCATAATTATATTATTTTATTATTTTAACTTAATAAATAAAAGTAAATATTTATAATAATTTAATAATTGTACATATATATTTTTTATTCTTTTAATTTTCTTTAGTTGTAACTATAAATAATAATATTTGTTATAAAAATATAAATTTAAAATTTAAATTTGTATATTGATAATTCATAAATAAATTTCAATATCATATCTAATCTGAAAAATCTAATATGTTCGTATTCAGATTACTTCAAATTGATTATATCATTGGATGATATTTGGATTGAAAATCTTCAAATTCGTTCATATAGGATCATCAAATTCGGATTACAAAAAATAGATAGTTTTGATTTGCTACTCACCCTATCCCAAAGTACAACACAATCCACAATGTCATTTATTGGGAGTGGTATGTGTAGTGAGAAGTGTAACTTGCTTAGTCAGCTATGAAATTTGAATCTATACTTCTCTATCGGGGTCCATTTCAAATGTTCTTCAAAATGTTTTTTTATTTTTAAGGCAACTAATAAATAAAACATAAACTTTTTAGATTATTTTTTTTAAAATTTAAAATTTAAAATATCTAAAGTTAATTAATAATCTAAATATTTTAAGATTTCAAACAAAAATCACAATACTTACAACACAAAATGTTTTTAATATTTTAGTAATAAAAAATTTAAAATGCTATTCCTATGCAACAATGGCATCAAAAACTTGATGGTCAAATTTTGTAAAATTTATAATGAGCTCACAAGGGCACGAATTACTTTATAAAAAATGATAAGTATACTTCCAAGGTCGGTCTAAAGAGGAACCATATAGTTTTTAATTATTTTAACAAAATATTAAAATAAAAAAATAAACCTAAATATTTTATCACAAAATATTTCTTTTGAAATATCTAAACTAATGACAAAAAATAAAAGGTAGAGTCAATAAATATTAGGAAAATAAAATTTAATAATCAATAGAGAATTTATGGGATATATTAGTTGATTAATCATGCTTTCTTAATGTTAGTGATGAGCGAAAACCGGCATCACCGATTCTTGCCAATACTTTGGTTTTAATATTTATAAAACTCTCGCAAGTGCACGAATCATTTCGTAGAAAATGATAAGTATACTCCCAAGGTCGATCTAAGGAAGGAATGTGTGTGGTTTTTAATTTATTATTCAAACTTCTAAAAATGAAATTAAATCCTAAACATCCTGTCACGATATTTTAGGGTTTTTGTGTTTTTAATCTACTTACATAAAAATAAACATAGATTCAATAAACATTCATGCAAATTTTATCATTTATAATGGCGGAGTATTTATGGATATAATAACTAAGTTAATTATGCTTGCTCATATTATCTAGGTTATTTAAAGATATGAATTGATATTTATTGATTCTCCCTTTTTTTTATGAATACCACCTTTGGTGGGGTTAGATATTCTTTGTTAACTAAACAAATCAATTAACACCTATGAGTGGGGTTGATAACTAATATGCTTAATTAAATTAATTCCTTTTTCTAAGAGATTGAAAATGAACCATTTAAATGCCACCTTTGGTGGGGTTAGACAGTTTAAACTTTATTCAAGGTGTCCAAATTAAACCCAAGAATTTAGTTATCCGAGTACTAACTTTCAAGTTTTAAAACCACTACCGAAAATATGTTGTCAATACATTTTCAGATAATAATTCTTATAAAAAATTTTGAAATAGAGCTTCACTCTAACTACCGGGCGATTGTACCATCAAATAAAAGAGCACTACTCTAAATCAGACCGGATAACTAAACCTTAAAATCTAATTTTCAGGTTTAAGTTTGTAATGAAAAATAATATATTTCTCTCTAACATTCTTAATATAAAATCATGAATAAAAATAAAATCAATCCATTTTAGAGATTTTTACCTATTTAATATTTCGCAAGCATAAAAACGTTATTATTACATCATGTTTACTAAACAGCCAGCACAGTTAAATTTAACCACAGACAAATTAAATATAACATGTAAGAATAAAGCATAAAAATAACTGTAAAGAAAATAAAATCCTTACAGAACTTCGACGCTATTCCCGTTGCTGGAAAAACTCCAAGCGGAATTTGCACTCCCATTTATTGAATCAAAAAGATAGTAAATTACATAAACATAACTAGTTCTTCCCAAAAAGGGAAGAACTCTAAAACTAAGAGAAATGAACTAAAAACTAAGAAAAACTAAAGAAAACTAAAAAGAGAGAAAAGAGAGAAAGAAAGAGAGAAAATAATGTATTTGGAGGTTTTGAAGGTGTGTTTTGAAGTGAAGGGAAGGGGGGTATTTATAGGTGAGGATGGAGAGAAAAAATGAGTAAAAAAATGTAAAAACGCGTAATGGAAATGCTGAGGTCATTGATGACGTCAGCATGACGTCATGGGGCTGCTGCACGTGAAAAATGGGGCGAAACGGGTGTCGGCGCGCGCGGATGAACAGTACCCGCGCGCGCAGTGCTGCGCGGATGAACAGTACCCCCCGCGCGTAGAGCTGCGCGGATGAACAGTACCGCGCGCAGCTTGGGGCGGAGCTGGGCGCTGGGGCGCGGCGGCGCGTTTTTCTCCTTTTTGATATTTTTGACCCATTTTGTCCAATTTTTGCATATTTGTTGACCTTTTCCCATTTATTTATTAATATATTTGTGATGTATTGCTTCAAGTATTCCTCTTTGAGTCTTTAAGTTACGTTTTTAAGCCAAAATACCTGAAAAACAATAAAAATACCCGTGATTCCGAAAAAGACAAATTTATATAAATATATGATAAAACATATAAATATATATATTTTTAATCAATTAATGTGCATAAAATCATGGTTATTTTAGTGCTTTTTGAGCACTCATGAGTTAGTTAGGTTATTAAAGATATAAATTGATATTATTGATTTTTTTCTTTTTAGTATGAAAAAGTCCAAAGACAGAGATCAAATTCATTATTAATAATAATAAATTAACATCTTTAGGTCAGAATTACTAATTGATTTATTATTAAATTATGATTTATTTCTAAAGAAATAAGAAAATAATCTAATTACTGCTTAAGGCCTATCACATAATTTATAATCTTATTCAAGGTGCCACAAAGTTGGATTTAGAATTGATATATTTGAGAACTAACTTTTAGGTTTTTCAAATCTACTACAAAAATATGTCATCAATATATTTTCAAATGGTAATTCTTATAAATTTTTTTGAAATAGAGCATGACTCTAAATGAAATCCTAATAATTACATATAATATATAAGAGTATTACTCTTAATCAGATCTAGATAATCAAATCATAGATCTAACTTTCATATTTTAAGTTTACTATGAAAATTATTTAATTGCCATATTGTTTTGTAATAAACTATATATAATTATGGAATGAAGAAATAAAAATAAATTTGTTTTATAAAAAAATGTTTTTCCTACGTTAATACTTTACAAGCATAACAACATCAATAATATCACATAGTAATTTAAGGAATACATGCTTAATTTAATAAATGGATAATAAAGTAAACATAGTATTAAGAACAACACATAAAATTAATCTAAAAATAGAAGAATACATTTAAAATTTATACCTAAAGCATATCCTTCCAAGTATAGAATTTCAGTATTATTTTTGCATCTGAAAAAACCTCCAAACAGATTTTCCAATATTGTATATTGAATAAAATGAACTATTATATAAACTAAAACTTGTTCAACTCTTAAATTGAGAGAAGAATATAGAGAAAAAATATAAAAACTAAGAAACTAGAAAAGAAAGAAGTTGAGAAGTCGAGCGATTATAAACAATGGATGAGTGAGGGGGTTTATATAGATGGAGAGAGGATAGAAAAGTGGAGAAAAGGTAGGATCATGACAGATTTATGGTTGCAATTAGAGGCACCCAAATTCTCCCATTGTCGTACACGTCATTATGGAATGCATAAAATTAACTCCAATAGCCTCGCACTACAACATAAATAAATCCTCCATTACGGCACAAATTGTTCTAAATGTTTCCAATTCTCTTTGTATTTTTCTCCTTTATAGATAGTTGTATATATAAGGCTTGCATATGTAGTCTATTATTCTTCTAGGTTGCAATTTGAATGCTCCATGTATAATTCTTAAAGTTGAATCATTTTAATATAATAAGTACGTGAAAAATAACAAAATATAGTCATGATTTTCAAAACATAAATTTTCTAAAATAATAATAGAATTATATAAATACAAGTCTATTTTGTGCATGTCACTCATGTTATAATTAGTGCTTTTCAAGAACTCATCACAAGCCATTGTTTTGGTCCTTATTTTAAATTATATACTGACTTCACCAATTTATAAACATTTCCTTCCTACCCTAGGCTAGAAAAACCATTAGGTTGTTCTATGTATATTTCCTCATCTAACTTTTCATATAGAAAGGCTATATTTGTATCCATTTATTTCAAGATTTCGCAAAGCTACGATAGCAATTATCATCCTTATGGATGTTATTCTCATCAAAGGAATATAAGTATCAGAGTAATCAATGCATGTTATTGTTTTTATCCCTTAATTACAAGCTTGGCTTTTTACTTTTCATATGATCCATTTGGTCTACGTTTTTTTTATGAAAATCCACTTGAATCATAGTGTTTTACTTTTTGGAAGTAAATCAACTAGTTTCCAAGTGTGATTTTTTAGAATGGACTCAATTTCACTATTAATGCCCTCTTTCCATTAAGGACCTTCAAAAGAGTTCATAGCCTTTTCATAGCTTTGAGGTTCACTTTCTAGTAAGTAGGTCAAAAAATCTAGACCAAAGGACATTTTTTTACTAACCCTTTTGCTACATCTGGGTTCAACCTTAACCTCATCCTCAATCTCTTTTTTAGGTTCTTTGTCTTGAGTATCTTCATTCATAGTCTTATAAGTTCATTTAGAGAAATTGATTCTTCTTGAGATTACATGAAAATGCATGTTCAAGGAACGATGCAATCCTTGATTTTATTATCATATTGTTATGTATGTTTGGGGTCTTTGACTATGAATAAGAAAATGATAAGCACTAGTACTGTGTGCATATTTAATGAAGATATAATCTATCATTTTTGGACCTATCTTCACCTTCATAGGTATAAGTATGACTACTTTTTCGAGACACCCACATACTCGTAAATATTTATAGAAAGATGCCCTTCCTTTAAATAATTCATACGGTTTCTTATGTGCCTTTTGTTGGGTACCTTATTTAAAAAGTGGTAAGTTGAAAAAAAAATAGCTTTGCCTTACAAGTTCTATGGTAACCTAGAATTTAATAGCATTAAATTCATCATTTCTTTGAAGGTATGATTCTTACGTTCAACAACTCTATTTTACTGAGGTGAATAAGGCACTATGGTTCCATGTGTCATTTGGTATTGTGCACAGAACTCACCAAAAGGTGCTTCATACTCACTACCACAATCACTTTGCACTACCTTGATCATTGTGGTATTTAATTCTTATAGAGACTATGAAAGAAAGCAGAGGCTTGTAAGTAGGTTAACTTGGGGCATTACTTTGGTGGTTTGTTTTAGTACTAGCTCATAATCCAAGATTTTTTCATAATGGATAGTTAAGTGGTCTGATGGACCATGATGGTTTTCCTCATAGGTCATTGTTGTGATCTAGGTTGTTTTTGTCTAAAAAGTTTGTGTTATTTTATTTTTTTGTATGATTTTATTTACACATGATTACATGTCTGGCCATCTACAAAAGTTTTAATTTGTCACCTTTTTGCTAATTATCTATTCATCCCTCTGCCTAATTAGATCTAAAACTAGCTAAATTTTCAATTGGTATTATAATAGGTCACTAGATACACTTATTGTTTCCTAGGACCTTATTATGGATCATTTGAGAAAGGGTTCTTGTATAACCCATGCATCTTACTTTGATAATTCTAATTACACATATTGGAAAGATTGTATGAGAGCCTTTCTACTGTCTATAGATGAAAATGTTTGGAACTCTATGCTTTTTAGTTGGGAACTAGTTAGGTTACCAAATAAAATGTAGTCATTCCTAAGCCTTGGAAAGACTGAACCACTGAGGATAAAACTAGTAGTAAATAGAATTAAAAAGGTATTAATGCTATCTTTACTAATGCTTCTACTGATGAATTCCATTGTATTTCTCATGTTGATATTGCTAAGCATGCTTAGGATATTTTAGTGATTGCCTATAAGGGCACCACACAAGTTAAACAAACTAAAATATGCATGCTTGGTACTCAATTTCAAAATCTTAGGATGAATGAAGATGAAACTTTTCTAAATTTTATGCTAAATTAAGTGATATTGCTTATTCTTCTGTAATCTTGGTGAGAAAATTGAGGAATTCATATTGGTCAAAAAATACAGTGCTCCTTACTAGATCACTTCCACATAAAAGTCACCACAATAGAAGAAAGCAAGGATGTGGCCACCATTAAAATTAAAGAGCTAGTTGGCTCGCTTCTCACTTTTGAAATGAAATTTCAATATCCTATAAAGAACAAATATGTTTCCTTCAAAATAGAAATGATTGAGGATGGTGACAATGATGATGAAGAACTGGTACTCATAGCTAGAAGATTGAAGAAAAATTTCAACCAAAAGAACCATCAAATCAAAGGACAATCAAGTTGTCAAAAGGATCATAATATGAAAGAACTTAAATCTATGAGTTATGATGGTAAGAAATCTAAACCCATTGGACCTTGATGCTTTGAATATAGGGGTATAGACACTTTGCAGCTGACTATGCAAACAAGAAAAACAAAATTGGAAGAGCTTTCAATGGTACACTTATTCACTTTGATAGTGATAGCGAAACTCTAGTTGAATAAAGAAATAGTGACACTAATTTATGGCATTTACTACAACAAAGAGAGACACTCCAGTATGTTTGATATTAATTCAGACAAGAGGAAAGTGACATTGAATTCTTACCTTATGTAACTAGAAATGATAAATTATTCATAAACTTGGTAGGAAGTAAAAAGGAAAAGAATAGGTTACTTGTAAAAGTAACTAGACATAATGAAAAACTAAAATCTTATGAAATAAATTCATCAGTATTGGAAAAACAAAAACTTAAACTATCCAAGCGTATTAATGGTTTGAATTTGAGTCTTGTAGGTGTAGAATGAGAAAAACAGAATCTGGTGCATGAACTTGAACAATCCCAAGAAGTTGTAAAAGGGCTAATCATTAGAGCTAAAAGGCAGAGCAAATTTATGGATTATGGAAAGCCTGTTGGAGACAAGAAAGGATTAGGATATATAGATCTTCTTCAAAAACAACACAGTTTACTAAACCTTCAAAAATATCCTATTCATGTGCTACACCTTTAGTATTAAGAATTGATTTGGTAAGAGCTTATAACTCTACTCCTAATGTATCGTACTATACATAAAGAAGAGTTACACTTATGATTGTAAAACATGGTAAATTTGTGCTTGTTTTTCATAACTATGGTAGAAAGGTCATAGTAGATTCATGCACTTGTGAGCTATTTATTTGTTTATTTTATCTTATTTTTATTTATTTTTGTCATTTATCTATTTTCCGTTTTTTATTTGTTAATGTGAATAATGTTTATTTTATTTAAAAATGTTAAATTCATAGCTGTTTGTTAATATATGATTTATGAGAAGTAGATAATGTTCTATATGTGTGATGTAATTGAACCAGATGATGGATGCATTAAATCATGATATTTAATCATATTGTGCTATTACAAGTGACCAACTTTTCTTCTTTTTTTCTCTTTTTCTTTAATTTACATTAGAACATGGAAGACAATATATATTTTATATTTGGCGTGAAATAAAAGTTACATATGAATTTAGACATTTTCAGTTTATTTTAATTTTTAGTTGTTTAGGAATATTTAGGTTTAATATTGAAATTTTTAGAAAATTATCATGCTTTTAGTTGATTTAAAGTGAATGATTAAGTCTTTGCTCTGTTTGATTGATTTCTCAAGAAAGTTCATGGAATATTGTAAAAATTAGTTTTTCTTTATTCATAGTTTGGGTTTCATGCTTGAATGTTTTTTGATTGAAGGTTATAGGAGAAAGATATGAGTAAATGCATCAGGACATCACAACTATGTTAGCACCTCTATAGTACCCACACCATAGAGTCCATCTCCTATGAATTTTATTAAATATGAGACAAAAATATATAAATAATCATAAAGTAAAAAAACCTATATCTAGGGGAGTTGTTGAAATCTAAAAAACATAGAAGAATGCACAAATGATAGAGCATGCCCACACCAAGTCATGGTACAAATGCTAAGAGTCCTAGAGGCTATAATATCAGCTACAAAATTACCCTTCTTAAAAATTTGTGATCAACGAAACTCTATATGAGTAATCATTTCCAAGTAATCGACCAAATCTGGGTACAATTGTCAGGGCACCGAAAGAGAGATGATCCAAAAGAGTTTAACCATATATGTCAAATTTGATTCAAGCCAGAGCTTCTTCCAACCAAACAAGTTGAAATACATCATTGCATGAATACCCATTGTAGGTTCTGCCTAAAAAGCATGTGCAATGGCAACGAAATACAAAAATAACCTCGCACAAAAAATCAAGAAGTCTTGAAAACTCTTGTACATCACGCTAAACCTAGGGCTTCAAAAGATACACCATTAGTGTTAACTTTTAGCTAATAATGAGATAATGGCTACCAAAAAATATTTAAAATATAAGAGGCATGAGGCAAAATACCTCAAATTTGGAGTCTATGGAGAATTTGAAGATCAACCACTATATTCTTCATTACACAATTATGCATTATACCTACTTCCTTGATAAGTTTCCATAAAGTTCATAGTGGGATGGCATTATCAAAAAAATGTTGATTCTAAGTTGATAAGATAACCCAAATAGTAGAGGTAATAACTGCCTACCAAATATTATGAATCTGTGGGCTATGAACCATGGATATGGTATGTTGCCAAAGGTCTAAGACTGTAGAATATATACGGTGATAGATGCCAAAAAGGTTGTGAAGAAGATCCCAGAAGGCACATGTAAAAGCACATCTCATGAAAAGGTTGGTAATAGTTTCCTTAACCGAACAACATAAATAGCATTGTGAAAGGAAGGGAAGTCCATGCTTATGAATGTAATAATCTGTGGGCACCTTTCCATGCACACTTTCCAAAACAAAATGGACTAAGAATAAGGAATAAATAAGGCCCAAATCTGTTTAGCCATACCTTTTTTTTCCTCAATAGATGTAATGAATCATAAGTTTCCCTCATATAGACACTCCTTCAAACAAAATGTGTCCAAATATGTATATCAGTACCAAAACCCCCACTATTGATTGGATTTTTGAAGCTACCTCGTAGTGCAAGGCTTTAAAAAAAGGTGGTAAATGCCACCCATCTTGCTACAAATAATCACCAACTAAAGCATTGACAAACATATTTGTAAGGATATTCCGAATTCTTTTAACTAAGGGACTATCAAACCAATTATCATACTAGAAACACACATGAGAGTTCCTATCCAAGTGCCATAGATATTCCTTTGAGATTGTACAAAAATGGGATTGCAAATCGGTCCATATAGAAGAAAAAATATTGTAATATCTTGGGATAATATTTCTATTTAGATACATTCTTTACAAGTAACATATGGCAGCAGTGTCCACAATAATTAAATGGTAGGTAGATCTTTGCAACATTGCTTCATTCATAACCATAAGGTCTTTCAAACCAAGTCTTCCTCAAACTAAAGGATGATAAGAATCATGCCAAGCTACCTAAATTAGTTTGAATCTTTTAGTAGAAACAAATTAGGAAACTTTTCTTATGGTCTTCGTAATATTGTCCAACACAGAGCTTGACCACCTATAGGCTTGAAATAAGTGTAAATGCATAATGTGAATATTTGAAGAAATAAGGCAATGACACACAACAAGGATATACAAAGACCTTTCTAGCTTTGTAACCTAGTATGGATAAAATCTTCCAAACTTTGAAACCAACTCCTTTGAGGTGCACTATGAAATAAGGTAATTCTCAAATATGTCATGGATTTCCCCTGCAGATACATACTAGAGATGCACCAAAGAGAGGAAACATTTCTCTGAGGGACCCCTAGCCAATATAAGCACGAGATTTATCTAGATTAACCATTTGACCCAAAATTATACCATTTAAATTAAAAGTCCTGGGGTGATTTCAATGAGAAGAAGGGGAAGTCCTACAAAAGATAAGCAAATGATCTACATAGATGAAGTGAGTAGGAGCCTTGATGCCTTTTGATGCATATAAACATGATAGTCAAAATTTGTATTTATAAAAATCTCACAAGTGCACGAATCACTTGTAGTAAGCGACAAGTATACTCTTGATATCATCTCTCAAGGAATTATGATGGTTTTAAAAAGTTAAAATATTTTGTAATTTAGTTAGGAAAATAAATAAAAACTCCTAAACATTTTAACAAATTATTGATTTGTAACAATAGAATTGTAAATTCTAAATTAAATTAACAACTAAAGAAAGCAAGTAAAAAAAATAGATAAATGAATGTGATAAATGAAAACAATAAAACTATGCTGAACCTAGGATAGTGGATGTATATGGATTTTAGAGAGCATATCCCTTTATGGGTAGAGCAAATTATATAAGCTAGATTTATTGATTTAAACTTTTTAAAAATCGATTAATTGGAAAACTAAGGAAATAAATACCAAAATCTTCAATTAATTGAGAACTTCCTTTAATAGGACATGAGATTAAAAATCGATAAACCTATGGTTTATATATTTTTTAATTATAAATTAAGATTTGGCACATTTTTAATTTATATTAAAGTTGTTTGTTATCATCTAAATCAATACAGATCAATGAAGTTAAAATGCACTCTTATTCATTTTGCACAAATATGCACAGATGATGTGTCTAATACTTAGTTTTAAAATATTCTTTAGTCATAAATAAGGACTTGGTCCATCATTAATTTATGATTTAAGTTTTGAATATTGTCAAAAAGAAATAGCTCTAAACTTTTATTTAAATAGCAAAACCATTCTTCCAATCATTGAAAGTAGAGACTAAAATCCCATATATAGAGTACAATGAGAAATAAAATGTATAATAATAAAATTACCCCTTCTTGATAAAAATGATTCCATATCTCTGAATAGGTAGTCACTACCTTCTTCAAATCCTTGGATCATCTTTACAGTAGAAATTTTTTCTCTTTGTATCTTTACATGGTGGTGGAAGGGCTATATAAAGTCTACACCAAACCTACTCCTACAAATTACTTAAAAACCAAAATTGAAAAATGAAAAGTTTAGTATGGTCTTGAGGTATGATTTTGAGAATAGGTGAAATTTCCTTTATATAGGTGAGAAAAAGGAGAGAAATGAAGAGAAAAAAATGGATTGTGAGGAGATGATCAGAGTGCAATGTAACACATTTTTTCCACCGCCACTACCTATTTCTGTTCTAATATGCATTAAATCTCATTATCTGAGAAGGTTACACATGCCACACATTTTCTATCATTGTGGCCCGTGTTAGTGTGTATTTCTCCAATTTTTTTGTGTTTTCACCCCTTACAAAATTGGTTGATACATAAATAAGGCTTACATATGTTATTATTTTATTCTTCTTAGATGAAATTGAATGTTTTCAGGCAAAATACTTCAATTGTTTTAATTTGAATCATTTGAAAGCTAGAAATATCTAAAAGATAACAAAACAAAGCTATGATTCTAAAAACATAGATGTACTAAAATAATGATAAAATTATAAAAATACAAATCTATTTTTGACATTAAATTATAAATAAATGAAGTAATATTTAGTGTTTTTCAAGTACTCATCACCTTACGACAAGGAGATTAGAGAGAGAGTATCCTCACCCAACATAACCAAGAGGTACCTACTAAAGAAGGTGTTTGCAATATATAAAAGGAGGTGGGAAAGAGGATCACCTTGCCACATTCCTAATGAACACAAAAAATAAACCATAGGTGAACCATTTAAGAGAATTGAAATACGGGTAGAAGTAAACAAGCATTGAATCCAAATTAGGAAGACCTCGTCAAAGCCAAAGGATTTCATAAACTGAAGCACACACTTTCTTCTTACTGTGTCAAATTCCTTTATTATATCTCTCTTTAGGGATAAATTCCCACCATAGCTAGGGAGGTACATGGCATTGAAATTTTGAGGCCCCTACCAAATAGTCTATAACACTATATCTTGAAATAATGCCAAATGGATTCTAAGAAAAAATGTAGAAGCAGATACCACCAAGATGATTAACAATAATATTGGTAATGACCTTGAATAAGAAAGTACTTAAAGCCATATGCCTATACTGATCGACTATGTAGCTTGGTTTTCTTTCGATATCAATATTAGAAAATTGGAACTAAGTTCCGAGAACATAATTACCAACCTAAAGTTGTCTTGAATAGCCCATACTACATCATGACCCACAATGCTCCAACAACATTGAAAAAACCTTCGAGTACAAATATTAGGTCCAAGGGTGCTAAAAGGGTCCATATGAAATGCAGTTGACCTAACTTTTTCACTTGATGGAACTTCACATAGTAAAGCATTTTCATCATTAGAAACCATGGTTAGAATAATTAAGTCAATAAGGAAATAATTAAGATGTGAGCCAATCTATGTATAAAAAGGATCCTTATAGTATCACATTATGTCTCTCAATCCATAAATGCATGGCTTATGACCTCATCAATCTTCAAGTGTGATAGGGTTTTTGAGTTTTTAAGCAATGTAGCATACCATGATAGAAAATACTATTTTTGTCTCTATCCTTAAGTCATTTGAGTGTAACCTTTTTCCCTAAGTAAAGCATATTCTTGTGCTAGACACCTATCAAGGTTAATGAAATCATTAGACTCATGTTGAAAAGTTACTCGTGTGAATTTTTCATCATTTTACTGATTTTGTATATCCTTCAAACTGGCTTTTATTGATTCAATGTTACTGTCTAAGTTATAATAGAACTCATGATTTTAATATTTAAGATTTATCATCAAATTTTAAAGTTTACAAATGACTATCCCCATTGGACTAGAAACAACCAGTATCGACTAAGAGTTACAAACCATTTTCAAGAAGGTCAGGTGCTCAACCCACATAAGATGTAATCAGAATGATCTAGTTCCCTCAAGAATAATAGAAACCATTTACAAAAGGAATGGGTTATGGTTAGAGTGATACCTGGTAAACATACAACATGAGGCCCTAGATCAAGAGTCTAACTAAGAATTATTGCTTAAAGCTCAATCAAGTCAAAACTAGGTACGAGATATGCCACCTCTAAAATAAGTGTAAAATGGACCCTTATGATCATTGTCAATAAGATCACAATGAGTGATGAATGTGTTCAATTCATGACTAGAAATGGTGGATGGAGAGGCATTGGTTGTCTCATGAGAACCAAAAAGGCATTAAAAACTTTAATCACCAAGCAAGGGTGTAAGTATTGAATAGCATTCAAGGAGTCCCAATGATTTATCCTTTTGATATAAGTGACACTACCATCAACAAAGGTATGAAGGTAAGCTAATTGACCACCTGTGTAGACCATACTAACATGTTATTGATTTTGAAGTAGTACAAAAGAGTCTGATGCCCCAGCGGAAGTGGCAAAGAGCTAAAGCTTAGGCATAGTAGTGCTATTTTCACAAATAAAAGTGTAAATAAGAGATCATCAATATATACTCTCAGTATTATAGATATGAGTCATAGGCTAAACAAAGCAGAGAAAATTTGATTTTTTTTGTTTTACAAAAATTCCTCAATGCTCGTTGAGTCTTCTTGTTAGAGACCCTTCAACAATTCCAATAGAGTACTATCATGGAGAAATATGACCCATAGCCCCTCTCAGGGGTTTCCAATCTGTTTGATTATTTATTATTTTGGTCATTTGGCCCTTATATCATATGTTTCATGTTTCAATGTTGAGATTGAGATAAATCCAAAATTGGGTTTTAAGAAATAAAGACTGGAGATGAGACTATTTTGAGCCCATATAGTTTTATTTTATGTGATAATATTTTCCTACCCTTTTAAAAATGCTTCTTATTAGTTCGAATTGTTAGATTATCTCTATTGTTTTGCATTAAATGTTAGGATTTTTAAAATCTAATGAAGTGTCGTCGACTTATTTTCATTGCGTAGGTTGAATGATTTAAAGGAAGATTGAAAGTGTATGCTTCTTTCATTCATGCTTGACTTTGAAAAAAGGATATATATATATATATATGGGGTTCCCTAAAGCCAACACAAAAGAGCCAAAAATTAGTCACTCACTAAATACACACATGTACATAGGTCCATTTCCTATTAAAAAAAGAGAAAAAAGAAGAAGAAAATATATATAAAAAAAGAAGTGAAAAATAAATAGTATAACTAAATAATATGAATCTAAAGTTCTTCAAAGTGGTGAGATGGTTATTACCAAATAAAAATAGAAAATAAATCCCCTTGAAGTCATTGCATTTTGATTCATCTTAAAGCATATATTTGACATTTTTTCTTGATGATTTTAATTGATTCATAAGAATAGTAATGTGATTTCTTCATAAATCTTGTCATTTGATTCCTTTCATTGGATCAATGTCATGCACTTTTTAAGTTTTTCTTGTTTAATTATATGTGAACCTATTAGCTCATTTCTTTACATAACTTCTATTTGCATATAACTTTGTTGAGTACTTGGACTAATAGGAACATAGGAGGACAAGTAATATAGGTAAATGAGATGAAATGCCTTTGACAACTAATTTAGTTGTTGAACTATTTGATGTATGGGGGATTGAATTTATGGGTTCTTTTTACCCCATCTTTTGGTAATGAATATGTTTTGGTCATTGTTGATTATGTATGCAAAAGGGTAAAAGCTATACCCACTAAAACAAATGATAGTAACATTGTGTGAAATTCTTGAAGTATTGAATATTTAGCAAGTTCAAGATGCCTAGAGAAATAATTATTGATTGAGAGATTAATTTTTACAAAAACAGTTTTGACAGGGTGCTAAAGAATTATAACATCACACACATAGTGGCTATTCCATATCATCCATAAACTTTCAATAAAGTGGAAGTAAGTAATAGGCAAATCAAAGAGGTTATAGAATGCATTATGCACCATTCAGGGAAGGACTGGGCAATCAATTTAAATGATACCTTATGAGCATACTACATAGCATACAAAACACGCATTGGGATGAGCCCTTATCGATTAATCTTTGGGAGAGAAGCGATTACTCCAAGTAAGTGAGCTTGAAGAAATTAGGGATGAAGTCTATGAAAATGTAAAGTAATACTATGCTAAGAACTATCATGATAATAAACTAGTTTGTAAGTCTTTTCTTCCTCGAATAAGAGTTCTTTTATTTACCTCTTGTCTAATATTGTTTCCATAAAAATGGGAATTAAGGTGGAGTGGACCATTTAAAATTACTCAAGCATTTTCACATGGAGTTGCAGAGTTGTTTAATCTTAAGACCTAAGGAATGTTCAAGGTAAATGGGCATTGTGTAAAGCCTTATTTATAAAGAGAACACAACAAAGAATACAATAACTAAATATGGATATGCAATCCTTAGCACCATGATGATGAAGCATCTTTCTATGATGTAAACTAAGCACTGGATAGAAGACAACCCATCACTATAGGAAATATTATTTTTTTTATTGTAATTTAATTGTTTTTGTTTTTGAATTTTATTTTGCTTTATTATATTGATATTTTTTGTTTCCTATCATGTGAACTTTTTTTATTTTATTTAGAATTTTTAAAATTTATAACTATTTGTTAAGATGTTTGAAAAGTGCAAAACGTTCTGTCTATGTGGTTAAAATGATTGAAATGAGAGATGCCCCTAAATTTCTACATCAAGTTACGTACATGACATGGGTAACTTTTCTCTTGTTTCTACAATGTCATTAATTTGTATTTGTTATATTAAAGGCAATGTAAATTTTACGTTGGGGGTAAAAAAGTTACATTACATAAATTTGAGCAATTTGAAATTTTATTATCAAAATATATGTTTACATTTACTCTTATTTTTATTTTTTTCATTTTTATTTTTTTTATTAAATTAATTTAAATGATGTTTATTTATTAGTTTAGGGATAATTAGATTAATTTTAAAAAAATTATTGCAAAATTATCATGTTTTTAATTGATTTTAAATAAATGATTGAGTCTTTGCACTATTATATTAATGTTTGTAATATATCATAAAGTAATGTGATAATTACTTTATTTTTGTCATAAATTGTGTTTCATGATAAAATATTGAAATTGAGATAAACTCAAAATTGGTGTTTCGAAATCAAGTCTTGTGAGAATATTTTGAGCCTTTATCTTTCCATTATGAGTGATAATATTTTTATCTCCTCTTTTAAACACTGTTCTTATTATTCAAATTGTTAAATGATCTCAATATGTTTTGCATTAAATGTTAGAGTTTTTATTTCTAATAAAGTGTTATATAGTTATTTTTATTGCTCAAATTGAATGACTTAAGTAAAAATTCAAAGTACGTGCCTTCTTTATTCATGCATGACTTCCAAAAAAAATGAGATAAGTGGGTTCCTTAAAGCCAATACAAAAGGAGCCAAATTATCCACTCACTAAATCATACAAAATATGTACAAGATGTACATGGTCCACTCTCTATAAAGAGAAAAAATATATATTAAAAATATAGTATTAAAAAAATGAATAGTATAAACTAAATACTATAACCCAAAAAGTTTCTTCAAAGATGGGAAAAATGGCTACTTTAAAAGAAAGATGGGAAATAAATCTCCTTGAAGTCATTACATTTTCATTCATCTCTAAAGGCATATACTTTATTTTTTTTTTATAATTTTGATTGATGCATGAAAATAGTATGTGATTTCTTTATAAATATTTTCATTTGATTCACTTCAAGAGATCGATGTTACAAACTATTTTCAACCTTTTCTTCTTTAAAAATATGTGAATTCATTAGTTCATTTCTTTTCATAACATATATTTGCATATGGCTTTGATATAGTACTTGAACTCATAAGATCAGTGCAATATTGCAAGTATGTCTTGTGAAGATTAAAATTGAAGCAAATTTGGATTCCTAACACTGAAATTGGGTATATCAATATTGATACATTTGTTTATACAAATTATGAATTTTTGATTTTCAACTAAGTTTTACAATAAACTATGATTCTTTGGAATTTTAATTTAGCTTATGCTTTTGATTTTAACTATAAACTTAGAAGAAACTAAAGCATAAGAAGTATTGCATTTTTATTTTTATTCGTGTTAATTTTTACTTTATTAATTTTCGTTCTTATTTTGTTTTCTTATTTGTTTGTTTTTGTTATTTCTTTTTTGTATTTAGTTTGATGTTTGTGGATATCATCTTTGAAATCTCCTACAAGACTTAAACTCATCCACTAAAGCAACCTAAGGGTTTAAATTCTTTTTATATACTCTAAATACAATCGTATTAATCTACAAAAGTGATCTAGGATAGTTTTGTTTAGTTTTTGTCACTTTCCTGGCTAGAGACTAACAAGAAGCTGGTTTGGGATTGTGATGAGTGCTTGAAAAGCACTGAATATTACATGATTTATTTTCATTTTAATTTCAAAGATAGTTTTGTATTTGCATAAATTTATCATTATTTTAGCACATCTATATTTACAAAATCACGAATATATTTTGTTGTTTTTAAGATATTTTTGGCTTCAACATGATTCAATCGATAAATACCCAAATGATGATACCTAAAAGCACTTAATTGCAACCAAGAAGAATAAAAAGAATAATATATGTAAGTCTTACATATCTAAAAGCACTCAATTACAACAGTGATTATTGTGTGTCGCATAACGAATATGTATTGAATCAATATATGTTATGGTAGTGGTAAAAGTATGCCACTATACCCGATCTTATGTTTCACATTTCTTTCATTTTTCAGCGTTTTTCTACCTATATAAACTCCCCTTCCTCAGTAATATGTACACAAAAAATCACTTTTCTTATGATTTTTCTAAATAGTTTTTTATAACTTAAATTTATTTAGTTTTATGTTGTAGTCTTTCGATTCAATAAGAAGAAAAGGCACATCTTTTTGTAGGTTTTTTAAATATAGATTAGTACTGAAATTTTGTACAATGAAAGATACAATTGAAGTATTAATTTTTGTTGTATTCTTATATTTTTAGAATTAATTTTATGTTCTACTTTGAATGCTAATTTTAATTTATTGATCATATATTAAATATGATCATGTATAGGAGAAATATAATTTTTAAATTTTTATTATCAAAAATCTTAAAAATATTTTATGTTGAAAATGATCATAATTAAAAACCATTAATATATATATATTAATTTATCCTTTATTACTTAACTTTAAATATTAATAAATAAATAAATAAAATCTAAAAATATCTTAGCTTATTTTTATTTTTTAACTTTTTTTAAAATTAACTTGAATATTTATTTGTTAACATAATTTCTTTTTAGAATTTTCTATTTAGTATTTCTGTGTACTAACTTCAATTTTTATTTTACCTTTATTTTCTTTTTCTTTTCTTTCTTTCTTTATTTTTATTTATTTACTAACTTTAACTTTTTTTTCTTTTTTTTTATTTTTGTTAACCATTTTTTAGTATTTATATGTCCTAACTTATATAATACACTCTTAAATTGTTTGTATAATATATATTGTATATTATATTTACATTAAATTCTTGTAATTGTTTATTTAACTTCTATTTTTGTATAATTGTGTTTTTGTTTTTTTTCATTTTTACTTGCTTGTTTTATTTTATTATTCTTTTTATTTCTATTTTTTATTTTGTTTGTGTTATTTATTTTATTTTTGTATTTATTTAGTATAAAAAAAATTACATGCGGCGTGTTTTTTCTACTAGCCATAGCATAGGATATTTAGGATACAATTAGATTAAAGTAAAATATATATGGACACAAGTCCTTGTTTGAATAAGCTAGGTTGTATTTTTTGTTTAGATGAATTTTTATACCAAAAACCCTATAATACATGTTTCAAATCAAACCCATACAAATATTTTATTCTTCTTTCTCAACCCCAATTTTCTCTCTCTTCAAATACTATTTGATTTTAAAAAGAAATAGACAACATGGAAAGCTTAGTATCTAATTTTGTATACTTTATTTTATTTTTTTTAATTTTAGATTTAATATATTTTAATTTATTTTATTTCCTATTTTTGTGATTCCATGTTTATTTTATTTAGAATTGGTATATTTATAACTGTTTGTTGAGATGTGATGTATAAGAAATACACAACAATCTGTCTATGGGTAACTTTTCTCTTCAATATATTTCTCTTTAATTTACATTTGTTACGTTAAGGGTAATGTAGATTTTAGGTTGGGATGAAAGAAAAGTTACAATAAATTAAAAAAATTAATTTTTTTAAACATGTGTTTGTATTTATTTACTTTATCTACTTTATTCATTTTTTTAATTTTAAAATTTTTGCAGAATTAAAATTAAACAAATGATTGAGTTTTTGCACAGTTGGATTAACATGTCATGGAGTAATTTGATAATTAATTTGTTGTCATAAAAATTTGTGTTTCATGATTGAATGTTGAATTTGAGACAAACTTGCAAGTAGTGCTTAGGAATCAAATAGTTGAGATTATCTTGTGAGAACATTTTGAGCCTATAATCTTTTCATTTTAAGAGATATTATTTTTTGACTCCTTTAAGTACTCTTTCTTAATATTTTCAAATTATTAGATGATCTTTTTGGGTTTTTCATTGAATGTTACGACTTTCAACATCTAACAAAGAATTATATACTTATTTTTATTGCTTAGATTGAATGATTTGAGTAAAATTGAAAGTGTATATGTATTTCATTCATAAATGACTTTAAAAAAAGAGATATATATGGGGTTCCCTAAAGCCAATACGAAAAAAGTTAAATTCACCACTTACCAAATCATAAAAATATGTAAAAAATGTACAATGTTCCACTCTTTAAAAAATAAAAGAATATATATAAAAAAAATATAAAGAAAAATCAATAGTGTAAACTAAATAATATGACCCAAAAAGTTTCTAAAGTTGTAAAAAATGGATATGACAAAAGAAAGATAGGAAATAAATTCCCATATAGTTAAATTTTCATACACTCTAAAGGCATATATTTGATATTTTTGTTTGATATATGAAAATAGTGTGTGAGTTCTTTGTAAATCCTTTCATTTTGATTATTTGTATGAGATCAAATGTTACACACTATTTTTAGTATTTTATGCTTTAAAGATATGCAAACCAATTATTTCATTTCTTTACATAAACTCTATTCATATATATCTCTTATTGAGTGGTTGAACCATAGAATTAGTATAATATTCAGAGTATGACTTGTGAGAATTGGAATCTTAGCTCGAATTCCTAACAATGAAATTTGGTAAATCAATCATACATGTTTTATTTTAAACTAATTTTTACAATAAAATATGATTCTTTGGGATATTAATTTAACTTATAATTTGGATTTTAATTATGAACTCGAAAGTTACTAAAAGCATGAGAACTTTTACTATTTTACTTTTTATTTTGTTATTTTTTGTTCTAATTCCTACTTTTTTAAATTTTAGTTATTATTTTATAATTTATTATTTTTTTTATTTTTGTTACTTCTTTTAATTTCTACATTTAGTTTGATATTTGTAGGTGTTATCTCTAAAATCCCTCATAAGACTTAAACTTGTTCACTAAGGAAACCTAAGGATTTAAAGGCATATTCCATATGCTAAATATAACTGTGTCAATCTACGAAAATAATTTAGGATAGATTAGTTTTATTTTAGTTATTAGTTTTTATCGCTTTCCTTTCTAGTGACTAGTAAGAAACTGGTTAGGGTTGTGATAGGTGCTTAATAAAACTAAATATAAAGTGATTTATTTGCACTTTAATGTCAAAAATATATTTGTATTTCCATAGATATAACATTATTTTAGCAAAATCTATGTTTTCAACTCCTTTCTTTTATTATATCCCTCGTCTCCCATTGCTAATGACTCAATTGCTTCCTGAAAAGTTGGGATAAGACTCAATCAGCTGTCAGAATCATAGGAATGTTTTCTTGTTTTTTAGTCATTTATAGCTTCAATTACATTAAAAATATCAACACATGAACAATAATACCTAAACGCACTCAATTGCAACTTAGGAGAATTAAATAATAACATATATAAGCCTTATATATGTACCAACCAAATGAAAGTGGGTGAAATACAAAAATATTTAGAGACAAACAGTGAAATGTAAGCCAACGTAGTGATTATTGTATGCCACGATGTGACCTTCTTGGATAGAATTTCATGCATACTAGAATCAATGAGGGCTACAGTGGTGGAAAACGGGTACCACGACACGTGACCTGATGATACATATTTCTACCTATATAAACCCCCTCCCTTGCCAATATGTACACCAAAAATTAGAATTCTCTCTAATTTTCTAAATAGTTTTTGTAGTTTTTATTTCTTAGTATGCAGTAGTTTTTCAATTCAATAAGCAGTATAAACAAATCTGTTTTGAAGTTTTTCAGATATAGATCATTACTAAAACTTTGTACATTGGAAGGTACAATTGTGGTATTAATTTTAATTGTATTCCTTTATCTTTAGAATTAATATTATGTACTATTTTGAATGTTATTTTTAATTAACTACTCACTTATTAAATTTTAGCAAGTCTGGTTGAATATTACTATGAGATATTAGTTATGTTGTTATGCTTGCAAAATATTAGTTCATATATAAAATAATTTAAATTTATGTATTTATTCAAGATTTTTACAAAATTTACTACAAACAAATATATTGATGACATATTTTCATAATAAATTTAAAATATGAAAGTTAGATTTATGATATGGTTATCTAGATCTAATTTTTAGAAGATTTATTATAGAAAAATATATTGACGACACATTCTTCATAAATTCAACTTTAACATCTTGAATGAAAGTTTAAATTAATAGCCCTGTAGTAAGCATAGATTAAAATGGTTTGTTAATTCGTTAGGAATAAAGCATAATTTAATCATTATCAATTAACTAATCCATGCTAAAAGACTTTAATTGATATTGATTAACAACATAATTGATCCTTGCTAAAATACTTTTTCATACAAAAAAAGGGACAATCAATATCCTTAATTTATATTTTTAGTAACCTAATCAATTTTGAACAAGTATGATTAACTAACTAATCTATCTCATAAATTCTTCATTGATTGTTAAATGTTTATTTTCCAGCTATATTTTGAATTAAATCTATCTTTAAATTTATGTTATTAGTTTGGACTTTTCAAACCCAAACAATTGTGATAGAATATTTAGGTTTATTTTTTGTTTTAAAAAGCTTGTTGAATTATTTAAAACCAATTGATTCCTCTTTAGACCAACCTTGTAAGTATAATTGTCACTTTTTAAAAAGTGATTCATGCACTTTTGATCTATTTAAAATAAAAAATTTATGCATCAATCCCCTAACCGAAGACATACAATATCAATTATCGTCGATTAATTTTTCTCTATAAATGATTGGTTACATGCTCTTATGTACCTTGGATTTTTTGTCAAGCATTCTTTTGAATTATATGAAAATAACCATATTGTCATGCTATTTCATTCACACATCAATTATGATCACACGTAATAAGCCACACATTCATCAATCATGCAATCATACTATTTCAATTTATGTGATAATATTTTATGACTAATTCCAAAACCAACTTTTTCAAGCTAAGGTATGAATCTCAAGTCATATAATTGTTGGTCAAATAATTTAAGATTTAAGATCAAAATTATTAAATCAATTATCAAAAGAGAAAATATTTAAACTAAATAAAATCAAACACATGGTTTTGTGGCTAGGTTCCTCAAGAATCCCAAATATGAACCTAGCCACTCATATTTCTAAAACTTATAATTAAAAATACATAAGTACATAAGATTTACAAGAAAGATGAAGATCAACATTGATGAAGAATCAAACTCTCTTGTAATCTTCTTTCTAGCTATATAATTGCCTCATTTTGCTTCTTTTTTTATCTCTCTTGTGAATTGTAAATTCTATATTTTGTAACTTATTGTATCCTAGATTATTAATCCTAATTATATATATTATGATTGGTTTAAATATAACACAATTAGGATTAGAATTTTGAAAACTTGGCATTGAAATGTACTAATATGAATCACGGGTCAAGGTGCACTTTATTTCATATAATGTCATGTAATCAAATTTATGTCCCAATGTAGACCTGAGAGTACTTTGCCACCATGCACATAAAACCATGACATGGATTCATTGTTCTCTTCCTATATACCTAATAAAATAGAGAGGAGTATGCAAAGGCATAACATTTCTATACCCTGGCGCACTTGTAATTCTTGAATTTGTCCAAATTATGTATATTTTTACTCTGTTTGATGTCTTTTCACCACAATGCCATATTGAAAATAAGGTAGATATTTTAAAGTATATTCATCTTAAAACAAGACAAATACCTTGCTCAAAGTGTCTAAATAACTCTACTTTTATAGAATTATCACTTCCTCATACCACTACCTCCTTCCAATAAATGATTGACACTACTAACCTTAACTCTTTTAATGACTACCCTATTCTACTAGATCATAAGGATGCTTTAGTTTCTTCTCATCGATCTCCCTTTGATGATGAGGGTGGGGGTGGTGGATAGTGTTAATTTTTTTTATTTTTTTATTCTTATTTGTTGTATCTTCTGTTTTCATTTTCAAAAATCCAAAAATATGTACTCAAATTTTTATTAATGAAAAAATTATGTTGGCTATGCTCCGCATTTTGGTTGTGTGTTTTTGTTTGAGTGTGTGGATTATTTTATGTTTATTTCTTTAATCTGTCTCTAGTGGTTGCATGAGTGTTAGGATTATTGCATGTTATATGCCTTATTTCCCTCATATAGGGATGTTCCTTTGACTTTTTGTGTCAAATAGGTGAGAAATTTATTTGCATAACTCATTGTGTTATTAATTGCATTTCTTGTGTGTTTCATGCAAAGCATTAATGGTAGATTTCACTTCATCTTGGTTGCCTCACTTGCATTCACTTATAAAGAGTGTAGCATTAAGTGAGAGGGAGTTTTTTGTTTCTCTATTACATATCGATTATCCTTAGCCTATCAGGGCATACCTGCATAAGGGAAATATGAAATTATACGATTATACTACATGGAGATCTACATGATGCGCTCATGGTTATGTGTTATTTTGTGTGTGTAGATTACAAGAGTAGCAAGAGACCTCGAGGGTCAGGTGGAGCTTTGGAGTTAGATATTTAGCATAAATTGTGCATTAAGATGGATAGAGCATAACAAGATGGATACAAGTGGAGTAGGAATGTTTTAGGATTTCCAGGTTGTGTGTCAATGTTTGTTTATAGAAACAAATATCATTTGGTCATCTTGCATGATTGTCTCATGTATTCATGTAGAGTTTGTTTATTTTGTAGTGTTCGATCACAAAGATTCCAAAGAAGAGATTGTAAGTCCTTTGTGTCTTTTTTGGCATTCACGTGTGCAAACTACAGAGTTTGGTTATTTCACTTACTATTTGTCATCCTCTGTGTAAGTTTAATTATTGATGGTTCAATACGACACACACTCACTTAGTTTGAACCCTTTGTATGTTATGTATGATTACACGCACCATGTGGGTTTGGTTCATATAGTATGCATGTTAAGTTGCATTTATGCTCTTTTGTTTTGGTTTTATTTTGTAAGTATTTTTAGAAAATTACTTGGCAATATTTTGAAATAAAGACAATGTATTGATGCTTACTAGCCTACCCCCAAAGTTGTTAGAAAGTGTTGTAATGGCTAGTACACTTATTATTATATGCTTTTCCCTTCACCAATATGGTTGGAAAGGTGCTGAGAAGCCAAGATGTTTCTACAAATACCAGCTCATTTACAAAATAATTTTCTAATTAGGAAACATAGATCTACGCTATTAGTTTGCAATCTCCTACTTTCATATTTGAAAATTATTTTCTAAATTCTAGATCGTTAATACTTTGAGGGTTTTTCCATATTAGTAATTCGTGAGTGTTTTACAAAAATTGATTTGGGTTAAGTTAATAAAAATTGAATTAATAACTAGGAATTAGATTGCATGTTTATGTTCATGTACATGGATTTTCCATACCCTAGGATTCCACTATATTGGCCTTTGGCGACTTACCACATCATGTGGTGGTGGGGCTCGTCAGATTCATTGAGGATTAACAGTTGTCGTGGAGACAATAGGTAAGGGTAGCATAAGATAGATAGGGTAGATGTCCTATTTGGTATAGGTATTTCCTTTTATACTTTTATTAGGTTGTATATTGTTTATTTTTAGTAGTAAATTGTTTGCTACTAAGTAGTTTCCATAAGCAACCTGAGTATGTTACCACATATATAGAATTTCTATGTGGGTTTACTTCATTATATTAATGTGTTTGTATGCTCTCTTGTAGTGTTAGCACAATCAGGGAATGATCCAAATATGCTTCCACATAGAAAAATTTGATTGTGATTGAAAAACAAATGCACAAATTTTGTATTTGATAAATAGCTCATAAGTGCATGAATCACTTTTTAAAAAGAAATAGATTGGTCTAAAGAGAAACTACATGGTTTTAAATAATTCAATAAAACTCTTAAAATAAAAATAAACCTAAAACACTCTGTCACATTTGTTTTGGTTGGAAAAATCTAATTTATTTACATAAAATTAAAGATAGAATTGATTCAAAAAATATTAAGCAAATAAACATTTGATCACTCATGAAGAATTTATGGATATATTAGTTAGTTAATTATGTTTGCTCATACTAATTATGTTATTAAAGATATAAATTAATATTATTGATTTTTTTGTATGAAAATGTCCTTAGGTGGAGCTTAAATTCTTTATTAAAAAAATCAATTAATATCTGTATGTGGGATCTACCAATTGATTAATAATAAATTATGATATTCTTCTAAGGAAATAACAGACCATCTATATCATTGCTTTAGCTGAGAACATAATTTAAACTTTCGTTGTAAGTGTTAAAGTTGAATTTAAGATTTATGTATCTCAGAACTAACTTTCTAATTATAAATCTATTACGAAAAATGTGTTCTTAATATATTTTTCAATAATAAATTTTATAAAATTTTGAAATAGAATATATATTATAAATTAAATCTAGATAATAAAATTTTAAATCTAAATTTCATATTTTAAATTTACTACTAAAATATCTCATCAATATTTTTTCTATAATAAACTTTCTATAAGTCTTCAATGAAGAAAAAAAAATTATTTTACAAAAATATTTACCTAAATTAATATTTCACAAGCATAAGAACAGAACTATATCTCATTGTATTTTTCAGCCAAACATACTTAGATTTAATAAATAATTAGTAAATTAAACTAAAACAAAGAATACATATAATATTTATACCTTAAACGTATCCTTTAAAATATAGAATTTTAATACCAATCTGTATCTGAAAAAACTCCAAACAAAAATGCCTATATTTTTTATTGGATCAAAAATTACTACAAAGAAATTGCAACTAAATTAAGTCCTAAGTGGCTAAAGAGAATTGAAACTAAAAATATAAAGAAGAATCAAACTTGGGGTGATTGAGGGATGATGAATATAAGAAAGGGAGAGAGTTATTTACGGGTGAGGGAATTGAAGAAAAATGCAGGAAAAAGTGGATCGTGAGAGAGAAATTATATGGCTTTATGGCATAATTTTACCTCCAGCACATTATACAATTATTCAATACACATTTAAATTATGATCCAATTGTGTCGCACCAAAATACACATTAATCATTATCGTGGCCTTCGTTAAACTTCATGTCTCCAAGTTTCATTGTATTTCACCTCTTTGCATTTGGTTGGAGAATATGTAAAGCTTACATATGTTATTCTTTTATTCTCATTGGGTGTATTTAAATGATTTTAGATACAATTCTTTAAGTGTCTATAAATTGAATCATTTTGAAAAAATACCTAATAAACAACAAAACATAGATTTATTAAAACCTCAACCAACTTCTTCCTAGTCTCTAGATAGGAAAACAAAATAAAAACAAAAACTATAATAAATAAATTAAAATATTTTAAATCATTTACAGTAGCATTTAATGTATACAACAAGCCTTTAAATACCTAGGATTTCCTAGTGGACGAGTTTATGTCTAGTAAGAATTTTCAACTATGATACACGTAAACATCAAACTAAATGCAATAAATTTTAAAAAATAACAAATAAAATAATAAGAACTAAAATTTAACAAAGTAAAAATTTAAAAGACAAATAAGAAAGTAAAAAAAAAATACAAAACTTTTCATGCTTTTAGTATCTTTTAAGTTCATAATTTAAAATCCAAAGCGTAAGCTAAACTAAAATTTCAAAGAATCACAATTTTTGTAAAAATTAGTTGAAAATCACAAATTCATATTCCATATCAAAAATTTATCAATATTAAGTTACCTAATTTCAGTGTTAGGAATTTGAATTCACTTCGACTCTAATCCTTAGTCATACACTCAAAGTTACATTGATCCTATGGGCTTAATCACTCAATTAAAGTTATATGCAGATAGAGTTTATGTAAAGAAATGACCTAATAAGTTCGCATATGTTTAAAGAAGAAAAAGCTTAAAATAGCGTGTAACATCAATCTTATGAAAGGAACTTTATAAGAGGATTTATAAAGAAATCACATACTATTTTCATACGTAAATCAAAATCATCAAAAAAAATATAAGTATATGCCTTTAATGATGAAATGAAATGCAATGACTTTAAGGGGAATTATTTCCTATCCTTTTTTTGTAATAGCCATTTCTCACAACTTTAGGAATTTATAGGTCATAGTATATAGTTTATAGTATTAATTTTTCTCTTTGTTTTCTTATTTTACTATCTTTTTTTATAAGTGATATTCTTTTTTTAAAAGAGAGTGGACCTATGTATATATTTGTAGGATTTTGGTGAGTGACTAATTTTTGCATTCTTTTGTACTGGTTTAAAAAAACCATAGATATATCTCTTTTTGTAGAAGTCATGCATAAAATAAAAATACATACACTTTCAATTTCTACTTAAGTATTTCAATTTAAGCAATAAACATGTATAGGACACTTTATTAATTGGATGTAAAAATCCTAATATTCAATACAAAATCTATATAGATCATCTAACAATTTGAAATAATAAGAAAAGTATTTAAAAGAATAAAAAAAAATATTATCACTCAGAATGAAAAAATAAAGGCTCAAAATATTCTCAAAAGTTAGTCTCCACTATTTGATTTATAAACACCAATTTCGAGTTTATTTTAATTTTAAATTTTTATCATGAAATATAAATTATGTAAAAAAACAAACTAATTATCATATTACTACATGATATATTCAAAATATTAATCTAATAGTGTAAAATATTTAATCAATTTCTTAGAATCAACTAAAAGCATAATAATTTTGCAAGAAAAATTTAAAAGTGAACCTAACTATTCCTAAACCATTAAATAAACTAAATAATAGTGCATAAATAAAAATAAATATAAATACATATTTAAAAAAATTTAAAATTGTCTAAATTTACTGTAAATTTTCCTCTATCCTAATCTATAGAATCTATATTGCCCTCAATGTAACAAATGTAAATTAAAGAAAAAGATAAATAAAAAAATTACCCATTTACTTTTATTCAATGTGATTGCTAAAGTGGTGTGATTCATTGATCATCTCAAACAAATTGTTGCGTACTTCTTTTACATCAAATTTCAACAAATAGTTATATATATTAGTTATGAAAAATAAATATGGGATCATAAAAACGGAAATAAAATAAACAAAAATAAATTACAAAAAATACAAAATAAAATGAAAATACTAAATCAAAAATAAGATAAAACAAAAGTCAGAGCTTAGTTCTCCAAGTCATCCAGTTCCTTTTCAAATCAAATAGCATTTGTATAAGTCTTACTTGAAACACATATTTTGGGATTTTTAGTTTAAAAATCCATTACAACAAAAATAGACTCCAATGTATTCAAATAGGGACTCATATGCATATATGTTTTCTTTCAATCCAATTATATCCTAAGAGCCCGATGCTCCAACAAGCACGAAAATTATGCCACAACTTGGATTGTTTATTCTAAACAACAAATAACAAAATAACAAAAGAAAATAATAAATAATAAAATAATTAAAAAGAAACACGTAAAAGAAAATAATAATAAAATATTAAAAATAAATTAACATAAACAAAGGAAAAAACATAGTATGTAAATACAATAGATATGATACAAATAATTTAATAAACAATAATATAAGTTAAATAAATTATTACAATATATAACATATGATAAAAACATTAATACAAGTCAAATACATTAGTAAATTGTATTATATAAATTATTACATAGAAATAAAAAATAAATATGGTTAACAAAAATAAAATAAAATAAGTTAATGTTAGTAAATGAATATAAATAAATAAAGAAAATAAAATAAAATAAACAAAGTTCAAATAAAAATTAAATTTTGTAACAATAATTCTTAAAAGAAAATTCTAAAAAGATATTAAGTTAATACATAAATATCTAAGTTAACTTAAAAAAATAGTTAGAAAATAAAAATAAACTAAGATATTTTAAATGTTTATATTTATTAATATCTAAAGTCAACTAATAGCTAAGAGATTATTTTAAATAAAATAAAATCTTAAATTTTTCAAATGTTTTAAGATTTATATTTTTTTGAAAATTTTAAAATTTAAATTATCCAAAGTCAATTAATAACCTAGATATTTTAAGATTTTAATTTTTTTAAAATATTTTAAGCTTAACTGTTAAATGAAATATTTATGTATTATTATTTCTTTAAAATTTTAAATTTAAAATATCTAAAGGCATTTAAAAATTTAAATATTTTTAGATTTAAATTTAAAAAAATCAACAAATGAATGACAAATTAACTTTTAGATGTTTCAAAAATATTATTTTATTTAAATAAATAAAAACCATAAATATATCTAACACAAAATGTTTTTAAGATTTTTGATAATAAAATTTTCGAAAAGTTGTTCCTCCTCAACAAAAGTGCCAAAAACTTCATGTATAAATTTTGTATTTGATAATGAAAGTTTCTAGTTATGGCTCAAATTAGCTTAGGGTGAATAGATAAAATTTTCATAGATAGCGAGACATACAATCATATATAAATAAAGTAATACATAAGATTTTTAGGTGGAAACAAAGTTATAACAATCACTTAAGGAGAAAACTGCTAGTACATTAGTCCATCAGACTACCTAGCTATCCAGTATTAAAATATGTTCGATTTTAAGGCTAGGAATCAAACTACACACCTAAATAATCCCTCTAAGTAACCAACTTACAAGCCTTTACTTTCTTCCATAGTCCCGATAAGAAAGGTGCTTGGATCCGGACCAACGTTCCGATAAAATTGAGTCACATGAGTTATCAAACTTGTTCAGTAGACACCTAAACCTAAGTGCAAAGTATGTCCAAGAGTGGATTAAATAATGGAAAACCCTTGTTAGTTGATTTACTAGAATAATAGATAAATCAAAATAACTAACAACTTTAGAAGAGATGTTTAAGCATAATAACTCAAATATTGTAAGCTTGTCAATCAATCAAACATAACCACAAAATATTTGATAAATTAACTAATGAAAAAAGCCTAACATAAAGTTTTTGCAAAAATATTTAGAGTTAGAATGTAAAAAATTGATTCAAGTGTGGTTCATTAAAATATAGAGCATTGGGTTCTTTACATAGGGAAGTTTGAGACCCTAATGCTAGGTTAATGTCCAATAACAATTCTATTCATTAAACAATTCATAGAGTAGTAAATAATAGGAACAAAAGAATAATTGAAATGTTTGACTTGAGTAAAAATCAAGTTAAAGTTGAAATGTTTTTATCTAGATCAACCTAGATCGATCTAGGGTAATAAAAAATAAATTCTAAAATAGGTAGATTGATCTACTTAATTTTACATTGATCTAGTGCTGGACCGATCAAACATTAATATCGTGATTGATCTACCTCAATTGAAAATTAATTAGGGACTTTTTAATAAAAGTAGATCAATTCTTGATCGATCTCAACTTATCTCGATCCATTGAGTGATCTATATGCAAAATATTTTTACATGTCCAATATGAAATATAACATGCAAAAAAATGAATATATACCTGATATGTGTTCATTGGAGTTGATAGTTTCTTTGGCTTGAAAATTATTGTTAAAAGACTCACCTAAAAACTAAAATTACATTTGGATGTCTTGTTTATGAATATTGCCAATGCCCATAAACCTTACAATCTCTCCCTTTTGCACACTCATGTGACAAAACTTCTCTCTCACTATATAACACTCATAGGAAAAACATTTACATAATGGAACTATCCTATGATCTAGTGAAACCATATTTTCTTGAATCTCGACAGCTTATGTTTACACTGAAAAGGCAAAAACATAAACAACCAAACAACTTGTCCTGAAAGACTCATTATTCATTAGTTTAGTAAATATAAAAATAGAAGACAAATAATATTCATAAGAATGAATAATCAATGTATCGTGATTAAAAACACAACTCTTCTTAGGTGTAATAACTTCAAAAAAATATTTTCAAAGTCGTTTTCTCCTAAAATAGTTCTCCACTATTTATAGATTTTTCAATTAAGGTTCTAATATTTCTCCCCCATTTTGTCATACAAATAAATAACTCAAAACAAATACAAGCATGAATGTTGCATTTTCATTTAAGATGAATGTGAAATCTAAAAGTAAATTCAAGAAAATAAGCAATATTTAAAGATATATTTTTCAAGAAAATAATAACATTAAAAAAAATACTCCCCCTAAGTCCTATATATATCTATCCAAAATTTTCATATAAACAATTAAAATAAATAAAAATCAGACAAAATTTTAAAAATTACTTTTTTTAAATCAAGGTAGTAGATTTATTTAAACATTAACTTCATTTAAATAAATTATTCTTTAACAAAATTGAATTATTCATAGTATGCATAATTATTTTAATAAAGTGCACATGCATTCTCCAACACATATGATGACATAGTGACGATTTCTCAAAATATTAAAAATATTAAAATTGCAACAATATATCAATTATTCCTTTCATGATTAGAATGATAGACTTAAAGGAAAAGAGGATCGCCTATAATGAATGAATTGAAATTGAATTCAAAATTGCACAAAATAAAATTTTACTAACCACTTAATTAATTGTTTTTTAGTTCCCTCTCCTTATTTATGATCATTTTTTATATAAGGAATTGGTTATTTACTTTTCTTTTTGTATAACTATTAATGACTCTTTCTTTTTGTGCATGAAAAAAGTTTTTTTTATCTATTTTCTCTACAGTAGCATTTTAGAAAGTGAAAGATAGAATTCAAATAAAATTTTTACATGAGGGTTATATCAATCCTTAAAACCTCACATAATTGATTATAAACTTTAAGTACAACATACTTATATGTCTAGTGAGTGAGTGTGTGAGTTCTTTATTAATATTGATCACCAGATGTAAGGAAAATATAAATACAGAAACCAAGATTCTCAATTACGCAATGAATAATTAATCAAAATAAATTAGGTTATGTAAAATACTTATTTTCATGATCCACAATAATATTTGAAGTTTATTTCATTGTTGGAATAATTATTCTCCCATGAATTCGTTTTTAACCAACAAATTTTAAATAAGATAAAAAAAATTAAGAATAAAAAAACTAAATTCAAACATAGAAATAAACAATTGAAATAGGCAAACTAACATGCTCACCTAGGGTCAATCAACCAAAAACTTAAAATTCTTAGCTGAAAGAGAAAGAAGGTTAGTTGTTCAAAGAAACACAATCTTTCCTAGCATAAATTCTCTTGAATTTTGGTAATATTAATTACGTTAGAGGCATCAAACAGTTCCACTTGAAGTATACTATTTAGGGGCATCTCATCTCTTTTTCAAATATCACAT
The DNA here is from genome assembly GCA_037013495.1 of Hippophae tibetana. Taxonomy (NCBI): domain Eukaryota; kingdom Viridiplantae; phylum Streptophyta; class Magnoliopsida; order Rosales; family Elaeagnaceae; genus Hippophae; species Hippophae tibetana. The sequence continues at coordinate 41,929,972 of CM072802.1, read as the reverse complement.
ATCCTTTGGCATCCGTTACACTTCTTTACATAAATGTAAGCATCTTTAAATAGTGTGGGTCAAAGTAACCAAATTGAAGTACCTTAGCTACATTTTTTGTGCTCCCAAAGTTACCTCTATAGTTTGATTTGTGGCAATGGTAAATAATACTTCCAACTTTATCATATGGGACACACCTTCTCTAAATACCATCACTGCATTATTTATAGAGATAAGGCTCATCCCAAAAATACTATTTAATATTATGGAAGAATTTCATTTTTTGTTGACATGTAAGATCTGATGAAAGAATGTTGGCAACTAGGAAGATTGTAATTTCTGCATGTAATGGGAATTTTATTTGAGCTATTGAAAAAAATTTCTCATCTAGACATTCATCAAATATGTTCCCAAAAACCAAAAAAATCGTCCATGAAAATCTATAGATGTTTTTCCACCATTTTTTGAAAATAACCATCATGCATCATTAAAATGTTACAGGTCATTGCACAATCCAAACAACATTCTCTTAAAAGTAAAAGTACCATAAAGACATGTGAAGGTGGTCTTTTCTTGGTCTTTAGGTGCCATGACAATTTAGTTATGATAAGAGTATCCATTTAGAAGGTAAAAGAGAGAATCCCCAATTAATCTGTCAAGCATTTGATTGATGAATAGGATAAGGAAATGGTCCTTCCCTATAGCTTTATTCACTTTACAAAAATTGATACATACTCTCTATCACGTGACAGTCCTAATAGGTGTTAACTCATTTGACTCATTTTCCACAATACTACAAAATGGAGCAATTAAGTGGGGATTTAAAGTCATTGTATGTGTCAACCGATGCTACACATAGGATTTTAAGTCGGTTGTACATGTCAACCGACTTAAGCCACATGTAGCATCGGTTGACACGTAGAACCGACTTAAAATCCTATGTGTAGCATCCGTTCTACATGTCAACCAATGCTACTATTTTATTTTTCTTTTATTTTTTAAGTCAGTAGACACATAAAACCAATGCTACAAGTAGGATTTTAAGTCACTTCTATGTCTCAACCGACTTAAGCCATGTGTAGTTTCGGTTGACATGTAGAACCAACTTAAAATCCTTCATGTAGCATCAGTTTTATGTGTCAACCGACTTAAAAAATTAAAGAAAATCAAATAGTAGCATCAATTGACATGTAGAACCGACGCTACATGCAGGAGTTTAAGTCGGTTTTACATGTCAACCAATACTACACACATTTTTCTTTTCATTTTCTCTTCTTTCTACCCCATTTTTTAGCATAACATATTTTCCAGCTGCTCTAATCCTAAAACGATGACTCCTTCCTCCACTCTTTCACATTTTTCGGCCACCTCCAACCACCAATTCTAGTATCGTTTAGTAGGTTTTCTTCCTCTCTAATTTCTCTTCTAGATCTCCTATTTTTTTAGCATAATACTAAAAAAAATATACCCATTTTCTCACTTACAAAACACCTTTTTTTTCTTCATTTCCTTTATTTTGTCACTTTATTTACTCTTGTAAGTATTTATATCAATTATTGTATACTTATTATTCATATTTCTTTATTTGTTTTGTATATTATCTGTTATTATTTATTTGTATAATTTTTTATGTTACGTAGGTTTTGTATTTTTATTCAAGCCTAGAAGAGAAGAAGATATATTTATTCATTTATTTATTTTAATAATTTTATGTATTTAGGTGTTTGATATATATTAATTTATTTTAAACAATTAATTTTTGAAAATTATTTACATGTACATATATATATATAATATAAGATATATTTTTATATGTATATAAGGTATAATGGGTTTATTAATATTTATTATTATATATATGTATAAAATTTGTATTCTTATTAATTACACGCATTTATATAAAAATATTATCATATATTGTATATTGTTAATATTATATATTTTTTATGTTTGATTTTTATGCATTTATTTTTATATGATGTTTTGATAGATATTTTAATAATTAGGTAATTCATATAAAATAATATCTAAAATATATTGCTTGTAGATATAATAATAATGTAATTTAAGTTAAATATATATATGTATGTATTTTATGTAAATTATTTTTTTGTAATAAATTTAATTCTCAAGTAATTAATTAATATTTAATTTTTCAATTAGTTGTAGTATTTAAACTCTTTTAAATAGATTTTGGTTTTTTCTGCTATTATGTGATCAAATACAGGTTTTGAGGATGGTAGAAAATAAGTAAAACGTGTAAAAAAATATAGAATTTAAAATTGGTTCAACACGTGACTCAACTTTAAATTCTATATTTTTTTACACATTTTACTTATTTTCTACTATCCTCAGAACCTGTTTGGTTCACATGTTGAACCAACTTTAAATTAATTTAAAGTCAGTTATTAACTCACTTTAATAGTCTCTTTTGGCGTAGTGAATGCATGCACACTTGATATGAATTGTATGAACCCAATGGTAAAAATTAGTTTCCATGACTAGAATAAGGAATATAACATGTTCGTTAAGATACATCAATCATGTCATATGTTTCTTAGTTTTGATTAGATTGATTCAAATTTTTACGCACATAATCATGATTGATTTTTGGGTCCTAATTGAGAGAAAATATGAGGTGAGTTATATGAGTTAATGAGATCTACCATATGTTAGAATCTACATCATCATTCCTTGAGATGAAATTCTAAATAGTATTTAGCATAAGAATTGATTTAAGCCTCATTTGGATTGATTGAACCTTTCAAGCTAACCATTGTTAATATCTTTTGTCATCCATTTGAGGCCAATTAATAACCTTTCATATCTTTAAGCCACATTTTATGCTTAACCAATAAGTATTACCATTACCTTTGCACCTTTATCTTATACAAAAAGAAAATGCAATCATTTGCTATACTATAGAGTGAGGCTAACTGTATTGCATCCTATTTGAAAAAAAACTCACAACACAATGACCCCTTTCTAAACAAAAAGAAAAATATAAGTTTGGAAATGTTGTGAAGTTACAAGAAGATGTAAAATAAAAGGATATGAAAAGAATGATAAGATATAATACACTAGAAAAAAGCATGTAAAAATTCAATTATAGTTAAATATTACATGATGGATAAAAAGAAAGCTTAGGTGTGGAAAAAGTCTAAATTTCTTCATCTATCTACCTCCACCTAAGCTTTACATTACAAGATTCTATAGCCCTTATTGATTATTAGGTAAGTGCAAATTTATATTATTAGATAGGGATGTGAAAAATAGACTTATGAGACATGTTCTAAGATTTAATTGATTAGCATGCTTATATAGGTTAATTTCATAAGTGCACTGGATGAATTCATGTACAATACACATACATATGAATAAATTCATCAAAAACTATACATATCTTTGTTTTGATAGAAAATTGAATGATGGATATGTGAACCTCCTTGTATTATACAATTTTCAAAGAAGATAGTTTTCACTAAATGTGCATGTGTATATATATATATATATGAATATATTACCCCTGTTAGTTTATCTAGTTAGACTTTGCCTTACTTGAGGGCAAGCAAAGAGTTAAGTTTGGGGTTGTGAAATTATATGAATGTAATGTCAGTAGTGCATTTTTATGCTTACTATTTGTTCATTTTACTCAATAAGTAGTACTTATGGGATTAAAAATATTAAAATATGAATTTTCTAGTGAAAGGGAATGAAAAAATATTTTTCCAAAATTGTTTATAATATTTTGGAATTTTTTTATGAATTTTGTGAAGCAGTGCCAATCATATAAAGACACATGGATGTCATGAAAGCAAAAAGGAGCTAATCAGAGAATGTCGTGTGTACCAATTGATCAATCATTTCCATATGGATACAACATAAGAAAATGGGAGCGAATTGAAGCTCGTCGTGTGTACCAACCAGTGTAGATATTTCCATGTGCTACCATGGTGTTCACCCCGAGTTTTACTAAGTAGTCAACGAGAATGCCACATATTGTCATGGGATTTTCCCATTCGATCCACAGTGAATTAACAAATCATAGTGTGCTACCTATTACTAACTCAGTTTGGGATGACCAGAACCCATCCATCTCACCATGCATCGCATGCTGATTTGTCCCATGTCCTTCACCTATCACGTGTCATGATCCCATATGATAACATTGTTTAATTTTCCTTTTTCATCTCAACCTTTGATTTGAAGCTAATCTGATTGTCCATATTTAATCTTAGCCTAATTTAACACCCTAATTTGCAGCAAAAACCCTTACAGTCAAATTTTCAATTTTTTAATCACTTTTTTGTGCTAAAAAGAGAAAGATAAGTTCAAAAAGAGATACAATTTTAGTGAAAATTCAAGAGGAGATTGGTGCTACAATTCAAGAGATTGATTGCATTTAATATTCTTCCCCTTTCATTATTAATTTGTATGTCTTCCTCATTGAAAAATATGAGATTGTGAAAATCTAATATTTTTACCTAACTCTAATTTCAATCCAATTATATAATTTCATTTCATTTTTATACTATTAATTGTTTAGCCTCAATTGATCCATATAGGCCATTAAAGAAATTTAAGAGAATTATTTAATGTGTCTTAATTAAATTACATGAATCATTCCTAGGCAAAGAAATATGATTCTTATTTATGTGATCTATAATTGATAAACTTAATGAGTAGTATGCACCAACCTAGTTAACACAAAACCCCCGGTCCACTAGATGACCAAACTATCCACTATGAATATATAAGGTCTAACTACAAGGTCAAGTATTATACTACCCTCCCAATATTAAGCCCCAAAATAATCTACTTATAAGCCACTACTTTCATTACAGCTTCTACAAGAAAGCTCTTTGGATCTAGACCAACATTTTGACAACTTGTGTCACACAAGCAATCAAACTCGTTCTACTTGTACCTAAAACATTAACACAATAAAATTAGTGTAAATGTGAGTTCTAGAGGAGATTCAATAATTAATAAAATTAAATAGATGATTTAATAAATATATTAGAAAAATTGAAACCAACTAGGAACTCTAAAACAATCAGTTTAAAGCACAATATCACAAATATTGTTGGCTTTTTAATCCATCAAACACAACCACAAATATTTGATAAATTAACTCAATGAAAAGTCTAGTTGAATAGTTTTTTGAAAAACAATATGAGAGAGATTAAGATGAAGAGAAGAATGCTCTTGTGTGGTTGATTAAAGTTGCATTCTTAGGTTTGTATATAGAATATTTTGAACCATTGGGTCAAAGTATGATTACTATATTGTCCATAAAATCAGTTAAAAGTGTTTTAAAGAAAATAAAAATATAGTAAAAAACCAATTCAATTCGAGTTAGAAGTAGGTTTTAAAATCAAAGCCTTGGTTGCTCAATCGATCTAACATCCTAAATCAATCAAGTACATAGTTCAATCGATTGAATGGCCTTATCGAATAATCCAATCAATTCTCAATCAATCCAATGTAATAATTAATTCTAAACTAAGCCCAGCCGATCTAACTAATAAATCTATCGATATAGTGCTTAGTTGATCAACTATTAAATACTAAATCGATCTAATCAATTAAATAATAATTCATGCCGTTTAAATGGAGTAGATGAATTCTTGATTGATCTAAACATGTATCAATCGATCAAGTAGCTTAGTCTCAAAATTTTCCCACATGTCTAATATGAAATCTAATTGCATAAAAATAGAGATATACCTTAATTGTGATTGTTAGAGCTCGATAGTTTCTTCAGCTTGAAAATATTCTTGAAAGACATACCTAGAAACTAAAATTACATTTTATGTTTTGTTCACAAATATCACCAACACTCAAATAGACCTTACATATTATTTTGAGGTAGGCTCTTACTGTGCTTCTTATAGCTCACCATGTTTTCCTTTTCCCAATAGATTAGGTTTTGGTAAGAGCAATTTGTGTTGTGACATCGAAAAAGAAGTATAATATAGGTTTTACTTTTACCTTGTTTATTTCATTTTGTATCACGTATTTTGGAGACATGATATAAAAATAATTTATCTTTCAATATCTTTCTTGTGTCAATATATTTTTAGAATTTAAATAGTTTTTGATAAATTTGGGTTTGAATAGCGATATCCCAAATTCATTGAAAATTTTATTAAAAGTAAATTAAAATTTTCTTAAAATTATTATTTAAAAATACTTGTCATTTCTATCTAATATACCCATTTTGGGGGAAGGGGTGATAGTTTAGTATCAAAGCATAGTTTTGATCTCTCAAAAAAAATATTAAGTCATAACTCTTGTAATATTTTTGAATTATTTTTGTTTCAACATGGTTCCAAGATGAAGAATGGCTAGGAATCAGTCCGAACAGAATGCAAGTGAAAATCATGGTGTGGAGAGGTTGATTGCTAGTGGGACTCTATGAGCAAAGAAAGAAACATAGAAGCAATCATGTGGGAAGAATTGACAAATTCTATGAGAGATTTTTCAACGAGATTGTAAAATCAAACAAAGTGGTTGAGTTTATGACCCTTAAGCAAGAAGACGTGACCATCGCTCAATGAAAACAAGAACGCCAACTTTCTAGATAAACAAGAATGTGTAATATGTGTGATCAAACCAAAATGTGTCCTAAGTGTGAGTGAGATATTGAGCCATCAGTGATTAACCATACAAAAGGACTTACATATACATCAAATAAATATAGACTTCGTGTTTTCCTCACTATAATGTCAATACCAACATCCAAGACTATATTATGTTCATTTTATATATACTTTCGAGATAACCATTGTAATATTGTAGACAATTTCAAACTTTTCTAAAAGCGATCTCAATTCTATTGGGTTGAATATAAAGTAGTAATTTTTTATAAGATTACTCTATAAGAAAAGTAACTTTTATAACTTTATTTAATTTTTATTATTTATTCATTTTTAAATATATTGTTTATATTTTATAAAAAGAATTTATTGTAACTCATCAATTCTTATAAATATATCAAATTTAGATTTTTTTAAAATATTTAAAGACTTATTTTTATGTTTTGTCATAGGCCACAAAAGCCTATAACTACTCGTTGTTATGAATAGAATTAAATAATAAGTGTGCATGCATTCACTACGCCATGGTTGTACAATTCTATGAAAAGTAGGCTCACATTTCATCAATCGATGTTCCATCAATATAAGGATATGTAAGGTTTTTCAAGAATTTATTTATGTATGTTGAACTTGATATCTTCCAATACACTCATGAAATAAACCTATATGAACATATTAGTCAATTCAATCTTAGAACAAATCTCATAAGTCAATTTTTCACATCTCTCTCCACTAATATAAATATACACTTAGCTTATAATGTAAGGCTTAGGTGGGGGTTGATGAATGAAGAAATTTAGGCTCTTTCCATACCTTAACTTCTTTTGTACTCATCATGCACATTTTAACTACAATGGAACTTTTATTTGACATTTTAGTGCACCCTATCTTATCATTTTTTTCATAATATTTTATTCCACATCTATTTTTTTAACTCCACAATAACCTTAAACTTATTTTCAATTTTATTTTATTTTTTTAGTGGGATAATTGTGTTGTGAGTATTTTTTCCATAGGGTGCATTACATTTCATCTTACTCTATAGCATAACACATGATTGCATTTTTTTCTTTTCATACAAGCTAATGATGCAAAGGTAAAGCTAATGCTTATGGATTAGGCACAAAATGTGGCTTAACGATATGAAAAGCTCTTAATTAGGTTTAAATGGATGACTATAAACATTATCAATGGTTAGCATGAAAGACTCAATCAATCCAAATAAGGCCTAAATCATTTCTTATTCTAAATACTATTTAGAATTTTTCCTCAAGGGATGATCAAATAGATTATAAAATCTAGTAGATCCCATCAACTCATATAACTCACCACAAATTTTCTCTCAATAAGAACACCAAAATCAATCATTAACATATGCATAAAATATTTGAATCAATCCAATCAAAACTAGCAAGAATATCATATAATTAATGTAAGTATCTTAACGAGCATGTTACATTACTTATCCTACTTATGACAAAAAAAAATTATCATTGGGTTCATATGTTCCATATCAAGCATGCATGTAGTTGGTTTCCATGTATTTATCAATTTTGACCCAAATTACGATTAAAAACATCCTAAAACTAAAAATGAAATAAAAATCTTTTCAAAAAACAAATGTGTACTAAATACTAAGGTAGAGAATAAAGTTCCCTTTCCCAAACATAAGTTGTATATTGTCCCCAATGTGCACATATAAATATGAAAATGTAAAATGAAATAAAACACCCTTCTTCTTGGCACACCACATTTGTCTTTGAAATGCTCAATCTTGCTGCGCCACTACTCTCCACATTTATTCACCTATAAAACAAAAAAAATAAAAATATGAATAAAATAATGTTGGGTTGCCTCCCAACCAGTGTCACGTTTAACATTCTTGACTAGATAATCATACTAAATTCTAAGGTATATTCCTCTGTGTCCATTTTCTATTATGTTTTCCCAAACATAGTTTGGGTCTTGAATTGTTCATAATACTTAATGCTTCGATTTAAAAACATAGTGCTCAATTATCTTATCATGTCATATTGGTTTTTTGTACTTTTTTGGTATTCTTGTAAGCACTCCATTATAGCTCATCTAATTTATGTATTTGTAGCATCTTTTTCACCTCTCTATTAGACTCTTCCATTTGCACATTTTATTAGAGATGGTAGGGTAAATGTGTGAGGTCTAAACTTGGTGGCCCTTCAATAGATGGTTTATGCTAAGATCCTATCTCAAAACTCTCCATAGCCACATTAAGTATACACACTAGAGGTGTAGCCTTCAAATAGTTCGCACAATCCACAATATCAATAATAAATTCAAAACTTTCAAAATTAAAATTTATTGAGTTGTTTCTTAGTGAGTTTGCTTCATTATTCATGGTATCATGTGTAATACTGTTAAGTGTGGGCAACTCAATAGATTTTTTTAAAATTATCATAATGATCAGTGACATTAATCCTAAAGCATTCATCAACATTATCAATATAAGCAAGTTTAGATGCTTTGAAATCTTTAAATATCACTTGTTTATCTTTCACTTTCATTGTAAGCTCACCTTTTGGTATATTAATGAGTTATCTTCCAATTGTTAAGGATGGAAAACCAAGTATGATAGCGATGTTATGGTCCTCTTCCATGTCTAGTACAATGAAAAATCCACCAGAAAGATGAACTTGTCTACTTTTACTAGCACATCTTCTAACATACACCAGGGTTGCCTAATTGATCTATCTACCATTTGTAATGTTACTGAAATGGTTTTTTCTTTACCAATCCCAAATCTTTCAAAGACTGATAATGGCATAAGATTAATGCTTGAAACCAAGTCACATAACACTTACTTAAAGTGGATGTTAGCAATAATGTAAGGAATGTCAAAACTATCTTGATCTTTTTTATTTTTCTAGCAAGGATGGCACTAAAACCTTCAATCAAGGTTATTTTTTCATTATCTCTGAGCCATATTTTCTTAGATAGGATGTCCTTCAAAAATTCGGCATAAAAGGCCTTTATTCAAGTGCATTTGCAAATGGTATATTTATGTACAGCTTCTTGAATACATCTCAAAATTTTAAAAACTTCATGCTAAATTTTACTTTTGCAGTCTTTGAGGGAAAGGAATAGTGGGTTTGTAGAGGTTTCTTTTCTTTGGCTGAATTATTTCCTTTCTAGTGTTCTATTAATCCATTTGTTCCTCCTCATCCTTTTTAGCTTTCTGTTCCTTCTCATACTTTTGATTCTTATGTTCCTTCTCTAAATTTTTACCACTCCTTAAGGTTAGGAGCATTACTCAAGGATATGGTATTGCAATGCTCCTAACCTTCTCTTCTTGGATTTATAACTATGTCACTTGGAAGGTTACCTTGAAGCCTTTGACTTATACCTAAGAAAATTACCCTATTCGGATCTCTAAATTTCAAATTGAAGTCCCTTGAATGGACATTTTTGTATTTACAGACTGGATGTAGTCTTTCATCATCGCCATTGAAGCATTTGTATTGCCCTCAGTAGGTGGCTTCTTCTCTTAGGCTTGTGATTGTTGTGGTTATTTAAAACCAGGTGATGGAAATGATTGATGGTTGAATTGATTACCACCTTGATTTTTGTTATTATTCCAAGAGAAATTTGGATGTTGTCTCCATCCTAGGTTATATGTGCTTAAGTATGGATTATTGTTTCGGTTCACATTACCCATATAGAATGCTAATTCAGGATTATTTGGAAAATTATCAAACAAATGAGGTCCCCTACAAAAGACATAGGACACTTCTGAATCTTAGACCTAGTTTATAATCCTTGGCAAGTTTTGAGTCTTCAAAAGATTCACCAAAGATGACACTTGAGTTGTAAGTGTCGTTATATAATTTACCTCATACACTCCAGGTACTCTAGTTGTGGCTACCATTCTATCCACTGGCCATTGATAATTATTGCTAGTCATTTTCTCAAATAAATCATAAGCTTGATTGTAAGATTTATGTAACATAGCTCCATTAGTGAATGCATCAATAATGGTTCTTGCTTGAGCATTGAGACTATTGTACAAAGTCTCCATTTGGATCCAATGAGGGATACCATTGTGAGGAAACTTTCTTAGAAATTCTTTGAATATTTCTAATGCTTCATATAAATATTCTCCTTCATATTGTTGGCTAGAGGAAATGTCATTCCTAAGCATGGCATTCTTTGATGGTGGAAAATATTTTATCAAGAATTTCTCTACCAAATCATTCTAAGCTATAATAGAATTAGGTGGAAAAGAGTTTAGCCAAGCTCAAGCATTGTCTTGCAAAGAATAAGGAAATAATGTATGCCTAAATGCCCCCTCGATCACACCATTAAATTTGAATGAATCTCTAACTTCAATAAATAATTTGAGATGTAGATGAGGATCCTTTATTGGTAATATTTTGAATTGTCCAATTGTTTGTAGCATTTGAAACATCATTGGCATTAGTTCAAATTGATTAACTTGAATGTTTAGCCTTGTAATACTTGGATTAAATCCTTCCAACATAGGTATTGCATATTCATTCATAGCTCAATCCATATCTACCATTAAAAATATCTAGCTGTTCAAAATTACCTCATTATTGTTTATTTCTAATGGATTAGCCATTTCTTCCACTTGGGTGAAAACTTATTCTTTTCTTATTAATCTAAGTGTACACCCAATTTCGGGATCTAAAAGAAAAATGTATCCATTACAGACTCTACTCACACAATAGACTCAAATGTATTTCTATTAGTACTAAAAGAGGTGTCAAAATTAAAAATAAATAAATTGAAATTATGACAAATAAATAAAAATATATAATTAAAATAAATTAATAAAAAATTAATAACTAAATGACTATATAAATGAAAACTAAAATTACGAAAAACAAATAAAGAAAAATAACTATAATTAAATTAAATAAAAATTAATTTTAATGTTTATAATTCCTAACAATAGTGTCAAAAACTTTATCATCACGAATTATGTGCATTAAATAAGTAAGTATATGTATCACAATAAGTAATATAATGATAAGAAAATATTGTTCCTATGAAGATTATTTTATTAGAAACTAATTTTTGAAATTAAAAAATAAAATCATTTTTTTTTGTGTTTTAATGATCTAAGAAATTAAAATTAAAAGAACTAAAAATAAATAGTAGTAATTAATTAACTCAGAATTGGCAGTTAAGAATATATATGAGAAAATTAATCACACACTCATGTCAATTAAATTGCATACTACTTATTAAGTTCATAAATTATGAATCATATATATAAGAATCATAAATCTCTACATATAAACTATACATGTTGTTTAATTAAGACAAATAATGAAATAATTCTCTCAAATCTATTTAATTGTCTTTATATATCAATTGTTGTTCAAACAATTAAAAACATAAAAATTAAATTAAATAATATAATATAATTAAATTGAAATCAGAATTGAGATAAAATATTAGATCATCACATGTAGAAAATTAGATTCATAACACCCCTAAATTAATAAAATAGCTAGACATAATTTTGTTCATAAAGCTTATATATTTCATAAAGAAAGACATAAAAATTGATAAATAAAGGAGACAAAAGAATAAATAAGCACACTGATTCAATTCACTGAAGTGCGTTGTGATTCACAATTATGGATTGAATGGAATCCAGTAGGAAGAATGAATGAATTAGGTAATGACACATGGAATCCCCATTGATCATGCGGTGAAACTCAAAACTATGGCCTTAACAAAATGTAGCAAAACCTACGTCACCCAATGTATGTGGCATGGTGCGATTGGCCCTCTTCGCTCATGTGACATCCACATGGCATACTTGGCTAGCTCCCTTGCTTACATGGCATCGATATGGCATTTTTTTTATTGTTCCTACTTCAAATAATTCATAAAAAATCCAAAAAAATCCAAAACATTCCCAAAAACATGATTTCAACCTTTTTCACTAGAAATTTTATATTTTAATATGTTTAACCCCAAAAGTACTACTTATTGAATAAAATAAGTAAATATTAAACAGAAAATTGTGTTGTTGACTCTACTTTCATATAGTCAACACTCACTAATATAGAAATAAGAAAACCTTTTAGTTTTCACTTATATAAAATCATATAATGTAATTAAACCTACATTTATTTCATATTTAGTCAATATGTTTTCCTTGTACAAACCAATCTCTTGGCTTTCCAAAAACAATTTTCTTTCCAACTTCAACCAAAACATTTTTTTCCTTAAAATATTTGTAGATTTTGAGCCATTTTCCTAAAAAAACTCTACGATGGCTCAAAAGCTACCAACATTAAACACTATATCAGGTTCACACACGTATTTACTGCAGCCCATTTATGGGTAAGGTGCACCCACTACTTCATCTTTAACCAAAGATAATTTTATTTGTGATTGCTCCATCTTAAGAGCAGTCATTTAAAACAATACTATTGTGACCAAAAATTGTAGCCTTTTCATTAAAATTTACTTGTTTATCATTTCAAGTTTAACTTGTCACCAATATTAAGCTTACCCTTAAAGGTATATTCAATTTTATCTTTAATCGAATCCCTAATCAATTTGTACAAGTTATTTCTCCATTTTTCTTTTATAATAACCATGGAACCTTTACCAACCTCCATAAATTTGTTCCTTGGAGAAGAATTATAACCCAAGGTATCCAACCTACTCACCTAAACCAAATTCTTCTTTAAGTTGGGTACATATCTTATCACCTAATATCCAGACAACTCCATCAAACATTTTCACCTTTACAATAGCCATACCAATTACCTTGCTTCTACAACCATGATGGAAACTACAATTTCACCTATAAAGAGATATAGAATGAATTCAAATAAAATATTTGTCTAAACAATTTTTGATGTACTTAATTTTTGGTTTATTTTATATAAAATGCTTGGACTTTTTTTCCTCTACATAAAGTACCCAAATACTTATTTCAATCATACATAATTCATTATTTGTGATTAAGTTAGCCAATGAGTGTTAATTAGATGACATAACAACTAATTATCTGACATGACATACTTAACTATTATTAATTAGCTCATAAGGTTTATGTGAGTATCGATGATATTCATGAATAAAACATGCAAGTGTAATTTTAGTTTCTATGTGTTTCTTGGAAGAATAATTTTCAAGTCAAAGAAACTATCAAGCCTCAATGATCACATCTCAAGTACATCTCTATTCCCCTGCAAGTTATATTTCATATTAGACACATAGGGACAATATGAAAATAGGATACTCAATTGTTCAAGTATTGACTATATCAATCGAGCTATATTACCTGTTGAACTAATTATTTATATGAAAAGATCAATTGAGGAATTAATACTCGATTGATCAAGTACTAAATTGATTGAGATTAATGACTTGATCGATCCATGTTTTTGAGAATTAATTAACTGATACACTAGATTGATCGAGAGGACATTCCATCGATCGATCAAGCACTTGTTAGATCGATCAAGAAGTCGGGGCTTTGATTTTAAATATATTTCTAATAAGAATTGGATTCATTTTTTACTATATTTTTCTTATTCCTTAAAAATCATTTAATTGATTTTATGGACAAGATGGTAATTTTACTTTGACCTAAAGTTCTTCAAAATATTCTATAAATATAAACTTGAGCACACAATTGAAAACTAACCACACAAGAGCATTCTTAAGAATTATTATCTTCGTCTTATTATCTCTCTTATTTTGCAAGACCATAATTATTTATGCTTCTTTATTTAGTTAATACATCAAACATTGGTGGTTGTGTTGATTAATTAATATGCCTAATTGGTATGATATTTTGATCATATATTCTTATAACTTCTTATTTATTTTCATTCTTGAATTGTTAGATCAAATAATTGTGTGTGTCATATCATAATTACTTGGTTTGATTATTAATATTTAAAGACTATTTTTATTGAATTTTTGTTTAAACTGACTATTCTAGAATTTTTATTTGTATGCAATTTATCTATTACATTGTTTAGATCAACTAGTTAGGGTTGTTCATTATTGAACCTGCTCTAGGACACACACTTGCACTTTTTCTTATGCTCTAACTTTTTAGGTAACAATGGTGCTAGTTTGATCAACTCGTGGGACTCGAGTTTGTCGGAAGGTTGGTCTGGATCCTAAAACCTTTCTTGTAAAGAATATGACAAAAAGAGTGGCTTGTCAGTAAGTTACTTAGAGCCATTACCTAGGTGGATAGTTTGAGTTCTTGCCTTATAACTAGATACTTACTTTTAGTAGTGGATAATTAGGTGGTCTGGTGGACTGATGATTTTCACTTATATCATTGGTGTGACCTAGGTTGTTTTCACCTAAGAATCTCATGTGTTGATCTTTATTTTTTGAATTACTTTATTTACACGTGATTGTATACTTGGTTTCTTAAAAAAATTAATTTGCCATAATTCTACTGATATCACACTAATTCGATCTGTAAATGAATAAACGATCTTTCATAGTTGACGTGTCACATTTAATTAGCATTAATTAGTTGATGTAGTTGAACTTAATGATAAAAAAAAACTCGTATATAAACAGAATAAAAATATGGGTATCTTTATGTTGAAAAAAAATAGTATTTTTATGAAAATGAGTCAAAATTTGAATTGTTTAGAAAAAAATTTAATCTATTTGCAAATTGATTCCATTTGCACAATCGTTAATTATTACAAACTACGTCCAACTAAGCATCATCCATCGTATTTGAAGATTATTTCTTTGAATCCACTAACTCTCTACCTAGTTTATCATATTTCCTCTACAAATGAAAACAAAAATTTCTATTATGAACAAAATAATCACAAAATTTAACCCATTAAATTTATTTTAAAAAGTTATTATAGAATCAGTCGATGTACATAAATGGTGAAAAGATATAACTTTAATTACATTTTATTTTCAAAATATATAATATTAGTTGTAAAAATGTCCAAATTTTTTAATTAATTATAATTATATTCATAATATATAGATAATGATAAAAACATATCCAAAATTTGATATATTAGATATCATTATTTATATGTCGTAGATATAGTTATAAATTTAAACATATCTAATGTTACATATAATTTGATGGTTATCAATTTACTTTTAGATATAATTATAACTTAAGTAGATATTTTAGGTATATTTATAATTGAGCGGATATGTCTTGGATATGTCTTGGATATTAGTATAATTAACCTAAATATGTAAGTTAACACGAGTTGCAAGTTAGAATTTTTCTTTATTCCTAAAAAGGAATATTGCATTTTTATCATAAAGCCCTATATGCAAAAATTACAACCCCATCAGTTTATGATCTTTTATAATATTTCTAAACTGTTTAAATAAATTTAGAAAAAGATAATAATTCTAAACGATATCATGATATTATTCCCTAATTTAATTAATATATTAGCATTTAGCAAGTTATTTTTTTTTTTAGTTGTGCTTTTTATAATGCCTTTCCCAATCTTCTTGATACGCGAAGGCAAGCTTCCTACAAGTAAAGACTAAATCATTTTTAATTATATCACATAGGCAACAAAATATTTTAAAATGATCGACCCCGTTAAGTAGTGGTTATCCATTGTTCCACACTTCCACAAGAGTTTGTAACCATACCCTTTTTGTTAAACGGTACAAACTTGTATATAGAGTCAAAATTACAAGAAGTAAGGTTGATTAGCTGAACCACTTACCAAAAATGTAAAGGCCTTTTAAACAAATGGATTAAAGTAATTTATTGTATGTATGCCAATTGATCCACATCTATCACGCTAGCTGTAAAGATATAAAAGATCTCATTATAACATTAATTTGCAATACAACTATACAATCAAATATTGACAATAAGTAATATCCTGTGATCAAGCCTTTTCATTTTCTCTTTTATTTATAGGACATATTTGGAGAGCAGATATTTAGACTAAGTATTAAAATTCTCTCTATTGTAATTCTTTCTTTGTCATTTAGTTTTCTAGATTACCATTAAAAAATATATTTATTAGTGTTAGAACCTTGAAGCATCTTGTTAGGTTGGTAGTGTTCGGCCCTACGATCCCAAAATCAGTAACTATAAGATGAAGGGTAAAGGAGATCTCAATTTGTCTATAGTAATTAAATGAAAAGAGAGTGATTAGTTGTAATTCTTTATTATTAGATCTAGTAATTTCAAGATGATATAAGATAAATATCATACTATCTTTTGCATAAGGGATTATATATAAGAAATAGAATAAAACTAATAGCTAAATTAGGATTGAGCTATTATAGCTTTGTAGACATTTATCTATTATAAATAGTCACATATTGTAGATAATTATCTCTTACAGACATCTATTGTTAGTATACATCTATCCTTAATTATCTAAACAATTATCGTTTAACATAATTAAAGGATAACCTTTGGATATTTATCTCTTTAAAATAATTAAAAGATAATTATTAGGCCTATATCCTCTTAGGATAATTATATTGCGCTCACACTTGTATAATGATTAGGTATTTGATGCACCTAACCCATAAGGCTGTTTTCCAATTAGGATCACTCTCTTACTTCAATGTAGGATGTACAAATTGCCCCTAAACTTTTTTCCCCTTGAACTAAAAGGTCTGATGGTAATTTTTATCAATAATTGTGTTAAATGTTTCTTCCAACTATGTTAACAATACTGAGCTTACCCTTTAGTGAATTTGTACCATGGTAGAGGTGTATACTCTAGTTGGATACTGAGACTTTTATTGCACTCAATTCCATTGTGGTAGTCTGGATGCTTGGTATGCGACTTATAAGCTGAGATGTTTCTTCGTGTTAGTCTTATACTATGCATAACCTATGATTAAGGTGCATCCTAGTCACAACTTAACGCGTTTAGCTTCTATTGATCTCCTGATGGTCTGAGCCTTAAGGCACAGTACTGATATTTGGTACACTAAGGACTTTGGAATTTTTAAGTCTAGGAAGCTCAGGCCTAGTCGTATAGTTGTTTCTTATTCACTTCCATTCGTAGGGGTACATTCTCGATGGGATACTAAGGGTTGCTCAATATTAGGGTGTCAAATCTCTCGATCCATGGCCCCTTTTCATGGTCTAAGGTTAATTAACAAGAAATTTGACCAAGTAAAGTTGTTCTCCATGTAGCCTTTATCCCAGATGACATAACCTATGACAAAGGTATGTCCGCATGGTAACTTAATGTCCCCATCTTCTATAGTCTTTTTAATGGTCTCGGTCCTAAGGTGCAATACTCATCTATAGGGTCACTTTTTATTCAATGCCTAAGAATACTAGGTGTATGCCACTAAGGGCACCAGAATTTTGTGGTGGACTTCATGTCCTATTCAATTTTTTGAGTATGGCCATATTAAGCCCGCTTACCTACAAAGATAATTTTATTAGAATAAAAGTGTTACTAAAGCATTATTGGTCCTTCTATCATAGTAGGGTGTTATTTCTAGCTCATGTAGATTCTTGATGAGTGCTTAAAAAACACTAAAATGACTATGATTTAATGTTATTTAATTGATTAAATAGATTTACATTTGTATAATTTTATCATATTTTTATATAAATTTGTCTTTGCGGAATCACGAGTATGTTTATTTTTTTCATATATTTTCGTTCAAAAATAATGTAAAGACTTGAAGAAAAAAATACTGAAGGTAATACATCACAAATATATTGAGAAAATAAATGAGAAAAACTCAAAAATATGGAAAAATTGGAAAAAATGGGTCAAAATGTCCAAAAGCTGAAATCCTAATCGAAGTCGCTCATCCACATCGGCACATACCCAACACACGCTCGCACGTAACTGGCATATGCTCGGCACACCCCAAGTATATTTCCATGCGTACCAGTATACGCCTACGAAGTGTCCCCTGCGTGCCAACCTATGCCTATGTCGTGTCCCGTCCGCACTCCATACACATGCCAACTAGTCCAAATACGTCCAAATTCAAATTTTGAAATATTTTTTGACCTTTTTTGGCCTTTCCCTCACCGATAAAAGGTCCCTTTAGTTTTTATTTTAAAAGTTCTTCTCTTTTTGGGATGAACTAGTTATGTTTTAATAGATTTTTAGTTTTTGATTCAATAAATAGAAATGAAAATCTTTTTTGAATTTTTTTAGCAACTGAATTAGCATCAAAGTGTTGTAAAGACTCTTTTATGGTATAATTTTAAAATGAATTCTTTATAGTTATTTTTTTTATGTTTTATTCTTATATGTTATAATTAATTTTTCTATGATTGAGTTTAACATGGCTGGTTATTTGTAAATATGATATAATAATAACGGTATTATGATTGCAAAATATTAAATAGGTAAAACATTTCTATAAAATAAATTGATTTTGTTTTATTCAAGATTTTATATTAAGGATGTTAGAGAGAAATATATTATTTTTCACTACAAACTTAAATCTGAAAATTAGATTTAAGGTTTAATTATCTGGTCTGATTTAGAGTAATGCTCATTTATTTGTTGATAAAATCATACCGGTAGTTAAAGTGAAGCTTTATTTCAAAAGTTTTTTATAAGAACTATTATTTGAAAATGTATTGATAACATCTTTTGAGTAAAGATTTTAAAACTTGAAAGTTAGTAGTCCGATAATTAAATTCTTAGGTTTAATTTGGATACCTTTAATAAAGTCTAATTAACTAACTACGCCTAAAGTTGTGATTAGATTTTTTTCTATTTTCTTATAAATAAAGGTAAAATTTAATACTTAATTAATTAATAGGTTTCGTCTAAGAATATTAGTTAATTAATATTAAACAAAAGAATTTGGGCCCCACCTAAGTATACTTTCATACAAAAATAGAAAATCAACAAATATCAATTTATATCTTTAACAACCTAAATAATATGACCAAGCATAATTAACTTCATTATTATATCCTTAAATACTCCACTTTTATGAATGATAAAGATTTGCATGATTGTTTATTGAATCCATATCTATATTTATTTTTTATGTTTTTTAGATTAAGAAACAAATAAACCAAAATATCATGACAGGATATTTATGATATAATTTTGTTTTTAAAAGTTTGAATAATAAGTTAAAACCACATATATTCCTTCCTTAGATCGACCTTGGGATTATACTTATCATTTGCTATAAAAGGATTCATGCACTTGTGAGAGTTTTTTAAGTAATAAAACAAAAGTATCTGTAAATAGCTGTGATTTATTTATTTTGAGTTAAAAAAAAATTAAAAACAATATTTCAAATTTTAAAAAAAATTATTTAAATAATGAGTTCTAAACAATAAATAAATAATAAAAAACTAATTAACTTAGATTTTTACTTAACTTAATTAACTTTGACTTTGACTTAACTTAATTGACTTAGTTTTTCACTTAACTTAATTAACTTAGATTTTAATAACATAAAAAGTAAATATCTAAGGGAGTTCTGTCTAGGAGACTAGTTCTTGGAAGCCTTTGTACCATTAGTCTTTCCTGGGAATGTTGCTCTATTTAGGAGGATGGTTTTTAAGGAGGCCTTGCCCTACCATTCTTTTCTGGGAATACTATTGGTTAATACTGATAATGTTATTTAACTTATAGATTATAATAAAAAAAATAAAAATAAAAATTGTTGAAGCCATCTCCAAAATTTAAATATTTTTAATTACAATCTATGATAAAAGGAGGTAGTTTATTTGTTATATCTAGGTACAAATGTGTTTTAAGGCTTTAGTTATTTGACTTGTACCAAAAAGTGGGTTATCTAAAACCAACAATCATGTCCCTAGTTTTAAGTAAATAAAATTTTGAAAATCCATAGGGCATGTCTTAAAAAATATAGGTAGACAACCTTGTCCTACCTGTAGGTTTAATTGAATGAATGGTGTGGGGACATTGAGTTTACTTAAACATAAATCCTCCAAGTTAGCCTTGTTATGGCGTTAAACTAAGCACTAGATAGGAGGCAACCCATCATTTTAGGTAAATTTTTTTATTTATTTTTTTATGTATTTTAGTTTAATTTCATGTAAATAATTTTGGAATTGTTAAAACTTTTTTGAGATTTAAGAAGGTCACAGCAACCTATCTGTGTGAACATTAATGATGAACATGATGGATGCACTTGCATTTCTCCATCACTACTTGCATATTCTGAGCAAATAGGTAACTTTTCCTCTCTTTTCTCTTTATCTTTAATTTACAATTGTTACATTGAGGATAATGTACATTCTAGGTTGGGAGTAATGAAGAGTAACCATACTTAATTTAATTTTTTTTAACAATTTTAGAAACTTTTATGTTCACATTTTCATTTTTAGTGTGTTTGATTTTATTTTCTTTGTGTGGTTTAGTAATTTTAAGAATTTTTGGATTTAAAAACATTTTCTCACAAAAATTGATCATTTCTTTAAATCAAATTTAAGTAAATATTTAAGTCTTTGGTATTCTTAGATTAATTCCTGAAAACATATCATGGAGTTTATGGTAATTAGTTAGTTTTTGTCGTGACTAGTATTTCTTGATAAGGTGTGAAAATTATATTAAACCCAAAATCGGTGTTTAGGAATCAAATAGTGGAAACTATCCTTGTGATAAATATTTTGAACTCATTGTCCTTTATTCTGAGTGATAAATATTATTTTTTTCTACTCTAAACACTTTTCTTATTTTTTTTCAATATTATTAGATGATCTATATAAGACTTAGCATTGAATGTCTGGATTTGTACATCTTAATGAAGTGTTATATATTTATTTTTCATTTACTTAGATTAAATTATTTAAGTAGAAATTGATATTATATATATTTCTTCATTCATGCATGACTTCTATTAAAAATGAGATTTATCTAAAGGTTACTTATACAAATACAAACAGAAAAGCCAAATATTAACCATTCACCTTACCATATAAAAAAAGTACAATTTGTAAATGAGTCCACTCTCTAAAAAAATGGATTCTCTTATGAAAAAAATATATAAGAGAAATTAAAAAGAAGAAGAAGAAAATGAATAGTATAATCTATATTCTATGACTCCAAAAGCCTAAACAATTGTGAAAATGGTTTAATACAAAAGAAAATATAGGAAGTAATTTCCTAAGAAGTCATTGCATTTTCCTACTATTCCTAAATGATATATTACTTGATATTTTTATTTGATGAATTTCATTGAAGAATGAAAGTAATGTATAATATTTTATAAATCCTTACATTTGATTACTTTCATGAGATCAACGTTAAAATAACATATTGAACCTTTCTTCTTTATACATATGTAAAACACACAATTTTCTAAGATCTTTTTCTCTAGCTTTCTCTCTCTAAAAAGTTTTCTTTTTTTTTAGTTTTTATTTTTAAAGCTCTTTTCTTTTTGAGAAGAACTAGCTATGTTTTTATACTTTTTTTAATTTTTTATTCAATAAATAGAAATGCAAATCCATTTGGAGGTTTCTTAGCAACAAAATTAGTATCAACGTGTTGGAACGACTCTTTTAAGGTATAATTTTAAAATGAATTATTTACAGTCATTTTTTATGTTTTATTTTTTATGTTATATTTAATTTCTCTCTGATTGACTTTAACATAGCTGGCTTTTTGTAAATATTTTATAATAATAATGTTGTTATGCTTATGAAATATTAAATAGGTAAACCATTTATATAAAATAAATTGATTTTGTTTTAATTCAAGATTTTATATTAAGGATATTAGAGAGAAATATATTTTTCATTACAAACTAAATCTAAAAATTAGATTTTATGGTTTAATTATCTGGTCTGATTTAAAGAAGTAATATTTTACTTGTTGGTACAATCATCCAATAGTTAGAGTGAAGCTCTATTTCAAAAAAAATTTATAAGAAAAATTATTTGAAAATGTATTGACGACATATTTTTAGTAATGGTTTTAAAACTTGAAAGTTAGTACTCGGATAATTAAATTCTTAAGTTTAATTTGGACACCTTGAATAAAGTTTAATTAACTTTCTACCTAAAGCTGTGATTAGATAATTTATTATTCTCTTAGAAATAAAGTTAAAATTTAATACTTGATTAATAAATAGGCACTCCCTAAGAATATTAGTTAATTAATATTAAACAAAAGAATTTCGACCCCGCCTAAGGACATTTTCATACCAAAAAGAGAAAATCAATAAATATCAATTTATATCTTTAACAACCTAAATAATATTAGCAAGCATAATTAACTTTATTATTATATCCTTAAATACTCCATTTCTATGAATGATAAAAATTTGCATGATTGTTTATTGAATCCATATCTATGTTTTTCGTTTTTAAAAGTTTGAATAATAAGTTAAAAACCACATATATTCTTTCCTTAGATCGACCTTGGGATTATACTTATCATTTTCTATAAAATGATTCATGCAGTTGTGGGAGTTTTATAAATAATAAAACTAAATTCTCTATAAGATCGGCATTGCATTATCGGTCTTGTGCTTTTCAATTCTTCATGCATTGCATTATATGGTACTTTATATCCTTCCAAGGCTACCAATATATTTGGAGCCTTTGTATGGGATGATATGTAGGGGCGAAATCCTTGGTAATGTATATAAATGACCTTTCTAAACTTCTACTATAGAGCCTTCCTAGTCCACATTCATCTTTTAGGTGTATGTTTTCTAAGCATTGTATGAATCTCTATAACCTAGAAGGAGTCAAAACATGTTCTTGACTTCTATGCATTGTGTGAATCTCAATGGCCTAGAAAAAAGCAAAATATGCTCTGAACTTAAGGTGAGATGGTACACAAAGGATAGGGCATGAGTGGTTAGTCTATGGCTTAGGCCTATCAAGCTAACCACATATCTATCTGGTCATATTTCTAGTTAGGCCATATTCTAGAAAAATGATGACACTCTTGGCTAGCCATACTTGGTTCCGGTTAGTAATTCTGGTCCTATCCCAACTTTTCAGGTGACAGCTTGATAGTGATTTTTTATTTGTATACCTGTAACCTTATTTTCTGTTTGGGCCTTATTTATGTTTGCTTGATTTTTTCTAAGTTGGGGTGATTTATTGGTCTAGGTTCTACTTGGCTAAGCACTATATATATTAACCCCTTACTTGGAGTACTGTAATTATTTCAAGTGGTCTAAGCATGAGATGTCTCTTATCTTGGAGAAATATTTGTAGTTGATGTTATAAATTGTCCCATTTTATAGGGGTGTTGAATAATGAAGTCTGGGACTTCTTGATTTCCTAGCTGAATTCTAATCAGGATGATTACCATTCCACCTATCTTCTAGAATTTTAAAGTCAATTTTTGAAGGTCGTAATCTCTTAATCAAGTGAGTAGCAGTTTAAACTACCTCAACCCAAAATCTTTTAGGCATTTGAGAGTTAAAGAGCATGCATATCACCCTATTTAGGATGGTTCTATGCATGCATTTTGCTAAGCCATTTTTTTAGGGAGTACCTACTACTATCTTTTTGAATGCCACAATTCTCATATATCTTCTCAAACTCAGCATTACAAAATTCCATCCATTGTTAGTTCTAAGTGCCTTGATTTTTTTTCTTGTCTAATTTTCCATTAAAGCCTTCCGGGATTGAAACTTAGTAAATGCCCCATCGTTGCTCCTTACAATATAGGTCTAGACTTTCCTTGATAGTCATCAATTAGGGACAGAAAATACCTACTCCCATATAGTAATAGTGCCGATGAAGGCCCCTAAATATTTGCATATATGTAATCTGAATGCCCTTTGTTGTAAGCTTTCTAGTGCCGAATTTCACCTTAATCTTCTTTCCATATATGAAGTGTTCACAAATTCCAATTTTTGTAACATTATCTCTTCCTAGCACACCTTGTTTGTAGAGTATTGTGAGACCTCTATCACTGATATGCCCAATTCTATTATACCAAAGACTAGTAACATGTTATGATGAAGCTTTCAAAGCATTCCCATGATCAAGAACTATCTTACCTTGGAGGATATAAAGCCAATGCTTCCTTAAGCCCTTTCATAATGAACAAAGATCCTTGAGTACCTTCAATATACCTTGTTCTAATCTAATTGAATAGCCCAAGATATCAAGTGCACCAAGAGAAATTATATTTCTCCTTAAATCTGGCACATATGTCACGTCAAATAGTATCTTCATTATGTCATCACTAAAGCCTAATCTCAATGCAGCTAATGCCTTTCACTTCACATTCATAATTTTTCCCAAGAAATACCTTCCTATGGTAACCTTTGTTCAACTCCCTGAACTATTTCATGTTAGGGCACATATGAAATGTGAAACCAGAATCCAACACCCACTTATTCATAAACTTTTCAGTTGTAATAACTAAAACATTAAAGATTCCATATCCTTCTTCCAAAATACTTACATCAGCAATACCCCCATTTTTAGAGTCATAGTTCTCACCCTTTCTTGATGGACAGTTCCTCTTGAAATGGTCTTCTTTCTAGCATATAAAGCACCTTAAAATTTTATTATTTTTGGACTTTGATATGGACTTCCCCTCTCCCCTTGGACCTATCAATTCTCTTCTCCATTCTCCCTCTAAGGAATAGCTCTTCAATGGTATCTCCTACTTTCTTGAACTTCTTATAATCAAGCTCCCAAGATTTTTGAGATGAGACAACAAAATAGAGCTTCAGTTCTTACCTTCCGTACTTGATTATTGTCTTAAGTTCACTAAAAGACTCGAGCAAACTATTGAATAGTATTATTTCTTGATCCTCTTGATCAAAATTCTTGTCTAGCTTGGCTAATTGAACATTAATCATCTTGAATTGATCAAGATTGTAATCAAGTGTCTTCATTTGATCAAGCTTGAAACTAAAGAGCCTTTCCTTCAAGAATATCTTCTTTGACAATGTCTTATGATCATACAAGGTTTCAAGCCTTTCCCAAATATCTTTGGCACTCTTCAAATATTGAATTTTCCATAGAACATTGTCAACCAAGCATAGATCTATAGAGCTACTTATTTTCTTCCCCTTTAATTTTAGCAAGAAAAATGTCATCAATACCTATGTCTAAATCTTATTGTATAAAAAAATTCTTCATCTTTTGTTTTCATAGTCCAAAGTCACCCATTCCACCAAAATTTTCAACGTCATAGTTGGTGGTAGCCATTGATACCTTTTGAGTTTTTCTTTATACCCTCAAGAAGATAAACAGTGTCAAGAATTTTTTAGAACTAAAAAACTTACTTTCTAGTCCCTTGAGCCTTTCTTGAATGTCATAGTTTCTGTCCCTATAAATCAACCCATCAACCTTCACAAATCAAGCTCTTATATCATTAATTGGTAGGATAATCACTAGTTCTTAGTTCCCCTTGACACATGCACATGCCAATTGTTTTGCCTTAAGTGGAAGCACAATTTTATGATAGAAAAAAAACATATAAAATCGTAGAAATACTCAAAGTTTGTTACATGGTTCTTCCTCAATATAAGGATTACATGAACAGGAACCAATAGAATTCCAATCCACTAGCAACAATGAGTAATCCTTACCACAAATTCAACCCCTTACCACCACATCTTTCTTGCCTAAAACCAAGAAAGATTAACAAGAACTCACAAGAAATTCTCTCTTTTATAAGACTTTATCTCTCTAGAATCCATAACCTATATAACTCAATTTCACACACTACAATCATATGTTACAATTATATGTAGAATACAAGTGATTGCCTCTTATTTATAGCAAAGAAACCACTTTTTGGTATAATATTCCACATATGAACATAGCTTTGTTGAGTAATACGCATATTTCATGCATCGTCCTAGTGACTTGCAACGCACAATGTGCTATGCATTTCCTATGTTGCACGTATGCATGCCTGCAATGCTTTTCGTTTCTATAATCTAGCAAACACTTGTTATTACATGCACACATATTTGTTATCACATGTCCACACTAGTATGCTTGGTCTAGTACAACATAACATCTATTATACAAAGTATCCCCAACTAGCTGTCTCTATATAAATTATCACTAATAAGGGTTATTCCAAATGGATATAGGTCATACGAGTGACTTAATTATAGATCATGTTTTAAACTTTAATTAATCATCACAGACTGCTTTGATTATATCTTTAAAACTAATCCTCCTATATATACTCTTATATATTTTGTTTTAAGCATACACAAATAATTAGGCATTTTGAAATAATTTATTTAAAGAATATAATATCACATGTAAATAAATAAAAGGTTCCTTTTATTTGTTTTAATTTCAACATCATTGAATTACAAACTCTTTTGCATTTAGGCTATATCCTAACATAATATGGGCAACCCCAAGATCCTAAGATAAACTACCTAGAAAATTTAGTATGGAGATTGGTATTAATGAAGTCATTTAAGGGGATTATAGTCTAAGGATAGATATGAGGTATGATAACTTCTATCTGAGGATGATATATAGCATTGAAACTAGCACAAATAGTATGATTACTAAAGGTATCACTGTTCTACAAGGGGAAAATGAGAGATATTGTGAAAATATAGGTGAGCTGAAGGGATGGATAGGATGGTCAAGGCCAAAAACAAGGTCAGCTAACAAGGACATGCCTTGGCAAAAAGATGCCATCTCTTATTTGAAGATAGATAGATGACCAATCCCATCCTATCAATCACTACTACAAAAAATATATATGGTCTCGAACATTTAGCCTCGGTTTTTAAATAACCGAGGCCATAAACATACCCTATAACCTCAATTTTTAAATAATCGAGGCCATAGACAACATCAAATTTTTTATTAATTTTTTCCTTTTTCTTTTTTTTTTTACAATTTCCCTCTCTCTCATTTTTCATTTTCCTTCTCTCTCTCTTTTCATTTTCCCTCCCTCCCTCCCTCTCTTTTCTTTTTTATTTTTCTCAACTCTGAAACAGCGCTTTTGTTTCTTTTTTACTCTGGAAACATTTCTTCGTTAGTGGCGTAGATGGTTATGGCATCATTGGTTGTGGTGATGGAGTTAGTGGTGTTGGTTGCATGTTGGTGGACTTGGACACTTCGTCCTAGTGTTGGTTCCCCAACCCTATCGCACATCTCTCCTGGTCCTAGTGTTAGTTTCCCAACCCTTTTACACACCTCTCCTGGTCTTAGTATTGGTTCACCAGCCATGTCACACCCCTCTGTTCACTGGTCGTTGGTCGCTATTCTCTGGTCACTAGTCGTTGGTCACTGGGGCTGGTGTGCTACAACTGGTCACTGGTTCACTAGTTCCGAGACCATATGTATGTACATATATGTGTTAATTCCACTGTTCTCTATCAATTTATCTGTTACTTATTTTATAATGTGTAAGATGCCTCTTTGACTATGGTTTTGATTCTTTGATGCCCTAATTTAGGCAATTAGTTGGTCCTCTCAAAAACAATTTCATTAGGTTTTTAGATTCTTGTAAATAAAAGCAAACCTCTCTCATTTTCATTTAGATTAAGGCTGCATTTAGGTTATGAGTTAATCTTTTTTTATTTTGATTTTTACCCATTTCTTAAATAAAATGTTTTCCCTTTATTAATATTTGTGGATTTTATGGGTTCATTTGTTTTTATTATCTATTCTGTGGAATTTTCTTTCATTAAAATCATAAATTGATGTAGGATTTCATCAAACCCATTTTCATTTGAAGAAAGTTTGAATCTTTTTAAAGATTTCAGTTGAAAGAAAAATGAGTGGAGAAAAAACCTCTTCTACTACAAAAATGCCTACAGATTTTCTCAAGTCCATTCAAGGCCATCCTGTTGTTTTTAAGCTAAACTCTGGGGTTGACTATAGAGGTGATACTCTTTTACTACATCATTTTTATTTATATTATTCTCTTTGTCATAATTCCATAGGTCTAACTTATTTGTAATGTTAATTGGTGCAAGTATTCTAGCTTGTTTGGATGGATATATGAACATAGCAATAGAACAAATTGAAGAGTATGTAAATGGGAAGTTGAAGAAAAAATATAGGGATGCTTTCATTCATGGAAATAATGGCAAATAGGTTCACTCCTTACAACTTGATCACCATTTTCTCTTTTTTTTTTTGTATTTTAGAGCTTCATATACTCTGTGCTTGTTGATGTTCTACCATGTGGCCACACCTTTTATGGTCACTACTTGGATGCTTTCAACCTCATAATCATGCCAAAGATCCTTCATGCATCCCTTATGACATGGGCAAGAGTTAAACACCAAATGTGGTAATCTGTTTTGTGAATTATGAATTTGATTTTGACCTCTAAATAGTTTCCAATAGTTAGAAAGGAAATGGAAAGACGAAAACAAAATTAATGATTTTTCTAGTAAATCTAATAAATTCTATATTTCAAATTTGTTTTTTCCCATTTCTGATTTGTATATGTTTAGAGGGTTTCCTGTTTGGTTAAAGTATGTTTCTAACATTAGCTTCAGAAAAAACAATGAGCCTTTCAAGGTACACTTTTGTTTCCTCGATTATTTAATCAGCTTTAAGATCCATTTGTTTATGTCTATCTTAAAAATAACTTATGTAGATAGTTTAAGATCAATTTGTCTAAAAATGATATTTGTCTGAAGATGAATACCACTTAGTTAAATCAAAATCTTGAAATTGTGAACCTGGATTATCACATGGATTGAAGCTAATTTGCCGAGGAGCATAAAACCATGAAGTATTATTATTATTATTGGATCCTTGAAAGGCATAACCCACCTAACTGTTTTGGTTATAAGGTTAAAGATAATAGTTGATGCTTACCTTTTTGGCTTGATGCTGCAATCTTTTCTTTTTCATTCTTTCCTTTTTGTGGGCATTTTGATGGCCACCTAATGCTTATGAATTTGCAAATTCTTTGAAACAATTTTGGCACTTAAATTGCTTCTCAGTTGATGCTTTAGTATTATAGTTTATCATGATTGAGCTATTTTTTATCTCCATATTATTACTCTCTCTAAGTTCATATGAAACACAGTTTGATGAATTTACATTTTCATCCCCTTCAACTAAGCTTTTTTGGGAGCTTTCATAATTCTTAATTTGGCACGTAAAGTGAGATTGTACTATTTCAATTTGTGATTAATCATATTATTTTTCTTGGTGGTTCCCTTAACTACTGCTGTAATTGTTACTACCCCTCAAAAGTTAATGTTCTTAATATGGTTAGCTATTTCTTTATTAAGGGTTGGTGTTATTTACTTAGATTAATAATTAATGATAGTTACATGAATGTAAGGTCATTTGCATTTACTATTTTGGTTCTTTCACTTATGTTTTTAATCTTTATTTAGGGATGGGGTCAGGGAGTCGTAGTTCAGTCAATTTTTACTAAAGTTGCTCTTAATGAGATATATATTCTTAGGTAAATCATATACTAATTCTGTATTAAAGTCAAGGATGCCTTTGCAACCTGAACTTGTACTTCAAGATGTTAGTCAAGACCATGCTCGCAAAACAGTAAGATGGTTTTCATTTTCATTTTTATCTAAAAAAAACTATTACCAGAAGCGAGAGAAAAACTTAATAAATGTTTGTTATTCTGTTTGTAATAGATGACCATTGAAGATCATCCTCACTTCCCTGGCAAGCATGCATCTGTGCATCCATGTAGACTTATGAACGAAAATAGGTATTCACATGATGTTAAATTTGGTGGAAACTGGGAATTGGAATGAGCATACTGATATTAGTAAATGTTTTTCATGTATATATTTATATTTTTGGAACACTTTAATTAGCTAGTTATTATGTTTAATCTATCTATTAAACTCTGAATTAATGTAATATCCCTCTTAAGTTTAATATAATGACTCTTAATTTTCTTAATTTATTTTAATTTATATTTAAAAATAAGGTTAATTGAGATGTATATGATCAATAGATATCATTTTGATTACAAGCCTATGACCTCGGTTATTAGAAAACCGAGGCCATAGGTAAGGACCTATGGTCTCTCTCACTTAGGCCTCGGCTCTTATAACTGTGGCCATATACCTACGGTCACGGTTAAAAACCGAGGCCATAGGTATGTTTTGTAGTAATGAATGTGTCACCATCTACGATATTTGAAACAACTCATGTGATAGATACTTGGATAAGGAAGTAAAAGGAAGAATTATGGAAGGAACAAATTCACCGTAGGAGGAACCATTAGTACAAGGAGTCTGTTGAGTACAATGACATGAGGAAAAGCATGTAGAATATACCATTCTCTTACAAAAAAAGTAACTCACTTTGAGGAAAGGGTCAAAAGAGGGACCTACCCCAATGAGTGATCAAAAAAATAAAGTAATGAGTAGTAAGATGCATAAAAAGGTGAAAAATATAATGTTTTAAAGACCAAATCATTAAGATCAATAGACTTACTATCAAGAACATCAAATACAAAATGACCATTTAGAGTAATGATATAAGAGTAATGGGAACATGGGTGAATACAAGAGTTCATAATGTCAATATGGAAATGACCAAAAGAGGAAGCAAATAGAGGGACAACACCTCCACCAAATTTACTTCAACTTCTTATCAACCTACTAGCCATCACTATGACATCTTGAAAGATAAGATTAATAACCTCAAAAGGAAAGAGGTTAATAAGAATGTTATCAAACTTGAAAGGAATGATATAAAAGGAAGAATTTTCAACATCCAGAATATATATAATTTGAATAATATCTGCCCTAGAGAATATGAAAGAACATCCCCTTAAAGTGAAAAAAAATGAAAAAATATTTAGTGTGTATAGAAAAAATTGAGTTGTAAAACTCTAGAGCAAAATAAGGGTGATAAGTATCAGAGATAGAACGTAGAGACAACAAATAATAAAGGAAAACCTTTCTTTGATGGAAAAACATTCATCTATCATAACAACACTTTTCAAGATAAAATGAGCAAAACTAGTGAATGTAATCTCTTTCACAGTAGTGAAACTTCAATTCCTTTAGTAGGAACTAGAAGGTTTTGATTCTTTCTAGATCATTTAAGAGCCAATTTTAAAAAAAGTTAGGAATGGGGTCATGTGGGCTATAGCATGAAAACATTGTGTGATGCAACATAAGTATTATGGATCGTTCCCAAAATCATGTACAAGTAGTGTAAGCCAAGGTGTGGAAAAGATGTATGCCATGGTGCCAAGCCAATTTTTCCATATTTTCCTCATTTCCTCTCCCTATAAATATGACCATATTTCTATTCTAAAAAGAATCCAATAATCTCTTAATCCTTTACATTGATTAGTTTCTTAAGCTTTTCTTTTATTAGTTTCTTAAGCTTTTCTTTTATTAGTTTAAGGTTCTTCTCTCCATTGAGATTTGAACAAGTCTAGTTTAAATAATAGTTTGGGTTTCAATTCAATAAACAAAACAACAATTGTGTTTGAAGGTTTTTCATAACTAAAGCAATTCTATTTAGGTATATTTAAATGTATTCATTTCAAGTAATCTATAATTATTGTTTTACATGCTATATGTTTAATTTATTAATAATTTATTAAGCTATGCATATCTAGTATTAAATAGTACAGGATATTAGTGATGTTGTTACGCTAGTGAAATATTAAAGCAGGTAAAACATTTTTATAAAATGAATTAAATTTACTTTCATCATCAAGATTTAAACAAAAAATTGTTAAACAAAAGTATATTAAGTAGTATTTTTCATAATAAATAGGAGAGTTATATTTCTAGTTCAATTATCTTGATCTAGTTTAGAATAGTGCTATTAAATATTTGGTCCATATTAATTGTATAGTTAGAGTGACAATTCTTTTTTAAATTTTTTTAAAAGAATTATTATAAAAAAATATTGATGACGTATTTTTAATAGTAGTTTCAAAATCTGAAAGTTAGTTTCCAAATACTTAAATTATTAACCTATCTCAGATACGTTAATAAGAGTTTAAATGTTAGACCTGACCGAAGGTAGCAATTGAATGGTTCATTAATCTCTTAGAAAAGAAGCAAAACTTAATTAAAATTAATAGGTAGACTCGACCAAAAACTCTAAGTGATTTTAATTAATAACAAATCATAGACGTAATTAATCTTCTATTTATATATATAAGAAAGAATTAATAATCTTAATTCATATCTTTTATAACCTATTTAATATTGAGCAAGTATGATTAACTAACTAATATATCCCATAAATTCTCCACTATATGATAAATGTTTAATTACTCAAATGTTTATTGAATCTATCTTTCATTAGTTTTGACACTCAACCAAAACAATCGTGACAAAATGTTTAGGCTATTAATTTCATATTTAAATTTTTTTTGAATAATTTAAAAACTACATTATTCCTCTTTAGACCAACCTTGGAAGTATACTTATTAATTTCTATAAGAAAATTCGTGCATTTGTGAGCTACTTTATAAATCATACAAAATTTGTACACAATAATTTTGCACATAAATAGGCTTCAAGGAACTCCCCACGATGTTTTTCTCTCGAGTCTTCTTCTTTAATCTCAATATTAGATCTCTCTTTTCGATCTACATATAATTACTAATTGCTTTCATCTTGTTCTACTCTATTATGATTTGTGTGTATTTTTTTGGAATTCATTCCTTCAATTTGCCTATATTGATTTTAATTGTTATCTGTACTTAATTCTTAATTTCTTCCTTCAGTGTTTGATCATTATACAAGCATCAATTTGGAATTTCTTTGGCTTTAGTTGGAAGAATTCCCTCTTTGTGGAATAGATTATATCGTATATAAATATGATGCTCCCTCAAGATGTTAAGGAAGGGATGATTAGGAAACAAAGGGATAGTGTTACATCTGAGAAGTAGGGAGGCCAAGCTAGATTTTTGTTTATTTTGAAAGCTAAAAGTTCTAAAAAATGGTGTATTGCTAGTGTTGACAATGTTGAGGACAAGTCTTTTATCAAGATATATGTTGTTGAAAAAAATAGTCTGCTAATAGTGTAATGGTGGTGTAAGTTAGACCAAGAGCCTCAAATAAAGGATACTTAGAAAGGAGCTTGATGGCATTTCCTTCTTGTGCAATATGCAAGATTTCTCTTCCAATTCTAGTGGGAAGTCGATGCTTGTAGGTGAGGGAAATGGAGCTCAAGTGCTTGTTAAAATGGATGCTAATTTTCCTACAATATCAAAAGATCAAGGTTCTACCCATGTAGTGTGATATGTTGTTTTTCTTGTGTTTCTATGAGTTTATGCATCAAGGTTTTTCTTCAAGTATGGATCTTACTCTTTTTGTTTGTCTTTTTATTTTTGTTTAGGGGTATTTTTGGTTTCAACTACATTTTGATGTTTGTTGTTTCAATTTCTTTAGTTTTTACTGTTTGTTTGAGTCCTTTGCTAATTGTGTCCTATTTCCTTTGTCAAATTCATGTTAACTCCTTCTCAACTAGTTGAAATGCATGGAAGAATTTTGGATATTCTTTTGAGAACTATTGTTTTGCTAGCATTGGTGCTAGTTAAGCATCTATTTTATTCCCTTGACTATAATATTTTATATAGTTTAACATGAGTCATTAGGGTATTATGCAAAGGTTTTTGAGATTCTATTGATATCGATTTTTGTCAATACCAAAAAAACTTATATCTAAAGAATCTACAAGATAAAAAAATTATTAGAACCTTGGATCACCTTGTGGGGGTAGTCTTTGACCTTAGATCCTTAAGGCAGTGGATCTTAGTCTCGTTCTAGTAATTATATGGAAGGAGGGTAATTAGCTATGATTCTCAATTATAAGATCTAGAAATTTCAATATGATTTAAGATATGATATTATATTATGCATATGTGACTATATATTGGGGAAAGAATAAACCTGGTAGCTTAGCCGGTCTAATTAGGATTGAGTTGTTATAGTTTTGTATATATTTATCTGTTGTAGAAATCTATTATTTATGGACATCTATCCTTAATTATCTCCTAGAATATCCTTTAAGATAGATAAAAGATAATCTTTGGGCCTTTATGTCTTTAGGATAACTAAGGATAATTATTTGGCTCATATCCTCTTAACAACATTATATTGCGTTCATACTTGTATGATGATTAGGCAAGCATTGGGCTTGGCCCATAAGGCTATTTGCTAACAGTGACTACTCTTTTAACTTCATTTGAGATGTATGAATTTACCCCAATATCAACCACCCAGAATTTCTATCCCCTGGGCTAAAAGGTCTGATTGTAATTTCTGTCAACATTTGTTTTAAATATTTCTTCCAATTTTGATGACAACACTGAGCTTACACTTATGTGATTTTTTACCTACCCAAGTGAAAAAATTTACACCATGTCTGGCCATTCAAACATGCATGATAGCACTCTGTTATTGATGATGTCTTCTATTTCTAGTCAAACATCTAGTTTGAAAGTTAAGTTAAACTCAAACTCTTACTTATTTTTTTAGGAAATTTCAAAATTCAAATGTTATTTACCACTAGTTTTTCTTCATTTATTTTCCTTCATGTAGTGTAGGATAATTATTTTTCATCCTCCAAACCACTTTGCACCCCACAACACTCATGCCATGCTTTCATATGCATAGAGTGATGGATATTGGATCTATAGACATACATGATCAAGTCTAGCCACTA
Organism: Hippophae tibetana; assembly: GCA_037013495.1. NCBI lineage: Eukaryota > Viridiplantae > Streptophyta > Magnoliopsida > Rosales > Elaeagnaceae > Hippophae > Hippophae tibetana. Next base: position 41,894,836 of record CM072802.1, on the reverse strand, counting down.
TGGATGCATATTAAGGTAGACTAGAATTGATACAAAAAATGCACATTAGAGGTCAAGTGATTGTTAGAAAAGACATGATTGGTGAAGCCTTAGTCAGCGCCTTAACTGACAGTGTTCTAGCTGGTAGTGTCCAAGCTAGCCTTTCCTTAGCTATCTTCTAAATAAAAGCCCACTAATTAACAGTATTCTAGATGGTAGCTCCCTAGTTGGTAGCCTTTAAGAAAAAACCCTTTGGATGATAGCTCTTTGGGAGGTGAATTATTGGAAAATGATGTTCTGGCCAACTAAGTTCTAACAAATGAAGTGGTGGCCAACAACGTTCTAGCTAAAAAATTCATGGCCAACCAAGTTCTTTCTAACCAAGTTTTGGCTGGAAATGTCCTCTAGTTGGTAATCTTCCAATTAAGGAGGTCCAAATTGATTGATGAGTGATGAGCGAAAACTAGCATCGCCGATTCTTGCCAATACTTTGGTTTTAATATTTATAAAACTCTCGCAAGTGCACGAATCATTTCGAAGAAAATGATAAGTATACTCCCAAGGTCGATCTAAGGAAGGAATGTATGTGGTTTTTAATTTATTATTCAAACTTTTAAAAACGAAATTAAATCCTAAACATCCTGTCACGATATTTTGGGGTTTTTGTGTTTTTAATCTACTGACATAAAAATAAACATAGATTCAATAAACATTTATGCAAATTTTATCATTTATAATGGCGGAGTATTTATGGATATAATAACTAAGTTAATTATGCTTGCTCATATTATTTAGGTTATTAAAGATATGAATTGATATTTATTGATTCTCCCTTTTTTGTATGAATACCACCTTTGGTGGGGTTAGATATTCTTTGTTAACTAAACAAATCAATTAACACCTATGGGTGGGGTTGATAACCAATTTGCCTAATTAAATTAATTCCGTTTTCTAAGAGATTGAAAATGAACCATTTAAATGCCACCTTTGGTGGGGTTAGCCAGTTTAAACTTTATTCAAGGTGTCCAAATTAAACCTAAGAATTTAGTTATCCGAGTATTAACTTTCAAGTTTTAAAACCACTACTGAAAACATGTCGTCAATACATTTTCAGATAATAATTCTTATAAAAACTTCTGAAATAGAGCTTCACTTTAACTACCGGGCGATTGTACCAACAAATAAAAGAGCACTACTCTAAATCAGACCAGATAACTAAACCTTAAAATCTAATTTTCAGGTTTAAGTTTGTAATGAAAAATAATATATTTCTCTCTAACTTTCTTAATATAAAATCTTGAATAAAAACAAAATCAATTCATTTTAGAGATTTTTACCTAGATAATATTTCGCAAGCATAACAACGTTATTATTACATCATGTTTATAAACAGCCAGCACAGTTAAATTTAATCACAAACAAATTAAATATAACATGTAAGAATAAAGTATAAAAAATAACTGTAAAGAAAATAAAATCCTTACAGAACTTCGACGCTATTCCCGTTGTTGGAAAACCTCCAAGCAGAATTTGCACTCCCATTTATTGAATCAAAAAGCTAATAAATTACATAAACATAACTAGTTCTTCCCAAAAAGGGAAGAACTCTAAAACTAAGAGAAATTAACTAAAAACTAAGAAAAACTAAAAAAAACTAAAAATCTAAGAAAAGAAAGAAAGAAAGAAAGAAAGAAAGAAGAGAGAAGTGTGTTTTTGAGGTGCTTTTAGAAGTGAAGGGAAGAGGGTATTTATAGGTGAGTATGGAGAGAAAAAGTGAGTGAAAAAATGATAAAAAATGGTAAAAACGCGGAGTGCAAATGGTGTGGTCATTGATGACGTCATCATGACGTCATGGGGGCGGCTGCACGTGAAAAATGGGGCGAAATGGGCGTCGGCGCGCGCGTGAACAGTAGCAGCACGCTGGGGTGCGTGCGGATTTGGGAGCAGGCGCACGCGGGTGTGGGCGTGGGCGCGTGCAGCTGGGCGCGCGGCTGGGCAGCTGCGCGACGTGGCGGCGCGATTTTCTCCTTTTTGACATTTTTGACCCATTTTGTCCAATTTTTTCATATTTGTTGACCTTTCCCCATTTATTTATTAATATATTTGTGATGTATTGCTTCCAGTATTCCTCTTTGAGTCTTTAAGTTACGTTTTTAAGCTAAAATACCTGAAAAACAATAAAAATACCCGTGATTCCGAAAAAGACAAATTTATATAAATATATGATAAAACATATAAATATATATATTTTTAATCAATTAATATGCATAAAATCATGGTTATTTTAGTGCTTTTTGAGCACTCATCAATGAGTCTATTCTTTCTAGTTGATGAAATATTTTTGGCTATATTTGTGATGATATTTTTAAGATTCTAGTAGGATCTGTTGATAAGATTACTTCCTTCTTTATAGAAGGATTTGCATAAAGGTGGGGAAGCCTAATATTCTTCTTATGGGTACCCCTATCTTCCAACATTTGGATTCTTCTTTGTAACCTTTTTCTTTATTCATGCAATCTCATGTCTTGTTGGAATGAAGTTACATGGAGAAATAGAAGAATGGAGACCTTTAGGATGTCCAGGAGGGAAGATCATATATTGATGATCGAAAGTTCTACCAGGACCAGTATCCTAGTATACTTTAATAAATTATACCCTTGGCTTATTCTAGACTTTGTCTAGAATGTAGACAAGTAGTTGGGCCTTTAACAAGATACTTGATGAAGGAAGGTGCGCTAAGATGCATCTCGATGGGTATATATTCTTAGAAGGACACATATTATGGCATAGTGATGAGTACTTAAAAAGTACTAAAATTATCATGATTTAATGTACTTTAATTGATTAAATAAATTTATACTTATACGATTTTATAATATTTTTATATAAATTTGTCATTTTCGAATGATAGGTATTTTTATTATTTATCAGGTATTTTTATTCAAAAATAACTTAAAGACTCAAAGAAAAAAACTAAAGGTAATACATCACAGATATGTTGAGAAAAAAATGAGGAAAAGTAAAAAAAAATGTAAAAATTGGACAAAATGGGTCAAAATAGTTAAAATTGTCAAAATTGTCAAAACATACGGAGTCTCGCGCACACAGCCACCATGCACCTAGCATGCACCCGCATGTAGTTCTCACACACCAGCATATGCTCGGTAGCGCCAACGCTCGTCTACCACAGTTCTCGTCACCTACACATGTGCCAATTTGTCCAAACGCATCTAAAATCAATTTTTGAGATATTTTTCTACTTTTTTGGCATTTTCCTCATTTATAAAAGGACCCTCTCCCCCATTGTAAAAATCACCCCTCAAATCCCAAAAATCACAAACTTGTCTCTCTTTCTCTCTCTAAAAAGATTTCTTTTTATTAGTTTTAAAGTTTTTCTCTTTTTGAGAACTTGTTATTCTTTTATAGATTTCTAGTGTTTGATTTAATAAATGGAAATTGAAATTCTTTTGGAGATTTTCCAACAACAAAATTAGCATCAAAATTTTGTAAGGATTATTTTGAGGTAATGAATTCTTTACATTTATTTTTTATATTTTATTCTTATTTGTTAGGTTTAATTTGTCTATAATTAAATTTTACATGGCTCACTGTTTGTAAATATGATATAATAATAACATTGTTATGCTTACAAAATATTAATTAAATAGGTAAAATATTTTTATAAAATAAATTGATTTTGTTTTTATTCAAGATTTTATATTAAGGATGTTAGAGAGAAATATATTATTTTTCATTACAAACTTAAATCTAAAAATTAGATTCTAAGGTTTAATTATCTGATATGATTTAAAGTAGTGTTATTCTATTTATTGGTACAATCTTCCGATAGTTAGAGTGAAACTCTATTTCAAAATCTTTTTATAAGAACTATTATTCAAAAATGTATTGATAATATATTTTTAGCAGTGGTTTTAAAACTTAAAAATTAGTACTCATATAATTAAATTCTTAAGTTTAATTTGGACACATTGAATAAAGTTTAATTAACTGACTCTACCTAAAGATGTGATTCGATGGTTTGTTATTCTCTTAGAAATAAAGCTAGAATTTAATAATTTATTAATTAATAGGCTCTGCCTAAGGATATTAATTTATTAATATTAAACAAAAGAATTTAGGTCCTGCTTAAGGACACTTTCATACCAAAAAGAGAAAATAAACAAATATCAATTTATATCTTTAATAACCTAAATAATATAAGCAAGCATAATTAACTTAATTGTTATATTTATAAATACTCCACTGTAATGAATCATAAAAATTTGCATTATTGTTTATTGAATCCATATCTATGTTTATTTTTTTATGTCATTAGATTAGGAAACAAAAATCAAAATGTTGTGACAAGATGTTTAGGATTTAATTTTGTTTTTAAAAGTTTGAATAATAAATTAAAAACCACATATATTCCTTCCTTAGATCAACCTTGGAAGTATAATTTCCATTTTCTATAAAATGATTCGTGCACTTACAAGAGTTTTACAAATATAAAACCAAAGTATCTGCAAGATCGATATTGCTAACTTGATGCCAGTCTTGTCTCATGAAAGGTGGTGGACTAGGCTCTGTGGTCTTGGCTTTATATTACTTTTATAGTTTATCTTACTTGTAGCATTATTTTTGGATATGATCATCACCCCATATATTCGGTAAGCAATGGACCTTTGAGTTTATTTGTGAGTGTGGGAGGATGTGTTGGTGCAAAATAAAACATATGTCCTAGACCCGAGGTGTGCAAGATGGGGAAGGATTTCTTATTCATAGCTCTACCCAGTCTATTAGACAAACACGCATAGAGCCTTCTTTTAGCTGACCATATATTGGCTAGCCGACCATATCCCTAGCTAGCCATTTCCTGGTAGATGGTGACACTTTTTTTTTGCCTCTTTTTGGTCGGTCACACCCCTAGTTGGCCATATTTTTGGTAATTCATATTCTTGGCTAGCCACACTACTAGTCGATCAAAATCTTAGGTGTGCGAACCACCTGGCCAGCCACCCTTCTGGCTAGCCATTTGCATTCTTGGCTGATTGTACCTGTTGGCCTTAGTCAATCTAGCCTAATAATGGCTGGATCTTTAGACCACACGTTGTCTCCATTAAAAGATCAATGGCTTTTAATTTTGGATTATGTTTAACTTGTACCCATAGCCTTACTTTACTATTTGGCCCTTGTTATGTTTGTTTGAAATTTTTCTAAGTTAGGGGTGACTTATTGATCCATATGTTCCTTAGATAAGCTCATCGGTCTATTATCCTCATACTTGGAGTACTTGAACTTATTCAAGTAATCTAAGCACGAGACAATTCTCAACTTAGGGAATTTTTAGTCATCACTTTATTAGAGATTTATTGTCTTATTTATTAAAACCTTGTAAACCTAAGTATAATGCTATAATTTTAATGTAGTTACTGGACCTAAGGTAGTATGCCATGTGAGCCATGACTCTTTTTGAGTATGCCACCTTGGGGTGATAGGAAACCTAAGCGGTCATTCTTGATGTTAGTTGGTTATGACTATGAAAGTATAGTCATCAATGCAATTTTCAACTTAATATTTGCTCATTTTATTCAATAAGTGGTATTTTTTTAGTTAAAAATATTAAAATATGAACTTTCTAGTGAAGATGTGTGAAAATATATTTTCTAGAATTTCCTAGGATTTATTGGAAATATTTATGAATTTTTAATGCAAGACCAATTAGAAGGCACCATGTGGATGTCACCCAAGCATGAAAGTTAACAAAGTGAGCCACATAGATGCCATACAAGTAGAGAGAGCCAATCATGAAATGCTATGTGTACCGTGTGATGTAGAGCTAGGCCACGTGTCAAAACATCATTTGTTTCAAGTTCATAGTGTGGTCAAAGCCACGTGAGCTCAAATCACAAAGTTTCAAATTTTACGAGTAGATTTAGGCACTCTATTTATCACATAAAAAACAGTTAATAAATTTTCTCCCTACTAATGAGAAACAGCACCAGAGTTTAATAAAATTGCAATAGCTGATTTAGTAAAAGTTCTATTTTTTTCAACTTTTCCATTCATTTTGAAAGGATAAGGTATAGTTTTTTCATGAATGATTTCATGCGTTTTATAAAAAAAAACATTAAAAATATTGGAATTATATTTACTACCTCTATCACTTCAAAATCATTTTATTTTTTTGTTAAGTTGATTTTTAATTTCACTCATAAATATTTTAAACATGTCAAACACTTTCACTTTAATTTTTTATTAGATATACATAAGTATAATCTGAACAGACATCAATAAAAGTTATAAAATATTGTTTTTTATTTCTTGTTAAAATACCATCAAGTTCACATATGTCATAGTGTATTAAGTCTAAAGGTTCGTATTCTTTAACTACTGATTTATGTGAAGTTTTGGTTATTTTAGCTTGACTATAAAAGTCACTTTTTTCAAAATCATTTAAATTTAATTTAGGAATTAGTTCTAAGGTACTCATGTTCTTGATTATACATTTATTAACATGCATGAAAAATATTAAAAGAACTCAACATTCAATTTAAACATGTCATCAGTTAGATACCCTTTCCCAACAAAAAGATTATTTTTAGTTATTGTATAAAAATTAGCTCCTATAGTTTGAGTAAACCTAGCTTTGTTAAAAAGATAGCTTGAAACTAAGTTTTTTCTCATCTCTAGAGTTTGTAGGACATCCTTGAAGATGACAGTCTTTCCAGAGGTAAACTTCAATTCCACCTCACCTTTACTGCAACTTTAGTGGAGTGGGATTCTCCCAGCAACACTTTATTATCCTCAGACACAGAATAGGACTTGAACATGTTACGATCATAGAAAACATGGTGAGAAGCATCAGTGTCCACCCACCACCCCTTAGATCCACCAACAAAGTTGATTTCAGATATCATAGCAATAAGTTGATCTTCGATAAGGTTCGCTTATAGGATAAGACGATTCCTATTCCGGAAGTTCCTAGCCAAGTAGTCAAGCTTGTTACAATTATAACACATGAATTTATATCTAAGTGCATTCTTAAAATCTTTCCATGAATGGGTAATTTATTTATTATATTAGCAACTTGAAATTGTTCGTCTAAATCCATACCTTCAAAAGTTATTTCATGTGCAATCTTCTACTGTTCATGTGATTGAGCTTACATAGATTTGTCATCAGTCATTTGGTACTTCATGTATCTGTTGATAACATACTTCTTTGTTCCAACTTCTTTAGTATCATACTTCTTTTGAAGTGCATCCTAAATTTCCTTAGCTTTTTCATGGTTAAAAAAATAACATCTTTTGTCTCCATCTTTTAAAGTGTAATCCCTCAAAACGAAACAGTTTTTTGAGATCACCAATTAACATTTTAGTAGACATGGTATATAGAAAATCGTCTTAAAATTATTGTAACAATTATGTGAAAACAATATAAGAATAATATTACTGATATGTTGAAATATACTGTTTGGGTTAAGTCATAGACTTGGTCGCTCTCTTTAAAACGTTTCGTAACTCTCACTAAATTTGTGCAAGCAAACATAATCTCATTGTCCACATGATAAAACAGACCATAATCTTTTTTCTGTCTCGAAGCTTCACAGCATTCATGAAGTTCAAAATATTACACTTTTAAAAAAATTATGTTACTCGTAAAACTTCAAAAAACAATCTTTGTATATTTTATTTGGTTTGCTACCAAGAGCATTTTCTGAATTGTTGAGTTGTGTCATAAAATTAAGAGTTTTGCCCTCTATTTATAATTGAAAAGAGATATGCAATGTTAACATAATTATGAAAATAACAATCATAAAATAATAATTATATAATTATGAAAATAACGGTCACATAATTTTACCTTTTTTATCAATTTTTTTATTTAAATTTACATTATTTTCGACACTTATTCACATATAGACAAAAACAAAACCCTAAGTTTAGTTCCACACTCCTAATAATAAAATTGAATAGTAGTAAAAATAAAAATTGGTTTTTTTATCGAGTAAAAAAGTTATTTAATGTTAAAATATTTTGAAAATAATAAAATAAATTTTTTTCTAGAAACTATATACATATATTAAGGGTGTGAAATGTAAAAGCACAACTATCCAATAAAGAAAAGAACGAAAAGCACTGAGTTAAAAATAACAATAAGTACTTTGAGACTCCAAAATATTATCCTATGATTTACTATGAAAAGATACCTAGAAGGAAAAATAAAAGATAAAGGTAACAGAATAAGCATTCGCACATGAAATAGTTGTTTTAGTATTTAAATAATCATTATTATAATTAAGGAGCATACGGATGATAATGAACACATGCTTAGCTGTTAGACAAGTTCAAGCAGCACAAATATATAATGGGGTTTCGCTTTTGCTGAGTATCCGTACTGAACACGAATTATTAATAGAGATTCATTTTATTATAATTAAGAGTAAAATATCATTAGATTATTTATTTATTATGAAAATAATATTTTAATTTTGTATTTAATTTTTGTAATAATTAAACCTTATTATAATAAAAAATTATCTTCTAATGACAAATACTTTTAGTTTTTAGTTTTTAATTTTTTTTAATTAAATTAAATATTTTTTTTATAATTTAAATAAATTATAATCAAAATAATTAAAAAATATATAAATATAAAAAAATATTTTCTTATATAGTTAATTTTTATAACAATAAAATAAAATTAATATAAAAAATGAGTAAAAAACTTAAATTAAATATATCACCTTTACGGCCTCCTTCTCTATAGTTAAAAGGATATTTGGATAAATTTCACGATTTTCTTTGAAATTAATAATAAATGATTAAGCGAAGTGTTTATCATAATTGTACAACGATGGTTGATTGAAATAAAACAAATTATATATATATATATATATGAAAATATATTTTTAATATTAATTACACAGTACTATAATATATAATTAAATTAAATTCTTTATTCTTTTATACATATTTTATTTTAATTAAAAATATTTTTTAAATAACTAAAAAATCAAAAAATAATATTGATATTTCAAATAACTTAATATGATAAATATTATTTTAAATTTTAAATTTTTTTTAAATTAAATATATTTTAAATAAATATTAAAAACCAAAAATAATGGTTAAGTTAGGCAAAATTGCTTCAACTATTATTACTTTCCAAAATTCAATTGAACTCCGTGTTACTACTAATATACATATCCCTAATTATCAATGTCCGGTTCATATGATTAAATTCTAGAAACTCCTAAATCTTAATACTATCCCTAAAGGACAAGAAGGTTAATCTCTAATATCACTGCGATTAGAATTTGACAAGTAAAAGTCGCAAATTTTCATTTATTTAATTGTGTCTTAAAACCGTTAATCAATACGCAAACCACATGTAAATCTTGTTTTCAGTCTTATTAAATAACATGTAGGGTTAATTGGCCTTAACATAAAAATTCACCTTAAAAAAGGAATATTTATTACTATATATGTACTACTTATTATACTTAAACTATGTGCATTAATGTAATTCATCTAATATGTTACTATAATACTCATCCTTTTTATTTCTTAATTAAAATTTAAAAGATAAACTATATGCATTAATTTATATACTTCTGTACATCGTAATATTTACAAGTTTGTACATGCATTTGTTCGAGACCAACCCTACTTTAATAGATATATTATCCTCACCACCTTTCCCAATCCTTGAGGTAATCATGTAAATATTGAAATAAAATAGTATAGTGTATTAATAATATAAAATATTTAATATTTAAAAGTTAATTTTTAAAAATAACAAAGTTTATATTTATTTATAAATTATACATTAATATTATTATTTTTATAGTTTAATATCTCCTTAAAATATGGGACCCAATACTTCTTATTTTCTTGTATTTTTTATTCTCTCTTTTTCCCAATGTTTCACTCTTGTATTGTTATATCAATCTTCTACTTTTCGACTAATTTATCTCAATCTTCTACTTTTCGACTAATTTATCTCAATCTTCTACTTTTTTCCGATCTTCTAGTTTTTTCTATTTTATCTCAATCTTCTAATTTTTTTTTTCTATTTTATTTCAATCATCTACTATCATTTAATTCATTTTCTACTTACGAAGAAGTAATCTCTTCTTTCTATATCTTTGTGGAAAAACATAAAGCGGCAACAAGGCTGTACTACCAACTACCAGTCATTACAAAATCAGATTTACATATGATTGGAGTCATTAGTAATCCTTCTAATTTTTATTTTCTTAGTTTTAAGAAAATAATTTTTAAAACTTATTGTAGTTAAATTTTTATAAAATATTGGCTTTTAAATTATTTTATGTTTAGTTGATTATGGTCAACGATTATTAAAGAAAATACATATTGAATTTCAAAATTGATTGTTTTTAAATATCAAAAATGTAGAAATTAGAAATAGAAAATAAGTTATAAAAAGTACATATTTCAAAAATTTCAAATTTTTTAAAATAAAATTAAAAATAATATGAAACAAACTCTTAATTAATTTAATTAAGTGAATTTCATCATATAGGTACGTTGAAACCCAAGAAGTACATAGAGTTCCATGAATGCTAAATAGTTCTAGTCAACATTAACTTCTAAAGGGTAACCCAAAATGATAAACTTATTTGAATTATCATATTCTTTTTACATGAAATTTGTTTTTGATTTAATTATAGTAAGTAATTTTTTTATTAATAGAGCTTTACTTTCAACATAATGTATATTTTTTCTTATAATATAAAAAAAATATTTTTTTACATGTTCTAAAATACGATACATATATTAATTTTTATGAAATAAAAAATACATATTTTTAAAAGGCTTAAACTTAAATTTTTTTTGAATAATTTAACTATAAAATTGGTATGATTGTCATTAGTATTCCATATCAATTTACTATTTTAAAATCAATTTAATTATATATAAATTAACATTTATTTTATAACTCCAAATCTTATTTTAATTGACGTAGAAAATAATTAGGCAATAGAAAATAATTAGGCAATAATATTTTAGAAAATACTAAATGACCACAACAATGAAAAACAGCCTTGATTATACAAATAAGACCGAAATATATTGTCGGAAAAGAAAAGTGTAAGATTCATTACTATTCCCTTTGAGAGGGAAGCTATCTAACAAAATATTAATAAAAATCAAAACCAAAAGTACCTTATTCTAGATGTACATATATTAATAATAACAAATTAACAATTACTATTATCATCAATATTGCTGTAGTAATTTCTAGTTTTTGTATTATTTCTGCACAACAACGATTATGTTTCTTTTCATCACATGCAAAAAAAAAATAACAAATTAAAAGTTTTATTAATTAAAAACAGTATTAAAAATTGCATTTATATTTAGCAATTAAAAAACATAAATAAAAATAAAAATAAAAAATCATTGCCTCAAGAGGTCCACAGAGCACTAATTCCAAAAATACAATGAAAAACACACGTGTGACCTGGTGACGCGTTTCAAAAACCATAAGTGCCCTTCATATTTTAATAGCCCAATACCCAAAATGGTATCTAACAAATTATATTTAACCGAGATTTGATGATGAATCACATGTATCAATCTCCTTAAGAAGTAAGCAAATCAAGCACCTGTCGAAATCTCATTGGCTTTGCAGTAATTTTCAAGTTACAAATTCCACCACCCACTTAAATTATTATTTTCAATTCCTTCGATTATGTTATGCTATTAAGCTACTAATTCTTAGCGTCCAAATCCATATGCCCTAGTTTCTACGTGTCTTCAAGCCATACGATTCCTATTTTCCCTTTGGAAAATGTGTTTTTTAAAAAATTAATCTCATGAAATAATTATTTTATACATAAAATTTAATTTTAATTATGTAAAAATAAATATTTTTTATTAAAAAGATTAAAAATAAAACTATATTAAATAATAAAATTATTTGTACACATGAAAATGTTATTTTTATGTAAAGTTAAAATATAACTCAAATTATTTGATACATTTTAATTGAATATCTATTATAAGATACTCTTATAACATTATTTTTTATTAATTATAAAATAATATATTAATTTAAAATAAACCACAACTTAGAATATTTCTCTTTTATCTCACTTAGTAGAGATTCTTACATGAACGAATAAGAAGGCATTGATAGGAAGTCTAATATATTTATCTTAATATTTTATTTTTATATAAATCATATAAGTATTAAAAGTTACTATGAAATTGATAATAATTATTAAGATAGCAAATGAATTAAGAAATCTAACACAAATATATTTAACTTATGTTAATTAAATTATAACTTAATTCTTTTTATCTAAAAATTTACTAACATAACTCAGCTCATTTTTAATTTTTAAATGTGTTAGGTTAATCAACTTATGACATATATGATTTGCATTTTGAAAAAAAAAATCATAATCTTGTTTCAAAACAAAAATGTTAATGTAAATATTATTTTGATTATATTTTTATAAAACAAGAAAAATAAAAAATAAAATCCTTAATTGTGATTTTTCATAATAATATTATAGTAATTACTTTTAAAACAAATGTATATTTTAAAAATCTAAACTAATGAGTTAAATTTTAACCTACTTATTTGATATCATTAACTATTATATATTTTATATCATAAATTATATTATTTTTATAATTGATATAATAAATAATTATTGATTAAAATAATAAAATTTATTTTTGTAAGGAATATTAATTATTGTGATAGTAAGATAAATTTGATTTAACTTGGCATCCTACGTAATACATAGCAAATACATTTGGATCCTTTTGTTAAAACTTGTCACCCAATGTCTTAACAGATTTATTATATTCCCAAACCATCCCCATCTATCTCAGCCACTTGATTCAAATGATCATCACACATAAAGGGCTTATGCACCATGGATTACAAAGATGCTTACAAAAGTCACACTCAACCCAAACGAAAGTATATGGAAAGAGTATAATTTGGTCATTTCACAAAGTGGTGATGGAATTTGAAAAGATCACAAGTACCTTAAACAGTAAAGAAGATAGGGATGATTTGAAAAGGACAGCAAAAAATGACTGATAGAAAAAAAATAAAAATTAAGGGTTGGGTTGCATATATAAATAAGCAGCAAACACTAACTCAAATTGCCATAGAATTTGGAAGACAAAAAAAATAAAAATAAAAATAAAATTACCTAAGCATCTTCTATTCTTCTAAACCTTTTTTTTTTTTGCTTTTACATGTATTCGGGTGTGATGGCAGGTCATATGGGTTGGGCAGTTATAGAAGAAGAGGGTTGGAGGAAAGGCCCTTGGACTGCAGACGAAGATAGATTGCTTATTGAGTATGTTAGGCTTCATGGTGAAGGAAGATGGAACTCTGTAGCTAGACTTGCTGGTAATAACAGAATATAATTTAAGCTATTTCTTTTCTTTCTTTTCTTGGTTCAGTTATTAAACTTATTTCATTTTTATCCCTTTCTAATTATGAAAAATATATGTTAATTTTCTTATAACTTTAACAAATATTTTTTTGAAAAGTTAAAAATAAAAAAATTATACTATATAATTAAACCATTTTTTTTATACGTCAAGTTTCAAATGTCTAAATAAACATTATGTTTGGTACAAGTTTCAACTAATACTCAGAAACTGTTGTGAAGTGAGAAGAAAAAAAGAGAGCTTATTTTGATTGCTAAAATAGCAGTATGCTTTGTAGTTATGAGCTTACTTTCTATTCTGCTACTAAATTGTTGCTAACATTATAGTTTTTTTTTTTTGTTATGTTATTGCATTTGATGGTATGATTCACTGACTAGTAACTTCTCTGTTTCATATGCAGGGCTGAAAAGGAATGGGAAGAGCTGCAGATTAAGGTGGGTTAATTATTTGAGGCCAGACTTAAAGAGAGGGCAGATTACTCCACATGAAGAGAGCATAATTGTAGAACTTCATGCTAGGTGGGGCAACAGGTAAAAGTTCTATATATGATATACTAATTTTGTCTTTTAATTTTCCTGACTTAGAATTATGTGATTCGTGACATAATGTTTCATTAAGTTCTGAAATAAATTAATAAATATTTGTAGGTGGTCAACAATTGCTAGAAGCTTGCCAGGAAGAACAGATAATGAGATCAAGAATTATTGGAGGACTCATTTCAAGAAAAAAACAAAAGTTCCTATTGATGCCTCTGAAAAGGCGAAAAATCGCCTCTTCAGGAGGCAACAATTCCATCAACTGCAACAATTTCAGCAGCAGCAACAGCAACTGCAGCAACAACAAATAAGATTGAATGATCAATTGGAGTTGAAAAGGATTATGGCTTTACTAGATGAGAATGATCATAAAATTCCATCAGTGCCTCAAGTTCAAGTGATGAAGCAAGATATTATGCCTAATATGTACCCTCATTCAACTGTGGAACAAGGTTTTTCTTGCTCTATGCTCAATGACAATGTGTCTACGCTCGAGGCATCGAACGAGGATACTCTGTGGGATGGACTTTGGAACTTGGATGATGTTCAGGGAAACTGTTACAATATTGCAGCCTGTGCTACTAGCCAAGCTAATTTGCACAATTTAGTTATACCCTTTTGCTGAAGCTTTTTTTTTTTTATTAAATAAAAAAAACTTTTTAGGCTAATTAATAATCTAAATTACTATATCCATCTAAGGTGAGAATTAATAGCTAGGCACTTCAAGTGAAGGAGCTTTAGAGTGATGAATATTTGTGTGAGCTTGGGATTGTAATTAAAATGATCCAATCCGGACAAATCTATGTATTATGTATCGTTATCTCTATAATTTTGCATAAAATTAGCTTAATATCTTTATAATTGGAAGATCTAAGTTGTTTACTAATTGTCTCTACCGAATTCCAAGAATCAAGTATATGTTTGTCTTAAGGAATTTCAATCATCAACGCTTATGAGTCATTAGATTTTTTTAAAGTAATCACATCACATTAATTACATCCACACACACACACATATATATATATATATATATATATATATATATATATAGTATATATTGTAACGTTGATGCCTCCTACGGAATATATAATATAATATGTTCCGTACGTATGTACTTTAAGAAACCAGTGAGGAAATTAACGGTGACTGATTCATTCCTCCTACAAACGTTTTTGGCTTTTTCCTTAACTTTCTAAGTAAAATCAAAATAATAAGAAACTACGTATATTTAGAGATGGGACGGATTTAGTGATGATTTCAGTTGACAATATGTGAAGAATTATTGATATCTTTTATACAAAAGGTTTGCGGTTCAAATTTGGGGTGGTGTATAGCTTCTTTATGAGCGGCAAATCTTTCGGTGCCAATTATTAGCATAAGATCTTTTGCCAATATGAGATTAATACTAAAAGAATTAGTGTATAATCCAGAATTGCATTAGGGAGGTTACTTTTTGAAAAAAATAATATAAATATATATATATAGAGAGAGAGAGAAGGGAACAAGTAAAAACTAAACAACATAATATATAGTGATTTGATTGAACGATCTACATATGATCATCTAATAAAAGCATTTGATCTTGAAGAAAAAGTTACAAGAAAGCATAGGATCACTTAAAAATCTCTTGTTGGTGCTACATAATGATAAGACTATTGATTCCCGACCATATGGTTTGTCATTTGGTTGATAAGTCCAAAATACACGAATTGAAGGCAAGACCTATTCACTAGGCCGTACCTTAATTAGTATCTATTGTATATACTAGTTTAATAAGTGACAAATGATGACGTAGAATCCCTATGTATCCATGTAAATACTATATATATAGCCTTGAACCACACACATTTGATAGCATATATTACATCTATTTTGTTTATATTTGTAAAATCTTATTATCTCTAACATTTTGGACCCATGGATCGAAGACTTTTAATATTAAATTCAAAAGTCTCTAATTAAAATGATCTACCATGCTTAGAGAAAAATTTAAGTGCTAACGTCGCATAAAAGCTGTTGGAAGTTAGAAGAGAGCGAGAGGAAATGAGAAGGGAGAACACTGAATTAAAAATTCAAGGGAACAAACATATCAATGAAATGGTCCAGAAACTATAAACTTTTGAGAAGTACCAAGGCATCAAAAGAATTAAAATAGAAGTTGATCACCTAGATAATGTACCAGGTAGAGCGTTAAAATAGGAGTTGATCACCTTGGCAATGAAGCAGGTAGAACGCTCGTGCTAAAGTATGAGTTAATCATCTTGGTAAAGAACTAGGTAGAATACTCATGCTATAGTACGAGTTGATCATCTCGATCACGTACTAGGTAGAATGTACAGGCCAAAATATGAGCAGATCATCTTGGTAAAGAACTAGGTAAAGTAATCACGGTAAAGTATGAGTTAATCACCTTGGTAAAGAAATAGGTAGAGCGTTTGCATAAAATTTGACTTGATCACCTCAGTTAAGTACCAAGTTTAGTGCTCATGCTAGGACATGGGCTGCTTACCTTGGTAAAGAACTAGGTAGAGCACACACTAAAACCTGAGCTTATCACCTTGGTAAAGAGCTAGATAGTAGGGGTGTTTATAAACCGAATCGGACCGAACCAAACGGTAAAATCAGACCGAACCGAATGGTTTTACAAAACAAACGGTCTGGTCCGATTTGTACTAATTTTAAACCATTCGAACCGTACCGGACCGGTTTAATAATATATTTAAAATTTCACATTATTCTTCATTAAATGTATAAAAAAATCGAACCAAACCGGACCGAACCATTTTATAAATCAAACGGTCCGGTCCGGTTAAAGTTTTTTAACCAAAACCGGATCGGACCGGACCATTGGACACTCCTACTAGGTAGAGTGCTTACATTAAGGTAGCGTTTGTTTTGCAGAATGGAATCGGAATCGGAATGGGAATGGAATGGAAAGGAAACAATGTTGTTTGGTTTTACTACTAGAATCAAGCTCAGAATCAGGATTACAGTGTTTGGTTTGCCACTGGAATGAAATAGAAAAAAACTGTAAATTACCTTAATACCCCTACATTCAGTAAAGTTCAAATAATGTCATTTAATTACTATTTTTTCGTCACACAAAATACATTATTGAAATCATTATTTTTCTAAATAAGTATTACTTAATTTAAAAGAAAATATATTATTAAAATCATTAATTTTTCTAAATAGGGTTTAGGGTTTTGAGGTTTGGGATTTAGGGTTTAGGGATTTAGGATTTAGGGTTTAGGGCTATATTTGTGGGTTAAGGTTTAGGGTTAAAATTATTATTTTTCTAAAAAGGGTTTAGGGTTTTAGAATTTGGGATTTTGGATTTAGGGTTTAGGGTTTTAGGAATTAGAATTAGGGGTTTTATGGTTAAGGGATTTGAGGTTTAGGGTTTAGGGTTTAGTGTTTTTGGATTTGGGTTTAGGGTTTTAGGTTTTGGGATTTAGGTTTTAGGGTTTAGGGTTTGGGTTTAGGGTTTAGGGTTTATGGTTTTAGTATTTGGATTTAGGGTTTTGGGTTTAAGGTTTTGGGATTTAGGATTTAGGGTTTTGGGTTTTGGGTTTGGGGATTTGGAATTTGAGTTTAGGGTTATATTTGGGGTGAGGGTAAAATTAAAAAAAATTGAGATGGGAATGGAACATGATTCCTAAAGGGGGAGAAGGAATTGTGATTCCTTCTTCTTTAGTAATCGATTCCATTATATACCCTCCATTCAGCCCAACCAAACACATAAATGGAAGGAATCAATTCTGATTCCTTTCCCTTCCCTCCAACCAAACATCACCTAAAGTATGAGTTGATCACCTCAGTCACTTATTAGGTAGAGTGCTCATGCTAAAGTACAAGCTGATCACCTCAGTCATGTACGAGTTAGAATGTTCAAACTAAAGAATGATTTGATCACCTTGGTAAAGAATTAAGTAGAGTGCTCATAATAAAGTATGAGTTGATAATCTCTATCACATACTAGGCAGAGTACTAATTGATCACCTCGACCAGTTACCAAGTAGAGCACTCGTGCTAAAACATAAGTTGCTCACCTTGGTAAATAACTAGGTAAAACACCCACACTAAAGTACAAGCTGATCACATTGGTAATGAATCAAGTAGAACACTTTAGCTAAATTACAACCTAATCATCTTAGTAAAGAACTAGGTAAAGTGCTTTTGCTAAAGTATGAGCCAATCACCTTACTAAAGAACTAGGTAGAGAGCTCACACTAAAGTACGGATTGATCAACTCAATCACGTACTAGGTAGAGTGCTCGTGCTAAAGTACCAGATAGAGTGATCACACTAAAACATAAGTTGTTCACCATGGTAAAACACCAGGTAGAGCACTTATACTAAAGTACAAGCTGATGACTTTGCTAAAGAACTAGGTAGAGTGCTCACACAAAAGTATGAGTTGATCATCTTGATCATATTCCAGGTAAAGTGCTTGTGCTAAAACATGAGATTATCACCTCAATCACATACCATGGAGAGTACTCATGCTAAAAAATAACCTAATAACCTTGGTAAAGAATTAGATAGAGCGCTCATGCTAAATTGCAAGTCATGCTCATGCTAAAGTACGAGTTTATTACCTTGGTAAGGAACCAGGTAGAGTGCTCATACCAAAGTATGAGTTAATTATCTCAGTTATATACCAAGTAAAGCATTCGTACTAAAACATAAGCTAACCACCTTGGTATAGAATCAAGTAGAGAACTTATGCTAAAGTACGACCTTGTCACCTTGGTAAAGAACCAAGAAGATCATTCAAAGTAAAGTATGAGTTGATTGCCTCAATCATATACTAGGTAAAGTGTTTAAGCTAAAGTATGAGTTGATTGCCTCAATCAAGTGCTTAAGCTAAAGTATGAGTTGATCACCTCGATCACGTTCTAGGTAGAACACTCAAGCTAAAGTGGGAGCACTAAATTTTGCATGACTTAAAGAGTGAATGCTAGTGCACCCCTCTATATGTGATTTAAAATAAAAAGTTTAATGGTTGTAGAGTTATTAACGAGAAAGTTGCAAAAGATACTAAAATTTGTTGCAAGTAATAATTACTTTTTCACCTTGATATTGTTTCTAAACTAAAGTGTAGGAGACGATGATATTTAAATACTAGATACAACCTGGCGTTAGGTATTGATGTACAAATTTTATTTACTTGTAATTGCACAAATTACTGGTAGACTAATGATAAGTTTATCTCAATATTGGTCTCTAAATGAATTTATGATGGTTTTACAAGTTACGTATTTTCTTAATTAGTAAAACAAATAATCCTAAACATTATAACAATTGTTGGTTCAAAGATGATTGTAACTTTAATAGAATTAAATAACTAAAATAAAATGAGTAAACTATTTTCGAATTAATATGGATGAATGAGTATGAAAAATTAGTTAGCTAACCATTCATGGAAAGAAAGAATTAAATGATTTTCACAATATAGCTTCAAAATTTAGAATTATAGACTATTTTCTTTTAAATAAGAGAACCCGTAATGATCATGATGAGCTTTCACAAATCTCAATTAACCAATTACTTGATTGCGCTTATAATTAGTTAATTGGAAAACCTATGGGAATTAAATAACATTTTAATTTAACATAAATCAATGCAATTAAATTGAACTCTATTCATTAATACACAACTAGATATAGATGATGTGTCTAATGTCTATTTTTAAAATAGTCATTTTGTGCATAAATTAGAATGGCCAATAATAATATATAAACAAAGATATAAAAACCTATGAACAAGAAATAAATAACTTTAATAAAATAACATCATTCATTTGTTCATCCACTTATGGAAGAAAAACTAATATCTCATACACAAAACTTAGTCTCTCATAATTAAATTAATCATAATCAATTTAATTACAAAAGATATAACCAGAATATATAAAGAAATAATATATATAAAATAAAATACTCCCTTTTGATTAGCTATCTCCAAATCATTGAATTGGTTGATGCCCTTCTTCAACTCCTTATAAAATTTGACAAAATGAGAGTTCTCTCTAACCTATGTTATGGAATGGATTTCTTTGGCTAGTATTACCTAGTAAGGTTATAGAAAGGTTTTAGGATGTTCTATAGGTTAGGTTTTAGAAAAAAGAGTGAAAAGTCATGCTTTTGGTAAATAGAAGGGTTTATGGCCAATATGAATATGGACTATGGCATAGGATATTATGTGCCATAGTGTGCATTGAAAATAAACCCTATATAAGTAACTCGATAATTATTTTTGAGCTCCTCGATGCTCATTGAAATTAAAGTTCAATGCAATCAGATCCAAGAGAGCCTCACCTCTACATGCATATATTTGGGCCACGATGTGCAATGGATTAGAGCTAATATACAAACAGATCTAAGAGCATTTCTCTACAACATATGAATCTTTGGGTTGTAATGTGCACTTATTTTTTGATTGTTGATATTTTGTTTGTTCTAATTCGTTCAACTTTCTATTTGTTGACCCATTTTTACTCTTTTTCTCATTTTAGTCCAAGGTTCTTCCAAACACTCATTAACTTACAAAACACAAAAATAAATTCCAAAACAACATAATTCTTATAATATAAAATAGAATTAATGCTTCAAAATATAACAAATTATAGGTCAAAAATATGTTTATCAGGTACGACCTAGAGTAAGAATCGACCAACTAAATTTGCTTATAAGTGAAAGCATGTGCCAAGAGCTTTACAACTTACCATTTCCCTAAAAATGGACCTCTTAAAAGACATAAAACATGAGTTGATCACTTTGGTTAGAAACTAAGTAGCAAACTTTGACTGCTCTTTTTTCCTTGAGAAACAAGTATGTGTAGCTCCATCTAAAAATGGTAGTCAAAAAATAAGTAAAACATAAGCTGATCCCCTTGGTGGTTTATAAAATCATAAATACACCAGATCTATTTGAGTATGTGTAAAATTTGAATATATTGCTATCATAATAATAAAAAAGGATTTGTACACAAATTATGAGTTACAAATTTTTTATTACTTTTGCCTTAGGAGGATGATATGACCGGTTACAAAATACAACCATTTGAGCTACAAAACAACAAATATACGTAAAATAAAACCAAACTAAATCCCTATCTTATGCTTTCCCTATAGAATGAAGTAATTTTCTTATAAGATGAGGGAATGATGCAAAAAAACAGCTCACAATTAATTATGCCCACCTATTTATTTCCGATGAGTAACTCGACTTGAGAAAAAGTTTAATGGGGAAACCATCAGCTCAACAATTGGTGATGCATGTTTTCCCTCTTGTAGGTCATGCTCACACATTAGGACAACACTACTCATATCAATGTTCATTAGATCTTCCACAACATGCACAATTTGTGATATCTCATCGTCTCAAGTCATACAACAACTAAGTTGGTTAACCACTATGATAAGATTTGTGCTTGAAAATAATTCTAAAATGGAGCCATTATTGTGTGATCTGGGCTTATAATACATCTTTTAAGTTAAAGATCAAGGAGAAACGACATAGAAAAATGAAAAAAAGTTGGAGAATATTTTCCTAAATAATGGGTGAGCATCTAAATACTCCATCCTCTATTATATGGCCTCACAATCACCTTCTCTAATCAATTAGGTGAAAAATATGGTCACCATTAAGAGCATATTTGAAATAAAAGTGAGAAGAATTATAAGAGGAAGGTGATTCATTGACGGTTTGATTGCTAAACAATTTTCTCTCTCACCTCATTTGAGGATCCAAGCTAAAAAAGAATAGAGAGACTTGATAATTAAGCATAAAGCACAACCTTTTGTCCAATGCAACATAATGATAACACTATTGACCCATAGCTATATGATTTTCCATATGGTCAATGAGTCCATAAAACACAAGCTAAAACTCGAATATATTCACTAGATCATACCTTGGTATCTATTATATTTACTAATTTAACCCCCTTACACATGATGATGTGAAATCCATATGTAATCAACATGTATCCTTGTAAATGTTCTATATGATTATAGTCTTGAACTACATATATTTAATAATATTTATTATATCTCTTATATTAATCTCTCTAAAATTGGATCATCTTCAACAAATATCATAAATAATTACATAATAAATCTTTGAGTAACAACATCCATAGTTTTCGTTTTCATCACACATTTTATGCTCTTCAGAGTAGTTACAGTCTCACATATAAATCAATATTGATTACTTAGTTTTTCAATAATGTTATTAAAAGCGAATATTGTAATAGATGATAGTTTTGTTTTTAACTTCTCAATATTTTCTTACAATTGTAAGAATACCCCAATAGTTTTGAACACTTATTAAGGAATATTTTATGTTTTACCTGTACTCAAAAGCACAAAGGCCGTTAGACATCCAACAACTTTGATGGCCACCAAAACATTGACAAATGACATTATGCTTCTTAAAAAAGTTTTAGATTGTGGATAATATTCTTGAACATGAGTTCAAATAAATAAATTCTTAAATACAATGGTTGTATGTCTCCTTCCTAATCATATATGTTGATTTTGTTCAAAACTAATATTTATCCTCTTTTTAAGGGAGAGTCTACATTCATGAAAAAAAGTGACATACAACTAATATTACACATAAGACTTTTATATTCAAATTTGTTTCATATTTAAACATGTGTTTAGTTTTGATACTAAATTAACTAGTTCAAGAATAGAAACCAATATACAAGAATTCCAAAAGGAAAACTATTCTTTATTCAACGAGATTGGGTGATGCTTGTAAATGTTAACTAGTTTTCAATGTTATTTCTAGTTTATCTGACAATTACATCAAAATCTTGAAGTATCAAAATTAGGTATACAAATTTTGTATAATTTATAAAGTAGCTTGTAAGTGCACAAATTGCATATAGAAAATAACAAGTTTACTTCCAAGGTTAGTCTAAAGAGGAATCATATGAGTTTTAAATAATTCAATAAATTCTTAAAAATGAAATTAAATAACCTAAACATCCAATCATGATTGTTTTGGATTAAGTTTTCAAACTGATAACATAAAAATAAAGAGATTCAATAAACATTTAAGCAATTAAATATTTATCATGCATGATCGCCACACAAATTGTGTGTGTAATGAATACACAAGTATACATATTATAACAAATAATATAATGATAAGTAAAGATCATTCCCATGAAGATTATTTTATTAGAAACTAATTTTTAAAACTAAAAATAATAAAAATCAATTGTTTTGGTGTTTATATATTTTAAGGAAGAAAAATTAAAATAACTAAAAGTAAATATCAATAATTAATTAAATCATATTTTGTGACTAAAAAATATATGAGAAAATATCTAGGAATACTTAATCTATATATTTGGAATCACGGGTATTTTTATTATTTTTTAGGTATTTTCGCTTAAAAACGTAACTTAAAGACTCAAAAAGGAATACTGGAGGTAATGCATCACAAATATATTCATAAATAAATGAGGAAAAGTAAAAAAATATGGAAAAATTGAACAAAATGGGTCAAAAAGGAGGAAATCGTGCACGCAGCCGCCCAGCCGCGCGTGCCCGCGCCCAATCCCACGCGCGTCCTTTGCTCCAGTCCACGTGCGCCTGCCCCCAGTCCGCGTGTGCCGCCGCGCCCCACTGACGTCAGCTCACGTCATCATCACCTACTACGCATTTCCTCCATTTTTAATCATTTTTTCACCCAATTTTTATTACTTTCCTTACCTATAAATACCCCAATTCTCTTCATAACTAAACACACCTAAAAACACATGTCTTCTCTTTCTTTCTCTCTTTTCTTAGTTTTTTTTTTTTTTTTGTTTTTCCTTAGTTAGTTTTTCTTAGTTTTAGAGTTCTTCTCTTTTTGAGAAGAACTAGTTATGTTTTTGTAATTTATTTGCTTTTCGATTCAATAAATGGGAGTAAAAATTCCGTTTGGAGGTTTTCCAACAACGAGAATAGCAACAAAGTACTGTAAGGATTTTATTTTCTTTACAGTTATTTTTTATGATTTATTCTTACATGTTATATTTAAATTCGTTTGTGATTAAATTTAACTTTGTTAGCTGTTGGTAAACATGATATAATAATAATGTTGTTATGCTTGTGAAATATTAAATAGGTAAAAATCTCTAAAATGAATTGATTTTGTTTTTACTCAAGATTTTATATTAAGATTGTTAAAGAGAAATATATTATTTTTCATTACAAACTTAAATCTGAAAATTAGATTTTAAGTTTAGTTATCCGATTTAATTTAGAGTAGTGTTTTTTTATTTGTTGGTACAATCACACGTTAGTTAGAGTGAAACACTATTTCAAAAATTTTATAAGAATTATTATCTAAAAATGTATTGACAACATGTTTTCAGTAGTGGTTTTAAAACTTAAAAGTTAGTACTCGGATAACTAAATTCTTAGGTTTAATTTGGAAACCTTGAATAAAAATTAAACTGTCTAACCCCACCAAAGGTGTCATTTAAATGGTTCATTTTCAATCTCTTAGAAAAAGTAATTAATGTAATTAACCAAATTAGTTATCAACCCCACCAATAGGTGTTAATTGATTTGTTTAGTTAACAAAGAATATCTAACCCCACCAAAGGTAGTATTCATACAAAAAAGGAAGAATCAATAAATATCAATTCATATATTTAATAACCTAAATAATATGAGTAATCATAATTAACTTAGTTATTATATCCATAAATACTCCACTATTATAAATGATAAAATTTGCATAAATTAAATATTGAAATAATTTTTTTTTCTTTGAAAAAAAACAAAAAAATAATAATAGTAATAATAAACTTAACCTTCGTGAATAATTTTATTTTTCAAATTTCAAATTTCATAATAAAAAATAAAATTAAAATTAAAAATAAAATAATTGCGTGAATATTAAAACAATTTTGAAATTTGAAATTTGACGTAAAAAAAAAATAATAAATTTTAAATAAAAAAATATAATAAAATAAAAATTAAAAAAAAATAATAAAATATTTTTTTTATTTTCTTTTTTTTTTTAAAAAAATTAATAAATTTTAAATAAAAATAAATATAAATTAAACAAAAAATAATGAAATAATTTTTTTATTTAATTATTTAAAAAAATTTAAAAAATTTAAAAACAAATAAATAAATAAAAAAATTAAACTTTATTTTATTTAAATAAATAAATTAAAAATAATAAAATTAAAAAAAATTAAAAAAAATTGAAAATTTAATTTTTAATTTTCATTTAATTTTAAGTTTTTTTTTATTTATTTTAAATCTTAATTTTAATTTTTTTTAAATGAAAAAATAAAAATGAATAAAAATATTTTAAATTTTTATTTTTCTTTTTGAATTTTTGTTTAATTTTTGATTTAAACTTTTTTCCTTTTATTTTTATTTTTAGTTTCTATTTATTATTTTTATTTTTATTTTTATTTTTATTTTATTTTTTTCTTTTACTTTTATTAATTTTATTTTATTTTTTGTATTTATTTTTGGTTTAATTTTTAATTTAATTGTTTTTGTTTAACTATGTTTTATCTTAATTTTTGTTTACCTTAATTAACTTAGGTTTTTTTTTTTGTGTACTAACTTAATTAACTTATATTTATACTATGTTGAATAACCTACATTTTTATTAACTTAATTAACTTAAATTTTTAATTAACCTAACTTAATTAACTTAATAAATGAAAAGTAAACATCTAACGGAGTTCTCTCTAGGAGACTAGTTCTTGGAAGTCTTTGTGCCACTAGTCTTTTTTGGAAACGTTGTTGTGTCTACGAGGATGGTTTTTAAAGAGCCTTTGCACCACTATTTTTTCCTGGGAGCACTCTTGGTTAATATTGATTATGTTATTTTAACTTTAAAAAAAATTAAAAATAAAAAATAATATATTTTTGAAACTATCTCCAAAATTTTAAAGTTTTAATTACAATCTAAGAGGTTAGTTGCTTTGTTTGATCTAGGTACAATTGTGTTTTGATACCTTAATTATTTGATTTGCACCTAGATGTGGGTTATCTAAAACCCTCAAGCATTCCCCTAGTTTTAAGTACAGAAAAATTTGAAAATCAATAGGGCATGACTGAAAAAGTATAGGTAGATAACTTTGTCTTACCTATAGGTTTGATTGACTCAATGATGAAGGGACATTGAGTTTACTTAAAATGCAATTCTCAAGTTACGTCTTGCTAAGACGTTAAACTAAGCGCTGGATGGGAGGCAACCCATCATTTTAGGTAATTTTATTTGTTTTATTTATTTTAGTTTAATTACATTTGAATAATTTTAAAATTATTAAAACTAAAAATATTTGTTGAGATGTTAGAAGTTCACA
This sequence comes from Hippophae tibetana, assembly GCA_037013495.1. Taxonomy (NCBI): domain Eukaryota; kingdom Viridiplantae; phylum Streptophyta; class Magnoliopsida; order Rosales; family Elaeagnaceae; genus Hippophae; species Hippophae tibetana. Next base: position 41,868,519 of record CM072802.1, on the reverse strand, counting down.
GTGATATGTCTATGTGTACTTTAATGAACATGATGGATGCACCTGCATTTCTCCATTACTACTTACACATTCTCAAGAAATAAGTAATATTTCTCCTATTTTCTTTTTATCTTTAATTTACAATTGTTACATTGAGGGCAATTTAAGTTCTAGGTTGGGGGCGGTGAAAACTTACCATGCTTAATTAAAAAAAAGATTTAACAATTTAAAAAAAAATAATAATAATAATAATTTTTTCTTTTTTATGTTCACATTTTCATTTTTATTGTGTTTGGTTTTATTTTCTTTGTGTGATTTAGTAATTTTTGGAGATTTTAAAACAAAAATTCTCACAAAAATTTATCATTTCTTTAAATCAAATTTAAGTAAATAGTTAATTCTTTTGTATTATTAGATTAATTTTTGAAAACATATCATGAAATATTTTGTAATTGTTTTTGGTAATTAGTCAGTTTTTTTCATAACTAGTATTTCTTGATATGATGTGGAAATTATATTAAACCCAAAATCGGTGTTTATGAATTTTTTTTAGTGGAGACTATCTTTGTGAGATATAATTTGAGCCTAATTTCCTTTATTTAGAGTGAAATATATATTTTTTCTACTCCAAACACATTCCTTATTTCTTCAAATTTTTAGATGATCTCTATAGGTATTAGCATTGGATGTATGAATTTTCTCTCTCATCTTAATAGAGTGTCGTATATTTTTTATTTTTATTTTTGTATAAATTAAATGATTTAAGTTGAAATTGATAATATATGCTTTTATCTCATTTATGCATGACTGCTACAAAAAAAGAAGACATATCTCGGGTTACCTAAACCAAAATCAAACAAAAAAGCCATAAAATTAACCACTCACCAAAATCCTAAAAAAATGTACAATCTGTACATGAGTTGACTCTCTAAAAAATATGTATATTGACAAATATCTTCAGAAAAAAATAGAAAGATAAAGAATATATAGTATCATCTACATATTATAACCCACATTGCTTACACAGTTGTGAGTAAAGACTAATTACAAAAGAAAGATATATGAAGTAATTTCCTAAAAAGTCATTGCACTTTCTTCATTTGTAAAAGGCATATATCTTGAAATTTCTTTTCTTAATGAGTTTAATTTATGCATGAAAATAATTTTTATATATGATATCTTTATAATTTATACATTCGATTCCTTTCATGAGATCAATGTTAAAATAACACTTTGAGCCTTTATTCTTTACACATATGCGAACATATTAGTTCATTTCTATACATCAACTCTTTCGCATATAAATGAGTATGAGTGTTTGAACCCATAGTATTCAGTGTTTTGAGAGTATTGACGAGTGAGGAATAGAGTCGAAGCGAATTCGAATTCTAGACACTGAAATTGGGTGAAATTAAATTGAATTTTTTTTATATGAAATATGAAAATGATTTTCGACTAATTATTATAATAATCATGATTGTTGAAGAAGATTAAAATAACTTATGCTTGAGATTTTAATTATGAACTTAAAGGAGATTAAAAAGTATGAGACATTTTTGTGTTATGTTGTGTTCTTTTATTCTTAAAAGTTAATTTTTGATTTTGTTGTAATTTTAGTTTTTAAGTTGTTGTTTTTATTATTTCTTTTAATTTTTACATTTAGTTCAATGTTTGTGGGTATCATTATTAAAAACCCTCACGAGACTCAAACTTATCCACTATGGCAACTTAGGGGTTTAAAGGCTTGTTGCATAGACTAAATGCACCCGTGTCAATCCACGGAAGTGATTTAGGATAGTTTAATTTTTTGTTTTCATCGCTTCTCTTACTAAGGGACTAGTAAGAAGTTGGTTGGGGGTTGTGATGACAGCTCAAAAAGTACTAAAATTACTATGATTTTATGCACGTTAATTGATTAAAAATATATATATTTATATGATTTTATCATATATTTATATAAATCTGTCTTTTCAGAATCACGAGTATTTTTATTATTTGTCAAGTATTTTCAGTTAAAAACGTAACTTAAAGACTCAAAGAGGAATACTAGAGGCAATACATCACAAATATATTCATATAATAAATGAGGAAAAGTCAACAAATATGGAAAAATTGGACAAAATGGGTCAAAAAGGTAAAAAATGTCAAAAAGGAGGAAATCGTGCACGCACCCGCCCAGTCCGCGCGTGCCTTTGCTCCATTTCATGTGCACCGCCGCTCCTCACCTACCCGCTGACATCAGTTGACGTCATCATCACTTACTATGCGTTTCCTCCATTTTTAATCATTTTTCCATCCATTTTTTATTCCTTTCCTCACCTATAAATACCTTCATTCTCTTCATAACAAAACACACCTTAAAACACATCTGCTTCTCTCTTTCTTTCTCTCATTTCTTAGTTTTTTTAGTTTTTCATAGTTTTTTTAGTTTTTCTTAGTTAGTTTTTCTTGGTTTTAGAGTTCTTCTCTTTTTGAGAAGAACTAATTATGGTTTTGCAATTAATTTTTCTTTTTGATTCAATAAATGGAAGTACAAATTCCGTTTGGAGGTTTTCTAGCAACATGAATAATATCAAAGTACTGTAAGAATTTTATTTTCTTTACAGTTATTTTTTATGCTTTATTCTTACATGTTATATTTAATTTGTCTGTGATTAAATTTAACTTTGCTGGTTGTTTGTAAACATGATTTAATAATAACGTTGTTATGCTTGCGAAATATTAAATAGGTAAAAATCTCTAAAATGAATTGATTTTATTTTTATTCAAGATTTTATATTAAGAATGTTAGAGAGAAATATATTATTTTTCATTACAAACTTAAATCTGAAAATTAGATTTTAAGGTTTAGTTATCCGGTTTTATTAAGAGTAGTGCTCTTTTATTTGTTGGTACATTCGCCGAGTAGTTAGACTGAAGCTCTATTTCAAAAGTTTTTATAAAAATTATTATCTGAAAATGTATTGAAAACATGTTTTTAGTAGTGGTTTTAAAACTTGAAAGTTAGTACTCGAATAATTAAATTCTTAGGATTAATTTGGACACCTTGAATAAAGTTTAAACAGTATAACCCCACCAAAGGTGGCATTTAAATGGTTCATTTTCAATCTCTTAGAAAAAAGGAATTAATTTAATTAATCAAATTAGTTATCAACCTCACCCATAGGTGTTAATTGATTTTTTTAGTTAACAAAGAATATCTAACCCCACCAAAGGTGGTATTCCTATAAAAAAGAGAGAATCAATAAATATCAATTTATATATTTAATAACCTAAATAATTTGAGCAAGCATAATTAACTTAGTTATTATATCCATAAATATTCCACTATTATAAATGATAAAATTTGCATCAATATTTATTGAATTTGTATCTATGTTTATTTTTACGTTATTAGATAAAAAATACAAAACCCCAAAATATCGTGACAGGAAGTTTAGGATTTTTGTTTTTAAAATTTTGAATAATAAATTAAAAACCACATATATTCCTTCCTTTGATCGACTTTGGGAGTATACTTATCATTTTCTATGAAATGATTCATTCACTTGTGAGAGTTTTAGAAATATAAAACCAAAGTATTGGGAGGATCGGCGATGCCGGTTTTGCTCATCACACTGTAGAACACATTTTTCTCATGCTGTGATATACACAACCTATACACGGTTTAAGCATGATCTTCTTTTTTGTGCCGCAGCTTAAAAAATTTTCACGGGGTGGCACATTTCAAACTACATCAAGGGAACCCTAATTTTTCAAGTAATTTCTTTTTCCAAATTTTCAAATATAAATAATGTTTTACAAATGTTTCCTTTAATCTTCCAAGTTGTAATGGAGTGCTTCAAGTATAATTTTTCAACTTGATTTATTTTAATACAAAAGGTACCTGAAAAACAACAAAATATACCCATGATTTTAAAAATATAGATTTGCATATAATGATATTGAAACAAGTATATAAAAATCTATATAATCATTAAACATACATAAAATCATGATATATTAAGTTCTTTTGAGAACTTATCACAACCTCCAACTAGCTTCTTGCTAGTCTTTTAGCAAGATTGGCAAAAAACTAAAAAAACTAAAAACAAAAAACAAAAAACTTGAATTTAAACTATCCTAAATCATTTCTGTAGATTAACACGATTACATTTAGCATATGTAAGAAGCCTTTAAACCCCTCAGTTTCACTAGTGGATGAGTTTTAAGTCTTGTGAGGGTTTTCATATATGATACCCATAAACATAAAAAGTAAAACAAAAATTGAAAATGAAAACAAACAAATAACACATAAACAAATAGAATTTAACAAAAAAGTAAAAAAATAAGAAGAAGAAAAAAACAAAACTTTTCATGCTTAAAAATTTATTTTAAGTTTATAACAAAATCTATTGCATAAGTTATCTCAATATTCTAGACATTCCTGATTTATTACAATAATTAGTTGAAAATCACTTTTCATATTCAAATCATAAAAATGTATGAATATAAAATTTATCCAATATTAGTGTAAGAAATTCAAATTTGTTTCAACTCTAACCTCACAAGGCATACTCTTAATAACATTGATCATATTGGTTCAACCACTCATTCAAAGTTATATGTGAAAGAGTTTTATGTAAAGAAATAAACTAATAGTTGACATATGTTTAAAGAATAAAAATCTCAAAGTGGTGTATCATATTGATATTATGAATGGAATCAAATGAAAAGATTTTTAAAGAAATCACATATTATTTTTATACATCAATCAAATTTATCAAATAAAAATATCAACTAATACCTTTTAGGAGATGAAGAAAATGCAAATGACAAAACTATTCCTATATATATATTATTTATTTAATTCTCACAACTTTTATGGATAATAGATCATATTTTGTAATTTATATTATTCATTTCTTCTTATTTTTTTATTTTATCTCATTTTTTTAGAGATATGTTTTTTAGAGAAATGATCCATGTGCATATTATATATATATATATTATATGATAAGTGAGTAGCTAATTTGTAGCTTTTCATTTTATTGATTTAAGTAACCTCGTATATGTATATTTTTTAGAAGTCATGCATTAATAAATAAAAAGGCATATACTTTCAATTTTTCTAATTAGCTTGTTCAGCTTAAAGCAATGAAAATAAATATATGACACTTTATTAGATGTAAAAATCCTAATATTCAATGCAAAGACCTATAGAGATCATCAAACAATTATAATTGATAAGAAGAGTACTTAAAGAGTAGAAAAATATCATCTAACAATACAAAGACTTTAATCATATTCTTAAAATTAACTTTAAAAGACATAATTATTTTTGTTAGAAAAATTTAAAAATAAAGCAAAAGTTCCTAATTCAATAAAAATAAATGAAAATACACAAAAATGTAAATAAAAACAAATATAAAAATGTAAACATGTGAACATAAAGTTTCAATTTTAGCATATAATTTCATAAATGTAACTTTTCCTACCCCTAACTTAGAATTTACATTTCCCTCAATATAACAATTATAATTAAAAAAATAAAGAGTAAGGAGATAAAACTTACGCATTGAACTTGTTTCAAGAGTTGGTATGGAAGTGCAGGTGCATCTATCAAATATTAAAATTACACAAATGTGTACTTCTCATAAATTCAATAAACAATTATAAAATTAACATATCTAAATCATGTTCACAAAACAAAATAAAAACAAATACATTATCCAAAATAAATAAATAGCAACTAAAATTCAAAAACAAAATGAAACCAAAAATACATAAAATAAATTTCCAAATAATTTAGAACTCCTCTTCCAAGTCATCCCGACCTTGATCTTCAGGTTCTTGTTATCGGGATCTTTCTGGTGGTATAAAACTGAATTCATAATAATGATACTCAGGTGTTACTAAATGACTTGTATCCACCTTTGGATGACTTAATTTTAATCAATTCATCTCATATATTAATCAATTATGTTCTACTTTATGTTATGGATTTAGTAATGCTAGCTCTTAGTTAAAATAAGTTTGTTGGTATTTTCCATGTAGCTCATTTTTTCATAAAAGTTATGAAACTGATATTTCATAGACATTCTTAATGGAAGAATGATTCTCATTTCTCTTGGAATGATATTTATACCAAATGTAAGGTTATCAAAGTAAGTCATATTCAATAATTCACTAAGTTGTATAACAACTCCACCTTTTAAATGAGGTATCCTTGCTTTCTTACATAAAATAGTTATTAATTAAGGAAAAAAAAACCATACGGTGACTATTTATAGACAGTTTAATTCATTGGTGAATTATTGCTCCAACATCCACGATATCTTAAATGCGATTGTTTACATCAAAATAAATATTTCTCTATCCACAATGCTATAATGCTTGGTAGGAAACATCCTTTAACATATAAAGTATTTCAAAATTCTTTAATTTTTTTCCAAATACTTTCCTTCGAAACTTTTATGTGTCTCATTGGCGATAATCCATTCAATACCTTGAATAGTTTAAGCTTCTAATACTACAATATAATCGATATTACTAAAATACTACTCATACTCACCTGTTCCAACATGAAGTATATAAAACTGAGGATTTTGGTCATTAGGTCCATATAACCCTAGGACATTTCTAACAAAAACCATACCATTAACAACATTCGAGAAAGTTTTGTAAAACTTTTCAACTAAAGATTCAATAGAAACCTTTGGTTATCTTACAAATTTTTTCTAGCCTAGTACTGCTATTATATTAGTAATCTCTTCTAATCAATTGTCTAATTCCACCCCCCCTTTTGGACTAAAACCCATATTAACTTATGTCGCTTTTTGTAGCAGATTTTAGCATCATAACTTGAAAATTTTAAACTATCAAAATCTCAAAAAGTTGAAATAGGTTGTAAGAAATTCAACAACACAATTTAATCCAAAAAACATTCCTAACCCTCTTTTTATCCTAAATAGAGTTTTAGACTCTTAATAAATAAATAAATATTTCACAAAATTCAAAAGATTTAAATTAAATAATTTAATTTCAAAATTTATGAATACTTACTTTTTGTTGTTGAAGATTTGAATAAAAATTGAAAAACACCCCTTTGAAGATGAAAATCTTATATGTACTTGAAAAGCTTGAAATTTTCTTGAAACAATTGTTGAAATAAGTTAGAAAAATTGGTTTTTAGAAAGGATTTATGTAAGAAATTTGGAGAAAGATGGGTTTTTTGAGGGATTAAGTATGTTTAAAGGGAGAGAAAAGTTGATATTTGAGAGAAAGGGAAAGAAAATGTGAGGAAAATAAAGATTTCTCGCATTGGGAAGTGGTTTAAAGGAAAAAAACTTATATGCATGTCGTGGTGCACAATTCTTTCATGCCGTGGCACAGTCTTTTTTATTCTACCTATTACACATTTATAGCCTCATGCCGTGGCGTAAAATTAATTAATGTCACTGCACACCCTTCTCTATTTCACTTTCCTTCGAGTTCGAAAAATTTCCCCTCTCTTTTTTTACTTTATATATTAAAGGAATTTAAAATCTAAATTATGCACACTTTAATTAAAATCATACAAAATAAATATAAAAATAAATAAATAAATTAAAGATAGAAATAAATAATGTGTTACCTTCCATCTAGGACTATTTCTATCGTTTTTAGTGAGATGCTACTTTGGGGAATTTTATCATTTATGTAAACTCAATATCCATTCGTTATTGAGTTTATTTGCTTTTTAACATTTTGTAGCTTTATTTCTTGTCTTGCTTCTATAAGTGCTCAATTAACTGCTCCACCTGTATTTCCATCTTCTTAATGAAAATTTCAAGAGAGTCTAATCTTCGATTCTTCCTTAATTAGTTGTCTCTGCTAACTTGAATGAAAGAATTCAAGTTTTCCATTGGATTTGGATTATTGGGAGGATTCCTTTACAGTTTTTGGTGGAATTGTTAGCCCAATGGATTTGAACTTTGGGAAAATGGAGGGTTATTTTGCCTCCAGGAGAAATTATGATGATTCCTCCACCTAAGATTATAAGTATTTTCATTGGGAGTCATACCTAGGTCTTGGTTGGTATCCATCCAATACAATGACCTATATGGGTCTAGCTGTAGCTTCTGATTGATAAGGACTAGTATCAGCACCATGTCCCAAATTACTACACATACCAAATTTTTCTTTATTTGTTGTGGAATGTGTCATAAGAAGTGTAACTTGCTTGGTCAACTAAGCAAGCTGCATTTGAATTTTAGTATTGGAGTCAATTTCATGGACTTCAACTCTCCTCACTCTAGAGCTTTTTTGTTAGAAATTAGCATCTAACATATCAAATAGATTGTAAATCTTTGAGGCTATTTTCTCTCCCATCGCTCCACTAGTAAAATTATCAATGGTATATTACATTGTTGTGTTAATTCATCATAGAGAAATTGGTTTTAAAACTATAATGGATGGCTATGATAGGGGCATTAAGTGAGAAGAAAGTTTGAACCTATCCCATGATTCATGGAAAGGTTCTCGAGAAAGTCACAGTCTTACCTTTCAACTTTGATGTCTTCTGATGGGAATATAATTTTTTGATAAATTTGTTGTAGACTTCCTCTTAAGTCATTAGGAACCTGAAAGAAGTGATATTAACTATGCCTTGGCCCTGCCTTTTAAGGTGTAGGGAAAACGCCACATTTTGAGTTTATCCTAGGTGGATACATCAAGGGGAAAAGTCTATACAGTACAATAAAAGTCCCTAATGAAGGGTAGTGAGTCTTTATCAGGTAGTCCATGAAAAGTAGGAAGCATGGGAAAATGAATGTTTCTTAATTCATAATTCTTAGTAGCCTCACCCAAGTGGATAGAGACAATTGCAATGCTAATTACTAGCCTTACAAACTCCTACATTGTGGTCTCTCTAAGTGGTATGTTTTCTACCATGTTTAGTGGTTCTAGTGAAGAGTCAAGGTGGTGTTTAGAAATTTTATCAATAAAAGGCTAAGGGATGTTAAAGTCCAAAATTCTTGATAGTCTAAAAGGTGAGAGAGTGACGTAAGGACCTCCTACCTTGCATATATTAATAAAAATAAAATTTCATTTCTCGTGTCAAGTTGAAAAATAAAAATATCAAATAAATTTATAAAATTATGAAACAATAAATGTTTGTATACAAAAAACTAAATGCGAAGCAAATAATAAAATTATATACATGTTAATAGAGTAAATGATACATGAAATAATTTATTACACAAAAATTAAACAAAAAAAATTAGAAGAAAAAGAATAAAAGAATTAATAAAATAAATTAAAAATAAAAATTAAAGAATACTAAAAAAAGGAATTAATTTTTTTAAATATACAAGATTTTTTATATTTTATAAAAAAATTATTTTAGATTTTTCTTAGATTTTATATTTATATTTTTTATAAGAGAAAATTTAAAATTTTTAAATATCAAAAATTAATTAATAACCTATATATTTCAAAATTTTAAATAAAATCACAATATTTACTAGTTTTCAATACTATTACTAGTTTACCTAATGATTATACCAAAAACTTAATGTGCCAAACTAGGCGCATATACTTTGTATAACTTATAAAATAGCTCGCAAGTGCATGAATCACTTATATAAAATGACAAGTACACTTTCAATGTCGGTTTATAGAGGAATCATATGGTTTTTAAATAGTTCAACAAATCCTTAAAAATGAAATTAAATAACCTAAACATTACGTCACAATTATTTTGGATTGAGTTTCTAAACTAATAACATAAAAATAAAAATAGACTCAATAAACATTTAAGTAGTGCAGAAATTATGTGGTATATTAGTTAGTTAATTATACTTGTTTAATATTAAGTAGAATATTAAAAATATAGATTAAGATTACTGATTCTTTCTTGTAGGTATGAAAATATCATAAGGTAGACATAATTTTCTTTTGTTAATTAAACTTTAACTTGTCACCTTCGGTTAGGCCAACAATTTAAAATTTAATTAAATTATGCTCCTTTTCTATGAAATTAATAAGTTATCTAATAACCCCCTTCGATTGGGCAGACAATTTAAACTCTTATCAAGGTGTCAAAACTAGGTTTATGATTTAAGTATCTACAAACTAACCTTTAGATTTAAAACTATTATGAAGGATAAGTCATCAATATATCTTCAATAAAAATTCATGTAAAAATATTTGAAATATATTTTTCTAAAGATCCGAATAATCAAATCAAAAATCGAAGAGTTGACTCTAAATTAGATTCAAATAATTTAAATTTTAAATCTAACTCTCTTGTTTATTATGAAACATAAGTCCTCAATATATTTCTTTTACAAACTTCTTTTAAATCTTGATGAAGAAATATAACTGAATTTATTTTATAAAAATGTTTACCTATTTTAATATTTCACAAGTGTAACAATATTACTAATATCTCAGATATCTATTGTCAGACATGTATAGTTTAATAAATAATCAATAAATTAAACATATAGCATGCAAAACAACACTTCATAATATTCTAAAAAACGTATGTTTAAATATACCTCAACATAATCCTTAGAATTGTCGATGACAACCTACAGACAGAATTGTTGCTTTTTTTATTATTTGAAACTAAAACAATACATTAACTAAATTTGTTCAACTCTCAAATGAGAAAAGACCTTTAAAATACTAAAAGAAATAAAAAGACTAAAGAAATCTAAGAAATCAGCTTCTAAGAAAGCTATAGAATTCTAGGATATATTTTTACAATAGAAATAGGGTCTTATTTATAGGGTGAGAAAAGGAAGAAAAAATGAATTTTTTTACTTGACGCCACAATACACATTTTATTCATGCCACGACATACATAACTTGTACACAACTTGAGTACGATCCACTCTTTTCACACTACAGCACACAAAATTTTCATGTCGTGATTCGCATTGGTTTTCTATGTAATTTCTTTTTTCAATTTTTAAAACATAAATAATATCTTACAAATGTTTCCTTTAATCTTTCAAGTTGTAAGTCCTTCCATCTAATTCTTCAAGTTGACTTATTTTAATACAAAAAATATCTAAAAATTAACAAAATATACTAGTGATTTTGAAAAGATAGATTAGAGTAAAATGATATGAAAAAAAGCAAATAAAAATCTATAAACATATACAAATTTATAAACAAATTTGACCAATGTAAAATATTTATGGATAATTTTCTTTTTAAAAATGGTAAACTTACCATTTTATTATTGTTAACTCTCGTGTGCATTTCATTCCATATTTTTAAAGTTTTTTTTAAAACTAATTGTGTACTCCTTTATAAAATAAAGTATTAATGATATGTCTTTCTATAATTATGATATTAACTACATCTTTTAAAAAAAGTTAAAGTAATATATAAAATTTTACCACTTATTTAACCTAGTGATTAAGAACTAGCCTCATTCTTTCCATATATAATTAAATGATCATATCATTTGTAAGATTTTTCAATTTTTTATGGTTAAAGAAGTTCCACGCATTATAGATTTTAACCAAAAAGCTAATTTGCTCTGTGGAAAGAAGGACGAATGAATTGGTCAATGTTTATTGTGGTTTTCTACTTTTATAAAATACGTAATTTTTGAAATAATAAAATAAAAAATTGATATTTCTACAAATTATTCCCATATAAAAAATAGTTGAGAGTAAGTTGTATCGATCTCATATTAATCTCATATATATAGAACATTACATATACACATGTCAATCATATAGGGGTACACGTCGCAGCAAATCAGGAGGGTACATCTATAAAAACATAATCTAATTTAAGATTGATCACTTTTATGACTCATGCTAGTGGTTGACCTTACAATACCCAAAGTTACTCAACATAAGCAAGGGCACCTTATGATTATCGTTGTCGACAATAGCACAAACTGGGTCTTCTTAGAATAATACATATGATGGCTCAGACTATTTATGTGTCGGGCTACATGTCGAGCTATATGTTCAAACATCAAATCCCTCTGCTCTTTCAACTTGGTTCTTCAATTAGGGTGAAAGAGTAACAATTGGCTAGCAAATTTATATGTTCTACGCGCCTTAATAAACACTTATCAATTAATTGGAGAGAGAATATTTGAATCTTTACAGAAAGAGGGTCCAAGGCATTATTTATTTCATTATTTTCAGGACATCAAAAAACAAATTGACACAAAAATGCTTTATCTTTTCAACTCGTGCCATATAATTTCTTTGCTCGGATGGTAATAAAAATAGTTCAGCATAAAGAGAAGCCAAGACATTATTTATTTCATTATTTCTAGGGCATTGAACAAAATTTGGCACAAAAATTCTCAGTCTTTTCAACTCGTACCATAAAATTTCTTTGCTCGAGTAGTAAGAAAAATAGTTAGGCATGTGCTTACTTTTGCTTGGAATTTTTGGGATCAATCCTCGAGTCTAATAGTTTTTCTGATTTCTTTTTAAGCTAGTCCCAAAATTCACTCATTTTTTACTTTGAAAAGTCATCTTTAGGTAACTTATATCTCCCCGTACCATACCATTTTATTCTTTTTGTAATCTTTTGTAGAGACCATGCATAGAGAGGTATCATCATGCACTATTTATAAGGTAGTCTTATCTTTATGTTCCTCGATCTCTTATTTCTACACATTTTTTATGTATATCAAATCTTATATATAGATATGTCATTTTCTTCATTGAAGATAATATTATGGTGATAAAATATATGGGATCAATGAAACTAGTTGACACAAATGCACGTATTACTTGAAAAAAAAAACAATTCTGGGACAAAAATTGATGAAAAAAGAAGTTTGTCTTTCAAAATGTCACATTAAGAGATAAAATTGATATTCGTCTTATTAATGTTGACTAGAAATTTGACAAAACAATAAAATTAACAAGGCCAAAAAATTGTGATAAAGATTTGTCACAAAATAATTATTAAGGGAAAATTTTAATTTTTTTTCTTAAAATTTGGGTAGAAATTTAATTTCTGTCAAATTTTATGACAATTTTTTATCTCTAAAAATCAAATCTATTAATATCATAAATTAGTAATATATTCAAATTTTACGTTCTTAAAAGACCTAAAATTTGGATCAAAATATGAAAAACTATTATAGACAAAATATTTGCCTCAAAAATTAAAATATTAAAACAAAATTTTCTGATATATCATAGCTAGACGAAATTTTTGGTAAACAGTATGGTTAAAACATTTACATAAATAATTAGTGATTTTTTTTTTCTCTACAAAATGTAAGCAAAATGATTAAACTATTTAGAAAATAAAATTAATTAATATGTGGTTTTTTAAAACTATGATATTTTATAATACATTTTCTTTATTCTATGTTAAATTGTTTTTAATATATATTCCTATGATTATTCATATAGTAATATATATATCATGAAAATATTTGTGTATTTTATAAATATAATCAAATGTTTATTGTATGTAAGTCTCTTATATATTTATATAATATGTTAAATATGAAAGTAAGTATAAAGAGTTAAGATGAAGTAAAATATTTAAACTTTATTTAACAATAATGCCTAATTTAATTAATTATAGACTAAAAGAAAGAAAAAAACGACCTTAAAATGAATTTATAAAAATTTAGCAAAGAGAGAATTATCACACAAAAGCTTTAAGTTATTTACTGTGATGATCGATCTTAATTAAAAATCAAATATGTTATTTTCCTACTTTACATTTTACATAAAGTGATAAAATGATATTAGTTTTTATTGATTAATTATTATTTAATTTTGATTAGATATTTTTCTAATTTTATCGTTCAAAATTGAACGATTATCTAACTATCTGAAATTTGATCGACTGGTATCCTCACTAATAAGAGTTGAGTTGGATACATGTCTAACTGAAATGGAAAGTTATCCAACCAGTTGGAGTTTGGTCGGTCAGTGCTGAGTTTGACACATGTTCAAATAAATTGAACAATTGTCCAATTGGTTAGATTTACATTGAACGTGACCCCACTCGTTATTACTGAATTGGACACATGTCCAACTAAATCAATAATTATACAATAGGATGAAATTTGATCAATTAGTTACCCTACTCGTCATATCAAAGTTGAACACATGTCCATCTAAATTGGACATTTGTTTAACTATTTAAATTTTGATTGGTTAGTGATCATATTTACTGAAACCAATTGGTAACTAATCAAATTTAATGAAACCAATTGGTAACTAATCAAATTTAATAAACATGTAATCCTAATCAATGGTTAATATGTATTTCAATAATTAATTACACATTTTTTTTAAAGTTTTTCATATACTTGGTTGGATAATTGTCTAATTGTATTATATAAAATCGGACAAATGTCTTCAAAATAAGGTCTTGTTTTTTAGTTGGAGATATATTCAACTTTGTTGTGTCTAGTTGGACTCTAATTGTGTGTTTATTAAAGATATAATGAGAATAATAATAATACCATTTACCGAAAAATAAGTTAGACAGATAAAATAAATTGATAAATTTTATGCATTATACCATGTATTAATGGGATATCCATCACATTTGACACTTCCAAGTGCAAATGGAAATGGGAGTCTCTTCGGGAGAGCATAATGCAGCATGAGGACTTCCTTGCTTCTGTCGACATTTTTTCTTGTTAAATAGTTTGCCAGTGTTGCGATTTGATAATAGATGTCTCTTTTTGTATTACATGTTCCGGATTATCATATTATAGTTCAAATATTAAGCAAAGTTTTAACAGGAACCTCTATTTTCGCCCAAATAGGCATGGAAAAATATGAAAAGTTTCAGCAATCGTTACCTTGTTCTTCATTACTTCTTCTCATCAGGTGGAGCAACTTCATGGTTGATTTGTGTTAGTGTTATTCTCCACTCAGACCATTGGCCCTAATCTGAGCTTTGCTCATTTGTTTTCAGTGCAGACTTGGAAGCTCTGGTAGAGTTTCAGGTTTGTTTTCTTATGCTATTTTGTCCATTTTCTATAGTACACCTAGCTTTAATTATCAATGTTGTGCATTGTTATTTATTATTATTATTTTTCCAATTAAGTTGTTAGTTTGAATTTCAAATGAGAATTTTTATAGTGTGTGAAAATGAATAAAATGTGTATGGTAGTTACATGTTGTAGTTATTGAAACATGTATAGAAGGTTTTGTTTTGTTTCCTTTTCCTTCCTGTTAGGGCATGGGAAAGATATCTACTTCTGTTCTAATGGTTCGAATTGTTTGCTTTTGCTCTATCTAGTTTATGTTAGGTGTTGGATGTGGGTTGCGGAATTGAGGAGCCGTTAAGAGAAATTGATCTCTTCAGGTGAAGAGCTTCTCCCTTTAAATTGTTAAGCCAACAAACATGAATTACTAGTTGTTCTTCACTTATCTATTGAAAAGAAAAGAAAAGAAAGAAAGAGAGAGAGAGAGAAAGAGAATAACTCTAATTATTAAACTATTTACCCCACACTGTGCGTATCTACTTCATTGACAATGTTATGTTTACTAATAAATTCTCTTGTATGATGATTATTTTGCTATTAATATCAGTATGTCTAATGCTATTGCAATATTGAGCACTCTGAAATACAAATTTATGGTGGTTTGGTGCAGCAGCTCATCTAATGTTACGGGGCAGAACAACAATGAATATCAAAAAGCAAGAGCGAATGTAAGTTTTGTTCTATATGATAAAGGGAGCAAACGTAGCTAGAACAAAGTTTTAACTAAGTATTTTTGATATTGTCCAAGTAATAATTGTAAACTCATTTTTTAATTATTTTTGTTCCACAAAAATTCTCATGTAAGACAATGACGTAAATTATGTCAGTATTGTTTGGAATTAAATAGGTAATAGACATATGACCTTAGGTGTACAGGTACCTCGCTATGGTATAGTGAGGTAACAAGACTAGTTCAATAATAACCTGGCCCAAGAGGTTTGGTAAAACACATTATCTCATCGACAGAATACCTCGTTGTCTAAGTACGAGGTCCCAAGCTTCAAGATCTGACGTGCTAACCCTATTATGATGACCCGATCATGGTTTTTCTTTCTTATGAACGACATGAAGAAAGCTGCTCAGGAACTTAAAGCAACCCACATATAGCGATCTTCCTTATATGCATATAACGACTTGATGTAACACAATGATATTCTTTCTGTTGATATTAGTTTGCATATCATTTTATTTCACGTAAATAGTACTTCTAGATCGCTTATACGTACCCTTCTATGTGCGTAAGATGTAATACACATGTATATATACCCCTTAAATGAGGAGAATACAAGATCCAATTCAATTGTTCAATTTCTTACTTCTCACTAAAAAACACTAGAATCTGACACTTGAAATTATCTCCAAACAATTGGTGCCGTCTGTGGGAAACTCAAATTTTTTTAGTCCAACATTTGAGAACTGCTTTTATTTTCAGAGAATTAACTGGTGTTTTGATTTATATAACTTCAAATGGATCATCCATCCATAGTTAATGTACAAACAGACGACTCCGTTCCAGTGGCTCAAGAATTTGACCTTAATGATAGGGTGCACCACTCCTCATCCATCAGGTCGCTATCGAATCATAACTTAATGACTGCTTCAGCTAGTGGGGAACAGGTTTCGACCTTTTGCGATGTGGGTCCATCCACTCAAGCTACACGACCTTATGAAATATCCCTACGTTATAGCTTGGATAACCCTCCTTATGAAGGAGATGCAATGATACAAGGACTTCAAAAATAAATTATAGAATTGCAACAAGCCTTCATCGAATGACAAAAGGATAACAAGGAGTTAAGATCTTGGTTAGAACAAAATGCATGCTTAGACACAAAGAGTTCCTTTTTTACAGCTTGTAATCCTCGGATAGTACGTCAACCCTCCAGAAGAGAGCATATACCTCATGCATCTGATCCTCATCGACGTATAGTTGGTGAGCAACACCCATACATAGTTTCTGATCCTCCTATCGTTGGGGGGACTTCCTACGCAAATCCTCTAACTTATGGACCAACAATTCAACCCGTTCAATTGCATGATCCAAGTGAGGAATTGGATAAAAGATTAAAAGAGATGGAAGAAAAAATGTGGATAAAGGTTAATGATAGATTTACAAGACAGGAAAAGGCAAAGCCTTGGGGTGATATTGAAAATGTTTGTAATCAATTATCTACGTCAGCTTTCTCGGATCTCATTGGGTTAATAGTATCTCCCCCAAAATTTAGTACCCCAAAATGTCCTGCATACAAAGGAATCCAAGATCCAATTGCACACGTTTTTCAATTCAAAATGGCCAAGGCTACGGTCAACCTATTCGAAGATAAGCGGGAATCAATGTACTACAAACTATTTGCAGCTACTTTCTAGGATTTGGCCCAACAATGGTTTATGGAGTTGCTCCCTAAGAGTATTGGTAGTTATGACGCTCTGGTCAAAATATTCATTACAACCTATACTTGCAACAAACCTATCAAGAAGGAGTCTCATCACTTATTCTCAATCATCCAAGAGGAAGATGAGACAATTGAGGCTTACATATGAAGATTTAAAACGGAGAAGATGGAAATTCACCAATGCCCTGATTCTATATCCATAGACACTTTTCGAAAAGGAATAAAGTGGGATAATGGCCTCTTCATAGAACTGAAAAAATCCACACCATGTTCCTTAGACGTAGTTTATGAGGAAACCCAGAAATTTGTTTACGTAGAAAGGGAGATGAGATCAAGAAAATGGTTGGCCAATAAAAATTAGAGACAACTCCCCCTCTCTAAGAAAGAAGAAGACATAAGGCCTATTGGAGATAAACGTCCTAATTTTCCCCATTTCAAACCTGCCTTTAGGCCGAGGGATAATCCAGACACTTGGGGTCATGCCCTATCTTCCTTTCGAGGACCTCCCTTATGTGTCACATTGATGGAAGTAGTACATCCAATGGAACACCTCAATAATGTGAATTGGCCACCTGCTATGAAAGCTCCACTTAGAAACCTCAACAAATATTACGCATTCTATAGAGACACATGGCATTGGACTTAGGATTGCTGCCATTTAAAGTGGGAGATTGAACACCTCCTTTCAGAAGGATACTTAGGGGATATTATTGACAAAGCTAGAAATCCACGGGAAGATATCCAGAGGGAGAACCCAGATCAAAGGGTCAAGGCATTAGCCAAACCAATTCCAATTCGGAATGAACAAAATAGAGCACACCCCATTCCACCGAGGGATGTACAGATTATACACACCATACATAGTGGTCCTACCATGGCTGGGTACTCTAGCAATTCCAAAAATAGATATGCATGAAAGGCTCAAGATACGGGACGTTTGGTATATAGCCTGAGGCCTGAGGGACCTGTTTATCCAATCACCTTTGAAAGAAGAGAATGCATGCAACCCCATGATGACCCTCTAGTGATAACAGTGTGAATCGCTCATTGTGAGGTACGTTGGATACTCATTGACAATGGTAGCTCATTCGATCTCTTATACTTATACGTTTTACTTGACATGAGCATAGACCCTAAAGAAATCACTCAACAACAAATGCCGATGGTTGGTTTCAATAGTAGTGTAACAATGTCGGTAGGGACCATACGCCTACTAGTGTCGATAAAAGGAGCTATATTTTTGACAACCTTCATCATTTTGAATACCCCCACCTCTTATAATGCTATTTTGGGACACCTGTGGATACATAAAATGAAAGTGGTGCCTTCAAAGTATTACTAGTTGATTAAATATCCTATTGCCGATGAGATATGACAAATTGAGAGGGAACAAGATAGGGCACGAAGTTGTTATAATGTTGCTATAAAGAATGCACTACTCCAAACCTCGAAATAGCAACTAAAGAGTAAAAGTCATCCCAAAAAATTTAAGAAACTGCATACAAGTAAACATACTACCATGGAGGTCCATGGCGAATATGATATGGTCCTTATAGGAGACATAGAGAGCAATCAATATGTTAAAATCAATGATGCACTACCTCCTTCATTTAAAGTTACCCTTATCGATTTTTTTGAAAAATAACAGGGATTTGTTCACTTGGAAACCTGAGGACATGTCCGGCATAGACCCGGATATCATATCCCATAAGTTATGCTTAGATTATACCAAAATTGCGGTTCAACAAAGAAAGCGGAAATTTGCTAGAGATATGAATGAAATCCTCAAAAAGAAGATCGAGTCCTTGAAAAATGTGGGTTGGGTTCGTGAGCACAGAATGTGCGTGGACTTTATGGATTTGAATAAGGCAACACCAAAAGATTGCTTCCCTTTGCCAAATATTGACCAATTGGTAGATGCCACAGTTGGATTTGAATCAATGAGCTTTATGGATTATTCAGGCTACCACCAAATATTAATGCATCCTAGAGGCGAAGAAAAAATAGCATTTATCACTGAAGAAGGGACGTTTGCTACACAAAGATGCCATTCAGTTTGAAATATTTCGGTGCTACTTATCAAAGGATGATGAATAAGATGTTTCAAAACCAAATTGGATGAAACATGGAGGTATACGTCGATGACATACTGGTCAAAACTAAATGCGCTAAACACCATATTAATGACCTCTAAGAAATATTCGCCATAATTCGGAATTATAAAATGCACCTCAACCCAAAAAAGTGTGTTTGGCGTAGCCTCAGGGAAGTTTCTGGGATACCTAGTCACGTCGAGAGGTATTGAAGCCAATCTAGATAAAATTTCAGCCTTAGTCAACATGAAATCCCTTAGTTGCCTCGAAGAAATCCAATAGTTGAACGGGCATATTGTAGCATTAAGTCGCTACATTTCTAAATACACTGAAAAGTTCCTACCATTCTTTCCTCTACTAAAAAAGAACACGAAATACCTTTGGGATAGTGAGTGTGAACAAACTTTCTAGTCCATTAAAGATTACTTGGGAAGAGTACCTCTTTTAGTCAGTCCCATGGTGGGAGAAGACTTATATATGTACATGTCCTTCACGGACAAGACTGGTAGTGCCATATTGGTGGTCAACTGTGAGGGAATCCAATACCCCGTATTATGTGAGTCGTTAACTAACGGGAGCACAACAATGATATCCTTCTTTAGATAAGGCAGAATTTACTATCAGAATGACGGCACAGAAACTGAAACATTACTTTGGTGCACACAAGCTAGTGGTCCTTACTTCATATCCCTTGAAAAACATCTTGGGCAAACCTGATCTATCTGGCCATCTCTCCTAAATAGCTATTAAGTTAAGCAAATTTGAAATACATTATAAACCTTTCGCCGCAATCAAGCGACAAGCCCTCACAGATTTTATCGCGGAATGGACACATGAGAACACCCAAGAATGCACTTCAATATGTGCGATAGGGTCAACCCTCATAGGAGAAACACTTTCCCTTAAAGTGGAGCTGTGGAAGGTATACATGGATGGAGCAAGCAATTCATGTGGAGCAGGAGTTGGAATAGTTATATTCACCACGATGGGAGCCTTAATAGAACAATGCCTTTGGATCACTTTCCAAGCGATCAACAATGTCATAGAGTACGAAGCCCTACTTTTGGCATTACAACAATTGATAGCCCTTGGAGCTAAGAATGTCTTAATTCATAGTGTTTCGCAGTTAGTAGTAAACCAAGTCAAAAATTATTTGGAAGCTAAGGAGGAGAGAATGAAACTCTATGTATAAGAGGTGAAGAAAGCAAAAGCTATGTTTGAAACGTTTTAGATCAAGCAGATACCATAGGGAGGAAATGCCCATGCTGATTCCTAGGCCATGTTGGCATCTACTGTATAATCAGGTTCAAAGAGAGTCATCCCAGTATCTTACTTATCAAGACCTAGTGTTATCACAAGTGAAATAAAACTTCAAACTCAAACGAACGTCATGTGTAGTATTCATGATTCTTGGTTGAAGCCATATGCAAAATATCTTATCAATGGTACTCACCCAAAAGACAAACACTTAGCTCGTAAACTCATAACAAAAGTAGGGAGCTACATCGTCATTTAGGGAGTTCTATATAGGAATAATTATGGTAACCCGTGGTTAAAATTCCTACCTATAGTTGAGGCTTAGATGGTCTTGAATGACCTATATGATGGCCAATGTGGAGCTCATTTTGGAGGAAGCACACTTTCTAAAAGGATTATCCGATAGGGTTACTACTGGCCTACGTTTCTTAAAGATTACATATCTTATGTCAAAAGGTGTGATAATTGCCAGCGACATGCCAATGTGCCATACCGTTCGTGCACTGATATGAGATCTATTATTAGCCCCTGGCCATTTCAAAAATGGGGTTTGGATATTGTGGGACCATTACCCATCGCTTCAGGCCAAAGAAAGTTTCTTACTATGGCAACTAATTATCTTACTAAATGGATAAAGGTGGAACCTTTAGCTCGAATCCTAGAATTGGATGTGGAGAGATTCATATGGGGTAACATTATATGCAGTTATGGCCTACCTCGTGAACTGGTTACCGATAACGGTAAATAGTTCATCGAAAAAAATAATATCTTTCTGTGATAAGATGGGTATCAAATTATCTCACTCAACCCCTTACTGACCACAAGCAAAACGTCAAGCTGAGTTATCTAATAAGACCCTCATTAATATTCTATACAAACGTTTAGAGGGGGCTAAGGGAAAATGGGTTGATGTGTTACCCGGTGCTCTTTGGACCACACGAACTACTCCCACAATGGTAATAGGAGAAACTCCTTTCTCCCTCATATATGGCATTGAAGCAGTTATACCTCTTGACATACAAGAACCCAGCCTCCGATCCAATATCGACCATGAAGATAATGATTACATACAACGGGAGGACTTGCTGTTAGCCAAAGAAAAATGAGAAGAGGCTTTAATAAGAAATGAATCACAAAATATAACACTCCAAAAGACATATAACAAATTTGTTAAGCATAAGAGTTTCGGTATTGGAGAATGGGTTCTGCAAAGAGCAATGGGCAACAAAGTTGAAACTAATGCGGGAAAATTTTCCCCAACATTGGAAGTTCCATGTCAAATATACAATACCACACTAGTAGGCTCTTACTTGATAGAACGTGATGGTATAAAGGAGGCTCTGAGTTGGAATGGAGAACTCCTCAAAAAATATTACATATAAATGCTTTGTACATAGCGAGTACTTGTATATGAGATATATAATTATCTTCTGATTAGTTTTCGATGCCAAGGTTTAATGAAACCCCAAGCTAGAAGTAGTCCAATGACATTCTCACTTGGGATGTGGGATTTATCCCATGTCTCATGATTGGAGGTAGAGTCCCCTAACCCCCCGCCCCCCCACTCGAGATGCAAAATATGCTCAAAAGAGAGGAAGCATGGTTTGGGTATCTTATTTCTTTCCCCCAAGTTGGAAAGAGTCATTTGACCTTCTCGCTTGAGATGTGAGACATGTCCCATTGCTTCATGATTGGAGGTGGAGTCCCCTGACCCCCTCCACTTGACATGTGGGATATGTCTTATGCCTCATGATTAGAGGTGGAGTCCCCTGACCCCCTACTCGAGACGCCATATACTACTTCATTAAAAAAAGGTAGATCTAACGATTACCAAATGAATTACTCCATCTCATATTACAAATTGTTATCAAACATTATTACAAATTATCACTAACATTATACGAGTGTAGTATTTCTTCTTGATAGGAACTTCATAGTTGTTTTTTATCAAGCACCCTATATTTCCAATATTCCACTAATTTGCGCAATCTGTCCCCATATTTTTTGTATCTTTCTTGTTCAAGATGTGCTAATTTCAAGTCTTCATAAGAGTCCACTAAATCTTGTGTCAAGACTTTACATCGCGATTTCCACACGCATAATTCTTCATCCAGGCATTCACTTGCTTCTTGACACATTTCAACCTCTTTTTTTGCATCTTTCGCCATGGCTATGGCCTACAATAAAAAGAATATTAATGAATTAATATATATCGCAAAGAGTAAATACATCCACCTTATTGTGAACTATTACATCACAAACACTTACATTAAACATATGCCTCACTATCATGTGCCACATTGTTCCCTCTCTCTCTTGCGGGCTATGTAGATGGATGGATGATCTTCGGGCAATACAAAATGATGATATAATTCTTCTTGCGCATGAGGTACATTAAACATACCATCTTTGAAGAGATATTTCACACCG
The DNA here is from genome assembly GCA_037013495.1 of Hippophae tibetana. Taxonomy (NCBI): domain Eukaryota; kingdom Viridiplantae; phylum Streptophyta; class Magnoliopsida; order Rosales; family Elaeagnaceae; genus Hippophae; species Hippophae tibetana. The sequence goes on along the minus strand of CM072802.1, from coordinate 41,845,387 downwards.
CTAGTCTCACCATTCTCTTTTTTGGGGAGGATATATACTTTGTAAAGGCTTAATACCCTCCCTTGACGGGGACACCTCATTCAGAGATAATTTCACAATACACAACCTACTTATATGTAGAGAAGTAGACACCCCACCTTAGGACAACTTAGTAATCATTGGGATCTTTTCATTTTTTTCTCCCTTTGTGACTTTAGGAGGGGCCTGGTTAACCTCCTCGCTATGAGAAGAAGAAATAGCTTGTTTCTCTACATTGGGCGAAACTTGCATTGTGAGTAGAGTTGTTGGATTTATCTTCTCGTTATGAGTATAAAAAGTTTGTTCCCTTATCACAGGGAATACTCTTATAGATGGTGATGACCCTATTTCAAAAAAAATCATCCAAATTTACTTTACTATAATCCATTTAAAAACTAAACAGACTTCGATTATTTCTTGAAATTTATCAGGTCGCTCAGTATTATTATATCAAGTCAACGCAGCCTCAAATCCTCCAAATTATGTGTGCTATGCTAATGATAAAAGAGAGACTTCAATCCAAGAAAAATATATAAAGGTATGTAGAAATAAATGCAACATTTAAAATTAATTTCAAGTCCCAAAATTCTTCATTTACATTTGATTTTACAAAATAAATCAATTAAATCCATTAAGGAATAGCATCATCTACCACCCCCTCGGGTTGACAACTTGGGATGGCCTTTGTATCACAAGGTGAAGCTTGAAGAGTAGCAAATCCAAATGTCTTGGACCTATTGCTTTGAAAAGTTCGCATCAAATCTAAGTAAGGTGCAGTTAAGTCTAGTCTTACAACCTGAGCTTTAAGGTTTTTACTATGAAGCTTGCACCACTACAATAAGCTTTAGTGCATTCAGATTTTAAGGTATCTACCATTGTAGATAGCGAGCTAACCTGGCTCGACATGGTAGCCATTTTCTCTTGTAGAGTGTTGTTCTTTTCCTCAGCCTCCTTTGCAAGTTTTTCGAAATGTTTAGCCGTTTCACCCTTCTCAAAACAATAAGTGTCCATTTTTCTTAACTTCTCCACTTTGTCAATAACCTTATTTTCCAAGTTCAAAATTTTTGTATCTTTTTTGGTGATCAAGACATCTTTGCATTTTATCGACTTCTCATATTTAGCTATCCATAAGCGGCTAGCTTGAACCTCTCACTTGTAGCCCCTAAGGGATAGCTCACCTTCCCTAGCCAAACACACCGCCTACAAATGAGATAAGTTAAAAAATCAATATATAAAGTTTATTAAGTAAAAGTTTTAAATGGAGAACTAATGAAACTATTCACCTCAAAAGGGCGATATGCTTTCAACTCCCCATGGGTCCCCTCTTCACTCTTGTGGGCCGCTCTCACTTGCAACTTTTAGCTTTTGTCCCAAAATGCTAAAACTAATATCTTTTAAGATCTATTTGCCCAAATATCCCCTCGTCAAATAAGTAACATGGCTCTTTAGAACCATGACATCCTTCAGGATGTCCTCGTCAAATTTGCAGCGTCCATATCCATCACCTCCATTTTGGGGGTATACTCCCAGAATTTTCTCTTCTTTAAAACTTCGGTTCGCGAGGTGAGAATGAGCTCAAATGACCCAAGGTTTTTGAAGGCATTACAAATTCAGTAATTGTAGCGACCTCCAAATCCGCAAAGAAATCGTATTGAGTGGGTGAAGGGGTTATGCGCTCCAGACGAGGATAAGTGGGGGCCAGCTCTTGCACACCTAAAGTGTCAATTAGATCTCCTAAATTGACGTGCAAGTAGTCCATCCCTGCAAAATATATACATAACGAACATATATAAATGCTAACATATAATATCAAAATAAAAATTACCTTGATATTCGTTTGTGTAACCTTGCCACACCCCATACTTCTTTAAGCGAGCTATAGTGAGGATATAGTGGTAACCTTCATTCGAGGTATTTTGTAGCTCAATTAGCCTCATTTTTTATTTACCACTAATATCCAGCTTACTTATGAGCTCACTAGCCCGAGGTTGTGAAGTATTAAAATTAGGGTTCCAAGTGTATCGAATTGGGAAATCCACCCCATCACCCCAAATATCCCCAATAATGTAAAAATATTTATCTTTCCAGCTAGAGGTGTTGTCGGGGAGTCTGAGGTGCAACCCATGGCCGATAACACATGATATGTACACCCTCCCTTTGTCTAACCCATTCCTTTTTAAACAATATAAACACCTCAATTCATCATTTTCGAAGTCTATTCCATGCTCTCCAACCACCATGGAGAGACATAAAAGTGTTTGCCACTTATTTGGATTTATTTGGGAAAAAATAATATCAAAAGTGCTCAAAGCACGGGCCACTAATTTGGGAAAGGGGCAACATAGGCATATTTTAAAGGCCGCTAGATGTATCACCCACCACCTCGGTAGAGGATCATCAACATCATATAAATAGGGAGGCACTGGAATTAGCCCTACACAGGCTAGAATGTCATATGTTTGTCTAATTTCTTCTAAATCTTTAGCTATTAGAACACTAGGCTTCTTTTCAATTTGGTGCTTATCTTTGGTTCTATGTGTAGGTTCGCCTTTATTTTCCCTTTTTTTTTTGGGAGGGATACTTTGGTGGATGTCGACACGGTAATCTTGATAACAGAAATTGAACCCCGTGATGAGGAGGTAGACACCGCCTTAGACCCCGAGGAAGCAGGAAGAGCGAGAATCCCTTCCTTAATAGTCCTCGGAGTAGCCTATTGTCACTATTTCCTATCATTTTGGGTTGTTTGGTTTGTAACGACCTCAAGGGAATATAAATAGGGGATAAATTTTTGGTGGGGTCTCCCTTTGAAGACCTACTCACTTCTTTTCCTTTATGCGACATTAAAAAAAAGGATGAATAATTACCTAAGTGAGAAGGTCGTATCAAATCAAAAGGTAAGGATATAGCAGCGACCTGAATTCTAGCAAATGTCATTAAATAAACAAGCTGAAATGACTCAAGTAACTTCTGAACGACCTTATGAAGGAATAATATGACCTCTGAGTAATCAACGGGCTGGGATTCTCTGAATAAAATTACTAAGTTAAAAATAGGTAAAAGGTAAAATTAAATTCTCCCACTATTTATAAAGGAAAAACGAGAAGTTGAAAGGTCTCAACAAAACAAAAATAAAAAATTTAAAAAATAATAATATATCTATTTATTCTACAAATAAAAAACTTCGTAATTAGAATTTGCATTGTCTGAGTGGCCGTTATGTATATAAACACATTGAGTCTATCAATTAAGAATTACTTAAAATGGAATATACGACTAGATTATTCCCTTGACTTCTCAAAATCAAGAGAATAGGTGAGTTAATGTTTGGTATTAAATGGGTAATAGACATACGACTTTAGGTGTGCAGGTACCCCTCTATGGTATAGCGAGGTAACAAGACTAGTTCAACGATGACTTGGGCCCAAGAGGTTTGGTAAAACGTATTACCCCGTCGACAGAATACCTCGTTGTCCAAGTGTGAGGTTCGAGGCTTCAAGATCTAACGTGCTAACCCTATTATGATGACCTGATCGTGGTTTTCCTTTCCTATGAATGACCTAAAGAAAGCTGTTGAGGAACTTAAAGTGACCCACATATAGCGATCTTCTTTATATGCATATAACAACATGATGTAACACAACAATCTTTTTTCTATTGATATTAGTTTGCATATCATTTTATTACATGTAAATAGTACTTACAGGTTGCTTATACATATTCTTCTATGTACGTAGGGTGTAATAAAAATGTATATATGTCCCTTAAATGAGGAGAATACAAGATCCAATTCAGTTGTTCAATTTCTTACTTCTCACTAAAAATCACTAGAATCTGACACTTGAAATTCTCTCCAAACAAGTATCACAATTAATTTACATTAGTCTTTTGTTGGAAGCTAATTCTTATTTCTTATAGCATCAAATCTATACTTGTAGAATCAATATGTTTTCAATCTGGTATGATTTATTTAGATTTCTTATGTTTAAATTTGGCTTTGTATCTTACAAGCTTTGATGGTTTTGAAGGAACTGAAGTGGATTGCAAGAGTGGATAAGACTTGCGACTTTGTTAAGGCAGGTTGTATTCGTAGATCAATGTTGTTTTCTACTTGTAGCCTACTTTTCTTCTAGTTATTCTAGAATATGTTTTAATAGAATGGTTATGAAACTTGTTCTTTTTCTTATTGATTCATGATGATTTTATGAAGATGCCATTTCCTGATAGCACATTTGATGTAGTATTTGCAATTAAGGATACCTCCCATGCCCCAGATGCTGTATGACATGTTACATTCATGGCTAGGAAATCTATAGCTTCTTGATTTTGCTTCATCCATTTTTAATTGATTTTCAGAGTTTCAATATTTTGCTGCTTATGAGTAGTGTATGACTGATGCATTTCAAGCCATTAATCAAGAACATCAAAAGATCAAGGTCATATTTGCTAGACAAACAAAAATCATCTTGTAGTTGAAATCTAAATGTAGTTTATAGATTTTTCTTGATATCGTGAATATTTTTAATACAGGTAGAAATCGAGATCGGAGATGGTCTTCCAGACATCAAGTTAACATGGAAGTATCTTGAAGCTTTGAAAACAAGTTGGTTTTGAGCTTGGTACTGTCCTATAGTATGATCTGGTCACATAACATTCTTTGGTTTTAGTGTTGCATGTTTTATATAGAAAACTACCATATTATTTCATTTTTATTTATTAATATAATATATGGATCAATAGTAGTTTTGATGATAAATGTAAGTGTGAGAATTGCTTAAATGGAACTCATGTATGAATTGTAAGGTACCGACTCAATGTAATTGGTACATGACTCACATAATTAGTTAATTTTCTCAAAGTTAATGTTATATCACTACATATTTATTTATATAGTTTGTAGGCAAAAAGTTTACACAACGTAAGAAATTGATGTTTGTTAAGAGACTGGTGTACCAATATCACCTTTCACTATGTCAGTAAAGTTGAATTGCTTTGGACTTGGCTTCAACAAACTTAATTTTTTTTTCTTTTACCAATAAAAATAAGTTTTGTTTCTTTTATGTCCTGGTAAAACAAATGGATGATTGAAAAAGAAAGAAAAAAAATTGACAATTTTTTTTGAAAAGCTAAATTACCTCTTCTTGAGGATAATTTTCATTAAATAAGAATTAATATACAATGTATTTTAGGTAAGAATATATACAATATTATATTAGTTAAATATATAATATTCTATTACCTAACTATACAATATTCTATTACCAAAATATACAATATTTTGTTTATCTATTTTAGGTAATAATATATATACACAGCTAATACACTAATTATGGAAAAATAAATCTTGTAATCTTGTCTATAATCTCTGCCATTGATATCCCCCCTCAAATTGATGTTGGATGATCAAAAAGCATTAATTTGTCAACAAGAAATTGATGTTGATGTCGGGAGAGAGCCTTAGTAAACACATCAGCAGTCTTGAGATCTCTACCATTGAGCATCATATGCTTCACAAATAAAGTGACAATGCACATAAATATGCTTGGTGCGCTCATGAAATACTAGGTTAGTAGCAATTTGATTAGCACTAGTATTATCTGCATGGAATAGAGTAGACTTAGGTTGTGGAAACCCAAGCTCAGCCAACAGTCCCCGAAGCCAAACAATCTTAGAACATGTAGAAGACATAGCACGATACTCAAACATGGTAAAGGACTTCGACACACTGTCTTGCTTCTTGCTTTCCAAGAAACAAGAAAGGTACCAAGAAACATGCACCAATAGTAATTGACCATGGAGTCTCCGAACTGTTGAGGATACTCTACCTTAATCTAAGGCTTGCAATCTGTGAATTAAATCAGACCTTAATTCTAGGATATTTCTTTGTATATAATTTCCATTTTGCTTACATTTCAAATTTATTGTAATTGATATGTAATTAAATCATACAATATGTATATTGCTATAAATAGGACATTACTCACCAGTTCAACATGTGGTGGTTTTCATCAAACACTCTTATGGTATCAAAGCCATCTCTGGTTTAATAGCCATCGCTCCATTTTTTATTTTTTTATATTTCCAATGGCTTCCAATCCCAATCTCCTTCCTTTCAACACTTTAATCCACATTATCACCATCAAAATTTATTCCTCAAAATACCTTCTATGGAAAAGCCAACTCCTTCCTCTTCTTGAAAGTCAAGAATTTTTGGGATATGTTGATGAAACCCTTGTGTTGTTACCCCGTTTTGAACCTGCCAACTCTATTACACCTAATAAAAAATACCTTGCTTGGAAAGTTGCAGATCAACTTCTACTTAGTCTCTTAATTTCCTCCCTTATCGAAGAAGCCATGGTTGAGGTCGTTGGCCTCTCCACTACATATGATGTTTGGCTCACTTTGGAGAACACTTTCATCCATCGCTCGAAGGCCCATGAATTATGTCTCAAGGATGATTTACAATTGATGAAATGCAGCTCCAAACCAGTTGCAGAATATGCTCGTACTTTCAAGGCCCTATGTGACCAACTTCATACCATCAGATGGTCCGTTGACAACACCAATAAAGTTCACTAGTTCTACTGTGGCCTCAGCTCCAATTTCTCTAGCTTCTCCACTGTGTAGATGGTTCTCACTCTGTTCCCCTATTTTTTGGATTTGCTTCCCAAAGCCGAAAGCTTTGAGATCTTCTAGTGGTCCCTTGAGCCCTCTATCACCATTGTTGTGGTGTTCACTGCCACAAATCGAGGCCAAGCTGCTAACCATAGTCACCACTCTTCAAACTGAGGCAACCAGTAGAGTCATTTCAGTAACCATGGCAGCAAATCTTCCAACCGTGGGTGCTCCAACTCTGGGCAGGGACGTTGCCCACCTCAATACCAAATTTTCTGCATAGAAGGTCATTTGTTGATCGATGCAACCAATGGTATGCTCAAAATGATTCCTCTATTAATCTTACAAAAGCATTCAACACCATTTGTTCTCTCTCTTAACCCAAAGCATCTGATTGATATTTGGACATTGAGGCTTCAACGCATATGACTATCGATCCATCTACTTTGGATCAGTCTATTAATTACACGGGTAAGGACTTTGTGACTGTAGTAAATGGTGCATCTCTACCCATAACCCATACTGGTTCCCTTTCTTCTATTCCAAATATTCATTTATTAGATGTTCTAATCGTTCCTCATCTTACCAAAAATATTCTTTCAATTAATAAATTATTAATTGATTTTCCTCTTTCTGTTACATTTACTAATAATTCTTTTACTGTCTAGAATCGTCAACCTGGAAGGGTGGTAGCGGCCGGTAGAAGGGATAGCAGCCGGAAGGGTGCATTTTCTTTTATTTCTATTCCTAAAAATAAATCACTACATGTTTTCTATGATTTAGGGTATGCTCGCCTTGGACATGTAAATCATTATATCGTTTCTTTTTAAATAAAAAAGGAAATATTTATCTTACGTCTCTATTTTCATCTCCCACTTTGTGTAGTACATGTCAACTTGCAAAAAATCATTGTTTGCCTTATTGTCAAAATGAACGTAGGTCGTCTCATGTTAGATCTTATTCATTGTGATATCTAGGGTCCTTCCCTCATCAAATCAAATTTGGGTTTTGCTATATTCTTTTCATTGATGATTATTCTCGGTTCTCTTGGCTTTATCCTTTAAAATTTATATTTATATTTTTGATATTTTCCTCCAATTTCAAAAATTTATGGAAAATCAAAATTTTTCTCGTATCAAAATCTTTTGTAGTGATGGTGGTGCCGAATTTACTAGCAACTATTTCAAAGCTCACCTACGTACCTCTGGCATCCATCATTAACTATCTTGTCCATATACATCCACCCAAAATGTTCGCGCTGAAAAAAAACATTGCCATGTAACTAAGATTGGCTTGGCCCTTCTTTTCCACTCTTACTTTTCTCTTCACTTTTGGGTTGACACCTTCAGCACTACAACTTACATCATAAACTGGTTGCACACACTACTTCTTAGAGGTAAGTCACCCTTTGAACTTCTCTATGGTTCTTCTCCGAATTATGAGAATTTTCATCCTTTTGGTTGTCGTGTTTATCCTTGTTTGTGTGATTATATGCCTCACAAACTTTCTCCTCTCAATATTCCTTGCATTTTCTTGGGCTACAATCCCTCTTAAAAGGGTTTCGTTTCTTTGATCCCACCACCACTAGGCTATATACCACCCTACATGCTCAATTTGATGAAACTCACTTCCCTTTTCTCGATAGTTCTCAAGCACAACCCCTCTCTTATCGCCATATTTCCAATTTCTTGGAACCATATCTTCTTCATACCAACCCACCCTCATCTTCCACTACACCCCATTTCCCACACGTTCCTCAATCCAGCTCTTCCTCGTGTGTTATTTGTACTGACCATGTGGATGAGTATGTGCAGCATAGGCTGTTGATTCTCTTATAGGTCTCTCTTCGCCATACCTGGCCCCCAGTCCACCTTCCATTGAGACTGTTACTGATGTCATTCTGGGTCCTTCTACTCCTGCATTTTCATTGGGCTCTCATCCTATGCTCACACGAACCAAAGCAAGGATTTTCAAGAATCATCATCCGGTGAATCTTGATGTTCTTGGATCTGTTAGCCTTCTTTATGCTCTTATTTCCTCTACTGAGCCCAAAGGATTCAAATTTGCTACTAAGAATCTTGCATGGCTTGCAACCATGGATGAAGAAGTACAAGCTCTACAACAAAATGGCACCTGGGTTTTGGTTCCATGCCCTCCCAACACCAACATTGTGGGTTCCAAATGGGTATTCTAAACCAAATATATGCTTGATGGATTCGTTAAGTGTTTTAAAGCTCAGATTGCTACCAAATGATATACTCAGGTACCTGGTCTTCACTATATTGACACCTTTAGCCCTGTTTTCAAGGCTACCACCATTCGTGTTGTGCTTTCTATTGATGTCACCAACAGATGGCCTCTTTGCCAACTTGATGTCAAGAATGCCTTTCTTAATGGTACTTTCACTGAAAATGTTTATATGGAGAAACCTCCTAGGTACATTGATCATTGCTTTCCTAATCATGTATGGCAGTTGAAGAAAGCCCAATATGGTCTTAAGCAACACCTCATGCCTAATTTCAACACTTCAAGTCCTTTCTTTTTTCACATGGATTTTCCTATACTCGTGCTAACACTTCTCTCTTTATTTTTCCATAAGAAGTCTAACATAATCTACTTGCTTTTTTATGTTGATGATATTATTTTCATTGGAAAAAACTCATCTCTTCTTAACAGCTTCACTTACAAGCTCCATTTTGAGTTTGCCATTAAAGATTTGGGCATTCTCAGTTATTTTTTGGGTCTTGAAGCTTCAACAACTGTCGATTATCTCTTCATCAGCCAACTGAAGTATGCATGGGATATTCTTACTCGTGTTTACTTACTTGACAGTAAACTAGTTCACACCTCATGGTTATTGCATAGTACCTTTATACTAATAATACACCTTTCTTGGATCCTACTCTCAGTAGGTCACTTGTTGGTGCCCTCCAATACTTGACCATTACATAGCCCGACCTTACCTATGCTGTAAATTTTGTTAGCTAGTTTCTACATGCTCTAACATAGGATCACTTTCTTGCTATTAGGTGTATTTTTTGCTATGTCAAAGGCACCTTTCATTTTGGCCTTCATTTTCGTCCCTCTACTACTCGTGGTACTTTGGTTGCTTACTATGATGTAGATTGGGTAGGTTTCCCTGACACTCGTTGATCTATCTTTGGCTACTCTATTTATCTTGGTGACAACTTGGTTTCTTGGAGTACCAAGAAGCAACCTACTATCACTCGCTCTAGCTGTGAATCTGAGTATTGTGCTCTTGCGTCCACTACATATGAAATTCTTTATGATCTACATATCTCCACTCCACAGTAGCCTCTTCTTCTATGTGACAACAAAAGTGTCATTTCTTTTAGTTCCAACCATGTTTCTCATAAGCGGGATAAGTATGTTGAGTTAAACTATCATTTCCTTCGGGAACTTGTTGTTGCTAGAAAGCTTTGCACTCAGTATGTTCCATCTCACCTACAGGTTACTGATATCATCACCAAAATTCTTCCTCCACCACTTTTTGACTTTTCTCAATCTAAGCTTCACGTTCGTTCCAATTCGATGCTCAGCTTACTGGAGGGGTGTTGAGGATACTTTGCCTTAATCTAAGGTTTGCAATCTGTGAATTAAATCATACCTTAATTCTAGGATTTTTTTGGTATATACTTTCCATTTTTCTTACATTCACATTCATTATAATTTATATGTAATTAACTCATATGATATGTATATTGCTATAAATAGGACATTACTCATCATTTCAATGTGTGGTGGTTTTCATCAAACACTCTCAAGAACAACTAGCCTAACCATCATCACTATATGCAACCAGATGAATAGAAGAGTTCACAGGGAAGAAAAGACCGCGGGTGGAAATGCCTTGCAAATAACGAACAATGCGACAGACAACAACCAGATGGAGGTGCTTAGGTACCTACATAAACTGACTAACTTGTTTATCATCAAAGGAAAATTAGGCCGAGTGATAGTTAGATAGTTCAGGCTCCCTACCAATTGTCTATATAAAGAAGGATGAGAGACAAAATCTCCTTCATCATAACAATATTTAACATTGATTTCCAAAGAAGTATCAACAGAACGACCATCCTGAAGGCCAACCAAAGTAATTAATTCCTCGGTGTACTTATTCTAGTGTAAGAAAATACCAGTTGAGGTAGAGTGCACCTCAAGGCCTACAAAATATTTTAAAGGACCCAAGTTCTTCATATGAAAGGAACCCTGAAGTCATTCCTGAAGCTAAGAAATCAATGCAGAGTTAGTCCTTGTAATAATAATATCATCAACATATACCAGAAGCAAGATGATTCCCATAGTAGTCTTCCAAAGAAACAAAGAGGAATTATACTGACTCTGAACAAAGGAGAAGCTAAGAAGCATAGATCAAAACTTATCAAACCAAGCATGTGAAGCCTATTTTAAACTATAGAGTGATCGTTTTAGGTTACAAACATTGGTAGAAGGTATAGAAAGCAACCCTAATGGTGGAGTCATGAAAATATATTCCTTAAGGTCCCCATGCATAAAGGCGCTCTTAACATCCATTTGTCACAATGGCCAGCCCTTGGATGCAGCAATAGTAAGAACAAGTCACACCGTCTTCATCTTTGCTACAAGGGCAAATGTCTCCTCATAATCGACCCCATACTCTTATGGATTACCGAGTGCCACCAATCGTGCCTTATATCTATCAAGTGAGCCATCAGACCGCATCTTAATGGAATATACCCATTTACAACCAATGGGCTTAGCACTAGTAGGATAGTGAATCATATCCCAAGTAAGATTCTCCTGAATAGCTTGAAGTTCTTCTTGCATATCTTTCATCCAACACCCATATTTAGCTGCCTCGAAATAAGAGGTAGGAACTATATTATCAACTAAAATGGTAGAGAAATCATACCTATCAGGAGGACAAATAGTACGGGAAGATCTCCAAGGAGCCACCGAAGCAGGCACCAGATTAGGATCGGGAAGGATTTGTGATGATTGAGGTTGTCATCATTGATAGACAATATTCAGTTTAAAATGCTCAATTGATGGAGAGATATCATTAAAGATAGGAAGAAGGACATCGTTAGAAGGGGAAACATGTTGCTAAAAATAGTATTCATATTCAAAGAAAATCACATTTCTAGAAGTATATAGATGATTAGTAACAACATCATAACATAAAAATCCCTTGTCAGCTGTGCTATAACAGATAAAAGCACACTGTACTGACTGAGCTGTAAGCTTGTGACACTCATGAGGAGGCAAGTGAACAAAGAAAACACATCCAAACGTGTGTAGCATATGATAATCTGGATGTATACCAAAAAGATGATAGTAAGGAGTATCAAAATTCAATTGTTGAGAAGGCAGATGATTAATCAGATAGACAGCACTGGACAAAGCTTCCACCAAAAATTTAGGCAGAACTGAAGACTCCAAGAGTAATGTTCGAACCATATAGAACAAGGGACACTTTTTTATATTCAACCACCCCATTCTGTTGAGGTGTATAAGGACATTTATGTTGAGATACAATTCCTTTTTTTTTTTGCAAAAAGACTTGAAAGTCATGTGACATATATTCGCCACCATTATCAGATCATAAAACCTTAATACAAGTGGAAATTTTTTGCTCGATATAAGCCACAAAAGTTTGGAAAACAATGAACACCTCATATTTTGAACGCAGAAAATATATCCATATGAAATGGCTATAGTCATCAATGAATGTTACAAAACATTTATACTACACATGTGAAATGATAGGAGGAATACCCCAAACATTACTATGTATAATCTCAAAACATATATTAGCACGACCACCATAAGTAGGGAAAGGTAAAGTTTTACTTTTCCCTATTTTACAAGTAGAGCAATCAAAAAGCAACCGATGAGTATAACACTCATCTTTATTACTAAGAAAACCATGTTTCATCAAATTAGACAAAATCAAATTATTTGGAAGGCCTAATCGTCTATGCCAAACGTCAACCTTATTTTCAATAGTAATAGAAGTTAAAGACAAAGTTTGAGGAATAGTAAATTACAACAAAAATAATCTTCCCACTTTAGGCCCCTTCGCGATCACCTTCCCTAACACCCAATCCTGCACAACACAACCTCCACGAGAGAAATGTACATCATAGTTATTATCCATCATCTGACCAACATAAGTTAAACTAGTAGATATCCCAGGATAGACAAATATATGACGAAAAGAAGGTCCAATATCACCAATGACTGTAATTGGAAGATTACTTCCATTAGTAACCTAGATATTTTCTGTACCAATATACTTTCATAGATTATGTAACAAATCAGGGGAGCTAGTCATATGGTTAGATGCTCCAGAATCAACAAACCAAGGAGGAGAAACAATCTTACCTTGGCTCTAAAGTCCAAGGGTATAAAATGCTGAAATAATCATCTGTTGGACCATTTATGAAGTAACGATAGGCTGAGTTGTGTTAGAAGTTTAGATGTAGGACCAATAATGTTAGGAGCTGGAATAGCAACTTGAAAAGCTCGTACTTATCAATTTTTTGGACGTGTAGGACATTCCTTGATAATGTGTCCTTTTTTCTTATAGTAATTGTAGAATTTCTTGCCACAATTGCAGGAAATATGTCCAAACTCCTTGCAACTATAGCACTACATTTGTCCCTTTCCTCGATTCCTCCCTTGAGTGGCATAAGCAACATTGACAACTTCAGATGTTTCCCTAGACACACCTATAATAGCTTATGTAGCCATTCTCTATTGCTCGTGCAACAATTCACCAAGACATACATCTAAAGAAGGAACCAGATCTCTATTTAGCAATCCAGCTCTAACAACTTCAAATTCCGGTCTTAATTTCATCAAAAACTGATCACGTCTACTATCTCCATAAACCCTGAAGGTTGGCTAAGGCCTTAGTGATTACCTTGGCTGAAGGTACTAATCTTGAGTTCTAGTTGAAATCGTCTCGCAATATTATCTTGATGATATATGTGCTTCAAATAATCCCACGTCTCTTTAGCCGTACCAAAAAAGTGTAAATTGTTCACCACGTGTACTTTAATAGATCCTAAAATTCAAGAGATAATTCGAGCATCCTTTGCCTCACATTGGCTAAGTTCCTTACTATCTCTAGGCGCAGGAAAAGACTTGTCAATATGACCCCAAAACTCCTTTCCTTTTAGAAACATTTTGAATTATTATTTCCATATCGCATAATTCTTTCCTGTAAATTTGATAGCCAAGATTTCTGTAGACATTCTTCCAAAAAAAAAATCTTAATGTAAAGCTGTTAACCATAAGTTGGTCAACTTAGAATCTTAAAACGAAGTCATTAGATAAGAAATTTATCAATTAAAAAAAAACAAGAAAAAATTGAAGAAAACTTGGAAGAAAATTGAAGACTTGTCTATGGATTCAAGAGGTAGGCTTTGATACCATGACAATTTTTAGTATCTCTTCTTGAGGACCCTTTTAATTAAATAAAAATTATTGTATAATCTATTTTATGTAAGAATATATATAATATTTTATTACCTAAATATAAAATATTTTGTTATCTATTTTAGTTAATAATATATATATATAATTAATACATTAATTTTGGTAAAATAAATCTTATAATATTTTTAATATTTTTAGTATATAAAAATGAGGATTGATACGTGTCTATGTATATATACACACTCATACACGAAATCTCGTTCATATTTCAAATTACTATTTCAAATTGTAGAAGACTGTAAATTAAGACTTTTCCTTCGTGTACTACTTTTGTTCTGACAGGTTTTTAGGCGTAACGGTGTAGTCACATTTCGAGCTCTTGAATCAGGAAACAGAGCCCAAATATTTTGGCCCATAGAGGTAACAGCTGTCATATTTTTGTGTAATTTATATTTTTATAGAATATTACGAAATTATATTTAAAGGTGTAGAACTAGATATTCAGTCCACCGCTCATTTAATAATTTTTTTTACTGAATATATATATATTTTATTTTTTTCTAAGAGGCTAAACATTTTTTTAACACTTTTTTTGTTGATTTTTTTAACATTTTTTATAAGAAAACAAATTCAATAAAAATAATAATTCAAATTATTTAAAAAAAAATTAATAAAAAATTAAATATAATTGTTAAAAAAATTTAAATGAATTGTTCATAAACAACTTAACTCAGTTCGATTCAACCTATTTAAAAATTAGATAAGTAAAATTGAACTACAACTCATTTAAGATGAGATAGGTTCGAGTGAGTTATGATAATTCAAATGATATGATATCTATAATTATACTTAGTATTATGTTTATATTGGATATTAATCCTTAATTCAAGGAATAAAACAAGTAGCTTAGTTCAAGGAATAAAACAAGTAGCTTAGTTCAAGGAATAAAACAAGGAGCCTAATTCAAAGAATAAAATAAGGAGTCCTTAATTCAATGAGTAAAATAGAGAATCCTTAATTCAAGTAGTAAATCAAAGAATACTTAATTTAAAGAATAATTGAAGGATTAAAATTTTATTATAAATAACTATACAATTGTAATGAAAACATGAAGAAAATAATACAAGCTAGAGAGCTCTTTTGTGTAGAGTTATTTCTTCTTTTTTCTACATGGTATCAGAGCAGGAAAATTAACTTGCTTCTGCTTTATTATTATCTTAGCATCTTCAATCTTTGAAATGGCCGAAGACAAGCCGCTAGGATCAAAAGTTGAAAGTTCATCGGTGTTTTCCTTCATGAATATGCATGAGCTGGATGTCAACACAAATCAAAGATTAAACTCAGTCTTGTTGAATGAGTTTAATTACTTGCCTTGGTCAAGAGGAGTGTCTCTGCCTCTAGGTGGAAGGTCCAAGTTGGGGTTCATAAATGGAAGCATCGAAGTGCTTGATATTTCCTTACTAACCTATGAATCCTGACTTAGTAAGGATCAGTTGGTTATGTCATGGCTCCTAAATTCCATGGAACGTAAATTAGCTGAAATATTCAGTTATTCTGAATCTGCATACCAACAATGGGAGACGGTCAAGGAAATGTATGGCAGTCAAAACAATGTTGCACGAGTTTTTCAATTAAAGAAGGACATCTCAGATCTGCAACAAGATGGCAAGCCTTTTGTACAACTCTTAGGAAGCATGAAAAGCATGTGGAATGAGTTGGAAATATATCGTCCTCAAACAACCGATATAGCTCTGCTACGAAAGAGAGCGGAAGAAGATAAGATATTTCAACTTCTATCCAATCTCGATTCAACATATGAAGATATACGATGCCACATACTCATGAATATTGAACTTCCTTCCTTCACCAATGTATGTACGACAATTCAACGTGAAGAAGTAAGGAGGAAAGTCATGAACAAGGGTACAATGACTAGTGCACCTGAGGCAAGAGTCTATCTAACCAACGAGAGGAAGTACAAAGGGAAGCATCCAAACTTGAAGTGTGAAGATTGCAACTATACGGGCCATGTTAAGGACACATGTTGGATTCTACATCCAGAATTAAAACCTGATTTTATAAAGGATAAGGGTTTACAGAAAGTGAATCGTACTGCATACCATGTAAATCATGTTTTTGCCTCTACCTCTAATGGGTCTGATCCATTCAAGAACTTCACAACGAATCCAGCTGAACTCATGAATGAGTTTATGTTGTATCTTCAAAGCAAGACAGGAGGAGCTAGAATTGACTGTGTGGATAACATAGAAGAAGGAAACTCGATAGCATTGCTAGGCAAGTTTGCGGGTTTCTTGGAAGATACAAAACTCATACCACAAGAGGACATGCAAGGTATCATAAAAGCCTTTAAAACTGCTCTTAAAATAAATATGTTGCATGATTTTTGGGTTGTAGATTCAGGTGCCATAGATCATATGACAAACCATGTGTCAAAGTCTCATAAGTTTGAAAAATTAGCAAATCCTTCTCAAGTTTCAATTGCAAATGGTGAGAATGTAAAGGTTTTAGGAAAGGAAAAAATAAAATTAATGTCAGATGAAATCGAGTCGGCGGTTTTATATGTACCTTCCTTTCCCTTCCAACTTCTGTCTGTAGGAAAAATCACAAATTCCTTGAATTGCTTAGCCATTTTTTCTCCTCACAATGTCATTTTTCAGGATTGTGCCACCAAAAAGAAGATTGGTGAAAGGGTTTTACTTAGATGGTCTCTATTACATATCCAAGAGCAATCCCAGAGGGTTTCAAGCCAAGTTTAACCCTATCCAAGATAATCAATTATGGCATCAACGTTTATCTCACCCTTCTCCACCAATTTTGTCAACTTTATTTCCAAACTTAGGAAATGATGCAATTGCATGTGAAACTTGCCACTTGTCTAAGGCCACTAGATTGCCTTTTAATTCTTCCTTGTCTAGGGCTAGTAAGTGTTTTAAACTAGTTCATTCAGATGTATGGGGACCAACTAATGAATCTTTTGATGGTTATAAGTATTTTGTGATTTTTGTTGATGATTTCTCTCGAGTCACATGGTTATATCTTTTAAAGACTAAGAATGAAGTTATGGAAGTATTTAAGGACTTTCATAACCTTGTTAAAAATCACTTCTCCTCTAAAATTCAAACCTTAAGGTCTGACAATGGCACAGAATACATGTCACATATCATGAAACAATATTTGAGCATTCATGACATTATGCATCAAACAAGTTGTGTTGGCACACCTCAACAAAATGGTGTAGTTGAACGCAAAAATCGGGACTTACTTGAAAAAACTAGAGCATTAATGCTACAAATGAATGTACCAAAGAGATTTTGGTCCCAAAGGGTTATGGCAGCTGCTTACATCATCAATAGATTACCCAGTCGAGTTTTGGATTTCAAGTCTCCCCTATAGGTCATGAAAGGAAGGAAAATTAACCTCTCACACCTTAGAGTCTTTGGTTGCATCTGTTTTGTACATATTCATTCTCATCATCAAGATAAATTGGATCCTAGAGCTGTTAAATGTATTTTTCTTGGTTATTCATCTACACAAAAGGGATATAAATGTTATGATCCCCAACTTAGGAGATTAATTATGTCTAAAGATGTTCGATTTTATGAAACTAACCCTTTTTTCAGCAAGTCACATGAAATCACAAGTCTAAGGGATGGCATCTTGGATGTGTTTCCATTACCAAGAATCGAACTTGAGGCTCCATAACAACAAGATCCCAGCCATGTCAACATTGATGCATCTCTCATTGAAAGTAACAATGAAGGGTCTCGTCTTAATGGTACACTGCATGAAGATGGTGATAATCAAGATGATCCTCACAATATGGTACAAGATGTGAACGAGTATGAGATAACTCCTCCTGCTCCATGACGTAATCCAATACGTGTTAGGAAACCTCCCACAGGACTTCAAGACTTTGTCACCTACAAACCCACACATCCCATCTCAAATTATGTGTCATATAAGAGAGTGACACCAGCCCATGTCGCATTCCTCGGCACTATATCGAGTTACAGTGAGCCTCAAAACTTTCATGAGGCCAACAGTCAAGAGGTGTGGAAGGAAGCCATGCAAGAAGAACTTAAAGCCCTAGATCAACACGACACATGGAGCATCACCAAACTTCCAAAAGGCAAGAAAGTTGTGGGTTGCAAATGGATCTATAAGCTCAAATTCAAGTCAGATGGATCAATTGAGAGGTATAAAGCAAGATTGGTGGCTCGAGGATTCACTCAAACATTCGAGGTGGATTACAAAGAAACATTTGCACCTGTTGCAAAAATGAACACAATAAGAGTGCTACTGTCTGTGGCTGTAAATAAGGGGTGGTCCATGTACCAAATGGATGTGAAGAAAGGTTGTGCTGATTTATGTAGATGATCTGATAATTATAGGTGATAATGTTGACGAGATTTTCAACCTTAAACAGTCCCTCAGACAAAGGTTTGCAATTAAAGACCTTGGGATATGGAAGTACTTTCTTGGTATAGAAATGGAAACCTCGCACAAGGGACTCTTTCTTAACCAAAGAAATGTCCTAGATTTGCTCAAGGAAGCTAACATGAGCGATGCTAAACCAGCCATTACCCCTCTTGACAGCAATCTCAAACCTAGCTTAAAGGGCACACCACTCACGAATATAAGTTATTACCAGTGACTGGTTGGTAAGTTGATCTACCTAACAATCACCAGACCTGACATCACATATTCTGTAAGTATTGTGAGCCAATTCATGCACTCCCCGACACTTGAGCATTTGACCCTTGTTAAAAGGATCTTACGCTACTTAAAAGGATCAGTGGGTCGTGGTATCATCATGAAGAAGAATGAAAACACACAAATCATGGGGTATTGTGATGCTGATTGGGCAGGGAATGCAATCGATCGTAAGTCCACCACTGGCTACTGTACATTTTTCGGTGGAAACTTGGTCACATGGAAGAGTAAGAAGCAAACTGTCATCGCCAGATCAAGTGTCGAAGCTGAGTATCGTGTAATGGCTTCAACTGCGTGTGAGTTGATATGGCTTAAAGGTCTTCTGTGTGTTTAGGTGTTCCTATAACTCTTCCTATGTCCTTACTTTGTGACAATCAGGTAGCCATGCATATAGCATCAAACCTAGTGTTTCACGAGAGGACGAAACACATTGAAGTTGATTGTCATTATGTTCGTGAACAAGTTCAATCAGAGGTGATTCAAACACATTATATAAGAAGTTTCGACCAATTGGATGACATCTTCACCAAGCCCTTAGCTTATCATCAGTTTCAACGACTTTTGTCCAAACTTGGATCCATAAACCTTCTGGATCCAGCTTGAGGGGGAGTATTGGATATTAATCCTTAATTCAAGGAATAAAACAAGGAGCTTAATTCAAGGAATAAAACAATAAGCTTAATTCAATGAATAAAACAAGTAGCTTAATTCAAGGAATAAAACAAGTAGCTTAATTCAAGGAATAAAACAAGGAATTCTTAATTCAATGAGTAAAACAAGGAATCCTTAATTCAAGGAGTAAATCAAGGAATGCTTAATTTAAAGAGTAATTGAAGGAGTAAAATTTCATTATAAATAACTATACAATTGTAATAAAAACATGAAAAAAATAATACAAACTAGAGAGCTCTTTTGTGTAGAGTTATTTCTTCTTTTTTCTACAGTTTAGATTATGAAATTATATGTATTGCAATTCCTTTATTGATTTTTTTTTCTGCAACTCTTTGTATTTGATGTAATGTTGTTATATAGTCTCTTTAGGTTTACTTGGAATCGCATTTTGAATGCCTGAAAAGGAAGGACAGTTTCGTCATTAAACATTGGAGGTGCCAACTATTTGTATTAGCATACGAATTCTTGCACTCGTTTTTTAAAACCGGCGTATTGTGCCCCCACCAAAGGCGCCTGATTTCATAACAAGCGCAGACCCAATTTGCGCTGGTTAAAAACAAGCACAACAGATCAATATCTCTTATTATTATCATTTTATTTTATTTTATTTTTTTATCTTAGGACACATGGAATCTCAAAGCTCAATAGTGCATGTAAACATGTGGTTTCATTACACGACAACTTAAGTTTTAAAATTAGATCACTGTTTTACCTACTACTTTATAAAATAAAATTGAATTTATTTTGAAATGTTATAATAATATTGAACTAATTAACTTGACAGTGTATATTCCTTGAATTCTTGTAACTTTATTTGTATTTTTGATTACTAAGACAAGTTTTTTCTGTCTCTTCTTAATCTTAATAGGTGAATTGACATAGTGAGCACATGGAGTTGAGATTTGAATAGCTGCTACTTTCTACTAGGAAGCTAATATAATGGACTCAATACTCAATGATAAGCATTGGTACATAATCAACATATGAGATCATATTAGACATAACATATAGATTTTAAAAAAAAAAGTAAATATAGTGATGGTATTTTAGTTCTACTCCATGAGATGTGATGGTATTTTTGGATATTTTAGATTTGATTAAGAATGTGTTTTATAAGTTATTACTGTTTTATTAAGTCGCGTAAATAGTGGTGTTGCTTTGTTCTTGAAAATTAGAATTTTGTTTTAAAAATGATTCAATGATGAAATATTTTGTCACTTTTTTCTAAAATTGACAAAGCAAATATTATTTCAACTAAATAAGATTTTGTCCCAAAAATGTTTCTAAATACACAATTTGTCACATAAAAATAAGGAGATGATATACTTAGAATTGTTTTAAAAGACAATTTTATTCCTTGAAAACTAAAAGTTTGTCCTAGAAGTTTTTTCCTTAAACATTACGTTCAAGGACAACTTTTGGGACAAAACTTTTGTTTTTCAGGACAACAAATTTGTCTTTGAAACATCTCCAAACATGACATTTCTCTATTTTGTGATAAATTTGGAGTTATTAATTAAGGATGAAAGTTTTGTCCCTAATTATAACATTTTTGAGACAAAAATCTATTTTGTCCTATTAATACTTTCTCGTACTTGGTTATTACAACTAAAGAAACGAAAAAATATTTAGTTATTGATTCATGTTCAGAACAAAATTGTTACTTTTAAGGACAAAAAAATGTGTCCCAATATTTGATTTTTTTTAACTAGAGAAAGAAAATTTTGCTTAAAACCCGTGCACTTTTTTCTTTGTTTAGTCTCCTTTTAGATCTTTTTATCGAAGTGAAGGATTCTTATGTAGAAATTGGCCTTCTCTCAATAAAACCAACTGTGCCATTTAGATCTTAGATCTATTGTATATTCTAGCATAGATTGATTTATTCTATTATAATTTAGGCATGTTTTGAATTTTATATGTGCATATTTTTTTATATAGATCAAATCTTATATAGATCTTTCATTTTATTCATTAAAGATGATATTACACTAATACAATATATGGGATCCATAAAGCTAGGTGACATGAGTGTACATATCAAAGTAATACAACGAAGGAAAACCTATTGATAAAGGTAAATAATATGAGTAGTAGTATGATAAGGATAATTTTTTAGGGATGGAAAAGAAGAGAGAAAACAAAAGAGAGGGAGCTGATTTAGATAAATTCTCATAACTTTTATTGAATTCATTGTGGCTACATATAGCCTTATAAGGAAAGAGAAACAACAAAGGAAATGCTAACTAATTCTCACTCCCTAACCACCTAGTGGTCCCCCTAGTACACGCCTATCAAGCCAGCCTAACTAACTCCTGTGCGCGCGAGTAGCCCTTTAGCACGTATTATTTCTCCCCCATTTTAGAATCTTTGTCCTCAAGGATGAAGTTGGGGTATGATTTGGTAAAAATATGAGCAACATTACTTATCATCATATTAGTCACATGTTCAACAGTATGTGCTTTGAGGCCATCAATCCAACTATAACCAATTTTGTTACTAAATTGTTCCTTTTGAGCACACTTAGGATTTTCTTGGAAATCGACCAACACTTGTCTCATGATAGGGTAGGAGAGGATGTTTTGAATTTCAGGATCATGCATTGCTTTAGCTTGTCTCTCTATTTAATTCATCGGTACTTAAATCTCCACAACTAATTTTGTTAATTTGTTTTATGCACCTTTCTACGCCATCAAGCCATTCTTGGTTGTTGGGATCATTTCAAGCCATCCTGGTATGTTTCTAAAGCTTTTTCATGTTCCTTCATGAAAAACTAGATTGCACCTTTTCTATTATAATCCTTTGAGAATGTTGGATCTAGCTTAATACACTTCTATGCATCTTTCAATCCCGCAGGAAGTGCCCCAAGTTTGGGGTAGCAAGCTACCCTATTATTATACGCTCTTGGATCATTGGGATTCCTTCTATTAGATTCTGTGTAATGCTTCACAACCTCAAGATACTTCTGTTGCTTGAAATATTCATTTCCTTTCTCATGTTCATCATCAGCAAAATTCAATGGCAGGCTCGTAGTCTTTTGAGATTTTTTCCATTTTTGCCAAGGCAGATCTCTTCCTAGCCAAAGCTTTTGCTATCTTCTTGTAGAAAGATCTAAGAACTTTACCATTTTCAATAGCTTTTTCATGATCTTGAATGCATTCCTTATACTGGCCCATTTCCAAATAAGTGGCTATCCGGTTCATGATATAGGAAATTTTCTCGTCGTCCAACTTTGTGGCCTTGGTGTAATGTTGAATTGCCATATCAAATTTTTTTCTTCTTATAAGCAGTATTGCCTAACTCCTTCTTGTTCTTCCTCTTGAACTCCTGAGCAAAGTGGTTCACCATTCTGTTGTCAAAATCTTCACCTCTAAGATAAAAAAATCAAAACATTCTTTTCTCTAACACTGGTAGCTTTCTTGTCCAAACTATAAGCAATGGCAGTAGTAGCTGACTCATTAATGATACGCATGACGTTAAGACCATCAATTATACCAGTATTAGTAATGGAATGAAGGATGTTGGCACCATCTCCCTCAAAAAGAGATTTAGCACCTTCATTCTTCATTCTTGTACTTAACAGCTTCCCCATGTGTCATCATCATTCTTCTTCGGATAGCATCAATCGGATATGAGGCAAGACCAATACCATTGATGATCACCCAACCAAGAGCATAGATAGCAAGGGGACTATACTGCATTTGTTTGGTAAGAAGTACAAGCTTAAGAGAATCATACATTCCAATATACAAACCATGGTACACAATGATTCCAACACAAGAAATGTTAAATCCATGGTAAAGGCAAACAATACCATCAGTTTTTAAAGTATTTTTATAGAGATAAACTAAACCATTAAATTGTCTCTCTCCTTCCTTCTTTGTAGCTTTGGCATCATTTGCAAGACGAGTTCGTGCATAATCCAAAGAATACACAAAGAATAAAGATGAAGCTCCAACTATACCACCAGATGCCAAGTTGCCTTTAAACCATTTCTTATAACCATATCTGTCTTTCTCGAAGTTGAACATCCTCTTAAAGTAATCTTTGAATGCAAAGTTCAAGGCCTAAGTTGGGAAATAACGGATGACATTAGCAATATTTCCTCTCCACAAAGACATTATACCATCTTCTTTAATTGTTTGACTAAAACACTCACCAATTTCCTAGTATGGTTGAGAAAGCTTACCAGACTTGATCATTTTATCCGGGTTCTAAATCAAAAGCTTTACATGCTCAATTAGAACAGCAAGAGTTTTAGATACAATAGCTGAAACTCTACCCATCCAAAAATCAATGGAAAATCCAACAAAACCTTTTTCTGTTGGAACTTGGGCACACACGGGTGAGGTTAAGAAAGTAGCCAATGTCATATCATTGGTAACTCGACATGCCTGTGTCATGGGATACTATAAATTGGCATTAGAATAATTTCCATAAGCATATTGCCTTTATTGCATAGTAGATCTCTGAAAACCCCCTATAGCGGTTTTAAACATGTGGGATGCCAGAAGTTAAATGGTGCTGCCGAGCAAACTTTTGCAAGATAGTTGGTTTCAACCATTTGTTTATTAACAAACAGAAAACCCTTTGAACTTAGCTTTCAGAATTGAAAGGAATTAAGAAGAACAAGGATAAATGTGGAGCTATAGTCGATATACGGGCGTATCGCTTTTGGCTAACATTAATCTTACTGTGTCATCAACGCTAGATCTTACTTAGATCGAACATATGACCACCACGACACGTGTTACTGAAAGCTCCCTGACTAGCCATGTGAGTACCACCACTAGGAACACGGGGGATACAAGAAATCATATATTCAATACCCCAACAAATTGAGCCTCTCAACCAATTGATCCTTTCAACATTAACAATATCGACACTAGGAATATTCCTAAATGCCTTAACAAGCTTAGCACCTTCACTTTCGTACACAATAAGAGGACCCTTATGGTTAATATACCTTTGGTTCCTCATCTTACCCTTATCAGGACGAATCGAGTGACTATCATTATCTTTCTCAACATAAAAAATGCTCTGATCTGCTTCAAAACCTTGATCGCAGTCGATGTCTTCTTGATGCTTTCGGTCGAGTCACTAATAACAAGTGGTATTTCGGGAACAGACTCAATCTTATGACCACGAGCCATAACAAGAGATGGAATAGCATAAACAAATAAGGGAGAGGGGAATAGGAATGACACTAGGGCTTCTCTAAATGGTTGCAAGGGTTCAGGTAAGCTGTGGGAGATGTGAAGAGCTTGTAGCTTGATCAACACCACTTGTAAGGCAACGCCCACTCGATCGAAGTTAGATTCAGATACCTTGTTGCAGAATTCGGTGTTGGATTTGTTGTAGGTGTCCATGGCTAAAATATGGGCTTTGATACCATTAATAAGGATAATGTTTTGGGGGATGGAGAAGAAGAGAGAAAACAGAAGAGTGGGAGTTGATTTAGATAAATTCTCATAGCTTTTATTGAATTCATTGTGGCTATATATAGCCTTACAAGAAAAGAGAAACAACAAAAGAAATGCCTACTAACTCTAACTCCCTAACCACTAGTGATCCACCTGGTACACGCCTATCAAGCCAGCCTAACTAACTCCTGTGCTCGCAAGTAACCCTCTAGGAAATGATCCAACATGTACTTATGTTATAGTTTATCTATGTTTTATAATTGGTTATGTATTTGAATTCTAATGTATATTTAATTTAATTGAATAAATCAAACTTTTATTCTAAAGAAAAAAGTAAAAAAAATTAATTTAAATTTATTGTTTGTTTCATAATTGAGAAAAAGCAAGCATATAAGGAAAATCAAAATGTGGACAACATATATTTTTACATATTCAAAAATATAATATACATTATTATTTTTAAATAGAGTAAACAATATATATTTAAAAGTATAACTACATGAATAATTAATTCACAAATCAGCGATAACAAATACTCTCTGTATTGTTAACTGCACTTCATCTAACTATACAGATTTTTCTCATTTATTCTTCTTATAATCTTATTTCCATAATCAAAAACTTGTTCTCTTCATGAAACAACTAAATCTATTTTATTTTATAAAATAACATTTATTGAATTTATAAAAATAAAAATAACAATTGATATATTAAGCTAGTTAAATTGGATAGAGTTAACCTTAAATGGATTTGAACGTATTAGATTTTCTATAATATAAATATATAAGTTAAACTGATGATGTTTATATGATTATAAATTTAAAGATATTATTTTTATTAATTTTTTCATTTCTTTCTTTCTATTTTTTCTATATATTTAAACCCAATGAAAAGTATAAGTATTAGATTGGTAAAGCCTACATTGTATCATTTAATGATACAGATTAATTATTTGTAAGAAATAATTTGTAAGCGGAACAGTTTTCTAATTTATAACAATAGTAATTAACAATCTGCTATGGAAGCTATAGGTTATAAAGTCGGTCTTATGTTACCTTTCCTAAGATACTACCCCAATGTACTTAACTTATAAGTCCTTGTTTATTTTCACAGTTTTTAAGATTAACGTGAGTGGTATCTATACTAACGTTCTAATCAACTCTTCCCCAATCAGACATGTTTATGAAACAATTACAGCTAGATTAGCACAAAAACACAAGTGTCCATGTGTGTTCCATAATAGATTTAATAATGAATAATTCTAATTAAATTATTCAAAGCATATATCAATTAAATCAAATCAATTAGAAAATCCTAGACTAATAATATTAGACACATGTTCAATAAAAATAGCTTCTTTGAAATTTAATAATTAAATTTCAATAACTATAATTACTCATAAAATTATTTGATTTAATTATGAAAAAATTATATCAGCATGAAAAATATGAAAAAAATAGGCTTAGATTTATACTAGAATAATCATATATAAGTATATGAAGACGTAAAATTCAGCCTAATTAAAGACGAACAAAAGAGAAAAGAAACCTAACTATTAAGCCTTGTGCTCTTAAAGATCTGCTCTGTAGTTTTGTGTTTAATTATGAGAGAAGAATGACATACATATAGAAAATCTAAAGAGCCAAAACATCACACATCTAACGTGGCACAATTCTAAAGATAGTTGGCTACTTATTGTGTTTTAAAAATGAATTAAAGTGGACAAAATATGCCAGTTCCTAATATCCAGATTGATCCCTCAATGAGATGGACCGATCCCTCCCAAAAATGAGTTATGCCCACGTAACATAGGGGATTGGTCCATCTATAAGAGGGATATATCCCTCAATATGAAGGTGTGCTCAATTTTATGTAGAGAGTGGAGGATCAAAGTGTGATCAATCCATAGTGAAATTGATCCGTCTACTAGGAGAATCGATCTCTCTATGGTAAAAGGCTAATATCTTTATCATGCAATATCAAAATTGATCCAATCAAGACCTATATAAAATGCACTTAACACATATGCAATTATTTGTGTGATACTTATGAAAATATGCCTAAATTATGATTATACAAAATCTATGTGTTTCTTCTATTTTTCTTGAGAGATTTGATATTCTTGAAAAACATGATAGCAAGCTTAAAGATAAGATTACATTTAAATTTTTTGTCTACAAATAACTAACACTCATAGATTGATGTATGAAAATGAAACTTAATGTGAAATTTTTTAGTTACAGATCTAATTAAACTAGAGGAGGCAAATAGTTAATTAATCAAATTATGTTAAATTAAAATTTCACAAGTGGCCAGACATGCAATCATATGTAAATAAAATAATGCAAAAATAAATAAATAGTTGACATGATATTTTAGGTGAAAACAACTTAGTTCACAATAACGACCTAGGAGAAAAACTACCAATCCATTAGATCACCTAGGTATCCACTATCCAAGTAATCTACTGTCAAGTCATCAGTTCTTTCATAATATCCACAAGAAAAGTGTACGGATTCATCCCAACATTCCAATAAACTCGAGTTACGTGAGTAATCAAACCCGTTTAGATAGAAACTAAAAAGTTAGCCCAATAACAGAAGTAAAACAATATGTTCTAGATCTGATTCAATAATGAACAGCCCTAGCTAGATGATTTAATAAAATGTTAGTAAATCAAAATCAAGTAGAAAACTCTAAAACAAAAGATGAACCATATGATCATAAAATATATAGGCTTATTAATCAATCAAACATAACCACACAATTTTTGATAGATTAATTAAATAAAGAAGCCTAACAAAATATGAATTAGTTTTTGAATTTTTTTTAGAGAGAAAGCTTAAGAACATGCAATTGTGGTTGCAAAAAACAAGAGGCATTAGGTTCTTTAAGTAGAAAAAATTGAAACCCTAATGCTAGGTTAAATATAGTTTACTATTTTTTCCATTAACTAATTAATATAGTAGTAAGTAATAAGGATAATATGGTAATTGGACTGTTAGGCTCAAGTATACAATTAGGTTTAGGTTAAAGCCCTCGTTGCTTGATCGATCCAGGCCAAGTTTGATCAATCAAACCCATTTTGATTGATCCAAGCAACGATTTATAAAAATCTAAAGACCAAGTAGATCGAATATGATCGATTCTTGATTGATCCAGTTTCTTGATCAGTCGAACCTAATTCAATCGATCTACATCAATTTAAAAACAATTCGAGAAGACATAGATCATACACGATCAATACTTTATCGATCTAGACACTATTCGATCAATCGAGCAACATATATACTAAATGTTCTTAAGTGCATTACATGTATTCTAATGTACTTAAGAATAAGAATATATCTGAAAATGTTCAGTTGAATCTCAGAAGTTTCTTTGGCTTGAATAGTGATCTTAAAAATGCACCTAAAAACTAATTTACATTTAGAAATTTTGTTCATTATTTATTGCCAACACTCATAAGCCTTACAATGTTCTTATTTAGCATATTCGTTTGACGAAGCCTCTCTTTTACCATATCATGCTCATAGGAAAAGTAAATTTTAATGGAACTATCCTATGATATAGAAGAACTATCTTCACTGAGCACTCATATTTAAATTGAAAAACAATACACAATAGGTACACAGTTTATTTTGAAAGAATCATTGTTTATTAGTTCAGTGTATATAGTAATAGAAAAGTGAAGAAACAAATATAAGCAGAAACAAATATAGTTCAGTGTAAATATGAAGATTACTCCCCCTATGTAACATATTGAATAGAACACTTGATTTAGATTCCTCCTATTTCTATGCTGGAATAGCTTTCAGTACACAACTCCATCAAAAATCTAAAGCATCCATTTCTAGGATTAATTTATCAACTAATTTAGAAAAATAAACTTTTGAAAGATGTTTTATTTCTTCTTTTATTTCTTGTAAGACTTGTTTGTCCTTTTCATTCCATGAGAATTTGGTATCTTTCTTTAATTTATTAATAAAAGGAATTTCTTTATGAGATAAATGTTTTTATGAAATCCCTTCCATAATTAAGAATTCCTAACAATCCTTGTAGTGGTTTTTTGTCATTGATTTCTTTTGAAAATTCTCTTACTTTTTATATAATATGTTCTTGATGTTTTATTCCTGATTGATTTAAAATTATTTCTAAAACTTCAATAGATGTTTTTTCTATTTCTATTTTCTTTAGAGATAAAATTATTCCATGTAAGTGTTTCTTGTGTTTTATACTGTTTTAGAGAAAACAAGAATGTCATCAATATATACCATAAAAAGTTCTTTAAGATCTTCAAAGATGTTATCCATCAATCTTTGATAAACTTGTAAAGCTATATTTAATCCAAAAGGAATTACGTTCTCTTAATAATGTTCTCTTGGTGTACTAAATGATGTCAAGGGTTTTGACTCCTCTGTTAATTTAATATGCCAGAATCTAGATTTATAATCAAATTTACTAAATTTTTTGGCTCCTTTAGTTTGATTAACTAATACATCTTTTCTAGGAATAAAATATCTATCAAACTCTAAATGCTCATTTAATCTTTTGTAATTAATAATCATTCAGGCTTTTCTCTTTTTTATTTCAATATGGTTGCTTACCATGAAAGCTAAACTGGAATTTGGATGTTAAGTTTCTTCAATTAATTTTTTATTTAATAATTCATTTATTTGAATATCAAATTTATCTACATCTTTTCTAGTATAGATCATCAGTTTAACTCAAATAATAACATTAGGATCACATAATTTTAAAGTACAATATCTAGGACTTAAAGACCAAAGTTTAAGTGGGTCTTCACTAAAATTTTATATAACAAATAGGTTTATTCTAATTGGTTGATAGATAGTGTATGATTACCACACTTGACTAGTTCAAATTCTTTATCACACTTATACTTGTGTTGTTGTAAAAGTGAAATTTTTACAAATTTTGTATAAAAAGTAAAAGATATGTAATTATGATTTATTTTCATTAGATAATAATTTGTCATAAAATAATTTCCTATGAAAAAATCTCCATACATATTATGAAAACATAATATTTTGAGAATAATGAATTTTATGCTATTAAACCAAATAGCTATCATTTTAGCTTTGTATTGACTAATAGTTTCTTTTCCATCTATTTATCTAACTAGAATAGGATTTTTCATGAGTATCCATTTTTCTAATGGAATTGCATTGGGTCTAAAAGAACATAATGTTGCTCAATGATCAATTAAAGTACATAAGTTATACTTGCTAAACTAAAATAACCTAAAACATAATTATAATGTTTTTTAACAACAATAATTTTATCATAATTATCTTTAGGTTTAGAATATGATTCACTAACATTTTCCTTTTGTTTAAAGTATTCCCAATCTTGTTCAGCATATGTAGTTTTCCAATCTTTATTGATTTAATTTTGTTTCTAAAATATACTTGATTTCTTGATATTACATTTCCACTGTTGAAGGATTTTTGTGTCTAGGATTATCTTTAAGATTTGTAAATAACCATTGTTTTGGTATTTTTAAGTCTTTCCAATTAATAAGTCGGGGTTGAATTTTTGTATCATAAGGTTTAGGTTAGAATAATACTTCAAAAAATTTATCAACTTCTTTTGTTGAAGTTTCAAGAAAGTTTTTCAATTCGTGGATGGTTTTCCACTAAATAGCTAAACTTTGGGATTGATAATGCATACTTAAATTTTTAAGTTAAATCTTAATTTTTACTGAATTATTTATATGATGATCTATTATAGATATAAAGGAATTTGGTCTTATATTAAACTAAACAATTTCATTTACTAAATTTGATTGTACACCACTTATTACTCATTGTAATAGATAATTTATTCTTCCATCTAAAACTACTGAAAGTAAAGGAGCGTTTATTCCTTGTCTAAATAGACGTGTAATTGTGATTTGTATTTGACTTATGTGAACATTTGATTTCTGGAAATTTCCTTATGCATCTTTCTATTTTCTTTTTATCAAAGATTTGTATTTTAGGTGTTTCATCTTCTGTACATTTAGCATCAGAGTTTCCACCACATCTTTTAATTTTATATTTTGTAGTTCGTTAATACGAGATTCATTTATTTTTATTGTAGAACTTGATTTTTCTTTCATCATAAATATCATTTCAGTTTCTTCTTCACATGATTCTTATTCACTTTATACTTCATATATTATTTATTCTATATGAGAGATTTCTTCGCCATATAGAACTTCTGGATCATTTGTTTCTAAGGTTTTGATCATCCTTGTTTGCACTTTTCCTTTTTTAGGACACTGAAAATGCATAATGACCTTCTTCATTACAAATATAACATTTGCATTTTTTCTTTGAAGTAATTTTTTATTTGGGTTCTTGTTTTCTAATGTATTTTTTCTTTTTGAAAAGCTTGTTCTTTTCTTCCAGGGTTTCCATCTATATGTTATTTTCTTATAGGATTTTCTACTTCCAAGAATAGGACATCCTATTTTCTAGTTTTCTTTTAATATTTTATAACAACATTGTTGACTATATTTTGTATTTTGGATGTGGTTTTTAACTTGCTTTTTTTCCTTTAACTGATAAGAATTAGTCCTTTATCAGTCTAAGGACATAGTTAAAACATATATTGTTCACTTTATTTAACTTTTTTAGCCAATATGTATATCTTTTTATAGCTAATTCATCTCAAGGATTTGGTAGTTTATGAAAAAATCGATTTAACCAATATATGTCTTGGAAAGGTTACACAATAAAATAATATTTTTTAAATAATTTTACATATTCTTCAAATTAGAAAATATTGCATAAATCTAGTTTTGGTAGAGCATAATTAGCATCTTCTTGAACCGTTGGTTCTCCTGCTTCAACTATCAAAGTTTCTTTAATTATTTTTGTGAATTCTCTTAATATATCATGTTTTAGAAAATTTGACAATAGGAATAATTTTTGCCATCTACCTCTTTTCCCATTGTTTTAATCATTGTAGAACACCATCTTATAGGGTTTCTATAATATAATATAGAAACTATTATTTTGTCCAAATGTTTCTATAGTTGAGTAAAATGAAGGACATAGATTGTGCCTATTCTTCTATAGTTTTTTCTTAATTTTTAGATGGTACATTAGTAAGCTTTAAATAAGTACCTTATTGAGCTATTGGTTTTCTACCTAAATCATCCATCCTAGTATAACAAGGAGTTGGTCCTTCTTCTTGTTTTGTTCTACTAGATAAAGTTCAATTCCTATCAATAAAGTCCTTATCTTCAGTTCTTTTTAAGTATTTTTAAAATTCTTCTTACTTTAAGAATTCTTTTTATGGTTCTTCAGGTTTTATTTTTTTATGAGTATCCAAAGATTTTGCATATTTAGTTTTTTGATCACTCACCACATTTGTTGCGTATGGAATGTGAGCTTCTGAGTCAAATTTTGATGTGGATTCATCATCAGAGGATAATAAGTTTATTTAATAATGAAAATATGATAATAATGAATAATATTAAAGATAGGTTTTGTGAATTTGTTTTAGTAATCGTTGTCTTTCTTCTAATACTAATGTTGGATCTTTATAAAGATGTCTCCAACAATCAAGGATTTTGACAAAAACAAAATTTATATTTATGAGTTTGAAAAGTTTTAAGTTCTTCATCTATTTTTTCTAGTAAAGATTCAATCTTGTTTTTAGTTTCTAATTTAAGATCAAGATTTTCATTTTTCTTTATATGGGTTAATTGGTCTTCAATTTTTCCCATATTAAGTTCTAGAGCATCAAGTTTCTTTTCTAAATGATTTTGATTAAGCACTTGATATTTTTCTAGTCTTTTTAACTAGCTTCCTAATATGTCTAATATAGAATTTATACTTCCACTAATAATACTTAAATTATTTTCTGATTTTTATCGATCTAAAATATGTGCATAAATTTACATGGTTCTTTTTCTATCCATGAACTAATACATTCTATATTAGATTGATGTTTATTATCCATAAAGTTTTTGATGGTAACTAAAACCTCTTTTTACTTAATGTTTATGGTGCCTGAAACCGAAATTTTTCCCTTGTACCAACCTTAGAAGAAGGTTTTAAAATGGGAGATTATAGGCTTCGAAATATTAATTGGTATATGGGTTTAACAAAAACCTTAGAACAAGAACAACAATATAATATAGTTTGTTAGTTCAGTTATAGTGTAACCAATTAATCATTGGCTCTGATATTAGTATAGGATTATCTAAGTTGATATTAAATGTAACTTTTAACAAAGCATGAGGATAGTAAACATATATGAATACTAGAGAATTAAGAGATATAACTCTAATATTATAAGAATAATGAACATGCATAGAGATAAATAAACTAACCATAATTGCTATTATGAAGATAGAGCTTCTCTTACAATAGAGTTATATTTGACAAAGAGAAACTTTTTTATAGATAGTTAATTCAAAGGATTTTCAATTCTTACTTATACTACTAGTGTATTTCTAGACACCTCTATTTATAGAGTCAAACTTTTGGATTTCAATGAGTTTCAAATCCATCCAAATTCTCTAGTTTTGATAGTCATGTTTTTTTTTATCTTTTTTTATTGGGTCCACTATGCTTTCATAGTATTTATTATATTATGGAGCTCTTCGTAAGCAACACTTATTGGACTCTGAGCATTTTGATAGAAAGATTTCATATCTTTAGCATAAAGTGACAACTCATATGACACATCTAATTTATTTATTTTAGAAAGATTCTCCCATATCTTTTCTAACTCCTTTGTTTGTTCTTAAGACATATCATAATTGATGAGAATTTCTATAACAAAGAGCTTTTTGCCATCTATTATTATGAATGCTCATTTATCCTCTGGTTTAGATAAAATTTCTTCGGCAATTTGAGATGTATAAACGAGATGAAAATAGTTTGATAATATGAAAGAAATAAATGCAATAGTTCAATGGTATTTTATAGCTTTACCCTTAAAAAATGGTTATTATTAAAAAGTTACTCTAATTGCAATTTGGTAATTTTAGATAATTAAAAAAAATAGAGAATCTATAATTTTGTAAGGGAAAAACTGAGGTGAAGTCATGTGGAGGAAGTAAACAGAAGACGATAGAATTGAGAGCTCATCCCCTCCTTCTTATAAACAGCTTGAGAGTAATAGTGCAGAGATGTAATAGAATTATAGAGAGATAGATAGAAAAAGCTCAGGAGGATAGAGAAATCAAATAAATTAAAGATGGTTTCTAGGAAGTACAAGAGAGCAACAACACTGAACGAGAAGCTGTAGCTACTTCGCTCTATTACTCATTCTCATGCTGTAATTCCCCTACATTCCTCATCATCCTTCCTTCTATTGGCTAATTGCCATTCTTTTTACTCGTATCTCTATCTCTTGTTTAGGTTTAATATTTCACTTTAGGAACACTTGATTAGTTTTACTTAATTTTAAGTTAATTGATTGATTTCCTATATTTTTTGTTTTCGATCGGCTCAGTTGATGTTTTTTTATAAATATTATGATGCAAACAAATTCACAGAGAAAATATAATCAATTTATAAATATTTACAATGTAAAAATTAATATTTTCACTTCAATTCAAGAAGTTTCTGAAAGATTTTACATAGCTGAAACCCATATTATATTTTCGGGATTGGTATATTATAAGCACTCCATTTAACATATTTAACATATTGTATCTTTTATATTTTACACTATTAAACTATTTTATTTTATTACCCCAATTTATGTATTGGTATAATTTCTATTTTTTTTAATAGTAACAAATTTTTAAATTGAATTATATTAAAAAAATGGTGGAAGAAACCCTTCCTATTATAGGGAAAACTATTGATATAAGCCTACTATCTCAAAATCTAATAGACTCATATAAAGAAAAATATAATCATTTACACATTAGCTTTAGTCCAAATAACAGTAAAATTCCTTACACGGGATGGATTAAATAATTTAGTTCTTTTATGTGTACGAGACAATAGACATAAGAAATTCTCAAATTCTCTACTCGGAGTAGTTGAAACTTCCTTATGTTCTCGTCCAATCTATTTTAATTATTTTCCAAATTTTTCAATACATATAAAAGATACAAATGTTCATAGGGCCTTAAAGAGCAATATTAAAACACATGGTTTTGATATGGAAGAAGAAACTAGCAATATAGTTCTAATTTACAGATTATATTTTTAAGTAATGAATACTATATTACCTGATATAAATCTAAAGTCTTTTATACAAGAAAAACATGGTGAAACCACCCTATTTCAAACAAATCTGGTAAATCTTCTAGAAGTACCTCAAATGGAACCATGGGATCAAATAAATCTTCTAAAATCATGGTCTTTAACCCAAGATCAACCCACTATTATTCCCAAAAATATAGAGCTCAATAAAATCGTTGAGTATGCTGATGGTTCAGTACACAATAGTTTTGATTCCTCAAGAAAAATCAAGCTAAACTCTAGACCTTCTTTGGTAACCCATACCTCTAGGGTCTCTACACCCAGTCCATCCTTATCATTTGAACCAGTACATTTGGTGTTAAATAGATCCAAACCAGAATTTAAAGGTGTCACTAATCTCCCTTCTAGAATTAGTAAACTAGTATATAAAAGAATAGATGATAGCCTTATAGGCAGTACCTCTTCAAGCTCTACTCTCTCTGATATGAGTTTAGAACAACTATCTCACTTTTCAAACATATTTATGATGGAAGTTATAAACCTTTCCTTTAATGATATGATCCTACATATGTTTGAAGACCCTGCTAATATGTAGAAAAGAGATATCTTTTATTCTCTAAAAAGAGATGAACAAGAAAAGCTCAACAAATATAAAACATTCTTAAAGTTCGCAAAAAACAAGAACAGAGAAGTTAATCTAGACTTCTTTGACTTTATTAAAGAATTCGCTCCTAAAATGGAAGCAACAAAATGCAAAACCTTGAAAAGATTCATAAATAGTTTAATACCCCTTATGGTAAAAAGGTAATGACTATCCATCCACCAGAAACCACAATTAAAATAACTAGCTCTTGTTTACCTGTTCCATACAAACAAGGCTCAATAAACCCAAATCACCCAGCCATTGATGGTGCAGTAAACCAGGATCGAATCAGCTATTCCAGCCTCTCAATCAGTAAGCATCGATCCATTAGCCTCGTCCTCAAAATCACGCCTAAAAGGTATAGTTGAATCTTCATTTTTTAAACCACTCTCGAATTT
The DNA here is from genome assembly GCA_037013495.1 of Hippophae tibetana. Taxonomy (NCBI): domain Eukaryota; kingdom Viridiplantae; phylum Streptophyta; class Magnoliopsida; order Rosales; family Elaeagnaceae; genus Hippophae; species Hippophae tibetana. The sequence goes on along the minus strand of CM072802.1, from coordinate 41,809,260 downwards.
AACAGGATTCAAGAAGAGTGATGATAAAGATTTCTTAAAAGAATTGTATGAGTAACTCTCAAAACTGGAGTCAAAATATAAAACTCAATCCATTAAAACGATGGAGGAACAAGACGTAAATACTATATCAGATGCTGAAGTAGAAGAAGTACTAAAATTACTAAATCAATAAATAGTGATATAGGGTTGGAAGTCAACAACCAAGTTTATCAATCCAATACCAGTTTTACAACCCAAACCTTATTACCCTAGGAGATTTCCAATTGATTTATAGATCGAAGAGCACTTACAACCAAGTACGAGCTACAACAAAAATCGACTCCAAGAATGGAATATTGATGGTCTTTCAGATTATTAAACCATTAGAGTTATTAAAAATATGTTAATCTATGTTGCAGTAGTTAAGTTTAATAAATCCTCTGATAAAATGGTGGCCATAGCTATTATCTCCACATTTATTGGCCAATTATAGGTCTGATGGGATAACTATCTCTAAAAATCACAAAAGGATGAAATCCTTAACACTATTAAAGAACAACCTGGTGAAAATGAAGAATCTTATAGGGTGGAAGACACAGTAATACACTGGTCCGTACTATTTGTTTTCATTTTGTGGGAACTAGTAGAATGCAAATGGATTGGAGTCATGAATAGTTAATAAACTTAATATGTCTAACATCATCGCATTTGAAGTGGTATAAGGATGTCTTTCTTTCAAAATTCTTAACAAGAGATGATTGTAATAGTGAGTTTTGGAAAGAAAAATTCACTTAAGGACTTCATACATTATTTGCGGACAAAATCCATTCTTATTTTTGTGTGATATATGGAGGTGTTATTCCATATGAACTCTACACATATGGAGAGCTTATATCATAAGTGGTCAGCCAAAGTTTACAACTTTGCAATGATCTGAAACTCCAAAGGCAAATGAGTAAGGAGAAGCTCCAAAAAAAACAAGCCTTAGAAGATTTCTATCAACAATATGGCTACACCAATATACTCAAAGATTTTTCTCACAAGAAGATAAGTAAAAGAAAATAGCCCAAAAGGCATTCTATCCATAGGTGGAAGGCACCTAGAAGAAAGTGGTCTAATAGACCTACTTACTCGAGTAAAACCAAAAGAACTGCACCAACTAAAGCAAAAGGATATGTTATTTGCTACACTTGTGGAAAAAAAGGTCATTATAGTTCTAGCTATAAAAAAACAAAAGAAACTAAATGAGCTTGAAATAGAAGATAAGCTCAAAAGCTAGATTGCTGAGATCATCTGAAATAATGAATCTGATGAAAAAGAACAAGATTACATCTACGAGTTATCATCTACTTCAGAATTAGAAGATGATGAGCACAAAGATGATTGTGAATGTCATTATTACAAAGCCATCATAAAAATTAATGATTTAGACTTAAATGTCTTAACAAAATAAGAAGATTTTTTTCTTGATACCATCGACAAAATCGATGATGTAGAAAAGAAGAAAGAAGCTCGTACCTCTTTTGAAAGAAGAGAACTGCAAGGAATACAATGGAAACTACAACAACATAACTAGAGATATTCCTTTAATGAAATCCTAAAACAAATTAAAACTATTCTTGAAAATAAGGAATCTATGATTAAGGATCTTCAAAAGGAACTTAATAAAAAAAAGGATCTTAAAGATCTTAAAACTAGAGTTCAAATACTTGAGCTCTATCAGGGACAACACTTTATTGCTCATTCAAAAGCAGACTATGAACTTGTACAATTTACCAATCTTCTTGGTAAAATTCCCACAAGATCTAAAGTGCCAATAGAGGAAACTAATCCTATGATCGATATTGCTAATATGCAATTTATTAATTTCATTGATAAAATCATTAATCACAAATGGTACTCCAAATTTAGCATAGTTATCAACAAGGAATATATATTCACATTTGAAGCATTGATTAACTCAAGAGCTGATTTAAATTTTATGAGTGAAGGAATTTTTCCTACAAGGTATTTTTCCAAAACAACCCAAGTTCTTAATACTACAAATAGAGGAAGAATGCCAATTAACTACAAACTGTCTAATACGAAAATATGCAAGAAAGGAATATGCCTAGATACTACATTCTTATCAGTAAAGATTTATCTAGGAGGGTTATCTTAGGCACTCCATTTTTATCAATGTTATATCCGATTAAAGTTATGGAGGAAGTAATTATACCCAATATCAAAGTGCATGATATATGCTTTTCATTTTCAAAGGCACCTAGTTGTTTAGAAATTAATAACCTTAAGAGTAAGGAGGTAAAGGAAAAGGAGAAATTTTTGCATTCTCTTAAAGAGGAATTTGGTCACAAAGTTCTAAAAGAGAAAATAAAGGCAAATAGTTTGCAAAAGAAAATCACATCTCTTAAAGAGAAATTTGCTCAGATATTCCAACTACCTTTTGGGAAAGGCAAAGACATGTAGTTACACTACCATATGAGCCAGGATTTACAGAGTCAAAAATTGCAACTAAGGTCAGATCTATTCAAATGAATCAAAGACACCTAGAAATATGCAAAAAGGAGATTGATGATCTTTTACAAAAGAGATTAATTCAAAAAAACAATTCTCCTTGGAGGAGCCTAGCATTTTATGTTGAAAATGTAGTTGAGCTAGAAAAAGGTGTCCCAAATACTAGTCATTAACTACAAACCCTTAAATCAGGTACTAAGATGAATTAGGTATCCTATACCTAATAAAAAAAGATTTATTAAATCATCTTTATAAGGCGGTAATCTTTTCTAAATTTGACCTAAAAAGTGGTTATTGGAAAATCTAGATTGCCCGAGAAGATAGGCATAAACCTGCCTTTATAGTTCCATTTGGCCATTATTAATGGAATGTTATGCCATTTAGGCTTAAAAATGCCCCATCTAAATTTCAAAATATTATGGAGATAGAGCTTCTCTTACAATAGAGTTATATTTTACAAAGAGAAACTTTTTTATAGATAGCTAATTCAAAGGATTTTCAATTCTTACTTATACTACTAGTGTATTACTAGACACCTCTATTTATAGAGTCAAACTTTTGGATTTCAATGAGTTTCAAATCCATCCAAATTCTCTAGTTTTGATAGTCATTCATAGGTTTTTTGCCATGTTTTTTTATCTTTTTTTATTGGGTCCACTATGCTTTTATAGTATTTATTATATTATGGAGCTCTTCATGAGAAACACTTATTGGACTCTGAGCATTTTGATAGAAAGATTCCATATCTTTAGCATAAAGTGACAACTCATATGGCACATCTAATTTATTTCTTTTGGAAAGATTCTCCAATATTTTTTCTAACTCCTTTGTTTATTCTTCAAACATATCATAATTGATGGAAAGTTCTGTAACAAAGAGATTTTTTCCATCTGTTACTATGAATGCCCATTTATTATCTAGTTTAGATAAAATTTCTTCGGCAATTTGAGATGTATGGATGAGGTTTTTCATCCAATACTCTTATGTACTCATAGTTTGAATCAAATATTTAGAGACATTAAGGGGTTCTACTTCAAATTATTTTTCTTCAGTTGTTGTTAACTACCATATTTGGTAAGGTTGAAAGAATTTTTTTCTTTCACACCATCCAATTGTACTGAAAATCTAGAATGATAAATATCTAGACCATTTATAATTTTTTTCATAATAATAGACCATGGATTCGATCATCATTGAAAACTGTATTAATTGCACCATATTAACATTTTTAAAAAATAACAAAAAAAATTCAATTATGAAATACGCTTAAAAGTGAATTTCCTAATCCAATTTTTGAAAAAATCAAAAGTATATGCTTATTTGAAAATGTATAGAATTATTAGAATATGGATATAAGGAAAAACACCAGAATATCAAAAATAGAATTGAAGATCATAAACCTAAATTAAAATAAAAAATGTTTCAAATAAAAAGTTCATCAATTAATCTTATTGATGGATTTGCCAAATTAACTATACTTGTTAATCATAATTTATGGCATATTAAAGATATTTAATAGAACACTTGATTTAGAAAAATTAATCTTATATGCAATGTCACTCATTAAATACTTCTCTTATAAAATCTCCCTTTTTTGTCATAACTCTCCCTTTTTTAGTCGTATAAATAAGTAATGTAATCATTAAGTAATGAAAAATAGGTTAAGAAAACAAACAATGTATTGAATTACTGAAAAGTAGAGTACATATTCAGCTAAACCCAATTACATCCATAACAAAAGACCAAATGTGTGAGAACAAAAAGATTTTAAATAATCAAATATATAGTACAAAGCAAATAAAACATGAAAAAGATTATCATTGTCTAGGAGGTTAATTACCTTGAGATTTGTACTGAGATTGCATATCACTTATCATTATGTATATGGCCTCTTGTCACTCATCTAAGTAAGTTACTTTTTGTTGTATGCCTTCCATTGGAGTTGAAAGTGCTTCCATTCTCCTTCTTACTTCATCCTTTGTAAGATTTATGAGCGTTGGAAATATTCGTAAATAAAACATCTATATACAAATTAGTTTATAAGGGAGTCTTTAAAGAATACTATTCAAGCTAAAGAAACAATTGAGCTCCAAACAAACATATCTCAATTATATTTATGTTCTTATGCACATTAGGTTTAATATTAGACACATTGGGACACTTTTCATTTAGGTTACTCAATCGATTGAGACATGTCTATATTGATCAAGATAAGTAGATCAATTTAGAATCAATCTACCTTGATTAAAAAGTCCTCAATTTAATTTTTAAATGAGGTAGTCGATCAAAGTTTAATGTTTGATCGATCGAGGACTAGATCAATTGAGAATCAATCGTTTATTTTTTGGTACCCTAATTAGATTGAGACTTGGCTACATTGATTGGTCATCCTCTAATCATTGCTTGGATTGATTGAAAAGGGTTTTAGTTAATCAACATTTTTGGTTCTATCGATCGAGCTCCATCTAGATCAATCGAGCGGCCAGAGTTTCAACTTAAACCTAATTTTTACTCAAACTAAATTTTTTTATTACTATATTCTCCTTATTTTTTAAATCTCTTTTAAATGATTTCATGGATAGAATAGTAATATGCCTTTAACCTATGGCGTCATCATATTCTATTTAAAAAAACCTAAAGCATACATATTTCTTAATCATAAATGAATGAACTTTTGTAAATTAAGATCTCTATATAAATCTATTTTGCAAAAAATATTCTTCTATGTTTTTTTATTATTTAATCTATAAAACATTTGGTGGTTGTGCTTGATTGACTACAAGCTTACAATATTTGTGTTATTGTGCTTAATCATCTATTGTAGAGTTACTAGTGATTTTGGTATATTTGTCATTGTTTTAATCATCTAGCTAGGATTGGTCATTGTTTAAACTCTTCTAAGACACACATTGCACTCATGTTTTTGTCCAAACTTTTTAGGTGCTAGCTGAACAGGTTTAGTAACTCATGTTACTCAAGTTTATTAAAATATTGGTAGAAATTTGAACACCTGACATGTGAAGATTGTGAAAGAAAGAAAAGACTTGTAAGTAAGTTACTATAGGCATTACCTTAGAGGGTAGTTTGAGCCATAGACTTGTAATTGAATATATTTTCATAGTGGATAGTCAAGTGGTTTTGGTAGATTGGTGGTTTTCCTCTTCAGTCATTATTGTGGCCTAGGCTATTTCTACCTAAAAATCTCATATGCCAATTTATCTTTCTGCATTATTATATTTACATGATTGGATGTTTGGCCGTATATAAATTTTAATTTGGCATATTTCTATTAATTATCTATTCACCCCTCTAGCTAATTAGATTTGTAACATAAAAACTTTTTTCCTCAAATAAGTTCTGACAAGAAGATTCAAAAGCAGGGATGTTTTCCATTTCATCATAACCAAAAATATCATTTGTTGCTCCATCGCTAGCTCTATAATCAACAGATCTTTGTCTCTTGAAATTTTGGGCAAAGCATCTTGAAATTGTTGACCTCTCTATGGAAACCATACAATGAGTGGCTTTAGAATCTTTTGCGAGTGGGACACCCAGATCAAGAATCATTTTGGTTTTGAGACAACTATAGGGTAGCTCAATCCTAAGGTTTTAAACCTAGGCTTGGTTCCCAATTTAGTCCTGAATGATAGTTTCTTCATTGAAACCAATGCCTTCCCTAACATAATATAAAATCTTTGCACGTAGGAATCCTATCTAAGACGAATGCTTGGGGGGTAATAAATAAGCATAGACCAACTTATCCAAAATCTGAAAAAATGGAGTAAATTCACCTGAGATATAATGTAGTTTAGGATTGAGAATGTCATTTGGTGATCCATTTAATTAGATTAACAATTCCTCATTTGAAAGTTATACTAGTCCAGGTTAAAATGAACATCGCCAATGTTTGTAATTGACAAAAAACATTGATCCCCTAGGCCAAGATGTCAATAGTTATATTTTGAATGAACACTCTATAACTCATAGGCCCAAGATGCTGAATTTTTTAATCAATATTTGTATACAATTCATGCACCAAGGTTGGACAACAGAGTTTGCTAGGTGTAAACCGTGATTTCCAACCTAGTGCCCTAATGGTTTGACTAATCTCTATCTCATAAAATTCATTCTAGGAAATACCACCCTAAAGTAAAATTGGACATTTAGATATTTATTTTTATACATTGTTTAAGAATCTCTATTCCAAAATTGAGTCAAAAATGGAGTTGGTGTATCAATAGGGATTCTCAATATCAAGAAGCCATTGAGAAGACAAACACAAATTTAAAAGGACTAAAATGCACTCAAGATGTGATAAAATAGAATCTGACAAAAAATTTCAAAGAAAATTGAAGTTTGGGAATCAATGAATTGTGTTAGAGTATAGGAAGTGGATTTATGAAGATTTTTGGGCCAAATAATTATGTTTGGATGATGAGAAAATGAGGGAAATAATGGATTCAGATTTCAGCACAAAAGTGAAATATATGTGGTGTTTGATCCCTGAAAAGTAATTAGGAATGATTTTGAAGTGAATTAGAATCCAAAAGATGGAGTTTTGGTAAAAAAAAACAATTTGTAAGAAATCCAAGAAGGGGATGAGAAAGACTAGTTTACAGTTCATGTTAGGGAAAGAAAAAAGAAATGGGGTATTTAAACTAAAATGATTCGAGTGATCAAGGATAATATTGATCGATCGACATTCATAACTTTGATCGATTGAGCATACTTTCAATCAATCGACATTTAATAGTTTCTAGGAAAGTCTTTACTTCCCCTAAGTCCTATAACTAGACAATTACTTACAAAAATAATCAAATAAAAAAAGGAAACATTAAACAAACCTTTAAATTTCATTAAAAATAAAAGTAGTAGATTTATTCAAACATGAATAGGCCCAAAAATAAATAATTTAAAAATCATTCTTGATCAAAATTGAATTACCCATTATATGCATAGGCATTATGATAAGGCACACTTAAACACTCAACACATACAATGACATATTGACAATTACTCAAAATAGGATACATGTTTTAAAATACAATCATATGTCAATTTATTCATTTATGATTAATCAAGAAAGGTTCAAAGGAAAAAATATCACCTATTATGAAAAATATATAATTGAATCCATACATTCATAGAATAAAATAATTTATCAAGTGAGAACTTAATGTTTTTATTCCCTCTTTTGTTTTCATTTTTATTTTGGTATATGAGGGATTGGTTATTAATTTATGTATTTTTTTCTATAACCACTTTTGCCTTTTTCTTTTTGTGAATGTATTGCTTTTTATACTTTTATTTTTTCCTTTATCAAATATTTTTTGCTAAAGAAATATACACAAGCCAAAAACCTAGTATGATGACTTCTACACTAATTGTAAAGTAGGCCTCTCCGCTTATTGTGGTAACTTCACACATCATAGTACATAGCCCTCTTAAAACTAGGCATCTCTCTATAGTTGCATTTTAGAAAGTGAAAGATGGAGCTCAGACATAATTTTGTAGACAATGTTATCTAATATCCTAGAATCTCACAAAAGCAATCATAAACTCCAAGCATGATACACATGTGTGTTCAATGAGTATGTAAGTTCTTGTCAACATTGATCACCATATGTAAAAAAAATAATTGTAAGTGCACAAGTCGAAATACCCATATACACAATGAATAATCAAAATAAGTCAAGTTTCAAAAATAATATGAAGGATGGTCACATGATTCAAAAAATATATTTGATAATCATAAATAATATTTGAAGATTATTTCAATGTTAAAAAAATTATACTCCTTTTAATATTATCATATATTTTTTTATTTTTTTGGAATAATAAATTTTAAATATACTAAAGAAAACAATAATAATAAAAATAAGAAACAAAAAATCAAACTAACATATTCACCTAGGGTCAATTAAGAACTCAAATAAAAATACATAGGTGAATACGAATGATGGTCAGGTGATTCAAAAAAAAATCTTTCCTAATCCAAATTTTCTTAAATTTTGATTTCTTAATATTTATTGGTTTGGACTCAATTTAATTAGTTTTCGTTGGTATGTTCTTAGAGTTACCTTTATTTTCTCATTCATCATTAAAGAAGATGGAACATGCATGTATGAATGATGATAATTAATTCTAGAATTTTGAGCATGAGAACCATTGTTGAAGTGAGTAGCTGTTAGAAAGAATCTACATTTAAACCTGATATGGCCTTTCATACCGTAATTATGATAGAGAGATGGAAATTTAATAGATTTTCCTACCATAAGTGCAATTTTTCTTTGTGTATAATAAGTAACTATAGGAGTACAATAAGAAGGCCTTAGCAATGTGGTCTTTCATGTTGAAGGTGTATGTGCAACACTTGAAAAAGATATGTTATAAGGTTTTACAAACTCAGTTATTTGGCGGATAGTGCTCATCTACATAGCCTAGTCCTCTCTTGTCTCCAAAAGTTTTTCCATAGTCAAGAACTTTGTTTAGCCTTTCAACTCCAATGGTTAACATTTTCACTGCTTCCTTTGATTGTTCAAGTTCCTACACAAGATTCTTATTTTCCTGGTTTGGATATGAAAGGCTTAAATTTAGATCATTAATACGTCCAGATAGCTTAAGTTTTTCTTTTTCTAAAATGGAGGAATTTTTCCATAGGATCTCAGTTTATCATTCAATTTAGTTATTTCTACAAGTTACCTATCATTTTCTTTCTTATAACTTACTAAATCTATAAACAATTCATCAAGGCTATTAGCATTATATTTATTTAGTAAGAATTCATAATCATTTTCTTCATCATCTAAATCAATGTTAGATTTACTTGATTCTCTGCCAAATTTTGCAATAAAGGCCAAAAAATTGATGCCATTATTTTCTGATTCACTTAGGTTGTCATTGTCACTTTTTTGGGTCACTAAGTGTAGTATTGAAAGCTGTTCTAATTCCATTCTTTTTGTTAGCACACTCAGTTTAAAAATGACCATATCCAATATATTTAAAACATAATGGTCTAATGGGTTTAGATTTCTTACCTTTGAAATATATAGGTTTGAGTTCTCTTAGATTCTGATCCTTTGGGTGACTTGACTATCCTTTGCTTTGTGAATTTTTCCTTTTCAAGACTTTCTTAAGTCTTCTGGCTATAAGTACCAATTCTTCGTCTCCATTTCCACCATCATCAGTCATGGAAATTTTGAAGTCTACACCTTTGCTCTTTGTAGGTGTTTGAAAACTCATCTCAAAAGTTAGAAGTGATCCAACTAGTTCCTTAATTTTGATGGTGTCAACAATCTTGCTTTCATCTATGGCATTGACCTTTGCATGGAAAGGATCTAATAGTGAGTAGAGAATCTTTCGAACTAAACTAAATTTTTCAATGTTCTCTCTAAGATTGGTAGGGTCTTAGCAATATCAAATAATTTAATATAGAATTCAGAAAAACTTTTAGTTTCTTCCATCCTAATATTTTCAAAACTAGTGCCTAACATGCAAAGTTTTATTCTTATAACTTGTGTGGTGCCCTCATAGGAAACATATAAAGTATCATAACCATGCTTAACAGTACCCTTTCTCAAATGATCCAAACAAAGTCCTAGGCAAACACTAAGTATATGTAATGACCACTCTGATACCAATTGAAAATTTTTAGTTACAGATATAATTAAACTAGAGATGTGACTAGTTTATTAATCGAATTATGTCAAATTAAAATTTTACAAGTAGCCAGACATTTAATCATGTATAAATAAAATAATTCAAAAATAAATAAAGAGTTAACACGTGATATTTTAGGTGAAAACAACTTACGTAACAACTAGTCCACCAATTAATAAAATAATTGATAGAATAATTAAAGAAAGAAACCTAACAACATATAATTTAGTTTTTGCAAAACAATTTGTGATAGAAAGCTTAAGAACAAAAGATTGATGCAATTGTGATTATAGAAAACAAGAGGTATTAGGTCCTTTAAATTTGGATAAATTGAAACCGTAATGCTAGGTTTAAGTTGAAGCTCTCGTCACTTGATCAATCCAGACCAAACTCGATTGATCAAACCAATAAGGTCGATCAATCTGCCTTCTTGATCAATCCATACACTACTTAATCGATCGATCAACATATATACTAAATTTTTCTAAGTACATAACAGGTATTCTAACATACTTAAGAATAAAAGTATGCCTGAAAATGTTTAATTGAAGCTCAAAAGTTTATTCAACATGAATAGTGATCTTAAAGATGCATATGGAAACTAATTTACATTTGAATGTTTTGTTCATAAATATTGAAAACATTTATAAACATTATACAAATAATTCACTAACTTAAAATCTTTTGCTTGTTGCGAGAATCAGGTGGCAACTTCTTTAAAGTTCTACTAACTTCTTTAAAGTTGTACTAAAAAATTGTTTGTAAAAGACCCTTTTAACATTAACATATCTAAAAATTATTGTTTTAATGTAACCCAACTCCTTATCTCTTATTTTATATAAATAATAAGTAGAGATTTTTTAGCATTATGCAAACTTTTGGTTTCTTTTCATTCTCATTAATATCTCTATGATTTTGAATAGACATTATTAACTAATGATATTTACTCTTATATAAAATATTTAGTATTAAGTTATTCAAGTTCTATAATTATAGGTTCATAAAATTTTAAGAAGAGTTTATTTAATTTTATAATTTAAAAATATAATTAATTAAGTTATATTATTAAAAATTAGGGAATTTTTTAAACTAGATTTTGATATTTTATTAATAAAAACATATAAAAAAATAATTTCTCTCTCTCTCCTGCTTACTCTTTCTCCCTCTCCCTCTCCCTCTCCCTCTTTATCTCTTTTTCAATTTTTTACTTTTTTATTAATAAAATATCGAAGAGAAGATGGAAGAAAGAGTGAGATAACATAGAGAGAAAATGGAGAGATGATGGCTTTTTTAATTTTTTTTATTTTATTAATAACATATATGGGCCTATTTTGTCTCTAAAAAATTTTAATTTTTAAAAATGTTGAATTAATTAATTACACTTTTAAATTATCAAAATAATAAGCTCACTTTAATAATCTCCGGACCCAAAATTTTGATCTTCTCCGATCAATAAATTACATTTTATGTAGAGTATTAAATGAAGACATTGAATCATATGTAAAATTTTGATATTCCACGATCATAAAGCAATGAACAAAGAAATCTCATAAATCTTAAATCTATAACCATTTAAAAAGACGTAGAAAACCATTTCTCTTCTACTCATTGAAAACGTAATTTTTTTTTTTGCTAATAAGCTAATATTATATTATATTATATTAGGATGAAAAAAAAATTAATAATATAACTAGTCTTTCATATTTACATAAACTATACATAATTGTAATTTAATAATTACTGTTCTTATTGTGAGTGAATAGAAAATAGAAACCCCTTTAGCTCTATATCTATTGATAATCCAGTATTTTCCAATTCTATTTTTTGACGCTCATACCATTTACTTGCCGGCCCAATTAGTTTTCAGTCCAAAACTCCAACAAATGCAATTTTCAAACATTTTACCAATAGAAAATAACTACACGTAGGAATAAAAAAGAACTTATAGCAAGTTCTCGTGATAAAGACACTAGACAAACCTATCTTAGGCGAAAAAGTAGCTTACTAATAGTAAAGGCAAACAAAAAACCAGATAAATTATGCACTAATAAAATTGGGAAAGAAAAGCTTCAAACATATAATAATATTCTTAATAAGTGTCATTTTATACACAATTTTAGATATCAATTTTTTTATATTTATACATATTTTATTATTATAATAAGTTAAAATTATTTATTTTATATTTATTGAAAAAATATTAACTTTTTTTTGGATATTTCCAAAATATTTATAAATTATTTGGATTTTTTGGATTTTTTGGATAAGATGAATTAACTTATAAAAATCCCAAGACATACTTAGAAAGGCCCAATCAAGCCAGAGTCCACATGACTAGCATATGCCACATCTCACCCTCCAACTTCTTCACATCATTTACTCTAGCCAAGTGTAGAACATGTTCCAAACTTGTATGACCCATAAGTGTACTACACACCCCATCCAATAACTAGCCACATTAGGCACGTGTTGTACACACTACATCTACACATATGGGTTATGTCCTTTGAACTCAATTTGACACATTTTGACACGTTTAACCCATTAATTCTCTCTCCATTATGATTTTAGCATTCCTATTTACATCACAATTCAATTTCTCTCTTATAAATAAAAAAACATCTCATAAAATAAAAACAATAACAAAATTACATAGAAATTTGAGAAAAAAAACTAGGAAAATTTTAAAGTTGGTGTAGTATTGCAAGATCATTGAAGGAAAATTGAAGAACAAGTTGAAGATTTATAGTTTTGATCCTATGGCTTCAATAATTCATATAATTCAAATTCTTTTTTACCCCTTTCTTTTTTATTATGAAATATTTAATGATTGTTATGGATTTAATAAATTTCATGTCTAGCTAAATTTTCATCGTGATTGTGAATAATTTCAAGCCCAAGACTATGATTTAATTAATTTAATGTCATTATAATCTTAATTTCAATTACTGATTCTTGATGTGTTTAAATCTATGTTTAAAAGACATGATTATGCATGTTATGAGTTATGATGATCAACTAGTTTATTGCATGAATATGTTTATATCTAGTCCAATATGTTAGTATGTAATTTCTATTATGTTAGTATGTAATTGTTAATATTAGAGAAGCTTCAAGTGACTTGTTAGGACTATTGAAGAACAAAAAATTAAGTCACTCAAAGCTCTGCCCTTTGCTTTGCTTCGTGATGTCTCCCTTCACCCTACCCTATAGGTCAAAAAAGGTTACAATCAATTGCCCTTCCCATTCTCATCAAACAAAAGAGTACTATACATGCCCTTTACTAGAAAGCTACCCTCGCCTACCTCATCTATAGGCATTTCTATTTTCCCACTCACAAGATCAGATTGACTACTCTACTACCATCGTACCGAAGGTCTTTTCTTCAATAGGATAGAAACAATTTAGCTTCTTCATAATCTTATAGGCCCCGATCACCCACACTATTTCATTCAATTACTCTATCATAAAGAAATGGAAGGAAAGATTTGTTTGATCAATTTCCTAAACCTACCTTTCTTTATTTATCGGGGGGAGGGGTGGTCCGATTACTAATAGATCTCTCAAGAGAGCCTCATTCTATCAGGAGGTAATTGTTTCAGTAGGTGCAATTGATTAAGTCCTTATGTCTTCCGATACCAACCTACTTGGAGTATGGGTAAGGGCTCACCTATTGATTGTGTTGTTGCATACTTTTTGGTAAGGCCCAGCCTCCTAGGGATACATCCAACAACAGGATGGTACCTATAAAGGTATAGGCACCAGTTCATTCAGTCAATATTATGCTATTGATTTGATAGATGAGTCAGTTGGTTGAAAATTTGGTTTAGTGATATATATAGTTGATGAGGTCTATTGATAATCACTGTGCTCCTCATTTCTCTAATATTCCCTATAGGCTTCCTACTCTACTTATGCGACAACTGTCGAAATCAATTGATGCTTCTTCTCACTAAGTAGCCCATGACTTCCACTTCAAGTTTAGGGAGCTCTAATTGAGGGACTTGAGTCCCAATATAACCTTTCCTTCTATTTTTTCTACATTCTCATTCCTCCTTCTCTCCAAAGACTTTAGCTTATAATGCTATAGAATCAGCTTTCTAAATGAATTAATATGTAGGAATCTGCCCTCATCAAACTGTACATCTAACCTTCCCACATTTGAAGATAGATTAATGTTTAACACTTCCTGCTTTCATAGAGAAGTTTTCTTCTATGGCCATTGAGGATTACCCATATATCGATGAGTAACCTTAAAGTTCGACAATCTTTTGAGGGATGAAATTAGATTGACTGACAAGAAACTGGTAGAATGGGGAAAATATGAGTGATACCATTCAACGGAGTTGGAAAGGAATTCGCTAATCTTTCGGGGACTTAAATGATGAGATCGTTGATGTCAACCACCCTCTATGTCTTTGTTAGTGAACTAAATCACCCCGATCTAAGTGATCTACAATGTTAAATGTAAGCCCAACCAACCCACTATAATAGTAGGAGAAAGGAAAATTCTCAATCTATGGAGTCCAAAATAATTGTATAAGTGCTCTCCTTATTTATAGATAGAGTTGAAGAAAGAATTAGCCATCATATTGTAAGGTATGATTGTATCATCTCATTTTCAAGGAGAGCTAATACTTGTTGGGTATTTTGGTTTGACACTACTTCACACCTAAAAAGAAGCGAGCTACATCTGAGTTAAACTTGGAGATGGAAGTCTTTTTTTTTCTTGAAGGTGAAATAAGACCAAGTCCAAGAACTTATTATCATAGGTCAGAACAAATTGATAGGATCCCTTTTTTTACGCCACCATGTTGCCACACAAGAGGGACATGGGGACATAAAAAAAGAAAGAAAGGGATGAGGCTTCTCTCACTTTTAGCATAGTAGTTCCCTAATGGGAGGCACACATGACAAGAAATTAGCTTAGTGGAAAAGGATACCCTTGATAATTGCAACGTTTATGCCTTTGTTGTGGGGGATCTCAGCCACATGGATAGTTTAATGTGCTCATCAGTGCCTAACCCTGAAATATGGATTATCCAAGGCACATTAGCATGGCGTACTTCTCTTATTCGAATCAAGGTTTAAAACTAAGCCTATCCTCAAGAGGAAAGATGGGGCAATTAAGGTGAGATCCAATGTAGATTCAACTTTCTATTCACTTGGGGGATCTAGGCGATCAGGGAGGGACCACCATGGTTCATTTCTTCTCAAGAATCCATACATATCTTATCAGTATATGGACATTTATCCCTCGAGCATAAGTTTAGGTTTATACTTAATGGAAAAATAAAAGGAAGCACCTAACAATGTATCTTCACATACTAAGAACTATAAGATTACCCCTTTCATTTTGGGGAGGGATTGTATTATTAGAGCTTTTTTTCATGTTTTTTTCAAGGATCTAGTGAAAACTACAATCAATAGGATTTTCCTAATCCACCCTTCCTAAAAGAAAGAACACAAAATTATTTTTACGGGAGCAAAAGATTGTATCTAGCCATAAGAAGAATGCTTGGCTGATAAATAACTCACTTCTTAGTCTTGACCTCCTCAATCACTATGAACGCCCTCGATTAGTGCAATATGATATGTCTATTTATCTATCTCTTGACTCTAAATGGGAGTAAGTTTGAAAAAGAATCTTAGAGTGTCTACATTGGGCCAATAGGGTCTTTTAACATAACACTTTTTTTTCTCCTTATCAAAGTTATTTCATAAAGACTTGACATGGTAAGGAAGAAAGGAGGAAAAAGGACACTTGGAGAGTACAATACAATGGAGAGTTGTATGCTATGTTTGGGAAGGATGAATCGATCCCGAAAAGGAATCTATTAATTCTTTCCTAATTGGTTGGACCGTAGATGTGATGATTTACTTCACATGTGAGGTCTTTGGTTCAATTTTAGGATGGCCTAGCTGAGTCAAGGAAAAGAATAAAAGAAGCATTTTACTGCTTTATACATGCCTTCACTTGGCTCAGCAGGTTGTAACTGAGTTGGTAGAGCTCAACTCTTGCATTTGGGTCATTGTAATTTTGGGTTAGATTTCTAATTGTCCATGTAGTAATGATATTATCTTGTACCTGAACCGATGACTCACTTTTCTAAGTAATGGGGAAGAGGACCAAAACGTACCAATGAAAGACTCTACTAAGACAAAGATGGGTTGTCAAGGATGAAGAGGAGGTAGGATGGGGTGAGTGTAAGATAGAACCTCAGGATTCTAGGGAAATTTTGG
Source organism: Hippophae tibetana (assembly GCA_037013495.1). Classification (NCBI taxonomy): domain Eukaryota; kingdom Viridiplantae; phylum Streptophyta; class Magnoliopsida; order Rosales; family Elaeagnaceae; genus Hippophae; species Hippophae tibetana. The sequence goes on along the minus strand of CM072802.1, from coordinate 41,792,865 downwards.
CATACATATAAGATGGTGCTAGGGCTCAAGACCATTTTGAAGGGAGATTTGGACCATAAAGAAGAGTTATTTCTTTTGTTTGAAGAGGAACAATCCTATCAGACTCATTTGAGATAGGAATGGCTAAACCTATTGTCTCAAGAATAAAGCAAATGAAAGTAAAGATCAAGAATATCTTGCTTTAATAGAAGTTAGTCAAAATATAGCTTTTATCCATCATACTGTGATTGGTGCTTGCATCCTTTTTTACCCTCTTGGTTTCAATTTTAAAAAAAAGAGGAAAAGGAAGGTTGAAAATGGAATTTTATAAAAATGGGGGGAGATGGAGAAAAGAAAAAGAAAAAAATTAAGTATTGAGATTCATTTATTTTTAAAAAAAGGAAGAAGAAAGAAAAAAAGAAAAGTGAAAAGATGATAAGCCTATTAAGGAAGTATTGCTTAATCTTCTGAATTCTATGTACTATTCTCATAACTTAACTCGTTGAAGTTTGAGAAGTAAAGAGAAAAGAACCCATGTTGGAAGGTATTGGTGTCGTAGACATGAACTTATTTGTCTGTTGGATCAATAAAGGTGTTTCTAAGCCTAAATGCTTTCTATTCTACCCGAACCTCTACCTATCATTACAAGCTTTGAAAGACCTATTGATTTCTCTTATGTTTGCACTTAAATTAGTGGAGAGAAAGGCTAATTGTCGACATATGAAGTTTAGTCCTACTTGAGTCTATATTTCTATTTGCTTGGTTTGCATACGTATATAACTATGCCATATAAAGTAAACAAGTTTAACATATCACACATTAAGCATCTCTTCAAAAATGTAGTCATACCTTTACATGAATGCATCATAGATTGATGTACATGTGGATATTTATGTTGAATGCATTGTTTATTCTCTAAGGATCCTTTAGTTCTTTGAATATACTTAGTTTACTTCCCTTCTTTCTATATTACTTGTTTTCTACTTTGGGTAGATGCTTCTATATTAGGGGAGTTTTAAGAGAAGGATGCATGATATGTTTATTGCCTCACATGCATACTTTTAGGGAGAGATGCATGTGTCATTTTCATGGTGTCAGAGGGGGTCCTTTGTTTATTTGGCATCCTTTTTGTTATTCAATTTATAAGGTTATATTATGTTGTGCTCTTGTGATGCTCACTTCTTCTTTATATCACTTTGCATAAACCATGCATAAATATGATTGCTAGTAAGAGTTATTGCATGCATTATTTAGAATATCTTGTTTCACATGTCTTCCTATGTGTTTAACTACATCCCTATTGTAATGAGTTATTGCATGTTTTTCCCTCTTAGTTGATAGCTTGGTATTTAATATGGGAATTCATGATATATGTTTTCTTTGGTAGATTGAGAAGTCTTTTCATATGTGTGTGCTTAATTAGTATAGGGTGAGGTTAAAGGATTAAATACACTCAAGTGTTGTTGGGGGAAGATATTTGAATCACTAAGAATGTGCCAACTTGGAAGCTAGTTAGACTCTTAGTCAACTCTTTCTTAGGGATTTGTTGACACATTTAAGTGGCATTGATATTTGGAGGACAATTTTTGAGTTACTAGAACTATGCCAAATTGGAAGATAGCTGGACTTCTAGTCAATGTCTTCTTATATATTCATTAACACATTTATGTGTCATTGGTGTTTGACCTCCCATCCTATCAATGTGCTATTTGCACATTGCAAAGCCCTATATGCCAACCCATAACACATATAGATGTGGGGCTCTATTTTGTATATTACATTGGGGAGATATTTTATGTTGCACTACTTTTGGTTTGTCTTTGAATTTAGCTTGTTACTTGTTACGTGTTTTTACCTTGCTATTGTCTCCATGTTATTCTTTGCATTTCTCACTTGACTGCATGCATTGTTTTTTTGTGTTTGCATTAATCTTCTTTGCTATGTTACATGAGTACTATGATTATTGCATTTTTTTTCTTTCCACCAAATAGAGGTGTGGTATGTTGCATACCTCTGTGTGCTTGCTTTGACTTTTTATGTCAAAAAAGAGGAGAGGTATGCACAACTTGTGTTTGTTTATGCATTATTTTGCTTATTAACATGTCATTTGTTTCATGGGATGGTGAGTGTAGTCTGCACTGTATTATGTTTATCTAATATGCATAAACATAGGGGGAGTGTTACATATAGATTGTGTAGTTTGCATATTTGTATTATGTACTTGTGTAGCGGTAAAACGATAGCATTCTAATAGAATACACGTTGTTTCTACATGATACGTTCATAGGGTATTTTTTTTATGTATGTAGGTTACAGTTGTAAATTGAAGTTTTCAAGCCTCATATGTGTTGTGTGTAGTAGTGTTGAGTTCCTTATGCTACAAAGTTTTAGAGGTACATAAAGATACATGAAGTGCACAAGATGGATGCACTTGGTAGGTGTGTGTTTCGAGTTTGGGTGTGCGTTGATGTTTTGTTCATGGAAAGGCCGAGGTCTCACAATCTGAAATCTCATTCCTCTAGTGAATGACAATAATCCCTCAAAGGAACTTGGACCAATTTAAGTTTATTTGTCTTTCACGACATGAAGAAATTGCAGATAGTTGTTGTTAGATAGTCCAAGACTGATTTTGGCCATTTATATATTTGAAAGGAATGAAAGGAATATACTCTAAATGACTGAAGAAATCAAGCATGTATGCCTTGGCAAAGAGAGAGTGAACCGTGTCTATGCTTTGATATGTGCACAAATTTCATCAGCCAATCTTTGAAACGAACACTTTGCTCGAGGTCTCCTGAAGAAGATTGACACTTAAATGGGACATAGAAAAGCTCCAATATGCATCCCATTTAATTCCCAAAGTGACAAAACATTGTCTTGAGGTATGCCTTTACAGTTATAGGGTATAAACACAATGACGATGCTCATACGTGTTCAAACCATGAACGAAAATACTAATATCAATAAAAACATTGAGACTTTAATTTTAGAGAAATATCAAAGTATTATCGATATTGAAAAATATCTTTAAACTTAAATACTAAAACAAACATAATATACTAATTAAATTAATTTTATAATTTAAATATCATATTTATAATAAATATAATTTTTATTTATCAAATATAAATATAACATAATGCTGAATATAATAGGAGATAGATTGTAAGAAAGGGAAATAACGAAGTACGTAAATGCACTACAAATGCTCAGAAGTATTAATAGGAACAATTTTTCATGAGTGACTCAGTTGCTGAATTTATTGAAACACCAACATCAACATTATTAACAAAGAAACAATAAGTCATAATATTTGTGTATTTATAAATATTTCATGTATAAATTTCTTAATTTTTAATATACTTAATATACTCAATATAAATGAGTTTTTAGATTAATTCAATTCATACAGCACCAAGTATATTCGTTATAAAATTAATGACGATATTTTCTATTTTGAAAGTCATTATGATGGTAAAGGTTTTTCATTTGGGTCATAAAAACAAAAATTAATGGGTAAAGCTTTTTGCAAGTTTAGTAAAAAGTTATTAATCTAATATTAACTTTAATAAATAACAAATAATAAATCATACATACATATTTTATAAAAAAAATTATTATTTTAAAACTGAAACTTTCGTAGAAATTTTTCATCAATACTGTCATATCGGATATTTCCAACGAAATGTGGGAAAATAGAACAGAGTTTGAATCGAACTTAACATGACCGATATTTTCGCCAGTATTTCTCTACATTTCCCAATATTTTTTGAAGAAAACAAACTTAACCCAAAGCAAAGCTAAAGTTGTTAGGGCAAAGCGTGACAAATTACTGGAATTTTCACGGGAAACCTTTGTAGTTTTCTCCAATATGCACCACATTAAGATCAAAATGACAAATGGAAAAAAGCAACAGAGCATCATGTAAATTCAATCCATAAATTTCTATAGTTCTACAAAAAATAGAAATTTTGAAAAAACAAAGCTCAGAATTGATGATATTTACATTTCCAAGAAACATTTATTGTATAGCAAACAGATCAAATATGGTTAGTCAGCTTTGTACCATCAACTCTGTTCACTGAGGAAACCTTGTGTTTATTTAACAATTCATGTCAAAGAGATCCCATTTTGCTATGCTTGATGTTAAACATTTTTTTGTCTTCAAGGAATGAATCAAATAGCTTTCTCATCTCTGCATCTCAGATTCTCTCGCACGCCGGTAGACATTTACAGAACCTAACAACACTCTACCAACTCTCCTATTTCTCTTAGTTCTTTTACTAATAGATCTATTCCTCTTCTTCTCAGCAATTCCTTGTGACAATGGAAGATGATGAACCCACAATATCGGCACTAAAGCTGCAATGAACTGTACTACAATTCCAACAGATAGACTTGAATAATCACAAGATGTAATTCCAACCAGAGAAGCCAATCCAACACCCAAGAACGCGCTAACTATTGATGATAAACACAAAGCAGATGATAAGAATGAAGTAAGAGAACCTTCACAACCTTGTGGACATAAGTTGGCAAATAGAACTGAGAAAGGTAAAAGCTTGAATTGTGCAACACATTCTGCTAATGACGAAAAACAAAGGGCAAACACCTCGTTCGATATCCCCAATTTAAGATTAATCTGTCTCACCAACACAAGATCAAGGAGAACCGAACCAGTATACAAAATTTGAAGTACATACACTAATTTTCTCATTGGAACTTTTTTCCAGTGACGGTCATACAGTATTGTCATAGAGAGAACCATCAACTGCCCGATAACTCGAGACATGCCAATGACCGAAGGATCAAGATGCAAACATTGTGTCTGATAGCAAAAGATGGAACCTGATAGAACTGGAACCATGGCAATAGAAGCTACTACCCAAACAAGAGGGCGGAAGATGCTTTCTTCACTAATTGCAACCATCAAATCAGAAAATTGCTTTCTGATACTCTCCACCATTGATGTCTTCCTAAGATTGTTAGATGAAGGTTGTCCTAAACCAAGAGATTGCTCTTTTGTTCTCAATGAATTCAAAAGCTGAAGGCAAAGCAATATAGAAAATGAGAGAAACATGACCCTAGGTGGTGTTTTCATCATAACGTATCCGCCTATCAAGTTTCCTAGGATTCCACCAACAGCTGAAGCCATATATGCATACGATTGCAGGCTATTCATATGGTGCTTTTGACCATATTCTGCAACAAGAGCATCATTTGCTACTTCGGTAATTGACGCACCAAAATTACTGAGAAGAACACATGCCATTAGAGTGGGAAGGAATTGACGGGCAACCGGGATCAGAGAAAGTGACCCCCAAGCCAGGACCTGTAAAATGACTGAGAATTTTGAACTCCATCAACTTATTGCATTCACAAAAAGTAACAGATTATGGAAGATAAACAATCTTTTATAGGTTACATTGCGAAAACTTGCTTTTCAATTATACTTTCAAACTTACATGGTAAAATAGGACAGTACTTTTAGACTTGCTTTTAGTAGATCACGTACTTTTTTCAATTTAATGAAAACTTCAGGTAGCATATTATATTCTATGCAGCAATATATTACTAAAAGTGTAACACCACTCGGTTAACAAAATAATTTCTTACTTTTGCAAGGGAATCTGGGCATGTAGTGATCTCCAAACTATAGTGCAAGTAATTGGAATTAGACTCCTAGATTATAGGACAAAGTTAAAGTAGCAAGAAAGCCAAACCCAACTAAGAAAAGAATAGAAAAACATAGGTATAATACAAGAGACCAATAAAATAAGACAAAAGAACTCACCTCAATGATGTGGGAAACAATCTAACACAAAAACTAAATGAATTTATAGCAAGATAAATATCAAAATCAAACATAAAATCTGAAACACTAGATTTTGACACGACATAGAATTGGAAAATAAAATTTATCACATTCTTAAAACTTATAACAGTAAAAATAGTGTATATAATTTTACTTGAATGAGAAGCCCAACCCAAACATTTGACTCATTTAATGTTGAACTCCCATCAAAGTTACTGGGGTATAATTTTTATTGTTATAAGTTGGGGTATAATTTTTATTGTTATAAGTTTTAGTGAGTTAATTGAGGTTATTTTCCAATTGGATTTCATAGACACATGAACATATGAATAAGATGAACGTATGAAAGTAGTTGAGAATTAAAAGCGAATGAAACCAAGCAGACTTCCTTACCTCCAATGCAGATATAAGGGATCCTATGAGACCCACCAATATAAAGAGCATCAGATAGGATTCCATAAAGAGGCTTAGCCACCATGGGGAGGTTGCCAGCGCTCTGCACGAGCTGTAAGATTGATGGGTGCAAGTTTAGATTGTGAGCCATGTGGAAGTTCAATGCCAACCATGGAAAGCACCTAAATCCTTGTACCCAATAACCAAATCCACACAAAACCGACATCTCTTCGCTGCCCACTTGGGAAATAACCCTGTTTTCTTCATATGCCCTGTTTTTGCTACTCTTATTGCAAAAGTATCCTTCTTTTGATGTTTGAAAGGTGAAATTTTTGAAATTAGTTCTGGGTTTTGTAGGCTTGTTTATTGTATTTGGGTGTTGGTCTTGAAAACACTGAATGAGTTTGAAGTGAAAAGGAGATGGCTTTACTGCAGGGTTTAAGATTTTTGGGTTGGCTGTTTTCCATGGATATCCAAATGAAGTTACTGAGTAAATCATAGTTCTAGCGTTCTAGTCACTGATTGTTAAACACTTAAATTAAGAGTTCAACTAGTTCTCTCTAGGTAGTAACAATAACCAGCGAAGTTAGGAAAAAAATCATTGGGGAAACAAAGGCTTATGAAAAACCTTGAGAAAATATAAAAAGGTAACAACTTAATATGCAAAATAGACTACCTTATTTAAGGTTTGCTGGTATAAGAAGAAAGCATAACCTAAAAGAATAGGAAAATTTAGAGAGTGATGAGAGAAATCTAGAAGAGTATAGGCGAAGGTTTTGAATTGGAGAACAGAAAGTTAGAATATAGAGTTGTAGAGAGTGTTCCAGCTAATGCTGTTTCTACTCTCGTATTTAGGGCTTTGTCTATTGCATTGTTTGTTTTGTTTTAGGAATCGGAGGATTTTGACGGGTCCCCTAATTTCACGCGCCGGTACGCGTTCATGAATATGGGGACAAAAACGACTATACAAACGCAAGTTGGTGGTCACCTCCTGATTCCTGAACGTTCATTTTGTGACCCAATATTAGAGGATTTGTTGATCGTTGTTTTTTTGACAGAGAGATGTTGATCGACTCGTTTTCGATAGCGATGTTTTGTCAATCTCTTAGCTCAGGTAGGACACGTTTCTAAAGAAACATATTTTATGCCTTTTTTTATTTTTATTTTGGTAATCAAAGTATCGTTTTTGTATATATATAGTAAAAGATAGAATTGATCTAGTGTATCAAATGTCAATAAAATTATTATATACAAGATAAAATTTAGGTGATTTTGATTTTGATAATATTTTTAAAATTTAAAAGAATAAAAGTATGAAAGTAATAATAATAAATTTAATGATATTTTTATAATAAATTTTAAAAATATATTTACTTCTTTTTACATCTATGGGTTATAATAAGTTATAATTGATCTAACTATTGTTTGGTTGGAATGAATATAACATAATAATAATAATGGTCAAATTTATTTAATATAATAAGATAAAATTAATTATAAATATTTTAATAAATAATTTATATTTAAAATTAAAATTAAAATTAATAGTTAATTTAAGATTAAAACTATAAAAATATATAATTTTAAAATTAAAAATTTAAATATTATAAGTTAAGTTTAATAAGATTTAGAGTCACATTGTACTAAGAGATAAATTTTTATTATGTAAGCCTAAATTCATAACCGAAAGCATGAGTGTACCTAAATTACAAAATCAAGGTTATTTTTAGTTAATTATATCAAGTAGTCTAGAAAAATTATTGTTTGGTCGTACACTAACGTAGTGGTCTTAGCCGATCAAAACATGTGTGAGAGAATAGTGAAAGCTAAAAAGAGGGGGGGGAAAATGAGTATTATTTATATCTCTCACTACATTCCCAAGATTTGTTTGATGTAAACCATGATGATAACAAGATCTAAAATCAATTAATAATTTTTAAGTATTATTTATTTCTCTCTTCTTTTTAAGAATTAAAAAAAATCAAGGATGGGTTTAGTACTTGGTTATTAACATATGTAGGTATTTTTTTTTTGGCAACAACTATAATTATTTTTTATATTATACGAGTCATTTTATTTTGTTATTGTTAATAATTCTAACAATACATAAACTATTCATTAACAAAGCACTGACATTGATGAAATATTTCATTATATATGCCTCGATGTTATTTTTCATCAATTTGAACCCGAGTTATGCCATCAAAAATCACTTGTCAGAGCCCGTATCATTAGTTGATTTGGTGGCCAAAAATTTTCCCCGTATCATTAGTTGATTTGGTGGCCAAAAATTTTCCACTTCTGTGAATAGTTATTACTCTAGAATAATTAACCTATTTTTTTATATAATATTTATTTATTTTATTAAATAAATAGTATTTTTAGGTAAAAAAAAATATTAAAATATAATTTTTTTAGTAAAAATAGGTGAATATATAATATTTTTTTAGTAAAAATAAGTGAAAATATAATTTTTGAATTTTTTTGGAATTTTTTCTTAGAACCATGTGACATACCACACAAGTAGAGGAGTTGATTGGACAAGCCATGCAGATGCCACACAAGTAGAAAGGAAAAATCGTAGATAGTTACGTGTGAGAAGGACAAACTGCATGCCACGTGTCAACACGACGTTCAATTCGACTTTGGAGCGTGGCCAAACAGCACTACCACATGTCACCATGCGATTGATCCCCACGTTCCACCCGTACGTCACGTCATTTGTTACCGCAAATCACGTTGTGCCGCATGGCGTTAACTCAACATGCGATGACTCTGATCGGTTTCCCTTACCACACGTCGCACTCTGATTCGTCTAGTGAATTATGTGTGCCACGAGTCAAGCTATCAGTTTGTTTGTTTTGATCTCAACTTTTGATCTAAAGCTTATTTAACGTTCCAAATAATACTTGATATATATTTAAGCCCTTAATTACACCATAAACTATAAGGAATCATCATTAGCATAATTTTGATTCATTTTTGGAGCTAAAAAGAGAAAAAAAAATACAGAAAATTTCAAAAGATGATACAATTTTAGTGGAGATTCAAGAGAAAATTAACACTATAATTCAAGACATTGATTGTATTTCTTCTCCACTCTTTTATTTATCAATTTTTATATCTTTTTTTATATAAAAAATATAAGTTTTATGAACACAATTATGTGTAGTTAATTTATTAATTTAGGGATCTAATGAATTTAAATTTTTATTATGTGATGATCTAATATTTTACCCCAGTTATAATTTTAATTTAATTATATTATTTAATCTTATTTTTATGTTATTAATTATTTGATCAATAATTTATCTAGATAGAGATGTATAATTCTTATGTATGTGATCCATAATTGATGAACTTAATGAATAGTATGCAATTTAATTTGCATGAGAGTGTGATTAAATTAATTATTATATGGTGTGTAGTTTATTTTATAGAGGAATACATGTTAGGTTAGATTCAATTGATCATGTAATTAATTGATAATTATATTGGTAGGATTTTAGTGATTCATATGTTTAGAAGATTGGTGGATTAAGTATTTTTAGATATTTTAGTATATCTTCTTAATTATCAAATATGATTTAATTAATTATTGTTATTTACTTTTAGTTATTTAATTTTGCTTCCTTAAAATATAAAAATACAAAAAAAATTATTGTTTTTAGTTTTAAAAATTAGTTTCTAATAAAATAATCTCTGTGTGAACGATTTTTTTATCGTTATATTACTTATTGCAATATATATACTTACGTATTCATTACATATACAATTTGTGTGCAATAAACAAGATTAGAAAAATAGAATTGATTAGCATTCTTTCTAAAAGTTTGTGATACTAGTGACTTGTGCATTAGGTAGATGAAACGATCACCTTAAGCTTCAACTAGATAAATTGTCCCAATTTTTTATGACCCCTATTTTTTAAAATATAAATAATTTATTTAAATATAAATTTAAGAATATGTTAATTTAAAATTTATTATTTATTTAATTCAATATTATTAGAGTAGATGATATTTTTATAATACAATTTTATATTTTCAAAAAAGTAATGCCTAAATTGCTTATTAATTACTTTTAAATAATTAAATTCTAGTGTTATTATTTATAGATAAAATTATAATTAATAAATATTAATAGTGAAAATAACAATTAACTTGTTATTAAATAAAAAGATACACAATTGTTGGCTCTTATAAACTAAGAAAACTCTTAAATTTACTAAATGAAAAAATCAATGTATTTGAGTTACTTAAAAATCTTCATTTTTTATCAGTTATGAGATTATGTAAAACATCACACCAACGATGAGGATGACGGTAATGATAATAATGTCTCTTTTAAGGGTTATATATATATATTTATATATATATATATATATAAGCATCTCTTCTCTTTCTTTTCTATATGCATCTTATTTTTTAAAATTTTAAAACTTATCTTATTTATGTGCTTGTTTTATTCAAATTTCAAATATAAAATATTGTAGTCTCTAAATAATTTCAAACCTTTTTTTTATTACAAAGTTTTTAAAAAAATCTTAATTCTATCTAGTTTAAAATAAAGTTGTAATTTCTTATCAAATTATTTTAAAAGAAAAATAACTTTTGATCTCAATTATTATTATTTATTCATGGTTAAAAAAATTCTAATATCATTAATTAATTCTTATCAACTAATGGAATTTTTGTTTACAAAAAACATTTAAAGACACAATTTTATGTTTTGCCTTAGGTCACAGATTTATGAGATTGTGAATAATTGTGTTACGTTGATTATGTGTTTTTGTCTTTATGTTATATTTAGAAGTTACCTTATAGGTTTTCATTGTATTTGAATAGAATTATGGTTGTAATTAAGGATGCATATTTTAATAATAGGTAACTGAAATTATGGTTATTAGTAAAAGTTTGATGATTTTTTCTCAAAAATAATTGTAACTAATAAGGTGTGAGATGGGATGTGATGTGGATCCTTTAGCCAAACAACATAGGAACTCACAAACTCAAAAGAATAGAAACGATTGATTTGTTAAAAATGTATTGAAGATGATCAGATTAGAACCTTAAGGAAACAAAGTCTTTAAAACCCAAATCTTAAGACGCCACAAATGATGGTCACTCTCTTTGATAAGTCAAATTCAAGTATTCCATCAAGAACATAAGAAGGCAAAGAAAAAAGCTTTTTGAAATTTTCTTTTCATTAATGAATATTCGTTCTTGCCTCCAGATTACATAGCTCTTCTTATTAATAAGCAATAAATCTTAAAATAAAAAAACCCTAGATGAAATGGGCCTAATCGGCCTATTTAGTTGTGGATTAGGCCTAATCCAACCTTAAAAAATAAAAGACGAAAAGACTTCAAATAAAAAACCCACAATTCAATAAAATAAAAATTGATAAACATAAAAAGCCTATAATTAGCTAAAATAAAAATATTACTTCCTAAAGCAATCTTTACTCCCAACTTGATCTTAATTCCAAATCTATCCCTTGTATAAAAAGGCAATAGATTATCCTTGGCAAAGCTTTAGAATCTTTGAATTTAGTTTTTGATTCTTCTAACACAACCTCTTTGTATTGCACTTCCATGATCAAGCCTTGTAAAGCTTCCTTCATCCTCTTAGTCTTTGCCTTAATCATTGGACAACCAATTCTTTGCAAAGGATCTTAAGAATATTTAGGACCACCAATTGTGTTATGTTGATTATGTGTTTTAGTCTTTAAGTTATATTTAGAAGTTACCTGATAGATCTTCATTGTATTTGAATAGACTTATGGTTGTAAATTAGGATGTGTATTTTAATCACGGGTAATTGAAATTATGGTTATCCATAAAAATTTGATGGTTTTTTCTCAATATTAATCGTAACCAATAAGGCGTGAGACATGATATTTATTGTAATACCAAAACTATGATTTACCAAAATCGAGCATATTGTTAATATTATTATTTTATATACATATAAGTAAATATAAAATATAAAATTTTAATAATTAAATACATAATACTTTGTATAATTAGATTGAATTTTATTTATTCTTATTTTATATTTTATATTTTACTTAGAAATATATGCTAAATAGTTAAAAAAATAAAACTTAATGTCAATATTTTAAATAATAAAGTAAAGTAAGATGTAAGTTAACATTTAAATCTTTTAAATTAATAATATTTTTGAATAAATGTTAAAAAATAAAAAATGTGCTTAAACCGTGCGGATACTATTACCTGCTCATAACCCATGGTTATTAACCAAATATACTCGAAATTAATATAAGGTTGTTATGACTATTAGCATAATCGTTCTCGAACATCCCATAACTATTCATAATTGTAATCAACTTCTTTTATGCTTATGAATTTGAATGGATATTGCAGTTATTTAATCTTATAACATCTCTTAGAATATTATATGATAAATATGTGATATTTTTCCTTCAAGGTAATATGTTCTAAATATGCTTTATATTGACTTATCCTTGAATTAATTGTTCAAATAGTCCATTTATTAAATGTGCACCAATATGAAGATGCCACGTGAATATGGGTTTATTTTGCACTTAACATCAGCTTCAAACCTCTTTGACTTGTGTGCATATGCGATAAGGTCTTCTTGAACTTTTTTCTTCATGTGAAGACGTCTGGCCCATTTTTGTAACACTAGAGATATAGCCTGCCTAGTAGAATAAGAGCCCTGAAAGTAAATGTGTTATATTTATTATGTTGAAACTACAATGAATAAAAGTGGCATTTTATTTATTTGCAAGTATTATTTAATATTTTTTCAAATACAATATCAAAATCTCATAATTATTTTTGTATGTTTTAATATATACAAACGGATTGAATTTAAGTGAAATACACAAAATAATTCGAGATGAATTATAAAAGATATCATCTTTAATCGAATCACTAGTATCATTCATATTCATTTAGAATGAAATAACCTTAATCTAGGGTCATCGATGTGGAGATATATAATTGAAGGTACTTTATATAATAATGGATTATGCATAACAAAACCAAATTAACTAGAAATATTATGCAATATTTGTTTACATAAACATTGATTTCAATCATGTCACTCGATGGTCATATGAAGAATGATTTACATCACGAGTGATATAACTGGCATATTTCTATCGATATATCACATTTGATTTACTCGGTGTGCTCATACTCATGGGCTAAAATGTCTTATATCTTATATCATGATGTTCTAGTTGATTTTGAGGTTATTTCATAAGATATTTAACCCATTCTATCTATCTTTAGGTATTAGAGAACAATTCCATTGTTTTGTAATTCAAGGCTTAAGTGACTGCATACAATTCACAATTTGACCTTCAATAGTTGTTCATTAGATGATTATGCGTACTAAAAAAAGATGTAATTATAGATGTAAAAATGACTATGAACTTGCTCTAATTGTTAACTTTTTATGCATATAATAGTTATATTAATGGAACACTCATGATTTAAAGTGGGTAGATTATTGATATAATGTAATTTTGGAATTGATATATTAATCAGCTAATTAAATTATCAAGATTTAATGAAGCTTAAGCTTATAGTTTCATTAATCTTCAAGTTTATTCCATAACATATATCTGGTGATGTTATATTTCAAAAATTATTAATAGTTTAATTGTGAATTAATTGTTTCATTAAAATACATATTTATTAGTGAAATTTCACGAGGGTTGTAAATGTTAAAATAAATATATATGGATTATATAGTAACTATACTTTATACGTTCAATTTAATGAATTCATTAAATGATACATTGTTGAATATAACAAATTTACAAGGGTTGAAAGGATCAAATGTGTGATAGTTAAATATCAATGAGACCTATAAAGGCAAAAAAAAAAGGGTCAAAATAGGGGTGCCTCAAAATGCCAAATTCAACTATAAAAATAGAGATATAAGCTATTAGAGATGATGTAAAAGTGGAAGAGAAGATAAAGAAAATGTGTAGAGGCTCTAAAGCCTATCCCTTTCACAAATGGAAAATAAAGGTATATATAGTAAGGGTTAGGGTTCCAATACATTGTATTAAGATCTAAAAAGGTGACAACTAGACTAGGCAAGATTAAAATCATCACTTAACCTTTAATGCAAGTATTCAACTTTACTTATGAAAGTAGCCATAAGGTACCAATTCAAATAAGAATATTAATGATTACATACTAACACCTCAAACTAGATATAAACATATTCATGCAACAAACTAGTTCTACACCTAGCATGTAGAGTTTTAGCATTTAAACATAAAATTGAACATATCAAGAATCAAGAATTGAAACTAAAATTTATCATTATATTAAATTAGTTAAACTATAATCTAGGGCTTAGAATTTCTCATAATCACATTAGAAGTTTAGCTAGACATAGATTCTAAATTAATCAATATTATAATCATGGAAACTATAAAGAAGATAAGTAATAAAAACTTAGGAATTATAGATCGATGATGAAGCAAAATAACCCCAACCTCTAATCTTAAATCGTTTCGTCAAAATCTCCTTCAAAAATTTCCTTAAAAAAGTGGTCTTTGATCTCTCTTGTTCCTTGTAGCAATTGTGTATCTTTAATGAGTCATTTGGTTGTTTATTTAATTTGAGTTGGACTAGAATTTACTTTTATCAATAGCTAGAATTAAAAATTGGTGTTGAATAAGCTAGAATTATGTGCTTACTCATGTTGCAATCAATCGAGACCCTTTCTCAATCTATCTAACCTTTGCATTTTTCAACCTGAGAAAGCTCGAGCAAAGCTCAATCAAAGCTTGATCGATTGAAACTCTTTTTTGATCAATATAGCAACTCTTGATGTTCTTACCATGACTTCTCGATCGATGTCGAACGAAACTCAATTAATTGAATGCTTTATTCCAATTTTTTCCATCTTCTTGATCAATCTTGATCAAAGATCGATCGATCAAATTTCCTATTTTTTTGAAAGTACACTTTTTTTTGTTCTTTTTGCTCATTTTGTCCCTAATTCCTATATATAATAGAATAAACATAAAATGCATAATAAAAAATATATCTTTATAAATATGTATAAAAGCCAAATGAGCCTATTTCAAGCCTCATTTTTTGATAGAAGGGAGTGAGAAAGAGTTCCATCCGTCATAAATGCATCAATTATCGTCCACCCTAGTCGTCAGGGTTTTATTCACTTTATATATATATATATATCAATCATGCATGAGATATATGATTACAAATTTGATGAGTAGTATATGATTTCATTAGCATGAGAATATAATTTGATTATTTATTATATGGAATATAGTTTGCTCGAGAGAGAAATTAAGCGCTATATTTGATGTGATTGATTTTATGATTATTATAACAATTTTATGGGAGATTTTTACTCATTTACATGATAGGAAATTAGGGGATTAAGGTTCTTAGATCTTTCTTTGATATTTGTACACTAGTTAATTTAGTCATTAGTTTGATAATTTTTTGCAACTTATATTTCCATTATTCAAATAGTATTATGATATTCAAATTGGTACTCAAATAAAAATCAATTAAACGCTTTATAGGATGGATTTTCATACTAAAAATACAATATATTACTTGTATGACCTATACATATGTGCTTAGTGTATCATGTTTTTGATACTGTTGTTTAAGAGTTTTAATCACTTTGTGAAGGATATCAATTATAGACATCACTACACTAGTTTGGTCTTTTTCTTAGATAAGATGTCCTTTAGAAATTTGGCATAATAAGGAGTTTGTTCAAGTGCATCATCAAATGATATATTTATGTGTAGTTTCTTGGACTTCCAATAATTTTTAAAATTGCATATCTAACTTTTGCTTTTGTAGTCTTTGAGGGAAATGAATAGTGGGTTTATAGAAGTTGTTTTTCTTTGGCTAAATTATTTCCTCCTTGTCCTTATTAGTCTCAAGTAAATTATAAGCTTAATTGTAAGATTTAGCTAGCATAGATCTATTAGTGGATGCATCAATAATAGTTCTTATTTGAGCATTGAGATCATTATAGAAAGTCTCCATTTGGATCCAATAAGGAATACCATAGTGATGACACTTCCTTAACAACTCTTTAAATATTTTCCATGCTTCTTATAAATATTATCCTTCATATTGTGGGTAGGAAGGTAATGTCATTTCTAAGCTTGGCATCCTTTGTTGGTGGGAAGTATTTAATCAAGAATTTCTCCACCCAATCATTCCAAGTTGTGATGGAATCAAGTGGAAAATGATGAGTGCTCAAAAAGCACTAAAATTACCATGATTTTATGCACATTAATTGATTAAAAATATATATATTTATATGATTTTATCATATATTTGTATAAATTTGTCTTTTTCGGAATCAAGCGTATTTTTATTGTTTCTCAGGTATTTTCGCTTAAAAACATAACTAAAAGACTCAAAGAAGAATACTGGAGGCAATACATCACAAATATATTAATAAATAAATGAGGAAAGGTCAACAAATATGGAAAAATTGGACAAAATAGGTCAAAAATGTCAAAAAGGAGGAAATGGTGTCATCGCGCCGCCTAGTTGCCCAGCCGCGCGCCGCGCGCAGTACGCCTTGTCCGCGAGTGCCTTGCTCCATTCCACGCACGCCTGTGTGTGCCCATGCCCTATCCACGCACACCCGCGCCCATCTGTGCCCCAATCCGTGCGCGCCACTACCTCCACATCATGCTGACATCATCAATCACTACTCTGCGTTTCCACCATTTTTTATCATTTTTTCACCCACTTTTTCTACCCATCCTCACCTATAAATACCCCCATTCTCTTCACTTCAATCACACCTCAAAACACATCTTCTCATCTCTTTATTTCTTTTATTTCTTAGGTTTTTCTTAGTTTTTTAGTTTTTAGCTTTTCTTAGTTAATTTCTCTTAGTTTTAGAGTTCTTCTCTTTTTGAGAATAACTAGTTATGTTTTTGTAATTTATTAGCTTTTAGATTCAATAAATGGGAGTGCAAATTCCGCTTGGAGGTTTTCCAGCAACGGAAATAGCATCGAAGTACTGTAAGAATTTTATTTTCTTTACAGTTTTTTTTATGCTTTATTCTTATATGTTATATTTAATTTGTTTGTGATTAAATTTAACTCTACTAGCTATTTGTAAACATGATATAATAATAACATTGTTATGCTTACGAAATATTAAATAGGTAAAAATCTCTAAAATGAATTGATTTTATTTTTATTCAAGATTTTATATTAAGAATCTTAGAGAGAAATATATTATTTTTTATTACAAACTTAAATCTGAAAATTAGATTTTGAGGTTTAGTTATCTGGTCTGATTTAGAGTATTGCTCTTTTATTTGTTGGTACAATCGCCTGGTAGTTAGAGTGAAGCTCTATTTCAAAAGTTTTTATAAGAATTATTATCTGAAAATGTATTGACAACATGTTTTCAGTAGTGGTTTTAAAACTTGAAAGTTAGTACTCGGATAATTAAATTCTTAGGTTTAATTTGGACACCTTGAATAAAGTTTAAACTGTCTAACCCCACAAATGGTGGCATTTAAATAGTTCATTTTCAATCTCTTAGAAAAAGGAATTAATTTAATTAACCAAATTAGTTATCAACCTCGCCCATAGGTGTTAATTGATTTGTTTAGTTAACAAAGAATATCTAACCCCACCAAAGGTGGTATTCATACAATAAAGGGAGAATCAATAAATATCAATTCATATCTTTAATAACCTAAATAATATGAGCAAGCATAATTAACTTAGTTATTATATCCATAAATACTCCACCATTATAAAAGATAAAATTTGCATAAATATTTATTGAATCTATGTTTATTTTTATGTGAGTAGATTAAAAACACAAAACCCAAAATATCATGACAGGATCTTTAGGATTTAATTTCGTTTTTAAAAGTTTGAATAATAAATTAAAAACCACATACATTCCCTCCTTAGATCGACCTTAGGAGTATACTTATCATTTTCTATGAAATGATTCGTGCACTTGCGTTTTTATAAATATAAAACCAATGTATTGGAAGAATCGGCGATGTCGGTTTTTGCTCATTAGTAAAGTGTTAAGCTAAGCTCAAGCACAATCTCGCAAAGAGTAAAGGAATAATCTAAGCTTAAATGCCTCTTTGGTCACACCACTAAATTTGAATAAATCTACAACTTTAATAAACAATTTGAGATGCAGATGAGGATTCTCTATTAGTAATCCACTAAATTATTCAACTGTTTATAGCATTTGAAACATGACTCGCTTTAGTTTAAACCGATTAGCTTGAATATTTGGCATTGTAATACTTTGATTTAACCCTTGAATGTAGGTATTGCATATTCATTCGTAAATATATCCCTATCATCCATTAAAGGAATCTGGTTGATCAAATTTAGTACATTGTTATTTATTTATAATAGATTAGCCATTTCTTCCACTAGGATGATAACTTGTTGTTCTCTTATTGATCTCAACGTACACTCAATTTTAAGATCTAAAGGCAAGATTTCTCCCTCACAGACTCTACTCATACAATAGACTCAAATGTGTTTCTAATAGTACTAAATGAGATGTTTAAATTAAAAATAAATCAATCAATCAAAATTTAAAGAAAATAAATTAAGGAAATTAACTAAAATAAATAACTAACTAGATAACTAAATAAATTAAAATTATAATAAATAAATAAAATAAAATAAAAAATTTCTAATATTGATAATCTCTAGTAAATGTGCCAAAAGCTTGATCGACACATGAATTTTGTTCAATTAATATGTATACTTACATATTATAATAAGTAATATAATGATAAAAAAGATCATTCGCACAGAGATTATGTTATTAGAAATAAATTTTTAAAATAAAAAAAATAAATTTTTTTGTGTTTTTATGTTTTAAGGAAACAAAATTAAAAAGAAATAAAAATAATTAATTAAATCAGATTTGGTAGCTAAGAAGATCTATGAGAAAATATCTAAGAATACTTAATTTCCCAAATTTCTAAACATGTGAATCACTAAAATCCCCCCAATATAATTATCAATTAGTTACATGATCAATTGAATCTAACCTAGCATGTATTACTATCTCAAGTAAACTATACATCATATAATAATCAACCTAATCACACTCTCATGACAATTAAATTGCGTACTACTCATTAAGTTCATCAATTATGGATCACATATATAAGAATCATACATCTCTGCCTAGAAACTATATATGCTATTTAATCAAGACAAATAATTAAATAATTCTCTCAAATCTATTTAATTGTCTCTATAGATCAATTGTTGGCCAAAAACTTAATAGCATAAAAATAATATTAAATAATATAATTAAACTAAAATAATAATTAAGGTAAAATATTAGATCATCATATGGTGAAAATTGAGTTCATAAAACCTGTAGATTAATAAATTAACTAAATATAATTTTGTTCATAAAGCTCATATTTTTCATTAAAAAGACATAAAAATTGATAAAGAAAGGAATAGAAGAAGAAATACAATTAATCTCTCGAATTGTAATATCAATCTCATGTTGAATCTCTACCAAAATTGTATCTTCTAATAACAACATCAACCAATAGAAATAAGACACATGGCATACTGGAATTAGTAGGTGAAATAGAACTCGACGCATAGAGGGGATGAAATTTCTCGGTCAATGCTCACCAAGTTAGTGACACGTGTTGGGAAGTGATTTATGGTCACGTTTTTCGTGGTGCCTAGGTAGAATGAGCTAACGAATCACCTAAAGACATGTGGCAGAACCTTTGACCAAGGATAAAGTCGGAATGAATGTCATGTTAACACATGGCATAGTGCTACATCACATTGCACACACAGTGATCTGTGATTGGGTCTCTCTGTCTACATGGCGTATATATGGCAACTTCTAATTAGTTTTGCATTAAAAATTCATAAAAAATCCATAAAAGTCCTAAAAAATCCCAAAAAATTCCAAAAATTATATTTTAATCCCTTTTCACTAAAGCGTTTATATTTTAATATTTTTAATCCCAAAAATACTACTTATTGAGTAAAATGAGCAAATATTAGGTAAAATATTACACTGATGACTCTACTTCCATTGAGTCATCTGTTGTTTAGGATTTAGATTGATTAGCGATTGTACCATTGATTCAATATACAGTAAGAAATATATGGAAAGTCTTAAGCAGACCTAGACTTCTAAAACTAAAAGTTAAGAATTTAAGAAGGGTTTTAAACTATGAAAGTGATTTAGAACCTACAAAACTAATTTCTATTCATAACATGGTTAATAAAATTATAGATTAGTGATGAAGATAGTCCTATAATCACATATGTCTCATAATGTTTTCATAATCGACTTTATTGTTTTATGTTATTTTTGAGATTTGTTTAATAATTTTACTAAGAATTTCTAATTTTTTTTCTAACTTTTAGGTATATCTTTATTTTAATTTATCTTTAGTTTCATTATTTTTCTTCATCTTTGCTCTCAACTAATTCTCTTGAAATGTCAAATGTCAGGGAAAAAGATATATACCTAGATGTCATATACCCTATATATAATAAATATTTTGCACCTTACTTTGAGTATCAACAAAGCTATTGGAATGATGCTAATGCTATGAGTGGATTTGAAGCTAGAGGCCCAAATATGATTCATATTTTAATATGTACAATACAGAATGATGGGATCATCAATAACCAAGCTATTCACATAGAAATTTGGGTGAATATTTCAACATCATATCTAACTTTACATTGCCAATGTCATAACTTGCTCCAAACTCTCAAGGTAAGTCTCTAGAAGACCTAATAAATTCCTTATTTGCTCACACTTTATAATTTTAGTAAGAATTATAAATTTCAAGGATAAATCTTGAGATACATGTTAACCAAATTTCAATGAGGAATCCAATAGAGGAGTTCAACATCACACCTATCTTTTTATTCTTAATGTCACAACCCACTCCACCCACTCTAAAGAACTTGGTAACTAGTGTGGCTAATAACAATGTTAAAATCCAGTAGAAAACCAATGCTTTTATTAAGGATAACCAAGATTTATCAAGGCAACAAAAATATCAAGGAAAATTTTTGAGATACAGGTTAATACAAGCAGTAGTAGTTGTAGAAAGAATGGAAGTATGGGCAATTGTTGAGCTCACCTCCAAACAAGTTCTAACACTAGGGAGACTATCAATTCCATTACTGTGGAGAGTGATAAGACACTAGAGGATCCCTAGATAGTACATACTAATGATATATCCGAAGAAGGGGCTAATAAGGAGGAAAAAACCACCACACCTCATGAATCCAATATGGCACCAAAGGTAGTAACTGAACCTTCTTTTTTACTGATGAACCTACTTTATGTTTCTCTAATAGGTTCGATAATTTAACAAAGAGGAATAATGAATGGGAAATCTTAGAGACCTTCCACAAGATTCAAATTTACACACCTCTTATGAAAGATATTGAGCAGTTACATTGATATGGAAAGTAACTCAAGGGGCTTTTTATTATCATGTGCAAGCTTATGGATAACAAAGAGGTAGAAATAAGGGAGAATGTGTCTAGTGTGTTTCAATTAAATGAGTCTACCATCCATGTGTAAGGAAATGGTTAATGAATAGCTAGCTTGACAGTTTGACACAACACACTTCAAATCTTTGATGGTGGTGGATGATAAAAGTGGTAGCGTCGGGTAGACAATGTTAAACCAAGTGGTAACTACTTCAAAACATGAGGTTTTGAATGATAATGATAATGAAATCTTAGTCCAAGTTCACTACTAGGGGTGATTATACAAGCGATAGTGGGACAATTGCATGCTAGAAAGAAATCTAAAGATTTGAAGCCTAAAGACTCTTTAGAGTACTTTAACGAGAATGTCGAAGGAATGAAATGGGAAAGGATGTCATGATTCGTATTAAAGGAAATTTGGTAATTGAACAAATACTAATTATTGAATTATTTTTGGCTTATGTTTCCTCGTGCAAAGTGGTGTTTCCTCCTGAAAGAAGGAAAAATGCTCTAAGAGCACTTTAGGGAGAGAAATGGTGTCAAGCTCTCCACACCCTCAACATTCATGGCCATAGGGTGCTAAGTAGCTATCTATGAGATAGAGATTGCTCATGGGATGGGTATTGATTGTACCATGAGGGCATCTCAATATCTCTCCAAAGATCGGGAGTTTTACGTATAATGTTGGTGATGCGAAAAGGCTAATAATGCACATGATTCCTATATAAGAGGTTACAAAAGAAGGAATGTCTATACAAACTGTTTATTAGATGTGAATATATGAAGGTAGCTTTGTGGGAATGTAGCATGCCTTATAGGTAGTGTTTTAGAAGTGGTTGTCCATCGATGAGTAGCAATATACTAGTAAGGAAGCATTTCTATAAGTAACGCGTATTACGAATATGAAAACACTCCTGATGGTGATGTTGAGTGCAGATGTGAGTTGGTCAAAGATTCATCCAAGCACCAACAATTTGTAGGCTTGATGGTATGAAAGTGGTCGATATTATCCTAAGATGATAGCATCATGTGTAGGCTTTGGATCATAAAAGTTTCTCACTTGGGGAATATGCAAGTTTGTGTGAATGAAACTTGCTTGCATGTAAGAAATGCTTACTTGGTTGACTTGAGGATGAGTTGGCATGTGTTTAGCTTAATTATAAATGTGTTGACAAAAATCAAGTTTACATACATGAGGGGTGCCAAATGAAGTTGGCCTTTGAGGAAGGAGTTGACCCTTAGTGTGAAGTTGCTTATTCGAGGGTGTGTATGAATAGACCAACTAAGAGGAATGAGAAGCTAACTAAACCTTGGTACATTGTTGTACTACTTTCTAGTAACATATATGACTTACATTTTTGGGTGATTAGTTATGTAGCATAATGCCTTGATGACAAGGAACATTTTGATGTGGCAAGCATCTAGATTGGGTAACCTTGATACCTAAAAACAACCATAAGTGGCATGCATAAGAGACTCACTGAGAGTAGTTATCATTTGTATTTTCTCTACAAGAACCAAAGTATTTGGACAATGGTCATGTTTTAGAATCAAAACGTGATAGGTTGGCCTTGACTTGGAGAGTATTGGCACTAAACGTTTAAATTTCTACTTTGCAAACTAGAAAACTATTAGATTAAGCATAAACTAACCATATATTATATCAATTAAGGGTAGTGCCTACCTATACTGTTTCAAACATGCCCTATTGATTTTCAAATTTTTCTGTACCAAAAACTAGGGGCATGCTTGAGGGTTTTAGATAACCCACATCTAGGTGCAAATCAAATAATTAAGGCATCAAAATACAATTGTACCTAGATCAAACAAAGAAACTAACTCTTGAGATTGTAATTAAAACTTTAAAATTTTGGAGATAGTTTCAAATTTTTTTTTAGTTAAAATAACATAATCAGTATTAACCAAGAGTGCTCCCAGGAAAGAATGGTGGGGCAAAGGCTCCTTAAAAACCATCCTCCTAGACAGAGCAACGTTCCCAGGAAAGACTAGTGGCACAAAGATTTTCAAGAACTAGTCTCCTAGACAGAACTCCCTTAGATCTTTACTTTTCATGCTATTAAAATTAAGTTAATTAAGTTTAGTTAAGTAAAAATCTAAGTTAATTAAGTTAATGAAAATCTAAGTTAATTAAGTTAAGTGAAGTAAAAATCTAAGTTACTTAAGTTAAGTGAAGTAAAAATCTAAGTTAATTAAGTTAATGAAAATCTAAGTTAATTAAGTTAATGAAAAATCTAAGTTAATTAAGTTAGTAAAAATCTAAGTTAATTAAGTTAAATAAAAATTAATAGAGAAAAAATAAAATAGTTAAAGAAAAGAAAGAAAAAAAATAAAAAAATAAAATTAAAAATAAAAATAAAAATTAAAAAAGGTAAAATAAAATAAAAAATAGAGAAAGGTAAAAGCAAATTAAATTAAAATTAATTTTTTTTTTCATATATATTTTTTTTCATTTTTTTTATTTTTATTTAATAAAAATAAAATTAAGATTTTAAATAAAAATTAAAATTAAATGAAAATTAAAAAGTAAGTTTTATTTTTTATTTTTTATTTTTTAATTTATTTTTAATTTATTTTTAATTTATTTTTAATTTATTTTTAATTTTTAATTTAAAATTTATTTAAGTTTTTTTTTATTATTCATAAACAGTAATTTTATTTTACTATTTACACTATATTATTTAATTATTTTTTTTATCATAAATTTTTTTAAGTTTTTAATTTTTTTTAATTAATTTTTTTTACTATTCATGAACGGTAATTTTTTTTTACTATTAACGCTATATTATTTATTTATTTTGAAATTTTTAATTTTTTTTTATTTTTTTTTACTATTAATGAACGGTAAAAATTTTTACTTCAAATTTCAAATTTCTAAATTATTTTACTAAAAAATATTTTTTTTTATTTTTTTATTATTTCTTTCGAAATTTGAAATTTGATTATTATTATTTTTTATTAAAACAAAAAAAATCACAATTATTTACAGCACAAAAATATTTTTAAAATTTTGATAAATAATTTAAAAACGCTATTCCTTCTCCAGCAACGGCGCCAAAAACTTGATAAGCGAAAACCGACATCGCCAATTCTTGCCAATACTTTGGTTTTAATATTTATAAAACTCTCGCAAGTGCACGAATCATTTCGAAGAAAGTGATAAGTATACTCTCAAGGTCGATCTAAGGAAGGAATGTATGTGGTTTTTAATTTATTATTCAAACTTTTAAAAACGAAATTAAATCCTAAACATCTTGTCACGATATTTTGGATTTTTGTGTTTTTAATCTACTCACATAAAAATAAACATAAATTCAATAAACATTTATGCAAATTTTATCATTTATAATGGTGGAGTATTTATGGATATAATAAGAAAGTTAATTATGCTTGCTCATATTATTTAGGTTATTAAAGATATGAATTGATATTTATTGATTCTCCCTTTTTTGTATAAATACCACCTTTCGTGGGGTTAGATATTCTTTGTTAACTAAACAAATCAATTAACACCTATGGGTGGGGTTGATAACTAATATGCTTAATTAAATTAATTCTTTTTTCTAAGTGATTGAAAATGAACCATTTAAATGCCAACTTTGGTGGGATTAGACAGTTTAAACTTTATTCAAGGTGTCCAAATTAAACCTAAGAATTTAGTTATCCGAGTACTAACTTTCAAGTTTTAAAACCACTACTGAAAACATGTTGTCAATACATTTTCAGATAATAATTCTTATAAAAACTTTTGAAATAGAGCTTCACTCTAACTACCGGGCGATTGTACCATCAAATAAAAGAGCACTACTCTAAATTAGACCGGATAACTAAACCTTAAAATCTAATTTTCAGGTTTAAGTTTGTAATGAAAAATAATATATTTCTCTCTAACATTCTTAATATAAAATCTTGAATAAAAACAAAATCAATTCATTTTAGAGATTTTCACCTATTTAATGTTTCGCAAGCATAACAACGTTATTATTACATCATGTTTATAAACAGCCAACAGAGTTAAATTTAATCACAGACAAATTAAATATAACATGTAAGAATAAAGCATAAAAAATAACTGTAAAGAAAATAAAATCCTTACAGAACTTCGATGCTATTCCCGTTGCTGGAAAACCTCCAAGCAGAATTTGCACTCTCATTTATTGAATCAAAAAGCGAAGAAATTACAAAAACATAACTAGTTCTTCCCAAAAAGGGAAGAACTCTAAAACTAAGAGAAATTAACTAAAAACTAAGAAAAACTAAAAATCTAAGAAAAGAGAGAAAGAAAGAAGAGAGATGTGTGTTTTGAAGATGTGTTTAGAAGTGAAGGGAAAGGGGGTATTTATAGGTGAGGATGGAGAGAAAAAGTGAGTGAAAAAATGTTAAAAAAATGTAAAAACGCGGAATGGAATTGCTGAGGTCATTGATGACGTCAGCATGACGTCATGGGGCAGCTGCACGTGCAAAATGGGGCGAAACGGGCGTCGGCGCGTGCGCGGATTGGGAGGCAGACGCGGCGGCACGATTTTCTTCTTTTTGACATTTTTGACCTATTTTGTCCAATTTTTCATATTTTTTGACCTTTCCCCATTTATTTATTAATTTATTTGTGATGTATTGTTTCCAGTATTCCTCTTTGAATCTTTAAGTTACGTTTTTAAGCCAAAATACCTGAATAACAATAAAAATACCCGTGATTCCGAAAAAGACAAATTTATATAAATATATGATAAAACATATAAATATATATATTTTTTAATTAATTAATGTGCATAAAATCATGGTTATTTTAGTGCTTTTTGAGCACTCATCAAGTGCATAACAAAGACGAAAGACTAGCAACTACTATGAGAGATCCTACTTTTCCTAAAATGTCAACCACAAAAGAAACTATACAAATTTCCTCAATTTACTATAGCCAAAGGAAATGATCAAAATCAATGCTCATAGAGATACAATCAAACTGGCTATGCTAAGGAACAAAAGAAGATAACCATTCCCCTTCTAACAAAGACACTTAATACAAATAATATCTATGCGATCCTAAAATGGAAAAATCATGATAAGTAAATTCATGCCTACACAAAGCACTATAAAGATATCCAGTACTTGGATATATGCTACTTCATCCTTTCAACATTGTCAAGAAACTTTGAAATATAGGGAAAATTGTAAATGGTAAAAATCACCAACATTCTACCACATCATATACAATCTTATGAGCATCCAAGACCCTTAACTGGAAGCACTACATAGCTTAGGAGCTTCCAAAAGCTCTAAGATATTGCGAGAAACTCCTTATATCTCTAGAGAGCTATCAAAAAACTCCTAGTGACTAGATAGAGTCTCTCATAGCTTGGTTAGAAATGTAGATGAATATCTACTAGTATAGACTCTGATGGATGTTGAAAGGATGCTTTTAGAAGCTTCCCACACTCGCATCCCTATTAGGAACATCTCTTTTATATCACTAGGACCTCACAAGACTTTATAAATAGCCTCTTAAGAGAGAAACTCCTAGAGCAATAACACTCTCCATGACAATGTTTACTTAAAAAGAACAACGTCGATCAGACTCCAAAAAGAGTTAACTTAATTTCAGAGACCTCATATAGGATACTCAAGCCTCTATGAAACTCAAGGAACCTTAAAGGGACTACTTCGAGGTACCTACAAAGTGGATGCCCAAGAGCACCTTCTGACTGCAAATCTCCCTCAACTTCCCTAGTGCCTTATGCACAAAGGAGATCCACCATGGGTAAGACTCTCGTCTTGGTAAGACATTTTGATTATATAGAAGTCCTCTTCTCGTACAAATACTATTGGATCAAACACATATTAATTCTATATGGATTAAGATCACTTGTCCACAATGTAGTATAATCATATAAGGATTAAGATGATTTATCCATAAATTTGAATAATCTTATAAGAATTAAAAAGTAAGTATTTATCTATAAATACACATCTTCTATACAATTAATATATATTATTTTTATTGTATTATTATACATAATCTGACTTAAAAGTTGCATGCCATACGCGACCTCTCCCTTTATAGGGGTCTTATGGGTCTTTGGCCATCGTTTCATATTTCTCCATAACTGTTGGAATAAGATCACATTAACAATAATGAGTATTTTGTAATTTGTGCTAATATTTAAGGTCAAAAGATTGGACTAAATTGGTGCCTCTTCGTCTTGAATTGACTGAAGCGGAAGTATAATGGGATAATATCACTATAAAGATAGGGTAAGACAGACGTTGTACTTAAATATTGTTTTTTCATACTTGTGCGTAGTGGTTTTATTTTTAGGTCACGTGGATGTATAATGTTTCAAAGTGAATATATGTGTCTGTTCTTTATTTTTCACATTTAATTTTTACACACTAATGCATGTCAACTCTAGTATTGGTAAGTTAAATTCTAATTTAGGCATATTATTGAGATGAGCCCATTTAACATTCACCCATCAGGTTATTCCTCAATTCCCAATGTAATAGATATGTACAATTATTAATTGTGTATTTTATCCATATGTATGAGTTATATTCATAATTTTTAGAATATATTTCTCACTAGTTATGTTACTTTCTCTCCGTATTTTTTATTGAATATTTTTTTTTCAAGATATTGTATTAATTTTAAATTTTATTAACATAAAATATCATATCATTATATAAAAATATTTTTTCCTAAACTCATTGGGTCGCAATAGACTTGTCAATTGGTGTGGTACAATTCAGATAGGCCTGATTTATCCCATGAATTGGTGATATGTGCTTGAGACAGTACATATGATTTTGAAATGGGATGGTATTGGGTTTTAGTGGGACGAATCTGCATCGGTCCATGAACTCTTTTTAAAATTGTTTCCTTTCTTTTATTTAAAATAAAAATAAAAAGTAAATAAAAAACTAAAGGAAGCTGAGAGGCGGAGGCGATGAGGAATTGGACGGCCAAAAAAATTAATTTGGAAGAGATCTCCCACTTTGTAAAAAGTTAGTACTTTGTATTCTATCGATCTTCTTTGAATTAGTGTATGGCCAAAAAAATTAATTTGGAAGAGATCTCCCACTTTCTTTGTCCCCTTCTTTTTAGCGAAATAAAAAGAAGCAGCTCGAAAGCGTTTGTTTCAAACTTTTCATTGAGTTTGCGAAGTAATACTTAGCAAAACTGATCTTCAACCACCTTTGGAATTTGAAAAACCAAAAAGATGTAAAGAAAGACTAAAAGTATGCCTATTTGGGATGGAGAATATAATAGAGGCTGAGATATGTTTAATTGGGATTAGAATAAATGGGATATATAATTAACAAAATCTTGATAGTTAAATTTTATAAATTTATAAAAAGTTTATAATTACACGAATCATTTATAATAAATGATAAATATACTAAATTTATATTTATACTACATGTTGTTTTAAAGAGGAACAAATTTATTAAAAACAAATACGAAAATAAAACCTAAATATTCTATCACAATATTTTAGTTTTGAAAATTTTCATCTAATAACATATAATTAAAAATAATAAAAAAGATAAAAGATATGTTCGATTCAAGCAAATCAAGATAAATATATAATTAATAATAAGTAGAGAATTTAGGAGAATAATTAACTAGTTAATCTGCTTAGAATTAATTAGGTTAATAAAGACATTAATTCATATTATTGGTTTTTTTATGTATGAAAATATCCTTAGATAGTGATATGGTTTTATGTTAATCAAATCAATTAATATCATTTTCTAGAGATTATTAAATTATGCTTTATATCTAAGGAAATATCAAACTATTTAAATTAATTCTTTAGGTGAAGCACTTAATTTAAATTTTTATTCAATGTGTCAAAATTATATCTAGATAGCATTTCTAAAACATAACTCTCATATTTTAAATCAATTACTAAAATATATTGTTAATATATTAATGAATAATATTTTTTTGTGAAAATTTTGAATAAAAAAATAACCTCAATTTATTTTATAAAAATGTTCACTTGAATTAATCTTCACAAATATGACAACAAAACTAAATTTTCAAAGTAATAATAAGCCAAACATACTTAGATTTAATAAATGATTAGTAGATTGAAAATAACATTTAGAAAATATAAAATGATTAATCTATATATAAAATGAATAAATATAAATTAGATCTACAATACCAATTAAAGATAGACAGACGTGTCTTGCTCTGTAATTGTGATCTTGATCCTCGATGTATTCTTAACTATATAGATATCTTTTGTATTTTATTTGATATGAAAGACCTTTAAAAGATCCGCCCCTTATTGTTATGAATCTAACTTATTATGTTAAAACTAATGTATATTATGTTAAAACTCTATATGAAACCTAGAGGCAAAACATTTAATTTATAGGCTGAGGCTAAAATAAGAGTGCTTTGGGTGAATTAAATGAACGCACATTATGGCCTAGGTTTTTCACCACTACCGCATGAGATACATTAAGCTTCACCTAATTTCAAACAAAAAAGGTAGGACTACGACCTACTTTTTCCACGCAGTGACACATGTTGTTCTATGTGCCCAATGAATTTCTTTAAATTAGTGTGCATCACGGCACACAATAATCCTCACTATGACACAATATGTTTAACTTGAACTCTTACCTTGCACCTCTTATATACTATCTAGTTCTTCAAGTAAGGCTCACATGCCTTATTCTTCTAAGCTCTTAGGATGCAAATTGAATGCTTCAAGTGTTGATCAATTTATACATTTGAAGCTAAAAACACCTGAAATACAACAAAAAATGTCTGTGATTCCAAACATATTGATTTGCATAAACATGCTCTAATAAAAAATAATTTTTATATTTAAGTTCGAGAAAATCATAAAAGATTAGTACTTTTCAAGTACTTATCACAACCCACAACTAGCTTCTTACTAGTCTCTAGCATAAAAAGTGATAAAAACTAAAAGAAAAATAAATAAACTAATTTAAACTAACCTAAATCATTTTCGTATATTGAAATAGTTCAATTTAGCATATGTAACAAACCTTTAAACTATTAGATTACCTTAATGGACGAGTTTAAGTCTCTTGAGGGCATTCAATGATGATACCCATAGACATCCTAACATGAAAAATTAGAACTAAAAATGAATAACAAGATAAAAACAAATAACAAATGAACAAAACAAAAACTAAAATTAACAAAATAAAAATTAAACCTAAAAATAACAAAGTAAAATTTAAAATAACAAAACTTCTCATACTTTAATTTATTTTTAGATCATGATCAAAATCTCAAGCATAAGTTAAATCAATATCCCAAAGGTTCAAAATTTATTGCTCAAATCAGTATTCATCACAAATTCATGTTCCATTATAAACACATATCAACTTTGGCTCATTCAATTTTAGTGTTCGAAATTCGAATTTTCTTTGACTCTAATCTTCACAAGACATACTCTCAATATAAAATTGATCCTATGAACTTAAGCACTCAATAAATATACATGCGAATAAGAAAGGTTCAAAAAGGGCATAACATTGATCTTATAAAATGAATCAAATGATAGGATTTATGAAGAAATCATATTAATATTCTCATGTATCAATTAAAATCATCAAGTAAATATTTCAAGTATGTGCCTTAAGATGAGTGAAAATGCATTGACTTCAAGGGGGTTTATTTCCTATTTTTTTTTTGTAATGACCATCTCATAACTTGAAGAACTTTAGGGTCATAGTATTTAGTTATACTATTTATTTTTTTCTCTTTTTTTTTTTAAAGAGAGTGGATCCATGTACATATGTGTATTTGATGAGTGGCTAATATTTGGCTCTTTTGTCTTGGCTTTATAAAAACCCATAAATATCTCTTTTTGGAAGTCAAGAATGAATGAAATAAACATACATTTTAAATTTTATTTAAATCATTTAATATAAGCAATGAAAATAAGTACATAATTATTTATCAGATGTTAAAAATGCTAACATTTAATGAAAAATCTATATAGATCATTTAACAATTTAAAATAGTAAGAAGAATGTTTAAAGGATTAGAAAAAATTATTATGACTCAAAATAAAACAATATAGGCTCAACATCTCAGCATGAAACACAAATTATGAATAAAAATAAAAAATAATTCTCACAATATTGCATGACTTGTTTAAGTTATCAATAAATGAGTATAAAGACTCATTTATTCACTTTAAATCATCTTAAAAACATGATAATTTTGTAAAAAAATTAAAAATGAACCTAAATATCCCTAAAGCACTAAATAAACTGAATAAAATACAAACACACATTTAATAATTTTTTTAAAAAATGCTTCATTTCATGTGTAACTTTTCTTCCATCCCAACATAGAATCTACATTGTCCTCAACATATCTATTGTAAATCATAGATAAAGAAGGAAAAGAAAAGAAAAATTACCCATTTACCTTAACTCAATATGATCAAATAGGTTATGTGGTTAGTTATGGTGTATCTATCATCTAACTTAGTTATATCACACAAGTATAACACTATATGCTTTTCATAAATCACATATTATCAAACAGTTATGAAAATAACATTGTTCACACTAAGGTCACGTTTGGTTAGCAGAATGAAAAAGTAATGAGAATGGTAATGGTAATGAAATTTAATGTAAAACAAATAGTATTACTATTGTAGTGTTTGATTTTACCACTAAAATCAAAGAAATAATCAATATTACAGTGTTTGGTTTACAATTAAAATGGAATGAAAAATATTGTATATTACCTTAATACCCTTATGTTTAGTAAAGTTTAAATAATATCATTTAATTTTTATTTTCTTCGTTAGACATAATATATTATTAAAAATTATTATGTTTCTAAATACTATTCAAAAATATTATTTAATCTTAAATAAATTAAAAGCAAGAACAAATACTTTTGATAATTTTTTCTTTTGTATTATTTGCAAAATAACGCCTAAGTACTAATATAAAGTAATAAAGTCATATTGTTGATCCTCCATATTAATACCGAATATCACATAATTAAAATTGAATAAAAGGTTTAGGTTTTAGGAATTTAAGATTTTAGGATTTATGTTTTAGGATTTTAGGGATTTAGGGTTTAGGGTTTTAGTATATTAGGATTTAGGGTTTAGAGTTTAGGATTTAGGATTTGGGGTTTAAGGTTTGAGTTCAAAATTGAACTAATACATTTTTACATAGTGGGAAAGGAATGGAATAACAATCTCTTTCAAGATTGTTATTGATAAACTCTCTTTATGGACATTAATAATTGATTTGGTAAAGGCCATTAATGACCTACCAAAAAGTACATTATGCTTCTTGTCCAATTTCAAAGTTTTTTGCACATACGTAATTACAAAATTTACAATTATGATAAGTGTATTTACATGTATCATTAAATATTTTACCATATCTTTTTGAATATATTTGAGATTTATCCTTTAATTATATGGACATGGTTGTGGGTTTCACCTCATATAGGCTAGTTTATGGAAAGGTATGTCACTTACTGCTAGAATTGGAACACAAAGCATATTGGGCATTGAAACAGTTGAAAATGTTCATAGATGCAGCTGGTGAGAAAAGAATTTTGCAAATAAATGAATTGGATGAACTACGGTGGAATGCTTATGAGAATTCCAATCATCACAAAAAAAGAAAAAAAGATGGCATGACAACAAAATTGGGCATCATATCGTTGAACAGGGACTGAAAATGTTACTGTATAACTCAAGACTCAAATTGTTTTTTGGAAAACTAAAAAGTAGATGGTCAAGTCCATTCTTCATCATTAAGGTAACCAACAATTGAGCCATTGAATTAGAAAACAAAAATAAAGAGCAATTTATGGGTAATGGACATAGAGTGAAGCACTATCATGAAGATCAATTATCATATAAAACATCTATGATAACCTTGATGGATGCACCTTAAAATTTGATATGCCCATCTAATCAAGGATGTTAAACATGACGTTAGTTGGGAGGCAACCCAATGTTATTTTACTTATATTTTTATTATTTGTTTTATAGGTGAATAAATGTGGAGAGCAATGGTGCAAGAAGAGTGAGCATTACAATGACAGATGTGGTGTGCCAAGGCTAAGTGAGTTTTCTTTCCTTTTACTTTTTCACATTTATATATGCACATTGGGGACAATGGGAAATTTAATTTTAGAAGAGGGAACTTCATTCTCTAATTTAGTATTTAGAATGTATTTTTAATTTTTAGGAAATATTTATTTTATTTTATTTTTATTATGATTTTAACCATGATTTGGGTAAAAATTTGTAAATATATGGAAACTAAATGCATGCATACTTGATATGAAACATATTCCCTTAATGATAAAAAATAGTTGGCATGACTGGGATAAGAAATGGAACATGCTAGTTAAGATACTTACATTAATTATGTGATATGCTTGCTAGTTTTGATTGAATTGATTCAAATTTTTATGCACATATTCATGCTTGATTTTGGTGTTCTTATTGAGAAACATTTTGTGGTAAGTTATATGAGTTGATGAGATCTACCATGTTTTAGAATCTACTTGATCATCCCTTAAGGTGAAATTTTAAATAGTATTTAACAAGAGAAATGATTTAGACCTTATTTGGATCAATTGAGCCTTTCAAGTTATCCATTGTTATTACCTTTAGTAACCAATTTGAGCTTAATTAAGAACATTTCATATATTTAAGCCACATTTTATGCCTAACCAATAAGCATTATCTTGACCCTTGTACCTTTAGCTTGTATGAAAAAAATGCAATCATGTGTTATGTTATAGAGTAAGGTGAAATGTAATGCACCTTATATAAAAAAGGGAAATAAAAAGGAAAAAGAAAAACTCACAACGCAATTATCCCTCCAAAGAAAAAGAAAAAATCATAACACAATTATCCTTCTAAAGAAAAAGAAAATAAAATTGAAAATAAGTTTGAGGGTGTTGCGAAGTTACAAAAAACATAGAATATGGAGTAAAAGAATATGAAAGAATGATAAAATAGGGTACACTAAAAAATCAAGTAAAAACACAATTGTAGTTAAAAAGTGCATGATGAATAAAAAGAAAGCTAAGGTGTGAGAAGTGCCTAAATATCTTCATTTATTGATCCCTACCTAAACCTTACATTACAAGTATGTAAAGCCCTTATTGATATTTAGCTAAGTGCATATTTATATTAGTAGTAAGGGATATGAAAATAGGCTTATGAGACTTGTTCTAAGATTGAATTGATTAGCATACTCATATAGGTTGATTTTATAAGTGTGTTGGATGATATCATGTGCAACGCATACATACACAAATCAATTCGTTAAAAACCTTGCATATACTTTTATTGATAGAATGTTGATTGATGAATGATGACTTGCATAATTTGTTATAATTTATCACTTCTAAACTTTAGCTTTAGTTTAATTTAATTTAATTTTGATTGATTTTAGACTTCATTCTTGTTATTTAAATTTTATTGCAAATTTGAAGAAAATGAAGATCTATTGAAATCAAATTCAAAATGAAGATTTGTTAAAAAAATAGAAAAAAAGCTGGAAATAGATTAACGCTGAAACTAGGGCTGGAGAATAGAAATAAAAGGGAGAGGTGACACTAATTTAACTATAAAAAAGAAATATTACTCAATATGAGATTAAGGCTAGAGAAATAAAAGAGAAGAAAAAAAGCGCCACCAAGAGTTGTGCAGTAACAAAAGTGCAGAACATGATAGAAATAAAAGGAAAAAGCAAAAATGGCGCAAAGAAAAACCAAAAGGAGGCTAGTGAAGGTAGAGAAAAATAGAAGAAAAATCTTACAGAAATACGAAAGCTGATTTTTGGAGTGTTAAATTTTCATTCAATTCTTCTCAGAAAAATTATGGTGAATTCATTTATGTTAAAATTAATTTTTAGCATGAAGTAAATTTTCTTTATTCTAGGAAAGAGATTTAATCTAATTTTGAACTATACTTGATTTTTCATGTTAATTGGAATTATTTCTCTTCATATTTATCTAATTTATTCTAAGTTTCTTGTTTCTAATTAACTGGCCATTAATTAGATGGTTTTAATCTTGTGATTTTTTATTGAAAGAGGGAATGTTATGATAGATATGCAATATTTCAGCATAGGTAAATATAGAGATCAAAAAACTTGTATGAACCTGTGTAGTATTAAGATTATTGGTCTTAATGCTTTCTTGCTTTGTTAAATTGCATAATCTTGTGTAAATTGATAACAAGAATGTTTTCAATTGACTATCGAAAAAGGCTTTTGGATGTTTTTTTGGAGAATTCTATCAAATAAAGAGAATTAAATTCAATTAGCTATATAAGTATAGCATAGTGAGGGATTAGGTGAAATCAATTTCATAGAAGTTTTCTTCCCATTTATTTGATCTTCAAAAAATATCATAACCACACACCATGAAGGATTATATAAGGCCAATTATGAATGAAAATTACTCAGATGTAAGACGTCAACTCATTAATTCCACTAATTTTGAGCTTAAACCGACATTGATCAGCATGCTGCAACAAACCCAATTAAGTGGATTGCCACTTGATGATCCCAATATTCATTTGACAATGTTTTTGGAGATTTATGACACTATAAAGATGAATTATGTTACTAAAGACACCATTAGACATAGATTGTTTCCTTTTTCATTAAGGGACAAGACTAGTGGTTGGAAATAATATCTACAACTGAGAAGCATCACTAGTTGGCAAGACATGGTAAAATATTTCTTGCTAAATTCTTTCCACTTGCAAATATAGCCCAACTCAGGAATGAGATTGGTCAATTCAAGAAAAATGATTTTGAGACTCTATGAAGCATGGGAAAGTTAAAAAGATTTGATTCGGTGTTGCCCTCAACATGGATTGCCGGATTGGTTGCAAGTTTAGATGTTCTACAATGGGTTAAATGGGCAAACTAGAACCATAGTTGATGCTATTTCTATTGGAACGTTGATGTTAAAGATAACTGAGGATGCTACTTTTCTTTTGGAAGAAATGGCCTCAAATAACTATTAATGTCCAACTAAAAGATCTATGGTGAAGAAATTTGCCAGGATTCATGAATTGGAGCCGTTTGGTGCCTTTTAGCACATAGCTTCTCTATCTCATCAGATTTGAACCTTAATAACCTTAAGAATATGAAAAAGTACAAAATATGTTGGAAACTTCAAGTATAACAGTTTTGATGAATAAAGGAATTCAAGAACAAGTTCAATACATCAACAATCGGAACTACAATTATTGTGGTAATCCTCTGCCAAATTACTACCATCTAGGGCTTCAAAATCATGAAAATATTTCTTATGGAAACAAAAAGAATGTACTGTAACCTCCTTCAGGGTTTGGTAATCATCCAAGCAAGAGGAAGATGTCACTTGAGGATGTCATGGTTTCCTTTGTTAAAGAGACCAAATCAAGGTTTATAAAGAGTGATTCATGGCGGAATAACATTGAGACTTATTGTAGCAATATGGGAGCCATTGTGAAAAATCTTGAAGTGAAAATTAGGAAACTAGCCACGGTCATCAATACTTAACAATGAGGATTTTTCCTAGTAATATATAAGTGAATCCAAAGGAACAATGCAAGGTCATTACACTTAGGAATGGAAGAGAAATTAAGAGGTCACCATAAAAGGAAACCAAGTCCACCTTACAGCTCCAAATAATGCCCAAAGAAATAATAAAGTATAAGAAGAGGATATTTTTGATGATAAACTAAGAGAGATTGACATGCCTTTAACAATTTCATTTCCTAACAATCTTTTTATTCTCCCTACTCCACTTCCTTATCCTCAACGCTTTCAAAAACAAAAATTAGATAAGCAATTTTCTAAGTTTTTAGATATTGTTAAGAAAATTCACATAAATATTCCTTTTGTAGATTCCTTGGAACAAATTCTGAATCCTGAAGGACATCATGTCCACGAAGAGAAGATTGGAGGAGTTTGAAATAATGAAGCTTTCTTGCTGATTTTATGGTGTTAGATATGGATGAAGACCAAGATGTCCCACTAATTCTTGGCCGACCATTCTTGGCTAAGGGAAGGGCTTTAATGGATGTTCAAAAGGGTGTGTTAACATTGAGGGTGAACAAGGAAGAGGTTATGTTTAGAATCTACAAAGCCATGAGATTTTCAGAAGATCCAAGCACTTTCTTTCAGGTAGATATCATTGAATAATGTGAACTATAAGTCTTTCAAGAAGATATGCTACTCAATCTCCTAGAATAAAGTATCACCACTTCATCTTATGCTTATGATTTTAATAACTCTGCTATTTGTGAACCTGATTTTGCTTTTGTTAGTGAAGAATTTCTCCACTATGTATTTTCCTTGGAAGCATTGTAGTAGGTTACATCATTTAACATAGAAGTGGAGAGGCTAGAGCTAATGGTAGAAAAGAAGGATTCTATAATCTCTACAGAAAAAGTGCAACAAACTATAACTCTAGAGTAGAAGCAATTGACTTAGCATTTTCACTATGTATTCTTGGGCAATAGTTATACCTTTCCAGTTATTGTTGTAGCATCACTTACACTAGAAGAAGAAGAAAAGTTACTGCGTGTGTTAAGGAAGTATAGAACAACCTTGGGATGGACTATCTTTGACATAAAAGGTATAAGTCCATCCATTTGCATGCATAATATTATAATGGAGGAACCTTACCAACCATCAATTGAGCCCCAAAAAAGATTAAATCCAACAATGAAGGAAGTTGTGAGATGAATTTTTGAAGCTCTTCAATGCAAGAATTATTTATTCTATTTCAGACAACTCGTGGGTAAGTCCAGTGCATGTTGTATCAAAAAAGGGTGGAATGACGGTGGTGGAAAATGAAAAAAATGAGCTTATTCCTACAAGAAGAGTCATAGGTTGGCATATATGTATGGATTATCACAAGTTGAATAAAGTAACAAGGAAGGATCATTTTTCTCCTTATTTTGGATTTGGTTATATCTTGTTGGTAGTTAATTATGTGTCAAATGGGTAGAGGTAATTGCTACAACAAAAAATGATGCAAATGTAGTGCTCAAATTTTTGGAAAAGAACATAAAAACAAGATTTGGTACTCCACGACATATCATTAGTAATGAAGGGACCCATTTTTGCAACAAGTTGTTTGACAACCTTTTCTCTAAATATGGTGTGAAGCATAAGATAACAGATGCCTACCACCCTTAAACTAATGGCCAAGCTAAAATTTCAAATCGAGAAATCAAGAATATCCTTGAGAAGATGGTCAACACCAATAGAAAGGATTGTACCAAGAAGCTTGATGATGCTATGTGGGCATACCGTACAACTTTTAAAACACATATAAGGATGTCTCCTTATTAATTATTGTTTGGAAAAGCATGTCATCTCCCTATTGAGTTGGAATATAAAGCTTATTGGACTATAAAGAAGTTTATGTCCATCCATTTTCATGTAGAAGATTGAGCCCCAAAGAAGATTAATTCCAATAGCAAAAGAAGTTGTGAAAGTTGAAATTTTGAAGCTCCTCAATGCTAGAATTATATATGCTATTTCAAATAGTTCATGGGTACAAAAAAGGCTGGAATAACGGTGGTGAAAAATGACAACAATGAGTGAAGCTCAATTGAATTATACAAAAATTGAGAAGGAGATGCTTGCTATGGTGTTTTCTTGTGACAAATTTTGGTCTTACCTCATTGGTACAAAGGTGATAGTGTTCACTGATCATGTAGCACTTTGTTATTTTTTTTTGGAAAGAAGGATGTTAAGCCTAGTCTGATTCGTTGAATCCTAGCTTATTCTTTAAGAATTTGATTTGGAAGTTCGAGATAAGAAAGGAAGTGAAAATTCAATTACTGACCATCTCTCTCGGTTGGAGCAAGAGGAAGTAAAACCAGATTTTGAAATCCAAGAAGTATTCCTTGATGTGCAGTTGTTTGCATGTGAGATCAAGCTTCCTTGGTATGTTGATATTTTAAATTATCTAACTTATGAGGTATTGCCACCAGATCCTACTTACCATCAACGTAAGAAGTTTTTGCATGATGTGGAATATTATCTTTGGGATGAGCTTTTGCTTTTCAAAAGATGCTCTGATTAAATCATTCGAAGATGTATGCCTGAAAGGGAGATGCAATCCATTCTCCATCATTTCCATTCCTTATCATATGGAGGAAATTTTAGAGTAACACAAATAGCAGCTATGGTATTTCAAAGTGGTTTCTTTTGGCCCTCTATTTTTCTTTGTAGTTCTACTTTGGTAAAAACTTGTGATCGGTGCCAATGTATGGGAAATATTTCAAGGCGTTAGGATGTTTGGAGAATTGATTTTATGGGTCCTTTTTCTCCTTATTTTGGCTTTGTTTATATCTTGTTAGCAGTTAATTATGTGTGAAATAGGTAGAGGAAATTGCTACAACAAAAAATGATGCAAAGGTAGTGCTCAAATTTTTGGATAAGAACATAAAAACAAGATTTGGTACTCCACGACATATCATTAGTAATGAAGAGACCCATTTTTGTAACAATTTGTTCGACAACCTTTTCTCTAAATATGGTGTGAAGTATAAGATAACACATGCCTACCACCCTTAAACTAATGGCCAAGCTGAAATTTCAAATTGAGAAATCAAGAATATCCTTGAGAAGATGGTCAACACCAATAGAAAGGATTGCGCCAGGAAGCTTGATGATGCTTTGTGGGCATACCGTACAACTTTTAAAACACCTATCAGGATGTCTCCTTATCAATTATTATTTGGAAAAGCATGTCATCCTATTGCCATAAAAATTGTTTGTGCAATGAATACACAAGTATACATATTGCAACAAATAATATAAAGATAAGAAAAGATCGTTCTCACAGAGATTTTGTTATTAGAAACAAATTTTTTAAATAAAAATAATAATAATCAATATTTTGTGTTTTTATATTTGAAGGAAGCAAAATTAAAATAACTAAAAGTAAATAGCAATAATTAATTAAATCAGATTTGGTAACTAAGAAGATTTATGAAAAAATATCTAGAAATACTTAATCCCCTAATTTTCTAAACATGTCAATTGCTAAAATCCCCTTAATGTAATTATCAATTCATTATATGATCAATTGAATCTAACCTAGCATGTATTCCTCTCTCAAGTAAACTACACACCAAATAATAATTAATTTAATCACACTCCCATGCCAATCAAATTGTATACTACTCATTCAGTTAATCAATTATACATCACATACATAAGAATTATACATCTCTACCTAGAAACAACGCGTGTTATTTAATCAAGAAAAAAAATTAAATAATTCTCTCATATATATTTAATTGCCTCTATAGATAAATTTTTGGCCAAAAAATTAATAGCAAAAAATTAGATTAAATAGTATAATTAAATTATAATTATAATTAGGGTAAAATATTAGATCATCACATGGTAAAAATTGGGTTTATAAGATCCCTAGATTAATAAAATAATTACACATAATTTTCTCCATAAAGCTCATATTTTTTCATAAAGGAATACATAAAAATTGATAAAGAAAAGAGTAGAAGAAGAAACACAATCAATCTCTTAAATTGTAATGCTAATCTCCTCTTAAATCTCCACTAAAATTGTAACTCCTTATGAATTTTTCTGTATTTTCTCTCTTTTTAGCTCCAAAAACTAACCAAAATTATGGTTGCTTCTTATGGTTTATGGGGTGATTAGAAGCTTAAATATAGCTTAGGTACAATCTAGACCGTCAGATCAGCTTCAGACCAAAGGCTGAGAACAAAATGTTGGCCAATCATAGAGTGACAAGTGGCAAACAAAATTTATTGGGCAAATTAGAGTGTGGCACGTGATGAGTCAGTGCCACATGTTGCAATGTGATTCAAGGAAACATATGGCGTGGTACTGATGAGTGCTCAAAAAGCACTAAAATAACCATGATTTTATGCACATTAATTGATTAAAAATATATATATTTATATGTTTTATCATATATTTATATAAATTTGTCTTTTTCGGAATCACGGGTATTTTTATTGTTTTTCAGGTATTTTGGCTTAAAAACGCAACTTAAAGACTCAAAGAGGAATACTGGAAGCAATACATCACAAATATATTAATAAATAAATGGGGAAATGTCAACAAATATGGAAAAATTGGACAAAATGGGTCAAAAAGGAGAAAATCGTGCCGCCGCAGCGCATATAATGGCGGAGTATTTATAGATATAATAACTAAGTTAATTATGCTTGCTCATATTATCTAGGTTATTAATGATATGAATTGATATTTATTGATTCTCCCTTTTTTATATGAATACCACCTTTGGTGGGGTTAGATATTCTTTGTTAACTAAACAAATCAATTAACACCTATGGGTGGGGTTGATAACTAATATGCTTAATTAAATTAATTCTTTTTTCTAAGAGATTGAAAATGAACCATTTAAATGCCACATTTGGTGGGATTAGACAGTTTAAACTTTATTCAAGGTGTCCAAATTAAACCTAAGAATTTAGTTATCCGAGTACTAACTTTCAAGTTTTAAAACCACTACTGAAAACATGTCATCAATACATTTTCAGATAATAATTCTTATAAAAACTTTTGAAATAGAGCTTCACTCTAACTACCGGGAGATTGTACCATCAAATAAAAGAGCACTACTCTAAATCAGACCGGATAAATAAACCTTAAAATCTAATTTTCAGATTTAAGTTTGTAATGAAAAATAATATATTTCTCTCTAACATTCTTAATATAAAATCTTGAATAAAACAAAATCAATTCATTTTAGAGATTTTCACCTATTTAATATTTCGCAAGCATAACAACGTTATTATTACATCATGTTTATAAATAGCCAGCACAGTTAAATTTAATCACAAACAAATTAAATATAACATGTAAGAATAAAGCATAAAAAATAACTGTAAAGAAAATAAAATCCTTACAGAACTTCGACGTTATTCCCGTTGCTGGAAAACCTCCAAGCGGAATTTGCACTTCCATTTATTGAATCAAAAAGCTAAAAAATTACAAAAACATAACTAGTTCTTCCCAAAAAGGGAAGAACTCTAAAACTAAGAGAAATTAACTAAGAAAAGCTAAAAACTAAGAAAAACTAAGAAAAACTAAAAAAACCTAAAAATCTATGAAAAGAGAGAAAGAAAGAAGAGAGAAGTGTGTTTTTTAGGTGTATTTAGAAGTGAAGGGAAGGGAGGTATTTATAGGTGAGGATGGAGAGAAAAAGTGAGTGAAAAAATGTTAAAGAAATGTCAAAACGCGGAATGGAAATGCACGTGAAAAATGGGGTGAAACGGGCATCGGCGCGCGCGGAAGGGGGAGTAACGCGCGCGGGCACGTGCGGAACTGGGGGAAGGCACGCGCAGATTGGCGTGGGACTGGGGCTACTGCACGTGCGGCTGGGCGCTGCGGCGGTGCGATTTTCTCCTTTTTGACATTTTTGACCTTTTTGACCCGTTTTGTCCAATTTTTCCATATTTGTTGACCTTTCCTCATTTATTTATTAATATATTTGTGATGTATTGCTTCCAGTATTCCTCTTTGAGTCTTTAAGTTGCGTTTTTAAGCCAAAATAGCTGAAAAACAATAAAAATACCCGTGATTCCGAAAAAGACAAATTTATATAAATATATGATAAAACATGTAAATATATATATTTTTAATCAATTAATGTGCATAAAATCATGGTTATTTTAGTGCTTTTTGAGCACTCATCAGGTACACGGGTGGAATGCTGGGAGTAATTGCATGGTGACATGTGGTAGTGTTGTTTGACTGTGATCCAAAATCAGATTGAATGGTGACATGTGGTAGTGTTGTTTGACATGTGGCACGACGGGTAGTCCTCCTCACACATGATGATCGACGACTCATTGCCCCTACTTACGTGGTGTTCATGTGGTTTACCCAGTCAACTCCTCTACTTACGTGGTAGGACACGTGGCACCTTCTAATTGATTATGCATTAAAAATTCATAAAACAATCCATAAAAATTCCAAAAGTTGTATTTTCACCCTTTATTTCTAAACATATTATATTTTAATATTTTTGGCACCAAAAATACTATTTATTGAATAAAATAAGTAAATATTCAGTAAAAAAGTGTGTTAATGACTCTAATTTTATAGAGTTATGACACCCCCAAACTTTACTCTTTGCTTGTCCTAAGTAAAGCCAAGTATAACTAAAACAAATAACATGGGTAGCGTATTTATAAATATACTTATATTAGTACATGAATATTTTATGAAAACTATCATTCTCAAAATTCATACAATCCTATGATAAGAATGTTGCATCAATACAAGGATATACAAGGTTTTTGACAAATTGATTTGTGTCTGCGTGTTGCACATGATATCATCCAATGCACTCATAAAATCAGCCTATATGAGTATGTTAATCAATTCAATCTTAGAGCATGTCTCATAATTCTATTTTTTTACATCTCTATCCACTAATATAAACATGCACTTAGCTAAACATCAATAAGAACGTTACATGGTTGTAATATAAGGCTTAGGTAGGGGTCGATAAATGAAGACATTTTGGCTCTTTCCACACCTTGGCTTTCTTTTTATTCATCACGCACTTTTTAATTGCAATTGAGCTTTAAATTGATATTTCGGTGCACCCTATTTTGTCATTTTTTTCATATTATTTTATTCC
Source organism: Hippophae tibetana (assembly GCA_037013495.1). Classification (NCBI taxonomy): domain Eukaryota; kingdom Viridiplantae; phylum Streptophyta; class Magnoliopsida; order Rosales; family Elaeagnaceae; genus Hippophae; species Hippophae tibetana. The sequence continues at coordinate 41,748,447 of CM072802.1, read as the reverse complement.
ACATCTCTTTTCTTTTTTATATATTGTAACTTCACAACACCCTGAAACTTATTTTCAATTCTATTTTCTTTTTCTTTAGAGGTATAATTGAGTGCATTAAATTTCACCTTACACTATAGCATAACACATGATTGCATTTTTTTTATTTTCATACAATCTGAAGGGGGAATGATAAAGGTAATGCTTACTAGTTAGGCATTAAATGTGACTTAAAATATGAAAGGTTCTTTGTTAGACTAAAATGGGTGACTATGGATATTAACAATGGTTAGCTTGAAAGGCTCAATCGATCCAAATAAGGCCTAAATAATTTATCTTGCTAAATACTATTTAGGATTTTGCTTCAAGGGATGATCAAATAGATTTTAAAACTTGGTAGATCTCATCGACTAGCATAACTCAGTACAATTGTTTTTTCTCAATAAGCACACAGAAATCAATCATGAACATATGCATAAGAGTTTAAATCAATTCAATCAAAACTAGCAAGCATATCACATGATTAATGTAAATATCTTATCAAATATGTTACATTCTTTATCCTAGTCATGACAAGAATTTTTTTTCATTGAGTTCAAATGTTTCATATCAAGCATGCATGCATTTAGTTTCCATATATTTATCAATTTCTACCCAAATCATGATTAAAAACATCCTAAAAATAAAAAAAATTGCCAAAACAAAATCCTAAAAATTTAAAATGCATAGTAAAAATAATTAATGTAGAGAATGAAGTTCCCTCACCCAAACTTAAATTATACATTGTCCCCAATGTGCACATATAAATATGAAAAGGTAAAGAAAAATCCCTTAATCATGGTACACCACATCTGTCGTTGAAATGCTTATTCTTGTTTATCCTATTGCTCTATACATTTATTCACCTACACAACAAAAATAATGAAAATAAAAGTAAAATAACATTGGGTTGCCTCCCAACCAGCGTCACATTTAACATCCTTGACTAGACTATCATATCAAGTCCTAAGGCATATCCCTTTATGTCTATTTACTTTTGAGTTTCCCTAGAAACTATTTGATTTGTGATTTGTTCAATAATGCTTTATGTTCTAGTTTGCAAGCATGGTGCTCAATTCTCTTCTCATGCTATATTTTTGTTTTCTTTTTGAGATTTTTGTCATTCTTATAAGCACTCCACCATAACTCATCCAATTCATATATTTCCAGCATCTTTTTCACCTTTCTATTAGACTCTTTCAATTTTAAATGAGAGGGTAAAAGTATGAGGTATAAATATTTTGGCACTTCAATTGATGGTTTGAGTTTATATCCTACCTCAAAATTTTCCATAATCACCTTTGATACACACATGAAAGGTGCATCATCCAAAAAGTTCACATAGTCTACAATATCAACCTTCGATTCCATACTTTCAAAGTTAAAATAATTTGAGTTGTTTTCTAGTGAGTTTATGTCCTTCTTCATAGCATTACGTGTAACAGTCTTGAGTGTGAGCGACTTAACAAATTATTTTAAGTTTTCCTCACATTCAATAACATTTATCCTTAATAATTCATTATCACTATCAATATAAGGGGATTCAGATGCTTTAAAAACTTTAAACATTACTTGTTCATCTTTCATTCTTATTGTAAGTTCACTTTTATGTAAATCTATGAGTGCTTTTATAGTTACTAAGATGATCTTCCTCCATATCTAGCATAATGAAGTCTACTGGAAATATGATCTTGTCTACTTTTACTAGCACATCTTCTACCACACCTCGGGTTCTTTTACATGACCTATCTACCATCTACAATGAAAGAAGCTTTATGTACTACTTCCCTTTACAAACTTCACTTATTTTTTCTAACTTTTCGTTGTGTATTTGAGTATTTTAACTTGTGCATTTACTTACTTTTTCACATCTGGTGATTGATGTTTACAAGAAGTTACTCACACACTCACTAAATTCATGTGTTCATCATGATTCAAGTTTATGACTACTTTTGTGAGATTTTAAGGCTTACGCTAGCCTTGATTACAAAATTGTACTTGGGCTCCCTTTTTAACTTTCAAAAAATTTAATGGATAAAGACATATAGTTTTAAGAAGGCTACCAAATGTGATATGTGCAACTATCGTAGTGAGAAAATAGGGCTACCTCACAACTAGTGTAAAAGTTATTATACTAGGTTTCTAGCTCTTGTATAATTCCTTAAACAAATAAAGGGGAAAACAAAACAAAAAAACTCAACATGCATAAATAGAAAGAGTCAAAAATGGGTTATACAAAAGGAAAATAAAAAATTAAATAGTCGATCCTTGTATATATGTAATAATAATAATAAATTTTAAGTTCTCTCTTACTAGATTTTTTTGATGAAATTGAGGATTCATTTGCATTTTTTATGATAGATGATACTCTTTCCTTTGAATCTTCCATGACCGATTATAAATGAATTAAATGGCATACTTTTGAAGTTCAAATATGTATCTTATTTTTGTTGATTGTTGATATGCCACTATATGTGTTAATATATATGTGTCAAAATACTTATGCCTTCAATGGATGCTCAACTTTTGAAAAAGAGTAATTTCCCAAATGAGTGTTATGTTCAAGTCATGTTTAAATAAGTCTAATACCCTCTTTCACAAAAAAATTATTATATCTTAGCTTGCTAATTTTTTTGGAAGTTCATTCATTAAATATATCACATTCCTATTCATACTGTATTTAAGCTTCAAAGTTAAATTATATTTTTGTATGATAAAAGAGGGAGAGTAGTAAATAATAGGAAAGTCATTCTGTATAGGGGAGAGCACATGAATTAAATGTTATATTTATTATTTGATATATCACATAAGGAGAGTAATTTTATTATTTAAATACTCTCTTTGTTATTATTCACTGCTTATGTTTGATTCTTTGCTTTACTACTACCATAAAAATGGAACTAATGAACAATAAGTCATTGGAGATAAATTGTGTGCCTATATGATTTTATTGGATCATAGGATAATAACATTGTGAAAAAGTTTAATTTTTCCTATAAGTGTCATTTAGTGAGGTTTTGTCACAATAATATGCCAAAGGAGGAGACTGTAAGGTATATGAGTGTTGGCGATATTCTTGAACAAAACACTTAAATGTAAACTAGCTTCTAGGACCATTTTCATGTTTTCTATTAAAGGTGAAGAAACTTTTACACTTTAAATCGATATGTTTTAAGTATATACTTGCCCTTATGCACGTTAGAATACATGTTATATATTTATAAACATTTGGTATATACAATGGTCAATCGATCAAGTATTGGGTCAATCAATCGAATGGGTTGGATTGATCTTGTACAATCTATGTTCTCTCATGCTAATTGTCAAATTGGGGTAGATCAATCACATTAGGTTGGATCGATCGTGTTTGATTTACTTGCTCTCAAGTTTATTTTAATCATTATTGTATCAATCAAAGAGAGTTTTGATCGATTGACCCTATAGGGTTGATTAATTGAGCCTAGAATGGATCGATCGAGAAGATAAGGCTTCAACTTATAACATATATGTTTACTCGAGCCAAACTATTATTTTACCATATTGTCCCTATTAATTATTGATCTGTGAATCTTTAATGTATATAATGACAATTGGTCTTTAACCTGGTGTTAAGGCTTCATCTTTCCTATATTAATAACTTAATGCTCCATATTTCAATTAACCATATTCATTCTATTCTTCCAATTGTTTTCTTCTCTATCTCAAATTATTTTGCAAAAATTGAATCAAATTTTGTTTAGGCTTCTTTCTTTAATTAATCCATCAACTATTGTGTAGTTATGTTTAATTGATTAATAAGCCTCTTTAATACGTGATATTGTGATTATGAAGACTATGAAAGAAGTTGCTATTTATAAATAGATTACTTTGGGGACTTTATCTTAAAGAGTAGTATAAGACCATGCATTATAATTGAACAATGATTTTCATAGTGGATGATTAGGTGGTCTAGTGGAATGATGGTTTTCCTCTTAAGTCATTGTTGTGGCCTAGGTTATTTCCAACTAAAATATCGTGTGTCAAGTTCTTATTTATAAACCATTTGCATGTCTTACTGATTTTTTAATTAGTGATAATTAGATCCATAACCTTAAGCTTTCCCTAGAAACCTTGTTAAAGAGGTCTCAGCCAACAAACCAAAAATTACATTTTTTATTTCAAAAAATGTCGAGTAATTTTCCACAAATACCAGTAAAACAACACAAAACAAAAATAATTAAAATGCAAACTAACATGCATACTACATGAACCTACCCATGTTGTGTGTTTAAGGATGCGAACATACACAATTTTTTAAACTAAGTGAGCGTGTGTAGTACTGAACCATCAATAGTTTTCATTACAAGGAGGAAGAAACAACACTAAGTAAAACATACAAACTTTGTGTTTTGCACACGAGAATGCCAACAAAGACTTAAAGGACTTCCAAGATTTAAAATAATGTTTATTTATAACAATGGTATGCATTTGCTACGTGATGCTTGCAAATTTTGTAAGTTTTTGGTTCTATTACAAGTTCTCCAATAACGATACCAAAAAATTGATTCACAAATGATTGGTGCAAAACTGCAAGTGAACAGTATTTTAATTTTATAGTAAAGTGATGAGAATAGTATTGTCCTCAGGGATTGATAACTTACTTTTGACAAATTCCAAAATTTTGCTAATCTCCATTTTCTATAGAGAAGTCACTAAGGTTGTTGTAATTGGAATTTAAAATAAAAACAATTTAAATTAAATGCACAAAAGACAAGAAAGATGTTGTTCGAAGATCAAATTAATGGGAATAAAACTTCTAGGAAATTGATTTCACCTAATCTTTCACTATGCTTAACTCATCTAGCTAATTGAATTTAATTATCTCTATTTGTTAGAAATCTCTAATAAAATATCCAAAAAACTCTTTCGACAGTCAATTGGAAACATTCTTGTTTATCAATTTATACAAGAGTATGCAATTTGACAAAGCAAGAAAACATTAAGACCAATGCTCTCAATACTACACAAGTTCATACAATTCTTTCGATCTCTATATTTACCTACGCTGAAATATTCCAAATCTATCCTATAATTCCCTCTTTTGATAGCAAATCACTAGATCAAAGTCATCTAATTAATGGTCGGTTAATTAGAAGTAATAAACTCAGGATAAATTAGACAAACATGAAGATAAATAATTCAAATTAACATGGAAAAACAAGCATATTTTTGAATTATATTACGTCTTTTTTCTAGAAAAAATAAAAATTAGTTCATGCTAAAAATTAAATTTAACATAAACAAATTCACCATAATTTTTCTGAGAAGAATTGAAAGGAAAATGAACGCCAAAAAACTACTCTAATGTTAATCTGTTTCACCTGTATTCCTCTACTCTGCTTCAATCTCTTTTTCATTTCCACTCTTCTGCTTTTGTTTCTTTTTTTGTTTTGTTCCAAATGCCTCTCTCCTATTTTCATTTTTCTTCTCTAGCGTTCTATATTTTCTTTTCCCTTTTTTTCTATTTTTTCTATTTTTTCAACTTTCCTTTTGTTTATTGAAATCGTCATTTAAATTTGATTTAAATAAATCTTAATTTAAATTTGATTTAAATAAATCTTCATTTAGATTTGAGAGTCACTAGAAGATATGCTTCTAAAATTTTGGATCTTTATTTTCTTCAAATCTGCAATAAAATTTAAATAATAATATAAAATAGCTTGCAAGTGCATAAATCACTAACAAGAATGGTTTAAAGAGAAATCATTTGGTTTTTAAATAATTCGACAAATTCTTAATATAAAATTAATAACCTAAATATCCTATCATGATTTTTTTGGTTGAATATCTAAAATACTAACATTAAGATAAGGATGGATTCAATAAAAATTTAAGTAATTAAATATTTATCATGCAATAAATAATTTATGGGATACATTAACTAGTTAATTACACTTTTTTAATGTTAAGTAGATTATTAAAAATATGAATTGATATTATTAATTCTATCTTATATATATGAAAATATCTGAAACGAGGCATCATTTTCTTTGTTAATTAAACTTTAACTTGCCACCTTTTATTGGGTTGAAAATTTAAACCTTAATTAATTTATGCTTATTTTCTAATAAATTTCTAAACCATTTAATTTGCCACATTCGATTATGTCGACAATTTAAACTTTATCAAGGTGTCTAAGTTGGGTTTATGATTTATGCAACTAGAACTAACTTTTAGATTTTAAAACTATTTTGAAGGATATATTGTCAATATATTTATAATAATTGCTATATAAATCTTTGAAATATGGCTCACTCTAACTATATAGTTGATATAGACTAAAAGATTTTAAGAGTACTACTCTAAATCAGATTAAGATAATTTAAATCCTAAATCTAACTCTCTTATTTATATGAAAAATATTTCGCCAATATATTTTTTATTTACAAAATTTGGTTTAAATCTTGATGATGAAATAAAATTTAATTCATTTTATAAAAATGTTTAATCTATTTTAATATTTCACAAGTGTGACAACATTATTAATATTCCATACAATTTATAGCAAGACATGTATAGTCAAATAAATTAAACATATAACATGTAGAACAATACTTACAGATAATATGAAAAGAATACATTTAAATATGCTTCAATAGAATTCTTTATAATTACTTATGTTCTAGAAAACCTTAAAACATAATTGATTCGCTATTTATTGAATTGAAAATTGAAATTATTAAATAAGCTAAACTAGTTCAACTCTCAAATGAGAGAAGACTTTAAACTACTAAAAGAAAAGTAAAGATTCAAAGAAACTAAGAAATTAGCTACTAAGAGATATATAGGATATATTTTATGGAAGAAATAGGGTCATATTTATAGGGTAAGGAAAGGAGGAAAAATTGGATTTTTTTAGCCTCGCGTCATGACATACAACTTTTCCACACTGTGGCATACATTTCCTGTACACGGTTTGGGTATGATCCTTTATCTTCACATTGCGGTACACAATGTTTTCATGCTATGGCTTGCATAAATTTGGGACACCTTTGATTCTTTCCTTTGGCCTTGCACTACGGCACACCTCAATCTGTATCACTTTGGAACCCTAAAATCCTTATATTTTCGTTTTTAATTCTAAAACATATGTAATGTTTTACAAATGTTTTCTTTTAATCTTCCAAGCTTAATGGAGTGCCTCTAGTATAATTCTTCAAATTGATTTATAAATACAAGAAATACCTAAAAAAATAACAAATTATACTCATGATTTTGAAAAGAAAGATTTGCATAAAATAATAGTAAAACAAGGAAATACAAATCTATATAATTGCTAAATATGCATAAAATCATGATATAATTAGTGCTTTTAAGAACTTATCACAACCCCCAATTAGTTTCTTCGTAGTCTCTTAGCAAGAAAGGAACAAAAAACTAGAAATTAAACCATCCTAAACCATTTCTGTAGATTGACATGATTGCATTTAGTATATATAAGCAACAAGCCTTTAAAGCCCTAGTATGTCCTAGTAGATGAGTTTAAGTCTCGTGAGGGTTTTTAGATATGATACCCACAAACATCAAATGTAAAATAAAAATTGAAAATAAAAATAAATAAATAACACACACACATACACAAATAAAGTGTTAAAACAAAGCAAAAATAATAACTAAAGAATAAGAAAAAAAAATTCTCATGCTTTAAAATTTCATTTAAGTCTACAATTAAAAAATATAGTATAACCCATTTCGATATTCTAAACAATCATGATAATAATTAGTTGAAAATCACTTTTACATTCAAATAAAAAATGTATCAATATAAATTTAGCCAATCTCAATGTATGGAATTCTACTTTGCTTCAACTCTAACCTGACAAGGTATACTCTCAATAAAACTTATCCAATTGGTTCAAGCACTCATTCAAATGTATATGCAAATATATTTTATGTATAGAGATGAACTAATAGGTTTACATATGTTTAAAAAAGTAAAAAGCTCAATGTGGTGAATCATATTGATGTCATAAAAGGAATCAAACAAAATGATTTATAAAGAAATTACATATTATTTTCTTACATAAATCAAATTCATCAAATAAAAATATCAAATAATATAACTTTTAGGATACGAAGAAAATGCAATGACTTCTTAGGGAATTATTTCCTATTATTTTTCTTTCTTTTATATTTAGTTAATTCTTACAACTTTAAAGGATAACGAATCATAGTATATATTTTATACTATTTATTGTTTCCTTTTTTTATTTTTCTTTAATCTTTTATTTTTTATTTTTTTTAAAGAACGGACCCATTTACAAAATGTATATATATATTGTATGATAGAGTGAGTAGATTATTTGTGGTTTTTTATTTTATTGATTTAGGTAACCCCATATATGTCTCTTTTTTTAAGAAATTATATATAAATTAATAGAAGGGAATATACTTTCAATTTCTACTTAATTTATTCAATTTAACTAAAAAAATAAGTTTATGATACTTTATTAAATTTTAAAATCCTAAAATTTTAATAAAAAGGCCTATAAAGATTATCTAACAATTAGAATTGATAAGAAGAGTGTTTAATAGAAAACTATTATCACTCACAAGGTGGGAAGATAATAACTCAATTTCTACTGCTTATTGGGTAAAATAAGCTTGTTGGTATTCTTCTATGTATCTTATTCTCTCCCCAACATTATGAGATTTCTCCTTAATAGACATTCTTGATGGAGGAATGGCTCTCATTTCTCTTTGAATAATGTTCATACTAGAAGTAAGCTCATGAAAATAAGTCATGTTCAATAATTCACTAGGTTGTATAACAACCTCACCTTTTGAATGGGTACTGCAACTTTCTTACATAAAATAGTTATTAGTTGGGGAAAAAGAAACCCATACAATGACTATTTACAGACATTTTAATTCTTTAGTGAATTATTGCTCCCACATCCATGGGCATCTTAGATGTGATTACATTAAAAAAATAACCGTTTCTATCAATAGTGCTATAATGTTTGGTGGGATCATCTTAGAACATACAAACTATTGCCAAATTCTTGAAATTTTATCAAAATAATTTGCATCAAAACCATTATGTTTACCACCCATAATTATCCATTCAACATACTGTATAGTCAAGGTCCAATACTACATTATGATCCACATTATTAAGATACTGCTCATACTCACCTTTTCCAACATGTACTAAATAAAAGTAACCATTTATATCATTTGGTCCATATAGAATTAGTACATTCCTAACCATAACTTTATCATCAATAGCTTTAGGAAAATTCGAGTAAATTTCTCAAACAAAAGATTCAATAGTAGCCTCTAGTTCCCTAACAAACCTTTTTTAGCCTATGATTAATATTACATTAGTAATCCCTTCAGGTCCATCATTTAATTCCATCCCTCTTTTTGGTACAAAATCTTTATTAACTTCCTCTCCTTTTTCAAAGCAAACTTTAGCGTCAAAACTAGAAAATTTTGATTCATCAAAATCTCCAAAAGTCCTTTCCTTTCCTAGACCTCTTATGTGACATTTTCAAATGTTTACCTTAATATCTAAACAAGGTTCACAGAAAATTTCAACAACATAGCTTTAATCCAAATAGTTCCTAACTATCTCTTTATCCTAAATAGGGTTTTGGACTCTTTATAAATATAAATACTCCACAAATTCCAAAAAACTGCAAATTGGAGAAATAATTCCAAAAATTATGAAATCTCACTTTTTTTTTGTTAAATAGTTGAAGAACATGAAGAAAACCCCTTTTAAAATGATGAATATCTTGAAGGAACTTTGAAAATTTTGAAAATTTCTTGATAGAATGGTAAAAATTGGTGAAATGGATTTTCAGAAAGGTTTTGTGAAAAATATTGAAGAAAAGAGAGCTTTTTTTAGGGATTAAGTGTTTACCATGGGAGAAGGGGGACGAAAATGTGAGAAAAAGAGAGAGAGAATTAGTTTTCATGCATTGGGAAAAGAATTATATGTAAAAATTTACACTTAGGATGCGGTGCAGGCTTTTTATGTGTCGATAATAACTACTCTGAATTCTACCCATTAGGTATTTAAAACATCATGTTGTAATGCACTCCTCTATATTTTTCTCACATGTTTTGTTGTTTGTTTCCACCTATTTATATTAGAAGAATAAAAATCTATATTAACTACTCATAATTTAAAATCACACAAAATAAGTAAATAGAAAAAATGAAAATAAATTAAAGTAATAAATAAATAATAATGGGTTACCTCCCATAATTCATAATTTGAAGTAGCCTCACTAAGATTGATAAAGAAAGTTGTAGTGCCAATTATTTGCCTTGCAAATTCCTTCATTATGGTCTCTCTATGTGGTGGATTTTACCCCATGTTTAATGGTTCAGGTAGAGGGTCAAGGTTATATCCAACAAAAAGCTGTGGGACATTAAAGTCCAACCTTCTTGACAGTTTAGAAGGTCTGTTTATATTATTATTCCAAAGTGTGAGAAGATACCTTAATGACCTTCTACATCACATATACTAATAAAAATAAAATAATTTTAGTTGTCATATTGAAAAATAAAAAGATAAAATAAATATACAAAATTATAAAACAATATATGTTTGTATACAAAAATACTAAAAATGTAGCAAAGAATAATAGAATAATAAAAATTATACACATGTTAGTAGAATAAAGTATACATGAAATAATTTATTGCACAAAAGTTGAACAAAAATTAAAAATAAATAAACAAATAAAAGAATTAATAAAATAAAGAAAAGAAAATTAAAAATTAAAAATAAACAATAAAGAATAAAGAATTTTTAAAATAAAGAAAAATTAAATTATATTTATTCTTTATTTTTTAAAGAAAATAAATTATTTTTTTAAAGAAAATAAATTTTTTTATTATCTTTTTAGAAGAAGAAGATTTAAAATTTTAAAATATCTAAAATTAGTAAATAACCTAGATATTCTAAGATTTTAAATAAAAATCATAATATTTACAACACTAAAAGTTGTAAAGATTTTGATGATAATAATTTAAAAATATTATTTTTTCCCAACAACAACGCCAAAAACTTGATACTTGCAAAGTTCTCTAGTTTAGTATCAAGTTTTTGGTGCTATTACTTGTTCTCGATGACGTCAAATATTTTTTGCACAAAAATGTTTCATACAAATTTTGTTTTACTTATAAAATGGCTCACAAGTGTACAAATCACTTATAGAAAATAATAAGTATACTTTCAAGTTCGGTCTAAAGAGGAATCTTGCTGTTTTTAAATAATTCAACAAATTCTTAAAAATAAGGATAGATTCAATAAACATTTAAGGAATTAAATATTTATCGTACAGTAGGGAATTTATAATAACATTGGCTAGTTAATTATGCTTGTTTAATATTAAGTAGGTTATTAAAAATATGAATTAAGATTATTGATTCTTTCTTATAGGTATGAAAATATCCCAAGGTAGAGATCGTTTTCTTTGTTAATTAAACTTTAACTTGTCACCTTTAGTCGAATCAATAATTTAATCTTTCATCAAGGTATCTAAGTTGGATTTATGATTTAAATATCTGGAACCAACTTTCAAATTTTAAAATTATTAAGAAAGATATGTTGTTAATATAGCTTCAATTATAATTCTTACAAAAATCTATGAAATAAAGCTCACTCTAACTCTATAGTTGATATAGACCAAAAGATTTAAGAGTGCTACTCCAAATTCGATTCAGATAATTTGAATCCTAAATCTAACTCTCTTATTTATTATGAAAAATACTTCATCAATATATTTTTTATTTACAAACTTTGGTTTAAATCTTGATGATAAAATAAAACTTAATTTATTTTATAAAAATGTTTAATCTACTATAATATTTCACAAATATAATAACATTACTAATATCTCATACTATTTATAGTCAAACATACATAGTTTAATAAATGATTAATAAATTAAATATATAACATGTAAAACAAAACTTAGACATAATATGAAAATAATACATTTAAATATACCTCACCAAATTTCTTTAGAATTACTTTTGTTATGGAAAACCTCTAAACAAAATTGCTTCCCTATTTATTAATTTGAAAATTGAAATTATTACAAAAACTAAATTTGTTCAACTCTCAAATGAGAGGAGAAATTTAAACTTCTAAAAAAAAGTAAAGATTGAGAGAAACTAATAAATTAGTTGCTAAGAGAGCTATGGAATATATTTTAGAAAAGAAATAGGATCCTATTTATAAGGTGATAAATGGAGTAAAAAGTGAATTTTTTAGCTTGACATCGTGACATACACAACATGTATACGGTTTGAGCACAATCCATTATCTTTGTGCCGTGGTCCACATAAATTTGGGACATGTTTGATTCTTTCCTTTGGCCTCGTTCTGCGGCTCATAATAATTTATATCGTGACACACCCCAATCTACATCACTTTGGAACCCTAAATTCCTTGTATTTTCTTCTTCTTTTTTTCAATTATAAAACATATGTAATGGCTTACAAATTTTTTATTTTAATCTTCCAAGTTGTAATGGAGTTCTTCAAGTATAATTCCTCAAGTTGATTTATTTTAATATAAGAAATACTTGAAAAATAACATAATATATCTTTGATTTCGAAAATATATATTTGCATAAAATGATAGTAAAATAACAAATACAAATCTATATAATCACTAAAAGTGCAAAACATTATGATATAATAAGTACTTTTAAGCATTATCATTACATTAGTAATACCCTAATTTCATTTTTGTTACTCTTTTTACCCTTATTTTTCTGTTGGTATCTTAGTAATTGTCATTTAAAAAAAATGTATTAATTTTGTACAATGTTTTCATTTTATTGGGAATTTTTCACACATGACCAACACATAGGCTTTTAATGAAGAGCATTTGTGGTATTTTTGTCTTTTCCCTCCTTTGAAACATTAACATCTCCCTCCTACCCCTACCCTCCCCCATTTTTGAGTCACTATATATATATTTTTTGTTTATTTGACTCATTTTACCTTCTCTTCAGTGTCTATTTCTCCTAGTTATTTTACACTCTTTTCAACCTCACTTCCTCACTTATATTTTGTTTTGAAAAAGAAAATAATTGCCACTTTGGTCTTATTTCCAGAATGAAACAAACACTTTCCAACTATCATTACTCTCTCCTTCGTTGAAAATATATGCTATTGGATACATACATAATTGGCATTTGTACCTATAGAGTGAGAAAATGACGTTGAAGAGAGTGTAAAATGACTAGAAAGAAGAGAGGTTGGAGATGAGAAAAAGTGAGTCAAAAATAATTAAAACATGTATTTAAGGACATAAAAACAGTAAAAAAAAGTTGTTAATGTTGTAGGACCAAATTGATACTTTTTTAAAATGTGAATATCACTATGATATGACCTAAAAAAATAAGAGTTAAAAAAATATGAGTAAAAAATGATAGTTAAATAGAATTATACTTCGGTATCGTATCCTATTTAACACCGTTGACATATATATAATATTATTGGACATGAATACATCAATGTTACATGAGCTAATGCCCTAAAAATATTGTTAGATACAGTAAAGTGAGATATAGCAATCCTTATGATATGGTGGCCCTAACTCCTAACAATCAATATGAGAGAAGTAAGCCTAATAGGCACAGAGGAGATAATTTTATAAATTTATACCTTTAATAAACTCTGTGGCCATTAATTTATACTACTCAACAATTTCTTAATGTCCATTTTTATTAATTGCGACTAACTTATAGTTCTAACTTTGTTATCCCATACTTATCCCAAACTTTTAATTAGTTGAATTTTAAGATTGTTTCATAATTGCACATCTGTCATAAATTTCATGTAATTCACGTTTGTTAACTTTAATTAATAGACCAACAAATTAATGATTAGTTGTAGGAATCTTACAAATCATCATGGTACAACAATCTCTATTCTTAAATTATTTATCACTTGTGTATAATCACCTAAGATTGCGTGTGCTCAAACGTGTAGGATTATGATATAAAGATTAGATTGGGGCAGATATATGAAAATATTTAGGTTATATCACATCTAAACTTACTTTATCATTCATATGCAGTTAAACGTTTCTTTATCTTTTAGTGCACATTCTATTACTTCTCTCATCTTTTTCCATAACACCCACAAACTTATTCTTTTTGCTCTTTTTCTTTTCCAATTTAACTGTATTTTATTTATTAAGAATGTGGTGTTCTACTTATATAAGGTGCGTCTCATATCAACTCTTTTGAACTAATTAATTTTATTGTAAGCGCAAGTTATTGGTGTAGGGTAAGTGAGATACATTATTATGCTTAATGTGGGTTAAATGAATAAATTATACATATAGAATCAAATAGGTGGTTATGGATAATATTTACAGTTAGTTAGAAATGCTCAATCTGTCTAAATAAGACCTAAATCATTTTTTTAATTTAATATCATATATAATTTCGCCTCAAGGGGTAATAAAATGAATTGTAAAATTTGTACAAAACTCATAGCACTCAGCATCATTTACATAAAATTTCTCTCATTAAGCACATCAAGTAACAATCAATAATTTTATTATTGCTAAGGCAACCTATTCTATCATATGGTTTATATCATAGTTATCGTACACATATATGATGCTTTCTAAATGTTAATTGGTTTCTACACATATCTCAACTAAAATACTAAATGCAATAACCTAAACTTAATTAAACATAGCTTCTAAATTCCTAAGGTATAGATAATGAAGTTTCCTACCCTACACTTGAATTGCACATTATCCCTATGTGCAACATATTAAAGATAAGTAAAATAGATTGAAAAAGAAAATTCCCTTGACATTGACTTGTTAGTCTTTATCACTAAATATTTCCATATGCTCTTCATGTCCTTCAACACTTTATTCACTTACAAAAACAACAAACATAATTATTAAAATATAAGATGGGTTGTCTCCCAATAATCATCATGTTTAAGATCTTTGTCTAGACCCTTGTAGCTTTACAAGGATCATTTAAATAAACCAAAGAGATATCTCTTACATACATGTTTCCCAAATAATGTTCTAGCTTTTGACCATTCATAATGAACTTAGTATTTGTCTTCAACCTTTACAGCTTCAGAGTGAAATATTTTTGTGACAAAAAATGGTTCTAACCATTGCTACTTCAACTTACCTTGAAAAAGCTTCAACCTAGAGTTATAAAATAAGACCAATCATCCTTCTTCAAAAGATCAATATAATAGCTTCTTGTCATCTAAGTTACTCGAGCTTATTAAGTTACAACATTATGTGCTCTCCGACACCTTTCATACTCATATTTAATTATTTAAAGCTTAGGAAACTCTATACTCCAATTCCACTAGTAAGTGACAAAAATTTCCAAACAATAAGCGGTATAGATATATGTCAATTGGAGTTTTGAAATTTGTCCTATAACCCTAAAATGAATCATCAAGTTTAGATAATCAATCTTTCCTTGACGTGCTTGCTACCTGTTTAAGAATTCTTTTTATCTCTTTGATGGAGACCTCTACTTGGTCACTTATTTAAGGGTGATATGGGGGTAGACACCTTGTGCTTGATACCATAGTTTTCTAATAATGCATTAAAGATCTTGTTGCAAAAGTGACTACCTCCATCACTCATTATTGTCTATAGAGATCCAAACCTAGTAAAATTGTTCTTTTTAAAAATTTAATTACTATCTTGGCATCATTTGTTGGAGAAGCAATAGCTTTCACCTACTTGGCATATAATTCAAAGCCACAAGAATGTATGAGTTCCTTTAATTCATAGTCATAAGAATGTATGAGTTCCCAAAGGAAGCTAGAAAGGGATCCATAAGTTCTATACACTATAGATCAAATAACTCCAGTTATATAATGACATTTTGGGGCATCTTATGTCTCCTTAAAATATTTCCTACCCTTCAACATCAATCACAATGTTTAATAAATGATAACTCTATGAAAATAGAATTATCAATGTCTTTTTAAATTTATTATTACTTATTTTATTAAATAAATGAGATTTTTTGTGTTTTAAATGCTAAATCTAACTTTTATAGGTCAAAAGGAGAATAATACAATTTTTTTAGATTTTTGGATATTTTCTATGATTTTTTTAGTCAGTTACATAAATTTAGAAAGTTGGTGGATGTATTGAGAAAAAAATGTGAAAGTACTTAGAAAATACTAGAACATGTGACATGTTGGTTGCACTATCCTTTTACTAGTCCAACCCACATGCCACATGTTAATGTTCAATTTGGCAGCTCGCTAGCTCCCATGCCACAGGTCAGTGCAGTGTTCATCTCGTGTTCACTCGTGCCTATCCACATGTGATGTCTAGTGCTTATCTTGTTGTATGCCACGTGTCCACCAGTTTCCCAATGCCGAACAGTAGGAACATGTGGCCTTCCTTTTGAGCGCTATCTCACTTGCGAGAAATGTGTATATGTGTAAATTTATATATTTTCACCCGATCCAATGTTACATGATTGTTTATGCATTCTCCTAACGTTATTTACCATTTTCAGCTAGGAATTTGTTTAGATTTATTGAGATTGATACTAAGCATATCTAATTCTAATTCAACTTTTATTTTATTTTAATTTTCTTTTCTTTTGTTTTATTTATTTTATTTTGGTTTGAGAGATTTACTTTATTTTATTTTCTTTTTCTTTTTATTTTTTACCTTTTTTTTTCTTGATTAATTTGTTTTTCGATATTCCTAGCATATTTAAATTTGATTAGATTTTTTTATTCTTATTATTCATTTTATTTTTGAATTATTTAATTAATAGGTGATTACCTTCAATAATTTTCAATAGCTTTCGAGATTGAGTATATCATTGAGGGACAATACAGAGTAAGAAAGTTATATATCTAAGTGGATGTATCCTAACCAATCCAAGCAGAGTCCATGAGAAGCTCATGAATTGTGGAAGAGGTTAAAGTTTTGAAGGATATATCAATCCAGAATATCCGTACTCTTATAATCGATATCCGAATTGAGAAAATCCATTTAACAACTCTTGGGATCATAATTAAGAGGGTCTAATCTACATGGTCAACATATACACCAAAATACTACTATCATCAACAACCACCCTAACAAGCGAAATGACCAATGAGGAGAAACTCGATCTATGCAATAAAGATTTTGGCCAAAGTTGAGGATAAATCTGTAAATACATTTCAATCCATAGAGAAAAAATTGATAGGATTAAGCATGAAAATGGTGAATAATTAAGAATTCTATCTTGAACCATCACCCAACTTCAAGAATTATTGCTTAGTGACATAGAAGGCAATCAACTATATGATGATTGTATAACCTTTTGGGTGTAGATGAGCAGATGGACGAGAGTATGGAGAAAAATGGACTTTCTAGGCATATGGTGGAGGATGAGCCCAAGGATATAAATAAAAAGCATGTTGTAATTCAATAGGAGATGAAGTTGATTCCTATTTATTTGGAGGAAGAATTTGTGGCAATTGAGAGACTTAGATTTAATTGACAAAATGGTGAACTAACCATGAGAAGTTTACATGGATTGGTGACCTACTAGGTCTTTAAAACCATGGACCTATCTTACTATATTGGTGAATACTATGAGTTAGAGTTTGGACAAGAAATTGGAGAGTGTAAGTTTTTAGAGAAGACCCCAATCGATCCTTTTGATGAATCCATTGGGCTACTTATTGGAGTTAGAGGCTTCCATTTTCTTAGCAAGGGTCATGAAGCCTTACTCATGAGATGTGGGTCTATGACCCTATGGAAAAATTAGAAGACCACAAACCTACTTCAATGAAACCATAAAGAATTTATTCATGAAATATTGCATATTATCCACCTTGATAAGTGTTTAACTCGTTATACTACTACGTTGGTATGATCTATTATAGTTTTAAGACAATTAGGGTTTGATCCAAATATGCTTATGCATAGGAAGATATATTGTGATTGGAAAACCTTTCTTCTTACCTATTGCATGTTTTCTTTTTTGTCATGACATACTTCTTATCTATCTTTTTATGTCATGCCTATTATAAAACCAACTTTTTGTTGCAAGTTTATCTCTACCTATTAACATGATGTGGTATTTAGTTGTGATCTTGATTGTTTGTTTTTTTTTTATTTATCTCTATTTCTACTACTTGTGAGTATAGGGGTGAGTCCTAAAGAGTCTATATATCCTTTCTGATGCACAAAAACTTGGTAGTCAATTTTTTATTTATAAAAAGCTCTTTATCGCATGAATCACTTGTAATAAGTGACAAGTATATTCCTGAGATTATCTATCAAGGAATTGTGGTGGTTTTAAAAAAAAATTCTAAAAACAAATCCTAAACACTCTTATAAATAGGTGGATGGTGTAGAATGGTAAATTTTTAATTGAATTATATCTAAATAAAGAAAATAAATAAGAGTAATAACTAAATGAAAGCCAAACCTAGGATGATGCATGTACCTGAGATTTTAGTAAGCACAACCCTTCTTAGACAGAACAAAGTAAATGATTTAAATATAAGTTGGATTTACTGATTTAATTTTCTTTTAAATAAAAGTCCCTATAATTATGGTGAGTTTCTAATGATAATCAATTAACCAATTCTTCTTTATTTGGGGTTGAAATTGATTGATTGGTAAACTAAAAATATGTGTGTATATATATATCAAAAGTTATATTTAATTGATAACTTCTCTTGAATGAGTTTGAGATTAAAAATTGATAAACCTAAGGTAGACATATTCTTTAATTATAAATCAAGATTTGACCTTTTTTAATTTATAATTAAATTTATTTTTTAATAACATAATTTAAAACAAATCAATTAAAATAAAATAGACTCTTATTCACTATGCACAAAGAAGCACAAATAATGTGTCTAATGCTTAATTCTAACATATTTTCTTTAATCATAAATCTAGATTTCACCTATCAGTAATTTATGATTAAAGATTTGAAAAATATGAACAAGAATATGATGATGCAATAGTGAATAAGAGTCATATGAAAGCTTGTATTTCTTGTAAGCAAATACAATTAAGTGAATATATGTACCTCTTACAAGGCAATATAATTGAGTGCAATGAGACATATGTAATGGTAGTGTGTCTATCACATGTAAACAAGATGCACTGTAAACTAGCCGCTAAATGTTATAGGAGATGAGTACCAAAAGTTAGTTACACGTCAAAAAATAGTTTGGTAAAGTAAACTGTTAGTTACGCACCAAAAGCCAGCTTGCCAAACTATGAGTATGGTTGCTACTTATAAATGGCAGCCATACACAACAAATTAGTTTCAATTTTTTCTTTCTCCATTTTTGTATGCAACAAGATTCAAATTACAGAAGTTCAAATGTATTCTTGAAATAAAGATTGCAAAATTAACGCTCAGTTCGTACTTTTCTTCATACAGCATTCAACAACATCATCTCATCTTCCTTCCATTTTTCTTTTCTGTAGTTAAGCTAGACTCAGTTTCTTTAGATGATATCAGAGCACCTATGGTTCTAGAAGACATGGAAAATAGAAAACCACAAGAATAAATGTAAATAAATTTTAATACACAATAAAATGAAATCATTATTTTTTGTACTCAAATTTCATCATCAAGCTAGACAAAGATAGTTACAATGAATGGAAGACCCAAGTTCTTCAAATTTTGAGAATATTTGAAATTGAAGGCTTTTTTTCAATACCCTACCATGTTCGATGAGATTGAATCTTGATGGAACTGTGAATAAAGAATACAGATATTTATAAAGGCATGATCAAATTATTACTTCATGGTTAAGAAGTTCCATGAATTAGGAATTTTTCAGGAAAGTATGTGGTTATCAAACAAGTTACCAAATCTGGGTAGATCTTGAATGATTTTTTGGATCATAATCCAAGGCTAAGATCTTGCAATACAAGGCTGAGTTAGGTTCCATCAAGAAAGGATGATAGTTAATTAGTGAATTTGTGCAAAAATTTCAAACACATTTCTCACTATTAGCTTCAGCTGGTTGCTATGTGAGTGATGAAGATCAGGTGATTTCAATCTGTAATAGATTGGATGGTGAGTATGATTCTATAGTGGAAACCATTCAAGGAGGAGCAACTATCCAAGAACTCACCCATAAACGTTTCACACAAGAAGGTTGACTGGAAAGAAGAAATTTAGTAATGGCATTACTACCCCTACAAACGCAGCAAATATGTAGAGTAATGTATCTGGTATAGGTAATGATAATCAAAGCATCTGCACAGATGATCAAATTAATCCAAGAAATGCACTAATAGTGATAACCAGTCATATGGCTCATATGCAAAACAATATGCAAGGTAATGCCAAAAACTTTAATCAATATCCTATTTAGAATTCCATACCCAATTTCAAAAGAACATAATTATTTCAACCAACTTTTTCTACCTAACCAACCATTTGATCCCTATAAGAGCAAAAATAAGGGCAAAGGCTTCAATAATGGCAACATATGTCAAATTTGTGGAAAACCAAAGCACTATACTGGGAAACTAGTGGAGTAGGTTCAAGTAAGTGTTTGTACATGTCACAAACCAACAATGAGGGGAGTTGCACCTCCTCCACAATTTCAACAATACCAGCCCAACTATCCTAAAAACCAAATGTACCCTCAAAATAACCAGCTTCCTATGCAAGGTATGAATTATTTTAGTCCAAGATTCATGCTATATCAAAATAACCAAATAACACCAACCATAACACCCAAATACTTACCAACTATCTCCATGCTACCTCCTATCTCACCTATGTAAATTCAATTATACCAGCCTTATCAAACTCAATACCAATCATCTTTTCAACAAAACCAAATAGCACCTTTGATGCTAATGGCACCTGCATCAGCAAAAATACAATCTACATCACAAAATATTTCAAATCACGATATACCCTAACACTCAGCCATGTATGTTGAATCTACTACACCGCATGTTACCACTGATCCCACCTGGTACATACATTTAGGTGCATCAAATCATGTGATATCTAACCCAAAAAATCTTTTAGTAAAGACTAAATTTGAAGGTAATCAACAACTCATGATTAGGAATGGAGATGTTGCTAAACATTGCTCATCTTGGTATGAACTCATTTACTATTACAAAAGGTAGTGAAAGAAAGTTTCTTCTAAACAATATTTGGCATGTTCCTCGTATTGCCAAAAATATGTTAAGTGTTTCACAATTCACTAAAGATAATTCAATTTATTTGGAATTTCATCCGAATTATTACTATATGAAGGACAAGATCCTAAGGTAGCTACTTTTCCAAGGAAAATTTGACAATGGGATGTATGCATTCAACATCGCACTTGATGCACGAGGGGTGGGAGATTCACTCAAACAAGCAAAATTTGTTCAGTGTGTTGCAAGAGCAAATATAAGTACTGTGAAACCTTGCTTTTAATTTCAATTATGGCATAATATATTAAGACATGCCAATGCAATAATAGTCAATTGTGTCTTGAAACAATGTAATAAACCAGCTATATCTGCTAGTTCTATACTTGATGTATGCTCTACGATTAGGGCTCAAGAGAACTTAATATATCATTATTTTATGTATGTTAAGTAATTATATGGATTTCTATTTTCTTGCTTTACTATAATTTTATGCAAATATATCTTTTTGGAATCACATCTATATTTTGTTTTTTATGGGTATTTTTTGTATTTAAAATGATTCAACTTTGTAAGTCTCATTGTACTTGTATCTATATATTGGTTTTCTGTGTACAAAACAGTGTGTTTGTTATTTCACTTAGTGTTTTTTCCTTCTCCTTTGTAAGATTGGTTATTGCAAATTAGTACTTTACACACCCATATAGTTAGGTACACATTGTATGCAAGCATGTTTACACATACCACGAGCTTAGTTTTCATAGTTTCATAGTGTGCATGCTAGGTAGAGTGATAGTCTTAATTAAGGTATGTGGATTTATGAATTGTACTCGATAGTTTTGGAAACAAAAAAATATATAAATTTTTGGCACCTCACCACCATCCTTATCATGGACCTCCCTGCCACCCTTGCCACCACCCTTGGTGAGGTGGTGGGTGAGGTGTCTGAAGAGGTCACCAATGAAGTGGCCGATCGTGAGCTATAAGTACCCCCTCTCTTTAATTATTATTTAATTTGAAACACATGGTAAAACTCTTCAAAAATTTCCATTATTTTGAATTCCATGTTTAGTAATTATATTTGTAATTATGATACATTTGTGTGAGCAAAGAATAATGTGAATTGATATTTTATATGGTGAGTGAATACTTTTATGTGCGGATAGTATTCAAAGGTTGTAATGGATCACATCACATCAAGTGGTGTTGGTTGTAAAGGATAGTCGAGTTCCTGTATTGAACCAAGTCGTTGAAGGAGCAACAAGCATAATAGTACTATTGCATGTCCCTTCCAAATAGAAGCTATAGTTGGATCTAAGCATGTAAATGTACTAGGGGGATACCAATCAAGACATAGGTATGATCCTAATGCTAATACCTATAATCTTAGACAGAGGAATCATCTCAATTTCTCTTGGAGACAGAACAACTCTATATTTTTCCAATTCTCATCTCTATTTTTCCAAAGCTCATGCCCATCGGGCCAAAAAATTCTCCCAACAAGCCAAATCTAAAGGAAAACTTAAATTCCTTTCTTTCAAGTTAGCAGAGACAACCAATCAAGGACTAACCAAAGATTGGAATGTGTAGAAATTTTCATTAAAAAAGTGGAAATATAAGTGGAGTAGTTAAGTGAACACTTGTAGAAGTAAGGTAAGAAGTAACTGCACTACACGATCAAAAGACAAAAAGAACTCAATAACAAAAGGAATATTGAGTTTACAAAAGAATGAAATCTTTCAAACAACATCTCACTAAAAACGATAAAATGAGTCTTAGATTAGAGATAATTCATTATTATTTTTTAATTGCTTTAATTTATTTTCATTTTGTATTTTATTTATTTTGTGTGATTTTTAATTTATGTTTGGTTAATAAATATAGATTTTTATTTATAATAAAAATAAAAATAAAAAAGTGGGGGGAACAACAAAACAAGTGAGAAATGCAATTTAAGGCACCCCGTGACATAAAAATTATTGTACCACATTATGAGGATTTAAATTTTTAGACGGTAGAAATCAGAAGGTTCGTATCACGAATTAAAAACATTGTACGTTGCGGCTGACATTTTTACCTACAAATCCTTTTCGCTATGCTAAAAACACAAATTTTGTTTCATTTTCTCACATTTTCCTTTAAACCTTACATTTTATCTCCCCCTAAACACACATAATCTCTAAACAAACACCACGTTTCTTCAAATTGTTTGCATAAATCATTTTTATAAATGAATTTCCTAACCAATTTTCACCAATGTATCAAGAAATTTTCAAATTATTCAAGTTCTTTCAAGATCTTCATCTTCCAAAAAGGGGTATTCTTTCTGTTATTCAAATCTTCAACAACAAAAAATAAGTCTTCATAATTTCTTGGAATTTAATTGTTTAATTTAATTTTTTTGAAATTTGTGGAGTATTTATATTTATTAAGAGTCCAAAACCTTATTTTGGATAAAGATAGGGTTAGGAATTATTTTGATTATGCCATGTTGTTGAATTTTCTATGATCCCTTGTTTAGATATTGGAATAAAATTTGAAAATGGCACTTCAAAGAGCTAGGAAGGGAAATGAGGTTTCAACTTTTGGAGATTCTAATTATTCAAAAATTTATAGTTTTGATACTAAAGTCCTCTTTGAAAAAGTGACGGAAGTTAATAAAATCTTTATATCAAAAGGAGGGATGGAGTATAATGAAGGACCTGAGAGGATTACTGATGTAATAACAATCCTAGGCTGGAAACTAATTTGTAAAGGGACCAGGGACCATAAGCTGCTATTAAATCTCTAGTTTGGGAATTCTATGTGAATTTTCTTGATGTTATTGATGATAAAGTTTTGGTTAGGAATGTATTAGTTATATGTGAACTAAATGATATAAATTCTCAATATTATTTTATGCAAACTAAAGAAGGTGAGTATGAGTAGTATCTTAGTAATATGGATTATACTATAGTATTATAAACCTTAATTATACAAGTTGTTGAATGGATTATTGCTTGTGGTAAACATAAAGGTTTTGAAGAAAAGTATTTGGACAAAACTTCAAGAATTTAGAAATATTTTGTATGTTCCAGAATGATGTCCACCAAACATTATAGCATTGTTAATAGAGAGAGGAATATTTTTTTGTGTGCAATCACATCTAAGATGACTATGGATGTTGGAGCAATAATTCACCAAAAATTAAACTATCTATAAATAATCATCGTATGGGTTTCTTTTTTCCACAATTAATAACTACTTTATGTAAGAAAGTGAGGGTACCCCGTTTACAAGGTGAGGTTGTTATACAACATGCTGAATTATTAAACATAACTCACTTTGATGAGCATACTTTTGGTATAAACATCGTTTAAACAAAAAAGAGAGCCATTTCTCCATCAAGAATGTCTACAAAAGAAAATTTTCATAAGTTTGATAAAAGAATGAGCTATATGAAATAATACCATCAAGCTTATTATACCCAACAAACAACATTCCTCAATCAACAGTATCATGATCAATTGAAACATAATCGATTAATGTATAAAATGAACCAATTAAAATTAAGTCATCTCGAGGTAGAACACCAGAGTATCCTTGTTATGACTTCAATTTTATACCTCTAGAAAGATCATGACAACAAGAACCTAAAGATCAAGGTCCGGATGACAAGGAGAGGAGCTATAAATGATCCAAAATTTTATTTATTTTTTATGTATTTTTGTTTGGTTTTATTTTTTTTAAACTTTAGTTTATTTTATTTTGGATATTGTATTTGTTTTTGTTTTTATGTTAATTATGTTATTTTATTTCATTTTTTGTGAATATTATTTAGAATTAATTTTATAGTAATTTTTTGAAATTTATTAGAAGTTACATCTGTCTAATATTAATATGTTTGTATTGATGTATGTGTTTGTAATTCCATACCAAATTTTGAACAGGTTCAACAAATGGGTAATTTTTTTCTCTTTTCTCTTTATCTTTAATTTATACATTGAGGGTAATGTAAATTATAGGTTGAGGGGTAGAAAAAGTTACATTTATAAAATTATCTACTAAATTGAAATTTTTATGTTCATATATAACATTTTTATTTGTTTTTGTTTACATTTGTGTGTGTTTTTATTTATTTTTATTCAATTAGGAATTTATTTTGTGTTTATTTTTAAATTTTTCTTACAAAAATTATCATGTCTTCTAAAGCTAATTTAAAAAAATGATTAAATCTTTGCATTGTTAAATTAATTTTAAAAGAATTTCATGGAGTAATATGATAATTAGTTTATTTTTGTCATAATTAGTATTTCATGATAAAAATTTGAAATTACAATAAACCAAAAATTGGTGTTTAGGAATCAAATAGTGGAGACTACCCTTATAAGAATATATTTTGAGCCATCATCTTCCCATTTTGAGTGATAATATTTTTTTACTCTTTAAATACTCATCTCATTATTTCTAACTGTTAGATAATCTCTATAGGTTTTTGCATTGAATGTTAGAATTTATACATCTAATAAAGTGTCGTATATTTATTTTTATTGCTAAATTGAATAAGTTAAGTAGAAATTGAAAGTATACATATTTCTTTTCATTCATGCATGGCTTCTAAAAAGAAACATATATGTGGTTACGTAAATCAATAAAATAAAAAACCACAAATTAGCTACTCACTTTATCATAAGATATATGTACAATTTTTACAAAGGTCCTTTCTCTTAATAAGAAAAGAAAGAATTAATGAACAAAGGTGACAATGCCGATTTTGCAAAAAAAATGGTTTCATATTTGTAAAACTCTTACAAGCGCACGAATTATTTTATATAAAATGACAAGTATACTCTCAAGATTGATTTAAGAAAGGAATATATGTGATTTTTAATTTATTATTCAAAAAATTTAAAATTAAATTAAATCTTAAACATCCTGTCACGATATTTCGATTTTTGTTTCCTAATCTAATGACATAGAAAATAAACATAGATATTATTCAATAAAAAATTATACAATTTTTTATCATTCATAATAGAGGAGTATTTATATATAATAATAATTAAGTTAATTATGCCTACTCATATTAATTAGGTTATTAAAGATATAAATTGATATTTATTGATTTTCTCTTTTTTATATGAATATCACTTTTTGTGAGATTAGATATTCTTTGTTATTTAAACAAATCAATTAACACATATAGGTGAGGTCGATAATTAATTTAGTTAATTAAATTAATTCCTTTTTTACCTTGAGATTGAAAATGAATCATTTAAATGCCACTTTTGACGAGGTTAAAAATTTCAAACTTTATTCAAGGTGTCCAACTTAAACCTAAAAATTTAATTATCCAAGTACTAACTTTCAAGTTTTGAAACTATTACAGAAAATATGTGGTTAATACATTTTCAAATAATAATTCTTATAAAAAAACTTGAAATAGAGCTTCATTTTAACTACGAGGCGATTGTACCAATAAATAAAAGAGCAATACTCTAATTAGACTTAATAATTAAACCTTAAAATATAATTTTTATATTTAAGTTTGTAAAGAAAAATAATATATTTCTCTCTAACATCATTAATATAAAATCTTGAATAAAAACAAAATCAATTTATTTTATAGAAATGTTTTACGTATTTAATATTTTGTAAGCATAGCAACGTTATTATTATATAATATTTACAAATAGCCAACCATGTTTAATTTAATCATAGAAAAATTAAACATAGCACATAAGAATAAAACATAAAAAAATAACTGTAAAAAATTTATTTAAAAATTATATCTCAAAAGAATCCTTACAGAACTTTGATGCTAATTTTGTTGTTGAAAAACCTCTAAGCGGATCTACATTTCCTTTCATTGAATCAAAAATTATAAATATATAAAAGCATAGTTAGTTTTTCTTAAAAAGAGAAGAAATTTAAAAATAAAAAAAATAAAACAATAGAGAGAGAACGAGTTGAGAAAATTGTGTGGTTTTTATAATAGAGGAGATGGTCCTTTTATAGATTAGGAAAAGGAAAAAAAAGATTGAAAAATATTTCAAAAATTGATTTTGGATGTGTTTGGATAGGTTGGCATGCATGTGGGGGTGAGATTTGCAGAAGATAGGTTTTTGGCCCGCGCGTGCGAGGGGGTCAGCGCAAGAATGTGCTGGCATGTATGGAACTCGGTGCGATCATGTACTGGGTGTTTTTTGGCTGCGATGGGCATGTGCTAGGCATGAAATGGTTGCACGCACACATGCGTATGTTGGGTGTGTGCTGGCAACGTACGGGCGTATGATAATCGTGTGTTGGGTGTGCAGTGACTTGCATAATTTGACATAATTTATTAATTCTCAACTTGAATTTTAGTTTAATTTTATTTATTTTTATTGATTTTAGATTTTATTATTATTATTTAAATTTTATTGTAGATTTGAAGATAACGAAGATCTAAAATTTTATAAGCATATTATCTAAGTACTATAAAATTTAAATTAAGATTAATTTAAATTAGAATTAAATTAATATATATATATATATTTAAAAGAAAAAAAAGGGCACACGGGGATAAGGATATATATATCAAAAAGAAACGGTGCAGACGGAAAGTTTAATATATATATAAATAGAAAAAAAAGAGGGGAGCGCCGGGAAGAACAAAATTGAAGGAGAGAGAAATGCGTAGAAAAAAGAAGAAGAGAAAGCAGCGCAGAAACACAGAATAGAAGAAAAATCTGGAACAGATTTAGGCGAAAGTTTATTTTTGTGAGTGAGTTTTCTTCCCATTTCTCTCAAAAAATTAGGGTGAATTTATTTATATTAAATTTAATTTTTAGCATAAATTAATTTATCTTTATTTTAAAAAAAAATATAATAATTTAATTCTAAATTATGTTTGATTTTTTATATTAATTTGAATTATTTTTCTTCATCTTTATCTGATTTATTCTGAATTTTAATACTTCTAATTAACATGCTCCCGTGCATGTGCAGGACTCAGCATGAATAGGCGCGGCTGCGTGCCAGATAGGTATGATATGCACGTGATTAGCTACTTTTATCCATTTTTTCAATTTTTTTTTTATTTTTCTTCATTTGTTTCTCAACATATTTGTGATGTATTATCTATAGTATTTTTTTCTTTGAGTCTTTAAATTACTTTTGAAGCTAAATACCTGGGGGAAAAAATACCATGATTCCAAAAAAATATATATATATAAAAATATGATAAAATCATACAAATAAAAATCTATTTAATCAATTAAAATACATTAAATCATAATAATTTTAGTGATTTTTAAGCACTCATCACAACCCCAACTAGCTTTTTGCTAGTCCATTAGCAAGAGAAGCGGTAAAAACTAAAAATTAAACTATCCTAAATCATTTCCTTGGATTGACATAGTTACATTTACCATATGCAACAAACCGTTAAACCTCTATGTTTCCCTTGTGGACGAGTTTAAGTCTCGTAAGAACTTTTAGTAATAATACCCACAAACATTAACAAAAATTGAAAACAAAATAAAATAAATAAAATAAGAAGTTAACTAAAATTTATAATAAAGAAATGAAATACAAAAATATCTCTTGCTTATAATCTCTTTTAAATTATAATTAAAATATTAAGCATAGATTATTTGAACTTCCTAAACATTCATTTTTTATTAAAATAATTAGTTGAAAATTATTTTCATATTTGATGTAAAAAATGTATCAATTTAATTTTACCAAAACTTAGTATGAGGAATTTGAATTCGCTTCGATTCTATTCCTCACAAGCCAATACTCTAAAAAAATTTGAATCTTGCGGGTTTAAATACTCATACTAATTTATATGCGAAAGAGTTGATGTATAGAAATGAACTAATATGTTCACATATGTATAAAGAATAAAGGCTCAAAGTGTTATTTTAACGTTGATCTCATGAAAAGAATCAAATGTAAGGATCTATAAAACATTATACATTACATTATTGCATCAATCAAATTCATCAAATAAAAATATCAAGTAATATCACTTTTTGAAAATGTAGGAAAATGTAATGACGAATTACTTCCTATATTTTCTTTTGCATTAAACCATTTCTCACAATTGTTTAGGCTTTATGGGTTATAGTATATAGATTATACTATTCATTTTCCTCCCCATCTTTCTCTTTTTTTTCTTATATTCTTTTTTTATAAGAGAATCCATTTTTTTAGAAAGTGGACCCATGTACAGATTGTACATTTTTTATATGGTAAGCTGAGTGGTTAATATTTGGCTTTTCTATTTGTATTTGTATAACTAACCCTAGATATATCTCTTTTTTAATAGAAGTCGTATATGAATAAAGGAATTTACTATCTATTTCTACTTAAATCATTTAATCTAAGCAAATGAAAAATAAATATATAACACTTCATTGAGATATAAAAATCCAGACATTCAATACTAAGTCCTATAGAGATCATCTAATAATGTTGAAAAAATAAGAAAAGTGTTTAGAGTAGAAAAAATAATATTTATCACTCTGAATAAAGGATAAAAGACTCAAAATATTTCTCACAAGGGTAGTCTCCATTATTTGATTCCTAAACACTCATTTTGGGTTTAATATAATTTGCACACCTTATCAAGAAATACTAGTCATGACAAAAACTAACTTATTACCATATACTCCGTGATATGTTTTCAAAAATTAATCTAACAGTACAAAAGACTTAACTATACTTAAATTTGATTTAAATACAATGAAAAAGTTTTGTGAGAAATTTTTTAAAAACTAAACCAAAAATTCGAAAAATTAGTAAACTACACAAAGAAAGTAAAATCAAACACAAATAAAATGAAAATGTGGACATAAAATTTTTTAAAATTGTTAAATTTTTTGAATTAAGCATGTTAACTCTTCACCACCCCCCAACCTAGAACTTACAATGTCATCAATGTAACAGTTGTAAATTAAAGATAAAGAGGAAAGAGAAGAAAAGTTACCTATTTCCTAAGAATGTACAAGTAGTAATGGAAAAATGCAAGTGCATTCATCATGTTCATCATTATAGTTTAAACATACAAATCATTGTGAACTTCTAATATCATAAAATATATTTTAGTTTTAAAAATTTCAAAATTATTCAAATGCAATTAAACTAAAATAAACAAAAGAAATTAAATAAATAAATAAAAGAAAATTAACTAAAATGATGGGTTGCCTCCTATTCAACACTTAGTTTAACGTCTTAGCAAGACGTAACTTAGGAGATTTCATTTTAAGTAAACTTAATGTCCCCTCATCATTGAATCAATCAAACCTACAGGTAGGACAAGCTTGTCTAACTATACTTTTTAAGTCATGCCCTATGGATTTTCAAAAATTTATTTACATAAAACTAGGGACATGATTATGGGTTTTAGATAATCTACTTCTAGGTACAAGTTAAATAACTAAGGCATCAAAACATAGTTGTACTTAGATATAATAAAACAACTACCTCATTTAATCACAGATTGTGATTAAAAACTTTGAAATTTTGGAGATAGCTTTGGAATTGTTTTTATATTTTATTATAATTTTTAAGTTAAATAACATAATTAGTATTAACCAAGAGTACTCCCATGAAAGAATGGTGGGGCAAGGCCTCCTTAAAAACCATCCTCTTAGATAGAGCAATGTTCCCATGAAAGATTAGTGGCACAAAGGTTTTAAAGAGTTAGTCTCCTAGATAGAACTACCTTAGATTTATACTTTTTATGCTATTAAAATCTAAATTAATAAATTAAGTTAAGTGAAAATCTAAGTTAATTAAGTTAATAAATTAAGTTAAGTGAAAGTAAAAATTAATTAAGTTAATAAATTAAGTTTTTTTACATTAAAATTAAAATTAAAAGTGAAATTTAAAAATTAATTAATATTTTTTTGTCTTCTATTTTATTTTTATTTTTTTTATTTTATTTTTATTTTTTTAAATACTTTAACTTTTTTTAAAAAATTATTTTTTATTTGTTTTGAAAAGAAAATAATTAAATAAAATATAGTTTAAATTTTTTTAAACACAAATAAAAAAATCACAATTACTTACAATACAAAATGCTTTCAAAAATTTGATATATAATTTAAAAATGTTATTTATTCTCCAACAACGGCGCCAAAAACTTGATGAACAAAATCAACAATACAAATTTTGCAAATACTTTGGTTTTATATTTGTAAAACTCTTGCAAGTGCATGAATCATTTTATATAAAATGATAAGTATATTCCCAAGATTGATCTAAGGAAGTAATATATGTGGTTTTTAATTTATTATTCAAACTTTTCAAAATGAAATTAAATCCTAAACATCTTGTCACGGTATTTTTATTTTTGTTTCCTAATCTAATGACATAAAAAAAATATAGATATGATTCAATAAAATATTATGTAAATTTTTATTATTCATAATAGTGGAGTATTTATAGATATGATAATTAAGTTAATTGTGCTTGATCATATTAATTAAGTTATTAAAGATATAAATTGATATTTATTGATTCTCTATTTTTTATATGAATACCACCTTTGGTGGGGTTACATATTTTTTGTTAATTAAATAAATCAATTAACACCTATGAGTGAGGTAGATAATTAATTTGATTAATTAAATTAATTTCTTTTTCCAAGAGATTGAAATGAACCATTTAAATGCCACTTTTGGTAGGGTTAGACATTTTAAACTT
Source organism: Hippophae tibetana (assembly GCA_037013495.1). Taxonomy (NCBI): domain Eukaryota; kingdom Viridiplantae; phylum Streptophyta; class Magnoliopsida; order Rosales; family Elaeagnaceae; genus Hippophae; species Hippophae tibetana. The sequence goes on along the minus strand of CM072802.1, from coordinate 41,716,580 downwards.
TATTCAAGATGTCCAAATTAAACCTAAGAATTTAATTATCCAAGTACTAAGTTTTATGTTTTAAAACCATTACTGAAAATATGTTGGCCATTTTCGAATAATAATTTTTATAAAAAAGCTTTTGAAATAGAGATTCACTCTAACTACAGGGCAATTGTACCAACAAATAAAAGAGCACTACTATAAATCAGAACGGATAATGTGATGGCAGATGGGTGTTTACTGATGCTTATTTTCGCAAGTGTACGAATCGTTCAAGTAATAAAGTGTACAAAAAGTACGGATATCGAACCCACAAGGAATGGCGTTACTAAGTACCGAAATTGACTAACCCTAATTTTATTTGAAAACCAAATTGTTGAAATTGTTTTAAAAGCAAATTGACATAAAACTAAACGCAAATAACAAAATTTAATGTTGTTCACAAATGATTAAAAACGCTAAGGCATTTGATTTCGCTAAATCAATTCAATCCGATTTCAAGTCATGTTATATGAGATTCAAAGCTAAAAGTGATGGTTGAAAAACCCAAACTTATCTAATACTCTTTCTCAAGTTATATTAGAATTACTTATCTATGAAAACCAACTATATTTCTATGAAGATTTAATCACAAATAAGCACATTACGATTTATGGAATTTCAAGAATAACCACATACATCATGCATTAGGTGTCAAACTCGCATTCAACATACGGTATTTATCACAAGAAGCATTCATTACACATCTCCTCTCGGTCTCAATATAATGCAACAAATCATCTAAATCTTGATCAGAAATTTAAAAGCATTAAGCATGGAAATAAATACTCAACTTGAAAACAATGAATTCATATAACAATAACAAAAGAAATCAGATTTCCTTGATTTAACTACATCATAGCCTTAGCAAAAACGAATTAGTTCATAACGAAATTAAGAACAAACATATTCTCAATTGAATCCATGAACAAACAATCTGAATAAAATGCAGAAAACAAAAGCTAAGGAGAAGAGATGAAGAACTCTTGAAGATGAAGACTTGGTAGCAACAATGGTGATGATCCTTCAAGCTTCTCCAACCTTTCTCTCCAAAATTTCCTTTTCTCCTCCAAAAATAACTTAGATCTGCCCTCTCTGCCGTCCCCCTCTTTTCCATCATAATGTATATATAGATCTAGGGTTTGGGGGGCAATTTTGGAACAAAACAACATAAAAAATGTATTTTTGGACGAAACTCGCCGGCGGCGACATTATTCTCGCCGCGGCGAGATTTTTGGAAATTTAAATATTTAGGTTTTTGATTTTCGCCGGCGGCCAAAATAATGTGGCCGGCGGCTAGACACTTTGGCCGGCGGCCAACATAATTTGGCCGGCGGCGAGATACTTTGGCCGGCGGCGAGAATTATTTGGCCGGCGGCGAGATTAGTTAACCAAAATTTGTGCTCTCGGGAAGATTTTCGCCAAGATTTTAGCCGGCGGCGAGATTCTTTGGCCGGCGGCGAGCTACTTTGGCCGGCGGCGAGAATACTTTGGCCGGCGGCGAGATTCACTTGGCCATAATCCGTGCTCCCTGCATGATTTTCAACATTTTTTTCCATAAGGTTTTCGCCGGCGGCGAGAATACTCTCGCCGGCGGCGAAATTCCAAATTTTGAAATTTTTGTTTTCTTTTTATTTTCATTCAATCCCGATCATTGTACTTTGTCCCTAACTTCTCCAAAATCATGATTTTACCTGAAATTGCACTTTAAACACGAAATACCCGTGAAATGACATTTGTGGATTAAATAATCAAATAAACACAATTTTCACACAAATATCAACATTTAAATCATAACAAAAATGAAATAATTTAGCTCTTATCAACAACCCCCAACCAGCTTCTTGCTAGTCTCTAGCAAGAAAAGCGATCTATGAATAATTTAAGAGGAGACATTAAAAAAAATAATTCAAAGGAAATTTATTCTATTTACAACATTTCATTAAGCATATGCAATAAGCCTTTAAACCCCTAGGTGGCCCTAGTAGGACGAGTTGTAGTCTCGTGAGGGCTTCCAGTGACGATACCCACAAACATCATACCTATAACTATACTAACTTAAAACAATAAAATCACATAACAAATAATTTGCACAAATGTCTCAAAAATTGTAAATAACACCCAACATATAGAATAATTAAATGTCACCTAAGCTTTAAGAAATCTCAAATGCAAATTTCACTTTTGTTTTTGACTCTTAAACATCCATCAAACCACAAACCAATAGCCATAATGCCCGGATAATATTATGCATAACATCCACAAACAAAAAGGTGAAATCTCAAACTCCATAGGCTCACTTTTCAAACCTCTCTCCACTAATGAAGGAAAAATACACCACTTCGGATCAATAGGACTTTATTAGGCTTGTAATGTTAGGCTTAGGTATTTGGTTAAGAAAGAACGGGAAGTGTCAAAATACAAATAATAGCACTTATTAGATTAAACACAACCAATTAAGTAAAAGAGTAACACCATTTAACCCAAATTGTTTCTTCCGATCATAACCCATTTTTCCAAAGATAAACCAACTTTTTCCTCAAATTTTTTTTTTCACCTCAGTATATCAATCACTAACACTCTTTTATTTACTAGAGTGTGAAGGCCCTTTTTTTTTCTCTCTCTTTTTTTTTTTTTTTTTACTCAATTGCTCTTGAAAAGCCAACAACTTTCTTCCAATATATGTGAATTTCTTTTCTTTTCTTTTTTTTTTTTGTTTTTTTTTGTTTTTTTTTGTTTTTTTTTTGTTTTTTTGTTTTTTTTTTTGCATCCTTACTCCAATTTCTCTTGAAAAGACATAACCCCCAACCGATTTCTCCCAATATGTGTGGAAGATTTCTCATATTCCTCTTGAAAAGTTTGTGTTCAAAATTAAGTGCTCTTAACAAATAAGGTAGGAATTATATATATATATTTTTGGCTCAATAGAAGGTAGGTTATATAAGGCAAAAAGAAAGAAAAGTAAGGCTAACAATATATTTAAATAGGCTCAAAGAGGTAACTAGTGATATAAGGATAACAAGGTAGGCTTAAAATGGCACAATCGATCCAAAAATGGCCTACATCATATCCTAAACAGTGCAATTCCAAATTATTTCGCCTCAAGAGGTTTTCAAATGAGTTCTAGAGTTTGTTGAGATCACAAAAATATTCATGAAAAATTCGCACATAAGACTTCTCTAAGCATTTAGACTAATCAACCAAATCATACCACATACCAAAAGAGTCGCCAACTAGGTAAAATCAACATTTGAAATTCTCTTTAAACCGAAGCAAAATTTAATGTCTTCTAACAGCTACTTGTTATCACAATCACATTATTATCATCAACGTGCAAATTAAAATAAGTAAAATGCAAATAAAATAAAATAAAAATAAAAATAGAAATAAGACAATAAACAAATAAAAGAGATTAAATCAAAATGTAGAAAAATAAATGGAAAATCAAAATTAAACACAAACAAAAACACAAACAAAACTAATAAAAATGAAGGGAAGAAAAGATTTACCGTTTACTGCACCCCCAACCAAAACCTTACATTGTCCTCAATGTAAGAAAGGGAAGAGAGATCTCCTTTCCGCCAGCGGTGAAACTGCCCTCGCCGGTGGTGAACGTAAGAATTTTTTTTTTTTTTCTTAGATGGGATGGCATTGGCTTTAACTCAATCTTGTTGGCTCCATTCTTTACCACTGAGGTTGGAGTTTCATTTGTTCCCAACTCCTTAAATGTTTCATCACTGCATAAATGTTCATTAGGTGCTGCTAGTAATTCAGAACATTGTCTCGTCCCCTCATCTTCCTTCTCAATTGTTGCAGATTTCACAAGGCAAGCTTCTAGTGGTAGCAATGAAGTTCTCTCCTCAAAAGTTTCCGAGATTAACCCGTTAAGAGTGTTAATTTGAAAACAAGAATGTACATCACTTGGAAATTTTGTTTCTTCAAAAACATCAAAAGTTACTTGTTCATCTTGCACCCGTAGAATGAGCTTTCCTTGCTGAACATCAATCAATGTTCTTCCAGTTGCAAGGAACGGTCTCCCCAATATCAACGGTATCTCTCTATCTTCCTCCATGTCAAGCACCACGAAATCTACAGGGAAAATAAACTTGCCGACTTTAATTAAAACATCCTCAATTACCCCTAGAGGATATTTCACCGATCGATCCGCTAATTGTAAAGATATTGAAGTGGGCTTCACTTCTCCCAGGCCTAGTTTCCTGAAAACAGAAAGTGGCATCAAATTAATGCTTGCTCCTAAATCACATAGGACTTTATCAAAATTGCAACTTCCTATAGTACAAGGTATAGTAAAACTCCCTGGGTCTTTCAATTTCTGTGGCAGTTTTCTTTGAAGAACTGCACTGCATTCCTCATTTAGCATGACAGTTTCATTATCTCCTAGCCTCCTCTTCTTTGATAGGATTTCCTTCATGAATTTTGCATATTTGGGCATTTGTTCCAACATCTCTGCAAAAGGAATGTTAATATGCAATTTCTTAAAAATATCCAGAAATTTATCAAATTGATTATCAAGCTTTTTCTTATTCAATCTTTGAGGATATGGGATAGGAGGCTCATATTTTGCATATGGGGAAGGTTGAATATCTTGGGATCTTGATGGCTTTTCTTTAGATTCTTCCATCTTTTTCTCCGATTTCTTCTGATTCTCAAGTTCTTTTCCACTTCTCAATGTGATAGCCTTTACATGCTCTGTGGGATTTATGGTGTCACTAGGCAGCGATCCTTGCGACCTTTCTGCAATCTGCTTTGAAAGCTGCCCTAGTTGGTTTTGGATGTCCCTGTTGATTGCCTCTTGATTTCTGAAATTTGCTCTTGTTTCCTCAATGAACTTTCCTAAAATTTCTTCCAAATTTGTTTGTTTCTTCTCTTGGGGTTGGTACGAAGATGATGACGGTTTGAATCCCCCTTGATTATTTCCCCATGACAAATTTGGATGATTTCTCCAACCTAGATTATAGGTGTTCGAGTATGGGTTATGTTGAGGTTTTTGGAAATTTGAAACATAATTTGCTTGCTCAGCATTTGGTGAAGCAAATGGATTTCCAACTTGGCACTCGATGCTAGCATGATTTCCACCACATAAATCACATTGTGCAGTTGGTTTGGATTCGAATTTGGAAGACAAAGAATCCATCTTTCTTGAAAGAACAACAACTTGAGCCGACAAAGCATTCACTGAATCAATTTCATGCACTACTGTTGGTCTTTTTGCAATTACCCGCTCTGAATGCCACTGATTGTTGTTTTCTGCCATAATCTCTAACAACTCATGAGCATCCTCCGGTGTTTTTCCATTTAAAGACCCTCCAGCTGCAGCATCAATCATTGCCCGATAGTTTGAAACCAATCCATTATAAAATGTAGACACTTGCAACCAAATCGGTATACCATGATGTGGGCACTTCCTCAACATTTCTTTGAATCTTTCCCAAGCTTCATACAATGATTCTTGGTCATACTGTGTAAAAGATGTGATTTCATTCCTCAATTTTGCCGTCTTAGCAGGAGGAAAGAACTTAGACAAGAATTTCTGAACCAACTCATTCCATGTTGTAATTGATCCAGGTGGTAATGAGTTTAGCCACTCCTTGGCTTTATCCCTAAGTGAAAAAGGAAAAACCCTCAATCTTATAGCATCTTCAGACACACCATTTATTTTGTAAAGATCACACACCTCCAGAAAGTAAGCAATATGTGCATTTGGATCATCCTTTGATATTCCCCCAAACTGATTTGTTTGAACCATTTGGATAAAGGATGGTTTTATCTCAAAGTTATTGGCTTGAATAGTTGGCCTCCTTATACCCGAAGTAGTCCCAGCAACATTAGGCGCAGCATAATCCCTCAAAGCTCTACGATTTCCACCTCCTTCAACAAATGGTGGATCCATGGCTGATTGTCTATTAGGAGCTGAAGTTGAACGCCTTCTCTCTCGGTTTAGACACCTATATGTTCTATCAATCTCCGGATCAAATGGTAGAAGGTTAAGGCTTCTTGTACGTCTCATACAAAAATCCTACAACCAGAAAATCAATTAACACAAAAACAACACAAAGTTAAATTTTTTTTTTTTTATGATAAATAATATAAAACAGCAAAATAAACAAAATTAAAAATGAAAGAAAGATAAAGAAAATTAACTTCAAATTAAAACTAAGATTAGGTAGTATCGATATTAATAAAATCAAACCATTCCCCGGCAACGGCGCCAAAAACTTGATGCTTATTTTCGCAAGTGTATGAATCGTTCAAGTAATAAAGTGTACAAAAAGTACGGATATCGAACCCACAAGGAATGGCGTTACTAAGTACCGAAATTGACTAACCCTAATTTTATTTGAAAACCGAATTGTTGAAATTGTTTTAAAAGCAAATTGACATAAAACTAAACGCAAATAACAAAATTTAATGTTGTTCACAAATGATTAAAAACGCTAAGGCATTTGATTTCGCTAAATCAATTCAATCCGATTTCAAGTCATGTTATATGAGATTCAAAGCTAAAAGTGATGGTTGAAAAACCCAAACTTATCTAATACTCTTTCTCAAGTTATATTAGAATTACTTATCTATGAAAACCAACTATATTTCTATGAAGATTTAATCACAAATAAGCACATTACGATTTATGGAATTTCAAGAATAACCACATACATCATGCATTAGGTGTCAAACTCGCATTCAACATACGGTATTTATCACAAGAAGCATTCATTACACATCTCCTCTCGGTCTCAATATAATGCAACAAATCATCTAAATCTTGATCAGAAATTTAAAAGCATTAAGCATGGAAATAAATACTCAACTTGAAAACAATGAATTCATATAACAATAACAAAAGAAATCAGATTTCCTTGATTTAACTACATCATAGCCTTAGCAAAAACGAATTAGTTCATAACGAAATTAAGAACAAACATATTCTCAATTGAATCCATGAACAAACAATCTGAATAAAATGCAGAAAACAAAAGCTAAGGAGAAGAGATGAAGAACTCTTGAAGATGAAGACTTGGTAGCAACAATGGTGATGATCCTTCAAGCTTCTCCAACCTTTCTCTCCAAAATTTCCTTTTCTCCTCCAAAAATAACTTAGATCTGCCCTCTCTGCCGTCCCCCTCTTTTCCATCATAATGTATATATAGATCTAGGGTTTGGGGGGCAATTTTGGAACAAAACAACATAAAAAATGTATTTTTGGACGAAACTCGCCGGCGGCGACATTATTCTCGCCGCGGCGAGATTTCTGGAAATTTAAATATTTAGGTTTTTGATTTTCGCCGGCGGCCAAAATAATGTGGCCGGCGGCTAGACACTTTGGCCGGCGGCCAACATAATTTGGCCGGCGGCGAGATACTTTGGCCGGCGGCGAGAATTATTTGGCCGGCGGCGAGATTAGTTAACCAAAATTTGTGCTCTCGGGAAGATTTTCGCCAAGATTTTAGCCGGCGGCGAGATTCTTTGGCCGGCGGCGAGCTACTTTGGCCGGCGGCGAGAATACTTTGGCCGGCGGCGAGATTCACTTGGCCATAATCCGTGCTCCCTGCATTTTTTTCCATAAGGTTTTCGCCGGCGGCGAGAATACTCTCGCCGGCGGCGAAATTCCAAATTTTGAAATTTTTGTTTTCTTTTTATTTTCATTCAATCCCGATCATTGTACTTTGTCCCTAACTTCTCCAAAATCATGATTTTACCTGAAATTGCACTTTAAACACGAAATACCCGTGAAATGACATTTGTGGATTAAATAATCAAATAAACACAATTTTCACACAAATATCAACATTTAAATCATAACAAAAATGCAATAATTTAGCTCTTATCATTTACCGCACGCGGGAATGTGATGGCATTTGTGGAACACGGCACGAGTGTGTGCTGGGCATATGCTAGCTGCGCGCACATTGGCATGTGCTTGTCATGTGATGGGTATATGTAGGGCGTGTTTGGGTCATATGCGCTCATGTTCATGGGACTTAGCATGAATGGGCATGGTTACACACGTGACAGGCATGGTGCACCTGTGATTGTGCACTTTTCTCCATTTTTCTGTTTTTTTAAATTTTCCTTATTTGTTTCTCAACATATTTGTGATGTATTTCCTCCAATATGTTTTTTCTCTTTGAGTCTTTAAATTATTTTTGAAGTGAAATTCCTGAAAAAAATAATAAAAATACCTATGATTCTGAAAAGATAAATTTATATAAAAATATGATAAAATCATACAAATATAAATCTATTTAAATAATTATAGTACATTAAATCATGTTAATTTTAGTGCTTCTTAAAGCACTCATCAATAATCTCTCTTAAAAGGAGATAATAAATAAAGAGAGAGAAAAAATGAATAGTATAAACTACATACTATAACGAATTATCCTTCAAAGTTGTAAGAATTAGCTAAATACAAAAGAAAAAATGAAGGAAATAATTCCATTAGAAGTTATTTTCATTTTCTTCATCTCTTAAAAGGCATTACTTGAGATTTTTATTTGATGAATTTGATTGATGTATGAAAATAATATGTGATTTCTTTATAAATTCTTTCATTTGATTCATTTCGTGAGATCAATATGATGATCACTTTGAGTTTATTTCTATACATAAACTCTTTCACATATACCTTTGAATGAGTGCGTGAATCAATAGGATCAATGTTATTAAGAGTATACCTTGTGAGGATAGAGTCAAAGTGAATTAGAATTATTTAGATTGAAATTGGGTAAATTTTATGTTGATACATTTTTGATTTGAATGTAAAAGTGATTTTCAAACTAATTATTATAATAAATCATGAATGTTTAGAATATTGACATGAATTATGGTATAAATTTTAATTTTAGACTTAAAAAAATTAAAGCATTAGATGTTTTTTTTTCTTATTCTTTTATCTTTTTATTTGTTTTAAATTTTCATTTTTTTATGTATTATTTGTTTGTTTTTATTTGTTTTTTATTTTTGTTTTACATTTGATGTTTATGAGTAACATTTTTAAAAACTCTCACCATACTTAAACTCATCCACTTAGGCAACCAAGGGGTTTAAAAGCTTGTTGTTTATGCTAAGTACATCTTGGTCAATCTAAGGAAATGATTTAGGATAGTTTAGTTTCTAGGTTTTGTTTTTAGTTTTTTCCCTATCTTGCTTAGAGACTTGCAAAAAGTTGGTTGGGGGTTGTGATAAGTGTTCAAAAGAACTTATATATCATGATTTTATACATGTCAAGTGATTATATATATTTTTATTTTCTTGTTTTACTATCATTTTACTCAAATCTATCTTTATAAATAAAGTGTATATTTTCTTATTTTTATTTTTTTTAATTTAAAATGATTCAAATTGAAGAATTATACTTAAAAGCACCAATTATATTTTAGAAGGTAAAAAGAACATTTGTAAAGCATTACATATATTTTAAAATTGAAAAAAGAAAATACAAGAAATATTACGGTTCCAAGTAATGCAAATTGGAATGTGTTGTGACATGAATATATGGTGAGCTGTAGCACGATGCAAAAGAAAATAGTCAAATATGTACTATGATGACTCTATGAAAGTAGAGTCATTAGCTCACTTTTTTTACTTAATATTTACTTAGGTTACTCAATAAATAGTATTTTTAAAGCTAAAAATATTTAAATATAAACCTTTTAGTGAAAAGAAGTGAAAATATAATTTTTGGAATTTTTGGATTTTTTATGAATTTTTAATGCAAGCATAGAAGCTAATTCGGCAAGACACGTAGATGCCACACAAGCAGGGACAATGAATCATAGATCACTGCGTGTTAAAAGGACGAACTGCATTCCATGTATCAGCACGCCATTCAATTTGACTTTGGAACGTGGTCAAACATCACTAACATGTGTTGCCATGCTATTTCTCCCCACGTTCTACCCGTGTACCATGCCATCCATGACCACAAATCATGCTATGTTGTATAGCACTGACTCAGCATGCATTGACTTAGAACAGTCTCCCCTACAACGCGTCATGCTCTGATTCGCCTAATGAATTCTATGTGCCACGTGTCATGTTATGATTGGCTAGTGCTATTGATTTTTCTTGTTTTGATCTTAGCCCTTGATTTGAAGCTGATTTGACGGTTCAGATTGAACCTAAGCTATATTTAAAACCTTAAGATATTTGCATACCTATAAGAAAGAATCAATAATCTTAATTCATATCTTTAATAAGCTACTTAATATTGAACAACCATGATTAACCGATTAATATATCTCATAAATTTTCCATTACATAATAAATGTTTAATTGCTTAAAATTTCATCAAATCTATCTTTATTTTTATGTTAGTAGCTTAGATACTTAACTAAAACAACCATGATAGGATTTGTTTGGGTTGTTAATTTTTTTTTCAAGAATTTTTTGAATAATTTAAAAATCTTATGATTCCTCTTTAGAATGACCATGAAAGTATAATTATCATTTTCTATAAGTGAGTTGTGCACTTGAAGCTATTTTATAAATCATGTAAAATTTGTAAGTAATAATTTTTGTGCATCATTGAGCCTGTCAAATGAGCAAGAACCATCGATTACCTTTCACAAATGCTATGAATAAAAGTTCTATATTTCTTGAAGTGATCCACTCTGATGTATGAGGTCTCTCCCCTATAAAATCTTCAAATGGCTTTCAATGGTATATGTTGTTCACTGATGAATATTCTAGGTATTCCTAGATTTATATCTTCAAAGAAAAGGCTAATGTGAAACAAACTTTTTTTTGGTTCAAAAAGAAAGTAGAATCATAGTTTGATAAGAAAATAAAGTTATTGTAGTTAGATGTTGGTGAGGAGTTTGATGCTCTAAATGAATTCCTAGCTTCTCAAGGTAGTGAAAGATCAATATATTTCTCATACATTTCCCAACAGAATGGACTTGCAATAAGAAAACACAAGCAACTCACTAAAATGGGTTTGGCTATGCTAGATCAAAGTCCTATGCCTCTATGTTTTTGGGAGGAACCCTTCCATGCAGTTGTTCATACCATGAACAGACTACTAACACCAATTCTCAATCTAAGGTATCCATTTGAGTTATTATTTAGCACCAAGCCTATCTACTAAATGCTAAAAAGATTTGAATATCAATGTTTTCCATATTTTCTTACTTAAAATAGCCATAACTTTGACTTTAAAACTCAACCCAACACATTTATTATCTATAGCCATGTCCACAAAAGTGTCTAACCCGCACTAGAAAAGTAATCATTTCCAAGCATGTCATTTTTATTTAGAACTATTTTCCACATGCAAATCACAATGATAATTAATCCATCAACATATACTTCTTTATCTTACAAAATGGCACTACTTTCGTAACAAAGGAACCTACTCAGTTACAACCTATGACAAATGAACCATCCCATTTTGTCAATATTGACTTTGCCACTAGTAATTATATAACTCTTGGAGATGAAGAAAATGCTCAATATAGCTCAACGCATCCCAATGTTATACATGATGAATACAATACTAACCCATATGAGGAAAATATGCAATCAGCAGCCATAACAAAACCACTGAATTCTCACAAAATAATCACTCAATCAATGACAAGATTAAGAAACCTAAAGGCATTTGTTGCAACTTATTAGTTGAAGGTTCCTAGAACAATAAGAGAAGTACTTAGGGATAAGGGATGGTACCAAGCTATTAAATGTGAGTATAAAGCACTTGTGAGAAACAATACTTGGTGCCTAGTACCTATTCCTCTTGGAAGAAAAATAATTGACAACAAGTGGCATTTTTGAGTGAAGGAGTTGGAGGACGGATAGCTTGATGAACTTAAGCCAAGGATTGTAGCCAAAGGTTTCCTACAAGTAGCTAGTTTTAACCATGTGGAAACATTCAACCTCATAGTTAAATTTGGGATAGTGAGAATTATTCTTACGATTGCCTTGTCATGTAAATGGACCTTAAGGAAAATTGATGTAACAATGCATTCCTTAGTGGGACAAATACTCAAGAGTTGTACATGTGTCGAGTTCCTATTTTTGTTGACAAAGAACACCTTAAATATGTGTGCAAGCTATAAAAATATTTGTATGGATCAAAACAAGCACTGCATTCTTGGTTTAACAAACTCATTGGAACCTTAACTCAGCTTGGATTTATCAAATTTGAGGTTGATGATTCTCCTTCATTATTGTGCAAAAATCCTATAGAATATACACATTATTGTACGTGGATAACATCACTATTATGGGATCCAAAAATACGAAAATGCAAAAGTTCATAAATATGCTAAATGATGCCTTTTCATTAAAAGACATAGGTGGCCTATACTTTTTCTTTGGAATTGAAATGAAGATTCTCACAAATGGTGATGTACTTCTAAAGCTATCCAATACATAAAAATTCTTATATATTACCAAAGCCTATCTCAATGATGCAAAACTGGTAAATTCATCAATGGTGTCTTCCCTAAAACTATCCAATACAATTGATGTTCCGGTAAATGATGTTGCATTATATAGAAGCATAGTTGGTGCACTCTAGTATGACACTTTCATTAGACCAGATATCATCTTTGCTGTGAATAAAGCCAACCAATTCATGGCTAACCCTCTTGACAATCACTGGACTATTACCAAATGCATCTTAAGATACTTGGCTAAGAGTTTAAACCTTTGCATTCCATTATCTATCAATGGATTTGCTGATGTTGATTGGGCTGGATATTTGGACATTAAAAGATCAACCTTAGGCATATGTGTCTTCCTAGGAGCCAATTTGGTAGTATAGTCAGCTAGGAAACAGTCCATTGTGGCCAGATCAAGGGTAGAGGCTGAATATAGAACCCTACCATAAGCTGCTACTGAAGTATCAAGGATTTAGCCCATACTAATTGAATTACAAATCATTACGAATGCCAAATTAGTCTTTGGTGTGACAATACTAGTTCCATTGCATTGTCTTAAAATCCTATGCTACACTCACAAAAAAAAACATATAGAACTTGATTATCATTATGTTCAAGAAAAGGTGTTGATTAATCAATTGGTAGTTAAATTTGTACAAGCCTAATCCCAAGGCCCAGTTTGTTCAGTTAAGGAGAAAACTTACTCTCACTTGCATGACCCTAAGTTTCTGTAGGAGTGTTGAGCCAATTTAAGATTATGAGATCTATGATGATTGTGAGAAAATGGTGTGAGCACATAATAGTGAGTAAACCAATACAATTGAGTGAATATTTGTACCTCTTATGAGGAAATACAATTGAGTGCAATAAGACATATGTAATGGTAGTGTGTATCATATGTAAACAAGGTGCAATATAAACTAGCCACTACAAGTTGTAAGAGATGAGTACCCAAAAGTTCGTTACACATCAAAAACTAGTTTGTTAAAACATACTATTAGTTACACGCCAAAAGCTAGCTTGCCAAGCTGTGAGTGGTTCCTATTTACAAATAGCTACCATACACCTCAAATTAGTTTCATTTTTCCTTTTCACCATTTTTGTATGCAGCAAGATTCAATTTATAGAAGTTTAATAAGAAAATATATTCTTGAAATAAAGATTGCAAGATGAATGCTCAGTTCATAGTTGTCTTCAAATATCATTCATCAACAACATCATTATTACCATCTTTTTTTCCTTTTTTTTCTTTTATGCAATTAAACTAGACTCAGTTTCTTTGGATCAAGAAACCCATATATCTCTTTTTTTAGATGTCATGCATGAATAAAATAGGCATACACTGTCAATTTATACTTCAATCATTCAATCTAAGCAATAAAAAGAAGTACACACTTCATCAGATGTTTAAAAATCCAAACATTCAATGAAAAACCTATAGAGATTATCTAAAAATTTGAAAAAATAAGAAAAGTGTTTAAAAGAATAGAAGAAAATTCATCACTCGGAATAAATGATATTGGCTCAAAATTATCTCACAAGGTAGTCTCTACTATTTGATTTCTAAACACCAATTTTGGGTTTATCTAAATCTTAATATCTAAGCATAAAACACAAATATGAATAAAACTAATTCTTACAATAGTCCATGATATGTTTAAGACATCAAACAAATAATGCAAATAATCAATTATTCACTTTAAATTAAATAAAAAGCATGATAACTTTGTATAAGAATTTTTTTAAAATATGGCGTCATATTTGCACCCCAAACCTAAACTAAAAATTCTCTGCAAGATTTTTAATTATGCATATATTCAGAAAAACAATGAAAGGGCCAAAAGGAAAAGAATATTACTTAATGCGGGGGTTGCCTCCCAACAAGAGCTTAGTTTAACATTTTAGCTAGATGCTACTAATGGTGAAGGCTCTTATCTTATAAAAATCTTTGAAATAGAGCCCATACTAGCTATACGTTTGATATAGACTAAAAGATCTAAGAATGTAACTCTAAATTAGATTCACATAATTTAAATCCAAAATCTAACTCTCTTGTATATTATGAAAAAAACTTTGTCAATATATTTTTCATTTACAAACATTGGTTTAATCTTGATGATGAAATAAAACTTAATTCATTTTATAAAAATATTTAATCTACTTTAATATTTTACAAGCATAACAACATTAATAATATTCTATACTATTTATAGCCAAACATGCATCTTTTAGTAAATGATCAATAAATTATACATATAACATGTAAAAACAACACTTAGAAATATTGTGAAAAGAATAAATTCTAGATATATCTAAACAAAATCCTTAAAATTGGCTTTGAAAAACCTCCAAAGAGAATTGCAGCATTATTTATTGAATTGGAACTAAAGCTATTGCATTAACTAAATTTATTCAACTCTCAAATGAAAGAAGAATTATCGACTAAGAAAATAAATGAAAAGACTAAAGAAAAGAAATTTAAAAACCTCTAGAGAGAATTGTCGCTTCGCTTTTGATTGGGTCTAACAATTTAAACTTCATTGAAGGTATCAAAAGTGGATTTGAAAATTTAAATATCTAGACACTAACTTTCATATTTTAAAATTACTACAAAAAGTATGTCGTCAATACATTTTCAAATAATAATTCTTATAAAAATATTTGAAATAGAACATGACTCTAAATCATATCCAGATAATTACATCTAAAATTTAAGAGTATTACTCTAAATTAGATTCAGATAATCAAATCTTAAATATAACTTTCATATTAAGTTTACTACAAAAATTTATTACTATATTTTTTGTAATAAACTTTGTAGAATTCTTGAATAGAAAAATAATACTTAATTCATTTTATAAAAATATTTATCTACTTTAATATTTCACAAGTATAACAACATTACTAATATCCTATAGTATTTTTAGCCTAACATGCTTAATTTAATAAATGTTTTGAAAATTAAACATAGCATTCAGAATAACACATAAAATTAATCTAGAAATAAAAGAATACATTTAAAATTTATACCTGAAATGTATCCTTTCAAATTTAGAATTTTAGTACTAAAATTTTCCAATAATGCTTATTGAATTGAAAAAAAAACTATTGCATAATCTAATTTTGTTCAACTTTTAAAATTGAGAGAAGAACTTTGAAACTAAGAAAGCATAGATGAGAAAGAACATATGTTGTCGAAGCTGTGGGATGAGAAAACTGATGTAGGGGTTTATATAGGTTTGGAAAATGTAGCAAAATGAAAGAATAGTAGATGAAAGAGTTGTGCACCATGACATGCAATTTTCCAATGCCACTATATGCAATGATTTCATACGCATTGTCATCTTAACCTGAACAACTTGTATCACATCATACATTTTTCCACTACCTCGACTTATATCGAACTGCATGTTTTCCATTTTCTTTTGTTTTATCTCCCTACAAGCTTGGTTGGAACATATGTAAGGCTTACATAAGTATTTTCTTTTGTTCTTCTTTGATGACAATAAGTGTTTCTAGTACAATTCTTCAAATTGAATCATTTTGAGACCAAAAATACCTAAAAAACAACTAAATATATTTGTGATTTTGAAAACATTGATTTGTTTAAATAATAATAGACTTATGCAAATACATATCTATTTATTTACTAAAGTGCATGTAAATCAAGTTATTCTTATTGCTTTTCAAGCACTCATTAGATGTCAAAGGCATCTCATCTTGTTTTTCTATGTTAGCAATTCTTTTACATCTATCACATCACATGCAAAAATTACAAACATCTTTAAATAAAGTTAACCAGTAAAAACAAGATTGCAATACCTTCAAGACTGTCTTCTTACCGCCAAAATGGCTCCAATAATGATGTTCATGAAAAAAGTTTAGAATTCTCACATAATCCTCCTCATGCACACCTCTAGATGACTTGATCTTGGCAAAGCTTGAACAAATAGATATCACCCCAAAAATAGTGCTTGCAATCACGAAAAAAGTCATTTATTTTCCTTAGAAGGAATGTTAGGCCTCAAAATACTACTAGTAAGACAATTGAAAATGTTAGCATACCATGGATTTGGACCTATGTAAATAGTTATTCACTAGGAAAATTTTCAACAATATCCATTTCTTTCTCACTCTTAGTAGTGTCAAATTTAGAAATTAACCTAGATGGATGATCAGCTACTATAATTTTAGTTTTTTTCTTATCTCCATTCTCTAAGTCAAATTCTTAGGAAAGTAAAACCCACCTAATAATTCTTTATTTAGCATTCAATTTACTCAATAAATATCTCAAAGTAGCATGATGAGACATCCTTGGCTACACAGATTACACAAACAATCACTTATTTTAGGAATATTTTTTAATAAATCTCCAACAAAAACCTACATGTCCTAAGAAACTCATAATTTCATTCACATTAGTAAGGGGTGGTAATTTAGCAATTAAATCGATTTTTTCCTTATCCACTTCTATACCTTTATTTGAAACAATATTTCCAAAAATAATACATTTTTTTAACCATAAAGTGACTTTTCTAACTTAGATTTAAGTTGCATTCAATGCATCTTTCTCGAACTAAAGACGGTTTATTTAAAGATTCATCAAAAGAGATTCCATAGATAGAAAACTTATTCATGAATATCTCAATGAATTTCTCCATCAAATCTAAAAATATAGACATCATACATCTTTGAAATGTGACAAGTAGTGCATAGATCGAATGGCATCCTCCTAAAAGTAAATGTTCCAAAAGGATAAGTGAATATGGTATTTTTTTGATACCTCGTAATATCCTAAAAAACTATAAAGAAAAAACAAAATGCATGCCCAGCTTCTTTTACTAACATTTGATCAATAAAAGGAAGGGGAAAGTGATCTTTCTTGGTGTACATGTTTAGTTTCCTAAAGTCGTTACACATTATCCATTTTATGATGACTCTAGTAGGCACGAACTCATTCCTATCATTTCTTACCACGGTGATGCCTGATTGTTTGGATACCATATGTACCAAACTAACTCACTTACTATCAAAAATAGCATAAATAACTCCTCACATGTTTGGTATTGCCCTCTAAATTTACCTTATGCGTATGCATTAGCTAGAATAATACCTCTAATGTCTCCAATACTCCATCCTATATCTTTCTTGAATTTCTCAAGCATCTTAAAAAGTTATTTTTCTTAGGTCTTGGTCAAAGTGGATGAAATAATAGCTGGACAGGTATCCCTTTTTTCCAAAAGCACATATTTTTAGGTGCTTAGATAATTATTTCAGCTCCAACTTAGGTTGGTCATTTTCTTCCTCAAATGTGGTGTTACTTAGATATAAGGATATGCTAGGCTTTTCTAATTGTTCAGTACTATCTAAAAATTCATGTTACCCCTTAGTCTCCTCATCTAAGTCTTAATTTATCCTATCAATAGTGAATATTCCCAAATGTAGGAACAATTACATGAAGGAAAATTGTTCTTCCAACTCAAATAGATAACCAAGTCATAGATGAGAGGTAGAAACATTAACATATGGAATATTTTTGAGAGCTCTATATCAATTTGGCCAAGCAGACCTTACAAAGTAAATTAAGCAATTAACACAGTGGAAGTACAAAAAAACATGCTCAATTCATCATTAAAAAACATAACAAGTAGATGCAACAACAAAAATATGCATAATACACACTAGTGATGATGTGTCTCATAAGCTCCTATCCTTACTAGTAACATGCCTACATGGCAAAGAATATCATATCGTGATGCATGCATACATATTGAAAAACTAAAAGGATTTCCAATAACTTTAGGACCTCATATATGAAAACATATTCGGTAAATGATGATTATATTTTTATAGCATACAATCAAACATACATGGCAAACCCTAATAAAGAGTTCGACACCTGGTACACATCTAAGGTAAGGAGATTTAGACTCCTTAGATACTCACACCAAGCATGTATGCAAAAAAGGTAGATTATGCTAACACACAATCTAAACATGCATGTATACTAAGAAGGAGTCAAAGACCTAATACACGATCAAGTTAAAGAGATGCTGACTTCTTATGGAGATAGCCCAACCTCATAAACACTGGAGATTAAAACACTTGACAGATAATCATAGATATAGTATAAATAAATACAAATAGACTGTATAATAAAGTAATAGGTAGAATTAAATAAATAGAAAGTAGGTGATAAATATTAAAAGCCCTTCAATCATAGATTAGATTTTGGTATGTAGAGGCATACACTATTTAAACTGTGATTGTACTAGCCACGCATTCGAGCATGCATAACTCAAAATATAACAAGGTAAATGATGAGCAAAATCAGCATCGCCAATCCTGCCAATACTTTGATTTTATATTTATAAAACTCCCGCAAGTGCACGAATCATTTCATAGAAAATGATAAGTATACTCTTAAGGTCGGTCTAAGGAAGGAATATATGTGGTTTTTAATTTATTATTCAAACTTTTAAAAACGAAATTAAATCCTAAAGATCTTGTCACGATATTTGAGTTTTTGTGTTTCTAATCTAAGAACATAAAAATAAACATAGATACAGATTTCAATAAACATTTATGCAAATTTTATCATTTATAATAGTGGAGTATTTATGGATATAATAACTAAGTTAATTATGCTTGCTCATATTATTTAGGTTATTAAAGATATAAATTGGTATTTATTGATTCTCTCTTTTTTATATGAATACCACCTTTGGTAGGGTTAGATATTCTTTGTTAACTAAACAAATCAATTAATACTTATGGGTGAGGTTGATAACTAATTTGGTTAATTAAATTAATTCCTTTTTTTAAGAGATTGAAAATGAACTATTTAAATGCCACTTTTGGTGGAGTTAGACAGTTTTAACTTTATTCAAGGTGTCCAAATTAAACATAAGAATTTAATTATCCGAGTACTAACTTTCAAGTTTTAAAACTACTACTAAAAACATGTTGTCAATACATTTTTAGATAATAATTCTTATAAAAACTTTTGAAATAGAGCTTCACTCTAACTACTGGGCAATTGTACCAACAAATAAAAGAGCACTACTCTAAATTAGACCGGATAACTAAACCTTAAAATATAATTTTCATATTTAGGTTTGGAATGAAAAATAATATATTTCTCACTAACATTCCTAATATAAAATCTTGAATAAAAATAAAATCAATTCATTTTAGAGATTTTTACCTATTTAATATTTCGTAAGCATAACAACGTTATTATTATATCATGTTTACAAATAGCCAGCAAAGTTAAATTTAATCATAGATAAATTAAATATAACATATAAGAATAAAGCATAAAAAATAACTGTAAAAAAAATAAAATCCTTACAGTACTTTGATGTTATTCCTATTGTTGGAAAACCTCCAAACGGAATTTTCATTTCCATTTATTGAATCAAAAAGCAAATAAATTACAAAAACATAATTAGTTCTTCTCAAAAAGAGAAAAACTCTAAAACTAAGAAAAACTAAGAAATAGAGAGAAAGAAAGAGAAAAGAAGATGTTTTTGAGGTGTATTTGATATGAAGAGAATGAGAGTATTTATAGGTGAGAAGAGGAAGAAAAAGTGGGTGAAAAAATGATTAAAAATAGAGGCAACGCATACTAGGTAATGATGACGTCATCATTGACATCATTGTAGGTGGGGCGCGGCGGCACATGCGGAATGGGGCAATGGCGCGCGCAGACTAGGCACAGATAGGCGGGCGTGCACGTGGATGGGTGTGCGGCGTGTGCAGAATGGAGCAGGGGTGCCCGCAGACTGGGCGATGTGTACTTTGGCCGGCGTAGTTGGGTGGCTGTGTGCATGATTTCACGTTTTTTGAAAATTTTGACCCTTTTGATCCATTTTATCCAATTTTTCCATATTTGTTGACTTTTCCTTATTTATTTTATGAATATATTTGTGATATATTTCCTCTAGTATTTTGCTTTGAGTCTTTCAGGTATTTCAGTTACTTTTTGAAGCAAAAATACCTGAAAAACAATAAAAATACCTTTGATTCTGAAAAGATAGATTTATATAAATATATGATAAAATCATATAAATATATATATATATTTTTAATCAATTAACGTGCATAAAATCATGGTAATTTTAGTGATTTTTGAGCACTCATCAGTAAACCCTTATAGAAACTCTATCTATATGGTGACATTCTCTGGTTGCTTAAGGCAACCACTTAGTAGCAAGCAATTCACCACACAATAATCAATTACAATTGTTAAAGAAATAAATCAACTATTACATCTATCAACTTGGAACTCCGTCCTAACTACCTATTGCTACTCTTACTTGTTGCCTCGACAACAAATGGACTTGACACATGAACTCAGCTCATCTCCAAATCCAACACCATCGAATGTGGTGTGATTGGAAACTATTGTTGAATCATATCTTTCCCATTTCATATTAATAAAAATAAATATATTAAAAACCAACCTTAAATCACAATCATAAATATATAAATTTATTTTATTACAAAAATTTATACAAAACCTACATAATAAAAATAATAACATACATAATACAAGAGTAATTGTAGTGACAAAATGAAGGAAATGAAACAAAAAGGTGTTTTGTAAATGAGAAAATGGGTATAAAAATTTTGAGTATTTTGCTTAAAAAAATAGGGGATCTAGAAGATAAATTAGAGAGCAATAAAACCCACTAAACCGTGCTACATCCTAGCATCTATTGACACGTTGAACGGATGCTACATGTAAGACTTAACGTCAATCCTACCTGTCAACCAACGCTATCCACGTGTAGCGTAGTTTGACAGATAGAAATAATGTTACATAATACGTGTAGAGTCGGTTCAACACGTCATCGACTCTATAATCTGTGTTTTAAGACAGTTTTTTAGTAAACCGACTTTAAATTCATTATAAGTCGGTTTTAAATCTCGACTTAAATTCCACCTTTTGTAGTAGTGATGCCACCTTGAGTGGGGTTAGATATTATTTATTAATTAAATAAATTAATACCTATGGTAGGGTCGATAATTAATATGGTTAATTAAATTAATTCTTTTTTTCTAAGAAATTGAAAATGAACCATTTTAAAGCCACCTTTAGTGAGGTTAGACATTTTAAACTTTATTCAAGGTGTCCAAATTAAAACTAAGAATTTAATTATCACAGTACTAAAATTCAAGTTTTAAAACAATTACTGAAAATATGTTCTCACTACATTTTCGAATAATAGTTATAAAAACTTTTGAAATAGAGCTTCACTCTAAGTACCTCCTCATTACACCAACAAATAAAATAGCACTACTCTAAATCTAACTAGATAATTAAACCTTAAAGCTAATTTTTAGGTTTAAGTTTGTAATGAAAAATAATATATTTCACTCTAACATACAAATAAAAGAAAATTACCTAAAATGATGGATTGCCTCCCAACTCGCGCTTATTTTAACGTTAAAGCAAGACGTAACTTGGAGGATTTCATTTTAAGTAAACCTAATGTCCCTACATCATTGAGTTAATCAACCCTACAAGTACGACAAGGTTGTCTAGCTATACTTTTTAAGTCATGCCCTATGCATTTTCAAAATTTTATTTACTTAAACTAGAGACATGATTATGAGTTTTAAATAACCCACTTCTAGGTGTAAGTCAAATAGCTAAGGCATCAAAACATAGTTGTACCTAGATCTAACAAAGCAACTACCTCCTTTGATCACAAATTATGATTAAAAACTTTGAAATTTTAGAGATAGCATCAGCAATTCTTTATTTTTTTTATTTTTTTACAATCTCTATGTTAAATAACATAATCAGTATAAACCAAGAGTGCTTCTAGGAAACAGTGGTAGTGCAAGGTCTTCTTTAAAGCCATCCTCCTAGACAGAGCAACGTTCCTTGGAAAGACTTACGGGACAAAGGCTTCCAAGAACTAGTCTCATAAATAAAACTCCTTTAGATTTTTACTTTTCCTGCTATTAAAATCTAAGTTAATTAAGTTAAGAAATTTAATAAAGTAAAAGTCTAAGTTAATTAAGTTAATAAATTTAATAAAGTGAAAGTCTAAGTTAATTAAGTTAATAAATTAAGTTAAGTACAAATCTAAGTTAATTATGTTAATAAATTAGGTTAAGTGAAAATCTAAGTTAATTAAGTTAATAAATTAGGTTAAGTGAAAATCTAAGTTAATTAAGTAAATATATTAAGTTAAGTGAAAATTTAAGTTAATTAAGTTAAGTAAAAATCAAAATTAATTATTTTTTATTTTTTAGAGCTCATTATTTAAATAATTTTTATCTAAATTTTAAAAACACATTAAAATATGTTTTTAAATATTTTTTTATTTGAAGTCAAAATAAATTAAAAACTTGATGAAACAAGAACGACAATGTAGATCTTGCAAATACTTTGGTTTTATATTTGTAAAACTGTCGCAGGTGCACACATTTTATATAAAATAACAAGTATACTACCAATGTCGATCTAAGTAAGAAATATATGTGGTTTTTAATTTAATATTCCAACTTTTAAAAATGAAATTAAATATTAAACATCTAGTCATGATATTTTGGTTTTATGTTTCCTAATCTTATAATATAAAAACAACATAGATATGGATTCCATAAACAATTATGAAATTTTTATCATTCATAACAATGGTGTATTTATGGATATAATAATTAAGTTAATTATGTTTGCTCATATTATTTAGGTTATTAAAGATATAAATTGATATTTATTGATTCTCTCTTGTTTTTAAATAACTACACTACTTCAAACCTAAATTTTTAATAAGCAACATATTGTTGAATCATGTCTTTCCCATTTCATATTAATAAAAATAAATAAATTAAAAGCCAACATTAAATCACATGCATAAATATATAAATTTATTTTATTACAAAAATTTATACAAAACCTACATAATACAAAATTTATACACATAAATAATATCAAATAATATATAAAAAATAAAGAAAAAAAACTAATAATAAGTGTGTAGGATTGATAGATATACTTACAAGAGTAATTGTAGTGACAAAATGAAGGAAATGAAAAAAATTTGTTTTTTAAATGAGAAAATAGGTATAAAAAATTTGAGTATTTCACTAAAAAAATAGAGGATCTAGAAGATAAATTAGAGAGCAAGAAAACCCACTAAACGACACTACGTCCTAGCATCGGTTGACACGTTGAACCGATGCTACACGTAGGATTTAGCGTCGGTCCTACGTGTCAACCAATGCTATCCATGTGTAGCGTCGTTTTACACATAGAACTAACGCTACATCCTTCGTGTAACATCGATTCAACACATCAACCGACTCTACAATTTATATGCTTTAAGTCAGTTTTTTAGCTAACCAACTTTAAATTCATTATAAGTCGGTTTTTTCCAAAAAATGACTTTAAATCTTGACTTAAATTCCACCTTTTGTAGTAGTGATGCCACCTTGGGTGGGGTTAGATATTCTTTATTAATTAAATAAATCAATTAACACCTATGAGTAGGGTCGATAATTAATTTGGTTAATTAAATTAATTTGTTTTTCTAAGAAATTGAAAATGAACCATTTTAAACTTTATTCAAGATGTCTAAATTAAAAATAAGAATTTAATTATCCGAGTACTAAATTTCAAGTTTTAAAACCATTACTAAAAATATGTTGTCACTACATTTTCGAATAATAGTTCTTATAAAAACTTTGGAAATAAAGCTTCACTCTAACTATCAGGTGATTATACCAACAAATAAAAGAGCATTACTTTAAAATAAACCAGATAATTAAACCTTAAAATCTAATTTTCAGATTTAAGTTTGTAATAAAAATAATATATTTCTCTCTAACATAAAAATAAAATAAAATTATCTAAAATGATGGATTTCCTCCCATTCAAAGCTTATTTTAACATCTTAACAAGACGTAACTTGGAGGATTTCAATTTAAGTAAACACAATGTCCCCACATCATTCAGTTAATCAACCCTACAAGTAGAACAAGGTTGTTTACCTATACTTTTTAAGTCACGCCCTATGCATTTTCAAAATTTTATTTACTTAAAACTAGAGATATGATTGTAGGCTTTAGATAACCCATTTCTAGGTGCAAGTCAAATAGCTAAGGCATAAAAACATAGTTGTACCTAGATCTAACAAAGTAACTACCTCCTTTTATCACATATTATGATTAAAAACTTTGAAATTTTGGAGATAGTTTCAACAATTCTTTATTTTTTTTATTTTTTTATAATCTCTAAGTTAAATTACATAATGAGTATAAACCAAGAGTGCTCCTAGGAAAGAATGTTAGGGCAAGGCCTTCTTTAAAACTATCCTCCTAAATAGAGAAACGTTCCTAGGAAAGACTTGTGGCACAAAGTATTCCAAGAACTAGTCTCATAAATAGAACACTCTTAGATATTTACTTTTCATGTTATTAAAATCTAAGTTAATTAAGTTAAGAAATTTAGTAAAGTGAAAGTCTAAGTTAATTAAGTTAATAAATTAAGTTAAGTGAAAATCTAAGTTAATTTAGTTAATAAATTTGGTTAAGTGAAAATCTAAGTTAATTAAGTAAATAAATTAGGTTAACTGAAAATCTAAGTTAATTAAGTAAATAAATTAAGTTAAGTGAAAATCTAAGTTAATTAAGTTAAGTAAAAATCTAAGTTAGTTATTTATTTATTATTTTTTATAGCTTATTATTTAAATAATTTTTATCTAAATATTTTTTAAAAAAGTAAAATATGTTTTTAAATTAATTCCATTTTCATAATAGATTGAAAATGAATCATTTAAATACCACCTTTGATAGGGTTAGACATTTTAAACCTTATTCGAGGTGTCCAAATTAAACTTAATAATTTAATTATCTAATACTAATTTTTAAGTTTAAAAACTATTACTGAAAATATTTTGTTAATACATTTCGAATAATAGTTCTTATAAAAAGTTTTGAAATAGAGCTTCATTCTAACTACCGAGCGATTGTACCAACAAATAAAAGAGAACTACTCTAAATTAGATTGCATAATTAAACCTTAAAATCTAATTTTCAGATTTAAGTTTGTAATAAAAAATAATATATTTCTCTCTTGAAGAAAAACAAAATCAATTTATTTTAGAGAAATGTTTTACCTATTTACTATTTCGCAAGCAAAACAATGTTATTATTATACAATATTTACAAACAATCATCTATGTTAAATTTAATCACAATTAAATTAAACATAACATATAATAATAAAACATAAAAATAACTATAAATAATTCATTTTAAAATTATACCTCAAAAGAATCTTTATAGAACTTTGATGCTAATTATATTGCTAGAAAACCACCAAACAGATTTGTATTTCTTTTTATTGAATCAAAAACTAAAAATCTATAAAAATATAGCTAGTTCTTCTCAAAAGGAGAATAACTTTAAACTAAAAACTAAGAAAATTTTATAGGTGAAAAAAAGCCAAAAAAGATGGGAAAATATTTCAAAAATTAATTTTGGACGTGTTTGGATAGGTTGGCATGTATGTGGGGCACAAAATTTGCGACAGTATGTGCTGGTATGCACGGAAATCCGTATGGCATGTATTGGGCGAGTGCGCGTGCTGGTATGCGTGGGACTTCTACATGAATGGGTGACTGCATGTAGAATTTCGGCATTTTTTATATTTTTGACCCATTTTATCCAAGTTTTCCATCTTTTTGACTTTTACTCATTTCTTTTCTCAACATATTTGTAATGTATTACCTCTAGTATTTTTCTTCGAGTCTTTAAGTTATTTTTGAACGAAAATACCTAAAAATTATTTAAAATATCCGTGATTCGAGAAATACATATATATATATATATATAAATATGATAAAATCATATAAATATGAATCTATTTAATAATTTAAAATAAATTAAATCATGGTAATTTTAGTGCATTTTAAGCACTCACCACTCAACTAAAGGCTATTGGATTTCAATAACTAGCCTTCGAAATAGTTCTTGGTATTTCCTCCATCACATAAAATACGAAAACAATAAAGTAAATTTACCTGTAAAAATAGAAAAAATAAAAAAGACAAACTAAATCAGACGTACAATATATACGATTCAAATAACTTATTAGAAAATTTACAAGTTAAATAAATAATTACAAAATAAAATAAAATATATCATACAAGAAATAAATGTTAGTACACAAAACTACTAAACAAAATAATTAACAAATAGAAATAAAAATTAGAAATAAAATAAAATAAAAGAATTGAGTTAGAAAATAAAGTTAACATAAAAATAAAACTAGTACCAAAAATACTAAAAAGAAATTAAATTAATAAATGAATAAAAAACTAAATTCAACTAAAAAATAGTTTGAATTAAATTAAAAATAAACTTTTTTTTAATTTTTGATTATGTTTAGATTTTTTATTTCAAAACTTTTTTCACTTTGATTTTCTATTTTTTTATTTTTAAATAAAAAAATCAACAATATTTACAAAAGAGTTTTTAAGGCTCTTGATAATAAAATTTTAAAACGTCATTCCTCCCAAGAAAGGCAACAAAAACTTGATAATGCTAAATTATCAAGTTGAAATTGTAAAAAAATACCCACAATGGTGCCAAAAACTTGACGCACAAAAAATTAGTAGTCAAATTTTATAAAATTTATAATAGTTGAAAATTCACCAATCCCTTATGAAAGGAAATAAATATACTCCTAAGGTTGGTCTAAAGAGAAACTACGTGGTTTTAAATAATTTAACAAATATCTAAAGAATAAATACAAAAAATAATCCTATACATTCTATCACGATATTTTGGTTTTGAAAAGTCTTAACTTATAATATATTTGAGTTTTAAAAGGTCAAAACTAATAACATAAAATTAAAGATAAAAATACAATTGATTCAAATAATTCTAGGTAAATAAAAATTAACACTCAATGGAGAATTTATGAGATTTATTGACTACTTAACTATGTTTGCTTAGAATTAAATAGGTTATTTGAGATATAAATGCATATTATTGATTTGGTATTTTCATATGAAAATGTCGTTTAGTAGGGATCAGTTTTGTTGTTAATCAAACCAATTTTTAGTGTTTTGATGAGGACTAGTAACTCATAAGATTAAATTATGCTTTATTCCTAATGAAATAACAAACCATTTAAATCAATGTTTTTTGGCTAGGCTATTAATTAAAACACTTATTCAAGGTGTCAAAATCATATCCTAAAATCTAACTTTCAAAATTTAAATCTATTATTAAAAATATGTTATTAATTAATATATTTTTTATAATAAATTTTGTAGAAATCTTCAATGAAGAAATAAAATCAATTTATTTTGTATAAATATTCACCTAAATTAATTTTCACAAACATAGTAACATAACTAATATCTCATAATAATATTCAGCTAAATATGCTTATAATTTAAAAATAGTATTAAAAAAGATACGTCAAAATTGAGCTTGTAAAAAAAATCGAATACAATTAAAATAAATACCTCAATGTATTCTTCAATATATAGATAACTTTTCATAATTATTTTTTATATGAAAAACCTCCAAAAATATCTGCCTATACTACTATAGAATCAAAACTATTGTAATCTATGAAAATAAAATTTTCAGAAAACTTAAGAAAAATAAACTTCTAAGCTGCCTCTAGAAATTCTATTTGTGTTGTTTTCCATTTCACTATGACTTATATGATGAGAAAAATGAGTTATACTTATTGATGAGGCTAGAAAGAAAAAGAAATCAAGAAGAAAAAATCATTGGGCACCGCGGCCAACAATATGTAGTGGTTCACTTGATTTCAAACAGAAACAATTACACCACGTCAAAATATTTCTCTGTCGTGGCTCACTAAAAACTAAATGAATTGTGATTTTAAACATGAAAGAGTATGCCACAACCCATTTTGTTTCATAATGTAGCATGTGTTGCTTGTTTCCACTCATTATGTTTACCCCCATACAATTGGTTGGATCACATGTAAGCCTTGCATGTATTGTTCTTTTATTCCTCTAATTTACAAATGAGTGCTTTCAGACATGAATCTTCAAGTATTATCAATTTAATCAAATTGAAGCTAACAAAATACATGAAAAACAACTTAAAATAACCATGATTTGGAACACCTAGATTTGATTTAAATAATGATAAAATCAACCTTATTCAAATATGTTTATGAAATTTAAGTGCAAATAAATCATGAGTTATTTTCATGCACTCATCAAGCCAAACCTATGATGATGGATGTTTATAGGATTTTAGCAAGCATAACCCTTCATTAATAGAAAATTTAAGTGATTTAAATATAAGCTAGAATTACTGATTCAATTTGTTTTAAAATAAAAATTCATTTAATCATGGTGAGTTTGCAATCATAATCAATTAATCAATTCTTCATTTCACGAGGTTAATATTGATTAATTTCTAAACTAAAGGAATACATATATACCAAAAGTTTGAATTAATTAATAACTACCTTTGGTCGGCCATGAAATTAAAAATTGATAAACCTAATATATATATATATATATATATATATATATATATTCTTTAATTATAAATAATGATTTATCATTTTCAATAATTGAATTTAATACAAATTAATGAAATTAAAACGACTCTTATTCATTATGCACAACTAAAGAAAGATGATATGTCTAGTGCATAATTCTAAAATATTTTTTTAACCATAAATCAAGACTTGACCCATCATGAATTTATGATTCAGTATTCAAAGTTTATGAACAAGAAATAAATATAAAAAATTTATTTAGTTAAATCAACAGTTGTTTGTCCAATCATTGGAAACAGAGACTAAGGTCCTTTATACAGATTTAGCCAATCATAGTTAAATTAACAAAAGTCAATTCAACTATAAAAGTCATCATATTACAAAAAGAAGTAAATAATGCAACAATTAAAAATACCACTTTTGTTGAAAAAAATTTAGATCTTTGAACAAGTTATCACTAGCTTATCTAAATCCTTGGATTTGTTTTACAATTAGGAGGATTTCTTTCTATGTTGTATATGGTGGAATGGCTAACCTAATTCTACAAATAAAACTAGTCCAAAAAATTGCTACAGAAAATCGTAGAAAATAAAAGTTATGTCTAATGATATCTAACCTAAAAGTATATGTTAATATTCATAGGAGAGGATAGTGTAGAAGGGCTTTAGACCGAATAAATGAATGTGGGTTGCAACACAGGTTTCCCACCACTGTGGCATAACATAGATCCTTGTTATAGCATGCTTTATTCTTCTTTAATTGTGCCTTGTACACCTTAAAAACTGATTGGCTCTTCATGTAAGGCTTATATGCCCTATTCTTTTAAGCTTCTCAAGTGCAAGTTGAGTGTTTCAAATGTTGCTATTCATTTGTTGATAAATTTATAGATTTGAAACTAAAAACACTTAAAATACGATAAAATATATCCGTGATTTTGAACATATAAATTTGTATAAATTATCATAGAAACATGCTATAAACAAACCTATTTATCACATTTAATCATAATAAAATCAAGAAATATTAGTGAATTTCAAGCACTTATCACAACTCCCAACGATCTTATTGCTACTTTTTAGCAAGGAAAGTGATATAAAAACTTAAAACAAAAATAAATGAACTAAAGTAAACTAAACTAAATTATTTCTGTAGATTGGAATGGTTGCATTTAGCATATGCAACAATCCTTTAAACCCATAAGTTGTCCTTGTGGATGAGTATAAATCTCATGAGGGCTTTCAATGATGATACCTACAAACATCCTAAAATGCAAAAATTAAAAACTAAAAAGGCTATCGAAACAAAAATAAACTAAAAACAACAAAATAAAATCTAAGATAAGCAAAACTTTTCATGCTTTAGTTTCTTTTCAGTTCATAATCAAAATCATAGCACAAGTTAATTCAATATCCCAAAGATTCACAATTTACTGTTCAAATCAGTAAACATCACAAATTCATGTCCCATTACAAAAACATATCAACTTTAACTCACCCAATTCTAGTGTTAGGAATCTAAATTCACTTTGACACTAATCCTCACAAGATATATTCTCAATTTCACACTGATCCTATGGGTTCAAGCACTAAACAAGGTACATGCGAACATAAGTTATATAAAGAATAAAGCTAATAGGTTCACATATGATAAACAAGAAAATGCTCAAATGTTCATAACATTGATCTCACGAAAGGAATTAACTACTAGAATTTATGAATACACTATATTACTAATATCATGCTTCAGTTAAAATCATTAAGTATAAAATATCAAATGTGTGCCTTAAGATTAAAAAAATGCATTGACTTCAAGGGGATTATTTCCTATTCAATTTTTTTTGTAATAACCATCTCACTACATTGAAGAACTTTCAGGTTATGGTATCTAATTATAATATTTGTTTTTTTTCTCTCTTTTATTATTTTTTCTTTTTTAAAAAAAATTGGATCCATATACATTTATGTATGTTTTATGAGTGGCTAATTTGATTCTTTTTTTTTTAGGAAATACCATATATATTTCTTTTTTTTAGAAGTAAAGTATGAATTAAATAGGCATACACATTAATTTCTACTTAAATCAATCAACCTAAGCAATGAAATAAAGTACATGATTCTTCACTAAATTTTCAAAATTCTAACATTCAACGCAAAACCTATAGAGATCATCCAACAATTTGAAATAATAAGAATGGAGTTTAAAGGAGTAGAAGAATATTCATCACTCAGAATAAATGATATTGGCTCAAAATTATCTCACAATGTAGCCACACCTATATGATTCCTAGACATTAATTTCGAGTTCATCTCAATCTCAACATTCAAGCATGAAACACAAACTATGAAGAGAACTAATTCTTACAATAATTCATGAATATGTTTATAACATCAAACAAACAATGCAATGAATCAATTACTCACTTTAAATTAACTAAAAGCGTGATAATTTTGTATCAAAAAAAATTATTTGGTCTTATTTGCACCCCCAAACCTAAACTAAACATTGTGCTCAATGTTTTCAACTATGCATATGTTCAAAAAAGCAATGAAAGGGCCAAAGATAAAGAAAACAACAAAATTAAAATAAAATAAAATAATATTGAGTAAAACAGCATGTTGCCTCCAACCAAACACTTAGTTTAACATCTTAGTAAGATTCTACTAAAGGTGAGGCCTGTTATAGTTCAATGCATTCAATGTTCTCATTTGTATCAGTTCTTTCCAAGTAGGACTTGACAAGATGCCTATTGACTTTGAATTTGTTTAAAAAATTTGGATTTATCAATTCTATAGCTCCATGGAGAAAACTTGAACAATTTGAAATGGTCCACTACATCTTAACTTCAACTTTCTTGGAAAAATTATCAAATGAGACTTACAGAATAGGCATTTTCCATAGTAACACTTAGTGCATTATTTGTACATTTTTACATTTTCTTAGGCTCCAATCCTAATCTATTCTAGTGAATCAAGTTGAAGCAAGCATTTCTTTCTTACTTGTTCAAGATCCAGGTTTAATTGGTTGATTTTCCAGTATGCCCTATGCTCAAGCTCAACGAGAAAAAGAAAACACGCAAAATAGAGAGAAAAACTGGGGTAGATTAATGCAAAAGTAGATTCTTTTTGCGAGTCAATTTTATTTCAAATTCTCTCATAAAATTATGGTGAATTCGTGTGTTATATTTAATTTTTAGCATGAACTAATTTTTCTTTATTCTAGGAAAAAGATGTAATTTAATTCCAAACAATGGTTTATTTTCTATGTTAATTTGAATTATTTATCTTCATGTTTATCTAATTTATTCAGAGTTTAATACTTCTAATTAGCTGGCCATTAATTAGTTTGTTTTAATATTGTGATTTACTATCGAAAGAGGAAATTATAGGATAGATCTGGAATATTTCAGTGTAGGTAAATATAGATATCAAAAGACTTTTATGAACCTGTGTAGTATTAAAATCATTGATCTTAATGCTTTCTTGCTTTATTAAATTGCATACTCTTGTGTAAATTAATGAACAAAAATATTTCCAATTGACTATCGAAAGAGGCTTTTGATTATTTTTTGGAGATTTCTAACAAACAAAGAGAATTAAATTCAATTAGCTAAATGAGTAAAGCATATTGAGGGATTAGGTGAAATCAATTTCTTAGAAGTTTAATTCCTATTAATTTGATCTTTGAACAACATCTTCATTTTCTTTTACTTATTTTCTTTTAATTAATTTTATTTTAAATTTTAATTACAACAACCTTAGTGATTTTCCTAGATAAAATTGATATTATTATAATTTTGGTATTTGTTAAAAATAAGTTACCAATCCCTAAGGACGATAGCCTTCTTATCACTTTATTATAAAACTACAATACTATACACTTGTAGTTTTGCACCAATCGAGTTTTTGAAACAATTGATAAGACACATACCAATGGGTGTCTTATATGTTATGCGTTATCCCGATATAGCATCATTTAATTTGGTTTCCCAATCCTTTTCCAAGATACCATTTAATTTTTCTATTGCTTACCTCCACTTGACTAGAAGTTTATGGATGGTATGAAGTAGGTAGCTTGTGTGTTATATTATACTTTTCATAAAGCCATCAAATTTCTTATTGCAAAAGTAGTTCCCTATATCATTGGTCATGGCCCTAGGTGTCCTAAACCTGCTGAATATTACATCTTTCAAAAATTTCACAACATAATTAGAATCATTAGTTTTGGTGGGTAAAACTTGAACTCACATGGACACATAGTCAACTACAACTAAAATATATTCATATCCAAAAGAAAGGGGAAAGGACCCATAAAGTCAATCCCCCAAACATCAAAAAGTTTAATAACCAAATTAGATGTAGAAAGTGGCTCATCATGTTTTCCTATATAACTAATCTTTTGACATCTATCACGCCGCATGTAAAAATTATGAGCAACACATCTATCACGTAGCAAGTAAAAACCATATTGTAATAGGTTTCAGGCTATTTTCTTACTATTAAAATGGTCCCTATAATGAATTTCATGACAAAAAGCTATAATTCTCTCATACTCATCATCATGCACACATCTTTAGATGACTTAATCTAGGTAAAGCTTGAACAAATAGGAGTCACCCCAAAATTAGTGCCTGCAATCATGGAAAAGTCTTTTCTTTTCCTAAAAAGGAATGTTAGGCCTCAAAATATCACAAAAAAGATAATTGACAATGTTAGAATATCATGGATTTGGGCTTATTGTAATTACTGATAAGTAAGAAATTAACATCAACTATTGATCAGCTACTACATTTTTAGTTTTTTTCTTATAAATAGTCTTGGCTTAACATTTGTTTTACTCAATAAATATCTCGAAGTATAATAATGAGAATGCACAATAACTTTAGACCCTACCAAATAAGATCTAAACTTATCCAATGGAAAAAAAACAACCAAATTTTTTTTTCATTGGTAGAATAATTAATTTGGGCATCATTGAGTGTTTTAGCTTAATAAATGACATGTAAATGCTTATCCACTCTATGCCCCAAAACATCCCTTATGGAAAAATCAGAAGCGTCGCGTCGCACATAACCTTAAATGGTAAAACCCACTATAGTGTTATGATAATAAGTGCATAAGTTAATTTTTATTTCAAAGTATTAAAAGAAATAAGGCAATCATTATCAAACTCAATGGTGACATCATTCTATAACAAATTACTTAATGGATGACTTATTTTAGAAAAATATTTAATAAATGTCCTATAAAAACCTACATGTCCTAAGAAACATTGAATTTCCTTCACATTAGTAGGGGTGGCAATTTAGCAATCATATCAATTTTTCCTTATCCGCTTCTATAAATTTACTTGAAATAATATATCCTAACACAATTCCTTGCTTAACCATAAAGTAAATTTTCTCCCAACTTAGAGTTAAGCTATATTCAATGCATCTTTCTAAACGTAAAGTTAATTTATGCAAATCATCATCAAAAGAGTTTCAAACGAATAACATTCATCCATGAATACCTCAATGAATTTCTCCACCATATCTAAAAATATATACATCATGCATCTTCGGAATGTGGTGGGAGCATTTCATATATCGAGGGCATCCTCTTGAAAGCAAATATACCAAAAGGATAAGTGAATGTGGTCTTTTCTTGATCTTCTAGTGCAATACATTTCTTGTAATATTTCATCTTGTGATTACTTTAGTAGGCACTAACTCATTCTTGTCATTTCTTACCACAATAATGCCTGATTTCATGGATACCACATGTACCAAACTAACCCATTTACTATCATAAATAAGATAAATAACTCATACCTTTAAGAGTTTCAAAATTTTAGTTTTCACTACTTCTTGCATAGTAAGGTTAAGTTTTTGTAGGGCTTCTCTCACAGGTTTGGTACTGTCCACTAAATTTATCTTATGCATACATATAGCCTACAACTATAATGAAGGCACTAAGTGAGAAAACGTTTGAACCTATCCCACATTTCATGAAAATTTTCTCCCTCCATCCGAGAAAAAATTGCTATCATAGCACTCAATTCTAATGTTTTTATGGAAATAGAATTTTCCCATAAACTTGTCGTAAGTCGTCAAGGGACTTAAAGGAAGTGACATTAGCCAACTTTTGTCCTTGGTCTTTTAAGGTGTAGGGGAAACAACTCATTCCCAATTGATCCATGATGAGTACACCAAGAGGAAAATTTTGGATTGTGGAGTAAAAATCCCTCATGAAAGATAGTGTGTCTTTATTGGGCAATCCATGAAATGAAGGTAACATGAAAAAATGAATATTTCACAACTCAAAGTTCATAGGAATCTCACCTAGTTGGATTGAGGTAGTTGCAGTGTGAAATATTGGCCTTGAAAACTCCTTCATAGTGGTTTCCCAATGTGGTGGAATTTTCACTATAATTAATAATTCAACTAAATGGTCAAGATTTTGTTCACTAATTTTCTATACAAAAGGCTATGGGACCACAAAGTCCAACCTTTTTTATAGTCTACTAGTTATATTTATGTTATTGTTATACGATGTTAAAGGGTACCCTAAGGACCTCCTACCTCACATAAACTTAAGAAAATAGAGTTTAAAATCACTTGTCTATAAAAAAAATAAAAAGATAAAATAAATACACAAAAATATGTTACACGTTTGTATAGAGAAATACTAAACATGTCATTAATACATGTTACATATGTTAATAAAATAAAATAATCTAATGCAAAGAAATACTAAACATAAAAATAATTAAAAAAATAAGAATGCAAGTAAGATTAAAGAAATTAAATAAAAGAAGAGAAATTAAATTGCAAAGAAAAAAAATTTCCAAATAAAGAAAAGAAAGTTAATTTTCTTTTAAGAATTTAAAAGATTTAAAATATTATTAGAAATTTTTATTAGAGTTAATTTAAAAAAAATTAAAATATTTAAAATATTATTATTTTCATAACAAAATCAAAGAACATTTGAAAATTTAAAATATCTAAAATTAGTTAATAACCGAGATATTTAAAGATTTTAAAAAAATCACAATATTTACAACACGAAAAGTTTTTAAGATTTCGAAAATAAAATTTTAAAAACACTATTCAATTCCCTAACAATAGTGTCAAAAACTTGATGATGCAAAAGTTAGCAAGATTTTCATGGTTTTACCAATTTATCGACAACATGCCAAAAACTTGATGAACATAAATTATCGCATACAAATTTTGTAAAACTTATTAAATGCTTGTTAGGGCACAAATCACTTATCAAAAATGATAAGTATACTCCAAAGGTTGATCCAAAGAGGAATTATATGGTTTTTAAATTATTCAACAAATTCTTTTAAAACAAATATAACCTAAATATTCTATCACAAAGTTTAGGTTTGAAATCCTAATCTAATGACAATAAAATAGATTCAATAAATATTTAGGCATTTAGAAACTTATCATGCTGTGAAGAATTTATAGGATACATTAGCTAATTGGTTATACTTGCTCAATATTAAATAAATTATTAAATATTTGAATTAAGATTATTGATTCTTTCCTTTTTTATGAAAATATCTTAAGACATGGATCATTCTTATTATCAATAATAAACCAATTAAAATCCTTTAAGTGAGGCATGTTAATTGATTTTATCATTAAATTTTACTTCTTTTGTAAGAGATTAATAAACAATTTAATTGTTTTCCTTACGTGAGGCCGGACAATTTAAACATCATTTATGGTGTTAAAATTAGGTTCAAGAATTTAATTATCTGATAAATGACTTTTAGATTTGAAATTACTATGAAATATATGTCATTAATATATATTTTAATAATAATTCTTATAAAAATCTTTGAAGTAGAGTCTATACTCCAACTACACATGTGAACCAAATCATTAATAAAATAGTAATACTCTAAATCAGATTTAGATAATTAAATGATAAATCTAATTTTCATATTCTAGGTTTATAACAAAAACTCTGACATCACTATATTTTCTGAAATAAACTTTATAGAATTCATGAATAGATAATAACACTTAATTTTGTAAAACTATTTTACCAATTAATATTTCACAAACATAACAGCCTTACTAATATCCCATTATTATTTCAGTTAGACATGCTTAATTTAATAATTGATCATAAAATTAAACATAATATGCAAAAATAACACAATGAATAACTAAAAATAATACATAAATATACCTAAACAAAGTCTTTTTGAATTATTTCTTGAAAATCCTCAAAAGAAATGCCGAACTTTTATTGAATTGGATCTACAACTATTACATAAACTAAATTTGTTTAACTCTGAAATGAGAATAGAAATTTAAAGTAAGAAATGAAAATCTATAGAGCATAAAAAGACTAAAGAAATGAAATGAATGAGAAGGATAAGGGATAATTGATACAATGGAATAAGGGTCATATTTATAGGTTCAGAAAATCTGCTCATATAGGTTGGCTTCGTGACATGCACATAATTGATACATACATTATACACAATTTTAGCATCTTGTGTCATGACATGCATATTTTCCACACTACAACCTATGAAGGATTAAGGACAGTTGTATTAAGCCCAAAATCACCTTGCCGCAGCATAAAATAATTCCACACTGTGGCATATACTATTCTGTAAGACTTTGTTCCCTTATTTTCTTTTATCATTTTTTATTGGTTTGGAGTATTGCAATAGAATGCTTCAAATGTATTTCTCAAATATTTGATCAATTTAATCTTTTTAAGCTAAAATACCTAAAAATAATAAAATATATATGTGATTTCAAAAACACATATTTGTATAAAATAATAATAAAATTAAGTAAATAAAAATATTTTGAATTATAAATCATACATAAAATCACGATATATTGAGTGTTTTGGAGCACTCATCAACCTTTGAATATTTTTCATTTCATTATCTTGAATTACTTGAATGAAAGCATTCAAGTTGTCTTCCAAGGTTGGCTTTTTAGTTGGATATGGTGGAAAGTTTTGGTTTAGGATTGGGCTTTGCATTTGGTTTTGGATATAGTGGGTTAGTTTACTTCCCATGATAAATTAGGGTGATTTCTCCACCAAGAGTTACAAGTATTGGTGTAAGGATCACTCATTGGTCTATATTTATGCCACAACATAAAATAAACTTCCTGACTAGTACCTGCATAAGGATCACTAGAAAAGGAGCAAACATTAAAACCATGCCCATACATACCATAAAATCCATATACCTCTTGATTTTGTGTGTTCTTGGTAGTTAGGAGTTGAAATTTCTTTATCAATTTCTAAGTTGCATGGCCATCATATTCTCAAAGCCTATTTCATTGACTCTAGTTCTTCTTACTCTAGTACACTTTTGATGGGAATTTACACCCAAATTTTTGTAGAGATCAAAAGTCTCTATGGCTATTATTCCTATCATATCTCCACTTATAGCATTGTTAAATGTAAATTGACACTGTTGTGCAATCTATCATAGAAAAATTGATTTTGCAGTTGCAGTGGAAAAATGTGGTATGGACATTGAGTGAGAAATAATTTGAACCTATCCTAAGTATCTAATAAGACAAAACTGACATCGAGTTAGTGTGAGCAAAACTGGTATCACCGATCCTACCAATACTATGGTTTTATATTTATAAAACTCTCGCAATTGCACGAATCATTCATAGAAAATGATAAGTATACTCCCAAGGTCAATCTAAGGAAGGAATATATGTGGTTTTTAATTTATTATTCAAACTTTTAAAAATGAAATTAAATCATAAACATACTGTCACGATATTTGGGGTTTTTGTGTTTCTAATCTAATAACATAAAAATAAACATAGATATAGTTTAAATAAACATTTATGCAAATTTTATCATTTATAATATTGGAGTATTTATGGGTATAATAACTAAATTAATTATGTTTTCTCATATTATTTAGGTTCTTAAAGATATAAATTGATATTTATTGATTCTCTCCTTTTTATATGAATACTACCTTTGATGGGGTTAGATATTCTTTGTTAACCAAACAAATCAATTAACACCTATGGGTGGGGTTGATAACTAATTTGGTTAATTAAATTAATTCTTTTTTTCTAAGAGATTGAAAATGAACCATTTAAATGCCACATTTGGTAGGGTTAGACAAGTTAAACTTTATTCAAGGTGTCCAAATTAAACCTAAGAATTTAATTATCTGAGTACTAACTTTCAAGTTTTAAAACCACTACTGAAAACATGTTTTTAATACATTTTCAGATAATAATTCTTATAAAAACTTTTGAAATAGAGCTTCATTCTAACTACCGGGCGATTGTACTAACAAATAAAAGAGCATTATATTAAATCAGATCGGATAACTAAACCTTAAAATCTAATTTTTAGATTTAAGTTTGTAAT
This sequence comes from Hippophae tibetana, assembly GCA_037013495.1. Lineage (NCBI taxonomy): Eukaryota > Viridiplantae > Streptophyta > Magnoliopsida > Rosales > Elaeagnaceae > Hippophae > Hippophae tibetana. The sequence goes on along the minus strand of CM072802.1, from coordinate 41,677,248 downwards.
GAAAAATAATATATTTCTCTTTAATATTCTTAATATAAAATCTTGAATAAAAACAATAGATTTAAGTTGGCCGGCGTTGCTGGGCAGCTACGTGCGCGATTTCTTCCTTTTTGACATTTTCGATTCTTATGATCCATTTTATCTAATTTTTCCATCTTTGTTGATTTTTACTCATTTATTTTATCAATATATTTGTGATGTATTGCCTTCAGTATTTTTCCTCGAGTCTTAAAGTTACTTTTTTAAGCAAAAATACTTGAAAAACAATAAAAATACCTGTGATTCTGAAAAGACAGATTTATATAAAAATATGATAAAATCATATAAATATATATATATATATATTAATCAATTAAAATGTATAAAATCATGGTAATTTTAGTGTTTTTTGAGCACTCATGAGTTAGCAATACCAATTTTGAGATACTTTGGTTTTATATTTTTAAAATTCTCACAAATGTATTAATCATTTTATAGAAAATAACAAGTATACTCCTAAGGTCAATCTAAGGAAGAAATATATATGTGGTTTTTAATTTATTGTTCAAACTTTTAAAAATAAAATTAAATCCTTAACATTATCACGACATTTTATTTTTTGTGTTTTCTAATGTAATAATATAAAAAAAAAATAAACATAGATATGGATTCAATAAACAATTATGCTAATTTTTATCATTCGTAACAATTGAGTATTTATGGATATAATAATTAAGTTAATTATGCTTATTCATATTATTTAGGTTATTAAAGATATAAATTCTATAAGAAAAATGGTCTCACAATCTCCAAATTTTCTTTTTATTAAATAGTGTATTCTTCGTGAGCTTTACATACGAGGGTATTTGTTGTAATGCATCCATGAAGAGAATGTTTCTATGAAGCTTCTTAAAGATATCCAAAATCTTAGAGAATTGACTATCTAGTTTCTGCTTATGATTCGAGGAAAAGAAAAAAAAGTGGGATATAGATATTACCTTCTTTTATTTTAGAAACCTCCACTTATGTGGCTTTCTCACTACGTCTCACTATTTCTTCATTCTCTTACTACCAATACACTCCTTTTCATAATTGTTTTCCAATACTCCTTGCCTTCTTTTCTTGGATTTACTTCGATGTTTCTATGTAACATACCTTGATGTCTAGTTTGTAAGGTATATGCTAGTTACCCCATTGGTACAACAACAAAATGTAATAAATGAGGGCACAAAGGTATATAGGATAATTAGTGATCGTACTGTAATTTAGGGTCCTAAAAGAATTTAACATATAAGACTATAATTGACGATCTTATAAAAAGACTAAATAGGATGGTCACAGACCATCCTATAAGTTGAACATATAAAATGGTCAGGGACAAACCTATTTTCTTTTCACGACCATCCCATAAGATTAATATAGGATAACCAATGATCATCCTATATGTTTGTATAAGATAATTTATTATTGTCATATATATTTTTAAAGTATTTAATATTTAATATCGGACATTTCCTACATATTATTACCTATATATAGGATGGCTTATAACCATCTTATATGGGTTTTTTTCATATTTAATATTGAATTTTGAGCATTTCGTACATTATTAATACCTATATAAACAAAAAATCATACCACAAACATTCAATAATAGGTACCATTCAAGTTTTCATTTCCTTATAGATAAGTTCATATTATTCTTATAATAAATAACTAAAATATTAATTAAAAACATACATTTCAAGCAAACATATTAAAGAAAACATCCTAAAAATCCCACACAATAAAAACATGAAAATTTAATGCTACATTACTTGTCAATACTTTAAAGTACTCATCAAAAGTAAGCACTTAAAGTCATATATATTTAAAAGTCAACAGTTTACTCCCAGAGAAACCAAAATTGATCCCCAAACCTTAAAGCCAGAACAAATAATGTGAGATAACTAAAATGCACGAATGTTTGTTACATTATAGCCCGTAGTACATCATCACAGAAATCTCCCTAATAAGGAAGGCAATCTCCCTAATAAGGAAGGCATTTTGTATCATAAAAACATTATATGTCATATTAACCCTCATTTTGGCCTTGTCGAAGAATTAATATCAAACTTAAAAACATAAGTGGTACTGAGCACAATATCATTTACATGAGTAGAAGTTACTAAAGTATTATGATTACAATAACGGTCAGTGAGGAAGAATAATCTATAGCCCTTTAGTAACAATATGTAACTATAAGCTTATAACCCTTAAACAACACTAGAGCTTATTGATAAGAGAGACCAAAAGGAGAGACCAATTCTATGAAAAATATTTGTATTTTAACAATTAGATTAAGTTTACCTGCACAAATGATGCTATAAATCTGTTATTATGCATTATTCTCTCAGATTTGTCCACATACGACTGCCTTAGTATAAAACAAAAATAAAAAGAGTTACAATTGACTAGAGGCATAAAAGATTATATATGAAAGAAGTGGTCATTTATTATACTATTACTGGATTTTCACTGATATAGATTATGATTACACCCAATTTTTCGGTGGCTAAAATAAAATTAGACAAGTATAACATGAAATAACAAAAGTGTTGAATTCAACAAACACTGCAACTCATTCAACAAATATTGCACTGACGCCAAACGCCTACCAATATACACAGTGCCTACCAAGCAGCTGTAAACCATGTAATTCAATCATGGTGGTTGGTGAAATAGTAATTGATATTTGTCTATATAAACAATATACATATCCGATACAAATTTAGAAAATATAAGAAGGTAAACGTTTATTTCTTCTTCTGATTATTTCTTCAAACATTGATTTATTCATGGTATCAGAGCCAAGTCGTTGCTTTATACAAATTTGAAACTCTTGTTCTCTAAAACAGATATTTCTTCTGGGAAAAAAAAAATTCTCATTCAAACACTCGTACAAATATTAATTACAAACATCATTTTTGAAGCCATATTTATCTCACCTAATTTTACCAGATTACTCTAAACACAATTTTGAACATTTTGGTAAAAATAGAGTAGAAGAAAAGTTCGCACGTGCCTCCACGTGCCGCCTGAAGTAAAGGAACCATTTTTCACGCGCTACACGCGCCGTCACGCACCGTCTGGAGGTTGAAGACGATGACGTGTCATCTGGCTCGGCTCGACTGATTCGGCACGATTCGGCTCAGCTCGGTTCGGCTAGTTCGGTTCGGCTAGGCTCAACTCGGCTCGAGGGTGTAGCCGGCCCGCACCTCGGTTCGGCTCAGGTTGGTTCAACCAGTGGTTCGGTCTAAACCCGGTTTTCTCCGTTTTTCACAATTTTTCTATTTTTGGCCGATTCGGTTCATTTTAAAGGTCTGAACCCGGTTTTTTTCAGGTTCTGGATTTCTAAAATCGCTTTGGTCCAGTTTTTCAAGTTTTTAAACCAATTTTGATCCGGATTAGTATAAATATATATAAAAAAAATAGAAAAAAAAAATTTAGTCCTAAAATTATTACACCATTTTTTAGTTTGGTTACCATAATATCATGATAGAGGGTATAATTTCATTACCTATGGAGCAATCAAATCCAGTTGTTGTACAATCTGTTCAGTCTGAAGGTGTTTTTAATGCTGGAGTTGAGACTAATTATGATGTTTGGTCTCAAATAATAGAAATGCGTATTGTAGAGAGAGAAAAACTCTCTTATATTCATGACAAAAATTTGCAACCAGAAAAAACATCATACAATTATAACAAGTGGTATGCAGAAAATCAAAAAAGTGAAGAGATGGATACTTATGTCAATGAATCCAGAAATCATGAAGCGATATTTACGCATACCTACTGCTCTTGAAATTTGGGGTGCTTTGGCAAAAGCATTCTATGATGGAAGTGACGAATTACAGGTATTTGTCTTAAACCAAAAAGCTTTTACTTCCAGACAAAATGGAAAATCACTTTCAGAGTATTATGGAGAGTTGACTGAAATTTTTCAAGAGCTAGACCATCGTGATAAGGTGGTCATGAAAGACCCTCATGATCTAATATCATATCAAGGGTTTGTTGATAGACTAAGGATACATATTTTCCTTGCTGGATTAGATGATGAGTTTGAGCAAGTTCGTGGAGAAATTTTGCGAAAATAAACTATCTCAGATTTAGAAGGTTGTTATTCCTTGATTCAACGGGAGGTAGTACGTCGAATCTCATTGAAGGAAAAATCTAGAGATGTTAACGCTTCCGCCATGATATCTAAAATTCATTCTTTTTCCAATCAGTAAGAACGAAGGGAGACTGATAAATCATCATTTAAATGTACCCATTGTCATCAAAAGGGTCATACAAAAGAACGATGTTTTGAACTGGTGGGATATCCTGACTGGTGGGATCACAACCGTGACTCTCGGAAGAAAAATCCACGACAGATATCTAGTGCCACCATTGCTGAAACAACAAAGGATCATGTTGCAACCTCCTCAGTGCATGTTGGTAAGATGCTTAAAGTTTTTTCTTCTGTTTTTAATAATACATGGATAATTGATTCAGGTGCAACTGATCATATGACATTCGATTCTAGACAAATCTCAAAACCATCCTCACAAAAACATTTTTGCACTACCAATGGTAACACAACCCCAGTTATTGGGGAAAGATCTTTGTCTCTCACTAGTACTTTGAATTTAGACTCAGTACTAGTTGTTCCCTATTTAGAGTATAACCTTATATCTATTTCTCAAATAACCACTGCTTTATCTTGTTTTGATATTTTTTGGCCTGTCTTTTGTGTGTTCAAGGACATTCAAACAAAGCAAACGATTGGTCGTGGTGTTAGGCAAGGAAACATGTATTATTTGGACTTGGATTCAACAAATATGCATTGGTAGCAACTAGATCTAACAAGGATGAATCAAATATGTGGCTATGGCATAGGATATTGGGTCATGCTTCTTTTGGATATTTAAAGAAATTATTTCCAAGTTTATTTTTGAGCTTAGATCTTTCTACTTTAAAGTGTGATGTCTGTGAACTAGCAAAAAAGTCATCGTTCCTCATTTCCTGTAACCTTAAATAAAAGTCCATTTCTGTTTATGGTTATACATTCTGTTGTATAGGGTCCTTCCAAAGTCTCTACGTTGGGAGGATCACATTGGTTTGTTACATTTATTGATGATTTTAGTAGAATGACTTGGGTTTGTTTAATGAAATCTACAAGTGAGGTAAACGTCTTATTTAGAAAATTTCATAAAATGGTTCGTACTCAATATAAAACACAGATTCAAGTTCTAAGAAGTGACAATGGAGGAGAATATAAAAGTTCTGAGCTTCAAGAATATCTTCAATCAGAAGGCATTATTCATCAAACTACTTGTGTTGATACACCTCAACAAAATGGAGTTGCAGAAAGAAAAAATCGACACTTATTGGAAGTTGTCCGTGCCTCATTGATCGAAGCTAATATGTCATTATCTTATTGGGGAGAAACAATTACTTCTGCTACATATTTGATCAATCGGGTACCTTCCAGTCCCATTAACTTCCAAACACCACTACAAGCCATCACTGAAGCAATTGTTGCACCAAATGTTCCCAATTTACCTCCTCATGTCTTTGGTTGTGTGGCATTTGTACACCTACATAAACAACAACGTAGCAAGTTGGATCCACGAGCAATACGTTGTGTTTTTATGGGATATGCCATACAACAAAAGGGTATCGTTGTTATCATCCTCCTACAAAACAAATGATTACTACTATGAATGTTATTTTTCATGAAGATACAATGTATTTCTCTTATACACCTGAATTTCAGGGGGAGTACAACCATGCTGAAATTCAGACCCTTACATATAAATTGTTTCCTTATGAAGAAAGACAAATTATATGTGAGGAAAATACAAATAACTTGAATTCAGATGGTCATAACTCGCAATATAGAAAATACTCAAGGGAAATGGAATCAAGTCCTCATCAACTTCAAGATCATCAAGCAAGTTCCTTACTACCACTAAATGAGTACGAGTTTCCTTCTCCACAAGCTGCTGATATGCCTAACCAATCATTTGCAGAGGATGTTCCAACTATTGAACCAGCCAGAAAAATACTTCCATCACGTCCTATCAGAGGTATTCCTAAAGCCATGTATGAACCTGAGATTTCTAGTAAAGTCAAATATCTCATAAGTATCTATATGTCTAAACATCGTTTGTCAAAATCAAACGTATCACTTGTGAATCAATTATCTGCTATATCTATTCCTAACAGTGTGCAGGAAGCTTTAGCTGACCAAAAATGGAAAGATGCTATGAATGAAGAACTAAGATCCTTAGAAATAAATAGAACTTGGGAGCTTGTCGATCGTCCACCAACAAAGAAAATTGTTGGATGTCGATGGATTTTTTCAGTGAAGTATCAAGCAGATGGTATGATTGAACGCTATAAAGAAAGATTGGTGGAAAAAGGATACACTCAAACATATGGGATCGATTATATAGAAAAATTTGCACCTGTAGCCAAAATTAACACTGTTTGGGTCTTGGTATCTCTAGCTACAAATTTAGATTGGCCATAATATCAGTTTGATGTAAAAAATTCCTTTCTACATGGAGATTTAATTGAAGAAGTCTACATGTATTTACCACCAGGAATCAAGAAATCCACAATCCATGATGAAAAGGTGTGCAAATTAAAAAAATCACTGTATGGATTGAAACAATCCCCAAGAGCATGGTTTGGTAGGTTCACAAGGTCAATAAAGGCATTTGGCTACAAGCAAAGCAATTCAGACCATACTTTATTTCTAAAAAAAGGTATCGTAAGATCACTGCACTTATTGTATATGTTGATGATATGATAGTAATAGGAAATGATGTTGAAGAAAGGAAAGCGCTACAAAATTATTTGTCCAAATAATTTGAAATGAAAGACCTTGGTTCCTTATAATATTTTCTTGGGATTGAGGTTTCTCGATCAACAGAAGGAATCTTCTTATCTCAAAGAAAGTATGTCTTAGATTTATTAAAAGAAACCGGTATGTCGGCATGTCAACCAGCTAATACACAAGTAGATGAAGGATTAAAGTTATGTATCAAGGTTTATCAAGTTCCAACAAATAAAGAAAGATACCAAAGGCTTGTTAGAAGGTTGATGTATTTGGCACACACAAGACCAGACCTTTCCTATGCTTTAAGTATTGACAACCAATTTATGCATAATCCTAGAGAACAACATATGAATGCATTTATTCATATTTTGAGATATTTAAAGTCTGTTCCTAGAAAAGGAGTATTGTTCACTAAAAACTCAGAGTTTTCTAGAATTGAAGTATATACTGATGCTGATTGGGATGGAGCAATAAATGATAGACGATCTACATCAGGCTACTTCACTTTTGTAGGGGGAAACCTTGTAATATGGAGAAGTAAGAAACAACATGTTGTTGCCGGTTCAAATACAGAGGCTGAATACAGAGGTATGGCACTTGGGCTTTGTGAGGCCTTGTGGTTACAATCTCTCTTAAAAGATTTGGCATATCCTGCTAAAGAATCAATTAAGTTATTTTGTGACAATAAAGCAGCATGTGATATTTCTCATAATCCAGTTCAACACGATCGTACAAAACATGTTGAAGTTGACAGATTCTTTATTAAGGAAAAGTTAGAAGAAAATTGATTGAATTGCCAAAAATTAAGTCAGAAGATCAATTACCTGACATCCTCACTAAAGTAGTCTCATATTGAGTATTCACAGAATTTTCAGTCAAGTTGGGCATGAAAGACATCTATGCACCAACTTGAGGGGGAGTGTTGAATTCAACAAACACTACAACTCATTCAACAAATACTACACTGACGCCAAACGCCTACCAAACGCCTACCAATATACACGGAACCTACCAAGTAGCTGTAAACCATGTAATTCAATCATGGTGGTTAGTGAAATAGTACTTGATATTTGTCTATATAAACAATGTACATATCCGATACAAATTAAGAAAATATAAGAAAGAAAACATTTATTTATTCTTCTGATTATTTCTTCAAACATTGATTTCTTCAAAAAGAAATACGTAGGCCACATTGTAATGGAAAAACAAGATTACTTTGAATATAAACTGAAATGAATCATCATTATAATAATACTATAAATTATAAATTTACATCAAAATAAAAAAAATGAAAATTAAAGAAAGATCAAGTCCTATATTCCACGGTTTCCTTACAATAATTTGCACAGTATTATAGTTTTATAGTAAAGTGATAAGAAGAGTATTGTTCTCAAGGATTGGTAACTTACTTTTGACAAATATCAAAATTATTCTAAAATAAATTTTATCTTGAGAAGTCACTAAGGTTGTTGTAATTAAAATTTAAAATAAAATCAATTTAAAGAAAATGCACAAAACAAAAGAAAGATTTTGTTCGAAAGTCAAATCAATGGGAAGAAAACTTCTAGGAAATTGATTTCACCTAATTCCTTACTATACTTTACTTATCTAGCTAATTTAATTTAATTCTCTCTATTTGTTAACAATCTTCAAAAAACATCCAAAAGCCTTTTTCGACTATCAAACCAAACTTTTCAGTCTTCATCAATTAGGATTTTGAAGAGGAATAAATGCACAATTCCTCTCCACTTGTTCTCCATAATAGTGCTTCAATCTTTGACTTTTAACTCTAAATATATGCCCTACTTTATACTTCAACTCTATTGCTTCAAATCAAAATTAAAATTCTTTACATCAAAATAAGTTTTATGCTCTAACTCAATAGGAAGATTACATTCTTTTCCAAACACTAAATGATAAGGAGACATCCTGATAGGTGTTTTAAAATGTGTACAGTATACATACAAAGCATCATCAAGCTTCTTTGCTTAATCTTTTCTATTCGTGTTGACCATTTTCTCAAGGATATTCTTGATTTCTCGATTTAAAATTTCAGCTTGGCCATTATTTTGAGGATGGTAGGTAAGTACTATCTTGTGTTTCACACCATATTTAGAGAAAAGGTTATCAAACAACTTATTATAAAAGTGGGTCCATTTATCACTAATAATAGCTCGTGGAGTGCCAAATCTTATGAATATGCTCTTATGCAGAAATTTGAGCATAACCTTTCCATCATTTATTGTTGCAACAATTGCCTCCACCCACTTTGACACATAATCAACTGCTAACAAGATATAAACAAAGACAAAAGAAGGAGGAAAAGGACCCATAAAATCAATTCCCCAAACATCAAATAACTCCACCCCTAATATATTTTTCAATGGTAGTTCCAGATGCCTTAAATTCCTTCCCATATGTTGGAACCAATCACAAGTTTTCACCAAAGTATAACTATCACAAAAATTAGAGGGTTAAAAGAAACCACTTTGAAGTACCTTAGCTATTGTTCATGTTTCTTCAAAATTTCCTCTATATGATGAGGAATGGTAATGATGGAGAATGGCTTGATCAGGGAATCTTTTGAAAAGAAAAGGCTCATCCCAATGATAATATTTTGCATCATGCAAAAACTTCTTACGTTGGTGGTAAGTAAGATCTAGTGGAAATACCCTACAAGCTAGGTAGTTTATAGTATTAACATACCAAGGAATCTTGATCCCACATGCAAACAACTACTCATCAGGGAATGCTTCTTGGATCACTAAATATGGTTTTGCTACATCTTGCTCCAACCGAGAGAGATGGTCAGTAACTAAATTTTCACTTCTTTTCATATCTCGAACTTCCAAATCAAATTCTTAAAGAAAAAGGATCCAATGAATTAGCCTAGGCTTAGCATTTTTCTTTCCAAACAAATAACAAAGTGTTGCATGATCAGTGAACACTAGCACCTTTGTACCAATGAGATAAGACCAAAATTTGTCACAAGAAAACACCACAACAAGCATCTCCTTCTCAGTTGTTGTATAATTCAATTAGGCTTCATTCAATGTCTAGCTTGCATAGTATATGGCCCTAAATAGTTTGTCTTGTTTTTTTCCTAACACTACTATAATTGAAAATTCACTTGCATCACGCATGACTTCAAAAGGTTGACTCTAATCAGGTACAATCATTACTGGTACTGAAATTAGTTTCTCCTTGATTACATTAAAGGCCTACAAATAACATCATCAAAAGCTTATAATTCCCTTCATATCCATTGGAGGTGGTAGTTTTTCTATGGTTGCAATTTTAGCTCGATCAACCTTAATTCATTTAGATTACACTCTATGGCCAAGCATGATCCTTTCTTGAACCATGAAATTACACTTCTCCTAGTTTAGGTCATCTCTACAAAAAGGAGCTAAATTATGCAAATAATTATCAAAAGATGTACCAAAAACCAAAAAGTCATCCATGAAAATTTCCATGATATCTTCCACCATATCAGAGAAAATAACCATCATGCAACGTTGAAATGTTGTTGGGACATTGCACAATCCAAAGGGAATCCTTTTAAAATAAAATGTTCTATAGGGACATGTGAATGTATTTTTCTTCTGATCTTCAAGGCTATGTCAATCTGGTTATAACCCAAATTACCATCAAAGAAGCAATAATACGGATATCTGACCAATCGATCTAACATTTGATCAATAAACGGAAGTGGAAAATGATCCTTTCTAGTTGTTTTGTTCAACTTGTGATGATCCATACATACACACCAACACGTGACTATTCTTGTAGTAATAAACTCATTGTTGTCATTTTTCACAAACGTTATTTCACCTTTTTTTATAAAACCTACATTGGACTTACATATGAACTATCTAAAATAGCATAAATAATTCTAGCATTGAGAAGCTTTAAAATTTCAGCTCGCACAACTTCCTTCATTGTTAGATTTAATCTTCTTTGGGGCTCAATTGATGGTTTGTAGAGTTCATCCATTTGAATATTGTGCATGCAAATGGAAGGACTTATACCTTTTATATCAAAGATAGTCCATCCCAAGGCTATTCTATGCTTCTTTAAATATTATAGAATTTGTCTTTGCTACCATTGGTTCTATCCTCTCCAATTCTTTGCTAATTGATGTATCCTACTACAATTCTTTCAAGGAAAATACATAGTGGATAAATTCTTCACTAATAAAAGGTAAAACAGATTCACAAATAGCATAGTTATTAAAATCATAAGCATGAGATGAAGTGGTGATACATCATTCTAAGTGATCGACTGGAAAATTCTCTTAGAAGGCTTTTACTTCACATTGCTCAATGATATCTACCTAAAAGCACGTGTTTGGATCTTCTAGAAATCTCATGGCTTTATAGATTTTGAGCATAACCTCATCCATGTTCACTTTCAATCTTAACTCACATGTTTGAACATCCATTAAAGTCATTCCCGTAGCCAAGAATTAGTGGAACATATTGGTCTTCATCCATATCTAACACCACAAAATCAATAGAAAAAATAAATTTATCCACCTTTACCAATACATCTTCTATGATTCCACATGCATACTTGATAGATCGATCTGCTAGTTGCAAAGAAATTGTTGTTTATTTCATCTCCCTAAGTCCCAATTTCCTATAAACAAAAAATGGCATAAGATTAATGCTAACACCAAGATCACATAACACTATCAAAAAATAAATTTTCAATACTACAAGACAAAGTGAAACTCCCCAAATCTTTTAATTTTTGAGAAAGAGCACTACATTCTTCAGAAAACTTCACTGTTTCAAACTTTTCCAACCTTCTCTTCTTGGAAATGATGTCTTTCATGAATTTGGCATAATTTGGCATCTATTCCAAGACATCTGCAAAAAGGAATATTTATATGACTTTTCTTAAAAATATCCAAAAACTTAGAAAATTGCTTATCTAATTTTTGTTTTTGAAAAGGTTAAGGATAAGAAATTGGAGTAGGGAGAATAGAAGGATTGACAAGAAATGAAATTGATAGAGGTATATCAGTCTCCCTTAATGTATCATCAACAATCTCCTCTTCTTCTACTTTATTATTATTTTAGCCATTGTTCGAAGCTGTAGGGGTGGACTCAGTTTCCTTTAATTATGACCTCTCAATTTCTATTCCAGTCATTAGTGTAATGGCCTTGCATTTTTTCTTTGGATTCACTTTTGTATTGCTAGGAAAAGTTCCTCTTTGTTGGGCATTCATGGTCATGGCTAGTTGCCCAATTTTCACTTCAAGATTTTTCATAGTGGCTCACATATTGCTACAATCACTACTACAAAAAGAGAAATAAAGTCGGGATTTAAAGTCGATTTTTGAAAAAAAAAACTTATAATGAATTTTAAGTCGGTATGCTAAAAGATCGACTTAAAAAATTAAAAAAATAACATTGGTTCTACATGTCAACCGACTTAAGCCACGTGTAGCGTAGTTTGACACGTAAAAATGACTTAAAATCCTATGTGTAGCGTCAATTCTACGTGTCAACCGACACTACTATTTTATTTTTCTTTAATACTTTAAGTCGATTGACACATAGAACCGATGCTACACGTAGGATTTTAAGTCGGTTCTACGTGTCAACCGACTTAATCCATATGCAGCATCATTTTACATATAGAACTGACTTAAAATCCTACATGTAGCGTCAGCTCTATATGTCAACCAATGCTACTATTTTATTTTTCCTTAATTTTTTAAGTCGGTTGAAACATAGAATCGACACCACATGTAGGATTTTAAGTTGGTTCTACATGTAGCATCGCTTAACATGTAGAACTGACGTTATGTCCTACGTGTAGCGTCAATCCTATGTGTCAATCAATGCTACACACGTTTTTATTTTCCTTTTCTCTTTTTTCTCCCCCAGTTTCCAACAGAACATAATTTCCAACTATTGTAACTCTAAAATGAAGACTTCCTCCTCCAATATTTCTCATTTTTCGGCCACCTTTGACCACCAATTCTGGTGTCGTTTAGTAGTTTTTCTTCCTCTCCAATTTCTCTTCTAGATCTCCTATTTTTTTAGCATAATATTCAGATTTTTTATACCCATTTTCTCATTTACAAAATACATTTTTTTTTTCATTTCCTTTATTTTGTCACTTCATTTACTCTTGTAAGCATTTCTATGAATTATTTTACATTTATTATTCATATTTCTTTATTTTTTGTATATTATGTGTTATTATTTATGTTTGTAATTTTTTGTGTTATGTAGGTTTTGTATTTTTATTCAAGCATAGAAGAGAAGAAGTTATTTTTATTCATTTATTTATTTTAATAATTTTATGTATTTAGGTGTTTGATATATATTAATTTATTTTAAACAAATAATTTTTGAAAATTATATACATGTACATGAAAATGTATATATATAAGATATATTTTTATATGTATATAATGTACAATGGGTTTATTAATATTTATTATTATATATATATGTATAAAATATGTATTCTTATTAATTACATGCATTTATATATACAAATTATTATATATTGTATATTTAAATATTATATATTTGTTATGTTTGGTTTTTATGTATTTATTTTTATATGATGTTTTGATAGATATTTTAATAATTAGGGAATTCGTATATAATAATAACTTAAATATATTGGTTAGACACATATTTAATATGTTTAATATTATTAATAAAAATGGACAAATCTTGGATATTAAAGTGTAGAATCGAATAAGACTACATTTATGGAGTTGAAAGTTTCTTGGAATTTGCTTGTAAATATAGTATTAATGTAATTTAAGTTAAATATATATATATATGTATTGTATGCAAATTATTTTTTTGTAATAAATTTAATTCTCAAGTAATTAATTAATATTTAATTATTTGTAATATTTAAACTCTTTTAAATAGATTTTGATTTTTTCTGTTATTATGTATCGAATACAGATTCTAAGGATAGTAGAAAATAAGTAAAATGTTTAAAAAAATAATAGAATTTAAAGTCGGTTCAGTACGTGAACCGAATTGAAATTTAAAGTCAATTCAACACGTGAACTGATTTTAAGCTTTAAGTCTCCCAATTTAAAGTCAATTCACCTAACTAACTTTAATAGTCTCTTTTGGCGTAGTGAATGAGTCTTAATGTTATCCAATCGCAAATTAATCTTTTTAAACCTTTCTTTGGTCTCCTTAAAGGAAACTATGGCATCCTCAAGTGACATCTTCTTCTCACTTGGTTGAGGTTGCAACACATTCTTTTTTTTTTCATAAGAAACATTCTCATGATTTCGAAGCCATGGATGGTAGTAATTTGTTAAAGGAATACCACGATAGTTGTAGTTCTTGTTTTTGATGTATTGAACATATTCTTATCTTGCTTCATTCATCGGAAAATTCATACTTGAACTTGCAACATATTCTGCACTTTGTGGTATTCTTTGGGTTGTCAAGGCTAAAACCTAATGAGATAGAGAAGCAACTTAAAAAGAAAGGGTAGAAAATGACTCCATTTCATGACTCCCAACAATTTTCTTAGCCATAGATCTTTCAGTTGGCCATTGATAGTTGTTTGAGGCCATTTATTCCAAAAGAAAAGTAGCACCCTCAGTTGTCTTTGACATCAAAGTCCCACCAGAAGCAACATCAACTATGGTTCTAATTTTTCCATTTAACCCATTATAGAACATATGAACTTGCAACCAATCCAGTAATACATGCTAATGACAACATCAAATCAAATCTTTATACCTTTCCAATGCTTCATAGAGTGTCTCAAAATCATTTTGCCTAAATTGACCAATCTCACTCATGAGTTGGGCTATTTTTTGTAGGTAGAAAGAATTTAGCAAGAAACTTTTCTACCATGTCCTGCCAACTAGTGATGCTTCTCGGTTGTAGAGATTGTAGCCAAACTCTAGCCTTACCTCTCAATGAAAAAGGAAACAATCTCAATTTAATGGTGTCTTTAGTAATACCATTATTCTTTACAGTGTCACAAATATCCAAAAACATTGCCAAATGAATATTGGGATCATCAAGTGGTGATCTACTAAATTGGGCTTATTGTACCATGCTAATCAACGCCAATTTGAGCTCAAAATTATTGGCATTAATGGTCTGGCATATTACACCTAAGTAATTGTCATTCACAATTGACCTTACATAATCCTTCAAGGTTCATGGGAGTGCATTATGTTCTCCTTCAACCATGGCTAGTACTTTCTTCTTTCTTCTTTCTTTGTGATCCAATTTCAATTTCTAGATCGAAAGGAATAATTTTTTGAGTTCTAGCACAGTGCATCCAACATCAAAAACAAACTTAGAGAAAAATAAAAAAAATACAATTCTAAATTAAAATCAAGATTACTTTGTATAGATATTGGCAAAAAAAGAAGAAATCAATCCCCGAAAATGGAACCAAAAACTTGATCGGTGTAAAACTACAAGTGCATAGTATTGTAGGTTTATAGTAAAGTGATAAGAAGAGTATTATCCTTAAAGATTGGTAACTTACTTCTAACAAATACCAAAATTATGTTAATCTCAATTTTATCTAGAAAAGGCACTATGGTTGTTGTAATTGGAATTTAAAATAAAATCAATTTAAAGAAAATACACAAAAGAAAAGAAAGATGTTTGAAAGTCAAATCAATGGGAAGAAAACTTCTAGGAAATCAATTTCACCTAATCTCTTATCATGCTTTACTTATCTAGCTAATTAAATTTAATTCTCTCTAATTTTTAGCAATCTCCAAAAAATATCCAAAAGCTTCTTTCGACTGTTGATCGCCACACAAATTGTGTGTGCAATGAATACACAAGTATACGTATCGTAACATATAATATAATGATAAGTAAAGATCATTTCTACGGAGATTATTTTTTTAGAAATTAATTTTTAAAACTAAAAATAATAAAAATAAATTTTTTTGGTGTTTTTATATCTTAAGAAATCAAATTTAAAATAACTAAAAGTAAATAGCAATAATTAATTAAATCATATTTTGTGACTAAAAAGATATATGAGAAAATATCTAGGAATACTTAATCCCCCAATTTTCTAAATATGCAACTCACTAAAATCTCCCCAATATAATATCAATTAATTACATGATCAATTAAATCCAACGTAGCATGTATTCTTCTCTCAAGTACACTACACATCATATAGTAATTAATTTAATCACACTCTCATGCCAATTAAATTGCATACTACTCATTAAGTTCATCAATTATGGATCACATACATAAGAATCATACATCTCTGCCTAGAAACTATGCATGTTATTTAATCAAGACAAACAATTAAATAATTTTCTCAAATCTATTTAATTGCCTCTATAGATAAATTGTTGACCAAACAATTAATAGCATAAAAATCAGATTAAATAATATAATTAAATTAATATTATAATTGGGAAAAAAATATTAGATCATCACATTGTGAAAATTGGGTTCATAAGATCCCTAGATTAATAAATTAATTACACATAATTGTGTTTATAAAGCTAATATTTTTCATAAATAAAAACATAAAATTAATAAAGAAAATAGTAGAAAAAGAAATACAACCAATCTCTTGAATTATAGAATTAATTTCTTCTTCAATCTCCACCAAAATTGTGTCATTTTTTCAATTTTTTGTATTTTTCTCTCTTTTTAGCTCTAAAAACTAACCAAAATTATGCTAATGGAGGCTAATTAGGGTTTATGGAGTGATTAGGGGCTTAAATAAAGCTCAAGTGTGATCTGAACCGTCTGATTAGCTTCAAATCAAGGGCTACGATCAAAACAAGCAAAACTAAAAGTTTCAGCCAATCACAGTGCGACACGTGGCATCAAAAATTCATTGGGTGAATCAGGGAGCAACACGTGGCAAGGGAGACCGCTCGATGTCAACGCTTGCCAAGTCAGCAACACGTGGCGCAACGTGATTTGCGGGAACAGATGGCATGGCGCACGGGTGGAACGTGTGATGCAATGGCGTGGTGACACGTGTCATGGCACATTGACCGATTTCCGAACTCGGATTTAACGTCGTGTAGACACGTGGAGCATGTTTCGTCCTCCTCACACGTGGCGCGACGTGATTCACTATATTTGCTTGCGTGGCGTCCACATGGCTTGCCCAGTTAGCTCCTCTGCTTGCGTGACATGCCACGTGGCAGCTTTTGATTGGGCATGCGTTAAAAATTCTTAAAAAAAATCCCCAAAATTTCCAAAAATTATATTTTCACCCCTTTTCACTAATAAGTTTATATTTATATTTATTTAGCCATAAAAATATTATTTATTAAATAAAACATGTAAATATTAAATAAAAAAGTGTGCTAATGAATTAGAAACATTCTTGTTTATCAATTTACACAAGAATATGTAATTTAATAAAGCAAGAAAACATCAAGACCAATTATTTTAATACTACAAAGATTCGTACAAGTCTTTTGATCTCTATATTTACTTATGTTGAAATATTCTAGATCTATCTTATAATTCTCTCTTTCAATAGGAAATCACGTCTAATTAATAGTCTCTTAATTAGAAAAAATAAACTTAGAATAAATCAAATAAACATGAAAATGAACAATTCAAATTCATATGAAAAATCAATAATAGTTTAAAATTAGATCACATCTTTTTTCTAGAATAAAAAAAATTTAATTCATGTTAAAAATTAAATTTAAATAAATAAATTTACCATAATTTTTCAATGAAGAATTGAAAAGAAAATGAATAGCAAAAGAATCTCATTTTACGTTAATCTATTCCAGCATTCCCTATTTCTTCTACGCTTCAATTTTCGCTTTTCTCTTTTCCTTTTTAATTCCTCCTGCTCTGCCTTTTCCTTCTGTTACTGTTCTTCTGGCGGCACCTCTCTCCCTCCAGCATTAATCATATATATATTCAAACTGCATTTTTTTTATCTCATGTTTTTGTAAAAAATTTTAGCTTTCCTTTTCTTTCTCTTTTTTCTTCATTCAAATTTGATTTCAATAAATCTTCATTTTCTTCAAATTTACAATAAAATTAAATAACAATAATTAAATCTAAAACCAATAAAAAAATAAATAAAATTAGACTAAAGTTTAAAATTAAATAGTGATAAATTATGCCAAATTATATAAGTCATTAGATAGATATGTGTTATCCTTTTAATCATTGTTTTGAATCATTATTGTAGAAATATGTTTACTTTACTAGCTCACAATAGATAAGATGTCCTTGAACTATTTTGTCATTTAGTAAATGATGACTTACTTCACATAAAAATCTTTCCTAATACAATTTAATTATCACTATTATATGTGTTTTGGCTATTAACCGTATACATGGTTCTATGAGTGTGTCTATTCTAATCATATTTAAATAAATCTACTATTCTCAATTCAAAAAAATTATATACATCAATTGTTATAAATTTTTATACTATTCTATTTTATTTTGGGGAATTATTGAACTTAGAGGGAGTTCGTTCATTGCATACATCACATTCCTACTCTTGTTGAATTCAAGCTTCAAAATTAATTTACTATTTCATATGACACAAAGTGGCAGAGAGGTTATGTGGTTATTAATTGGAGAGATTGCACTTTAGGGGAGAACACATTGATTAAAGTGTTCTATTTATTACTCATTGCATATATTTGTTTCTTCGCTTTAATATTATCATATACACTGAATATGCAATGAGAGAAAGGTTTTGTCACAGAATATGCAAAAGGGGGAGATTATAAGGTATATGTGAGTGTTGATAATATTTGTGAACAAAATATTTAAATGTAAACTAATTTCTAGGCATATTTTCATGACCACTATTCAAAATTGAAGAAAATTTTGAGCTTCAAGTCAACATGTGTCAAGTATATACTCATCCCTATACATATCAGAATACATGTTGGACACTTAGGAATATTTGGTGTATACATTAGTAGATCGATTGAATGGGCTAGATTGATCGAGGATCAATCTTGTATGATCTATGTCCTCTCGAGTTGATTTTCAAATTGGGATAGATCGATTGAGTTGGATTTGATTGATCAAGGATTGGATCGATCGAGAATCAATAGTATTCGATCTACCTTGTCTCAGGTTTATTTTAATCAATGCTAGATCATTCAAAAAGGGTTTTGATCTATTGAAAATACAAGGTCGATCAATCAAGCCTGGATTGGATCGATCAAGTGGTTAGAGTTTCAACTTATAACATATTTTTTTACTGGAGCCAAATTTGTTTTACCATATTATCCCTATTGTTTATTCATCTATGGATTATTTAATGGATAGAATGGTAATTGATCTTTAATCCAACTTTAAGTTTTCATCTTTTCTATATAAAGAACATAATGCTCCATATTTCAATTAACCACATTCATTAAAATTTTCTAATTGTTTTTGTACTCTCGCTCTCTAATATTGTTTTGGAAAAACTAAATCATATTTTTTAGGCTTCCTTATTTAATGAATCTATCAAACATTATATAGTAAGATTTGATTGACTGATAAGCCTATTTATTTCATGATCTTGTGATTATATGTTCATATAGCTTCATCTTGATTAGGTCCTCGAATGTTTGGATCAAATAATTGTATGTGAGATTATATTTGTTTGATTTGATTATTTAACTTTAAATGATTTCAATTAACTGATTTATTCTTGAATCTTCTAGCTAGGTTTTTTCATTATTGAATCTGATCTAGGACACACTTTGCACTTTTGTTATTGTGTTAACTTTTCAAGTGCTAGTTAAATGGGTTTAATTGTTCGTGTGACTCAAGTTTATCAAAAAATTGGTCTAAATCTATACACTTAACTTGTGGAGACTATGAAAGAAGTAGTGATTTGTAAGTAGATTACTTTGGGGGAATTATCCTAAAGGGTAATATGAGTCCTAGCCTTACAATTGAACATTGATTATCATAGTGGATAGTTAGGTGGTTCGATGGACCTGTGATTTTTTCCTCTTCGGTCATTAATATGGCTTAGGTTGTTTCCACCTAAAATATTGTGTGTTAAGTTCTTATTTATTTTTGCTTTATATTATTTACACATGATTGCATGTCTAGTCACTTGTGATTTTTTTAATTAGCAATAATTCAAAAATTATTTATTCATCATTTTAGTTAATTAGATCTGTAACTTTAAACCTTCAAAAGTTTAAACTATTTTTTTATTTTGGGTTGCTAATACTTCAAGTATTTTTTTTCTATAGTGATTCGTGAGTTTTTTTGAGCGAAAATCATTTTATTGTGATTGGGTAAATTAAAAGTGATTAACACTCGAGACTTAGATTGCTTATTTTGGTCCATGTGCTTTGGATAAGCCATACCTATATGTTTCACTTATATCAACAGTTGGTAACTGCCATACCACCAGGTGGTGGTAGGGTTCCTAAGGTGAGCTCAATTAAACTTGGATCATATGGAGAACAACATATGAGTAATAAGGGTAGGTTTCCTGATTGGTAGATGTATTATAATTATACTTCTATTCAGTTGTAAACTATTTTATTCTATTAGTGAATTTTTTACTACCAAGGGGTTGCCATAAGTAATCTGAAGATGTTACCACATAGCTAGGAATCTGTGTGGGTTTGCCTCATTATATTGATATGTTGGTTAGTGAAATCATAATTCTATCCAAGTATATACCAACATATGTGAACTTATTGTGATTTTATAGCATTTATTTCTATTATCATTTTCTTAGTCTAAATTAAATTATCTGCCTCTCTATTTAATTTATCTCTATGGTTTTCTACCTTAATTAATTGAATTTTGGGGCTCTATTCTGTTGTTTATTTTTCAACTACGAGTGAAATGGAATGGATTTCCTTTTTCTTGGTTGTTTACTAGGGTGTAGACTCTTTCAATATCATATACTTAATTAATGATAAGATAGCTAAGCAAACTAAATCTTGAACAACCTAGAGGTATACATACTATATTTAATTCATTGATTATGTTAAGATCTAAAAAGTTAATAACCATGCAAGATTAAATTTGTTGATAATTTTTGAGTAAGAATATTAGCAATTATAGACTAATGCCTTAAGCTAGCAATAAATATATTCATGCAATAAATTTCTTGATCACTCTAATTCATACATTAATAGTTTTTACATTTAAACATAGATTTGAACATATAAAGAATCAAGAATTGATACTAAAATTTATTATGACATTAATATTAATTAAACCACAGTCTACAGCTTGAAATTATCCATGAACATATTATCAAATTAGCTAGACATATATTTTATAAGAATTAATATTATTTTCATGGAAAACTATAAGAAAGGGGACTAATAAAAGCTTATGAGAAGTAGAGAATGAAGCCAATATAACCTCATTTTTTAATCTTCAATCTTCTCTCAGGATGCCTATGATGCTCTTTGATCTCTTTTGTTCCTTGTATCAAATATTTTGTTTTAATGAACAATTAGATTGTTTTATAATGCATTTCTTAAGCATAATTTAAGGTGGATTGGACTTTGCTTTATCGAGTAGCTAGGATTAAAAGTTTGTGTTGAAAAATACTATAATTATGTGCTGACTTGACATCCGGATCAGCAAGACACTTACTCGATCGATCTAGCTTTTTCATTTAGAAACTCGAGAGTTCTCAATTGATCCTCAGTATATTGAATGGGTGCTCAATCGAGTCCCTTTTGATATGATCTTACAACTAACATAATGATCATGTAAGAGAGCATAGTTGGACCTAGATGATTTTTCTAACAAACTAATTCACAAATCTTCTCTTTAATCACAAATAAAGATTTGATCTATCAATATATCATAATTAAAGATATCAAGAAACAAGAATATGAAATAATCTCAATCTTTAATTAAATAAGAATCCACTTAAAAGTTCAATTCAATCATAGAAATAAATCTAAAAACTCGTAAATAAACTTAGCCTAACATAATCAAAATAAAATAATATTAAAATACCCTTGATAGAATACCCAAACTCTTGAATTGGTTGTTCTGCCTTTTCCAAAAGCTCGAAGAATTACCCAACAATTGAGTTTCTCTTTTTAGAATTTTCCTGCTTTCTCTAAAAATATAATGCAAGTGTAAAATATGATTATTTCTAATAATGGGGTTGTTATGTTAAATTTATAAGTTAATTTTCACGCAAAACCCCACAATAAATATGGAATATTGGATCGAAAACTAATTTGGTGGCTAAAAACTATATAAAAATTTATATTGTGTATTTTTTGGCGAAAAGGGAGATGAACATGAAAAGTAATGTCATTTTAAGGGGAAAAATTCATGTAGGGACCAGACACAAAATGACATTATTTTGGCATCGATTTTGTAAGTATATCTCGACTTATTCTAAGAGTATCCACCTAACTTGGTCGTTTGTTGGTCTGTTTCGCATTTGTAAGTACATCCACATTATTTTTTTTAGTTTCTAGGGTTGGTTTCTTCTAGATGCAACCATCATATTTTCTCATTAAGCCACTAGCTCCATATATTCCTAGAAATTCCAAAAACAAATGTACAAAATTTTCCAAATATTATTACATGTAAAATGAAAAAAATATCCTCAAAAAAGAAAAATATTTTAATAAAAATAATAAATAATTTTTAAAAACATAACAAATACTATGATAAATTATTGGTTTATCAGCTTTCCAAAAACTAGTTTCAAAATGTTACATGCCCGATTTGTTGCCTAGGATCACATGCATATTTTCTTGATTTATCTGGAATTTTAACTATTAACCATATTTTCAATGTGATAGATTTGTATCCTTACTCTCTACAAATTTGAGCCTCCTGCTTTGCCTTTTGATGTTTATGTAGGTACCCTAGTTATGCCCATACTGCAAATGCCTTCCACACAACACTTCATCCACGAGAAGATTTCAAATGTCTTGAGGATTATCTTGTCACCTTCCTTATAGGTGGGCTTCGTCGCTTCCATGTTCGTTGGAAAAACCATACTAACTGTGATGAGATGTGGATTACCAAAGATGAATTTCACCACATTAATCCTTCCTTACTGGAAAAATATGACTTGTATTACTTTCCATGCATAGAGTATTTCGAAACTAGGGAGAATTTATGCCAAGTATTTACCTCTGATATTAATTATCATTTTATTTATTGGTATATACACTACTACAAAAAGTACATATAGTCTCGGTTTTTAACCGTGATCGTAGGTCTATGACCACAGTTATAAGAACCGAGGCCTAAGTAAGAGAGACCATAGGTACCCCCTATGGCCTCAGTTTTTCTAATAAAGGCCATAGATGCCCCCTATTACCTCGGTTTTCTAATAACCGAGGCCATATGTACACCCTATGACCTCGGTTTTCTAATAACCGAGGCCATAGGTTCACCCTATGACCTCGGTTTATCTAATAACCGAGGCCATAGCTACACCCTATAGCCTCAATTTTTCTAATAACCGAGGTCATAGGGTATACATAAATTAAAAAAAATACAATTAATAATTAAAATATTAAAAATAAATATAAATTACAATAAATTTATTAAAAACAATATTAAAAATCATATTATATTAAAATTAAAAGTATAATTACATTCGAGAGTTTATTATACACTAAAACATTATAAAAACTTGTTATTACAAACTCACTTTTTACTATTAATTACAAGTATAAATATGCTACAAAAACGATTATAATGATAATTCCTTCTTTTCAGCTAATTGAAAAATCTCTCTCAAGTCTTTCTTGAATCCATCTTCTATAAATGTATATTCGATTGCATCTTTTGCCAACTGAAATATTTCTCTCTTACCTGAATCACCTGTAATATTAAACAAGAATAAAAATCAACTGAATTGTAATTATAGAAACACATTAAACATCCTCAAACATCCCAGTTTCCTACACAATTTCCATTGTAGCCTTTGTGGTTTCCCTGCAATCAATGCTCAAAAGAAGTCTGACATGGTTCACAAGTCACACCAATCAAAGTATTACAAACTCTAACCTTATGGCTATGAACTAGTACCTGAAATTTAACAATGCCCTGCACACAGCATAAAGTGGATACAACTTGTCTTCTAACCAAGTTGCCACAAATGATCGATTGCAACCTTATGATGCATTTGATGGTTTGAAATTCCTGACGAGCCTTCAAGAAAAACAAAAGAGCATCAATAAAAGTAAACAATTTGCAAAAACCTATGAAACATTCCACATGCTAAAAGGTAACAACAAACAATTTATAAGAAAAATATTCTCTGTTCATTTAGCCATTCATACTTCACATCATATCATACACATAAAATTGCAATTCTTAGATGGCATTGCTTTAAATAAATAGTTCCAGCAAAGGGCCAATAATGAAATCTAGAAAAGATTATATTATTTGAAAGATCAATTTAAATTTATAGTTCCAATAAAGGGCCAATAATGGTGAATCAATAGATGTTCTTGCAAAACATTTCAAAGAAAATGATGATAAATGGCACCCTTGCAACACACAATTTTTAAATTTTCACTACCTAGGTTGTAGAATGATGTTATTAATATTCTAGTATCATCTTGCTGAGCTATCATTCTGTGAATTATACTTTTGTATTTACCAATTTTTAGCAATCCATTTGTCATCCTTGAGAAGCCGAAGACCACTTACCTTATCATCTTGAAAGAGAAGAATAATACCACCCGTATCAGTATGAGCTCTAAGTCCTTTGATTAGCTCTGGTTTTGAACAAGGTGGATAATTAGGACTTTAGTCCCAAAGGTTTGACCTTGGGATCCATAGAAAGCTTTCTTTAAGTACCCTTTTTCTAACCCAAGATTCTCACACAATAAATCTAGTAGTCGTTCTGCCAGTTTTTCTAGCTCTTTTGCAAATTCCTTCATCACGTTCCTGAAAATCCAATTAACAAAAGGCAGTTAAGACATAGAAAAGACAAAAAAAGTAGTGTTAATAATTTACTTGTAGTCTTCATTAAGATCTGGGATTTCAGATAAGTTAGATTGTGTAAGCTGGCGAATAAAGAAAGTGCTTTCCCAATCAATATCATCAATTTCAAACTGAACAGCTTCAAGGCCTTTAGTAGCCACCATTTCTTTGAACGTCTGCTCCATGTACTTTCTATAGTGCTCTTTTATCAAGTTCTCCATTGTGTCCATCAGTTCATGATTAATCTCCTGGTTAACTACCTGAGATTATAGAAATTAAACACCAGGAAAAAAATTAAGAGGGAAAAAAGAAAAAAAAGCAAATAGATATATGCAATTGGATAGTACCTCAAAGAAACCCCAATTCTCACAAGCATTGTGAATACATCTTGTAGTGGATAGATCAAGTTCTCCACTAAAGCAAGTATAATCAACCAATCCAAATTACAGGAAATAAAATATCATTTGGATTATCAACATGATTAACAATCATGTAATCTAAAATGCAATTAAAATTTAATACATAAATATCCCCCAGTTGATAAATATCTCACCAAATTTTCCAACGATAGAAAAAATTACAGTGGCTGGAATTTGAACTGGATGGCCAGCCTACGTATTAGAGAAAGAGAAATTAAGACCACAAACATTCAACTACACTATAAACATTTCTTAAACATGTTGATTGTTTCATATGTAAAATTACAAGGAATAATATATTAAATAAATTACAGGGAAAGTTCAATGTAAATTGTATACCAGGAATACTTGTTTGCAAACATTAGCCAATGGAACAAGAATAAATGGTTCCATCTAATCAAGAAATATTTTTTTTGAAGTCTATATATTTTGCTTCAGATAAGGTTGTCTCTTACAAGTATAATCAACCAATCCAGATTACAGACCAAAAATGAAATCATTACTAGATGCTTTTATAATCTCTCCTACTCTGGAAAAAAAATAATGGGTACAACCGTGTAATGACAAATAGAACACAAAGATAAAGAAAAAAAGGGGGAATGCAGAATGTATCGCTTATAGATTCAATCAAACATACATCCTATAATTTTAGAAAAAAAACCCAAAATTGTTGAATATAAAGAAAGAATGAGATGTAGAATTTACCATTTAGCTAGCTTAAAGCTTTTGTGTAGCATTTCAACTCAAATTTGGAAGAGAAATCTAGATTCCATAGAGTACCAAACTTCAATTTATAGAACCAATATCAATATTAGGGTTTCTCTGCTCTCAAGTAACTAGAATGTTATTGTAATAATTAATCGAAAAAAAGGAAGACGATAGATCGGAATAAAAACTGAAAGGATCTTAAATACGAAAGAACTTTCGCAAAAATTAAAATTCATAAACAAAAATCATGAAAACAGAGGCAATCGTTTGGTGTTATGATGACTTACTAATTACAGTGCGCTTTCTCTCACTCTCTCAAATCTCTTTCGTTCTTCTTGTGCTTTCCAAATCTTAAATTTTTCAGGCTTGCCAATCCCTAAATCTATCTCGCTCGCTGAAGGGGATGAGGTAGGTGAGGAGCTGGAGGCCAAGGATGAAGTAGCTGGAGGCCAAGGATGAGGGTCGGGGATGTGGCTGGAAAAAGAGAAGAGAAAAGAAAGGGAAAACATCGGGGAAAAAGAAAAGAGAGAAGAGAAAGAGAAAGGGAAAAAGCTGGGGAAAAAGAGAAGAGAAGAGAAGAGAAAGGAAAAAAAAACTGGGGAAAAAGAAAAGAGAAGAGAAGGGAAAGGGAAAAGGAGAAGATAAGAGAAAGGAAAATAAAGGTAAAAAAAAAGAAAAAAAATTGATAAAAAATTTGGTGTTTAATGTAAAAGAAAGAAAATTGATAAAATTTACATGTCTACGATCTCGGTTTTAAAATAACCGAGGCCATAGATATACCCTCTGACCTCAGTTTTTTAAAATCCGAGGCCAAAATCCTATAGCCTCGGTTATTAAAAAACTCGAGGCTAAATTTTTGAGACTAAGGATATATATTGTAGTAGTGATATTTTTGTTAGACTTATCTAGAGTTTTAAATTATCATATCAAGTTATTTTATGTTTCATTATTTATCACATTAGTTGTGAGTTGTTATCTTTTTTGTTAGGAATTCCTATAAATAAGAGATTTGATTATTGTAATCGTTAACTCAAAAATATACAACAATAATTCATTCCTCCTTTCTCTCTCTTTCTCTCCCTTAACCCCTTCTCTAAATTCTTTTTTATCAATTTTACGTTATCATCCCCATTAACCACTCACCCTAACATAAAAAAAAAAAAAAAAGTCAAAATATCAAGAACCAACCATCACCTTAAACCACCACTTAAATGGTTTAGTCTTGTTCTGTCACTTATGTAGTTTCTTGCTTCATCCTTTTTAAACACAAGAATATTTTACAATAATCCAATATAAAATAGACCAAAAATCCTTTAACATTATAGATAGCATTTAAGCAAAATTAATCAATGTATAGGACAACATAAATGAGATTAGAGATATTCTTGGTAAAAATCGTGTGTTATGTTAATCCTCTCACGTTAAAAGATATATGACCAAAGATATTGTTGATGCACCCTCGTTAAGACTTGTCCAACTTTTGTGAAATTTTCGAGATGTCAACATATTGCTTTTTCGAAAGTAGACTTAAATTTATGCTTCAATTTTCAACTAAATATTGAACCATTGAAGTTGCCAATGGTGTTTGTCTTCTTATGACACAACTTTAGGATGAATATTAATTACGAACTATTATTATACCTCAAGTTTTAATTATTAATATATCGTTTTATAACTTATCAGAAATTGAGTTTTAGTATTATGAGAAAACAATGTAAATAAATAAAGAATAATTATTTAAATTACGATTTATATAGATTAATATTATTATCTCATAATTATGATATTATTAAATTTTGTATTTATATTTAAATTTTTCATTTAATTATTTAATTTATTATTTATGAATATTATTAATTATTTTATAATTATCTAATTTATTATTTCATTCTTATAAATAGGACATAGTATTATATTTATTTTTATTTCTAGAATGAATTAAATTACAGTATGTTTCTTCTCAAATATCTATTTGTATTTCTCTTTTTTAATTCTTCTAAATCCTTAATCTCAATTTGTATATACTTTTTTCCCTTTTATGTAATCTCCCACTTGTTACTCCTTATGTTCATCACATTTACAAATGCAAATACATATATTAATGGGTTGTTACTTAACAAGCCCCTAAAATGAGGCATATTATACTATTTTTTTATGCTTTAATTATCTTATAATTAATTATCATATTAATTATAATACTATTATGAGTTATAATAAATAAACACTTCTTGTATAAACTATAATTATTTAATAATAAATTAAAACAAAAAAAATCACAAAAGAAGAAAATAACCCAATAAGGCTAGTTAAGCTAATTAGTAATTAGGTAAGCTAAATAGTAATTATCATACTTAATTATAAGGGTAATACTTTAATCAACTTAATTACGTCCGAGAGAGAATTTTTTCTCCTTCTCTCTACCTTCATCTTCTTCTTAAAAAGAGTAAGCTCCATTGTTATTCCTACCGTACACTAATCAATTTAGAATTTCTTCACCTTTCATCTTATCTTTTAAACTCTTTATTTCACTTTTTGGACTAAAAAGTTAATTTTTCACTCTTTAAAAGTCCTCTATCTCTCTTAGTCTAAAAAGAGTATTTGTATTTCTACAAATCTTTAAAATTATCCACCGATCTCAAAAAGTCATTTTGTCTCATGGGAGATGATTTCAGACGAAGAAGAAGAAGATGTTCCAAATTTATTCTCTTTTTATCTTATGGATTAAAGCTATTATGTTAGTAATTTATGGTAATATCTATAAAAATAAAATGAAAGTTACCTTTTTTTTTGTAAATTTTATGATTTTTTTTCTAATTTTGGTATGTTTTATTTAATATGTAACCTAAATTAATTTTATTTAGTCTCGGCATATACTTGATATGTTACATATCTTTCTCCCTGTGTCTTTACAAATGAAATTTGTGAAGATGTCTTACATTATTCTTAAAATTTTATCAAATTTAAAGGATTTAATTGACAGAAATAAATTATTTTAAATTTATAATTGTGAAAATTTATTGATAGAGAAATAGTTTTCTAGAAATAGAACCATTATCTAGCACTTGAAAGAGTTTTTGAATTATTTGTTATCATAATATTTTCTCTTTTTATGTTTATGGGTGGTCTGTCTTTCAGTATTTTATTTTTTATATTATTTTAGCTCAATAAGTAATTCTTAATATATATGACATATATTTTAATTAATATACTATTTTTTAAGAAAGATAAAAAAAATTTACAACAACAACTAACAAGCATATTTATAGGGATTCAACGGATCCGTATCCATTTATAGTATATTCAAAAAGTTCCACTTCCATTTAAGAGGCCTACACAACCTGCCCCAAAGGAAGAAATCCGAAAAGTCAAATACTCCCTCGTTTCAAACTAATATGGTATATTTTCCCAACAAAAAAATAAATAAAAAATTATGTAAAAGATAATTAATTTAAATTTATAAAATTAATTAATTTATATCTTATTATTATTAAAAAAAATTAATATATCTTTTTATATTAAATATTTTAATATAAATTACAAATATTTTGATACGTTAAATATTAAATATGTTATTTAATATCATTTAAATACTAATTTTATTAAAAGAAAACAAACAAACAAACCTCCCTTTTAAGAAAAGGAACAACTAGTTCTTATATATATACCCACTACTCTCCAATTCCTCCACCACTGAATCCGTTTGTCTCTGTCGTTAAACTCCAAACATTCAAAAATGGCGTCGCTGGACTGCCAAACAACCCAACTGGCCCAACTGTTGGGCCCAAACTCCACGGCAGCCGCTTCCTTCATCTGCGACCAATTCACTACCGTCTCAAACAAGTTCTCCGATACAGCCTACGCCATCGATTCCACATACCTTCTTTTCTCTGCCTACTTAGTCTTTTCCATGCAACTTGGCTTCGCTATGCTCTGCGCTGGATCCGTCCGAGCCAAGAACACCATGAACATCATGCTTACTAACGTTCTCGACGCCGCCGCCGGTGGCCTCTTTTATTACCTTTTTGGTTTCGCTTTCGCCTTTGGGGGTCCATCTAATGGCTTCATTGGCCGCCATTTCTTTGGCCTTAAAGACGTTCCTGATTCTCAGTTCGATTACAGCAATTTTCTTTATCAATGGGCTTTTGCTATTGCCGCTGCCGGAATCACTTCCGGCTCTATCGCTGAGCGAACCCAGTTCGTTGCTTATCTCATCTACTCATCATTCCTCACTGGATTCGTTTACCCAGTTGTTTCTCATTGGTTCTGGTCAGCTGATGGTTGGGCCAGTCCGACAAACTCGGATCTATTATTTGGATCTGGAGTCATTGATTTTGCTGGGTCAGGTGTGGTTCATATGGTTGGAGGTATTGCGGGTCTATGGGGAGCACTCATTGAAGGACCACGTATCGGACGATTTGACCACTCTGGAAGATCTGTTGCTCTAAGGGGACATAGTGCTTCTCTTGTGGTTTTGGGTACTTTCCTATTATGGTTTGGGTGGTACGGATTTAACCCGGGTTCGTTTAACAAGATTCTGAGTCCCTACAATTCCGGAGCTTATTACGGCCAATGGAGCGCCGTGGGTAGAACAGCTGTGACCACAACACTCGCCGGTTGCACGGCTGCTTTGACCACTCTCTTCGGGAAGAGAATTCTCTCCGGTCACTGGAACGTAACCGATGTGTGTAACGGGTTATTGGGCGGTTTCGCTGCAATAACTGCCGGGTGTTCAGTGGTTGAGCCTTGGGCTGCGATAATCTGTGGGTTCATGGCGGCCATTGTTTTAATCTCATGCAACAAGTTGGCCGATAAATTGAAATTTGACGATCCACTCGAGGCTGCGCAACTGCACGGTGGCTGTGGCGCGTGGGGAATTATTTTTACGGCGTTGTTTGCCACGGAGAAGTATGTGAATGAGGTGTACCCGAATAAACCGGGTCGGCCATACGGGTTGTTCATGGGTGGTGGTGGAAAACTATTGGGTGCTCATGTTATACAGATTCTAGTGATTATTGGGTGGGTCAGTGCTACAATGGGTCCCCTTTTCGTCATTCTTAGTAAGCTTAAGTTGCTGAGAATCTCTTCCGAAGATGAAATGGCGGGTATGGATCTGACCCGACATGGAGGGTTTGCTTATATTTATCATGAAGACGATGATGCTCAAAAGCATGGAATTCAGTTGAGGAGGATTGAGCCTAATGCAACAACTCCGCCTCAGATTGGCTTTTAATAGTTTTTTTTTAAATAATGTTTGTTTCCGGATTGTTTGTGTAAATTAATTGGTAATTAAATTGTTAAAGATAATTTTTATCATTAACATAATAATGTATAAAATATCTATTTTATTTATAGCGTTAATTACATGTGTAATTGTTATTAGATAAATTTGTATAATGTCTAATATTTTCGTAAAAATAATTATTTATATTTTAGCAACATCTTTGCCCAATTAATAATAATTTTTTTTATAAAATAATGATATTATCACAATAAAAATATATAAAATTTCTATTTTATTCTTATTATTTTATATTTTTATTTCCATTATCATCGAATAAAATTGTTATTAATAAAATATTTTATGATAATAATTTACATTTTGATAATATTATTATCTTTTGTTAGGATAATTTAGTACATGATGCTACATAGAGATTGCTTTCAATCATGAGTTTTATTGGTTAAACTTAATAATCTTAAATATGAATATAATATATATAATCTTAATATGAAAATAAATTATCTATCATTATCCTATAACTAACATAAATAGAAATTAAGAGTAAATATCAAGTTTATCTATATATATAAAAAATGCATATGAATGCATATGAGAGTGACTATTTTTCTTATATATATAGTTTTGTACTTCCTTATCAATAAAAAACAAATACACACAAATAGGTTTTTGAAAAGAGATAAAGGAGCAATAAGGTCTCTAAGAAAAGACTTTTATTTGATCCCTTATATCTCTCAATACTACTATAATATTGATATATAACTTCGCTTTTTAACATTAACCGTAGATCTATGATCACGGTTATAAAAATCAAGGTTTAAGTGAAAAAGATCATAGACTTATATATAATCTTGATTTTTAACCGATGTCATAGACATACTATTTGGTCACAATCTTATAAAAGACTAAATAGTATGTCTATGGTCACATTCTTATAATAGATTGAGATCAAATGATATGTTTATTGTCTTGGTTATACTTAAACCGTGATCATATATACCTCAATTAAACTCATTTTTTAATATAAATTATAATAAATTTATCAATTATAATATTAAAAGTTATATTTTATTAAAATTAAGAGTGCAATTAAATTTAAGAGTTTAAGCACCAAAACATAATAAAACCTTACTAGCTAGCTAATTTTAAAGTGTTACAAAATATTAAATACATGCCAAAAATTTACCAATAACAATACTAATCAAGTTGTCCATAATTTAAATTAATCTGATCAAAAAGTAAATAATATCTCATAGATTGTCTAACTAGCTAGCTATCACTGTAAGAACTTATTTGTGAACTCTATTGATCGGACACATGAATGATGTGCAATGAATACGTAAGTATACGTATCGTAACAAGTAATATAATAATAAGAAAAAAAAAATTCTCATGGATATTATGTTATTAGAAACTAATTTTTAAAACAAGAAAAATAAAAATCAATTTTTTTGGTGTTTTATATTTTTAGAAAGCAAAATTAAATTAACTAAAAATAATTAATTAAATCAGATTTGATAGCTAAGAAGATATATGAGAAAATATCAAAGAATACTTAATCCTACAATTTTCTAAACATGTGAATTACTAAAAACCCCTCAATATAATTATAAATTGAATCTAACATAGTATATATTCTTCTATCAAGTAAACTACACACTATATAATAATTAACCTAATCACACTCTTATGTCAATTAAATTAAATATTATTTATTAGGTTCATCAATTATGGATCACACATATAAAAAATCATACATCTCTACCTAGAAACTATGCATGTTATTTAATCAAGATAAACAATTAAATATTTTTTTCAAATATATTTAATTACCTTTATAGATAAATTGTTGGTCAAATAATTAATAGTATAAAAATTAGATTAAATAATATAATTAAACTGAATTCATAATTGAGATAAAATATTAGATCATCGCATGGTGAAAATTGGGTTCATAAGACCCTTAGATTAATAAATTAACTAGACATAATTTTGTTCATATAACTCATATTTTTCATAAAGAAATACATAAAAATTGATAAAGAAAAGATTAGAAGAAGAAATACAATTAATCTCTTAATTTTTAGTACTAATCCCTTCTTTAATCTACACCAAAATTATCTCCTTTTGATTTTTTTTTTTGTATTTTTCTCTCTTCTTAGCTCCAAAAATTGATAAAAATTATGTTAATTATGGCTTATTAGGGTTTATGGGGGTGATTAGAGAGTTAAATATAACTCAGGTGGAATTTGCACTGTCAAATTAACTTCAGATCAAGGACAGAGATCAAAATAAGCAAAATTAACAACACCAACCAATAACAGCGTGACATATGGCATACAAAATTCACTAGGTGAATCAGAGCATAATGAGGTAACATGATTTGCGGTAACGGATGGCATGTTACACAAGTGGAATGGTTAGACTAATCAGATGAAGACACGTGGCAAAAGCGTTGACCAAGTGGGCGGAAGTCATGATGAATGTCGTGCTGACACGTGGCATAATGTTGCCTAACATTGCACACGCAATGATCTTCAATTGGGAATATCTGTTGGCGTGGCGTCTATGTGGCTTACTTAGTTAGCTCTTTTGCTTGCATGGCATACATGTGGCATCTTCTGATTGGTCATGCGTTAAAAATTCATAAAAATCCATAAAAAATTCAAAAATATATTTTCATCCATTTTCAATAAAAAGTTTATATTTTAATATTTTTAACCTAAAAAATACAATTTATTGAATAAAACAAAAAAAAATTAAGTAAAAAGGTGCATTGATGACTCCAATTTCATAGTCATCTCACCCATTCTATATCTCATTAATTTCACTATCGATGTAAATTCTTTCATGATTAAGCTACAATATTCACATATTGTTAATTATTGTTAACTCATCAACGATTTTGATAAAGAAAAATTGAAATCAAAATTCAAACCAGAATAAAAAAAATACAAAAACTAATTTAAATATTACCAATTCAATCATGGAAACAAGTTTATTGGTAAAAATTATCCTTATAAACATAAGGACATAATACCTAAAAGTCATCAAGTCATTTTGCTTATGACACTACATATTAGAATAAAAAATCAATTGTAAGCTTAATATAATCTAATTAAAGCGATATTACATAGAAATGATCAATAAATAATGTAAGTATTTCTAGTCAATATACATATTTATGAGAAATCCAAAAAACTTGAAATTATGGAGTTTAATGAACCATTTATTTATAACTTGCTCTCATTTTATACCATATTGGAAAACATTGAGCCATTCAATTTTGATGACCATTCAATACAATGTGAATCTTATATATTAAAGAAAGAAAAATAAATAGAAGTTATTTGCGAAGACAAATTAAAATTTAGTGTTTCCAAAAACATAGTTAATAAAAAAATATAACTTATTCATTTATTACGTTTTCAATATCGGAGAACACTTCATCCCACTTTGAATCCAAATAATATATGATATTTTTGAATGGCTTATACACAATTAAAATTCAATGGTATATACATCAATTTATAATAAGATATATATTGGTAAATTCCTTTGATCACATAACGTAATTTTTAATAAAGGTTACAGTAATTCACTTACCCTTCGTTATATGGAAAAATCCACTTATCTTCCTCTTGAGTATTTTTCATAATTTCAAACACTTGTCTCCCAATTTGGGTATATGCCTACTTATTCTTAATGACATACAATCAACTTGGATCAATGAATCTAATCACATTATTCAAATAAATTTTTATCAACTTGTCATAACACCACCTATGAAAAAAGATAAAAATTTGATGACAAAATGAAAATCATAAAAAAATAGGTGAGTAATTTATAAATCATAAATTGAAAAATGAATTAAAATTAAATAAACTAATTGTATCCATAATTTGACAATTGAATAGCCAATTTTTTACCTTGGTATAAAACTGTTCTATACACTCAACTAATAGAAAAATAGGCAATTCATTACATAAGATATGAACTTCCCTTAGAAATTTAATAGCAAGATCATTAACCGAAGATGTATATGAGCATGCAACTATAAGAAATCTAACATGCATAAGAAAACCACTAGTTTGGTCATATGTAAATGAGACTGGTTTTCTTGTCGCTACCAAAGCAAGCTTCTTAGAAGCTATTTTGTCTACTAGTTTCTTCTTTATGCTTCCCTTTTTATTGCCTTTGGTAATAGGTCAAATCAAAGTTATTCAATAAATTCGCTTGAATGTGTTAGATGGTTATTCCCTCCAAATTTAGTATATTCATAAATTCATAACTTTACTTGTATCATAGATATCTTTGTCTTCCTCACTTATTTGGAGAAATAGTGCTTATATTGAAATGGTCACTACCAATCTATCATCGTTGATTATTTGCTAGTTTGAAACTTTTTGTTTCTTTCCTTTCATTCATGGAAATTTTGTAATTTATTTTGTTAACACATTTATATTTCTTGTTGCAATAATTAAAAGCTCTATGCTAATGAAACTTATTTTTCACTTTCCACTTTCCATTGAATGTATTCTTCTTGTTGTTAGAACAAATGTGCAAAATTTTGCACATAAAAGTCATTTATGTTCTAGAAAATGTTTATATATGTCCTTTTTTTTGCATGCTTGAGTTGATATCTAGACTAATTAAGTGGTTCCAACAAGGAAACATGATACAATTATGGAAGCAGTTAATTCATTTGTTACTTAGCCCCCACATTTCATCGATTTAGAAAAAGGGTTTAGTAAGGACCTATTATATATTATTTTTATTATTGTTTAATTTAAAAATATTGTAAATTTATTAAATTCATTAATACTGTGAATAAATAGGGAATAACCATCTAACACATTCAAGCGAATCATTTTGTAGCAATATTTCATACTGTCATCAAGGAAGATCATTCCTTTAACTGACCAAAAAAATATTAGATAAATATAAGCATATATAAGTATATCTAAGTAATTTTTGTAGTTTAACTTATGGTCACAAACACTGATAAAAGCCAAGGTTATATGTACACACTATGGTCACAGATTTTATTAAATCGTGACCAAAAACTTAAGGCGTTGGTTTTTAAAAAAACCGTGGTTAAATTTCCGAGACCAAAGATCATTATTATAGTAGTGCAAATTGACTCTTTGAACTTTTAAAATAAATCATGGACCAATAATTAGCTCTATCACTTAGACCCTGAGTAACAATCAAGACGTCCAACTTGTCAACTAATAGACCATCCATCTGTCAGTCCTCTTAGCTCCATTATGACTTGCCAGGAATGCAAATCCTACACTAGTACTTTCCCGATCACAACTAACCTGGTAGGTTCAGAGGAGCAGAGCTTATGTTGAAGCTTGTTTGAACCTGATAGAAAATACTCACTAGGCCATCTTGAAGCACCTACTAGAGGCACTGAATCTTGGATCAACCCTGGCCTTAGAAAATGTCCCTACAACATCTTTTAATGCCTAGAGTGTATAAGGCCAGACCCACAACCATCCAAGGTTTGGCCGATGAGATAACCATACACAATGGGACTAAAGATCCATGTCATCTAGAACTTGTCTGCCCATACCTTTCTAAACCATCCAACCCCAAAAGCTAGGAGTAGTCTATCTGATCATCTATTCTGGATCGATTGGGACTAGCTTGAGAGACTTATATTGATCATGATCTATAGAACCACCTCAAGACCTATAGGTAAGGAAATTTAGTCCAAGCCAATCATGATGACTCACTAAACAACTACAAGAGATTTAGTAGAGGTTGAATATAGGTATACTTCTAGACTTAGCGATCTATGCTAAGTCCCCATTCACCCCAAAGAACATGGTCATCTCGCTTTTTGATAAGTTCAAGTTGCCCAAAATGGGCATATATGATGGCAAAAAAGACCCATTTGAAGCACTTGGAAAATTTCAAGGGTTAGAACTTTATGCATACACTGACTTGGCCAAGTATTGGACTTTCCAACTTATGTTTATGTACAAGGCTAGATCTTAGTATCGTACCCTGAAGCCCAATATTATTAATTCCTTCTCAAATTTTGGGATAATTTTTTTTGTCTCACTTCTCAAACAAGAGAAGGAGGCCAAAGAATCTTACACATCTACTAACTTTATAGAAAGAAAAGGATGAATCCCTAAAAGTCTTCTTTGACTAATTCAACTCAAAAAAGATACAAGTGGTAGATTTCCCAAACCTTATGGCCATCATGACCCTAAATCAAGCCCTACATTGAAGGGACTTGGCAAAAGGCTTCCCAACTATATATTTTGTGGTCACTTAGCTAGTAAGTACCTATATTAGTATGGATGAGATGATCTCTACCAGAAAGAATCAAGAGCCTTCTAGAAAGAAGCTCAGGCAGTAGAAGTATAGGGGTAGAGATGAGCCTTTATGCCATGACAATAAGAGGTCTAAGCTAGACCAAAAATAAAATAAAAAGACCAAGAATATAAATCTTACCCATTCTAGTTGGGTTTCAAGACCTACACCCCTCTTAACGTAACAAGAGAGGCCGTGCTAATGCAAATTGAGCACCAACACAAGGTACGATGGTACAAGAAAAAGAAAAAAAACCAATTAGGATAAGTCCCAATACTACAAGTTCTATAAGGAAACTAGCCATTCAAATGAAAACTCATGAGAGTTGAGGGAAAAAATTGAGTACCTGATTAGAAAATAATACTTAGAAGAGTTTATCAATATCCCAAGGCCATAACAACTGCAGCCTTTACAACATGCCTTCCCACCCAGAGAGAAAATAGCCTCAAGGATAGGAAGTTTGGAAGACTAGAGTCATTATAGGAGGCCCTACCAATGGTACTTCCAAAAATGCACATAAAGCACTCATTCGAGGGGCCAACTTAGGTAGAGATATTATACAATTTGTAGCTACATGAAACCCAGGAAAAGAACCTAAACTCACGAGCTTAGATATAACATTTTTAGAAAGAAAAGCCCATAGTCTGATCCATCCTCACAAAGATGCCCGAGTAGGCACCCGTTAGTATCCAACATAACTAGACACCGAATATTGATTGATACACGCAACTCCATGATCAATTCCATTTTCCCTATATATGTATGTATCTATTCCCTCATATTTATGATAATCTATTGTTTCCTATGCGTTTATGTGTTTATTTTGTGTTACACAAGTATTAAGGAACAAATGCAAGCAACCAAGGCTAAAAGGGGATGTTTTGGAGAAAAAATAGTATGCTGAGGCATAAGTCAAATCATCCTACGACACACTCCTCTTGGGTCCTTATGAAATTTTGAAAAAATATTACACACCGCGGAAGATGGCTATCGAGTGAAATTGTGAGCATAGGCATTGGTTTTGCACGGTGGCATAATTTCATATTCGTTGTAGCATAACTCTTTTAAGCGTAGTTTCCTAGTATAAAATTCACATTGCATTGTGAAATGATTGTATGTGTACCATGGCCCCCACTTCGAATTTTCATAGAATCGTAAGATTTTCAACACATTGAGATACTTGTTTCCAAAATTATTAGGATTATAATTTTATGTATTAAATCTCTAAAACCCTAATCGTAATACATTGTGTGTAACTATTATTCTATAAATATGTAATTAGGGTTAAGCAAAAAATACACATAAGAGGCACAAAATATTATAAAGAAATATAGATTTGAAGCTGAAGCAAGATATAGGTAACAACAAATTAGATTTTTACCATACACTCCAATCAATAGTTCTTCTTCTTCTTTCTTAATTGTAGAGATTTTAATGATGATTCTTTTTAGCATCTATGTCTAGATAGTTTTATTATATGATAATAGGAAATTTCCAAGCCCTAGTCTATGATTTGATTAATTAATTTTATGATGAATTTTTAGTTTTGAATCTTGATTCTTGATGTGTTTAACTCTAAATTTAAATTTTAAAAATATGCATGTATGAATTAGAGTAGCTAATTAATTTACTATATGTATATGTTTAATACTAGTTTAAGATATTAGAGTGGTATTATTATATAGTCACTAATATTCTTATTCAAAGTGGTATCTCGTTGTTTTGTGATAGTGTTAGAAGTAGGGTTGGTGCCTTCATTAAAAGTTAGTAAGAATTGTAATCCTACATAGTTCAGTCATATCATTTTTAGAACTTAATGCAATGAATAAGTTATCTAGAAATTATGATTAGGTTGTTCTAATATAGGATTGATTTATGATAGTATTCTACTTCAATTACAAAGTAAGAAAATGTGTATTTGATGTCGTGTCTTAGTTGCACAGAATTTTCAAATTGGACTTAAGAATTTAAGGATAATTCTAAGTTATGATAGTAATTTGGGATAGATAAACTAAATATTAATTCATGACATAATTGGTTAAATTGTACATTAATTGTGAGGATAGTCCTATGATCACATATTTCTCTCAAATTTGTGATCACTCTATTTTATTTATTGCTTTAAGTTATTTTCCTTTAAAACAACTTTCAAAAAACCCAATTTGCTAACTTACTAATAACCTAATAAGTAGTGGTGCTTATTGTTATATATATATATATATATATATATATATATATATAATTTAATCATGTATACTTGTTTGTATCCAAGTATATCAAGTTTTTGGTGCCGTTGTCGAATATTGTTTTTATAATTTTTCCATTAATTAGTAGTTTATATATATAATTTTAATCACATATACTTTCATGTATCCAAGTGTATTTAGTTTTTGGTGCCGTAATATTGTTTTCTAACTTCATTTTCACTAGTTATTATATTTATTTTATTTTATTTTCTCATATTTTTAATTTATAGATTTGATTTCATTTTTTAGATTTTCTTTTATGTTTTAGTTTATTAAATTCTCTTCTTATGTTCTAATTTCTAGGTATACATAAAACAGCAAAACATTGTAGTTTTTGATCCAACTCTTATGGAATTGGCTGCATTTAACTTGGAGCAGCAGCCCTTGTACATAGTAATTTAGAGGTATGTTTTGAACTTAAATTTGGACTAATTCACTTGCTATATATCTTCAGAGGATTTGAAGGAAGGGACTCAAACAAACATTTGAAATAATTAAATGTAGTTTGTTCTAACCTAAAACTAGTTGGGATCATAGAGGAACAAGTCAAACTTATGGATTTCCCTTCTCTTTGAGTGGATAGTGCTAAAGATTGGCTGTATTATCTACCCTATGGATCAATTATGACTTAGAGTGAGATGGTTAGAAATTTCCTAGAAAGGTATTTTCCAGCTTCTAGAGTTACCATAATAAGGAAACAAATATGTACAATTATACAATCAAATGGGGAAACACTCTATGCATATTGGGAGAGATTTAAAAGATTATATTTTAGCTACCCACAACATCAAATAAGTGAGAAAATTTTACTATAGTACTTCTGTGAAGAGCTAAGCCCTACAAAGAGGAAAATAATTTATGTTGCTAGTTGTGGGGCATTGATAAATAAAACACCAACTGAAGCACCAACCTTAATTACAACTATGGCTACCAAATCTCAAAAATTTGGTACTTAAGTTGACCCAAGAGGTAAGATAAATGAGGTAAACACTAACTCTCACGTTGAGCAACAAATAAGTATTCTAACCACTTTATTGCAGCAACTAGCTATAGAACAGGTGAAAACATGTGGTGTACGTATGCTCTATAGTGGGACACCTTGCTTATATGTGTTCCACAATTCAATAGGAACATGCCAATGTTATTGGTGGTTTTCTAGGAAAGTGCCTAGGTATGGTCTTTATAGTATTACATATAATTATGGATGTAAAGATCACCATAATTTTAGGTGTTCAAATAAAAATCAAACATGTGCTCCTTATAATCCACCTGGCTTTCCTAATCCCACACCACAATAGTAGCAACCTTGATCCCAAGGTAAGTCTCTAAAAGACTTGATCAATGATATAGAAACTAACATTGTTAAATTTCAGTAAGAGGCTCAAGAAAGAATCATCAAGACTGAGACTTCAGTAGAAAGCATGAAAAATTGCACGGTTCAATTAGCAACAACTCTCGAAAAATTAAAAGCTCAAAATTCTAGTACGCTACCATTCCAAAATGAGGTAAATCAAAAATAAAAGGCTTATGCAATCACTTTAAAGAGTGGAAAAGAAATTTAAGAGCTCCTTAAAACCTCAACTAAGACCAATTCAAAAAAGGAGCCTAGACATGAAGAACCAAAAAAACATGGGGAGCCTACTCCATAAGAAAAAAGTACAACTCCTCAAGTAAAATCCAAACCAAATTTTTACATTGATACTTCCATGATTCCCTTTCCTATAAGGTTTTCTAAATCCAATAAAGAAGCACACGAACAAGAGGTTTGGGAGATCTTTTACAAAGTGTAAGTCAACATTTCTTTCTTGGCTGCTATCAAACAAGTTCCAAGGTATGCTAAGTTTCTCTAGGAACTTTGCACTATTAAATGCAAGTTTAAAGGTAATGAGCTAGTTAATTTAGAAAATAATGTCTCTGTTGTGTTGCAAAGAAAATTACACTTTAAGTGCATGGATCCTGATACTTTTACTATTCAATGCACTATAGGAAATACTAGGTTTAAGAAAGCCATGTTAGATCTAGGAGTATTGATGAGTGCTTCAAAAGCACTAATATTACGTGATTTATTTGCACTTAAATGTTATAAATTGATTTGAATTTTCATGATTTTATCATTAGATAAGCAAATCTGTGTGTTCGAAAACATGGATATGTTTGGTTGTTTTACAAGTATTTCTGGTTTCAAATTTTATTAAAATGATCAATGCATGAAGATCATACTTGAAGTACTCATTTTAACCTTAGAAGATTAAAACAATAATACATGTAAAATATTACATGTGTTCAAAATAGTTTCTAAGAGGTGAAACAATAAGATAATGTAAAAAACAAGTTTCACTTGGGCCGCGACATGGATATTTATTGGCCACGGTGCGATCATATCTACCCAAATGGAGGTGAGATAAAACAAGATACGGGCCATGATGGTGGAAAATATAGGCAACGACCAATATTCCAAAATATACTATTAAAGTCGGTTAATAACCAACTTTAAATTAAGAGACTTAAAATTTAAAGTCGTTCACACGATGAACCGACTTTAAATTTTGTATTTTTTTTTTCTATTATCCATATAACCTTGTAGAACCTTAGGAATAGCTCCAAATCCTTTCCATGAATACTAATTTTTCTCTATAGCCATTCGAGTCATTTTTTGGTAGATTTTAGGTTAGATGTTCCACCACCATGTAAAGATATAGAGATAAAATCCTCTAATTGTAAATATGATCCAAGGATTTAAAGGAGGTAATGATAACCCA
Organism: Hippophae tibetana; assembly: GCA_037013495.1. NCBI lineage: Eukaryota > Viridiplantae > Streptophyta > Magnoliopsida > Rosales > Elaeagnaceae > Hippophae > Hippophae tibetana. Next base: position 41,634,786 of record CM072802.1, on the reverse strand, counting down.
TTTAGAGATCTGGGATCATTTTTTTTATCGAGAAGTGATAATTTTATTGTTATATCTTTTATTTTTTTTGTAATCTGTATGTAGGATTTTAGTATTTGCTTCGAATGATTGGAAGAATGGTATTGTAATTTAAATAAATAAAATTTTAGATTTATTTCTTATTCACAATCTTCAAATATTTAATCATAAATTAATGATAGATGAAGTCTTGATTTATGATTAAATAAAATATTTTAGTAATCATTGACACATTATATGTGATTAGTTGTGCAAAATGAATAAGAGTCTATTTTAATTTCATTAGTTTGTTTTAAATTAGATGGTTTAAAAATAACCTAATTATAAATTAAAGAATATATATATCTTAGGTTTATCAATTTTCTTAATCTCATGCTCGACCAAGTGAAGTATCAATTAATTGAAAATTTTGGTATATATATATATATATATATATATTTAGTTTATCAATTAATCAATTCCAACCTCGGTTAAGAAAAACTTGATTAATTGATTATTAATGGAAACTTACCATTATTATAAGGAATTTTATTTAAAAGAAATTAAATGATTAGTTTTATTGTTTTATTGTTTTCATATATCACTAATATCTTATATACATTCATCATCTTAAGTTTGATATAGTTTTATTGTTTTCATATTTCACTTTAATTTACTGCTTTCATTTATCTGATTTTCTGTACTTGCTTTTTTTAGATGTTAATTTAATTTAGAATTTACATTTCTATTCTTTTAAAACCACTACAATTCCTTGAAAAATGATCTTGAAAGTATACGTATCGCTTATTACAAGTGATTTGTGCACTTGAAAGCTTTTTATAAATACAAAATTTGACTATCAAGTTTTTGTGCATCAAGAATCCATCCTTATTCTATGTATGCTTCACTTGACATTGTTTCTCTCAAGGACACTAGGGTTATTATACAGTTAGTTGACAAGTCTAATGCATACATAAAAGGAAGTCTTAGAAGATATGTTGGTTCAAGTCAATGTAATTCTATTTTCACAAAGAGACATAAGGGTATGAATCGAACAAAATTTCCTACCCATTAACATTGAAAAATTGTTTCCTTCTATTATGCAAGAACCTATATTGGAATTGAAGCCTCTCTCATCTCACCTAAAATACGTATATCTGGGAGACAATGACACATTACCAGTTATCATTGCGAACCATTTGTCTCAGGCACAAGAATATAAGCTTTTGAGAGTCTTAAGGGATCATAAATTGTTATAAGATGAACCATTACTAATATCAAAGGTATAAGTCCTTCCATGTGCATGCATAGGATATTTCTTGAGTACAAAGCTAAACCAACAAGATAGGCACAACACTGATGAAATCCACTAATGATGGAGGTAGTAAAGAAAGAGAAACTTAAATGGCTAGATATAAGGGCTATCTACCTCATCTTAGATTGTAAGTGGATAAGTCTAGTACAGGTGGTACCAAAGAAATCTGGTCTAACTAAGGTAAAAAATGATGAGAATGAATTAGTAACTATAAGAATTCAAATAGGTTAGAATTAAAGTCAAACTTACTAGAATGTTCAGCAATCTTTACAGCAAATGCCAGGTAGTTGGTGCCTTAATTTCAATTCATTAGGATTTTCATTGTCACTTTCTAAGTCACTAAGGGTAGCATTGAAAGTCCTTTAAATTCTCTTCCTTTTATTAGCACACTTAGCTACAAAGTGACCAATCCCATTGAATTCAAAACATTTGGGTCTAATGAGTTTAGATTTCTTACATTTTGAACTCATATGTTTAAGTTCTCCTGAACTCTAATCCATAACAAGGTCCTAAGTAAACACGAAGTACACCTAATGACTTCCTTTGATACTAACAAAAAGTTTATTTAGTTATATATTTAATTAACTAGAATGGTTGAATAGATAGTTAGTGAAAATATGACAATTTAAAACTTTTGTAGACAACCAAACATGTAATCATGTATAAATAAAATAACATATGAGATTTTTAGGTAAAAACAACCTAGCCCACCAGAATGACCTAAGAAGAAAACCATGGATGCCCTAGGCTAGGACTGAAACAACCTACCAAGGTAATGCCTCTAAGTAACCTATTTATAAGTCTTCATTTTCTTCTATAGTCTCCATAAACAAGGTGTTCTAATCTAGACCAGTGTTCTGATAAACTCAAGTCATATGAGTTATCAAATCCATTCAGAAAGCATCTAAAAAGTTAGCACAATAACATAACTACAAAGTGTGTCCTAGAGTGAATTAAATAGTGAAAAATACTAGCTAGGTGATTTAAGTGAATAACAGATAAATTAAACTTACTAGTAATGCTAGAATAGATGTTTCAACACAATAACTTAAATAGTGTAGGCTTGTTAATCAATCAAATACAATCACAAATATTTTGATAAATTAACTAATGAAAAAAGCCTACCAAAATAGTTTTTGCGAAATAGATTTATAGAGAAAGCTTAGAATGCAAAAGTTGACTCAAGTGTGGTTGAATAAAATATGAAGCATTACAATTCAATCCATTAAACAATTCATAGAGAAGTAAATAATAGGGACAAATTAGTAATTAAAATTTTTGGCTCGAATAAAAATCAAGTTAAATTTTGAAACTTGATCTCTTGATCGATCGAGCCAAAAAGATCTATCAATCAAATCAATCTTTGATCGATCTAAGGTAATAAAAAAATTATGAAGCAGGTCAATCTACTCAATTTTCGATCGATTGAGACGATCTAGTACTCGATCGATCGAACATTAAACCTTGATCGATCTATTTCAATTGAAAAAAAATCAGGGACTTTTTACCAAGGTAGATCGATTATCATTCGATCTAGTCACTTTGATCAATCTAGATATGTATTAATTGATTGAGTGATCTACATGTAAAATGTTCATATGTGTCTAATATAGAATCTAATATGCATAAAAATAGGTATATACTTGAGATGTGTTCATTGGAGTTTGATAGTTTCTTTAGCTTGAAAAATAAACCTTACATAGGACAACTAAGTGGCAAACAACCGCATGTCATATATTTTGCCTCCAAAACCCTCAATAATGCTCTACGCAGCCACTTCACCACGGAAAAAGATTTTCTTACATTTATTTTTTCCTTAAGAAAATTTAGATCATTTAACCATGCAACTCTCAGATAATTGTTAACAAAAAAGGATGCAAAACCTAGACTTGTTAGGTAGATTGTCTTACTATAGGATTTTGATCTAAAAATCAAAGACAAAAAGAAAATTGAAAGCTTAGTAGCTAACCATTTGAGTCAAATCATACAAAAAGAAGACTTCCTACCATTGTAAGAGCAATTCCCAATTGAGAAACTTGTTTCTATTGGGGAGCTAACATCATGGTTTGTTGACATTATCAACTGCCTTGCATATACCAATTTCCAAGAAATCTATCAACAACACAGAAGCACAAGCTTTGAAATGAAGCCAGGTATTATCTATGGGATTATCCATATCTATGGAAACATTGTCCCAATCAAATACCGAGAAGGTGCATTCCTGAAATTGAATTCCAGTATATACTCAACATTTTCCATACTTGTGCATGTGGATGACCCTTTGGTGCCAAGAATACCACTCTCAATTTTCATGAGAGTGGACTCTACTAGCCCATCTTGTTCAACTTCACATATATTTTATGCAAAGGTTATGACCGCTGTAACGGAATAGATAACATAGGGCCTAGAGATTAAATGACCCAAACACCCATTGTTCATGTTGAAATTTTTGATGTGTGGTGTATTGATTTCATAGGACCTTTTCCTTTATATAATGGTTATATATACATCTTTTATACCATGGATTATGTATCTTAATGGGTGGAAGTTAAAGCCATTAAGATGAATGATTATAAAGTTGTCATAAATTTTGTGAAAGCTAACATTTTTCCAAGGCTTGGTACATAAAGAGCTATCATTATTGATGGTTTACTGCACTTTTGTAATTGGAATTTTTGGGGCTACTATAAAAATACTATGTTAACCACAAAGTTTCTACACCATATCATTGACGAGTGCTTGAAAAACACTAAAAGTAACATGATTTACATGCCTTTTAGAGTTAAAATATATTTATATTTGCATAATTTTATTATTATTTAAACAATCTATGTTTTTTGAATCACATGTATGTTAAGTTATTTTTTAGGTAGTTCTGATACCAAAATAATTTAACTTGAAGAATTGTATCAGAAAACACTTATTACAACCAAAGAAGAATAAAAGATAATACATATGCAAGCCTTACATATATTCCTACTAAGAGGGTGAAACAAAAGAAAATGGAAAATATATAGTTTAACGTGTGCCCTAGTAGTGAAAAAATGTGTCACGACTTGAGTGGTTAGGGTCAAGACTACAATGCATACAAAATCATCGCAAGCCTCAGAGGTGGAAATTTGCATGTCATGGTGCATGACCCTCTGATGCACTTTTTCCTCCTTTTGTAGTGTTTTTCAATCTTATAAATACGACTCACTACTTTTCATTTTAAATCATCCCTTCTATTTTTCATAAGCTTATTTTTCTATCTTTTCTCTTTTAGTTTTATTTTCTTAGTTTCAAAGTTATTCTCTCAATTTTGAGAGCTGAACATAGTTAATTTATGTAGTAATTTTTCAATTCAATAAAAGTTTAGGTAGATTTATTTGGAGGCTTTTCAAATACAAATATGTACTAAAAGCCTATATTTTGAAGATACAATTGATGTATTAATTTTAATTGTATTCCTTTAATTTTAGAATTAATTATGTACTATTTTAATATTATTTTTAACTTATTAATCATTTATTAAATTAAGTATATCTGGTTGAAAATGCTATGAGATATTAATAATGTTATGATGCTTATGAAATATTAAGGGTCTGGTATCCTATTGGTGCCCCAAATATCACATGTTATTAAAAATATCTGTTTAGTACCCTAATTTAAGTATTGGTATCCTTTCTATTCTTTTTAAATAGCAACTAATTTTTTTAACCTAAAATACCATATTAGCATTTTTATGAAGGATTTTTTTTTCTTTTTGGCAATTAACTAGAGTTTAAAAACGTGAAAAAAGTTTGTTAATTTTTAGAAGCTTTTTCTTGTGACAGCATTAATAATACAAATATTTTCAATTAATTATTCATGAAAAATGTTTTCATTGTTATCCATGTCAGTTATTCATAAAAAATATTTTCATCATGTCTAATAAAATTGTTAAAATATTATGATTTTTAGCATTTATTTATATTATTTGATTTTAAAGGCATAAATTTAATAAATATTTTTTTGTAACTTTTAGTAGGAAGTGTTGAACCCAACCTTTAACCAAAAAAATCATGTTTTTAACTCTAGTTAATTTTCATAAAGAAAAAATAATAATCTTTCGCTAAACAACTGAAAGGACATTTTGGATAAAAATATTGGTTATTATTGAAAAATAATAAAAATATTACTGATACTTAAATTGGGGTAATAAAATAAAACCTTTTAATATCTAAGACATTTAAAGTATTAATATATTAATTGAGGTATCTCTAAAATATCAATCTCATGTATAAAAAATTAAATTACAGTTAAAATAATTAGAAATATAATATTGTTATATATTAAAAAATGTATTTTAAATTTCGAGAAAGATTAAATTAAATACTTTCAATAAATCAATTAATTAATAATATTTTTATATTAATTTTATATTTATATTGTAATTAACTTAAGTTAATTTTTCATATTTATTTATTTATTATTATGTTACACATCTTTCAAACATAAAGAAGTATCCAAAGGATAAAACTACTAAATATTTTATATAATTTAGGTATAGTCATACATGTTTATTTTCTTTTTTTCTATTTTGAACAAAAGTGGACGTCCACGGTTGACTAGGACTTTATCGATAGCATGACTTTAGGAGAAATTATTGACTTTTTTTTGTTGATATTTAATAATATTGTATTTTGATTAAATAAAAATTGTAGTTCTTTTAATATTTTTTTAAAAATAAATAATTAATAAGTGATTGAAAGAAAATAATATAATTTAAGAATAATAAATAACATCAGAGCACTATTTTTTTCCTCTCTGAAACAAGGAGGCATGGCAATTCTAAGAGCTTTAGCCAAAAAAAAAAAAGTGTATAAGAAGAAAAAGTAATTAAATCATCATAAATTTTCAATACATTTGTTCACTTATGGCAGTAACACGGTATTAAGAGCAGCTTCAAAGACTCCATGTCCCAATAAAATATAGCGACTTTGGTATTAAAAATTGCTTTAAAAAAGTTTTAAATTGCACTAAAATAATGGATGAATAGTAGAAACAATGTTATATTTAACACTATTTTTCATATGATGCGATACTTTTCATCACATTATTTTTTATTTTTAATTATTAATAAAAGATAAAAAATATAAAATATAGTTTTAATTTATATTTATTTTATATCTTTGACTAGAATATAATGTTCATTTTTCAGCAATTTAATGTTTAGTCCATTTCATAAATATCAGAGCATATTTTAACTTTTAATTTTTTCTACAATTATAATTTTTAAATTTATTTTTATTAATTAAGTATTAATAATAAATAAATAATTAAATGATTTTGTTATAAATTAATTAATGTATATCTACTTTTGATTAATATATTTTAGTATGATATTTAGTGCAATGGATATGGGATGAAAAATAATGCAAAATTGCATTAAAATACCGCAATGGGTTAAAATGGCCTAAGGACCTGAATGTATAATTTATATTAATCATGTGTTAGCTATCAAATCATTTTGTATTGTAATGAATACAAATTATACAATAATGAATGAATTTTGACACACTAGTGGTGCCTATTTATTTCATGTTGGACATTTAATTTAATCTTTTTAGATTTTTTATTCAAAAATTTTGTGCCTTTAATTTTTATTTCACCTCAAATTAAAATAATATTTTTTTATTTTTAAAATATATAAATTAATTAAATATTTATTTTAAATGAGTTTTATAATGAAATTATTTTAATATATAAGAAAATTATATAACATAAATTACTCAATATTTTAAATATAAATTATATAATCAAAATATTTACTATTAATTTGATCCCATTATATAAGTATTATCATCAAACACTATACAGACTAATTATAATACAATTTAATATTAATTAATCCAATAAAATTATACTTTATATATCAGATACGGTGCACCAAACACACTCTTAGTGATAGTTTCATTTAAATAATTCTTGATACATTACAAATAAATAAAAAACTTGTAGGAATGTAAATTTGAGAAAGCTGGACTAGACCAAGCTCAAAATTTCAAGCTCGAGCAACATTGTAAGCCATATATATTGTCTCGCTAGGTCGGATCAATATTTTCTAATTAAATGTAAGCTCAAAGCTTGATCTTGAAACATTCGGGCAGGCTCGAAGCTAACTTTTTTGAACTTTTAAATTGACTTAACTTAGTAATTAAGTTTAAATTATACAAGAAATTATAAAATAATACCATAATATATTCAGTTATACATATATTTTATAAAATTTAAATTAAACTTGAACTTTGAGCTGGGTTAATGCCAAACTCATAATAAAGAATTTTGGCCCTAAAATTATTTGTGTAGGTGATAGTTCAATAATTTGGAATACTTGCACAAATGTGAATTGAACTTCCGACCCATATAACCATCTGAAACCTAAAGAGGGGTGGATATGTGAACTCATAGAATCTTTTTAAGAACTAAATTTCAACTCGGTTAAGTAGGTCTCACAACTTGAATTAAGTAGATAGTATAGTATAAATAAAAACAACTCGTAAACTTAACACACCAGAATAATAACCAATAGATAAGATAGAAGACCTATAGTAAACACACTAGTGATTAAGGCTAGCAACATGCATTAACATGTACAACAACACATAGCATGTGAATCAGGCAAACATACTGAAAAACTATAAAAAAATTCCAATCACTTCAAGACCTTCTAAACATATTTGGTAAATAGTGATTATACTTTCACAAAATTCAATCGTACATAACACATGTAATATGGTAAACCTTTAAGACCGCTGCCTATGTAGTAACATCCTTGGATTGCTTATGGAAACTAATCAACAACAAACAATTCACTAAATAAATAAAATAATTTACAACTCAATAAAAATATAAACGCTAATACCTATACCAATATGGATACCTACCCTAACTGTTCTTATACTGCCTTAGTCACTGTCAATAAAACACCTAATCCATGTAGATCCAATCTCATCCTTGAAGCTTCATCACCATGTGATGTGATCGACAACATGTATACACTTTGAGACCCTATTACAGCCAACTGACACAAGGCACACTAACACAACACATAGTTTCTTTACCTATACTCAATGTTGCAATCTTGCAACACCTAGGTGACACACGGTTCCCACTACATAGGCTCATCACCTATGGTAACTATTGCATCCTTGCAACTACCAGCCACAACACAACACACAACCACATATTCTTCTCTCTTATGAGAACTGTTTTACTCTTGTAACTACCAGTTAACACATGGAAACTCAACTGACACACGACAACATAACTTGAGAGAAACTCCTTAAAATGATTTTGATCCTTACTAGCCAACAATTCATTTTAAATCTCAATAAATCCTCAGTCAATCTCACGTATTACACTCAACTCGATATTTAAAAAATACGAAAAAAAATCCTCTTCGATGTTCTTCATCACACAAATAATGCACTATTTTTTGAACCTAACACTCGAAAGGTAAATGGACCATGAATGAACGAAAGAAGATTGATTCCAAATGAGCAATGATTTCCTACAATTATGGCCAAGAAAACAAGAAAAATGATAGGAAAATTTAAATAAACAATTTAGTATCTCGGACCCCTCGTCGCCCCCATCATCGGCCTAGTCGGCTTCTCATCGACCATTCGTTGGCCAAATCATTGGTAACATAAGTGAGCATAAGATGAAGGAACAAGCCATTAGACTAGTTCTTACATAGTCACTACCCATGGTGGCAAGTACCCCAGCGAGGCAACGATGAGACAATAGTTGTAACGTTGGTGAGTATAAGCTTACTCATCGAAAACCACAATGAAAGGCATTTTCAACATAGGAAAACACCCAATTCCGAATGGGACAACATAACCAACAAATTGATTCCCCAAGACACACCACAAAAACAAACAAAGTCCCCAATGGGATAACACAATAACAAACACCTAATAGTGCAAACAATATGCAATATAAGAGAGTAGGTGTATATAACAGTCATAGCCAAAATTGTGTCCTACGTGATATTAAGCCACTAATAACCAACCTTATACAGGATAGACATAAACATCAAATAAAATATAGACATAATATTTTGTAGACGAGAATGCTAACCGTAAAATGACAGGACTTATAATGTATTTCCTTGGCTTCCATGGAAAAACACCACATAAATCTAATACACACATGACATCTAAACATAATAACTTCATGCAACATGTACCTAAGGAATTCACTCCTGTGAATGAACTCTGATTCATAAATAAGAGACCCCTTACACATTTAACTCTAATGCATCTGTCTTGTTGTGCTCCATCCATCTTGGTGAATAATACATCCATCTTACTGGGCCACTCTATGTTGTTAGTCTCCCTCATCCACTGAGTTCCAACTAAGCTCCAAGTTGCAACTAAGCTTTAACTCTATTATGTTGTTAATAGTTACACTTGTACTTGCACACATGAAAAAAAATACTCGTGAAAAGAAAACAAGAATACATATAGTGTAGTCTAACAAATACTATAAAGTCACCCCTACACAAGTGAACAATGATAGGATAATGACACTCAACATGCACCATAAACATAAAAAAAATCTACATGTAACACAAAATCCCCCTCAACATATGTAACCATACCCCTAAATGTATGCATATCGGGCAATAGATGTTGTGAAAACTATACTTTTCATCCCATGCAGCAAACAACCATAATGTAAAAATAAACACAAGTTATACCCACTCCTCTCCCTTTCTGAAATGGAAAGATAAACTAAGCACATATATAAGTATGCAACACACCAAAACCCTATATATAGGAGATAAGTCAAATAGAAATACATACAACAATAACAATCATGTAAAACAAAAAACAATAACATTGAGTAAACACCAAGATAAAAACATATAACAAACAAAAAAATAAATGTACAAACAAGCTAAGAAATATGCATATCAAATACATCTTCATAATGTGATACATAACAATGATCCCCACATCTTTACGTGTTATGAGCAGGCATAAGGAACTTTACAATGCCCTTAGAACATGTCGGTAGGATATGCAATCAAATAGCAATGCCACATAAATATGTTAGCAAATCTATAAGCAAAATTTGAATAGGAGTCCAACTATCTTCCATGTTGACACACCCTTAGTGACTCAACTATCTTTCCCCAATGAAAATTGGGTAGATTTGAGCTTGCAAACTCATCCTATACTATATACATACATAAGGTTAGACATCCAAGTCTACCAACTTCAATGCCTGCGTCCAAATATTTTCATGTCGCGGTAAGGTACTCTCTAGGGTAGCATTTGGTGATTTAGGGTGTTCAATGCGCTCTGTAGCCTAACAAATTCCATGTTACGACACAAGTTTCTTGGATTTGCACTAAGGATTTTATTGTCAATGCATGCCATGATGCCAACTTTTCCATGCCATGCTCGAGTGTTTTTACTACTTAGAAACCCTAGAATGCATATGTAACATATTTTACTCAAAACGTAACCTATAAATAAACTCTAAAATCTCTCCTAAATACATCCAACCACTATAGCCATCATCCATCATTCCATAACATAGAATTTAGAGAGAAAACTTCAATTTGTGAATTTTTTCAAGGATTTGAAGAAGATGATCAACCAATTCAAAGATTTGGAATCGTAGATCAAAAAGAGGTATTTTTATTGTTAGATGAATATGCGTTTTGTAATTTAATTATGTTGCGCTTAATTTTGTTTACGAGACTTTAGTTTTACTCCCATGAGTGGAAGAACAATTTTATGATTTTATTTGATTAGAAGTTAATTTATTTCTTGTTCATATTTTTCATATCATTAATTATAAATTAATTTTAATCAAATTTTGATTTATAATTAAAGAGAATATTTTAGAACTAAGCATCAAATACATCATCTATATTTTTTTTGTACATTTATGAGCATGAGTCTAATTTAATTTCATTAATTTGTGTTAAATTAGATCGCTTATTTACTTCACTTAGGTTTACCAATTAACTAATTTTAAGCATGATCTATGAAGTTATTAGTTAATTGAGAATTGTGGAGGTTCATCATGATCATTGAGGGTTTGTTTATTTAAAATGAAAAAATCAATAATTCTTTTGAATTGTGAAAATCATTTAATTCGTTCTTTCTATAAATGGATAGCTAGTTAGTTTTCCATATTCATTCATCCATATACAATCTTTCTCTCAACCAAAAATTATTACATGTTTAGGATTATTTGTTTTAGTTAAATAGGAAAATAATTTGACATTTTAAAATATCTATAAATTCCTTTAGAGACCGACCTCGGGGTAATCTTATCATCAGTCTACTAGTAATTCGTGCACTTATGCGTAATTTAAATTTGTGCATCACAACTCCTAATTTCATTTTTGGAAGAAAGAGTCTAAAAGTTAGGAGTCTTATTGTTGCTAAAATTCTACCTTGTCCAACTCCAAATAATTAGGAAGATAAAGCCTAAATTGTATGAGTCCTAGTATTGCTAAAATTGTTACTCAAATTATGTTAGACTTTAAAACTCTTGTGCTAAATTTGTGCTCCTGAATTGAGTGGTTTTTTTTGTCTAGTTTTATAAAAAAATTATGCTTGCTCCAAAAGTGATTTGCTTTCCAATTTTTGATCATATTTTCTTGTTGTCCAAAAGTTCTTTTGTTATCCAATTTTAGTCAAATTTTGCTTGCTGTCCAAATGTGTTTTACCGTCCAAAGGTTTTTATTTGCTATCCATTTTTTATCAAAATTTTCTTGCTATCCAAATTGCTTATTTTCTATTCCTTTCTTTTTTGTGTCTCTAAAGTGCCCTATTATTGTTATGACCATTGGTTTATTTTTGGGCTACCATCTAGCTTAGTTTGAGCTCTACAAGTTGTTTATCTACTTAATTAGGGTTTTAGTTTGTAAAGAACCAAAATAAAGCTTGAGTGAGGTGCTTGTGTACCAAATACATGAGAAAAGGTTTGTGATATATTTTTCATCAAACAATCTATGTGTTTTAGTTTTGAAATATTTAATAGGTGACTGGGATATGAAGCAATAAACAAAGAATCTATTTCTCACTAGATGCCACATTAATAATAAAGTTTGTAATGTAATTACAAATGGGAGAGTTGTACCAATTTAGCTAGCACACTATGGTTGAAAATTTAAATTCCTCGACCTTAGAACAACCTAGTTATACAAGTTGCAATGACTGAACATATGTGGTGAGGTCAAAGTAAACAAACAAGTGTTGATGTCCCTTTCAATTGGAAAGTATAGTGATGAGATCCTATGATGTAGTACCTATGCATGCAAGTCATATTCTATTTGGTAGACCTTGGCAACTTGATAGGATGGCTATCCATGGTGGGTATAAAATAAGTATTATTTAGTAAAAATAATAAGTCCATTCCCTTGTTTCTCTAACCCAAAACAAGTGTATGGGTACCAATTGAACTTAAAGAAAATGAGTGAAGAACAATGAGAGTTCATAAAATGAGTGCAAGAAAGTGAAGAAAAAAAAGCGAGAATGATAGTGAAAAAGAAAAGTAATGTAAAAATTAAAGTGTTGATTAAAAAGAAGAGTATAAAGGAATATATGATTTACAAGAGTAAAAAAAACGAGTTGACTGTGAAGAGAGAAAAAAGAAAGAGAACACATGAGAGAATAGAAAAGAGGTATGTTTTATTACTAAAAAATTTCTCATAGTGTTGTTGTTTCCTTCTTGTAGAGATATGCAATTTGGAATCATTTGCTAAGGATTCGAAGATGAATTCTCTTGATGAATGAGGGAATGATATGGTCTAAGAAACATCCAAAGATCCTTCATATGACCAAGTGAACCAATCACAAGAAGAGAGCAAGAACTATCCAACTATACTTGCCATGTCTTCAAAAGAAGGCCAAAATCATTCTAACTATAATCAATTTAGTGGGTTTAATATCTATACTACTCAAGGGGCTTTATTTAACACACATTGTTGTGGGCTTCATTAGGTTAACAAATTTGATTTATGTTGGATTAAACTCAATTTTTTGTAATTTCAATTCTTGAACATACTTTATGTAATTTTATACAGGCCTTTATTATCCATTTCTGCTGGCCATGTAGTAGGTCTATTTTCATTAGGATTTGTAATCCTATTAGGATTTATCTTTTTCTTTAGGATTGTTTCATTAGGATTTCTGTTGTGATTTGGTTTTTATTTTCATTTGGATTGTTTTAAGTGGTCATATCTATAAAACATAATGATGGTCGACCATGTAAAGAAGATTGGAGAAAATTAATAAAATTGTGAGCTTTAGTTTTTTCTTTGTTCTTTTGAACAAACTTAAACTTATCAAGGTTAACCCCTTGTGGTGTTCTTCTTATGCCTTTGGTTCATGACTCTATTATAACTGTTGGGTCAAGATTCTTTATGATAAATCTACTTTTAACTTTCTTAGGTTGTGATTCAATTGTTAATGGGTTTCTAAAAGTGTTCTTGAGGTTCTCAATATAGGTTTGTCTATGGGTTTAAAGACCTGTTCTACGGGATTTGTATCACTAGACTCGTAATATAAATGTTTGGCCTTAAGCCTAGTTATAAAATTATTTTAGCCTAATCAAACTTCAAGTAGGATCAAATATGATCGAGTCATTTAAGTTTTAAGAAAACCAGGCTAAATTTACATGCCTAACAACATCACATAATAATGTTGAATATTTTAGTTCGGTCTAGTAAGATTACTCATTGTTTCTAGGATAAGTAATAATGTGGTATTCAAGGTCAATAAAATGTCATAGTAGTATACCTATTTTTTTTATATAATTACTTAATGCTTGTTCGTTAAGAACAAGTATTTTGTTCCTTATGTCTTTGTTTCGATTGCATTCTATCTCATCAAAAACTCATTACTTTTAGTTGAGATAATGAAAAAGTATTTCACTTTTTAGTTGAAAAAATAATGAAGAATAATGTTCTTAAAAAGATCACATATTAATTAATTGATTAGTAGTCCGGTTTACCCTGTAGTTGTTACATGATAGATGAGCCCTTCTTATTTCAAGCAAGTTGTGAGGTTTTAAAATGTCAGATATCGTTTAGCCTAAAAGAACTTATTACGAGTAGTACTACCTTTAACAAATGAGAATTGAAATAAATCTACAATGTCATGTCAGTCTTATTGTTGCCCATAGTATACTTCTTGTGTTTTCCTTGAATAAAAACACATTATGACATGTTGACATCTTCTAACTATGCTGAGATGGTTGGATGTGCAGAAGTTTCCAACCAAGTGAGATTAGATACATATATTAGGCTTTTAATTCCCTTATTTTATTGACCTAGTTAGGCTTCAAAGTTTCTTACGTATTTTTCACAATTTCACACCAAAACACTAAATAAATAAACAGGATAACGATCGTGTAGAAGACTTTAACAACTTCTGTTTATTTTGATTTTTCTTTTTGTTTTTTGGGTACCCAACAAATGCTTACTTTTGTAATCTTCAAAGATTTTGTGCTAAAACAAACTTTAATTATCTTCTCATTGATTTCTATTTTAAATGACATTATTTTGGGTTTTTTATTTCAAAAGAAACCAAAAAAACTATATGAAGTTCTAAAAGAGAGTTGCGTGAGTATTGTAATCGTGTTTAATCTTTGTTTTCAAAATAGACGTAGTCTTACATCGATTTTTATTTTAATGGATTTTAATAGATTGATTAATCATGATTCATTTACTTTTTAAAAAATAAAAAATAAAATTTAGGCCTCAAAATCTAAAGCTGATTTTTTATTAAACAGTACTTGAGCATAGAGAAATATATATTTTACCACTATTATACAGAGGTTGACAATCCGAACTTTATTTTTGTTTTTTTTCAAGACAATTTAAAAGCAATTACCGCTTATACCCAAAAGAGATTGACTTTATATCGGAAAACAACATTTATAATATTTTTTAAGAAAAATATAAAGTAATTTACAACCCATACGAGAAGGATTGACTTTAATTTATATTAAAAAACAATATTTATAATATATATTAACAATATTTTTTAAAATTTATAATTATAAAAATAATATTTTTATATCAACTTATATATTTTTATTCCTAATAGAAAATATAATACAAATATTCTATATTAAACACTAACTAAGACAATACTTAAAATGAATTTCACTTTCGTTAGACTAATTCAATGATAAAAACATCCGCAAATCATGTAAGAACGGTAACATTAGTTCTTTCTCAACTTTTGATAGTGTATATTTTAAGCATATAATATTAATAAAATTGTAAAAAAATTATATACATATAAAATAAGTTTACGCTTTTTATAATTTAAAAATTAAAAACTCAATAATTTGAACATATTTATACTTAAATAAAATACATATAATTTTTTTATAAACATAAATAATAATTAAAAAATAAGTAATATTATTTTTAAATATTTATACGGGGTGGTGCTTCCAAAATAAACTTTTGGATATGCTAACGTAAAAATGGAGTTTTTACTTGGCACTATATTTGCACTTTAGTATTAATTTATTCCTTGACGGTACTTGATGAATATTCAGGTATGAGTATATACATACATAATTCATTCCTTATGTTTTGGAGTTTGATGTTTTTTGTAATGTATGGTGAAACTGTCCCAAGCTTGTATCTAGTTAAATACAAAAATGTCGTTTGGATAGTAGATGTAGTACGAAAGAAGAACACAACAATTTCATTGCCTTTATGGCATCAAAATCGCCAAAGGATCCTCCCTCTACTACGTCAGAATTTTTCTGATTTGCGAATGAAGATGATCAAGATCGATTTAAATTTCTCAAAATCTACAAAGACCTCTTGAGAGAGCACATTAAGTTTGAAAGGATCCCAATAAGGGTTGACGAGCCTTGATAAAAAGGACAATGAGTTGAGTCCAATGAGAGATGCTCTTAAGAAATGAAAGTTCTTTCTCATCCACGACCAAGATGATCTCTCAGAGAAGTGCGAGCTCATGCAGAAAAGGTACTACAACATGGTGCATTTCAACAATACATGGAACATAGGATGATCTCTATATTAGAGTGAGAAGCAAATAAGAAAGTTACAAGAAAATGGCCATCTATATGTTACATTGAGAAACAAATTAGTTGATAAGTAGTCCTTCTATAAAAAAAATTTATAACTACTTAGGGATTCGTGCTCATATTTACTCCACGTTAGAAAACACTTTAATTCATAAGTAAATAGTTTTAACATTTAAATAAAAATTATAAACATCAAAAATCAATAATTAAAATTAAAATTATCATGACATTAAATTAATTAAATTATAATCTAAGATTTTTAATTATCCACGATCACATTATTATCGTAACTAGATACAAATTCTAAAATTATCATCATTATAATTACGAAAATTAAATAGAGAAAGATTAAGAAAAAATTATGAAAATCTCATATCATCTCTTTAAGATCTCTTCTAAAAGTTTTCCTATATGTACCTACTCTTTAATCTCTATTATTCTTTATTGCAATTGTTTCAAATTGATCATGACGGCAGTTTATGCTTAGTAATAGCAATAGCCTTTTGACCAATAAATAAATAAATAATAATAATAACAATACTAGCAAATCAATAAAAAAAAATCACGCATAAAGATCTTTGCTATGCATAAATTAGGTAGTTTTTTTGACTGCAACTTTGCATATCTATCATAGTTTGCATGTGCATGGCTGAAACATTGCAATATTCTTTCCTTAATAATTAACACTCTGATTGTTGAATATTTTTTTAATTGAACTGATAAACGAGAAATAGTAATGATCATTGATCCGTTTTGGCCAAAATAGAGAACAGAAAAAAGAATGGCAATATTAAACTAACATGGCACTTCACCATAAGTACAATTGACAATGATTTTGATTCACGTAGTGTAGATTGATATTTTTCAACCAGTAAATAAATTTAAGAAATTATATAAAATATCATCCTTAAAATTTATAATATAAATTAAGATGGTTGGTTCCTATCAATGTACGAATTTATATCTATATTTGATATAGTAAAAAGATGTAACATATATACCCATATATAAATATATAATACAAAAAAAAAATTAAATTTATTATATTATTTAATATTTACATATAAAGGTATATATATATATATATACGTGTGTGTTGTAAACTAAGAAAAACAAGAAGTGAACTTGAATAATTTGATTGGTTTTTCCCTTCCTTCTACATCAATTTCAAATAATGCAAATATTGGCATGGATATAAGTTCAAGCCTCCTCTGTCTTTAGAATAGTTAGTGAGGAGCGTGTATCGCAAAAATGGATTGTATCATTTGAAAAGAATCTTGATATGTTATGGCTTGAGTTCTTTGATATTTGAACAACAATGAAGCCTCGAATGAAAATATCATATCAAGATTTAGTTCCGATAAAAAATGCGTCCAAATATAATATAATATGTCTAAAATCACCTAAATCAAGTTTATGTGAGGATATTTTTTACAGTAGACTAAATCTACATAAAGAAAAGAAACAACAATGTACTGAATTGAATGAAAGAATCCCATCCCTGGTAGATGAAAATGAAAACCAAAAGTAAATAAGAAAGACATTAGGGCTTTTCCTCAGGTGAGAAAGAGGAAACAAATTTATAAAAATAATAGAAAATAACATATTTGAGAGTTGGGTAGGAATGATATCGTGAAAATATAGGTTTATATTCATTTAAATATAGGTTTGATATATCCAACCTCGATGTATATTATTCATGTAGATAGGAAGACAAATTTTCAACAAAATTTAACATTTTCATGACTTGAGATCTTCAAGATTTCAATTGCAATAATATCTAAACTAAAAACATCAGATATAGAAAGAAAAAAGATAAAACATGGCTAAAGATCACTATTAGATGTAAATTTAAGCGAAAAAGAAATCATACTTTGATCAAAATATATGTGTACTTTGTTTATTGAGTTGAGCTAAGAAAAAGAAAAAAAAACCACTGGACAAGCAAACTCTAAAATGATAGCTAGGTGTTATAAAATAACACTTATGTCATAACAACAAAAATAACATTCTTATTTAATATTGAAAGAGGTATAAGTTAGTGTTAAAGCTGCTATTTTTATTTTTATAAATTTTAAAGATTTATTTTTGTATTTTTCTCAAAGGTCACGTTTGGTTCGTAGAATAGAAGAGTAATAAGAATGGAATTAAATATAAATGAAAAGTTTTGCTATTGCAGTGTTTAGTTTGATCGTTGTAATTAAAGAAGGAATCAATATTTTGTGTTTGGTTTAAGATTAAAATGGAATTAAAACATTATATATTATCTTAATACTCCTATGTTCAATGAAGTTTAAATAATATCATTTAATTGTTATTTTCTCCATCAAACATAATACATTAATAAAAAATATTATTTAATATTAAAAATATTTAAAAAAAAATATTTTTGATAATTTTTTTCCTTATTATTTGCAAAATAACATCCAAGTATTAATATATGGTATTGAAGTTCTATTGTTGATCTACCGTATCAATACCGAATATCACATAATCAAAATTGAAAAAAATTAAGAATTTGAGATTTAAGGTTTTAAGATTTTAGAATTTTGAGTTTTAGGTTTTAAGGTTTTTGGGGTTTGGGTTTTTGGGGCTAAGGGTTAAAGGTTTTGGAGTTTTGGGTTTTAGGATTTGAATTTAAGGGTAAAATTGGAATAATAGTTTTATATAATAAATATGGGAATGGAATAACAATTCCGTTAAAAGGATGATGGAATGACAATTCCATTTATTTTAAGAATTGTTTACATTCTATTCATAATGTACAACACAATCAAACATAAGAATGTGTAGAAACAATTCTATTTTCAATCATATTCTTACCGACCAAACATCATCAAATAGAATTAATAAAAAAGGAAGAGATAAAATAGTTAAAGGTAATTATTTGAAAATTAAATGTAGTTAATTAAAATAAAAATAAATAAATGTTTGCTTTTCCCATTGAGAGTTAAATTGGTCAAATTAATTTTTCATAAAAAATATTTAGTAAACTTTTTATTGAAAATTCTAGTCCATATTTAAATTGAAATTAGACTTAGTTCATTTCTATACATCAACTCTTTCGCATATAAATTAGTATGAGTGTTTAAACCCATAGGATTCAGTGTTTTGAGAGTATTGACTTGTGAGGAATAGAGTCGAAGCGAATTCGGATTCATGACACTAAAATTGGGTAAAATTAAATTGATACATTTTTTATATGAAATATGAAAATGATTTTTGACTAATTATTATAATAAATCATGATTGTTTAAAGAGATTAAAATAACTTATGCTTGAGATTTTAATTATGATCTTAAAAGAGATTAAAAAGTATGAGACATTTTTGTGATATGTTGTTTTCTTTTATTCTTAAAATTTAATTTTTGATATTGTTGTAATTTTAGTTTTTGAGTCGTTTGTTTTATTATTTCTTTTAATTTTTACATTTAGTTTAATGTTTATGGGTATCATTACTGAAAACCCTCACGAGACTCAAATTCGTCCACTAGGGCAACCTAGGGGTTTAAAGGCTTGTTGCATAGGCTAAATGCAACCGTGTCAGTCTACGGAAGTGATTTAGGATAGTTAAATTTTTAGTTTGTATCACTTCTCTTGCTAAGGGACTAGCAAGAAGCTGGTTGGGGGTTGCGATGAGTGCTCAAAAAGCACTAAAATTACCATGATTTTATGCACATTAATTGATTAAAAATATATATATTTATATGTTTTATTATATATTTATATAAATTTGTCTTTTTCGGAATCACGGGTATTTTTATTGTTTTTC
Source organism: Hippophae tibetana (assembly GCA_037013495.1). Classification (NCBI taxonomy): domain Eukaryota; kingdom Viridiplantae; phylum Streptophyta; class Magnoliopsida; order Rosales; family Elaeagnaceae; genus Hippophae; species Hippophae tibetana. The sequence continues at coordinate 41,614,630 of CM072802.1, read as the reverse complement.
AGGTATTTTCGCTTAAAAACGTAACTTAAAGACTCAAAGAGGAATACTGGAAACAATACATCACAAATATATTAATAAATAGATGGGGAAAGGTCAACAAATATGGAAAAATTGGACAAAATGAGTCAAAAAGGTCAAAAATGTCAAAAGGAGAAAATCATGCCGCCACGCCGCCCAGCCGCGCGCCCAGTCCCCCGCACACCCACGCCCATGCCCAGTCCCGTGCGTGCCCACGCCCATGCCCAGTCCCGCGCGCGCCCAGTTCTATTTCCGCGTGCGCCGCTGCCATTTCGCTCCATTTTCGCGTGCAGCCGCCCCATGATGTCACAATTTTTTAACATTTTTTCACTCACTTTTTCTCCCCATCCTCACCTATAAATACCCCCTTCTCTTCACTTCATAACACACCTCAAAACACATTCTCTTCTCTCTTTCTTTCTCTCATTTCTTAGATTTTTTTGTTTTCTTAGTTTTTAGCTTTTCTTAGTTTATTTCTCCTAGTTTTAGAGTTCTTCCCTTTTTGGGAAGAACTAGTTATGTTTTTTTGTAATTTATTAGCTTTTTTATTCAATAAATGGGAGTGCAAATTCCGTTTGGAGGTTTTCCAACAACGGGAATAGCATCGAAGTTTTGTAAGGATTTTATTTTCTTTGCAGTTATTTTTTATGCTTTATTCTTACATGTTATATTTAATTTGTCTGTGATTAAATTTAACTATGCTAGTTGTTTATAAACATGATATAATAATAACGTTGTTATGCTTGCGAAATATTAAATAGGTAAAAATCTCTAAAATGAATTGATTTTATTTTTATTCAAGATTTTATATTAAGAATGTTAGAGAGAAATATATTATTTTTCATTACAAACTTAAATCTGAAAATTAGATTTTAAGGTTTAGTTATCTGGTCTGATTTATAGTACTCTTTTATTTGTTGGTACAATCGCCCGGTAGTTAGAGTGAAGCTCTATTTCAAAATTTTTTATAAGAATTATTATCTGAAAATGTATTGACAACATGTTTTCAGTAGTAGTTTTAAAACTTGAAAGTTTGTACTCGGATAACTAAATTCTTAGGTTTAATTTGAACACCTTGAATAAAGTTTAAACTGTCTAACCTCACCAAAGGTGGCATTTAAATGGTTCATTTTCAATCTCTTAGAAAAAAAAGGAATTAATTTAATTAACCAAATTAGTTATCAACCCCACCCATAGGTATTAATTGATTTTTTTGGTTAACAAAGAATATCTAACCCCACCAAAGGTGATATTCATACAAAAAAGGGAGAATCAATAAATATCAATTCATATCTTTAATAACCTAAATAATATGAGCAAACATAATTAACTTAGTAATTATATCCATAAATACTCCATAATTATAAAAGATAAAATTTGCATAAATATTTATCGAATCTATGTTTATTTTTATGTAAGTAGATTAAAAACACAAAACCCAAAATATCGTGACAGGATGTTTAGGATTTAATTTCGTTTTTAAAAATTTGAATAATAAATTAAAAACCACATACATTCCTTCCTTAGATCGACCTTGGGAGTATACTTATCAATTTCTATGAAATGATTCGTGTATTTGCGAGAGTTTTATAAATATAAAACCAAAGTATTGGAAAGAATCGACGATGACGGTTTTCGCTCATCAGTCACCTTTCTCTTAAATGATGAATTTCATCTTTCATGGACATTTTTAAAGAATAAGCTACCTTTTTGTCCTGTTGGGTGCTTTTAGTACTTGTGGTCAGTTCATTCATGTATGTTTGAGTCAATAAATCACTTGGTTGTAATAACATCTCACCCTTTGGATATTTCATCCCATCTTTTACACACAAATCAATAATAATTTGGGGAAGAAATAACTTAAACAATGATTGTTTGCAAATAAACTTATCCATTGATTAATTATGGCTTCAACATACATGGCCATTGTGGATGGTATATCAAAGACTAATATAGTTCATTCTCTGTCTACAGAGGCCTAGTGTATGGTGGGAATTAGTCTAGAGCACACGAAATATTGTCAAATACGAGAAATCTTACTTAAATATTTGGCTTCAAAATCCTTGTGTTTTCCACTGGTATATTCCAATTGAACTTTTTTTATAGCTAGGGTTTTTATCACCTTTGTATAGTCTATATTGTTCAAATATTTTTGTACTCACACTAGCCTATGTCCATCAAACCATAATAAGAATTTATATCAGACAAGCCAAATAATGCTTGTACACCCTAAACTTTTACTCAATTATCAATAACATCAGACATATTAGTAGAAGATTCCTGAACGATGGAATCAACTGTGGCTACTAAATGCTTAACGGATAGTCTCCATCCAAGTATCACAGTTACATCTATTATATCCCCAAAATGACTATCCTACCTAATTTGAAATTCCAATCCCTTTTGGACAATAAAGTTTTTATTAATTTCAATGGCCTTATCAAACTTAAGTATAGTCGTTGCACTAGCAAACTTAGCTTTATTATATTCTATAGGGACCCTTTTTTTATTTCCCGTATCACTTGTATTTATGTTAAGGGCCATTGAATCAAGTTATTGAAAATATATGGTTTTCTAAAATTTTATAAATCTCAAGAATATAATACTATAAATTGAGCGAGTAAATTTCCATTCACCCTCTGTTAGACCAATTAGGGGTTGGTACTCTTTTAATCCAAAAATTTCAAAAATAAGTCACACAAATTAGAAAAATTAATCCTAGAAGTATTCTAGAAATTTTTGACTCACTTGCTTGTGTTTTTGGAAAGAAGATGAAGATTGAAGAATGAAGATCATATTAACTAATCCTAGAAATATTTAACTCATTTTAGACCACTTATTTTCCTTTTATGTGTTAAAATATGATGAAAAAGTTTAATTTGTGTTTAATTATGTCAATTTAGGTGGAATGTAGGAAAACAGAGTGAAATCAAGTAAAAAATTGTAAATATTAACATGATGCGTATTTTTGCAAGTGTACGAATCGTTCAAGTAATAAAGTGTACAAAAGTATGGATATCGAACCCACAAGGAATGGCGTTACTAAGTACCGAAATTGACTAATCCTAATTTTATTTGAAAACCGAATTGTTGAAATTTTTTAAGAAGCAAATTAACTTAAAACTAAACGCAATTAACACAATTGAATGTTGTTCACAAATGATTAAAAACGCTAAGGCATTTAATTTCGCTAAATCAATTCAATCCGATTTCAAGTCAAGTTATATGAGAATCAAAGCTAAAAGTGATTGTTGAAAAACCAAATTTACCTAATACTCTTTCTCGAGTTATATTAGAATTACTTATCTATGAAAACCAACTATATTTCTATGAAGATTTAATCATAAACAAGCACATTACGATTTATGGAATTTCTTGAATAACCACATACATCATGCATTAGTTCTCACACTCGCATTCAACATACGGTATTTATCACAAGAAGCATTCATTACACATCTCCTCTCGGTCTCAATATAATGCAGCAAATCCTCTAAATCTTTGCCAGAAATTTAAAAGCATTAAGCATGGAAATAAATATTCAACTTGAAAACAATGAACTCATATAATAATAACATAAGAAATCAAATTTTCTTGATTCAACTGCATCATAGCCTTAGCAAAAATGAATTAGTTCATAATGGAAATAAGAACAAACATTATCTCAATTGAATCCATGAATAACTAATCAGAATAAAATGCAGAAAAGGAAAGCTAAGGAGAAGAGATGAAAAACTCTTGAAGATGAACACTTGGTAGCAACAATGGTGATAATCCCTCAAGCTTCTCCAAACTTTCTTCTCCAAACTCAGACCTTCTCCTCTCAGGCTCCCTTCTTTCTCTATCTTATGGTTTATATAGGTCTAGGGTTTTGGGGGCAATTTTGGAGCAAAACGACATAAAAAATGTGTTTTCGGACGAAACTTTCCGGCGGCGACATTATTCTTGCCGGAACGAGATTTCTGGGAAAATTAAAATTTCGATTCCTCTGATTCTCGGCGGTGGCGAGATTAATGCGGGTGGCGGCTAGATGAATTCGGCCGACGGTGAGATGAATTTTGCCAAAACCCGTGCTCTCTGCAAGATTTTAGCCATGTTCTCTGTAAGATTTTTGCCGGCGGCGAGAAGATTCTCGCCACCGGTGGGATTTCCGAATTTTGAATTTTTTTTTATTCTCACTCAATCCCGATCATTGAAACTTGTCCCAAACTTCTCCAAAATCATGATTTTACCTGAAATTGCACTTTAAACACGAAATACACATGAAATGACATTTGTGGATTAAATAATCAAATAAACACAATTTTCACACAAATATCAACATTTAAATCATAACAAAAATGCAATAATTTGACTCTTATCAACAACCCCCAACCAACTTCTTGCTAGTCTCTAGCAAGAAAAGCGATCTATGAATAACTTCAAAGGAGACATTAAAAGAAAAATTCAAAGAAAATTTATTCTATTTACAAAATTACATTAAGCGTATGCAATAAGCCTTTAAACCCGTAGGTGGCCCTAGTAGGACGAGTTGTAGTCTCATGATGGCTTCCAGTGATGATACCCACAAACATCTTACCTATAACTAACCTAACTCAAAACAATAAAATCACACAACAATTAATTTGCACAAATGTCTCAAAAATTGTAAATAACACATAACACATAGAATAATTAAATGTCACCTAAGCTTTAAGAAATCTCAAATGCCAATTTCACTTTTGTTAATGACTCTTAAACATCCATCAGACCACAAACCAATAGCCATAATGCCCGTATAATATTAAATACAACATCCATAAACAAAAAGGTGAAATCTCAAACTCCATAGGCTCACTTTTCAAACCTTTCTCCATTAATGAAGGAAAATACACCACTTCAGATCAATAGGACTTTATGAGGCTTGTAATGTTAATATTAGGTATTTGGTTAAGAAAGAACGGGAAGTGTCAAAGTACAAATAAGAGAACTTATTAGATTAAACACAACCAATTAAGTAAAAGAGTAACACCATTAAACCCAAATTGTTTCCTCCGATCATATCCCATTTTTCCAAAGATAAACAAAATTCTTTCTCAATCTTTCACCTCAGTACATCCATCACTAACATTTTTTTTAGACATAACCCTAACCAATTTCTTCCAATATATGTGGAATATTTTTTTTATTTTATTCCATCCTTACTCCAATTGCTCTTGAAAAGTTTGTGTTCAAAATTAAGTGCTCTTAACAAATAAGCTAGGAATTATATATATATATATATTCTAAATAAAAGGTAGGTTATAGAAGACAAAAAAGAAAGAAAAAAAATAAGGCTAACAATATATTTAAATAGGCTAAAAAAGGTAACTAGTGATATAAGGATAACAAGGTAGGCTTAAAATGGCACAATCAATCCAAAAATGGTCTACATCATATCCTATACAGTGCAATTCCAAATTATTTCGCCTCAAGAGGTTTTCAAACGAGTTCTAGAGTTTGTTGAGATAAAAAAAATGCCCATGAAAAATTCCTACATAAGTCTTCTCTAAGCATTTAGACTAAACAACCAAATCATACCATATACCAAAAGAGTCTCCAACTAGGTAATAATCAATATTTGAAATTATCTTTAAACCGAAGCAAAATTTAATGTCTTCTAAAAGCTACTTGTTATCACAATCACACTATTGTCATCAACGTTCAAATTTAAAACAAGTAAAATACACATGAGAAAAAAAATAAAATAAAAAAACAATAAAGAAATTAAAGAAATTAAATCAAAATGCAGAAAAATAAATGGAAAATCAAAATTAAACCAACAAACAAAACTACTAAAAATGAAGTGAAGAAAAGATTTACTGTTTACCGCACCCCCAACCAAAACCTTACATTGTCCCCAATGTAAGAAAGAGAAATTGCAAATGGCCATCGACATCACAAAGAGAAAAAGAGCTAGGTGCATCATCACAGTCACAGTAATTTGTTAAATCACGGGGTTAACAATAAAAGAAAATCAATCATAAAGAAGTGAAATGAAAAAGGTGGCACAAAATAAAACACTCAACAAAAGTCCACAAGATGAATAGCAGAAACTAAACAGAAAATACGAAAATAAATAACAAGAAGTACTGAAAACAACTGAAAGCAAAATAAAACATCACTTCTCATCATTATCATCATCATCATCAGTCCCAATGTAAACAGGTGCATCGGGCATAGGGGGAAAATCGGCATCGTAGGATAACCACTCATATCATGCCCAGACTGTATAGACATCCTCTCAAGGTAGTCATGAAGGAATTGTGTACTTTTGATTTGGAAATTCCACTATTGTATGAGTAACTGACTCTGATAAGCAATATGCTCCCCCTGGTAATCCAAAATACGCTTAATCCTGCCCAAACGGTGATCAACAGTCTCAACCCTAGGCTGGGAGGAACTCGCATTGGCCCTAACAGTAGAATGAGGGCATTTCTTAGGAAGCGATGCTATACCCAAAAACTCAGCAAGCTTTGGCTCATCAATAGGCTTCATCACACCACAAATTTCCTCATTTTTGTCCCAAGTCACTCCCTGGCTTGCACAGATAGTAGAAATTAAAGATGGGAACCCAATGCCTCCAGATGTAGCCCTCGTACTCTACATGATATAATCAAAGATAACCCTTCCGACATCAATAGAGGCCCCAGACACAATGGCATAAATTAGGATGGCTCGCTCTCTAGTGACATCACTAAGGTGTGCATAGATAATAAATTAGCACAAATGAAAGAATACGAGGGCCGCACCACATCCAATAAACACTTTGGGGGAAATTTTTATACACATCCCCCGACATCTTCCATATTGTGCCTAGCTTGCAGACCGAAACACTAACTGTCGCCATGTCAATATCTGAAAGTAATTGGAGAAAATCCTCATCATCCTCTATTGTTGGCAAACCATAATAGCTGTTAATCACTTCTTTGGTGAAAAGTACCCATTGTCCACGCACAAAAACCTTATAATCCACCCACTTTTGAGCATTAGAAAAGAATTCCCTTACCAAAGAGAGACAGCTCCCTCAATAGGGCGACATAAAATCTCCCACTTCCTAGCCTGAAGATGTGGGACATAATTACTCCAACAAGGAGTCTGATCAATCAAAAACCACCTCTGAGGTATGATTGCCCTCTTAACAACCTTTTCCTCAAAACGCTTCGCAACATCCTCAGATATAAAAAAAATCCTGTCAAATGAAGAAGAACGAGCCTTCTGGGCTTTGGTTTTCTTAGGCATTTTCACAATATACTTCAATCTAGACAATCCAGACAATCCAGACAATTCTCAATATCACAATGCCTCAATATATTAGAAATCAAAGCAAGAAATACAACAATTTAATCAAAATATCCTCAATTTCAAAAAGCCCCAAATTTCCAAATCAAATTTAAATTCAAAACCCTAGCTTGCAATTCCTCATCCACAATCCAATTTATCCTCCAACAATCCCTTGCAATCTAAGAGAAATGCAAATAAAAAAAACTTTGTACCAAAATTACTCACTTGTTAGAGGAAAAATCAAGCTCCAAATTGCCCAAAAATTTGCTCCAAAAACTTGCTCCAAAAAGCCCAAATCTGCTCCAAAAACGCCCAAAAATCTACTCTAAAAATGTCCAAAAACAGCTCCAAAATCGTGCCTAAAATGGATGAACTTGTAGCAAATCTCGATGGAAACAAGTGTATGGTGATGGATTTAGTGTTTTGATGATGAAGATTTGGAGTTGGGATGAGAGAAAATGGAGAGATTAGAGAGAAAAGGGAAAAAGAATCGTGTGAAAACTAACCTGGTCGCGGCTAAAATCCATTTAAATTGATTCTCGCTGGCGGCGAACGTAAGATTTATTTATTTATTATTTATTTTTTTTACCTACAAGACAAATAAAATAAGAAAATTTAATTAAAAATAAAATTATTATAAAATGAAGTGCAGAATTTAAAATCTAACTAATAATTCACCAAAACCTAAAATTTAAAATTTAAAATCGCTAAAATAAAATGAGATAAAAGATGAGAAAACAAATCGGATGGGTTGCCTCCCATTAAGTTTTTTAAGTTATAGTCATTAGCTAGACTTTCTGTCATTTTTTACTATGGTTGTTGTAACTTTAGAGAATCTTTATGCTTGCTGAATTCTCCGTCAAAATATTGCTTCAACCGTTGTCCATTCACCTTGAAAGTTCCCTTTGTTTCATGACTGATCTCAACTGCTCCGTAAGGAAACACCTTAGTTACTAGAAAAGGTCCTAACCAACGAGATTTTAGTTTTCCCAGAAAAAGTCTGAGACGGGAATTATAAAGCAGCACTTTCTGTCCCACCTCAAAGTTTCGCCTCAAAATGTGATTATCATGCCAAACCTTCGTCTTGTCCTTATATATGTAGGCATTCTCATAAGCATCATTCCTCATTTCATCCATCTCATTTAATTACAACACCCTCTTTTCACCTGCTACCTTAAGATCAAAATTTAGGATTTTAATTGCCCAATATGCCCGATGTTCCAATTCAACTGGAAGGTGACAAGCTTTTCCATACACCAATCGGTATGGAGACATGCCGATAGGTGTCTCGAAAGCTGTCCTATAGGCCCAAAGTGCATCATCTAGTTTCCTTGACCAATCCTTGCGTGAGTTATTTACGATTTTTTCAAGGATCCTCTTCAACTCTCGGTTTGACACTTCAACTTGTCCACTAGTTTGAGGATGGTAAGGTGTTGCTATCCGGTGTGTTACTCCATATTTCTGCAACAAAGCCTCAAATTGGTTATTGCAAAAATTATTTCCTCCATAACTTATAATTGCTCTAGGTGTGCCAAATCTGGAAAATATGTTCTTCTTGAGAAAATTGATCACAACCCTAGCATCATTGGTAGGCAAGGAAACTGCTTCCACCCATTTAGAGACATAATCTACAGCAACAAGAATGTATTTATTAGAATGAGATGAAGGAAAAGGCCCCATAAAATCAATACCCCAAACATCAAATAAATCAATTATCAAAATATTATATAAGGGCATTTCATGTCTCTGTGAAATATTTCCGCTCCTTTGGAAATCATCAAACATTGAAACAAACTTGAAAGCATCTTTAAACAATGAAGGCCAATAGAATCCGGATTGCAAAATTTTTGCTGTTGTTTTTGTTCCACCAAAATGTCCTCCAACTTCCTTCGAATGGCAATGACGAAGAATGCTTTCCATTTCTTCCTCCGGCACACATTTTCTAATAATTTGATCTGCACAATGTTTATACAAGTAAGGTTCGTCCCAAAAATAATGTTTCAAATCAGAAAAGAATTTCCTTCTTTGTTGATAAGACATGTCAGGAGGTAAAATTTTCTTGACCAAATAATTTGCATAATCAGCAAACCATGGAGCCATTTGGATAGCAAGAAATTGCTCATCAATAAATATTTCATTAATTTGTCCTTCAACCTCAAGATAATCTTCCTCCAACCTGGACAAATGGTCAGCAACCAAATTTTTGGTCCCCTTTTTGTCCCGGATTTCTAAGTCAAATTCTTGCAAGAGAAGAATCCATCTTAGTAATCGCGGTCTGGCATCTTTCTTGGCTAGCAAGTACTTAAGGGCAGAATGATCAGTGTAAACAATGATTTTAGACCCAATTAAATAAGATCTAAACTTATCAAATGCAAACATTATTGCCAAAAGCTCTTTCTCAGTTGTTGCATAATTAAGTTGTGCATTTGTCAATGTCCTGCTTGCATAATAAATCACATGCAACAACTTATTCCTCCTTTGGCCCAAAACAGCACCTATAGCATAGTCACTAGCATCACAAATTACCTCAAATGGAAGGCTCCAATCTAGTGCACAAATTATAGGGGCCGAAGTGAGCTTCTCCTTCAAAAGGTTAAAAGCCTACAAACAATCAGAAGAAACATCAAACTGTGCATTTTTAACTAGCAAACTGCAAAGAGGTTTTGTTATTTTTGAAAAATCTTTAATAAATCTTCTATAAAACCCAACATGTCCCAAGAAACTTCTAACGCCCTTTATAGTTGTTGGAGGTGGTAATTTTTCGATCACTTCCACCTTTGCACGGTCCACTTCTATTCCCTTTGCTGAAATCCGATGGCCAAGAACAATTCCTTCTTGAACCATGAAGTGACATTTCTCCCAATTTAGCACTAAATTTGTGTCTTTACAATGCTGCAAGACTAAAGAGAGATTATGCAAGCAATTATCAAAAGAATGGCCAAAAACAGAAAAATAATCCATAAAAATCTCAATAAACTTTTCGACCATATCAGAGAAAATCGCTACCATGCATCTTTGGAAAGTTGCAGGTGCATTACATAAACCGAATGACATCCTTTTGTAAGCGAAAGTACCATAAGGGCATGTAAATGTTGTCTTCTCTTGATCCTCTGGTGTAATTGCAATTTGGTTGTACCCTGAATATCCATCAAGAAAACAATAATATGCATGTCCAACCAATCTTTCCAACATCTGATCAATAATTGGCAAAGGAAAATGATCTTTTTGGGTGGCGTCGTTCAACTTTCGATAATCAATACACACTCTCCACCCAGTCACTGTCCTTTTTGGAATAAGCTCATTATTTTCATTTTCTACAACTGTGATTCCTCCTTTCTTTGGTACACAATGAATTGGGCTTACCCAAGCACTATCTGAAATTGGATAAATTACCCCGGCATCCAAAAGCTTAATCATCTCAGCCTTGACCACTTCTTGCATTGTTGGGTTTAAGCGCCTTTGTGGCTGAATTGTGGGCTTGTAATCCTCATTCATCAAGATTTTATGCATGCAAACACAGTTGCTAATCCCTTTGATGTTCGTCATTGTCCATCCAATTGTTGCTTTGAGTTCAAAGAACTCCTAATAGCTTGTTTTCCTCTTCATCATTCAAAGAATTGTTAATAATAACAGGAAAAGATTCAGAGTCTTCAAGATAGGCATACCTTAGATGGGATGGCAGTGGCTTTAGCTCAATCTTGTTGGCTTCCTTCTTTACCACTGAGGTTGGAGTTTCATTTGTTCCCAACTCCTTGGATGTTCCATCACTGGACAAATATTCATCAAGTGCTGCCAGTAATTCAGAACATTGTCTCACTCCCTTATCTTCCTCCTTAATTGTTGTAGATTTCACAAGGCAAGCTTCTAGTGGTAGCAATGGAGTTCTCTCCTCAAAAGTTTCCGAGATTAACCTGTCAAGAGTGTTAATTTGAAAACAAGAATGTACCTCACTTGGAAATTTCATTGCTTCAAAAACATCAAAAGTCACTTGTTCATCTTGCACCGGTAGAATGAGCTTTCCTTGCTGAACATCAATCAATGTTCTTCCAGTTGCAAGGAACGGTCTCCCCAATATCAACGGTACCTCTCTATCTTCCTCCATGTCAAGCACCATGAAATCTATAGGAAAAATAAATTTGTCAACTTTAATTAAAACATCCTCAATTACCCCTCGAGGATATTTCACCAATCGATCCTCTAATTGTAGAGAGATTGAAGTGGGCTTCACTTCTCCCAGGCCTAGTTTCCTAAAAATAGAAAGTGGCATCAAATTAATGCTTGCTCCTAAATCACATAGGACTTTATCAAAATTGCAACTTCTTATAGTACAAGGTATAGTAAAAACCACTGGGTCTTTCAATTTCTGTGGCATTTTTCTTTGAAGAACTGCATTGCACTCCTCATTTAGCATGACAGTTTCATAATCTCCCAGCCTCCTCTTCTTTGATAGAATTTCCTTCATGAATTTTTCATACTTGGGCATTTGTTCCAACATCTCTGCAAAAGGAATGTTAATATGCAATTTCTTAAAAATTTCCAGAAATTTATCAAATTGATTATCAAGCTTTTTCTTATTCAATCTTTGAAGATATGGGATAAGAGGCTCATATTTCGCATTTAGGGAAAGTTGAACATCTTGGGATGTTGATGGCTTTTCTTTAGATTCTTCCATCTTTTTCTCCGATTTCCTCTGCCCTTCAAGTTCTTTACTGCTTCTTAATGTGATAGCCTTTGCATGCTCTTTGGGATTTATTGTGTCACTAGGCAACGATCCTTGAGACCTTTCTGCAATCTGCTTTGAATGCTGCCCTAGTTGGTTTTGGATGTCCCTGTTGATTGCCTCATGATTTTTGAAAATTTTTCTTGACTCCTCAATGAACTTTCCCAAAATTCCTTCAAATCTGTTTGTTTCTTCTCTTGGGGTTGCTAGGAAGATGATGATGGTTTGAATCCCCCTTGGTTATTTCCCCATGACAGATTTGGATGATTTCTCCAACCTGGATTGTAGGTGTTCAAATATGGGTTATGTTGAGGTCTTTGGAAATTTAAAACATAATTTTCTTTCTCAGCATTTGGTGAAGCAAATGGATTTCCAAATTGGCACTCGATACTAGCATGATTTCCACCACATAAATCACATTGTGTAGTTGGTTTGGATTCGAACTGGGATGACAAAGAATCCATCTTTCTTGAAAGAGCAGCAACTTGAGCCAACAAAGTTTCACCGAATCAATTTCATACACTATTACTGGTCTTTTTGCAGTTACCCGCTCTGAATGCCACTGATTGTTGTTTTATGCCATAATCTCTAACAACTCATGAGCATCCTCCAGTGTTTTTCCATTTAAAGACCCTCCAGCTGCAGCATCAATCATTGCCCGATAGTTTGAAACCAACCCATTATAAAATGTAGAGACTTGTAGCCAAATCGGTATACCATGATGTGGGCATTTCCTCAACATTTATTTGAATCTTTCCGAAGCTTCATACAATGATTCTTGGTTATACTGTGTAAAAGATGTGATTTCATTCCTCAATTTTTCCATCTTAGCAGGAGGAAAGAACTTGGACAAGAGTTTCTAAACCAACTCATTCCATGTTGTAATTGATCCTAGTGGTAATGAGTTTAGCCACTCCTTGGCTTTATCCCGAAGTGAAAAAGGAAAAACCCTCAATCTTACAGCATCTTTAGACACACCATTTATCTTGTAAAGATCACATACCTCCAGAAAGTAAGCAATATGTGCATTTGGATCATCCTTTGACATTATCCCAAACGGATTTGATTGAACCATTTGGATAAAGGATGGTTTTATCTCAAAGTTATTGGCTTGAAAAGTTGGCCTCCTTATACCCGAAGTAGTTCCAGCAACATTAGGCACAACATAATCCCTCAAAGCTCTACGATTTCCACCTCCCTCAACAAATGGTGGATCCATGGTTGATTGTCTACGAGGAGCTGAGGTTGAACGCCTTCTCTCTTGGCTTAGACGCCTATATGTTCTATCAATCTCCAGATCAAATGGAAGAAGGTTAAGGCTTCTTGCACGTCTCATACAAAAATCCTACAAACTGAAAATCAACTAGCACAAAAACAACACAAAGTTACCCTTTTTTTATGATAAATAAAATAAAAGAGCAAAATAAACAAACTGAAAAATTACAAGAAATGACAAAAATAAATAATGCAAATGAGCAGCAACAACTCTAAATGAACAAACAATTAACACAACTCAACAAGCTCAATTTAAAACAAAATTAAAAATGAAACAATGATAAAGCAAATTAACTTCAAATTAAAACTAAGAATAGGTAGTATCGATATTAATAAAATCAAACCATTCCCCGGCAATGGTGCCAAAAACTTGATGTGTATTTTTGCAAGTGTACGAATCGTTCAAGCAATAATGTGTACAAAAGTATGGATATCGAACCCACAAGGAATGGCGTTACTAAGTACCGAAATTGACTAATCCTAATTTTATTTGAAAACCGAATTGTTGAAATTTTTTAAGAAGCAAATTAACTTAAAACTAAACGCAATTAACACAATTGAATGTTGTTCACAAATGATTAAAAACGCTAAGGCATTTGATTTCGCTAAATCAATTCAATTCAATCCGATTTCAAGTCATGTTATACGAGAATCAAAGGTAAAAGTGATGGTTGAAAAACCCAAATTTACTTAATACTCTCTCTCGAGTTATATTAGAATTACTTATCTATGAAAACCAACTATATTTCTATGAAGATTTAATCATAAACAAGCACATTACGATTTATGGAATTTTTAGAATAACCACATACATCATGCATTAGTTCTCACACTCGCATTCAACATACGATATTTATCACAAGAAGCATTCATTACACATCTCCTCTCGATCTCAATATAATGCAGAAAATCCTCTAAATCTTTGCCAAAAATTTAAAAGCATTAAGCATGGAAATAAATACTCAACTTGAAAACAATGAACTCATATAACAATAACACAAGAAATCAGATTTTCTTGATTCAACTACATCATAGCCTTAGCAAAAATGAATTAATTCATAATGGAAATAAGAAAAAACATTATCTCAATTGAATCCATGAATAACAAATCAGAATAAAATGCAGAAAATGAAAGCTAAGGAGAAGAGATGAAAAACTCTTGAAGATGAACACTTGGTAGCTACAATGGTGATAATCCTTCAAGCTTCTCCAAACTTTCTTCTCCAAACTCATACCTTCTCCTCTCTGTCTCCCTTCTTTCTCTATCTTATGGTTTATATAGGTCTAGGGTTTTGGGGGCAATTTTGGAGCAAAACGACATAAAAAATGTGTTTTCGGATGAAACTTGCTCACGGTGACATTATTCTCGCCGCGGCGAGATTTCTGGGAAAATTAAAATTTTGATTCATCTGATTCTCACTGCCAGCGAGATGAATTTGGCCGGCGGCGAAAGGTGTATAGCCGGTGGCGAGTTGCATCTGCCAAACCGTGCTCTCTGCAAGTTTTTTCGCCGGTGGCTAGAATATTCTCACTGGCAGCGAGATTTATGCGGCCGGTGGCTAGATGAATTCGGCAGGCAATGACATGAATTTTGCCAAAACCCGTGCTCTTGTAAGATTTTCGCCGGCGGTGGGATTTCCAAATTTTGAAAATTTGTTTTTTTTATTCTCACTCAATCCCGATCATTGAAACTTGTCCCAAACTTCTCCAAAATGATGATTTTACCTTAAATTGCACTTTAAACATGAAATACCCATGAAATGACATTTGTGGATTAAATAATCAAATAAACACAATTTTCACACAAATATCAAGATTTTAATCATAACAAAAATGCAATAATTTGACTCTTATCATAACACTATACCATGGCAGCCATTTTTCTGTGCTGCAATGCATATATTGGAAATTTTCCACACAAAAGACCATGCCTCACCATGCTAAAGTTCATATAGTAGTGCAAGTTTTTAGTTGGGAAAAAACCCTTTTCCTAATAAAATATTAATTCTCAACTTTAATCCTCAAGTTTTTTTCCTTTTAATAGACACATTCTTGCACCAAAACAAATTCCATTATGAATCAAAAAAATCCTAGCAGATGCCAAGAAGAGAGAAAATAGAGAAAAAAAGTGAAGAAGAGATTAAAAAAGACAACTTTGTGAAGGATTCAAGAAAAGATTAGTGTTACAAATCAAGAGATTGAGTATATCTCTTCTTCTTCTTCTTTTTTCTATATCAATTTTATGTCTTTCTTTACTAAAAATATAAACTTTATAAACATAAATATATCCAACTAATTTATTAGTCTAGAGATCTTATGAACCCAATTTGTTACATATGTTGTTCTAATATTTTACCGAGATTGTGATTTGAATTCAAATATATTATTTAATTTGATTTTTATGCTATTAACTATTTGGGAAATAATTAATCTATAAAGGAAATTAAATAGATTTGAGAGAATTATATAATTATTTGTCTTGAATAAATAACATGCATAGTTTATAGGCATAGATATATGATTCTTATGGGTATGGCCTATAATTGATGAACTTAATGAGTAGTATACAATCTAATTGACATGAGAGTGTAATTAGGTTAATTACTATATGATGTGTAGTTTACTTGAGACATAAATGCATGCTAGGTTAGATTAAATTGATGTAATTGATTTATGATTATTTTGGGGGAAATTTTAATGATTGAAAAGCTTAGAAAATTGGGGGATTAAGATTCTTGCGTCATTTTCTCATGTATCCTTATAGTTTTTGAGTTTGGCGATTTAAAATTAGTTGTCATTTATTTTTTAGATTTTATAATTTGCTACTACCAAATAGTATTCATAATAATTATATTAGTAATTAATTATAAGTTACACAACTCCCTTTGTGTTCGATATCCGTACTTAGGTATATTATATCACTTGTGTGACCCATATACTTATGGTTAGCATGTCAAGTGTTTTGTGCTATTTTCGGGGAGTTTAGTACTTATAACAAATATCAATAATGATTATTATTATACTAGTTTGGATATTTTAATTTTTGTTTTCGTGTTTCTATTGTATGCCCAGGTTGACATGTGACTTGTTCCTTTTGATCCTAAATAAAGAGTACCTTAGTTCTCTTAAAAAGAGAACGATTAACACAATATCAGTCAACGGTTGTGGCAAAACAAAGGGATTAATGAATAATAGTGGTCCTCAAATCTTTAAGGAATTTTGCAGTCCTACAAGTAGATATGGCCCAAGCATTTATTAATTTATTGGAAATCAATGCTAAAAATTTCGAACTCAAGTCAGGTGTCACTCATATTCTACAAACAAATTAATTTGGAAGGTTGGTCAATGATGACCAAAATCTTCACTTGCTTCACTCTTGGAAATATGTAACATCTTCAACATGAATGATGTATCAGATGATAAAATTCACCTTTGCATGTTTCCTTTCTCATTGAGCAACAAGGGTAAGGCTTAGTTACAATCACTAATTACTGGATTAATTACTAAATGGGATCAATTGTCTCATAAATTATTTACAAAGTATTTCCCACCTTCAAAGACATCTAATCTCATAAATGACATGACATCTTCTTAGGAATTTGAAGGGGAATAGCTTTATGAAGCTTTGGCACATGTTGTCTCTTTTAGGAGAACATAAAATCGTGTAAGTATACACGGTCACAAGTAATAATATGATAAATAAAATATCGTTCCCACGGAGATTTGTCACTACAGTTTGTTGAGTACTAAAATTGTTTCACTCTGATTTTATCCAAAACAATCGTTAATTGGAAGGTGTTTCACTAACTAATTTTTGTAAACAATAAATAAATAAGAAAAATCTAGGATTGTAATTTCACCAAATTAATACACTCGAATCATATTATTTTCTATTGATTTATATTTTTTTGTACATTTAATTTGTCAACAGAGAACTACTATTTTTATCCATATGTCTCTTTGGATAACAAATAGACACACCTTGCTAAAATAATTCACTATATTCCTACGAGAATTAAATTCACCAAGATTCATTATGTTCAAACTTCTCCAATAATTACACATACAATAAAGAATATTCCTCTCCTTTCATCATACATATTACCGTAAACACGAGCAATATACACAAAAATTCCTTTCTCAAGTTTATTTAAGTGCCACAGATCAATTGATAAATTTTCCAATAATCAAAAGCATTAAGCACAAATAGAAAAAACATATTAAAAGTCTAATAAATCTTTCAAAAATAATTAAATCCAAGCTTCATAAATTTAGATAAAATGTAACCCTAGCAAAATTAAATTACTTCATAAATAAAAATTAAATTACAACACTTAAGGAATATTCGCTCAAGAACACAAAGAAAATTAAAACATTTCTACTTCTAAATTTTCTGGCACACGTAGAACACAACAGAAGCCAAAAATGGCTTCTACGTGTTCCACAATCCAAGTCTCCCCAAAACCAAACCTCTTCATTTATCATAATAATCCTCTATTTCTAACATCAAATCTCTAAAAAACAAATACATTTTAAAAAATATTTTTCTACCCGCGGGAGACAAAAATGTATGTTGATAGTAACAAATAAATCCGGGTGGGGGACAAGAATATTGAGACGTGTAAACATGCAAAATAGGGGGAACGTGCGCCATTGCTGATTTTCATTTCAATTCATCCTGTCACGTATCGTGATCTGGTTCACTGCAAGAAATAGTGGGACACATGGCATCATTTCATACGATGTCAAGAACGAACGCACATGGAATTTGTTGCACTAGATAAATAGTGTCACAGCATGTAGGGAACAAGAAACGTGTGTACTGGTTCTGTGTTTTTGCATTCACCGACCTATGCCACGTGTCAGTACAAGATTGGCTACAATAAATAGTGCAACACATGGTAGACTTTAAATGGTTAGAGGGAGAGCTTGCACATGGTTGTGCCGCACGGGATCAATACACATGAGACATGTGGGTCCCACCCTACACATCGGCCTGCGCGGAAGGTGGGCCCCACATGGTTACCGAGCAACGTGCACCTGAATACCCCGGTCTGCTCGAGATTTCCGCATCTGGTTCCACGCACCTCATCGTAGCCGTTGATTTCCTAATCGAACGGTGGGTGTCGTGCATTGGTGATCTCGCAAGTGGCTTCTTTTTCTACGCAGAAAATAAATTTACTTAATTATAGTTTAGCCCTCCAATTTAATTCAATTTAACTTTTAAACTTTTGTTAATTGCAATTAAACACTCTTTTCATTTTAATTATATTTTCAGACATTTATTATATGCAATTAAGTCCTTTTTCGATCCAAATTATTTAATTTTCTTAAAATTATATTATTTAAAAAAACAATTAGTAAATATTAATTAATTTCATCAAAATTAACTAAAAATATCAAGAATATAGCAATTATAATTAATAAAATGAGAAAAAATAACTATATAAAATACCGTTATCAGAATGCTACAAAAAGATATTAAGAAAATGCCCACACTATGGACTTCTTACTTTCTTACAAGTGCAAACATTCTATAATGGATTAATGGGGTAACCAAATACTATAATTGATAATGCAACTAGATGAGATTTAATGAGTAAACTTAAAGAGGAAGCTTTTACACTACTTGATAAGATGGCATCTAATAATTACCAATGGTCTATAGAGAGCCTTAACCTAAGGAGAGTGGTTGGAGCAGTACATGTAGCATGGAAAGCTCAAACTAATGCCTTGTTGTTGGGTTTAACTCAAAAGTTGGATGGTGGTAGTGTGAGGGTAAATATGATACAAAGTCCATTCATGGTGTGTGATTATTGTAATGGTCCTAAATCTACTAAGGCCTGTGGGAAAATTCTTGAAGTAGTAAATTGCGTCAACAATCAAAACCACCAAGGAAATCCATACTCAAACACATGCAATCCAAGATGGAGAATCCACCCAAGTTTCTCTTGAAAAAATAACATCAATAAGGTGGTAGTTAACTCAACCGTAAACTATTCCCACCACATGGTTGTCAACAACCACAAGTCTAGGAGAAGAAGCCACTAGTGAAGACAAGATAAGTGCTTTAATAGGAATGATGAAAGACTTCATCCATTCAGTAAATGCAAAAAGTGGATTGCATAAAGTCCACTCAAGGGGCTTCTATCTGAAATTTGGAGATCCAAATGGGGCTACTTGCCCAAATCATAAGTCAAGGACCTTAAGGTAACCTTCAAAGTAATATAGAAGTAAACCCAAAATAGAGGGTAATGAGCATTGTAAAGCAATAGCCTTGAAAAGTGGTAAAATTTTAGAGGAAAAGCTAGAAACTAAAAAGGATGAGGAGGAAAAAGTGGACAATGAGAGTACCAAAAAGAAAATAATTCAACCAAAGAAGAGAAACCTCTATAAAACAACAATGTCTTTCCCTCAAAGACTCCAGAAGAAAAAGTGAGATACATAGTTTTCAAAATTCATGGATATTTTCAAAAAGCTACACATAAACATAACATTTGTAGATACACTTGAATAGATGTCTTCATATGCCAAATTCATGAAGGACATCCTGTCTAAGAAAAGTAAGATTGGCAATAATGAGACAATAACCTTGAGTGAAGGTTGTGTGCCATCCTTGATAGAAAAATACCACCAAAACTAATAGATCTGGCTAGCTTTGACACCCATTGGACAATTTTGAATATACATATTGGAAATACACTATGTAAATTTGATGCAAGCATTAAATTTATGCCATTATCAATTTTGAAGATATTAGGGGTTAGTGAAACCAAACTCCACTTTAGTAACATTACAAATGGTAGATAGGTCAATTGAGTAAACCTACGGTGTGCTAGTAAAAGTGGACAAGTTCATCTTTTTGGTAGATTTCATTGTACTAGACACAGAGAAGGGTCTTGACATTCCTATCATACTTTATTGTCCATTTTAAAGAACCGAAAAAGACTCATTGTTCTACAAAAAGGTGAGCTTACAATGAGAGTACATGATGAATAGATAACATTTAATGTTTTTAAATTCCTAATACTGATAATACTAGTGATTTCTTTAAGATAAATTTTACTGATATGCTTCATAATATCTGCCCTAATGATGCTTTAGAATATATGATTGTTAACTCTATAAACAAATATGTTGATGAGCACCATGAAAATCACTTAAGTACACACATTAATGATGATAATTTAACTAAATCTGTTGAACCATACACACTTGAGACGCTGACACATGATATTGTGAACATTGAAATAAATTCATTAGGAAACAACTGAACTTATTTTAATTATGGAACTATGAGATATGTGATGCAAGTTGAAATTATTGAGTGTGTGAACTATTTGGAGGCTATGCCTCTTATGTATGTATCTAATGTGGTTGTGGAGTGTCTTGAGACAAAATCTACGCTCAAATTGTGCATTGAGAAGCCAACCAAATTAGATTTCAAACCTTTACAAAACCATCTTCATTATGGATTTTTAGGTACAAATAAGACACTTTCAGTCATACTTTTTGATAGTCTAAGTTTAGAGCAGAAATAATCACTATGACAGGTGCTTAGTAAATTTAAAAGAGATGGATTGGTCTACTATCGATACCAAAGGCATAAACCCATCCATATGCATGCACAAAACGTTGTTAGAGGACAGAACTAAGCCTAACGTGGATGTATAATACTAGATAAACCCTATATGTAAGAGGTGGTGAATAACGAAATTGTTAAATGGATAGATATGGGCATTATTTACACAATATCAAACATTGAATGGGTAAGTCTAGTCCAATATGTACCAAAAAAAGGAGGAATTATTGTGGTGGAAAATGAGTCAAATGAGCTAATACCCATAATGATTGTCATGAAATGGAGATTCTGTATGGATTTTTACAAGGTGAATAAAACTACAAGGAAATACCATTTACCTCTCCCATTCATGATCAAATTCTTGATAGATTAGTCGGGAATTCCATTTTTCTTCTTCTTGATAGATATTTTGGCTATAATCAGATCGTTATGGCACCCAAAGACCAAGAAAAGACTACCTTCATATGTCCTTATAGAACTTTTGCTTTCAAGAGAATGCCATCTAGGTTATGAATGCACCTGTAACATTTCCATGCTACATGATGGCTATTTTCTCAAAAATAGTGGAGAATTATTTAGAGATCTTCAAGGATAACTTCTCAGTCTTTTGGAACACATTTGCTGAGTGTTTACATTATCTCTCTTTGGTGTTACAAAGATGCTAAGAAACTAACTTGGTTTTAAATTAGGAGAAGTGTCACTTGATGGAACATGAGGGTATTATCTTGGGCCATAAAGTCTTAGCTAAGGTTATTGAGGTGGATAATGATAAGATAGAAGTGATTGAGAAGCTACTACCACCTACTAGTGTAAGAGGAGTTAGAAGTTTTCCTGGGCATCTAGGTTTCTACCTTAGATTTATCAAAGATTTTTCCAAAGTTTCTAAACCCTTATGGAATCTTTTGGAGAAAGATGTGCCTTTCAAATTTGATGAAATTTTTTAGAGAAATTTTGAGTGCTTAAAGTTAAATTAATGTCAGCATTAGCACTATATTAGAGCAAGCACTTTGATTTAATGTATGATGCAAGTGATTTTTCTATTGGGGTTTGTTTTGGGGTAGTAAAGAGATAAGATGTTCTATGCCATATATTATGGAAGAAAAATGTTGAAAGATGCTCAAATGAATTATATCACTGTAGAGAAGGTACTCCTACCCATTGTATATGCCTTTGAGAAATGGAAATCTTATTTAGTTGGGATCAAGGTGGTTGTCTACATTGACCATTCTATAATAAAGTATCTCATGATAAAGAAAGATGCCAAACCAAGACTAATCCGATGGTTTCTCCTTCTGAAATGACTTTGACATGAAAATCTATGATAAAAGAGGGAAAAATTAGGTGGAAGACCATTTATCTAGATTGGAAAGGGAAGAAAATATGGATGATAATATGGTGATTAATTAATTTTTCCCACTTGAGCAACTTCTTTCAATGGCTGAAATTAACATCCTATAGTATAAACATATTGCAAACTTCCTAGTTTCCAATATCCTTCCACCTGACCTCGTCGGCAAAAAAAGAAGAAATTATTCCATGATGTAAAACAATATTTTTGGGACGATGATGATGAGTCACAAGACCGGCATTACTAATACAGATCTTGTGAAATACCCTTTGTAGTTTTGTTATTTGTAAAACTCTCGCAAGTGCACGATTCATTTTATAGAAAATGATAAGTATACTCCCAAGGTCGATCTAAGGAATGTATGTATGTGGTTTTTAATTTATTATTCAAACTTTTAAAAAAAAAATTAAATCCTAAATATCCTGTCATGATATTTTGGTTTGTTTGTTTCCTAATCTAGTAATATAAAAATAAACATAAAAATAGATATAGATTCAATTAAAAATAATACAAATTTTATCATTCATAACAGTGGAGTATTTAAGAATATAATAATTAAGTTAATTATGCTTGCTCATATTATTTAGGTTATTAAATATATAAATTAATATTTGTTGATTTTCTCTTTTTGGTATGAAAGTGTTCTTAGGTACGGCCCAAATTATTTTGTTTAATATTAACTAACTAATATCCTTAGGAGGAGCCTATTAATTAATTAAATATTAAATTTTTAGCTTTATTTCTAAGAAAATAGAAAACCATCTAATCACAGTTTTAAGTTGAGTCAAATAATTAGATTTTATGCAAGGTGTCCAAATTAAACCTAAGAATTTAATTTTCCAAGTATTAACTTTCAAGTTTTAAAACCAATACTAAAAATATGTCGTCAATAAATTTTCAAATAATAGTTCTTATAAAAAAATCTTTGGAAATAGAGTATCACTCTAACTACCGGGCGATTGTACCAACAAATAAAAGAGCACTACTCTAAATAATTAAACCTTAAAATCTAATTTTCATATTTAAGTTTGTAATGAAAAATAATGTATTTCTCTCTAACATCCTTAATATAAAATCTTGAATAAAAACAAAATCTATTTATTTTATGGAAATTTTTTACCTATTTAATATTTCACAAGCATAACAATGTTATAATTATATCATATTACATTAGGCAGCATGTTAAATTTAATTACAGACAAATTAAATATAACATATAAGAATAAAACATTAAAAAATAAATGTAAAGAATCCATTAAAGTTATACTTTAATAGAATCCTTACAATAGTTTGATGCTAATTCTGTTGTTGGAAAACCTCCAAACTGATTTACCTATATGTTTATTAAATCAAAAACTAAAAATTTATAAAAACATAACTAGTTCTTCTCAAAAAGAGGAACTTAAAAGCTGAAAAAAAACTAAAAATAAAAAAATGAAAACTTTCTAGAAAGAGAAATCTCGAGAAATAAAATGCTCAAAAAATTTGTGTTTTGGAATTGGGGAAGATGGTCCTTTTATAGATGGGGAAAAGGCTAAAAAAAGGGGGAAAATATTTCAAAATTTGAATTGGACTCGTTTGGACAAGTTGGGGTCCTTTTAGGGCGCAAATATTTCGGCAGACGGGCGGTTGGCACACACGGATGGGCACAGATGAGTAGAAAAATGATCAATATTGTGTGGCATATGGCGTGCGTTTCTCAATGCGATCGGGAAAATACACAAGAAATTTTAGCCTTTTTGACCCATTTTGTCCAATTTTTCCATCTTTTTGATGTTTCCTCATTTAGTTTCTAAATATATTTGTGATGTATTGCCTCCAGTATTATTTTCTTTAAGTCTTTAAGTTATTTTTGAACTAAAATACCTGAAAAACTATAAAAAAATAACAGTGATTCCGAAAAAACAAATTTATATAAAAATATGATAAAATCATACAAATATAAATCTATTTAATCAATTAAAGTATATTAAATCATGGCAATTTTAGTGCTTTTTAAGCACTCATCACAACCCTCAACCAGCTTCTTGCTAGTCCCTTAGCAAGATAAGCGATAAAAACTAAAATAAAAAATAAAAATTAAACTATCCTAAATCACTTCTATGGATTGACACAGTTGCATTTAACGTATGCAACAAGCCTTTAAACCCCTAAGTTGACCTAGTGGACGAGTTTAAGTCTCTTGAAGGTTTTCAGTAATGATATCCACAAACATAAACTAAAAATATGAAAACAAAATAAAACAAATAAAATAAAAAAATTAACTAAAATTTAAAATAAAGTAAAAAGACTAACATAAAATAAAGAAGTGAAATAAAAAAATATATCATGCTTATAATCTCGTTTAAACTTCATAATTAAAATCTTAAGCATAGATTATTTCAACTTCTTAAAAATTCATGATTTATTATAATAATTAGTTTAAAATCATTTTCATATTCCATATAAAAAATGTATCAATTTTATTTTTCCTAAACTTAGTGTGAGAAATTCAAATTCGCTTTGACTCTATTCCTCACAAGTCAATACTCTAAAAAACTGAATCCTATGGGTTCAAACACTTATACTAATTTATATGTGAAAGAGTTTATGTATAGAAATGAACTAATATGTTCGCATATGTCTATAAAAGAAAGGTTGAAAGTGTTATTTTAACGTTGATCTCATGAAAGGAATCAAATGTAAGGATTTATAAAATATTATACATTACTTTTATACATCAATCAAATTCATTAAATAAAAATATCAAGTAATATACCTTTTAGAAAATGTAGGAAAATGCAATGACTTCTTAAGGAATTACTTCCTATATTTTCTTTTGCATTAAACCATTTCTCACAACTATTTAGGCTTTTTTGGGTCGTAGTATATAGATTATACTATTCATTTTTCTTTTCTTTCTTTCTCTCTATTTTTCTTTTTTTTTAAGAGAACACATTTTTTTAGAGAGTGGACCCAAGTACAAATTGTACATTTTTTATATGGTAAGGTGAGTGGTTAATATTTGGCTTTTTTGTTTTTATTTGTATAGGTAACCTCAGATATATCTTTTTTTTAATAAAAGTCATGCATGAATGAAGAAAGACATATACAATAATCATTTAATCTAAGAAAATGAAAAATAAATATATAACACTTCATTAAGATGTAAAAATCAAGACATTCAATGCTCAGTCCTATAGAGATAATCTATAATAATTTGAAGAAATAAGAAATGTTTGGAGTAGAAAAAATATATTTCACTGAGAATAAAAAAAATTAGGCTCAAATTATATATCTCACAAGGGTAGTCTCTTCTATTTGATTCCTAAACACCGATTTTGGGTTTAATATAATTTCCACACCGAATCAAGAAATACTAGTCATGACAAAAACTAACTAATTAACATATATTCCATGATATGTTTTCAAAAATTAATCCAACAATGCAAAAGACTTAACTATTTACTTAAATTTGATTTAAAGAAATGATAAATAATTGAGCATCTAAGTTAGATAATGCTTTATGGGTAAATAAAACTATATTTAAAACACCAATTGGTAGCACCCCATATAGGCTAGTATATGGAAAAGCTAGTAACTTATTGGTGGAATTGAAGCGTAAAGCATATTGGGCATTGAAATAATTGAACATGTCCATAGATGTAATTGGTGAGAAAAAGATACTACAAATAAATGAGTTAGATAAGCTATGGTAGATTATGAGAATGCAAAACTTTACAAAGAGAAAATAAAAAGATGGCTATGGTACAATACAGGTATCTCAATGCATGTTCATACAATATTAAATATGCTATGATATAAATTCAATGAATGATATGCAACCCCATATGTAATGGTCATCCAAATACATTTGTACATGCGTGGTCCAATTTTGAGATGCATGGAGTCCACCTCAGACCCACTGTATGATCACAATACATTAACCACATGTATATATCAAATCATGTCATATCGACCTCTATCTATGAGTAGGTCAACTGTAAAAAAATAGGGGGTCCAACTCTAAGGCCCATATATAGTCAACTCTAAGGCCCATAAAAGTTCAGTCCTAACAACTTGGGGAGAAGATGCATTAGAGTGTGCGAGGAAGGAAGGAAGGGAAAATGTAAGAAAATGGATGGTTTGGCCACCATTTTATAGCCAACCAATGGAGCTTGCCAGGGAGCTCGCTAGTAGATATGGCGATGTGGTAGCGAGGTATGTAAAATTTTCCCTTTCAATTTGATTATTCCCTTTCAATTTAATTATTCACACTGTTTACAATGTTTTGGATACTATAATTATTTATATTGAAATTATGGGATTATACATTCTTACCTTTTTAAAGAAACTTTCGTCCTTGAAATTTATAATTTTTCAAACAAGTATGGATACTTTGAACAAACTTCAAAATCTAATTCTCAAGTTCCATCTTTCATGATGTGATGTCTCGACTGAACTTTTACTAATGGTATTTCTCTTCTCCTTACGTTCCATATGTATTGGTCATCCAAATACATGGGCATATGCAAAGTTCTACTTTAAGATGCATATGAGTTCACCTCCGACACCATGTATGATCACAATACATTGGGCACATGTATTTGTCAAATCATGTCATATGGGTCCTCGTCTATAGTTAGGTCAACTCCAAACACAATGGGTCCAACTTTGAGCTCTATGTGTAGTCAATTAATCCCCAATAGATGACCAATACAAGAGGGATTCAACTTTGAGGCCCGTGTGCAACCATAATAATCCATGGTCACATATATCAAGTATAATAATTTGGTCATATATAGACATCATAGATGGATAAATCTCCAAAGATACATGTGTATGCAATGCATACCTATAATTTATTGAAAATAATTTGTTGCAATTAGTAGCCGATGGGTACTATACTCCGCAAGATAACATACATGTACACTCCCCATATATAAAGCATTCTTATAATTCGTGTATAAAATTCTTGGATTCCATATCATATTTTTAATGTTCATATCAACATTTGATACTCATTTACTTTCACATAACCTTTTTAATTATGCATAATAAAATATTTATGATGAGTATCTCATTTTAAATAACATTTATAACATCATAACATTAATCATAAAATAATAGCATCCAATTTCTACTTTTATCCATAATATATGATGCATGATAATATTTTTATAAAACAATGCATGAATTCAAAAGGTTAAAGTAAGAAACGCTACCTTGAATCCTTACCTTGAATACTTGAATATTCTTCCCTAAAATTCCACCCAAATTGCTGTAAAAAGTTTGAAAAACTTAGGGAGATGATGTATTAGAGTATGGGAGAAAGGAAAGGGGGAGGAGGAGGGGAATGTAAGAAAATGGGTGGTTTAGCCACCAAGTTGTGTGTTACACTTTGTGACATCTCCATTGGACATTTACTAACGGTTTTTCTCTTCTCCATAAGTTCGTGATTTGAAAATCAATTATCACCACTGGTTGTTCTTCATATGATGCATCTTATTTTAATGGTAGTTCTATCCAATCCAGAATATCATTCTAACTCCACTAAAATTTATGCAAGACAGACACATTAAAACATCATAAACATGTGACAAATGTACTAGCAGAAATGGGATCATTTAACAGGCAAATGTACTTAGAAATATCCATCGTGGTATGTTCCACAAGTGGGTGTACTTAGTAAATTTGTGGATGTAAATAGTACACCAGTTCTCCCCAACACGTCATCATAATCTAATAGCTTGACACATGGTGCATCCCTTTTTTGCATATCTTTTTCACATCCCTATCTCAATATAATGATAAAATAGATCAACTTTTTCAATATAAATAAAAAATAACACCCCATAAAATTTAAACAGAAATATGATATGACATCCGAAAATTTTATACATGCATTATGAGAATGTTTTATATATAGGAAGTACACCTATATAATGTCTTATGGAGTATGGTACATATGGACTACTGGTTTCAGTAGACTATTTTCCATAGACTATAGGTACACATTGCATACCTCCTATTGTGTTTGCTGTCTATTATAGATTCGTTGATAACACATGGGCCTTGGAGTTGGAAACCCCATTGTGTTTATAATCGACCTACCCATAGACGAGGGAACATATGACATGATTTGAAAGATACATGTGCCCAATGTATTGTGATTATACATGGTGTTGGAGGTGGACCAACATGTATCTTAGAGTTGGATCGTGTATGTGCCCATGTATTTGGATGACCAATACATATGGGGTTGCATTTCATGTATTGGATTTTATTATAGCATATTGTATATTGTATGAGCATGCATTGGGATACCTATATTTTATTTGTTTCATATTCTCCTAAAGCAAGGAGGTATAGGTATACTTAGGAGTTTGTGATAAAAATCTCCCCACACTATATACTTGTAATTATTACAATTTTAGTAATAAACAATATGCACCACAAATGATTATTTATTGGAAATATATATTAGAGTAGACTACTATTGAGATATGTGTAGCTCACCCCATTTTCCCTCTTACCCCATTTTCGGGATGTGATAGTTTGGTATTAAAGCATGGTTCTAATCTCTTGGGAATAATATTCATTCATAATATTTTGAATATTTTTGAACTATTTTTGTCCTAGTATGCCACCATAAAGAAAGGTGAATAAAAACCCACCCACAAGGGAAGCTACAAAGCAACCCGCATAAGACGTAGATTAAAATTGTAGTTTATTGCATGCATTGCGAAGATTGATTACTCGGGGTGTAGTTTTTGAAGAAATATGTAGAGCTTGTTACCTCAAAGAATTCAAGAAAATGAGGCGACAATTTTATGATGGTACTCCCAACCCTGACATTATAAAAGGATGGGTTCAGAAAATTAAGAAGAAGATGGATACTCTAGACATTTTGATGCATTTTAGATAAGGTTTAGCTACATACAAACTAACTAGAGAAGCTGACTATTTGTAGGACTCTATCCACAGAGGAAGAGATGTAGAGACAGTCGTACGTGATGATTAACACAAATTATGGGCAATGGGTACGCAAGTATGCGTATTGCAAGTATACGTATCGCAAATGAGTAATATAATGATAAAAAAGATCATTATTATGAAGATTATGTTATTAGAAACTAATTTTATAACTAAAAAAATAAAGATTAATTTTTTGTATTTTTGCGATAACAGAATTTAAAGAGTTCAAAATAAAGACTATAGGAATGCAATGTGTACCTATATTCTATGGAAAATAGTCTACTACAACCAGTAGCTCATGTGTACCATACTCCACAAGATATTATACAGGTTTACTTCCTATATATAAAACATTCTCATGATGCATGTATAAAATTGTCGGATGTCATATCATATTTTTAATGTTCATGTCAACATTTGATACTCGTTTATTTTTATAGAACTTTTTCAATGTATGCATAATAAAATATTTGTGATGAGCATCTCATTTTAAACAACATTTATAACATTATAACATTAATCATAAAATAATGGCATCCAAATTTTCACTTTTATCGATTATATATGATGCGTGATAATTCATTTATAAAACAATGCATGAATTTAAAAGGTTAGAGTAAGAATACCTACCTCAAATCCTTGATTTGAATACTTGAATATTCATCCTCGAAATGCCCTCCAAATTGTGCCAAGAAGTTTGAACAATTTAGGGAGATGATGCATTAGAGTTTGGGAGAAATTAAGGAAGGAAATATTTAACAAAATGGGTGGTTTTGCCACCATTTTAAAGCCAACTAAGGGAGCTCGCTAAGGAGCTCTCCATTAGTGGTGGCAAGGCATCAATGAGGTATGAAGTATCTTAGAGATCAAGTACCAAATGAAAAGGTTGTGATGACCTTGGTGGATGCACTTTAGGAGTTGACATGAAACTCAAGCCATGGAAAGTCCTTGTTGGGAGGTAACCCAAGGTTATTTTACTTATATGCTTTCTATTTTGTAGGTGAATAAATATGAAGGGCAATGGAACAACAAAGATTGAGCAATTTTAAGAATATATGTGGTGTACCAAGGCTAAGGTAGTTTTCATTCCTTTCACTCTTTTTCATATTCATATATGCACAATGGGGACAATGTGAAATTTATGTGTGGAGGAACGAATCTCATTCTCTGCTTTAGTATTTATATGAAATTTAATTTTTTTAGGATTTTTTTATTTTTTAGTATTTTTTTTATCATGATTTGGGTAGAAATTGATGAATATATGGAAAGTAAATGCATGCATGTTTGATACGAAATATGGACCCAATGATATAATTGATCGTCATTACTAGGATGAGGTATCTACATTAATCATGTGATATGCTTATTAGTTTTGATTGAATTGATTCAAATTTTTATGCACAAACTTATGATTGATTTTGGTGTTCTTATTAGAAGAAAATTTGGAGTGAGTTATGCTAGTCGATGAGGTCTACTATATTTTAGAATCTGTTTGCTCATCCCTTGAGGCAAATTCCTAAATAGTATTCGGCTTGAGAAATGAGTTAGGCCTTAATTGGATTGATTGAGCCTTTCAAGCTAACCATTGCTTATATCCTTTGACACTCTTTTGAGCCTAAATAAGAAATATTCATATATTTAAGCCTAATCAATAAGCATTACATCTACTCTTACATCTTTAGATTGTATGAAAAATGCAATCATGTCCTATGCTATAAAGTGTAATGAAATGTAATGCATCCTATTTCTTCACATCCATAAAAATAACTCACAACACAATTATCCCTCTAAACATAAAAAAAAAGTAAAATTAAAGATAAGTTGAGGATATTAAAAAAAATAAAAAAATAAAAAATAAAGAAAGAAAGAGAAGAAGAGTTATGGAATAAAAGAATGAAAATAATGGTAAGATAGGGTGTACAAGAATATCAAATGCAAGTTCAATTGTAGTTAAATATTGGATGATGAAAAAAATATAGCTAAGGTGTGAAAAAGCCTAAATATCTATATATCTACCCCCACCTAACCCTTACACTTAAGCATATAAAACCCTACTGATCTTTAGCTAAGTGCTTATTTACATTAGTGGAGAGGGATGTGAAATATAGACCTATAAAACTTGTTCTAAGACTTAGTTAATTAGTATGCTCATACAACTTGATTTCATGAGTGCATTGGAAGACATCATGTGTAACATGTACACGAATAAATTCTTCAAAAACCTTGCATATATTTGCATTGAATGGAACGTTGATTGATGGATATGTGAACCTTCATTTTGAGGGAATGGTTTTTATTGAACATGCATGTATTAATAGATATGTATTTATTAATGTACTTCATATATCATTTTAACTAGATAAACTTGGCTTTTCTTGAGAACAAGCTAAGAGTTAAGTTTGGAGGTGTGATAACTCTATTAAAGTAGAGTTATTTAGCCATTTCTAGACCATTTATTTGCCTTGTTATGGGTTAATATATGATAAAAAATTCAATTTGTGTTTAATTATGTTAATGTAGGTGGAATGAAGGCAAACATAGTGAAAATGAGTCAAAAATGGAAAAAATTAGCATCATACGGTGGTGGCTTTTGTTGTTTAGAGACAAGCATATAGGAAAATTTATGTTGCAAGGATCATATAGCATTGTACAAAAATCCATGCCACGATGCTCGTTCGTAGCTAGGAAAAATTCTATTCCTAATCAAACATTGATTCACAGATTTTATCTTCAACCCTTGGATCATTTTAAGCGATTATCTAATGGTCCATATTAAGTCATTTTTATTTTACATAAACATCATTCTTGCACACAAAAAGACACACAATTAAGAATTAAAAAAAACCTAGTAGATTCCAAGAAGAGATTAAAAAAGACAACTTTGTAAAGGATTCATGAGAAGATTAGTTCTACAAATCTAGAGATTGATCGTATCTCTTCTTCTTCTCATTTCTTTATCAATTTTTAAGTCTTTATTTATGAACAAAATTATGTTTAGCTAATTTATTAATCTATGTGTCTTATGAACCCAATTCTCTACATATGATGATCTAATATTTTACCCAATTGTGAGTTCAATTCAATTACATTATTTAATCTAATTTTTATGCTATTAATTGTTTGGCCACCAATTAATATATAAAGGCAATTAAATAGATTTAATAGAATTATTTAATTGTTTGTCTTGATTAAATAACATGCATAGTTTCTAGGAAGAGATATATGATTCTTATATGTGTGGTATATAATTGATGAACTTAATGATTAGTATGAAATCTAATTGGCAAGAGAGTGTGATTAGGTTAATTACTATATGATGTTTAGTTTATGTGAGAAAAGAATGCATGCTAGGTTAGATTCAATTAATCATATAATTGGTTGGTAGTTATTTTGGGAGTTTTAGTGATTCATATGCTTAGAAAATTGAGGGATTCTAATTTTTATGTTAGTTTCTTATATATCTTCGTAATTGTTGAGTTTTCGATTTAAAATTAGTTATCATTTATTTTTTAGTTTTTATAATTTCCTATTATCTGAATAGTATTTGTAATAATTATATTGATACTCAATTAAAAGTTACACAACTGTAGGTGGGATCAATATCTGTATTTAGATATATTATATTACTCGCATAACATGTATACTTGTAGTTAGCATGTCAAAGAACACCTCTTGTAAAACATGAACACTTGAAGAACTTTGATAGAGATTTGTCAAAATCTCTTAAGGAATGGCTAGAAAAAAAATAGAAATGAGAATTCTGTGAAGAAATATGAAGGATTTTAGGAAAAGGTTAGATTTTTGGGGGATTTCATGTGTATGGGAAGAGAGAAAATGAAAGTTTAAGAGAAGAGTAAAAGAAAATGTGAGGAAAAAATGGGTTGAAACATGTAGGGCTAGGTATTTTAGTGAAAAAATTGAAAGTGGGCCACACTGTCAGTTTATTCATGTTGTGACTCGAGAAAATATTTTTCAAGCAAATGCTTCAGAAACCATGTGCCATGGCGTAAAAAAGTTCATGTCGTGGCACAAATTTAAATTCTTCACTTCCCAATTTCATCCCAAGTACCCTTTACTATGGCCAGAAAAAGGGCATGTTGTGGCTCAAAAAATGTTTTTTTAATAAATGAATTCTATGACTAATATAATACTTAGTAATGAGTATAAACTAAGTAATAAATATTATAATAAAAAAAATAATTATAACTATATTAATTTACTGCTATGCATTAAGTAAAAACTAAATAGTAAATAATTATAATCAAAATTAAAGTAAAAATAACGATAACATTCAAAATAAAATAATAAATAAATTAAAACCAAACGAAAAAAATAACGGATTACCTCCCATGCAAGACTTAGTTTATCGTCTTAATAAGACGTTGCTTGAAGGACTTCCATTTTTAACAAACTTAATGTACCTACACCATTGAGTTCACTTTTCATTCTGATCTAGCAACTAATTTTTTCCTTGCTTGTACAAGTGTTCAGCGAGTTACTTAATATGTATCTCCAATATTTTCATGGAAGCTTCTAATGGGTCCAACCTTTCATTATTTTTAGATTGGTTATCCATGCTTACTTGAATGAAAGCATTCAAGTTATCCTCTAAGATTGGTTTATTGGGAGAATTTTGTGGCACTTATTGGGGGTAGTATTGTTGGGTTTGTTGGCTTGGATTGTGCAAAGGGAGGATTGTTTTGCCTCCAATGGAAATTTAGATGAATTCTCCACCTTGGGTTATAGGTATTTGTATTGGTGTCAGACCTAGGTCTTGGTTGTGCCCCTCCATTGCATTGACATGTTCAGGTCCTACAATAGCTTCTCTTTGATAGGGACAAGCATTAGCACCATGTCCCAAAGTTCTAAGACCTCCACATTGTTCTTTGTTTAGAATGTTATGTGTGGTGAGAAGTGTAACTTGCTTGGTTGCTTGTTCAAGTTACATAGATACTTCAGTATCGAAGTCTATCTCACTATAGAGCTATTTTTTTTAGGAATCAACACCTAATATTTCAAAGATATTGTAAGTCTTTAAGGTGGTTTTCTCAACTGTAGCACCACCCTAACATTGTCAACCCATCATAGTAAAATTGATTTTGTAGCTTCAGTGGGTAATTTTGGTGAGTATATCAAGTGAGGAATAATTTGAACCTATCCCAAGTCTCATGAAATGGTTCACTTTCCATATAAGAGAAATAAATAATCTTTGCTCTCAAGTATGAAGTTTTCTAATGGGAATTGAATTTTCCTATGAATTTATTGTAGACCTCCTCCCAAGTCACTAAGAAACCTGGAGGGAAAGAAATTAGCCAAGCCTTAGCCCTATCTATGAGAGCGTAACGAAAACACCTCATTCTAAGCTGATCCTCGTTAAGTGCACCGAGTGGAAAAGTTTGGACTATTTAGTAGGAGTCTCTAATGAAAGACAAAGAGTTTTCATTAGGTAGTACATGGAAAGTGGGTAGCATAGAATATTCAATTTCAATTCATAGTTCCATGCCACCTAACTCAGTTGAATAGAAGCAACAATAGTGCCAATTATTGGCCTTGCATACTTCTTCTTATTTATTTCCTTAGGTGGTGGATTATCTCCCATAAGTTTTTCCCAAATAAACGTTCTTGGATTTCAATATCCAGCTTTTCTAATGGTTCATTTGATCAATTAACGTTGTTTATGAAAGGTGTAAGTGGATTCCCTAAGGATCTCCTACCATGTATAAATTACAAAACACAACAACCTAACCACTTGTCAAAATAACAAATAGAAATAAATAAATAAATAATACAAATATAATATATATATATATATAATACAAACAATTTAATAAAAGAAAATAAAATATATTGTGCAAGAATTAAAATTTAGTACAAAGAAATACTAAACAAAAGTAATCAACAAAAAGAATAAAAACAATAAAAGAAAATAAAAAATATAATTGAAGTTAGTAATTAAGTAAATAACTAAATAAAAATAAAGAAATAAAAGTAAAAAAAATTAAAATTATATTAAAATTGGTACACAAAAATACTAAAAGGAAAATTTAATTTAGTAAATAAATTAATAACTAAAGTCAAGTTAGTAAAAGAAAATAAATTAAATCCTAAAAATATAGTTTTTTTTATTTTAGTTATTTTAAAAAATTATATTTTTTAATTTTTTAAATTACTCACGAATATGTACAAAATGTTTTTAAGAATATCAATAATAAAAATTTAAATTCTATTCCTCCCAGAGAAAAATGCCAAAAATATGATTTATAAAAACTCGATAGTAAAGTGCACCAAGCATTTATAATAAGTGATAAGTATACTCCAAAGGTCGGTCTAAAGATAAATAACGTCATTTTAAATAATTCAACAAATTTCTTTAAAAAAACGAAAATAAAACCTAAACATTCTATCACAATATTTGGGTTTTGAAAGTTTTATTCTAATAACATATAATTAAAAATAGTAAAAGATAAAATAGGTTTAATTCAAAAAATTTAAGACAAATAAGAAATTAACAATCAATGGACAGTTTATGGGAATAATTAGATAGTTAATCATGCTTTCTTGTAATTAATTAGTAAACATATAAATTAATATTATTGTTTTTTTTGTATGAAAATATCTTTAGGCGGGGATCATATTCTTTATTAATAGAACTAATTAATATCCTTAGGTGGTCATTACCAAGAAATTAGATTAAATTCTGTTTTATTTCTAAAAAATAACGAACCATTTAAATAATTGCTTTAGTCGGAGCACATAATTTAAACTCTTATTGAAAGTATCAAAATTAGATCATAAAACCTAACTTTTATATTTTAAATTATTACAAAAAATACATCATCAGTTTATTAATCAATAATAAACTGTCAAAATCTTGAATAAAGAAATCATCTCAATTTATTTTATAAAAATATTTACCTAAATTAATCTTCACACACATGGAAACAAAACTAATTTCTCATAGTAATAATTAGCTTAACATGCTCAGATTTAATAAATGATTAATAAATTAAAAATAGCAATGAGAATAATACAAAAAATATTGAATCTGCATATAAAATTGAATAAATACAAATATGATCTATAATACCAATTAAAGATTGATGAGCATGTCATGTTCTATAACTATGATCTTGATCCTTAAAGTATTCTTCAATTTAAAAATATCTTCTATATTTTCTATGATCTAAAATATCTCCAAGAGATCTACCTATTATTGTTTATAAATCAAACCTATTGTAAAAACAAAACTAAAAATTGAAGAAAATAAGAACTACAGTTATTCCTAAATTCTAATACATAAAAACTAATATGGCTGCATGCAAAACCTAAAAACATAAGGTTTCATTTATAGGTTGAGGATGACATTGAAGGGCTTTGAGTGGATTAATTCACGTAGGTTGTGGCTCACTATTTTCCATGTCGTGGTCCATGACTCGTAGACATTTTCCAATTATTACCCCAAACAGGTCACCCCGATGGCTAATATTTCCATTCTATAGCACATAAAAAACTATGTGCCTAGTAAATTCATGCAGTGGGGAGTATATTGTGGCCTACTATAAACCTCATCACAGCACGCAATGTTTCACTTTAATAATTATTTTACATCCCTTAAATACTGGCTGGATCTACATGTAAAGCTTACATATATTGTTCTTTTAAGCTCTTAAGGTGTAAATGAGTGCTTCAAGTGTTATTATTTATGTGTTGATTAATATATATTTTTGAAGCTAAAAATATCTAAAATGCAATTGAAAATACCTATGATTTCAAACATATAGATTTGCCTAAATAAAAATAAAATAATTCATATTAAAATCTATTTATTACATTTAAGTGCAATAAAACCAAAAAATATCATTGCTTTTCAAGCACTTAACAACTACGAGAATGGTTGAGTCTAATGATAGTGATGTTTTTGAAAATTGAGGATTTGTTGAGGGTGTTACGTCTGATAGGGAATTATCGAAAGATGTTGTTTTTGCTAAGGCTCTTAAGTTTATATAAGATGAAGAGAAAGAGCCACATCTTCCCAAATGGGAAAAGGGTGCTCATTTTGTTAATAACATAATTGGTGATGTTAAAGAATAAGTCAAGACTAGGCATCGGATTTAGGAGACTCTTAATTACATGTGTTGAATCCTTTCTGTCTTTATTCACATTTTCATATACAAAACATGGAATCTATTTTATTTATGTAGTGCTATGTATTTGTATGTGTAAGGTTAATTATTGATGGTTCAATACTCTAAATACTCACTTAGTGAAAATGCTTTGTATGTTATAATGTTTACATATACCACTAGGAATTGAGTTCATGTAGTATACACTCAAATTGTATTTTGTGCAATTTTGTTTCTATTGTTTTGCAGGTATTTGTTAAAAATTGCTAGGACGTTTTTTGAAACAAAAAATAATTTTTTTTTATGCTAGTAGAGGTGTTCATTGGATACTTACTCGTATGGTTGGAAAGTCTTTTAATATATATTACCTTCACTAGTGTAGGCTATTACCCTCGCCAATGTGGTTAGTGAGGCTCACCAATGTGGTCAGTAAGGTGGTGGGCAATCCAAGAATTTTCTATAAATACCTAATTTTACAAAAAAAAATGATATGATCATTAAAAAACACGGGGAAATTCCATTGGCTTTAAAACTCAAATTTTTAGATTGGAAAATAGTTTTCTTAATTCCCAATCACTAACACTACACTTTGAGTGTAATTTTAGTATTAGTGATTATATAGTGTTTTGTAAAACTATTTTCGGTTGGGTTAGTAAAAAATTAATTAAACACTGACACTTAGATTGTATTTTAGATTTGTGTATGGATTTTCCATTACCCAAGCATTCATTATACTGACCTTTGGATACTTACCACATCAAATGGTGGTGAGGCTCAAAAGGAGTACCAGATTCATTGTGGATCATAATTATATATTATGGAGACAGTATATGAGGGCAGCATAAGCACAACTAAGGAAGGTGTCCTAACTGATAGAGATATTTGTGTTTATACTTTTATTGAGTTGTATACTACTTATTTACATTAGTTAATTATTTATGGTTGAATGGTTGCAATAAATAGTATGAAAATGTTACCACATAGATAAGATTTATATATGGGTTTACTTCATTATATCACTTTGTTCATAGGTTTGTACTTTATAATTGTATAATCAAAATTTTATTCAAGTTTTTTTGTGCATGGGAATCTTTGATTGTGATTGGAAACTGCTTATTTTTATTTACTTTGCTATGAATTTTGGTTTACTATCTCTTATGATATGTCATATCTATCTTAGATTAAACTATTATTTAGATTGTTTAATATTTTTGTCTACTATTGCTGCGTTGCATATCTATTTTATTGGTTTCTCCATATGTTTATCTTTTTCGCTACTTATATATATTTGAGAATTAATTCCCACATATTGATTATGAACTACTATTCCCTTTTTCATTTTATGTGTTTATCTTGATATATACAAGTATTTAGGGAAGAAATGAGCAAAAATAGGAAAAATGTGTATTTAGAGCAAAAGCAAGACACTTAATAGATTGATCTTTGCTCGAGATCAATCAAAGAGTCAGAGTAACAATGAAAAGCAAGGCTTGATCAATCGAGGTACATGTTGGTCAATCAAGCTTCGAACATTGATCAATTGAATGCTCTTGGGTTAAAAATTGCAATTATAAATTGATTAAGAAAGGGTGTCAATCAATCGAGATATATAGTAAGCACTCAAATCTAGCATTTTTTCAACACTCAAGGCTTGATCAATCGAGGTACATGTTGGTCAAATTCTAATCTAACTCAGATTGCTTAAAAGTACACTATAAAAACACATAAGGGTCATCAAAACATGATAAAATCTAAAAGGAATAAGACAGATAAAAGATCACATCAAGGGAAACATTTGGAGGAGATTTTGAAGGGAAGATTGGATATTTTCATAAGCTTTTCTTAATCGTCTTCTTTATAGTTTTTCATTATTGATTTTGATGTGTTCAACACTATATTTAAATGGAAAAACTATACATGTTATAAATTAGGTGTATAACAAAGTTGTTGCATGAATATGTTTATATATAGTTTAAGATATTAGTATGTAAATGATGAGTGCTTGAAAAGCACTAAAAATTACTGATTTAATTTCACTATAACATCAAAAATAGATTTGTATTTGTATAATTTTATCATTATTTTAGCAAATCTATGTTTCGAAATCACAGGCATGTTTTGTTATTTTTAGGTATATATTGCTTCCAAATGATTTAATGGTAAATAATTAAAGAATTAAACCCGAAACACTTAATAGTAACCAAGAAGAATAAAAAATAACATATGTAAGCCTTGCATATGTACCAACCAAATGTAAGGGGGTGAAATAGAAAGACATTTGAAGACAAATAAAACAACAGTGGCCATGATGGAGAAATTTGTGTGCCAAGGCACGCACTTCTTCGATCAGAATTTCATGCATATTAGAATCAACACGTGACTTAGCATGGATAAATGTGTGTTGCGACACCCATTGATATCTCTATCACGATCCACTTTTTCCTCCCATTTCTTCAGCTCATCTTTCAAATAGATGTCTCACCGTCTTGTAAAAAGCATCCCTAATTTTTTATAGTTTTATTTAGTATTTTTTTCTTTTAGTTTCTCTCAAGTTTTTGAGAGTTACAAGTTTTGTTTTTATGTTTAGTTTTTAAACAGTTTAGATTAAGCTATCACAAATAAAAGGTAGTAATAAGGAGA
Organism: Hippophae tibetana; assembly: GCA_037013495.1. Taxonomy (NCBI): domain Eukaryota; kingdom Viridiplantae; phylum Streptophyta; class Magnoliopsida; order Rosales; family Elaeagnaceae; genus Hippophae; species Hippophae tibetana. Next base: position 41,574,665 of record CM072802.1, on the reverse strand, counting down.
TTTTTTAGATAACAAAGCATTGTAGAAGTTATATGTTATGCATTTAAGGTATTAATTTTAATTGTATTCTATTTGTAGATTTAATTTATACATATTTTTTAATGTTATGTTTAATTTATTGATCATTTATTAAATTTAAGCATCTGGTTGATTGTGATAATGGAATGTTATTTATGTTGTTATGCTTGTGTAAATTATTTAGGTGAATATTTTTAATAATAATTAAACACACTATTTTCTATTCAAGATCTTTACAAAGTTTATTATCAAAAAATATATTGAAGACATATTTTTCATAATAGATTTAAAATACGAAGAAACACGAATCCATATCTAATTTAAAATTACAGTCTATTTCAATTTTTTTATAAGATTTATTATTGAAAATATATTGATTACATAGTTTTCATAATAAATTTAAAACATGAAAGTTAGTTTTCAGATACATCAATCTAAAACTAATTTAGAAAAATTGAATAGAATTTTAACAGATAGACCTGATCGAAGGCACTAAATGATTTAATTAATAACGAATAGTAGACTTGACCAAAGGCACTATTTATACATATAAGAAAGAATCAATAAATCTATATTTATATTTCATTAATCTAATTAATTCTACCAAACATAGTCAACTAACTAAATATCCCATTAATTCTCCATTTATTTATTAATTGCATGTTTGAATGTAACTTGTGTAAACCATCATACACTTGCAAACTATTTTAAAATACAAAATTTATGTATCAAGTTTTTGATGGCTTTTCTAGGGATGGTATTAGCATTATTATGTTTTTGGCACCATTATCAAAGAGAAATACCATTTTAAATTTTTATTATCAAAAATCTTAAAAGTATTTTGTCTTGTAAATATTCGTGACTTGTTTTTGTAAAACAAATATTCAAAATTTTTGAATAAAAAATTTAAAAATATATAAGTTATTAATTAACATGAGATATTTAAAAAAAATCTAAGTTATTAATTGAATTTAGATATTTTAAAAAGATTAAAAAATGGTGCCTTCTTTTATTATTATTTTTAACTCAATTCTTTTTTTATTTTACTTTATTTTAATTTTATTTCTTTTTTAAATATTGTTTTTCAGTATTTTTTGTACTAACATGTATTATATACCTTGTTAACTTATTATACTTATTTTATCATAAATTATTTGTATCAAAAATTATATGTATAAATATCTTGTAAAATAAATTGTACGCATCACAGATTATTTGTATTATAAACTATCTTTACAATACATTGTATGTTTATTTTATCTTTTTATTTTTTCTACTTCATGGGTTTTTTTAATTTGTCTTTTCATAGTTTATGCTAGGTGGAGATCCTTAGGGTATCTTCTCACACCTTACATAGATAACATTAACTAACATAGGGAACTATTGAGAAGGATGGATACTCAGATCCAACAATAGCCATTAATTGTATAAAACTTTGTACCAAACATGGACCCTCTTATCGAACCTATAATTATAGAGGAAATCAACAACCTATGGAAACTACCATGAAGGAGTATGCAAGGCCAGTTGTTGGTACTACTACTGCCTCAATCCAACTGGGTGAGCTCGTAAGTAACTATGAATTAAGAAAAATCCATTTTTTCATATTACCTTCTTTTCATAGAATGCCTAGTGAAGACTCTCTATCTTTAATTAGAGACTTTTATTTAATAGTCCAAACTTTCCCTCTTGGTGTACTAGACCTATTGAGAATGTGGTGTTTTCCATATATCCTCAAGGATAGGGCCAAGGCTTGGCTAATGTTACTCCCACCATATTCCCTAATGACTTAAAAGGATGTGTATAAGAAATTCATGTAAAAATTCTATGGTGCATGACTCAACAATGTCAATTCATTATTGAGAACACTACTAGATGAGGTATTGGTGAGAAGATGGCCAAAAGGAATTATAATCTCTTTGAGAAGTTGATTGCTAATTTCCAAAAAAAAGCTCACGAGTATGAAGGAGTCTATGAAATAAACTTTGGTAAAGAACTATCAATGAAAATTTCATCGTTGACCGAGCAAGTTGAATTTCTCGCTACATAATCTATTCCTCACAAAGAAAAATATGGAGTATATAGTTGATGAGTGCTCAAAAAGCACTAAAATTACCATGATTTTATGCACAATAATTGATTAAAAATATATATATTTATATGATTTTATCATATATTTATATATATTTGTCTTTTCAGAATCACGGGTATTTTTATTGTTTTTCAGGTATTTTCGCTTAACAACATAACTTAAAGACTCAAAGAGGAATACTGGAGGCAATACATCACAAATATATTCATAAATTAAATAAGTAAAAGTCAACAAAAATGAAAAAAATTGGAAAAAATGGGTCGAAAAGGTCAACAATGTCAAAAAGGAGGAAAATGCACCACCCAGTCGCTCAGCCGCGCTGCCCAGCTGCGACAACAACGTGCGCGCCAGCTCCCTCGTCTGCGTAAGGCTGCGCCCAGTTGGCTGCCATCTGCGTACGTCTGTGCTAAGCTTGCTCCCATCTGCACCCGACTACGCGCACCGCTTCCCAGTATGCGCCCATCAGCGTGCGCCGCTGCCCAATCTGCGCGCGCAGCTACCCCCATGCCATGCTGACGTCATCAAATGACATCATCATTCACTACTCTGCATTTCCACCATTTTTTACCCACTTTTTCTTCCCATCCTCACCTATAAATATCCTCATTCTCTTCACAACTAAACACACCTCAAAACACATCTTCTCTTCTCTTTCTTTCTCTCATTTCTTAGTTTTAAAGCTTGTCTTAGTTTTTTCTTAGTTTTTAGATTTTCTTAGTTAGTTTCTCTTAGTTTTAGAATTCTTCTCTTTTTGAGAAGAACTAGTTATGTTTTTGTAATTTATTTGCTTTTCGATTAATAAATGCGAGTGCAAATTCCGTTCGGAGGTTTTCCAACAACGAGAATAGCATCGAAGTACTGTAAGGATTTTATTTTCTTTACAATTATTTTTTATGCTTTATTCTTATATTTTATATTTAATTTGTCTGTGATTAAATTTAACATTGCAGGCTGTTTGTAAACATGATATAATAATAACGTTGTTATGCTTGTGAAATATTAAAGAGGTAAAAGTTTAGAGTAGTGCTCTTTCATTACAAACTTAAATCTGAAAATTAGATTTTAAGGTTTAGTTATCCGTTCTAATTTAGAGTAGTGCTCTTTTATTTGTTGGTACAATCGCCCGGTACTTAGAGTGAAGCTCTATTTCAAAAGTTTTTATAAGATTTATTATGTGAAAGTGTATTGACAACATGTTTTCAGTAGTGGTTTTAAAACTTGAAAGTTAGTACTCGGAAAATTAAATTCTTAGGTTTAATTTGGACACCTTGAATAAAATTTAAACTGTCTAACCCCACCAAAGATGGTATTTAAATGTTTCATTTTCAATATCTTAGAAAAATGAATTAATTTAATTAACCAAATTAGTTATCAATCACACCCATAGGTGTTAATTGATTTGTTAAGTTAACAAAGAATATCTAACCCCACCAAAGGTGGTATTCAAATAAAAAATAGAGAATCAGTAAATATCAATTTATATCTTTAATAACCTAAATAATATGAGCAACCATAATTAACTAGTTATTATATACATAAATACTCCACTATTAGAAATGATAAAATTTTCATAAATGTTTATAGAATCTTTATATATGTTTATTTTTATGTTATTAGATTAGTGATGAGCGAAAACCGACATCGTCGATTCTTGCCAATACTTTGGTTTTAATATTTATAAAACTCTCGCAAGTGCACGAATAATAAATTAAAAACCACATATATTCCTTCCTTTGATCGACCTTGGGAGTATACTTATCATTTTCTACGAAATGATTCGTGCACTTGCGAATGTTTTATAAATATAAAACCAAAGTATTGGTAGAATCGGCGATGCCGGTTTTTGCTCATCAAGTTTTTGGCGCCGTTGTCGAGGAAGGTTTAGCATTTTTAAATTATTTATCAAAATTTTAAAAACATTTTGTGTTGTAAATAATTGTGATTTTTTTTATTTAAAAAAATTTTAAAAATTATAAGTTAAAAAAAAATTATAGCGTGAATAGTAAAAAAACTTACCGTTCATAAAAAAAATTAAAAATTAAAAAAATAATAATAATAAAAATTATAACGTGAATAGTAACTTAGTTTTTTTATCTTAATTTTTGTTTTACTTAATCAATTTAGTTTTTTTTAAACTTAATTAACTTAGATTTTGATTAACTTATATAACATACATTTTTTTAATTAACTTAAATTTTTACTTAACTTAACTTAATTAACTTAATAGCATGAAAAGTAAAGATCTAAGGGAGTTCTGTCTAGGAGACAAGTTCTTTGAAGCCTTTGTGCCACTAGTCTTTCGTGGGAACGTTGTTCTGTCTAGGAGGATGGTTTTTAAGGAGCCTTTGCACCACCATTCTTTCCTGGGAGCACTCTTGGTTAATACTGATTATGTTATTTTATCTTAAAAAAAACAAAAAAAACATGAAATAAATAAAATTTAAACTTTGTTTTATTTAAATAAATAAATAAAGATAACAAAATTAAAAAAAAAATAAAATAAATTTGACTTAGGGATTAACTAGTTTTGTTTAGTGTTTTGTATTAAATACCATGTAAATTCTCTTAATTTTTCTGTGGTTATTATTTGTCTTGACATGAGTTTTAAATTTACGTTTTCAATAGTCTATGCGTGGTATGAGATCCTTAGGAAACCCCCTTACACCATGGGAAAATTCTATTCCCAGCAAAAAAACATCAGAATTGAGAGGAAGGATTGCTACTTTCTCGTAGATGGAAGGAGAACCATTCCATGAAGCTTGGGATAGGTTCAAAATGTTTCTCACTCAATGTCTCCATCACAGCTTTCCCCTACAGTTGCAGAAAAAATTATTTTACGATGGACTTACACAACAATGTCAGTTCATTGTTGACAACGCTACAGGAGGAGCAATGGGAGAAAAGACTGCCTCATAGACGTAAAACCTCTTTGAGATATTGGGTGCTAATTCCCAACATAAAATCTCACGAGTGAGAAAAGTTAGAGTTCATGAAATCGATTCCAGCAATGAAGTTCAACAACAACTTGTTCAACTGACCAAGCAAGTTTCCCTTCAACGGGACAGCTTGAATTCTTTTATTCAAGTTTGTAGAGATAACCAATCTAAAACCAATCAACGGTTGGAGTCTGTGGAAACTTCTATAAAAAATGTGGAAGTTCAAGTAGAACAGTTAGTTGAACATTTGCAAAAACAAAGCAAAGACTAATTTGATGGTCAAATGGGGTAAAATAAATTCATTGAAGAGGAGACATTGAGTTTGTCATTCTACAATCTCAAAGCAACGTCTTACTAGAAGACGATAAATTTTAGTCCTACATGGAAGGTCGCTCATTATTGTATTTTCCTTTGTTTTAGTTTTATTTTATGTGTAATAAAATTCAAATGAAATAAATTCGTTTGTTTCAAAAATTGTGTCCATTCTTTAAATTTAGCATAAAAAAAATTTAGGTTCCATGCACCTTTTTGCTTTAAGCCTATACATTTTTTCAAGTTAGAAATCTTTCTTAGAGATATATACTATTTTTTAAGAGCTAAATGTTGATACACAATAGGAGGAGGATCAATTTCAACTACAAATAACCATGGGAGATGCTGAAGATAGGCGGAAAATGATAAAAGACTATACAATGCCAATCATTGACAATGTAACTTCCGGCATACAATTACAGGAGGCTACAGGGAATTATGAATTGAAAAATATTGATTATTCTTTGTTGCCTTCCTTTTACGATGTCCCTAATGAAGACCCTTTGCATTTCATTCGAGAATTCTATGCTATTGTCCAAACCTTTCCACTACATGCAATTAATGAAGATCAACTTCGAATGAGGTGCTTTCCTTACACCCTCAAGGATAAAGCTTGGTCATGGTTCATTACTCTACAATCGGGTTCTCTAAAAACTTGGGAGGCAGTATATAAAATGTTTATGGGTAGGTTCTATTCCCATCAAAAGACTGTTGATCTAAGCACGAAGATAGCGACATTTTCTCAAATGTATGAAGAGCCCTTTGATGAAGCTTGGGAACGATTCAAACTCTTTTTCATTCAATGTCATAATCATAGCTTTCCATTACAACTACAGAACCAATTCTTTTATGATGGGTTGACATTGTAGAGTCAATACATGGTTGATAATGCTACTGGAGGTGATGTGGGAGAAAAAAACTCCAGAGGTAGCCTATAATCTTTATGAGTTGTTAGGTTCTAATTCCCAACAAAGAAGTGCTAGAAGGAGAGCAAGAGTCAATGAAGTTGGCTCCGATAATGAGATAACCTTGCAACTTGCTGAATTCATTAAACAAGTGCAACTTCTCACTACCCACCAAATTCCAAATCAAGAGGTGTGTGAAGTGTGTTTTTCAATTGGGCATGGTACTCATAATTGTTCAATACTTGTGATTCTAGTGTCGATGCCATGGAGGAAGTCAAATCGGTTCAAAGGTATCATCCAAACACCTATAATCACCCTAACCATCATTGGAAGCAAAACAATCACCCAACCTATACCCAATGTCCAACACTAAGGTCGAATAACAACCACCATTACCCACCAAGCCAATCTTTTAAGCCAACCTTAGAGGATAGCTTGAATGCTTTTATTCAAGTTAGTCGTGACAACCAATTGATGAATAATCAAAGGTTGAACACCATAAAGGCTTCGGTTAAAAGGATTGAATCTAAAGTTGGGCAACTGGATGAACAAATGCAAAAGAAAGAACCAGGAAAGTTTCCCAGTCAACCAGAACAAGAAAAGGATGTAAGAAGCCTTCGAAGTGGTAAGGTAGTCAATACCAGTTTACCTGAAATTTCTAATGATCTACCTTGTAGTTCAGGTAACAAAAAAGGTGATGTTCTAGTCTCACAAAAAGGAGAAACAATTGTTAAACTTAACAAGCCTTCTGAAAAACACATTGGGGGGTCATCTGACATCCCCAAAATTCAAAAGACAATAGAACCACACCAGCTGCAAGTACCTTTTCCACACCGGTTAAAAGAATCCAAACAAGATAAGCAATTCTATGATCTTTTTAATATGCTTTCTAAAGTAAATATCAATTTACCATTATTAGAAGTGATCATGAATGTGCCCTCATATGCTAAGTTTTTCAAAGAATTGAACACTAAGAAAAGGAGGTATGAACCGAATGAACGAGTAGTAGTATCAGAAATTTCTAGCGTTGTACTTCAGCACAAACTACCCCTAGAAGTTTTATTATAAACATAACTATGGGGGATAGGAAGGTTGCTAAAGCAATTCTTGATTTAGGTGCTAGTATAAATTTGATGCCCTACTCTATATTCTTATAGCTCAATTTAGGAGATTTAAACCCACAACTATGTCCTTGTAACTTGCAGATAGATCTCTTAAGTATACAAAGGGAATATTTGAGGATGTGTTGGTACAAGTAGACAAACTGATAATACCTGTTGATTTTGTGGTTCTGGATATGCAAGAAAATCCAGCATTGGACAGAGATCACACAATATTGCTTGGTAGACCATTTATGGAAACTACTAAAACTATTATTGATGTCCAAGATGGAAATTTGACAATGAAAGTCTTAGGAGAGACTGTTCATTTTAAAGTTTTTGATTCTTCACCATTTCCTTCTATTTCTACCATCGATGAAATATTCGATGTTGTCCCTTTGGATAATCTTGTCCAAAGCACCTTTTTCCAAACCAGAATAGAAGACAAGCTTGGAATTGTTCTTACATTTGAAGAGGTCGAAGAAGATTTAGATGAGGAAATTAAGGGGTACCTTGAATGACTAGACAATGATGAAGTAATGACAAAATCTAGTACACTTTTAAATCTACCCAGTTCTTCATCTAGTAAAGAGGCCAATCCACCTGAACTTGAACTCAAAGACTTACCTAAGCACTTAAAATATGTGTTTTTGGGAGAAGGAGAAACTTATCTAGTGATAATTTCTTCAATATTGACCAAAACCCAAGAAAAGGAACTTATCAAAGTGCTTAAACTGTTTAAGAAATCTATAGGTTGGAGTATCACCGATATAAGAGGCATTAGTCCTACAATGTGTATGCACAAGATCAACTTGGAGGATGGTGCTAAACCTGTACGAGAGGCCCAAAGAAGACTAAACTCAAATATGCAAGAGGTAGTTAAGAAAGAAATTCTAAAATTGTTAGAAGAAGGAATTATCTATCCTATTACGGATAGTAAGTGGGTTAGTCCAGTGCATGTGGTACCAAAGAAATCTGGGATAATAGTTGTTAAAAATGACAAAAGTGAATTAGTGTTCACTAGAATAATCACTGGATGGAGAATGTGTATAGATTTTAGAAAACTAAATTTATATACTAAAAAGGATCACTTTCCTCTTCCATTCATTGATCAAATGTTGGAAAGATTAGCTGGGCATGAATTTTATTGTTTTTTAGATGGATTGTCTGGATATTATCAAGTACCCATAGCACCAGAAGATCAGGAAAAGACCACATTTATATGTACTTTTGGGACATTTGCTTTTCGAAAAATGCCATTTGAGTTATGCAATGCCCCTGCCACTTTCGAGAGATGCATGATATCTATTTTCTCAGACATGGTGGAAAAATTCATTGAGATTTTCATGGACGATTTCTCTTTCTTTGGGAACTCATTTGATGATTGCATACATAAATTGACTTTGGTTTTAGAAAGATGCATTGAATGCAATCTCACCCTTAGTTGGGAGAAAAGTCATTTTATGGTTCAAAAAGGGATAGTTTTAGGACATATAATTTCAAACAATGGTATTGAAGTTGATAAGGCAAAAGTTGAATTGATAGCCAAACTACCGCCCCTACATCTATGAAGGGGATAAGAAGCTTCTTAGGACATGCAGAATTTTACAGACAATTTATTAAAGATTTCTCTAAAATAAGTCATCCATTATGTAACTTGCTATCAAACGATGTTTATTTTGATTTCAACAATGACTGCCTTATTGCCTTTAATACCTTGAAAGAGAAACTAACATCTACTCCTGTTATTATGACACCAAACTGGTCTTTACCTTTTGAAATAATGTGTGATGCTTCTGATTATGCTATAGGAGAAGTCTTGGGACAAAGAGTGGATAAGTGTTTGCATGTCATCTACTATGCTAGCAAAACACTCAATGATGCCCAAATGAATTATACCAACACTGAAAAGGAATTCTTAGCTATAGTGTTTTCTTTAGACAAATTTCGGTCTTATTTAGTAGGATCTAAAGTGATTGTGCATTCTAATCATGCTGCTTTAAGATACCTATTAAGTAAACCAAATGCCAAGCCAAGATTAATCAAGTGGGTTTTATTCTTACAAGAATTTAACTTAGAAATCAAGGATAAGAAATGCAATGAAAACTTAGTAGCTGATCATTTGTCTAGGTTGATTTCTCACTTCAATTCTCTTAAATATGAGAGTAATGAAGAAATAGTTGAAACCTTTCCTAATGAACAGTTCTTCTCAATATGTCCGAACCCATGGTATGCTGATATTGTAAACTATCTTGACATTGGTGTTTTGTGACCTAACAGTTCATATCAGGACAAGAAAAGGTTTTTTAAAACTATTAAGGACTATTTATAGGATGACTCTTATTTATACAAGATTGGTCAAGATCAAGTCATACAGAGTTGTGTACCTGAAGAAGAACATAAGAGCATTCTAACTTTTTGTCATGAACTTCATTGTGAGGGCCATTTTGGTGGTGAAAAGACAGCCCGTAAGGTATTATAGTCTGGATTATTTTGGCCCACTCTTTTTAAAGATGCTCATATATTTTGTGCACAATGTGATAGATGTCAAAGAACAGGAAATATAAGCAAAAGAGATGAAATTCCTTTGACATATAATTTAGTTGTTGAACTCTTTGATGTATGTGGGATTGACTTTATGGGTCCTTTTCCCCCATCCAATGGTTTTCAATATATTTTGGTTGCTATGGATTATGTATCCAAGTGGGTAGAAGCTATCCCCACTAAAACCAATGATGCTAATGTTGTTAAATTCTTGAAGGATTTAATATTCAGCAGGTTCGGAACGCCTAGAGCTATAACAAGTGATGTAGGTAGCCATTTTTGTAACAAGATCTTTGATGGAGTACTAAACAAGTACAACATCACACATAAGGTAGCTACTCCATATCATCCTCAAACTTCTGGTTTAGTGGAAGTAAGTAATAGGAATATTAAGGGGATATTGGAACGCATTGTGCGTCCTTCAAGGAAGGATTGGGAATTTAAGTTAAATGATACCTTATGGGCATACCACACCGCTTACAAAACACCTATTGGGATGAGCCCTTACCGGTTAATCTTTGGGAAAGCGTGTCACCTTCTAGTTGAACTTGAACACAAGGCTTACTGGGAAATTAAAGAGTTAAACATGGATTTAGATAAAGCAGGAGAAAAAAGGTTACTCCATCTTAATGAGTTGGAAAAAATTAGGAATGAAGCCTATGAGAATGCCAAATTATACAAAGAGCGTACTAAGCGCTATCATGACAAGAGGCTAGTTCCTAAGACTCTTCACCCTGGTATGAAAGTTCTTTTATTTAACTTTCATTTGAGATTGTTTCCAGGAAAGCTGAGATCAAGATGGGATGGACCATTCAAAATAGTTCAGGTATTTGAACATGGAGTAGTAGAACTATTGGACTCCAAGACACAAAAAACATTCAAAGTCAATGGGCATCGTGTGAAGCCTTATTTAGAAGAACCAGAACATTGCTGAAATGGATTGCATTTGGCTGAGTAACCCTTAGCACTATAAATTTACGTCTTGCTAAGACGTTAAACTAAGCACTAGTTGGGAGGCAACCCATCATTTTAGATAATTTTTTGTTATTTGTTTTATTTACTTAATTTTATTGTTTATTTTAGTTTAATTATATGTGAATAATTTTTAAATTGTTAAAACTAAAAATATTTGTTGAGATGTTAAAAGTTCACAACGATCTGTCTGTATACACTTTAATGATGAATACGATGGATGCACCTGCATTTCTCTATTACTACTTGCACATTCTCAGGAAATAGGTAATCTTTCTTCTCTTTTCTCTTTATCTTTAATTTATAGTTGTTACATTGAGGACAATGTAAGTTATAGGTTGGAGGTGGGGAAAAGTTACCATGCTTAATTAGAAAAAAAAATTAATAATTTAAAAATAAAAAAATAATAATTTTTTTTTCTTTTTTATGTTCAAATTTTCATTTTTTGTGTTTGGTTTTATTTTTTATTTTGTGTGATTTAGTAAGTTTTGAAATATAAAAAAAATTAAAAATTAAAAATTCTCACAAAAATTTATCATTTCTTTAAATCAAATTTAAGTAAATAGTTAAGTCTTTTGTACTGTTAGATTAATTTTTTAAAATATATCATGAAATATTTTATAATTATTTTTGGTAATTAGTTAGTTTTTGTCATAACTAGTATTTCTTGATAAGATGTGGTAATTATATTAAACCCAAAATCGGTGTTTATGAATTTTTTTAGTATTGAATGTATGAATTTTTTTAGAATTGAATGTATGAATTTTTTCTCATCTTAATAGAGTAGCATATATTTTTTATTATTATTTTTGCTTAGATTAAATGATTTGAGTAGAAATTGATAGTATATGCTTATATCTCATTCATGCATGACTGCTACCAAAACAAAAAGACATATCTAGGGTTACCTAAACCAAGATCAAACAGAAAAGCCACAAAATTAACCACTCACCAAAATCCTAAAAAATGTAGAATCTGTACATTGGTTGACTCTCTAAAATATATATATTGAGAATTATCTTCAAAAAAAAAAAATAAAGAGATAAAGAATATATAGTATAATCTACATACTATGACCCATATTTCCTACAAAGTTATGAGTAAAGGCTAATTACAAAAGAAAGATATAGGAAGTGATTCCCTAAAAAGTCATTGCACTTTCTTCATTTGTAAAAGGCATATATCTTGAAATTATTTCTTAATGACTTTGATTTATGCATGAAAATAATTTTTATATATGATATCTTTATAATTTATACATTCGATTCCTTTCATGAGATCAATGTTAAAATAACACTTTGAGTCTTTATTCTTTATACATATGCAAACATATTAGTTCACTTCTATTCATCAACTCTTTTGCATATAAATTAGTATGAGTGTTTGAACCCATAGGATTCAGTGAGGAATAGAGTCTAAGCGAATTCGGATTCTTGACATTGAAATTGGGTGAAATTAAATTGAAACATTTTTTATAGGAAATATGAAAATGATTTTCGACTAATTATTATAATAAATCATGATTGTTTAAAGAGATTAAAATAACTTATGCTTGAGATTTTAATTATGATCTTAAAGGAGATTAAAAAGTATGAGACATTTTTGTGATATGTTGTTTTCTTTTATTCTTAAAAGTTAATTTTTGATTTTGTTGAAATTTTAGTTTTTGAGTTGATTGTTTTTGCTATTTCTTTTAATTTTTACATTTAGTTCAATGTTTGTGGGTATCATTATTGAAAACCCTCACGAGACTCAAACTCATCCACTAGGGCAACCTAGGGGTTTAAAAGCTTGTTGCATAGGCTAAATGCAACCGTGTCAATCCACGGAAGTGATTTAGGATAGTTTAATGTTTAGTTTTTATCGCTTCTCTTGCTAAGGGACTAGCAAGAAGCTAGTTGGGGGTTGTGATGAGTGCTCAAAAAGCACTAAAATTACCATGATTTTATGCACATTAATTGATTAAAAATATATATACTTATATGATTTTATCATATATTTATATATTGGTCTTTTCAGAATCACGGGTATTTTTATTGTTTCTAAGGTATTTTCGCTTAAAAACGTAACTTAAAGACTCAAAGAGGAATACTGGAGGCAATACATCACAAATATATTAATAAAATAAATGAGGAAAAGTCAACAAAAATGGAAAAATTGGATAAAATGAGTCGACAAGGTCAAAAATGGAAAAATAATGGACAAAATGGGTCGAAAAGGTCAAAAATGTCAAAAATGTCAAAAATGTCAAAAACACACCGCCTAACCGCTTCACCCAACTGCCCAGCCGCACCGCCAACTGCCCAACCGCGTCGGCCAGCACGCGCCAGCTCTTCCTTCCACGCACGCTGTGCGTGTCAACTCCCTCGTCTGCGTGCACCTGCGCCTAGCTTGCTCCCATCTGCGCGCGCCGGTGCCCAGTCTGTGCCCATCTGCGCGTGCAGCCGCCCCACGTCATACTGATGTCATCAAATGAAATCATCATTCACTACTCCACGTTTCCACCATTTTTATCATTTTTTACCCACTTTTTCTTCCCATCCTCACCTATAAATACCCTCATTCTCTTCACAACTAAACACACCTCAAAGCACATCTTCTCTTCTCTTTCTTTCTCTCATTTCTTTGTTTTTAAGCTTTTCTTAGTTTTTAGCTTTTCTTAGTTAGTTTCTCTTAGTTTTAGAGTTCTTCTCTTTTTGAGAAGAACTAGTTATGTTTTTGTAATTTATTTGCTTTTCAATTAATAAATGGGAGTGCAAATTCTGTTTGGAGGTTTTCCAGTAACAGGAATAGCATCGAAGTATTGTAAGGATTTTATTTTCTTTACAGTTATTTTTTATGCTTTATTCTTATATGTTATATTTAATTTGTCAGTGATTAAATTTAACATTGCTGGCTGTTTGTAAACATGATATAATAATAACGTTGTTATGCTTGCGAAATATTAAATAGGTAAAAGTTTAGAGTAGTGCTTTTTCATTACAAACTTAAATCTGAAAATTAGATTTTAAGGTTTAGTTATCCAGTCTAATTTAGAGTAGTGCTCTTTTATTTGTTGGTACAATCGCCCGGTAGTTAGAGTGAAGCTCTATCTCAAAAGTTTTTATAAGAATTATTATGTGAAAGTGTATTGACAACATGTTTTCAGTAGTGGTTTTAAAACTTGAAAGTTAGGACTCGGATAATTAAATTCTTAGGTTTAATTTGGACAACTTGAATAAAGTTTAAACTGTCTTACCCCACCAAAGGTGGCATTTAAATGTTTCATTTTCAATCTCTTAGAAAAAGGAATTAATTTAATTAACCAAATTAGTTATCAACCTCACCCATAGGTGTTAACTAGTTATTATATCCATAAATACTCCACTATTAGAAATGATAAAATTTGCATAAATGTTTATTGAATCTTTATTTATGTTTATTTTTATGTTATTAGATTAGAAACATAAAAACCAAACTATCGTGACAAGATGTTTAGGATTTAATTTCGTTTTTAAAAGTTTGAATAATAAATTAAAAACCACATATATTCCTTCCTTAGATCGACCTTGGGAGTATACTTATCATTTTCTATGAAATGATTCGTGCACTTGCAAGAGTTTTACAAATATAAAACCAAAGTATTGGCAGAATCGGTGATGCCGGTTTTCGCTCATCAATAGTACATTGGGGCATGGTGTTGATACATGTCCTTACCAAAGAGATGCTACTATAGGACATGAATAGGTCAATGCATTGGAAGGGTACTCACAAAGACCCAAGTATGATCCCATTGCAAAGACCTACAATCTAGGGTGGAAAGTCATCATAATTTCTTCGAAAGAAAAAACAAACGTCAATATGCCGATAAATCCAATCCTCAAGCCTAACAGTATAACCAATAAGTGCCATGGAATCCTCCCAATAAACCAATTCTTAAGGATAACTTGAATGGTTTCATTCAAGTTAGTAAGGACATCTAATCCAAGGATAATCAAAAGGTTGGACACCTTGGAAGCATCCATGAATACATGGGAGATACAAGTAGACCAACTAGATAAACACTTAGAGAAGCAATGGAAAGAATATTTGTCTAGTCGAAGAAAAAATTGAACTCAATGACATGTGGATATTGAGTTTACCCAAAAATGAAATTTTTCAAGTAACATCTTGCTAAAAATGATAAATATAAATTTATTTTAATATATTACTAGATTAATTGAGTTAAATTACTACATTAATCCACCTTTTTTGAATATTAATTAAATGAACACTAGATCGATTGAAAGGATATTTGATCGATCAACCTATCTACTCGATCGATCGAGCACTTGTTTAGATCAATCGAGTCATTAGGTCTTTGAATTTAATATCTATTTCTATTACGAGTTGGATTGAGTTTTTTTATAGTATTGTCCTTTTTTATTAATAGTATTTATGGTAATTCCATTTTCACCTAATGTGCTTATACAAACCTAAGAACATATTGAAAACTAACTACACAAGATATATTATGTTTATTCTATTCATCTTTTATTCTCTCTTATTTTGCTCAAAGTTTTTGAGAGGGCTTTTCATTAAGTTTATCAAACATTTGTGGTTGTGTTTAATGGATTAACAAGCCTACAATAATAGTTATGTTATTGTGCTTTTAACTAATTGTTCTATAGTTGCTAATTGTTTTTGATTTATCTGATATATGTTTTAAATCAAATAGTTAGGCTTGTTCATTATTGAATCTAGTATAGGGTACGCATTTGCACTTGTGGCTATATGCTAACTTTTTAAGTGATAGTGGTGCAATTTTTCTTAACTCGTGGAACTCAATTTTTTTGAAATGTTGATTTGGATTCAAACTCCTATCTTATATAGACTATGATGAAAGAAACGGCTTGTAAGTATATTACTTGAGGGCATTACCTAGGTGGATAGTTGAGTAATAGCCTTGTAATGGATACTTAATTTTCATATTAGATAGTTAGGTGGTTTGGTAGGCCAATATTTTCCTCTTAGGTCATTAGTGTGGCCTAGGTTGTTTCCACCTAAAAATATTTTATGTTGATATTTTTATTTCTTCATTACTTTACGTATGCATGATTGCTTGTTTAACCACTTATGAAATTTCAATCTATTATAATTTCTTTGGTACTCCACTAATTAGATCCATATCTAAATAAACAAACTTTCTTTTGGTATAAGAGTGTGTCACTAGATACACTTAGTATGCCTAGGACCTTACTATGAATACTTTTTTTAAGGGTGATATTTCAAATGATAAGGAAAGTGACGTTGAATTCTACTTTATAAATTCAGTGTCACTAGTATTGATGAAGTTTTCATAGATTATGTAAGATGCAAAAGAAAAATAGCTAAACTAAATGACTAACTTAAATCCTTTCAAATAAATTTCTCATTTATAGAAAAAGAGAAAATTGAGTTGTTTGAACGTACTAATGTTTTGAATTCAAGAATTGGAGATATTAAATTGGAAAGTAAGAATCTAATGTAAGAACTTGGGCAAAGAAGATATGAAAAGGTTTACCATTGGAGCTGAAAGATTGAACAAAGTTCTTGATTATGGGAAGCTAGCTGGAGACAAAAGAGGGCTAGGATATGTAGATAAGTCCACTATGCCATCCACTTGAAAATCAATTGAATTTTTCAAACCTTAAAACATGTCATCCTGATATGATACACATGACATTGGTTATAATGATGAGACATCCACTCCTTCAACATTAAAAACCACATTCGTAAGGCCTTCTAGCCCTACTCCTTATGTTAATCATTATACACAAAGACTAGTTACACCTGTGATTCAAAAATCTGTTAAGTTTATGTATGTCTATTATCATTGTGGTAGGAAAGGTCATATTTTTCCTAAGTGTAGAGTTTTCAAGAATGCTCATAAATGAAATAAAACTTTCCATGCTTCACATAGTATGATTGATAATTATCATCCATCTATACATGTTACATCATATTCTAGGATGAATGGAATTTATAATAAGATGTTCCAAAATTCTACTAGAAAGCTTGAAGTTGTTGGTTCAAAGAAACATGTAAATTTCAACACTCATAATTATAGGACTAATTACCATCATCCTATCATGTATGCTACATTTTCATTTAGGATGAATGAGAAATCTAAAGGTAAGTCCAAGAATATGTCTATGACGACTAATGCAGTGACTTTCTAACCCAAAGATATAAAGAACCAAATTTCAAGAAAGTATAGGTTAGGAAATATTTTCTCTTTTCGATTACCTGACTGTCATTCTTTATTGTTTCACTTAGATAATTTTGTTTAAGTGCTTAATTTACCCTAGGTGAACATCTTTTGTTTTTTTGTTTGTTGTTATTGTCATTTTTATTGATTTTTCTTTATTTTAAAAAAAGAAGATAAAACATAAAAAATGGAGTAGATGTGCTTTAACATTGACATGATCATTACATGCTCCATTCATATTTATTTTGACTAACAATACATTAAAAAAATGGATATTTTGACTTGTGCATTTACATATTTCTCACATCTAGTGATTAATGTTAATATGAACCTATTCACACACTCACTGGACACATAAGTATGTCATGCTAGAAGTTTATAATTAATTATGTAAGATTTTAGGGCATGAGATAACCTTGACTATACTTGAACAGTGTATTTTATGATATAAAATGCTGCTATAGAGAGATACCTAGTTTTGAGAGGGATACCTAATATGATGTGTGAAAGCTACCGCAGTGAATGGAGAGGGTACCTCATAACTAGTATAAAATTCATCATACTAGGTATATTGGCTTGTGCATATTTCCTTAAGAAAAATAATAACAATATTAAAGGAAAAAGAAAAAATATTAAATATTTTACACATATAATAGAGGGGAATACAAAACAATTGAGTAAAGCTCTCTCTTGGTAAATAAATTATATTTTGTTAAAGTATGAATTCAACTACAATTTTTTTATAATAAGTGATACTCCTTCTTTTGAATCTTTCATAACTGATCATAAATGAAAACAATTGAGATTCTAGTGCACTTCCAACACATATTTTAATTTTGGTGACTGTCTATATGACACCGTATGTGTAAGTATGTTTGTGTGTCTTGTTTACATATATTTATGTTGTCAATGGATAGTCATATATTGAATAAAATTAATTTCATCATTTGTATGTATTGTTGTAGCCATGGTAAGCTAAGCCTACTACCGTCAATTCAAAAATTTATATATAAATTTTTTTATAAAGTTTTTAATCTAATTTATTCATAGGATCATAGAATTTAGGGAAAGTTTGTTTATTCTTTGGGAAACTTATTTTTTAGCTCTCTGTTTTGTTTGTTCTAAGCTTTTCAGAATATATACTTCTTTTTCTAGTCATTAAATACATTGCTTACTTACTTAACCTATTTTCATTTCTTTATGATTATATTATTTATCCGTATGACAAAATAGGGAAAAAAATTGGAAATTTAATTGAAAAACCAAAAAAAGGGGAGTTGTATTTTTAATTTCTGTTTACTAATTACTCACTCTTATAAATATTCTTCACTTTCCTATTGTTATATACACTGAACTAATTCAGAATAAGTTGTTTGGTTATTTATGTTTTTGTTTTTCAATGTAAACATCAGTTTATGAGATTCAAGCGAAGATAGTTCCACTAAATCTAGGATAGTAGCACTATATAAGTTTTTAATTTTCTTATGAGGGATATGTAGTGAGAAAGAGGTTTTGTCACAAGAATATGCCAAAGGGGGAGATTGTTAGGTTTATGTACGTCTTGGTGATATTCGTGAAACAAATATATAATTTTAATTTTAAATTCTAGGTATGTCTTAGAAGAATATTTTCAAGATGAAGAAACTATCGAGCCTCCATGGTTATATATCAAGTATATTTCTATACCAGTGCACGTTAGATTGCATGTTAGACATAATAGGAACAACATAAAAATAGGCTACTTAATTGATCGAGTAGTGATTGGATTGATCGAGCAATATTACTTGAATAAACGGATTTTAATACAATACTATATTGATCATGAGATTTATTGATTGATCAAGTTAAATCACTAGATCGATCCACCTTTCTTCAATGTTAATTACATGATCACTGGACCGATCGACATGATGTTCAATCTATCGACTTATGTACTCGATTGATCTAACCATGAAGTCTTTAAATTTAATATATATTTCTATTACAAGTTGGATTAGCTTTTTACAGTGCTATCCTTATTTCTTAATAGGGTTTTAACTAATATTTTTGACAATATGGTAATTCAACTTTAAACTAATATGCTTCAAAATATTCTATAAATACAAACCTAAGCACACATTTGAAACTAATCACACAAAAACTATTAAGTTTATTCTCTTCATCTTTTATTCCCTCTTATTTTGTTGAAAGTTTTGAAGTGGATTTTTTCATTAAGTTAATTTATCAAACATTTGTGGTTGTGTTTGATGGATTAACAAGCCTACAATAATAATTATGTTATTGTGCTTTCATCTGATTGCTCTAGAGTTTTTATTGTTTTCGATTTATCTTATACATTGTTTAAATCAACTACTTAGGGTTGTTTATTATTAAATCTACTATAGGACAAATACTTGCATTTATGTATATGTTCTATCTTTTTAGGTGATAGTAGTGTAGGTTTGATTAACTCATAGAGCTCGATTTTATCAAAATGTTGATATGGATATAAAAGCCTATCTTGTAGAGACTGTAATGAAAGTAATAATTCGTTAGTGGGTAATTAGGGCATTATTTGGGTGGGAAGTTTGAGTTCTAGTCTTGTAGTTTAAGTGGTCTGATAGACCAAGGGTTTTCCTCTTAGGTTATTAGTGTGGCCTAGGCTATTTCCACCTAAAAATCTAGTATGTTGATATTTTTATTTTGCATTACTTTACATACCCTTGATTGGTTGTTTACTTAGTTACAAAATTTTAATTTATTATACTTCTACTGATATTTTGATAATTAGATCCATAAATAAATAAATGAATTTTCAACTTTGTTGAGTGCTTTAACTCCTAGGGTTATGTGATATTAAGAGTGTGTCTTGTAAGGTTTAGAGTTGAAGCAAATTTAAATTCTTAACCGTAAATTTGGGGGATTAATGTTCATATGTTTTCAACAATGGGACATAGATTTGTGCTGTGAAATTGATTTGCATGATGAACCTTGATTTTTTGAGATGTAGGATACTTGTGCTTGAGCTTGAATTATGAATAGAAAAGAAACTGAAGCATGTGAAATTTTGTTGATTTAAGTTTGTAATTTTCTTTTAGTATTGTGATTTGTCTTCTTAGTTTTTGCTTTCCTTGAAGACTAACAAAATGTAGGTTTGAAGAAATTTGATGAAAATTTTTTTGACCTATAATTTGCTATGCTTTTATACTTATGATAATTTTGCTCGAAGCTTACATGCACAATAGCTAAGCTAGTGATAGGAAACATTTATGTATTTAAACCAGTAAAAAATGTTGTGAATCCGTTAGAACTTTGCTATACCTTGAATGAATTAGATGAGGATGCTAGAAATTTTCTTTAGGTTTATAATGGTGAATACTAGATTTATTTTATTGAAAAAATAATTAGGGTAATATGATTAACTTCTTTGGCTAAATTGTTCTACCGTTGATGTTGTTGTTCTTTTATGAACAACTATTTTAGTGAACCAATTTGATCCTACATAAGCCAATCGTTTGTATCCACTCCTCATCCTTTGAGCCAAACACATTGATCATACCCTATAGTTCAAGAAAAATGGAGTAGCATAAAAAATAGATAGATTTTATGAAAATGCAAGAATAAGAATTAAAAGTTTCAATTGTGATATAAATATTTAATTGCCCAACACACACTTAAATAACCCTAGCTACAATATGTATCCTATAAAAATGAAAATAAATATAATAACAATAAGAAAATAAGGGGACAAGCTAAAAACAAAAAAAATACAAAAGAGGTAAGTGTTGAAAAAGAATGGCAAAAAGAAAAAAAGAATAAATATGCTTGGGTCCAAAACAATGGAAATTGACCCTAAGTTTTTTAACATAACTGGTTTTAGGATCATGTTATTCATAGAGTTCTTTCCTTTACTTCATGAATTTTTTAATTTTAGTTTCTCCATTCCCTTTAATTTGATTGAACCAACAAAGCCTAACCACAATACAACCAAATGAAGAACTTTTGATTTTAAGAAATACTTTTGCTGAGTGGAGAGAAAATTCTAAGGAAAATCCTTTGATATTCTAATAAAATCCGAGAAAAATAGTGGGGAGGAACTATATAATAAGCTAGTTAAAGTTACAAGATTCAACTATTGGTAATGAACGTAAATGCATACACACTATGAGCGTAGTTTTTTTAAGGCAGCTAGAACTAAAGAATGACTAAATATTATATTAAATGAACATTAAACTTTGAGATTACAGTGTTGCTAAGAATTTGAGACAATGTCATGAAACTTATTTTGTTTTACCTTTGCTCGAGAACTAACAAAAGAGTAGGTGTAAGGAAGTGTGATCAGTGTTAATTTATATATATATATATATATATATATATATATATACATCAATTCCCACATATTTATAATGAATTAGTATTCTCTATGCATTTTATATGTTTAGTTTGGGTTATACAGATGATTAGGGTCCAATCGAGCAAAAAGAGACAAAATAATGTGTTAAGAGTAGAAATAGGGGACTTGATCGATCAATTGAGATCGATCGAGCATCCTTGGAATGAATTTTAGAACTAAGTAATCAATTGATCAAGTTTCGCTAGAGACCAATCAAGTGTAATAGGGCAAGAATGATAAAGACAAATCGATCAATCAATAAGGGTATCGATCGATTGACAAAATCAACTCAAAAATTAAAAAAAAATTATAAATATTTACAAAATAATTTTTTTAGATTTTTGATAATAAAAATTTTAAACCCTATTCCTCCATGACAAAGGCACCAAAAACTTGATAATGTTAAATTATAAAGATTTTAATGGAAATATGATCTCTCGTAATGGCTCCAAAAAATTTAATAATTCTAAATTATAAAGTTTTTAATGCTAATACCATCACAATAACGGTGCCAAAAACTTGAAGTACAAGTTTTGTATTTTAAAATAGCTCACAAATATATAAATCACTTTATAAGAAGTAATAAGTATGCTTATAAGGTCGGCCTAAAGAAGAACTACATGGTTTTACATATTTCAATAAAATTCTTAAAAATAAAAAATAAACCTAAACATTGTATAATAATTGTTTGGGTTTGAATTATCTAAACTAATAACATAAAATTTAAAGATAGAATTGATTCAATCAATTTCAAGCCAACAATCATTTAATACTCAATGGAGAATTTATGAGATATATTAGTTAGTTAATCATGTTTGCTCAATATTAATTAGGTCATTAAAGATATAAATTAATATTATTGATTTTTTCTTTTTTGAATGAAAATATCTTAAGACAGGGATCATGTTATTTATTAATAAAATCCAATTAATATCCTAAGGCGGGGATAACCAATTGATTAATATTATATTATAATTTGTTTTTAAGGAAATAACAAACCATCTAAATCACTACTAACGTTTATCACATAATTTGACTCTTATCAAGGTATCAAAATTGGATTTAAGATTGATGTATCTGAAACCTAAATTTTAAGTTTTAAATATATTAAAAAAATTATATTGTCAATATATTTTTCAATTATATATCTTGTAATTAATCTTTAAAAGATAATATAATTCTAAATCACATCTAAATAATCAAATCGTAAATCTAACCTCTATATTTTCAATCTACTGCAAAAAATATGTTGTCAATATATTTTTTTGTAATAAACTTTTTAAAAATCTTGAATGAATAAATAAAAATTAATTTATTTTATAAAAATATTTACCTAAATTAATATTTCACGAGCATAACTACAAAACTAATATACCATTGTAATTTTCAGCAAAAAATCCTTATATTTAATAAATGATGAGTAAATTAAAAATAACATTCAAAATGATACATAAAATTAATTTTATGAATAATAGACCACAATTAAAATTAATACCTCAATTGTATTCTTACAAATAACTTCAATAGCAATCTGTTATCTAAAAAACCTCAAAATACGTCTACCTATATTATTTATTGAATACAAAACTACTACATAAATCTAAAGAAAAATTATTAAACTATTACAAATTATTAAGAGAATTTTTTTTCTGAGAAAACTTATTTATGATTAGTTGTGGAATGGTTTTATAAGAGGGTGAAGGACCTTTTTTTACAGTTGAAAAAAAGCTGAGAAAAGGAGAAAAATGTGGATCGTGAGGTCATGCGTCTTCGCATACTTTTTCACTGCTATGGCCCACATTGATTCTAGTAAGCATTCAATTAATATCCAAGAAGGTCTCACCGTGGCATACTTAATCACCGTTGTAGCCTACGTTAAAATGTATTTCTCTAATTCCTTTGTGCTTCATCACTTATAAACTTGGTTGGATTTACATGTAAGGCTTACATGTATTAGGTATTATATTCTCCTAATTTGTAATTTAGTGCTTTCAAGTACAATTCTTCAAGTTTTCATCATTTTAATCAATTTTAAGCCAAAAAAACCAAAAAATAACAATATATATCTATGATTTTAAAAATATAGATTTTCTAAAATAATGATAAAATTATGCAAATACAAATCTATTTATGATATTAAAAGGCAAATAAATCACGTAATATTTAGTGATTTTAAGCATTCATCACACACCATTATTGTTAGGGAGACCATTTATGAAAACTGCTAGTACCAAGACACATATGCATCATGGGGTGCTAACTCTTGAGTTTGATGGGGAGATAATTTTCTTCAACATTGTTAGAGAAATTAAGTACCCAAATGACAGTAGAGATGACATTGGAAGAGAGTTGAATAAGTCGAGTTGATGACATAAAATCATGCAATTTGTGAGTGGCAACCCACATGATTTTTTTCAACTCGTTTTTTACTTATTTTTACATTACATATATAAACATACTTATATTCCGAACAATGTAAGAATTTGATATAGGGGAGTATTAATATATCACTATTTTTATTTTCTTATGCTTTAGTAGTTTAACATGTTTTAGGATACATGTCTTAGGTTTAGTATACTCTAAGTAGAATAAAGTTTTTCAATTCTTAGCAATATTAATTGCATTTTTGGGATAATTAAGATGAATAGATGGATTTGGAAACAAAAATCACATATTTTATCTTTGTTTTCTAATATAATTGATCATAATGCTTAAAAATATTAGGTTTTGAACTATAATAAGTATTACTAGAATCTTAATATTGTTCTTTAGTGATGGTGCATATACTTTGTGATAATATAGTTTAGAAAATGCATGCACAATAGCTAAATTAGAGATATAATAATTTATGTATTTGAATTTATGAAGTGCTATGTTAAATTTTAGAATGTTATTTTAATCCCAATGAATATGATTAGGGTATTAGAACTTTTCTTAGGTTTATCAAAATTAATGATGATCGAATATTTTTTGAAAAATTATTAAGGCATTAGGATTAACATTTTCAACCAAATTATCATGCCCTTAAGAAAAATTCATTGATAAACCAATTTAATAATAATAATAATAATATAATTTTGGTTATATCGTTTAATTTTGGATTATGGATGTATGTGCTCAATTCTGTTATGATCTAAACATACCTAATAGCGAGTCACATCGCCATCATAAGCTCCAAATCATTCAAAGATGGCTTGGTGGTTGAAGAGTGGACATGGAGCCAATGGATGACGATGATGTTGATCATGGGTGATGGTGAAATGCTAGTGGCTGAAAAAGTAGGATGTGCTAACTATTTGGGTGCTTGATTTGAGGAATAAGAAAAAGAAATAAAGAAAGATAACTTCACCATCAAAGAGTTTCTAAACTTTAATGCATTTGGTCATTTTTAAACCATAGCAAAAGAAAATAGTGATAATATTATAACAAATCAAATGGTGACTATTAAAATTATAATTTATTAGTAACAATTTTATTCAATAATAATATCATTAATATATAATTAATAATAAAATAAAATAATTTTTTAATACATTTTTATTGTGATATTATCAAAAATAATTGTGCCGATATCAAAGTTAATAATTTTGACAATAAAAAAGTTGAACACTTGCTTCCAAAATAAGTGCACTCAAAACCAACAAGACACTCTTATTTTAGGCACCATTAGGCATGATAGTTTCTATTGTAGCTCAATTTGTAGAATCGAACATCAAATCTGAATCAAATTAAATTTGGACCAAATTTAGGCCCGCTTAAATAACCCAAAAAATTGAGCTAAGTTGGGCTGGGTTCGAGCCAGCTCGTTAGCCTAAAATAAGTTTTTTTGAAACAATGTTATAACACGTAAATGTTATAACTTACAGGCTATGTTAAAAACTAAAAATTGAAAAAAAAACATACTTCTTCTTAATTCCTAGCCGACAAAGTTTCTCCCTTAACTCTATACTTTTCAAGCAACCAGCAACATCGGCCTTTTCAATAGTAGTCTTATGTCCAACGCAATCTCACTCTTCTCTAGAAGTAGCTCTATGTTCATTGAGGTATACTAAAGTATTTTTCGTGTCACCCTAAAAGATGATTTTTTGTATGATCATTGTGTGGTATACTTGAATATTAAGAGAACTTTATATATATTCTTTATTTAATCTTACTATATATTTCTTTGTTTAGTGGTTAGAGAAAATTCTGTTGAGATTTGGAACTTTTTATTCAAACTATAAGTTTCCATGAGTACACTACGGTATTTGACTTTTGCATAAGAGGGGCTTAAGGTCATTTACATTTGTCAAATTTATTTAGAAATGAACTTTTTTCTTTAAGAATTAGTTTTCTTTAGCTTATGTTTACTAGTGTTATTTTTTGTAATTAATTAGTGTTCTTGTTTTGTAATAACTGATTATTGTAATATATCTGGCTTGTGTGAAGAGTTGTGTTATCCTTATAGGCCTTATTATGTGTGTGAGTTAATTATTCAGTGCTAATTTATCATATGTTCCAAAGACTAATTGTTGTAATATTATTTCTCTCATTTTTAGTGTTTCATGTAATGTTATTTGAGTTAATGAGCTTTAATCATTAAATATATTTTTTAATATATATATATATATAATGTTCAATTAATTGAAAAAAAATTCAATTAATAGTTCGAACTATTTTGAGCCAGTTTGGACCAACTCGTTTTTGTTTAGTATGGGTTCGAGTTCACCTTTGCTAGCTCGAGTTCAATTTGAATTGAGTTAGGGTTGGATTAATTTGGACTGGGTTACTTCGAGTTAGTTTAAACTGACATAACTCACATGAATTACCACCCTTAAGTAACATGTTATATATCCATCTTGTCAACTTTCTAGATCCTTAGATTGAGCTAAAGGTCAATCAATCAAATCTCATGATATAGAGTATTGATACCAATAATATTACACTAGCCTCATTACATTATGTAAAACCCTACATTTTTTTATTTCTTTTTCAAAATTTTGGTTTTGTTTTTTTTTTTTTTCTTTTTTGGGATATATGGAGTTTAGAGTAAGTTTATTAAAATTTTCTGATAGAGTAAATCTTTGTGAGGAATATTTAATTGAAGGTACGTAAGAATAGCAACAACAAAATGAGTAATGACGAATGAAAATGATGATTCATATAATATAATATAAGATAGAAAAAAGATATAAATTTTTTGCGTTGTTATTAAAACTATATAACTCATTTTATTAAATCTATAAAAAAATTATATTTTTTTCATTTTAATTACAGGTAAAAGTAAAACTCATCATAAATAAAATATTATATATTTTATAGTTCATCTTTAAATTATTTTTTATTCATTTAAGATGTTAATCTTTAATGAAAATTATTTAAATTGCTTACTTAATTTTAAAATTATTTTATAATTTATTCTTATTATTTAAATTATTTTTTAATAAAGTTTTATCAAAATTATTAGTATAAATAATTATGTATTTATTATTATTAAATTTTTATTTTTTATTATTTACTAGTTTAGATTTTTTAATTGATTTAATTTTTATAATAAAAAATAATATTTAAAATATAATTTGAATAATTAGTGCAAGAAGATGATATACATCTTAAGATGCAAGGAGATTCTACAACATGAAGACAATGTTTAGATAAAATATTAAATGAAATATATAAAGAGTTCATACGAGAAGATAAATGAATCCTTATTACTAAAACAAGTGAATTAGAAATATACGAGGCTAAATGACATTTAGTAAATATGAAAATATGTAATATGTGTTACATATATTCTTTTATATGTGAATGTGAAATGAATTACTATAAGATACTTAGAATACAACAACAATTTGAGAAAATATTTTACCAAAAGTTACCAATAACTCTATAAAACTCTTAAAGCAATTGGAGAAATAGAATATTTTAGCAGTATTAAATACTTTAGAAGGAAGAATAAAAGAACTAAAAGCTTGAATAATTCTATAATAATAAAGAATAAATTAATATAATTTTGTTAAAGAAAATTCTAAAATATGTTGTAATAGTAAGAAAATTCATATGCTAGAAAAGTAAAGAATTAGTATAAAGATTTACAAACAAAAATATAAACAGATAAAAGGTTAAAGAAATATAAATTAAAAAATAAGAATTTTATAAATACAAGATAAGAAATAACCAGAAACCTTATAAAAAAGATATTTTAGAAGAAGAAAATTTCATAGAAAAGAAAAATATTATTTATCACATAAAACAATTGCTAGTGTTGGATATGTAATGGGGAAGATCATTATGCCATTGAAAGTTGTAATAGGTTAACTCATAAAAATGAATATAAGGAAAATTTAGAGATACTAAGACAATCCTATAAGATGGAATTAGAACCCAAAGAAGAATTAGACAATGATAAAACATAATTAATATACTTAATGATCGATGAAACTGAAGAAGAAGAAGAAGAAATAGATTTAGAGCAAACATCTAAGGATGAATTACTTATATAGCATAACAAATCCTAATAGTACTTACATAAAAATAGGATACAAATTCAAATGATTTAATATATATGACTTATATGCCTCATATAGATATTGTAGCCAGTTTGTGTGTAGCAAGCAAATATATATTTCTACAAGAAGGTTGGGCTGTAATCCAAAAGGACTTCATATTAGGAATAACAAATAATACAAAAATTAACCTTAACAATATTATAAAAAAATTATATTATAATAGGAGAAGAAATTTTTTATATATGTACTATATATCAACAAAAAGTGGGAGTTGATTTCTTGATAGGAAATAAATTCTTAAACTTATATCAACTATTTACACAATATATAGATAATATAAGTATAATACCATTCGAAATAAAAATAATATATATATCAAAAGTTAGAAATGAAAAGAGTATGTCATTAGAAAAGTTTATTGAATAGCATAAAAAGCAAAAAACATGGTGAGATGTATGAAAAAAAGAAACCACATTAACATAGAAAGAAAAATTTCTAAATGAAGATGACCTCAAATTTAATAATAAAAAAATCACTTCTTAAAAGAAATACAAGAATGTAAGAGGTTACTAGGAATAAAGAAATTATTTAAAAAAGTAAGCTTAAAAAATCTTTTAGATCCAAATATTAATAAGCTTGAATATGTAGCAAGTATAAAACTAAAAGACCTTAATAAGATTATAAGAGTAAAATTTATGGTCAATAATCCAAAAGATCGAGAAGAGTTCGGTACACAAATTTAAGAACTTTGAACTAAAAGTAATAAAAACAAGAATGAGTCCACACTTAAACCCAATTTTCAATAGAAAAGGAAGCTGAGAAAAGAATAGAAAAGGAATGAATGATAATAAATTTTGAATCACTAAATAAAGAAACAATAGATGATGGATACTTTATACCTAAAAATGAATAGTTATTGGCCTTGATCAAATAAGAAAAATATTTTATAAGTTTTGATTGCAAGAGTGGAATCTAGAAAATCAAATTAGATAAAGAATCTCAACTATTAATGGTATTTAGCTACCTATAAGCACAATTTCAATTTACTCTTGTACCATTTGGATTAAAATAGGCACCAGAAATATTTCAACGATATATGACAATATTTTTAAAGAATATCACCTCTTTTATTGTATTTATATTGATGATATATTAGTCTTTAGTGATAATATGAACCACCCTTATCTTGACATATTAAAAATCCTAACTAAATGTTAGAAAGAATGAATTATATTGTGTGGAAAAAGGCATTATTAGTCCAACAAAAAATCAAGTATTTACGAATTGCAATAGAAAATGGAAAACACTATCTTCAATCTCATGTGCTATATAATAAACAAGGATTTTTTTGTTTCATCGCTGATAAAAATCAATTTCAAAGGTTTTTAGGATGTTTGACATACGCGGAATCATATATTTGAAAATCAACATAAATAAGAAAACATTTACAAGAAAAACTTAATAAAGATTATGTTTGAAAATGAACTGATCAATATACTCGGTACATTAAAAAGTAAAATACAGGTAAAAAATTGACTAGCACCTTATTATTCAGGACTAGATGACAAAATGATAATAGAAACAAATTTTTCGCATGAATATTGAGGAGTCATATTAAAAGTAAGAGTATATGATAATGATGGATATTTATGTTTGTTTACTTCAGGAACTTTTCAATGATTTCAACTAAACTACCTTAGTAATGAAAAAGAATATTTAGTTCTAAATAAAAGGTAATAATTTTTTTCTATATATCTAATATCCTTAAGATTTATTATTAGAAAAAATAATAATTTTTTTTGGATATTTGTTGAGAACTAATATTGCAAGAGATTACAAATAAGAAAAATTAATAAAATGAAAATAGTGGTTTAACCATTACAAATTTTAGGTTGAAGATCTACCAGAAACAAATAATAGTATAACTCGTGCTTTAATTATAGAATTAGTCCCACTAATAATTTTTACAATTGCAAGAAAGATGGAAAATCTTGACCTAGAAATCAAGATCAAAGACAAGGAAATAAAAGTTGTAAAAATCAACTAGAGATTGTATATCTTAAAAAGTCAATCATATGTGAAAAACAAGAAGAGTCTAGTTCTCCAACATAGAAAGGTTAAAATCTCAAAGGAAGAGGATAAAACCTCAAAATTAACCAAAAGACAAAAATGTAACTCCTCAAAAACTTTATGGTCTAAAATCACAAATGAGGAAGAGCTTCAAGAAAAGAATCAAGAAGAAAAATGAAAGTATTATGTTGGCTACAATGGATAATCTTTAGAAATATATAAGATATGGCCAAAAGCAAGTAGAAAATAATTGAATTCTCTAGTATATCATACAAAGCATTTACTAATAAGATTGATACAGAAGGAAGTCTTTCAAATTTCAAAACCCCTAAGCTTCTTAGACCCAATGATGTAGTAGCCAACAACAATGCAGAAGAACTAAAAAAAGAAATTGCAAAAGGAAAGATGACAATGCTAGGAAAGATACAAAGACTTGTAATATTCAGGAAAATAGATGATACATTTCTTATCCCTAGGGAAGAAAAGGAAAGATAAAGAAACATAAACTCATACCAATGGCTAAATTTTTATAATTTAGCAAGAAAATCAAAGATAAGATCAACTTGAAACCATGAAATTTCTCACAATATAAAATTCCATACACTAGGAAGAAAACCAATCATATACTACAGATTCAACATTACTGAAGGAGTAAATCTAAAACTTGTGTACCAATTATTTTATTGAGTTGATTGAAAATATTTATTGGAGTAACAATTTAATGAAATTAGTTTAATTTTATTAAAATATTTTTAAAAACCATTAAAATTTTAGGAAAAGAGTAAAAGAAAATGACCATCCAATATTTTTAAGAATTTTCAGTTTCATAATGAATTGGCATAAAGCAAAGTATATCAGTTCTTATCATTTTATTAAATAGGAATGTTATCTTCAAAAATAATAGTAGATTGATAAATCTATAAAAGTATAGTCACTAGTGCATTTTTTTGCTTAATATTTTCTCATTTTATTCAATAAGAAGTACTTTTTGGGTTAAAATATTAAAATACAATTTTTATTGTGAAAAGGAGTGAAAATATAATTTTTATAAATTTTCTAGTATTTTTTATAATTTTTTTAATGTAAGAAGAGAGAGCCGATTGCACAATATCACATGTTAATAGGTGTGAACCCAATCTTTTACATGTGATGATCTAATATTTTATCCTAAATTATGATGTAGCGCGATGCCATATGTTAGCACGACGTTCATTTTGAGCTTCATAGTGCAGTCGACAGGTATTCCATGCATCATTGCCCGATTCATCCATTCATTCCACTAGGGTGCCACACCATTCATAACCGCAGATAACATAATGCCAAGTGTTGTTGACCTAATATGCATTGACCAAGACAAGTCAAAACATGTCATACGTCGCGCATTGATTAGTCCAATAAATCCCTTGTACCATGTGTTGCATTCTTATTGGTTGGTGCTATTAATTTTTTAATTTTTTCATCTCAATCCTTAACCTGAAGCTGATTTGATGATCCAGATTCCATTTGAGCCTAATTTAACCCCTTAATTGTTCCATAAATCCTAATGAGCCAAAATAAACATATGTTTATCATATTTTGGAGCCAAGAAGAGAGAATAATACAAAAAATTCAAAAGGAGATATAATTTTGGCATAGATTCAAGAGTAGATTAGTGTTACAATTTAAGAGATTGATTGTATTTCTTCTTCTTCTTCTTCCCTTTCTTTATCAATTTTTATGTCTTTTTTATGAAAAATATGAGCTTTATCAACAAAATTATATCTAGCTAATTTATTATTCTAGGGGTCTTATGAACCTAATTTTCTAAATGTGATGATTTAATATTTTACCCCAAATTATGATTGGCCAACAATTTATTCATAGAGGCAATTAAATAGATTTGAGAGAATTATTTAATTGTTTTCTTGATCAAAATAACATGTATAGTTTATAGGCAAAGATGTATGATTCTTATGTATGTGATCCATAATTGATTTAATTAATGAGTAGTATAAAATTTAATTGACATGAGAGTGTAATTAGATTAACTACTATATGTTATGTAGTTTACTCGAGAGAGAAATACGTGCTAGGTTTGATTCAATTGATCATTTAATTAACTCATAATTATATTGAAGTGATTTTAGTGATTTACATATTTAAAAAATTAGGAGATTAGTCATTCCTAGATATTTTATCATATAGCTTCTAAGATGCCAAATCTGAGTCAATTAATTACTACTATTTATTTTTAGTTTTTTAATTTTGCTTTCTTAAAACATAATAACACAAAAAATAAGTCTTTATTTATTTGTTTTATAAATTAGTTTCTAATAACATAATCTTCGTTGAAATGATCTTTTCTTATAGTTATATTACTTGTTATGATATGTGTACTTGCATATTCATTGCACACAATTTATGTTCAATCAAGTTTTTGCGTTGTTGTGAGGAATTATAAACATTAAAAATTAATTTTTATTTTATTTTATTTTAATTATTTTTATTTATTTTGTTATTTTGTTATTATTTATTTATTTTTGAAAATTTTAATTTATTCATTTAGTTATTTATTTTAAAATTTAATTTAATTTTTAAATTTTATTCAGAATGGGAATATAATGGCTCAAAATATATTCTCACAATGTAGTCTTCACTATTTGATTCCTAAACACGTATTTAAGGTAAGTTCATCGCAATTTCAACATTTAATCATGAAATACTATGACTAAAACTAACTAATTATCACATTACTCTATGAAATATTTTTGAAATTAATCTAACAATGCAAAGACTTAATCATTTTCTTAAAATTAACTAAAAGACACGATAATTTTGTAAAATATAATTTTAAAATTATCCTAAAATTTCCTAAAACAATAAAAATAAATTAAAGCACACAAAAACAAAGAAAGTAAAAACAATAAATAAATCTACATGTGAACATATAAAACTTTATCCTAATATTTCCTAAAATAGTAAAAATAAATTAAAGCACACAAATCACAAAGAAAGTAAAATCAATATTAAAAAGTGTACATGTGAACACATAAAAATTTCATTTAAGCATAATTTTATAATGTTATCTTTTCCACCCCCAACCTAGAATTTACATTGCTCTTAATGTAATAATTGAAAATTGAAGATAAAGAGTAATGGATAGAAAAATTACCCATTTGTTAATCATTCTATATAATGTTCACATGAAAGAGAAAATAAAATAATATAATTAACATAAAATAAAAACTAATACAATATCCAAAAACAATTAAAACTAAAGTTTTCAAAATAAAATTCTAAATTAGAATTTAGAGCTACTCCTCTATGTCATCCAGACCTTATTCTTCTAGTTGATGTTGTGATCTTTGTGGTGGTACAAAAGTGAAATAATAATATTGATACTCAAGTGTTGCTAATGGCTTGTATGCATGGTGAGATGACTAAATTATAACTGGTTCATTTCATACATTAACCGATTATGTTCCACCTCATCACATAGCTATTGATTCAGAAATGCAACTTGTTAAGAAAAATAGGCTTGCTAGTATTCTTACATATAACTCATTCCTTCACTAAAATTGTGGAATTAATTTTTTCATAGACAATCTTGATAGACAAATGGCTCTTTTTTCGCTTGGAACAATATTCATACCAAAAGTGAGCTCATCAAAATATGTTAGGTTCAATAATTTACCATCTTTTATAACTACTTTAAATTTTGAATGGATACTCTCACTTTCTTACATAAAGCAGTTATTGATTGGGGGAAAAGAAACCTATATGGTGACTATTTTTAGATAACTTAATCCTATGGTGAATTATGTTCCCTACACCCGTAGGCATCTTAGATAGGATTACATATAGTAAAATAGCCCTATCTCTATCAATAGTGCTAATGTTTCATGGGCATAAAGCCATGAATACACAAAGTATTGCCAAATACGAGCAATTTGTTCCAAATATTTTTGCTTAAAAACCCTTATGTTTATTACCAACATAAATCTATTCAGAACCATGTATAATTAAGGTTTCTAAAGCCGTAGTATAATCCATATTATTTAAATAATGCTCATACTCACCTTATCCAATATTCACTAAATAATAGTGTGCAATTATATCATTATATCCAATTGAAACTAGTACATTCCTTACTAAAACTTGATTTTCAACAGTGTTGGGAACATTCTAATAGAATTCTCGAACAATGGATTCAATAGCAACTTCTGGTTCTTTTACAAAAATTTCCATTCAAAGCTTTCCATGACATCCGTAATCCTCTCAAGTCTAGAATTAAAATTCATTACACTCTCAAGAATAAATCCTTTATTCACTTATGCAGCTTTTTACAAAGAGGACTTTGGCCTCAAAATTAGAGAATTTAGACCTATCATATTCTTTCGAAGTGGAAACCTCTTTTATTTTCCTACTTCTTTTTGCTGCCATATTCAAATCTTAAATAATATCTAAAACTCAAAGTTTCACAACAAATCCAGATAACAACATATATTATATCAAATTATTCCAAACCCTTCTTTATCCTAATTAGGATTTTTGGAACTCTTTAAAAATCACAAATATTCCATAAATTTTAGAGAATTTAATCTAAAGACTTTAAATTCTAAAATTATATGAATACTTACTTTGTGTTGTTGTAGATTTAAGAACAATGAAGAACACCCCTTTTGAAGATGAAGATTTTTGATATTGTTTCAAATTTTTGAAAATTTCTTTGTGGAATGAGTAAGGAATTGTTAGGAAAGTGATTTTTGTGAATGATTATGAAAATTTATTGAGGAAAGGTGGGATTTTTGAGGGTATATTGGAGTGTTTGGTGAGAGAAAGTTGGGTTTTTGTTTAAAAAGTGTGATAAAATGAGAGAAAAAAGAGAGAGAGAATTCACGTGGGGAAAGGTATTTCAACCCAAAAAATCAGTATGGAGTACTGTGCCAAAAATGTTTTAATTTTGAACATTTTGAAACAGAGAATCCTATACCAAGGTACAAAACAAAGCATGTTGTTGCATACATCAAACTATTTTTCTCACTTGTTTTAACATTTACTCCCCTTTTTAATAAAAATAAATACACAAAATAACCACACAAAATAAAATAATCACACAAAGTATATAAAAATAAAATTAATTAAAATAATGGGTTACTTCCCTTCTAGGACTATTTTTTATCAACTTTAGTGAGACATTGCTAAGGAGATTTTAATTTTTTGTGTAAACAGAATATCCCCTTGTTATTGAGTTTTGTTGATGATTCCTCCACCAAAGATTGTAAGTATTAGCATTGGGTCATACCTTAGTCTTGGTTGGTATCCCCCCAATATATTGACCTACTCGAGTCTAAAATTAGCTTCTCCTTGATTGGGATAGGTTTTAGCACCATGTCCTAGATTACTACACCTACCACATTGTTCTTTATTTGTAATGGCATGTTTTATAAGAAGCATAACTTGCTTCATCAGTTGAGCAAGCTGCATTTGAATTTCAAAAGCAGAGTCTATTTCATTGACTCTAGTTCTCTTCACTCAAAAGCTCTTTCATTAGGAATTAGCACCTAACATCTCAAATAGATTGATTGTAAGTCTCTAAGGTAGTTTTTTCTCCCATCGCTCCTCTAACAGCAATATTAAAGATGAATTGACACAATTGTGTCAATCTATCATAGAAACATTAGTTTTGTAGCTACAAAGAATAATTGTGATAAGGGCACTGAGTGAGAAAGAGTTTGAAGCTATCACATGCTTCATGGAAAGGTTCTCCCTCCATCATAGATAAATTTGTTATCTAACCTTTTAGCTATGGAGTTTTTTGATGGGAATAGAATTTTTCCATAATTTTTTTATAAACATCCTACCCATTTTTTGACATGAAAAGCTAAAGAATGAGATTGTAAGTCCCATTGTACTCTGTTTATATGTGTTGGCTTATCATGTGCAAAATACGGTGTATGTTTATTTTTACTTAGTGTTTTGTCTTCCTCTTTGTAAGGTTAGTTACTATAGATCAATACCATATACACACATAGTTAGAAACATTATGATTAAAATCATGTTTTCACAATCAACGAGGTTGGTTTTTTTTAGTATGCTCGCTAGATCGAAGGTGGTGAATTTTGGTTCATTTCAAATATAGGTATTTGTGGATATTTCCCGACATTTTTAGAAACAAAAAAGATTTTTTTAGCATCTTTCCAATAAGTTATACCACCACCTTTGCTACCAGCTTAGACATGGTAGTTAGCAAAATGGTTACCAAGATGGCTGGCAAGGTGGCCGACCGAATGTTAGAAATACCCCTTCATCAAATATTTTTTAATTAAAAAAACTATCAAAACTCTGTCAATATTTATATTGATTTAAATTCTATATTTATCAATTTTTTTGAATATGTTTCAGTAATTATGATACATTTGTGTGAGCATAGAATAATGAGTGTAACTATTTTTATGTGGTGAGTGAATATATCTCTATGTGAGTAGTATTCAAGGGTTGTGTTGGTTGGTATTTGATCACATCACATTATGTGGTGTCGAATATGGAGGAGAGCCAGGTTTGTGTGTTGAACCAGGTCATCATGGAAATAGGAAACAAGAGCAGTAATAGGCAATTTAGACGGAGATTCCAACTGCTAGTGATAATAACGATTTTATTTCTGTCAGAGTTATAACTATTTTATTGATTAGTGAATTATTTGTTACTGAGTGGTTACCTTAAGTAACTCGAGAACCCTACCATATTGTTATGGTCTCTATGTGGATTTACCTTATTATATTGTGTGTTATGAAAGATCCACTCTTGTGTTTATACATGTAATTAGAGTTTAAAGTGTGTATGTTACAACATACTTTCATCTAAACTATGATTACAAAGCATTACTATTTTTCTGTTTTATGTTGATCATATAATGTCTGTTATTAAATGTTATATGCTGATTCCTTATTATAAATTTACTATAACTGTTTTTTTTTTGTTTTAAGCTGTAATCTTTTTTGTTGCTTGTCAAGACGAGTCCATTAGAAGTATGTATCTTCTTATCCTAGTTGTGTGCCAGGTTATGGACTCTTTCAATTGAGTCAAATATACCATAAATCTAGGAAAATAGAAACATCTTCTGAAATTAGGATAAATTAATCAACAAGTAAAGTTATAATGATCTCACAAAGTAACTTAGATATAATTCAAGAAGATATTGAAAAAATTGTCAATTATGAAGCATTATTCAACTTTAATGAGTATGACTTGACTGAAGGTACCAAATAGAAATTTTACCAATAGATAAAAAATAAAACTAAGGACTACAAGTGCCTTTATTGTATAAAGGATAAAGATGGATCCACATCTCTAGTATCAAGACGAAGCATGTTGGCAAGTGATTTTTAATAAATAAGTTTCGGCATAAATTTTTAAATAGAATGAAGAGATAAGATAAAATCTAATCCTTATCCTTACATGTGTACTTATTTTAGAAAAGGAATGAAGAGATAAAGATAAGATGCAATACTTATCCTTCTATGTGTCTTTAGGTTAGGTTTGTAAAATAATTGCTCTTATGTTTATAAAAGGAATCTTGTATAAGAAAGAATGATATAACAATTTCTAACCATAGAACCCCAATATCCCTCTTTTCTTAGAAAATATATACACAAACTCATATGGAGTAAATTAGTAGGAAACTAAGGCTATAATGATCTTACTTCTTTAATGAATAAAAGTTCTCTTTTCACCAAAACACAATATCTTTCGTATGTCTTAAATAGAAGTATGGATCCTATCATTGGTTGAAGGCAAGAAGTCATTGCTCCCAATCCAAAAGATGAGGTTTCTAACAAGGTAACTAAAAATCATGCGCGAAGTAGGAAAAAATGAAAATGAACCTATTATATTTAGTACAACAATGTAAGATTGGACACAACTCTAGATTCCTTTGTACTAAAAATAATATTTATTTGTTCAAAATGCTAAAACTATAAAATTAATCAATATTTATCTGTTCAAATTTCTTAAATCAAAAAATTAATCAAAGCTTAAAATTTCTTTGGTATTTGAGGCATAGTAAGGAAAATATACCAATGGAGAGAAAGTTAATGTCGTTAAATATTCAAAGATATTAGTGATATTAACTATAAAAATCAAGAATATTAGAACTATTATTATAAAAATCATGGGCATATGTGAAGATATGCTAAAAATCAAGGACATCAATAATAATTTCCACCAGAAGCTTGTTGGCTATTTCTTAATCCTTGCACATGTTGAACTCTTTTTCTTTATCATAATTAGCAATTTTTTTGGTAAAACTATCCTTAAAATTTCTTATAAAACAATATATTGTTACTTTTACTACAAAGAGAAAACTCATCTTAAACATTTCACAATTATTGATTACTAGATTGATGTTAATTTCGATCAATTAGATCATGTTTAATGTTAATAAGGTTTTCTTTGAAGTAATTTTTCTAAGTCTTTTATGCTGTTACCCATTGTGCCAATTAGAATGGCAAAAAACTAATGCAAATATTGAGGATCAGTTAGGTGCCAATTGTGATTGATGATTAGTTATGTAAACTACGTCCCCATTTCGAAATCTTTACGAAGCTCACATTAATATCGTGGTTTGTTTTGTGATTTGGTGGACTAAGATTTTTTTCTTCGACATCGATCTGTCAATGCAACCAATCATATCCTATACCATCTCTATCGTGTCAATTAGGACAATGGCACCAGCGCCCACTTTTTTGTACGAAACATTTGGAAAGATAATAGAATTCATAATTCTCGTACATGACCTGAAATCCCAATGCACATGCATAATTAAAGTATTTTGGGAAATAACATTTTAACACCCATCAAAACTTTGAATTATAAAAATACCAACTTATATTTATTTCATATATTTTTAGTATTAAAAAAAAGCTTAAACATTTTATATTAAACGTATTCTAGTTACATACAATTTAAGTTGAATTCCAGCTATTAATATCCGTTCAAATCAATGTTTAATTCCGTCAAATTAAATTATGTTTGATATTATTAAGTATTAATTTTTGTTATTATAAACTTTAAGGGTGTTATTTTATGAAAATTATCAACTTTGTTTTTTAAATATCTAAATTGTTAACTATTTTATACATGAAAAGGAAATTTATCACAAATCATAAGTAACGTGACACAATATTATTAGTACGTATAATTAAACCCACATTTGTATTCAATGAGAGATTGACAGCAATTATAATTGTGATATATCAAAGTGTTCTTTATATTTGAGAAAAAAAAAATATGTATTTGACTAGATCAGATGGCAGTTTCAAGTTTTGGTATTTTCTTCTTGAAACCGTTAAATACTCGAATGAGTTCTATGCTGTTTGCAACCAAGTCTAAGTTAATCACTTGCATTTGTATAATACCAAATTTACAATTAGTAAGGAATATTGAAAATAATCAATGTTATATTTTACAAGTATGGATTAATTAGTAAGGCCTGCCTTTTATCCTTGGCATGTAAAGCCATCATGTATATGCTGGCTGCCAATTGATAAGCCCAAGTACTGAGCATAATACTAGACAGATTTTCAACAATATATAAATCTACAATATTTTAAAGCTTACGCGTTCTAATGAGGTTGACTCAGACAAGATTTTTTTTGTCTATAAAACCATGTAGCTCATTCATGTGTTTCTCACTTTGCATTTTAGTAAGCTTCATTAACCAAATTAAGGCATTCTTATTACCTGTCTCTCATTTCAAGAACAAAGATTAATTCTTTCTCAAACATCCAAAACTACAACTAAAAAGATGACTACCACTTCTCAATTGTTTTTTCTGTTTGGATTCCTTGCTATAACTTGTTACGTTGTTTTAGCATCTGATCCCAAAGCTCTTCAAGATTTTTGTGTAGCAGAGCCAAACGGTTCAGATATGTGTTAAAACTTAATCCTATTTAGATAAGGGATACAAGAGGTCCCATAACTATTACAAAAAGAGCACTTTAGTCTCGTTATTTTCAACTAGAACATTTTAATCTCATAACTTTAAAAAGATGTACACTTTAGTCCTAAAAACTCAAATTTACATGACTTATGAATATCCTTTTTAGAACTAAAGTATATGCTTTTAGGATTAAAATGTACATTTTAAAAAAATTATAGGATCAAAATACTCTAGTTGAAAACTACAGGATTTTATTGGACCACCGGTGCCCTTCTTCTATTTTATTTTCTATAACAAAACGAACTAAGATTATTTGCTAGTTACTCTAAGATTTCAAATCATGTATTTTTATATAACTTACTTTATTATGGTGCAGTACCAGTGAACGGTCGTGTCTGCAAGGATCCAAAGCACGTCGAAGCCAATGATTTCTATTTCAGTGGTCTTCATCTACTTGGAAACACATCAAACCCAAGCGGTTCGCGTGTGACACCAGTGAATGTAGCTCAAATTCCAGGACTTAACACACTTGGAGTGTCCATAGCTCGGGTAGTTTATGCACCATGGGGCATTAACCCACCACACACTCATCCTCGTTCTACAGAGATTTTGACTATTTTAGAAGGCACTCTTGAAGTTGGTTTTATTACTTCTAATCCAGAAAATCGTTTAATCACAAAAGTGCTTAAGAAGGGTGATGCATTTGTATTCCCAGAAGGGCTTGTGCACTATCAACGTAATGTTGGAAATGGTTATGCGGTCGCTTTTGCAGCTTTTGGCAGCCAAAATCCTGGAGTTATTACAATTGCCAATACTGTGTTTGGATCAAAGCCTATGATATCTTCTGATGTTCTTGCCAAGGCTTTCCAACTAGATAAGAATGTTGTCGAGCATATCGTAACCAAGTTCTAATTTGACATTTCCTCGTAGATCTAAAATGTGATGGTGTTTAATTTGTTTGTTTTGTTTAAATGCTTTAATGATTCTTTGTTTTTGTATTTGGAGGTTTTTGCAATGTAATGAAGTTTGTCCATCGGTTAGTATAATATTTTAGTTTATATTATTAGATAATTAATGCGTTCTCTTCTAAGTAAGTTTTTAATGTATTATTTATTCTGATCATGACGAACTAAAATGTTTCAATTTTAAATAAAAGTCTTGAACCAAGATAACATAAAGTAACAAAGTAACATTATAACGAAGGAGAACATCGTAAAGCACTGATGTCAAATGAATGAAAATAACTAATTTATTGATAATCTCACAAGAGAGCAAATTATGTGCTAGTTTCTCATATAATTAGTTAGTAATAGAAAAGGTGAAAAACCAATACTGAGTCTGTCTGATTGGCAAAGCTTCCTCTGAAACCCCTAATTCATCAATCTTCTCGATCTTGATGCAACATGTTAGACACACAAGTGGGATTGTCAATTGGAGCTCCAAATTCTTTCAACTTTGGTCATAAATCTTGCTGAAAAATCATGATCATTCTAACGAAAAGTTTCACCATCATGATCTTACATAGAGCTTGCCATTCGTTCGAACTCTTATCATGTGCCCGCCATTCATTTGGACTTAGGTTACCAGTCTACTTTGACCTTCACGTCTAGAGACCACCATTCCTCGTTATAGGATATAGGCTTAAGGGCACTATGAGTGATTGCTAAGAAAAGCAAATGAGCTAGCTAGAATAACAAGAGTAAGCAAAATAAGGAAACTATGGTCACTTACGAGAATGCTAAGGATATTGAGGAAGAGCATCGAATCATAGTCCCAAAAGGTTATTAGGAAGCTATAGGAGGAGAGGAATTAGAACATTGGTAAACAAAGCACTAGTATCTCTTGAACTATCAATGTTAACCCTACAAGAATCATGACCTAAAATGATAAAACACTAAAAATTTAGTTTTTATTTTTTTTTTAATTTTAAAAAATTAGTTTGTAATAAAATAATCTTTGTGGGAACGATATTTTGTTATCATTATATTACTTGTTGTGATACATATACTTAAGTATTCATTGCACACACTTCGTGTGTAACGATCACTTTATTAGAAAAGAAGCATAATTTAAATAAAATTAATTGATAGACCTAATCGAAAGTGTTAAGTGATTTTATTTAATAATGAATAGTAGATCTGATTTAAGGCATGATTTTACGTATATGAAATGATCAATAAATCTGGTTTTATATTTTGTTAACCTAATTCATTCTACCTAAAAAAGTACACAACTTAATACACACATGGGTAAAGAGTTACAGACTCCTAAAGGACTCATTCCCACATGCAGGAATAAAATAATAAAGTGAAAGGAGTACTAGTATAATATCAAAACAACAAATATCATTCGGAGTAAGAAATTATAAGTATATATAAAAAGTCAGATAGAGTTATAAAAAATGTTCTAATCAGAGTTTAAATATTCATATTGTTTAAGATATACAATTTAAACTCAGATCATACTAGCTCCATAACTAAGCATACATAACATAAGATATAATGAGGTAAACCAACACAGACACCGTATCTATGTGGTAACATACTCGAGTTTCTTAAGGTAACCACTTAGCAGCAAACAATTTACTAATCAATATAATAGTTGCAACCTTAATAGAAATAAAACCAATATTACCTTTATTAGTTGGGATCACTATTCTAACTACCTATTGCTACTTATGCTTATTGCTTTTGCATTTACTTGGTTCAACACATGAACCTAGCTATCCTCCACACTTAACACCACTTGATGTGATGTAATCAGATACAACAGAATGGTCATGTGTAGAATAAACTAACACAAACTTTGAATACTACTCACACAAAAAAGTGCTCACACACCACGTAAAATAGAAATTCACATTATTCTATGCTCACATGAACATATCACAATTACAGATATAATTAGTGAATATAGAATTTGAATCAATAGAAATTTTTATAGATTTTCAATAGGTTTTTTAAATTAAAAAACCATTAAATAAAAGGGGATATTTATAGTCAACAGTTGGTCAACTCGTTGGACACCTCGCCAAGGGTGGTAGTGAAGCCTATGGAAAAGGTGGTGGAGAGGTGCTAAAAATTTATATTTTTTTGTTTCCAAAAATGCCGAGTACTATCCATAAACACTCTTACCTGAAACATGCCAAAAACCACAAGTAAAAATGTTGGCTCGCTCGCCAAAAACCAACACTATACCTTGCATACACACTACAAAAACCATCCCCATAGTGTCCATAAACATGCTTGCATAAAAAGTGTAGCTAACTATATGCATGTGTAAATCATTGATCTGTAGTAACCAACCTTGCACAGAGGAAGACAACTACATAATGTAAAAGAAAACAAATGTCGTGTTTTGTACACGAGAAGCCAACAATAGGACTTACATTCTCCCTCTTTGGCTCTCCATGTCAAAACACTGCATAACTAGGTACACTTCATGAATCAACTCATGGATTATGACACTCTGAAACACAAGGGTCTTACCACCATTGCACACAAAACCTTTGAAGCTCAAAGACCATTTTACACCTGTAACCTATACACAAAATAAACACATACCCCACAAACGTATCGTGCAAAAACAACATGTGGTCAAACCATGCATATATTATCGTGTTACCCTAACATAGGAACACAATGATAAGAACAAACACAAGTAAACATACACAACTCCCTATCTTCATGCAACACTCCCCCTAAATGCATGCAAGTTAGACACCAATATGTAGTGCAATTCTACACTCATATCATATGAACATAAAGCATAGCTAAAAACATATAGATGTGCATAGAAACTTCACCCCTTTCTAACACTAAAAGTTAAAAAATATCTCAAAATAAGGGAGAGAAGGAATGTAGAAATGAGAGATCAAATTGAGCAAGTTTAAGGAGCAAGAGTGAATTTAGATTAAACAATGTACTTTATGTAAATATTCATAGGACTATCAATCCATACTCTGATAAAGTATAAGTATGACAAAAAATTGATTTCAAGCTCAATGAGTGCTATGTAAAACATATTTATGGTATA
This sequence comes from Hippophae tibetana, assembly GCA_037013495.1. Classification (NCBI taxonomy): domain Eukaryota; kingdom Viridiplantae; phylum Streptophyta; class Magnoliopsida; order Rosales; family Elaeagnaceae; genus Hippophae; species Hippophae tibetana. Next base: position 41,530,694 of record CM072802.1, on the reverse strand, counting down.
GAACATCAAGAAAAGGTTAAGTGAAATAGGCAAATGGAGAAATATACTCAAATTGAACCAAACTTCATAAGTCCACAAATAGAAATCTCTCCATTCATATAAGTGTAAGCTTATAAGAAATCAAAAGATCTTTCAAAGCTTGTTAAGATAGGACGAGGTTTATGTAGAAGAGAAGGAACATTTAAGCAAAGGCGCATCTTTAGAAGACAAATTTCACTTCAAACATAGAGGTTATAACCAAAAGAGGTTATCCATTAAATAGATAACCTTTTTCTTGTACCTCCCAAAATAAAGCACTTAAGAACCCAAACAGGGTAACTTCTTCAAAAGCTATTTCAAAAAGAGTTCAATGAACCTCTTTTTTATTTTCTTTTCCTTCTTTCTCCCTTTGTTTTATAAAACATATATTTATTTCTCCTTTTTTTATTTTTCTTTCTCTCTCCTTTTTTTTATATTCTTTGCTTGAGAGGAATACAGCCAATCCCAAAGCAAAAGCATTTAATGGGGCAAAGTTGAAACTAAACAAAAAGAGTGCTAGGTAAGTGGTATTTATCATTTAAAATGTCCAAGTCGATGTAAAGAAATGAAGGTATAACAAAAGGGCTCAAGAGGGGAAACTAAGGATATATAGATAAGGATAGCAATAAGGATCAAATAGTTCGAAAAAGGCATGAATCATCTTTCTATCTAAGTATCACCTATGATTTTTTCCTCGAGAGACACTATATATAGATTATAAAGCTTGTTAGAGTCATACAAATCATTTAAGCAAGGAACACACAAACTTCTCAAACACATCCATATAAATTCACAATGTTAAGTCATGGATAAAATGAACAAAATTGTTTAGGAGAATGCAAGAATTTACTCATACATGAGCTTCAATAAAGACACATATCAAGATAGCCTTAATGCAATTTAAGACAAAAGCACATTAATCACAAAACAACCATGTATCTTCAAAACTAGTTCAAAGCACAAGAACAAAGAAGGTTCCTCTAACAAAAAAAAGGTAACATATAAAAGAGAAGAGGAAAAATAGAAGTGAAAAATAGTGAGCAAAGTTCTTCAATCTCGTTCAAATATGAAAAACACAAAAAAATTCTCTGAAAATGAGAGAAAAAAGGCCAATAGTTTTCTAAGGGATTCAAACCTTTGAAAATCTAGAGCTTTACTAAAAATATCATCAAGTTGATGATCAGTGCATATATGCTATAGAGTCAATGTATTTGATTCAATACGATCTCTTATAAAATGGTATAAATATCAATGTGCTTGGTCCTTAAGTGTTGGATATGATTCTTTGAAATATAGATAGCATTGGTGTTGTCACAATGCAAGAGAATATATTTAACTTGGATACCATAATTAGATTACATTTGTTTCAACAAAAGTAATTGAGAAGAGCACAAACTAGTAGTAATATAGTCAGCTGTAACAATCAAAAAAGTAATTTAGCTCTGTTTTTTACTGTACAAGGAGATCAAGAAATTTCCCAAGTAGAAAGAACCACTCGAAGTACTTTTTTATTCATCATTACATTCTACTTAATCAACATCATAGTAACCAACCAACTCTATAGTAGTATCTCTAGGATAAATAAAACTAACTTCTGAAGTACCCTTGACATATTTAATAATCTTGTTGACAGTAGCTACATGTGATTCTTTGGGGTTAGCTTGGTATCTATAATAAACTCCAACATTCATGGAAATATCTTGGTGGCTAGCAATTAGATACAAAAGACTCCCAATCATGCTTCTATACAAAGTTTTCTCAATATCCTTGGCTAAAGAGTCTTGATGGAGTTTTAGAGTTATGCTCATAGTAGTTTGAGAAAAAGAGGCATTATCCAACCCAAACTTCTTAGTTCACCAACTAAACTCATCTAAAACTAACTTTGTATGGTGCTGGTAAACTTTTAAGCAAGGTCATCTTTAGTGGAATCAAGAAAGATGTCATCATTATAGACTTGAGCAACAATAACCTATACCTGAATTCTTGAACAAATAAGATTTTGTCACCACTTCCTCTAAGAAATTTTTTATTAAGAAGAAACATGGTGAGACATTTATACCATGCACTAGGAGCTTGTTTTAATCCATAAAGAGCTTTCTTTAGTCTCATGATATGATTTAGAAAGTGTGGGTCTTCAAAACATTTCAATTGTTACACAAAAATTCTTCTTTAATGATTCCTTATAAAAAGGCAATTTTGACATCCATTTAATATAGCTTAAACCTCAAAAAGTCGGTAAGACCAAGAAGTAGTCTGATAGACTCAAGAATATCAATAAGAGTGAAGGTTTAATCAAATTATATCCCTTTAGTTTGGGTATAACCTTGAGCAAAAAGATGAGATTTATTTATATTAATGAATCCATTTTCATCTTTTTTTTTCTTGTACAACCAGCAAGTACCAATAACATGTTTGTTTGGGGCTCTAAGGAAAAGTTACCAAACATCATTCCTCTTAAATTGGTTATATTCTTCCTACATAGAGCTTCTTTTACATTATTGGGAAGAATAGTTGAAGTGAAGCACATGTAATTCAAAGTCTAGCTAATGTATTGTCTTAATAACTTCTTCCATATTACCAATGATGTTGTTAGAAGAATGAGTTTTGTTTACCCACTTAGAAAGTGACAAGTATTCTTGATCACCATCTGTTTCATTCTTAGAACTTCTAAGAGGTTCAATACGAGTCATTAATCACAACATTGATTGACTCTATCATGGTAGATGTTCTTAAATTTTAGACCTTGTATGCATGACTGTTGTTGGAATATAGTATGAATATTCCAAGATCACTCCTATCTTCAAACTTATCTAGATTTTCTCTATCTTTGAGAATAGAACACATGCTACCAAACTACGAAGGTGCTTAAAATTTTGTCTCTTTTTGTGCATGAGTCCATATAAAGATTGAAAAGTATTAGATCTCATGAAGTATTGATTTAGAGTATAACATGTAGTGTTAACTACCTCTGTCCAAAAGTGCTTTGCTAATTTATTACTAGGCAATATAACCCTTTTCCATCTCTTGAATTACCTTATTTTCCTTTCAACAATCCCATTTTATTCGAGAGTCTTGGGAGTAGAAAACTCATGTTGAATACCCATTTCATCATAGAAAGTGTTAAACTTAGAATTTTAAAATCTCTACCATGGTCATGTTTGATTTTGATAATAGTATCGATGGATTCAAACTTCTCATTTTGTAACTTGATACATAAGGTCTTGTAATGATCAAAGGTTTTAGATTTTTCTTTGAAAAATATGACCCAAGTATATTTAGAAAAATTTCCAATAATAACCAACATATACTTTTCTTCCTCATATATTATGAGTTTGAATAAGACCCATTAGATCCATGTGAAGAAGTTAAAAAGGTCTAGTGATAGACAAGTGTTGGTTCTTCTTATGTTGACTCTTGCTTTATGTACCCATCTAATAAGGACCATAAATGTGTTTGGGAATGGAGGTGATAAAATGGAGAACCCAAACAACTTTAAGATTTGAGATTTTCTTCAACAATTTATAATTAACATGCTGAAGACATTGGTGCCATAATTCTTCGGTACTTAAACTTAGCCTATTAGAAACAACATTTGGAAAAGTTCCTACACAGTAACAATTATCATCAGATCTAACACCTTTGACCAAATTTCCACCCCACTCATCATATAAAAATATGATCAGTATGAGTTAACTTAACAGTGTATTCGTTGTCACAAATTTGGCTGATGCTAATAAGTTTACCCATGCTAATAAGTTTACCCTTGAGTTCTTACACATATAATGCTTCATTGAATTTAAGGATACTAAGAGAACTAATAGATCATATATCACATATCAAAGCCTTATTACCATCACAAAATGTAACTGATCCATCATTGGTAAGAGTTAAGATGGTGAATTAGGACTTATTACCAATCATGTGTCTAGAGGAACCACTATCAAAATACCAATAGCTATAAGTATGAGATGTCAAGGGAGTGTGAATCACATTGCAATTTGAATCTTGATTATAAGTACCAATTCTAAGAGAAGATTTAAACTCATTTAAGATTAATATAGAATCATTCTATCAAGTTAAGGCTTCACTAGTCAAAGTAATGGAATGTTTCAGAAGTTCTTCCATATGACTTAATATATCTATATTATAAGTATAAAACTCATTTTGAGTGAAGACGTAGGTGAGATGACCTGAGTTGCAAGAAATAAGAGAGAGAAAAACTCTGAGCACTCATAAAATCGTTAGTGGAGTCATCATTAGAAATTTTAATGATAGAAGAATGTTCTTAATAACTTTTCAAAAGTTGTATATTGAATAGACCATTTATTTCCAATTTAAATAGCTTTTTTTAATTTTTCTCTTGAAGTTATACTGTTGAAGATGAAGAATTTTATCCATTTCATGTTTTCTAGAAGATTGGATCCAAGAATAATGACTTTATTAGTGTTAACTTCAACATGATTATGAAGTTTGGTCAGCTCAATATCACAACTTCCAATAAGGATTCCAAGATAACCTTTTTGTCTTCCAAGATGCATATTTCTTTCTTAAGACTGCATACAACTCTTGAATTACAAGACAACTTAGGTGTGCATTGATCTTTGATAGCTTTGAACTCTTTATCTTGAATTACCTTCTCAAGTTACTTATTACGGTAAGACATTTTTTCATTATCCTATAACAGAATCTGGTGAGACTTAATATGATTGTCCAGACTTAGTTTCAAGTTATTTACAAGTTTATCACTGTCCAAAGTGAGATTAAACAATTGATCTAAAAAAAATCAAAAGTTCCTTATCCTTTTGAGAAATATCATTATGAATCTTGTTCGTAACCTTTTTTAGCTTTTGATTGTCATAAAAAAATTGATAATAAGAATCTTGCGAAGAGAACTGATCATTATCAATAGTGTTGATCCAATAAAAATAACTAGACGGAGCAATCTTGGAAATAAAAGCCATAAGAATAGAGAATTTTGGAGTAATATTCTTAGTCTTTTATGAAATGTACACATTAGCCTGGATAGTATATCCACCATATTTCTTTTCTAGGAATTTGTAAGCTTCCTTGACATTAGTAAACTTATATCTAATAGTAGAATTCTTTGAGGTAACTAAGTTGATGAGAAGGTGCAATCCTTGACGGTTTGAATTATTGAAATGTAGTTCCTTTTTACTATAGACATTAACATGTTCATATTCGATAACACTAGTCTTAGATATGTGCATAAGACATCTCCAACCATCCTTAATCAAGGACCAAACTTCATTTTTGTTATATCAGAAGAAGGAGCACATTTAAGATCTCTTGTAAAAATAATAAATACCATTGAACTAAGGTGGTCTACTAACCAACCCTTGTATATCATCCATTGTAAAAGCGTTGAAAGAATTAAACACAGAGAAGGGGAAAAAGATCAACATTGGAGCAGTTAAGCCCAAACAAGGTGTACTCGTTTTGATACCAATTGAAAAGGTCCACAACCTAATACACACATAGGTAAAGAGATACAGACTTCTAACAAACTCATCCCTATAAGCAACAAAAAAAATAATAGAATGAAGGTAGTACACTCAACAGAAGTAGTTCCAATACAATCCCAAAACAACAAATAACATTTTGAGTAAGAAGTTATAAGTAAATTAAAAGTTAGATAGAAAGATTAAAAAAAATTCTAATCATAGTTTAAATAATCATATGGTTTAACATACACAATTTAAACTCAGATTATACTAGCTCTATAACTAAGCTTGCATAACACATGATATAATGAGGTAAACCCATATAGAGATTTTATTTGTGTGGTAACATCTTTGGGTTACTTAAGATAACCACTCAGCAGTAAATGATTCACTAATTAACATAATAGTTACAACTCTGAATAAATAAAACCAATATCATCTCTATCAAGTGGGACTTCTATCTTAATTGTCTACTGCTGCTTATGTTTGCTACTTTTGCATCAACTTGGTTTGGCACATGCACCCAACTGTCTTTCATAGCCAACACCACTTGATGTGATGTGATGTGATCAGATACAATAGAACAATAATCTATAGAATAAAGTAATATAACATATATTCGAATACTACTCATACAGAAAAGTATTCACTCATCACATAAAATAGAAACTCACATTATTCTACACTCATATGTACATATCACAATTACAAATATAATTAGTGAATATGGAATTTGAATCAATGGAGATGGTTATAGAGTTTTGATAGGTTTTTTGAATAAGAAACAATTGATTTTGAGAACAATCTACCTTGTCTATGGCTGAGGTGATTAACTCTTTCCTTGTGGGAGAGTGTTCTACTTGGTCTGTGATCAAGGTGATCAACTCTTTCTAATGGAGTGTTCTAATTGGTTTGTGATCGATGTGATCAACTCTTTCTTTGTAGGGAGAGAATTCTACCTAGTCTATGACCAAAGTTCAACTCTTTTGATGGAGAGCATTCTACCTAGTTTATCATTAAGGTAATCAACTTTTTTTAAGGGAGAGTATTCTACCTGGTCTGTGACAAAGGTGATCAACTCTTTCTTTAGAGGGAGAGCATTCTACCTCTTCTATAATTAAGGTGATCAATTCTTTCTAAAGAGAGCATTCTACCTTATATGTGACCATGGCGATCAACTCTTTCTTTGCAGAGAAAGAATTCTACTTGGTCTCTAACCGAGGTGATCAACTTTTTTTACAGGGAGAGCATTCTACTTGTCTATGACCAATATGATCAACTATTTACACGTAATATCAAAAAAGAGTAATTTCTTGGAAATAGTTACTTCATATATATATAAGGATGATACATAAGGGTGAAAAATTAGAGTTCATTAGAAGTAATACTTTTTCAAGTATTGGGCATTCCAACTTACACTATCCTCGGTTTCTTCAATACTTATTAATAAGTAAGCCCCACCTATAGTTGTTTTGTCTATTTGGTATGAGCCAACCCAATTTACACCCAGATTTCTAGCCATCCATTCTTTCTTGTTAGGGAAGATCCTTTTGAGAACTGAGTCACCTTTGGCTAAATCTTTTAAACACAAGGCCTTGTTGTAATAGTCTATTACTCTCCATTTTTGCTCAACTATCCTCCTCAAGACTTCATCCTTTTTTTCCTCTATGAGGGTCAACTCCAATGCTCTCACAATGGCATTCTAGTCCTCGATTAGGATTGATCTCATAGTGGGCATTGTAATATTAGTTGGTATCACAGCCTCAGTTCTATATACTAGCGAAAAAGGTGTCTTATTAGTGCTCTCTCAAGGGCTTGTCCTGATAGCCCACAATGCCCGAGGTAGCTCCTCAACCCATCTTCCTTTAGCCCCTTCCAACCCTTCATTTAGTAATGTGGTTATCAAATTGTTGGATGATTCAGCTTGGCCATTGGGTTGTGGATAATAAAGTGTTGAATGGAACATTTTGGTGTTGTACATTTTGGAAAACTCTTTGATGTTGTAACCCATACATTTCCCTCCATTATTGGTAACAAGATCCTTGAGTAGGCTAAACCGAAAAATTATAGATTTCCAGACTAGTCAAATCACCTCATCTTCTTGGATTCTTCCCAGGGGTTCTACCTCAATCCATTTGGAAAAATAATTTATGGCTACTAAAAACACTTCTTTTGACACCTTGCTTAGGGTAGAGGTCCAACTATATCAAGCTCCAAGTTGTAGAAGGGCCATAGAAAAACCAAACTACAGATGCTTACCTAGGGTTAATTAAGCACTCAAACAATAGTATTTAGGTGAAACAATAAAAAATGATGGTCATGTGATCGAAAATAGACAATCTTTTCTAACCCAAACTTTCTTGAATTTTTGTTTCTTTATATCTTTGGGTTGAAAATCAACTACCTTAGTTGTCACTGGAATATTCTTGGACTTACCTTTAGATCTCACATTCATCCTAAATGAAGATGCAACATGCATGATAGGATCATGGTAATTAGTCCTAGAATTAAATGAATTGTATTTCACTTGCTTCTTTGAGCTAACAACTTCATGTTTTCTAGTAGGATTTTTGAACATGTTACCATAATTTCCAATCATCCTAGAATATGATGCAACAAACATAGATGGATGATGGCTACGAGTCCTACTATGTGAAACATGGAAAGTATTATTAGATTAGGAATATTCATAAAAAATCTACACTTAGGCCTAATGTGACATTTATTAATACAATGATGACATATATACACAAACTTAATAGATTTTTCAATCACAAGTGCATTTTTTCTTTGTGTATAATGAGTAACATGAGGAGTAGGGTTAGAAGGTCTTATCATAATATTTTGTTATGTTGAACCTATATTTGTAGCCTATGAATAATAAGTGTTGGAGGGTTTCATAAACTCATTTCATTTTGAAGATTATGACATAGAATCCTCATCTACATAGCCTAGTCCTCTCTTGTATCTAACAGGTGTTTTATAATCCAGAATTTTATTTAGCCTTTTAGATCCAATGGTTAACCACTTCGAAACTTCTTTTCATTGTTCAAGTTCCTAACATAATATTCTTGTTTTCTATTTTAGCATCTATAATACTTTATTTCAAAGCATTAGCACATTTAGATAGTTCAATTTTTTTTCTTTTTCTATAATCGAGGAATTTATTTCAACATATTTAAGATTGTCATTTATTTTAGCTACTTTCCTATTGAGTCTTACATAATCTATGAACACTTTATTAATACTAGTGACATCAAATTTGTTGAGTAGAAATTTAGCATCACTTTTCTCATTATCTGAATCAATGTCAAACTTACTTGTCATTATGTTCACAAAATCATCAATAAGAGAGTTAGAAGTTGACTTGAAGACTTGTAATTGACATATATTTGAGCTATAAATATATATTCTTTGGTCCTTTTAATGAAAAGAGTCTTATTAACTCCCCTCTAAACAAAACCTTTGTTCAAAAGATAGGTTTTAAGTCACTGATATTTGCTTGAATCTTGAGAGGTCATATGTACACTAAAAATCAAATAGATAAATGCATACAACTTCTCTTGAATGGCTCATTATTTATTAGTTTAGTATACATAGTAATAGTAAAGTGAAGTAAAACATAATCAATGGGTAGTAAAATATCAAAATGAGTACTTAATCATTGAGGGTTCTCCATCTATGTGCAATAATAAATAGAACACTTAAATATTAAGAATTCTCCCTCTTTGTATAATAACTTTCCCATTATTAACCACTCTTCCCTTTTTTCATACAAAAAAGTAAATTAACTTTTAAGCATAGCTATTCAGTACGAGAAAATATGCAATGTATTCAATGAAAATAACTCTCTCTTAGTCCTATGACTCTCCAAAATAAAGTAGAAGAAAACAAAAATTCATAAAATCTGATATCCATATATGATTTTTTTAAATAAAGGGTAATAGACTCATTGAAACATAAGTAAAACAAAACAACCAGTTGAGAAATCATTCTTATCCAAAATTGGACTATGCATTGTATGCATATATATACTAACACATACAGTGATATATTGACAATAATCCAAAATAAGATATATTTGTGAACTACAATAGCATATCGATTTATTCATTTATGATCAATCATGAAAGATCTAAAAGAAGAAGTATCACCTATCATGTAAAAACTGCAATTGACTCCTCAATTTCACAAAAGAAAATCTAGCAAGATAGAACTTTAAAAATTTATTTCTATTTATTATGAGAAATTATTTATTTATTTGATTTATTGTTTTTTGTTTAACCTCTTTTGGCTCATTAGTTTTGTGCATGTAATTTATTTTTCTTTTTTTATTATTATGGAAAGATGTAGAGCCAAATACCTAGTACAATGAATTTCACACTAGTTATGAGATAGCCTTCTCCACTCACTATGGTAGCTGCATACATCACAGTAGGTAGCCCTATTAAAACTAGGTATCTCTCTATAGTAAAATTTTAAAAAGTGAAAGATATAACTCAAATACAATTTTGTAGTTAGGGTTGAATCAAATCCTAGAATCTTTACAAGAGCAATCATAAACTTCAAGCATGATATACATATGTGTTTAATGAGTGTGTGAGTAAGTTATTGTCAACAAGGACAATAAATGGTAATAGATAGACACAAACTTAATAGGTATTTCTATTATAGGTGCAATGTTTCTTTGTACATAATTAGTAGTAGTAGTAGTAGTAGTAGTAGTAGTAGAGTTAGAAGGCCTTACAAATGTGGTCTTTGATGTTGAAGGTGTATATGTAGCATGTGAAGAAGAAGGGTTACAGGATTTTACAAAAATGAGTTATTTTTAAGGATGATGGCGTAGAGTGCTTATTTACATAGCCTAGTCCTCTCTTAACTACAAAAAAATTTCATAATCAAGAACTTTATTTAACCTTTCAGCTCCAATGGTCAATCTCTTTATGGTTTCCTTTAATTATTCAAGTTTATGCACAAGATTTGTGTTTTCCTATTTAAGATCTACAAGACTAGAATTCAAAACATCAACAAGTTTAGATAACTTAATCTTTTGTGTTTGTACAATGGAGGAATTTATTTCATAGGATTTGAGTTTATTATTTATTTAGTTATGTCTACAAGTAACCTATTATTTTCTTTCTTGTAACCCACTAAATCTATAAACAATTCATCAAGACTATTAATATTAAATTTCATAAGTAGAAATTTGGAATCACTTTCCTCGCTATCTTAACCAATGTCAGACTTAATGGAGTGACCATCAATAGTTACAATAAATGCCAAATAGTTGGTGCTACTATTTTCTAAGTCATTTGGATTATCATTGTTAGTTTCTGAGTCACTAAATGTAGCATTGAAAGCCCTTCCAGTTCTTTTATTTTTGTTAGCACACTTACTTGCAAAATGACCAATTCCATTACATTCAAAGCATTATGGTCTAGTGGGTTTATTTTTCTTACCTTCTAAACTCATAGGTTTAAGTTGTCTTAATTTTTTATCCTTGAAACGGCTTGGTTTCCAATTATGGTGTGAGTTTCTCTAGTTGAATATCTTCTAGAACCTTTTGGCTATAAGTACCAATTATTTATCTCCCTTATCATTATCATTGTCACCAGTCATGGTGTCTTTGAAAGTAGCACCTTTGTTCTTTGTTGGTGTTCGAAAGCTTATCTCAAAGATTTGAAGTGAACCAACAGGCTCCTCAATTTTGATAGTGTCTACATCCTTTATTTCATCAATGGTAGTGACCTTTTCATGGAAATGATTTGGTAGTGAGAAAAGAATCTTCTAAACTAACCTAAATTCATCAATTTTCTCTCCAATATTTGAAGAGGTATTAGCAGTATCATAGTTTAACATAAAATTTAGAAAATGTCTAATTTTCTTCCATCCTAAGGTTTTTAAACCTAGTACCTAGCATATGAAGTTTGGTTCATTTGACTTGAGTGATGCCCTTATAGGTAACCTCTAAAGTATCTCATGCCCACTTAGAAATATCAACATCAAATGTACGATGGAACTCATCAGCAGATATAGCATTAAAGATAGCATTAATTTCCTTTTGATTTTAATTACTACCAGTTTTAGCCCTAAGTGGTCCATTCGTTTCTTGGCTTTGGCTTAAGTGTGAAAATATTATATTTGGTAACCGTAGGTGGTTCCCAACCACAAATAATAGACTTCCATACACTTTCATCTAGAAAACTTAAAAAGGCTCTGATACAAACCTTTCAGTATGGGTGATTAGACCTATCAAAGAAAAGAGCATGTGTTGTAGAATAACCATTTCTCAAATGATTCATAACAAGGTCCTAAGCAAAAACTAGGTATATCTAATGTCCCACTCTTATACCAATTGAAAGTTTAAAGTTATAGATTTAATTAGCCTAGATGGGTGAATAGATAATTTTTTGAATTAAGTCTAATTAAAAATTATCATGCGGCCAAACAAGCAATCGTTGTAAATAATATAAAGTAGAAATAAGAAGATATATAACATACAATATTTTATATCAAAACAACCTAGACCATAAAAATGACTTAAGAAAAAAACCATGAGTCTATCGGACCACCTAACTATTCACTATGAAAATCAATTTTGTTACATAAAGATAAAACCTCCAACGTAATCTACTTATGATCCTTCACTTTTTCACAGTCTCTACATGGTAGGCGTATGGATCCGGACCAATGTTTTGATCTCTCGAGTCACACAAGCAATCGAACCCATTCAGTAAGCACCTAAAAAGTTAGCACAAATAGCACAAGTGCAAGGTGTGTCCTAGAGTAGATTCAATGATAAAAAACCCTAGCTAGAATATTCAACATTTAAATCAATTAAATTAAATTATCTAGCAAACCCTAGAACAAAGGTTAAAAAACACACTATCACAAAAAAAAGGTATATTAAACATAAGCACACAATGTTTGATAGATTAAATTAAGAACGAACCTAAGGAAATATGATATAATTTTCAGAAAATGTTTTAAGAGAGAGAAAAAAATCAGATGAATAGAATAGGTGTTGTTGAAAACAAAGAGCATTAAGTTGCTTAAATATGAAAATCGAAACCTTAATGTTAGGTCAATGGGCAATGACCATTCTATCCATAAAACACTTCATAGCAATAATAAACAGGGACAATATAGGTAATCTATCAGGGCTCAAGTAAATAAAAAAGTTTTAAATTGAAAACTTATGCGCTCGATCAATCCAAACCAGGCTCAATCAATCAAACCAATAGATCAATCTTTGATTGATGTAGACTCTCGATTGATCCTCGATCGATTAAGTAACATATATATACCATATATTTTCTATGTGTGTAAACTAATTTCTAACGTGTTTAAGTAAAGAGTGTATACATGAAACACATTAACTTTAAGCTTAGACGTTTATTTGGCTTTGAATAATGGTCATGAAAATGCACATAGAAACTAGTTCACACTTAATATTTTATTCATAAAAATCACCGATATTCATAAACCTTATGTCTTCTATGCACATTTTTAGTATACTCTCACATATAAAAGTGGAAGATATATATCGTCAACTTAGACAAAAAATGAAAAACAAAATAAATAAATAAATAAATAGTGGATCTTTGACAAGAAGGAGATTACAAAGAGGTAGCATCGATTTAAATAGCATATATAGTAGTAGCATATACTCCATATTCCCTTTGGTAACTCTGTCTCTATCTTTTATCCATCTACTTGGGTAGTAAAATTCCCACAGAACAAGAAGTAAATGCCATTAATTACAGCTTTCATTTCCAGCTGTTTGAATTCTCTGTAGCCATATTAATGATACTTGCTTGAGCTTGAATACACCAGGAAGGTGATAGTGGTTTCAGTCATTGATTGTCATGACCAAATTCAGAAAGAGTGTCAGGTTTATAGAGAATAAACCAAATATACTTCCTTTTACAAGTTAGGGACTTAAATAGCAATTCACAGGCTATTGAGTTAATTCGAATTCAGTTATATTATCTATATATATATATACCGGCCGTACATGCCATTATCAAATTAAAAAAAAAAGTTGAACTTTGCATGGAAGTGGGGTGAGTAGAAGTGTGTTAAATACAGTTGTTCAACGATCATTTAAAAGAAGGTAATTATGTCAGAATAGATGTCACCACTTTTTTCATTAGTTGGATACCAATAGGAAGTTAATTCTAATTTTACTTGACAAGTAACACTAGTTGATCTAGTTTTCTCAATTAGTTATATATAGTTTGTCCAATGGGAGGTAGATTTACTAGAAGACTAGATTATGATTTATCTTCAGTAGGATAGTAAGACTTTGCTTACTACCAAATGAATATACGAATAAAACAAAAAAAATAGTTTATTTTATTTAGAATTTTTGTTTAGGGTTTTATTAGAATAATAGTTTATTTTTTTAGAGTTCTATTTCTTATATATTACTAGAGTCTTACATAAAAACATTTATTTAAAGTTCTTTTTTTGTGTGTATTACTATAATCTTACATATAAATTTTATGAACTATTCTAGGAACTTTTCAACTATAAATAGCTAGGTTCTACACTTGTTTGTATAAAACATCCTTGAAAATAATCAATTTATAAATATTAAAGAAATTATCTTTTTTTCTTTTATTCCTTCTTTTTTAGGAATAGTTCTTTTTTCTTTCGTTCGAGAGTTGAAGTCATTCTATTCGTGATAGAGAAATATCTTTATGCTAATCATATTCTAGAGTTTCTAGAATGCTTATCTAAAGATAGATAACGTAGCTAAGCTTATCATATTCTAGATTTACTAGGGTGTTTGCCTAGATAATAGTTTCTTTATGTTTATTTTATAACAGAAATACAAGAATATCTTACGAGAGAGTGAGTTTGGCTAGTCTAAACTTTGCCCATCTCTTTCTTATTTCCTAAGGGCTTTCATATTATTAGTGCATTCACACCTTGTTCTGCATCATGTAGTAACAGAGCTAAGTTTAGCTTGAGAGGATGGAGAATAATCGAGTGACGTAAGAAGAATATCAACAATTTTGTGAAGATAGTCGCCACTAAATAGAAGAGCTTACTACAGTCATTACTTAACTAACTAATAATGAAAATAGGCATCTACTTTAAGCCCAAGAAGTAGAGAGTACACATAGATATAAGATCGAGCCAATACTACCTAGAAAACAAGTTAAAGAATTACTGGTAAGAAGATTGTTTATCCAATCCCCCCAAGAATACATGTTTCCCTCACTAATAGTTCTCGTGATGAAGATTTAGAAAGAATATTTTGAAGGTCAAACTAGAGGAAGACGTCGCCAAAGTGATCAAGAACCATAAGATTATCATCTCAAAATTGACCTTCTTGATTTCTGTGGCAACATGAATATGGAGGATTTTCTTGACTGGATCTGAGAGGTGGAAAATTCCTTTGATGTTATGGGCATTCTTGAGAAAAAAAATAAGCCAAGCTAGCAGCCTATTGACTCAAAGAACGAACTTTAGCATGGTAGGACCAACTCTAAAAAAAATATCGAGACAAAAGAAAGCTTCGTTTAGAATATGGCCTCAGATGAAGTGATACCTAATGCATGTGTTTCTTTCCTCTAATTATGAGCAAATATTATTTCAACAATATCAAAATTGCAAATGAGGGAATCATCCAGTTCAAGAGTATACCACAGAATTTCACCGTTTATCTACTCAAAATTACTTGACGGAATTTGAAGCATAACAAGTTATATACTATATTGGTTGACTTCATTTACCAATACAAGATCGAGTATCCTTGCATCTAGTATGGACAGTCACTGATACCTACAACATGGTCTTCAAAGTGGAGATATAGTTAAGCAGGACAAGTTCAAGGTATAAGTTCACAAGCTCTACCAAGACCAGCAATTGAAACAGCTAGGCCAACACATGACAAAGGAAAAGCACCTGAGGATGGCACATCAAAAACAATACACTACTCGTAATCTTCCATAGAACCCTTATAGATACCCAACACCAGAAAAATGCTATAGATATGGATTAGTAGGCCATCATTCCAATCAATACCTAAAGAGAGGAGAAATCAACCTGGTGGAGCAAGAATATGAAGATCATGAGAATATGATGACTATGAAGGTGTCGAGTTTGCTGAAGTGGATGAAGGGGAATGTGATAATTTTATTGTTCGTCGACTCTTCTTTTCACCAAAGAAAGATAGGAAAAGGTACAATATATTTCTTACTTTCTTTTTAATCAATAATAAAATATGTGATGTAATTATCGATAGCAGAAGTAGCAAAAATATTGTTCTAAATCTCTTACGGAGACTGATGACTCTATAAAAGTAGAGTCATTAGCATACTTTTTTACTTAATATTTATTTATTTTATTCAATAATAGTATTTTTTAGGCTAAAAATATTAGAATATAAACTTTTTAGTAAAAAAGGGGTGGAAATATAATTTTTGGGACTTGTTTGGAATTTTTATGGATTTTTATGAATTTGTAATGCACAGCTAATTGAAAGCTACCATATGGCCTGACACGTAAGCAAATGAGTTGATTGGGTAAGCCACTCAGACGCCACGCAAACAACGACAATGAATCGTAGATCACCGCATATGACGAAGATGAACAGTATGCCATGTGTTAGCATGGTGTTCAATCCAACTTCGAAGTGCTATCAAGTAGAATTGCCATATGTCATAACACAATTGCTCCCCACATTCCACCCGTGTGCCATACCATCTATTTCCGTGAATCACATTACACCACAAGGCATTGACTTAGTGAGCGTTAACTCTGACCAGTCTCTCCTACCACGCATCGTGCTTTGATTTGCCCAGTGAATTCTGTGTGCCACATATTGTGCTATGATTGGCTAGCACTGCTAGTTTTGCTTGTTTTAATTTCAACCCTTGATCTGAAGCTGATCTGATGGTCCAAATTGCACATGAGCTATATTTAGGTCCCTAATCGCCCCATAAACTCTAAAAGAGCCACCATTAGCATAAGTTTGGTCAATTTTTGGAGCCAAAAAGAGAGGAAAATATAGAAAATTTCAAGAGGGGATACACTTTTGGTGGAGATTCAAGAAGAGATTAGCACTATAATTCAAGAGATTGATTGTATATCTTCTTCTACTCTTTTATTTATCAATTTTTATGTCTTTCTTTATGAAAAATATGAGTTTTATTAACACAATTATGTGTAGTTAATTTATTAATCTAGGGATCTTATGAACCTAATATTCACAATGTGATAATCTAATATTTTACCTCAATTATAATTATAATTTAATTATATTATTTAATCTGATTTTTATGTTATTAATTGCTTAACCAACAATTTATCTATAAAGGTAATTAAATAGATTTGAGATAATTATTTAATTGTTTGTCTTGATTAAATAACATACATAGTTTTTAGGTAGAGATGTATGATTCTTATGTATGTGATCCATAATTTATGAACTTAATGAGTATTATGCAATCTAATTGATATGAGAGTGTGATTAAATTAATTACTATATGGTGTGTAATTTCCTTGAGGGATGAATACATGCTAGGTTAGATTCAATTAATTAAGTAATTAATTGATAATTATATTGGAGGGATTTTAGTGATTCACATGTTTAGAAAATTGGGGGATTAAGTATTCCTAGATATTTTCTCATATATCTTCCTAGTTATCAAATATTATTTAATTAATTATTTTCATTTACTTTTAGTTATTTTAATTTTGCTTCCTTAAAATATAAAACATAAAAAATTGATTTTTATTTTTTTTACTTTTTAAAATTAGTTTCTAATAAAATAATATTCATGGGAATGATATTTTCTTATCATTATATTACGTGTTGTGATACATATACTTGCATATTCATTTCACACACAATTTGTATGGCAATAAGAGACACTTAAATTAAAAACCGAACCACACCCATCACCATATTGAATTGAATAGATCAAAAAAGGATGAGAAATAAAAGTAAATTCTATATGTTGAATCTTGTTCTCCATTGGAAAATTATATAAGGATGAAGTTGTATGAAATGTTCTTGATATGGATGCATGTGACATATTGTTAAGGAGACCACGGAAATGCAATGTGAATGCAACCTACAAAAACAGAGATAACATTTATCTCTTCCATTGGGGAGAAAAGAAAATTGCTTTGGCTCCTACTTGCAAAAAAATATGTACCTAAAGCTACTAAAGTGGAAGGGAAATAATTATTTGCAATATCTCGAGCACTATTCTTTGCAGAAGTGAAATAGAGTGAAAATATATTTTCCTTGGTAGTTAAAGAAAAATCCATGTCAACATCAGCCATTCCTACCTATATACAAACAATCCTTGATGAGTTTGAAGAATTCATGCCAGAAGAACTTCCAACTGAGTTAACACCAATGAGAGGTATCCAACACCACATTGATCTCATTCTAGGAGTAAGCTTTCCTAACCTTCATAATTTCTGTCTACGTCCAAAAGAGAGTGAAATTCTCCAACAAAAGGTTGAGGAGTTAATTAGAAAAGGGATGATTCAATAAAGCATAAGTCCATGTGTAGTGCCAACCTTACTAGATCCAAAGAAGGATGGAAATTGACATATGTGTGTGGAAAGTCAAGCTACTAACAAAATAACAATAAAATATAGGTTTCCAATACCACGTCTTGATGGCATGCTTGATATGCTTTCTAGAGCAGCCATATTATCAAAATTGACCTATGTAGTGGATATCATCATACTTGTGTTTTAGAACAAAAAGAAATTTTTGTAGGTAGGAAATCCACTTGGCATGTGTCGTCACTTTAAGTATTGAAGTTGTAGGGTTTGAATATCTTAAGGACACATATGTGGAAGATTAATATTTTAAGAACCTTTATGCTATGTTTGGTTGAATGGAATGGAATTGAATCAAAATTGATTCCTTATATTTTTTTGTTTAGTTTGGCTGAAAAATGGGAATGAACTCGAATCGATTCCTAAAGGAGAAGGAATTCTTCTCCCCCTTAAGGAATCATGATTTCATTCCCATCTCAAATTTTCTTTTCCAATTTTACCCCAACGCTAAATATAACCCTAAATCCAAATCCCAAATCCCAAATCCCAAAACCCTAAATCCAAATCCCAAAACCCTAAACCCTAAACCCTAAATCCCAAAACCCTAAACCCTGAACCCTAAATCCCAAATCCTAAAACTATAAACCCTAAATCCCAAATCCTAAATAATAATTTTAATCCTAAACCTTAACCCACAAATATAACCCTAAGCCCTAAACCATATTTAGAAAAATAATAATTTTAACCTAAACCCCAAATCCCAAATCCCTAATCCCTAAATTCCAAATCTCAAAACCCTAAACCCTATTTAGAAAAATAATAATTTTAATAATATATTTTCTTTTTAAGTAATAATTATTTAAAAAAAATTCAATAATGTATTTTGTATCACGAAAAAATAATAATTAAATGATATTATTTAAACTTTACTTAATATAGGGGTATTAAGGTAATATACAGTGTTTTCCATTTCATTCCAGTTGTAAACCAAACACTATAATAATAATTCATTCTTTGATTCCAGTGGTCAAACCAAACACAAATGTTTCCTTTCCTTTCCATTTCATTCTATTCTGATTCTGATTTCGATTATATTATGTGAACTAAACGCCACCTTAGGGAAAATGTCAATTGAAACAAGATGCTGGAGACATGCACATACATGAAGGATACTTGTTTCGAGTTACCCAACTTTGTATCTTTATGACTTCACTAAGGGAGGAAATCATTCAAGAATTACATACTAGAGGACCAAGTGGACATCTTGGAAGAGATAAGACCATCGCACTTGTTGAAGAAAGGTACTTCTTGCAAGTTTCTCCCAAGGTGTTATGTGTGCCAAACGTCAAAAGGACGAGCTCAAAATACCACATTATATACAGCTTTATCTATGCCTGAAACCATTTGAGAAGACTTATTTATGGATTTTGTGCTAGGCTTTTCAAGAACTCAATGGAAAGTAGACTCAATCTTTATTGTTGTTGATAGGTTCTCCAAAATAGCACATGTTACCCCATGTTGCAAAACTACAGCTGTATCAAATATTACAAAACTCTTTTTAAAAGAGATTCTTCATCTACATGGAGTTCCATGATCAAATACTTCAGATTGAGACACAAAGTTTCTTTCTCATTTTTGGGGAATATTATGGGGATGCTTTGATACATCATTTAACTTCGGTAGCATTACTCATTCTCAAACTAATGGTCAAGGAAAACTAATGAACCACACACTTGGCAACATCATTCATTGTCTTTGTAGTGACAAACAAAAGTAGTGGGACCTCACTCTTGCATAAGTTGAGTTTTCCTTGAACAATATTGTGCATAGTTCAACTAGCAAGACCACATTTGAGGTTGTATATATGAAAGCCCCAAAGCATACATTGGATTTGATTAATCATCTCATGATTCATAGGAAAAGTAAGGATCGAAGAAATGGAAAATAAAGTTCAAACTATTTATTTAAAAGTAAAACAAAAGCTTATAAAGTCCAATGCCAAGTATAAAGCAACAGTGGACAAGCACAACAGAAAGAAGATTTATCAATTATGAGACATAGTTTTGGTATTCTTGCGAAAAGAACGCTTTCCTATTGGCACATAGTAAGTTAAATGATAAGAAGTCTGAGCTATGTCAAATACTGAAAAGGATCAATGACAATGCATACATAGTGGATTTATCCAAAGATATGGTTATTTCAACAATGTTCAATGTATCATATATTTATTACTACCACTCACCATAACCACTCTATCCAAAAGAAAACTCGGGATGAGTTTAAAACAAGTGAAGGGGATTAATACCAAATGGATATTGGAAGAAAAGAGAAAATAATTTATTTTATTTAGATTTTTTGTTTAGATTTCTACCGGAGAGTAATAACTATTTCTTATGTACTAGTAGAATCCTACATAGAAACCTTTATTTAGAGTTCATTTTTGTATGTATTACTAGAGTCCCACATAGAAACTTTATGAACTATTATTGGGACTTTTTAACTATAAATAGCTAAGTCCTATACTTATATACTGCATCCTAGAAAATAATCAACTTAGTAATATTAAAGAAGTTTTCTTCTTTCTTTTATTCCTAATATTTTAGAAATAGCTCTTTTTTCTTCTATTTTGAAGTTGAAATCCTCATATCCATGAGAGAGAGAGATATCTATAAACTAGTCCTACTCTGGAGTTACTATAGTGCTCGTCTAAAAATAAATAACATAACTAAACTTATCTTATTCTATATTTGTTAGAGTTCTTTCCTAGATAATATATAGTTTTCTTGTGTGTGTTTCATAGCACAAATATGAAGAATTCTTTTGAGAGAGTGATTTTGATTAGTCTAAACTTTGCTCATCTCTTTCTTATTTTATAAGTGCTTCCATATTATTGGTACATTCACGCTTCCATCTTGCATCACTCCCTACTCCATTCTTAAGACATAATTAGATTCAAATCATATTAAATACCATTTGATATTAAAAAAAACTATAAGAGCATATTAATAATGCCTTTATGACTAACCTTTACTTTGAATAGTTTTGGTATAAAATGGCATATTTCGAGTTTCAATTTAATAAAAGTTTTTCATCATCTTTTTTCTCTCCCATGAAAGAAATATTCAAAGAGATTTCAAAAGATAATGAAATTTTATTTTAAAAAGTCAACTTATCACTAGGAGTTGGCCCTTACATTTATATCAGTATTTTATTAATACAAGAATTGATTGTTTTTATTTCTTAACATAAATAAATTGGAAAAGTAAACAGAAATATAAACCTTTTCCCATAAAAATATATCTATTAACTTAGTTAGACAAAGGATAGCATCTGTTAAATGTTTTAAGGTGATAATTGTCTTTTATACTTTTCAAAGATTAGAAGTACTACAAAATGTAGAAGTCCAATAATTCTATCTTTTGGGAAATTACGTAAATTCCCGATAAGCTAGATTTATGAGAAAGCAAAATAGACAAAATAACACACAAATTTAATTACGGAATTTAGCCAATCTTGCTTATGTCTCTGGACCTACTATAGATCTTTTTACTAAAAATGGGAGAAATTATACAAGGTGTTTCCAACATTCACAACTCACAACCCAATTACACCCAAGAAAGTTACTCTCAATTGTCTCTCACTAAAGCTTGTTTCTCTAAGCTTTTCTCTCAATTGGAATGAACATTTGATTAATGGATTCATTACAATTATACATCTATTTATAGAGAAATTCACTCCTTGAATTTCAAAGGGTTCCTTGAATTTCTCCTTGAATTAAGCCATGATTTTCTCCTTAATTTGCTCCTTGATTTGCTCCTTAATTTGTTCCTTAATTTGCTCCTTGAATTAAGGTCAATTGTTCAACAATCTCCCACTTGAAGAATGATTCCAATCTACCTTCACACCTCGATCAATGCAGTATATTTTCTAGTCTCGTTACTCTAATAGACCAGCTAAAGTTGAGCACAACTTTAGTTTATTAATAGTCACCACCTTTGTTAACATATTTGTTGGATTTTTGCTTCCTTGAATCTTCTCCAGTATTAACACATCATCTTCTGATAGAGATCTAATGAAGTGATAACGAAGTCCAATATGCTTGGTTCTAGAATGAAATAATGAATTCTTCACCAAGCATATTGCACTTTGACTATCACTATGTAGAACATTCTTCTCCTGTTTGGATCCCAACTCAATTAACAAACTTTGAAGTCATATCACCTCTTTACTAGCTTCAATCACTACTACATACCCAACCTCTGTAGTGGATAGAGTGACAATCTTCTATATCTATGACATCCAACTAACAGTTGCAGTTCCAATAGTAAATATATAACTGATGGTGCTTCTTTGGTGATCAACTTCACCTCCAAAGTCTGCGTCTACATATCCTTGTACTTTTAATTATCCTTTACTAAAGTACAAACACTTTTTGTGGTGCATTGTAGATAACTCAAAATCCACTTGTCTGTTTCCCAATAAGTTTTCCCTAGGTTTGACATAAATCTGCTAATAACTCTCATTGCATGGCCAATGTTTGGTCTCGTACAGACCATCTCGTACATCAAACTTCCAATAGTTAAGGCATAAAGAACCTTAGCCATGAATTCTCTCTTTTCCTCCTTCTGAGAGGACTGATCCTTGGATAGGAAAAAGTGATTGTCTAAGGGTGTGCTAAGTGGCTTGGTGTCGCCCATGTTGAATCTCTGTAAACCATGGATGATGCACTCTACTTGGGATAACGATAAAGATCCACTCTTCTTATTTCTTGTGATTTGCATTCCAAGAATCTTCTTTGACAATTACTGCTTCAACCTTCTGATATCATCCATATTTGAACCTACTACTAACATATCATCAACATAAAGTAGTAAGATGATATAACTCGACCTATATCTCTTAAAGTAGCAACAGTGGTCAACATTGCACTTCTGGAAACCTTCCTTGTGCATGAAGTTGTCAAACTTTTTGTACCACTATCTCGGGGCTTATTTCAGGCCATACAAACTCTTCTTAAGTCTGCACACCATGTTCTTCTTCCCTCTTTCTAAGAAATCTTCTGGTTGGTACATGTATATCTCCTTACCTAAGTCTCTGTGAAGGAATGCAGTCTTCACATCCAACTATTCAAAATGAAGATCTTACATGGCTTCAATAGTCAAGATTGATCTGATAGTATTAAGGTTCACAACAGGAGCAAAAATGTCAGTGTAGTCAACTCTTTCCTTCTATTGAAATCCTTTAACAACTAGTCAGGCTTTGTATCTCTTAGAACCATTATGCTCCTATTTCACCTAGTATACCTATTTATTGCGAAGTGCCTTCTTCCCTATGGGTAACTTAGCTAGTTCCCATATCTGGTTAGAGATGAGAGATTTCATTTCTTCTTTCAAGGCAAGCTTTATCATAACATTCAGGCTCCCCTCCATCAGTTAGCAACATATAGTTCATGTATCTTTTATTAGGAACATGAGGTCGAGAAGACCTTCTCAATACAAGAGCTGGAGTAGGAGGCTGTGGTGTGTCGAACTATTACGTACTGCTCTATCCAATGAGTTCCTCTAGCTGAGGACTTGTTAAAATTGGTTCTGTTATGGAACTATCTTGGACATCATTTGTATATGTAAATACTGACTCATTTTGCTCTAAGTCGTTGGCGTCTGTTTTATGCATGTCCTTATACATCACCCTTTCGTTAAAAATCACATCTCTACTACGGATCACTTTCTTGTTTTCATCATCCCAAGTGAACAAATGCCTCATCAAGTGCACATTGTTTGAGGCCGATGGCTTCTCATACATATTGGAGAGAGCTACCATAAGACCTATAGTGATCTTTTCCTTTGTTATGTTAAAAGCAAAATTGCGGGATAACGTCAATCAAATAACTCTGAGGCCTTTTCTGTCTAGAAGATTCCAAATTTTTTCCTTCATAGCCTCTGGCTTCTTCCTTGAGAGAGGTTGACACAAATTTCTTTGATATAGATAATCCTCTATATGCATTTTCCAAAACCAAAAATCTGTGTCATCAAATTTCTCAAGTTTCACCTTTCTTTCATCTGCGGCAATTGCTCCCACTCAAATCTAACTTCCTCCGGATCATTTCTGACTATTTCTGCAATCACCGTGTATTAGAACAACTCCGTCAACAAAAAAATATCATTGACAAAATTTTATTATTCACGTAATTCACTATTCTCTAGAATAATAACCTTGTAGAAAATTGACAAAAGTCACAGCCAAAAGCTCTGATACTAGTTGTTGGGAAATTACGTAAATTCCCGATAAGTTAGATTTATGATAAAGCAAAATACACAAAATAACACACAAATTTGATAACGAAGTTCGGTCAATTTTATTTACGTCTCCGAACCTACTGCAGATTTTTTTACTAAAAATGGGAAAAATTATACAATGTATTTACAACACTCATAACTCACAACTCACAACCCAATTACACCTAAGAAAATTGTTCTCAATTTTCTCTCACTAAAGTTTTTTTTCTAATCTTTTCTCTCAATTAGAATGAACATTTGATTAATGAATTCATTACAATTATATACATCTATTATAAGAAGATTCACTCTTTGAATTTCAAAAGATTTCTTGAATTATTCTTTGAATTAAGCTATGATTTGTTCCTTAATTTGTTTTTTAATTTTTTCTTTAATTTATTTCTTGAATTAAGGTAAATTATTCAAAGTATAGCTATTAAAAGAATGTTCGACCAGAGTTATTTTAAGTGTGTTACCGAGTACAACTCAAAAAGTCAACCTAATCCATGCACTTATAAATAGAGTTGGATTGTCATATTGTTGAAGTATAGAGCTTGTTGCTGCCACCAATAAAATGGTATATGCTTAATAGTGGACACCAAAAGAGGGTGTGTAGAATCACGTCATTAAATATGTGTGTATAGATGTATTATTATGTAATTTTTATTAAAAAATAAAAACTTATTTATTTTCATTTAGTTAGTTATTCAATCAAAAATATTTCAGTTATTTATTTATTTAATTGATTTTAGTTTTAACTTTTTAAAAAAAATATAGGCTAATCATATTATAAAACAATAAATATATGCTTAATGTATTTATAAAGATTGTTATATATATTCATTATGTTATTAAAAAAATAAGCATATATTTGATGAAGTTAAAAATGAATGCTACTTACTATAAGAACACAAGTTTGTTCTATATATTACCAAGGAATATAAGAGAAGTCCACTAGATTGAAGCAAATTAAACACTCTAGATATCAAATACTCCCAATATATACCGTGTGAAGAATAGAGATGCATTTAGGTTTAGCCAGATGCGCAGGCTTGTGTACTGCCACTATATATATATATATATATAGAAGACAATTTAGAAACAAAAAAGGAAGAAAAAAATCAAAGAACCATAGAATGGTTTAGACTTAAGACACACAAAGCAAACAAAAACAACTGAAACCAATCTCAGCAATCTTGAACTTTTCTACGTACTCTCTCATTGGCTGTCCAACTTTGGTTCTTCATGAGTTTTTAGCAGACTCCAAAAAATAGGAGATGAATGTAATGGGATGAGGACTGATTCTGACTCTAAATTGACTTTTTTATTCTTTCATTCCTCTGTTGACTTTTAGGAGCTGGAGAAAAAAAAATCAATTAGAATAAGAAACCATAAGACAAACAGTTGTAATTCGAAATCTTTATTTTTTGTAAAATAGGAACGTTTTAATTTGATGAAAATTTACAAAACTTTACGACTCTTAACATTCTAAAATAGTGCAAATAACATAGAAAACAATAAACTCTCACCAAACAACTACAACATGATTGAAAATTCAACATACCAAGTCCATTAGTCTCAGAAGTTCTCATGATCCGTAGCCTTCTCACTGAATTAAGGAACATCCTGAATAAAATCAATAATTCCCAAACAATTGAGTAATATTTTAGCCTAAACACAAAAGCTAAGAACTTAAGTTACAATAAATTAACAAAAAGCTAATAACTTTTATGTTAATTTCCAATAAATTTCCTCTACTTTTTTAGCGATAAACTCATTTGACAAAATTGATAATTCTAGCAGCACACCTCCAAGGAACATCTCCTACAAGCATCCAATCTCCATCTGTATCTTCATAAGTCAGAACAAATTCAGAAGATCCATCCAAGAGCTTAGAGGGATTTGTGGGTTGTTCTTTTTCTCCACCTGAAACCCAAATAGATAATAAAAAAGCACTTTCAAACCCTCGTATCTATAAAAGTGCCTTTAATTTGACGGTGCATCCAAACGCCACTTAGTAAAATATGTGTAGATTATATAGGAAGATATATAACTGACCAATGGAATAATTAACAGTTACTTTGGTTGTTCTTAAAAACATGTCTTCAAGTGATTGGGCTAAAGTTTCATAGCAAGAGTGGGAATTTAAGTCCACCTTTCTCCCAATTGCTACTCCATCCATACTCACTTTCACAAAACAAAGATGCCCTTTTTCATTAACAGCAGAATTGGTATTGTTACCATTGTTGCTTATTTTCTTCATACAATGTTTAGACTTTTTTTCTTTCTCATCATCAGCTCTTGCAGTCTTTGCTTGGTTAACCAAGCTATTCATTCTGTGAGCCCTTATTGGTGGCCATCCAACAACCTGGCTGCTTTAGCAATTCAAATTGGAAATATTACGCACAAAGAGACTTGTATTTATGTGAACAACAAAATAAATAACTAAACTAATAAATATATAATTAAATTATTGTAAAATTTAAAATTATATTATCTACCTTTATAGAATTATAAAAATAAAACTCAAATATATAAATTTATCATCAAATTTTTCATTATTGATATAAATCTATCAACAAATTTATTATAACTATAACCGATAAATTTATCACCGAATTTTTTATTATTGTATAAATCTACTACCAATCAAATTTATTATAACTATAACACATAAATTTATTATTATTATTGATATACATGTATGAAAAATTTTATTATAACTAATACGAGTGGGGAATAGATACCTATTCTAACTGACTAGTTGGGACCAAAACTCAGCATTTGACCCTATCTTAGCCCCCGTACAACTAGAAATGAGCTGGAGTACGGGTGGGTAGCAGTTTCCAGTTTTAACCACCGTTATTATTTGTTAAAATTTATTGTTAAGTATACATTTAAAAAAAATAAAAATAAACATACATTTTAAATTATTTAAAATATTAATATTATTAAAATATTTATTATTTTTATTCATAAATAAAATAAAAATATATATGTAAAAATAAAGAAAATTTAATACAATTATTTAAAATATTATATACTTAATATTAAAAATGCATTTTACCACATTATAATTATATGCAAATAAAAGTATAATATTCGTTTATAATAATCATCTTATTAGTGCTTAATTGTTTATTATTATTTTTTAAAAAAAATAATCAAATTTTTACGAATAACTAATATTTTAGTTATCAAACTTAAAATGTTCATTCCTCTACAAATAACTATTGGGAAGCATCACCACATCCACATGAAACAAAAAAGGAAGGGAAAACAATTAATTACTAAAAAGAAAGGTTCATATCTCATATTTTCCCTCCCATTTTTAGCAACCACCCGCAAGGATATGGTAATCATTAATCAGGTATAATGTGAAGTTCCAAAAAAGGAAGGGAAAAAAACACTTTACCTGCCACCAGAAGGAGATCCATCTTCTTGAGGAACAGAATCAGCAGCCCTCTTAGTCCCAGAAACAGAAGCTGAAGGAGCAGAGGAACCACCATGAGAGACCACAGATGGAAAGTCTTTGGCAGTCAAGATTCGACCACACTCAGCCCATGCAAAAGGTAAAACCTTTCCACCACCATACCCACCTAAGGTTAGACCCAATACCAAATCAAGTTCAGCTTCAATTGGGTAAGAGAAAGATTCATTTGATACAGAGGATTCGATTGAGGATCCCCCAGAACAACCCCCACCACCAAGAAGACCCAGAGTGTCTTTCATAATAGCAAGAAGAAGCTGAGCACGAACGAAGTGATAAAGAGTTGTATTGAATTAAAGCTGAAAATGAAAAGTCAGTATATATTTTGATCTAAGGGTTTGGGTTTATGGAAAGCTAAGAATTGAGAGACCATAAGAATAGCCAAATGCAAAGTTTAAGGAAAGAGAAGTAGGTTGGGAGGATGGAGTAGGGACAGTGATGATTATGGGACCCATATATCTGCTAGTGCGCCTAGCACTTCGCAGTTTGCACACACTCTCTCCCACCCTGTATCTCCATTTTTCTTGACATCATTCATATCTTCTAAGACTTTGTTTCGCCAAAAAATGATATTTGCCTTATTTGGAAGGAAAAAATAGCTAAATAACTTTAACTTTTGAAGATACACATTTTATTTTTAAATATTTTTAAGATATATATTAGAAGTTTCTTATTTGCATATAAATTTATTTTAAATTAATTATTTTTATTTAATTATAATAAAAACAAGTAAACATCACGTGTTTTCATAATTTGAGATATATAAGTAATTAAAAGTTATAATTTTTTTAAAAATAATAAATATTTTCGAATTAATAAAATTATATTCATTTTTAAAAAATAAAAAGATTCTGTAATAAATCTTTTAAAAAATTAAAGAATAAATTGCATCTTTTCATAAAAATAAAATAGAATGACTGCCTTTTTTGTAATTAGCACTACTATATTACAAATTTACTATGATGAAATAATGCGGTGAGATTTCATTATTATACTTATTTCTAATTGCATTATTTACTCTTTTTATTATGTATTGGCCACGTGTATTATTCGAAAAGGATGAAGGTAATATAATTATGATTAAATTGTATAAAAATATAATAATTTTAAGATAGAAATATTATAAATTCATTAATTAATTTATAAACGAAACATATGAGATGTATATGTTTTTTGAGTTGATATGTATTTAAATATATCTAAATTTATATTTTTTAAATTTAAATTAATTTTTTATCACATAATAACTCAAAACAATACGCACATATGTATTTATGTATCTTATTTATGATTTTTTTTTAAGTTTTTGGACTTTTCCTCCAAATTCATTAAAGTTTATTTTAGATATATATTTATTAGTTAGGACATCACAAATTCCTTATACCTGTAAAAATGGTCATAAAAATCTAATTTATAAAAGTAAAGAATTTGTATTATATCATATTTTGTAAAGATAATAGATTTTGTTAACTTTTTAAACTTATATTATACAACATTATAGGTAATTAACTAAAATACACTTTATATCATACCTAGATAACCATGTTTTCATTTTTTCTATTTATTAATATTAAATAATTAAATAGTTAATCATAAACGAGCACATTATTTAATATTGTCACAAAATTTTTATATTAAACATTTTTTTAAAATTAAATAGTGTTTATATGCACTAAGCTTCTGTGCCGGTTAAGATTGGATTACGGCTAAGGTTGATACTATAATATTATGAAGCAATTCGATAATTGCTTACTAACATATAGTGATTATATTATGATATATAAATTGTTATATAAAAAGATAATAAGCAATTTTAGCTAACCATTTTCATTTTAGGTTCTTTATAATTTAAATTAATTCATTTAAATTTTGTGTGAGTTAAATTTATTTTAGATTACTTTTAAATGGATTAAGTTTAGCAACTTATGAATTAATTCATATACATTCACTACTACAAAAACATATATACGGTCTCGATTTTTAACCATAGCCGTAGGTCTATGGTCACGGTTATAAGAACCAAGGCCTAAGTGAGAAAGACCATAGGTAATGACCTATAGTCTCGGTTATATGTAAGTGAAAGAGACCATAGGATGTACTTATGGCCTCGGTTTTCTAATAACCGAGGTCATAGGGTATACATAAATTAAAAATATATCGTATGATCTCGATTATTAGAAAACTGAGGCCATAGGGTATACATAAATTACAAAAAAAATTAGTAATTACAATATTAAAAATTATATTATATTAAAATTAAAAGTATAATTACATTTGAGAGTTTATTATACATAAAAAAAACTTACTATTACAAACTAACTTTTTAGTATTAATTACAAACATGAAAAAAAACTTAGTATTAATTACAAACATGAAAAAGAACTTAGTATTAATTACTAACAACGCCAATGCACCACCGCAACGCACCAGCACATCGTCATCAGCAACACCAACGCACAGCACCAGTACAGCGCCATTAGCAACACCAGCTCAGCACCAGTAGCGCAACACCAGCATCACGCAGTAGCGCCAGCACCAGCAGAACCAACCGCGCAACACCAGTAACAGGGAGATTTAAATCAATTTAATAACAATAGTACCAACAACAATCAAGTGTTTTAATGCTTACCAAAGACGATGCAAATAAGGCACTTATTGGTATTACATATGTTGCATATCTATCACGAGAAAAATTATTTTAAAAATTTGAGATTGCACATCAAGGAAATAACTAAAAACAAACATAAAAGCCAGGGGATGGTCACAACAAGAGAAAAAAGCTATCACTCAGCATGCTGAAAAATTAACAAATAAATAGAACATGATACACATGAAAATAAAGATGCCAAACATACCTTGAAAACACGAACAAGAAAAAATGATATGGCTCTAGAAAATCCCATATGAATCATAGTAAGTGTAATAGGTAAAGGAAAGTTGAAATATTTGGGAGAGAGAACCCACTCCAAGGAAAATTTAGCCATATATACTTCAATCTTACCCAATAAACAAATTGGAAGACTAATGTTTAAATATATAGTCTAATATTGAAAAATTGATCACTAACAAAGTTATCCATACGCAGATCATTCAAAAAATTGAATAACAGTGTATAAGCATTTCACAACCCCAAAGAACATATCTTATTGTACAATATTACTCCGGATGAAAGTATAATGTAGATCAATAGATAAAAATAAGTCAAAACAAATGATTTGTTGATCATCTTGGCTACTCTTTGCTTACACTAACAGGCCTCAATCTTCAATATTTTAAATTGTAGATCATATTAAGTAAAAGCCACTGCTTGATATCTATATGTTGATGACCTATTTCTTTAAAAGCAACGAGTCTCTGAATGGTTCAAATTTTCTAATGGTTGCTAAAATTTTGGTATCCACAAATGCAGTTATAATAAAAACCTCAAATGAAGACTAAAATAGTAGAATATATAACAGGAGTTGAAACCTAACAAATAATGTTTTTCTCTAATTGTAAAACTCGGATAGTTTTTCTTATAATTATTTTTCATTAATAATAATATAATAATGTCACCAAATTTTATTTAATTATTGGATTAACAAATAGTTTTATATATTTTTATTATGGTATTAATGAAGTAATCTATTAATATTTTTACCCAATTAAAAGGAAAATGAGAGAGACCATTAGAGACAATAAAACATCTGCTATATCTTTTCTTTTCTTTTTTCCAAAGGTTTGGATCTTTTATTTGGAAAACATAAAATGTTAGTCATTGACGAGGGAAATGATGCATGTTTCCGATAGAATAGTGGTTGTCAATTATTTATTTATTTAATTATTTATGTAAGGTATTGGCATGATGGGTAATGGTATAATGAAAACTATGAAAAGTTGTCCAAGCATTTAACTTGTGCCCTGTGGTAAATTCGTAATTACATTCTTATTGTGCATATTGTGTGAGAGAAAAAAAAAACCTAATATTTTTAAAATTTATAACGATAAAAAAATATTTTTTATCATTATTTATATTTTTTTACTATTAAAATTTTCACATATAATTATAAATTATATATTATCTATTTAAATACATTTAAATTAAATTATTAATATTTAGAATCATTTAATATTAAAAAATTTCAATCACATTTAATATTATTGGATTATTATTTTATTATAGTTTTTATTTTTTTTAAAGTAAATTATATTAGTGTTTAATTTGGTTATTAATTAATATTAATTACATAAAAATTTATACATTTATTTATATTTATATTAATTATAATATAATATAATACGTGATTAAATAATTTTAAAATAAAAAAATAAATATATTTTTTTAAGAAGATTTGGATAGATATCACCCCGTAATTATTATAATTACAAATATAATTGTAAAATTAGGTAACTTTAACATTTATCTTTGTCTTGTCGGAGATGTCACAATGCTACCTTTTAATTTATATAATAATGAACCTTAGCCTGTTATTGCTGAAGGGCATATATGTCAATTTGTTCGATAAGAGGAGGAATTTGTTGGCTATCGACCCGGTTTTGGTTCTAGCATAATGGATTGAGGATCACTCTCTATGTCTTGCCCATTCCACAATGCTTGTGTTTTCTCATAATGTTCTTTTAAAATACTATATCAAAATAAAATCATATTTTTATAATCAATTTAATACGTTTTTAAAATAATTAATAATTTAATAATTATTTACTTGGAATTTTAAGTTAAGTGTATCTAATTGACTATTTATATAATAAACATATATTATTAAGATCTTATTTTATTTATGTCTATTTATTATATAAGTGATCTTAAATTTATTAAAGATGAGAAATCTTTATCTCTATATAAAACTCAAATCTTGTAGTTTATTCACAATTATTTAAATGAGAAGAAAGAAAATCTATTTATCTCGTACCATTCGCAAACATCGCTAAAAATAGCTCATGTATTCTTTCTATGTAATTCTTATATTTTTTCTAAATATAAGTTTCATATTAGTTAATTCCAATTAAAAATAATCTTACTAAAGATATTTATGTATCCATTAATGGACTTGTCTGATGGAGATATCATATCTTGTAATATGGAAGAGTAAGAAGTCTATGTCTCACTATTACAAATAAGACATTTTGAATCGATTATTAACTAACTTACAAAGATTTTAAGTCGATTAGGTGAATCGATCTAAAACGAAGTGATTTAAAATTTAAAATCGGTTCTACCCATGAATCAACTATAAATTTTAAGTTGGTTGGGTAGAATCGATTATAAATTTTAAGTCGATTCTACAGGAGAATTAACTTGAAATTTTAATTTGATTATACATGTCAACCGAATTTAAATTTTAAGTCGGTTTTACTTGTCAATCGACTTAAAATGATATATCCTCTTTTAAACATATTTTAGTTATTTTCTGTTATCTTTACTACATGTTTTCGATCACATAATAATAGAAAAAATCAAAATATGTTTAAAAGAGTTTTTAAATATATTTTTGTTAATTAAAAAATTAAATATTAATTAATTACTATGGAACTAAATTTATAACAAAAAATAATTTATGTACAATAAATAAATATATATATATATAACTTAATTATAATATCATTAAATATTATAAGATATTTATGCTACTCAATATCATCAAATTCTTCTTCTGGTCATATAATTCAAATATATGTTCTGTCAATTCTTCTCATAAATTATCATAAATTTGTATATCATAGCCTGACTTGTTTCAACAAAAGAACTGCATGTATTTAAATTCAAAATAAGAATATAATATCATAAATTCACCAAAACTAACTTATATATGTTAAAAAAGTATATTAGTAAAAAAAATTATTACATCAACACATAAGTGATATAACAATAATCTCATCCCTTTGAAATCATATTAACGTTGTATTAATCTTTTATCTATAAAATATGAAATTATCTGAACTCAAATTGGTATTTTGAATACTATAATGAGCTCTAAATATGAAATCAAGTGTCACTTCATTGGTTGTTTTTGTTGTACAAAAACTAATATTTTTGTATTTCTTTAGGGTAAAGTAATGATTACTCTTAAAAATATAATGATTTTTGGTGGGGTTTTTGTATTATGTTCAAAAATAACATTAAAATTTGAGAAATTATTTACTTTTCAAAAATATCTTAAAACATTATATAATATATAATTTTTTGAATAAACATCACGCACATATTAAATTAAAATGATACAAATGTGTATGTATGAGTCTAACCTTTCTCGATAAGATTCAAAATCTACAGCATGATTGTAACTTTACTACCATCTAAATGAATGTCAGGTTCACAAATATATAATAGGTTTTGATAATTTTAAAAATATATTATCAAGGTTTTTAGTAAATTTTCTAAAATCAGAACATAGAAGTTGATGCCCATTTTACATTTTTATGGAATTGTTTGGAATCCCAGGCCTAAAGACAGGATAAAATACCGCTTAATTTAAGAATGGTCAATTTGCATTCGCATAAAAGTTTATAGGTTAAAATTTATAGGTTGAGTCTATTATAAGCAATATAATAATTATAATCTAAATTATTAATGTCCCAAATTTTCGCCTATATGATGTCTCCTACTTTGAGGACAAAGGGCACAAACAAAACCTTTGTTTTAGAAAGTTGAGACCTAAATAGCTGCATTTGACAGTGGGTAGTGGACCTTTCAGCGAAAGGTGGTGAAGAAAATAAACAATAAAAAAGTAAACATATTAATTATTCTTTACAAATATGTTACTGTCACTAGATATTATTCAAGTTAGGGGCCACATGTTAGATATTATTTGTCACTTGACAAGCCCGTTTTATCTCAAGGAGAGAAACTCCAATGGTTAAATTTAATTTCTATGGGCTTGTAATGGTGTGATTATAAAAATTTTGGTACTAATAATCTATCTCATTTTATAGTATCTCATTATATATTTCTCTTGTGTTACTTCTCACTGTATCAAAACCTCCATTTTTTTTAATGCTTGGTTTAAGTGTTCGTTTTCAACTCAATATTTATAGAAGTTCAAATGGAGGATTTAGAACTTTTTTTTTATTGTCATAGGTTATCATATTCTATCAAATCTTTAAGTTAATTTTTGTATTAATGAGTTTAGATAAGAGATGATTTGTAGAGCTTGAACGTTTGCTCATATGTACCTTTTTAAATATAGAGGGTCTATTTATAAACTTGAGCAAATCATATAAATAATTTCTACTTATCAATAATAATTTAAATATTAAATAATTAATTAACTTTCATAAATATGAATTTGAGTCATTAATATATATTTTGAAATAAATTCAAGAAGTTTATTATAAACGAGACCAATCAAATGGGGTCACATGTATCAGATGATTTTTTCATCCAACACAAGCCCTCTAAACGTCTTGAGCCATCTCTAGCGAAGTAGTTAATCTAGCTAGTCACCTAGGTACAATTGCATAACGGTATCTGATTTTGGAATGTCTTGATTATATTGTACAACTTGTATCCCAATTTTTTGTGTATTATGTCAATCGAAGTCATGATTAGAAAGTTATGAAATGTTAAAGTTTGGGAGAAAAAGTCAAAGTGGATTGCAAATTTGACTTCTCAAATATGATATCTTTTTTTCCTGATTCTGCGAGGTTTCCTTATCTTATACCTTAGACTCGTGGCTGAATGGAAGGTTAAGATTGAGCATGGAAGCTTATAGATAGACTTGGTCACTCTAAACTTCACACATCGCATTCTTTATAATCAAAAGTTAGAGCTTTGGAATGGACGATCCTAAAAACAGAATTTTAACCTAGTTTTGCCTTGGTAAGTGGATCAAAATCCCTTCTTTTCATTTTTATCTTCATGGAGACATGAATATATCCATGAACTTCAATAACATAAAGAATATTACCATCCTTTCTTAGAGGATCTTGAGGTATCTCGATGTAGTGGATTTGGTAGATCTAGTCCTAGGTCCTAGGCATGGTAGTAGAAACCACACATAAGACTCTAGGCATTATGATAGAACTTTAGGAAGACTGAGAGTGGATGATTAGAGTAGGGAACTAGTTAAGGATGGTTCATTGTAAGGAAGATGGGACATGAGAAACTTGTGATGCACAAATTTTATATTTATGAAATAGCTCACAAATACATGATTAACTTTTAAAAATTAAGCGATTAATATATCCCAAGATTGGTCTAAAGAGGAACTATGTGGTTTTAAATAATTCAACAAACTTCTTAAAAATTAACATGAAAAATAAACCTAAACATTCTGTCATAATATTTTGGTTTTCAGAGGTCTAATCTATTAACATAAAATAAAAGATGTAATTACTCCAACCTAATACCTTTTTGAATTTCTTAAGCACCTTAACAAGTTTATTTTTCTTAGTTTTTGGTCAAAGTGAAAGAAATAATAGCTGGATATGTTTTCCCTTCTCTCCAAAAACACATATTTTAAGTGCTTAGTAAATCTTTTAGTTCTACGATAGGTGGAGTGGCCTCTTCCCCAAGTGGGAACGTTCTAGGTAGATCTAGTTTTTCCTTCATTCTATCCTATAGAAAAGTGTTACGTACAAGTTTATCCATAGAATCAACATTAAAACATTCGTGAATAGCAAAGATAGAAGAAAAAAAGTGAAGAGTTAAAAACTTTAAAATTAGCAGTCTCTCCCAAGACTATCATTGTTCAATTCCCATCTTGAACATTAATAATAGTCTTGGTAATAACCATAAATGGCCTACCAAGAAGTATTGTATGTTCTTTGTCCAAGGCTAAATTTGTCTCTATATTTAGAACCAACAAAATTAACAGGTATTATTAGTTTGTAGACCTGTTCTAATATATCCTCAACCATTCTTTTTGGATATTTAATAGATCTATCTGTAAGCTGAAAGGATGTGGCTGTAGCTTTTAAGTATCCCAAATCTAACTATAAGAAAATAGAATATGACATTAAATTTATACTAGCACCTAAAGCAAGTATTCCTTTAGCTACGCTCCTATCCTTATAGTGATGTTAATGATAAAACTTCCTAGTTCTTTCAACTTTGACCTAGTTAGGCTTGAACCATATCACTAGATACATGTGATATTACAACTCTTTCATTAAGCTTATACCTCTTTTTCTTAGTGATCAATTTCTTGAAGAACTTATCATAAAGGGAACATTCTTATCACTTCTAATAAAGGTAAATTTATATTTACTTTAGAAAGCATATTAAAAAAAGAGAGAATTTCTTATCTTGTTTTGTTTCTTTTAGTAGGCGTGGGAATGGTATTGGTTGTTAGTGTTATACTAATGTCTTTTGAATTTTTGGAATGTCAGTTGACTCTCTAATTATTTTCTTAGAAAATTTATAATTATTGGCCCTTTTCTCCACTTTGAGAGACTATAATTTCACTTTTTTATTACTTGTATTAGATTATAAATCATTATAAATCTTAGGTAATGTTTTATTAAGTACGTTACCACTTCGAAGGATTGTGATATCCTTTTCTTATTTTGCTTAACTGAGTAACTTTCCTTTTTCTTGCTTTTGCGTATGATCTGCTAGCTACCCAACTCTAACTTCAACCTTTTTTACCAATGACTCCATAGAATTAAATTTTTGATTATTCATCATCTATTTATCTCTCTTTATTTAAATAAAGACATTCAAATGATCTTTTAAAGTTGGCCTATTGGATTGAATTAGTGGGTAAGGTTGGTTTTCATATGACCTTTGTATTTGGTTTTGGGCATATTTGGGTAATTGTTTGGTTTTAATTTAAGGTTAAGGTGATATAAGTATTGGAATGATACCTTTGCATAAAATTGGCTTTCTCCAAGGTATTCATACTACAATCACCTACAATTGTAGAATCAATAGCATTATGCCTAATTGTACCACATACCTCTTTATTTGACATTTGATTGGTAACGAGGGGTTGTACTTGGTTAATTTTGCAAGTTGCAAGGCTATTTCATTCCCAAAGCTAATTTCATTAACTGCTAATCTTCTTCATCTAGCACTATTTTCTTGGGAATTAATACCCAATATCTCATAAAACTCATAAGTTTGTTTTGCTATATTTTCTCGCATAGCTTCCCCTGCAGCATTATCAACAACGTACTATAACTATTGTGTCAATCCATCATAAAAGAACTGGTTTTGTAGTTATAGTGGAAAGTTATGGTATGTACATTGAATTAAGAGGAGTTTGAATTTATCCCAAGTTTCATAAAAAGGGTTCTCTATTCATTTGTAAGAATGTTGCTATTTTGTCCTCAAATCGCTAGTCTTTTAATGGGAATAGAACTTACCCATAAATTTGTTGTAAGTTGCTTCCCAAGTAGTTAATGAACCCGGTTGTAGAATGATGAATTAAGAATTTACTCTTTCCTTCAAGCCGGTCCTTATCAAGTCTTTATAATGGAATTAAATTATTAAGAAAATACCAAATCATCTAATTATAGCTTTAGGTGAAGTCAACTAATTTATACTATCATTCAAGGTGTCACAAAGTTAGATTTAAGATTAATGTATCTTAAAATTAATTTTCAAATTTTAAAATTACTATAAAAATACATTAATAATATATTTTTAAATAGTAATTCTTATAGAAAGTTAGAGTGAAGTCCTATTTCAAAAGTTTTTATAAGAATTATTATATGAAAATATATTGACAACATGTTTTCAATAATAGTTTTAAAACTTGAAAGTTAGTACTCGGATAATTAGATTCTTGGGTTTAATTTGGACACCTTGAATAAAGTTTAAATTGTCTAACCCCACCAAAGGTGGCATTTAAATGGTTCATTTTCAATCTCTTAAAAAAAGTAATCAATTTAATAAACCAAATTAGTTATCGATCTCACCTATAAGTGTTAATTGATTTGTTTAGTTAATAAAAAATTCTAACCCCACCAAAGGTGGTATTTATATAAAAAAGATAGAATCAATAAATATCAATTTATATATTTAATAACCTAAATAATATAAGCAAATATAATTAACTTAGTTATTATATTCATAAATACTCCACTATTATAAATGATAAAATTTGCATAAATGTTTATTGAATCGACATCTATGTTTATTTTTATCTTATCATATTAGAAACACAAAAACCCAAAATATCGTGACATAATGTTTAGGATTTAATTTCGTTTTTAAAAGTTTAAATAATAAATTAAAAATCACATATATTTCTTCCTTAGATCGACCTAGAGAGTATACTTATTATTTTATGTCAAATGATTCGTACAATTGTGAGAGTTTTATAAATATAAAACTAAAATATTGGTCGGATCGACGATGCTTCTTTTACTCATCAAGTTTTTGGAGCCGTTGCCGGGAAAAAAAATAACGTTTTTAAATTATTTATCAAAATTTTAAAAACTTTTTGTGCTATAAATAATTGTGATTTTTTTAAGTAAAAAAAACCTTTCATGAATATTAAAAAAAATCAAATTTCAAATTTAATAAAAAAATTCAAATTTCAAATTTAATAAAAAAAATTTAAATTCAAATTTTAAATTTACGAAAAAAAACTT
Organism: Hippophae tibetana; assembly: GCA_037013495.1. NCBI lineage: Eukaryota > Viridiplantae > Streptophyta > Magnoliopsida > Rosales > Elaeagnaceae > Hippophae > Hippophae tibetana. Next base: position 41,491,374 of record CM072802.1, on the reverse strand, counting down.
ACCGTTAATAAATAACAAAAAAATTAATAAATCTAAAAGAAATAAATAAATAATTAAAAAAATTTAAAAATAAAAAACTGTACATCATAAATAGTAAAATAATTTTGAAATTTTAAGTTAAAATAAATAAATAAGAAATAAGAAATTTTTTAAATAAATATATTTAAAAAAAACTATTAAAAATTTAAAAAATAAATATTTTTTTAAAATTAAAGAAATAAATTTAAATAATAATAAAAACACTAAAATAAAATTTTAAAAAAATAAATAAACTTTAATTATTAAATAAATAAATTTTTTATTCAAAAACAAATAATAAAAAAATATAGTTTTAAAAAAATTAATTAAAAAACAAATTTTGAAAATCAAACTTAGAAAATAAAAAATATATAAGTGTGTAATAGCATGAAAAGTAAAGATCTAAGAGAGTTTTATCTAGGAGACTAGTTTTTGAAAGCGTTTATGTGACTTGTCTTTTCTAAGAATGTTGTTTTGTCTAGGAGAATGGTTTTTAAAGAGGTTTTGTCCCACTATTCTTTCTTGGTAAAACTCTTGATTAATACTGATTATGTTATTTAACTTAGGGTTTAACTTGTTTTGTATAGTGTTTTTGTATTAAATACTATGTAAATTTTCTCTAAATTTTTGTGTGGTTATTTTATTATTTTTCTTGATAGGTATTTTAAATTTACGCTTTTAATATTCTATGAATGATAGGAGATCCTTAGAAAACTCTCTTACACCATATGTAAATAATATTAATAAATTTAAACAAATGTCCACAAGGCTATTTTTTAGCCAAACACAAAACCAAGCCTTAATTCTTTACCAAACCAAAAGAAATGGTAGAAAACCAAAAGAAATGGGACAAAACCAACATGTTAGGGAAACCATCATGAATGAGTTTGCAAGACCAGTGATTAGTAAGACAACTGTTGTTATCTAGTTGGGTGAGGCTGCTTGGAATTATAAACTGAAAAATATTCACTTTTCTATGCTTCCTTCCTTTTATGGGCTGCCTAATGAAGATTTTATTTCCTTCATTAGAGACTTCTATGCCATAATTCAAATCTTCCCCCTTAATATTCTAAACGAGGATCAACTTAGAATGAGATGTTTCCCTTACACCTCGAAGGACAAGGCCAAATCTTGGTTGATGTCACTTCCTCAGGTTCTTTGATGACATGGGAGGACATTTATAATAAATTCATGGGAAAATTCTATTCCCACCAAAAAAACATCAGAGCTGAAAGGAAAGATTGTTACTTTCTCTCAGATGGAAGGAGAACCATTCCATGAAGCATGGGATAGGTTCAAAATGTTTCTCACTCAATGCCTCCATCACAACTTTCCTCTGTAGTTACAAAACCAATTCTTTTACGATGGACTTATGCAATAATGCTAGTTCATTGTCGACAACACTGCAGGAGGAGCAGTGGGAGAAAAGACTACCTTAGAGACGTATAACCTCTTTGAGATGTTGGGTACTAATTCCCAATAGAAAATCTCACAAGTGAGAAACGCTAGAGTTCATGAAATCAATTCCAGCAATGAATTTCAACAATAACTTGTTCAATTGACCAAGCAAGTTTCCCTTCTCATTACGCAAACCAACACCAATAATGAACATTATAGTTTGTATAGCAAGATAAGACATGGTAGTGAAGCCTATCCATATCAAGGAGAAGTAGCAGCTAGACCTGAATAGGATAATGTATTGGGAGCATATCAATAGAGACCAAGGTTCAACCCCAATTCAAATACCTACAATCCTGGGTGGAGAAATCGTCCGAACTTCTCTTAGAGGAAAAACAACCTTCCTTTCGATCAGAGTTCAAATCAGCCAGGCCAACAATTCCACCAGCCTATTCCAAGAAGCATTCCTAATAAATCAACCCTAGAGGACAACTTGAATTCTTTTATTTAAGTTTATAGAGATAACCAATCTAAAACCAATCAACGGTTGGACTCTATGGAAGCTTCTATAAAAAAAGGTGGAAGTTCAAGTGGAACAGTTAGTTAAGCATTTGCAAAAACAAAGCAAAGACTAATTGAATGGTCAAATGGGATCAAATACATTCAATGAAGAGGAGACATTGAGTTTGTCATTCTACATTCTCCAAGCAACGTCTTACTAGAAGACGATAAATTTTAGTCTTACGTAGGAGTTCACCCATTATTGTATTTTCCTTTATTTTAGTTTATTTTGTTTTAAAAATGTGTGTAATAAAATTCAAATGAAATAAATTCATTTGTTTCAAAAATTATGTCCATTCTTTAATTTTGCATAAAAATATTTAGGTTCACTGCACCTTTATGCTTTTACCCTATACATTTTGTCAAGTGAGAAATATTTCTTAGAGATTTCTACTATTTTTTTAAGAGCCAAATGTTGATACACAATAGTTAGAGGATCAATTTCAACTACAAATAGCCATGGGAGATGCTGAAGATAGGTAGAAAATGATGAAAGACTATGCAATGCCAATCATTGGCAATGTAACTTCCAGCATACAATTACAAGAGACTGCAAGGAACTATCAACTGAAAAAGATTCATTATTCTTTGTTGCCTTCCTTTTACGGTGTCCCTAATGAAGGCCCTTTGCATTTCATTCAAGAATTCTATACTATTGTTCAAACCTTTCCACTGCAGGTAATTAATAAAGATCAGCTTAGGATGAGGTGTTTTTCTTAAACCTTCAAAGATAAAGCTTGGTCATGGTTCATTACTCTATAGTCGGGTTCTTTAAAAACTTGGGAGGTAGTTTATGGGCAGGTTCTATTCCCATCAAAATACTATTGATCTAAGGACAAAGATAGCAACATTTTCTAAAATGTATAAAGATCCCTTTCATGAAGCTTGGGAACGATTCAAACTCTTTTTCATTAAATGTCCTAATCATAGCTTTCCATTATAGCTACAAAACCAATTCTTTTATGATGGATTGACACTGCATAGTTAATACATGGTTGATAATGTTGTTGGAGGTGCTGTGGGAGAAAAGACTGCAAAGGAAACCTATAATCTTTATGAGTTGTTGGGTTCTAATTCCCAACAAAGAAGTACTAGAAAGAGAGCAAGAGTCAATGAAGTTGGCTCCGATAATAAGATTACCATGTAACTTGTTGAATTGACTATGAAAATGCAACTTCTCACTACCCACCAAATTCCAAATCAAGAGGTGTGTGAAATGTGTTTTTCAATTGGGCATGATGCTCATAATTTTTCAAATACTTGTGATTCTAGTGTCGATGCCATGGAGAAAGTCAAATCTTTTCAAAGGTATTAAGGTCGAATAAAAACCACCCTTACCCACCAAGCCAATATTTTAAGCCAACCTTAGAGGATAGCTTGAATGCTTTTAATCAAGTTAGTCACGATAACCAATTGATGAATAATCAAAGGTTGAACACCATGAAGGCTTTGGTTAAAAGGATTGAATCTAAAGTTGGGAAACTGGTTGAACAAATGCAAAAGAAATAACCAAGAAAGTTTCCCAGTCAACCAGAACAAGAGAAGGATGTAAGAACCCTTTGAAGTGGTAAGGTAGTCAATACCAGTTTACCTAAAATATTTAAAGATCTACCTTGTAGTTCAGGTAACAAAGAAAGTGATATTATAGTCTTGCAAAAAGGAGAGAAAAGTGTTAAACTTAACAAGCTTTCTGAAAAACTCATTGGGGAGTCATCTGACATCCCCAAAATTCAAAAGACAATAGAACCACACCTGCTGCAAGTATCTTTTCCACACTGGCTGAAAGAATCCTAACAAGATAAGAAATTCTATGATCTTTTTAATATGCTTTCTAAAGTAAATATCAATTTACCATTATTAGAAGTAATCATGAATGTGCCCTCCTATGCTAAGTTTTTCAAAGAGTTGAACACTAAGAAAATGAGGTATAAACTGAATGAACGAGTAATAGTATAAAAAATTTCTAGCACTGTACTTCAACACAAACTACCCCTAAGTTGAAAGACCCTGTAAGTTTTATTATAAACATAACTATATGAGATAGGAAGGTCACTAAAGCAATGCTTGATTTAGGTGCTAGTATAAATTTGATTCCTTACTCTATATTCTTACAGCTCAATTTAGGAGATTTAAAACCCAAAACTATGTCCCTTTAACTTGTAGATAGATCTCTAAAGTATCCAAAGGGAATAGTTGAAGATGTGCTGGTACAAGTAGACAAACTGATAATACCTATTAACTTTGTGGCCAGATATGCAAGGAAATCTAACCTTGGATAGAGAGCACACAATACTGCTTGGTAGACCATTTATGGCAACCACTAAGACTATTATTGATGTAAAAGATGGAAATTTGACAATGAGAGTCTTAGGAGAGACTGTTCATTTAAAAAAATTTGATTCTTCACATTTTCCTTCTATTTCTGTCATTGATGAAATATTCGATGTTGACCTTTTGGATAATCTTATCCAAAGCACCTTTTCCCAAACCAGAATAGAATACAAGCTTGAAACTATTCTTACACTTGAAGAGGTCTAAGAAGATTTATATGAAGAAATTAAGGGGTACCTTGAACGACTAGACAATGATGAAGTAATGACAAAATCTAGTACATTTTAAATCTACCCAGTTCTCCATCTAGTAAATAGGCCAATCCACATGAACTTGAACTCAAAGACTTACGTAAGCACTTAAAATATGTGTTTTTGGGAGAAGGAGAAACTTATCCAGTGATAATTTCTTCAACCTTGACCAAAATCCAAGAAAAGGAACTTATCAAAGTGCTTAAACAGTTTTAAAAAGCTATAGGTTGGAGTATCGGGGATATAAGAGGCATTAGTCCTACGATGTGTATGCATAAGATCAACTTGAAAGATGGTGCTAAACCCGTACGAGAGGTCCAAAGAAGACTAAACCCAAACATGCAAGAGGTAGTTAAGAAAGAAGTTCTTAAATTGTTAGAAGGAATTATCTATTCTTAAATGGTTCATTTTCAATCTCTTAGAAAAAGTAATTAATTTAATTTACCAAATTAGTGATCGACCTCACCCGTAAGTGTTAATTGATTTGTTTAGTTAACAAAGAATATCTAACCCCACCAAATGTGGTATTTATATAAAAAAGAAAGAATCAATAAATATCAATTTATACCTTTAATAACCTAAATAATATAAGTAAGCATAATTAACTTAGTTATCAATCCATAAATACTCCAATATTATAAATGATAAAATTTTCATAAATGTTTATTGAATTGGTAGCTATGTTTATTTTTATGTTATTAGATTAGAAATACAAGAAACCAAACTATCGTGACAGAATGTTTACGATTTAATTTTGTTTTTAAAAGTTTGAATAATAAATTAAAAACCACATATATTCCTTCCTTAGATCGACCTTAGGAGTATAGTTATCATTTTCTATGAAATGATTCATGCATTTGCGAGAGTTTTATAAATATAAAACCAAAGTATTTGCAGGATCGGCGATGCCGATTTTGCTCATGAGCTAGTGAGGTAGAAAATTTGAGTGTTGTAAATACCCCACTCATTTCTCTTATATTTATCCCTTGTTTAAGAACTAAAACTCTTCCAAAATTTACTCTAAGATTTATATCTATTATTGAAAAAGTTTTGGAGAGATTAATATTTGAGTGTTGGTCTCTTTGTAAGTTTAGTAATCAAATCATAAGTTATGCACATACATAGTTTGAGTGTGTATCTACCATACATAGTTTGTGTTCATACATAGTTGTGTACTCACCCAGTACTATGCACACACATACGAAAAGACATCTCAATCTACCAAAAATGCATGTATTGTGCATTCTACAAAAAATTCCAAGCAACCAAATACATGTCGGAAACATGCAGTAACTCATTACAACAAGAAAGTTGGTAAACACAAAGGAAGACATGTGAAACAAGAGATTGTATACAATGCACGCAATATGTCATACCAATAGTCTTATTTATGCATGGTTCATACAAAGTGACATCAAGAAAAAGGAAGCATCACAAGAACATACATAATAACATAAAGTCATAAATAGAACAAGTATCAAGGATGAAAAAAACATAGTTCTCCCTGTAACAATATACAATTGACATACATCTCTCCCCCTAAATGTATGGAAATCAGATAGTAAAGATGTGTATGCATCCTAGACTTTCAAAACTCCTCTAAAATAAAAAGCTTCTACATATAGTAGAAAACAAACAATACAGCAGCAAGGAATTAATTTAAACATGTTAAGAAACACTCATAAAAGAGAAGTAGGTTAGTAAGGGAGTAAAATAGTCAATCTTATGAAACACAACAACAAAGATGGCCTCAAAGGAGATCATAGGCCAAAAACATAAAAATGTGCCTCAAGAAAGATTATCCATACAAACCATGTAGTGTTGCCTCAAGAGAGAGAAATGGAAAAATCTACACATAGTTGCCTTAAAAAGATCATTAGCAAAACTCACATCATTGCTAGTCAAGAGAAGAAAAGAAACTAACTAACTAGTGAGCAACACAAGCAACACTCATAAGAGAAATAAGAAACAAGGGATGTTCCTAAAACATCTAAGCATGTGATAAAGGCTCAAGTTCCAATATAAAAACAAGAGACACGCTTAGACAGAGTCAACACCCCAAACACAAGGAAAGCAAACTAAACACACAAGTCTAATGCATATAAGTCAAAAGTCCTAAAGATAGGTAAGAGATGCACAAGGAAAACCCAAAAAATAACATTACAAAGAAGCACACATGTACTCTTAAAAGTAACACACATTAGCTTTTTCCAAAAAGACATCTAAAGCAAAGAGAAGGAAGGGCGAGTATAAGAAGGACAATACACAACAAGAAATAGAGAACCAACATTCAACATACTTGGTACAAGAAAGAAGAACCTAGGATAATAAGTTAGATTCATTTTATATGACATGGAATATGAATGATAAGACTCCAGATACAAAAATCCAAATACTTTGACACTACATAATGAAAACATGTGACGTGATGTCATGCAAACAGATAGAAAAGAAGAAGTATGTAGTAAGCAAGGAAAATACACATAAAGATCATGTCAAGGCAATAAAAGATCAAAAAATTAGGCATAGCAACAAATATAGCAATTAACATACTATGCAAGACAAAGAAGTAGCAAGAAAAAGACATGCATGAAGAAGAAAACAGGGAAAATGTAAACAACAAAAGTTTATGGAGATAAACAACCTCATAGAACAAAAATAGCCCTCTTCATTGGACACAATGAACATAAACATATAAAGTGTGTATATGTGTAGATAGAGCTATAGAATCAAGCACCCATGTGATTCAACCTAAATTGGGGTTACCCATTCTGATACCAATTAAGAATTTCATACATAGGAACCATTGCATGAAGGTCAATTATTCTTTTGACTCAAATAGGTAAATAGGACCTACGTGAGGGGTAAAGATGCCAACCCATGGAAATATTTGCAAGCTATATACCCATTTGACCAAATAGACCCCACAAATGTGAATTAAGAAAATAACACAACGAAAGTACAAAACAACATGCTTAATTCAACACACAACAAAAATAATCAATAGTAAGGAAGAACAAACTGATAAATACACTACTGATGGGGTACCTCACAAGCATTTGTTCAGGCCTGTGGCATGTATAAATATAGAAAACAACATACATCATGCAAAGTAGCCATACATACTGAAAAGTTATAAACGATTTCAAATCATTTCAAAACCTTATACATGGGAACATATTCTATAAATGATACTTGTACTCTCACAATATGAAATAAAATAAAACATAGCTTATTAAGAGAAAAATTATGACATATAATACAAAAATAGAGTAATGAAATACTAATTCTTTAAAAACTCACACCAAACTCACATATAATTAAATAGTAAAAGCAATATAAATTAATAAGGAAGAAGGTAAATTAATATAGTACTACAAAAGTAATAAATAAAAAGCTATAGGTATGCTTTAAGTAAAGGAAATAAAACATGCAACTGTACAAATCAAATAAGATTTCTAAGCAAAGCCTAGATCTAGTATGTTTGCACAAAAATGATAGAAACTATGATTATACTAACATAACTATCTAATCATGCATAATGAAATTGAAGTAGTGCAAGACCATATATATAATCAAGTTAAACAGTTACTAACATCTAAAGGACTCTACCCAAGCATGCATAAAAAAATAAAGACTTAACTGATAATCAAGGTAGATATACAAATAAGTATACATGTAGTAAATAAGTAGTAGAGTTATTATAAATAATCAAAAAGCAAGAAATAAATATTAAAGGCTTTATAATCAGATTTTAAACTTTAATATGTAGAGACATACATAATTTAAACTCATATTATACTAGCCAAAAGAATAAAGCATGCATAACACCAAATATAATAAGGTAAGCTCACATAGAACCTGTCTATGTGGTAACATCTTGGGTTGCTTAGGAAAACCATTCAATAGCAAATAAATCCATAGTAATAAAACAATTACAACCCTAATAGAAGTAAAACCCTACCTCTATCAAATGGGGCCACTATCCAAACTACCTATTACTACACTCATTTTTTGCCTCTGTAACAACCTAGTTTGACACACAAAGCCAACACGACCCTATGTGGTGTGATAAAAACTGTAGATCAATAATGAGTACTAAGAATAATCAGTATAACCACCATCAAACACAAACACCCAATAATCTTTATAGGACACCCAATTAGGCCATAAACTATATATTGTATAAGTGGGAAACATAGTCAATCCATATATTGCACAAAAAATATATCATAACTAAAACAGTTTAGCTCAAACCACTCTCATAGAGTTGTTCTCACATATAAAAAGTTGCATCATCATTGGTAATCCTCTATATATATCCCTCATCTCATTGTTCATTATCCAAATATGTAGAGGGCTCTGTCAAATTGACATCTTTTTTTTTGTTTCCAAATCACTATTACCTTGAATGTTGTTATGTATTAGTGATTCGTGATTGTATAGGAAAAATGTCATCTTGAATGGTGATTACTTGAGGTGGTGTTTGCAAGTGAATTATGTGAGGAGCCTGTGTGGTTGTGAGCCATGTGTCGATGATATTTACCCTCGTGCAACCTTTTATGTGAGGAATATGTGTGGTTATGAGTTATGTATAGGTTGGTAGTTACCTTGACTATCTCACCACCGCCTCACTATAGTCTTCACAAACCACCTTTCCATGACCTTATTGATGGGTGTGGAGAGGCCCTTGTTCAGGGGTATGATGAGGTGCCAAAAATCATATTTTTGATTCCAAAAATTATTGAGTAATTTTCACAAGTATGTGCACCAAAACCAAGCCAAAAACTTCCACTTATGGCCTAGCCATACTAAACAACCAATCCCATGGTGTGTGAAAAAACATGCTTTCAATTATAGTGTTCCTAGATTAAGTGTGTCTACATTAGTGATCTATAATAACTAATCTTATACAGAGGAAGACAAAATACTAAGTAAAATAAGAAGACTTTGTGTTTTACATACAAGAAGTCAACATACAAACACAAAATACAAATGGACTTACAAAAGTAAAATAAAATTTGGTTTTAAGTTTTTAATTTCATCTCCTTAATTATTAAATATGTATTACACTGTGGGTCTTATAAGACTTAGGAGGAGTTTATATTTCATTACACTTTACCTTTAGGGGGAGTTTAGCTTCTTGTCATATTTGTATACATTTTTTTTCTTTGTTCTTAAGTTTATAATTTCTCCCAGTGTTTTTTCCTTTTCATATATCAAAAAGGAGGAGATTCATTCATATATCTTCATTCATATGTTCCATGTTATTATGCATATAAGGGAGAGGCTATATACAGGGGGAGAAGGATTTCCATCATTATTTTTTATGGTGAGTTATAGTGATGTGAATATGATTGCTCTCTATACTTTGATGTGAATGCATGTATTACATGACTTTTTATACACTTTGCTTATTTCTATGTAAATTGAAGTAATGTACAATAAGGATTCTAGGTTACATTTTTGTAAGCTTTGGCTATATGGTTTAAGTTATATACAAACTTGTCGAGTTGCAACAAAGATGGATTCATTGGATCATATGATAGCTCCACTATGGAATATAGAAAATCATTGTAATCTTACTTTACTCCTATGATTGTCATGTAATGAGAGAAATATTTTTCACACAAAAAATTCAAATGGGGAGTTTGCAAGGCCATAAGTGTTGGATTTTTGTAGACAAAATGTTTGCATGTAAACTTATTTCTAGGCTCGTTATCAAGTCTATCAAGGAAAGAAGAATAAATGCTTGAGTTCCGGATAGTCTTATTTCATGTATATCTTTCATAACTATCGTACATAGTATTGCACTTATGTATTCACTAGAACATGATCGCAACACTTAGAATTATTTTTTGATGCTAAAGTTTGCTTTAATCCATCAATTGATTAAGGTTATTAATCGATCAAGCTACGATCAAATCCTATCAAATCCCTCTCATGTTGTTTCTATATTTACTCGATCGATCAAATTTTGCATAACTTTGATTGACTATTCTTGGTTAAAATGTTAACACATCTCGCTTGATTAAATGACACACTCGATCATTAGATTGAGTACTTAATAGAATTTAAAAAAAAATTAAATTGACCCCTGTGTGAAATTAGCTCATACTCCTTTTTTAAGTAATGCTTTACAACCTTGTAAGGGTATATTTAACCTTTTCTTAATGATCTAGGTTTAGGGCCTCAAATTTCATATTTCCAAACATTTGGCTCACTTTTTAGAACCACATGGAATATAAATTTTTGAGAGCTATTGCTTCCAACTCTATTATTCATAACTCTATAGCTGCTCTTGTTAGATTTAGTTCTAGGCATTCTTAATTTCTAGTATTGATAGTCAAATCACTACCTATGTTACCGATCTTTGTTTTGAACTAGGATTATGATTTGTTTCTTATTGAAATTAATCTAGAACATACATAGCCACTTGTAGCTTTTGTACCAACTTTGTTTGTAGGTTGATCCATTAATGTGTCAGATTAGTAAGGAGATAATCAAAGTGTTGGTCAGAATTTGCTCATAGTAATCTTAGAGACTATAAAAATAAAGTAGAGACTCATAAGTAAAATACATTGGAGCATTATCTTAGAGAGAATATTATCATATCAAGTTTTTACTTTAAAATTTAATTTTCATAATGGATAGATTAAGTGGTTTGATGGATTAGTGATTTTTTTCTTAGGTCATTGTTATGGCCTAGGTTGTTTCCACTTAAAACTTTCATGTACTATTTTTAATTTCCATATTTTATTATGTACAAGCAATTGCATATCTGGATATTTTATTTAGGTTATGAATTTATAATTTGATAAAATTCAAAATAACCTATACATCCCGTCTAAGTATGTTTCATCCATTTTAGAACTTTCATAATAGATAGGAGGTCTCCATGAGTCCCTCTTGATATGTTGGCAATTGCTAGATGGTTAGTTTCCTCTGGTGCTTTCTTCCTTTTTGGATGGAAATCATTGTCCATCGAGTAGTTGGTCACTCTGACATGGATTGTATAAGCCTTTTCTTATCCATTATGAGTCATGGGCTGCTTATCAGCATGCTTGTATCTTACCTCGAGAGCTTCTTGTGTGGGCTACGCCACTATGTGTGGGCTATGCCACTAGAAAATTGTTTGTAATCATGCTTTCAAAATGTTACTTATGTTGCACTAGAGTTTCAATCCTTTGGTTTATGGAAAGAAATTGATCTAAAAATGTCTTAGTGATATTTGTTTGATTAGCCATGTTACGTGTAGTCGTATAATCACCTTCTTATTAGAGATTGGGTTTTTCTTGAGAGTAATTATTCTATGTATAACACTCATGTATTTTGTGCTAATACCATGAGGGAATAGGCCTTTTAAGAGTTTTTAATGATTTTTTATCCAATCTCTTATTTGATCAAATGAAAGTTCCCACACACAATGCCAAATTGTTCATACGGATTCATGCACATTCATTTGAAGGCATGAAAAGAATTTCAAACATTAGAACCCAATGGAAGACCATAATAGAGGGGTGGTGCTTCCAATTGGATTCCAATGCTGAAGTTACATAGGTGACTAATAGAGGAGAAAGTAAGGGCTAAATGTACCTTTTATAGGATTTCAAGTGCTTGTGATTATATAGATAATTAGAATTGTTCTCAGAATTTCTCAAAGGATTGAATGTACCTTGTTTGAAGGTTGTGTTACCTATTTATATTAGCTTGTACGAACAATTTTGGAGGAGCTTTGAGATAATCCTAATTCTTTGTCGACTAGAAATGCTAGATGTTCATATTAGGATAAGATAAGGAATGGACATCCCACAAAACTATCCAATTAGACACGAAGAGGAGTCCTTCTAATGATATAACTCTAGAAAGGATATTATACCAGATATTGGGAGCTAATATGCTCTTTTCTTGAGACGGTTCACATGTTGTGCTATTTAAGTAAATAACATCATAGAGATTTCCATTTTCTTTGATAGTTGGCCTCTTAAGCCCTTTGAGGTCCTTAAGAGATTGGATATCGTTCTGTAGGTCCATTGGGATTCTATGATATAGGAAGGAGTTGTTTTTGATATGGACACGCCCAGAGGAAGCTACTAGGAGGTTTTTATTAGCGTGTATCAAGGTCTATACTGGTGGAGATTTGCTCTCGATGGTGATCAAGCTATTGGAGATTATGTCTAGCCATTAAGTGCTGTGTGGTAGCTCTACAAAGATATTGAGAGTTTTTGCCAACATCTTGGATCTTCTAAGAAACATCTTAATAGTGTTGTGCTTTGTGGATCTTTGAAGTTCTCATAATCGTAGATGCCGTGGCAGGATGCTGGTGATTTTTACCCTCTATAATCCCTATGATATATATATTTTTATACTACTTTAGTAATAAAATGTGAGTAATTGTAGGAGACATATTCATTCACACATTCCATAAAGCACTTGTATATATGATGTGTGTGTTCTAAATTTTCTCACTCATAGAAATTTAATTTGTATATTTTTCACTTCAATACAGTACCTACTAAAACGTTTTCAAAATAGATCACCTTGTGATGTATATGTGAAATTAAAATTATAATCAATGTCAATGTCCAAATTGCAATGAAAAAGTATTCAACACTAATTCCGTTAAACTAAGTATATCTTTAAATAAATATTAAAAATAAGAATGATGTTAAACTATTAGATTATCAATGATGGTGACCATAAATCTGATAAAATCGTCGACGACATTGATCGAAACTCTAGATGTGACAACTACCATCTATTTTGTTTGGTTTAATCCTGTTTTTAATATTGAATTTATGTAATAAGCACTACTACAATAAGGGGTATAAAAGTCGGTTTTTAACCGACTTTAAACAAATTTAAAGTCGGTTGTATGAACCGAGTTTAAATTCAGAGACTTAAATTGTAAAGTCGGTTCATGCCGTGAACCGACGCTACACGTAGAGTCGGTTCACGGCATGAACCGACGCTACATTTTATTTGTATTAATTTTTAATTTTATTTTTCGTATAATAGTATATATAAATAACATAAAAACACTAAAATATAAATAATAATACTGAATAATTAACAATATAAATATATTTAATGACTTAATAATTAAATTTATTACAAAATCAAATAATGCATATAAATAACTTCAATTACAAATAAAATAATGTCGTCAAATTATGCCATCGAGTAAGCTTGGTTGGCGTAGAATCTTGATTGGCCTTCACAAGCATTATGGGAAAAAAGGCTGATCTATATAACAAATATTCTCCTACATACATGAGCACGTAAAACATACATCAAAAAAGTAGTCTAAACTTCATACGTACGAATGAAGAAATTAAATCATTATTGAGATTAGCACGTACAACGACATTCGATGAACTCATATTAGCATTATTAATCATTTGTCTATATATGAAGTTATCTAGAATCTCTACTACTATTTTTTAATGCTATATATAATGAACTCTAAATATGAAATCAATTGCATGTAACTTCGATTTCTTGGCTAAGCTTGTGTGAGTTTTGGTGCCCTTAAACATATGGAACACGTTCATATGCACCAAAACTCATACAAACCAAGAAACAAATCTGACCAACGTACGTACACCTGATTTGTACATTTAGAACTCATTATATATCATTAAAAATACTAGCAGAGATTCCAGATAAATTCATATTTATAAACAATGCATTCCCCTAAATACATGAGCATATATATGATTAATCATCATCAACCAAGTGATTTCAGACACAAGAATAGATATAGAAGACCAAATCATTAAAAAATTTACTGTTATGTTGTCATATGCTATTCAAGATCATCAGAATCTTCTTCTGATTCTTCTTGCGATGATATAATTTGAACCATGTGTTCTGCCCATTCCTCTCGTAAATCATCAAAAATTTGCTAGTCGTAACCCGTCTTGTTCCAACCGAAGAACTACATGTATTCAAAATCAAACTAAGAATATGATTTCATTTATTTACAAAAACAAACTCAAATATGTTAAAACTTGTATGTATATGGGTAAAATATATTACCACATCATCAATTGGAATTTTGATATTTGTGATGATTTCACTCATAAACTTCATGACATAATAACCACACATGACTCCATTATTTTGTTGTGGAACCTACAAAAAAAAGTGCATGTATACATGAATTTTCATATTCGAACATCCTTATTATTTAATTGTAAAATTAATAAAATTATTAATATTGAATTGTACATACCATAACTTTTGTCCATATAAGCTTATGAGATTTTTTAAGGACAATGCCCCTAGACTTGTTCCATAACTTCCATGCCCTGTCAAGATATAAAACGATTAGTTTTTATTAAATATTACAAAAAATAATAGAAAAAACTAATATGTAACTAAATATAACTCTTACATTTCAACAACTGCTTTTGTATCTTTACTCAGTTCTATGGAAGCTGAGTCACAGTACCAAGCATGATTATTGAACATATCAATGATTACCAACATCCAATGATCTTGGCCTTGTTCAAACCTTAATGGCCAAGGGATTATCAACTTTTGATTTCTGCTAAGCATTAATGCTCTATCACATAATTGTTTAGCTCTGATGCTAACATCCTTCTCTTGATATTGATTAACATATGAAGAATCATAGAACATTGCTAAATGTGATGAGTGATTATGTTGAAGTCGATAATAGCAAGCCCTATATATGTATATATATAATTAGATAATATAAATATAATGTTCTGCATAAATAAAAGAAAACTAACTAGATTGAGGACTCACCTTGTCCACACTTGAATTATACTTAAATCGATCATTTGATATTCAAATATTTGCAACAAGCACTCGATCGATATATAAGTTTGGCCGATGTCTACACCAGAAATTTCAATAGGAAGTGGCACAGTCCATCCATCATTTATGCTAGATGCCCTCCCAACAATAGTCATCAAACTGCCAAGATTTCTACTGAATTGTAACGCATAAGTATGACTATACTTTTTCCAAGGCTTCTTCTTGAATTACTTGGTGCACGATGATTGACCACTAGTCATAGATTTAGCACGAGATACTTGCTTGGTATCTCTTAAATGTGATGCATTTAAGAGTTCTGGTATAATAGACTACCAAAAAAGTATCATATATGTATTTTTAGTAACAATATAAGATCACATTAAATAATAGTAGTAAACAAGTGTTATTTTTTAAGTTAAAAAATAGTACCATGTCAAAATTTAGAACAACTTGAATCGACGGCCAAGCCACATACTGGCCAACCGCCTCTTGGACTGTGGTAGCATCAGAAGGCACAGGTAGTGGACAATCATGAAACAATGATTGATCAATTACTATTCGCCAATGATTAGGCAAATATTGATTATGAATCATCCGATCATCGCTCAATTGTTGTACCGTTCCAATAGCAACATAGTCCGTTGACGAAGGATGTTTCAACAAACATTTCATATTCTGTAAAAAATTTAAGTGTTATATATAAAAAATAAAACATATAATAAGAATTTAAAAATTTATATCTTACCACATATGATTCATCAAATAGAGGAGGACTCTCATATGGGGTAGCTATTGGATGTACATTCTCACCAATATGTTCATCTTGGCTTGATTTATGGTAAGAATGTACAGATTGCATTGGAGAAAATGAACCACTACTTGATTGCATGTGCATTCCTGGCATATAATGAGGACCAATAGGATGGCTATATCCCATACTGGATGTAGTTTGAGCACAATGAGATTGGGTGGATGGCATGCCTAGCATGGATGGTGGCATGCTTGGCATGGATTGTGGCATGCTTGGAATGGAAGGTGGTATGCCTGGCATGGATGGTTGCATGCTTGGCCAATATGGCATGCCCTGGTTGTAGCATGATGCCATGGCTGACAATTGTTGTGATTGATGTTCTTTTAGAGTGGCAATCTCACTCATCACGGAGGCCTTAAAGGAGTTGAATTCTTCTTCAATTTTAGTGTATTTCTCCTTACTTACCGTCTGAGGCTTATGTTTTGGAATTTTAAAATACTCCAAAGCACCATCATATTGGCTACCTCCCCTAACACGACCAGGATGATCGCGTACGATTGCATGATATAAAGCATCTCTCCCAGGCTCTTCGATTATTTCACCCCTGTATAGTTTTTCTTGAACAACTCTCTACAAATAATAAAGCACACAAACATATCATTCATTATTACATCAATTATTAAGTATCAGTCAGACTTTTTATCAAACGAAATTACTAACCAACTTATTTAATTGTTCTTCTCCTCGTTGACTCATCGGTCTTGCATTCTTCGTTTTGGGAGTCTTTGTTTCTATGTACAATTCCATTCGGGTAACAGGTCTACCCAATTCAGCTTCCTACATATATTAGGAAAATTTTATTAACAATGACATGAAATTAAATTGAGAAAAATTAATATAAAAATATTTATAAAATTAAGACAAATTAATAATACCATTCGAAATCTAACTTCAGGATTTGAAGACCTCCCAGTACGGTTAGGAAGAATGTTATGCATTTGGACATTCTGGTGATCTTCTCTAATAATTTGAAATTCTTCTGAACGTCTATAATCCACAAAGTCTTTCCAAACTTGAGGTGTAATCCAGGGGTGTCCTTCAGGGATTTTGTATATCACATTCTCATCAAGTGTTTCCAAATATGGAAACACATAATTTTTCGCCAATCTAGAAGTCTTGTATTCCTTCCACGCCTTATTTGCAATCTTATAACACTTGCCCTGCCAATTGTCATCGACTTTGTAACGATTCTGTAAAAACACAGTACAAAAGATTAGATACAATCAATATATAATATATATATATATATATTGATTATAAAATATAAGAGACTTACATAAATGGTTATCCATATTTTAAACTTTTCTGCATCGGCAACCTCAGACCAATGATTTATATTGATTGGTATACTGGACTTTGCCAGTCGACCAATAGAAGATTTCAATTGTTGACCATTCTCCCCTAGTGGATTACCAGTAGCATCAAATTTAACGGGTATTCTATCATCTGGGTTAAGTGGAGCATCAGGTATATTCGCCCAACCCCTTCTTTTCAAATACCTCAATGGATCATTTGGATCTACAAGCTGAATATCCATGAAATATCTGCAAAAGTGGAGAAATATAAATTAATTGACAATTTTAGGAACACACATATATACAAGAGTTATTACAACAATATAGAACATACATTATGTTTAATTAGGTTGTTGATCGTATACATATATTCCTTCACAATCACTACGAGTCCATGTCGAAGAATCATCATCATCAATTAGATCGTCACGTACATTAGGCAATTTATTTGAGAAATTACTAATATTGGTTAATGTATCAAGCATAGAGTCATCATCTTCTACAACATCACAATGGTAAAACTCTTTTTGTGGAGGCGTTAACACAACAGACCATATTGGATCAATTTGATCGCTCACGTAAAATACTTGCTTTGCATGAAGTGCTAACGTGAAAGGATCATCTGTGTGACTTATCCTGGATAAATTTACAAGAGTAAATCCAAAATCATCTATTTTATATCCAACATTGATAACATCTTCGACCCAATCACACAAGAATACTGTCTGATGGAAGACCTCATAATCCAATTCCCAAATCTCTTGTATTATACCATAATATGTTCTATCAGAAAGGACAGGATTAGCATCTTTTGAACTGGCAAATTGCATAGTTTGTGCAACCATCTGCACCCCACTATTTTGATTTACTCGGACTTTGTCCCTAGCTTGAGTCGTAAACCTCGATCCATTTATTGTGAAACTATGAAATGATTTGACATCGAATTTTGGGCCATGTGCAAGCCATTGTAAACTTTCTGATATTTTATGATTGGGTTTCTTGAGTTCACCTCGAATCTATGTATACAAAAACACAAAATGTGTTTAGAGCAAAGTTTTAAAACATGCATTGAATATATATAGGAGGATACATGCATGATTTTTTGTTTGTGACACTTACGTGGTTGCGAAACCAATTAATAAGCTCTCGCTTATGTTCATCATACAACCATTTTTCTCCTCTTTTTTTTTTATAACGAGGATCGATCTTCAATAAGTTTAAATGCATCCTGTAACGTTATTAAATATATATTAAGTTATATATCATCATTAATAGTTAAATAAAAGATGAAACAATGAACATCACTTACTCTATGTACGGTTGTGCCTCGTTATTATTTACCAAAATGATTCGGTGTGCTTTTTCCCATCGAGTACGATCAATAAATAATTTCTTACTTCCACCAAGCATAGGGTTACCTACTTGGATCATGTGACGTTCTAAGAATAACTTGTGCGTAGGATTCCCAATTTCAGTGCAACCACTAAAGTATTCAGAACAAAACTCAATGGCCTCTTCAGCAATGTAGCATTCCACCATGCATCCTTCAGGTCTATATCTATTATTTACATATCCTTTAAGGACTTGCATATATCTCTCAAAAGGATACATCCACCTTAAGTAAGTAGGACCACATAATTGAACCTCTCGAACTAAATGAACACATAAGTGAATCATTATATCGAAGAAAGAAGGAGGAAAATATTTTTCAATTAGACACAAAGTTTCTACAATTTCTTTCTGTAAAGAATTTAACTCGCCAATTGATATAGATTTCTTGCATATGGTATTGAAGAATGAACAAAGCCGAATTATTGATATTCGAACATGTTTTGGAAGAATTGATCTAATAGCAACTGGTAATAACTGTTGCATTAAGATATGACAGTCATGTGATTTCAATCCATACAGTCTCTTATCGGTGATAGACACAAAATTTCTTAAGTTGGATGAGTAACCATCAGGAACTTTCACACCTTCCAAACATTTACAAAACACATCCTTCTCTTTTGTTGACATTGTATATGATGCTGGTGGCAAGTATGTTCGATTCTTATCATTTTCCACCCTTGGTTCCAATTCAGGTCGTATGCCTAGTTTCTTTAAATCCAATCTTGCTTTAATGCCATCCTTTGTTTTTCCAGGTATATTAAGTAAAGTGCCAATCAAGCTTTCACATACATTCTTCTCAATGTGCATGACATCTAAGATGTGACGAATGTGTAGGTCTTTCCAATAAGGCAATTCCCAAAATATTGATTTTTTTTCCAACAACCATTCGGTTCAAAATCTTTTTCATTTTCACCAATTTCATTAGTTGACCTCCTTCGTTTCCCAGACTTGGTGAGTTTTTTTTTTCATCTTTCCATATCGTTTGAATGTCTTCCCATTCAATTGCCTTAATATCTCAATACCTCGCAAAGGTCGAGTTGCATGATCATGATCTTCTTCACCATCGAACGGTTTCTTTTGGTATCTAAACTTGTGTCCAGATGGCAAAAATCTCCTATGTTTTCTATAAGACATCTTTCGTCCGTGAACAAGATACTTTGCAGAAGTTCCATCACTACATATAGGACATCCCTTGTAACCTTTTGTTGCATGTCCTGATAAGTTTCCATAGGCAGGAAAATCATTAATTGTCCATAAAAGAACCCCCTTCAAGTTAAAGTATTCTTCTTTATATGCATCGTAAACATTTACACCATCATTCCACAACGTCTTTAAATCATCTATCAGAGGCTGCAAATATACATCAATATCAACACCAGGTTGTTTCGGTCCTGAGATCAATAATGTTAACATCATGAATTTTCTTTTCATACACAACCAGGGAGGAAGGTTGTATGTTACCATAATTACTGGCCAACAACTATATCTACTACTGAGGGAACTATGTGGATTAATTCCATCAGCAGCAATGGCAAGACGCAGATTGCGCGGATCAAATGAAAATTGAGGAGATAAATTATCTACTACTTTCCAATTTGGAGAATCACAAGGATGACGTAGCACCCCATCATCAGATCGATTATCTGAATGTCAAGTCAACATCTTTGATGTATATTTACTATTGAACAACCTTTGAAAGCGAGGGATCGGAGGAAAGTACCAAAGAACCTTTGCAGGCACGCCTTTCTTATGTGTTGTATCATTTGTACCATGCTTCCATCTCGATTCTTTACACATAGGACAATCATGTAATGTCTCATATTCTTTTCTATAAAGAATGCAATCATTAGGACAAGCGTGGATCTTATGATATTCCATGCCAAATCGACTAAGAGATTTCTTCACTTCATACATTGAAGATGGAAATTCAATACCCTCAGGAAACATATCGACTAGTAGAGTTAGTAATTCTGTGAATCCCTTGTCAGAAAAACCATGTTTTGCCTTGACATTGTACAAATGAACCAATCCTGACATCTTAGTGTATTTTTTGCATTTTGGATACAACGGTTTTTCAGCATCTTCTATAAGTTTATTAAAGGTTTCGGGATCATCCCCGCGTAATTCATCTTCAACACCACGAAACATATTTTCTGTCTGTACATTATGATATGATGTATGTAATCCACCCACATTCTTATTATACTTTTCTCCATGAGTATTATCAATATTTTCTCCATGATAATACCAACATTTATAGCTCAATAGAATACCATTACGGATAAGGTGATACTTAACCTCATCAAATTCATGAAATCGCTCATTTTTACATTTAACGCATGGGCATCGAATCATACTACTTCCAGTATTACTAGTTCTACAAGCAAATTCCATGAAACTTTCAACTCCAGAAATATAGTCTTGCTTAATTCTACACTTTGACATCCAAGATTTGTCCATTTTCTATTAATGACATTAATTAAACATATTACTTAATTATGTATTATTATATATAAATTTCCTAATTATTAGAATATATATCAAAACATACATAATGCAAAATAGTTATCATTTTAATCATTTTACAAAACCATTTATATACAAATTAAAAAATAAGCAGTTCATGTTTCATGAATATATATATAAAAACCAATCACGCGGTTGATTCTAATTTCTAAGCATGTTACTATATCATAATTACAAAGTAATATTAATTATACGTATAAATTTATCCACGCAAACCCACAAAACATTTCACATATTATTGAATACATACAAGTAATAATTCAAACATTATTATTACAAGCAAACAAAAAAACATAACTAAATCAAAAATTTATACAAAAATACGCTGTTCGATTAACGAAATACATTTACACGCCGATAAATTAGCACAAATTAAACGCTGTTCACTTTATTTCGACTATAAAAAAGTCACTTTGTAATATTAATAATAATAGATCACAAACCCTTTTTGATTTATCCTACTTGTCACAAGCATATGTATTTTACAAATTATATATCACAACCTCCGGTTTTTAACTCAGCCTTTGAATACATCTCATTTTATTAAAAACGAAATAAAGAATTATTTTGTTCTACCGCACGAAATATTGCACTCCAAATTAAGACATAAGAACATTCATATTTCGGGAATTAATCAATATTCACCCATACGCAGATTTTAACATTTTGCTAAAAAAAAAAAGAAGAACTGACAGATAATTGTGAGAAGAGAAAACTTACAAACGTCCGTTCAAATGGTGGTTGGAGGTGGCCGGAAATGTAGAACGAAGGTGGCGCACGGTTAAGATTTTGGGAGAAAAGTGACTCGAGTGAGGAAAGGAGAGGAAGAAGCAGTTCGAAAACTGGAAATCTGCGTACTAAATGAGATGTTAGGGCATATTTTAGGTGGATAGCGTCGGTTGTCCACGTCAACCGACGCTATGTTACGTGGATAGCGTCGGTTGTCCACGTCAACCGACGCTATGTTACGTGGATAGCGTTGGTTGTCCACGTCAACCGACTTTAAATTCATTAAAAGTCGGTTTTTGGTAAAAACCGACTTTAGACATCGACTTATATACCCCTTTTTGTAGTAGTGAAGAGTGTTTTATTCTTTATATAATGTAATTAAGATTGTTACCAAAACTCTAGCAAAAACGTGGGTGACGTTCATGGAAACTCTAGATGTGGCAGCTACCAGCTATTTTGTTTGGTCTAGTCCTAGTTTTGTAATGACTTTATGCTAGCTGGAAAAATTGTAATATAAATCAAATATGTGGCTATTTTAAACCAAGAACTCTATTTTGAGTGAATGTTAGAAGTAATATCCATATTAATTAATGATAAAAGATTTATAAAGAATGAGTATCTCCATTCCTTAATTTGGATGATTAACTATAACTTTTACGAGTTGTTCCTTATAAATAATTTCTTACCAGCCGAAACTCGTAATACATACTTAAAAAAAAAAATACAAATACAATTTAAAGGCATAACCATCACCAAACTTCAACTGCGTCCCATTTTATTGCTTGGTTTCTCAATAGGCCCAACTGGTACGTACACACTCATCTTCTCTCATGCATTGAAAAATACATGCTCTTAATTTGTTCCCAAATTAGAACCATCACAATAATTCATATTTCAAGACAAAGAACTCAAATTATCAGCAGATGGACTCTTCATAATCTTCCCATCTTTACCTTTCTTCTTCTTCGTCCCCTTATTTCCTTCACCACAAACAATGGAACATTCACATCCACATATATTACTAAAACACGAAAATAACCCATTCCCACCATCTGTATGCCTCCTTGTATGCCTTGCCGTCTCACTTGACTTAAAACTTGAGTACTCCCCACCACGATCATATACTGCTGGTAACTCTCTTCTCCATCTCTCTAACTTCGATTGTAATCCTTCAACACTCTCATCTATGCTGTATGCAACTATCGAGCTCTCGTTATCATCGGCCGCAGCTTTATTATTCGCAATTGCCACTGCCACCTCTGATGCCGATGGACCCAATTCCGACTCTGTCATGAACGTTCTTCCTACAATGTTTGATTTCCTTGCTGGTGTGTTGTACTCGTAGGGCCCTGGAGTTGGCTGGAACTTGCTAAATGGCGATTTTCCTGGTGTTGTCGTCATCGTAGGTGGCATTGGCATCCTGTTGTTTATAACTCTTGGTGAAGCCTTGGTGATGTGGTTTGGAATTTCATCGATCACTTTCTTCAATGGAATTTCTGAGTCAGCTTCGGAGCTGGTAACGAGTGAACTCACTGTTTTTGCGTAAAGGATGACGTCTGAACCTCCCGCACCGCCTGGCCCGTTTACGAGCGAGCTGCTTCCCTTTTTACCTTTTTTGTTCTTACTTATTGTGCTCATAACCAAACTTGATGATCCACTCAGAAGTAAGCTGCTAGCTTTAGATGGACCTTTTTTCTTATGTTTAATCGATGTTGCGGTACTATAACTGTTAATTTCAGATATGGTTTTTGTTTTCTTTCCGTTTTCTCTAAACTCCATAGCTCTCATGTCAGATCCAAGCATTGAACTTGAATCACTCTTTGTACGTCTGAGTGCAGGTTTAGCTATTGAAATTTGTTGTGAGGAATTGCTTTTGGGATTCTTATTGGAATATTCTGTTGTACTTTCACCCATCATTAATTCTTTATACCCCACAGCTGAAGTACTAAGCTGAGAATACAAAGGCATGCTTCTCATTGAACTATGAAGCAAAGCAATCCCAATGTTTAAAATCCCTTGTGGACGACCTGAAGGTCTTCGAACTTGTAAAGCTACAAATCTCATGCCCACTTGAGGACGGTAGTTTTTGTATGTTCTTTTATTTGGTGAAATGAGATTGCCAACGAGAACCCTAACTGTACCCACATGAACGTCTCTGAACCAATGAAGGGCATAGATCTCTATCATTACAGCTGATGTGTCCTCATAGAGAAATTCTTCGTCTACCCTAAACACGAATTTATCATTCCATGTTGGGTTGTTGTGACCGTAAGTATCCACTCGGGTCGAAAGTTTTCGATCCGGATGAATCCATGCGATTGCATAAGTTCGCATGGAACGAGACGTTGTTGCTAGGTCTTGAGCTGAAACTACATTCAGCTCAAGAAGTTGGAATGGAGCTAAAATGGTACTTCTCATTTTGAAATCTTTAAGCTTTCAAAATACAAGTATTTATTTATTTTTTGTTTTACAATGATTTGTACAAATAATATGACATATGTACATTCTCAAAAGGTTAAAGAAGAGGAGG
This sequence comes from Hippophae tibetana, assembly GCA_037013495.1. Classification (NCBI taxonomy): domain Eukaryota; kingdom Viridiplantae; phylum Streptophyta; class Magnoliopsida; order Rosales; family Elaeagnaceae; genus Hippophae; species Hippophae tibetana. The sequence goes on along the minus strand of CM072802.1, from coordinate 41,466,744 downwards.
ATGATGATGATAATATAAATTTCTTAAGGTGGTTGAATATATTTGTGAAGAGTACATTAGAATGATTGAAGAGGCTGAGCAGGTGGTGGCATTTTTGCTCCACCACCTCCTCAGAAGACGTACGGAAAAAAGAGGTTTGACATCAAAACGAAAGAAAAAAAAAATTAATGGAGGATGACGATTAAAGAGGATGGTAGAGAAAATAAGGCATATTTTAATTTGTTGGTTGGAGAGTTTTTTTCTTTGTGTTAATATTATCGAGCGAAACAAAAGGAAGAGGGAATTAATTGGTTGGTTACAAATTGAGCCTAGTATATGGTTTCTGTTAGAACCATGGGATCTTTGAACAGGTTATTTTGTGAGCTGTTTTTGGAAATAATAAGTTTGTTTTTAATATAATTAAATAGATTTTGAACGGTTAATCTTATCATTTTATCAGTATTCACTACAACCAATATATAAACACACTTGATACCCCATCAGTAAATGTCCTATAATCAAGCATTTAAAAAAATAAAATCAAACATTGACTTAGTATACCCCAGAAGTGCTCCCAACTCCTGTCTGGCTACTCGATTTTCTCTCTCTCTCTCTCTCTCTCTCGCGACTGGATTAAGTAACTTTCGCGCCTTCTTTGTGTAGTGCCAGTATGGCTTTCATCTTGCATATGAAATCCAAGGTTTTCCTTCTGTGTGATCTTCTTGTGTTGTCTAGTGAAATTCTTGTGATGATTTCTGCCTTTTTCTTGTGGTAATTCTGCGAATCTTCCTGCGATGTTTCTGCAACTTTTTTCTGATATTAGATTTTTCTAGTGGTGCTACGGCCTCTTTTCTTGTGGTGATTTTTGTGTTTTTTTATGGTGGTGTGGGGGTACTGGTGTGAAGTTTTTTTCCATGGAGAACCTTTGTGATCGTCCTGCAGGTATGAAATTTCTTGATTTTGATGATTCTAATTTGGATCATAAATCTTGTTTTGAGTTTAGTCTTTGGGTAAGAGTTTTTTGGCAAAGTCAATTAGTGTTACGACAATAATGGAGGTTTTTGTTAAAATTGTGCTTGTTGCTGGCGTGGTGGGAAGAAACTTGTTTCTATTTGATTGTGGTTCGATAGAGGATAGGAATTCTGTGTTTGATCGATGGACATGGAATTTGGATGGAACTCTCTTTGTTCTGCAAAATTATTCTTCAGGGATGATTCCCAAGAAGATATGTTTTAGTTCATGTGCTTTTTGGGTGACTCTCACAGGATTGCCGCCAAGTCATCTTGCAGAACAAAGAATCATGAAGCATGGTAAGGTGTTGGTATGGTTATTGACTTGGATTCATAAATATTATATTTATAAAGTTGGTAAGTGTGTAAATCACTTATAATAAGCAACGAATGTATCTCTCAAATAATTGTGATGGCTTTAAAAATTTAAGTTATTTTCTAATATAGTTTAAAAAAAATCCTCAAACACTGTATCAATTGATGGTTAGTATAAAAGAATTGTACATTCTAAATTATTTTATATAAAAAAAGTAATTAAATGAAAGCAATAAATTAAATAAGTAAAAAAAAGCAAGTAAAAAAAGAGAGTAAATTAATCTATAACCGAATCTAAGATGATGGATAAATATAAAATTTTAGCATGCACAACCTTTCATAGAAAAAAAAATTATTCAAATAAAGAGTTATATATATATTAATTTTTTCAATTTTTTTAAAAAGCAACTCTCTTCGTCAAAATAAATTCAAATAATTATAAATCAAGATTTTATCCTCAATTAATTAATAACTTTATTGATGAAGCTTGAAATTAATTAATTAATAAATCTAAAATAAATATATTTTTTAATTATAAATCAAGATTTAATCAATGATTAATTTATAATTAAAGATATTTTTAACAATCTACTTTAATCTCATTTAATCAGTCACGTTCTTGGTTAGGCTTGAAATTAATAAATAAAATTAAATTAAATTTGTTTTTAAGTACAATTGAGCACAGATGATATTTCTAATACCTAATTCTAAAATATTTTCTTTAATTATAAATCAAGATTGAATTCATCATTAATTTATAATTAAAAATTTTAAGCCATAAATAATAAATAAGTAAAACTCTTATTCATTCAATTCATAAAATTGTTTTTCTAATCATTGGAAGCAAAATAACTAAAATATCATATTATACAATTAGTCGATCATAGTTAAATTAATAAAAGTTAATTCAACTATAAAAGACATTAGATTACAAAGAAATCAAAAGATATTACAATAAAATTATGTTCTCTTGATAAAAATTATTTCAGATCTCTGAATGGGTTGTCACAACCTTATTCAAATCCTTGGAACTTCTTTACAATTAGAAGGTCTTTTCTCTGTATCTATATATGATGATAAAATGGTTAATTTAAATTCTACACTAAAAAACTATGAACGACTACTATTATTGTGAAAGAAAAAGTACTTAACCTAATGAGACTATACATCTATTTATCAAAAGAGGCATTAAATAGGGATCAGAGTTAGAAATTTACAGTACGCATCGCAACATGCTTTTTATTGCACTGTGGTAAGAGACTAAACAACATAAGCATAATTCAACCTGAGAAGACAACACTGCATCACACATTATTCTTCACTACAAGAAGAAAATTTCAACATGCCTAATAAATTTTCTCGAGAGGTGTCCACCGGGGCACATATATTCTTCATTGTGGCACACATTACTTGTCTTGAATTTTGACTTATACCCCATAAATATTGGCTGGTTCTTAATGTAAGGCTTACATATGTTAATTTTTTTAGCTCTTAAGGTATCATTTGAGTGCTTCAAGTGTTTTATTTTTGTGTTGACATTATTAATCTCTTTTGAAGCTAAAACATATGAAATACAATCAGCCGTACTCATAATTTCAAACAAATATATTTGCATAAATAATAAAATAAAATTCTATAATGGAACCTAATTATTTTAGTTAAGCATAATAGAATTATGGAATACGAGTTCTTTTCAAGCAGTTATTATAGCCTCTAACCAACTATTTGCTATCTCTAACAAGTAAAGTGATTTAAAAACGTAAAATAAAAATAAATAACTAAACTAGACTTAAATAATTTTTGTATATTGATACTGTTACATTTAGCATATGTAACAAGCCTTTAAACACCTAAATGACCCTAGTTGATTAGTTTAAGCCTCATGAAGGCTCTCAGTGATAATATTCATAAACATCTTAATATGCAAAAATTAAAACTAAAAATAATTCACATGAAAAAGTAAAACAAAATATAACAAAATAAAAACTAAAATCAACACAAGTTCTCATGCTTTAGTTTCTTTTCAATTCATAATCAAAATCTTAAGTACAAGTTAATTCAACATCTTAAAGGATCAAAGTTAATTATTTAAATGAGTACACATCACAAACTCATGTTTCATTACTTGAACATATCAATATTGACTCACCCAATCCTAGTGTTAGGAATTTGAATTTGAATTTGAATATATCACACTAATCTTATGGGTTCAAGCACTCAACAAGGTATATACAAACAAAAATTATGGGAAGAATAAAGCAAAAAGGTCTGCATATGTTTATAGCAAGAAAGGTTCAAGTATGCATAGGATTGATCTCTTGAAAGGAATCAAATATTATGATTATATAAATATCATATTATTAATCTCATGCTCCAATCAAAATCATTAAGTAAAAATTTCAAGTATGTGCATTAAGATGAATGAAATCCTTTTGACTTCATGGGAGCAATTTCCTACTATTTGGTAATAACCATTTCACTATTTAATGAATTTAGGGCCATAGTATTTAGTTATACTATTGTTCTCCTATTTTTTGTTCTTTTTAATTCTTTTTTTATAATGGACCCATATACATATATTTTTTATGGTGAGTGGCTATTTTGGCTCTTGTTGCTCTAAGGAAACCCATTATATATATATATATCTTTTTAAATAGAAATCAAGCATAAGATGTTTAAAGTCCTAAAATTCAATGTGCTAAAGTCCGGAAAAACTATGAGCCTTCTAATTCCAAAACGTTAACCCAATGGATGAAGATATTTATAATCCTTATAAACTATACCATAGCATTGTGATTTATTAATATGGGATATTACTCTTAATGTCTGATGCTTATTTTCGCAAGTGTACGAATCGTTCAAGTAATAAAGTGTACAAAAAGTACGGATATCGAACCCACAAGGAATGACGTTACTAAGTACCAAAATTGACTAATCCTAATTTTATTTGAAAACCGAATTGTTGAAATTGTTTTAAAAAGCAAATTAACATAAAACTAACCGCAAATAATAAAATTTTATGTTGTTCACAAATGATTAAATACACTAAGGCATTTGATTTCGCTAAATCAATTAAATCCGATTTCAAGTCATGTTATATGAGAATCAAAGTTAAAAGTGATGGTTGAAAAACCCAAACTTATCTAATACTCTTTCTCAAGTTATATTAGAATTACTTATCTATGAAAACCAACTATATTTCTATGAAGATTTAATCACAAATAAGCACATTACGATTTATGGAATTTCTAGAATAACCACATACATCATGCATTAGGTGTCAAACTCGCATTCAACATACGATATTTATCACAAGAAGCATTCATTACACATCTCCTCTCGGTCTCAATATAATGCAACAAATCATCTAAATCTTGATCAGAAATTTAAAAGCATTAAGCATGGAAATAAATACTCAACTTGAACACAATGAATTCATATAACAATAACAAAAGAAATCAGATTTCCTTGATTTAACTACATCATAGCCTTAGCAAAAACGAATTAGTTCATAATGAAAATAAGAACAAACATATTCTCAATTGAATCCATGAACAAACAATCTGAATAAACTACAGAAAATAAAAGCTAAGGAGAAGAGATGAAGAACTCTTGAAGATGAAGACTTGGTAGCAACAATGGTGATGATCCTTCAAGCTTCTCCAACCTTTCTCTCCAAAATTTCCTTTTCTCCTCCAAAAATAACTTAGATCTGCTCTCTCTCCCCTCCCCTTCCTTCTCCATCATATTGTATATATAGATCTAGGGTTTGGGGGGCAATTTTGGAACAAAACAACAACAAAAATCTGTTTTTGGACGAAACTCGCCGGCGGCGACATTATTCTCGCCGCGGCGAGATTTCTGGAAAATTAAATTTTGGGTTTTTGGATTTTGGCCGGCGACCAAAATAATGTGGCCGGCGGTGAGATACTTTGGCCGGCGGCCAACATAATGTGGCCGGCGGCGAGATACTTTGGCCAGCGGCGAGAATTATTTGGCCGGCGGCGAGATTAGTTTACCAAAATTTGTGCTCTCGGGAAGATTTTCGCCAAGATTTTAGCCGGCGGCGAGATTTACTTGGCCAAAATCCGTGCTCCCTGCATGATTTTCAACATTTTCTCCGTAAGGTTTTCGCCGGCGGCGAGAATACTCTCGCCGGCGACGAAATTCCAAATTTTGAAATTTTGTTCTCTTTTTATTTTCATTCAATCCCGATCATTGTACTTTGTCCATAACTTCTCCAAAATCATGATTTTACCTGAAATTGCACTTTAAACACGAAATACCCGTGAAATGACATTTGTGGATTAAATAATCAAATAAACACAATTTTCACACAAATATCAACATTTAAATCATAACAAAAATGCAATAATTTAGCTCTTATCAACAACCCCCAACTAGCTTCTTGCTAGTCTCTAGCAAGAAAAGCGATCTATGAATAATTTAAAAGGAGACATTAAAGGAAAAATTCAAAGGAAATTTATTCTATTTACAACATTGCATTAAGCATATGCAATAAGCCTTTAAACCCCTAGGCGGCCCTAGTAGGACGAGTTGTAGTCTCGTGAGGGCTTCCAGTGACGATACCCACAAACATCATACCTATAACTATCCTAACTTAAAACAATAAAATCACATAACAAATAATTTGCACAAATGTCTCAAAAATTGTAAATAACACCCAACATATAGAATAATTAAATGTCACCTAAGCTTTAAGAAATCTCAAATGCCTATTTCACTTTTGTTTTTGACTCTTAAACATCCATCAAACCACAAACCAATAGCCATAATGCCTGGATAATATTATGCATAACATGCACAAACAAAAAGGTGAAATCTCAAACTCCATAGGCTCACTTTTCAAACCTCTCTCCACTAATGAAAGAAAAATACACCACTTTGGATCAATAGGACTTTATGAGGCTTGTAATGTTAGGCTTAGGTATTTGGTTAAGAAAGAATGGGAAGTGTCAAAATACAAATAATAGCACTTATTAGATTAAACACAACCAATTAAGTAAAAGAGTAACACCATTTAACCCAAATTGTTTCTTCCGATCATAACCCATTTTTCCAAAGATAAACCAACTTCTTCCTCAATTTTTTTTTCACCTCAGTATATCAATCACTAACACTCTTTTATTTACTAGAGTGTGAAGGCTTTTTTTTTACTCAATTGCTCTTGAAAAGCCAACAACTTTCTTCCAATATATGTGGATTTATTTTCTTCTTCTTCTTTTTTTTTTTTGCATCCTTACTCCAATTGCTCTTGAAAAGACACAACCCCCAACCAATTTCTCCCAATATATGTGGAAGATTTCTCCAATTCCTCTTGAAAAGTTTGTGTTCAAAATTAAGTGCTCTTAACAAATAAGGTAGGAATTATATATATATATATATATATTTGGCTCAATAGAAGGTAGGTTATATAAGGCAAAAAGAAAGAAAAGTAAGGCTAACAATATATTTAAATAGGCTCAAAGAGGTAACTAGTGATATAAGGATAACAAGGTAGGCTTAAAATGGCACAATCGATCCAAAAATGGCCTACATCATATCCTAAACAGTGCAATTCCAAATTATTTCGCCTCAAGAGGTTTTCAAATGAGTTCTAGAGTTTGTTGAGATCACAAAAATATTCATGAAAAATTCGCACATAAGACTTCTCTAAGCATTTAGACTAATCAACCAAATCATACCACATACCAAAAGAGTCGCCAACTAGGTAAAATCAACATTTGAAATTCTCTTTAAACCGAAGCAAAATTTAATGTCTTCTAACAGCTACTTGTTATCACAATCACATTATTATCATCAACGTGCAAATTAAAATAAGTAAAATGCATATAAAATAAAATAAAAATAAAAATAAAAATAAGACAATAAACAAATAAAAGAAATTAAATCAAAATGCAGAAAAATAAATGGAAAATCAAAATTAAACACAAATAAAAACATAAACAAAACTAACAAAAATGAAGGGAAGAAAAGATTTACCGTTTACTGCACCCCCAACCAAAACCTTACATTGTCCTCAATGTAAGAAAGGAAAGAGAGATCTCCTTTCCGCCAGCGGTGAAACTGCCCTCGCCGGTGGTGAACGTAAGATTTTTTTTTCTTTCTTAAAATGGATGGCATTGGCTTTAACTCAATCTTGTTGGCTCCATTCTTTACCACTGAGGTTGGAGTTTCATTTGTTCCCAACTCCTTAAATGTTTCATCACTGCATAAATGTTCATTAGGTGCTGCTAGTAATTCAGAACATTGTCTCGTCCCCTCATCTTCCTTCTCAATTGTTGCAGATTTCACAAGGCAAGCTTCTAGTGGTAGCAATGAAGTTCTCTCCTCAAACGTTTCCGAGATTAACCCGTCAAGAGTGTTAATTTGAAAACAAGAATGTACATCACTTGGAAATTTTGTTTCTTCAAAAACATCAAAAGTTACTTGTTCATCTTGCACCCGTAAAATGAGCTTTCCTTGCTGAACATCAATCAATGTTCTTCCAGTTGCAAGGAACGGTCTCCCCAATATCAACGGTATCTCTCTATCTTCCTCCATGTCAAGCACCACGAAATCTACAGGGAAAATAAACTTCCCCACTTTAATTAAAACATCCTCAATTACCCCTAGAGGATATTTCACCGATCGATCCGCTAATTGTAAAGAGATTGAAGTGGGCTTCACTTCTCCCAGGCCTAGTTTCCTGAAAACTGAAAGTGGCATCAAATTAATGCTTGCTCCTAAATCACATAGGACTTTATCAAAATTGCAACTTCCTATAGTACAAGGTATAGTTAAACTCCCTGGGTCTTTCAATTTCTGTGGCAGTTTTCTTTGAAGAACTGCACTGCACTCCTCATTTAGCATGATAGTTTCATTATCTCCCAACCTCCTCTTCTTTGAAAAAATTTCCTTCATGAATTTTGCATACTTGGGCATATGTTCCAACATCTCTGCAAAAGGAATGTTAATATGCAATTTCTTAAAAATATCCAGAAATTTATCAAATTGATTATCAAGCTTTTTCTTATTCAATCGTTGAGGATATGGGATAGGAGGCTCATATTTTGCATATGGGGAAGGTTGAATATCTTGGGATCTTGATGGCTTTTCTTTAGATTCTTCCATATGTTTCTCCGATTTCCTCTGATTCTCAAGTTCTTTACCACTTCTCAATGTGATAGCCTTTACATGCTCTGTGGGATTTATTGTGTCACTAGGCAGCGATCCTTGAGACCTTTCTGCAATCTGCTTTGAAAGCTGCCCCAGTTGGTTTTGGATGTCCCTGTTGATTGCCTCATGATTTCTGAAATTTGCTCTTGTCTCCTCAATGAACTTTCCTAAAATTTCTTCTAAATTTGTTTGTTTTTTCTCTTGGGGTTGGTAGGAAGATGATGACGGTTTGAATCCCCCTTGGTTATTTCCCCATGACAAATTTGGATGATTTCTCCAACCTGGATTGTAGGTGTTCGAGTATGGGTTATGTTGAGGTTTTTGGAAATTTGAAACATAATTTGCTTGCTCAGCATTTGGTGAAGCAAATGGATTTCCAACTTGGCACTCGATGCTAGCATGATTTCCACCACATAAATCACATTGTGTAGTTGGTTTGGATTCGAATTTGGAAGACAAAGAATCCATCTTTCTTGAAAGAACAGCAACTTGAGCCGACAAAGCATTCACTGAATCAATTTCATGCACTACTGCTGGTCTTTTTGCAATTACCCTCTCTGAATGCCACTGGTTGTTGTTTTCTGCCATAATCTCTAACAACTCATGAGCATCCTCCGGTGTTTTTCCATTTAAAGACCCTCTAGCTGCAGCATCAATCATTGCCCGATAGTTTGAAACCAATCCATTATAAAATGTAGACACTTGCAACCAAATCGGTATACCATGATGCGGGCACTTCCTCAACATTTCTTTGAATCTTTCCCAAGCTTCATACAACGATTCTTGGTCATACTGTGTAAAAGAGGTGATTTCATTCCTCAATTTTGCTGTCTTAGCCAGAGGAAAGAATTTGGACAAGAATTTCTGAACCAATTCATTCCATGTCGTAATTGATCCCGGTGGTAATGAGTTTAGCCACTCCTTGGTTTTATCCCTAAGTGAAAAAGGAAAAACCCTCAATCTTATAGCATCTTCAGACACACCATTTATCTTGTAAAGATCACACACCTCCAGAAAGTAAGCAATATGTGCATTTGGATCATCCTTTGACATTCCCCCAAACTGATTTGTTTGAACCATTTGGATAAAGGATGATTTTATCTCAAAGTTATTAGCTTGAATAGTTGGCCTCCTTATACCCGAAGTAGTCCCAGCAACATTAGGCGCAGCATAATCCCTCAAAGCTCTACGATTTCCACCTCCTTCAACAAATGGTGGATCCATGGCTGATTGTCTATTAGGAGCTGAAGTTGAACGTCTTCTCTCTCGGTTTAGACGCCTATATGTTCTATCAATCTCTGGATCAAATGGTAGAAGGTTAAGGCTTCTTGTATGTCTCATACAAAAATCCTACAACCAGAAAATCAACTAACACAAAAACAACACAAAGTTAATTTTTTTTATGATAAATAATATAAAACAGCAAAATAAACAAAATTAAAAATGAAAGAAAGATAAAGAAAATTAACTTCAAATTAAAACTAAGATTAGGTAGTATCGATATTAATAAAATCAAACCATTCCCCGGCAACGGCGCCAAAAACTTGATGCTTATTTTCGCAAGTGTACGAATCGTTCAAGTAATAAAGTGTACAAAAAGTACGGATATCGAACCCACAAGGAATGGCGTTACTAAGTACCGAAATTGACTAACCCTAATTTTATTTGAAAACCGAATTGTTGAAATTGTTTTAAAAAGCAAATTAACATAAAACTAACCGCAAATAATAAAATTTTATGTTGTTCACAAATGATTAAATACGCTAAGGCATTTGATTTCGCTAAATCAATTAAATCCGATTTCAAGTCATATTATATGAGAGTCAAAGTTAAAAGTGATGGTTGAAAAACCCAAACTTATCTAATACTCTTTCTCAAGTTATATTAGAATTACTTATCTATGAAAACCAACTATATTTCTATGAAGATTTAATCACAAATAAGCACATTACGATTTATGGAATTTCTAGAATAACCACATACATCATGCATTAGGTGTCAAACTCGCATTCAACATACGGTATTTATCACAAGAAGCATTCATTACACATCTCCTCTCGGTCTCAATATAATGCAACAAATCATCTAAATCTTGATCAGAAATTTAAAAGCATTAAGCATGGAAATAAATACTCAACTTGAACACAATGAATTCATATAACAATAACAAAAGAAATCAGATTTCCTTGATTTAACTACATCATAGCCTTAGCAAAAACGAATTAGTTCATAACGAAAATAAGAACAAACATATTCTCAATTGAATCCATGAACAAACAATCTGAAAAAACTGCAGAAAATAAAAGCTAAGGAGAAGAGATGAAGAACTCTTGAAGATGAAGACTTGGTAGCAACAATGGTGATGATCCTTCAAGCTTCTCCAACCTTTCTCTCCAAAATTTCCTTTTCTCCTCCAAAAATAACTTAGATCTGCTCTCTCTCCCCTCCCCCTCTTTCTCCATCATATTGTATATATAGATCTAGGGTTTGGGGGGCAATTTTGGAACAAAACAACAAAAAAAATCTGTTTTTGGACGAAACTCGCCGGCGGTGACATTATTCTCGCCGCGACGAGATTTCTGGAAAATTAAATTTTGGATTTTTGGATTTTGGCCGGCGACCAAAATAATGTGGCCGACGGCGAGATACTTTGGCCGGCGGTCAACATAATGTTGCCGGCGGCGAGATGCTTTGGCCGGCGGCGAGAATTATTTGGCCGACGGCGAGATTAGTTTACCAAAATTTGTGCTCTCGGGAAGATTTTCGCCAAGATTTTAGCCGGCGGCGAGATTACTTTGGCCGGCGATGAGAATACTTTGGCCGGCGGCGAGATTCACTTGGCCAAAATCCGTGCTCCCTGCATGATTTTCAACATTTTCTCCGTAAGGTTTTCGCCGGCGGTGAAATTCCAAATTTTGAAATTTTGTTCTCTTTTTATTTTCATTCAATCCCGATCATTGTACTTTGTCCCTAACTTCTCCAAAATCATGATTTTACCTGAAATTGCACTTTAAACACGAAATACCCCTGAAATGACATTTGTGGATTAAATAATCAAATAAACACAATTTTCACACAAATATCAACATTTAAATCATAACAAAAATGCAATAATTTAGCTCTTATCAATGTCCCCCCTCAAAGCGTGGGTCTTTGTTTCTTATAAATCCCATCACTTATTATTTTTTATCTATTTTATTATATTTGATTCTATTTGAGTTACTTTTCTCTTTAGTATTAGCCCCATTTCATTCTTTTTTTGTAAGGTGAGGCTCAAATATTTTGGCCCAAACGACTAAAGCTCTGATACCATATTAAATTCCAAAATAACTATGAGCCTTCCATTCCAAAAAAGTTAACCAAATGGGTGAAGATATCCACAATTCTTATAAACTCTACTATATCATTGTGCTTAATCAATGTGGGACATTACTCTTAACCCAATGCAAAGCCTATTAAGATCATCTAACAATTTGAAATTATAATAAGATGTTTACAGAAGTAGAATAAGTATTATCACTTAGAATAAACTAATAAAGGCTCAATAATATCTCACAAGGTTAGAATAAAATGATAAAGGCTCTATAATATCTCATAAGGTAATCTCTACTATTTGATTTTTAAACACCGATTTTGGGTTCATCCAAGCATAAAATATAAGTTATGAATAAAACTAACTCTTATAACAAACAAACAATGCAAAGACTAAATTATTCACTTTAAATTAACTAAAATCATGGTAATTATGTATAAAGGGTTTTCTATTAGGTCTATTTGCACCCTCCTAAACCTAAGCTAAATATTTTCCTCAATGTTTTTAACTATGCATATGTTTGGAAAAGTAATAAAAGGACCAAATAGAAAATTAACTACTGATAAATAAAAGAAAACAAAAGAAAATAATCCTACCTAAGACGGTATGTTGCCTCTCACCAAGTGCTAGTTTAATGTCTTAGCTATAAGCTATTGGAGGTTCTGGCTCATGCATTTCAATGCACTCAATGTCCTTACTTGTATCGAATCCTTCCAAGTAAGGCTTCATACTTTTCCATTCACATTGAATTACATTTGAGTATTTAAGCCCATTAGTTCTACAGCTCCATGTAGAAAACATGAATAGCTTCAAATCGTCCACTCCATCTTGACTTCAACTTCCCTAGAAATACTCTCCTTTACTAGAAGTATGCCTATAATGCAATCTTGAACTTGGTTGCCTTGATTTGTCTATTACTTACCTCTACTTTACTAAAAGTTTGTCCATTATCACTTTATGTGTGATATTATACTTTTTCATCAAGCCATCAAGGAGCTTATTACAAAAGTGGCTCTCTCCATCATTGTTTATGACCCTAGGTGTCTCAAACCTACTAAATTTTACAATTTTCAAAATATTTTCAACATAGTTAGCATCATTAGCTTTAGTAGGTATAGCTTCAACCCACTTTGACATATAGTCAAGTACAACCAATATATATTCCTACCCAAAAGAAGGGGAAAATGATCCATAAAGTTAATTCTGGAGACATCAAAATGTTCAATAACTAAATTAGATGTCATATTCATTTCATCATGTTTTCCTATGTTACCAATCCTTTAACATCTATCACAATGCATGTAGAAATTACAAGCATCTTTAAACAAAGTTGGCTAATAAAAACCATGTTGTAATACTTTTAGGGTTATTTTCTTACAACCAAAATATCCCATATAATGAAGCTCTAGGAAAAAAGTCAAAATACTCTCATACTCTTCCTCAGACACACATTCCCTGATGATTTAAACTTATCAAAGCTTGAAAAAATAAGGGTCATCTAAAAAATGGTGCCTACCATCATGGAAAAAATCTTTTCTATTCCTTAAAAGGAATATTAGGCCTTAAAATACCAATAGCAAGATAATTGACTATGTTAATATACATGGGTTTGGGCCTACTACAATTAGTCATTAATTAGGAAAAGTTTTAACAATATCCATGATCTTTGTACCAAATTCTTGAAAAAGAAAGACCCACCTAATCAATATTGGCTTAGCATTCAGTTTACTTAATAAATACCTCAAAACAACATGATTAGAATGCACAATTACTATAGAATCTACCAAATAAGAATTAAATTTATCAAATGTAAACACAATAACCAAAAATTTATTTTCAGTGGTAGAATAATTAAGTTGAGTATCATTGAGTGTTTTACTACTATAATAAATGATATGTAAATGCTTATCCACTCTCTTTCTCAAAATAGTCTCTATAGCAAAATTAGAAGCATCACACATAATCTCAAAATGTAAAGACCAATCAGGTATCATAATAATAGGTGTAGAAGTTAACTTTTCATTCAAGGCATTAAAAACAATAATGCAACCATTATCAAACTTAAAGGAGACATTATTGGCTAATAGATTACATAAAGGATGACTTATATAGAAAAATATTTAATAAATCTCTTATAAGGACTTATATGCTCTCAGAAACTTTTAATTCCCTGTACATTAGTAAGGAATGGTAATTTAGCAATTAAATTTATTTTAGCCTTATCCACTTCTAGACCTTTACTTGAGATAATATATCTTAACACAATATCTTGTTTAACCATAAAGTGACTTTTTTTCATCTAAGAGCTAAGTTGCAATCCATGTATCTTTCTAGAACCAAAGTCAACTTACGCAAAAAATTATCAAATGAGGTTTCAAAGACAAAAAATTCATACATGAATACCTCAGTGAATTTCTCCACCATATCAGAAAATATAAACATCATGAATCTTTGGAATGTGGTATGAGAATTGGATAAACAAAATGGAATCCTTTTGAAGGAAAATGTCCCAAATATGTTAGTGAATATGGTCTTTTCTTAAGCTTCTGGTCCAATTTGTACCTATTATTATCCTGAAAGACCATCAAGAAAATATGTTGACCAGAAGGCTGAAAGTCAACTATCGAGAGTTTGGACTATTCGAAAATATACTTCATGAAATGGTTCATGCATGCTTGTTACCTGGAGCAACAAGATCCAGTTGGTAAGGATTAAGATATCCTTTCATTTTTCTATTCACTTCTATGATCTCTGATCATAGAGGAAATCCCTTTACCATTCTATATAAATGGGCTATTCTATTTATACAAATATAGTAAAGGGGTACATTCAATCCTTGTTTTCCTATTAGCTCTGGTTCTTCTCTTCATTGCAGGGTAGAGCATCTTGGTAGCTCATAAGGCTCATAACCTTGAGGTCACGGGTTCAAATCCCGTCTCTGCAACATGTTTTTGACAAAAAATGTTGAGGTTTGATTCTGCAAACTAATAATTAATTGATTACTTACCGTTTTTCTTTTGGGTTGGTAGGAAAAAGGCGAAGATAGAACCACTATACTATCACAATAAACTATTATCCATTCTATTAAACCTATTAAATAAAATGCATTAACCCATAACCCATTATCTCGGGACGATATTAAGAATCATATCCACATCTTCTCCTTGGCAAGGAGAAATTTTACTATTCAACTATATTCGCATTTTTTCATTCCTGAAATGTAAGGATTATATTTGGGAAGAGCTAGGACTAAGACTCTCTTTCATTTATATATATTATATACTAATACTATTTTAGTTTAGTCTATTTTTATATTAAATTCATATTTATATATATATATATATATATATATATATATATATATATATATATATATATATATATTACTATATTATTTGTTTATTTATATCTAATTGAAAATAATAAGAAATTAGAAAAATTAATACATACATATTATACATATAAACAATTAACTTTAGTATTTTATATTGTACATTGTTCATAGTTACATTATGGAATTATTCTTCTAACATTATAACTATTCTAGTTATAGAATAAAATTCTATATAAAATTATCTATAAAATAGATAGAATTCTAATGCATATTGAATACATATTCAACTTATAAAAAAATACAAATAAGAATAAATTAGCCCCCCCTCTAGTTTTTAGATTTTTTTTCTTTATTTGCATTTTTGGGACTTCTATTGAATTTGAATTTGTCTCCCAAACTGAAAGAATTCGGGGAAGGGCCCTTTTTTTATCTAAAGAGAATAGGTTCAAGAGATGAAAGAATTAAGGATGCCCACCAAAAAGACCAGTCCAATCCACAATGATGTACCTGAAAATACAAAAAATTTGTTACCCTACCAACCATTAGAAGAAGAAAATACGATAGGCATACTAATCAGTAAGATTGATGAAGTAGAAATTAATGCAAAAACATGCAATTGGAAAGCAATAGTCATGTTTATAATCCTCCAATCTGCCAAAAAAAGAATTTATACCATTTGATCTCTTTATCAGCCAAAAATTTGTAAAAATGCATCATGGAATTATTTTACCATGAATCCATCATTGATTCTATCTAATTTATTACTGTTTTTTGCCACCTTATTCAGGCAAGATTTTTATACTTTGACAACTTTACAAAAGGATATGGTGGATCACGCATATCTCTATATATATAGACCATACCTATAGATTCATAGATGATATCTTTCTATATATAGAAATGGTATTAACTCCTAGGACATGTTCTATTTGGTATAAAAAAAGAAGATAAAAATTCTCTTTTGGAGAGATGGTTGAGTGGTTGATAGCCGTGGTCTTGAAAACCGGTATAGTTTGAAACAAAGAACTATCGAGGGTTTGAATCCCTCTCTCTCCTTTTTATTTTTCTTGGTGAATATATTTGTTACCTTTATTTATATTTGTATATTTGTTGCCTTTCTTTATATTTTATATTTGTTGCCCTTCTTTATTTTATTGCTTTTCAATATTATAAAGGGAAATGGCCCGACTAAGTGGGATAGTCGAGCTAGGAAACAAAATAGAAAATTATAATTATTAATATAATTAATATAAATATATAAATGAGTTGAAAAGAAAGGAAAAGTGAATACCTTTTAAATAGGACATGACCCATCCAATATGGATGTGGAATTAAATTCAATAGATTCCTACTTTAAGCATTGGATCCATCATCTCAATTATCAGTTAAGAGGAGTCATGGAAAGAATAGGTTCAAAATCACGATCAATTCTTTTTTCAAATCCTACGGCAGCTACACGAGCTCTTCCAACGTGCCATAAATGACCTACGAATAAAAAAAATCCTAGAACAAAATGAGAGGTAGCTAACCAACTTTTAGGAGAGACATAATTGATTGCATTGATCTCGGTAGCTATGCCACCCATGGAATTTAAAGAACCTAAAGGGGCATAAGTCATATATTCTGTAGAACATCGTTCTTGCCAAGATTATATGTCTCTTTTTAGCCTACTTAATTCTAAACCATTGGGATCCCAAAAATAGATAAAGTGGATAAACTATAAGACAAGTAGGCCTCTCTAGACCATACAAGTGCATGGCAAGCCCACACAAAGTGTTTGGTTAAGACATTCCAAATTTCACCAAGTATAAAAATGGAACCTAACCATACATGCTCTCCAATTATATCTTCTAAATCGTCCACACTAACAATCCACCCTTCTCCTCCAAAGGGTTATTTTAGTAAATAACCAAATATAATATTTGGGTTAAGGGTCAAGCTAGTAATATTTCTTACATCTCCCCCTCCAGGAGCCCAGGTATCATATACACCCCTAAAATATAGAGCCTTGAACACTAGAATAAAAGCATCTATACCTAACAAGATTAAGTGAATACTTAAAATTTTAGTCATTTTATTTATGTCTTTCCATACATAACCGAAAAATGAAAAAAAGATTCTTCAAGAGTCTCAAGTCCTAGAAATGCATGATAAATACCATCAAATCCTAATACTGTAGAGGAAATTAAGTAAAGTACTCCAGACACAAAGTATGGAAAGGTGTTTAGAACTTCCCTCTAGGACCTACCCCCAACCTAGAGTAGCTAGGTAGGGAAGTAAAATTAATCCTTGTTCATACATAATCTTCTTAGGTATGAAATGAGCCACTTTAAATATGTTTATTTCTCCGGCCTAGAATATGATTAATTTGGCATGGGCTATATGAGCCCCCAACAGTTTACCAGAAAATTGACAATTCAGGCATTTCCAACTTCTAAGCAAAACTGGTGCTTTCTTGGTCAAGACCAACTAAAGCTAAAGTTCCATTAGAGAGCGTTTCCACATGGTAGAACCTCCTCAGGGAGTATAAGGTTTTCATAAGGTTGACCTTGAGTCGCCTTCCAAGTATGAATACCTTCATTTAAGAGAATATTTTTGGTGTAGAAAGTCTCAAATTTATGATCTTCCGCTACACAGATTTCTTGATAAAGGAAGTCATAAACACGTAAATAAAAGACTAGACTGACTACTCTAAGAGCACTTATCCATAAACTAGTTACTGGTACAAATAACATAAAGAAATGTAACCAACATTTATTGGAAAAATAAACCCCAAAGATTTGGGACTAAAAGCGGTTAGCGGAAGCCATTGAATAATTTCCTTCAACTTTAGTTGGGTTAAAATCACGAAATGTGTTTGCACCATCACCATCCTTAAATAAATTATTTTATACGGTAGCACCATGAATAACGCATAGCAAAGTAGCACCCAATACCCCAATAACTCCCATAATATGAAATGGGTTCAATGTCCAATTATGAAACCCTTGGAAAAAGAGGATGAATCGAAATATAGGTGCTACACCAAAACTAGGTTCAAAGAACCAATCAGATTGACCTAGCAGGTAAATCAAGAATATAGAAACAAAAACGGAAATTTGGTTAGAGAATGTGATTGCATTATGTGGTTACAACTGAACAAATCGAGCAAGTTCAAATTGACATAACATGAAACCTATTAGTCGAAAAGCACCGCGTAGAGAAACAAAACCACAAGCCGCCTAATTGACACCAACGAGTAAAACATCCTTGGGCTTCTGGACCCCATAGTAATAACAAAGAGTGTGCTAAACTATTAGTAGGAGTAGAAACTACAATGATTAAGAAGTTGCATCCTTCCAAATAGGAACCTGCTAATCCATGGGTATACCATGAAATTACAAAGGTTGTACCGGTGAACCAACCCCCTAAAGTGAAATAGGCACACAGAAAGATCAATAGACCAACCAACCTACAAAAACAAAACAGTCCCTCTATAACTAGTCATCCATAATATCAAATAAATCATTTTCGTCTTTGGTAAATTTACCAAGGGCTATAGTCATAGTGATTCTCATATTCAACTACTTCAACCATTTTCGAGCACCCCATAGCATTTTCAAAATGTTCAAGGCCTCTATCATTTATGTATTGATTTATCCTACATACATTGGCCTTTCTTTTGAATGGGTTTCGAATAAAAAAATTATTTATTGATCTGTAACTTGACCTATTTAAATCCATTAATTCCATTCGATTCTTTTTTCCTATCTTAATAATCACCTGAACCATGTATTGTCTTATGACTCATCAATCAGATAGATTCATTTTTTTTAAAAGAACTGTTCAAGAAATAAGTGATCCCTTTTCTTTTTTTGCTAATGATAGACCCTAGACATATATTTTTTTCGTTCCATCAACTAATTGTATTCTTATTCTCAAATCCCCTGGAGGAAATTTCCTAAAAAAATGAATTTTATATTCTATTATTTAGTAGTATATAGAATTTTAATACGAGAATAGTGGATATAGTTATGATTCAATGGGTTAGGTCCACTTGCTTTTTTATTTTGTTGATTTCTATTTGATAGGAATAATGTTTTGAATACTATAAAATAGGAATTGTGAATATTGTGAGATTCAAGTAGACAATTTCTCATTATTCATTTTAATGATATTCTTTATCTTTTTAATAATAGATAAATGTTCAATTTTATAAATAATTTCACTGTAATTTGAATTAAAAAAAATGCAAATTCTCAAATTCTATTGAATTAGATGGTTTTTGACCTTTATTATTACAAATATCAGCAATATCTCTAGTCTTTCTTCAAATATGAATCCTACCGTTGTGGTTTTATGACAAAACTAATGCCCCTTGTCGGATTTGAACCGATGAATTACGCCTTACCATTGCATTACTCAACCATTAAGTTAAAAGGGCTTGTTTGTTTCAATTTTCAAATGAATCACTATGTGTCTAAGATGTCTTTTTTACATATATTCTATATAAAGAATAATAGAATTATAAGTATATATACTAAACTCATAGTCATTATTGTCTTTATTAGGAATGAGAAATTGGATTTATTGAGTGAATATATAGGATATACCCATAGCATAAGTATAGGTAAAATAAAATGATTTTTGAATATGGGATTTGATCAATATCAATGCAATGAATTGTTTTTAAACATGTGACAATTGCTATTATAACATAACAAAATTGATTTGATTCATACATGTACCTATCAATTCAACATAGATCTGAATATATTTCATCGAATCATTAAGAAAGAGATTCCCCTTGTCCCTTGAACACAATTCTTAGATAAAACAAATTCAATAAAATAACTTATTCATCCCTAATACCCCTTAACTATATTTTAAAATGAATCTTTTATTTATTTATTTATTGAATAATAATTCATTTTAACATTCTTAATAATTAGAATTGTTGAAATTGGAGAATTTCATATTTTCATTTGAAAATAAATAAAAACATATTTAGGGAATTCTAGAATGGTGATTAGAATAAGCACTTCATATCAATGATGGATCCAAATTATATAGAATCGTGAAAGGAAAAAAATCTTTTGTATTAAGTTATACCACTTCATTATATTAACAATTTCAAAAAACTATTCATACTATGAACCTAGTATGATGGTTGTCGGGCAAGTATGCCCCTATCGTCTAGTGGTTCAGGACATCTCTCTTTCAAAGAGGCATCAAGGATTTGACTTCCCCTAGGGGTAGGGTGCTATGAAAGGAAGTTAATCAAGGATTATCAATAAACTCAAAATTGATTCTTCTTAGGTCGATGCCCTAGAGATTAATGGGGACAGACTATAAATTTGTTGGCAATATGTCTACGCTGGTTCAAATCCAGCTCGACCCATACTCTATTCATGTTTTACAACCAATTCTGATCTTACCAATGATCTGGATTCAGATTAAGATCTATAAGTGTAAAGGTCTAAGGAAAAGAGTAAAATAAAGAAAAAAAGACCTTTTCATTATTCATTAAAATATTGATTATTCGATTGATTTTGAAAGAACAAAAAGATTATTAATAATTCATGCAGTTTTCGCTGAAGTGCATATCTACAAGGAAATATCATTCACTTCTCTATTACAACACAACAATTTGAATTTGAAATCGAAAGTCTTTGAATAAAATAAGAAGAATATAGAATGATTCAATTTTATTTATGAGGGATTGTAGTTCAATTGGTTAGAGCACCGCTTTGTCAAGGCGGAAGTTGTGGGTTCGAGCCCCATCAGTCCCAACATATCCAATAAAAAAAATACATCAATTCATCTCTCCATTTTTTTGTGAAGGGTGGTACAAATAGCATAATTTCATTTCCAATGAAAATCCCTTTTTTCATTTGGAATTTGGATTATTTCTTTGTCGTTGTTTAGAATCTCAATGGTAAATGGAAAGGCATTTAGATGATACTTCATCAGATGATTTTACAAAGAAGGTGGTAGATTGTATAAAATAATATGAAATAGAAATAGAAATGAAAGTCATTTTTCATTGGATCTGGAATCCACTTTTGAATTCGGTATGGGTAAAAGGTCTTCCTATGTTATACTATTTAATTCTTGACGATGAATCGATTTTATAGCTTAGAGATTTTTATTCATGATATTGATCCAGTTTGATTACATCGAGATGTAATTCATTCCATTGAATTTACAGACGAAATCTTTATCATCTCTATAGGATTAAATCCCGAGTTATTCCAAATTAAAAAAAATGAAATAATGTTATTATGGAAGTAAATATTCTCACATTTATGGCTACTACACTGTTCATTCTAGTCCCTACTGCTTTTTTACTTATAATATACGTAAAAAATAGTAAGTCAAAGTGATTAATTTGGATTAAACTTGATCCTTTGGTTCTTATAAATGATTGAAGAAAAAAAGGAAAAGGGTTCCAATTTCACATCTTAAATCAAATGAGTGAACCATAATTAACAATATTTTATGAGATCAATATTTTATAAGAGACTATAGTATGGTAGAAAGAAAAAAATATTTCTACCATACTAGACCATACTATCTAGTATTGTTATTGTACTTATAAGGTTTACTATATGAAGATACGTTAATTTGATATAAACCAATATTCATTATTATCTTCATATATATAGATATATATTACATATCTAATGTATATAGTATCCCAATTTTCTTTCTTTGCTTCATCCATTTCTATTTTATTATATTTAATTTGTCTTGATTCCAATCAATCATAAATAATTAAAAAATAACTCTTACGATTCTAATTCCTAAATTGATTCTTTTTTTAAATGAATCCTGATATCCATTAAAAGAACGAATCAATGAAAAAAAGAAAAAAAAGGCTTTGCAAAGTGGTCTATAAAAAATTTGATACAGTTTTATTCCTAAACTCAATTAGTAGGACTTTTAGAGCCCACTTCTTCCCCATACTACAGGTGAAAGGAAAAATGTAAAGACTTCCATTAAAGTAGCCCAAGCGAGACTTACTATATCCATGTAAATTATGTCATCTATCTCTATCAATATGAAGAAATGGAAGGAATGTTACTAACATGTTCAATAATAATAGTAAAATAACTAGAGTAGAGTCAAAAAAGAATAAGGAATTTTGACTTAACATCGTTGATGAAAGAATCCAATTCTAACAAGTTCTTATAAAATTTTGAGTAGAATCGGATAAAGATTAAACACACACAAAATTCGTGAGGGCTGCTTTTGAAGTATGAAATGAATGTTACTAACATGTGGAAATAATAAGACCCATTTTTTGTTTCCTTTCATTAAGGAAAAGGTATAAAAAGATAGAATCAAAATGGATCACTATTTGTCACACACTCCTATTTATTTTCATTTTTCCCATTTGATCACAGTCTTCAATTGGACCTATGAAAAAATCTCAGGCATTCTATTACGTTCTTGACTCGAAGTTACTGAAAGATTAAAATTAATTTGATTTCTAACTATCTAATTTAGAATAACTAATTTTTAATAATAATATATAAAAAACTATATAAATAAAATAAGAGTTAAGTTAATAGAAAAGAAATAAGTAAAAGAAAATTTTCCATTTAATCAAATTAAAATTGAATGAATGTCGGAGTATTCAAAGACTTTCAGGAGTATGTATACAAAACATCTCTTGTCCCCTATGCAAGAGATAATTAAATTCAATTAGATTATCCCTCTGGCTATCCAATAATTTGTAGACACTCCATTGATAAGTGCTCAAAAAGCACTAAAATTACCATGATTTTATGCACATTCATTGATTAAAAATATATATATTTATATGATTTTATCATATATTTATATAAATCTGTCTTTTCGGAATCATGGGTATTTTTATTGTTTTCAGGTATTTTTGCTTAAAAAAGTAACTTAAAGACTCAAAGAAAAATACCAGAGGCAATACATTACAAATATATTCATAAATTAAATGAGGAAAAGTAAAAAAAGATGGAAAATTGGACAAAATGGGTCAAAAAGGTCAAATGAGGAAATTGTGCACGCAACCACCCAGTCGCATCAACCAATGCACGCAGCCGCCTTGCCGCGCCCAGAACCGCGCGCGCCGCACCCCACACCACCATGAAGTCATCAGTATGATGTCATCATTCAATACTCTGTGTTTTCTCCATTTTTAATCATTTTTCACCAACTTTTTCTTCCTCTCCTCACCTATAAATACCCTCATTCTCTTCACTTTAAATCACACCTAAAAACACATATTCTTCTCTCTTTATTTCTCTCCATTTCTTAGTTTTTTTGTTTTTCTTAGTTTTTAGTTAGTTTTTTCTTAGTTTTAGAGTTCTTCTCTTTTTGAGAAGAACTAGTTATATTTTTGTAATTTATTTGCTTTTTGATTCAATAAATGGAAGTGCAAATTTCGTTTAGAGGTTTTCCAACAATAGGAATAACATCAAAGTACTGTAAGGATTTTATTTTCTTTAAAGTTATTTTTTATACTTTATTCTTACATGTTATATTTAATTTGTCTGTGATTAAATTTAATTTTGCTGGCTGTTTGTAAACATGATATAATAATAACGTTGTTATGCTTACGAAATATTAAATAGGTAAAAATCTCTAAAATGAATTGATTTTGTTTTTATTCAAGATTTTTATTACAAACTTAAATCTGAAAATTAGATTTTAAGGTTTAGTTATCCGGTCTGATTTAGAGTAGTGCTCTTTTATTTGTTGGTATAATCGCCCGGTAGTTAGAGTGAAGCTCTATTTCAAAAGTTTTTATAAGAATTATTATCTTAAAATGTATTGATAACATGTTTTCAGTAGTAGTTTTACCATTCCATTCAATGAAATAGATTGAATATAGAAAATCGAAATTTTGATAGAGCCTAGCAAGTACTTTTCCCAAATAAAGCTATAATAAAAAAGAAGAAGGGAGGCCCATAGTCTATATCCTATAGTCTATATATAGTTATAATATAGTATAACTAAGATATCTAGTTATATATTTTCATGTTTAATACAACTTTTTGACACATTTCAATCATATTCTATGAATTCCATTAAAGAAATAAGTAAAAATATGTCCCTTCTCTACGAATTACTTTTTGAAGAATGGAATCCATGAAAAGGTTAAATACGAAAAAAGCAATTCTATATTTTTTCGGATTATTATGTCTTTATCTAATTATCTTATTGAACATATAAAATCCCGAATCAATTTCCATTTATGGCATCCAATTAGAATAGGAATATCATAATAATGGTAGAAATTGAATTTTCATATTCTATACGAAACTCCATAAGTTAAGTGGAATGTATCAATTTATTTGCATTTGTATATGTTGTAAATAAAAATTCAATTTCTTCCTCCGTATTTCATACATTCCATATATTATATGGAGTGGGTACAATTTCATGTGATTTAGTAAACAGAATAGAAATTCCATCATTGCCATATCAATCCATATTATTTGATGAAGAATGAGCAAATAATGGAATGGGATTTTATTTCTATAAATGGGAAATTAAAAAAAATGCTTGGAGGTGGGAATGAAGAAATGTCTACAATACTTGGATTGAATTAGATACAATTTGAAGGTTTTTATAGGTTCATTGATCAGGGCTTAATAGAAGAATTTTATAAGTTTCCAAAAATTGAAGATACAGATCAAGAAATTGAATTTCAATTATTTGTGGAAACATATCAATTGGTAAAATCATTGATAAAAGAAAGAGATGTTGTATATGAATCAGTCACATATTCTTCTGAATTAGATGTATCCATGGGATTAATTTGGAAAACAAGTAGGGATATGCAAGAACAAACCATTTTTATTGGAAATATTCCTTTAATGAATTCCCTGGGAACTTCTATAGTAAATGGAATATACAGAATTGTAATCAATCAAATATTACAAAGTCCTGGTATCTATTACCGGTTAGAATTGGACTATAATGGAATTTCAGTCTATACGGGTACCATAATATCAGATTGGATAGGAAGATTAGAATTAGAGGTTGATAGAAAATCAAGGACATGGGCTCGCATTAGTAGGAAACAAAAAATATCTATTCTACTTCTATCATCGGCTATGGGTTCAAATCTAAAAGAAATTCTAGAGAATGTTTGTTACCCAGAAATTTTCTTGTCTTACATGAATGATAAGGAGAAAAAAATTAAGTCAAAACAAAATGCAATTTTAGAGTTTTACCAAAAATTTGCTTTTGTAGGCGGTGATCCGGTATTCTTTCAACAAAGGTGTGAATTAGGAAGGATTGGTTGATGAAATATCAACCATAGATTGAATCTTGATATACCTTAGAACAATACATGTATGTTACCACGAGATATTTTGGTAGTAAAAAATCATTTGATTGGAATGAAATTTGGAATGGGTACACTTGATGATATGAATCATTTGAAAAATAAACGTTTTTGTTCTGTAACGGATCAATTACAAGATCAATTTGGATTGGCCTTGGTTCATTTAAAAAATATGGTTAGAGGAACTATAAATGGAGTAATTAGGCATATATTGCTACCGACTCTAGTGTTAAGAATTTGAATTAGAATATATTACACTAATCTTATGGGTTCAAGCACTCAAGAAGGTATATGCAAACATAAATTATAGGAAGAATAAAGCAAAAATGTCTGCATATGTTTATAACAAGAAAGGTTCAAGAATGCATAGCATTGATTTCTTGAAAAGAATCAAATATTATGATTATATAAATATCATATTACTAATCTCATGCTCCAATCAAAATCATTAAGTAAAAATTTCAAGTATGTGCATTAAGATGAATGAAATCCTTTTGACTTCAAGGGAGCAATTTCCTACTATTTGATAATAACCATTTCACTATTTAATGAATTTAGGGTAGTATTTAGTTATACTATTGTTCTCCTATTGTTTTTCTTTTTAATTCCTTTTTTTTATAATAGGCCCATATACATATATTTGTTATGGTGAGTGGCTATTTTGGCTCTTGTTGCTCTAAGGAAACCCCTTATATATATATATATATATATATATATCTTTTTTTAATAGAAATCAAGCATGAAAGAAGATAGACACACTTTTAATTTATACTCAAATCATTTAATCTAAGCAATGGAATTAAGTACATGATACTTCATAAGATGTTTAAAGTCCTAAAATTCAATGTGCTAAAGTTCGTAAAAACTATAAGCCTTCTAATTCCAAAACGTTAAACCAATGGATGAAGATATCTATATAAACTATACCATAGCATTGTGATTCATCAATATGGGATATTACTCTTAATGTCCCCCCTCAAAGCGTGGGTCTTTGTCTCTTATAAATCCCATCACTTATTATTTTTTATCTATTTTATTATATTTGATTCTATTTGATTCACTTGTCTCTTTAGTATTAGGCCCATTTCATTTTTTGTTTGTAAGGTGAGGCTCAAATATTTTGGCCCAAATGACTAAAGCTCTGATAACATGTTAAAGTCCAAAAGAACTATAAGCCTTCTATTCCAAAAACGTTACCAAATGGAGGAAGATATCCACAATCCTTATAAACTCTACTATATCATTGTGCTTAATCAATATGAGACATTACTCTTAACCCAATGCAAAGCCTATTAATATCATCTAACAATTTGAAATAATAAGAAGATGTTTAAGGAAGTAGAATAAGTATCATCACTTAGAATAAACTAATAAAGGCTCAATAATATCTCATAAGGTAGTCTCTACTATTTGATTTTTAAACACTGATTTTGGGTTCATCCAAGCATAAAACATAAGTTATGAATAAAACTAACTCTTATAATAATCCATGAATATGTTTAAGACATCAAACAAACAATGCAGAGACTAAATTATTCACTTTAAATAACTAAAATAATGGTAATTATATATAAAGGGTTTTCTATTAGATCTATTTGCTCCCTCCTAAACCTAAGCTAAATATTTTCCTCAATGTTTTTAACTATGCATATGTTTAGAAAGCAATAAAAGGAGTAAATAGGAAATTAACTACTGATAAATAAAAGAAAACAACTAAATTAAAACAAAGGAAAATAATACTACCTAAGACGGTGTGTTGCCTCTCACCAAGTGCTAGGTTAATGTCTTAGCTATATGCTATTGGAGGTTCCGGCTCATGCATTTCAATGCACTTAGTGTCCTTACTTGTATCGAATCCTTCCAAGTAAGGCTTCATACTTTTCCCATTCACTTTGAATGACATTTGAGTATTTAAGTCCATTAGTTCTACAGCTCCATGTAGAAAGACATGAACAACTTCAAATGGTCCACTCTATCTTGACTTCAACTTTCCTAGAAATAATTTAAAATGAGAATTAAATAAGAGAGTTTCATTCCAAGATAAAGAGACTTACGAATTAGGCCTTTGTCATGGCAACATTTAGTGCGTTCCTTCTAGATTTTTGAATTTTCATACGCAAGTGTTTCCTTCTTGCTTGTTTAAGGTCCATGTTTACTTCTTCATTTCCTAATATGCCCTATGCTCAAGCTCAATGAGAAAATTAAAGGCCTTTCCATAAATAAATGTGTAAGGACTTATACCAACAGGTGCCTTATAGGCTATACGGTATGCCCATTGAAGGCAACGTTGTTCATTCTAGGATACCCGCGATTTGTCTATTACTTACCTCTACTTTACCAGAAGTTTTTCCATTATCACCTTATGTGTGATATTATAATTTTTCATCAAGCCATCAAAGAGCTTATTACAAAAGTGGCTCTCTCCATCATTATTTATGGCCCTTGGTGTCTCAAACCTGCTAAATATTACATCTTTCAAAATATTTTTAACATAGTTAGCATCATTAGCTCTAGTAGGTATAACTTCAACCCACTTTGACATATAGTCAACTACTACCAATATATATTCATACCCAAAGGAAGAGGAAAGAGACACATAAAGTTAATTCCCCAAACATCAAAATGTTCAATAACTAAATTATATGTCATATGCATTTCATCATGTTTTCCTATGTTACCAATTCTTTAACATCTATGACAATGCATATAGAAATTCCAAGCATCTTTAAACAAATTTGGCTAATAAAAACCATGTTGTAATACCTTTAGGGTTATTTTCTTACAGCCAAAATAGCTCCCATAATGAAGGTCTAGGAAAAAAGACAAAATACTCTCCTACTCTTCCTCAGATACACATCTTCTGATGATTTAAACTTGTCAAAGCTTGAAAAAATAAGGGTCATCTAAAAAATGGTGCCTACCATCATGGAAAAATTCTTTTCTATTCCATAAAAAGAATATTAGGCCTTAAAATACCACTAGCAAGATAATTGACTATGTTAACATACATGGATTTGGGCCTACTACAATTAATCATTAATTAAAAAAAATTTCAAAAATATCCATTTCCTTATCACTCCCAATAGTGACAAAATCATGAATTAATCTAGACAGATGTTTAGCTACTACATTTTTAATTCCTTTCTTATCTATGATCTCTATACCAAATTATTGAAAAAGCAAGACCCATCTAATCAATCTTGGCTTAGCATTCAGTTTACTTATAAATACCTCAAAACAACATGATTAGAATGCACAATTACTTTAGAATCTACCAAATAAGAACAAAATTTATCAAATGTAAACACAACAACAAAAAATTTCTCTTCAGTGGTAGAATAATTAAGTTGAGTATCATTGAGTGTTTTACTACTATAGTGAATAATATGTAAATGCTTATCCACTCTCTTTCTCAAAACAGCCTCTATATCAAAATTAGAAGCATCATACATAATCTCAAAATGCAAAGACCAATCAGGTATCATGATAATAGGTGTAGAAGTTAACTTTTCATTCAAGGTATTAAAAACAATAAGGCAACCATTATCAAAGTTAAAGGAGACATCATTGGCTAACAGATTACATAAATGATGAATTATTTGGAAAAATATTTAATAAATCTCCTATAAGGACTTACATGCTCTCAAAAACTCTTAATTCCCTTTACATTAGTAAGGAATGGTAATTTAGCAATTAAATTGATTTTAGCCTTATCCACTTCTAGAACTTTACTTGAAATAATATGTCTTAACACAATATCTTGTTTAACCATAAAGTGACTTTTTTTCCATCTAAGAGCTAAGTTGCAGTCAATGTATCTTTCTAGAACCAAAGTCAACTTACACAAATAATCATCAAATGAGGTTTCAAAGACAAAAAATTCATACATGAATACCTCAATTAATTTCTCCACCATATCGAAAAATATAAACATCATGCATCTTTGGAATGTGGTATGAGAATTGGATAAACAAAATGGAATCCTTTTGAAGGAAAATGTCCCAAATATGTTAGTGAATATGGTCTTTTCTTAAGCTTCTGGTCCAATTTGTACCTATTATTATCCTGAAAGACCATCAAGAAAATAATAAACGTCTTGATTAGTTAATCTTTCTAATATTTGATCAATAAATGGAAGAAAAAAGTGGTATTTCTTAGTGTACAATTCAATTTCCAAAAGTCAATAAACATCCTCCATCTCGTTATGGTTCTAGTAGGCACTAACTCATTCTTGTCATTTCTTACCACGGTAATGCCTAATTTCTTCGGTACCATATAGACCAAACTAACCCACTTGCTATCAAAAATTGCAAAAATAACTCCTACCTTTAGGAGTTTTAAAATTTTACTTTTCCCTACTTCTTTCATAATTGGGTTAAGTCTTCTTTGGGATTCTCTCACATATTTGATATTGTCCTCTAAATTAATCTTATGCATACATATAGTCTGACTAATACCTCTATTATCTCCAATACTTAAACCTTTAGTTTTCTTGAATTTCCTAAGCTATTTTACTAGTTTTACTTCTTGGGTAAGGGTTAAAGTAGAAGAAATAATGACCAAGAAGGTCTCCACCTTGCCCAAAAACCCGTATTTAAATTGCTTAGGTAATGCTTTCAACTCCAACTCCAACTTCAACTTAGGTGGAGTGTTTTCTTTCCTCGATGGGGTCTTAGGTAGATCTAAGGGTGTACTAGACTCATCTATTGTTTCAACACTATTTAAAAATTCATGTTATCCTTTAATCTCCTCATCTATGTTTTTCTCTATCCTATCAACATTTAAATCATATTGAAGTTTATCATTCATCTCATCTTGTAAGAAAGTATTATGAGAAAGTGTGTCATCACAATCAATATATGAATACTCATCATCAATAAAAATAGAAGGGATATAATAGAAATCAAAAACTTAAAATGAATAGTCTTTCTCAAGACTATCATAGTTAATCTCCCACTATGGACATCAATAAAAGTATTGGTTGTGGTTATGAATGGCCTATTTAAGAAGAATAATGTATTCCTTTCCCATTGATGGATCTTGCCACATATCCATCATCACAAAATCAATAGGTATTATTAGTTTGCCTACCTGTATAAGAAAATCCTCAACCATACCCTTAGGATAATTGGCAGACATATGAGCTAAATGAAGGCACATGGTTGTGGGCTTCAATTCTCCCAAACCTAGTTGCAAGTATATTGAGTAAAGCATGAGATTTATACTTTTGTCTAAATCTAACATAGCATTAATCACCTTTTTTTATCCATATAGTAATATTAATAATAAACTACAAGGATCCTTCAATTTTGGTGAAAGGTTTTATTGAAATACTGCATTAGCAACTTCTAATACAATCATTTTTTCATTAAATTTATAATTTCTTCTCTTAGTGTTCAATTCTTTAAAAACATTGCATATGAAGGCATAGGTGGTTGATATGGTTTTGATGCCTTATGTAATGTATATGGGTTAGATAACTCATTCTGAATCCTCTCATGAGACTTTATAATTGCATCATTTCCTTGGGTACAAATTGCACTCCACCTGTGGTTCCTACATTATTAAGTAAATCATTAGAAATTTTGGGAAATTATTTATTTATAACCTTACCATTCCAAAAAATTGTAATAGCCCAAGCTTGTGGAGATTGACTAGAAAGCTTCCCTTCTCTTATCTTTTCTCAGCTATGATAAATCATAGCATAGATTGAACTACCAAATCAAAAAATTATCACAAGGGAAATGAAAACCAAGATTATCTTTATTTGATCTACCCAACTTGTCCTTCCATCCTCTTATCTTTTCACGTCATTATCTTGACTTACTTAAGTGAAATAATTCAAGTTTTCCTCCAAGGTTGGATTATTTGGTGGATAGGGTGGTATATTTTGGTTTAAATTTGGGTCTTGCATTTGGTTTGGACATATGTGGGTTTTATTTCCTTTCCATAAGAAATCAGGATGATTTCTCCACCCAAAATGATAGGTGTTGGTATAAGGATCACTCATAGGTCTAGCTTGGTCCCTCTACATGAGATAAACTTCTGGACTAGTACTTGCATAATAATCACCTAAAAAAGAGAAAACATTAAAACCATGGAAAATATACCATAGAATCCATATACCACTTGGTTTGAGGTGTTCTTGGTAGTTAGAAGTTGAACTTGCCTTATCAATTTCACAAATTGCATGGCTATTTAGTTCTTGAAGACTATTTCATTAACTCTGTCTCTTCTTACTCTAGTACTCTTTTGTTGGAAATTAGCAACCAACATTTTATAGAGACAAAAAGTCTCTAAGGCCATTATTTCTCCTATAGCTTTACCTATATAATTGTCAATTATGAATTACCACTATTGTATGAATCCATTGTAGAAAAATTAATTTTGCAACTACAATAGGAAGTTGTGGCATGGGCATTGAATGAGACATTATTTAAACCTATCCCAAACTTTATAGGATGGTGAATGTAGAAAGTTTTATTCTCAAATCCGAAATTTTCTTATAGAAATTGTATCTTCCAATGAATTTATTGTAAACTTTCTGCCAAGTTATCAAGGAACCTAATAAAAAATTCATTAGCCATACCTTAACCCTGTCTTTGAGGGTATATGAGAAACGCCTCATTTTCAATTGGTCCTCAATAAGCCCAATAAAAAGGAATATATGCACAGTTAAGTAAAAATCTCTAGTAAAAGTCAAAGGATCTTCATCGGGAATTCTGTAGAAGGATAGAAACATGAAAAAATGAATATTTTTTTAAATAATAGCTCCTAGCTGCCTCTTCTAACTACATAGAAGATGTATGAGTGCCAATAATTGGCCTTGTATACTCCTTCATTAGTGTCCCCCTTGATAAAGCATCTCTTATGTTTAAAGGCTTTAACAGTGACTCAAGTGATTGCCAATAAAAATAAATCAAATTAACAAATAAAAATAAATGAATTAAAGAAAAGAAATAAAAATAACAAAACATATCACATATATTCACAAAATCACATAAATAAAAAAAATCACGAAATAAAAAAATAAAAAAATAACTAAAAACAAAACAAATAAAAAAGTGCACTAAATTTATATTTATAAAGTTTACAAGTGCACGAATCACTTATAATAAGTAACAAGTATACTTCTAAAGTCGGTCTCTCAAGGAAATGTGATGGTTTTAAAAAGTTAAATTATTTTCTAAATAGTTAAGAAAAATAAGTCCTAAACACTTTAACAATTGTTGGTTGGCAGAACAAAACTTTAAATTCTTAATTACTTTATATTTAAAAAAAGCAAATGAAAGCGTGTAAAAAATTGAGAAAACTAAACTATAGCTAAACCTACAATGATAGAGGAATATGAGATTTTAGCAAACATAATCCTTCATGAAAAAAAAAACAAATTAATTTATTCAAATAACAAGTTATATTTAATGATTTTTTTTTCTATTTCTAAATAAGAAAACTTCCATAGTCATTGTAAATTCATATAATTCCCAATTAATCAATGACTTTCTAGGTCGACTTCGAATTGATTAATTAAAAAATTGAGGAAAATATATGAATCAAGGTCCCCAATTCATTAATAACTTTCTTGATCGTGCTTCAAATTAATTAATTTGTAAACCTAAAGTAAATATATTTTTTAATTATAAATAAAACTCTCATTTATTTAAATTATAAAATTGTTTTTCCAATCATTAGATGAGAAACAATTAAAATCTCATAGTACACAATCAACCAATCATAGTTAAACTGACAAAAATTAAGTCAACTATGAGATTGCAAAGAGAAATGAAAGATATAACAATAAAATTACTTTCTCTTAATAACAATAATTCAAGATCTCTAAATAGGCATCACTACCTTTTTCAAATCATTGGATCTTCTTTAAAATTGGAATATTGTTTTCCTATATTTGTATATGGTGGTGGAATGACTAACCTAAATTCTATACTAAAAAACTATGGACGATTACCATTATTGTAAAAGAAAAAATACTTAACCTATTGAGACTATTTTTCTATTCATAAGAAGAGGCGTTAAACATGGTTTGGCGTCAAAAAGTTACAACACGTATTGTGACATGTTTTTATCACACCATGGCACGAGATTGAATAGCACTAGCACATCTCAACCTAAGAGGATCAAGCCACGACACACATTATTCTTCATTGTGACATGCAAAGTTCAACATACTTAGTAAGTTTTCCCGAGAGGTGCTTCTCGTGGCACACATTCCTCGCTATGGCATGCATTGGTTGTCTTGAATTTTTCCTTGTACCCTTTACACATTGGTTCGTTCTTAATGTAATGTTATATGCATTAGTTTTTTTTAGTTCTTAGGGTGTTATTTGAGTGTTCTATGTTTTTTTTTCTTCGTGTGTTGATATTATTGCTTTCTTTTGAGGATAAAACACTTGAATTACAATAAAACATACATGTGATTCTAAACAAATAGATTTGTATAAATAATCAAATAAAATGCTACAATCAATCCTACTTATTTCAATTAAGCATAGTAAAATCATGGATTATGAGTGATTTTCAAGCACTTATTCTCACCCTCAAGTGGTTTAGTGTTGAGATATGGTATGATTAGAGTCATCTACTATGTGTGAAAGCCAATCTTGGCTTGTTTTTGGAAGAGTAGGAAAAAATGTTGGACACTTTTGGGTTGATTTGAGGTATAAAAAGCTACCTCTTATTTTTTTCGATGTGAGGTTCTTGGTAATGATACAAGAAGTTGTAATAAGAAAAGACATGTGGAGGATGAGTCCCCTAGCCTATTTAGTTTATGTCTAAAATTTGTGGAATGAAATAAAACTCTTGGGCTTGTTAAGAAGTGGTTTCTAGATAAGTTTTTGCAAAGAAGTAGTGAGAGTTGGGTCCTAGTGTTGGTAAGGAGATTGCAGGGGGTGGTGTTAAGAAGGATTGGGTTAGGATTTTGAGGGTATATTATCTTGATTAAACAGATGGAA
Source organism: Hippophae tibetana (assembly GCA_037013495.1). NCBI lineage: Eukaryota > Viridiplantae > Streptophyta > Magnoliopsida > Rosales > Elaeagnaceae > Hippophae > Hippophae tibetana. The sequence goes on along the minus strand of CM072802.1, from coordinate 41,432,330 downwards.
AATGTGATCATATTGATGGAAGTTGTAGGGAGTTGGTGGTTTGTGAATTGAGGGGTGTTGGCTTATGTAAAGCTTTAATTGTAAATAGAGTAGAGTCTAGTTTGATGGAATCTTTAAATGTGGGAAATCATGTGAATTGTTGTGATGATACTTGTAAGGAAATGGTGGCGGTTGACAAACAGAACAATGGCTATTTAATTGGGAAAATGATGAGTGGTAAGGTGGATAGTGTGTTTGTATCTCCTAATATGTGCTCATAGGTGTCTTCAAAATAAAGAAATGAGGAATATTGTAAGGAGTTGATGTTGTTTGATATGGTGGTAAGTTACTATGTTAATGATATAAAGGCGGCTTTAGAAACTAAGGGTGTTGCAAGTGGTGCTTTATTTGTAGAAAACACCATGTATAATTTGTCTTATGTGGGTAGTAGCATATATAAAAAAAAGAAGGGGTTGGGGAAAAAATAATTTAGGTGTTCTGAGGGTGAAAGGCTCTTTTGGAAAAAAGAAAAAAGATGGAATGCTAGTGATGTGAGGTGTTTGATTATAGAGCATGTTGTCACTAGTTCTTGTGTGATCAATGACTCTATGGTGTGTTTGTGTATAATTTCTCAACTTGGGACTGGGGTGGAGAAACCCTATCATGAGATATGAATGCTTTATCTTGGAATATTAGGGTACTTGGGAACCTTTAAACATTTAGAGTGCTATAGGAAGTTATCAATAAAAAGGTCCTTAAACTATTTTTTTTATGGAAACCAGATTACAGGTTAGTGATTATGAGCTATTAAGAGTTAGGTTGGGTTTTGATGATGGTTTTATGGTTCCTAGAAGAGGTAGAGAGGGTTTTCATATGGTTCTTTGGAAGAATGAGCTAAATGTTTCTATAAGATCATTTAATATAGGGCATACTGACATGGTGGTGGGCATACCAAGCTAGGGCTTTGGTAAGGTCACATAGACCTATGGGAATCCTAAGAAATCTGAGAGATTTCATTCTTGGGTTATGTTATGTAGATCGGTTAAAATATGCTCTCTTCCTTGGCTTATTTTTGGGGATTTCCATTAAATTGCTTGTTGGAAAGATAAATTTAGAGGTAACATATCACATAATCAAATTGATCTATTTAGTAAGGCTGTGTATAAATGTGATTTGCATGAGGTGGACTTCGATGGATATAGGTATACTTGGAATAATAGAAGAGGATGTAACACACAAGTAAGACTAGACAAGACTTATGTGAATTATGTGTGGCTCAAGAAGTTCCTAGGTTTAAGGGTGGCGTATTGATAAGTGTTTAAAAAGTATTAAAATTACCATGATTTAATATATTTTAATTGATTAAATATATTTATATTTGTATTATTTTATCATATTTTTATATAAAAAAATTCAAAATCATAAGTATTTTTATTATTTTTCAGTTATTTTCGTTCAAAAATAATTTAAAGATTCGAAGAAAAATACTAGAGGCAATACATCAGAAATATGTTGAGAGAGAAAAATGAAAGAATGTCAAAAAAATAGAAAAATGGAAGCCTGCGTGCATGTCACGCATAGTGTCGCATCCCGCTGCAACTTTCAACCCACACGTATGACAACCTATCCAAGCGCATCCAAAACCAATTTTTGAGATATTTTTCACTTTTTAGCTTTTTCCTCACCTATAAAAGGCCTTCTCCCCTAATCTCAAAACATACAATTTCTCAACTCTTCTCTCTCTATCTTTCTCTCTCTAGAAAGCTTTTTTAGTTTTAAAGTTCTTTTCCTTTTGAGAAAAACTAGTTATGTTTTTGTAAATTTCTAGTTTTTAGTTCAATAAACGGAAATGTAAATCTGTTTGGAGGTTCTCTAGAAACAGAATTAGCATCAAAATTATGTAAAAACAATTTTGAGGTATAATTTTAAAATGAGTTCTTTACAGTTATTTTTATGTTTTATTCTAATATGTTATATTTAATTTGTCTATGTTTAAATATAACATATCTCACTGTTTGAAAAAATTATATAATAATAACGTTGTTATGCTTACGAAATATTAAATAGGTAAAACATTTCTATAAAATAAATTGATTTTGTTTTTATTCAAGATTTTATATTAAGGATATTAAAGAGAAATATATTATTTTTCATTACAAACTTAAATTTGAAAATTAGATCTTAAGGTTTAATTATCTTATCTAATTTAGAGTAATGTTATTTTATTTGTTAGTACAACTGCCCATTAGTTAGAGTGAAACTTTATTTCAAAAGTTTTTATAAGAACTATTATTTGAAAATGTATTAACAACATATTTTCAGTAATGGTGTTAGAACTTGAAAGTTAGTACTGAGATAATTAAATTCTTAGGTTTAATTTATACACCTTGAATAAAATTTAAAATATCTAACCCCACCAAAGATGAAATTTAAATAATTCATTTTCAATTTTTTAGAAAAAATGAATTAACCAAATTAATTATCGACCTCATCCATAGGTGTTAATTGATTTATTTAATTAACAAATAATATCTAACCTTACCAATTGTGGTATTTATATAAAAAATATATAATCAATAAATATCAACTTATATATTTAATAAACTTAAATAATATGAGCAAGCATAATTAACTTAATTGTTATATCCATAAATACTCAACTACTATGAATGATAAAAATTTACATAAGTATGTATTGAATCCATATCTATGTTTTTTTTATGTTAATAGATTAGGAAACACAAAAAATCAAAATATCATGACAAGATGTTTAGGATTTAATTTCATTTTTAAAAGTTTAAATAATAAATTAAAAACTACATATATTTCTTCATTAGATCGACCTTAGGAGTATACTTGTCATTTTCTATAAAATGATTCTTGCACTTGCAAGAGTTTTACAAATATAAAACCAAAATATTTATAAGGTCAGTATTACTAACTTGATGCCAATTTTGTCTCATCACAAAAGAGTCAAGGTCTGATCATATTGCTATTATCATCGGGAAGTGTAGTTGTACTGAAGCAACCATAAGTAGTAGAAGAAGAAGACAATTCAAGTTTGAGGAGTTTTGGTTGGGTATTGATGGATATGAGCATGTGGTTGAGAAGGCTTAAAGTGTTGTTGGATTGCAACCTAGTTCACCTCTTGGTGTGGCTGGTGAAAAGATTACTCATTATGCTGTGAAGCTTGATAAATGGAATTAGACCTATGTGAGGCATTCACAAAAAGACCGAAAAGGTTGAAAATGTAATTAAAACATTGTAAAAGTAAGGGATCTAATGTGTTGATATGGGGACCATTTTTAGAATTGAAAGGGAGATAAATTCTCTATTAGAAAGTGAGGAAATTATGTGGAGGTAGAAGTCTAGGAAAGTGTGGCTAAAATATAAGGGTATGAGCTTGAGATTTCTTTATGACAAAGTTAATGATAAAAGGAAACAAAACCATGTGGTTGGTTAATTTGTTTAAGGATGCTAAAATTGGATAACATCTCAACAGGGTATGAATCGATTGTTTTTGAATTTTTGTAAGCATATGTTTACTAGTGAGGAAATTGTTGAAATGTAGGTGGTGCTTAATTGTGTTACACTCAAAATAACTAGTTATATGAACCATGCTTGTTATGTCCTTTGACAAGAGAGGGTTTGCTTATGGTTCTCAAACAAATGCACCTTGTGAAGGTTCCTGACCTGATGGAATGCTTGCTTTCTTCTTCCAAAAGTTTTAGAATGTTATGGGGGATCAAGTTACTGGTGCTATTCTGGATGTGTTATAATGAGGTAAATCCATGTAGAACTCCTATCTATGTGGTAAAAATTCTTAGATTTCTTATAGCAATCACTCAGTAACAAACAATTCACAAAGAAATAAATACAACATGACAGAAATATAAACTCAAATACCTTTATTAGTTGGGACCGCACTGCTCTAACTACCTATTGCTAATCTCACTTGCTACCTCTATAACTATTTGATTTGACACGAATTCGACTCTCCTCCATAGCCAACACAACATTAAGTAGTGTGATTGGAAACCAATGATCAATAATGTGAACAATATATTATACAGCCAATGTAGGAAACTACTCAACAACGATCACCCACAATCAACACTCAACAATCCCAAAAACATAGTATTACTCACACTATATTAGTAAAATAGTCTAAACTATACAAAACTATTTTTTTATATTTCACATATACTCTATCTACAATTTATAACCATATAAAGTGAAGCAAGTAAAATAAATTTTTTCTATAATCCATTACATTATTATTCGTTTAAACTAATAAATTTTTTTATTTTTATTAATTAGAGCTTCAAAGCCTAAGTATATATCAACAAAGGATTAAGAAAAATATTTTCACTTATTTCTTTGGATGATTTTTTTTTAAATTATATTTATGAGAATAAAATTAACAATTTTTTTTTATAAAATTGACATGATTAAAGTTTCCATAATTTTGTTCAAAAAAACGTTTATAATAATAATAATATATTTTATGTTTTCTACTATATCATTATGTGTTTAAGTGTAAATAGATTTTGATTATAATGTATTTACTTATCTTAGCATTTTTTGAATATTTATTTGTTTTCACTAATATTTATTAATATTAAATATAAAATATAATACATATCATTTGTTCTTATTTGCTTATATAAATATGAAATTTGTTTTCATTTGATTATATAAATATAAAATTTATTTCTATGAAGTTAAAAGAAGTTGTAAAATTTAAGTATACCTTTATTATATATAGACTGCCTTATTTGTGATTTTTATATATAAATTTTAGTTCAAGTGTAACGTTGATATATATATATATATATATATATATATATATATATATATATATATATATATATTTATAATGTTACCTATACAGTTTTCTCAGATTAATAAGCTTACTTGATAATTACGTGGATTTACTTCAAATATAATTTTATTTTTATTTTTTATATAATTAAAATAAAAAATTATAGAAAAATTTTATTAAAATTTTAATACAATCAATTTTTTATCAAATAATACTTTTGTATTATTAAAATATGTGATTTAAGAACAAATCTTATATATGAAACCCAATAACTAAGATTTGAAAAAAAAAATTAGAAAACGTGATTCTAAATATCATATGTTTATTTTGAAAATATTATTTAAGTTATATACTTATTTTTATAATAGTTTAATTTTATTATGAAAAATTGATAGTATAAAAACAATAAATTATTTTTTATATATATATTTTTTAATATAATTTATTTAAACTATAATATTCACAATCTAATATAATTAACAAGATTAAAAAATTATTTATGTAGTTATTTTTAATAATAATAAAATTAATTTATTAAAAAATAAAAAATAAAAAAATATTATTTTTATAATAAATTAAGGATCGTTGTATAATTTTTTTATATAAAAATATAAATAAAAAAGAAGAAAAGCAAACCAAATAAAAAACTCATATTCTAAGGTGACACGTTCCATTGAGTAAAGTACACGTGGAACGTTGAAGTGTCCAACAGCAATACATGGTATTACTTCAAATTTAACCAAAAAAGAAATATTACTTAAAATAAGAAAAAGTTATTTGTTAGCTTACGAGTCTTACGCCGTTCAATAACAAGCTGACTGATTTGCAATCTCTCTATATAAAAATCTCTTAAGTCAGGTGGTCATTGTGGAATAATATTTGAAACAGATTTCTTAGACCAAAACCAAAATCAAAATTCAAACCAAATTTTATTCTACAATTTCTACTTTAATTGTTCTCTATTTCGATACTCATCAACTAGTATAAAGGAAGTTAGATTGTTCGTACATATAAAACGGTATGCCCTCTTTTCCTTTCATATTGATTGTTTTTATTGAATACTTTGCTTTTCTAGTTATTAATTAAAAAAAACCCTAAAGAAGGACATTGACACTTTGGTGTTTCGACTTTTGTGACTAGAATCTAATAACTGCTTAAATAAAGAAAGAGAAAATAGAGCTTTTGTTCGATCAGAAGGTTCCTATAAATATTTTTGGTCAAATTATATAGTTTTTGTTACTTTTCTCGTATGGGCATTGAAGAATCATGTGATGGAGCATCCACTTGGGAAGATGAGACGATCACCTGTATCTTGATAGATTTCGCTGCTTAATTAGCTTAAAAAAAATTCTTTTTTGTAATACAAAACCATGCATTCCAAATGCTTGATTAAATTATTATGGGATTGGACCGACCTTTATGTTTCTGCTTCTATACCCTTTGCTTGATAATTAATTTCCCCTTGTCCTATCTCATTATTGCTTAGAATATATGTGATTTTTTTGTCTTAAGACATATTGATTTAAAACCATGCCAAGTCCAGCCCAGATCGACTAGTAACAACTTGATTGAAAGTTTTTTTTTTTTTTTTAAATTATCTTGGCTAGAAAAGTGACAGTTTTATTATTACATAGGGATCTTCATTCACAGTTCAGAATCCCAGAGCCTTGAAACTCATCAAGCAGAAGAATACCCCAATAAAAGCTTTTAACAATATGATCAGAAGCTCATCGACCCCAGTTATTGGAAGCCTCCTCTCTCTCTTGCCAGATAGCCCAAATAGAGACCATGAACATAGCACCTCTAAAATTTCCTTTTCTCATGGTGCTAACCATCTTAGCTTGAATCCAATGTCATGCCCAAAAAACCCTCTTAGTTCTGCTTCTAGGTTCAAAGAGCTCAATCAAGAATCCAGAAGTTCAGGCCTAAGAACCATTAGACGTACTCGTTCTGATGGGAACTTAGAGGCCCTGACTTGTAGCTCTTATGATATGGAAGAGTTTGGAAAATCACAAGCACCGACTGAATCTTCCTGTAAAAATCTTAAATCAATGTTGCGCACAGAACCATCCCTTTCTATATATAATTCAAACTGTGATGAGACTCAAGATAGCAACAATCTGAAACAGGAGTTTGATAATAAAGAACAGTTGGAGAGGACTGTGACTATAGGAGAAGTCATAGAAGGTTTAGATGATGGTAGGGACTCCAGTTTTGGGAAGAAAACTATGGGGTTGATTGAGGAGGCAGAAGATGAACAAGTTTTGGATGGTTTTCAGACCTTTTGTTTTGAAGATGATGATCGACCTGCTAGTCCACCATTGTATCTTGCTACTGGGTTAGGAATTGATTCCACTGGTTTTGATACTACTGTTGATTCGGTTGATTTATCTATTGTTAGTTCTGACGAGAGAAGCAATTTGGAAGAGTACTACCAGAGGATGATTAATGAGTATCCTTGCCACCCTTTACTTCTAAGAAACTATGCTCAACTTTTACTGGTGAGTTTTCTGAAGATTTAAGTTATATCACATTTTCTGATATCTAAGCATCTATGCCGTCAATTTCTTTAGTTTAATTAGCATATCAATAGTTACAATGTGAAATAATTTTGTTCTAAAGGGGTGAGCTAAGCACAAATTTGATTCTTTAATTCATTTGTTCATTCTCATCGTTGCTATGTTCTTTTTGTTTTTGTCGCTTTACTTGTTGGTTCTACTACTGATTTTACTGTGATAAATGTTACACAGATTCTTCTATGATACTGAGAGTCATATATTTTAGATATATCTTTGGGTTGTCTAACATATCCATTTATCTCAATTTTTTTGTAAATTTCCACTCAAATTGGTGTGTTGAATATTTACATTCATGTCCATATCATGACACCTGAACAAATGCTATTATGATCTTAATTATGTACCGTAGTCTCAGCCTATGCATCCATGATCCTTCCCGTAAGGGTAGGATAAAAGGTACATCTAGGCAAGTAACTAGAAAGTTATAGGACTGAAACCGTAAAACCTTCCTCCAGAAGCATATCTGTGCTTTAATTATGTTTCAAATGCATATTCTTCATATTACTCAAACATTTTCCCAGTAAATTCTTTCCCAAATAGCTGTATTTATATTAATGATTGGGGAAAAACTGAGATTTCCTTTCTTGCATCAAAAATATTTTGTAGTGACCTTGAGTAATGCTGTAATAGCAAGTTAGTGGTAAAATAAAAGTACATTGAGAAATGCTGAATTTGCATAACTTACACAGAAGATGTCCAGGTAATGATCCAAAAGGTAAATACCAAACCAAGTTTCATCCCATAGCCATAGTCAAGAGAGTTTGATAATCAACTAAAGGACCAAAAATTATCAAACAAGGAAATGTTGGGTCTTTTAATGTGTCCTGACTGTCAGTGTTAAAACATGAGATATTAAGTACGATGTTCAAGTGATGTTCTAAATACAATATTTTGTTTTCAAAGCTGTATCATTTTTGGAAAAGTTATATTTAAGGGAAAGGAAGAAGCATGAGTATAGTTTCGAATAATCAATGTGGTGTCTGCAAAAATTCCATGCAAGAATTTTACTCTTCCAGGAACAACATTTTCTTTTACAATACTCTGTATGTGCTAAAATATTTTGTTCGCAGTCTAAGGGAGACCTTTTTGGAGCAGAAGAATACTATTCTCTTGCCGTACTAGCTAATCCTGAAGATGGTGAAGTACTTATTCAGTATGCTAAAATGATCTGGCAACTTCATCACGATAAAGAAAGGGCCATGAATTACTTTAAGCATGCGGCAGAAGTTTCTCCTCAAGATAGGTTTATACTCTTTTACCTTCATCTGGAAATCTCAAAAGTTTCTATGATGTGTATGTTCAATGTTTCTAAAGTCACCTACATATTTTTCTTTTTTTCTTTCTAGTCATGTCCTTGCTGCGTATGCTAGTTTCCTTTGGGAATTAGATGATAATGGAGAGGATGAACCGCATCAAGATAATCTTCAGGCATGGATTTTCTTTGTTTCCTTTCAAGAATTACTCGGTTGTTAGAAAGCTTCTAATGATCTTTGTATGCAACGTAAACAGAAAGAGTTTACGAATGAACTTGAAAACTCTGCCTCTGAAGTGAAAAAAGACAGATCAATCAATGAGCCTGATTCTTCAGCAGTTGAGTCAAGGCAGTGCAGCAATGTAGAAGAGTATTACAGGAAGATGATTAAAGAGAATCACAACAACCCTATATGCCTTGGAAATTATGCTCAGTTCTTGTACAAGGTGTGCTAAGTATTATCTATTTGTACTTGATCTTATAAACTTCTATCTTTTGCAATTTGTATTGGTCACAATGTGAAGCTGAAAGACCTTTGTAGATGTTATATCTACTTGCTTCTTTGTTTCATCTGTTTCATCCTCATGGAAAGTCATCATTTGTTTACAGTCCAAGGGAGACTATCAAGGAGCTGAGGAATACTATTTACGTTCCATTCAAGCTGATTCCAGTAATGGGGAAATTTTAGCACAATATGCTAAGCTATTGTGGGAGATATATCATGATAGTGATAGAGCCGCTTCGTATTTTAATCAAGCTGTTCAAGGTGCCCCTGACAACAGGTAAATTTCTTTTAGGACCCAATTTTTTTTTCATAATATTTCAAAACATAGATATTACTAAAACAGTTGTATTTATTACTCATATATTTTCCAGATCAGAAAATTTTAATTCACACTCATTACTCATATGCACTTGCAATATATGCTTGATACATTGAGAACATAATGCCAGATCCTAAACCTTTTTTTAATACATTCTGGGGTGGGGATTCGAATCAGAAACTTTCAAATGTCCAGTCTTTTTACCAAATGTAGTAGAAAGCGACTGGCGTCATTTTTGCCTTTTGTTAAAAGCAGAGAGCCATCAAACTTTCCCCTCATGCCTCCTAAAACATGTTTATGCTGAAGCCCTCGCTTGAAGCGGTATCAGGCTTAAGCCTCAAGTTAAAACAAAATACAAATAAAAACTTTTAAACAAATAATAAAAGATGAATTATCACAAAATAACATAATAATAATCCTAATAACCTCTCATAGTTTATAATATAATAATCCAATCACTACTAAAAACATGTGAACATGAGATAAGCTATAAAATGTACAAAAATGGATTTGATGTTGGATCTAATCATTATTCTAATGATTTAACCTTTCTCCTTGAACAAGTCTTGATCCTGAACGAATAGTACAAATCACTTGTGATAAAGGCTTTAGGCTAAATATAGACATTCGAGCTGTGAAAATGTAAATTAGAAATAGCTAAGTGATATTTTAAAATGAGTCTTAGGCTGTTGTTTCTTTGTTTTCAGCCATGTTCTTGCAGCTTATGCTAGTTTCCTGTGGGAAAATGAAGAAGATGAAGAAGACAAAGTGAATGAAGGAGACGCAAGGCAATTGGCTCTTTGCAATGAAACCATAACTGCTGCAAGTATCTGAAATCTCTCTTCTTTGCAGGGATCACTTCAAATTGTCGAATTCGAAAGTTGATTCAATAATTGGCAAACTAAGATTTGATGGTGATTTTTATGTGTACACTACTCACAACTATAGCCTAAATATACTTTTGTTGAGGGGTATAAGTAGATCTTAACTAATAGACAGGTATTAGTTTCTTTTTGGAGAAAATTTGTCACCCGAAATAAAACGTTGTCAGGAACGATTAAATAAGGATTTATTTAAAATAAAATAATGATTATTTAATAAATTTGGATTTTTCATTTAAGAGAGTTTGAAAGTATACGGAACCGAGACTAATGAGATTACAATGTTCAAGCTTCACGAACATTAGGAATTCAAATTTCATTAATAAGGATGCGTAGAAGTCGATCCACAATATTCATTATCTATACGAGATGGCAGCTTGGAGAAGCAAGTTTGGATTAAAGCCCAAGTCAAGGGTTGGCCAAAACTATCATTTAGGAATTTTTTTTAGATATTATATTTTCGTGTGATTTGAATTTGTGACAATATGTGAGATTATTATGCTAATCACAAATGAAAACAAATTTTCCAAACAGTCACTTCAAATTGTCGAGCTAGAAAAGTCGTTGATTTTCGCTTAAACTGATATTGTATAGAATTCTCATCAGTCACCACTATGACCTATGCTTTGGTGGAGTCGTATGAGTAGGAATTAAAAGAATAAACAGGGATTTGTGATGAGTAATGACACATAGTATAGTGATAACATCGTGTAAAATTACTACCAAATAATAAATATAATACACGGAATATAATAACATCTATTTGATAAATCGAATAATAAATATAACACGAAATATAATAATATATATTTAATCAATTTTTACTATGTAAATGGTGAGAGAGTAACATAGATTATTATGGTTCAACTTGTTTCAAATAGGGAATTTAGAGAGAATTTCAAATAATTGTCTGAATATGTAGATCCTATAAGAGATTTTCACGACCTTGAGTCTAAAATCAAAGCAACAACTGGTTGATATCGACAACTATCTTCCCTAGAAGACCCCTTAGAAGAGTTTGCTTAACACCCATCACTTTGTTACTTGTGGGGTGATGAGGCATAGTGCAGTGGAGCCCCCTCTTAGGATTTTTCATAAACCCTAGGCTCTTCCAAGGCACCATACCTCTTCCACAAAATCTAGGTGACAGTTTGAGGTGGTGGCTGATGATGGTGAATTAGTTCTAAGACTCCACCACCCTCTTTTTTATTTTTATATCCCAATGTGATGAAAATAACATCGCCCTGATTTTGCTTTGTAGATTCTATAGAGTATAGCATCCCAATTGCTACCTCATCTTCAGAGTAAGAAAATGGTACACCCCATGTTCCTGATAAGGGCTCTTGTAAGGGCAAAAAGAAGGGCAAATTTTCTAATCATGAAGGTTTTCTCGTGTCTCTCAAGAAGAAGAAGAAGAAGAAGAAGGCAATCATTGATGAGGTTAGGCTTAACCTTGAGCCCATAAATGTATTTTCCCCTCTATCCATGTCACAAGAATGTGCTCCATCTCCATCTCCTTGCTCGATTTCCAAAGTGTATGTGATGAGCGAAAACCGGCATCGCCGATTCTTGCCAATACTTTGGTTTTAATATTTATAAAACTCTCGCAAGTGCACGAATCATTTCGTAGAAAATGATAAGTATACTCCCAAGGTCAATCTAAGGAAGGAATGTATGTGGTTTTAATTTATTATTCAAACTTTTAAAAACGAAATTAAATCCTAAACATCATGTCACGATATTTTGGGTTTTGTATTTTTAATCTACTTACATAAAAATAAACATAGATTCAATAAACATTTATCCAAATTTTATCATTTATAATGGCGGAGTATTTATGGATATAATAACTAAGTTAATTATGTTTGCTCATATTATTTAGGTTATTAAAGATATGAATTGATATTTATTGATTCTCCCTTTTTTATATGAATACCACCTTTGGTAGGGTTAGATATTCTTTGTTAACTAAACAAATCAATTAACACCTATGGGTGAGGTTGATAACTAATTTGCTTAATTAAATTAATTCCTTTTCTAAGAGATTGAAAATGAACCATTTAAATGCCACATTTGGTGGGGTTAGACAGTTTAAACTTTATTCAAGGTGTCCAAATTAAACCTAAGAATTTAGTTATCCGAGTACTAACTTTCAAGTTTTAAAACCACTACCGAAAACATGTTGTCAATACATTTTCAGATAATAATTCTTATAAAAACTTTTGAAATAGAGCTTCACTCTAACTACCGGGCGATTGTACCATCAAATAAAAGAGCACTACTCTAAATCAGACCGGATAACTAAACCTTAAAATCTAATTTTCAGGTTTAAGTTTGTAATTAAAAATAATATATTTCTCTCTAACATTCTTAATATAAAATCTTGAATAAAAATAAAATCAATTCATTTTAGAGATTTTCACCTATTTAATATTTCGCAAGCATAACAACGTTATTATTACATCATGTTTACTAAACAGCCAGCACAGTTAAATTTAATCACAGACAAATTAAATATAACATGTAAGAATAAAGCATAAAAATAATTGTAAAGAAAATAAAATCCTTACAGAACTTTGACGCTATTCCCGTTGCTGGAAAACCTCCAAGCGGAATTTGCACTTCCATTTATTGAATCAAAAAGCTAATAAATTACAAAAACATAACTAGTTCTTCCCAAAAAGGGAATAACTCTAAAACTAAGAGAATTTAACTAAAAACTAAGAAAAACTAAAAAAAACCTAAAAAACTAAGAAAAGAAAGAAAAAAAGAAGAGAGAAGTGTGTTTTGAAGGTGTTGAAGGTGTGTTTTGAAGTGAAGGGAATGAGGGTATTTATAGGTGAGGATGGAGAGAAAAAATGAGTAAAAAAATGTTAAAAAAATGTAAAAACGCGTAATGGAATTGTTGAGGTCATTAATGACATCAACATGACATCATGGGTGGTTGCACGTGAAAAATGGGGCAAAACGGGCGTCGGTGCGCGCGGTTGGGCGCGATTTTCTCTTTTTTGACCCATTTTGTCCAATTTTTCCATATTTGTTGACTTTTCCCCATTTATTTATTAATATATTTGTGATGTATTGATTCAAGTATTCCTCTTTGAGTCTTTAAGTTGCGTTTTTAAGCTAAAATACCTGAAAAACAATAAAAATACCCGTGATTTCGAAAAAGACAAATTTATATAAATATATGATAAAACATATAAATATATATATTTTTAATCAATTAATGTGCATAAAATCATGGTTATTTTAGTGCTTTTTGAGCACTCATCAGTATGCACATCCCATATAGGATTTAAGGAAAGGGAAGGGCGTCGTTAATGATCTTACCACCGACGTGGATGGGATAACCTTGTATTGGAGCTTAGAGCCTAAGCATCTCAGTCAGTATCTGAGCCAGCTTCCTACTATAGCGCATGAGAAATAACTCGAGGATATATGTGAAGGTATGGGCTCTAACGATGTCATTCATCATCACATGTACCAGGTATGTGACCTCGCTTTATGATGACATTTTGTTTCATGTTTGACCTCGCGATTTGTTGGTTAATTATTGATCTTACACCCTTTTCTTGTTTCAATTGCATCTTCTTTATAATTTTGACAAGGCTCGGAGCATGGGTTGATTGAAGAATGAGCTGGAATAGGAAAGGAAAAGTCACACGTCTTCTCGATCTAAGTACACCACGCTTGTGGCAAGGTCACATAAGTGGGAAGGTGAAACCATTGATAAAGAGGAAAGGTTGAAAAGGGCTACCATTGAGCTAAATAAGTATGCCAACCATTTTATCAAGCTGGAGGAGACCCAAAAGCTAACCGAGTTAGAGACTGAGGAGGTGTAGAAAAAAGCTAAGGTTTCAACTGAGGGAGCCCTGAAGGCAAGGGTTGAGCTTGATTCCATGGCTAGAAATCTCGAGTCAAGCGTAGAGAAGGGGTACGAGCTTACTGTGGAATCTTTCATGATAGAGGTTAAAAAGAAGGACCTGGGAGACTACTATTATCATATTCTGAACATCCCAATCACTCCTTCATACACGCATTCTCCCTCTCAAGAGGGGGAGGAAGGGGAGGGCTCAAGCTCTAGTGAGAGCACAGATGTGCCCAAGGCAACCGATGTAGGGCCGACCAAAACGATCACTAATTTCATAGGCTTTACCCTTCTTTTCTTTTGAGCTCAATGCCACTTATGATTGTATGGTCGTGAGCTTAGACTTGGAATTTTGTTTCACTGAGAAATCAATCTTATTAATGAAAAAGTTAATTTGTGTGAGTTATTGTGTATTTATGATGTTGACCTACCCACTTGATTTTTGGGAGCATTCATTTATTATTTTATTTTTTATTTTTTATTTTTTCAACTTCATCCTTTATAAAAAGAGATTAAAGGTACTTACTTAATCAGTGCAATAGGTATTTTTGCTAATTTCTCCCTTTTTTGGTTGATATTTATGGATTCTGATTAGTCCCAAAGATGTTTAGTTCGAGCTTGAAATGCTGACAATAACAAGCTTAAAATCAAGGTTATTGCACTAAAATCTAAGGTGCTCAAACTCGAGGGCAAGATAGATCCATTTGAGAAGAAGAAGTGTGAGGCCATTTCTTGTAAAGAGTAGTTGATGGAAACTCAATCTCAAAAGAGAAGGGTCGTGGCTAAAATGACTACCCTTGTAGGTAGAGAATCTTATTGGGTGATCTTTTATATGAAGTGAGCTGAGAAAGTGTTCCTTAAGGTGATAGAGGTCACTGAGGATTTAGAATGAGCAGTGCTTGTGATGGGGTCTGCTCATGATCGAGAAGTGACCTATGTATAAAAGAAAATAACCCAAATTCAAGCCTAGCTTTTACCCCTAGTGGAAGAAGCTGATGATCCAAACACTGGATATCCGTCCAAGCGTTTAAAGAGTTATTAATTCTCAGGGAGGGAAAATTTGTACAAATAACCTTTTCAAATATTTTTAATATCATATAATCGAGGTTTTCTTGATGGCAAGTATTTGTAATGCTCGAACATTGCGCATGTGTAAGTGTATGTGTGTGTGTGTATATATATATATATATATATATATATTTTATATATGTCACGACCTGGTTGCGGACTGAGGTGGACAACTAGACCTTTGCTCTTATTAGGGTGCCTTACTTGGTTCTTAACCAAGGTGACCAACCCATGGCTTAAATCGGTGGGAGAGAAAGCCTTACCTGGTTCTTGATCGAGGTGCTCATCTCCCTCTTCAATGTCAATGTCGACCTGGTACCTAACCGAGGTGGAAAACTCATGACCTTTTCACGTGCCAAGGTTCTCTATTTGGTTCTTAACCGAGGTGATCAACCCATGGCTCAAATTGGTGGGAGAGATAGCTTTACCTGGTTCCTGACCGAGATGTTTATCTCCTTCTTCATTTTGAGAGCATCGACCTGGTTCCTAATCAAGGTGATCATCCCATGAGGTAAAATTGTGGGAGAACTCTTGAAAAGGACCATCTGTTGAAATGGTTTATTTTGTAGATATATATGTGTCGGTGTTACACAAAAGTGGTAAATTAATGTACATTTAAAAGTGGTATCTCTTCATGTTCCATCTTGTGCCATCCTCTGTTCCTTCAATGTTTTTCAATACGTAGGCCCCCTAGTGTTGTTTCTATATTTGATAAGATCCCTCCCAATAGGAACCCATTTTGCTAGCCATCCATTCATTTTTGTTAGGGAAGACCCTCCTGAGAACCCAATCACCTTTGGAAAATGTTTTGAATCACATAGTTTTATTGTAATAATTTGATACTTTCCTTTTATGCTCGGCCATCCTTCTTAAAGCTTCATATTTTTTCTCCTCTGCTAGGGTCAATTCGGTTTCTCTTCTCATCTTATTTTGTTCCTCTATTAGAGCTGATCCGGTAGTGGGTATTGTGATGTCACTTAGTATAACCGCTTCGGTCCCGTATACCAGGAAAAAATGGGTCTCGTTAGTTCTCTCCCAGGGGCTTGTCCTAAAAGCCCATAATGTACTAGGAATCTCCTCAAACCATCTCCCCTTTGTGCTTTCTAACCTCTTCTTCAATAGGTTGATAGTTATAAGGAAGACTCTACTTGACCATTGGCTTAGGGATAGTATGGCGTTAAATGGCACATCTTGATATTGTACTTAAGGAAGGGGGAATGCTTTGATATTTCGGCCAATAAATTTTCTCCCATTATCAGTGACAAGCTACTTGGGAAGGCTGAAATGACAAATTATGGACTTCCATATGAATCGAATCACTTCTTCCTCTCATATTCTTCCAAGGGGATCTACTTTGACCCATTTTGAAAAGTAATTAGTGGCCACAAGGAGAAACTTATTTTGGCTCGTACCTAAGGGTAGAGGTGCTACTATGTCAAGCAATTATTTGTAGAAGGGCCAAAGACTCACCACCCTAATGAGCGAAAACCGATATCGCCGATTCTACCAATACTTTGGTTTTATATTTATAAAACTCTCGCAAGTGTACAAATCATTTCGAAGAAAATGATAAGTATACTCCCAAGGTCGATCTAAGGAAGGAATGTATGTGGTTTTTAATTTATTATTCAAACTTTTAAAAACGAAATTAAATCCTAAACATCCTGTCACGATATTTTGGGTTTTGTGTTTTTAATCTACTTACATAAAAATAAACATAGATTCAATAAACATTTATGCAAAATTTATCTTTTATAATGGTAGAGTATTTATGGATATAATAACTATATTAATTATGATTGCTCATATTATTTAGGTTATTAAATATATGAATTGATATTTATTGATTCTCCCTTTTTTATATGAATACCACCTTTGGTGGGGTTAGATATTCTTTGTTAACTAAACAAATCAATTAACACCTATGGGTGGGGTTGATAACTAATTTGCTTAATTAAATTAATTCATTTTCTAAGAGATTGAAAATGAACCATTTAAATGCCACCTTTGGTGGGGTTAGACAGTTTAAACTTTATTCAAGGTGTCCAAATTAAACCTAAGAATTTAGTTATCCGAGTACTAACTTTCAAGTTTTAAAACCACTACTGAAAACATGTTGTCAATACATTTTCAGATAATAATTCTTATAAAAACTTTTGAACTAGAGCTTCACTCTAACTACCGGGCGATTGTACCAACAAATAAAAGAGCACTACTCTAAATCAAACCGGATAACTAAACCTTAAAATCTAATTTTTAGGTTTAAGTTTGTAATGAAAAATAATATATTTCTCTCTAACATTTTTAATATAAAATCTTGAATAAAAACAAAATCAATTCATTTTAGAGATTTTCACCTATTTAATATTTCGTAAGCATAACAACGTTATTATTCCATCATGTTTACTAACAGCCAGCAGAGTTAAATTTAATCACACACAAATTAAATATAACATGTAAGAATAAAGCATAAAAAATAACTGTAAAGAAAATAAAATCCTTACAGAACTTCGATGCTATTCCCGTTGCTGGAAAACTTCCAAGCGGAATTTGCACTCTTATTTATTGAATCAAAAAGCTAATAAATTACAAAAAACATAACTAGTTCTTCCCAAAAAGGGAAGAACTCTAAAACTAAGAGAAATTAACTAAAAACTAAGAAATGAAGAGAAAGAAAGAAGAGAAAAGTGTGTTTTGAGGTGTGTTTAGAAGTGAAGAGAATAGGGGTATTTATAGGTAAGGATGGAGAGAAAAAGTGAGTGAAAAAATGTTAAAAAGTTGTGAAAACGCGGAGTGCAATTGCTAAGGTCATTGATGACGTCATGAGGGCGGCTGCGTGCAAAAAATGTGGCGAAATGGGCAGCGGCGCGCGAGGAGGGAAGATGGGCGTGCAGGGGCGCACGCGGGAGTGGGAAGGTGCACGCACGGTTGGGTGGCGCGCCGGCGCGATTTTCTCTTTTTTGACATTTTGACCCATTTTGTCCAATTTTTCCATATTTGTTGACCTTTTCTCATTTATTTATTAATATATTTGTGATGTATTGCTTCCAGTATTCCTCTTTGAGACTTTAAGTTACGTTTTTAAGCCAAAATACCTGAAAAACAATAAAAATACCCGTGATTCCAAAAAAGACAAATTTATATAAATATATGATAAAACATATAAATATATATATATATATATATATTAATCAATTAATAAGCATAAAATAATGGTAATTTTAGTGCTTTTTGAGCACTTATAACACCCCCACCATGGTATTTAGAGGTGTGTGTAATAGTGAGCCAAAACTTTGGAATTTATTGCATTTTTAAGTGTATTTTGTGCAATTTTCCAGCATGGTGGGCCAATAATAACCCTATTTCATAATCCATTGTGACAACCTCCTACCTCTAGAGTGTGAACCGCAGTCTCCTTCAGGTGCTTCAAACATCAACCTTTCGGATCCTTCCTTGGCTATACACAAGAGGCCAGGACTAAGTGGAGTTTTTCGATATAGTTTCCCTACTTCGATCATGTATTGGCCTGCCTTGGTCTCAATTTCTTTCGTGGCCTTGCTATCTTTTAGTAGGTCCCTGGTGGGCACACATGAAGTGTATGCAATGAATATACAAGTATACATATTACAACCAGTAATATAATGATAAGAAATATCGTTCCCACGATGATTATTTTATTAGAAAATAATTTTTAAACTAAAAAAATAAAAATTAATTTTTTGTGTATTTATATTTTAAGGAAGAAAAATTAAAATAATTAAAAGTAAATAGCAATAATTAATTAAATCATATTTGGTAACTCATATTTCTAAAAATCTCTCAATTTTCTAACATGTGAATCGTTAAAATCCCCCCAATATAAATATCAATTAATTGCATGATTAATTGAATCTAACTTAGCATGTATTTCTCTCTCAAGTAATCTACACGGATTAACATTAAAGATACCCCCAAGCTTTTAGGTATCTTCAAAAATACCTCTAAGGTTTCAAAAAAATTCAAAAATACCCCTAAAATATAACAAAAGTGAATAGTAGCTTTCTTAAAATGGAAGAAGAAAAAATAAACCAAGAAATAGTAGACATAGAAACATAAGACATCTCTTGATATTTTTCATAGGAAATGGTAATAAGTAAAAAAGAAATTTGAAGAAATTCAAAAAGCAAAATTAAATCTTAAAGAAGGAGATAGTTTTAAAGACCCATCATTTTTGTTTAGAAAATTATTTCGTAGGAAAAACATAATTTATTATGGCATAAGTAATAAATAAATGAATATTAAGATTACATATGTAAAAGAAATATATAATATATTATTAATTGATAAGGAAACTATATTAAACAAGCTATCCAAAATTCCTCATAAAGATAAAGAAAAAATTGGATACATCCATTTAGGAGGAATTCAAATATTAATAAAAGTTTATTTCAAAGAATGAATAGATACACCAATAAAAATAGAATTATTAAATAACAGAATAATAAATAAGAAAGATGCCTTATTATGAATAATCTATGGTAACTTAGGATACCAAAAGTTAAAATTTACAACATATCCTATATTTGCTATTAATATACATTATAAAAATCTAAATCAAGTATTAAGTCTAGCTTATGAATTTGAAATAGGAGTATTAATGAAAGAAGGAAATCATCCATTTTAATACATTATCTAGTAGCATATTCTTTAACAAATAGCAATAATAGTTCAATATACGAACAAAATGAATTTATAGAAATAGACAAAACTTTTAAGGAACTTAGACAAATAATAAAACCAAAAATACTAACATACTTTGAAATATCAGAAGAATAGCAATTAGATATCAAAGAAAACCCCTGATAACAAGAAGAAAAAGTAATGTTAGAAATAATAACATGTCAAGGTTTACTTTTATAGATCATGAAAGATAAAATTCTAACAAAAAAGAAGTTAAAAAACTAAAAAATGAAGCAAAATAATGAAGGCATTAGTTCATGATGTTATATTAGTGAAAAAATAAATGTTTAGAGATAAAATAAAAAATATGCATTTAGGTGTAAATGGAAGCCTAGTAGGTGTAGCAAAAAATCAACATTATTTGAAACTGTACAATTATTAACAGAGGAAATATATTTAGTCCAAGAATCAAACACAAAATATTTATAGGAAATAATAGACACACAAAAAGAATTACTAAATGAAATAAAGGAATGTGGTTGTAATAAACTATAACAAGATATGCACAAGGAATTTTCAAAACTAAGAAAAGAGTATACAACATACATAGAAATAATGAAATAATAGGTCATAAATATGATCCCTTAAAAGGAGTAAAATAAAAACCACCTAGGAGATTAGATGCCTTGATTCCTAAAAATGAAAAAAATGAAAAAATGAAGAAAGATTTGAGTAAAAAGATATAATTTCAATTTAATGGAATATAGAAAAGAATTAGAAAGAAAATTCATGAACCTTGAAAATAGGAATATAGAAAAATTAGTTAGTTTATTGAAACTAACTAATGAAGAAATAGAAGAACATTATAATAAAAAAACTTTGTACAAACAAAGAAGAAGATGATATGACAGTAATCAGTGAGATTGATTCTGAATCGGAAAACATGACCCCAAAAGCTCATATGAAACCAATTTCATTACCAATCCCTTACCAAGAAGGAACATCTGACCCATATAGGGAAGAAAGAAATAGGAAAAGGAAAGAACAACCTGATGCCACAGGTAGAAGAAGACAACTACCTAAAATGGAGGAACTTTTGCATTGGGGAACTAGAGGTAGTATTCCACCAGAATTCAAACTTCATGATAATTATAAGTCTGATCTTATAGATTTAGACTGTATAAGAGGTAGGAAGAAATCCTTAAATGAATGGATTAGTTGTATGCGTGTGCTTATACAAACCTTTCAAACTATCCAAACAAACCTGTCAATCTCTAGGGTACTTATAGCACATAAAATGATAGGAAATGTTAAAGTTTGGTTTTCAAACTTAATAGATCAACAACATTTGTTAATGTAAGGGAATGCTTCCACAGGAAGGAATACTTGGATACAATAATAAATGAAATATATAAGCAATTTATTGGAGAAAATAAAGGAAGAACTATCACTGAATCTAGTAAAAATGAAATCAATGAAGCTAAATGGTATCTAACAAATATGGAAATTTGTAACATGTGTTATATAGATTCTTCTATTTTTGAATATGAACTATATTACCATAAATTACCACCCTCTATGCAAACAACTTATAAAGAAATGTTTTTCCAAAAATTATCTCGAATACTACACAAGACCTTAGTCGAAAGTTGGGAACAAAGAAATAGAGAAACTATAACAGACACTCTATGAGGAAGAATAAAAAGCCTTAAGGGATGGATCATTATTAAATGTCAAGAAAGAAAGTAATATAAACAAATAAAAGGAAATGATAAAATTTGCAGTGATACAAAAGATTTTAGAATACCATTAAAATATAGATGTAATATAAAATCTTATAAACAAAAATAAAAATATAAAAACTATAAAAAATAAAAATTTAGAAAACAAATTTCCAAAAATATATATATAAAAGATTTAAGAGAGAAACCTAGTAGAAAAGATATTTTAGAAGAAAAAAGTATAAACCTTTTGAAAATAGGAATTATTGCTCTTCAGGAAAGAAAAAATGTAGATATTGGATGTGTAATGAAGAAGGACATTAAGCCAATGAATGTCCAAGCAGACTTCAACATAAAAATGAATTTAAAAAATAATTTCCAAAAAAATCAAAAATCTTGAAAGAAGCTTTCAAAATGGAATTAGAACCAATCGAGGAATCTGATATAGATGATACTTATAGTATCTATCTATTGGAAGAAACTAAGGAAGAGATAACTGACTCATAATATGAACACTCAAATTATGGATATTCTTCATAAGAAGAGGAATAATTTGTATGGTATTACAAATCCAAATAGTACTTACATAAAAGTAGGACTAAAATTTAAAGGCTATACCACTTATCATTTACATACATATATAGATACAGAAGCTAGTATGCATGTAGCCAGTAAATATGTATTTTTAGAAGACAATTGGAAACAAGTGCCAAAAGATTTAATTGTAAGAATTGCTAATAATACTACATTAAATCTTAATAATGTATTAAAAGATACTGATATAATGTTAGGAAGAGAAAGGTTTCACATTCCTACCATATATCAACAAGAAAAAGGAGTTGATTTGTTATAGGAAATAATTTCCTAAACTTATACCAACCTTTAACACAATATTTCGACATAAAAAGTCTCAAAACCTTAGAAGAAGATACCATCTATATCTCAAAAATAAGAAAAACTTTAGCTATCTCAAACCCCACTTTTATACATCAACATAAAAAATGAAAACGTTGTGAGATAGACCAGCAAAAATCTTATTTAGAAAATATTTCATTAGATATATAAGAGAAAAAAAACTCTTTCCTTAATGAAATACAAGAAGACAAAGCCCTAACAGGCATCAGAAAACTATTAAAAATAGTTAGTTCAGAAAATCCTTTGGATCCAAAAATAAATAAATCTAAAACAGTAGTCAACATAAAATTAAGAGATCCTAACAAGGTCATAAGAGTAAAACCAATGATTTATACTCTAGAAGATAGGATTGAACTTGGAAAACAAATTCAAGAACTTTTGGAATTAAAAGTCATAATACCAAGTAATTCACCTCACTCTAGTCCATAATTTTTAGTTGAAAAAGAAGATGAAAAAAGAGAATGGTAATAAACTTTAAAACACTAAATAAAGAAATCATTGATAATGGATACTTCATTCCAAAGAAAGAAGAACAATATTTTCTCTTTTAGGAGAACATAAAATCGTACAAGTATACACGATCACAAGTAATAATATGATAAGTAAAATATCGTTCCCATGGAGATTTGTTTCTAGTGTTCGTTAATTACTAAAATTATTTCAACCTGATTTTATCCAAATAATCGATAATTTGATGTAGTTTGACTAACTAATTTTTATAACAGTTTGTAAGAAAATTCTAGGATTGTAGTTTCACCATATTAATCCACTTGAATCATTTTATTTTCTCTTGATTTAGGTTCTCGTATTTTAAGTTGTTAACCAAGAACTCCTAATTTATCCATATATCTCTTCTGAGCTCCATATAGACACATCTCACTAAAATAGTTACACATACAATAAAAGTATATTCATATCCCTTATATATATATGTTATTTTGTCACGAGCAACACACAAAAATTCATTTTCCAAGTTTATTTAAGTGTCACCGATCAATTAATTAATCTTTGGATAATTAAAAGCATTACGCATAGATAAAATAAACAACTTAAAACTGTTCCATAAATCATTCAAAAATAATTAATTCAAGTTTCATAATTTAAGCTACACTACAACCCTAGAACAAATAAATTAGTTCATAGCAGAAATTAAAATTACAATACAACAATAATCAGACATTTCAGAGAAACTAAATTTAAAAGAAAAAGATTAGGAGAAACTATAAGTGGTTTCAAGACTATTTACTCTAGTGCTCACAAATTGAATATAGCCTTTCATAATTCCCACGAAATCCTCCAGCTTACCCTCAATAGCTAGTTTCTTCCCTTTATTTTATTTATGTTGTTGGAAACCTAATGGTGAAAAAGGTTGGTGATTAAACTAATTACCACCTTAATTATTGCTCTATGAAAAATTAGTATGGTTTCTCCAATTTGGATTATGTGTTGGAATATGTGTTCCCATGTTTATTTGTATTGTTAACATAGTTCATATATTCAAGAATATTTCCAAACATTTCAATTGAATGGGGTCCGTTACAATATTACATAGATAATAAACATGTTTTGGCACCATATTTACCCCAACTATCCTAATATTGAACTTCTTAAAAAACCCTAACAATAAGGCATTGGTTTGAGCTTGCACGCTATAGAGGTATCCACACCTACTACTTCAGCTACCCTATTTGGGTGAATCTGATCCATATGACATTGATTGTTGTTAGAATCCATCCCATCAAGTAAAACAAAAGCTTCCTTTTCAATCTTATTCATTAAAGCACCTCTAGCTGTAACATCAGTTATGGTCCTTGATTGACCAATTAATCCATTTTATAATGTTTGTACCTGTAACCAAGTAGGAGACCCTAATGTGAGCATTTCATTAATATCCCTTAAAATTGTCCATGCTTCATAAAAAGATTCACTATCAAATTATTGAAAAGAGATGATATCATTCCTAAGAATGGTTGTCTTTGAAGGTGAAAAATACTTAGCCAAAAGTACTAAGTAGTAATGGATCTTATCGGTAATGATGGTAACCAAGTCTTAGATTTTCCCTGTTTTTAAGAAAGTAAAATTAAAACAACTAAGAATAAATACCGGTAACTAATTAACTCAAAATTTACAGTTAAGAAGATTTATGAGAAAATATCTAAAAATACTTAATCCCTCAATTTTTTAAACAAGTGAATTACTAAATCTCCCAATATAATTACCAATCAATTATATGATCAATTGAATCTAACCTAGCATGTATTTCTCTCTAAAGTAAACTACACACCATTCAATAATTAACCTAATCACACTCTCATGTCAGTTAAATTGCATATTACTCATTAAGTTTATCAATTATGGATCACTTACATAAGAATCATACATCTCTGCCTAGAAAATATGCAAGTTATTTAAACAAGACAAACAATCTCTGGCTAGAAAATGTGCAAATTATTTAATCAAGACAAACAATTAAATAAGTCTCTCAAATCTATTTAATTGCCTTTATAAATCAATTGTTGGTCAAATAATCAATGCATAAAAATTAGATAAAATAATATAAATAAATAAAAATCATAATTATGGTAAAATATTAAATCAACACATGTAGAAAATTGAGTTCATATGACCCCTAGATTAATAAATTAGCTAGACATAATTTTGTTCATAAAACTCATATTTTTCATAAAGAAAAAAGAAGAAGAATAAATACAATTAATCTATTGAATCTCTATCAATATTATATCTTCTTTCCAATTTTTCTGTATTTTCTCCCTTCTTGGCTCCAAAAACTAATAAAAAAAGTGATAATTTTGGCTCATTCATGTTTCTGGAGAAATTAGGGGTTAAATTAGGCTCAAATGGTATCGAAACTTTCAAATAAGCTTTAGATCAAAAGCTGAGATAAAAAAAATAAAAAAATTAATAGCAATGGCTAATAGGAATGTAACAGATAGCACGGGGAAACCATTGGGTGAATCACCATCTGACGCACGGCCTGATAGACTGGTCGTGGCCAACACACACTGAATCAACACCATATGGCGCACTATGATTTGTGGATACTGATTATGTGGTGTCCCTATGGAACAAACAGACAAATCACCTAACAACTTGTGGCATGCTCATTGACTACATGGTGAAACTTGAAATAAACTTTGTGCCAACTTGTGGCCTATACACCTAGTACATGTGGTGTGCTTCAATTGGCCTATTCGCTTATATGGCATCCAAGTGGAGACGTCTGGTTAGCTCCCTTGCTTCTCATTAGTTCTATATTGAAAAATTCATAGAAAATTTCCAAAACATTCAATAAAATATTTTAAAAATATATTTTCACCCTTTTTCAAGAGAAAGTTCATATTTTAATATTTTTAACCACAAAAGTACTACTTATTAAATAAATCGAACAAATATTAAGCAAAAAATGGCACTAATAACTCTACTTTTATAGAGTCAGCACACCCTCAAACTTAACTCTTTGCTTGTCCTCAAGCAAAGCCAAGTTTAACTAGATAAACTGACATGAGCAATATATTCATAATTATATATCTATTAATATATGCATATTTAGCGAAAATTATCCTCTTCAACAGTTGTAAAAGTCTAATACAAGGAGGTTCACATATCTACCAATCAATGTTCTATTAATACAAGGATATACAGGGGTTTTGAAAAATTTATTCGTGTGTGTGTTGCATATGATATCATCCAATGCACTCATAAAATCAACCTATATGAGCATGCTTAACAATTCAATCTTAGAATAAGTCTTATAAATCTATTTTTCACATTTCTCTCCACTAATATAAATATGCACTAAGCAAAAGATCAATAAGGGATTTACATACTTGTAATGTAAGGCTTAGGTGAGGGTCGATAATTGAAGAAATATAGGATTTTTCCACACATTAGCTTTCTTTTTATTCATCATGCACTTTTTAACTACATTTAAGGTACATAAAATCATGGTTATTTTAGTGCTTTTTGAGCACTCATCACAACCCCCAACCAGCTTCTTGCTAGTCTCTTAGCAAGAGAAGCGATAAAAGCTAAAAATTAAACTATCCTAAATCACTTTCGTGGATTGAAACGGTTGCATTTAGCCTATGCAACAAGCCGTTAAACCCCTAGGTTGCCCTAGTGGACGAGTTTGAGTCTCGTGAGGGTTTTCAGTAATGATACCCACAAACATTGAACTAAATGTAAAGATAAAAACAATCAAATCAAAAATTAAAATTACAACACAATCAAAAATTAATTTAAGAGTAAAAGAACACAACATATCACAAAAATATCTCATACTTTTTAATGTCTTTTAAGATCATAATTGAAATCTCAAGCATAAGTTATTTTAATCTCTTTAAACAATCATGATTTTATTATAATAATTAGTCGAAAATCATTTTCATATTTCATTTCAAAAATGTATCAATTTAATTTTACCCAATTTCAGTGTCATGAATCAGTATTCGCTTCGACTCTATTCCTCACAAGTCAATACTCTCAAAGCACTGAATCCTATGGGTTCAAACACTCATACTAATTTATATGCGAAAGAGTTGATGTATAGAAATGAACTAATATGTTCGCATATGTATAAAGAATAAAGGCTCAAAGTGTTATTTTAACATTGATCTCATGAAAGGAATCGAATGTATAAATTATAAAGATATCATATACAAAAATTATTTTCATGCATAAATCAAACTCATTAAGAAAGAATTTCAAGATATATGCTTTAACAAATGAAGAAATTGCAATGACTTTTTAGGGAATTACTTCCTATATCTTTCTTTTGTAATTAGCCTTTACTCACAACTTTGTAGGCAATGTGGGTCATAGTATGTAGATGATACTATTTTTTTATCTCTCTATTTTTTCTTTTTTTTTTTTTTTTTTTTTTTTTTTTTACTAGAGAGTCAACCCATGTACAGATTGTACATTTTTTTGGATTTTGGTGAGTGGTTAATTTTTTTGGCTTTTCTGTTTGATCTTGGTTTAGGTAACCCCAGATATGTCTTTTTGTTTTTGTAATAGTCATGCATAAATGAGATATAAGCATATACTATCAATTTCTACTCAAATCATTTAATCTAAGCAAAAATAATAATCAAAAATATATGATACTCTATTAAGATGAGAAAAAAAATTCATACATTCAATGCTAATACCTATAGAGATCATCTAAACTTTTTGAATAAATAAGAAATGTGTTTGGAGTAGAAAAAATATATATTTCACTCTGAATAAAAGAAATTAGGCTCAAATTATATCTCACAAGGGTAGTCTCCACTAAAAAAAATTCATAAACACCGATTTTGGGTTTAATATAATTTCCACATTTTATCAAGAAATACTAGTTATGACAAAAACTAACTAATTATCAAAAATAATTACAAAATATTTCATGATATGTTTTCAAAAATTAATCTAACAGTACCAAAGACTTTAACTATTTACTTAAATTTGATTTAAAGATATGATACATTTTTGTGATAATTTTTTTTTTATATATAGCATGGTAACTTTCCACCACCCCCAACCTAGAACTTACATTGTCCTCAATGTAACAACTGCAAATTAAAGATAAAGAGAAAAGAGGAGAAAGATTACCTATTTCTTGAGAATGTGTAAGTAGTAATGAAGAAATGCAGGTGCATCCATCATATTCATCATTAAAGTGTATACAGACAGATCGCTGTGAACTTCTAACATCTCAACAAATATTTTAGTTTTAACAATTTTAAAAATTATTCACATACAAGTAAACTAAAATAAACAATAAAATTAAGTAAATAAAACAAATAACAAAAAAATTACCTAACATGATGGGTTGCCTCCCATCCAGCGCTTAGTTTAACGTCTTAGCAAGACGTATCTTTTTGGTGCTAAGGGTTACTCAGCCAAATGCAATCCATTTCAGCAATGTTGTTTGGTTCTTCCACATAAGGCTTGACACGATGGCCATTAACTTTGAACGTTTTTTGTGTCTTGGAGTCCAATAGTTCTACTACTCCATGTTCAGATACCTGAACTATTTTGAATGGTCCATCCCATCTTGATCTTAGCTTTCCTGGAAACAATCTCAAACGAGAGTTAAATAAAAGAACTTTCATTCCAGGGTGAAGAGTCTTAGGAACTAGCCTCTTGTCATGATAGCGCTTAGTACGCTCCTTGTATAATTTGGCATTCTCATAGGCTTCATTCCTAATTTCTTCCAACTCATGAAGCTGGAGTACTCGTTTTTCACCTGCTTTATCTAAATCCATGTTTAGCTCTTTAATTGCCCAATAAGCCTTGTGTTCAAGTTCAACTGGAAGGTGGCACGCTTTCCCAAAGATTAACCGGTAAGGGCTCATCCCAATAGGTGTTTTGTAAGCGGTGCGGTATGCCCATAAGGCATCATTTAACTTAAATGCCCAATCCTTCCTTGAAGGACGCACAGTGCGTTCCAGTATTCCCTTGATTTGCCTATTACTTACTTCCACTAATCCGGAAGTTTGAGGATGATATGGAGTAGCTACCTTATGTGTGATGTTGTACTTGTTTAGTACTCCATCAAAGAGTTTGTTACAAAAATGGCTACCTCCATCACTTATTATAGCTCTAGGCGTTCCGAACCTACTGAATATGAAATCTTTCAAGAATTTCACAACAACATTAGCATCATTGGTTTTGGTGGGGATAGCTTCTACCCACTTGGACACATAATCCACAGCAACCAAAATGTATTGAAAACCATTAGATGGGGGAAAAGGACCCATAAAGTCAATCCCCCATACGTCAAAGAGTTCAACAACTAAATTAGATGTCAAAGGCATTTCATCTCTTTTGCTTATGTTTCCTGTTCTTTGACATCTATCACATTGTGCACAAAACATATGAGCATCTTTAAAAAGAGTGGGCCAAAAGAATCCAGACTGTAATATCTTACGGGCTGTCTTTTCTCCTCCAAAATGACCCCCACAATGAAGTTCATGACAAAAAGTCAGAATGCTCTTATGTTCTTCTTCAGGTACACATCTCCGGATGACTTGATCTTGACCAATCTTGTATAAATAAGGGTCATCCCAGAAATAGTCCTTAATAGTTTTAAAAAACCTTTTCTTCTCCTGATATGAAGTGTTAGGTCGCAAAACACCAGTGGCAAGATAGTTTACAATATCAGCGTACCATGGGTTCGGACCTATGAAAAATAACTGTTCATCAGGAAAGGTTTCAACTATATCGTCATTACTCTCATCTTTAAGAGAATTAAAGTCAGAAATCAACCTAGACAAATGGTCAGCTACTAAGTTTTCACTGCCTTTCTTATCCTTGATTTCTAGGTCAAATTCTTGTAAGAGTAAGACCCACCTGATTAACCTTGGCTTGGCATTTGGTTTACTTAATAGGTATCTTAAAGCAGCATGATCAGAATGCACAATCACTTTAGATCCTACTAAATAAGACCGAAATTTGTCTAAAGAGAATACTATAGCCAAGAATTCCTTTTCAGTGGTGGTGTAATTCATCTGGGCATCATTGAGTGTTTTGCTAGCATAGTAGATGACATGTAAACGCTTTTCCACTCTTTGTCCCAGGACTGCTCCTATTGCATAATCAGAAGCGTCACACATTATTTCAAAGGGTAAAGACCAGTTTGGTGCCATTATAACAGGGGTAGATGTGAGTTTATCTTTCAAGGTATTAAAGGAAGTAAGGCAGTCATTGTTGAAATCAAAATCAGCATCTTTGGATAGCAAGTTACATAATGGACGACTTATTTTAGAGAAATCTTTAATAAATCGTCTGTAGAATCCTGCATGTCCCAAGAAGCTTCTTATCCCCTTCACAGATGTAGGGGGAGGTAGTTTGGATATCAATTCAACTTTTGCCTTATCAACTTCAATACCCTTGTTTGAAATTATATGTCCTAAAACTATCCCTTGTTGAACCATAAAATGACTTTTCTCCCAACTAAGGGTTAGATTGCATTCAATGCATCTTTCTAAAACCAAAGTCAATTTATGTAAGCAATCATCAAATGAGTTCCCAAAGACAGAGAAATCGTCCATGAAAATCTCAATGAATTTTTCCACCATGTCCGAGAAAATGGATATCATGCATCTCTGGAACGTGGCAGGGGCATTGCATAACCCAAATGGCATTCTGCGAAAAGCAAATGTCCCAAAAGGACATGTAAATGTGGTCTTTTCCTGATCTTCTGGTGCTATGGGTACTTGATAATATCCAGACAGTCCATCCAAAAAACAGTAAAATTCGTGCCCAGCTAATCTTTCCAACATTTGATCAATGAATGGAAGAGGAAAGTGATCCTTTTTCGTATATAAATTTAGTTTCCTAAAATCTATACACATTCTCCATCCAGTGATTATTCTAGTGGGCACTAATTCACTTTTGTCATTCTTAACAACTGTTATCCCAGATTTCTTTGGTACCACATGCACTGGACTAACCCACTTACTATCTGCAATAGGGTAGATAATCCCTTCTTCTAATAATTTAAGAATTTCCTTCTTAACTACCTCTTGCATGTTTGGGTTTAGTCTTCTTTGGGCCTCTCGTACAGGTTTAGCACCGTCCTCCAAGTTGATCTTGTGCATACACATTGTTGGACTAATGCCTCTTATATCCCCTATACTCCAACCTATAGATTTCTTAAACTGTTTAAGCACTTTGATGAGTTCCTTTTCTTGTGGTTTGGTCAAGGTTGAAGAAATTATCACTGGATAAGTTTCCCCTTCTCCCAAAAACACATATTTTAAGTGCTCAGGTAAGTCTTTGAGTTCAAGTTCAGGTGGATTGGCCTCTTTAATAGATGAAGAACTGGGTAGATTTAAAAGTGTACTAGATTTTGTCATCACTTCATTATTGTCTAGTTGTTCAAGGTACCCCTTTATTTCCTCATCTACATCTTCTTCAACCTTTTCAAGTGTAAGAACGGTTTCAAGCTTGTCTTCTATTCTGGTTCGGAAAAAGGTGTTTTGGACAAGATTATCCAAAGGATCAACATCGAATATTTCATCGATGGCAGAAATAGAAGGGAAAGGTGAAGAATCAAAAACTTTAAAATGAACAGTCTCTCCTAAGACTGTCATTGTCAAATTTCCATCTTGGACATCAATAATAGTTTTAGTAGTTGCCATAAATGGTCTACCAAGCAATATTGTGTGCTCTCTGTCCAATGCTGGATTTTCTTGCATATCCAGAACCACAAAGTCAACAGGTATTATCAGTTTGTCTACCTGTACCAAAACATCCTCAACTATTCCCTCTGGATATTTAAGAGATCTATCTGCAAGTTGAAGGGACATAGTTGTGGGTTTTAAATCCCCTAGATTGAGTTGTAAGAATATAGAGTAGGGCATCAAATTTATACTAGCACCTAAATCAAGCATTGCTTTAGCAACCTTCTTATCCCCCATAGTTATGTTTATAATAAAACTTCCAGGGTCTTTCAACTTAGGGGGTAGTTTGTGCTGAAGTACAGCGCTAGAAATTTCTGATACTACTACTCGTTCATTCTGTTCATACCTCCTTTTCTTAGTGTTCAATTCTTTGAAAAACTTGGCATATGAGGGCACATTCATGATCACTTCTAATAGTGGTAAATTGATATTTACTTTAGAGAGCATATTAAAAAGATCATTGAATTGCTTATCTTGTTTGGATTCTTTCAACCGGTGGGGAAAAGGTACTTGTATCTGGTGTGGTTCTGTTGTCTTTTGAATTTTGGGGGTGTCAGATGACCCCCCAATGAGTTTTTCAGAAGGCTTGTTAAGTTTAACACTTGTCTCTCCTTTTTGCGAGATTAGAATATCGCCTTCTTTGTTACCGGAACTACAAGGTAGATTGTTAGAGATTTCAGGTAAACTGGTATTGACTACCTTACCACTTCGAAGGGTTCTAACATCCTTTGCTTGTTCTGGTTGACTGGGCAACTTTCCTGGTTCTTTCTTTTGCATTTGTTCAGCCAGTTGCCCAACTTTAGATTCAATCCTTTTAACCGAAGCCTCCATGGTGTTCAACCTTTGATTAGTCATCAATTGGTTGTCACGACTAACTTGAATAAAAGCATTCAAGCTATCTTCTAAGGTTGGCTTAAAAGATTGGCTTGGTGGGTAAGGGTGGTTGTTATCTGACCTTAGTGTTGGATATTGGGTGTAGGCTGGGTGATTATAGGTGTTTGGATGATATCTTTGAAAAGATTGAACTTCCTCTATGGCATCGACACTAGAATCACAAGTATTTGAACAATTATGAGTACCATGCCCAATTGAACAACACACTTCACATACCTCTTGATTTGAAATTTGGTGGGAAGTGAGGAATTTCACTTGTTTAGTCAATTCAGCAAGTTGCAAGGTTATCTCATTATCAGAGCCGACTTCATTGACCTTTGCTTTCCTTCTACCACCTCTTTGTTGGGAATTAGAACCCAACAGCTCATAAAGATTATAGGTTTCCTCTGCGGTCTTTTCTCCTACAGCACCTCCAGCAGCATTATCAACCATGTATTGACTCTGTAGTGTCAATCCATCATAAAAGAATTGGTTTTGTAGCTGTAAGGGAAAGCTATGATTTTGACATTGAATGAAAAGGAGTTTGAATCGTTCCCAAGCTTCATGAAAGGGCTCTTCATTCATTTGAGAAAATGTTGCTATCTTTGTTCTTAGATCAACAGTCTTTTGATGGGAATAGAACCTACCCATAAAAATTTCATAGACTGCCTCCCAAGTTTTAAGAGAACCTGACTGTAGAGTAATGAACCATGACCAAGCTTTATCTTTGAGAGTGTAAGGAAAACACCTCATCCTAAGTTGATCTTCATTAATTGCATGTAGTGGAAAGGTTTGGACAATAGCATAGAATTCTCGAATGAAATGCAAAGGGTCTTCATTAGGGATACCGTAAAAGGAAGGCAACAAAGAATAATGAATCTTTTTCAATTCATAATTCCTTGCAGCCTCTTGTAATTGGATACCGGAAGTTACATTGCCAATGATTGGCATTGTATATTCTTTCATCTTTTTCCGCCTATCTTCAGCATCTCCCATGGTTGTTTGTAGTTGAAAATGATCCTCCTCCTATTGTGTATCAACATTTTGCTTTTAGTAGATATCTCTAAGAAATATGTATAACTTGATAAAACGTAAAAGCAAAAAGTGCAAGGAACCTAATATTTTTTTTTTTTTTTTTTTTTTTTTTTTTTTAAATTTAAGCGAATGGACATAATTTTTGAAACAAACGAATTTTATTTCA
Source organism: Hippophae tibetana (assembly GCA_037013495.1). Taxonomy (NCBI): domain Eukaryota; kingdom Viridiplantae; phylum Streptophyta; class Magnoliopsida; order Rosales; family Elaeagnaceae; genus Hippophae; species Hippophae tibetana. The sequence continues at coordinate 41,398,491 of CM072802.1, read as the reverse complement.
TCTGAATTTTTATTACACGCAAACTAAAACAAAGGAAAATACAATAATGGGTGACCTCCCATACAGGACTAAAATTTAGCGTCTTCTAGTAAGACGTTGCTTGGAGATTGCAGAATGAAAAACTCAATGTCTCCTCTTCATTGAATTAGTCTTTGCCTTTTTGCAAATGTTCAACTAACTGTTCAACTTGAACTTCCACCTTTTTGATAGAAGCTTCCACAGAGTCCAACCGTTGATTGGTTTTAGATTGATTATCCCTACAGACTTGAATAAAAGAATTCAAGTTGTCCTCCAGGGTTGGTTTATTGGGAATGCTTCTTGGAATAGGTGGGTGGAATTGCTGACCTGCCTGGTTTGAGCCTTGAGTGAAAGGAGGGTTGTTTTGCCTCCAAGAGAAATTTGGATGACTTCTCCACCCAGGATTATAGGTATTTGAGTTGGGATCAAACCTTGGTCTCTGTTGATATGCTCCCAACACATTGACCTGTTCAGGTCCAGTTGTTTCTCCTTGATATGGACAGGCTTCAGTACCATGTCCCATGTTGCTATACAAACCATATTGATCATTATTGGTGTTGGTTTGTGTAGCGAGAAGGGCAACTTGCTTAGTCAGTTGAACAAGTTGTTGTTGAACTTCATTACTGGAGTCGATTTCATGAACTCCAGCTTTTCTCACTCGGGAGCTTTTCTGTTGGGAATTAGCACCCAACATCTCAAAGAGGTTATACGTCTCTGAGGCAGTCTTTTCTCCTATTGCTCCTCCTGCAGCGTTGTCGACAATGAACTGACATTGTTGTGTAAGTCCATCGTAAAAGAATTGGTTCTGCAACTGCAGGGGAAAGCTATGATGGGGACACTGAGTGAGAAACATCTTGAACCTATCCCAAGCTTCATGGAATGGTTCTCCATCCATCTGAGAGAAAGTAGCAATCTTTCCTCTCAACTCTGATGTTTTTTGATGGGAATAGAATTTTCCCATGAATTTGTTGTAAATGTTACCCCATGTCATCAGAGAACCTGGGGGAAGTGACATCAACCAAGCTTTGGCCTTATCCTTTAGAGTGTAGGGAAAACATCTCATCCTAAGTTGATCCTCGTTTAGAATACCGAGGGGGAATGTTTGGACCGTAGCATAGAAATCTCTCATAAAGGAAAGAGAATCTTCATTAGGTAACCCATAAAAGGAAGGAAGCATAGAAAAATGAATATTTTTAAGGTCGTAATTCCGAGCAGCCTCCCCCAACTGGATAGCGGCAGTTGCCGTGCCTATTACCGGTCTTGCAAACTCTTTCATTGTGGTTTCCCTAATATGTTGGTTTTCCTCCATTTCTTTTGGTTCTAGTAAAGGATTAAGACTTGGTTCTATGTTTGGCTCAAAAACAGGTTGATGGGTAGAATCCAGTTTTGTTGACACTTGTTTAAATTTATGAAATTTATTTACATATGGTGTAAGGGGGTTTCCTAAGGATCTCCTACCACGCATAGACTATTGTAAACGTAAATTTAAAACTCCTGTCAACAAAATAAAAAAATTTAGATAAAATTTACATGTTATTTTATACAAAACACTAAACAAAACTAGTTAAACCCTAAAAAGAAAATTTTTTTTTTTATTTTTTATTTTTTTTTTTATTTTTTTTTTGTAACATAATTAGTATTAACCAAGAGTGCTCCCAGGAAAGAATGGTGGTGCAAACGGCACCTTAAATACCATTCTCCTAGCCAGAGCAACGTTCCCAGGAAAGACTAGTGGCACAAAGGCTTCCAAGAACTAGTCTCCTAGACAGAACTCCCTTAGATTTTTACTTTTTATGTTATTTAGTTAATTAGGTATAAATTCAAGTAATGTTTTTTTTTTTTTTTTTTTTTTTTTTTTTTTTTTTTATGAACGGTAATTTTATTTTACTATTCACGCTATATAATGTCTTATTAACTTAAAACTTTTTTTTTTGAAATTTAAGTTTTTGAAATTTTTTTTTTTTTTTTTTTTTTTTTATGAACGGTAATTTTATTTTACTATTCACGCTATATTATTTCTTATTAACTTAAAATTTTTTATATTTTGAATTTTGAATTTTTTTTTTTCTTTGTTTTGTTTTTTTTTTTTTTTTTTACTATTTATGAACGGTAAATTTTTTTACTTCAAATTTCAAATTTCTAAATTATTTTACAAAAAAAAAATTATTATTTTTTTTATTTTTTTTATTTTTTATTTTTTATTTTTTATTATTTTTTATTTTTTATTTTTTTTTATTTATTATGAATTTTGAAATTTGATTATTATTAAAATATCACAATTATTTACAGCACAAAAATGTTTTTAAAATTTTGATAAATAATTTAAAAACGCTATTCCTTCCCCGGCAACGGCGCCAAAAACTTGATGAACGAAAACCGGCATCGCCGATTCCCGCAAATACTTTGGTTTTAATATTTATAAAACTCTCGCAAGTGCACGAATCATTTCGTAGAAAATGATAAGTATACTCCCAAGGTCGATCTAAGGAAGGAATGTATGTGGTTTTTAACTTATTATTCAACCTTTTAAAAACGAAATTAAATCCTAAACATCCTGTCACGATAGTTTGGTTTTTGTGTTCCTAATCTAATAACATAAAATAAAACATATATACAGATTAATTAAATATAATCTAAAATCATAAAAATAAACATAGATACAAATTCAAATAATTATCTAGAAATAAACATATATACGGATTCAATAAATGTTCATGCAAATTTTTATCATTTATATTAGCGGAGTATTTATGGATATAATAACTAAATTAATTATGCTTGCTCATATTAACTAGGTTATTAAAGATATAAATTGACATTTTATTGATTCTCTCTTTTTTATATAAATACCACCTTTGGTGGGGTTAGATATTCTTTGTTAACTAAACAAATCAATTAACACCTATGGGTGGGGTTGATAACTAATATGCTTAATTAAATTAATTCCTTTTTCTAAGAGATTGAAAATGAACCATTTAAATGCCACCTTTGGTGGGGTTAGACAGTTTAAACTTTATTCAAGGTGTCCAAATTAAACCTAAGAATTTAATTATCCGAGTACTAACTTTCAAGTTTTAAAACCACTATTGAAAACATGTTGTCAATACATTTTCTCATAATAATTCTTATAAAAACTTTTGAAATAGAGTTTCACTCTAACTACCGGGCGATTGTACCAACAAATAAAAGAGCACTACTCTAAATTAGACCGGATAACTAAACCTTAAAATCTAATTTTCGGGTTTAAGTTTGTAATGAAAAATAATATATTTCTCTCTAACATTCTTAATATAAAATCTTGAATAAAAACAAAATCAATTCATTTTAAAGATTTTTACCTATTTAATATTTCGCAAGCATAACAACGTCGTTATTACATCATTTTTACTAAACAGCTAGCATAGTTAAATTTAACCACAGACAAGTTGAATATAACATGTAAGAATAAAGCATAAAAATAACTGTAAAGAAAATAAAATCCTTACAGAACTTCGACGCTATTCCCGTTGCTAGAAAACCTCCGAGCGGAATTTGCACTTCCATATATTGAATCAAAAATCTAAATTATTACAAAAACATTACAAGTTCCTCTCAAAAAGAGAAGAACACTAAACCTAAGAGAATTGAACTAAAAACTAAGAGAAAAACTAAGAAAAGCTTAGAAACTTAGAAAGAAACTAAGAGAAACTAAAAACTAAGAAATGAGAGAAAGAAAGAAGAGAGAAGTGAGTTTTGAAGGTGTGATTTGAAGTGAATGGAAGGGGGGTATTTATAGGTGAGGATGGAGAGAAAAAATGAGTAAAAAAATGTTAAAAAAAATATTAAAAAATGTAAAAACGCGTATTGGACTTGCTGATGTCATCAATGACGTCAGCATGACGTCACAGGGGCGGCTGCACGTGAAAAATGGGGCGAAAACGCGTTGGGCGCGCGGATGGGCGGCTGCTGGGCGCTGCGCGCGCGCGCTGGGGCTGTCGCTGCGCGCAGCTCGGCGCGCGTGAACAGTGCCAGCGCGCTGCGTTGCGCGCAGCTGGGCATGCCAGCGCGCGCGGGCGCGCGCGGGATGGGGCGCTGGGGCGCGCTGGGGCGCGCGCGGCTGGGCGCTGGGGCGCGCGCGGCTGGGCGCTGGGGCGCTGGGCTGCGCGCACGGCCGGGCTGCGACGCGTGATTTCCGTCTTTTTGACATTTTTGACCTTTTCGACCCATTTCGTCCGATTTTTCCATGTTTGTTGACCTTTTCTCACTTATTTATTGATATATTTGTGATGTATTGCTTCAAATATTCCTCTTTAAGTCTTTACATTGCGTTTTTAAGCCAAAATACCTGAAAAACAATAAAAATACCCGTGATTCCGAAAAAGACAAATTTATATAAATATATGATAAAACATATAAATATATGTATTTTTAATCAATTAAGGTACATAAAATCATGGTTATTTTAGTGCTTTTTGAGCACTCATCACTTGTCCTCAAGCAAAGCCAAGTTTAACTAGATAAACTGACATGAGCAATATATTCATAATTATATATCTATTAATATATGCATATTTAGCGAAAATTATCCTCTTCAACAGTTGTAAAAGTCTAATACAAGGAGGTTCACATATCTACCAATCAATGTTCTATTAATACAAGGATATACAGGGGTTTTGAAAAATTTATTCGTGTGTGTGTTGCATATGATATCATCCAATGCACTCATAAAATCAACCTATATGAGCATGCTTAACAATTCAATCTTAGAATAAGTCTTATAAATCTATTTTTCACATTTCTCTCCACTAATATAAATATGCACTAAGCAAAAGATCAATAAGGGATTTACATACTTGTAATGTAAGGCTTAGGTGAGGGTCGATAATTGAAGAAATATAGGATTTTTCCACACATTAGCTTTCTTTTTATTCATCATGCACTTTTTAACTACATTTGAGCTTTTACTTGATATTTTAGTGTAGTTTATCTTATCATTCTGTTCATATTCTTTTATTCCACTTTTTTTTGTAACTTCACAACACCCACAAAAATTATTTTCAACTTTATTTTCTTCTCTTTGAAGGGATAATTGTGTCATGAGTTTTTTTCATAAGGAGCATTACATTTCACCTTACTCTATAGCATAACACACGATTGTATTTTTCTCTTTTCATACAAGCTAATGGTGCAAGGGTAAAGGTAATGCTTATTGGTTAGATACAAAATTTGGATTAAAGATAGAAAATGTTCATTGTTAGGCTCAAATGGTTGATTATGGATATTAATAATGTTAGCTTAAAAACCTCAATATATCCAAATAAGGCCTAAATCATTTATTATGCTAAATACTATCTAAGATTTCACCTCAAGGGATGATCAAATAGATTTCAAAACATGATAAATCTTGTCAATTTTCATAACTCACTACAAATTATCTCTCAATAACAACACCTAAATCAATCATGAACATGTGCATAAAAATTTGAATCAATCCAATCAAAGCTAGCAAACATATCACATAATTAATACAAGTATCTTAACAAGCATGTTACTTCCTTATCCTAGTCATGACAACCATTTTTTATCATTGAGCTCATATGTTTCATATCAAGAATACATGCATTTAGTTTACATATATTTATCAATTTCTGCCAAAATCACGATTAAAAAATCTTAAAAAAAAAAAGAATTCCTAAAAATTGAAAATGCATACTAATTACAAAAGTAGAGAATGAAATTCTCTCCCCCAAACTTAAATTGCACATTCTTCCCAATGTACATATATAAATATGAAAAAGGTAAAAGGAAATAAAACCCATTTACCCTTGGCACCCCACATCTATCATTGAAATACTCAATCTTACTGCACCATTGCTCTCCATATTTATTCACCTATAAAACAAAAACAATAAAACTATAAGTAAAATAACGTTGGGTTGCCTCCCAACTAGCGTTACATTTAACGTCCTTGACTAGGCGGTCATATCAACTCCTAAGGTACCTCTCTTTGTGTTGATTTACCCGAAAACAATTTGACTCTTGAATTGTTCAATAAGACTTTATATTTCAATTTAAAAACTTGGTGCTCAATTCTCTTAACATGCCATTTTTTTCTTTTTGTACTTTTTGGCATACTTATAAGCACTCCACTATAGCTCATCTAATTTATGTACTTGTATCATCTTTTTCACCCCTCTATTGGACTCTTCCAGTTGCCCACTTGATTAGGGATGGTAGGGTAAATGTGTGAGATCTAACCTTGGTGGCCCTTCAATAGATGGTTTAAACTTAGATCCTATCTCAAAATTCTCCACATCAACATTATGTATGCATATGTGAGGTGTAGCCTCCAAATAGTTTACAAAATCAACAATATCAATCATAGATTCCATGCTTTCAAAATTAAAATAGATTGAGTTATTTCTTGGTAAGTTTACTTCATTTTTCACTGCATCATGTGTAATAGTCATAAGTATGGGTAACTCAATAGATTTTTTTAAGCTATCCATATGATCAGTAACATCTATCCTGGAGCATTCATTATCATTATCAATATCAAATGGCTCATATGCTTCAAAAACATTAAATATTACTTGTTCATCTTGCACTCTTTTGGTAAATTCAACTTTTTGTACATCAATAACTACTCTTTTGGTTATTAAGAATGGAAGACCAGGTATGATAGGAATGTTACAATTATTTTCCATGTCTAGTACAATAAAATCTGTCGAAAAGATAAATTTTTCTACTCTTATAAGCACATCTCCTACCACTCCACAAGGTCTTTTGATTGACTCGTCTACCACTTGCAACATTATTAAAGTGGGTTTGGCATTACAAAACCCCAATCTCTTGAGAATTAATAATGGCATGAGGTTAATGTTGGAACCCAAGTCACACAGTGCCTTGCCAAAGTCCATGTTCCCAATTGTCCAAGGAATGTCAAACCTACCCATATCTTTCAATTTTTGGGATATTTTTCTAGTAAACATGGAACTACAACCTTCAATCAAGGTTATTGTTTCATTATCTCAAAGCCTTATTTTCTTAGACAGGATGTCCTTTAGAAATTTGACATAAGAAGGAATTTGTTCACGTGTATCTGTAAACGGTATATTTATGTGCAACTTCTTGAATACATCCAAAAAATTTGAAAACTGCATGTCAAACTTTTCTTTTTGCAGTCTTTGAGGAAAATGAATAGTGAGTTTATAGAAGCTACTTTTCTATGGCTAAATTATTTCCTTTCCAATGCTCTGTTTCTCCTCATCATTTTTAGCTTCCTATTCCCCCTTATCCTTTTGAATATCATGTTCCTCCTCTAAGGTTTTACCACTCCTCAAGACTATAGCATTGCAATGAACCTTACCTTCTCTTATTGGGTTTATAAGTGTGTCACTTGGAAGGTTACCTTGAGGCCTTTGACTTATGACATAGGAAATTTTCCCCATATATGTGTCTAAATTTTGAATTGAAGCCTCTTAAGTGAACACTTTTTTATTTATTGACTAGATGAAGCCTTTCATCATCTCAATTAGATCATTTTTATTGTCCTTAATAGGTAGCTTCTTCTCTTGGGCTTGTTATTTTTGTGATTTTTGAAAACCAGGTGGTGGAAATGATCGATAGTTGAATTAATAACCACCTTGATTGTTGTTATTACTCCAAGAGATATTTGGATGTTGTCTCTATCCTGGGCTATATGTGTTTGAGTATGGATTATTTGTTGGTTCATATTACCCATATAGAATGTTGATTCAGGATTATTTGGACAATTATCAAATGAATGAGCTCACCACAAAAGGCATAGGACAACCCTAAATCTTGGACCTAGTTTATACCTGCTAGCAAGTTTTTCGCCTTCAATAGATTCACTAAAGATGACATTTAAGCTATAAGTACCATGATATCATTTACCTCATGCACTATGGCTACTCTTCTTATGGTTAAAATTGTGTCCATTGGCTATTGATAATTATTGCTAGCCATTTTCTCAAGTAAATCATAAGCTTGATTGTAAGATTTGGCTAACAAAGCTTTATTAGCAAAATCATCAGTAATGGTTTTTGTTTGAGCATTGAGACCATTGTAGAACTTATCTATTTGGATCCAATGAGGGATACCATGGTGAGGATACTTTCTTAGCAATTCCTTGAATCTTTCACATGCTTCATATAAAGACTCCCTTCAATATTGTTTGTAGGAAGTAATGTCATTCCTAAGCTTGGCATTATTTGTTGGTGCGAAACATTTCATAGAGAATTTCCCTGCCAAATCATTCCAAGTTGTAATGGAATCAGATGGCAAAGAGTTAACCCAAGCTTAAGCATGATCTCGCAGAGAGTAAGGGAAAAATCTAAGCCAAAATGCCTCCTCGGTCACTCCACTAAATTTTAATGAATCTCCAACTTCAACAAATAGTCTGAGATAATAAGGATAATTGTCCAATTGTTTGTCACATTTGAAACATCGCTAGCTTTAGTTCAAACTGATTAGCTTGAATTTTTGGCCTTGTAACACTTGGATTCAACCATTCCAACATAGGTAATGCATATTCATTCAAAGCTTGGTCTCTATCATCCATTAAAGAAATCTAGTTGTTCAAATTTAGCTCATTATTGTTTATTTCTAATAGATTAGTCATTTCTTTCACTTGGGTGACAACTTATTCTTTTCTTATTCATCTCAAAGTATGCCTAATTTTGGGATTTAAAGGCAAAAAAATTTCTTTACGAACTCTGCTCAGGCAATAGAGCCAAATATATTTTAAATAACACTAAGGAGATTTCAAAAATATAAATAAATCAATAGATAAAGTTAAAATAAAAATAAATAACTAAATAAATTAAAATAACCAAAAATTAAAAAATGACTAAAATAAAATAAAATTAAATTAAATAAAAAATTAATTTCTAATCTTTACAATCCCCAATAAAGGCACCAAAACATTGATCGACATGAATTGTGTGTAATGAATATGTAAGTATACGTATCACAACAAGTATTATAATGATAAGAAAATATCATTTCCATGAAGATTATGTTATTAAAAACTAATTTTAAAACTAAAAATTAAAGATCAATTTTTTTTTTTGTATTTTTGAGAAAGCAAAATTAAAAGAACTAAGAATAAATAGTATTAATTAATTAACTTAGAATTTAAAGCTAAGAAAATATATTAGAAAATATCTAGGAATATTTAATCCTCTAACTTTCTAATCATTTGAATTACTAAAATCTCCCAATGTAATTACCAATCAATTACATAATCAATTGAATCTAACCTAACATGTATTTCTCTCTTAAGTAAACAACACATCATTCAATAATTAACCTAATCACACTCTCATATCAGTTAAATTGCATACTACTCATTAAGTTCATCAATTATGGATCACATACATAATAATAATATATATCTTCCTAGAAATTATGAACGTTATTTAATCAAGACAAATAATTAAATAAGTCTCTCAAATCTATTTACTTGCCTTTATATATCAATTGTTAACCAAATAATTAATAGCATAAAAACTATGTTAAATAATATAATGAAAATCATAATTGGGGTAAGATATTAGATCATTACATGTAGAAAATTGGGTTCATAAGACCCTTACAATAACAAATTAGTTAGACATAATTTTGATCATAAAGCTCATATTTTTCATAAATAAAGACATAAATATTGATAAAGAAAGGAGAAGAAAAATAAATACAATCAATCTCTTATATCACCAATCTCATTTTAAATCTCCTTTTTAATTTTTCTATATTTTTCTCTCTTCATGGCTTCAAAAACTAATAAAAAAGTTATCATTTCAGCTCATTCGGGTTTTTGGAACAATTGGGAGGTTAAATTAGGCTTACATGGAATCTATATTATCATATTAGTTTCAAGTCAAAGGCTAAGATGAATAATGAGAAAACTAACAATGTTGGCCAATAGGAATGCGACACGTGACATGAGAAAATCATTGGACATATTAGGGCACTAATGAGTACTTTAAAAGCATTAAAATTGTCATGATTTAATATACTTTAATTGATTAAATATATTTATATATATATGATTTCATCATATTTTTATATAAATTTGTCTTTTCTGAATCACATGTAATTTTATTGTTTTTGTGGTAATTTCGTTTAAAAATAACTTAAAGACTCAAAACAATACTAGAGGCAATACATCAAAAATATGTTGAGAAAAAAATGAAAAAAGTCAAAAGTTAGGTTAAAACGGTCAAACATGTCGAGTCCTACGTGCACAAGCAACACACGTCCAATACACACTAGCTCCAATTTTCGCACACGCCACCACATGCTCGCACATGTCCCACACATGCCAACACCTGTTTACCACAAATCCCAACCTCCACACATGTGTCAACTTGTCCAAATGCATACAAAATAAATTTTTGAGATATTTTCCCACAATTTTTTGGCCTTTTTTGCATCTTTAAAAGGACCATCTCCCCTATTGTAAAAATCACAACTCAAATCCCTCAAAATCACAAACTTTTCTCTCTAGTTATTAGTTTTTTTATAGCTTTAAAGTTCTTTTTTTAGAAGAACTAGTTATGATTTTATAGATTTCTAGTTGTTGATTCAATAAACAGAAATACAAATCTGTTTGGAGGTTTTCTATCAACAGAATTAGCATAAAAGTTCTGTAATGAACCTTTTGAGGTATAATTTTAAAATGAATTATTTACATTTATTTTTTATGTTTTATTCTTATATGTAAAGTTTAATTTGTTTATGATTAAATTTAACATAACTGGTCATTTCTAAATATGATATAATAATAATAACGTTGTTATGCGTGTGAAATATTAAATAGGTAAAATATCTATATAACATAAATTGATTTTATTTTTATACAAGATTTTATATTAAGGATGTTAGAGAGGTGTATTTATTTTCATTACAAACAAAAATCTAAAAATTAGATTTTAAGATTTAATTATCTTGTCTGATTTAGAGTAGTTCTCTTTTATGTGTTAGCACAATCACCTGGTAATTAGAGTGAAACTCTATTTCAAATTTTTTATAAGAACTAATATTCAAAAATGTATTGAAAACATATTTTCAGTAATGATTTTAAAACTTAAAAGTTAGTACTCAGATAATTAAATTCTTAGATTTAATTTAGAAACCTTGAATAAAGTTTAAAATATCTAACCCCACCAATGGTGGCATTTAAATGGTTCATTTTCAATCTCGTAGAAAAAATGAATTAATTTAATTAACCAAATTAATTATCGACCTCATTCATAGGTGTTAATTGATTCTTTTAATTAACAAATAATATCTAACCCCACCAAATGTGGTATTCATATAAAAAAGAGAGAATCAATAAATATCAACTTATATCTTTAATAACCTAAATAATATGAGCAAGTATAATTAACTTAATTATTATATCCATAAATACTCCACTATTATGAATGATAAAAAATTACATAATTGTTTATTAAATCATATCTATGTTTATTTTTTATTATTACATTAGGAAATATAAAAGAGTCGTCATCGATAAAACTTGGACTGAATGTCGTATCAACAAGTGGCAATACATGTATCACCTGGGACACAAAACGCACTTTGATGGCCTTCTTTTTGCTTGCATGGATTCCATGTGGTGAAGACTAGTTAGTTGTACACGCGGTGCACTCTGATTTTCTCACCTTGATTGCATGACATCCACGTGTCCTATTTTGATTGATCCTATATTAAAAAATCCATAAAAATTCTAAAAATTTCCTAAAAACTATTTTTCATCCCTTTTCACTAGAAAGTTCATATTTTAATAATTTTTAACCCTTAAAGTACCACTTATTTAATAAAAAAAGAAAATATTAAGTAAAAATGCGTACTGATGACTCTACTTTCACAGAGTTATCACACCCACAAACTTAACTCTTTGCTTACTCTCAAGTAAAGTCAAGTCTAACTAAATAAAATAACATAGAAGTATATTCATAAATAGATATATATACTAATACATGCATATTTAGTTAAAACTATCCTTCTTAAAAGACATAAAATTCCATGACAATGAGGTTCACATATTCATTAATCAATGTTCCATCAATAAAAGGATATACAAGGTTTTTGACATATTGATTTGTGTGTGTGTTTTACTCATGAACTCATCCAATACACTCATGAAATCAACCTATATGAGCATGCAAATCAATCTTGGAGCAAGTCTCATAAGTCTAATCTTCACATCCCTCTCCATTAATATAAATATGCATGTAGCCAAAGATTACTAAGGGCTTTACATTCCTGTAATGTAAGGCTTGGGTGGAGGCTGATAAATGAACACATTTAGGTCTTTCCACACCTTAGGTTTCTTTTTAGTCATCGTGCACTTTTTAACTACAATAGAGTTTTTACTTGATATATTAGTGTACATTATCTTTTCATTATTTTCATATTATTTTATTCCACATCTTTTTTATGTAAATTCACAGTACCTCCAAACCTATTTTTCTTTACTTTAGAGGGATAATTGTGTTGTAAGTTTTTTTCTAATACAGGGTGTATTACAATTATCCTCACTCTATAGCATAACACATGATTGCATTTTCTTTTTGTATAAGCTAAAGGTACAAAGGTAATGGTATGCTTATTGGTTAGGTAAAAATATTGGCTTGAAGATATGAAAGGTTTTTAATTGGGCTCAAATGGTTAGCTTAAAAGGCTCAGTCTTAAAGATTTGAATCAATTTAATCAAAACTAAGAAGCATATCACATGATTAATGTAAGTATCTTAAAAATTATGTTACATTTCTTATCCTAATTATAAAAACAAATATATCATTGGGTTCATACGTTTCATACCAAGCATGCATGCATTTAGTTTCCATATGTTTATTAATTTCTACCCAAATAGTGATTAAAATCATACTAAAAATATAAAAAAATCCAAAAATTGAAAATACATATTAAATACTAAAGTATAGAATGAAGTTCCCTCCCTAAGTTTAATTGCATGGTTTCCACAATATACACATAAATATGAAAAATTAAAAAGAAAGAAAACTCTATTGGTCTTGGCACACTACATCTGTCATTGAAATGCTCAATCTGGTTGCACCATTGCTCTCCATATTTATTCACCTACAAAAAAACAAAAACAATATAAGTAAAACAATGTTAAGTTGCCTCCCAACTAGCATCATGTTTAACATCCTTGACTAGTTGGTCATATCAAATTCTAAGGTACATATCTTTGTGTCAATTTACGATTAAGTGTGCCCATAAATACTTTGAGTCTTGAATTGTTCAATAATATTTTATGTTTTAGTTTAAAACATTGGTACTCAATTCTCTTAATATGCCATATTTCTTTTCTTTTTGTACTTTTGGCATATTTATAAGTACTTCATTATAGCTCATCTAATTTATGTATTTGTAGCATCTTTTTCACCCCTCTATTGGACTCTTCCACTTGCCCACTTGATTGGAGATGGTAGGGTAAATGATGAGAATCATCGAGCTCTACAAATTCCAAGTGGATCAATCACAAGGTCTAGGAGGGCATAACTTGAAAAGGCTTTAAATGGGCTCATTCAAGAAGTCATGCATAACCAAGGGGACCTAAATTAGGAGTGCAAGGATTGGGACAATCATAGGATGGAAATTAGGAAAAAAATTGGCAAAAGAAAACTAGACACATTGTTGTGCCATTTGGAATTTTTTGGGCAGCTTCATTTTCAGCCCTTAGATGGAAACAAAGGTTAAGATGTAATATTTTATAGGGATTCCTTTGTTCTCAACTGCTCCATATTTTGCTCCATAATTTGCTCCATTTTTGCTGTGCCATTTGGACTAATTTTGGGCAGCTTTCTTTTCAACCCTTGGATGAAACCAAGGGTTAAGATGTAATATTTTCATAGGATTCCTTTGTAGTCAGTTGCCCCATTTTTCTCCATGTTTTCTGCTACCTTTTGTGCTTATAGTAGAGCTTAGGGTTTTTTTGTATCCTATTAAGAGCAGCTCAGCTGTTGGAAAATACAAATTGAATGAATTTTGATTTGTTAGATCATTTGAGAGCTCATTCATGCTCTTTGTTCCTCTTTAAGCAACTTATCAAGAGATTGACAACCTTTGTGGTGTTGTTTAGCATCCAAGCATTTGTGGTGAGTAATATCCATACTTGTTAGGGTGTCATTTATGCTAGACTTATCAAGGAAATAACACCTCATTGTGGCATCTTTTCCCCTCAGAAAAATGGTGAGTAATATTCATTGATTTGTGGAGAAACCCTTTGCTATATAATATAAAATTAGCTAGGTCCTGAACCTATTGGTTCATATCATTTGGTATCAAAGCCTGGTCCCGGGTTTAAGTTCCGAAAAGTACAAGTTCGAGGATGAACTTCTCTTATGGGGGAGGGAGTGATGCATCACTTGTTTGCATACGGGCCATCCCTTGGCCTGCGTGCTGTGTGATGGGTCATATCCACGTGTCCTGGTGGAACTTGAATTCTGGGTTAAGTGTGATAGGCTGGATAAAGGGTTATTGGCACCTTCTACTGACAACTATAACAATTTATCCAGCCCATCACACTTAACCCAGAATTCAAGTTCCACCAGGACACATGGATATGAACCACCACACACCACGCAAGCCAAGGGGTGGCCCACAGTAAAACAAATGATGCATTACTCCCTCCCTCATAAGAGAAGTTCGTCCTCAAACATGCACTTTTTGGAACTCGAACTTGGGACCAGGCTCTGATACCAAATTAAAGAGCATCAGCTAATTATCCCTACCAAAAGCTATAGTTGTCAGTAGGAGGTGCCAATAACCCTTTATCCAGCCCATCACACTTCACCTAGAAATTTCCAACCAGGACACATGGATATGACCCACCATGCACCATGCACCATGCAAGCCAAGGGATGGCCCGCAGGCAAACAAGTGACGCATCAGTAAAGGTGTAAGGTCTAACCTTGGTGGCCCTTCAATAGATGGTTTGAGCTTAGATCTTATCTCAAAATTCTCTACAACAACATTAGGTACACATATAAGAGGTGTAGCCTCCAAATAGCTTACACAATTAATAATATCAATCATATATTCCATGCTTTCAAAATTAAAATAGATTGAGTTATTTTTTGGTAAGTTTTCTTCATTATTCACAACATCATTTGTAAAAGTCTTAATTGTGGGAAACTTAACATATATTTTTAAATTATCCACATTATCAATAACATTTATCCTAAAGCATTTATTAGCATTATTAATAAACTTTAATGTTACTTTTTCATCTTCCACTCTAATTATAAGCTCACCTATTTATACATTAAGATGAACTTGACTACTTTTACTAGCACATCTTCTACCACATCCCGGGATTGCTTAATTGATCTATCTGCCATTTGTAATATTAGTAAAGTAAGTTTGGCTTTACAACCCTCAATCTCTTGAAGACTAATAATGGCATAAGGTTGATGCATGAACCTAAGTTATATATTACTTTCTTAAAGTTCATATTCCTAATTGTGCAAGGAATGTCAAATCTACCCACATTTTTCAATTTTTGGGGTAGTTTTCTAGTGAGGATGGCATTACAACATTCAATCAAAGTTATTGTTTGATTATCTACAAACATCCTTTTCTTAAACATGATATCTTTCAGAAATTTAGCATAAGAAGACATTTGTTCAAGTGTATCTACAAATGGTATATTTATGTGTAGCTTCTTGAAGATATCCAAAATTTTGAAAACTACATATCTAACTTTGTTTTTCCATTCTTTGAGGGAAATGAATAATGAGTCTATAGAGGTTGATCTTTTTAGGCTAAATTGTTTTCTTTCTAGTGCTTTATTTATCCACTTATTCCTCCTCATCCTGTTTAGCTTCATGCTCCTACTCATGATCTTGAGTCTCATGCTCCTGCTCATGATTTTGAGTTTCATGTTCCCCCTCATCATTTTGAGTCTCATATTCCTCCTCTATATTTTTACCACTTCTCAAGGCTATGTCATTGTAATGCTCATTACCTTCTCTTCTTAGGTTTATAATTATGCCACTAAGAAGGTTATATTAGGGCCTTTGACTTATGGCCTAAAATGGTTTCCCCATTTGGGCCTCTAAATTTCAAATTGAAAACTCTTGAGTGGACACTTTTGTATTTATTGATTGGATGAAGTCTTTCATAATCCCATTAAAGCATTTGTTGAGGTTTTGAAAACCAGGTGGTGGAAACGATTGATGGTTTAATTGATTACCACCTAGATTGTTGTCATTACTCCAAGAGAAATTTGAATGTTGTCTACATCCTATGTTATATATGTTCGAGTATAGATTATTATTTTGAGTCACATTACTCACATAACAAGTTGATTTAGGATTATTTGGAAAATTATCAAACAAAAAAGCTCCACCAGAAAATGCATAAGACTCCCTAAAATCTTGGACCTGGTTTATTCTCATTAGTAAGTTTTGAGCCTTCAAAAAAATCACAAAAGATGACATTTGTGTTGTAAGTGTTATGATATCATTTACCTCATGCATTCCAGCTACTCTTCTTTTGGATTCTATTTAGTCCATTATCCATTAATAATTATTACTAGCCATTTTCTCAAGTAAATCATAAGCTTGGTTATAAGATTTTACTAGTAAAACACCATTAGCGGATGCATCCACAATGGTTCTTATTCCAACATAGAGACCATTGTAGAATGTCTCCATTTGGATCAAATGAAGGATACCATAGTGAGGCACTTCCTTAGTAATTCTTTGAATCTTTCATATGCTTCATATAAAGATTCCCCTTCACTTTGTTGGTAGGAGATAATATCATTCCTAAGCTTGGAATTCTTGGTTTGAGGGAAGTATTTCATTAAAAAAATTCCAATTTATTCCAAGTTTTAATGGAATCAGGTGGCAAAGAGTTTAGCCAAGCTCAAGCATGGTCTCGCCAAGAGTAAGAGAACAATCTAATCCTAAATGCATCCTCGATTATATCACTAAATTTGAATTAATCTCCAACTTCACTAAACAATCTAAGATGTAAATGAGAATCTTCTATTGGTAATCCTCTAAATTGTCCAACTATTTATAACATTTGAAATATCATTGGCTTTATTTTAAACTAATTAGCTTAGATATTTGGTCTTATAGTACTTGGATTCAGCCATTCCAACATAGTTAATACATATTCATTCATAGTTTTTCCCTATCATCCATTAAAGATATCTAATTGTTCAAATTAGGCTTATTATTGTTTATTTCTATTTGATTAGCCATTTCTTCCACTTGGGTGATAACTTTTTTTTTATTGATCTCAAAGTATACTCGATTTTAGATCTAAAGGCAAAATTTCTCCCTTACAAACTCTATTCATGCAATAGAGCCAAATATATTTCTAAGAGCACTAAATGAGATTTCATAAAAATTAATAGTAAATAACTAAATAAATAAATGAAATTAAAATTATGAAAAATAAATAAATAAAAATAACTACAATAAAATAAAATAAAAATCAATTTCTAATGTTTATAATCCCTAGTAATGGCGCCAAAAACTAAATAGACAATAATTGTGTACAATGGGTACGCAAGTATATGTATTGCAAACAAGTAATATAATTATAAGAACATATCATTTCATAGAGAATATGTTATTAGAACTAATTTTAAAACTAAAAAGTAAAGATCAATTTTATTGTGTTTTTAGAAAGTAAAATTTAAAGAACTAAAAACAAATACAGTAATTAATTAACTCAAAATTTGCAGCTAAAAATATATGTGAAAAAATAATTAGGAATAATTAATCAGCTACTTCTCAAAACACGTGAACCACTAAAATTCTTCTAGTATAATTAGCAATCAATTACAAGATTAATTAAATCTAATCTCGCATATAATTTCTCTCCCGAGTAAACTACATATCATATAGTAATTAAGTTAATCACATTTTCATGCCCATTGAATTCCACACTACTCATTAAGTTCATCAATTATATATCACATACATAAGAATCATACATATGCGTCTATAAAATATATTTTTTTTAATCAAGATAAACAATTAAATAAGTCTCTCAAATTAATTTAATTGTCTCTATAGATCAATTATTGTCAAATAATTAATAGGAAAAATATTAAAATATATAATATAATTAAATTAAAATCAAAATTGGGGTAATATATTAGATCATTACAAGTAGAAAATTGGGTTCATAAGACCCCTTAGATTAATAAATTAACTAGACATAATTTTATTCATAAAGCTCATATTTTTCATAAAAAGACATTAAATTAATAAATAAAGAAGAAGAAAATAAATACAATCAATCTCTTCAATTGTAGCACCAATCTCCTCTTGAATATCCACCGAATTGTATCCCTTTTTGAAATATTTATATATTTTTGTCTCTTCTTGGAACCAAAAACTGATAAAAAAATTGTAAATTTGACTCTTCCAATTTTTAGTGCAATTAGGGACTTAAATTAGTCTCAAATGGAATATGGATTATTAGATCAACTTCAAAGCAAAGGAAGAGATGAAAAAAGGAAATTAAAAAGTGATATCCAATGGGATTGTGACATAAGGTGGGGAAGAAACACAAGATAAATTAGCTCGCAATGTGTGGCAAGGCAGACTATTTAGGGTCAACGCTTGGGGAGTCAATGACATGTGGTGTGGTTTGATTCATTGATCCATATCACGTGGAACCCTAGTGAACCTAAAGAATGAATCCTATGATGATGTCTGGCATTCTCATTGACCGCTCAGTAAAACTCGAAAAGAACGTCATACCAACACGTGGTAATTGATGAGCAAAACCGGCATCGCCGATTCTTGCCAATACTTAGGTTTTATATTTATAAAACTCTCGTAAGTGCACAAATCATTTCAAAGAAAATGATAAGTATACTCCCAAGGTCGATCTAAGGAAGGAATGTATGTGGTTTTTAATTTATTATTCAAACTTTTAAAAACGAAATTAAATCCTAAACATCCTGTCACGATAGTTTGATTTTTGTGTTTCTAATCTAATAACATAAAAATAAACATAGATATAGATTCAATATATATAATCTAATAACATAAAAATAAACATAGATACAGATTCAATAAATATAATCTAATAACATAAAAATAAACATAGATACAGATTCAATAAATATTTATGCAAATTTTATCATTTATAATAGTGGAGTATTTATGGATATAATAACTAAATTAATTATGCTTGCTCATATTATCTAGGTTATTAAAGATATAAATTGATATTTTATTGATTCTCTCTTTTTTATATAAATATCACCTTTGGTGGGGTTAGATATTCTTTGTTTACTAAACAAATCAATTAACACCTATGAGTGGGGTTGATAACTAATTTGGTTAATTAAATTAATTCCTTTTTCTAAGAGATTGAAAATGAACCATTTAAATGCCACCTTTGGTGGGGTTAGACAGTTTAAACTTTATTTAAGGTGTCCAAAACTAACTTTCAAGTTTTAAAACCACTACTAAAAACATGTTGTCAATACATTTTCACATAATAATTCTTATAAAAAACTTTTGAAATAGAGTTTCACTCTAACTACCGGGCGATTGTACCAACAAATAAAAGAGCACTACTCTAAATTAGACCGGATAACTAAACCTTAAAATCTAATTTTTATATTTAAGTTTTTAATAAAAATAATATATTTCTCTCTAACATTCTTAATATAAAATCTTGAATAAAAAATAAAATCAATTCATTTTAGAAATTTTCACCTATTTAATATTTCGCAAGCATAACAACGTTATTATTACATCATGTTTATAAACAGCCAGCAGAGTTAAATTTAATCACAGACAAATTAAATATAACATGTAAGAATAAAGCATAAAAAATAACTGTAAAGAAAATAAAATCCTTAAAGAACTTCGATGCTATTCTCGTTGCTGGAAAACCTCCAAGCAGAATTTGCACTCCCATTTATTGAATCAAAAAGCTAATAAATTACAAAAACATAACTAGTTCTTCTCAAAAAGAGAAGAACTCTAAAACTAAGAGAATTTAACTAAAAACTAAGAAAGAAACTAAGAAAAGCTTAAAATGTGCTGAGGTCATTTGCTGAGGTCATTGATGACGTCATGGGGGCGGCTGCACGCAAAAATGGGGCGAAATGGGCGTCGGCGTGCGCGGAGGGCAGCTGGGCGCGCAGGGGCACACGTGTGAACAGTAACAGCGCGTGGGTGTGGGTGTGAGCGCGTGTGGCTAGGCGACGCGATTTTCTCCTTTTTGACCCATTTTGTCCAATTTTTCCATATTTGTTGACCTTTCCCCATTTATTTATTAATATATTTGTGATATATTGCTTCCAGTATTCCTCTTTGAGTCTTTAAGTTACGTTTTTAAGCCAAAATACCTGAAAAACAATAAAAATACCTATGATTCCGAAAAAGACAAATTTATATAAATATATGATAAAACATATAAATATATTTTTTTTAATCAATTAATGTGCATAAAATCATGCTAATTTTAGTGTTTTTTGAGCACTCATCAGTAATGCATGCATCGCCTGGTATATACAACATGCTTTGATTGGCTCCATTTTCCTTGAGTGGAATCCAAGTGCTAAAGAATAGTTAGTTGTAAATGCAACGCACTTTGATGGCTCCATTTACTCGCATGGTCACCACTTGTCCTATGCTTATTGGTCCTACATTAAAAAAAATCATAAAAAATCTATAAATATTCTAAAAACTTCCCAAAAATTACATTTTCATCCCTTTTTACTAAAAAGTTCATATTTTAATATTTTTAACCCCAAAAGTACTACTTATTGAATAAAACAAAGAAATATTAAGCAAAAAAATGTATTCATAACTCTACTTTTATAGAGTTATCATAAGAAAATACAATGATAAAGGCTCAAAATATTCTCACAAGGTACTCTCCATTCTTTTATTCCTAAATACTAATTTCCAGTTTATCGCAATTTTAAAATTTTATTATGAAAAACAAATTAAGACAAAAACTAACTAATTATCCATTACTCTATAATATGTTAAAGAAATTAATCTAAGAATGCAAAAACTTAATCACTTTCTTAAAATTAACTAAAAGATATGAATACTTTGTAAGAAAAAATTAAACTTAAAATTTCTAAACCAATAAAAAAAGCAAATAAATACAATTATAAACAATGTTTAATAAAAATTAAAAATAACTCAAATTTATGTAGTGTAACTTTTTTCACCCTCAACCTAGAACTTACATTGCCCTCGATATAAAAATTGAAAATTAAAGATAAAGAGTAAAGAAGAGAAAAGTTACACATTTGCGGAACAAGCTGAAGTATTGATATAGAAATACAAGTAAATCCATCATTTCAAACATTTTAATCACATAGAATAATGTGTACTTCTTACACATCTCAACAAACAGTTATAAATTTAATAGTTTTAAATATAATAAACATTTGTTCACATGATAGGAAATAAAAACAAAATAAAATAAATAACATGAAAAAAACAAACATAATATCAAAAATAGGAATAATTAAACCAAAGTTCACAATATAAAATAAAAAATACATGAAAAATTAAAACTCAAAAAATTTCAAAACAAATTTGAAGCTCAACCCTCTATGTCATTCGATCTATGCTCTTCATGATGTTATCGTGATCATTCTAGTGGTGTAGAGGTGAAATC
This sequence comes from Hippophae tibetana, assembly GCA_037013495.1. NCBI lineage: Eukaryota > Viridiplantae > Streptophyta > Magnoliopsida > Rosales > Elaeagnaceae > Hippophae > Hippophae tibetana. Next base: position 41,376,807 of record CM072802.1, on the reverse strand, counting down.
ATAATGTTGATACTTGGGTATTACTAAATTGCTTGAATCCATCCTTAGATAGTTAAGTTGTAACTGATTCATTTCATACACTAAATGGTTATGATCCTACCTGATCACAATGTTGTTTATTTAAAAATGCAACTTGTTGGGCATTGTAGGCTTCTTTATTTTCTTCCATGTAGCTCATTATTTAACTTAAATGATGCATTTTATCTTTCTTAGTCATCATAGATGAAGTATCATTTCTATCCCTTTGGACAATGTTTGTACTAAAAATGAGGTCATCATAATATGTAGTATTTAATAATTCTCTAGGTTGAATTATAACTTCAACTTTTAAGTAAGGCACCCCTTCTTTTTTACATAAAGTAGTGATGAGCTAGGGGAAAAGTGACTCAATTGGTGAATGTTTGCAAACAATTTGATCCTATGATGAATTACATTTGCTACATCTATAAACATTTTGGATGTTATAGCAAATAGTAATATTGCCCACTCTCAATCCACAGAGTTGTAATGTTTGGTGGACATTAGTCTTGAACAAACAAAGTATTACCATATGCTGGTAACCTTATCCAAATACTTGGCTTCAAAGCCTTTAGGTTTTCCACCGACATAGCCTCACTTAGCCTTCTATTGATAAGCTTTTTATTACAGTAGCATAATCGAAAATTTTCAAATAAGCCTTATAATTAACCAAGACAATATTCACAAACAAATAATCAGCATTAATATCAACTATCCCAAGCGGAACTAATACACCACATACTTCAACTGTATTATTGACAACAACGGGATCATTTGCATAAAATTCACAAACACAAGACTCTATAGCAACATATGGTTCCTTAACGAACCTTTTTCCATCCTAATACTGTTATCCCATCAGTAAGTCCCTCAAATTGGGCATTTGGGCAAAAATCAATGTCCATTCTCCTTTCTAATATAAATCCTTCGTTCTTCTGTGGCTTGATCAAATCATAATTTGGCCACATTACTATAAAATTTAGCCCTATCATAATCCTCAAAAGTTGATACCTCTTTTCTTTTATCAACTCTATCCCTTTTTGGTGCCATTTTAAAATTTCAACAATATCTAAATCCAAGGGTTTCTCACAGATAATCCAAAAAAATAACACAATATAATTTTTTCCAAAATTTGCCTCACCCCACTATGTCCAAATAAGGGTTTGAAACTCTAGAAATTCACAAATAATCCACAAAATTCAAAGAATTTAATTTAAGACTTAAATTCAAAAAATACTTGATTACTTACTTATGTTGTTGTAGATGAAGAAATTGAATAACACCCATTTTTGAGGAAGATGAAGATTCATTGAAAATTTGATGGTTTTTCAAAAAAAAACAATTATTAGAATGTCTAGAAAATAGTTAAGAGATTTTTGTGAAAAGATTTGAAGAAAAATGGATGAAAATTGTGAATTTTGAGGGACTTTAGTACTTGATAGGAGTAAAAAATATTAAGTTTGGTGATGAAAGTGAAATAATTTGGGAGAAAAATGAGTGAAAACGTGTTTGGGTTGGAAAATATAGAAAAAATTTAATGTGTACCGTGGCAACGTGTTTTGTGTGCCATGAAATGAACATTTCCTCATTCCTCAATATTTAATCAGTAACACTAGTGTCGAGGTGTGGTCTTTTTGTATGCCACATCAAGCGTAGGTTTTCTTCACTTTTTTATAAGGCCTTTTTTTCTACATATATATGTTTAACATAATAATAAATTTCTAATCTAAATGATAAAATAACCACAAAAATCTATACCTATTTAAAAATATTAAATGAAATAACAAATAAAAACAATTATAACTACGAAACAAAAATATTTTAAATTAAAGGAAAATAAAAGAAAATAATGGGTTACCTCCCATCTTAGACTATTTTGTCATCTTTAGTGAGACATTACTTGGGGGATTTCATCATTTTAGTAAATTCATTATTCCCTTGTCATCGCATTTAGTTATTGTTCTGACCTCGCATCTACTCTTTCCCTTGCTTCTACAAGTGCTTAGCTAGTTACTCAACTTGTATCTCCATTTTTAATGGAAGACTTCACTGAGTCCAAACTCTAATTTTTTCTTCATTGGTTGTCTCCACTCACTTGAATGAATGCATTCAAGTTATCCTTTAGAGTTGGTCTACCGGGAGGATTCTTGGGAAATTATTGGTGATATTGTTGGCCCTGTTAATTTGAGATCTAGGAAAAGAGAGGATTGTTTTGCCTTTAGGAGAAATTAGGATGATTCCTCTACCCTAGGTTATAGGCATTTGTGTTGAGATCATACCTAGGACTTGGTTGGCAATCCCCTAATACATTAACAACTGTAACTCCTTGATAAGGACAAGTTTCACCATCGTGTCACAAAGTACTACATAATCCACATTATTCTCTATTGTTTGTGGCCTTGGTAGTAAGAAGCATAACTTGCTTTGCCAACTGTGCAAGTTACATCTTACTTTTGTACAAGAGTCAATTTCATAGACTCCAGCCCTTCTCACTTAGGAGGTTCTCCGTTGAAAATTAGCACCCAATATATCAAAGAGATTATAAGTCTTTGAGGCTATCTTCTCTCCCATTGCTCTTCTTGTAGCATTGTCAATGATAAAATGACATTGATCTATTGTAGAAAAATTGTTTTTGCAATTAGAGAGGGTAACTATGATGGGGGCACTGAGTGAGGAAGAGTTTGAATCCATCCCAAGCTTCGTGAAAAGGTTCTCCCTCTATCTTAAGAAAAAGTAGAAACCTTTTTCTCAACTTTGATGTTTTTTATGAGAATATAATTTTCCTATGAATTTATGGTATACACCCTGCCAGATCATCAACAAACCTAGGAAAAGTGACATAAGCCAAGCATTGGCCCTATCCTAGATGATGTAGGAAAAACAGTGCATTCTAAGTTGGTCCTCGGTAAGTGCACCGAGAGGAAACATTTGGACTATGGAATAGAAGTCCCTAATGAAAGACATAAAGTATTAATTTGGTAGTCCATTAAAAGAAGGTAATATGAAAAAAATGAATATTTCTCAATTCATAATTCCGAGCAACCTCACCTAGTTGGGTTGAGGCAGTAATAGTGCCAATGATTGGCCTTGCATACTCCTTCATAGTTGTCTCCCTAATTTCAGGATTTCCCCATAATTGTTAGTTCAAAGAAAGGTCTATATCTGGTTCTATGTGATGCTTAATTAAAGGTTGTTAAATCTCAAAGTCCAACCATCTTAATTATTCTTTTGATCTATTAATATTATTTATGTAAGGTGTGAGAGTGAATCTTAAGGATCTCCTACCTCGCATTAACTTATGAAAACACAAATTAAAAATCAATTGTCAAGTAGAAAAATAAAAAGAAAAAATAAATTTGAAAGTATGTTACAAACAATTTATAATACAACCAAGTCTATGATACATTTTAATAATAATAATATCAAGTATATTAAATATTACATGTTTGTACACACAAATACCAAACATAAAATAATAAAATGCAAGAATTAGTAATTGAAGTAAATAAAATAAAATAAAATAAAAATGATTGAAAAATGATTAAATAAATAATAAAATAAATAAAATATATTTTTATTTTACAAACTTTTTATTTTAAAATATTTTAAAATATTTTTTTTGAAACCTTTAAAATTTAAGATATCTAAAGTTATTAATAACCTAGATGTTTTAAGCTTTTAAATCAAAATCACACTATTTACACTACAAAAAGTTATTGAGATTTTGATAAAAAAAATTAAAACTTTATTCTTCCTAAACAACAATATCGTAAACTTGATAATGAAATCATAAAGTTTTGAAAGCTATTACCATCACTGGTAACAACGCTAAAAACTTTATGTGACTATCATCGTAAAGTTTTGTACAAATCACTTTATAAGAAATGATAAATATACTTTCAAGATCGGTCCAAATAGGAGTCATATTTTTTAAATAATTCAACAAATTCTAAAAAAATGAAAAATTAAACCTAAGCATTCTGTCATAAAATTTATGTTTTTAAATATCTAAGCTAATGACATAAAATAAAGAGAGATCCAACAAACATTAGGCAAATAACATTTATACTCAATAAAGAATTTATGGGATGGATTAGTTAGTTTACCATGCTTACTTAATATTAATTAGATTCTTAAATATATGAATTAAGATTATTAATTCTCTCTTATATATAAATAGAAGATTAATTAGGTTTGGTATTTGTTATTAATTAAAATCACTCAATACCTTTGGTCGGATCTATCAGTTAATTTTAATTAAATTATGCATTTTTTTAAAAGATTAATAAATCATTTAATTGTCACCTTCAGTTGGGTCTAGAAATTTAAATTTTCATTAAGGTGTCAAAGTTAGGTTAATAATTTAAGAAATTGAAAACTAACTTTTATATTTTAAATCTATTAGAAAATAAATATCGTCAATATATTTTTCAATAATAAATCTTATAAAAATCTTTAAAATAGTGCACGACTCTAAATAAGATTTAGATAATTACATCTAATATCCAAGAGAATTACTCCAAATCACATCCAGGTAATTAAATCTTAAATCTAACTCTCGTGTTTATTATGAAAAATACTTTGTTGATACATTTTTCTTTAACAAACTTCATTTAAATCTTGATGAAGAAATATAACTCAACTCATTTTATAAAAATATTTACCTTCTTTAATATTTTACAAACATAACAAAATTACTAGTATCCCATAGTATTTTCAATCATACATGCTTAATTTTGATAAATGATTATTATATTAAATATAGCATTATGAGTAACACATAAAATTAATCTAAAAATAAAATATATATTTAAATTATACCTCTATTGTATTATTCTAAGTACATAAATTTAGTATTATTTAGGTTATCTGAAAAACCTCCAAACAAATTTACCAACATTGTTTATTGAATTAAAAAAAACTACTATATAAACTAATCTATGTTTAACTCTCAAAATTAAGAGAAAAACTTTGCAAAATTATAAAAACTAAGAAGCTAAAGGATGAAAGGATGAAATGATGATTGTAATGAGAGGTAAATATATAGGTGAGAAAACATTATAAAAAGAATGAAAATGTGGATCAAAGGGTCACATGCTTGGCATTCATTTATTCTCTATTGTGGCATGAGCTAGCTTGTAACTCGATCTGAATGTCCCGTGTCACGGCACACAAAAAACTTTAGCACAACATGTATATTGCTACCCTTCTAGAAATCTTTTTGTATTTCACCCCTTACATTTGTTTGGAACATATGTAAAGTTTACTTATGTTAATCCTTTATGTTTCATAGTTGTAATGAAGTGCTTCTAGGAACTTTTCTTCAAGTGCTTATCAATTGAATCATTTTGAAGCTATAAATACCTGAAAAATGACTAAATATACCAATGATTTTGAAATGATAGATTTGCTAAAAATGATAAAAATAGGCATATACTAATCTATTTTGACATTTAAAGTTCATAAAATCATGTTTATAATTAGTGCTTTGAAGCACTCATCAGCTAGCGCAATATACGACATGTAAATGCTTATCCATTATTTATCCCAAAACTACTCACAAAGCATAATCAGACCCATCACACATAATTTCAAATGGGAAAGACCAATTAGGTGCCAAAATAATAAGGGTAGATGTTAATTTATTCTTCAAAGTATAAAAGGCAATAAGGCATTTATCATTAAAATCAAAATAGACATCTTTTGATAGAAAATTACATAAAGGGTGACTTATTTTAGAAAAATATTTAATAAATCACCTATAGAAATCTCAATATCCTAATAAGAAGCTTTTAATCCCCTTAACAAATGTAGGGGTGGTAATTTTGCAATTAACTCAATTTTTGCCTTGTCAACATTAATTCTTTTGTAAGAAATTATATGTCCTAACATAATCCTCTGTTGTACCATAAAATGACTTTTCTCCCAAGTAAGTGTCAGGTTACATTCCATGCATCGTTCTAAAATAAAAGTCAATTTATGCAAGTAATCATCAAATGAGGTTCCAAAACCAAAAAAATTACCCATAAATACTTCAATGAATTTTTCAACTATGTTTGAGAAGATTGACATCATACATCTATAAAACATGACAGTAGTATTGCATAATCCAAATAGCATCCTCCTAAAAGTGAATGTCCCAAAAGGACATGGGAAAGTGGTCTTCTCCTGATCCTTTGGTGTAATAAGTACTTGATAATATCCTAAAAGTCCATCTAGAAAATAGTAAAATTCATGCACATATAATCTTTCTAACATTTGGCTAATGAATGGAAGAAGAAAGTGATCATTTTTAGTGTATAAATTCAATTTCCTAAAATCTATATATCTTTTCCATCCTATGATTGTTCTAGTGGGCACTAATTCATTTTTATCATTTTTCACAACTATTATTTTGGATTTCTTTGGTACCACATGAATCGAACTAACCCATCTACTATCAGCAGTATGATAAGTGACTCCTACTTCTAAGAGTTTCATAATTTTTTTAACTACCTCTTGCATGATTGTGTTTATCTTTTTTGGCCTCTCTAACCTATTTAGCATCATCTTCAAGATTGATCTTGTGTATAAATATAACTAAACAAATTCCTCTAACATCCATGATACTAAAACCTAATGCCTTCTTAAATTTCTTAAACACTTTCACAAGTTTTTTCCTTGGATTTTGGTCAAAGTGAATGAAATAATAATTGGATATGTTTTCCCTTTTCCCAGAAACACATATATAAAGTGCCTAGGTAAATATTTCCTTTCTAGGTTAGGTGGAGTGGCCTCTTCCCTAAATGAGATTCTAGATAGATCTAAGGTGTACTATATTCTCTTATTGATTTAGCACTATCTAACAAATTATGGTATCTTTCAATCTCCTCATCTAGGTCCTCTGCTACCTTTTCAACCATAAGAGCAACTTCCAATTTGTCCTCCATTCTATCATGCAGAAAAGTATTATGTATAAGTCTATTTATAGAATCAACATTAAAATATTCATCAATGACAGAGATAGAAAGAAAAGTTAAAGAATTAAAAACTTTAAAATGGATAGTCTCTCCTAAAACTATCATTATAAAATTCCCATTTGGACATCAATAATAGTCTTGGAAATGGCCATAAATGGTCTACCAAGAAGTATTATATATTCTTTGTCCAAGGTTGTGTTTTCTGCATATTGATGAGTGCTCAAAAAGCATTAAAATTACCATAATTTTATGCACATTAATTGATTAAATATATATATATATGATTTTATCATATATTTATATATATTTGTCTTTTCGGAATCATGGGTATTTTTATTATTTTTCAGGTATTTTTGCTTAAAAACGTAACTTAAAGACTCAAAGAGGAATACTGGAGTCAATACATCACAAATATATTCATAAAATAAATGAGAAAAAGTCAACAAATATGGAAAAATTGGACAAAATGGGTCAAAAATGTCAAAAGGAAGGAAATCGCGCCACTTAGCCACGCCGGCCAACGCGTGTAGCGCACCCAGCAACGCGCGCACCTGCTCACCATTCCACGTGCATTTGTGCCCTATCTGCGCGTGCCTACGCTCCATCTGTGCCCATCTACCCCATCCACGCGTGTTGCCGCGTCCACACTAGCATGACGTCATCAACATGGCGTCATCATTCACTACTCCGCATTATCTCTTTTTTTAATCATTTTTTCACCCACTTTTTATTCCTTTCCTCACCTATAAATACCCTCATTCTCTTTATAACTAAACACATCTTCTTTCTCTTTCTTTCTCTCCATTTCTTAGTTTTTAAGTTTTTCTTAGTTTTTAGCTTTTCTTAGTTAGTTTTTCTTAGTTTTAGAGTTCTTCTCTTTTTGAGAAGAACTAGTTATGTTTTGTAATTTATTTGCATTTCGATTCAATAAATAGGAGTACAAATTCCGTTTGAAGGTTTTCCAGCAACGGGAATAGCAACAAAGTACTATAAGGATTTTATTTTCTTTATAGTTATTTTTTATGCTTTATTCTTACATGTTATATTTAATTTGTCTGTGATTAAATTTAACTTTGCTGGCTGTTTGTAAACATAATATAATAATAACGTTGTTATGCTTGTGAAATATTAAATATGTAAAAATCTCTAAAATAAATTGATTTTATTTTTATTCAAGATTTTATATTAAGAATGTTAGAGAGAAATATATTATTTTTCATTACAAACTTAAATCTGAAAATTAGATTTTAAGATTTAGTTATCCGATCTGATTTAGAGTAGTGCTATTTTATTTGTTGGTACAATCGCCCGGTAGTTAGAGTGAAGTTCTATTTCAAAAGTTTTTATAAGAATTATTATCTAAAAATGTATTGACAACATGTTTTCAGTAGTAGTTTTAAAACTTGAAAGTTGGTACTCGGATAATTAAATTCTTAGGTTTAATTTGGACACCTTGAATAAAGTTTAAACTATCTAACCCCACCAAATATGGCATTTAAATGGTTCATTTTCAATCTCTTAGAAAAAAGGAATTAATTTAATTAACTAAATTAGTTATCAACCCCACCCATAGGTGTTAATTGATTTGTTTAGTTAACAAAGAATATCTAACCCCACCAAAGGTGGTATTCATATTAAAAAGGGAGAATCAATAAATATCAATTTATATCTTTAATAACCTAAATAATATGAGCAAGCATAATTATTTAGTTATTATATCTATAAATACTCCATTATTATAAATGATAAAATTTGCATAAATATTTATTGAATTTCTATATATGTTTATTAGATTAGAAACACAAAAACCAAAATATCGTGACAGGATGTTTAGGATTTAATTTCGTTTTTAAAAGTTTGAATAATAAATTAAAAACCACATATATTCCTTCCTTAGATCGACCTTGAGAGTATACTTATCATTTTCTACGAAATGATTCGTGCACTTGCGAAAGTTTTATAAATATAAAAACAAAGTATTGGCAGGATCGACGATGCCAGTTCTGCTCATCACATATCTAGAACCATAAGATCAACATGTATTATTAATATTTCTACCTATACTATAAAATTTCCAACCATTCCCTTTGGATATTTAATAGATCTATCTGCAAGTTGAAGGGACATGGTTGTCAGTTTTAAATCTCATAAACCTAGCTACAAGAAAATAGAATATGGCATCAAATTAATACTTGTACCTAAATCAAGCATGTTTTAGGTACCTTTTTGATCCCCTATAATGATGTTAATTATGAAACTTCCTAGGTCTTTCAATTTTAGGGGTAGCTAATGTTGAAGCACATCCCTAGAAAACTTCTAATACCACAACTCTCTTATTAAGCTCATACATCTTCTTTTTAGTGTTCAATTCTTTGAAAAACTTAATATAACAGGGCATATTCTTGATCACTTCTAATAAAGGTAAATTTATATTAACCTTAGAAAGAAAATTAAAAAGATTAGAGAATTTCTTATCTTGTTTTGATTCTTTCAATCAGTGTGGGAATGGTATTGATGGTATGTGTGGTTATGATGTCTCTTGTATTTTGGAACTGTCAGTTGACTCTACAATTAGTTTCTTATAAGGTTAATCATTATTGGCACTTGTCTCTCCACTTTGCAAAACTATAATTTCACCTTCTTTATTATCTACACTAGATGGTAAATCATTAGGAAACTTAAGTAAAATTATGTTAGCTATCGTACCTCTTCAAAGGTTTGTGACATCATTTGCATATTTTTCTTGACTAGATAACTTTCCTTTTTCTTTCTTTTACATGCGTTATGCTAGATGCCCAACTCTAACTTCAATCCTTTTTACTAAAGCCTCTATAGAATTCAACCTCTAATTATTCATCATTTGGTTGTCTCTACTAATTTGAATAAAGGCATTAGTGTTATCTTCTAAAGTTAGCTTATATGGTTGATATGATGGGTAAGGATTTGGTTTATATATGACCTTTATTTTTGGTTTTAGGCATATGATGGGTAATTGTTGGGTTCCCATGTAAAGTTAGGGAGATTGTAAGTATTAGAGTGATACCTTTGCATAAATTTGGCTTCTTATAAGGTATCCATACTAGGATCAATTATAACTAAACAATCAATAGCAGTATATCCAACTGTACGACAAAATCTATATACTTCTTGATTTGACATTCGATGGGTAATGAGGAATTACACTTGGTTAATTCTTCAAGTTGCAAGGTCATTTCATTCCTGGTACCAACTTCATTGACTTATGCTCTCCTTCCCTAAACACTTTTTTGTTGGAAATCAGTACCTAACATCTCATATAGCTCATAAGTTTGCTATGCTATCTTTTCTTCCATAGCTTCTTCTGCAGCATTATCAATATTGTACTAACACTGTTATGTTAGTTCATCATAAAAGAGTTGGTTCTATAGATGTGTGCATTGAGTCAAAAAAAGCTTGAATATGTCTCAAGCTTCATAAAAGGGCTCTCCATTCGTTTGGAAGAATGTTGCTATCTTTTCCCTTATGTAGGGAGTTATTTGATCAAATTAGAACCTACCCGTAAATTTGTTGTAGACTGTCTCCCAAGTAGTTAATGAACCCAATTTTTGAGTCATGATCCAAGACTTAGCTCTATTATTGAGTGTGTGAGGAAAACACCACATCTTAAGCTAGTCTTCATCAAGTCTCTACAATGGAATTGTTTGCACAGTAGCATAAAATTCTCTAATAAAGCTTAAAGGGTTTTTATTAGGGATATCGTGAAATAAAGATAACAAGAAATAATGAATATTTTTAAATTCATAGTTCCTTGTAGTCTCTCCCAATCGTATGCAAAAAGTAGTATTGCCAATGATTGGCAATGAATACTCTATCATTTCCTACTTATTTACGACATTAATCTTGTCTACTTCCACTAGGGGTTGTTCCTCTTCCTCCTGATAAATGTCTATATTTTTCTAAATGTGTTTCGAACATATAAATGTTAACATTAAAAAATATAAGTTCATTTCTTAAAGATCTCGTACTTTTCATACATTAATAATATAAAATAAAAAGCAAGATAACAAAGAGCTTAGCACTAATAAATAAGTACTATCAAAAGTATAAACAAAGACAAAAAGAAAAATAAACACTACAAATAAGTTAATAAAGAAAATAAATTATACCAAAAATAATTTAATACACAAAAATGCTAAATAAATAATAATAATAATAAAAGAATTAGGAATGAAAGTAAATAAAAAAAATTAAATTAAATTAAATTAAAATATTAAAAAAATAATTAAATTAAGAGAATAATTAAATAAAGAAAAAAAGAAAGTATTTTTTTCATAAATAAAATAAAATAATTTTTTATTATCTAAAATTAACCAAATAAAATAAATTAAAATAATATATATAGGCAAAAGATTTTGAGTTTTTTTTAAATAACGTTAACTAATAAATGACAAATTAATCTTAAGGTTTTACAAAATTTTTATTTTTTATTTTTTAATAAATAATTATCACAAATATTTACAACATAAAAAGTTTTAAGATTTTTTATAATAAAAATTAAAAAAAACTATTCCTCCCTAACAATGGTGCCAAAAACTTGATATACCAATTTTGTTTTTAATAAATAGTTTGAAAGTGCACGAATCATTTTGTAAAAAGCAACATGTATACTTCTATGGTTTATCTAAAGAGAAATTATGTGATTTTTGAATAATTCAACAAAATTCTTAAAAACAAAAAAAAAAACCCAAACATTCTACCACAATTATTTGGATTTTGAAAAATCTATTTTATTGCCATAAAATTAAAGATAAAATCGATTAAAAATACTAGGTAAATAAATATTTAATACTCAATGAAGAATATAGATGATATATTAATTCATTAATTATGCTTACTCATATTAATTAGGTTATCAAAAATATAAAATAATATGACTCATTTTCTATTTTTGTATGAAAATATCCTTAGATGGGTCTCAAATTCTTTGTTTATAAATGTCAATTAATATCTTTAGACGAGACCTACGAATTGATTAGTATTAAATTATTATTTATTTCTTTAGAAATAGCAAGCAGTTTAAATCGCTGCCTTACGCAGATCACATAATTTAGACTTTTATTTAAGATTTCAAAATTGAATTTAAGATTTATGTATATTAGAGCTTAAATAAATTGTGTACTATTTAGTGCTTTTCAAGCATTCATTAAAAGCATTAAAGGTTTGGGCACCACAGCATGGACTATTGTGCACCACGATTTATGTGTTGTGAATCAACATGAAAGCCCACTTTCCAATATTTTTATCCCATTTTCCTCCTTTAAACCTAGTAGTATAAATAGGTTAGTTAGGGATTCTGGTGGAGGCCAAAACTAGAGGTAGAAAGAACCAAGGATACAAGAAGGCAATTGATAGAGTTGAAGATCAATTTCAGAGACAATAGTCATAAGCATTCTACACTTTTATTTTATTTGTTCTCTTGAATAATATTATGATTTAATTATTATCTTTGAGTAGTCAATTTGTTATTTGATTATGTGTGCTTTCAAAGCCATAGACATGGATTGTAATTAATTAATAGAATTTGTTATATTTCTATTTTCTATTCTTATTAATTATATGTTTAATTCTCAATTTTAATATTCGTATGAATTTTCTTGATTATTTAAGTGTATAATTGAATAATTAGGTTAATTCATCATTCATCAATTTAGTTTATTGGGTACGTAATTGCTTGATCAATTAAAATAACTTTTGATAAATAGCTTTTTAGTGAGAATTAACACTCAAGATAATTAAACCGAGCTTTATGAGTTTAGCCTTGATCCAATATGCTTCTTGAAATTAGATGTTTCTGATAGATTAAATTTAAAGAGCTTATTCTTGTATATTAGAAAGACATTGAACTAAGAGCTTATTTAATTCAACGATTAGGTGAGAAAATGTGGAAACTTTTGAGCTTATGAATTTCTCTAAGTTAGTATAATCATAGAATAGGAACTTAAGATATAATTTCATTGATTTATAATACATGCTAGTGGTGGAGGATGATCCTACAATCATCTTTTATTCATATTTTCATATTATTTTTTAGATATTTTTTTTATTTTACTATTTTTAGTTGGAAGATTTAATTTTAATTTTACAACAACAAACCTCATCCCTCAATTTCATAAATAAGAGTTACTTTCTTAAATATTATGCAAAAAATACCCTTCCTTGTTATATACTAAAATATGATATTTTAAGCTATTTAGAGAGGTTTAAATTGATTGTTGCAATTGAAAGCATCAAGATGACCTAAAGAAGTTCATTCCCATGAATGAACTTTGAATCATAATGAAGACACCACCAACACACATAGCTCTAGTGGATTCATTTTGTTATGATCCATCCATCTTCATGAATCAACACATCCAACTTGATGCACTACTAAATGATGTGTACTTGATCTCGTATCTCCACTTGAAGTCCACAGTCTATAGCTATACATGTATCTTGTTCACATAAAATCACACATACTTATGAAAGCATCATATAGAACTACATGCAATCTAACCAAGTATTATCATGTTAACCCTAAATAGGTAAGCATTGATAGGCTAAGCACACTCATACGTGTAACAAATAAACAAAACTCTGTTAACTTCATGCTTCACTCATATACGTGCATTCAAGTTAGGTAATAATGATGCAGTGTAACCTATATTCATATACTATACAGCAAACCACGTAGTAATCAAATGATTTTTTCACCCAAATCTATCCCTCTTTTTGACAAGAAAGTCAAATGAAGCCCTAACAAGAGAGATATTAGACATACTAAAAGTAATAATCCTAATCATTCACACAACAATAGAGACTGATTAAAGCATATAACAACATAACATACAATCAATACACACATGGTAAAACAATATAAAAAACAATAAATAAACAACCATAAATACTTTTCATGAACAAAACTTGTCTTTAATTACACAAAGTACACAACTCAAAAAGTACATCAAAAAAATCAGGTGTTAGTTCTATCCTTATCCTCTTCTATGCAACTCAACTAGTCCTAGTATTGGAATCCATACTAGTAGAAGACTTAATGGCTCTACCAAAAAAATCAAAGGAGTTATCAAAAGGGTTAGTAAAAATCAATCACACCATAGACTTTGTGTTTTAAGGGACATCATTAAGGTCTCTTACATTTGATTGAAACATATAATCAAAACTAACATTGGTGGCATGTACACGTGAAGCAATATCATTCGCTTAAAAAGGAACAAAGGGTCATGAACTGGTAGATTGGGGAGAGCTCTACCGTGGAATATGCTACTTTAGTCTAAAAACACGATCAATGTGCTACATCAATGATTGGTGATAAAAGGTGAACTCCTAAGTAATAATCGTGTTTTGATTGCCATATTCTACTTGAAGGCTAACAGCTCCTCTCATAAAGGAGAGTTCTCTGATGATTGATAACTAGGAGGAGTAGAAATGGGAGGACTAAGAGATGAAGTAGATGCACTTTGAGAAGTTGAAGAATGATAAACACTATTTTGACCTATTATTTGCTAAGTTTTTAAGCGTTAGTTTTATATTTTAATTTGATATATTTTACTTTGATTTTATCTTCTTTTGGAGGGTATTATCGTGTTTTGTAGGTTAAAGTACTTATAGAAGAATTCTAGACAAATATTAGCATAAAATAGTGAAAATAGGGTAATTAATGGCAATTCACACAAGTCAAAACAAACAAAAAGGTCTCTGCGTGCCATGGCCCAAACATTATCCATATCGCGTCTAGGTGCTCTCTATTCCAGTTGGTTATTCTAGGATTTCAATGCATGCCATGGCCCAACATATCCATGCTGCAACATAAGGTTCTTAGGTCCAACATGTATTTTTTGAAGATCAATGCACATCGTAACCAAACTTATTCCATACTACAACACAATTCTCTCATGATGCAACTGAAAAATCAAAATTCAATACACACTATGGTACAGAATAAATCATGCCACGACCCAAGTGTCTAAATTTTTTGTAAATCGTAATATATGTTCTAAACATGTTTAATCTTAATTTTAATCTATAAATACAACCCTGACCCTTCTTAAACACATATCAATCAACCTATATTAACAACCACTAGCTCCCATAGCCATTCCACCATCCATAATATACAGATACAAAGAGAAAATCTTCTAATTGTGAAGAAGATCGAAGAATTTGAAGAAGTGATGGCTATATAAAAGTAGTCATTAACACATTTTTTTACTTAATATTTATTTGTTTTATTTAATAAATAGTACTTTGGGGGCTAAAAATATTAAAATATAAACTTTTTAGTGAAAAGAGATGAAAATATAATTTTTGAATTTTTTATGAATTTTTAACGTATAACTAATTAGAACATGCCACATGGCCTGCTACACAAGCAGAGAAACCAACTAGGCAAGCCACACAAATGCCATGCAATCTGAAACAACGAATCATAAATCGTCACGTGTGAGGAGGAACGCAATGAATAATACATGTCATCACGACGTTTAATATAAGTTCGAAGCACGGTCAAACAATACTAACATGTGTCATCATGCAATTGCTCCCGAGAATTCACCAGTGCGCCATGCCATCGCATCCATGAATGACATTGTGTAGCTTGGCTTAACTTAGCATGTGTTAACTCGGATCATTCTCCCCTACCACGTGTTGCGTTCTAATTTGCCTAGTAAATTCTATGTGCCACGTGCCGCGCTGTGATTGGTTGTTTGTGTTAATTTTGCTTGTTTTGATCTCAGCCCTTGATCTAAAGCTGATCTGAAAATTCAGATTGCATAGCTATATTTAAGCCCCTAATCACTCCATAAACCCTGATGAGCCGCTATTAGCATAACTTTGATAAGTTTTTGGATCTAAAAAGAGAGAAAAATACAGAAAAATTCAAAAGGAGATACAATTTTGGTGGAGAATCAAGAGAAAATTAGTACTACAATTCAAGAGATTGATTGTATTTCTTCTTCTACTCTTTTCTTTATCAATTTTTATGTATTTCTTTATAAAAAATATTAGCTTTATAGAAAAAAAATATATCTAGTTAATTTATTAATCTAGGGATTTTATGAACCCATATTTCATCATGTGATGATCTAATATTTTACCCCAATTATAATTATAATTTAATTATATTATTTAATCTAATTTTTATGATATTAATTATTTGGTCAACAATTTATCTATAGAGGCAATTAAATAGATTTGAGATAATTATTTAATTGTTTATCTTGATTAAATAACATGCATAGTTTCTAGATAGAGATGTATGATTCTTATGTATGTGATCCATAATAGATGAACTTAACGAATAGTATGCAATTTAATTGATATGAGAGTTTAAGTTAATTATTATATAGTGTGTAGTTTACTTGAGAGAGAAATACATGCTAGGTTAGATTCAATTGACCATGTAATTAATTAATAATTATATTTGAGAAATTTTAGTGATTCCTATGTTTAGAAAATTGGAGAATTAAGTATTCTTAGATACTTTCTCATATATCTTCTTAGTTACCAAATTTGATTTAATTAATTATTTCTATTTACTTTTAGTTATTTTAATTTTGCTTTCATAAAATATAAAAACACAAAAGAATTTATTTTTATTTTTTTAGTTTTAAAAATTAATTTATAATAAAATAATCTTCGTGCGAACAATATTTTCTTATCATTATATTACTTATTACGATATGTATACTTACGTATTCATTGCACGCACAATTTGTGTGGCGATCATGAGCCTACGTCTATAATCAATTTTCAATAGGTAATTTTTTATTACTTTATATTATTTTTCTCTTTTTAATATGTTGTCTTTTGTAGTTAAATTAACTTTTTTTTTAATTTAATTATGATTGTCTAATTTTATAATATAAGATTTTAATATTTCTTGATCATATTTTTTTAGAATTTTAATTAAAAATTCATGATGTAGGCTCTTGATTTATAATTAAAAAAATATTTTAGAACTAAGGATTAGACACGTCATCTATGATTTGTTGTGCATGAATGAATAAAAGTCTAATTTAATTTCATTGATTTATATTAAATTAGATAGTTAAAATTATCTTTAATTATAAACTAATGATTGGTCAAATATTAATTTATAATTAAAGAATATATTTACATTAGGTTTATCAATTAATTAATTTCAAGTCTGATCAAGGAAGTTATAAATTAATTGAGGATATTAGCTTATATATTTTCTTTAGTTTGCTAATTAATTAATTTCAAGGCTAACTAAGGAAGTTGTTAATTAATTGAGAATTGGGTTCGCTTATTTGAAAAGAAAAAATAAGTAAATCTAACTTGTTATTTGAAATATTTAATTTGTTCTTTCCATGAAATGTTTATACTCGCTAAAATCTCATATTCATTCATCGTACTTATTTTCAATTATAGATTTACTTGCTATAATTTATTTTACTTGCAATCATTAGTATTTAAAGTAATTTAGAATTTACAATTCTTTTCTCTCAACCAACACCTAATATAATGTTTATGATTAGTTTTATTAACTAATTTAGGAGATAATTTAACCTTATAATAATCGGCCAATTCCTTTAGAGATCAACCTTGAGGTAACTTATTATTAATTAACTAGTGATTCATACGCTTATAAGCAATTAAAATTTATGCATCAAAGAATTAGGGTTAGAGTTATTGAGTATGAGGACGATGAAAGGAAGCATAGCCACCCGAAGTGAGTATAGACCTACAAAGAATAGTATCTCTATTAAGAATAAGTCCTAAGATGGATTCATCCTAAGGGTGATCACAAAAGGATAATACAGAGTGGTATTAGGAGTAACAAAAGAAAATAGTCCTATAGAAAATGCCAAGTCAATCTATAATATCATTGTCGAGGATATCAACTAGAAAATGACCATAGATAAGTGTCATAGAGGAAGTATAAGGAGGAGAATGGATGCAAGCATTCACAATATCACTAGGATGAAATCTAGGTAAGAAGCATTTAAGGTGAGAGCACCTCCATGAAACCTTAATTGACTACTAGTTAACATACTTTCCATCCTTTTAATGTCTCATAAATTGAGGTTTTGAACATCAATATGGACGTTCTCTTAACCGAAAGGAAGGATTTTGTATATTAAGAAGAGATAATATTCTAATAACATCGTCCCTTGAGAACATGAACGAACGTCCTCAAAGAGAGAAATAAATTAAAAATGCATGAATGCAATAAGGGTTGATAGCATCATAGGATTCTTGCACAAAACTAGTATGATATGAGTATGAAAGAGAACATAAAGAAAACCAAGAAAAATAGGCAAGTGAATGTAGATTAGTAAAACAGAATAATAAAATAAGAATTGAGAAATAAGAATTTAGGAAATATAGATCAAGACGAGGAGAAGTAGACGAGAAGAAGAAATATAAGTTGTTTTAATTAATTAGATATGTTATCCATAGTACAATTTTGGGCCTAATTTATAAGACTATTTTGATTATAAGATGGATTTTGATCTCTAGTCCAAAACCTTTATTTAAGGTTCAAAATCTTAATTAAATCTAAATCTAGTATTAAATAAAATCAAACTAAATCCGAAATTAAAATGATATTCATATGATGCATTTAAATTGCATTATTATGATTCTCATCAATTCCATCGCGTTAAGAAAAACTCAACTATGTTTCTACAATACTAAAGGAGAAATCTAAATAAAAATTAAATAAAGAAATTAAAATTTAAAAAGAAAGAAATAAAAGAAATTAACTAAGATAAATAAATAAATAAGTCAATATAATAAAATATGTAAATTAAAATTAAAATAAGTAAAGAAAAAGAAATTAAAAAAATAACTAAAATTAAATAAAATTAAATAAAAAAATTATTAATTTCTAATATTTATAACCTCCGACAACGATGCCAAAAACTTAATCGATAATATATGAAGTGTGTGTAATGAATATGCAAGTAAACGTATCGTAATAAATAATATAATGATAAAAAAATATCGTTCACATATAGATTATTTTATTATAAACTAATTTTTAAAATTAAAAAAATAAAAATCAATTTTTATGTGTTTTTATATTTTAAGTAAACAAAATTAAAATAATTAAAAGCAAATAAGAATAATTAATTAAATCAAATTTGATAACTAAAAAGATATATGAGAAAATATCTAAAAATACTTAATTCCCCAATTTTCTAAATATGCGAAGCGCTAAAATATCCTCAAAATAATTATTAATTAATTACATGATCAATTAAAATATCCTCGGATTGAACGTCGTGCTGACACGTGACATGCATTTTGTTCTCTCATACGCGTCGTAACATGATTTGCTTTCCTTGCTTGCATGGTGTCTGTATGACTTACCCAGTCAGCTCCTGTACCTGCATGACATACCAGGTAGCAGCTCCTGATTAGTCATGCGTTAAAAATTTGTAAAAAATGCATATAAATTTCAGAAAAATCCCAAAAATTATATTTTCACCTATTTTCACGAAAAAAATTTATATTTTAATATTTTTAATTAAAAAATACTATTTATTAAATAAAACAAATAAATATTAAATAAAAAAATATGCTAATTATTTTCTTAATAAAACTATAAATCAACATAACTATCACTTGAGTTGTTATAAGAAAATTTAGCGATTGGTAATATAAGGTTACAAATGATACAACTTAAAAGGATAATGAATATATAAATGACAAAAGCAATGCTAAAGTAAAAGATTCTCATTGATGGGTGTGCATCCATCATCTCTTAGAAATAACTAAGAGCATCTTTGTTTTCCATAATCGTATTTTTTTTTAATTTGAATTTTTAAAAATAACCTTAAACTATTAATTAGATTTAAATTTATATTATTTTAATATAAAATATTTTAATTTATCTTAAATCAATATCAATTTTATATTTAAAAAATTAAATTATAAAGTAGGTGAATTAAATGACACATACTAAGCAAAGGACTATCCAGCCTTTCCCTTTTACTTATTGCTCCTTTCCTTCTTTCTGGCGGGAAGTCTCAGAAGCAAAGCAGAGCTTGAAACCGAGTTCTCAAGAAACCCTAGAAAGCTAATTTCAAAAACCCCAAAATGGAGAGCAATTAAGAAATTACATTTTATCTTCATCATTATCTTATCGTCATGTACAGAGTGGCTAGTCGAAACGCTGTCGTTTCTTTCTCTCGCTGGCGTTCTCTGGGTCTTGTCGTTCCCTTCCCTCCTCGAAGATACAACTCCTTCCCCCCCTCTAATGTGTCTCTGTAATTTCTCTTTCTTTCTATCCATGTATATGTATATTTCCTGAAGAGTAATGGTAACTCCAATTTTTACAGTATGTAATGTATGTGCTGAGGGCTTTGTCTTAAGAGTGTTGTTTTGATGAAAAATGTCTCATTAAAATTTGTGGAAAATTTCTGCTTAAAGAATGAGTTTTGTGTTTGTGTAAAGAAAGACATAAATATAAAATCAAAGTTAGCTAGGTAAAGAAAACTTCTAACTTGGGGAATGCGAGTTCTGCTGTTGCTGCATCTTTTTAGAAAACTTGGGATATTACATTGACATTAAGTTAGCTGTCCTTTAACCAAAAAAAAAAAAAAGTCCACGTGACAAGCCAAAGAATATAAGAAAAATTGATGCAAGTGTATCTTTTTTCTCGATGGTGTAAGAACGAGACAAGTGATAACTCTCCAAAACTGGCATTTGTGCATTTCAGACTATGGGGCAAGTGAATTGTGTAAATATCGTCAGATTAATGCATTGCTTGATCGAGTATTAGTATAGCTAGCAAGGTTTATTTATTTGTTGTATAGTAATAGTTAGAGGATTATATATATTGTTCTTATCAGAAATGTGCCATGCTGGCTATGCACAAAAAATCATTGATCTGCATTTTATGTTTGAGCCTTAATTTCTGTTGTTGCTATTCAACTTCTAACTTGGGGAATGCTGTTGTACAAACAACAATAGTGGACAGTTTGGGAGAATCTGTAGTTTCAAAGATGTGAAGGTTTTAAAAGGAAGTGCAAGAGCTGCCAAGAAACCCAAGACTTCCACTAATGTCCTTGATGAAAAAGAGCTCTCTAGCATTCTGTGGTGGAAGGAGGTGTGCTATTACATTAGTTATGTTGAAGTTTTAGGTGCATCCTGTCTTATCATCTATGTAAAATCTTGTATTGATGTGGGTTGCATTTCATTTTCATTTTATACAAGCAGAGGATGCAGAAATGTAGGAAGCCGTCAACAGTCAAGCTGGTTCAAAAGCTCAACTATTCCAATTTGCTTGGTGTGGATGTTAACTTGAAAAACGGGAGGTGAGGCTTTTTGTTTATATATGCTGTTAAACTTATTTTTTATTTATGCTTGACTGCTCATATCTTACAAGAACAAAGAAGAAAAATATATATTTTCAAATGAGTTGTGTGTATTTTTCTCCATCTTCTTTCTTTGTTGGCAAAAGAGTTGAGTGGAAGATTTATTTTGTTGGGTTTAAAACTTTAAATTGAGTCTATCTATCATGTGGTGTTGATTGCATTTTAAATAGAGAGGAGAATCAGGATATTAACCAGTAGTTTGAGTGGCCTTCACTTTTTAAACTATTGTTTTAATAAGAAACATTATATTATATTAACTAAGTAATAACTACAAAGGTATAAGCCAAATAATATCTATAAGCTCCATCCAAAACAAAGTTTCAAAATCTAACTAGGATAAAATAAGCTTCCCAATTAAAACTTATGAGAAATTGATAGTAATCTTTCAATTTTTTTGAAACTGATGCTCAAGAAGCTAGAAATAAAACTCTCTAAAAAATTAATACTATCATTCTCATTTTTCTCAAAAGTTCTCTTATTCCTTTCCATCCATAACACCCAAAGGATTGTACCCATCTCGCAGTTCCACAACATCCTTGTCTTTGAAGCCTTCCTGCTCCTCCCATACATGTAAAAGGTTTCCAAAAATAAAAATTGGCAAGATCCTGTAGTAGTCCATTGTATTTCTGTATTCCTATGTATCTTTGACCAAAGAAGATATGCAACTGAACAATGTAAACATAAATGATCAATATCTTTTGAGCTATTCTTGCAAAGTGCACACCAATTAAGAGAAAAGTAGAACTTGAAAAACTTTAATTGAATTCGATCATTTGTGTTCACCTTTATAAGACTAATCAACTACTTCAAAAATTTAACTTTGTTTGGAATTGGGCAAGTCCACATGGATACAAAGTGATTGAAAAGTTGTCCTTTTGAATCATCTACAATAAACTCAAAATAAGATTTACAAGAGAAATAACCAGATGGATCTGCTGTCCTTGTTATTTTTTGAACTAACACTTAGTAACTCACAGATCTATATATTTGCAAGCTCAATCAGCATTATGAATGATATACATTTATGTAGATGCCTTCAACCACGTAACAATGCAAGTTATTCAATTATGGCTATTGTAAACTTTTATTGGCAATCCTTTTAATTTTATATTTTATTTGATAGTTATGTATGTGCCACAAATATACAGTCTTTTCTTTGGTTGATTAAGAAGATGTCCAAATTCTTAGTAGTTTCTCCGCTCATTAAGAAGTTTTTGGGGTTTGGTGTCATTCCTGCCATTGGCATTGTATCTGTCTTGGAAAAGGTTGCTTTCTCTTTTTGTTTGTGTGTCATATTTACATAATCCTTGCTACTATCATGAATTTTTTTCCTATAAAAACAATGTCTTATATTTGTAATGGTATCCGGATGTTTGTTGAGCCTTTTTCTGTTGGAGCTTTAATGCATTTAAATGATTTTTTTTCTTTCATTTCTGAACATTATGGAAGAACTATAAGCTCTTTCTTTGTTAAGAGATTCAGATAAATACATTTTACTTCTAAAGTAAAAATACTCATAAGAATTGTGTTCTTCTTAGTTTGAAAGAAGGAACACTCAACTGGGAGATGTTGCAGTTCAAGTCAAAATTTCCACGTGAAGTTTTGCTTTGCCGAGTATGTTTCAAACTTATACATTTGATGAAAGTTATATTACTACTCTATAGTGTTTGTCTTATATGAGATGATTAAGTGATGGTTTGCGATCAGTCATTGATTGTTTTGACTGTCTATCTCTCTATTTATTTCCTTTTCAGGTTGGTGAATTCTATGAAGCCATTGGAATAGATGCTTGTGTTCTGGTAGAATATGCAGGCTTGAATCCTTTTGGAGGTTTGCGCACAGAAAGTATTCCAAGAGCAGGTTGCCCAGTTGTGGTATTGAATTTATCTTATACATATTGTATTCAATATGATTAGACTTGAAATTGACTCCTAAGTTATCACTCTGCTTTCTTGTATAGAATGATTGTATATTTTCCAAGTTCTATAGGATTAACCGTAATTATTATTGTAATAAAAAATAGGGAAAATGTTCCATTTTGCACTATAACTATCCTCCAAATTGCAATTTAACACTTCTCTTCTTTTTGTTTCAATTTACAATTGTTTTTCCAATTATTTCATTTAATTGCTTTTACCAAATTCTGATACATGTATGAAGCGTAAGTACAAAAGTTTTAGGAACATTTTTATCAGACCAAAAACATTGTTGCAAGCATGTTAGTGATTTCTATTATAGTGTTTGTGGCATCTGAGGTTGTAAAATAGCATCAAGTGAGATAATGTCCTTGAATTTCTCACTTGTGTCACTCACGTACATTTCTCCTCATTTTGACATTAATTTTACTAAAAGAAGTTGGCATAAGTAGCTGATGGAAATGAAGAGAAGAAAAGCAGTAAATTTAAACCCAAAAAAGTACTAAATCACAATAGGGATGATAGTTTTAGTAGTAATAAACATATATTCTCAAGAATAACAATAATAATAAATGTAATAATAGATGGTGCTATAACTAACTAAAAGCCTAAATCAGTAATGGATGTTATGATTAGCATAATTGTTAAGGGACATTTGTTCTATTGAACTTTGGAGACACAATTCTTCCCTCTGTTTCTTGCTTACTATGCTTATTTAGGATTCAATTAATTAACCTCATTACAAAATTTTGTTATTCTCTAATTGTCAATGTCCTGTTGCCGATGGTTTGCAGAATCTTCGGCAAACTTTGGATGATCTGACACGGAGTGGGTATTCTGTGGTATGTAACATGTATAGCATTTTTGTCATGTTATAATCGTCTTTTTATTCATACACGAACAAGCTTTTCCCTTTTCTTGCAGTTGACTATGTTTGGCTTTATTTCTCTGCGAATTTTTTTTTTCTGGGGTTATGTAATGCCTTGATGGTTAACAGTTTATCTTGTTTTCTTTAAGTTGAAACTCTTATTAATGATTTCTCTTGTATTGTTTTGATAAATCATGTTCTTGAAGATTGATAAATAGTAATTTGAGAAACTAGACAAAATAAAATTTATCAAAGTCAATTGTTTCCCTTTAGAGAAAAAACTCTCTTCCATCACGCCAATTGTCGTTCAAATCTTTCAATGATCGATGACTAGAACTCTACTAATCTTGGATTACTGCCAAGATATAAGCCTAAGTATTTGAAAGACCAAGGTTCCAATTTCACAATCCAAGAAATTTGCTTAAGCTGTTATTTTGTCTTTGGCACAATTGATACTCAAAATGAAACCCTTGGACAGATTTATCTTCAAGCCTGACAAATAACAAAACAATTCGATTACCTTCATCAAATATAAGAATTTATCTTCATTGCCAGAGGAAAAGAAGATAGCATCATTTGCAAATTGAAGATGAGAGACTTCAACAATATCTCTCTTACACTCGAACAATCTATCACGTTAAATCTCTTTGCTCTTTTGATTAATCTCTCCAACCCATCAACTACCAAAATGAAAAGGAAAGGAAAAAGTGCATCTTCTTACCTTAACCCTCTTGAAGCCCCATAAAGCTCTCTTGACCTCTTGTTAATAATTACAGAAAAATTCATGGAACTCAAGCAACCCTAAATCCACATTCTTTGTCTTTCTCAAACCATTTCTCTTTCAACATAAAGCCCAAAAAGTTCCAATGAATAAGCTTTTTCAAAATCAATCATGAAAACAAGAGCTTCATTACTCCTCTTTTACTCCTCCATAACCCTATTTGCTACTAAGACAACATTTAAAATTTGTCTGCCTTTTACAAAAACAGCTTGTTCAATTGAAATAGTAAACTCAATAAACGTTTCTCAACCTTAAAGATAAAATCTTGGCAATGATATTATATAAACTAGTAATTAAGCTTATTGGCTTAAAATCATTGATTCTCAAGACGTTATCTTTGGAATTAAGCGAATAAAAGTAACAATATTTTTTATATAAAAAAAATTAACTATGCCATCGTTAAAGAATTCACAAAATACTTCTAATAGCTCCTCTTTACCTATCTCCCTGCACTTATGAAAGAAACAAAAGTCAAAACTATTTGGACTAGACACGTTATCAGTAGAGCACTCAAAGATTGCCTTTTTAATTTCTTTTTATTCAAAAGGTCTTTCTAGCCAGCTCGCCCTTTCCTCTAGAGTGAAGCTCTTTGCCCATCAAACTTTAAAGTACTTTTCTTGTAAAAATTAAGCATATCCCTTTAATTTAATGATCATCCTTCACTATGATACCATATTCTTTTTCAATTTTTTCGATCGTATTTTTATTTTTCCTCTCTTCGGCCACATTGTGAATCATCACAATGCTTAATCAGTAAGACTTTAGATTTTTGTTGCCAAAAGATTTCTTCATTTAGAATTAGATTCTTCATCTAAATTTTCAAATTGCTTAGCTCGACTTTCATAGTCATCAAAACTTCCATTCACTTGACATCAATGAAATCCTCTGCTCCAAAGTTTTTCTTCTCTCTTCCATCGTTTGATTTTTCTAAAAGAAATCTCACAACATTAAAATCACCTAGAGATGTCAATGAGTTGTCCCATCACATCTTATGTCCCTAACGGGGTCATGGATTGAAATTATGTCATCCCATCTCTTTTAAAGTTGTCCTTAATGTGCTTATAGTTCTTGTAGATAATAATATTTCCTTTTTCTATTGTTTTTATAATTTTACTTATCATTTAGGCCCATTTGAGACAAATGGGATATCCTATTATAATACTATCTCGTTATCATCTTAACTCATCAAAAAATAAGTGAGATAAGATGGAATGAGCTCAAAAATTTATGGGTTGTACCATGAGCTAATGGGACATCCCATCCTAACTGATACCTCTAAAATCACCCCTACACCAATTAGGACTAAAAAAATCATACAACCCAACCAACTTTTCTGAAAATAAATTCCTTTCCCTCTTCTTATTGGGACCATAAACTCCTAATAACTACATTCTTCTTCTCTTTGTTTTATTTGTTTGAGACTAAAAAATCACCGACTATCGATTTCTTTGCCTTAACATTTTTAGCATCTTAAATAATAATATGACCCGGATCTACATTACGAAGGAAATTAAACCAACCCTTAAAATGAAAACCCTAACTATTATCAATAATTCTCTGATCAATCATCTCTCTTTTTGACTCTTGAATTATAACAATATCAGGATTCAATTCTAACATACTCATGTAGTACACACCTTCTTTAGTTACCCAAACCTCTTATATTTCAACTCAAAATCTTCATAAGGAAGAAGATTCACACAATTTATTTTGCCTTTGTCATACTTGGCATAGGAAAGGAAATTGCGTAACTCTCTCAATCCTTTCTTCCCACGTTATCTTTTAACCACCTACTCTTTATTACTTGGAACTAGAGTTAACTTCATTTTTTTGCCATCTCCTCCAAGTTTGTTTCGTTTAATTGATACACACTTCCTTTTCTAACTTTATCCTCAATTTGAGACGGATGTTTAACTTCACTTTATAAATTGCCTTTCTTTAATTTTCTATTGCATTTGATGATTTCTTTTGCAACTTGAGCCCTTACCTCATTAGAAGATTCACAATTCAAGGACAACAATTGAATAGTTACCAAAACCTCCTCCAAGTCATGATAACCTTAACCCAGAAACGCTTAGGAACGCATATAGTAAAGCATAGGGCACACGCTACCTTAAGAAGGTAATTATTCTTACGCTCTGCTACACCATTATATTTTGGTGTATAAGTACATGTCTGACAAGGATGCCTTGATTTTTAAAAAGGGCAAATAAAAGATTGATTCACGAATTCATGACCATTATCAGAACGAAAAACCTTAACTAGTACATTAAATTGTATGCCAATCATTTTATAAAATTGAGGAATAATATGAGTACCATCACCCTTAGATTTCAATAAATAGACTCAAATGACTTGAGTGCAATAAATATTTGACTAGAGATAATAGGAGTAGAGAAATGACCCCACATATCAGTATAGACAAGTAAAAGGAACAAAACTTTTATTAGAATTAATTTTGAAAGTAATTTTGAAACAAACCTTAACTAGTACATTAAATAATTTTGAAACAAAAATATTAGAAAAATAGTTTAGAAAACATTTGTTCCAAATATGTCTTAGACGATAGTACCATAACATAATTCTTGCTCTATCACTTTCTCTATCCATTTGAAAACCACAACTAAAATTGTTAGATCCTTTCCCCAAGTAATAAAGACCTCATCTCTCTACTAGTGCCAATCATAATCTTCGTTTGATTATCTTGAAATACACAATGAGTAGAATATAAAGTTATAGAACAATCAAGATTCTTAGTGAGTTAATTAATTGACAAAAGGTCATTCTTAAGAGTGGGTGCAAATAAAATAAAGGACATGGAAAATGTGGGTGATGATGAGACACTACCAGCTTCCAAAATTGACATTGGTGTTTCATTAGCAACCTGAACGGACTTAACATGAGAGGATGTTAAAGAATTAAAAACAGAGGGGTTACTAATCATATGATCAGTGGCTCGTGAATCAATAAGCCAAGTGTTAAAAGTAGAAGAAATAAGTACGAAATCAAAATTACCTCCTTGAGTAGTTACTCGAGAAACATGAGAGGTAGATGTAGTAACCTGGGAAGTTTTCTTTTTTTCACTCAGTTTTCTTAAGTTTGTACCTCTTTAGATAACCGTGTTTCTTCCAAAAACATCAATAATATGATTGGAATTATTGTAGTAGGTGTAAAATCGAGAACTTGAGTTCGTAGATGAGGATTTGAACATGGCCTATTTCTTTGGACAAGGAGAGTTGATGGTTTAGGGTAGTCCTTATCCATCGTGGCTTGCCTCTGTACCTGACGGCGGACCAGAGAATAGGCTTCTTCTAGGCATGACAAAGGTAAAGTAGCCAAAACTCGATTGCTAACTTGATTCAAACTTCGATCTAAACCAGTCAGTAACATATAAACCCGATCCTTAATAGTACATTTTATCAGTTTTTCAATCTCATTGTAATATTCTGCAAGAGATTGACCATAAACGTGTGAAGAGTCATAAACGTTTAGGTAGCTGTATCTCACTGTATCTCACACTTCCTTTGTAGTTTCACATTGAACAAAGTGTGATCATTGTCATAAGTCGGGTCATACAAAAGACATTTGTTGGGAAATTTAATGGAAAATCAACAGATTGGAAGCTGAGACAAAATAGAGTACGAGGCTACCATGTTTCAGTTAACCACTAGGAATCTCTAGATACCTCAAGTTTAAGGGGGACATTCAATCTAGAGCAGATGGATCAACTCTGTAAATTTTTTTCAAATTTCAAAAACTCTGATCAATCACCCTCAGCCTCACTAGCTTATAAAGGTAATTATTTAATTGCCCTAGATACTACTTCAAAATCCAAAATTCCTTGGATTATTGATTCTGTTACGTCAGAGCATATGAAAAATGCATATTATTTATTCACATTTTACTCATTGTGTGCTAGTAATTTTAAAGTTAGAGTTGCTGATGGATCTCTTTCATTCGTTGTGAGTAAAGAGAGTATTCAAATTTCCAACTCTATTAACCTCAAATATGTTTTTCATGCCCCAAATTTACCATGTAATCTGATCTCTATTAGTCAATTAACAAAAGGCTTGTCTTTCAGGACTCATCATTGAGGATGACGGTTGGTAGTGCTAAAGAGTGAGTGACTCTACTACTTTAATGATGCCAACGTGAGTGATGGTAATTAGATTAGAATGTGTGACTTTGCTTCTGTTTGTAACGGTAGTAAACTTCTATTATGTCATTATAGATTAGGTCATCCTAATTTTCAGTACTTGAAAAATTTACTTCTATCTATTTGTTAGAATAAAACAATGATTTTTCAATGTGAAATGTGTGAATTAACAAAGCTTTATCACACTTCTTTTCCAAAAATTCAATATAAACCATCCAAAACCTTCACTTTAATCCATGGGGACCCTTTTGGTTCCCCAACCGCACTCACACTAAATGGTATGCACTTAATTGACGGTCATGCTCGGATTTGTTGGATTTATTTACTAAAAGAAAAAAATCGAGGTTTGTGATATTTTTATTACTTTCCATTCAATGATTTAAACACAAATTCAAATTCTTCAGAAACATGGGATAATACACCAAAGTTCTTGTGTTCACACTTCTCAATAAAATGTGGTTGTTGACAAAAGAACAGACACCTTGAAATAGATCGAGCATTAATGTTCACAATGAACATGCCTAAACAGTTTTGGGGATGCTGTTTTAATTTCACCTTGCCTCGTCAATCGAATGCCCATCCGTGTTTTTTTGTTTGAAACACTACTTCAAAAACTCTAGAGATTTTTTTCAACTTCCCACCTTCAATCTGACTTGTCACTTAAATTTTTGTTTTATTAATTGTGTTTTTATTGGATACTTTCCTAACCAAAAGGGATACAAATGTTTCAATCCTTATACAAAATGGGTAGTTGTTAACCTTACCTTTTTTGAAAACACTCCTTATTATCAAAAGCCCTATCTGTTGAGGGAGAAGTTGAGTGAATACAACTCTTTTGGTTAGCACTTGGATTTTATTCTTCAAGAATCACCTAAAATACTCGAGTTTAATAGTGAAATTTCACCAAAAAAAGAGCTTATCACTCCAACTCGTTATATTATGCCATCTATAAGAGAACACTTCAACACAGGGGGAATGTGAGAAACACAAGTAACCAAAGAACAATTGTATATTCATGAGGGTCGAAATTAAAGAATAGAGAGAATTTTACACTTGAGGCACCAAGAAAGTTGGAACTGATAGTAGATCCAACTATGCATGAGTCTATACCAGGTAATTTCAGGTCACTTAAATTTTTGAGTTATCTATTGCACTAAGAAAACTAATTTTATCTTGCACACTCCATCCCATATTTAAATTTGTCTCTTAGATTTCATGATTTTACCACTAATCTTGATAGAACAGAAATTTCAAAAAACATTTGTGAGGCTTTGAAAGTTCTTGAATGGAGAGAAGCCATTATGGAGGAAAGAATGGCACTAAAAAAGAATGGAACATGGCTTGGCACAGAGCTACAAAAAGAAAGGTATTAGTAGGTTGTAAGTGGATGTTTACAATAAAATATAAGACAAGGGATGATAGAGCGATACAAAACTTGACTAGTTACAAAAAGGTTTACACAAACCTATGGAATTGATCACAATGAAACCTTTGCACTTGTAACTAAATTAAATACAATCTGCGTTCTCCTGTCACTAGTAGCAAATTTGGATTGGCCACTTCTACAACTAGACATCAAAAATGACTTTTTGAATAGAGAACTATAAGTAGAAGCCTACCTGACCATGCCACTAAGTCTATTCAAAGAAAGAGACAATGTGGTGTGTAAATTGAAAATATCATCGTATGGTCTCAAATAATCACCTAGAGTATAGCTCGATAGGTTTGCAAGGATGATGAAGAAACAAGGATACCAATAAGAATAATCAGATCACACATAAGACCTATCTTGATAGTTTATGTTAATGATATAATCATAAGACCTATCTTGATAGTTTATGTTAATGATATAATCCTAACTGGAGAGAACTTGGAAGAAATTGAGAGACTAAAGAAGATCTTAGCAATAGAATTTGAAGTTAAAGATCTAGGATTCATGCGATACTTCTTAAAAATGGAAGTTGCATGATCAAAAAGGGGGAAATAGTGTATCTCAACGAAAGTATGTTCTAGATCTTCTTACGGATACTGGAATGCTTGGATGTAAACCAAGTGATACTCTAATTGAAGTTGGAAAAAATTCAAAAGAGCTAGGAGAGTCAGTGGATAGGGAGAGGTATCAAAGATTAGTGAAAAAAATGATATATTTGTCTCACATAAGACCTGAAACTTTATTTACAGTTAGTGCGGTAAGTCAACAATGCATTACCTGCAAGAAGCTTACTTTGAAGTAGTTTGCAAAATTCCCAGATATTAAAAGGGTTACCTAACAGAGGTTTGTTCTTCAAGGAAAATGAAAACAATGGTGTAGAAATCTTTATCGATGTTGATTGGGCTGATTTGGTAGAAGATAGGAGATCTACGATCAGATATTGTACCTTTGTATTTGAGAATTTAGTGACTTGGAGGAGTAATAAATAAAACATAGTAGCTAGAAGCAGTGCTGAAGTTGAGTTCAGAGCTATAACACAAGCAATTTGTAAAGCACTATGGCTAAGAAAACTCTTAAATGAATTTCAGGTTATAACAAAGTTTCTTATCAAACTTTACTGTGATAACCAAACAACAATCAATATTTCTCTCAATTCAGTTCAATATGACAGAATAAAACATGTAAAAGTGGATAGACACTTCATAAAAGAAAAAGTTGAAGACGGGACTGTCTGTATGATCTATGTTTCAACAAAAGACCAAATTACAGAAATTTTTGCCAGAGGATTTTTTTGACAAAACTTTTATGGTTTCATTTGCAAGTTGGATATGATAAATATTTATGATCCAACTTAAGGGAGAGTGATGAAATCCCATATTATTTGGGGGTGTATTTTGTATCATAATTAGGTAAATCAGTAAGATTGTGAAGATTTGATATTTGCATTTACTTAGAGATTAGTTAATGAATGTTATAGTTAATGGGCTGATATGTTTTGCCTTTTTCTTTATACTAGTATGAACTATAAATAGGTATTAAAGTTCTATGTACAAATCAGATCAGATTAGAAATACAATTCAGATATTACATTTCAAGTGCTTAATTTCTCTATAGTAGGTTTTTGCTAGACTTGGAATCAGATTCATTCTTGCTCATCTTTTTCATTAATCTAAAGAGGATCTGGAGTGCTGCATCATATACTGTCAATGATAGTTGTAGGTTATTTTATCAAGTATGTAGTAACCATATTCATATCTGTACTGCCTGCATCATCATACAGCATGTACGAGACTATGACTGCAACCTTAAGTATCTATTTCAATAACAAAAAGCTTGTTTGTATTAGAAAGACATGTTGCTTCTTTCAAAACCCAAACAAAGATTGACTATACTTTTGGATCAATCTTTTAAGTGTCTTGATAATTAGTGTGAGGAAACTGAAGTTTGGATGTATTGCATTTTTTTTCCACCACTTATCCCCATTTTCTTGGAAGTTGTAATTCTTATATTCATGATTTCTCTCTTTCTTTACTTTTTGACAAAAATTGTCGAAATTTATTTTGAGGGATCAAATTCTTTCCTATCATTTCATCCATACTGGATCTCATAAATGTTTGTTTTTTTTGTTCTATGTTATTTTAACTGTATTTACATGACTTACTTCCTTTTCCTTCAAGTATATACTGTTCTCTATTATGTCTTATGATATTTGATATATCTATGATATAATCTGTCATATCCATAATACAGTTTAATTGACTAACTAATTTGTTTGTTTGTACTCGGGACTTTAGTTTTTAATTTTAGTACTTTTTTCAAGGGATACAAGTGCGTTCTTTGATCCCAAAACTTGTAGTATGGGGGTCTCCCGCCATCTGAAATTTCCCTTGGGCATCCATTGACTAGCTTAAAAAAATCCAATGTGTGTTTTTCTCGTTTTAGTGCATTGTGGAAGAAGTTCAAGGTCCAACACAAGCTCGTTCCCGTAAAAGCCGATTTATATCGGGGTAATATTATCTTATTTACTCAGCAGTTACATTTTCAACTATAATTTCCCCTTTTTTACTTTATTTGATACAATTTTGCAAAAGGGTTTTTGGAATTTTTCTTGAAGTTCTGCTTGATACATCCTTCTTATATTGTCTTATGTCAAAGTAAAAGGCTAAAAGGTTCTCAAACCGGATACTTATAAATGGCGATGAATTTGTTTCATGGTTATAGTATGTTTTTGTAACTTCAACTGGGTAAAAATGTGTCTTTCTTTCTTCTTATTTATTTATTTATTTTTTTGGGTTCTTTTTTTGGATAGAGAAAATATTCAGATAGTGTAATACTTGACGCACTAGGTACACGCTAATGATTTACACCATCGAGTTTGACTACTATTTTTGGATTGGGAACACTTTTATCTATAAATTTGTAATTGGCGACTGTAACATATGCTAAAAATGATAATCTTTAAAAGTGTATCCCTGGAAGCACTGCATCATATGTTTTTATGACAGTCACATTGATTTTTATACCCAAATTCATCTTTATGCCACCTGCATCACTAAAAACAAATATTAGACTACTCTTCAAAACGTTTGCTTCCATAATTATATGGTAAGCACTTTTGCTTCATCCTTAACTCAAAGAAAGATTGATCATACTTTTGGACCAGTCCAACAACATGGTGCTGATATCTAGTGTTGAGAAACTGAAGCTTGCATATGTTTTGTTATTTTTTTTTTAATATTTTGGATAGACTTTCTTTTTGCATTCATGTGATTTCTACGTGTTGATATCTTTATCTTGTTTTTGCTATGATTCCTTAACCGTGCAGGCATGCACATCCTGGCAGTCCTTATGTGTTTGGACTTGTTGGTGTAGATCATGATCTTGACTTTCCAGAACCAATGCCTGTAGTTGGTATGACTAGAATACACATGTTTATCAAATTCTTGTTGTTGTATATAATGTTTATATCCGTGCTTGAGTTTCACTGAAAATCTAGAACTTTGTTGCCTTGATTACTTAATGTCATTCTTCCTAATTGTATGCTTTAAACCTTGATTTATAAATAAGGATACTATTGGTACGAGTGGTTGATTTTTATGGTGACATCTATTTTATTATTTATCCTAGATATTTTACGATCTTTGTTTCCGGTACTAATTTATGCCAGAAAATCAATGCATAATGACTCACTTTAGTTTTACAATGCAATGATAAGAAATTTCCTATTATGTGTCTAGGAATATCTCGTTCTGCAAGAGGCTATTGCATAATTTCAGTTCTAGAGACTATGAAAACGTATTCTTCTGAAGACGGTTTGACTGAAGAGGCTTTAATTACCAAGCTACGTACTTGCCGGTACCATCATTTGTTCTTGCATACATCTTTGCGGAATAATTCCTCAGGTTTGTACAATACTGAGGCTATTATTAGCAAGATACTTGATTATATCCAGTTCAATAGTTTTTCCTGAGCAAAAGTAGTAATTTTTTAGTCTAGAAGTTAGATTTTTTGGGTCAAAAAGAGAGTCTGGAAGGTAGATTAATTTTCTCTTGCATTTCAGATATTTCTCTGTACTTTCTCGTATATATCTTATTACTATATATATATATTTTCCTATCTGTTATTTTTGTTTTGGACTATTTTATCTTGGGGTAATTTTTATTCGAGACAATTTTATCCAATTGTCCAATAATAAATCCATTATTATTCCATGTTATCGATTTTTGCGAATTTGTTGGACTTCACTTTAAGAAGTCATCATTATGAATTTTAATATATAATAATAATGAATAATGATCTAAAAACTGGAAAAATTACGTAATTGTTTTATTTTTTTTAAGATTCACTTATAAAGAATTGTCAGGTAACAAAAACAGTTATTAAATAACTAAAAAGTTATCATTAGTTAAAAAAAATTATTAAATAATTAATCTTATTTTTATATGTATTCGCCTATTTTTCATTTTTCATTTTTAACAATTTTATTTTTAGAATTTTAATTTGAGATAATTTTATCCAATTGTCCAATAATAAACCCATTATTTTTAAATGTTATCGATCTTCTGTGAATTTGTTGGATTTTTTTTTTATAAGAAAATTTGTTGATTTCATTTAAGCACTAATAAAACCTTACATCCATGTTAGATTACAGAGAATTTGCCTCATTATGCATATCATTTAAAACATAGGAGTTTCCTCTAGCCAAAGCAGCTCCTCGTTAACATTCAATTCAAATGCAGCCAGCATACCCTCCACTTTGTTGCACATTTTGGAACTCACAGCCCATTTATAGTGCACCAGTCTAATTGACTCAAGAAGAGTGTCCTGCACTAGCCCTTCTTCAGCTGCCAAATAATCGTGACCTGCCCATAAATAATTGAATATTATTATTATTGATTTTTTTCTTAAACAGTTTCATTTTAAATAACTTTTTTCCTTATTAAAGATTAGGATTTTAATCGTGTTTAATCACTTGTCATAAAATGATAATATTATAAGAGAAAAATCAATTGAATGATATAATTTGTCCTTACTAAAGGACACCTTTTACAATCTAAGTGGCATGGGAGCCTCAATCAAAAACCAAAAATGGAAGAAGAAGAAGCAGCAGCAGCAATGGTTGAGCAAGAAAACCAAAAGAAAATAACAAGCATCAATCTTTTTCTGACTGTTTCCTTTCCAATACCTGTACTCTATTAACAGACTCCATATTCTTGGCTAGTTAAATTACCAAAAAGGACATAAGTGGTAAATAGCAAACAAGGACAATAAGGTAAATAACTGAAAGTAAAAGTAATAGAGGTAAATGATATTTATGCCCCTGGATTAAACAACATAAATGAACTAATCTAAGAGATTGTATGCCATCTCATTCTATTAAATAATTAGAAATTTGTTATTAGTTGAAAACAATTATTAAATAACTAAAAGTCTTCAATACTAAAGAGTTGAATTATCCAACACAACAAAATTTTAGGAACGTGAATATATTTTATTATCTAAAAAAAAATATTTGTCTTGAGTTTCATTATACTTTGAACTACCAACACTCCTGAGTTTTTGTAAGACTGCATTTCACAATTTTGAACACATATTAATGTGTTCTCGGTATCACTAGTATCCTAAAATTTGATTTTTTTTAATATTTGTGAAGTTATTTTGATCCACATTAAGAAATCATGGAAATTGATAGAATGTATCTTTTAGAAAATATGATATTTGTTTAGAACTAATGTAATTTTGTTAATATATATTGCCTTATATAAAAATTATTTGATATAATGTTATTTTCTTTAAAAATATTTGTAGTCATATTTATTATTAAAAAATTCAAAACAGGTGCAAAAGCACGTGTATTTGACTAGTATGGTTATTATTTCGATACCCTACTGCACCAATCAATTTTTTCACAGGCACTTGCCGCTGGGGAGAATTTGGTGAGGGAGGCCTTCTTTGGGGAGAATGTACTGCTAGACACTTTGAATGGTTTGAAGGAAATCCTATCACTGAGATTTTCTCTAAGGTTCACCTTATAAACTTATTGCTCGTCATATTTTTTGTTATCAGCACAGATATACTTTTATCTCTGACCTAAAAGAATTTTGACGGCATTTCTAACATGGATAACAATTAATAACCATTTCTTAAAGTTTTAGGTTAAGGAGCTTTATGGACTGGATGATGAAGTCATATTTAGGAATGTCACTGTGTCTGTGAAAAATAAGCCTCGGCCACTGACCCTGGGGACTGCGACCCAAATTGGTTTGTTTTGTTTCTTTTGAACTTTGGTTTACCATTATTGTTGTATATTCAAAGTAATAACCATATTAAGCATCACTTACTTTTAGGTGCCATACCAACAGAGGGAATACCTTGTTTGTTAAAGGTGTTGCTTCCTACAAATTGCTCAGGTTTACCTGTACTGTGAGTATACTCCTTTTTCTATATTTTTTCTAATCAGTGAATGGATTAAGGGAAATTATAGATGTTACTCTTGGGATTGCCTTTTTTTAGTAGACAACCTAAATCTTTGGAAATTTATCTCATATGACACTAAAGTTTGATATATTGTCAAGATAGCCCTTGTTTGTCACAACTTTTAACATCTTTTTGACTCGATATCATCTAACTCTGACACAGTAAGAGCGTGTTCTGTTCACAGAATTAGAATTGTCGTTGATTAGGAATGTCGATTAATAGTTATGAAAAACTAGGAGTTAAAATTCATATTCATTTGCTTGGTAGTTATTATGGAATAAGGAGAATAGATGAATTATTTTTTTAGAGTTTTCCCAAAATATCCTTCCATCTCTAGCAATAAATATAATTTTATTAGTAATTAAGAGGATTTTTGGTAAAATAAATTAGAATCATAATCTTTGGGAGAAAGAATAGCTATTTTTCCTTCATACAAATGAAATTGTATTCCTATGGAAATGCAATTTCTAATATAAGAAGTTGCAAACAACAAAGGAAAAAGAATAGTTATTCCATTCCTTTATCTATTATCACCATCTGAATATGCCCTTACTTCTTTTTTCTGTTTTTGGGCTAAATGACTCTTTCTGATATATCCTTAAAACTAATAAAGTAAGAAAAAAAATATATAATTTTTAATTTTTAGTTAAAAAATTTAAACTGATAAAAGTTAAAATAAGCTAAAAACTAGTCCAAAAAAGAGAAACTGCCTCCTACACTCATTGTTCTCCTCACTCTATCCTCTCCCTCGCTCATCATTGATTGTTTTAGTTTTATTTGTTTTGTTGATCCATTGCCCAAATTTTATCCTTACATTTGACAATGTCATAGAAAACTGAAATTTAAAAAAAAATTACTTACCTGCATTTTGATCATCAATTGTGATGCATTCGAATGGGCAAATATGGTTATGCTAATAATCATAACTGTACCTTACTAGTTTTTGGGTAATTTTAGATAATAACCATCAATTATGAGCAGTTAGTAATTTCCTTATGATTTAACCACAATTTTTATTTTTTAATATTTATACAAAAATATATTTAATTTAAAAATTAATAATTTAACATAATACTCATTCTATTAAATCATTTAAAATATTGATATTATTATCCATTCTTTTGCTATTTAACAAATGTTTTTAAGTAAAATAGTAAATAAATATGTAAGAACAACGAACACTTTATGTATTTATAGTGTTTTGTATTTAATATTAAAAGTATTTTTTAAATGTAATTATATGTATATAAAAATATAATATTATATGTTTGATTTCAGTTAAACATGATTTTGAAATTACAATTATCCCCTGCCTCATGCCTAATCGGTATGCTTAGTTTGGGGGAAAAACCATCAAATGTTTTGCGGTTAACCACGGTTTTGGTTATTTGCGGATAAAGTGTCAAACTCTTCATGCACACTTATTATAAATTGAGATAAATACACTTTAATAATGTCTAAAAATATTATTTTTCTTAAATTCAGTCCCAACTTTTCATATTTTCATGCATTTCGTCCAATTTTTTAATTATATTATTGATGACATTCCCTTATTTTAACCATCATATGTTGGTCATATGTGATAAATTTAATGATTTTAATCAAAAATCAGACCCTAAATCATTTTAAAAATAAATAATTAAAGTTAATCATTTTACCTGCATGTGATTTGGGTTAAACAAGAAAACAGTATCAATTTGGGGTAAATTTAACCTCACGTTCCTTATCCAAGTTGTAAATCATACATTTCAATCTCTATTGTTTTTAACAGTAAAAAACACAGTAAAAATTATTTTTTTCCTTTATTAGTCTTTAAAGGGTGTTTCTGAAAGTGTGGTTTAAGAAAAATATCTGAAAGTGCTTTGACTGTATGTCAAACCATAGTATCATTATGGATATATATTTTTAAAGGTTTAGGGGTATCTGTGAAGAAAAGGGGAACATGGGGTCAGTGTTTATTTTCCTGTGAGTAACCATTATTAGTAAGAGTAAATTGCTGGCTACAGCCAAGATAGCAACTGCTATGAGCTATTTATATTTGCTTATTCTGATTTCCAACTTCAGTATCCCAAAAGATCTTGTTTTTTATTTTAAACTTCCATACCACTGCTCTTAAATTTCTCAGTCAGTTGCTTTGTATTTAGGATTGTTTAGATTTATGTAAGCAAGGTTCTTCCCACACATTCCTTTCTTTTTCCTTTTTCCCTATATTGTTGTATTTTCTACACTTCTTGCAGTCTACAAACCTTCCATTATAGCTTCCTTTATAGTTAGCATTGTCACTGCTGCTCTTGCCACATCTGTTTATGTCTTCCAACACGTTTTCTTTCCTTTTTTATACCAATCTGGCATAAATGGTTTCTTTTTTACTTAGAGATTTCATCATCTCATTTCTCAGGTATGTTAGAGATCTTCTTCTCAATCCTCCTGCTTATGAGATTGCATCTACAATTCAAGGTGAGTTGTACTTGATTCTGATATAGCATTTGCTTACAGAACTCTCATTATGTATTTTTCTAATGCTTGTGATTTTACCTTGTTACTTTTGTCCTAAATAAAGATATTATTTATGCTGATTATATTGAGTCCATTTGATAGCGTTTAGTGTTTTCATTTCTGATTTTTAGTGATTTTGAAAACAGCAGCATTTTATAATGTTCTCTATTTCTTATTTTCAATTTTTCGGAAAAGGATTACCAAGCCTGAGTCTCTAATTAAAGAAAAGTTTGTTTTCAGAGTCAGTTTTGTAATGTCTTTCTAGCATCTTCCACCTAAGGTCTTTCTCAGAGATGCAACTGAACCCAATGACACTTTTTAATGGAAAGTACAAAAAGGAAATCAATGAAAACCAAAATTAGAAATAATTTCCAAACAACTTTTCTGTTCTTCTGTGATATTGAAAATAAATAAAAATAAAAAATGTATCAAATGTAATTATTTCTTGTAATTATTCCTTATTTTTGTATTAATGATTATCAAATGCATTATTTTTTTTGCTAGAAGTTTAGATGAGAAAATATGATTGAAACATTGAATCATAAACCAGAAATTTTATGCTTGGTTCTCTCAAGACATATTATTTACCATTTTATTTACTTTTTGCCAGCCCCTTTTAGTACATTTGGTAAAAACTTGGTATCTCTTCAGGAATTCCTTGATTTGAATCCCCTACCCAATAAAATATTTGAAAGTGTTTTTTGTTAAGTGAGCCCACGTTACATATATTTAACAACTTTAAGTTGGGCTAACTTAGATGAAATGTGGGCTAATTTAGTGGCACTCTATTTGAAAATGTGCATTATGTTCTTACCTGGAGGAGGGTAGAGTGATTTCATAATAACAGAGTAAAAATACATAAAGATTGATGGATTTGTTAAATCTCACTCTAAACTGTTCTTTCTGTGTTTGGAGGTCGGATGAGGTTTCCAGGATCTAGGATAGGATATCTCTAGCCAATGAACCTAAAAAGGGAATAATTGACTCATTGAATCAAACATGGTGTTGATCTCTTCAAGTCCAGAAGTATTTTTAGGGTTCCTCTGTCACGAATCTCTCAAATAGAGTGATAGATCTTTTGTCAGCAGAGACTTTGGCAAAAATAATCCTCTACTAAAATTAATAAGTTGTTTTGTGGTATAATTTTAGAACTGCTTTTGATTTCATAAAGCAAGGAAAAATGATGTCTTATGTTACCCAACATCGGTATGGGATATGTGTCCAATCTAGCAAAAGTTTTCTGCACACGGCAGTCAGTAAAAAGAAGACTGAAGAAAGAAGTAGAAGAAGCTGAAGGACTAAAGAAGATGACAACACTAGAGTTGGACGAAGAAGACGATGCTAGATTTGGAAAAGATGCTGAAGAAGGAGGCTTGTGGCGCTAAGGAAAAGTTAAATTAGATTTACATCAGACACTTAAAATTGGGCCTTTTTAATTTTCTGCATTTGTGCTTTTTAATTCTCTATTGCTTACATGGGTTGCGCCATTGTTAGTCTTCAAAGACTCAATTTTAAAAACGGCTGTCGTATAATATTAATATAATAATTGAATACAAACTTGTTATAAATTAAAAATAAAAATCCAATTAGTACAATCTAATAATCACCTAATTCTTCCCATAAGAAATATAGACCTAACACTTAGAAATGCAGTTAATAATATAGATATTTTATATGTATTAAATAAAACTTATATAATAATTTGTTGTAGCTAAGTGTCCGCGTCCAAATATTGGAACATATCCCTATATTTCAAAATTCTTAAATTCACGTGCATGACCTTTGGATATGTATGCGTATTTGACACTCATACCTGTGTTTGGGTATCATAGATGATAACATCTAAATAAATTAGGTATTACGTAGAAACATTTAATTATCAAATACCAAACTTTACTTGCAAAAGCTATTCTTGTAAACGCTTGCAATTCTAATGAGACAGAAAAGCCCTTGAAAGTTTTGCGAAACACTATTTTCAAAGAAAAAATATCTTCCAATATTTCAACTTTTTTACCTGTGTAGAGAGCAGTATCAAATGGCACTCAGTCAACTAAAGCTAGCACTAACGAACTTAACTAGTCCCACCATAGTAGTTTTAACTGAGCATGCTAGCCACAATCTTTGTATCCATCAGTTGTCAACTCAGAGGTTCTACCACTTACCTGTCTGAAGACCTCCACATTGCCATCCTTGCTGTAAAACTGTAGGATTTTGAATTTCAGGAACTCCTGCTGCTTATTCATGTTAAGTTGTGTCCATATCTCTAAATGCTTGATCTTGTAGGAGGCCAACATTAGTTATTATATTGGTAGATTATATATTTTATATCATAATATTTATAAATCCTATGAGTAGTGATTCTTAATGAAATATAAATTACAATTTCATACAAGAAATTGTCATGCGTTTACCCTCATTGCCTGTCATTTCATCTTTTTATTTTTTTTTCCTTATGAAGTCTTCTAATCTCTCTCTCTCTGGGCAGCAACATGCAGAATAATGAGTAACATCACGTGCTCAATTCCTGAGTTCACTTGCGTCTCATCAGCAAAGGTCATATTCTAACTTGTTGAGTTCAAGAGAACACACTTGTAACGGTTATATATTTTCTTTGTATGCTATCCTTTAGTCTATTACTCTATTATAAATATCAGCTGTGGCCTTCTTAAAACTCCCTTTGTTTCTTCATCACTCCAGGAGTACTGCTCCAGTACCCCTGGAGTCTTGAGGGAAGACATAGCAAAACTATCCATTTCCAAGAGCGCACTTATTTTCTGATCATTGTCTTCCTTCGACTAAATCAGGCATAAATTTAAGTTTATTGTGCTAGTAAAATGTTGTTTTGCTGCATGCAGCACTTGAATAGATTGTTTTGCACGTTAGTAGTACTTCATTTCTGGTCACTATGTACTTATTGTAAGTGCTTTCTTCAAAACTGTAGCCAAAAAACTGTGAACATAGCATAAGATGCATGTCAACTTTATGCTCCTTTTCAAAGTTTCAGGACGTTGCATCATGATGCTGGTAATAAGTTGAATGGAATCTCCAAGCAGGTTGAAAATATACCTACAAAACTAGCTTAATTGAATAATGTCTGATTATAAGTTCTTTCAGAAGACAGGCTTAATATTATTCAATTTCATCTTGGATTATTACTATTTATCTGTTTAATCTTTTATATTTTAAATTGGAACTTAAAACTTGTCAACATCTGTTTTATATTTCGATTTTATTTTTTGTTCCAATCTTTTTTGTCTTGCATGTGCTCTATACTGCATGTGTGGTTCTAATCCTGCATCTGTCAGTATATTGTATGCTTCTGTGCTAGGTCATGTATGTTAAACTTTTATGCACATGCATTTTTTATTTGTAATCTGCAGTGTCTAATTTATAAGTTCCTGGTTATTACACAGCTTGTAAAGCTACTTGAATTAAGGGAGGCAAATCATATTGAGCTTTGTAGAATAAAGAATGTAGTAGATGAGATATTGCACATGCACAGGAATTCGGAGCTTCACAAAATCGTGAATTTGTTAATGGATCCCACATGGGTGGCAACTGGATTGAAAATTGAGTTTGAGACCTTAGTAAGTGGTTTGTCTTTTCTTCTCTTTTTGACAAAGGGAATAAATAATTCTTTTTATTGTCAATTATAAAGTAACATTTAGAACTTCGGACAAGTGTTTTGAAGTAGAATAGGATGCAAAGATTGAAATGGGAGAATAGAAAGATAAGGAGAAGTGAAAGAGGATTAAAGAGATGAAGAAAGACTATAGGTCTATTTGTTTATGCTTCTAAGATCATGTAAAAGCGCTTCTTCGTTCGATTCAAGATCAAACATGAACAATTTGTTAGAAGCACTTTTAGGGCTCTTAAAACACATTTTTTGCTTCCTAATAGAATCATGTTATATGTGCTTTGTCTTCCTAAAACCATTATAAACAAAAGCACAACCAAAAGTCCTAAATGTTTTTATTAATTATGTTGTTATTCCATAAACACTAGATGTGAAATATGTCTTGTGTTAGGAATCCTTGATAACTAAATTGTGGTAAGAGGAGTGTGAAGGACACAAATTTGCCCTTATTTTTGCACCCATATCCCTTATGTTACCTCACGTGTTAGTATTATCTATAACAATTAATCACTTCAATTTCCAAAATAATTCGGACGCATGCCACGTTATGAGAGGTGTGTGCAAAAGTGGATGCAAATTTTTATGTTATTAGCATTTCTCATGTGGTAAATGGAGATGGAATTAATTTGTGGTGTTGTAAATAGCTACCACCCATATATCTTTCTGATTGTTATTTCGTGTTTCCTCTAGTTGACTTCTCACCATCTTTTCATTTTTGTTTTTCATTTCAGGTAAGTGAATGTGAAGGGACTTCGGATAAGATAGGTGAAATAATTTATATAGAGGGCGAAAGTGATCAAAAAATCAGTTCCTTTCCTGTTGTTCCTAATGAATTTTTTGAGGATATGGAGTGTGTGTGGAAGGGTCGTGTCAAGAGGATCCATATAGAGGAGGAATTTTCAGAAGTGGAAAGGGCAGCTGAGGCTCTGTATCTGGCAGTAAGTCTTGTTGAAATCCCGAAATATTAGGG
The DNA here is from genome assembly GCA_037013495.1 of Hippophae tibetana. Classification (NCBI taxonomy): domain Eukaryota; kingdom Viridiplantae; phylum Streptophyta; class Magnoliopsida; order Rosales; family Elaeagnaceae; genus Hippophae; species Hippophae tibetana. The sequence continues at coordinate 41,332,713 of CM072802.1, read as the reverse complement.
ATTTTTGATTAGTAGTAATTAGGGAGGAGATTCAGGAAATCTGTATTAGGATAATTCATTAGTTGGTTTTATTTTGATTTGTTTTTTATTAAGTAGGAGAATTTCATTTCCTTTTTTATTATCCTGGTTTTACTATCAAATAACAATTAGACAATGTAAAGATCTTAGAGAAAATAAACATAAAATTTCATTTCATTGTTTCATATGGTATCAGAGCAAGTTTCTTAGTAGAACCTAGCCATGTTTGATTTAACATTAGAAACAACTTCAGAAACTACCACGATCCTTACTACTGCAATCCCTACTACAATCTCTACCATGATCCTTACTACTGCAGTCCCTACTACTACAATCTCTACTATCGTAATCCCTACCATGTGTCCTTTAGGTACCTAATCTCTACAGATTACTGGAAAAAACTTAATGGAAGGAATTATTGAGTGGGCTCAATTAGTCAGACTAATTAATGGTAAAGGAAAATGGGGTATTTAACGAGGGAAACTAAAAAAACCAATTGATGCTAGTGCAATTCAATGGTGGAGTTTAGAGAACTCAACAGTGACTGCATGCGGTTTTGATTGCTACTTATCTGAATAATAAGATGTCAAGTCGTGTTCTTTCCTTCGAAACACCCATTCTAAAATTCCAAAAGTGTCTTTCCACATCACATCTTCAATCTGAGCTCCTCCTTAAGGTATTTAGTTGTACTGTATTTGTTCATATTCATTCACATAACAGATCCAAGTTAGATCCTAAAGCAATCAAGTGTGTTTTTGTTGGATATTCCCCTATTTAAAAGGAGTACAAGTGTTATGATCCCTTTACAAAACAGATAATTGTTAATCTGGATGTTACATTCTTTGAAGATATACTTTACCACCAAAAGTCCTCTCTTAAAGGGGAGAAAATGAGTGAAGAAAGTTCTCTTAGTAAGTACTTGGATCTAAGTTTTAACTCTCTTGAATCCACCACCATAAATCATGAATCTTGTTCAGACTCTATCACCACAAACAATGAACAACATACTATTCCATCTGGTCTTAATTTAAATCGAGAAGGAGATACAGAAAAACAAACAAATAAAGGAAAAAACAAAGTGAAACTTTATTCACGAAGATCTAAGTTAAAAAATAGAAAAAACTTCACACTTGATGCACCAACAAAGTTAGAACTGATGATAGATTCAAATATCTATAAGGAAATTTCCATACCAGGTAATTCTGATTCTCTTATGTCTTGCTCATTACTCCTAACTAGGTCTTGTACATTTCATCCCATTTCCAAGTTTATTTCTTATGAAACTTTATCTATTGCGTTTCGTGTTTTTACCTCTAAACTTGACAGAATAGAAATTCCAAAAAATACCTATAAGGCTCTTAAAATCTTTGAGTATTGAGGCGTTATTATGGAAGAAATAAAGACATTGGAAAAAAAAGAAACTTGTAACATAATTATTGAAAGGGAAGATACTAGTTGTCTTTAAATGGGTATTCATGATAATATACAAAGCTGATGGGACAATAGAGCGATATAAAGCCCGTCTGGTTGTAAAGGAGCTTACATACTCATATGGAGTTAACTACACAGAAACATTTGCACCAGTTGTCAAACTAAACACAGTGAGGGTTCTCCTATCACTATCAGTAAGTTTTGATTGGCCTCTAACAATTGGGTGTCAAAAATGCATTCCTAAATGGAGTACTAGAAGAAGACGTCTTTATGATCATGCGTTCAAGGTTTGGTAAAGGAAATGCAAAGATAGTGTGCAAATTGAAAAAATCATTATATGGTCTCAAACAATCACCGATAGTGTGGTTTGATTGATTTGCGAAAGTGATACGAAAATCAAGGTATCAACATGAAAAATCAGATCATACATTGTTCTTCCGACATAGTGAAAAATAGAAGAAAACAATCTTGATTGTATACGTTGATGATATAATCTTTGATTGGAGACAACTTGGAAGAAATTGATAGACTAAAAAGGAATTTGGCAACTAAATTCAAATTCAAGGATTTGGGGCAAATATGTTACTTCTTAAGAATGGAAGTAGCAAGATAAAAAAAAGGGAATTAATGTCTCTCAATATAAGTATGTTCTTAATCTTCTTACTGAGACAGACATGCGTAGATACAAACCGAGCGATACTCTAATTGATATGGAAAAAAATTATAAGAGTTGCGAGAGTTAGTTGACAAAGAAAGCTACCAAAAACTAGTAGGAAAGTTGATATATCTATCACATACTAGACTTAATATCGCATTTGCAGATAGTGTAGTGAGTCAACACATGCATCTTCCAAAGGAGGCTCATCTTGAAGCAGTTTATAAAGTTCTCAGATACCTCAAAGGGTCACCAAGAGAAGGCTTGTTATTCAAAAGAAACGAAGTCAAAGATGTAGAAGTTTTCACTGATGTTGATTGGATTGGTTCAATCGAAGACAGATAGTTAACTATCAAATATTTTACCTTTGTCTTTGGAAACTTAGTGACTTGGAGAAGTAAAAAAAATGTTGTCGCCAAGAATAGTGTTAATGCTGAATTTAGGACAGTTGCACGAGGTGTGTAAAACATTGTGGTTAAGAAAACTATAGATGGAACTTCAAATTTTGGCTAAGTCGCCAATTAAACTTTTCTATGATAATAAAGTTGCCATCAGCATATCTGTCAATCCAGTTCAACATGACAGGACAAAACATGTTGAAGTTGATAGACATTTTATCAAATAAAAGGTTGAAAAAGTAACTCTTTGCATGATTTATGTTCCAACAAAAGAGTAAGTTGCATATATCTTTATTAAGGGTGTTTTTTGACAAATTTTGATGATTTTATTTTCAATTTTGATATGATCAATATTTATGATCCAACATGAAAGAGATTGTTGAAATTCTAAAATATCAGGGGATTTTTGATTAGTAGTAATTAGAGAAGAGATTAAGGAAATTTGTAATCATTAGGATAATTGATTTTTTTCTGATTTTTTTTTGTACTAAGTAGAGAATTTTATTTCCTTTTTGTAATCCTAGTTTTTCAATAATATAGCAATTAGACATTGTAAAGATATCAGAGAAAATAAGCACAGAATTTCATTTCATTATTCCATAACTCTTCACTATTAAATTTGCCTGACACTGATTGTTTTGTTGAAATGTCTTTTCCTGTTTGGTTTCGTGGAAGATCCAATCTAACTGAACTTGCAATTGGGTTTTTAGTGGATACTAGGCACATGTTTAGCGCTTCTACAGACTGCATTAATGTTACATCTTGCTCTCTGTTCCCAGTGTGTGTTTATTGTCCTTGAAGCATTTAAATGCATTGCCTTAAATCTTTGTCAAGGTCATAGTTAAGTACTGGAAGTATGGTGAGTACCGGATGCTGCCTTATTGAGCAGATCTTAGAGTCTTGAGTCTATTGTTATCTGCAAAGTTCTAGAGATAGAAAGATCAGGAACTGTTCTGGTGCATTGTAAAAGATATGCTACAGATGCAAGGAACTCAGGCTTCTTTTTGACTTAAAAGACTTCACTGTTTGATTGCTGTGGTACCTGTAGGGATCTAGGAATGCTTATTCTAATGGGATGTGTAGTCATGGTATTGATCAGGCAATGGGTTTGTAATCTGATTTTTTTTCTCCCTCTTTTAGGTTATTAGTTGTTGACAGTAATTGTTAAATTGGTTAGTGGCAACAGAATCTCCCTGAAGTTCAATGATTAAATGGTTTTCTTCATTGGAGGTTTTTGTTTATTTTACTCGAATAGATTTTAATTTATGTAATTTTACATGATTTGGCATGAGCTATTCCACTAGTTGCAATCCATGACATGTGAAATCTTGCTCATGTATTTCTGTTGAGAAATCAAACATAATAGAGAGGAGGATGAGAAAACAGAAGAAAGACATTGTTATTTCATTGATAAGTATTAGAGAATACATTACCTATTTATAGATAGGCTAAGACACCAAAACCTAATGGCATAATAAACCTTAATAGATATAGAAGGAAACAATATATTATAATTTATTACTCTTAAAAATGAAACACAATGTTTTATATTTATTATTTCCAACACTCACCCTTAAGCTATACATAGATACTATCTATGTTTAACTTGGCCAATTATAAACCATACTAATAATAATTAAATGAGAAAATGTATAATTGCCATTGAGTGAGAAGAACCCTTCTTCTTGGGTTGAGTGCAGTTATGAGTACTTCAGCATTAACTTAGTCATGGTCATACATGCATGTTTTGGTATTGCATTAGTATCTCTTGTTGAGGATAACTACAAAGAATTAATTGAAGTAGTAATCAATCACACAAAAACAAATATTATAGATAACTCTTGGTTGGGACAGACAAATAAGAAATACGCATAGAGTTGGCATAGTAGAGGGTTCTTGTGGGTTAGAAACTGACAAAATAGACTTAGAATTCAGAGACATATAATCCATTTTTTATGGATATAAACGGAATAAGAAGTGATAGTTTAAGTCCAATTAAAACAAATGGTTTTTCTATCACGAAATACTAATAGAAATTAACCAAAACAAATATGAGAGAAACAATTCACCAATTAACAATAATAGATGCTTGTGACAAATCTGAAAAATTAGAGCAATAAATTCTAATATACAAAACTAAGTTTTTTTTTTCTCCTTCTGGAACTAAACCTCCATTCCAAATATGAGGGAACTAAGGGCAAGTGAACCCTACAAATCAAGCCATGGAGGAAGTCAGCTATGGAATTCATGAAATTTTTTATGATAAAGATGGCTACTATGATTTATTTTGTTTTGCTTTTCCTATATAGAGAGAAACGACTACAACACTAGCTGAGGGAGTATGGAGAAGACATGATAGGTAGGGTATAGAAAGACTAAAGACGATGTTCATGGTCAAACTATTCTCATATCATGTTGAGAAATCAAGCATAGTAGAGTGGAGGATGAGGAAATGGAAGAAAGATATTATTGTTTCATTGTTATAGATAGGCTACGACACCAAAATCTTAGTGACACAATAAACCCTAATAGATAAAGAAGAAAACAATATATTCTAATTTATTACTCCTAAAATAGTAAAGAAACACAATATTTTATATTTATTATTTCCAACAATTTCTCCGGTTGTAGCTCAGTAAAAGCATTTCCAAGCCAAATCCCTACCCTCTGATTCTTTCAGTTTTTCTAGAATCATGTGGTGATGTTTCATCTTAAAATGAATGTTAGGCACTTTTTGGAAAGTAAAGTCATTATCTTTTGTTACGGGGATGTCTTTATGTGCATAAAACTTTGCTTATTCAAAGATTTGGCAGGTTAATGAAGATTTTCTGCCTATCATTACCAGAATAAAGGCAACTACAGCCCCACTTGGAGGCCCAAAGGGTGAAATATTATATACTAGGGAGCATGAAGCTGTCTGGTTTAAGGGCAAACGGTTTATGCCTACTGTTTTTGCTGGTACCCCTGGGGAAGAACAGATCAAACTTCTTAAGCCTGCAATAGATTCGAAAGGCAGAAAGGTTGGTGAAGAGTGGTTTACTACAAGGAAGGTGGAGGATGCTTTAATGAGGTTACTATTTATTTTTTTCAAGGCAAGATCCTATTTTGCTTTTTCCTCTGGCTGGTTTGCATTGATTGATTACTTTTCTGCTTCAGGTACCATGAGGCAGGGGCCATGGCAAAAGCGAGGGTCTTAAAAGTATTGAGGGCTCTTTCTTTGGAGTTACAAGCAAAAATCAATATTCTAGCTTTTGCTTCGATGCTTCTAGTTATTGCAAAGGCATTATTTGCTCATGTGAGGTTGGATGAATAATTTCAGTAAGCTTTTTTGTAATTTTTATTTATGTTACTCGCACTACTGTAACCATAAATTTGCCTTTCTTTTTTTTCCCCTCAATTATTTAGTGTTTGTCTTAATATGTCAGTAGACATAATTGGAATTGCAACAAAATTGTTTCTATCTTTTGTTCCTTTCAATGTTAGCAATATTTCATGATGAGTTGGAATTCGTGTTTGTTTTAGCATGCAACTTATTTTATTTTTGCTGTTAGAATTTCCCAATTTTTTTATAAATTTGTTAGAATTATATATCAAAGGCCTGTTGTAGGATTATCACTGAGAACAAAGCAAGGTGTTTTTTTATATGAACAGAGAACGAATGGAAAAATAATTAAAATCCATTTGATTCAGTTCATCTTTGTTACTCCCTTGTAGTTCCACTATATGAGTGGAGAATTTTAATTAAATTATATGATATGATTTGACAGAAAATATATTTCATGTCTTTTAGCTGGTTTCCGGGGAGTTGTGGACCATAGGAAGTTTGCTAAAACACTAGTAAACTTTGAGGCATTTTTCTCTAAAGAGGGGTGACTGCCTTGATCTTTTACAAGGAACGAGGGTTGAGTTTAGAGGAAAGAGTCCTAAACACTAGAAGCTTTCATCCTAGTTAATCATTGTCATTGTCATCAGAATTTTAAAAGATGTAATTAAAAAAAAATTAACTAATGTTTTAATTGCTCCTTGCATGGTTCTCCCTCGTGATTTCGTCCCAACAAATCAACTTCATTTCCACTACAAGTTGTAAGATCCTTAGAATTATGATTAAATAAATATATTTTACTTTATATCTACTCCATTTATCTGTTAACAATTAATAATTACTTTAGAAAAGGATAATGATATATACACAAATTTGGAACAGATTCACTAGTTTTAGCAAAATGCAATTGGGGGTTTACACTTTATGTTCTTTTTATTTATTCCAAACTTGCATTTTCTTCTTCATAAAAGCATGATAGTTTCTCTCTTCTGTCTTATTTTTTTACTTTTATTTGAAGATGGTTGTTGATCATCCTGAATTGGTAAAAGATCATAGTTTCTTTAGTCTTTAATAGATATCCAATTTATTTCCTTGTAAGCACACAACAGAGTGAGATTTTTCTTATTCTGATTGATGAATACCTAGGATGTTTTTATTTATATTTTTCAACTCTATATGTGTCACCATATTTGTATGATAAATTCTTTAGAAGTTGGAGTACTAACCTTGTCCAAATCAGAACCACATCTGTAATGATTTTTTATTTAGACTGCTCTTAAATTTGTTTTGTTGTTTCCTTGCAGTGAAGGGAGAAGAAGGAAATGGGTCTTTCCTCTCCTTTTAGAGTCCCATGGAATTAAGGTATCCTACAATGAATATCAATGTTGGGTTAACTTATTTCAATGGCATGGCTGAACTACTTTTTGTACCCTTTTTATAAGAACCATTTCATAAGTTCCAATGGTCTATATATTTAAGAGGATATGCATACTCTTTTTGAAATAGTAGCCCGTATTACTGCAAAAATTGAAAAAACTTTATTTTCCCAAAATACCACAATTTAGTAGGTAAAAGCTTCATTGTTTCAAGAAGCAAGAAGCAAGAAACAGAATGTGGTAGCCCGTTCTAAAGCGGAATAACGAGTCGTGGCTCACATTTCATGTGAATTAATGTGGATTAGAAATATGTTGAATGAAATGGGTAGAGTGAAGAGTCCTATGACCATGTACTAAGCCGAGATTTATCTATATTGTCAATAATCCTATGTTCTATGAGATAACTAAATATATAGAAGTAGATTGTCACTTCATAAGAGAACCCGAATGAAGGGGGACGTGCAATACTTCTTAAGTTAACTCAGACGAGCAGTTAATACTTAGGAGATATATTTACTAAGATCGTTACCAAAAGCTTATTTGTCTTTTTGTTCCAAGCTGAGCATGTTGAATATTCATGCTCCAGCTTGAAAACGAATGTTAAAACTAGGGGTATTTTAGTTATTTTATATGGTCAATCATATCTATATATGTAGACTATGTATCATCTTTCCATTAAGAATAAAGAAATATTGTTATTTTATATTTTATATGCTCAGGTATATTAATATCGTGCCTTGTGGAATCAAATATTGAATCGTTCTTCCTAAAATAACCATAAAAATTTGAATAAGAGGCATATTAATTTGAGTGATGCATGATAAATACTTTTTTACATTGTAATATATCAGCTGTGATCTGTGAATGGTGAGAATGAATCATTGATTTTACAAGTTTGTTTCTAAATTATTTTTTTCCTTAAAACGTACCCAACCATTAGATGATGGATATTCAAATCTGATTGTTTTCCTAAGACACAAAATCTTGCTATGTTCAAGTAGATGGTTACTGCCACTCCATGTACGCATTGATCTAAAAAGAAAGTAAATGGTTACTCATTTTTATGCATGTTCTGTTCCGATGCCTGTTTACCATTACTTCTGCTACATTAATACCAGATTTTTGTTGTCTTGTGTTTCTCATATTGAGGCATTGATCACAGGAAGTTAAACCCGGGGATAGAGCTGGTGGAATGAAGATAGTTGGTCTATCACCTTACTGGTTTGATTTAGCAGAAGGCCATGCTGTGAAGAACACTGTTCATATGCAATCACTATGTCTTTTGACTGGACCAAATGGCGGTGGTAAGTCAAGTTTACTTCGATCTCTCTGTGCTGCTGCTTTACTTGGAACCTGTGGGTTCATGGTCCCTGCAGAAGCAGCTTTTATTCCTCATTTCGATGCTATCATGCTTCACATGAAATCTTATGATAGTCCTGCTGATGGGAAAAGTTCATTTCAGGTATCTTTGCATGCTATGCTTTAGTCACCATATATTGTTTATGAAGTATTTTTATTTATCTGGCTTGTACAATCAATTGGTAAGAAATGTGAGCTATCTTACCCAGTTTTGACTCCTAGGTGGAAATGTCAGAGCTTCGGTCAATCATTTCTGCAGCCAGTAAAAGAAGCCTTGTGCTTGTTGACGAAATTTGCCGGGGAACGGAAACTGCTAAGGGGACTTGTATTGCTGGTAGCATTGTTGAAACTCTTGATAAAATAGATTGCCTGGGAATCATATCAACTCACTTGCATGGTATATTTAATTTGCCATTAAATGCAAAGAACACCGTTTACAAAGCAATGGGAACAGTATTTATTGATGGCCAAACAAAACCAACCTGGAAACTGATGGATGGGATTTGTAGGGAAAGCCTAGCATTTGAAACAGCTAAGAGGGAAGGTATTCCTGAAACATTAATCCAAAGAGCTGAAGGGCTTTATCATGCAGTTTATGCAAAAGAGGTGATTGCTGGAAAACATGTCACAGCCCTAGAAGAAATGTGTTCATGTCTCAATTCAAATGGCTCTACTAGATCAAATCTCCCATTAGATATTAGCAAAAGTGAACCTGCCCAAATAATTGAATCAACAAACCAACGAGAAGGCTTGTTAAAGAAACTTGAGAGTGCAATCAATGCCATATGCCCAAGGAAACTCATAGAGCATTACAAGGAAGTAACATCAGAATTTACAGAGATCAAATGTATTGCAGTTGGGTCCAGAGAACAACCACCCCCGTCAACTATAGGTGCTTCTAGTGTCTATGTGATGCTCAGACCTGACAAGAAACTCTATGTAGGAGAGGTAATTTTCAGTTAACATGTATGTTTCCACTGCCCACTTCACTGAATAAGAGTTCTTGCTTAGTCTGATGTAATTTACATATAAGTTTAGATTTGATAGTATTAGGCTGATACTGGATTGAGTTTCAGCTTAAAACTTAGTGGCATTAATTGAGCTTATCTCTTTCTCATTTCTAGCTTTTATCATTGAATTATTTTTAAACTCTTTGGCCATGTCGATATGTGACAAATGTTTTTGCAAACTTTTGCCATAGACGGATGATTTGGAAGGAAGAATCCATGCGCATCGTTCGAAAGATGGACTGCAGAAAGCCAGTTTCCTGTATTTCACAGTCCCAGGGAAGAGTTTGGCCTGTGAACTGGAAACTCTTCTCATCAATCAGCTCCCTAATCACGGATTTCGTCTGACTAATGTGGCTGATGGTAAACATAGGAATTTTGGCACATCCAATCTTTGCTTGGAAATGTAACCATTTGCTAGTTAGTTGGCTGTGTAAGGTCCCTTGTTTTGTGTCATTCTCTTTGCCATTTTTTTTATCACGTGTATTACTATAACCTAACATAGCAAGCAGCTGAGTGAGTGACAGGGGCTGCAGCAATTTTGTTTTTGCCATCTGCTGTAGCACTGCTACGTATTTATTAATGGAAATGTATATGAATTATGATTCTCCTTTTTCATTTAGGTTTGTCTTCAACTTTGCGTATAGCTGGCAATTAAGATCCCAAAAGAGGAAGGAAAATAATAGGGCAGAGAATATGATTGTGTTGTATTGTTTTTATTTTATGTGCATCTTGAATTTGAACATCTGTTTCTTGCAAGCTTTGTGAAATGATATTGTGCGTGGTCCATTTGATTAGCTGCAAGTACGGTGTCCATAGAAACCATAAAACCGGATGTGGAATGGTGCGGTCTCTCTCTCTTTTTCTGGAGCATCTATGTAGACTGGACGATTCCAATCCTTGCTAAAAAACTAGGCCCGATTGTTGAGTATTTTTCTGAAAACTTTGCATATATTCAAGTGGTGTTCTAGCGCTGCATGACTAATTATTTGGTTGTCAAAAGCTGGAACCTCCTAGGACCAAGAACAAACCTTAATGTAGTTGGAGAGGCTGTATTAAGGTAATTTATTAAAAATCAATAACCCTACCACCAAATTTTTATGTTTTATTGAAATTTATTACTTGATTTTTAGATATGATAAATATAATACCAACTTTTACACGTTATAAAGTATCATTGGTGAATCCTATGTGACCAATTTACTTGGAAGATTTATACAAATTATAAAATTTCGATGGTAAAAGTTTATTTTACAAAGCAATGTTAACTTTTTAAATAGTACTTTTGCAACGAGAAGGTTGATAGTATATTTGTTACATTTCAAAAGTTAAATAGTGGATTTTGATAAATATAGTACTTTTATTAATTTACCTTCAACGGTCATAAGATAGTTTTGAAATTTTATGTATCACTTTTGATGTGAGATGAATAAGTAGCAAACAAATGGATAAAAATTTCTATATTTTAAACCATTTTGCCAACTTTCCAGCTATTTTTCTTCACATGGTACTAGTACACCAAACTAAGCAATTGAGAATTAGACTTCTTAAGAGAGTCTTGGCACCGCCCTTCTATTAAGCATTGTGTAAAAACTCTAATTATAATAAATTTGTATTGTATTGTGACAAGATGTGATTAGATATTACAGTTTGAAGAAATCCATAAGGTAGATAAGATGAAAGAAGATAGTGAGGAAGAAGAAGATTGTTGTAAAGAAAAGGAGTTCAAGCAAGGAGAATGCAAAGCCATGTCTCATTTAAACTTCAATAAAAAACTGATATACATCACTTAGTTTATATAGAAATGTAAATCTAATTCTTATAAGAAAATTGTAGTATCTTTCTTTTACAATGTAAATTGTACTACAATATTTGAAATGAAACAATGTACTACCATTTGTTATCAAAATTATGTTCACCTCTTTTTGAATATTTTTGTATTTTTCTTTCTTTTTGGCTCCAAAAAATGACCATAATTATGCTAATGGTGGCTCCTTAGGGTTTATGAGGTGATTGGGGGCTTAAATATTGCTCAGGTGCAAGCTGGATCATTTGATTAGTTTTAGATCAAGGGTTGAGATCAAAACAAGCAAAAATGATAGTGTTAGCCAATCATAGAACGACACGTGGCATATAGAATTCACTAGGGAAATCAGAGTGTTACAAGTGGTAGGGGAGACCGGTCCGAGTCAATTCATGTTGATTCAGCACTATGCTGCACAACGTGATTCACGGTAACAGATGGCGTGGACACAGGTGAAACGTGGGGAGCAATCGTGTGGCGACACGTGGTACTACTGTTTGCATGGTGTCTACAATTCATTGTCCCTATTTTCATGGTGTCTATGTGGCTTGCCTTGTTAGCTCCTCTACTTACGTGACAGGTCACATGGCAGCTCCTGATTGGCCTTGCGTTAAAAATTCATAAAAATCCAAAACAAATCTCAAAATATTACAAAAAAATTATTTTTACCCCTTTTTACTAAAACATTTATATTTTAATATTTTTAGCCCTCAAAATACTATTTATTGAATAAAATAAGTAAATATTAAGTAAAAAGGTGCGCTAATGATTCTACTTTCGTAGAGTCATCACAAATAAAGGCTTGATACACATCATTTTTCTTTTAAGAAAGTGAATCCATTTAAATGAGAAAATTCATCAACAAAATGAATGTAATATTGATATCCATTTCTTGAAGAGATAGTTGCAACCCAAACATTAGAGAATTACCTGAAGTGGTTGAGTAGCATATTCAATTCTAAAACTATAAGGAAATTTATGACTCTTGCTAACATGAAAAGATGAACAAACTAAGCTAAAAGCTAAACTAGTTTCATGAAACAAAATATTAGACTATTATAATGCCTTTTAGTAATTGGAATAGAAGCATGTGATAATCGACGATGCCATAAGGCTAGACTAGCATGAGTAAATGAAACAGAAAAAGCATATGCATCAAAAACAGACTAAACAATAGATGAGAATGATTGAGATACATTGTACAATGTAGCTTTTAGTTGAGACAAAGAGAGGTCAAAAATATATAAACCGTTAAGAAAGTGACCTTGTAGTAGAACAGTGCACTCCACATGATTCTTGACCCAATAATAAGTAGGGTGAAACTCAAAATAGATATGATTATGTAAAGCAAACTGGGGGACACTCATAAGATGTTTGGCAATATGTGGGAAATGTAGAATGTTTTTAGTTTAAAAAACTTATAAGGGAAAAGAGTAATGAAAACTTGTTACCAAAAGAGTCAATAGAAAGTTCCTTACTATAAGGATTATAATTTTTGGCTATTTTCATAGACAAAATGTTTACATGTAAATATTTTATTAAGCTCGTTATCAAGTCTATCAAGTAAAGTCGAAGAAACGTAAAAATTTCAGATAGTCGTACTTTAGGTATATCTTTTATAACTATAACATATAGGATTGTACTCATGCATTTAATATCATATATTGGACATATGGACCAACCAAGAGCCCAACCCATCTATTAGCCCGAGTCTAGTCAACAGCCTAAGCTATAAGACGATTAATCCCAAATGACCTACCTGATCCCATACTTTCAATGCACTAGAAAAAGAGAGATTCGTTTAAGGAAACCATATAAGGTTGACCACCAGCTCGAGCTATGGTCGACCTCAAACCATAAAATGTATCACTTTTTACCATATGTACCCCTCTAACTTCCCATGTATGTGTACATCCTATGTAATTGACATCTGTATGTATAATGTTCTATAAATAGATGCATATCTTAAGGAATCCACACATTTAACCAATTGATTTGACTTATCTCCAAGTTCTCTCTCTGAAAATTGGACCAATCCTAACATTTTGGCACCCACCGTAGGGCTCAGATTTTTAGGTTGAGCTTTAGCTTCTTACCCTATACCTTCTAGGATTCACCCTAAATTCTAAGATATATTTAAGAGACTAAGAATCACATATAACTTATCACCATGGTAGGAAAACTTTCTAAAGGATGATTAAGAATAGCAAACGAGGAGGTCGTAGTAGTAATGGGTAACACCTCGCCCATCCATAACAAGGATAGAACATAGACTAGCACTTAACAAGAGTTGGCTCATCAACTCCTCGAGTTAAGAAAATAGCTCGAGGAGATCAGGTAGGAAAAAGGTCCATGCACTCACAATCAGGTGAGGGAGCCTCTGAGGATCGAACCCCTAGCCTAATCGACTAAAATAGGCCAAAATGTGTTATGCTCGTGTCAAATCAAGGAAAACAGGAAGTTGAAAGGAACCCTCTTTCCAGCTCGGTGAGACCTAGCAATAAGTAGTGGTTGTAAGAGAGGAAAAACTGGGAGGTGTAGTTTCATGCATTGGAGGAAGCTAACAAAAAGAAAGATCATGTGTTGAGAGTGGCCACTAAAAAGATGAGATGGGTAAGGCCTTCTATGATGTGGATAGGGACTGTGAGCGACTTCGTGTCTCTACATTCTCCGATGAGATAGAAAATGATGAACCACCATCCAAGTTCGATGCTCCTAAATGCCCTTATTAACTGGGAACTAAAGACCCTGTCATGCATGTACAATATTTCAAGATGGCCATGGACCTTATGAGTCTCACACAAGGAAAGAAAGATGCCATGATGTGAAAACTATTCATTGCTACCCTCAGTGATGGCGCCTAAAAATGGTTCAACAACCTGGCACCTCACACTATAACCCCTTTCTCACAATTTATCAGGCTATTCATTACCAAATATTCCTATAACAAGCCTCTAAGGAAGGAGTCACACCACATGTTCTCAATTATTCAAGAGAGGGGTGAGTCTACCGAGGAGTATATGAAACGATTCAGGGAGGAAAAGTTAGAAATTTCAAACTATCTTAGCTCTAATGCTATAGAAGCCTTTAGGCGTGGCCTACTAAAGAACTTGACCTGTTCATAAAGCTTACAAATATAGTTCCTCGTACATTGAAGGAAGCATATGGAGAGGTGATGAATTTTTTCAATCTTAAAAGCGAGTTAAGACCTCGTAGAAGGAAATGGTAAAAGAGGACGTGACTTCGTCCCATCATGAAGACCCATTAGTGATCACTTTAAGAACTAGGTTTTGCAGTGTATGCCAGATCATAATCAACATAGAAAGCTCAGTGGATCTTCTTTTTTTGTCTACTATAAGAGCTCCAAGGGTAAAAGAGACTGAAGTTATAAGGACAAAAATACCCTTGGTAGGATTCAATAACAACAACACCTATGTTGTAGGGACCGTGGTGTTTCCCATCATGGCAAGAGGATCAAGAGTGATGACTAATGAAGGAAGACCTATACTTCTTCTACTAAATGATCAAATTCCCCACTGAAGAGTGCATGAGGGAGATAAAGGGAGATCAAGAGAAGGTAGAAATTGTTACAACGCCACCACGAAAGAGCTCACCCTCAAGTAGAAATCACTATATGCCCTCTCTGAAAGGAGGCTAGGTGTAAAATTCTGGCAAGGACTATTAATGTAAATGAGGTACTAGACTTGCCAATAGAGGGTGAGGGTGAGAACTATCCTTTGAAGCTAAGTGCAAACTTAACAGTAGAGATGGAAGAGTAACTTTCACATTTCCTCAGAGAAAATTCTAACGTCTTTGCATAGACCTCGGTAGACATGTCTGGGATTGACTCAGAGGTCATAACTCATAGGTTAAATTTCAACCCAGAGGCTAGACCTATCTAACAAAGGAAGGGAAAATTCCTGAGGGATAAGAATGAGGTGATTAAAACTCAGGTCTCCACCCTCAGAGAAACAAGTTATAAGGGAAATTAGCTACCCTACTTAGTTGTCAAATTTAGTGTTGGTAAAAAAGGCATATGGTTCACCCCACATATGTGTGGCCTTCATAGACGTAAACGAGGCTTGCCCAAAAAGTTACTTCCTCTACCCAAGCATTGATCAACTAATTGATATTGTTGTTGGCTTTGGATTGATGAGTTTCTTGGAGGCATACTTGGGATACTATCAAATCAAAATGTACCTTGAGGATGAGGAATAAACATCCTTCATCACTGAGGAAGGGACCTTCTACATATCAGTGCCTCATCAACAAAATGTTTGTAGACCAGTTGGGGAGATACTTGGAGGCATACATGGATGAAATGATAGTGAAATTAACATAACCCTTAAGCCATGTCAAAGACCTAAAAAGAGGTTCTCGGTAATCAGTAGGTATGATATGAGACTTAAACCTAAGAAGTATGTCTTTGGTGTTGCTGCAGATAAGTTCTTAGGATATCTTGTATCTACTTGAGGGATTGAGGCCAACCCAAATAAGATATAGGCCTTGGTTAACATGGGACCACCCACCAACTTGAAGAGGATCCTATAGCACAATGGAAGAATACTGATGCTAAAAAGGTTCATTTCCAAATGCACAAACAAGTGTTTACCATTCTTTAAAATGCTGAAGAAAAACATGTCACTTTTTTGGAATGAGGAGCGTGATAGGGCCTTTGACGAAATCAAGTGATACCTAACAAGCCTCCCTATCTTGGTTAGCCCTCTCCCTAGCGAGACACCTTAACTATATCTGGTTGTGGCTTTCTAGACTTGCAGCGTTGTGCTCTTAGTCAAAAGAGATAAGGTTCAACACCCCATTTACTACATCAGTCAAATCCTAACAGATGCTCAAAGCAGATATCCAACCTTAAAAAAGTTGGCCTTTTCCCTCAAAGTCAACCCATGAAAGCTGAGACATTACTTTGGCTCACACACGGTTGTAGTACTTACCTCCATACCACTAAAAAGCATACTTATGAGGCCATAAGTAACAGGAAGACTGGCACTAATCACCATAGAATTAGGAGAGTATTGTATTAAATACATGGCTAGAACAACCATCAAGGGACACATGGTGGTTGAGTTTGTGGACAAATTCAAGAAGACACCAGAAGTTGTCAGCAATGAGGAGAAAAAAAAAGTGTGTGGATGGATCAAAAGGAGATGCCAACCTAGCAAGTATTCATTGATGGATCACACAACTTCAATGGTGTAGGGATAGGAGTGGTTATAATTGATCACGACAACAATAGTTTTGAGTATGCTGTCAGACTTGATTTCCAGGAAACTAATAATGTTGCGGAGTATGTGGTTGCCATATTTGGGGCTATGAAATCGAAAAATCTTGAAGCAGATAAGATCACCTTGCATAGTGATTCTACACTAGTGGTAAACCAATTCTTGGGGACATTTGAAGCTAGGGATGGAAAGATGAAGTGGTATCTGGAGAGGTTAAAGCATGAGTGCTTAAAATTTTCCAAGTTTAAGATCAAGACAATTGCTGGAAATGAGAATGGTCACATCGATGCTTTGGCCACTTTGGAATTAGTGTGAAAGGCTAACCATAACCGAGTAATTTTGGTAATGATCTTGGAAAAAGAAAGTTTGGAAGAAGCCGAAAGAATATCTGGGTGTATGGATGCTCCTACCAATCCATGGTTCACCCCAATCTATAATTTCCTGGAAAGTGAAGACCTATCTTAAGATCGCAAACTTGCAAAGGAAATCAAGGCTAAGATAGGTCAATACATAATCAAGGTAGGTAGGTTATAGAGAAGAACCATACTCAGACCTGGGATCTTGTGTATAGCCAAGGAAGGAGCTGAAAGATTGATGTTTGAAGCACATGAGGTGGAGTGTGGCTCTCATTCAGATGGAAAGAGGATATCACAAAGGATTATAAGGCAGGGCTATTATTGGCCCACTATGTTGGAATATTGTACAAATACACTTAGGAATGCGATAAGTGCCAAAGATTCTCCCTATTATCATACACGCCTCCAAACACCATGATACGGATGGTAAGTCCTTGGTTCTTCTACAAGTAGGGCCTTGACATTGTGAGATCCCTACCCCCAGCTAAGGGTCAAAAGAAGTTTCTACTAATGGTCACTAATTACTTTTCAAAATGGATCGAGGTAGAACCTGTGGGAAGAATACAAGAAGAAGAGGTATTTCGCTTTATATGAAAGTATATAGTTTGTTAGTTTAGTCTACTCAAGGAGCTTATCACAAATAACGGGAGGAAATTTACAAGTCGCAACATTAAAGAGTTCGACCTCAATTACAACATCAAGATATGCCATTCAACGCCATATTATCCACAGGCCAATGGTCAAGCAGAATCTTCCAATAAATTGATTATCAACTTACTAAAGAAAAGGTTGGAGAGTGAAAAGGGAAGATGGGTTGAGGAGCTATCTGGTACATTATGGGATGTTAAGACTAGCCCTTGGGGAAGTACTAACGAGACCCTTTTTTATGGTCTATAATACCAACTGAAGTTACAATACTCAATATGAGGTCGGACCTGACAAAATAATAGAACAAGGTGAGTAGAGCAATCGAACTGACCCTCACCGAGGAGAAATGGGATGAAGCCTTGAGAAGGATAATCGAGTAGAAAATAAGAGTATTAGATTATTACAACAAGGCCATGCACTTTAAAGCATTTTGCATGAGTGATTTGGTTCTCAGAAGGGTCTTCCCTAACAAGACGGAATAAATGGCCGATAAAATGTGTGCAAATTGTGAAGAACCTTACCAAATAATTGAAACAACACTAGGAGGGCCTACTTATTGAGAAACATCGATGGAGTTGAGGATGGAACCATCTGGAATGCCAGACACTTAAAGAAATATTACTTCTGATGTATCTCAATTTAATAATTTCATGTACCATCATTGTATGCATACTTATGAAGACACTTCCTTCAATAAATGGTTTTCTCCTAGAAGCCTCCTACTATTATAGGTCACAGGTTGATCACCTCAGTTAAGAATTAGGTAAAGCGCCCTAACACTTGAAAAAGTCAAGAGTTTTTCACCTCGGTCAGGAACCAAGTTAGCACTCTAAAATTTAAGGAAGAGTTGAGCACCTCGGCTAGGAACCAAGTAAAGCTCCATTTTCCACTGTAATAGGTTAAGGTCTTATCAACTTGGTTAAGAACTAGGTTGAGTGCCCTGACACTAGAAAAAGTCATGAGTCATTCACCTTGATCAGGAACCAGGTTGGCACTCTAGCATTTAAAGAAGAGTTGAGAACCTTAGCCAGGAACTAGGTAGAGCTCTTTCTTTCACTAGTACAGGTCATAGATTGGTCACCTTAATTAAGAACTGAGTAGAGTGCACTAACACTTGCAAAAGTCACGAGTTGATCACCTTGGTTGAGAGCAAGTTAGACCACCCTGACACTTGTAGAGTTCGCTCCCTAATAAACAACGAAAATACATATAAAAATGCAATGGTTGGACATTGTAAATGAATTCTATTAAGAATATTTTTATTGTTCAAACCCATAATGCTTTTGAATAAACTTATTATTATATAGCTTAGTCACCATGAAAGTTATAAAAGATTCAGGTGCTTAGATGCACGATTAGTGTTTGGGTCATCAACCTCTTCCACCAGAGGTAATAGCTCTACCTGAATCTTGATAAATTTCTCTTGAAAATTGGTCATTTCCTCAGAGGGGATCAAATTTAACATAAGCATAGAATTTTCTAATCCTTCAGTAACTCCCATCATATTGAAGAAAATCCCCTCAGATCGCTTCATATAGAAGTTCACCAAATAAGACTCTGTGTCCAAGAGGGTGGCCATTTTGGTCATAGTCTTCTTCTCTCAGGCTCGAGTATGAGATAATTGCTCCTTAGAAGAAGCAACCTCACACTCGGTATCTTCCTAAAGCTTTAGCTTAGCCTCGAGCCTGGACAATTTGATTTTCAATTATTACATCTTATTTTTAAGTCTTATGTTTTTTAGTTTTAAAACCCGAATTGAATGCCTATTAGCACGATCAGATCCCATAAATTTCTAACAAAAAAGATGGAGAAGTAGTTGAAAAATATTTAAGCAAAGTTGTATGTATTCAAAAAATGCCTATAAGCCAAAATATTTCAGTAAAGTTGTCTTTTTATATGGGGATGGTGTCCAAAAAGGTTTAAATGACACACGTCTCAAAAATAGAGAGGTAGGTCAACATCCTAAATGGGTAGAAAAAAATGATATAATTACACTACTAAATAATCAACACAGTTCCCAAAATTAAGTTGATTTTCATTAATGATTGAAAAGAAAAAATTACAAGACATCTTGTGACCACACAAGCATGAGTGGTGTCAAGCTCAAAAGAAGGGGGAGGATTAAAAATCTACGAGGGTCTTGAGTCATCACCATGTCAATGGTCCCTGTCCTTGAGTCATCACCATGTCAATGGTCCCTGTCCTTGAGTCATCACCATGTCAACGGTCCCCCACCTCGCCTTTACATTAGTCACCTCAGTATTGTCGCCACTATCGCCCAAGTCAAAATCCTATTCCTCTTCCCCACCTTGGGACTAGATAGGCACATACTGATAAGCAACCAAGATGTCTTAAATTTCGTAATATTACTCACCTAGGTCTCTCTTCTTGGATTCCTTTTTAAAAGAGTCCATCGCCAATCCATACCCATTTTCTATGCACGAGGTGAGCTACTTGACCATAAAACCAAGCTCACACTTATACTTGTCTTCTATTTTAGTTACTTTATAATTATTAGCCTCAAGATCTGCCTCAGCCTCTTCGAGCTTGGCAATATGTCTAGCATAGTCATTTATCTCAAAGAAAACCTTGGTCAGTTTCTCTTACTCTTATGGCCTTGATTTCTCATTTAGTGGCCTTGGCTAGCAAAAGCATGTACTTGGTTCAGGTTGAAGCATGCTTCTCTTTCTTCTGAGCATGTTCACGCTTCAAGATTTCCAAGCCTCGGGTCCTATTCAACCGAAAGAGTAGCTAGACTTGAAAAATTCAAATGACACAAGGTCAAACATCACAAATATACATTCATAATAAATAAAAATTCTCATTGAAAGAAGTTAGTGGCATACCTGGTACTTCAGGAAATTGATCATGGCCTCTGAGCTCTTGCCTTCAAATAATGCGTCAAGTTACTTTTCGGGTGCCATAACAAGAAGATGGCACACATAATAGTCGATCTACTCCGGTGACGTGCTCCGACATAGAGTCACCCCATCCATATCGACCGTAAGATGATTGACTATGTTTTTCCCTTTTTGGGAATCCTTTACAGGCTGAACAGATGTTGGAGGAGCCGAGCAGGAAGGGGGAGAGGTGTGTTAGCCTAGGGAGGCTGATGAAGGCTCGAAGATGTTTAGCGGCTCAAGCTTAAGCACGAGCTCATCCATCTTATTTTTTTAAGGAAGCAGAGAAGCATTTCTTGCTCTTGTTCCACACATTAAAGAACTTCCTCCCTTGCACGTGAGGTGTATTTCTTTGAAAGCTAGTCCCTTGAGGAGGAGCCATGCTCTTAAGCCAAGTTAGGAGAACATCAACGTCAAAATCTATAGTATCTGCAAAAACAAGAGGCGAAGAGGTGTTAATATCCTTAGGTGGGGTCTATTATTTAATTAAGTATTAAATTTTAGCTTTATTTATAAGAAATTGCAAACCATCTAATCACATCTTTAGGTAGTCATTTATTAGACTTTATTCAAAATGTCCAAATTAAACCTAAAAATTTAATTATTCGAGTACTAACTTTAAGTTTTAAAATCATTACTGAAAATATGTTGTCAATATATTTTCGAATAATATTTCTTATAAATTTTTTTGAAATAAAGTTTCACTCTAACTACCGGGCGATTGTACCAACAAATAAAAGGGCACGACTCTAAATGAGACCAGATATTTAAAATCAAATTTTCAAATTTAAGTTTGTAATGAAAAATAATATATTTCTCTCTAACATCCTTAATATAAAATCTTGAACAAAAACAAAATCAATTTATTTTATAGAAATTTATTTATTTATTTATTTATTTAATATTTTGTAAGTATAACAACATTATTATTATATCATATTTACAAACACTCAGTCATATTAAATTTAATTATAGAAAAATTAAATATAAAATATAAGAATAAAACATAAAAATAACTGTAAATAATTCATCTTAAAATTATATCTCAAAAGAATCCTTATGAAACTTTGATGCTAATTCTGTTTTTGGAAAACCTCCAAACGGATTTGCATTTATATTTATTGAATCAAAAACTAAAAAATTATAAAAGAATAGCTAGTTCTTCTCAAAAAGAAAAAAACTTTAAAAAAAAACAAAGAGAGCTTTCTAGAGAGAGAAAGAGGAGATTTTTAGGAATGATTTTTAAAATAGGGGAGAAGGTCTTTTTATAGATGAGAAAAAGGCCAAAAAAAGTGGGAAAATATCTCAAAAATTTATTTTAGATGCATTTGGAACAGATAACATGTGTGTGGAGGCGAGATTTGTGGCAAACGAATGATGGCATGTGTAGGTGCGTGCAAAACTTGGTGTGACATGCACGCATGATAAGAACGAGCTTGTGCTGGCTACACGTGGGACTCGACATTTTTGATTTTTTTTTACCCATTTTGTCCAATTTTTCGATTTTTTTTACTTTTCCTCATTTTATTTCTCAACATATTTGTGATGTATTGACTTCATTATTTTTTCTTCAAGTCTTTAAATTATTTTTTGAACAAACATACTTAAAAACAATAAAAATACCCATGATTTCGAAAAGATAAATTTATATAAAAATATGATAAAATCATACAAATATAAATCTATTTAATCAATTAAAGTACATTAAATCGTGATAATTTTAGTTTTTTTTAAGCACTCATCAGTCATGCCAATAAAAAAATGTTTAAGTTTGAGGGTTAGTTCACCATCATTAGGGACCACTTTAAATCTACCCCCATAATTTGTGGGAGTGTTCCTATGATTGGTAGGAGCACGAGGCTTACAAAAAATCCTAAGAGGGGTCTCCACT
This sequence comes from Hippophae tibetana, assembly GCA_037013495.1. Lineage (NCBI taxonomy): Eukaryota > Viridiplantae > Streptophyta > Magnoliopsida > Rosales > Elaeagnaceae > Hippophae > Hippophae tibetana. Next base: position 41,310,308 of record CM072802.1, on the reverse strand, counting down.
GAACTATGACTCATCAGTCCACATGTGACAAAGTATTGGGTATTTAATAGATTCCTTTACAAGGTCTTCTCAAATAGATAGTTTTTTATATCAACTGAATGTTTCTTTGCATCCAATGTTAAGGTCGTGATGAAGGAACCCATGTTCCTTATCATGACCTTCATAATATTCCAAGTGATCTTAAGCAAGCTTGTGTCACTTTTTGGAGATTCCCACCGATTAGAGACAAGGAAGAAATATTCCTTCCAATTCTTCTCATTCTTAGGAAGGGCCACATTTATACCTTTATCTTGCTTCATAGACATGTACACTTTCCTTGGGTCTATTGGATTATGTTTCTAGGCGTAGGCTTTTTTAAATGTGGGTATTTACAAATCCACACTGAGCTCCTTGTATATTACTGTTAGGTAGAGTAAATACCTCTAGCCATTGGGCATTAGTTGACCTAGCTTGAGCTAATTCCTTGCTTAATATTTCCTTATTAAAGGGTACAGGGGAAACTTGAACCCTAACCATAAAGCCTTCTCGTTAAAGAACTTCCACCCAGTTGGAGGTTGGTCATTGTCACAGACCCCTACCAATACTGGAATCATTATTTCCACAGAGGATGGTATCTTATATGTTTTCCTCAATCTCTTATCATCCAGTGGTGATAAACCACCGGTATTAACTTTGGTTTACCAGCCCTTAGTATAGCCTGTGGGCTCCCAAACCCCTAGGTTCCACGTCTTCTTTCTTCATGACCTAGCCATTGAGATTCAAGTTTGGAGCACATTTAACCTAATAGTTGGCACGACCTGAGAAGGAAGGTTAGAGGTAGAAGGATGAGGTTGAGATTTCCCCTCATCACTTATAGGGTTTGTCTCTATAGAGGACCCTACATCATCATTTGTGCTTGGGTATTGTGAGATATCCTAAGAGCCCAAGCCCGAGGTCTCTTCTTTATGCATAGTGATTACAAAATATCATAAAACATAAAAGAGAGGGTAAGACACAAGAAGAAGAGATTACCTAGGGTCGAGTTTGAAAAGAAAGGAAAATGATTATTTAAAACCAACCTATAAAGAAAGAAAATAAGTTATATGTCGAGCTGATTTCTTACTATCGAATTGAAAAAATTTCTATGGCTTGAAATGAGGCGATAGAGCGTTTTCTCTCTAACTTTTTGTCTGATATGTAGGAAATAGTGAAAAGGCTTAGCCTAGGCACTTCCTTATATAGAGACCCATGTTTTCTCTCTCCAATCAACTAACATGAATTTATTGGGGGAGTTGAACGATTCGTATCCACTACTCAAGAATTACTCTTCCACTTCAATCAAGAGCTTGAGTTGAAAGAGTATGAGGAATGGATGTTTGCACATATGCACCAATCAGGAGCCTGACCCATCTAACATCTCGAGTCTAGTAAACAGCCTGAGCTATAAGCCAAGTTATCCTAAATTACCTACCTGACCCCCCTCTCGAAATGCACCAGCAAAAGAAAGACCTGCCTGAGGGAACCATGCTACCTATAAGGTCGATCTCAAACCATAAATTTATCACTCTTTACCATTTTTACCTTTATGAAATCCCATAAATGTGTACATCCTATGTAATATTGTACATCCTATGTAATCAACATATGTACATATAATATTCTATAAGTAGTTGGACCTCTTAAGGAATCCATACATTCAACCATTTTCTGTAACTTTCTCTAAGTTCTCTCTCTTAAAATCAGACCCATCCTAACATGTGCTATTGATGCAATTATGGTTATCATAAATAGTCTTGTAGTGTGAGAGGTATTCAAGGCATTTTTAGTGTAAAAGGTATTCAAGGATCTTGTACGAGTGTTGCTAGTATTGGTAGAAATTTTGGTTGTAATCTAACATATTTGGTGCAGTAGTGAATTGGAACTAACTTTTGGTTTTTATGGATGTAAGGCTTATACACTTTGAGCATTGAACCATGTTAAGAACTTGTGTCTCATTGTTCTTATTGCTCTTACATTTCTTTCTTACTTCATTGCTTGCATGTGTATGTCATAAACTGAAAGTGGTACCAGAGTTGAGTTCTTAGTCTAAAAGAGAAAAGTTATTAGGGTTTTTGAGATTTGAGATTTAGAAGAAAGGAAGAAAGAACACCTCATTGAGGAAATGTTTTAGGAAGAGATCATCTGAATGACAACAATGAAGTATGAAGTTGAGAAGTACGATGGATTAGGAGATTTTTCTTTATGGAAAAGGAAAATGAAGAACATCTTAATCCATCAAGAAATTGATGGTCCACTAGAAGTATATTTTCCAACAGATTTAAAGGAAGGAAAAAAAGATCAAGTTGAAGAAGGCATATAGATGTATAGAATTTAATTTGGCTGATTATGTTATGTGGAAAGTGTAGGATCGGAATACTGCGAAGGAGATTTGGGCAAGACTTAGTGAGCTTAATGATCACAAGACACTCTCAAATAAAATATTTCTAAAATAGAAGTTATTTGGTTTCCAAGTGGATCAATCCAAGTCATTGGAAGACAATATCATTCATTTCAAGTTGATAAATGCACAATTGTCAAATCTTGATAAGAAAATTGATGAAGAAGATTAGGCCATTATATTACTAAATTCTTACCAAAACCTTGTAGTGAGTTGAAGACTACCATAAAGTATGGCAGGGAATAACAAAAAATTGACTTTGTAATTTCATCCCTAAAATCTTGGAACCTTGAGCACAAGAAGTCCAAAAAGAACTCAGAATCCAATGAGGGGCTATATGCAAGAGGAAGACCAAAAAAAGGAATAATAACATTGGAAATAACAAGGGAAGAAAGCAATCTAGAACTAAGTCCAAAAATAGAAAGTCTTTGAGGTGTTTTATATGCCATAAAGAAGGCAATTTTAAAAGTGATTATCTAATTCAAAATCAAGAAACTCAGACAATGAAGAAAATGTAGTAGATGCAAGTGTAGCATCAGAGAACTATGATAGCTCTGATGTGCTATTTGTTAGAATGGAAAAAACTGAAGGTGAATAGGAAGTGGTTCCGGAATTTGAGATAGATAGATGGAGGAAAGGTGCTTCTTGTAAACTATTTTGAATGCAAAATCAAAGGAATGGGGACCTGATGAGTGCTCAAAAAGTAATAAAATTACCATGATTTTATGCACGTTAATTGATTAAAAATATACATATTTATATGATTTTATCATATATTTATATAAATCTGTCTTTTCGGAATCACGAGTATTTTTATTGTTTTTTGGGTATTTTCGCTTAAAAAAGTAACTTAAAGACTCAACGAAAAATACCGGAGGCAATACATCGCAAATATATTCATAAATTAAATGAAGAAAGATAAAAAAAATATGAAAAAATGGAAAAAAATGGGTCAAAAATGTCAAAAAGGAGGAAATCGCGCATGCAACCACCCAGCAGCGCCGGAAAACGCCTTCAATGTGCGCAGCCACGCCGAACAACATGCACGCATCACCCATTCCACGCGCGTGCCCCCATCAGTGAACGCCGCATCACCCAGTCTGTGCGCACCTGCTGTTCATTCCGTATGCGCCTGCGTCCATCTACACCCAGTCCGCGCGCGCTGCTTCGCCCATCTACCAAATTCGTGCGCGACGCCGCGCCCCACGCCACTATGATGTCAGCAATGATGTCATTATTCACTATTCTATGTTTCCACCATTTTTAATCATTTTCATCCACTTTTTCTTCCCCTCCTCACCTATAAATACCCATATTTTCTTCACTTTAATCCACACCTCAAAAACATATTCTTCTCTCTTTCTTTCTCTCCATTTCTTAGTTTTTTTAGTTTTTATTAGTTTTTTAGCTTTTCTTAGTTAGTTTTTCTTAGTTTTAGAGTTCTTCTCTTTTTGAGAAGAACTAATTATGTTTTTGTAATTTATTTGTTTTTTGATTCAATAAATTACAAATTCCATTTGGAGGTTTTCCAACAACAGGAATAACATCAAAGTACTGTAAGGATTTTATTTTCTTTACAATTATTTTTATGTTTTATTCTTATATGTTATATTTAATTTGTCTATGATTAAATTTAATTTTGACGGCTGTTTGTAAACATGATATAATAATAACGTTGTTATGCTTGCGAAATATTAAATAGGTGAAAATCTCTAAAATGAATTGATTTTGTTTTTATTCAAGATTTTATATTAAGAATATTAGAGAGAAATATATTATTTTTCATTACAAACTTAAATCTGAAAATTAGATTTTAAGGTTTAGTTTTCTAGTCTGATTTAGAGTAGTACTCTTTTATTTGTTGGTACAATCACCCAGTAGTTAGAGTGAAACTCTATTTCAAAAGTTTTTATAAGAATTATTATCTGAAAATGTATTGACAACATGTTTTCAGTAATGGTTTTGAAAACTTCAAAGTTAGTACTCGAATAATTAAATTCTAAGGTTTAATTTTGACACCTTGAATAAAGATTAAACTGTCTAACCCCACCAAAGGTGGCATTTAAATGATTCATTCTCAATCTCTTAGAAAAAAATGAATTAATTTAATTAACCAAATTAGTTATCAACCCCACCCATAGGTGTTAATTGATTTGTTTAGTTAACAAAGAATATCTAACCCCACCAAAGGTGGTATTCATATAAAAAAGAGAGAATCAATAAATATCAATTTATATCTTTAATAACCTAAATAATATGAGCAAACATAATTAACTTAGCTATTATATCCATAAATACTCCACTATTATATCCATAAATACTACACTATTATAAAAGATAAAATTTCCATAAATGTTTATTGAATCTGTATCTATGTTTATTGAATCTGTATCTATGTTTATTTTTATGTTATTAGATTAGAATCACAAAAACCCAAAATATCGTGACAGGATGTTTAGGATTTAATTTCATTTTTAAAAGTTTGAATAATAAATTAAAAACCACATATATTCCTTCCTTAGATCGACCTTGGGAGTATACTTATCATTTTCTACGAAATGATTCGTGCACTTGCGAGAGTTTTATAAATATAAAACCGAAGTATTGGCAGGATCGACAATGTCGGTTTTGTTCATTACGACCACAAAGCCTAGTTTGGCATATGGAACAATAAAAGGCTCATTGGTGTAAGGTATGTTCTAGAAATAAGAAAGAACTTAATATCCTTAGGGTTTTTGTTTTCTACTGATTTCTTTATAAAATTGGAACATGGAATCTTGAAGGTTATAAAGGAAGGAATTAGAGAAAATGGATTTTACATCCAACAAGGAAAGATAGTCTATAATGAAAGTAGTGCTATGTCAGTCTCAACAAATGATAAAACTACTCTTTGGCACCAGAGATTAGGCCATATCAGTGAAAGGCAACTTTTAGAATTAAATAAGCAAGGTATATTGAATGAAAACATTATAGTATCATTGGGAATGTGTGAACCCTACATGTATGGAAAGAAGAGTAGAGTCAAGTTAAGGAAAGAGAAGCATACAACCAAGAAAATACTGGAATACATTCAATCAGACCTTTGAGGACCCTCGTCTTCTCACTTGGAGGTAGCAAATATCACTTGGGCATAGTCGATGATTTCTCAAGATATGTGATGTAGACCCATTAGCTGAACAACCTAGGAACCTATGAACTCAAAGGAATAGAAATGATTGATTTGCTAAGAACATGTTGAAAAATATCCCTAAGGAAACAAAGTCTTTAAAAGCCAAACCTTGAGACATCATAAAGGATCATCACTCCCTTTGATAAGTCGAATTCAAGCATTCAATCAAAAACACAATAAGGCAAAGCAATAAGCTTTATGAAATATACTTTTCATTAATGATATTTGTTCTTCCTCCTAATTACATTAATGATAAAGCAATAAGCTTTATGAAATATACTCTTCTTCTTTATAAGCAAGAAACCCTAAAAGGAAAAAAAACTAGATGAGATGAGCCTAATGGGCCTACTTAGTTATGGATTGGGCCTAATCCAACCTTAAAAATAAAAGACTAAAAGACTTAAAATAAAAAGCCCACAATTAACTAAAAAAAAAAATTCTAAACATAAAAGGCCCATAATTAAATAAAAGACTAAAAGACTTAAAATAAAAAGCCCACAATTTACTAAAATAAAATTTGCTAAACATAAAAGACCCATAATTAATTAAAACAATAATATTGCTTCCTAAATTAATCCTTGCATCCAATTTATTATTCCAAATATGTCCCTTGTGTAGGATCTTGAGAATCTTTAGAATATATGTAAACATAAACTTGATGGCACTTCAATCTCTTTTATTCCCCTCCTCTTCGAAAAGATTCATCCTCGAATCTTAGCTCTATAATCAGGTTGATTTGGTATAACAGATTCATGTGTTAAGTCTATTTTGATGCTCAATTCCTCTCAAAGGAGGTAATCCATGAAGAATCTCTTTAATAATTTGATCATCAAAGTCCTGCAATAAATATACAACGACACTAGGCAAAGATGAGTTAAGATCGTTAGTAGAAAGATAAACATCCTTATACGTAAGTACAAGCACATGTTGCCTTGCCATCATTGCGCTATTAATCTCTTATTTTTCAACAAATGCACTCATTCTTTTATTTTTCTCTCCTTTTTGCTCACTTCTCTTTTTTCTCACTCTTCCTTCCATTATGCTCACTTTTCTCTCAATTTTTCTCACTTTTCTCTTCATTTTTCTCTCTACCTCACTTACTCTTTTTGTATTTTCATTTTTCTCACACTTTGTTTTCCTATATGTTGCACTCTCCTACTATCCTAATTTCGTCCTCATAAGCTTGCAAAGGTTTAAGAGGGGCTAGTACCACTTTTCGGTTATCCATTTCAAAAGAATAGTGATTTTTGTACCTATCATATGACACCCTCCTATCAAACATCCATGGTCAGCCTAGCATAATATGACCAGCATACATTGGGGCCATATCACAAAAAACCTCATCTTCATATTTTCCAATTGAAAAAGGAACCCAAACTTCTTTGTTAACCTCAACTTCTTCACAATCATTCATCCATGGTAGCTTGTACAGTATGGGATGCTCATTCCACTTCAAATTTAACTTTTCTACCAATAAGGTACTAGCAACATTAGTACAGCTCCCACTATCAATAATTAACGTGCATACCTTATCCTTCACGTGGCATCTTATGTGAAAAATATGCTCACATTATTCCTCATCTCCTTCACTCTTAGGCTATTTATAGAGGGCTCTCCTTGTGACAAGCAATTCCTCATGCACAAGTTCTTCTAATTCTTCATCAAAACAATCCTCCAATGTTGGCATTTCATCATCACTTGAACTAGCATTCTCGATTTCTCCGTTATCATGTATAACCATAACCCTTTTTTTGGGAATTCAAAAGCAATATGTTTGTGTCCTTGACACCTAAAACACTTAATATCATATGACTTAGTAGTAGTTTATGTGATGGGCCTAATGGGCCTATTTAGTTATAGATTCCACCAAATCCAACCTTAGAAATAAAAGACTAAAAGATTTATAATAAAAAGCACACAGTTAACTAAAATAAAAATGGATAAGCATAAAAGGCTCACAATTAAATAAAGACTAAAAGACTTAAAATAAAAAGCCCACAATTCACTAAAATAAAATTTACTAAACATAAAAGGCCCATAATTAATTAAAATAAGAATATTGCTTCCTAAATTAATCCTTGCATCCAAATTATTATTCTAAATCTATCCCTTGTGTAGGATCTTGAGAATATTTGTAGGATCTTGAGAATCTTTAGAATATATGTAAACATAAACTTGGTTGGCACCTCAATCTCTATTAGTATGGACTTTTATTCTTAAAAATAAAAATGGTACATATGATAAGTTTAAAGCTAGGAAAACATTGATTGAGAATGAGACTGAAATAAAGATCAAAATACTAAGGATTGATAATGGACTAGAATTATATAATTCTGATTTTGAAAAACTATGTAATGATAGTGAAATTAGAAGACATAGAATAGTCCATGGTAGTCCTTTATAGAATGGCTTAACAGAAAGGATAAATAGAAAAATACTTGGAAAACTTAGATGTATGTTGTCAAATTCCAAGTTACCTAAGAATTTCTAGGCTATGGTAGTTCAAACAGAAACATATTGATAAATAGATCTCCACCTTCATCAATTGAGTTTAAGACACCAGAAGGGATATGGGGAAGGAGGCTAGCTGATTACACAAACTTAAAATTATTTGGCTGCTTGGCTTATTCTCATGTAAGTGAAAAGAATTGAAACCAAAAGCTAATAAGTGCATATTATTAGGTTGTCCTAAGGGTAACAAATGATATAGGCTTTAAGACCCTGGAACTAGAACATGTTTCACTAGTAGAAGTGTAACATTCATGAAACTTCCACAATTGAGAATTTCAAGCAAGGAAAGGAAGATTCAAATTCTGCAATTGAACATGAGATTCAGATGGAGAAATCTAAAATTAATGAAGCACCAAATCAAACTCTAGAAATCGATGATCAAATGGAAAATGAACCTGAAATGGAAACACATGAATCAGAGAGAAGTCAAGTGGGTAGATAAAGTGATTTAGACCTAAAAACTATTCATTGGTAAAGGATAGGGCAAAGAGAGTTTCAAAACTTGTACTCATGTAAGGGGATGAAGATCTTATAGCATTTTATCTAAATGCTAGTAAAGAAGTCCATTACTCAGAGCCAAAAACTTACTATGAAGCAATGAGTAGTGTAGATGCAATAAAGTGGATGTCTATGCTAGATGAGTGAAGTCAATGTTGAAAAACAAAATTGGTACTGATTAAAAGGCCATTGAATGTAAGGATGATAGGGAGTAAATAGGTGTATAAGAAAAATAAGGGTATCAAGGGTATTGAGGAAGCAAGATACAAAGTTAGGGTGGTAACACAAGGGTACTCATAGAGGGAAGGCATTGGTTACCATGAGGTGTTCTCACCATTGGAAAAGTATATCTCAATAAGAATCCTACTCTCATTTGTTACACAATCTGACAATAAGGATGATATACTGCACTTCAAGCAACTTCCTAAGTCTAAGTTCGAGATGAAAGACTTAGGAAGTGCTAGAATTTTTTTCGAAATGGAAATAAGTAAAGAGATAGAATGGTAGGATTTTCATATCACAAGATACTTACATAGAAAAATTTCTTAACAATTTGGGATGACATAATGAAAACCTTTGTCAACTCTTTTGGCACTTCATTTTAAATTATCTATTCAACATTGTGCCAAGGCAGAAGCTGACAAATTTGAAGTGAGTAAAGTGCTTTACTTTAGTGCAATAGGTAGCCTCATATATGTTATGACAGGGACAAGAATTGACTTAGCCCATTCTAAACATAGAGGCTAAAAAGGCAAGGGAAGTAGTACCAGACTAAGAAGAAAGGCCTTTGGATCCTATAGGTTAAGGTCTAATTGAAGAAAAAGATAAGGCTCCATGAACAAGAAGTGGTACAACAGGGTGATAAGAAGCCTACATAGCTTAAGCAACTGTTTCAAATATTTGCGTATCCATGATATTTTGGTTAAAGATACACATCTCTTAAAAAGTATTATTTATTACGTCAAGATACTAATCCTTGAAAGGAACAGAAGTAGATGAAGAAGAAGAAATAGGAATGGAGTTATAATGCATGGATTGAGCAGCATTCCGAGGAGAAGAAGATAAAGAGGTAGTTGATGACCACTATGAGCCACGACTAGAATGGTATAGGGAGAGTGAAAGAGAAACTCTTCTAGGACAAGAGAAAGTGATATTACAAAAGATGATGGAACCCTACCTAGAAATCAATGAAGGATAGTAGAGCATAGAATGAGAAGGAGCAACCAAACAAAAAGTAATGGTCCTATAAATCATGCTAGTAAGATCTATAGTTTCACCTTTTAGAATAGTGCAAAGGAAGTGTCCTCTGCATAGAATGATAGTATGGTGATGAGAGCGGTGATGAATGCCAACAATAACAACATCATTAAGATGACAAATGAGGAATCTTTGTTAACAATAAGAGTGCCACCATTATAAGTGTGGCCAGGCCCAACCAATTGGTTTTCCATCTTAATCAAGTTGCATTCATTAACAAGTTAAAATTCATTAGAAAGATAAGCAAAAGTTATATTTTCAAATTCAAAAGGAATGGTAGGAAAAGAAGGGAACTCAACATCATGAAGAGATAATAAATAACAATATCATATATAGAAAATGTGACTCTACACCCTATAAGGACAAGAGTGGTAGAGAAGTCATAAGAGACAACAAAAGATAAGGTAGCATAAAACTCCCTGACAAAATTAACAGAACGCTCATAAAGAATAGGAGCATTACTTGAGAGGCTAGCAAGCTTAGACTACTTTGACTTCTTAACTTTTTTGGTACGATTTGAGAAAAAAATTAGTAAGAGAAAGATACAATTCTGAGGTATGATAAAATAGATACTAAAGGGTCTATAAATATGGTCTAGTACACCTCACCGTGGTCCTTGTCGACCTCCTCATCAGAGTTCTCAACAAGCCACCTCGATGAATGTGTAAAATAGGCATGGTGATAAATCTAGGCTAGGGGTGTGGCAAGGTGGATCAAGAAACGCACAAAATGTCCTAGGGAAAGAGAAAGAAGGTGCCAAACCACAAAACATAACTTTTTTTATTTTCTAAAGTAATAAAGAGAGAAAAATAACACAAACAAATAACATATAGACAAAGAGAAGTACAAAGAACAAGTATAGAATAACTATGAATCATAAGTGAGAACAAAATAAACCACTTAACCCGATATAGGTCAACCAAAAATAGTGATCAAACAGTATCCGTCTATTTAAAAAATTTGTGAGGGGTAACTGAGTCAGGAGGTAGTCTCTATATCATGTGAGCATATGGAGTATATGAAACTTGAGGTTTGTTTTGTTTTGAAATCTTGGAAAATCCTATCAAGTGATCCATATAATTAGGCCAGACACATTGTTTTACAAAGATTTCTTTCTTTCAGCATTGTGTTTGATATGTATAATGTATCCAGTTTGTATATGTGCATATGAGACATAATAGCTACATCCTAACATAGAATATGAGGGTGAATGAGGTGGATAACTTTGATATGTACTCCCTAAGTACCTAGGAAATTTCTTGGCAAGGTGGCCAGCAATGCCACAATGATAACATATATAACCAGAAGAGTTAGAGAATATGTGTTGCTGACTCTAAGGAATAGTACGTGGAGGAGGAGAAGAAGAAGTTCTCACATTGACTTTCATATGAGGATGAGAAGTCGATTTACCATAAAAGGGTATAAAATTCCTACATACACCATACTAGTGACACATAAGAGAAATAGTAGGTAGGGGCAATAGACCATTACTAGAGCATTAGGAAAAACTAGCCTTAGGTGAGGTGTTCGCCTTGCTAAAGGAAATAGGCTAGAATGTAACAACTGACTTATCTTTTGGGGGGTGGCAATAACATATTTCAAATTTGATTCTTGGATAGTTGTCTTAACAAACATTGGTGCTACCGTTATTGAAGTAGAAACCTCTTCATTATACCTAATTTTGTCTTTATCACAAAACGACTTAGTGCTACTAATGATTTCATTTATTTTTTGTGAACCATTCATCATTTTATTGACATTGGAGGAATATTGAGCTAGTTCCTTCTCACTCATATAAAGTTTATCCTTTTAAGCTTTGATCAAATCTTCCTTTTCCTTAAGAAAAGATTCTAGATAAGTAGCTGAATTATTGAGAATTCCAACTCTCTCATGTAATTGTTCCATTTTAGCTTCTTTTTCAGTGAGAGTATAAGCCAGATACTCCTTTGTACATTCAAGGACCATTTTTTGTCTCTTCAATTGATTGATTTCAACATTCTAATTAAGCGAGGGATCGGGATTGATATACAAAGGAGTAGCTTTACCATAAGTGGAACACTTTAGTTGTTCCTCAAGTTTCTTCATCTTCTTATGATTTTTGTTAAACTTTTCTAGCAAATCAAAATATCTCTTTTGAATGACCTTACACCTATTAGTGAGATCATGTTGTTCACCATCAATTGAGGACTTCCTTTCCTCAAGAGCTATCTTCAATGCGCTTATCTTGCGCTTCTTTTCATCTAGGCTCTCCAAAGCCTTTTTCTTTGTTTTCTATGATTTAATATGCTCTAATAAGATCCCATTGTAAGAATCGATCAACTTATCTTCATCATCTTTAGTAGGAACCTTTCAAGCATCTAAGGTGGAAGTCATAAGATCTACAAAATTACTTGAAGCTAAAAATGATATAAAGTTGGTCTTATTGCTATCATCACTACTGGTACTATCCAAAGCATTAATCTTAGCCTTCATAGCACGCTTGGTTGTGCATTTTGTTTATAAAGAAAGTTTGTAGTAATATGAGCGAACTTCCCACATTTGAAGCACTTGATTTTGTTAAGATGGCCTTTGTTAGGTTTCTCAACCTTATTCTTTGATTCTTTATCAATCTTAACAGTGAGTTCACTAGGCTTGTCCATGGACTCAACTACAGTTACTTTGGCATGAAATTGATAAGGGAGACTAGCAATAATCTTCTCAATTTCCTTTTCCTCACTAATAGGTCTACTCAAGTTGTTAGAACAATTGACCATGTTTGAAAGTCGACCATAGAATTTCTCAAATGTTTCATCCTCTTGCATAATACAAAGTTCAAAGTCTCTATTCAACTTTAGAATTCTGGATCTCTTGATTGTAGATTTTCAGAATATCCCATGCTTGCTTAGAGGCTATAAGACTTGGATTCTTCTATATTCATCAAGTGTTACAGCTCTGATGATAGCATATAATACCTTGCTACTCCATTCAAATTCCTTTCTTTCCACTTTTTTTTTCATTCAATCATAGGTTTATGAATAACAATATTATTAGGAAGGGTTTTGGTTGGATACGTCTAGTTGTTCCCAACCAGAAACCATACATGGCTTCCAAAGGACCATAATAAGGCTCGCATATTAGATTTCCAATAGGTATATTTGTGCCCATTGAATAGTAAAGGTCAACCTATGTTTCCTCCTTCCCTTGAGTCTATCAGAGAGAAATATGTGTGTGATAAGTGAGTTAAATGAATCAACACTGGAGTAGTAAATCCCTAAAAGGGTGCACCATGTCACGACCTTATTTTTCAAGTAGCGATCGTGCGGCACTTAGCACCGTCCGTTGCACTAAGCCTGCCTTTGAAACTGAATGAAACTCCAAAGAGAATAGAGAGAGAGTTTGCAAAGAATGCTTTGTATTGCTCTAGAGAGAGATTATCTTACAATTTCCCAAGGATGAATGCAAATGAAGACCAAGTGGTCTATTTATAGTGTGGCTTCTAAACTTAAGAGTATGCCACAACTTTCTAGAGTATTCCTAGTCTAGAATGTACAAGAGAATTCTAGAACTATGTACAATATGCCACAAGGGTCTAGGACCTTCTAGCCAACTCTAGAATCTTCTAGGTTTGTCTAGTTCCTTCATGCGCCTTCCGGGATGTTCCGCAAGCTTCCAGCAGCTTCTACATCCTTCCCGAACCATCCGGCACGTTCTAGAACATTCCAGCCCATTCTAGCACTATCCAGCGTGCTCTGGAACATTCTAGGGTCTTCTAGCTTGAGTTGAGTCCATCCAACTCTAGCTCGTTCTAGACATCTCTAGGCAACTCTAGAACTTTCCTTGTAGGATAGTCTAGATCCCTTAGGCAACCACCATTTCTTTTGGATTTTTCGGGACATTCGGAGCGGGACGTGACACCCTCCCCCACTCAAGTTCGCGACGCCCTCGTCGCGCCTTCAAGCTTGAACCTTTCTATGTCATCTTTGAATTGCCACAAAGAGTCCTCAGGTTCCCAGCTTGCTTCTACATCCGGAGCGTCCTTCCATTTGACCAAGTATTCCCGATAACTTGGTACACCTCTACGCCGGATCACGCGATCCGCCAAGAGTGAGTCCACTTCCTTGTCAAAGGAGGTTACCACTGCGGTAGGCGCCCTTTTGGATTCACCTCGACTCATGTCTTCCTTGTCTCCATGATAAGGTTTTAGCATGCTTACATGGAAGACCGGATAAATTTTGAGCTTTGGAGGTAGTTGCAACTTGTACGACACCTTACCAACTTTTTTGAGGAATGGAAATGGTCCCTCATATTTCCGCACCAACCCCTTATGAACCTTTCGTAAGGACTTGAATTGTTGGGGCAACAATTTGACAAGGACCAAATCGCCTTCTTGAAATTCCACCAACCTCCGTTTCTTGTCAGCCCATTTCTTCATCTTCTTAGATGCCTTATTCAGATAGGCTCGGGCCAACTCTGCTTGTTCATGCCACACCTTGGCAAATTTGAAGGCAGCAGGGCTCTTCCCTTCATAGCTCGTAGCTAAGGCATGGGGAGTCATGGGTTGCTGTCCCATGACGATCTCGAAGGGACTTTTAGTGGTAGATTCGCTCCGTTGTAAGTTGTAAGAGAATTGGGCTACATCCAACAGCTTCGCCCAATCACGTTGATTAGCACTCACAAAGTGCCTGAGATATAACTCCAGCAATGCGTTGGCACGCTCCGTTTGTCCGTCACTTTGTGGGTGAAAGCTTGTGGAGAAATTCAAGTCTGATCCCAATAGCTTGAATAGTTCCGTCCAAAATTTCCCCGTGAATCGTGGGTCTCGATCACTCACGATATTGGAAGGAATTCCCCAATGCTTCACAACATTTTTGAGGAACAAACGTGCCGTTTCATCTGCCGTGCAGTCCGTTGAGGCAGGTATGAATGTTGCGTATTTGCTGAAGCGGTCGATCACGACAATAATGCTGCCAAAGCCCTCTGATTTTGGCAGACAAGTGATGAAATCCATAGAGACACTTTCCCATGGTCTCTCTGGAATAGGCAGCGGCTCTAGCAAACCTCCGGGTGCATGCTGCTCTATCTTGTCCTGTTGGCACACAAGACAAGTTCTTACATATGCTTCGACATCATCCCGAAGTTGAGGCCAATAATAGATAGACTTGATCAAAGCAAGGGTGCGCCTCATTCCTGGGTGTCCAGCCCATAACGAATCATGGCACTCCTTGATAAGCTCTTTCCTTAAGCTCCCCCATTTTGGCACAAAGATTCGATTCTGCTTGGCATAGAGTAGTCCGTCACTCAGCCAAAATCGTCTCGTCTTTCCTTCCTTGATGAGGGCAAGGAGGTTTTGAGCAAGGGCATCATGCCCCAACCCTTCTTTGATCCTTTCCAATAGAGGACTACTTGGCCTACTCAAGGTTGCTAGTTCCGCCTTCCGGCTCAACGCATCAGCCACCACATTAGCCTTACCGGGTTTGTACTCCAGCCTATAATCAAATTCCGCCAAGAAGTCTTGCCATCGAGCTTGCTTGGGACTCAACTTCTTTTGAGTCTGGAAGTAACTTGTGGCTACATTGTCCGTCATGATAACAAAATGAGAACCCAACAAGTAGTGTCGCCACACCCTTAGGCAATGAATAATAGCTGTCATTTCCTTTTCTTGCACAGTGTAGCGGCGTTCAGTGTCATTGAGTTTTCGGCTCTCATAGGCTATCGGACGCCCTTCTTGCATCAAAACTCCACCAATGGCAAAGTCTGAGGCATCTGTGTGCAGCTCGTATGTCTTGGAGGGGTCTGGAAGACAAAGTACCGGTTCTTCGCTAATGACCTTCTTCAAGTCTTCAAATGAGGTTTGGCATTCACTTGTCCATTCCCAAGACTTGTTTTTCTTAAGCAGATCGGTTAATGGGGCTGCTCTCGCTGAGTAGGACTTGATGAACCTTCGGTAGTAGTTCACAAGTCCGAGAAAAGATCTTAACTCGGGAACCTTGGCAGGAGATTCCCATTCTTGGATGGCTTTCACCTTAGCTCCATCCATCATCAGTTTCCCATCCTTTATCTTGTGCCCTAAGAACATCACCTCATCTTGGGCAAAGGAACATTTCTCCTTCTTGACATATAGCTCATTTTCCCTCAGGACCTCGAACACCTTCTTCAAATGCTCTAGATGTTCTTCCAAAGTCCGGCTATATATCACGATATCATCAAGATATACTACCACGAACCGATCGAGGTAGGGATGGAAAATCTTGTTCATCAAAGTGCAGAAGGTGGCTGGTGCATTTGTGAGACCAAATGGCATGACAAGGAACTCATAGGCACCATACCTGGTTACACATGTGGTCTTGGGCTCATCTCCCTTGGCTATGCGTACCTGGTAGTATCCCGATCGCAAGTCCAATTTTGTGAAGTATCTAGCATTCCCCAATTGATCGAACAAATCAGCAATAAGTGGGATAGGATACTTGTTCTTGACTGTGATCTTATTTAAAGCCCTATAGTCAATGCACATCCGCAGCGAGCCATCCTTCTTCTTTTGAAAGAGCACCGGGGCACCAAATGGGGCTTTTGACGGCCTTATGAAGCCAGCATCCAGCAATTCATCGAGTTGCTTCCGCAGTTCTGCCAACTCTGAGTTCGCCATTCGATAAGGGCTCATTGCTGGTGGCCTAGTGCCAGGTTCCAACTCTATTTCATGGTCTACCTCCCTCCTTGGAGGTAACCGCTTGGGTAATGCTTCCGGCATCACATCTTGGAACTTATCTAGGACAACTTGCACTTCCGTCGGCAAGTTTGGCTTTGGTGATGCCTCTTCATCATCGTATTCCTTTAGGATGGCCAAATAACTCTCTTCATCCCTCTTCAACCCCTTCTTGAATTGAAGTGCCGAGAGAGCTTGGGTAGTAGGTTTAGTGGTCCTCTCCGTCGGTACCACACACGCCTTCACACCATCCATGATGCACATAGAGTTTGAGCAGGGCACCAAGAAAGCTCTTACCTGGTCCAAAAACTCCATGCCGAATACAACCGAGAAGTCATCCATAGGCGCCACTGATAAGTCCACTTGGCCAGTCCAAGCACCGAGACTGACCTTAACTCCTCGAGCGACTCCATGTAATGGCAGTGCTGCTGAGTTAACTGCTTTGAGAGATCCCCCTCCGTTGACAACCTTTAGGCCAAGTCGCTTTGCTTCCTCCACTGAAACAAAGTTGTGAGATGCACCGGTGTCGACCAAAGCCTTGGCGACCTTTCCATTGATGGCTGCATCTACATACATTAAGCCTTTTGGGGTCTTTGGGGCGCTCTGCAATGCACCAAGTAGGCGCAAAGAACCCATCTTTGCACCATTGTCCGACTCACCTCCATCTTGGTCATGTGTGGAGGCAACTAAGGCACTCAAGGCCTTCCTCTTCGGACATTCTCGTGCCCAATGCGGTCCGTCGCATATGAAGCACGTTACCCGGGGCTTCGAGGCATTCCGATCCTCTTTCTCCTTCCCTTTGTCCCGAGGCTTGAATGAGGAGTTGTCTTTATGGTTTTTAGAACCCTGACTTTTGTTGTGGCCTCCCCCACTCTTTACTCCAACAAACTTTTTATCCGTAGCTTTGGAGCTATCTTTGTTTGTAGAGTAATCAATAAAGCTTTCCGCAGTCGCAATGGCCGAAGACAAGTCTTGGACACCACGTCGCTTAAGCTCAAGGTTAGCCCATGATTGGAGACCGTCCATGAACAAGAATAAGGCATCCTTGTCCGATGTGTCGGGGACTTCTAGCAGTAAGGTTGTGAACTCCTTCACATAATCCCTTATGCTACCCGTTTGCTTCAACCGTCGCAAACGACCTCTTGCCTCCTCCTCAGCATTAACGGGGAAGAACTGCATTTTGAACTCCCTTTTGAAGTCTTCAAAGGTATCAATTGTGCAAACCCCACGTTGCACATCTCCATGCCTCCGTCTCCACCACAACATAGCAGTGTCGGTCAAGTACATGGCTGCAGTTCGGATCTTGCTGGCATGGTCCGTTATGCCAGTCGCCTCAAAGTATTGTTCTAGCCCCCATAGGAAGTTCTCAACTTCCCTAGCGTTCCTAACACCATTGAAGGTCTTAGGCTTGGGAATTTCCACCCTCTTAGCCTCAATGACGGTGGTTGCACTAGTTCCCGCGGCCATAGCCCGCTTACATAGAGCTAGATCACCACTCATATCCTCCATTCTATGCAATACATTAGTAAGTTCTCTTTGGACAAGATCCCTTACCTTGACAAGTTCTGCCTTTAGCCCATCAATCTCTTGCCTTAGTCCACCATCTAGCTCGTTGAGTGACATCTTAACCGTTGCATGGATTTCCACATCCTCGGCCTCCAAGCCATTGCAACGCTCCTCTAAGTTGTCCACCCGATCGAACAGCTCCCCTAAGCTGTCCTGCGCACTTCCCACTCGTGCTTCCAAGCTAGAAAGCAAGTCTTTAGACTTGGCTCGAGATTCCTTTGGGACTTTCCGAGCTTCCTCACGGCCACGTTCCATTGGTGGAACGTCCATGTTTGGTGTAGCTGGGGCAGTGTTCTTCATTTTTGCCAAAGATAGAGATACTTTAACCCGCTCTGATACCAACTGGTACGACCTTATTTTTCAAGTAGCGATCGTGCGGCACTTAGCACCGTCCGTTGCACTAAGCCTGCCTTTGAAACTGAATGAAACTCCAAAGAGAATAGAGAGAGAGTTTGCAAAGAATGCTTTGTATTGCTCTAGAGAGAGATTATCTTACAATTTCCCAAGGATGAATGCAAATGAAGACCAAGTGGTCTATTTATAGTGTGGCTTCTAAACTTAAGAGTATGCCACAACTTTCTAGAGTATTCCTAGTCTAGAATGTACAAGAGAATTCTAGAACTATGTACAATATGCCACAAGGGTCTAGGACCTTCTAGCCAACTCTAGAATCTTCTAGGTTTGTCTAGTTCCTTCATGCGCCTTCCGGGATGTTCCGCAAGCTTCCAGCAGCTTCTACATCCTTCCCGAACCATCCGGCACGTTCTAGAACATTCCAGCCCATTCTAGCACTATCCAGCGTGCTCTGGAACATTCTAGGGTCTTCTAGCTTGAGTTGAGTCCATCCAACTCTAGCTCGTTCTAGACATCTCTAGGCAACTCTAGAACTTTCCTTGTAGGATAGTCTAGATCCCTTAGGCAACCACCATTTCTTTTGGATTTTTCGGGACATTCGGAGCGGGACGTGACAACCAGCTCTAATACCAATTGAAAGAGTCCAAGACCTGATATTCAACCAAGTTAAGGAGATATTGATTACTTAATGACTCTTTTCTAACTCGCAAGCAGAAAGAAAAACACTTATCAGAACACAAGAGTAGTAGCAAATAATAATCACAAACAAATAGATAACTTTAAACAACAAATATGTTATTTAGAACCAGGAGGAAAGTAAAAATAATAATGATGCTTTTTAGTCAGAGTTTAAACTTCAATATGTTATAACATTCACAATTTCAACTCAAATTATACTAGCCAAACAATAGAGCATGCACAACATAAGATGTAATGAGGTAAATCCACATAGAACTCCTATATATATGATAACATCCTTAGGTTGCTTATAGCAATAACTCAACAAAAAAAATCCACTAAGTAATAAAATAGATATAACTTTAATAGAAATAAAATCACCAATATCTCTATTCAATCGAAACCTCTGTCTGAATTACCTATTATTGCCCTCGCTTACTACCTTTGCAACGACTTAATCTGACATATGAACCCAACTTTTCTCAAAAACTAACACTATTTGATGTAGTGTAATCAGTAACCGAAGATCAATAACGTGAATAATAATATGAATAAACAAATGTGATAACCACTCTCAATCACAAACCACCAACAACTATTGTGGAAAACACAATCAATCACGTATCACACAAAGCCAAAGTGGGAAACACATTCAACTACTTAACATGAACAAACATAGAATTGGGAATACCACCAAAATTACCCAACCGAATCTCACAATGTTATTGTCACATAGATTGTAAAATAGTCAAGAGCACACTATTTTACCCACACAGATATAGCACAATACTAGAATACTTTCAAAGTAATTTATGATTCAAGAGCAATTTTCAGGGAAACTTTTGATAGAGTTTCGCTGCATGAAAGATAGGTAAGAAGAGCCAAAATAAGGGGTATTTATAGAAAGAACCAGCAACCAACGACCACCTAGCCGAGGGTCTAACAAGGCCCTTGTCGAGGTGCCAAAAAATCCAATTTTTCAATTCAAAAGTTGCTGAGTAATATCCATATATAACTTCACTCGAATCGAACCAAAAATCGCCAGTTATGACCTAGCATGCATACTAATAAACAAAGCCTATGGTGTGTGTAAAACATGATTTCAATCATATTGTACCTAACTATATGCGTGTGCGCATTATTGATCTGCAATAACCAACTTTACATAGAGAAAAACAGAAACATTGAATAAAACAAACAAAATCCATGTTTTGCATACGATAAGCCAATACACTTATACAAATGACAATAGAACTTACAAAGGGCATTAATGATATTAACTTAAAGATTGAGGACATTATAGCTCTTTTTATAAAAATATAGGGGCATATATGAATATATATTTAAAGTCAAGGGCATTCGTGATATTTTCCCAAAATGTTCAATCATATTGCATGGCTTCTAAGACCAAATAGTTTGAAATGTTTTATCATGAAGCATTTCCCATTTGGGTTTTCACCTGTTGCTTATCACTATCAGTATCACGAAGAATTGATAGCAACTCTTAACACCACTTATCCACTAATGTCCAGTCCATCTAATGTCATAAATCCAATGAGTAAAAATTTATCCACTTAATTGTTGTTGTTGCCCCAATAAAGCAATATAAAATTACTCTTGACAATCTGTTCTCTCTTAACAAACGTGATTGTTTCATACCAATCAAAGCTCACCATAATAACACCAAAAACACTAATTTGCTTCCCCGTAACTATTTGGCAACCATGACCTCTAGTGGGGCTGGTTAAAGAGTATTCCTCCTCACAAGTGAGAAATGATCTTATCTCTATTTAAGAAAGAGCACTTCTAAATCAATCCATATTTTCTCTAAGTTTGCTCACGTACTTTCATAGTTTTCTTCAAGAAAAGCATAAATGAGTTAAAAAATACTAAAAATGGCTTACTAAACTTACAGGGTTTACCCACATTTTTTTATATGGTCCCACTTATACAACATTTAAATAGTAGCTAGAAAACTCAATAACAGATTAGAATTGTCTTTTTAGCTTATTCTTTGTATCTTCTTCTATCAAACTCATCGTTTGTTAGTTTTCCAAACTACATATTTTCATGAAGTCGTTAATAAAAGAAAATAATGGGTAAAGTGTTAATACGTAACTATACGATAAGATGTCCTATTGGTATCACTATAATTGATGCAAAAGGGTCAATCCCTTTATTCACTACACGTGATTCGAGTTTTTCCACTTTGTTACATAACAAGTTTAGCATGTCCACGATCATAACTTGATAAGTCAATAAGATTTCACGATTTTGCTTTTAAGAAAATCTCAAAATGCGTCATACCTTATAAGAGTGTTCACCCTTTCTTTATAAACACATCATCACTTAATTTTCTTTTCTAAAAAATATGACACATATATAAACACACTATATCATACACCCCTACTTAAATAATATTAGGTCCTAGTAAAAACACAAGCACACATGGCCCAGTATGATCATGACTTTGATACCAAGTGATGCATAATGGTTAATTCCTCTAGGTATAACGAGATGAGACTTGGTCCACATAGCACGAATTTGTTTGCTTTGAAACATAATTGTAAGTTCAACCAGACCCAAGATTCAACAATTCAATATGACCTCAAAGGTATACTTATTGAGAAAACCCCCAAAATGCATTATATTATATAAAAGAACTCACATTTTATAAGTACGTTGCCACTTAATTTTCTATATAATGTGAGACATCTGTAATCTGTAAACACACTGCATAAATAATTTTGTAACTTCTTTTTAATAATGTTATTTGTCACAACTTACAATTGGCTTCTATAAGTCCATCTTTTTTTTTTTTTTTTGCTAAAACCGTAAACCCCATCTTTCACAAAAAACTTGACTTTTTTAATCGATGATTCTTTGCCACATTAGCTAAAAATACATCAAGTTTGTAACAATAAGCATTTTCCTAATTTATTTCGTGGATTGTACACTAATGATGTTTAAAGTCATAATCCAATATTTCCAATTGGATGGTGCAATCGGTTTGATTAAATCTCATTTTACAAGCCATCTTTACCTTAATAATTTAAATAAAACTAAAACCTTAATTGATCTATAAACTTCCAAAAATTGACCTTAGAGCCGATCTACACGATCAATTTGAGAGCAATCATTTTTTTTTTACCTAATATTTTTTAAAAGATTTATTTACAAAAGTATAACCCATAACTAAGAAAAGTTATTAACATGTTATACCTTCTAAATATCTATTTAAAAATATTTAACTTTGTTAAAAATTAAAGTTGCTTAAAATATACTACATATCCAAAATGAATATGGAGTATTAAAAAGCATGACAATAAAAATTGTCAAAGTAATTAAAATTTAGAAACAAATAAGAAATAAACCTAGTAAAGAACACTGCGAAGAATTTGTTAAAATATGTTTCTCCCCACCCAAAAAGAAAAAAGAAAAATGTATTTTGCATGCACATAATTGAATTTAGAAATTAAAATTTATGAAAAATAATAAACCTATTAATATATATATATAAATTAAAATTAAAATGTATATATAATAGACGTAGGACGGTTTTATTTTTGTCAGTTTATAAAATAAAAACTTCTAAGTGACCCAATTAGGTCGGTTTTCTAAATTTTAAGACCTACAACAAATATCGACCTATAAGAAAAGTGGAAGTTCGATTCAGTCTTGGATTCAATTGGTTAAACGATTTCTGAAAAATATGGCCACTCCTAATTTCCAGGATGATTTAAATAAAGAAAAATTATTTTTATCACAACTTAATGCATGATTCAGTCCACATGGCATTATAGTTGATCTGGAAGTAAGTGATCAAACAATTACTTCAAATCTCATCTTCTCAATTTAGCATCTAATCCAACACGAACATGACACTTGATGGATATAGCATTTCTATTAAATCAGTCAAAGAGTTGTACATAGCTTGTCATTGTTACCGATAATAATTCAAAAACAAAAAATATATATATAAATATCAACAGGCTGGTATAGCACCGATACTAAAACTATCAATAAACTACATAAACATAACAATTCATCAAAACATGCACGATAACAGTAATGTGGTATCCTAAAGTCATTAATGATGAGGCCACGGTAGATCGTCATAAGTAAACAATTAACAGTAAATGGATAATACAAAATATATATCTTTTATTCTCATTGGCAACTCTTAATCTTACCTTTAACAGATATATGAAAGTTTCTTGAACTCAACAAGTGAACATGTCAGATCTAATATAGATTTGTCCTTCCTGCCAATGGATAATCAGTTGAGAAAGCTGAATAGGCTTCAAGTATTAATATTCGATAGGACTGGTATCACTGGATCCAGCATACTAAAAACACAAATATCCTCCAAAAATCGATTTTATGGCAATAATATAAAGCTTTCTTAAGCATCTTCTTCGCTATTTACTTATACAGAGTTTTCTTTTGACTCTCTTTAAGCACCACTACTCAGATTTGTCAATGGTACATATAATGCACATTATTTAGCCCGACCAAAGAAAAGACAGATAAAATTAGATAATGAAACAATCAGAATGTGATTTGCATACAAGAATACCAGCATGAGGAAAATACATTGTGCACCTCCCAATCATGAACTCTTAGCATTTAATTTCTCTATCAGAATCTTGTTCAATAGCTTCGGGTTTGCTTTGCCTTTAGATGCTTTCATGGCCTGGCATGGTTAAAGGTTTTAATGCCTGACTCAAGTACTAAGACTTACAATTAACCATGGGACATGTTGGCACACTAAACAGAATACAAGATGAACTTTGAATTTTATACTTACTTGACCAGCAAAATACCCTTGTAACTTGGTCTTGCCACCACGATATTGCTCCAACTGCTTTGGATTCTCTGAAAGCACCTTGTCCACCATTTTTTCAATCTCATCTGAATCTACTATCTGTTATATCCAAAGCCATAAGATCCTCAAAACTTTTACTGGGTAATATTATATGGCTAACCATGCAAATAAGCTATGCCAAATTATATTTCCCACACAAATAATATCAAATTCCTGTGCTAGCCAAATTGGAGACTACTACAAATTTTCAAATGTGTCCCTGGTCCACATAATTGGCCGGTACTTTATCGAGATCAATAATAGAAAGAAGTTTCCATCTAAATTCTTGATTTATCTTTAATATTTATAGTATAAGCCTAATATAAGTACTTATATGAAGTGACTCATGAGAATCTGCCCCTTAAAAACCAGTATAAGTGCCTATCTGCTTAAAAATGAAAATTAAAGTTGCAGACTTCCATCGGAGAAGACTACATCCATATGAGTGCAGTAAATTTAACAACTTGCCTGAACCAAATCCCTTTCTTCTATGATCCCCTTGACATTCCCACCTTTGGCTAGTAGCTCAAACAGTATCTGTAATTATAAGAAGATAAAAAAAAACTTAGGGGGAAAAAACTATAATCTTGAATGATGTGTCTGCAACAAGCATCCATTTCGATGCAAAAGAAAATACCTCTTTCCCAATCTTTCCACTAATAGTCCCATCTTTAATAAAAGCTATCAACTCAGCCAATTCTTCAGGGGACAGTTTAACCTCATTGATGGTCAACTTTTCATTTTTCATATAGGCAGCTATATCACCCATTATCCAGTTGGCAGCCAGCTTCACATCCACACCGTTGGCAATAGTAGCATCAAAATATTTTGAAACCTAAAAATGTGTTCAGAAATGAGCATTAAACTCATTTTATTTGGAAATATTATCAATTTATGCAATCAAAGCATAATGTAAAATAAAAATTGCTGACGTATCAAGTTGGAACTATAAAAAGTAACGGAAAAATTACATACAATACAACGGTAATGCCTTGAGACAAGAAATACAGTGTATTAAAAGCTTGCAGTCTTAATCTCCAGTCAAGATGTGATGCATCTAAGAGGCAGAATCTAAACCTCTGTGACATACTCTCAGTGTGTGAGCATGCACTCAAATGCCATGAGGCTCTTCACATTTTAACTGCACCATATTCTTTTCTTTTCTTTTTATGAGATAGAAGATTTAAATGATTGATTCTCTTCACCAATGGTTACAATAAAATTGCAGTAGTAGCTCACACCATAATTTTTCATTATAAATATTGTCAATCACTCTGATCTCAGAATATAAAATTCGAACTCGTATGAGAAATTCTCTCACACTTGTTGCAATTAAATTTTAGGTTCCTGTATATAAAACATATGAGCCATAAATTCTAACAAAGTGATCCCAGCTGAAACGTAAGTTCAGCTTACCAAGAGGACTCACATTTATGTCATTTGCAAGGAACAAAACATCCTGCATGCTTAAGCCCATCTTTTCATACCTCCGCCGCTTCATTTCTGGAAGTTCAGGCAAAGCATCATGGATAGCATTAACATATTCCTCTGTGAGGGTAACTCCTGGAAGATCTGGTTCTGGGAAATATCGGTAATCAGCAAGCCCTTCTTTTTTTCTCATTGTAATAGTTCTCTGAAAAATAAATACAAAGGTAGGTGAAAGTATTTATCATATGGATGAAAAAGACCATGTGAAGCATATATCTTGCGCTTGTTAAACAACTTATAATAACCTGAGCACCTTCTTCCCAAAGACGAGTCTCCTGTACAATTTGGTCAACCTGACCTTGACTATGAAGATTCACCTGCCTCGAAATTTCAAATTCAATCGCCCTGCTCACTGAAGAAAACGAGTTTAAATTCTTTATCTCAACCTGCCAGTATGAATATGGAGTCTATGTCAACATATTACATAAAACTCATAAATATTGAATATATATCCAACAACTGCACTGCTTACGGAAGCTTGTTGGATACCCTCAACTATGGGGAAATGGACAGTATTTTGATTCAACCTAGTAATAAACTTTTAAAAAGCAATATAAACTTGAAGGAAAATAATATAAAAGTCAACAATAAACAAAGAATTTGATCTACATAAACAAATAAGTGCATCTATTAAAAAAATACACCGCCTAAGATGCTTGACTTCATTCCGAACAAATAAATGTGCATTTAATTGCATGCCTCTGGCAAAAGTTAGCCTTCTAATTCCATAATAAAAGTCCAAAGAAGAAATTACTTTAGTTCCAAGTTCTGATTGCCCAATAGGACGAACTGAGACATTCACATCACAACGAAGTGAACCTTCTTGCATATTGCCATTACTAACTCCCAAGTATCGAACCAGCCGCTGTATTTCCGCAGCATATTCTGCAGCCTCAATACCACTTCTCAAATCTGGTTCAGAAACAATCTCAAGCAAGGGCACTCCTGCCCTGTTCAAATCAACCTGAACCACCAGAAGAAGAAAATAGAGCTCGTCGGTAAGTTTAAAAAATACATTATATGATTATATCAATCATCACAAGTTGATTTCCATGTGAATTTTTTAAACAAAACTAACTTATTAATTCTATTCTATGCAACTCATAACCTAAAAAAATATTTTAAGTCCATTTCATCATCAATTAATCAAGAAATGTTTTTTCTCTTATCTTGGAACCTGATCTGTTCTCTTCCTCTATTGCTTGGGCAAAATAATAAATGTTGTTTTCTTCAATTAAAAGTTTCTCAATTTTCTGATCATGGTTTTAATGAAACATGAGACGAGAACTAGCTTCCATATGCCAATGCATGTCATAATACGACCTTCTATGAAATCTTCCTTCGAGTCTTTTTTATTTTACTTGATAATCAGCTTTTTCTTTCAAATAGATTAATGAAAATTTTGTTCTGCATGTTGTTTGAACAATAATAACATATAAACAACGTTAGTAAACCTATCTAAATAATTCATATGACTTTCCGTTTAATATTACAAGTTTAACTAAAACAATTAAAACTGTAATATAAGTAATAAGTAACATGTACACAGATTTACAAAGACAAAAAGGTAAAAGTTACTCCCACGACCCTGGAAACAAATACAAGAAAGAAGACAAAAATGAAAATGGATAAATAATTTTGGTTCAAAATACAGGCAAAGAGTACTTTCCTGTGAGTTACTACCATTTTCTGAATGAAGCAGCTTGCCTGCATCCTCTTCCATGTGAACCCTTGTAATGCCAAACCTCTTATGCCCACCACCGAATTCCACAGGGAGATCCAAATCAATGAAGCCTCCAGTTGCAATCGGGACATCAAACTGAGATATTTGGTATCCCTTCGGAAGGTCAGGATAAAAATACTGCTTCCTATCAAACTTTGAGTTTAGAAACAACTTGCAATTGAGCGCTAGACCCACTTTCAATGCAAACTCAATGACTTTTGAGTTCAAAACTGGCAACGCTCCTGGAAGACCCATGCAAATGGGGCAGATACTAGTATTTGGTGGAGATCCATAACTGTAGGGGCAGCTGCAGAAGGCTTTGGTAAGAGTTAAAAGCTGGACATGGGTTTCAATGCCAATTACTGCTTCATAATCCTTAGAGATCATATCAACTGATTTGGCATGGGTACGTGGTCTGGATTGAGATGTACGCTTTTCAAGTATAGATGTCTGAGTCTGTATGCTTTTCATCATGCAAAACAAGGCACCATTTTTTCTTCTAAATAATGTACTTGGATATATACCAAAGGGTATGGTCTGAAAGCTTCTAAAAACTGTGGAGCTCATCTAACTTGCTAATAATTTAATCCGGGATCAAATTTTAAAAGGAATGGCTCTGCAAATTGTTAAATAAGACATAAGTCACACCTTATTTATATAATCTAATCAAACTGGAACCATAAAATGTATATCATACCTATGTTACTTAGTATTCGTTTTTCATAAAATACCGTGTTAAAGCAACATGATATGTACATGGATGTGGATATTCGGACACTCCAATTTGGTATATATTTACAGTTTTTTTCTTTTAAAATGAGTATCTAACACCTGTATGCATATCCAACAATTTATGACTCTAGTTGTTTAAAAGATTTTGTCTAACATAGTATCATACTACACAGCTTAACAAACAAACTCCAAATCAATTAGGATAATAAATATCACTATTATAAATTAGTCAGGATGGGAAAAACAAAAAAATAACACTTTTAAAACTAGTAAGGACGAAAATAACACCATTTATATCTAACTCATATATTTTTACTATTAAAAAAAGTACAATTCATTATTTCACATCAAATGCCAACCAATTGAACGCCGTTTAAATTGAACAACGACGTTTAAACCTGTTCAATATTGAACAACGTCTAATTGAAATCCGTTCAATATTATGGTATTACTATTTTTGTGGTTATAAGCTTTAAAAATGTTATTTTTATGTAATTTTTTAAAATTATTTTACTTGAGATATATGGACGAAGACTAGGTCAACCAGGTTGGTAGGGCAGCAGTATTATTTACCTAAAATAAAATAGACTAAAAGAGAGAAACATCATTTTTTACCTACCTAGAAAAATGAGAGTTTTATTCTTTATGAAAATACTATTTCACCCTTTAGTAGATATTAAGTTTAAAATTTTTTATGTAAGATCTTACATATAATAATGAAAAATTTGTAAAACATTACAAATAATAAAATAATGTAAAAATTATAGAAAATCCAGAAATAATAGAAAACCTAGAAATAATGGGAATATAAACAGAAGACATCTCAAGATGTTTTTCACAAGAAATAGTGATAAGAAAGAAAAAATTTGAATAAATACAAAAAGTAAGATTAGATCTTAAAGAAGAAGATGGATTAAAAGATTCAACATTTTCAAAAATAAGAAAAAAAATTCAAGAAAATATATAATTTGTTATGTAATAAGTAATAAAGAAATGAATATTAATATTACAGACACAAAAAGAATGTATAATATACCATTAATTGAAAAGATAATTATTATGAATAAATTATCAAAAATTCCCCAAAAAGATAAAAGAAAATTGGACACATCCATTTAAGAGGAATACAAATACTAATAAAAACAAATTTTAGAAAAAGAATTGATACACGAATAAAACTAACACTGCTACATAATAGAATAATAAATTGGAAAAATGCTTTAATAGGAATAATTCATGGAAACCTAAGATATCATAAATTAAAATTCACAACATACCATAGATTTACAATTAATATTAATGATAAGAATTTAAACCAAGTATTAAGTAAACCTATGAATTTGAAAAAGGAGATCTAATAAAAGTAAGCCATTCATTTTCAATATATTACATAATAGGATATTTATTAACAAATAGTGACAATAGTTTAATATATGGACAAAATGAATTTATAGAAATATATAAAACTTTCCAAGAAATTGGACAAATAATAAATCAAAAATATTAACAGACTTTGAAATATCTAAAGAATAGAACCTAGATGTTAAAGAAAAACATTTGATACTAGGAAGGAAAAGTAATGTAGTAAGAAAACGTAACATACCGTGAATAGAATTTAAAAATGATCAAACAAAAATAAGCAAACGGGAATGAAAACAAGAAGAAATCAAAGAATTAAAACAAGAAATTAAAGAAGTCAAAAATCTTATCCATGGAGTAAACGATCAATAACAAAAACTGTTAAATTACAAAGTAAAAAATCTCTTAAAAATGTCTAAGCTACAAGGAATAGAATTAGAAAATATTGACACCCTAATAAGTATATCAAATAACCAAAGAGCTATAATGAAAACATCAATTGTTTTAGGGAAAAATAGAATACTTACAAAATATGAAAAATTTCAAGAAGAAACTCTTAAAGAAATAAAAAAAAAGTTATGACAAATTATTGTAACTATACAGTCTAAAAAGAGATCCATTATAAGGATTAAAGGAAGAACTACAAAGAAGAATCCATTATAAGGATTAAAGGAAGAACTACAAAGAAGATCTCAAAGAATGATTCCCCAAAATGGAAAAAAAAAAAGATTAAGAAAAATCTATAGTTCCTTCGTAATAGAATATAGAAAACAATTAGAAAAAAATTTATGAATCCAAAAAATAAAAATATAGGAACATTAGTAAGTCTGTTAACATGAAATTAAGAAAACATTATGAAGAAAAAATATACTCTAATAAAGAAAATGATATCACAGTAATTATGAGACTAAATGGCATTTAGTAAATATGAAAATATGTGATATGTGTAGCATTGATTCCTCTATATGTGGATATGAAATGTATTATCACAAGATACCAAAAATACAATAACAATTTAAATAAATGTTTTATCAAAAGTTACCGGAAACTCTATACAAGACTCTTGAAGAAAGTTGGAGAAATAGAAATATTGTAACAATACCACATACTTTAGGAGGAAAAATAAAAAAACTAAAATCTTGGATAATTTTAAAATGTCAAAGAAGAAATAAATATAATTATGCTAAAGAAAATTCTAAAATATGATGTAAGAGTAGTAATTTTCAGATACCAGGGAAATATAGATTAAAGCCTTACAAACAAAAATATAAAAAATATAAAAGGTTCAAGAAATATAAATTTGAAAATAAGTTTTTTTCTAAATATAAGAGAAGACATTACAAAGAACCTTATAAGAAAAGATATTTTAGAAGAAGAAAATTATGTCCATCAGGCAAGATAACCTACAAATGTTGGATATGTAATGAGGAAGGTCATTATGCCAATAAATATTTTGATAGATTAACCAATAAAAAAGGAATATACGAAAAACTTAAAAATATTAAAACAAGCCTATAAGATGGAATTAGAACCAGTAGAAGAATCAGACAATGATGAAACATAATCAATATATTTAATAAGTAAAACTAAAGAAAAACAAACAGATTCAGAGGAAACATCTGAAGATGAATGACCTATACAGCATAACTAATCATAATATACTTACATAAAAATAGGATGCAAATTTAAAGGATATAATATATACTATTAAAATAGTAAATAATACAACAATTAATCTTAACAAAATTATAAAAGGTATTGATATTATAATAGGAGGGAAAAAGTTCATATTCCTATTATATATCAACAGGAAGGGAGAGTTGATTTCTTGATAGGAAATAACCTTTTAAACCTATATCAACCATTTACACCATATATAGATAAATATAACAACATTAGAAGAAGACACAACATATATTTTAAAGGTTAAAAATGCCAAGAGTGTCATCGAAAAAGTTTATTAAACAACATAAAAAGACAAACGTGATGTGATGTATCAAAAGCATAAACCACATTTAGAAAATATATCAAATTACAACATGAAGATGATTTAGAATTTAATAACTAAGAAAATTCATTCTTAAAATAAATGCAAAAAGATAAGAGATTACCAAAAATAAGGAAATTATTAAAGTAAGTAAACTCAAAAATCCTTTAAATCCAAATATTAATAAGGTTAAATACGTAGCAAGTATAAAACTAAAAGATCCTAATAAGGTTAAAAGTAAAACCTATGTTTTATGTTCCAAAAGATAAGAATTCAGTAAACAAATTCAAGAACTTTTGGAACTAAGAGTAATTGAACCAAGCATAGTCCACACTCAAGCCCAACATTTTTAGTTGAAAAAGAAACTAAAAAAGACAAGAAAAATAGAGAATGATGATAAATTTCAAATTACTAAATAAAGAAACAATAGATGATGGATATTTTATCCCAAATAAGAAAGATTTATTAGCCTTAACCAAATGAAAGAAATATTTTTTTAGTTTTAATTGCAATAGTGAATTCTGACAAATCAAATTAGATAAAAAATCACAATTAGTAGCAGCTTTTAACTAAATCACAATTACTAACAACTTTTAATTGTCTACAAGGACGATTCTAATGGACTGTCATACCATTTGGATTAAAACAGATACTAGGAATATTTCAAAAATATATGGACAATATTTTTAAAGAATATCACTCTTTTTGTTGTGTCTATATTGAGGATATATTAGTCTTTAGTGATAATATCAACCAACATTTTATAAACATATTAAAAACTTTAACAAAATGTAAGAAAGAATGAATAATATTGTTTGAGACAAAAGGCAGTATTAACACAACAAAAATCAAGTATTTAGGACTTGAAATAGAAGATGGAAAATAACACCTTCAACCTCATGTGTTAAATAATATACAAGGATTTTCTAGTATCATCACTGATAAAAACCAATTATAAAGGTTTTTAGGAAATTTGATATATGTGGAAACATATACTAAGAAATTAGCATAAATGAAAAAAACCTTTACCAACAAAACTTAAAGAAAGATTATGTCTGAAAATTGACTAATCAAGATACTCAATATATGAAAAAGGTAAAACCACAAGAAATTTACCAATATTTTACTATCCAAGATTAGATGATAAAATGATAATAGAAACAGATATTTCACATGAATATTAAGAAGCCATATTAAAAGCAAAAGTAGATGATAGAGATGAATATTTATGTAGGTTTACTTCAAGAGCTTTCCAAGGAACTGAACTGAACTGAACTACCATAATAATGAAAAAGAATATTTAGCTCTAAAAAAACAATAAAAAATTTGCTATATATGTAATATCAACAAGATTTATTATTAGAATAAACAATAAAAAATTTGGATATTTCTTGAAAACTAATATTGTATGATATTACAAACAAGGAAGACTAATCAAATAGCAAGTTTAATCATTATGAATTTGATGTTTAACATCTACTAGGAAAAAAGAATAAATTAATTGATGCCTTAATTAGAGAATTAACCCTACTAACAATATTTATAATTATAGGAAAGATAGACAATCTTGACATAGAAATCAAGATCAAAGAAAGGAAATAAAAGTTCTAAAAGATCAACTAGAGATCTTATATCTCAAAAGATCACTATTATGTAAAAAACATGAAGAGTTTAGTATTCTAACAAAAAAAGAGATTAAAATCATAAAAAAGAAGAGGATAAAATCTCAAAATAATTCCTCAAAAAATTATGATCTAAAATAGCAAAAGAAGGAGAAAAAGAAGAAGAAGAAGAAGAAGAAGAGCTCAAAGAAAAAAAACTATTATGTCATCTACAATGGACCAATCCTAGGAATATATAAAACATGGCTAAAAGCAAGTAAAGCAATAACTGGGTTAGCCAGTGTAATATACAAATCATTCATTAATAGGATTCATTAATAGGATTGAAGCAGAAGAAATTTTTTCTAACTTCAAAAACCCTAAGCTTCTCAGACCTAGTGATGTAGTAGTCAACTTAGATGACACCTATGCACAAGCACTAAAAAAACCAAGCAGTTGCAAAAGGAAAGATGATAATACAAGGAAAAATAACAAAACCAATAATCTTCAAGGAAATAGATTATATATTTCTTATCCTCGAGGAAGAAAAGAAGAGACAAAGAAATATAAACCAATCCAATGACTGAATGTTTATAATTTAGAAAGAAAATCAACAAAATATCAACTTCAAACCATGAAATTTGAAACCATGAAATTTTTCATAACAGAAAAGTCAATGCATCAGGAAGAAAACCAATCACATGGAGTAGATTTAACATAACTGAAAGAGTGGATCCAAAGCTTGTTTACCAATTATTTTATTATGGATTGATTGAAAATATTTACCCAAGCAACAAATTAATGGAAATAAATTATTTTCCTTAAAATTTTAAAAAAGCTAATAAAAATTTTAGGAAAAGAAAAAGGAAATGATCGTCCAATTTTTTAAGATTTTTCAATTTCATAATAGATTGGCACAAAAAAAACCTATCACTCCTTATCATTTTATTAAAATAGGAATGGTATCTTCAGAAAGATCAGTAGACCAACCCAAGGTTATACTAGAAGAAGAGTTTGATGAATAAGTTCTTACTCAGGAAAGAGCAGTCATGCTGAGTAAGATATATCATGAAACCAAAAAAATAGGAACATCCTTTGAAATCAGTGTAAATTACTCCACACACAAGGTCCTAATGATTTCACATAGTAACTTGAATATAATTCAAGAAGATATTAAGAAAATTGTCAATTATGAAGTACCATTCATCTGCAATAAGTTGGATTTAGCTAAAGGAACCAAACAAGAATTTTTTCAACTAACCAAAAAGCAAACTGAAGATCACAAGTGTCTTTATTGTATAAAGAACAGAGAGAGATCAACATCTCCAGCATCAAAAGGAAGCATGTTGGCAAGTGATTTTTATTAAATATGTGTCGGCATAAATGTTTAAAAGAAAAAGGAAGGAAGAGATTAAGATAAAATGTAATCTTTATCCTTCCATGTATCTCTATTTTAGAAAAGAAAGGAAGAGATAAAGATAAGATGTAATTCTTTTCATTCTACGTGTCTTTAGAATAGGTAATGTAAAATAATTGCACTCGTGTCTATAAAAAGGCTCTCGTATAATGGAGGACATAGCAAGTTCTAACCACACAACCCAAACATCCCTCTTTTCTTAGAAAATGTCTAAGCAAACTACTGTGGAGTAAATTAGCAAAAAAACTAGGGTTGTGATAATCTTATCTCCTTTAATGAATAAAAATTTTCTTTTTCTCCAAAACTCAATATCTTTCTTATATCTTAAATAGAATCATGAATCCTATCCTTGGTTGAAGGCAGAAAGACATTACTCACAATCCAAAAGATGAGGCTTCTAACAATGTAACTAAATATCATATAGACCCGTATTCATTAAAACAAGGTAACATCAAATACAACTCTAAATTTCGTTTGTTAATAATAATATTTATTTATTAAAAATCCAAAAAATCAAAAAAAAAATCAAAATTTTAGTAAGAGAATTATTTGACATCTGAGCCATGAAATTAATAAAAAATAAGGAATATTTATAAAAAAAAAGACAGAATCTTTAATTAATAAGCTTTATAAATGGTAATAAAAGGATTTGTAACTCTTATGGACTTATAAAACAAATATAATAAAAGCAAGGATAAATCTGTCATTTGGATTAATAGAATAAATCAAAAGTGTCCTATCTATGTAAAAATGACCCCCATTCTAGAGAATATGGTGTCATTTTCTCTAGGGTGACACGACAGTTTTGACCTGTTTAGTGAACCGAACCACGCCTTTTGGTTTGGAGAAAATCCAGACCATAGCCGGCATACTTTCCCCATAAAACCAACCTAGAAACAGACCTACACCTTTTCAGGAAAAATCCAACTTTATTCATTGGTTTTGTTACCGTCGCATTCACAAAGATGAATATACATAACTTCTGCAAGTTTTCATACTATTGGGCGAAATAATACACACAATATGTATGCAAATGTTATTCTGTAAATTTTGCCAAGCAAAACTTAAGTCAACCCAACGGCCAAGCACTTCAGTATTTTGATTTCAATGCTTGAAGAAATCAAAATACAATTGACTAGATCTTCTTCTTTTTTTTCTCTTTAAGTAAAAAGAAAAAAAAATACCCATTAACAAAAAGCAGTTTGATCAACTGTATTTCTATCCATGGAAACTATATTTTAACATCTGCGCTACAAAAAATCATAAACTGAAAGAGAGGAGATAAGGAGAGGGAGAGGTTACCTCGGACGAAGAATGAGAAGTAATGTCCACTTCCCAGCTGCTCCTTGTTTCGCTGTTTGGTTACTAGAATGCACAATGCAGTTGCAGAGAAGAGAGCCGAGAGAGGTAAGCAGAAACGGAGAGACTGAAAGGCGAGAGATTAACGGAGTCAGTGAAGACCGATGAGAGACGCAGCTGGAAGAAAAGAAGCGCCGGTGATGGAAGCGATCGGTGAGTCGGGTAGGCAGACGAAATGAGAAGGAGAGGAGCCGATTCTGATTTTAGGGAAAATAGCTTATCTCTTATCTTTTGGCTGCCAATATCCGGGATAGTTCATAGACGAAAATATATGGAGAAAAAAAAAAGTCTATTGAATGAACTTGTATGAGTACAACTTAAACTTTATTATGCAATCGAATTTTATTTAAAAGTAAATTAATTTTTTTATCAATTATTTCAGATATTACTTGATTTAATAATAAATTTTATTTATAAGAAATAATAAAAAATGAACATATTGGAATTACTCGATGTGTTATTAACACAATTAATACGTGAATTAATTATAGATAAAAATTAAATCATATTATTTTAATCAATAATAATCTATCCTATTATTTATGATTATATCAGAACTTATAACATAAAAAAAATACTCAAATATATATCAATAGACAATACAGTTTGAAAATTATATCTATAAATATATGATAGAAAAATGTGACAAGATTCTTTTATATTAAATAATTTATATCATTTACTCACTTACATTATAAATATTATCCTTTAATCTTTTAGTGATGAAAAAATTGATCATTTAACATAAATATATTATTTTAATTCTTTTTTTATAAAAGTGTTATTTTGTGTCAAGTAATTAAATGCAATTAATATTTTGTTAATTTTTATTGTTTAATTTTAATATTTTAGTTTTTCTTTAAAATTAAAATATATATTTAAAGGAGTTTTTATTTGAATATTATTATTGTTGAATTTTTATTAAATAATTTCATGTTAAATTTCACTATTATTATTGTTAAAGACTCATATTTTAACTTCATTTTAATCACTTCACATAAAATAATAATCTTTTAATATAAATTTATTAAAATAATATATATTTTTTTTCATTAATTGACTCATTTTATTAAATGATATCATTTTTAATCTAATTAATTAAGCCACATAAATGAACTAATTTAAAATACTTGTATGACACCTCACCCTTTATATTATAGATAAAAATTTAAATTACACCTAAAATAATTTAAGATAAAAATTTCATTTTTTTTTATAAAATAAGAATAAACTAATGAATTTACTACTAAAATTTGGGTCTACTGATTTCCTAATTAGTATAATGAATCTACCAATAACATTATCAATATAACGTTTTTCATCATGTAAGGCTCATGGCCTCCCTAAAGGCATGTGCCATTGACGTGGTGAAAATTATTAACCAAGTTAAATAGATAATAGTAATGATAGATTCGAAATACTACCTAAGAGTTTGTGAGTAAATTTATCACGAGTTAAAGTTCATTGATAGATTTGATCATATGTTATAGTTCGATGATACATTTATTAATTTAATCTTAACATAATGTCATTCTTATCTTTTATATTTTTTTCATATAAAAAAAATTTAAATATTATGGATCTTATTGTAAAACGTGCGAGCATAGCACATATTTTATTACAAATTTCTATTTATTATATTTTTATAAAAATTATTGCAAATTATATTTTCTAAATTCCTAATTATTATATATTTTTATAATAGTTATAAAAAAATTATTTCTAGAGCAAAACTTACTAATGTTAGAGAAATTAAAATTTTAATAATTAATGTTAAAGTTTGTTTGTTTTTTGAAATAATTACACTGTTCATACACTCATAACTGATATTTAAATTCTAAACCTTCTATATATCTAAATAAAGTTGGATTTCATGCTCTTGAGCTATAGCTCGTCAACAATCAATGTTTAAGTTGGATAAAAGAACAAATTAATCTTCAATGACCCCTCGAATCTACCCTATTAGCATTAGAAGCATCTCAAAGATTGTACTAATTGACAAACTTGTTTCCTTAACTGATTGTGAGTTCTATCAAAATTATAACTGTCTAAAGTTCTATAAAGAATTTGAAAGAGTTTTCCTCAAATAATACTTTTTTTATGGATTAATAGATATCATAATCTTTTACATAACTATAAAATAACTCATGTCTACCAACATGGTTAAACATCATAATATATAGGCTATTCACCAAATCATAAGGCTTTTTAGTATTAGTTACTAGTCTATGATGAGACAAAATCGACATCAGGTTAGTAATATCGATTTTGTAGATACTTTGATTTTATATTTGTAAAAGTCTCGCAAGTGCACAAATCATTTTATATAAAATGACAAATATACTCCTAAGGTCGATCTAAGGAAGGAATACATGTGGTTTTTAATTTATTTTCAAACTTTTAAAAACAAAATTAAATCCTAAATATTTTGTCACGATATTTTGATTTTTTGTGTTTCCTAATCTAATAACATAAAAAAATAAACATATATATAAATTTAATAAACAATTATACAATTTTTTATCATTCATAGCAATGAAGTATTTATAGATATAATAATTAAGTTAATTATACTTGCTCATATTATTTAGGTTATTAAAGATATAAATTGATATTTATTAATTCTTTTTTTATATATAAATAACACATTGGGTGGGGTTAAATATTCTTTGTTAATTAAATAAATCAATTAACACCTATGGATGGTGTCGATAATTAATTTAGTTAATTAAATTAATTCTTTTTTTCTAAAAGATTGAAAATGAACTATTTACAAGACACCTTTGGTTGGGTTAGATAATTAAACTTTATTCAAAGTGTCTAAATTAAACCTAAGAATTTAATTATCCGAGTACGTTGTTTCAAGTTTTAAAATCATTATTGAAAATACATTGTCAATATATTTTTGAATAATAGTTATTATAAAAACTTTTGAAATAGAGATTTACTCTAATTATCAGGCGATTGTAACAACAAATAAAAGGACACTACTCTAAATCAAACTTAATGATTAAACCTTAAAATCTAATTTTTAGATTTAAGTTTGTAATGAAAAATAATATACTTCTCTCTAACATCCTTAATATAAAATCTTAAATAAAAAAATTGATTTATTTTATAGAAATGTTTTACCTATTTAATATTTCGCAAGGATAACAATGTTATTATTATATTATATTTGCAAACAGTCAGACATGTTAAATTTAATCATAGATAAATTAAATATAACATATAAGAATAAAACCTGAATATAACATATAAAAATAACTGTTAAGAATTCTTTTCAAAATTATACCTCAAAAGAATCTTTACACAACTTTGATGTTAATTCTGTTTTTAGAAAACCTTCAAATGGATTTCCATTTCCATTTATTGAATCAAAAATTAAAAAATTATAAAAGCATAGCTAGTTCTTCTGAAAAGGAGAAGAACTTTAAAACTAAAAAACTAAAAAAATAAAATAAAGAAAGCTAATGAGAAGAGCTGAGAAATTGTGTTATTTGAGGGATGATTTTTATAATTGGAGAAAAATGGTCCTTTTATAAGTAAGGAAAAGGCTAAAAAAGTAGGAAAATATCTCAAAAATTAGTTTTGGACTCATTTGGACAAACTAGCGCGTGTGTGGGGCGAGATTTATGGCAAGATAGGTGTTGGCACATATGAGACTGCACGGTACTCAGCGTGACATACATGTGGGGCGTGTGGGACTTGGTGTGACATATGCATGAGGCGCGCAGGAGGGTGCGGGAATGTGCTAGCTACACGTGGTTTTGTCCAATTTTCCATTTTTTTTACTTTTGCTTATTTTTTTCATAACATATTTGTGATGTGTTGCCTCTAGTATTTTTCTTCGAGTCTTTAAATTATTTTTGAACAAAAATACCTAAAAAATAATAAAAATACTTGTAATTCCAAAAAGATAAATTTATATAAAAATATGATAAAATCATACAAATATAAATCTATTTAATCAATTAAAATATATTAAATCATGTTAATTTTAGTGTTTTTTAAGTAATTATCAGTCCATATCAACAAAAAATTACTATACAAAAGGAAAAAGAGATCAAACTATCAAAACTATATAACAAAATAATTCGATGTTTTCTAAAAGCTGCTACCTAAGGGAGGAAAATACAAAAAGTGAGCTTAAAAGCTCAATGAGTGTATGAGTTTCATAAATATCTATAATTTCAAGCTTGAAAACTACGATGAAAATGCTTATGACTTACCATGAAATAATATGTTAATAAAAATGATTTGTATCTCAGCTTTAGAATATAGTAATGTACTATCTTATAATTTACCATGAAATAACATTATGCTGAAAATAAATTTTAATCTTTAAAATATAATAACTTATTATCTTATGAATTATCATAAAATAACATACTATTATAAGTATGTAAATAAAA
The DNA here is from genome assembly GCA_037013495.1 of Hippophae tibetana. NCBI lineage: Eukaryota > Viridiplantae > Streptophyta > Magnoliopsida > Rosales > Elaeagnaceae > Hippophae > Hippophae tibetana. Next base: position 41,270,232 of record CM072802.1, on the reverse strand, counting down.
AGTAAAACTATGATAAATGTACTTTGAATTTGTTATGCCAAAAGTACTCTGGAATCTGATTCATACAAGAAGGAGATGTTTAGTACTGGCGCAAGCTCTCAACTAAATATGTGGGGAATTTACTTAATGCAACCATTAGAATGGCTTAGTTAGCTTTGTTAATATGTTATGTGCACACTGACTTAACTGTCCATGATGAAAGCCAACGCCATGGCACAAAATGACATCTAATATGGAATAAAGTCATCACATATGCTGAGTTAGACTCCAACCAAATCTTCTTCTAGCCATACCTATCTAAGTATTATATTGCATAAATAGCCACTAGTAACTTAGTTTCAAAAGCATAGGAAACCCCTAAAGTAACATAAAAACAACCCTTGCTATACTACTGTCTGAAAGTGACCAACCAAAACATTCAATGACATATTTGCTGGAACCATGAGAATCTCTCTATAAGAGGTGAACCCAGCCAATTATCAATCCATAATCAAATCAATGAATCCCTACACATTAACTAATAGGAATCCATAGTCAAATATAAAAAAATGAGTCCTCAAACCAGGCCAAATAAAAGAGCTAACATCATACCCTCTAGGAACATCATTACTATTGAGATATCTCCTTCGTAAGTGAAACATGGTTTGAGAGGTGCTAGTAATAAAAAAATCCAGGCAAACCTTCACAACATGGATTTATTTATAGTTATCAAATCTCTCAACTCATCCCTCTCAGTAAAAGGATGACAACAACCTATCCAGGCCACCTGAACCAATTTCACTTTATATGTCTTACCAATCCAGAAAAGTTTTCAAATGACTTTAGTATGATCATAAACAATCATTTTTTCCATCTAAAACTATGAAAAGAGTGCAAGAACATACTCTGGACAACCGATGCAATCAAGTTATGACAACCGGCAAGAGAAAGAGATAACCCCTTACAGGCTTCCAACCAAATTGTAATATAATCCTACCAATCCCTTGAATTAGCCATGACGTGAACCACCATGAAAAATAGTCACCCCAAATAACCCATAGAATCACCACCCAAGTGCATACATGAAAACTTTGGAATAGATTGAATTCTACTTCTCAACACCTCTTTGCCAAAATAGATGATTGGTTTTTCAACATTAACCACCTGACTCGATAAAACACCATAAAGCTGGGGAGTTTTAAAGAGATGTTTGATATTGTGAACTATCCGGACTAAAAACAAGTAAATTATTTATATAAAGAAAATGGGTAGGAATTTTAATTCCCTAAGATGAAGAGATATGGGCAAGCCTTCCATCCTCAACCATGATAGAGTGATACATACAAAAGAAATCACATACAATGCAAAAAAGAAACGGAGATAAAGAATCACCCTATTACACCCCTCTAGAACATGGGATATAATCTTTAGAGTCATTCATGAAAGTAAAGATTTTAGCATAAGTAAAAAGCCCATCTATCCAACCAAAGAAAACCTCGTCAAAACCCAAACACCTAATCACTTGGATAACAAAGTCTCACCTCATCGTATCAAAATTTTTTTGAATATCAATTTTAGAAGCTACATTTCCACCACAAAGGATGGATATTCGAAGAATTAAAGCACTTAGAGGCCCCTTCCATGCAATCTCCAATATTACATCCTGTTATGAAATGAAAATGATTTAGAGAGAGAATACAAGAGCAAAAACTCCAAAGATGAGTAGCTACTTAAACATGAAATTACCTAGGTTAATAAGTTTGTATTGATCAATATGAATTGCATGATCAACCTTGGGTATCAAGATAACAAAATAAGAATTTAGTCTGAGATGTATCCTTCCATAATGAAAATAATCCTAGATGGCCCTAACAATATTAGAATTGACAATGTGCCCAATAGTGTTGGAAAAAATGATAGGTGTAGCCATCTAGCCCAAGAGCACTCAAGGGATTCATATCAAACACCATGACTTTTATATCCTATCCAGTAGGAACCTTTATCAAATAAACATTATCCTTTTGTGAAACCAAATTTGGAACCACTTAATCAATAACCAAGAAGTCTAGTGAATCCCTTCCTACCATCTCTAGAAATATCCCCTTTATAGTATCCCATAATATGACTTGCTATTACGTCTAGGTCATGATAAAGATCACTATAAACCTCCAAATTGGAAATAGGATTTTGAACATTTAAACAACGAAGCATAGAATGATAAAAAAGAAGTATTCCTATCGCCATTCTTAAGCCATTTTAATCTAACCTTCTCTTAGAGCAAGACATTATGTTGATTTAAAAGCCTATCAAGATCAACCATGTCATCAAACTTAAGCTGAAAGATGTCCTCGATGAAATCCTTATAATTTTTTTTATAATCTACCAACCAAGACTTGGTTAGCTCAATATTGTGGTCTAGATTACCAAAAAATCCATGTTCTAGGATTTTAAATACATTTTTAAATTCTTGAGTTTTCCAACCACCATTCCCACAGAACTAGAGTAAACTAGAGTTGACCAAACATAGTGGACCAAATCCAAAAAACCTAGGTGATCTATCTATATACCATGAAATTAGAAAGGGTAAGGACCTCAGGCCCAAAAGTACTAGTAGAAAGTAATAAAAGGGTGATGATCATAATTATGTTATGGAAAAGTACAATAAGAAACTTGAATCCAACCATCTGAAAATGAGCCCTTGCACAAAGTTTTAACTAAGGAATTAAAGGCCATAAAAATGAAAGATAGTAGAACTACTCATATGGTTGTAAGAGTAGAAATTCAAGGTAGATACTTTATTTCTGAGACAATAGAACACTTAGCTCAAAATTGCAAAATCTATAGTGAGATAAGAGGGGTTTATGAAGAATAATGTAATGCCATAAAGATGTTTAGAAAACCTTACTCACCTTTCTCAGAAACATACAATCTTGTGTAGAGAAGCCATTTAAATTTCAATTGGAAGTTTGAGCAACCCATATAGCCCAAAAAAATTGGAAAATTGAGTCACAAATAAGTTACCCAATACCTCAATATAATTCATGACCGAATAGGAATCCTTTAGATGAATCATTACAATCATTTATGGAGGCACAAAGTCAAACTAACCAAAATTTCAAGGCTACACTTATACAAGGGGTAGAGGAGAACCAAGAGATCAAAAACAATATCACCAATCTCATCAATGCTCTCATAATACAAGAGCATGGAAAGTTCACTTAACCTCAACCCAACCCAAAAGGCCAACATATGTGATGTAGAAATTTTGTATATTAAAATAGCTTTCAAGTGCACAAATCACTTTGTAAAAAAGGACAAGTATACTTCCAATATCAATTTAAAAATGAACTACGTGGTTTTAAATAATTCAACAAAATTCTTAAAAACGAAATAAAAATAACATTATGTCACATTTGGGTTTCAAAAGGTTTAAACTAATAACATAAAATAATAAAAGATAAAAGATAGATTAGTTCAACCAAATTACAAGCAAATATACAATTAATAAATCAATGAAGAATTAATGAAATATTTAACTAGTTAATTGTGTTTGGTAGAATTAATTAGGTTAATAAAATATAATCCCAGATTTATTGATTCTTTCTTATATGTAAAAATAGCGCTTTTAGTTAGGTCTACTATTCATTACTCTTTCGATCGGCTCTATTAGTTAATTTAATTAAATTATACTTATTTTCTAAGAAATTAACAAACCATTTAGCTTGTCACCTTTGGTCGGCTCTGACAAATACAACTTTTATTCAAGCTGTCTAAATTAGTTTTTATATTGATGTATCTAAAGTCCAACTTTCATATTTTAAATTTATTATGAAAAATATGTCATTAATATATTTTTCAATAATAAATCTTATAAAAACCTTAAAATAAATATAATTCTAAACTAGAGTTAGATTTATGTCTCTAAAACCCAATTTTTATATTTTAAATCTATTACGTTTTGTCAATATTTTTTTCTGTAATAAATTTTGTAAAATTCTTGAATAGAAAATAATATGTGCTTAATAATTATTAAAAGTAATCACTTAAATAATTTATAAAATTATTTCAATATAACTAAAATCCTACGATTACAATCAACTATACATGCTTAGATTTAATAAATGATTAGTAAATTAAAAATAACATCCAAAAAGATATATAAAATTTAATCTGTAAATAGAATATAATTAAAATTAATACTTTAAATGTATTCTTACAAATAACTTTGGCAACAATTTTTTATTTGGAAAATCTCATTTTTATTTATGAGAAGAAGCCATAAATGATGAAATGGACTCTCTTAAGTATAATAAAACTTGGCATTTAGTTGACTTACCTCCTAGTTGCAAAACCATAAGATGTAAATGGATACTAAAGAAGAAATTAAAACCCGATGGTACTTTTGAAAAGTATAAAGCTCATCTTGTAGCCAAAGATTATAGGCAAAGAGAAAATATAGATTTCTTTGATACCTTTTCACCAATCACACGAATAACTTCTATACATATACTTTTCTCTCTTGGTGTTATCCATGATTTAGTACGTCATCAAATGGATGTTAAAACTGTCTTCTTAAATGGTGACTTAAAAAAATAGATTGATATGGATCAACCTAAGAGCTTTATTATTCCAGGTCAAGAAAATAAAGTTTGTAAACTAGATAAGTCTCTTTATGGTCTAAAACAAGCACCTAAGGAATGACATGAAAAATTTGATAATCTAATTATCTCACATGGATTCAAAATGAATGAAGGTGACACATGAATTTATTATAAATTAGAGAATGACATATGCACTATTATATATTTTTATGTGGATGGAATGATTATTTTTTGGTCAAATATTTATGTTAATGTGAAAATTTTGTTATGTACTAACTTTGATATGAAAGACCTCGGAGAAGCAAGTGTAATCATTGGTATAAAGATTACTAGGTCTAAAAAAGGACTTTCTCTATATCAATCTCATTATATTGAGAAGAACTTAAAGAAATATAATTACCTTAGTTGTAAACCTACATGTACTCCTTATGATCCTATTGTAAAATTGTTCAAGAACACCAGAGATGGTATTAGACAAACTTAGTATGCGAGCATCATTGGTAGCTTACGTTATGCTACTGACTGCACTAGTATAGAACATTGGAATGCTATTGAAAGGGTCATGAGATACCTTAAGAGAACTATAAACCTTGGATTGCATTATAAGAAGTTTTCCTCTGTTCTAGAAGGATACAACAATGTTGATTGGAACACTCTATTAGAAGACTCCAAAGCAACTAGTAGCTATATATTTAACATTATTGGTGAAGTTGTTTCTTGGAAGAAATAGACAATATTGGCTCAATCTACGATGAAGTCTGAAATGACAACACTAGCTACTACTAGTGAAGAAGTAGGCTGGTTAAGAAGTCTGTTAACTTAGATCCCTTTATGGGAAAGATCGATACCAACTGTCATGATCCACTGCGATAGTATTGCAACTATTACAATGATTCAAAATCGTTATTACAATGGTAAGAGATGACAGATACATAGTACTGTTAGAGAATTTCTGTCTATAGGAACTATAAAAGTGGATCATGTACATTCTGATGAAAATTTGGCTGATCTTTTGACGAAGGATTAACAAAAGAGAAGGTTTTCAAAACCTTGAAAGGAATGAGACTGATGTTCTTAGAATGAAGAGTCACTCGTGATGGTAACCCAACTTATAGACTGGAGATCCCAACAAATAAGTTCAATGGGTAATAATAAGTCATGAAGTGATATGAGATGAATCATGTTATTATGAAGTCTCATTCTATATTGTTAGAAGCATGAAGTCCTGAAACGACAGAGAAGCATGAGTTAATTATTAAACTCTTAATGAGTTCTATACTCTATGTGGAGTGGATTACATAACTACAAGAATACTCTTGATAGACTCACCTATGTGAATGTGGAAGTGTGGTCACTTCCTATGAAAATTTTGGGCAAAATTTACTAGAGCATTCACTATACTAGGATACACGTGCATGGGTATAAAGCACGTGCTATTTGAACTACACCTTGGAAAGGTTGTGTGTGTAATATTGTTAAAAATAGAGTTCAAAACTACTAGTTATTCTAGTATATTCTAAAACATCAACATTATGCAAAGATTCAAGTCAATAGATACCTTTTGCTTATGCACAATCTTATTATTTTAATTGATCGGTTGCTCAATGAAAACTATTTTTATATAAAATTCAAATGGGGTATTGTTGGAAATAATGAGAATTTAAATAAAAAATTGATGAGAAAAACCGTTATTTTCATAATTATGTGACCATTATTTTATAACTGTTATTTTCATAATTCTGTGGCCTTTATTTTATAACCATTATTTTTATAATTATGTGAATGTTCATCTTTTTAAGCTATAAAAAGAGAGACATAACTCTCATTTTAATAATACAAACAATTCATTTCAATATATTGGTAATATTGTTCTTATATTGTTTTTTACATACTTATTCCAACAATAGTTTCTCATCACCTCTAAAATCGTCTCAAATTCCTAACCTTATTCTTGTTGTTCCCCAATTTTAATGTCTCATTTCTCTCTCCTATTTTATGTTTGACAATCCAAATAAGTAACAATATTAGGCAAATTAAATTCAAATGAAGAAATACTGATAGTTTAATTTTATGTAAATATAATTGAAAATTTGGTTAAAATTATAAAAATTACTAAATAAAGGAGGCCTTATCTTATTATCAAACAACTATGACTTTACATCTTCATATGTAATTTGTGATCAACAAACTTATTGTAGCTTAGGATTGTAGAGTCTCCTTAGAGTGTGAATAACATTGGCTGCATACAGGTAAACTGGGGTCGACTAGTCAAAACTTACTAATGACTATTTTACCTTCATTCTTTGCTAATATCTTTCTACTGCTTTCCAACTTAGCATCTTGTGTTAGCATTACAAAGTAAGGGAACTTGTCTTTGATATTCTGCTAAAGCCCAAAGAGGGTAAATACTTCTATATGCTGCGTAATGTAACATACAATTCTTCATGAAGACTCCAGTAATTTCCTGCCACACATTAGACACCATTAGTTATAATCAGGTAAGATTTATGTAAATTAGATTATATATCCCAATTTACTTTCTCATTAAATGCAAAAATAATCCTCTTAGAACTGTTTTGATATTTTTCCTTTTCAAATGCAACTAGGTCAAAGAGAGATACCTGTTGTGGGAAATCACCATCCTCCATTTGGGAGTTGATGATCAACTTAGCGGCACGGTGAAGTGGTGTAGGGTCTCGTTCTACCTGTCCAGAATACATCAACCCCATCATAGCCCAAGCAGTGTGTACCAAATTTGATCGGTTTCCCTCAAGAGGTACATATTCCTGCATGTCCATACATAGAGACATTCATAAACTTAGCTCCTTTCTAATGTATGTTTTTAGTGGAATAAATCATAATGTTGTGCATGAATATAATGAATCAACCAAATTTAAAGCTTACTTAAGACATTATTCATGATTTAAACTACCTTCTTTGGGCATGAAAGATAGCTTTCTCCCCAACCACCGTCGTCTCTCTGTGTTGTGAGTAAAAAATCGACAGCTTTTCTTATAGCTGCGCAATTACTATATGTCTTGCCAGCAGCTGAGAGTCCTCCAAGGGAAAACCATGTACCATAGGTGAAGCAAACTCCCCAATTTCCATACCTGAAGGAATGTTTAATGTAAAAAAAATTATTCTCCTAAGCTCATAAAGACAAACACTACTAACAATATAGAGGAAACCAAAAGGTACCATGAACCATCTGGCATTTGTATGCTTTCAAGATATCTTGCAGCATTGATTACAAAATTTTCTATCTCCTTTTTCCTGTGCCCTGGATATAATTTCTTAAACAAAACTAGAGCCTGGATTGCTGATGAAGTGCATTCCACATATTCATGCTCGATGACTATGTCCGCAAAGAATTCAGTCGGATTGAGCAGCTATTTTAAATCATATCAAAAGACGATGGGATAAGTGTTAATAAATGTTAAAAAAATTAGAGAAGAATTCCCTCACATGAGCAACGTCTACAAGAGCATTATTTCAATTCATTAAATTACTTACTTCCAGCCATTCTTGTGCTCCTGCAGGCTCCCAGGCTGCTAAACCACCATTCTTACTCTGTGATAACCATAAAATGTAGCTTATTGATGATATGTAAAAACAGATATTTTCACAAAAGACAATTATATTTAGTGTGATAGTTCCTTTGGAGAACAAAAGATTATCAATTAAGTAAAGCAATTAATGCCAATGAGGCAAAAAACATAATAGAAAATTGCTATCTATAATTAAATTAAGACTCAAGTTACGAACTACAAAGCTCAAACAAAGATAAATTTAATTCAACTCCACACCTGAAGAGAAAGGAGGACATTAACAGAATCATATAATCTCTCAGGTTCCATTTGTTCTCCAACTATCTCCGGTGGCATCAATGAAAACAACAAACAACACTGTGAAGGGGATGAAACTAAGTTAGAGGAATCGCATATAAGGATATAATTCATCCCAAAAATACTGAAATAGCATAAGCTACCTTCAATCCTTCGGCAGTGCAATCGGAGACTTGCCATCCGTGATCTTGATCAGAAAATGTCCATGAGCCTTTCGAAATATGACGGTACATGCTCTTAAAGTCACCAGAAGGATTGTCTTTAACCTTTTAAGTTTAGAAGGAAAAAAAATTATTAGTATTTTCTTTTTGGTCTAGAAAGGAGAACACATCCGTTTATATAAAATAGAACAAATTATTATATATTGCTTTAGGGAATAAAGATTAAACCTGAGATTTCTTAACAAAGTCATGCCCTCTAGCAAGTACTGGTCCAATTTCATCAGTCAGATTACTAGCAAGCAAAGCTTGAATGGAAAAACCGGTATCCCACTGCTGACTTCCAAAGCTCTGGATATCAATGACATAGTTAATATTATTTTTAAAAATTAAAGGGTAAAGAAGAAGAGGCAGTCTTTTATTAATTTCTACCACTATTTTATCTAGCAATGGTTCTCACCTGCATCTTTATTCCATCTTCTGCAACCCAAATGTAATCTGGGACTCTTGCTAGGTGCTTTTTAAAGTAGTCTCCATTTGGATCTTCAGCCCAACAAGCAAGCATACATAACACCTATACATTGCAATTCAATGTCAGAATAATAAAATCTAAAGAGCCCAGTTATAAATAGCCTTAATACTATATTTACGGTTTACCACACTCCTTTACTACTTATCCTTTATGATGTGTTAGCATTACCTTCTCTACACATCCAATTGTAATGTATCGGCTGTTCTCATCTTCATAATGAATATGCTTCATTGTCACTTGAAGAGCTCTCTCTCTAATCAATTTGTTAAAAGGCCAACGAGTTAGCAAAGGCTCCGTTAATATATATAGACTATCCCACATTAGATCCTGTATTAAAGGATGGGGATAATAGATGTCTGCCTGCAATAAGATAATTCATACAACTTTTAGTTTCGTATGTATACAAGAAAACTACATAAAACACGTGCATTTTCTCTTGCAGATATACATACCTTACAACAGCAATGTCTTACTTTCTTCCAATTAATCTCATTGTATGGTTGAGTATGAAGTTCTTCCCTCAACTGTAAGATGAGAGGAGTGATTGGACCAACAAACCTTTTCCCATATAAATACGACATAGGCATATACACCATCCTACAGTAGCACCACATTTTAGCTGCAATTTTCAAAGAAAACGAGATTAAATGGGAGCAATCTTAAAATACTTTAGTATGAGACGAACCCTTCTGCATACTAATTCTTAAACTTCATCTTAGCATCCTAGTAATAATTTAATATTTTTGAAACCAATCTTTTATTTTCCAGTGCAACAAGAAAATGTAAAAACTAACCTGGATGCATAGGAAGAAATGAAGGAAGGATCCAAAACTCTGGCGGCATTGGGTTGCTTCCTGCCCAGTCATACACTCCAAGTATCTAAAACAGAACAAAAACGAGATATCTTTTATACTTCTATTTCTGAAATACCATGTGTATTCATTTTGTACACAATATTCCGAATGCATGCAAACTCACTGAAAGCCAAGTCTTTCCCCAAGAGGGCATGTAAGTTACGCCACCATGATCAAGAATCCACTTTCTTGCTTTTTCGCATGCATTGTCTTGACCACCATTGGGTCCTTCTCCAAGTAACCGCATACAAATGTAGCTCAGAGCGGTGCAAAACATGGTGCTATGCCCCTCAATATGCAATCCCCACCCACCATCTTCATTCTGAAAAAGACTACTTACATTGGTTACCACAATCCCATGTGAATGTATTTATGATTCCACATGAAACTTTCATTTTCTTACTGACTAAAAGGAACATGCACAAACCTGATGATAGTAGATATAGCGGAGAATTTCCTTTTGATATTCTGCAGGAAATACAGTATTAAGATGCCCTGTAATATACAGACACATAACCTACAAAATTGGCAAAAGCTTATTAAATCAAAGGAATAGAAAATCATCAAAGGGTCAAAAAATGTTGAAGAATTAGAAAGGGATAAAATTGACTCACCAAAGGAGGTAGAAAAAACAAAGGACCTGCATTTTCAGCAGGCCAATGTCCATCACTGGCCTGCAAGGCTGAAAAGAAGTGGACAGCTCTCTTTAATGCAGTTGTGGCCTTTTCATAAGTGATTACTTCTCCATCCTCCACTTTCACAGCAGGAATTTTTTGTTTGAAGTTCTTCTCTTTTAAGAACTGCAGTGATGGAAATAAAAACCTAATGATATTAGAAAAAATTAAGTTGTAAAAGAAAGGGGAAAAGGTGCATAGTATAGGGTGAAAAATTAAAAGCAAGCTTCATTTGGTGCCATTTTCACTTGTCAAATCTGCAAAGTACTGCCACTTAATTACTAAAACATGCCAAAGGCAAAATAAATGAATTCAATTATCTAAAAAGTTCTTTCTAAAATGTTTGAACTTCAATTCTCCTTTCTCTACCTCTATTTCACCAAAACAAGAGCTCAAATCTACTTCATACATACATAGAATTTTCAAATGAGCAACCTAAGCTTGAGTAGATTTAGCTAGCTTAGTTTCAACTTAACTTGTAGCTCAACTCAATCCATTTAAATTTATATTCAGTTTAATTCAACCAACTTTTAAATAAATTAGGTCACACGGTTTGTTCATTTACTTTTCTAAAAATTAAAATTAAAAATATATTAAAATTTTATTTATAAATAAAAATATTTTAATAAATATTATATTTTTATTGAATTTTTTTAAAGCAAGAAAAATATAAAAATAATATTTTTTAATCGTGAAATTCTAAAATATTATAATTATAAAAATACTATTATTAATAAAGATATTTTATTAAATGAATTCACTAAGTAAATTGAGGTTTTTTAGTTAATTAACGCATTAGATCAACCATAAATAAATCAAGCTGGTTATTTGACATCACTGTATATGCATGCTGCTTATCTACATTACTAGCGTCACAAGACATTAAAAACAAAAATGTCAAAAATGACCTTAAAAATATTAAAGAATCTTCCCTAAACTTTGAAGTCAAACTAAATTTAAACAGAACCTTGACTTAATTCCACCTCAATCGAGCAAAACTTAGTCCCCATCCCTAATCAAAGTTTAACTCGGAAGGATCTTTTGCTAGGATATATGCAAGAAAAATGAAAGAACCAAAGAGACATTTGAAGACTTTTACGTCAACTTATGTCATTCATTTATAAGTTTTATGAATTTGACCACCTTGATATTACATGACATTTAATCAAATTTCCTAAAGCGGCGCAGATAGTAAACTTTTATTTAGAGATAGGATGCTTTATACATGAATTTGGACTAAACAAGTTACCAAGCTTTAGACTCAACAATTTGATTCTCAAATTTATTAAGTGTTGCATTAAGTCATTTTTATCACCCTTATGACATGTTTATATTATTGATTATATAATTTCTATACATACATTTATTTGATTGTGAAATCTAATCATATCATACAAAATAAAAATAGTATGATTATATAAATTTTTTGTATATTAATGTAGTTCTAAACTATATTAGATATTTAATTTAATTTTCTTAAATTCTTTATTCTAAATGTATATATTGATTTGTTTTATTTTATTTAGATTAAAAATAATATTTTTTTTATTTTAAAAATGTAATATAAAAAAATAAATTAATTATTAATTTAGATAAATTTTTATAATAAAATCATTATAAAATTACATAATATTTTAAATATATTTTATTAAAATATTTTTTATTAATTTTGTTCGACTATATTATAATTTTTTTTCACAAAATATCATATATATTAATTATATTACAATTCAATTCAATACCGGATATACTTAATTAATTAGATACTGAGCAACAAACATACAGCTACCCCCAAAATTCTCAATATAGGACATATCTATTAAAATATTTGTTTAAGGAACAAAGTATTAACTTTTTTTTTTTTTACTTAGAAGACTTTGTATAAAATATTCCGAAGTTTGAAACATTTAGCACATGATTTTGATTAAAGTCTGAAACATGAAAAATATTATGCAACAATTAATTCATCACGATTCCTAAGCCCAACCACACACCAATGATAACAAAAAAATTGGGTAAGCTATCACAAGATTCACCTTGTTTACAATGTTTGGTAAACAATATCATAATGCAATATAAAAGTTATTTATCATAAATGATATAACACATTATTATTATTATTAAGTATAAAATAATATGACTATATCTAATTAAAAAATTATCACGTTTTTTATGATTATAATATAATTAAAATATATAAAAATATTCTTATTTAAATTTTATAAATAAAAATAAATGATATAATACATTATTATAATCAGACCAATATAGGAGTCTATCTAATTAAAAAGATTATAATATAGTTAAAATATATGAAAATGTTCTAATCAAGTCCTGTAAGTAACAATAATGACATAAAATATTATGAGACGTCCATGCCCAGAAAACCAAAATCTCTCAGCCAACTAAGGGCAATAATTAAAGAAATTAGAAAACCAAAATTTTAACCATAAATTCAATGGATCGACATCGAATTCTTGCCTTCTCGATCAAAACAAAAAGATATTTCTTGCTCTATTAGATTTATGCGCAAATAGATAGGGAAAATCAAAATTAAAAGGTTTTCAAAGTGGATTTGACAATTGATCTGTCAAAAACAATAGAAATTATAGGTTGGGATAAGAATGACAATGGTACTAACATATTTATTTTTTAAATCTATTTTATTTTATTAAATTTATTTTTTAATAAATTGGGATGATAATAAGATACATAATAAAATATAAGATTTTTTTCAAACAATTTTAAATACAAATAAAATTATACAATTAATGAAAAAAAATCAACATAAATATCTATAATAACCATGAGTAATAAAATAAGAGTTAAATGATATATGATAATTTTAATTATAAATCATTAAAAATATTAAATAAGATATAAGATAATATAATACAACTCATTTTAAATCTATATTTAATAATTAAAATAAAAATAATCGTGACAAAGATAAAGTTTTATATATTTGATTATATATTATATAAAAAACAAATATAATTAAAATATGAGTGCTCATATCACAAAGGAGGGAGAAAAAAATCAAGATTAAGTGAAAGAAATGTTTGAAGTGCGAAGGAAATTAGGGTGGAACTTCGGAGCAGGAAAGTCAAAATAACACAATCCGGTGAGAAAATTAAGGTAATGTGTTGTGAACACATAAAATTGCTTTTTTTTTTTCGCATTTATAATAATTATAGAGGGTCGGAAAAATAGCTTTACAAATTAAGAGTTTATTTATTTAAAAAAAAAAAATTAATACGTAGCATGCTATTCTTGACATGTGTGTATTTGAATTCCTTTTTCTGGTCGCATACTCGTTTTTTAGCTGAGCTCAATGTTGTCAGAATTTTATTTGTTATTGGTGCACGTTTCAATTGAATTTATATAATTAACTATACTTTCAATTAATATAAAGTCATTAATGGAAAAATAAAAAAAATGTTTTAATAACACATAAATTGTAACAATATTGTTACTTTAAATTATTATTGTAATAATTATTTGATATTAAAATGTAATGAGTTATAAAAATATAATAGATAACGCGAAGCAACACCATATAAAACTTCTACTTTTTTTTTAATATCAATTGTCTATTTTTATTTATGATGAATTTAGAATTATAATTTAAAATATTTATTCATTTTTTTAATCTTTAAATTAACAGTATAGGCAATAGATTTAACAAACAAAAACAAAAACAAGCATTATTCCCAATTTTAATATCACGGCCACGGCATGTAGTGTGCAGCACACCATTGCGGTGGCATGGCTGTTATTTGTATTTAACGGTGACCGTTCGATAAGACCGTGAAGTTGCAACTAGTGTCATTATTAGAAGCGATGATATTTTTGACTATTTACAACCAAAATGTTTTAAATATTAGCATGAAGTACGTATTTGATATCTTTAATAATTATTTATGATTTCAATTTTTATATTTTTAAAGAATATATATATATCAAAATATTATTGGGTGATTTATGAATCATTAAAAATTTAAAACAGAATTTTTTTATTTGCACAATTTTTTTTTTTTAAAAAGTACCTGCATTCGCCAAAGAAGATCAGAGCTGGGCTTGACACTGTGACGATTATTGTAGAAATTGAGACGAGCTTGTTCTACAGCGTGTCGCTCTTCTTGGGTGCCAGCTTCTGGATCAAATTCCCATATCTGCCTTCCCACATAATTGTTTGTGCTATATATGTATGGGTCTTTCCCTCCTTCTGCTATCTTTAACTTCCACATTATCTTATATATATAGCTTCCCCTTTCTGTACTCTTTGTAAGATTTCCACAAGCAGAGAGCTTAATTTGCAAGAGTTGCACTATAAGATATGTCAGATCGATAAGCTTTAATTGATAAGTGGGTTGATGAGAAAAGTACTTAATCAGTTTATTAATATGGATTATGGAGCTATATATGCTATATATATATATATATATATATATATATGGTTTATATATTGGAAAGGTTATGACTAGCTAGAATTATATAATTAACTGCTGCATATGGATTTTGAATGAAAGGCTTTAGTTGATGATATTCGTATGCGTGTATATATATATATATATATATATATAGCTGAGGTGAGCGATACTTGCCATTTTCATCACGCTTTGCAATGATATCTAATATCTTATTTACACACCTTTAATATTTTGTCATATGCGATCGCAATTGGATATACTTAAGAGATTAACTTAAAATATTTTCACCCACTTTATTAAATTTCTCCATTTTTACGTTTACCACCTACAGTAAAAATTATTTTTTAATTATTATTAAGTTATTAATTTTTTATATTTATAAAATATTTAATTTAATTTATTTACCATAGTAATAACAAAACTTATTAAATGTATTTTAATTATGAGTTTAGATTAAAAAAAATTAAAATATAAAAATATATAATATGAATAAAAGTCGTACAAGAAAGAAAAAAAGTGGTTGACCCCGTGGTCTAGTGTACCCATAACTTTTTACTAATTATTCCTTTTATACAGGGCAAAATATTTCTTCGTTTGCATTAGCTAGCATGACAAAGAAGACCACAGACCATAATATTTATAAAGTTGCGATAACATTTTATGGAGGGTTAATTATTATTTTTGTCTGAGTTTATTATAAATATATGTATAATATTTATTAAATTATAAAAAAATAAATAATTTATTTAAATATTAAAAGTATAAATATATTTTTTATAAATACTGTAGAATTTATAAAAATTATAAAAATATTTTTATCAAATATATTTATAATTTTAAAATTTTAAATATATTATAAAACTATTAATAATTTTATAAACACTATGAAAATGTTTGAAATAAACTCATTAAATTAGGGAATAACGTAATTAACATTTTTATAGAAAAATGAATCTATTTATAATAATTTATTATTATTTAAATCGTACTTATAAATTAAAAAAATGAGTAACTATTTTTAATATTATACGACTTACCGTACAACATCTTGTTGGGTTTATCTTTACGAAGTTACTTAAAATTATTAGGCAGCGAACCACGATGATGGTCCTGCAAGACTTATTTGCATTTAAGAAAAGTGACGCGTTAGTTAGTTAGACTTCAATGGGAAATAAATAATTTTAGTGGTAGGAAATATAATAAAAGACAAATATGAAATAAATTAAGAAATTATATAAAAAAATATCTTTAAAATTTATAATAATAAAAATAATATTTTAATAATATTAAACATAATATAATAAGATTACATTTAATATTAAACAAATATTAATTATTATAGTTTAATAATTAAAAAAATACTTAATATCTTTTTAATATTAGAAGTATATGAGATGAATATAAGAAATGTTAATTGTATGGTTATAAGTTTTAATAGGATTATTTTTATTATTTTTTCAATAAACTTTGTAAATAAACTAAAACGAATCAAAATTATATAATTAAAAATTACAATAAAAATAAAATTATAAAAATTAATAAATGATTGAGAACAATGTTACATTATATCTTTAACATAATTGTTTTTCCGTACACATGTGTTTGAAAACAAAGTAAAAGGACTTATCAGTTATGAACGCTAATAAGAACTGCTCCAACGAATTGATATCGTATTTGTTCTCTCACATTGAAACTTAACTGTAGAATAATTTTATATAAATGAAAAAAAATTGTTAAAGGGAAAAAAATCCTAGAAAAGTGGTATTTTCTATCATTTTCCTCTCAACTTTAAAGCCAATTTGTAGAATTATTCTTGTGGCTGTTAGAACCAAAATTGATGCAGCAATTGACATTTAATAGTTACTGAAACCGCAAGAATGCAAATCTTCAACTGTCACAAAGGAATTTCAAGAGTTTTTATTTTATTCTATGAAGGAAAATAAAATTTTCATGCATAAAAAATGGACAGTGCAAGGCTTACTAATTTTGGAAGACATTCATATCTACGGGATGTGCAGGCACGTGATTGGAGTTCCAAATTTTGGGGTTGGTTACCCAAGGATTTGCCTCCTATGTGTGCACACTTAGAGGACCCTTCTTGCTACACTAGCTTACCACACTTTGGAAGCCAAATGCTACTTTGGAAGCCAAATGCTACATATTTTTCCATGTGGAACACACATAAAACAATCACATTTTTCCTTCTTAATAATTGAATTTTGATACTCAATTTCTCTTTTACCTCAATATTCCTTTGAGTATCTAAATATATGATTTTAAAACCCTAGTAAAAAAGAACCTAAATCAATTAAGACCACACACTTTATACCAAACAAGTCCCACTCAAAATGATATCTCAAAATAATAAAGCAAAAATAAGGGTATGTATATGTTAACACTCCCTCATACCTAATTCTTATATTGTCCTCAATATAAACACATTCATATACAAATGTAAAAATAAATAAAAAGGGAATATAAAACAAATCTAGTGGGTTGCTTCCCACAAAGCAATTGGTTTAATGTCTTCAATTAGACTCATTCAACTCTCATCCAAAGCCATCTTTGCTATCATATGGGTACTTCATTGCTTTAAAGATGTTTAAGTGAATTATCTTCCCATCAAACTCAAGAGTTATTTCCCTACTATGCATATCTATCTTAGTGCGAACTATTTTCATAAATGGTCTCCCGAACAATAATGGCTTGGACATGGTGTAGGAATCATCTCTCATATCCAATATATAAAAGTCTACCGAGAAAATCATCTCATCCATCTACACTAAGGCATCTTTAATAAAACCCTTAGGATTGACATCAGTCATGTCAGCAAGTTATATAATAATACATATCTCTTTTAAAGAACCTAGATTTGATAAAGCATAAATATTATAGGACATGAAATTGATGGATGCTCCTAAATCTAACATAGCTTTTTCAAGCCCTGTATTACCTATCCTTATAGGGATGGTGAAACTACCTAGGTCTTGACATTTGGGTGGGAGCTTTCTTTGTAACATTTTAGACATTTTCCCTCACATTTAACACTTCTTTACCTTTTAGCTTGCGTCTAGTGGTACATAGTTCCTTAAGAAACTTTACATACTTGGGAACTTGTTTGAAAGCATCTAATAATGGCATGTATGTTGACTTGCATTTTTCAAACTTTCCATTTCATGTTCTTCTTTCGTTGTTCTTTTAAACCTATTAGAAAAAGGAAAAACAAGTTTATAAGTAGAAATGGGAATTTTGGTTACTACCTTTAGTCTCATCTTAGCTTCTTGAGGAGTGTTCTTTTCTTCCTCAAGCTCTTTATTTTATATAGTTCTCTCATTTGATTTGACATTTTTTTGAACTTGTTTGGGCTTATCTAGTTTGCATGCCACTTTTTAAAGAAATGGCATTGATAGTCTCCCTAGGATTTATTATAATTTGCGAAGGGAGCTTGCCAGATGTCTGTGCTTCCAAACTTCTAACACATGTCACTACTACAAAATGTGGTATTTAAGTCGATATGTAAAGTCAGTTTTTGGAGAAAACCGACTTATAATGAATTTAAAGTCGGTTCGGTGAAAAACCGATGTTACATCCACGTGTAGTGTTGGTTTGACACATCAAATGACACTACAAACTACGTGGATAGCGTCGATTGATACGTAGAACTGACGCTACACATGTGGATAAATTCTTTTCTCTTCTTTCTTCCCCAGACAAAAACTATTCCAAGCGTTGCATAACTCTCAAAAACCCAAAACCTCCTCTACTTTTCCTCCATTCTTTCTCATTTTTCGGCCACCTACGAACACTAATTCTTGCGCCACTTAGTGGGTTTTCTTCCTCTCTAACTTATCTTTTAGATCTCCTATTTTTTTTTAGCAAAATACTCAAATTTTTTATACCCATTTCTCACTAATAAAACACCATTTTTTCTTCATTTCTTTCATTTTGTCACTTCATTTATTCGTGTAAGTATTTTTATTAATCCTATGCACTTATTATTCATATTGTTTTTGTATATTATGTGTTATTATTTGTGTATAATTTTTTGTATTATATATATAGGTTTTGTATTATAACATCAGGAGAAGAATACGATAATCTTGAATAATATAGGACAACACCATGATAATTTTTTTGTTATCAATTAATATTTAATTTTTCAATTATTTGTATTATTTAAACTATTTGTTAAACAAATTTTGATTTTTTTGATCGAATATAAGTTTTAATTTGAGTATAATAGAAAATGAGTAAATTTTGTAAAAAAAAAATTAAAAATTTAAAGTCGGTTTACCACATGAATTGACTTTAAATGTCCATTTTGTAGTAGTGTGTGGCAAGTTGGCCTATTTGAATATCTATTTTTTTTTTATTAAAGTTTCAGTTTTATAGATTCTATTTTGGGCTTCTTGCTAAAACTTAGTATTGTTAAATGCAATATCACCAATCAAGTCTTCTATAGACTTATCTTGAGATTGTTGCGGTGGTTGGTGTTGAGGTTAGTATTATTTTTAAGGCCTAGGGTTATGGAGTCAAGGTGGATTTTAGGTAGCACCTATTTGATTATTACATACATGGCTAAAAATTGGGTGATCCTTCCATCCAAGGTTCTTATATGTTAGAATAAGGGTTATACCTGGGCCTTTGTGCTTGAAAACCACCAACAATATTGGCTTGTTCTTTTTGCAAAGTAGGATACATATCAATAAGGTGTCTCATTATAGAGCATATGCCACAAGTCTTAACCTATGCAATAGCCAACTGTTGCACAAAAATAGTAAGATTATTTATTTTTTACTTAAGGTGGGAGTTAGTGCTTACCTCATTTACCTTGCCATATGGATCAAATCGGATTCCAAATTGTTTGGTAGCTATGGCTGCAATCAAGGTTCGTGCTTGAGTTGGTGTTTTATTTATATATGCCCTACCACATGCAGTATCAATCATGTTTCTCTTTGTAGGTGCTAACCCTTCATAGAATTGTTGGAGAAAAGTTGCTCACTTATTTGGTGTTGTGGTCAGCTAGTACAAAACCTTTTGAACCTCTCCCAATATGTATAGAGAGTTTCCCCATTGGATTGTATAATTCCACAAATTTGTTTCCTTATTGTTGTGGATCTAGAAGATGGGAAATATCTCTCTAGAAACTAGCTTTTAATCTCATTCTAGGTCGTAATGGATGTGAAGGGTAGAAAGTAAGGCCATTCCTTAACATTATCCGCCAAAGAAAAGGGAAAAAGCTCAATGTTTGACTTTTTTATGTGATCCCTACTAGTTTCATGTTGGAGAAAATTATATGGATTTTCTTCAAGTGCTTGTTTAGGTCCTCTCCAATTGAACCACTAAAATAAAATAAAAAATTGATTGATCCAAACTTAAGTTCAAAACCTTCATATACATTGGGGGTATGCTATGCATAGAGTTTGTTGCTCCAAGTTAGATGCAACCAGCTTCTTAAGTGTTGGATCAAATACTACCATTTTCATTTTTGATTTCTGAATCACTTGAAGAAGTGGATTCAATCAAATTTTCTTACAATAGGTCTAGTGGTCCTTTTGATCTCAAGTTGTAGGAATGTTCTCATTCCATTCAATGTATTCTTGAAAATTGAAACTTAGAACAATTAGTACTAAAATAGAAAATTTTAAAAGTAAAAGATTTTTTTTTGTTTTTTTAGGTAATAATAATAATATAAAATAAAAATAGACCAATAATTAGTGGTAAAATTGAAAAGTGATCCCACCAACAGCTCCAAAAATTTGATACTCTTAGAAACACGTAAATATACATAGTTAATTGTGTGATACGTTAACTGCAAGTATACAAGTCGTGCAAGTAATATAATGTCTCTAAGTATGGATATCAATCCCACAGGAAGTTGTGTAACTTATAACTAAGTCCCAATATAATTATTATAAATGTTTTTCTGACAATGGAAAATTATAAAAATTGAAAAATAAATGACAACTAATTTTAAATCACAAAACTCAACAACTACAAAAATATATGAGAAAACAACCTAAGAATCTTGATCCCTCAATTTTCTAAGCATATGAACCACTAAAACTTTCCCTAAGATAATTACCAGCTAAGTACATGATCGATTGAATCTAACCTAGCATGCATTCTTCTCTCAAGTAAACTATACATTATATAGTAGTTAACCTAATTACACTCTCATGCTAATTATATTGCATACTACCCATTAAGTTCATCAATCATATATCACACACATAAGAATCATATGTCTCTCTCTACCTAAAAACTATACATGTTATTTAATAAAGACAAATAATTAAATAATTCTCTCAAATATATTTAATTTCCTCTATAGATTAATTGTTGGCCAAACATTTAATAGCATAAAAATCAAATTAAATAGTAAAATTGAATATAAATCACAATTGGGATAAAATATTAGATTATCACATGTAGAAAATTGGGTTCATAAGACCCCATATTAATAAATTAGCTAGACATATTTAAGTTCATACATCTCAAATTTTTCATAAAGAAAAACATAAAAACTAATAAATAATGGAGAAGAATAAGAGATACACTCAATCTTTTGATTTATAGCACTAATCTTCTCTTCAATTTTCAATAATTGTGTATTCTTTAATCTTTTCTTGAACTTTTTGTCTCTTTTCTCTCTTCTGGGGAGCTGCTAGATTTTTTGATTTCCTTAATTGTGTGTTTAATTTATTCCTCAATAGGTTAATTAATAGGAAAAATGACCTAATATGATCCATTAGATCAAACCCCAAAAAGATCCAAGGGTTGAGCTTAAAAATAGAACATAAGCATCACTTGATAGATTTTGCCCAATTTTTATGTGTGTCATGGCATGTGTTCTTGTGTGATATGGCATGGCCTCATCTAATTTTTGGGCCATAAATTTCATGCCATAGTGACAAAAAAGTGCATCATGGTATGGTCATTGTTGTGTATTGTTTCTACATACATGCCATAGCGTAGTGTAGAGTTTTTACATTTTTGACTCGTTTTCATCCCGTTTTCCATCATTCCATCTACATTGATATAGTTAAACACAAATTAAGATTTTTCATGATATCTTATCACATAAAAAGATAAATAAGTGGTTCAAAATTGGTTAAATAACTCTACTTTTGTAGAGTTATCACACCCTAAGCTTAACTCTGTACTCTCCTTCAAGGAAACCCAAGTCTAACTAACTAAAATGATATGTATAACATGTTCATAAATATATATCTATTAATACATGCATGTTAAGAATAAATCATCCCCCCTCAAAGATTCTAAAATTCCATGATGATGAGATTCACATATTCATCAATCAATATTCCATTAATACAAGGATTTATAAGGTTTTTGATGAATTGATTCGTGTGTGTGTGTTACACATAATTTTGTATGAGCATGCTAATCAATTAAGTCTTAGAACAAATTTCCTAAGTCTATTTTTTACACGTCTCTCCATTAATGTAAATATACATTTAGCTAAAGATCAATAGGGCTTTGCATGCTTGTAATGTAAGGCTTAGGTGGGGGTATATAAATGGATACATTTAGGATTTTTTCACACCTTAGTTTTTTTTTCATTCATCATGCAATATTTAATTATAGCTAAGCTTTAATTTCATGTTCTTGTGCACCCCATCTTACCATTCTTTTCATTTTTTTATTCCACATCTCTTTTTTTGTAGATAACTTCACAACCTCATATGGAAAGAAATTTTGGGTATATCCAACTCTTTGACCCTCATTTGGTGACATCTAGATCTAAGATTAATCTTTGAGAAGAAACTTGCTCCTTTAAGTTGTTCAAATAATTCATCAATCCAAGGTAATGGATACCTTTTCCTTATGATTGCCTTATTCAATTGATGATCATAAATGTAGATTCTAAGACTTCCATCCTTCTTCTTGAAAAAAAGAACAAGTGCTCTTGATGAGCGAAAACCGGCATCGCCGATTCTTGCCAATACTTTGGTTTTAATATTTGTAAAAATATCGCAAGTGCACGAATCATTTCGTAGAAAATGATAAGTATACTCCCAAGGTCGATCTAAGGAAGGAATGTATGTGGTTTTTAATTTATTATTCAAACTTTTAAAAATGAAATTAAATCCTAAACATCCTGTCACGATATTTTGGGTTTTTGTGTTTTAATCTACATACATAAAAATAAACATAGATTCAATAAACATTTATGCAAATTTTATCATTTATAATGGTGGAGTATTTATGAATATAATAACTAAGTTAATTATGCTTGCTCATATTATCTAGGTTATTAAAGATATGAATTGATATTTATTGATTCTACCTTTTTATATGAATACCACCTTTGGTGGGGTTAGATATTCTTTGTTAACTAAACAAATCAATTAACACCTGTGGGTGAGGTTGATAACTAATTTTCTTAATTAAATTAATTCATTTTTCTAAGAGATTGAAAATGAACCATTTAAATGCCACCTTTGGTGGGGTTAGACAGTTTAAACTTTATTCAAGGTGTCCAAATTAAACATAAGAATTTAATTATCCGAGTACTAACTTTCAAGTTTTAAAACCACTACTGCAAACATGTTGTCAATACATTTTCACATAATAATTCTTATAAAAAACTTTTGAAATAGAGTTTCACTCTAACTATCGGGCGATTGTACCAACAAATAAAAGAGCACTACTCTAAATTAGACCGGATAACTAAACCTTAAAATCTAATTTTCAGATTTAAGTTTGTAATGAAAAATAATATATTTCTCTCTAACATTCTTAATATAAAATCTTGAATAAAAATAAAATCAATTCATTTTAGAAATTTTCACCTATTTAATATTTCGCAAGCATAACAACGTTATTATTACATCATGTTTATAAACAGCCAGCAGAGTTAAATTTAATCACAGACAAATTAAATATAACATGTAAGAATAAAGCATAAAAAATAACTGTAAAGAAAATAAAATCCTTACAGAACTTCGACGTTATTCCCGTTGCTGGAAAACCTCCAAGTAGAATTTGCACTCCCATTTATTGAATAAAAAAGCTAATAAATTACAAAAACATAATTAGTTCTTCTCAAGGAGAGAAGAACTCTAAAACTAAGAGAATTTAACTAAAAACTAAGAAAGAAACTAAGAAAAGCTTAAAAACTAAGAAAGAAACTAAGAAAAGCTTAAAAACTAAGAAATGAGAGAAAGAAAGAGAAGAGAATAATGGTTTTGAGGTGTGTTTATAAGTGAAGGGAAGTGGGGTATTTATAGGTGAGGATGGTGAAAAAAAGTGAGTGAAAAAATGTTAAAAAAATGTGAAAACGCGGAGTGCATTTGTTGAGGTCATTGATGACATCAGTATGACGTCGCATGACATCATGGGGGCGGCTGCGCGCAAAATGGGGCAAAATGGGCGTCGGCGCGCGTGCGGACGTGGGGCGTGCTGCGTGCACAGCTTGGTGCGGCTGGGCGGCGCGGCGGCTGGGCGGTTGTGATGTATTGCTTCCAGTATTCCTCTTTGAGTCTTTAAGTTACGTTTTTAATCCAAAATACCTGAAAAACAATAAAAATACCCGTGATTCCGAAAAAGACAAATTTATATAAATATATGATAAGACATATAAATATATATATATTTTTAATCAATTAATGTGCATAAAATCATGGTTATTTTAGTGCTTTTTGAGAACTCATCAGCTCTCAAGGTGATAAACTTGGTTAAAGAATCCCTTTGCCAACAACTCATCTAATTGATCCTTTAGTTCTTATTTTTTTGTAGGTACCATACAATAAGGAGTGATGGATATTGGTGCAGTTCTAGGATACAACTTGATGGCAAAATTGATCTCTTGAGTTGGAGGGAGTCTAAGTGATTCTTTTGAAAACACATCCTAATATTCATTTACTATCGGTATCCATGATAATCTTCTTCCCTTGTTTGTGTTTGCTTCTAGACAATTTAGAAGAGTCATAATTTCTTGGTTCTACCTTTCACCAAAGCATCATTAAAGGAAAGCACTAGAAAAATTTACTTTTTATTTTCCATAAAATAGGAGTCGTATGCACCTTAGGGTTTTGGATGGTAACCTTCTTCTCTAGGCAATTTATAATGGTGACTTTAATTTATAACAAATAGTAGACATAATCAATTTTCTATTTGTATATATAAGAGAGAATCAATAATCTTTATTCATATCTTTAATAACCTAATTAATATTGAGCAAGCATAATTAACTAGCTAATGTATCCCATAAATTCTCCACTGCATGATAATTATTTATTTTCCTAAATGTTTATTGAATTTATCTTTATTTTTGACTCATTAGATCGTCATACCAAAACAATTGTAACAAGATGTTTAGGCAATAACTTTGTTTTTTTTTTAAGAATTTGTTGAATTATTTAAAAACCATATGGTTTTTCTTTAGACCGACCTTGGAAGTATACTTATTATTTTCTATAACATGCACTTATGACCTATTTTATAAATCATACAAAAATTGTACACATAAATTTTTTGCATCATCAACCACCTCATTACCACCTTGTCTAGGTGCTTATCGAGCCCACATTGAGTGTGTTAAAATCATACATGGTGATCATCTATGCAAGAGGTGTGGCAAGGCATAGTGACACACAGTGGCTCGACTGAGATGAGAGTGAAAGAGAGAAAAAGTGTGCAAAAACCTTTTTTTATATTTATATTTATATTTTTACCAAAATAAACTTAACAAAGAAATAAAACATAAACAGAAAAATTACATGAAAAGAGAGAAAAGAAACAACATGCTCAACAAGAAAAGGATCTCGAAAACAAGTGAACAAGTTGCATCCCTTCATTTAGTAAACAATTTATGAGGAAAAATAGACTCAAATTGTAGTCTCTAGTTTAAATAAGCATTGGGTGTATATGGAACATGAGGTATTTTTTGTTTTGTAATTCTTGAAAAATCACTCAAATGATGCATATACACACGACTAGGTGGACTTTTAGAAGTACATGTCCTTTCTGCACTTTTCCTTAAGTGCGTGACACATCCACCTTGAACATATTAATGTGAGTATAACTAGGGCACTACCTAATAGTGCGACCAATAGTGCTACAAAAATGGGACGTATATGCTAAAGAGTGAGAGAAACAGGCTCTAACTATGAAGAGAACCACAAGAAGGAGAAGAGGAAGAATAAATAGCATTACTTATCATACAAGGGTGAGAAGTTAATTTCCCACAATGAGGTCTCAAATGCTAATTCTTACCATAGTGGTGGAAGACAAGAGAAAAGCCTGTAGCTTGAGGATAGAGAACATCACCATCATGATGCTTCATGCTAGATAGATTGGAGTTAAACTCCAATTGTTCTTCTGAATAACCTCACACCTTATTTTGTGATCACTCTGATTGCTCAACTCTTTATTTCGTTCCTCATGGCTTGCCAAAACTTGCTTCCAATCCTTTGTTAGTTTAATATGCTCATTAAGGATTTTGTTGTATGTATCAAGGTGTTCATCTTGATCATATTTAATAAATAGTTGGTCAAAGAGGTTGTAGTGTGAGGGTTTTTGGAGTTTTGAAAGTCATAAAAGTGATACAGTTACACTCATTTTCATCCATACTATAAATACTATCTAAAATAGTAATGTTCACCTTCATTGTCCATTTTCTAGAATAATTTTGTTTTGAAGGATAGTTGATATAAATACGATATGGCTTGCCACATTCATTGCACTTTATTTGGTTGACAAATGCTTCTATGAGGTTGATGATTAGACTCATCTCTAGAGTCATATTTCTTACCATACCTTAAGTCTTTCCTACTCAAAAAGGGATTCTTCTTATTCTTGAAAAATATTATAAAGCATTGAGCAAATAATTAGATTTATTCTTAATTTTGGGAAGAGTAATCATCATTAGCCACAACATGATTTATAGTAGTGTTGCTACCACTTAATTTGGAAGTTTTGAGAGTAGTTCTCCTTCCATGATCAGTAGTAAGCTAATCTTTCCAAGGTAGTGGTCTTAGCATGAAACCAAAAAGGGAAACTGGTGATGATTTTCTCAACTTGTTTTTCTTTGTCAATTGGCCTATCATGATTGTGAGAAAAGATTATGATGTCTGAGAATTGAGCATAAAAATTCTCAAAAGTGTTATCCTCTTCCATTTGGCGTAACTTAAATTCTTTATTAAGTCTTACGATTTTGGATCTTTTGACCGTAGAAGTACTCGTATGTGGCCTCCAAAATGTACCAAGCTTCCTTTGAGGTATGAAAGCTCTAAATTCTTTAATACTCATCCAGTGTGATAACTCTTATAATGATATATAGTCCCTAAGTATTCCATTCAGACTCCTTGCTTTCTTCTTTAGTCCATTTGATCATAAGTTTTGTGATGTTGGTTTTATTTATAAGAGTTTTAGTTGGAAACGTCCAATCATTCTCAATAAAAACAAAAATTATCTCTAAGCAACCACTAGAAAGCCCACATCTGGGACTTCCAATAGGCATAGTTATTCCCATTAAAAAGATTAGGTTTGCCTACATTTCCTCCTTCTCTAAAATCCATCTAGTGAAATAGATTATATATAAAATTCAAATGACAAAAGATTCAAATGCATTTTATAATTTATTTTAGGTTTCTTGCACTTAAAAAATTAAAATGACAAAAGACTAATCAAATCTCAGAAATAGGGTATAATTGTCATGTATTGAAGTACATAAATGCAAACATTTATACAACATATATCAAATAGGGGTCAAAACATTAAAGTATCAAAATTAAAGGTATGCTATAGAGCATCACTCTTAAGATGAGTTTTAAAAAAATTGGAAATAAGGTCACGTGGCAGCATGAGTCTATATGGGTTATGGCCTGTGAACTCGGATTTTCACCCGAGCACATGATTTCAAGCTCATCTCTATCCGATTAGTTTCATATTTCTTAGATTAGTATTTTAATTATTTTAAACCTCTTAAACTACAATTCTAACTATATTGTAATTATATGTAACTCTTTTACTATAAATATATAGCTAGGGTTAACAACAAATTTAGTTTGCAAGTGCAAGAATCACTTTGTAAAAAGCGATAAATATACTTCTAAAATTGGTCTAAAGAGAAACTATATAGTTTTAAATAATTCAATAATACTCTTAAAAATGAAAAAATAAACCTAAACATTCTGTCACAAAGTTTGGGTTTGAAAAGTCTAAGCTAATAACATAAATTTAAAGATATATTTGATTAAACAAATATTTGGTAGATAAACATTTAACAATCAATGGATAATTTATGGCATAGGTTAGTTAGTTAACCATACTTCCTCAAAATTAATTAGGTTACTAAAGATATAAATTATGGTTATTGATTCTTTCTTTTCTTTGTATGAAAAATCTTTTGGTGGGGATCAATTTTGTTGCTAATAAATACCAATTAAAGTCTTTCAAAAAGGATAACTTAATTGATAATGTTCAAATTGTGCTTCATACTAAGGAATTAACAAACCATTTGAATCAATGTTTATTGAAGGGCTATCAATTTAAACTTCTATTCAAGGTATCAAAGTTGGATTTAAGATTGATGTATTTGAAACCTTACTTTTAGATTTTAAATCTATTATAAAAAATATATCTTCAATATATTTTTAAATAATAAATATTGTAAAAAATATTTAAAATAAAATACAATTCTAAATCAAAACTAGATAAGTAGATCATAAATCTAACTTTCATATTTTAAATCTATTACAAAAAATATATCGTTAATACATTAATCTGTAATAAATTTTATAGAAATACTAAATAAATAAAAAAGTTTAATTTATTTTGTAAAAATATTTACCTAAATTAATATTTTATAAGCATAACCACATAATTAATATCCTATAGTAGTATTCAGCTAGACATGCTTAGATTTAATAAATGATCAACAAATTAAAAATAGCATTCAAAGTAATAAATAAAATTAATTCTAAAAATATAAGAATACAATTAAAATTAATACCTCAATTAAATCTTTCAATGCACATAATTTCAGTATTGATCTATCTCTAAAAAACTCCAAAAATATCTACCTATATTGCTTATTGAATTGAAAAATTATTACATCAAACTAAAGAAATTTAAACTACAAAAGCTATTTAAAAAAAATCAAAAGAAAATATATATTTTGGGTAAAAGAGGAGAGTTTATATAGGTAGAAAAATACTAAGAAAATGAGAGAAATGTGGATCATGAGGTTGCGTGCCGCATCATACTTTTTTCACCATCGCAACCTATGTTGATTTTGGTATGCATGAAATCCCGTCCGAGAAGATTGCATCATGGCATACATTTTATCTCTATCATGGCTTGTATGAAACTTTATTTCTCCAATTTCTTTTTGTCTCATCCCATATAAGCTTGGTTTGAACATATATAAGGCTTACATATGTTATTTTTTTATTCTTCTTATTTGCAATTGAGTGCTTTTAGGTACAATCATTCAAGTGTTTATCAATTGAATCATTTTGAAGCCGACAATACCTAAAAAATAACAAAACATACCCGTAATTTCGAAGATATAGATTTACTAAAATAATGATATACTTACGTACATATAAATCTATTTTTGACATTAAAGTATAAATAAATCATGTAATATTTAGTGCTATTAAGCACGCAACATAATTTGAGTTGATTTCAAATTTAAGATATATAAAACAAAATTTATATAAAATTTTTGTGATTATTAATATTAAAAAAAAAACTACACTACTTAAAACCTAAATTTTTAATGAGCATCATATTGTTGAATCATGTCTTTCCCATTTCATATTAACAAAATGTATAAATTAAAAACCAACCTTAAATCATAGTCATAAATATATAAATTTATTTTATTACAAATATTTATACAAAACCTACATAATACAAAAAATTATACACATAAATAATAACACATAATATATAAAAAATAAAGAAATGTGAATAATAAGTGCATATGATTAATAGAAATACTTACAATAGTAAATGAAGTGACAAAATGAAGGAAATGAAGAAAACATGGTGTTTTGTAAGTGAGAAATGAGTATAAAAAATTTGAGTATGTCACTAAAAAAAGGGGATCTAGATGAGAAATTGTAGAGGAAGAAAACCCACTAAACGGTTCTGGAATTGGTCGTTTGAGGTGGCCAGAAAATGAGAAAGAGTGAAGGAGGAAGTGTCGGTCGGTTTTTGGTTTTTAAGTTTACACCTTTGGAATACATTTAGCCTAATAGGGAAGAAAGAAGAGAAAAGGAAAATAAAAATGTGTGTAGCGTCGGTTGACACGTAGGACCAACGCTACGTCTTATGTGTAGGGTCAGTTCTACGTGTCAACTGATGCTACTTCCTAGTGTCGGTTGACATGTTGAACTGATGGTTGACATAGGACATAACATCAGTTCTATGTATCAACCAAATTTATCTATGTGTAGCATCAGTTGACACATAGAACCGACCCTATGTCCTACATGTAGCGTCGGTTCAACATGTCAATTGATGCTACAATCTATGTGTTTTAAGTCAATTTTTCAGCAAACTGACTTAAAATTCATTATAATCGGTTTTCCCTAAAAATCAACTTTAAATATTGATTTAAATACCACATTTTTTGGTAGTGATTGCTCAAAAACCTAAAAAGAAGAGGTTAATAACTCAAATGTTTTGGATCCTAAAAATCCAAAAGATATTAATCCCTACCAATAAGGAGAAGAAAGTAATGCAGTTGGATTGATTAAATAGAAAAGGAAGAAAATACCAAACTTTTTATGCTCTACAATGGCTAGAAGCCAAAGGACTAATAATAGGTATTAGTGAGGTAATCCACAAAGCATGTACCAGTATAATTAAAGATGAAAGAAGTTATGCAAATTACAAGGTACCAAAACTATTGTCTCTATCAGACATAGTCAAAAACTACTCAACAATTTTACAACAACCAATAACCATTTGAAAACATTTGAAAAGGTAGCTAAACCAATCTTATTTAGGGAAGCTACAACTACCAATGGCTATGCCTATATAACCTAACAAGAAAAACAATAGAGAAACATATTGATGATATAACATTTTATACTACCAAAAAAGATTTTCTTGTAGATAGTAAATTTAATATCTTGGAAAGAGATGATCCAATTTTTGTATATAAGGCTTGTTATATCGGTTTAATAGAAAACCTTTATCCCATAAATAATTTATCAAAATTAAACTATTTTGCTAAGAATTTCAAAAAATTTATTAAGAATTTCAAGAAAAAAAGATCAAGGCAATAAGCCTATATATTTAAGATTCTTTAGTACTATTATGGATTGGAAACAAGAAGTTTTAGTTAGTCCATATCATTTCATCAAGTTGGGACAAGCAAACACCAAGAAGGAAGTTAATTGCCCTAAGGAATTATTAGAAAAAAGGGTTCAACCGGGAAGAACTAAGCATTGAATGAAGACAAATATTAAGCCAAATTTATTATAAACTAAGAAGGTTAATAATTCTTTGAAATTAAAATCAATTACTCTACTAGCAAGATGATCATTACGTCGCATATAAATTTTCCTTTCATTGAGGAAGATGGTGAAAAGATCAACAAATATGAAGCAAACTTCAACAATAATGACCTAGAAGTTGGAGAAGAAAGAAAAAAAAGGTATTTTTCCACTATGATAAAAAGCAAGCTATGATCACATGTGCATCTAATGCATCAAAGATAGAGAAGACGTGGAGTCATTTGCATCACACAAGACATTGTTAGCAAATGACTTTGAATAGGAATAAAAATTTAGGGACTATACCAAATTAATTGGCACTTGGCATCGATAATATATGGCATTAAAAAGATGCTAAATAGGAAAGTTAGGTAAACCAATATTTTCTTGCTAATGTAAATAGAGACTCCTTGGTCTATAAAAGGGAACTTTTATTTCATTAGGGCGCATCGTTTAGAACCTGACACACACCATCTAAACACTTTCACTAGCCTTTATCTTATAACAAGTAATCAGTAGCCGAGAACTTCTTTAAGATTCTTAGTTATTAGAGATGTAAAATGGGTTATCTTATCACATTTTATGTCTCATTTAGTATCTCTAATAGATTTGTGGTATAATATTAACTCATTTTATTTAAATATCATCTTATCTTATTTAGATTGTAACCCTAACAGACCTAACTTTAAACATATATTACATTATTTTTCTTATTAAATTTACATTCTAAATAATTATATATCATATTTTTTTATTATCTTTGTGCTCTTACTTATCTTTTATAGACAAATAAGATATCTCAATCTCATTATCATCTCACCTCATTAAAAATTGAGTTAGGTAAAATGATATAGTCTTTAAAAATTAACATATTATACCATAAATTTCATTAACATCTCATCTTAATTTACATTTCTAATAATTAACTTAAGTAATTAACTTAAGTATTGTAATATTACTATAATGAATAAAAAATCCATTTTATTCTAAAAACTTCTTTAGTCACTTTGAGCTTGAAATAACCATATACTTAATCATAGCTCACAATTAATCGAACTATTTGTGGTGCGAGTATCAAGGATCAAAATAAGACTATTAGAATAGAAAAAAACACTATATACTTATTTATTCATCCAATAATAGTTATATAATTTAAAACCTTGATCGTTTATTAATTAGTTTAAAACTCAAAAATAATATTAATTTAAAATGCATAAAAGTTATTACAGGAATAAGAAATTAGAAACTTAATTATATAGAAGTAAGAAACAAAGAAAATCAATAATTCAAAAATCAACAAAAGAAATTATTTATCTTAATCAATCTTTAATTAACTTTAGAAACATAATAAAAGAAAATATTAACTTAAATTAAAAAAGATCTAAACTCTTAAAAAACCTCGAAGGATCAATAGATTGTTTTATTAAATAAGAAAACAAATTTAATATACAGAAAGAACCTAGTTTTTCAATGTATAAATCTAAAAGCAAATCTAAAATTAGTAAATATAGAAATAGGATATCGGGAAAAAAATTTGTGCATCACCAATCGGTTGAAAAATTGATCCACTTCTGCAACAAACAACTAGCATTTTAGAAGCTAACCCTTATTTTGTATCCAAGTCATAAGATTAATATATTTACTTTATTGGAAATTTCAAAATTAAAGAAATTAGCTGTAAACCATACAAGGTTAAACAAAAAAAAAATATAACAAAGAACAGATTAGATTTGTAATAAATCTAAAGTTGATTCATTTGGGTAAAAGTGTATAAGCTTTAATTAACCCATTTTTTTTTTTTTTGTTAAAATCTAAATTTTGATCATATATATAATTTTTTTTTCTGGAATTAAATATTATAGTTGATGAGTTTCATATCAGTGTATATCTTATTTACTTATTATATACCTTTTTAACTTTTTGTCACATGCTCTGTGGATCCCAATTGGATGGAATTGTTTTCTATATATAGTACGCTAGTAAAGTGTGTCCGCTTAAATACTTTATTAAAATTTATCCATTATTTTCTTTCCCACCTACATTGAAATTATTTGTTAATTGGAACTACATCATAAGACGAATACAACTTGAACCAACAGTCATTATTTTTAATTATTATTAAACTATTAATTCTTTTATATTTATAACATATTTGATTTAAATATAATTTAATTTTTTATAATATTAAAAAATATTTGAATTTAGATTAAAAATTTAACACACAAAGTGGACAACATGATTGATCCTGTAGTCTAGTGTACCCGTAACTAACCGGAGAAAATAAGAAAAATGATCACCTTTCCAATAATTATTCCTTTTAAACAACACGAAAGATTTCTTCGTTTACGTTATGGCTAGCATGACAAAGAAGACTACACAGTCCACATCGTACCGTAATGTGAATTCCACAAAATGCAATAACTTTTTTTTATCAGGGTTGACTACGTTTTAAATCATAAACTATAAATAGGCTATTAGTATTTATAAAATTGTAAAAGTTTAAATAACATATTAAAAATATAAAAATATTTGATATAAATATTTTATAATTTATAGGAGATTAAAGGTTATAAAAATATTTGTAAATAATATGTTTATAATTTTAAAATTTTAAATAAAATATGGATATGTTTATAACTTTATAAACATTCAAAATTCAATAAATTAGGTATATAAAATATAATTAATTATTTTATAAAAAATATCTATGTCCAACAACTTATTATATGATATAATAATTAATAAAGAAAAATTCAATTATCTTAACTAAGGAATAGTTACCACGTTAACTTTTATAGTAAAACTTATTATAAATCGAGTTGCTCCTTATAAAATTACTAAATTATTAGGCAGTGAACCACGATGATGTCCAACCAGAAGACTTATTTGACTTGGAAGAAGGATACGTGTTCGTACCATTAGCCTTGTTTGTCAAATATAAATAAGTTTTAATTATGGGAAATATAATAAAAGAAATACGAAATAAATTTAAAAAATTATAAAAATTTATAAAAATAAAAATAATATTAAACATATCCAATCAAATAACGTTTAATATTAAACAGGTTTAAATTATCGTAATCTCATAAATAAAATGATTTATCAAATATTTTTTAATAGAAAAAATATATGAGATACTCATAAGAGATATTATTTTTATGATAATAAGATTTAAATATACTATTTTTGTATTTTTTTCTAAAATTTGTAAAAACCTAAAACGGATCAAAATTATAAAAAATTAATGAATGATTGAGTCCCATGTTGTATTGTATGATAAATTTTTCCCCTCGTGCAAGTATTTGAAAACAAAGGAAAAAAGAACCGCTTTGATGAATTGAATTTGTACTTGTCCTTTCACAATGAAACCTAAATCTAAAATAAGTTTTTAGAAATGAAGGAATTAACTGTAATCATATTATGGATATAGATCATGCATTAATGTTCTTCATTAATATAAGAAGAAAAATAAGGAGAAAAAATGAGGATTACATTTCTAAAAAATTAGAAAAATTATTTGCCTCAATTTCTGGCGGTTCTAATGATGATAAAAAGCTAGACTTAGAACCCTCTGAAAATGAAAGTTGGAACAAATAACCTCCACTATTTAAAGTAGACAAAGACCTATTTTGAAATGCTTGACTCCACTTGCCTTAAGCATGGCCCATACTTCACATGTTTGCGACATCTTTATTTTATTAAAGCTACTTTACTAGAGATGTAAATTATTTTAATTTTGTCTTGTAATGAGCTTGATCTACTTATATAAGGGCTAGATCACTCAAGTAGTGATCATCAAAAAATTTATCTAGTTTTCTCTCTAGTGTTTCTAATTTTGTAATATAAGTGTGCTCGTTCATAATATATCTTTGAATCTTAATAAAATCATCATTTCCCTTCTTATATATATAAGGAGACAAGGTGAAAAGAATTATAAAAAAAGGTGTGTTATTTATGAAAGAAATGTGGCCAAAATAAAAGAAAATAAAGATAATAATGATGTTTGGGTCCAAAATAAAAAAATTTGACCCTATTTTAGGGATATTAATGGTCTTATGATAGTATTATTTATAGTTTTCTTTCTTTTACTCTATAAACTCATGAACTTTTTTTTTTCACTTTTTCCCCTTTTATTTGATTGATCCAACAAGTATAGGCATATTATAACAAAATGAAAGACCTATTGATTTTAAGGAATACTTTTAGTGAGTGGAGATACAATTTTAAGAAAACACATATGGTATCCAATTCAACTGTACAAAATAAAACTGATATTTTATAGAGAAGAACAATGTTTCAAATCGTTTATGTTAGATGATTTGGCTATTACAAATTGATACTACATCACACATACAGTTTGAGCATGATTATTATATAGAACTCGTAGCAAAGGGATAATATGAGACAGTATCTAACATTTAGTAGAATTTGGTACCAACATCTCAGCCTACCAAAGAAAAAATTGTGGTGCACTCTAACAAAAAATACTGCGCAAACAACTACATGTTAGAAGCATGCAATAGATTACTACTGAACAAGAATGCTGGTAAACACATAAGATGACAGGTGAAACAATAGAATTCATACTATGTGTGCTACATGTCATACTAGTAGTCCTATTTATTCAAGGTTCATACAAAGTGATATAAAAAAGATGAAAGCATTATAAGAACATGTCACATAACAAAAACTCATAAATAGAACAAACACCAATGATGCAAGAACAAACATAGTTATTCCCCTAACATTATGTAATAAACACACAACTCTTCCCGAAATGTGAACATGTCAAGGAATAGAAATTTTATATATCCTACACTCTCAAAAATCCCTCAAAGCAAAAGCATCTACAGAAAGTATAACACAAATAATACATAAACATGAAGAATACTAAGCAAGTTGAGATAAATGCAATTCACAAACTCACACAAGGGAAAAAAAGCTAGCTAGAGAAAGAAATAGTTAATCTGACAAAACATAACAAGAAACAAGTGAGATGACAAAGATGACCTTAAAGGAGACCATAGGCCAAAAAGACAAAGGATGTGCCTCAAGAGAGATCATCAGTACAAACCATAAAATGTTTAATCAAGAGAAAGAAAAGAAAAAAAACTACATATAATTGTCTTAAAAGAGATCATCAACAACACTCACATCAACCATAGTCAAGCCAAGGAAAGAAAACAACTAACTAGTGAGCAACATAAGCAACACCTCTAAGAAAGAGAAGAAAAAAAGGGATGCTACTAAAACATTTAAGAATGTAAAGAAGACTTAGGTTACAACGCCAAAGCAAAAGACATGCTTAGATAAGGTGAATAAACCAGCCACTAGGAATCCCAACTAAACACTTTAGTCTAGTCACAACAATGCATATAAGTCAAGAGTTCTAAAAATGGGTAAATAATCTATACAACATACAAATGCATAAGGCAAACCCAAGCAAACAAAATATAGAGAAAATAGAAGAAACACTCATGTACACAAGCCTATAACACATCATAGTTTTCTACAAAGACACATCTAAAGCATAAGAGAAGGAAGGGTAGGCAAAAGATGAACAAAAACCAAAAAGAGACAAACAGAGCACCAACCCACAACATACTAGGTAAAAGAAGAACAACACAGTAAAAAGAAAGGATAGAGTCTATATGACATGGCATATGAATGACAATACTATAGATAGAAAAATCCTAATACTTTGTGGAAGTACGTGATGAAAACATGTGATATAATGCTCATGCAAACAACCATGGAAGAAGAAGTAAGCAGTATGTAATGCAAAACACACATAACGAGCATGTAAAAGCAACTAGTAGGAGGTAAAAAAACTAGGAAAGGATTAGTTAGGCATAACAACAAATATGAAAATTAATAAACTATGCTAGGTAAGGAAGTAGTGAGAAACAAATATTCATGAACAAGAAAATAGGGAACATACAAACAACAAAAGTTGATGGAGATAAACAACCTCACAGTAGCACAAAAACCCACACCACTAGTAACAAAATGCACAAATATACAAGGTGTGTATATGCAAATAGAGCTCTAAGATCAAGCACCAAAATAGTTAAAACTTAAATAGGGGTGATCTTCTTTGATACCAATTGAAGAATTTCATACGTAAGAACAATTGCAAAAAGATCAATAGTTATTTTGACTCAAATAGGAAATTAGGACCTAAATAAGAGGTGATAATGCCAAGTTGGCCTCATAAACATGAATTAGCAAATAATATAGTGAAAGTATAAGACAACATGCTCAATTCAATACACAATAAATACAATAACAGTAAGAAAGAACAATATGTAGTAAACACAACAGTAAAGGTATGTCTCATAAGCTTCTATCTAGGCTAGTATTATGCATAAACATAGCAAGCATCACCTAATATGAAAAATAACCATACATATTGAAAAGATATAAAGAATTTCCAAACACTTTAAGACCTTATATATGGGAACATATTTAATAAATGATGAGTGTACTCTCATTGCAAGCAATCATACATAACATAAAAACCATAATAAAGAGTTTAATACCTAGCACATTATCGAGGTAAGGAGATATTGATTCCTTAGGGACTTACTCTAAACTATCATATAGATAAAAGAAAGAAGCAATACAAATTACTTAAGAAACAAGCATATTAATTTAATAGAGCAAAAGAAACAAACATAAAGCTATAAACATGCTACAAGTAAAGGAAAGAAAGCATGCAATAATACAAATCAAATAAGCTTTCAAATTAGAGTCTACATCTAGTATATTGTTACATACACGATAGAAAATTATATTATCCTAACACAAACTAATCATGCATAATAATAGATATAATAAGATAACCCGTATAGAATCCCTACCTATGTGATGACATCCTTGAGTTGCTCATGGAAACTACTCGATAGCAAAAAAAATCCATTACCTCTAACAATTAGGACCATTATCCAAAAACAACCTATTGCTACACTAGTTTGTTGCTTTTGTAACAACCTGGTTTGACACACAAATTTGGCTCTTCTCCAAAGTCAAAACCACCTAATATGGTGTGACTAGAAATCAATGGTAAGTAAAGTGAAATGTGTATAATCTACCGTGAGAATGCCTTCAATCATGAATAACTAATAACCACCATGAGAACCAATTTCAACCACGAACCATAAATCATCTACCTATGACACACAATCAACCACTCATCGATCACGACTAGTGATTTAAAAAAGTTGCATCATAACAAATACTAGCCAATACAGGCTTACTACTATATAGGTTTCTCATTTAAGAAAAAATTTCAAAAGGAAACTACCAATTAACACAACTCATAGCTACACAAGCTCCTCACATGAGAGAAAGATGCATTAAGGAAACTATGAGTTAATGGATGCTTGAAAAATACTAAATATTTCGTGAGTATATTCATTTTAGAGTCAAATATGTTTGCATTGCATAATTTTATAATTATTTAACCAAATATATGTTTTCGACATCAAGGGTATATTTTATTATTTTTTAGGTATTTCTAGCTTCAAAATAATTCAACTAATAAACACTTGAAGAATTGTATCTAGAAGCACTTAATTATAACCAAGAAGAATAAAGAAAGCTTTACATATGTGCTAACCAAGCTTGTAAGGGGATGAAACTAAAAGAAGTTGGAAACACACAATTTAACACTGGCCACGGTAGTGGAATTTGTGTACAACAATGCGAAACAATGTGATCATAATTTAAATTCATACCAAATCATTGCATGCCACAACGGTAAAAATATGTGCCACTATGCCTAATAATTTTTCACTCACAATCCACAAATTTTTCCCATTTCAGCATGTCCCTCTAGCTATAAAAAGACCCTTACCTTTCATTAATCAATATCCCTTTTAGCTAATCATACAATAGCTTTTCTCTTTAGTTTTCTTATAGTTTTTTTAAGTTCTTCTCTCAGCTTGATAGATGAACTAGTTTTAGTTTATGTTTAATTTATAAACAATTTAGGTTAGGTTATCACAATTAAGTGGTAGTATTAAGAAGATTTTCTAGATAACAAATTGTTACATAAGTTATCTATAAGAATATAGTTAAGGTATTAATTTTAATTGTATTCTATTCATAGATTTAATTTTATGTACTAATTTGAATGTTATATTTAATATATTGGCCATTTATTAAATTTAGTATGTCTGGCTAATTGTGAAAACTAAATTTTAGCTACGTTGATATATGTGTGTAAATTATTTAAGTAAATATTTTTTATAATTATTAAATATAGATTATTTTCTATTCAAGGATTTTACAAAGTTTATTATTGAAAAATATATTAACGATATATCTTTCGTAATAGTTTTAAAATATGAAAATTGGGTTTCAGAAAACAAATCTAGACGTAATTTAGAATAATATTCTATTTCAAAGTTTTAATAAGATTTATTATTGAAAAAATATCTTG
The DNA here is from genome assembly GCA_037013495.1 of Hippophae tibetana. Taxonomy (NCBI): domain Eukaryota; kingdom Viridiplantae; phylum Streptophyta; class Magnoliopsida; order Rosales; family Elaeagnaceae; genus Hippophae; species Hippophae tibetana. Next base: position 41,230,229 of record CM072802.1, on the reverse strand, counting down.
AAATTATATTTTTTGTAATAAATTTAAAACATGAAAGTTAGATTTTGGATAAACAATCTAAAAACTAATTTAGGCACCTTGAATAGAAGTTTAACTTTCTAGATGCAACCGAAAGCGACAAGTTAAATGGTTTGTTAAGTTCTTAGAAAATAAAGCATATCTTAATTAAAATAAATGATAGACCTGGCTAAAGGCGTTAAGTAATTTAATTAATAATGAATATTAGACATGACAGAAAGCGCTATTTATACACATAAAAAAATGTCAATAAATTTGGATTTAAGTTTCATTAACCTAGTTAATTTTACCAAATATAATCAACTAGCTAAATATCCCATTAATTATTCATTGATTAATGAATTTTATGTCTACCTAAAATTTATGTAAACCAATTTATTATATATCTCTTATTTTACATTATTAGTTTAGATATTTCAAACCAAAATCATTATGACAGAATATTTACGTTTATTTTTTTTGTTTTTAAGAATTTTGTTGAATTTTTTAAAAACTACGTAGTTTCTCTTTAGGCCTACCTTGTAAGTATACTTATTTCTTTTTGCAAAGTGATTCGTTCACTATTGGAAAATAACTAGAAGGTCTCAACTAAGACCTCTCAAGTGGTTTTAACTTTTACTAGAAGTTACTTCTGTTAGGTTGATGACTTATGTGCCAAAACTTGGTTTACAAATTTTGTATATTTTTAAATAGCTTGCAAGTGTATGAATCACTTATAGAAAGTGATATATATACTTTCAAGGTTGGTCTAAAGAGAAATCACATGGTTTTTAAATAATTTAACAAATTCTTAAAGACAAAAATAAAACCCTAAACATCTTGTCATGATTGTTTAGTTTGATAAATTCTAAACTAACAACATGAAATAAAAGATAGATTCAACAAAACAATTATCAAATTAATATTTAAATTTAGTGGAGTATAGAATATATTAGTTAGTTAATTATGTTTGCTCAGTAATAATTAGGTTATTAAAGATTTGAATTAAGATTATTTATTCTCTTTTTTTAATACAAATAGGAGATTAATTAGGTCTACATTTTTTATTAATTAAAATCATGTAGTATTTTTGATCGGGTGTATTAGTTAATTTTAACTAAATTATGCTTATTTTCTAATAAATTAATAAACCATTCAATTTCTACCTTCGTTCAAGTCTAACAGTTATTGAGGTCTCAAAGTAAAGTTTATGATTTAAGTATAATTCTTATAAAAATATTTGCAATAGAGTTCTCTACACATCCGAATAACCAAATTTAAAATCGAAGAGTTCAATCTAGATCAGATTCAGATAATCAAATATTAAATTTAACTCTCTTATTTATTATGAAAACTACTTCATCAATATATTTTTCTTTTACAAATTTTGTTAAATCTTGATGAATAAATAAAACTTAATTCATTTTATAAAAATGTTTATCTACCTTAATATTTCACAAGCATAATAACATTACTTATATCCCATACTAGAAGAAACTAAAAATTCAATTAGAAGAGAGTAAAGGGATGAAATGGATGATTTTTACAATTAAGGAGGGGCCTTTTATATAGCCTTAGAAAATGTTATAAAAGAACGGAAAAAGTGGATCTGTTGGTTGGGCACCATGGTATAAATTATTACCACACCATAACATGAGACAAGCTATAGACAGTTTGATCGTGATCCATTTCACCTGTACCGCGACACACATTATTTCCATAACATGGCCCACATCCTTCTGAATAACTAAAACCCATATTTTCTTATACATCCTTTTCAATGATTTAGAACATATATAAGTTTCACATACGTAAATATTTCAAACTTCAATTTTGTAATAGAGTGCTTTCAGATGCTGTTCTTTGAGTGTTGATTAGTTAAATCATTTTGAAGCTAAAATACCTAAAAAAACAAAACATACTCATGTTTTCGAAAAGATAGATTTTCTTTAAAAGGTAACACAACTATGCAAATATAAATTTATTTCCTCATTTAAAGTGCATAAAATCACGATATATAACTACGGTTAAACACTCATCAATGACATCAAACCAAGCCTACATGGGAGGTGACCTATTGATTTTCTTTCATTTTACTTTCAGTTAAACATTAGTTTTATTTCATATTATGTTTACTATTTTTTTATTTCTAATTTTTGTTATTTTTTTGGTTCATTTGATTGTAATGCGGATATTAGCTTACTTAGGATAATGGTGAATGATGCATTATCATCAAACATCATTTTTATTTAGTAATAGTTTCTTTACTTATTAGCATTTTTTTTAATTTTTCTATTTTTTTAATTGGATTATGGGGATTTATTTTTTTTACGTGACACAACATGACTCTATGTATGCATACCCCCATTCCCCAAAACGTGAGAAACCAGATCATACACAACATTGTTTTCTAAATATTTCAAGCCCTAACAAACCTAACTCTCCCCCTTTCTCATTTTCTCATTTTCAACCTGAAAATTCAATTTTATCAAAAAATCACCATTATTCTTCTTAAATATTTATATCTACATCAATATTGATGTTAGTTTAGGATCTTTTTGTAGAGATTTCACATAAACATCATATATTTTGTGTTTTTCATATCAATATCTTCATCTTCAATAACACCCAATCATCTTCAAGCAAGTGCATTAAATCCTAAGTTTTCTTTGGCTTGATGTTGTGAATAATTTTATTTGGAATAGAAGTATGGAAATTTTTAGATTTAAGGAAACAAAATCTTGATAGAGTAATAATTATTTGGGATTATTGTTATATTTTTACACTCCTTGAATCTAAATGGCACCAAAAAGAAAAGGCTCTGCTAAAGGTTAAGAAACTATGATGTCAGAAGAATATGATAGAATTAGGTTTGTGGGCCTTGAAGCGAAAAAAGATTTGAAAAGATTGGAGACATAAATAAAAACTTTATTGTAGAAAAGAAATCGTTTTGGAAAGGACTCATTCCCTGGTGTAGATGATGTAATAAAGAATCTAGGATGGGGAATATTGGTAAAAAGTCTTAAAGTTGGTATTATGTCTATTATTAGAGAATTCTATGCAAATGAGCTAGAGGCTATTAATGATAGCTCCATGATTATTGGGGTCTGTGTACCCTTTAGTACATCCACCATCATTTCTTACTATGGTATGAGAGAAGTAAATATAGGAGAGTATAAGGTGTTTTTAGAGAATATAGATTATGAGGAAGTAGTAGGGACCTTAACATTAGGAGTAGTATAGTGGGATACTACAAATGGAAGGCATAAATCATTATATTTAATGCTAAAGAATTAACAAACATTTCCCATGTTTATAAATACTTTCTATGCTTAAAATTGATGCCAAACCTCCAAAACCATGGATGTCAGGGTGATTATGAATGAAAGGATAAAGCTGTCGAAAAACAATCACCAGATTTTTTTTTTGCCACAACTCATTGCATCAATTTATGCTAGAGCTGTGGTGAGAATTCCTACTAGTGACATTCTATTACAACCCATTGACTTATTATCCCTATAATACATGAAAAGCCTCACAAGTAGAACCTTCCCAAGCCAATAAAAGAATCTCTTCTTCAAGGACACCTTTAATTGATAGGTTTGATAAGTTACAAGAAAAGGTGTTAAAATAGAGGCCTATTAAACACAGCAGCATGTGTGGCTCAATGGACACATGTGATATTTGACCAATTATATGAATAACATATATGAGATGCAACTGTAACAACTTGCTCAATCTAGTTACCATTTTAGTTAGCTAGGGAGCATCGAAGTATCCTTGTAGTATCCAGGTGATAACTTTGTCTTCAAGCCACTAGAATACACACTAAAGGACATGGATGACTAGAGTTCCACAATCATAGTTATTTCAACATTTTTCTAGTTTTTGCATTTTGGCTTTTTTCATTCATTTTCATTTTTATTTATTTTCATTATTTTTTATTAGTATTTGATGTAATTTTTATTTTATTTTGGAATTCTATTATGTATTTTTTTGACCTTCTTAATTTTATGACTTCTTGGTGATTAATTATTTGTGAGGCATACTTTAATTCTCACTATATGTTAGCATTGATACATATGATGAACCGAGAATATGAACCTAATATTGAAAATTTCACAATTCACCACTATAGTGCAAGATAACTTTTCCTTTTCTCTCTTATCTTTATATACATTGGAACATTGGGGAAAATGTAGGTTTTAGGTTGGGATGGAAAAAATCCCTTTTATATTTCTATTAAGAGTTCAAAAACATTTTCTAACACAATTTAAAAAAAAAATTGTTTTGTTTTATTTAAGTGTTTTTAGTCAATTTATACGCTAATAATAGGACTATGATTGTGATAATTTTAATATCTAGAGAGATAATTTTTTCTTCAATTAAGAAGTGATTTGAATAAGACTTGAAGTTAATGTGAAAATCTTATGGTAGGCGGTAAGAATGACTGAGTAATCTAAGTACTTAAGATTGTTTTGTGTGTGAATATTTTATAAATATGTTTGAGGTCTCAACAAATTCTAGAACTTACTTTGAAAGAATCATAGAATACAAAATGCTTAGGAAAGGATATAGGCCATTTTTGGACCATTTTTACCTTTTCAAGCTTACCTTGTTACTAGTATCCCTTTGAGCTTATATGAATTATAAAACGTTCTTTCTTTAACATGATATAACCTAGCCTTTTATGAGCCAAGAAACAGATTATCCTACCCTTCTACTTTCTAAGAGAACTTAAAATAAATACATGTTTGATACTAACACTCTATGAAAAAATGGTGAAAATTTTAGTAAAAATTGAATAAAATCCAAAAAATAATATTCAAAATAACAGCTTAGGGGTTGTAGAAAATTTATTATGAATGTAAAAAAGATGAAAGGTTGGTGATTCAATTTTATACCTCTTTATTTATAAAAAATAAAAATTGAAAAAAATATTTTTTTTTAAAAAAAAAAGCAAAACAAAAGAGGGAAAAAGGGGTATATTGATAATGATATAATATTAATTATAACCATAGTGTACTTAACTATGGATGTGAAGGTAAATACTACCTTGATGAGTTAAGTAATGTATAGATATATTTTAGAACTTAAAATGATAATGTTTGAATTTAATTAAGTTCTCTTATTTTGTGATTCATTTTCTCGTTCTTTCATAACACCCTGGCCTAACATTATAACATTGGTAAAGACCTATGATATAAAGTAGTGTGACGATTCTATAATAGTGGAGAGTGAATTGAAAGGTGAGCCTATGGAGTTTGTGATTATAATGCTTACACACATCATATTTGCACAATATAGAGACCAAAAAGTTTTTTTTTATGAATGCCATGCCTAAAATTATTTGGTATGAAGATTATATTTTTGTTGTTAGATGGATGTATAAGAGTTAATCATGAAAGTGAAATTAATATTTGAATTAATCTTTGAAGAAGAGTGAGACTTAGATAATAAATATTATGGGAAATCAACAAAACAAATGTATAATTGATTTGATAGTTAGTGCCTTTGTTTATATTTTTTATTCTGTTTATTTTTCTATTTAATTTCTTCATATCATTTTAGTTTTTTTTAGTTATGATGCTTGGAGTATCATTACTAAAAACCCTCGAGAGACTATAACTCATCCATTAGGGTATCCTAGGGGTTTAAAGGCTTGTTGCATATTCTAAATATAATCTATCGAAATCATTTAGGTTAGTTTAGTATTTAATTATTTATTTTCTTTTTGAGAACATTTTTTGATCACCTATCTTGATAAGGACTAGCGAGAAACCGGTTAGGGGTTGTGATATGTGCCTAAAAATCATACATATCTTGTGATTTATTGGAATTAAATGAATGAATTAGGTTTTAGTATTGCATTTTAACCTAAGTATTTTATAAATTATGTTTTTGAAATCACATGGCACGTTTTGATGAATTTTAGGTATTTTTGGACTTATAAAATACGAATGATAAATGATCAATCAAATCCTCACAATCAGATGTATAAATTCAAACATTTATACAAGATACATCAAGGAGGGATCAAAACATTAAATTGGAAAAATTAAGGGCATACATTGTAATTATCTAAATTTATTTTTTTCAAAGATTTTTATAAGAATTATTATTTAAAAACATATTGACAACATATTTTTAGTAGGAGTGTTAAAATCTGAAAGTTAGCCTCTAGATACTTAAATGATTAATCAAACTTGGACATCATGGCGTTTAAATTGGGAAAGAGGTAAGTTAAATGGTTTATTAATTTATTTGAAAATAAGCATAATTTAATTAAAGTTTAAATTGTCACGCAATCCAAAGGTAGCAAGTTAAAATTTAATTGAAAAAGAAAATGATCCCAAAATTTTGGACATTTTCATATATATAAAAAATCAATAATCTTATGTCATATCTTTAATAACCTAATTAATATTGAGGAAGCACAACTAACTAACTAATATATCCTACAAATTCTCCACGGAATGTATATGTTTATTTGCCAATTATTTTATTGAATCTATCCTTTTTTATGTTATTAGTTTAGAATTTATAAAACCAAACAATAGTGATATGGTGTTTATATTTTTATTTTTAAGAATTTACTAAATTATCTTAAAATCGCATGATTCCATTTTATACCGAATTTGGAAGTATACTTATCATTTTCTATAAGTGATTCATATACTTGTGAGCTATTTATAACTTTCACAAAATTTGTATATAACTTTTGGCACATCATGTTTTTGGTATAGTTGTCTGGTGAAAGTTTCTTTTTTTAATTATGGACCTAATTTGCTAGAGGGTGAATAGAAAATCAGTAAAATTATGACAAATTAAAATTTTCACAAATAGTAAGTCATGCAATCACGTGTAAATAAACTAACATAAAAATATAAATCAACCACAACATTTTTAAATGAAAACAACCTAAGCCACAACAATGATCTAAGAGGAAAACCACAAGTCCTCCAGGCCATTTAAGTATCTACTATGAAAAATAAGGTCAAATTACAAGGTCAGGTCTTACAAGTCACTGCTTTCATTATAGCCTTTACAAGAAAGGTGTTTGGACCCAGACTAATGTTCTGAAAACTTGAGTCACACAAGAAATTGAATTCATTCAACTAATACCTAAAATGTTTGCACAAATGTGTGTCCTAAAGTAGAGGCAATAATAGATAACTCTATCTAGATGATTTAATAAATATATAAGATAAATCAAAATCAACTAGCAATCATAGAACAATCATTTGAAAGCACAAAATCACAAATATTGTAGGCTTGTTAATCCATCAAACACAAGTACAAAGACCTGATAAATTAACTCAATAAGAAAGCCTACTTGAATAGCTTTTACAAAACAAAAGAGAGAGTGAATAAGATGAAGAGAATAATGCTCTTGTGTGGTTAATTAAAGTTGTGTACTTTGGTTTGTATATAGAATACTTTGAAGCACTAGGTCAAAGTAACATTACTATATTGTCCATAAAATCACTTAAAATAGTTGTAAAGAAAAAGGACACTATATTAAAAATCCAATTCAATTTGACGTAGAAATAGGTTTAAAAATCCAAGTCGTGGCTATGATGTCTCTATGAAAGTCGAGTCATTAGTGCCCTTTTTTCCTTAATATTTTCTCATTTTATTCAACAAGTAGTATTTTTGGGCTTAAAAATATTAAAATATGTATTATTTAATGAAAATATAATTTTTAGAATTTGTTTAGATTTTTTTATGAATTTTTGACACAGGACAAACTAGAAGCTGCCATGTGTATGTCATGCAAGCATAGGAGTTGATTGGGCAAGCCATACAAATGCCACACAAGTAAAGAGACCCAATCACAGATCATCACATGTGTAGTGTAATGTAGCACTATTCCACGTGTAAGCACCGCATTCATTCCAACTTTGTCATATAGTCAAAGATCCTACCATGTGTCTTCAAGCAATTCATCCACTTTTCCAACCGTTGGGCCACACAATCTGTAATAGTGAATCAAGTTGCACCATGTGGTGCTGACTTAGCTTTCATTGACCAAACTAGCCTTCCTGTGCCATGTGCCACTCTCTGATTCACCCAGTGAATATCGAGTGTCACATGTCACGTTCCTATTGGATGACCTTGTTAATTTTTCCTTTTTTCATCCCAACTCTTAATCTAAAGCTAATCTGATGGTCTTGATTTCACCTGAGCTATATTTAACCCCATAATTACTCTATAAACCCTAATGAGCCAAAATAAACATATTTTTTTATTATTCTTTGGAGCTAGGAAAAGAGAAAATTACAGAAAATTCAAAAGTATATAAAATGTTTATGGAGATTCAAGAAGAGATTAGTGCTAAAATTCAAGAGATTGATTTTATTTCTTCTTCTTCTCTTTTATTTATCAAATTTTATGTCTTTCTTTATGAAAAATATGAGCTTCATGAATAAAATTATGTCTGGTTAATTTATTGATCTATGGGACTTATGAACCCAATTTTCAACATGTGATGGTCTAATATTTACCCCATTATGATTTTAATTTAATTATAGTATTTAATCTAAATTTTATGCTATGAATTGTTTGGCCAACAATTGATATATAGAGGTAATTAAATAGATTTGAGAGAATTATTTAATTGTTTGTCTTGATTAAATAACATGCGTTGTTTCTAGGCAGAAAACTATGATTGTTATGTATGTGATCCATAATTGATGAACTTAATGAGTAGTATGAAATTTAATTGACATGAGAGTGTGATTAGGTTAATTACTCTATGGTGTGTAGTTTACTTGAGAAATGAATACATGCTAGGTTAGATTCAATTAATCATGTAATTGATTGATAATTATATTGGGGAGATTTTAGTGATTCACATATTAGAAAATTGGGGTATTAAGTATTCCTAGATATTTTGTCATCTATCTTCTTAGCTTCCAAATCTAAGGTACTTAATTATTGCTATTTACTTTTAGTTATTTTAATTTGGATTACTTAAAATATAAAAATACAAAAAAAATTATTTTTTTATTTTTAAAAATTAGTATCTATTAACATAATCTTTGTGAGAACAATCTTTTTCTTATTATTATATTACTTGTTATGATACATATACTTGTGTATTCATTGAATACAATTTGTGTCCGATTAGGCTACTTTATCAATCTAACATATTCTTAATCGATCGAGTACATAGATTGATTAATCCAACTAATTCTTGATCCATTCAGTGTAATAAATAAATAATTCTGAAATAGGGTCGATCAATCTGACTAATAAATCGATCGATCTAGTTCTTGATCCATCTACTATTAATTACTTGATCGATCTTGTCAATTAAATAATTAATTCAAGACTTTTAAAATTAAGTAGATCAATTCTCAATTGATCTACATAGCTCAATCGATCTAGACATGTCTCGGTTAGTCGAGTATCCTAATCTCAAAATGTTCCTAAAAGCCTAATAGGAAATCTAATGTGCATAAGCAGAGAGATATATCTGAATTGTGATCTTTAGAGCTTGATAATTTTTTGGCATGAAAATAATTTTGAAGGACACATCTAGAAACTAAAATTACATTTGTATAACTTTTTTCACGAATATCACCAAAATTCACCTAAACCTTACAATCTCCCTCTTTGGCATATTTGTGAAAAAACCTCTTTCTCACTATATAATGCTCATAGGAAAAATAAATTTTTACGTAGTGGTACTATCTTATGATCTTGTGAAACTATCTTTGCTTAAATCTTGAAAGCTCAGGTTACACTGAAAGTCAAAAACATAAATACCCATATAACTTATCCCAAAAGACTCATTGTTCATTAGTGTGGTGTATATAACAACAAAGAATACTCATAAGTGTGAGTAATCATCATATAGAATTTAAAAACATAACTCCCCCTTTGTGTAATATATCAAAAAAATTCAAAGTTGATTCTTCTTCTAAATTTAATATTTCCATTTTTCTCCCCTTTTTTCATACTAATAAACCAAAAAAATAAATGTTGAATTTTCAATTAAAATGGATGTGAAATCTCATAGAAAATTCAATAAAATAAGCAACATACATATGGAAACACAAACTATTAGATGCAACAAATGTAGTGTATTGATTAATATGATTCAAATACAACCCAAGAAAATATCAATTACACTTTAAAATATGAAAACAACAAAATATATTGACTTCCAAATAGAATAATAAAATAGAAAAAATAGAAAAATAAGATAAAAATAAATTATTGTCCTCAAGGAGGAAACCTATAAATTGAATGGATGTCTTCAATAATGAGAAACATGGCTTCTTGATGTTCATTTATAGTATTCATTTACTACTCCAAAATTCCCATTCTTGTACCCATTTCATTTTCAAATAAATCTTGACAAGAAGGTTTAGAAGCATGTATATTTTCCATTTCCTTATCTACATAAATATCATCTATAGCTCCTCTACCACTTATTCTAACATCGACATATCTCTATTTATTTATTGACTGGTTAGATGATTTTGAGATGGTTCATTTTCCAATGTCACCCATTATCTAAACTAAATTTGAATCCCTTGTTAGAGGCACACTGTAGCAAGAACATTTGGGTGATAAGGAAGACATAGGGATTCCCGATCCTTGGGTTTAATGTTTGACATTGGTTTATTATTTCATCCTATATTACTGTACCTACATTGAATGCTATTCCTTTTCAAATACAATATAAAATTTTAGCATGTAGATATCCAATCTCATTTGAGTGCTTGGATGGCAGTAGGTTAGCACACACTATTTAATTTAAAACTCGATAAAATGGAGTAAATTCACCCAGTATATATAATTTTTTGGCATTGTGATCAATGTTGGGTAAACAAGAAAGTTTGATCAATAGTTCCTTATTGGGAATGACATACAATCCAGGTGAAAATCAACATCCCTAGTTTTCGTAGTAGATAGAAATTATTGATTCTTTCGATTGAGATATCAACGGTTTTATTTTGGATAAAAAATTTGCATCTCATTAGCCGATGGTTAAAAAAAATTGAATCTATATTTTCATGAACTAGGGTTAGGCAACATAATTTAAAGGGGTTAAACACTATTTTCCAAACAAGAGCCCTAATGGCTTGGGTTATTCCAATTTCGTGGAATTCAATCCAAGTAATTCCACATTCAAGTAAAATATGGAATTTAGATAAAGTTTTTTGATACCTCAATTCAAATTCACCATACCACCATGGGGATGAAAAGAGATTGGGATTACCAAGAGGAAATTCACATCTTCTTGTAGTCATGTTAGAAATCAACACAAATCCCAAAAAGATGAAAATACCTCTTGAATGAAATTTTGACAAAACTGATCAAATTTTACCCAAAAGTTTGTAGAACCAAGATCAGTGGAATAATGTTGGGAAAAATTGCATAAACAATCTCAAAAAGGTTTTGGTAAGAAAGTGAGGGAAAGTGGAGAATTAGGGTTTTATTGATTTTTGCTCAAATATGATATTTTTATAAGGATTGATGCTATAAAAGAGATTCACAATCAATTCTAAGTGATTTTAATCAAATTTTGAATGAAAAATGAAAAAGGGCTGTATATGAGGGTTAGGGTTCGTGGGGATAGGAGAAAAAAGAAGATGAGTATATAAGCTGAACCCTTCTGATCGTTCAAAATTAATGTCGATCGATTGACATTCATAATGTCTAAAAAATGCAGAAACTCCCCTTAAGTCCTATTTCCACTCAAATTTTCAAATTAAAACTCAACATAAAAAATTCAAACAAAGATTTAATAAAAATACCCCCATTTTTTTAAATCAAGATAATAGATTTATTCAAACATTAACTTCACTCGAATAATCAATTTCAAGATATAATTCATTCTTTAACAAAATTGAATTATTCATAGTATGCATAAGTATTTTGATAAAGCACACATACATTTTTCAACATATATGGTGACATATTGTCAAGCGCTCAAGTTGAGATAAATATTAAAACTACAACAGTATGTCAATTAGTTCATTTATGATTAGTTATGAAAGATTTAAATATTGAAGCATCACGTATTATGCTAAAAATTTAGTCAAATTCATACTTGCATATCATAAAAAAATTCTTACTAAAAGAGAAATTTATATAACTTTTTCTTTTGAATTCCCTCTCCTCTCATTATTTATATGAGGGATTAGTTGTTTTTTTTTTCCTTTTTTTCATAATCATTTATGGCTCTTAATTTTTATGCATCCAATTTTTTTTGTATATAGATATTTCCGGTATGATATTATTTTTCTTTTGTGAAGGAAATATGCATGAGTCAATATGCCTAGTATGATGACTTTCACACTAGTTATGAGGTAGTCATCTCTGCTCACTATGATAGCTTTCACACATCACAGTAAGTAGCCCTCTCAAAACTAAGTGTGAAAGTCATCTTTATAACAACATTTCATACAATATTATGAAAGATAGAGTTCAACCATAATTTCAGTAGACAAGGTTATCTGAAGCCCTAAAATATCATATAATCAATTAAAATATTCAAGCGTGACATAATTATGTGTCCAATGAATGTGTGAGTTCTTGTTAAACATTGATCACTAGATGTATGGAAGAATATAAATGCATAGAACAAGATAATTGTACTATGTATAATTAATCAAAGTAAATCAGATTGTGTAAAATATTTATTTTCTTATTAAAAAATAATACTTGAATTTTATTTCAATGTTAGAACAATTCTACTCCCTCCATTTTTTTAATGTTTTTTAAATAAATAATTTTAAATGAACTAAAATAAAATCAAGCCTTAAATTACTAAATTCAAAATTGAAAATAATTAAACTAATCAAATTAGAATGCTCACCTAGGAACAAAAAAACACACAATAAAAATTCCAAGGTGAAGGAGGGATATAGTCAATTGATCAAGAAATGCAATCTTTCCTAATCCAAACTTCCTTGAATTTTGGTTTCATAATATCTTTGGGTTTGAATTCAATTGATTTAATTATTTTTGAATTGATTTTGGGTTTATCCTTATTTTTGTCTTTATTATTTTTCTTTTTCTTCATTGGTGGAGATTCAGCATACATGTATGGATGAAAAAAATTAAATCCAAAATATCTAACACGAAAGGCATTATTAAAATAAGGATATTCCACATGAAATCTATAGTGTGATCTAATATAACCTTTTCTACCACAGTTATGACAAACGTGCACAAATTTCACATCTTTTTTAATCATAAGTGCAATAGTTCTTTAAGTATAATGAGCAATAGTAGAATTAGGATTAGAAGGTTGTACAATTCAATTCCTGATGCTGAAGGTGTAACTTGTGAAGAAGACATGTATGAGGGCTTTACAACTTTTGTTGATTTTGAAGACGATGGCATAGTGTGCTCATATACATATCCTAGCCCTCTCTTCCTCCAATTGGCTTTCCATAATCAATAACTTTGTTCAACCTTTAAGCTCCAATTGATAGCCTTTTATAGCTTTCTAGGATTGTTTAAGTTCCTGTACTAGATTTTCTTTCTCCTATTCTAAACATGCAAGCTTGAATTCAAAACACTAGAATGTTCGAATAGATCAAGATTATCTTTTACGATACAAATGAATTTATATCATAAGATTTTTGTTTTCTATTGAGTTTAGTTACTTGTAAAAGCAACTTATCTTTCTCTTTTCCATATTACGAACTCATGGAACACTTCATTAATACTAGTGATATTCAAATATTTAAGTAAGAATTTAGAATCACTTTCTCATTGTCTAAAGCAATATATGACTTACTGAAGTGTCCAGTTTTTACAGCAAATGCTAGAAAATTGGTGTTAGTATTTTTTGATTCATTTAGAATGTCACTATCACTTTCAAAGTCAGTAAGTATGGTGTTGAAAGCTCTTTAGTGTTTTTCTTATTGCACAGTCAGCTGCAAAGTGACTAAACCCATACATTCAAAGCGTTGAGGTCGAATGGGTTTATGTTTCTTACCATCACAAATCACATATTTGAGTTCTCTTAGATTCTAATCCTTTTGATGACTTGGTTGTCCTCTATTTTTAGAATTTTTTTCGAAGATTCTATTCAATTATATGATCAAGAGTGCCTATTCACATCTTCATTTTCACCTTTTTCAATCATAGCAATTTTAAAAGCAATACCTTTGTTGTTTGTGGAAGGACGAAAAATCATTACAAAATTGGGAATGGAACCAAGTAGCTCCTTAATTTTAATGGTGTCCACATCTTTGCTTTAATCTATAAAAGTGAATTTTACGTGGAAGTAATCTACTAAAGAACGCAATATTTTTCTGACCAACCTCAATTCCTCAAATTTGTCACCAAGATTAGCATAAGAATTAGAAATATCATTTCATTGAGCATAAAATTCAAAAAGGTTTCATCCTCTTTCATCCTAAGATTTTCAAAATGACTACCAAGTATAAGAAATTTAGTTCTTTTAACTTGTGGGGTTCCCTCATGGGCAACCTTTAAAATATTTTAAGCATGCTTAGCAATATCAACATGAGAAATATGACAAAACTCATTAGTAGACAGCACTAAAGATAACATTAATACCCTTTTGATTCCAGTTACTACCAGTTTTATCATTAGGGCTCTAATATTTTCTAGGCTTAAGAATGACTACATCATCTTTGGTAACCATAGTTGGTTCCCAACTATAAATCACATATTTTTAGACACTCTCATCTATAAAATGTAGAAAGGCTCTCATACAAGCCTTCCAATATAGGTAATTAGACCGATCAAAGTATAGAGCACAGGTTATAGACGAACCCTTTCTCAAATTATCCATAACAAGGTCTAGGCATACTAAATGTATCTATTGATAGCTCTTATACCAAATAAACGTTTCTTTTTTTATAATTAAGGACCTAATTAACTAGAGAGGTGATTAGATAATCAACTTATTACAAATTGATTTTTTTTTACAAACGACTAGGCATGTAATCACATATAAATAAAGTAACACAGAAATATAAATCAACACACTAGATTTTTAGGTGAAAATAACCTAGGCCACACTAATGGCTTAAGAGAAAAACCACTGGTCAACCAGATCACCTAACTATTCGATATGAAAAATAAAGTCTAATTATAAAGCCAGGTTTTATACTACTCACCAAGATATAGCCCCTAAGTAATCTATTTACAACCATTGCTTTCATCATAGCCTCTGCAAGTAATGTGTTTAGATCTAGACTAACATTCGTACAATAACACAAGTGCAAATGTGAGTCCAAAGTAGATTCAATAATGAATAACACTAACTAGATGATTTAATAAATATATCTAATCAATCAAAATCAACTAGCAATCCTAGAACAATCAGTAAAAAACTTAATCCATAAAACACAACCACAAATTATTGATAAATTAACTCAATGAAAAAGCCTACGTGAATAGTTTTCACAAAACCAAAGTGAAAGAATAAGATGAAGAGAATAATGTTCTTGTATAGTTAATTAATTGAAGAACAAGGTCAAAGTAACATTACTATTCTATCCATAAAATTAGCTAAAATAGTTTTAAAGAAAAGGATAATATAGTAAAAATCCAATTCAATTCGTGTTAGAAATAGGTTTCAAAATCAAAGTTCTTGCCTCTTGATTGATTTCACATATTCTTGACCATTTGAGTACATAATTTAGTCGATCTAGTCAATTCTTGATCAATATAGTGTAATAAATAATTAATTCTTAAACAAAGTAGATATCTAATTCTTGATTGATTGACTATAAATTACTTAATTGATCTAGTCAATTAAATAATTAATTCAGGACTTTTTAAATTGAGTAGATTGATTCTCGATCGATCTAGACATATCTCGATCGATCAAGACGTCTAATCTCAAAATGTTTCTACATGCCTAATATGAAATCTAACCTGCATAAGAATATATATATATATACCTAAATTGTGATTGTTGGAGCTTTATAGTTTCTTCGGCTTGAAAATCTTCTTGAAGGACACACCTAGAAACTAAAATTATATTTGCACATTTTTTTCACTAATATCGCCAATACTTATAGAAATCTTAGCTAATAATAGCATCAAAAACTAGCTAAATTTTACATCATAAATTTCTTGGTAAGTATTCATGCCTATCATGTGTGTGACTCAAGTTCGATTCCTAGTTCCAAAAACTTGATGATACAAAATTTAGCTAGTTTTTGATACTATTATCAATTTGCAGACAACAACACCAAAAAGTTGTGCCAAAACTTGGTGTACAAATTGTATTATTTTAAATAGATTGCAAGTGCATGAATCACTTATAAAAAATGATCAATATACTTCCAAAGTCAATCTCAAGAGGAATCACATGATTTTTAAATAATTCAACAAATTCTTAAAAAAATGAAAATAAAAACATAAACATTGTATCACGATTACTTGGTTTGATAAAAAAATAAACTAATGACATAAATTTAAAGATATATTTAATAAAAATTTAGGCAAGTAACGTTCATGTTCATTGTAGAACATATAGGATAAGTTAGTTAGTTAGTTATACTTGTTCAATATTAAATAGATTATTAAAAATATGAATTAAGATTATTGATTTTCTCTTTTTGTAAGAAAATATCCTAAGATCATAGAGATCAATTTCGTTGTTAATTAATTATCAATTAAATTATTTTGGTGGGGATCATTAATTGATAGTTGATTAAATTATGCTTTATTCTTAAGAAATTAACAAACCATTCAATTGATGCCTTTGGTGGGGCTATCAAGTTAAACTCTCATCTAGGTGTCTAAGTTAGGTTAATAATTTAAGTATCTAGAAACTAAATTTTAGATTTAAAAAATACTACCAAAAATATGTTGTCGATATGTTTTTCAATAATAGTTCTTATAAAAAGCTTTGAAATAGAGTTCTCTATAGATCCAAATAATTAAATTCAAAATTGAAGAGTTGACTCTAAATCATACTTAGATAATTAAATCCTAAATGTAATTCACTTATTTGTTATGAAAAATACTTCATTAATATTTTTTTCTTTTATAAACTTCGTTTAAATCTTGATGAAGAAATAAAAATTCATTCATTTTACAAAAATATTTAGTTACTTTTATATTTAACAACCATAACAATATTACTAGTATTCCATAGTATTTTCAGTAAAAAAATATGCTTCCTTTAATAAATTATCAATAAATTAAAAATAGCATGTAAAACAACACAAAAATATAATATGAAAAGAATACATTTAAATTATATCTCAAATGTATCCTTATAGAATCTCAGTATTGTTTCTTCTTTTGGAAATCTCCAAATTGAATTGCCAACATTATTTATTGAATTGAAAGTAAAATAACTACATGAACTATATCCAACTCTCAAATTAAGAGAAGAACTTTAAAACTATGAAAAGAAAATAAAAAATATAGGGAAACTAAGAAATCAGCTAGAAGAGAGCATAGGGATGAAAATGATTATTTTACTATGAAAAAGAGTTTTTATATAGCTTTAGAAAAAGCTATAAAAGAAAGGAAAAAGGTGGATCAGATGGTCAGACATCGCAGTATACATTGATTCTACACCACAACATAAGATATCTTGTATGGGTTGAATTGTTAGATCCATTACTCCCTTACCTCGACACATAAAATACCATGGCATGACATGCATCTTCTTGAACTTCTATAACCCTTTCTTTTACACCTTTTTCAATGGTTTGGAACATATGTAAGCTTTTCATATGTTAATCTTACATTCTTCAATGTTTTAATTGAATGCTTTCAAGTTCTATTCTTGGATTAGTTAAATCATTTTGAAAGATAATAAAAATATGAAAATAAAATATATTTTATCATTTAAATTGCATAAAATTACATTATATTAAGTGCTTTTAAACACTCATCATGTTGTAGCATTAGTAAATGTGAACCATGGCATAGAATTATTGGGATGAATTGCACAAATCTAGAAACAAGGTCACTTCATGGCCTGTGATATTAGATTTTCATTTCAACGTAAGATTTTTAGCATATCTTTACCTAAATTGTTCCAAATATTTTAGATTAGTATTCTAATTGTTTTAAAACTCTACATCCCTAATCCTAACTACATTGTGACTCTTTTAATATAAATATGTAGCTAGGGTTATCAACATAAGTAGCCATAGATTTTTGATACATATTGTTTGTACAAAAAATACACTTAGGTCTATAGAGAAATTAAAGGTCATGTCTAGCTAACTTAATTATGTGATTATGGCAATATTTAAGCCCCAAACTATGATTTTAATTAATAAAATTTTATTATGAATTTTTAGATTCAATACTTGATTTTTGAAGCGTTTGATGAGTGCTTAGAAAACACTAAAATTATCATAATTTAATGTACTTTAATTGATTAAATAGATTTATAATTATATGATTTTATCATTTTTTTATATAAATTTGTCTTTTCAGAACCACGTAAATATTTATTATATTTTAGATATTTTTGTCCAAAAATAACTTAAAGATTCGAAGAAAAATACTGGAGGCAATACATCACAAATATGTTGAGAAAAAAATGAGAAAAAGTCAAAACAAATGGGAAAATTGGACAAAAATGTCAAAAATGCTAAGTCCCGTGTGCACCTTGAGCACAACCAGTACACGTCCAACACATGCCCAACACACGCCAACGCGTACCCGCATGCCCAAACACATGTCTGCCACAAATCTAGCCCTACATATCCTTGCTAGCATGTCAAATAGCATCCAAAATAATAGTTTTGAGATACTTTCCCATTTTCTTTGTCATTTTTCTCACCTATAAAAGGACCCTCTCCCCCATTGTAAAAATCATCCCTCAAATCCCAAATATCCCTAAAAGTCTCTTCTCTTTCTTTCTCTAGCTTTCTCTCTCTAGAAATTTTCTTAGTTTTTTTACCTTTAAAGTTCTTCTCTTTTTTAGAAGAACTAGTCTAACATAGCCATTACTTTCTTCTTATCACCAATGGTGATGTTGACATTAAAATCTTCTAGGATCCTTAAAAGTTGCTTGAATTTCACTTGTGTTTCTGGCATCATTAGGCAAATCATTAGAAATTTTAGGAAACTCGGTATTTAGTAACTACCATTATGAAGGGCTGTAATAGTCTTCACTTGTTCATATTGAACAATCAACTTTTCTCTTGCTTACTCTTTGACATGCTCAACTAGTTGTCCTACTTGCTCTTCCACTCTCTTCATTGATGCTTCCAAAGAATCCAACATTTGATTATTTTTCACTTGGTTTTATTTTCTCACTTGAATAAAAACACTCAAGTTGTCCTATAAGTTTGCTTTATTTGTTAGGTTATGTGGCATGTTTTGTTTGAATTGATGGCCCTACCTATTTGTTTTGGCTTTGGGTATAGGTAGGGTTTTTTGCTCTCCAAGAGAAATTGGGATGATTTCTACACCCTGGATTTTAAGTGTTTGGATAAGGTTATTCTTATGTTTAGGTTGATAACCCTCCATTTCATTCACTTGTTAATGACTTAGACCTACAAATGGTTTACTTTGAAGCCTATCTAAATTAGTCATACTCTTCTCAATCTAGCACTTTTGGAATTAGCACCCAACATTTCATAGAGCTTATAAGTCTCTAAAGTTGTATTTTTTTTTAAATAGATCCCTTTGCAGCATTGTCAATTATAAATTGACATTGTTGTGTCAACCCATCTTAGAAAATATTATTTTGCAATTGTAACAAGAAATGGTGATGTGAGCACTCAATGAAAAGTAAATTGAACCTATCCTAAGCCTTAACAAATAGTTATTTCTCCATTTGAGAAAGTGTGGAAATTTTCATTCTCAAATCAGAAGTCTTTTTATGAGAATAGAATTTTCCCATAAACTTGGTATGGATTCCCTCCCAATTTATCAGGAACCCATTGAAAGAGTCATAAGCCAAGACTTTTCCCTATCTTTGACCATGTATGGAAAACACTTCATTTTTCATTGGTCTTCATTTATCCCTTGTAAAGAAAATCTTTGTGAAATTGAATAGAAATCCCTAATAAAAGTTAAAGGATCTTCATTAGGAATTCCATATAAGGAAGGCAACATGGATTAATGAATATTTTTCAATTCATAATTCCTAGTTTCCTCCCCTAACTATATGAAAGTAGTAGTACTAATGATTGGCCTTGTACACTCTTTCATTGCCATCCCCCTTGATAAACATCTTCCGTGTTTAATGGCTCTTATAAAGGCTCTTGTAGTGGCTCTTGGATTTCAGTATCCAACCTATTTAAATTCTCTTTGGATTTGTTAAGGTTATCTATGAAAAGTATAAGTTGATGCCTAAGGGATCTCCTACCTTTCATATACTAACAAAAACAACAAAGAAATCAAAGCATCAAAAAAATACACCATAAACAAAACAAATAAATAAAAATAGAGATAAAAATAAAATATACAACTAAAAGAAAATAAATCAAAGAAAAGAAATAAACAATAAATAACAAAAGTTGAATATAAAAAATAACTAAATAAGACACGAATATTTGCAAAAACAGAAAATCAAAATAAAATCAAAAAAATAAAATTATGAAAAACAAACTAAAAATATAGAAAATAATTAATTAAAAAGGCAATTCCCTAGTAACAATGCTAAACATTTGATGCAAAAATTTTAATTGCTCGTAAATGCACAAATTATTGTTGTTTTAAACAATCAAATTATTTTCTAAATTAGTTTAAATGAAAAATCCTAAACATTCTATCAAGTGTCCGTTGAGAGAAAAAGACTATAAATTCTAAATTAATTTAATAACTAAAAGATTATAAGTAAACTCAATTACAACCATTATATTACTTAAATAGCAATTGAGATTTACTTATTTTTTTTCCTTTTAAAATAAATGAACCCCCAATGATTATGGTGAGCCTCCATAATTCTCAATTAATCAATAACTTTTAGAATCGGGCATGAAAATGATTCATAGGTAAAGCTAAGGAAAATATATAAACCATGATTTTCAATTAATCAATAAATTCCTAGATCATGCTTGAAATTAATTAATTGGTAAACCTAAGGTAAATATATTATTTAATTATAAATTAAGATTTGGCCTATCATTAATTTATAACTAAAGATAATTTAAATCATTTACATTAATCTCAATGAATCAATAAC
Organism: Hippophae tibetana; assembly: GCA_037013495.1. Lineage (NCBI taxonomy): Eukaryota > Viridiplantae > Streptophyta > Magnoliopsida > Rosales > Elaeagnaceae > Hippophae > Hippophae tibetana. Next base: position 41,209,108 of record CM072802.1, on the reverse strand, counting down.
TTTCTGGATCATACTTGAAATTGATCAATGAAATTAAATTAAACATTTGTTCATAAATACATAAATAAGCATAGATGATGTGTCTAATGATTAGTTCTAAAATATTTTTTATTTATAAATCAAGAATTGACCCATCATTAATTTACAATTAAATATATGAAGAACATGAACAAGTAATAAATCTAAAAACTTTTATTTATTTAAACCATAAAATTTTTCTTCCAATCACTATAAGCAATACTTAAATCCCACTTACAAAAATTAGCCAATCATAATTAAATTAACCACAATTAATTCAACTACAAAATACATTTAGATTACAAATATAAAAATATATATAACAATAAAAATACCCCATTTTTGTCAACAATTCTATAAATCTGAATTGGTTGTCTATCTTCTTCAAATTATTAGAACTACTTCACAATTGAGAGGTTTTCTCTCTATATCTATATTATAGAGAGTACATTATGGTTATAGTAACTAGGAAATTTGGAAATTGTTTATGAAGGATTTAGAGTGTATCTAAAGGTCTAGTTTTTGGCCAAACATGTTAAGAATGTGTATTAGGGTTTTAGGCTCATTTTTACACTCAAGATATGGCTTGCTTTATTCTACACCATGATGAATGATAACTGTATTTTATATAGTTATTTTCATCTATTTTATCAATTATAATTGCTATGTTCTTGACATTTTTCGTTAATTTTAGTTAAATAAATTAATATTTACCTTTTATGTGTTAAGGAATACATTTTTAACAAAATTAAATAATTTGAATCGAAATCGTATTTAATTGCAAATTTATGTCCACAAATATAATTTCAAATAAAAGAGTTCTTAATTGCAATTTATAAAAGTCGAAAATATAATTTAAATTAAAATCGGGTTTAATTTTAATTATTAAAAGTTTAAAAATTTAATTTAAATTAGAAAAATGGGTTAATTGTAATTAAAGAAAGTTTAAAATGTAATTTGAATTAAATTTATGGGTCAAAATGAAATTAATTAAAGTTTAATTTTCGCACAGGAGAGAAGAAGTCCATGCGTAATCTTCCACGTGCGTAACGTGTACCATCAGATCAGAGAAGAAACGACTAGGATGCGCGCATGTTCTTCAAAGCCGACCAAAGCGAATGGGTGCAGGTTTCTCGTTCACACCGCTCGGTGCGCCGAGTGGGGCCCACCTGCCACGTAGGCCGGCGTGCAGGCTAGGTCCCACGTGTTTGTTACGCGGCTACCAAAGATGTGCTCCCGTGCGACGCAGGCTACATAATCTTCGTGCGCCTATCCATTCACAAATGATACAATGCCACGTGTCTCCAATATTTCTACAACTAATGAGAAGCAGATACGTGGCACATATTGGGTGAACCAAAAGCGCGGAAATGACGCACGTTTCTAGCCGCGCCCGCTGTCTGCCACTTGTCTCGCCCCCTTTGATTTCGTGCGACCCGAGCACATGCAACCGTTTTCCTTCCACTAATTGAGGGCTGCCACGTGTCCCACTAATTCTTGCAGCGAATCAAACACTGGCACATGGAATGCTCTTTGAATTAAAAAAATAAGGAATGGCACCCTCTGCTTTGTCTCTCACGCGTAGATTAAAATACAAATTTCAATATCAAATATCGATACGCGTGTGTTTTATTTTTCGATACAAATTTTTACACGTTTATTAAAAAAATGTAATATTTTAAATGTATTTTTTTAGCTATAAATAGGAGATATTATGATAGAGTAAAAAAGTTTTGGGAGTGTAGAGTTTGAGATTTTTAGTAGTATTCGGGGGTGGACTATGGAACACGCAGAAGCCATTTTCAGCTTCTGTTGTGTTCTACGTGTGCCAAATATTTACGATCCGAAATTATTTAATTATTCTTTGTTCTTCATCTCCTTTTTCTTAACTATTGTAATTTTAATTTTTAATTTATGAAGTAATTTAATTTTTCTAGGGTTGCCTTTTATCTAAATTTATGATGCTTTGATTTTAATTAATTTTGAAAGATTTATAAGACGTTCGATTTGTTTATTCTATTTTGTGCTTAATGCTTTTGATTATTTATGAATTTTATCAAATGATCCATGGCACTTAAATAAACTTTTAAGAGGCATTTTTGTGTATATTGCTCATAGATATAATAACATGTATGATGAAGAATAGGAATATACCCTAATTGTATGTGTGGCCATTTGAGAACTTAGAACGTAATGAATCTTGCTGAATTTAATTCTCATAGGAATATAGTGAATTAATTTAACGAGGTGTGTTTATACAGAGCTAGGAAGAGATGTACAGATAAAATTAGAAGTTTTCGGTTGACAAATTAAATGTACTAAAAAAATATAAATCAAAAGAAAATAACATGATTCGAGTGGATTAATTTGATGAAAAAATTCAATCCTAGATTTCTTTTATTTTGTTATTTAACTATTTTCTTAACTTTTTACAAATCAACGAAAAAATTTTAGTACTCAACAAACTGTAGTAACAAATCTCCGTGGGAACAATAACTTACTTATCAAATTTTATTACTTGTGACCGTGTATGCTTGCACGTTTTATGTTCTTTAAAAGAGATAACAATGCACATTTAATTTTGAATGACTTGTTGCAACCCAATAGCCATGTGTTACAACATGGACATTGTTGGGCGACGGGGCACATTAATCTCTAATAAAAACACAATTGGATCTAAGAGCATTGTTTCGTAGTATGGACTTTGATGGGTCGTGATGTGTATAGAAATTCCATAATTACTAATTAGAACTCAAGAGCACCTCACCGTGGAATGGAATATGTTTGGGTTATGAAACATATAAAACTTCTAGTTTTTGCTATTCTGGTTCATTCTAACCTTTTTGAGTCGCCATTAATCACCCCATTTTCACTATTTTTGCTCGTATTTTCCCAGAATAATGGTATAATAAAACTTAAAATTAATGCTAAAAAATATAGCAACTTATAAGTCAAAATAATATTCATCACTCTAATACTTAACAATTAATTATGGGACTAATATACACATTTGGTAACAATTATAAGACCTCTAGGACTTTTTTTCTACAAACGTTGAGGATTGGGGAGTTTAGATTTCTTACCATTTGAACTCAAGGAATTGAATTCCTATGATTTCATATGCTTGATTTGACTGGATTGTCCTTTGTTTTTCTTATCCTTTTATTTCTTTTGGTTTAAGTACTTCTTGGAGCTTTGTGAAAATAGAACTCATGGATCCTCATCATCATTAGTATCAAAAACTTCCATTTCAATATTTTTGAAAGATACATTCTTGTTGTTCTTGGGAGATTCAAGGGAAACCTCATATATTTGTATTGATACAACAAGCTCATCCATCTTCAAAATATCAACCTCCTCAATATATTCTACAATAGTGAACTTCATCTTGAAAGGTTCAATCAAGAAGTTGAGTAGTTTGTGAACTAAATTGAGTTGTTCTATTTTCTCACAACATTTGAACAAGCATTAGTAGTATCACAAAATCTTGCATAAAATTCATTAAAGGTCTCAATTTTAGTCATCTTAAAAGACTCGAATTTAGATGTAGAAAGTTCCAATTTTATTTGCATTACTTAGGGAGTACCCTCAAATGTGATGGCTACAAAGTCCCAAACACTTTTAGGAGACTCCTAGTTAGATATGCAATGGAATTCATCCATTGACACTATAACAACTATTGAGCTTAACCCTTTTGGACTTCATCCAAAAAAGAGTTATTTCTTTAGTGGTCCATTCTTTTCTTTCCTTTATGGTTGTTACACCATCTTTCATTACTAAAGGTGGTTTCCAACCATCAAGAATAACATTCCAAACTTTTTCATCTTGCTTATGATTGGCTTACATGTAAGCCTTCCTGTAAAGGTAGTTATATCTATCAAAGAGTAAGGGTCTAATGGATGACCTACCTTCTTTCATTTGGTCCATGTGTGTATACCTACAGGTCAAAATTACTAAGTATGTCTAGTGTAGGCTCTAATACTAATTGAAATTTTACAATGGGAATAAAGAAACTTTGAGTGAGGTGAATAGGTTATTTTAAAAATTAACAATTTTAAAATCATTACCTATAACTGGCAGACATATAATCGCATATTATAAACTAAATGCATAAAGTAAAATATTAACACACATTATTTTTAAGGGAAAATAACCTAGGTCACACCAATTACCTAAGAGAAAAACCATCAATCCACTAGACCATCTAATATTTCCACTATGAAAACTAAATATTCAAGTACAAACATGATCTTATACTACCCTTTCTAGGATGATGCCCAAATGTACTTTACTTTTGCAATGCTACTATATTTGCATAGCCTCCATGAGTGTGAGAGGATCACGATCAATGTTCCAATTAGCTCCTCACTAATTAGAAAAGTTTATAGAATAACCTGCAATTGGATTAAAATAGAAACACAAGTGTTCATGTTTGTTCTAGATAGATTTCAATAACAAATAAATCATAAGCTAGTGCTACTATATTTGCATAGCCTCCATGAGTGTGAGAGGATCACGATCAATGTTCCAATTAGCTCCTCACTAATTAGAAAAGTTTATAGAATAACCTGCAATTGGATTAAAATAGAAACACAAGTGTTCATGTTTGTTCTAGATAGATTTCAATAACAAATAAATCATAAGCTAGTAGATTCAATAAATAAACCAATCAAAGAAATTCTCTAGCAATCCTAGAGTGAAAATGTAGATCAAGATCAATGAAGATAGCTTTTGTAAATCTTGATAATTAATTCAACAAAATAAAACTACACATGTGATGAATTAAAGAAAGCATGAAAAAATCCTATAGATAACAGGCTATATGATCATAGAAAGTAATGAATAAAAAATATAAAATTTGTGTGAAACAAAAGGTTTTAGTTTTTATGTGCATGTGAGTAGTGTGGTGTCTTGTAACAGTGAGCAATGGGTTGTATTTATAAGAAAAATTAAAACCCTAATCATAGATCATAGAAGAAAGGAAATAATAATCCAAATATAATTAGTAATACTCATTGTTGAATTAGACTTCTATTTGAAGAAGAGTTCCTTTTTGAAGTTTTATGGAGTAGTTGTCATTATTATTTCTTTATATCTCTCATCCCGTATCTAATTGAGGTGGATCAATATGTGTTACAAAGCTACTCAATGGCCTATCATCTTTAATGAATAAAGTTTTTCATAAAACTTATTGGTTGTAATGTGACTAGACTTATTGGTTCAATCAAATGAAAGAAAAAACGGTAAAAAAAAGTTCAAGAGTCCATAGAGTAAGAGAAAGAGACCTATAAATAATATTATCCTAAGACCAATTATGCCAATAAAATATGAGCAAATCCATTACTATTCAATTTGGTGTTTTCAAGTTTGACTCATAAGAATAGTAAAAAAATTATTTGTTTTAACTAAGAGTAGATAAACAAATAAATTTTTTATTGATGTTAGGTCGGACATGTTTCAAACTAGGGAAAAATAGATTAATAATATGCCAAAAACCAATAAGTTACTACTTGATGGTGATAATAAATGTTTTTACAATATATATGTTAGTTATCATATTCTAAATGGTTCTAACAGGGCAAACCTGACCAAACTAGTTTAAACAATCAAATCCAGTCCTATTTGATACATATGAATAATTCTATCTGGTTTGTTTAAATTTGGTAGAATCAGTCCGTCTGATATGTTTAAATTTAAAAAACTTCGAACAGGTTTGGACCATCTCCACCTCTAATTCAACCTATACAGGTAGGGTGCACCTACACTTCATCTTCAATGGAAGACAACCTTACTCAAATTTTCTTCACCTTAAAAGAAACTCTTTAATACCATATTCTCATCACTAGAAATGATAACTATTTCATAAAACTTGACATATTTTTCTTGCCTCACATTAGTTACCATCACTAATGCAACATTTCACATTCAACTTTAAACCGATGTTGACCTTATCCTTAATGGAAACTACAAATTCACCAAGAATGGGATCCATAATCATCTTATATAGACTACCTATCTATTTTCGTTCCCTAAGAACCAAGGAACCTTTACCAATGTCCATAAAGTTTTTCCTTGTCAAAAAACCATAAACCAAGGCATTCAACGTATTCAACAAAACAAAATTTATTCTTAAGCTGGGTACATGAGCCACATCACACTTTGTTCAAAATATTCCATCAATCATATTCTTCTTCATACTACCCATACCAATTACCTTTCTTCTAGAACCATTAGCCATCACCACATCACTAGCATCACAAGACTTATACCTATCAAATAACTCCTTGTTTTCCCATAAGCTAATTGAGCAAGCAGAATCCAAAATCCAATCATCTTGATAACCATCACCAGTTATCACACAAATTACATCATTCTTGGTATCACAAGTTCCAATCACCTTTTCCCCATTAGTACCTTTCCATTTCTTCTTATAAAGGTCTCTTATGGCTTTCAATCTTTCTTTGCAATACTTTTTGAGGTGTCCTTTATTGTGACAATAAGAAGACTCAATATTGTTGCTTATACGAGGCTTGTACTTGCTCGAAAAAGCACGAATCTCTTATAATAAGTAAAAATTATACTTCCAAGGTCTCTTAAGGAATTCTGGTAGTTTTAAAAAGTTAAGTCATTTTACAATATAGTTAAGAAAAATAATTCCTAAACACTATGAAAAATTGTTGGTTTGAGGAACATAATCGTAAATTACAAATTTATTCTATATCTAAAAAAACAAATAAATTAAAGTAGTAAATGAAAGCGATAAATTGACTATAGCCAAAACTAGGATGATGGATTTATATGGGATTTTAGCGAGCATAACACTTCATGAACAGAATGAATTAAGTGATTTAAATATAAGCTAGATTTATAGATTTTATTTCAATTTAAATAAAAACCCCTATAATCATGATTAGTTCCCAATGATATTCAATTAATGAATTCTTTCGTGGACGGGAATTGAAATTGGTTAATTAGTAAACTAAAGAAATATATATAAACCAAAAATCTTCAATTAATTAATAACTTTGCTCATATTTGAAATGAAAATTTGATAAACCTATGATAGATATATTCTTTAACTATAAATCAAGATTTGGCTTATATATCTTTAATTTATAATTAAAGTTATTTTTCAACAATCTAAACTAATACAAATCAATGAAATGAAAATAGATCCTTATTCATTATGCACAACCAAGTACAGATGATGTGTCTACTACTTAATTTTAAAATATTTTCTTTAATCATAAATCAAGACTTGGCCTATCGTGAATCTATGATTAAAGATTTGAAGATATTGAACAAGAAATAAATCTAAAAACCTTTTATTTATTTATATTATAAATTTGTTCTTGCAATCATTGGAAGTAGATATCAAAATCTCACATTACAGACTTAACCAATAATAACTAAATTAACAGAAGTCAATTTAACTACAAAATTCATTAGAGTACTAAAGTGCCAAAACAAGGAATATAAATTTTGTATATTTTTGAATAGCTCACAAGGACACGAATCATTTATAGAAAATTATAAGTATACTTACAATGTTAATCTAAAAAGGAATCACATGATTTTTACATAATTCAACAAATTATTAAAAGCTAAAATTAAACCAAAACATTCTTTCATAAATATTGGGTTTGAGAAATCTAATCTAATGACATAAATAAAAAGATAGATTTAACAAAAGAATTGGAAAATAAATATTTACATTAAGTGGAGAATTTATGGGATATATTAGTTAGTTAATCATGCTTGCTTACTATTAAATAGGTTATTAAAAATATGAATTAAGATTATTGATTCTCTCTTATAAATAAAAATAAGAGATTAATTAGGTCTACCAATTGTTATCAATTAAAGCACTTAACGCCTTCGGTTAGGTCTATCAGTAAATTGTAATTAAATTATGTTTCTTTCCTAAGAGATTAATGAACCATTCAATTCTCTTTTGGTCAAGTATAACAATTTATACTCTTTTCAAGGAGTAAAAATTAGGTTTATGATTCAAATATTTGAAAATTAACTTTTAGATTTTAAATCTATTATGAAAAATATGTTGTCAACATATTTTCCAATAATAAATCTTATAAAACTCCTTGAAATAGAGTATGACTCTACATAAGATTTAGAGATTTATATACAATATCATAGAGTATTACTCTAATTCAAATTCAGATAATTAAATACTAAATATAACTCTTATGTTTATTATGAAAAATACTGAGTCAATTTACTTTTCCTTAAATTGTTTACCTACTTAAATAATTTACAAGCATAACAACATTAATAATATCTTAGAGTATTTTCATCCAGACATGCATAACTTAATAAATTATCAATAAATTAAACATAACATTTTAAAACAACACATAAAGTTAATCTGAAAAAAATACATTTAAATTATACTTCAAGTGTATCCTTACAGAACTTCAGTATCGTTTTTGTTTCTGGAAAACCTCCAAATAGAATTGCCAACATTCTTTATTGAATAAAAATGAAAACTAATATATAAACTATACTTATTCAACTCTAAATTTGAGAGAACTTCGAAACTATAAAAAAAAAAGATAAACTAGAGACAAACTAGAAAATCAGCTATGAAAAGAGCTGAGGGGTGAGGATAATTTACAATAGGGATATAAGGTCCATTTTATATGTGAGAAAAAGGATAGAGAAGTGGATGATATAGGTGGGTATCTCTGCAAAATGTTATTCCACGTCGCGATATGAAATAGGTTGTACATGCTAATCCTCAATCCACCACTCCCATGCCACGCCACAGTACACTAAATTTTCACATCGCAACTTATGTTCCTGTGAACTTTTGGAAGCCTTATTTTTATTTCACCATTTACAATGGTTTGGAGCATATGTTAGCTTTACATATGTAAGCGTTACATATGTTAATATTTTATGCTTCAATGTTGTAATGAAGTGCTTTCAGATACTACTCTTTGAATGTTGTTTAGTTAAATCATTTTGAAGCTAAAAATATCTAGAAAAAATGTACCCTTGATTCCAAAAAGATATATTTTCTTCAAAAGGTAATAAATCTATGCAAATATAAATCTATTTTATCATTTAAAATGCATAAAATCACATTATATTTAGTGCCTCTAAGTAGTCATCACAACCCCTAACTAGCTTCTTGCTAATCTTTAAAAAAGTGAAAAATTGAAAAATAATCTAAATAAATTAAAAAATCCTAAATCATTTTTATAGATTGACACGATTGCATTTAGTATATGCAACAAGCATTTAAACTAGTAGGTTTCCCTTGTGGACAAGTTTTAAGTCTCATGAAGGCTTTTAGAGATGATATCCACAAACATTAAACTAAATGCAAAAAATTTAAAGATATACTGTAGGTTTCACTTTGTAGAGTAGAGTTTCATTTGCATACAAGATTACAAGAACTAAAACACACAAGTACAAGAAATACAGAGAATAATACTTTGAATTAGGACACAGTAAAGTAAAATTATGTGAGAATAAAAAGTTACCATACCAGTGCTTTACCTTGTATGCTCTTTCCAAAGTCTCTTCCTTAGCTCGTTTTAAAACTTCTCCCATATGTTCTGCAACATCTTCCTCAATCTGTGACACGCACCTGGAAAATATTATCTTCCAAGAGTCAACCCATCAAATAAATATTTCCAAAATGATAAGAATAATAAATTAACAACATCAAGAGAAAATTCAATTTCAATCATACCACACCCTACCGCACGACATCTGTTTCATAATCACTATTTTGACAAATAACTCCTGACCTATCAATCAAGAAGAATCTATTTATAAGTGTTATATACTGCCACACCTTGTTTTCTCCTCGGATTAGAGCCACCTTGCAAACCTATAAAACATATATCGAGGGTTCCAATATTCTATAGATAATTAAAAATAGAGTGGTAAGAAATTACAGCGAACCAACGACCAGCGAATCAACGACCAGCAAACCATCGAACAACGACCCATCGAACAGCGACCACCGACCAATAACTAGCAACCATCGAACCAGTGAACCAACAAACCATCGAACCAGTCAATAGAGACCCATCAAACAGCAAACCATCGAACCATCGGATAGTGACCCATCAAACAACGAACCATCAAACAGTAACCCATCAAACTAGCGACCAGAGAACCATCGAACATCAACTCATGAAACAGTGACCACCGACTAGCGACCATCCAACCAGTGAACTAGAAAGTTGGGAAGAGGAAGAAGAGACGAGAAGACTACATGATATGGGAAGAGGAAGAAGATCAAGAGGGAGAGAGAAAATTATGGAAAAATGAATATATAGATCAAATTAATAAAGCAACTGGCTTAGAAGATAGATATATAAAAAAATAAAGTTGGGAGAAAAAGGAAAAAAAGAGGGCTGAGAGAGGAAAAAAAGAGATAGGCTTAAGAAAAAAAAGACAAAAATAAAAAATGATATAACTTATGGTCATGGTTATTAATACAAACCGAGGCCATAGACATATCTTATAACCTCAGTTTTTAGTAGACGATGACCAAAACACTATGACCTCAGTTTTTAAAAAAACTGAGGCTATAGATCTGAGACCATATGTATGTATTGTAGTAGTGACTTCTAAAATTATAATATGAAAAACTAAAACTAAACTTAATACATAATGTCGTATTTATAGGCAAGGTTGGGTACATAGGAATTCAAGCCAATTCAAAGAATGTGAGCCATGAAACAACTTTTTTCACATCATAGCATAGGGTATTTCCAAATTTCAAACCGAGAGGGTCGCACTATCACACAAGTTATTGCACACCAATGCACACAAAACTCAATGTGCCCAATATTTAATCATGGATATTGTACACCGTAGCAAACTATAATCCTCGCCACATCATGCTTCCTTTTTCTTGAAAATTTCCTTATACACCTTAAAAGCTATTTGGTTCTTTATGTAAGGCTTACACGCCTTATTATTTTAAGCTAGTATATTGTAAATAAAGTGCTTCAAGATTCGTTCTTTGTGTGTTGATAAATTTATATATTTTGAACCTAAAAACATGTTAAATATAACAAAACATACCCTAATTCCGAGCATATAGATTTGTATAATTTATCACATAAATATACTATAATCAAATCTATTTATCAAATTTAAGCACAATAAAATCACAAACTATTCATACTTTTTGAGCACTTATCACAACCTCTAACCAATTTCTTGCTAGCATACAGCAAGTAAAGCGATCAAAAAAACAAAAAACAAAAATAAATAAACTAAACTAAGCTAACTTAAACCATTTTTTGTATATTGATAGAGTTACATTTAGCATATGCAATAGGCTTTTAAACCTCTAGGTTTCCCTAGTGTACGAGTTTAAGTCTCGTAACGACTTTTAGTGATGATACCCACAAACATCCTAACATGCAATAACTAAAAATAAAAAAAAAATACAAGATAAAATAAAAACTAAAACTAAAAATAACAAAATAAACAAAAATTCTAATTCTTTAGTTTCTTTTCATTTCATAATAAAAATCTCTAGCATAAGTAAATTCAACATCCCAAAGGTTTACAGTTTATTATTCAAATCAGTACACGCCATTAATTCATGTCCCATTACAAAATATATCAACTTTGACTCACCTTATCCTAGTGTTAGTAATCCAAATTTGCTTCAACTTTAATCTTTAAAAGATATACCATCAATCTCACACTAATTCTATGGGTTCAAGCACTCAACAAGATATATGCAAATAGTATTTATGTAAATAATAAAGCTAAAAGATTCACATATGATAAACAATAAAAGCTATGTGCATAACATTGATCTCATGAAATGAATCAAATGCCAATATTTATGAAGATATCATATTACTAATCTCGGACATCAATCAAAATTATCAAGCAAAAATTTCAAATATATGCCTCAAGATTAATGAAAATGCATTGACTTCAAAGAGATTATTTCCTACTTTTATTGTAATAACTATCTCACAACTTAAAAGAACTTTAAAGTCATAGTATTTAGTTATACTATTTCTTTTCTCTTTTTAATTTATTTTATTTATTTGTTCATTTATTTAGAAAATGGACCCATATGAAAATGTATGTTTTGATGAGTTGCTAATTTGGTTCTTTTTTGTTGACTTTTATATCTCTTTTTCTTTTGTTTTTAGAAGTCAAATATGAATGAAATATGCAAACACTTTATATTCTACACAAATAATTCAATCTAAGTAATGAAAATAAGTACATGATTCCTCATCAGAGGTTAAAAATTGTAACATTTAATGCAAAATCTATAAAGATCATCTAACAATTTGAAATAATAACAAAGGAGTTCAAAAGAGTAAAAAAAACATTTATCACTCGGAATAAAAAGATATAGCCTCAAAAATATTCTCACTATGTAGTCTCTACTATTTAGTTCCTAAACACCAATTTTTAACTTATATCAATTTCTACGTCCAAACATGAAATACAAACTATGAATAAAAAATAATAATTCTCAAATAATTCATAAACTTATTTTTAAGATATCAAAGCAACAGTACAAAGAATGAGTCACTCACTTTAAATTAACTTAAAGCATAATCTTTTAACAAAAACATTAATGGACCTAAATGTCCCTAAAGAACTAAATAAACTAAATAATTGCAAACACATGTTGAATAAAAAATTTAAAAATGCATGATTTCATATCTAACTTTTCTTTCACCCTTAACCTAAAATCTACATTGTTCTCAAGGAAAAAAATGTAAATCATAGATAAAGAAGAAAAAAAATTATCAATTTATATTAGGTGAATGTGATCGAGTAGGTGATGCGGTTAGTTAATGGCGCATCAATCATCTATCTCAATTATATCACACTGGCAAAACCCTTGGTACTTCTCATAACTCACATGTGCTCAAATAGTTATGAATTTAACATTTTTAAATAGAATAAACACGGTCCACATTAACAAAAAATAAAAACAAAATAAAAGACTAAGTACATCAAATCTAAAAAAAGAAAACATAATAAAAATATAAAAAATAAAGTACATAAAAAAATAATTCTTCAACAAATATTGGAGCTTAGTCTTCCATGTTGTCCCATACTTCTTAAAACTTAGATGCATGTAATAGTTTTCGAGGCAATAGAATATTAGGGTTGAGATAAAAGAACAAAAAATTGTGTGTATCTGATTTGAAATGCATATTCTGGAGTTTTTAGTATAAAATTTCATGGCAAACCGTAATGCACTTAGTTGATGCCAAGGCTTGAACAAAAATATAATGCAACATATTCAAATAGGGACTCGTGCACCGCGGTGCACAAAACATACACCGCGGTGCACAAAACATACATGCTACGGTGCAAAAAATATTTCTTTAAACCAATTTCAAAATAAATAATAAACAATTATAATAACATAAAAATAAATAAAAAGAAAAACAAATAAACAAATAACAAAAATAAATAAATATAGTAATAATGATAATGATGATGAAAATAAAAGCAAATCAAAAGAACTAAAAATAAATAAGAAAGAAAAATAATTAAAACCAACAAAAAGATCACACAAATTAAAAAATAACAAAAATGAAAAATAAAATAAAAACAAAGAAAAGAAAATAACAGAAGTTATTATAAAATAAAATATTAATCGGTGAAAACAAAAAAAAAAGAATGGAAAACAAATAAAAAAGAGAAAATAAGTAAAAATAAACAAAAACAAAAACTTGTTTTAAGTTATTTTTTAAAATTTAAAATTTAAAATTTTTCTTTTTATTTTATTTTTATTTTTAACCTAAACAACCTACAAAATATTCACAAAAAATCACAAATATTTACAAAATCACAAAAATAAGGAGAAAATCACAAACCAAAAAAAAATAAAAAAAAATAACTAAATAGAAAAAAAATTAAAACACCAATTCTTCGGCAAGGATATGAAAAATTTTAGGCACAAAAACTTGATTGTCAAATTTTGTATTTATAAAAATCTCATAAGTGCATAAACCACTTATAATAAGCGAAAAATATACTCCCAAAATGGTCTGTTAAGGAATTATGACGTTTTAAAAAGTTAATTTTTAATATAGGTAAAAAAAATAATTCCTAAACATTACAAATTGTTGGATTGAAAAAAAGAATCATAAATTCTAAATTAATTTAATATCTAAAGAAAGCAAATAATTAAAGTAATAAATGAAAACAATAAATTAACTATAGCTTAACTTAGGATGATAGATGTATATGGGATTTTCATAGGCATAACCCTTCATGTATAGAACAAATTAAGTGACTTAAATATAAGCTAGATTTTTTATTTCTTTTCCTTTTTAAATAAAACCCCCATAATTATAACAATTCTTCAATGATATTCAATTAATCAATTCTTCCATGATCAGGGTTAAAATTGATTAATTGGTAAACTAAATAAATATATATAAACCAAAAATCTTTAATTAATTAATTACTTCCTTTGGTTAGGCTTGAAATTAAAAACTAATAAACCTAATATAAATATATTCTTTTATTATAAATCAAGATTTATTCCATATTTAATTTATAATTAAAGTTATTTTTCAAGCATCTACATTAATATAAGTTAATGAAATTAAAATAGGTTCTTATTTAGTATGCATAACTAAGCATAGATGATGTGCCTACTGCTTAATTCTAAAATATTTTCTTTAATCATATTTCAAAACTTAGCTCATTATGAATTATTGATTAAAGATCTGAAGATTATCAACAATAAATAAATTTAAAACTTTTATTTATATAAATCACAAAAAATTTCTTTCAATCATTAAAGCATATACTAAAATCCCTTATTAAAGATTTAACCGATCATAAATAAATTAACAAAAGTTAATTTAACTACAAAAGGAATCAAAATACTAAAGAGATTAAAAAATATAACAGTTAAAAATACCTTTTTTTGTTGAAAATGATTTCAAATCTTTGAACAAGTTGTAATTGTTTACTCTAAATCCTTGGTTCTTCTTTACAATTTGGGAGGTTCTTTTTTTGTATCTGTAAATGGTGTTGGAATAACTAACCTAAATTATACACTAAAACTAACAAGAATAGATTCCTACTCCAAGAATTATAATATAAAAAATTGAAACTAAACCTAATACATAATGTTATATTTATAGGCAAGGCTAGGTATAGAGGATTTTCGTGGCACAATCTTAATCACGTCACGGCACATGGTACAGTCAACTTTGCCAAATTGAAAACTGAGAGGGTCATGCCACGGAACACATTATTCCATGCCAAGGCACACAAAAGTCAATGTGCCCAATATTTAATCTAAATAGTTTATGTTATAGTGCACTATGATCCTCGCTGCGATGTTCTTCACTTTTCTTGAAAATTGCCTTATACACCTTAAAAACTAGTTAATTCTTCATGTAAGGCTTACATGCCTTATTCTTTTAAGCTCTTAGGGTGAAATAAAGTTCTTCAAGTGCTTTTCTTCATGTGTTGATAAATTTATGCATTTTAAAGTTTAAAACACCTGAAAATAACAAAATATATCTATGATTCCAAATATATAAATTTGTATAAATTATCACATAAATATGCTATAATAAAATCTTTTTATCACATTTAAATAAAATAAAATCATGAAATATTAGTGCTTTTAAAACACTTATCAACAGTGTAGTACCAACACATCATATGACTCAGGAAACAAAGATAATAAAATCATACCTAGTCTTCATTATGTATCTTGACATCAACTCGAAGTAATTCAAAAACATATCATCTAAACATATTTACATGACTTTTAATGTTACCACCTTCATCCAAGCTCAAGATATGAAAACAAATCCACTTGCTCAAAATAGACATCCTTGCTTCACTCATATGCCTTAACTACATATGCCACAAGAGAATAATATCTATTTATTGATCTATCCAGAATGGAATTAAAACACTTCCAATGACATTGCTACCCTGAAGCATATAGAGGCCATGCAAAAAATTTCCTTTTAATAATAACTAGAGTACCATTACAACCTCCTAAAAATCTACCTTTAGTTATGTACCTATAACACTGTGAGTTAAGAGTACCCAAGCATATCATATTCTATTACAAATCTAAAACATAGAAAACATCTTTCAAAGTGCTAACAATACCATCATATATCTTAATCCAGATAGTACCAATACCAACAACCTTACATAACATTTTTTCCCATAAAGACAATACTCATATCAATAGACGAATGAGAAGCAAACCATTCCTATGTAAGACACATATGAAAAGTACAACCTGAATAAAGAATCCAAACATCTTCAAAATAACTAGCATATACTAATAAAATATTCTCTCCATTGGAACCAAAAGTTTTTGCAACACTAACAACATTAATAAAACTAGAAGGCATTATGGTAGATTTCCCTTAGTAAGTATCATAGTACTCTATGTCTTTGTGTTGGCCTCCCGTATACAAAACACGATGTCAGTTATTTTACTTAATGTATTTGTCTTCCTCTGTGTAAGGATAGTTATTGTGGATCAAAAATTCACACACATATATATTAGGTATACTTTGTATGCAAGCATATTTACACACACCATGGGGTTAGTTTTCATAGTGTGAATGCTAAGTTGAGGGTTGTGGTTTTCCATGAATGAGCATACGAGCAAGCTGATATTGTCACTTATGTTTTTAGTTTGTTTCTTATATGGGTATTTAAGGATTGTACTCGACAAATTTTGGAAGAAAAGAATGTGACTTCTAGCACTTCACCAACAAGTTCGCCATAGACCTCGTCGCCACAATTGGTGAGGTGGATGCAACATGGTTGGTGAGATGGCTAGAAAGGTAGCAATTCCAAGTGCTATAAATACACCCTCATTTATCTCTTATCTTACCCATTGTTTAAAGGATGAAACTCTGGAAAAATTCACACTAATATTTATATATTTTTTCAAATTTATTTTGAAAAGCTTACATTTAAGAGTGGGTCATTTTGTGATTAGTTATCAAATCATTATATGTGTGAGTACATGGTTTGATTATGTGTCTCACGTATGTGATTTGATAATTGTAGTGGACTGTGTATCCCATGAGGTTGAGAGTAGTTACACTTCTAGTTACTTATTAGTGTTTTGAACTCATACCACATTAGATGGTGTTGGATATAGAGGATAGATAAGTGCATGTCTTGAACTAAACAATTACCGAAGCAGCAAGTACAAAGCAATAGTAGGTAGTTCGGATGAAGGTCCTAATTGATAGAGGTAATAGTGATTTTATTGTCTATCATAGTTGTAATTGTTTTATTATTTAGTGAATTATTTGTTTTTGAGTGGTTGTCTTAAGAAATCAAGGATGTTACCACATAGATAAGATCTCTATATGGATTTACCTTGTTATATTTCCTGTCACACATGATCAGTTGTTGGGTTAGTATAATCTGAGTTTGATGTGTGTATGTCTCAACATATTAAAGCATAAACTCTAATTAGAAAACATTTATTATTTACATACTTTTTGTTTGATATATAATATTTGTTGCCATAAGTTATATGCATTATCTGATATTATGTTTTCTATACGTCTACTGCATGTGTTTGTATAAGTGTTTACTTTCTTATTTATGGGAATTAGGGATGAGTCCTTTAAAAGTATGCATCTTCTTTCCATGGTAGTATACCAAGTTATGGACTATTTTATTTGGCATTAGAGTATGTGTAACCTTATGAGCATAATCGTTCTGGTGTTGATTCTGTTAACCCACTTTGTCCCAAGCCTGTACATTCTCTATGATGGATTCAAGAGAAGGAGGTAATATAGGTAGAGCTCCACTTTTTAATGGGTTGAACTATGCCTATTGGAAATCACAAATAAGGGCCTTCTTAAGGTCTAAAGGAGGCTATGTGTTTCCTTGTTAAGAATGGATGGACCTACCTAACAAAAACCCTATATGATAATACTATTATACCTAAACAAATGATTGAGTGGATAAAGGAAGAATTCAAGTAGTCTAAATGGAATAGTAAAGTTTTATATAATATTATCATAGTTGTGATGCCTGATGAGTTTAAAAGGATTCAGAGTTTTACAACTTCTAAACAAGCTTAGGATATTCTGAGATAACTCACAAAGGGAGTTTAAAAGGATTCAGAGTTTTACAACTTCTAAACAAGCTTAGGATATTCTGAGATAACTCACAAAGGGAGTTTAAAAGGATTCAGAGTTTTACAACTTCTAAACAAGCTTAGGATATTCTAAGAAAACTCACAAAGGGACATTAGCTGTAAAGAGATCCAAATTTCTAAAATTGAATAAATATTTTGATTTGTGCATCATGTAGGAGAATGAGACCTTTGGTAAGTTCTATGCATAATTCTCAAATATTGCTAATTGTTCTCACAACTTGGGAAGGCCCATTAGTGAAGAGAAGTAAATTAAGAAGATCATCACCAGTCTTCTCTATCAATTTCACACCAAAGTTACAATGCTTGAGTCCATGCACAAGCTTGGTGAACTAACTATTAATGATTTATTTGGTGACTTGCAAATTTTTGAACTTCATCACCTATTGCCCAAATAACATCAAAACACTATTGAGAAAGGAAAGAACTAGGAGCTCAAGACTACTCAAGCAAATGGTCTTAGTACTGACACACATAACACTTTTGTTGAGTTTGAATCTGCCCTAATGAGGGACATATGGTATTTTTTACTTAGAGATTCTCAAGATTCTTCAAAAAGAAGAAACCCACCTTCGGAGGTATTGGACAAAACAGTTCAAGTTTGAAAGGTTCAAAATCTGTAAAAATTGATGATGATTTAGATAATGAATATGAGAAAAAAACAAAAGGCATTTGAACAAGATTAGATGCTTCGAGTCTAAGAAGCCTACTCACATTACTACCAACTATTTTCAAAAACAAAATTGCACAAAAAAGTGTGCAATGAAAACTGAGGTTACTGTTTTAGACAATACCAATAGTGATGATGAGGATAATGCCAATTTTATGGCCTTCATTTCTTCTAGTAATAACATTAATACTCTGACTACTACCTCAAATGTACAAGAAGAAACTATTGAAGATGACGAAGTTGAAGATGAAAAATATGAATCGCTCGATTTGTACAATGCACTACTACTTGAGCATTTTAAATCTAAAAAGGATAAAAGAAAAGCTATGAAGAGCATTGAAGAAAAAGAAGATAAGATTAACACATTGAAGAAAACTTTATAGGAATGGAAATACTCTATGATGAACAATAACATGATCTCACAAGAAGGTGTGAGTTCATTCAAAGGAGATTTAATGATTTGTTGAAAAGGTTTAATGCAAATCATGAGAAAGTTAAAAGCTTAAGGAACAATCAATGATTCCTACTTATGGTAAAGCTACTCAATATATGGTCAGTCATATGATTACCCTCATTCTAAAGAATAAAATTGAACAATTAAAAAGGTAGATAATTTTTCCTGAGAGCTCAAAGGTTCATTTGACTGACTCTCTTACAAAAAAAGATGTTGATATTGATGATGTGTTCTTAAAAATCACTAAAATTATCATGATTTAATTATCTTTAATTGATTAAATAAATTTATATTTGTATGATTTTATCATATTTTTATATAAATTTATCTTTTCAAAATCAAGGATATTTTTATTGTTTTTTAGGTATTTTTGTTCCAAAAAAAATCACCAAGACTCGAAGAAAAATATATGGAGGAAATAAATCATAAATATATTGAGAGAGAAAAAACGAGAAAAAGTCAAACAGATCAAAAAATTGGAAAACATTAGTCAAAATGGTCAAAAATGTTAAAATTTCGTGCACAACCGCCCATTCACGCCAAAGTCTCATGCGTGTCAGCACACATGCACAACTAGCACATGAGGGTTTACAACCAACACACGCCCATCACACACACCACACCGATTTCCATGCACACTAACACATACCCGTGCACGCCAGCATACACCCACGCCATGTCCCATACACACCAATACACACCCATGTCATATCCCACACACACCAAAACATGCATGCACCTGTCCCGCGTGCATGAAATTACCGTCTACCACAAATCTTATGCCCTATAATTCCAAAATAAATTTTTGAAATATTTTCCTACCTTTTTTGGTCATTTCCTCACTTATAAAAGGAAATTTTCCCCCATTGTAAAGAACACACAATTTTTTCAACTCTTTCTCTTTCTAAAAATTTTTCTTAGTTTTTTTAATTTTTAGTTCTAAATTTCTTTTCTTTTTGAGAAGAACTAGCTATGCTTTTATATATTTTTAGTTTTTGATTCAATAACGGAAATGCAAATCCGTTTGGAGGTTTTCTAGCAACAAAATTAGCATCAAAGTTTTGTAAGGATTATTTTGAGGTATAATTTTAAAATGAAATCTTTATAGTTATTTTTTATGTTTTATTTTTATATTTTTTTGTTTTAATTTGTATGTGATTAAATTTGCCATGGCTATTTGTTTGTAAATATGATATAATAATAATATTGTTATGCTTGCGAAATAATAAATAGGTAAAACATCTCTATGAAATAAATTGATTTTGTTTTTATTCAAGATTTTATATTAAGGATGTTAGAGAGAAACATATTATTTTTCATTACAAACTTAAATCTGAAAATCAGATTTTAAGGCTTAATTATCCGGCGTAATTTAGAGTAGTTTTCTTTTATTTGTTGGTACAATCGTCTGGTAGTTAGAGTGAAGCTCTATTTCAAAAGGTTTTATAAGAAATATTATTCAAAAATATATTGACAACATATTTTCAGTAATGGTTTTAAAACTTGAAAGTTAGTACTCGGATAAGTAAATTCTTAGATTTATTTGGACATCTTGAATAAAGTTTAAAAGGTCTAACCCTACCAAAGGTGGCATTTAAATGGTTCATTTTCAATCTCTTAGAGAAAAGTAATTCATTTAATTAACCAAATTAATTATCGACCTCATATATAGGTGTTAATTGATTTGTTTAATTAACAAAGAATATATAACCCTACTAAAGGTGGTACTCATATAAAAAAAAAGATAATCAATAAATATCAATTTATATATTTAATAACCTAAATAATATGAGAAAGCATAATTAACTTAATTATTATATCCATAAATACTCCACTATTATGAATGATAAATATTTACATAATTTTTTATTGAATCATATATATTTTAAGTTTTTGTTATTAGATTAGGAAACAAAAAAACAAAATATCGTGATAGGATGTTTAGGATTTAATTTTGTTTTTAAAAGTTTGAATAATAAATTAAAAATCACATATATTTCTTCCTTAGATCGAACTTGGGAGTACACTAGTCATTTTCTATAAATAGATTCGTACACTTGTAAGAGTTTTACAAATATAAAACCAAAGTATTTGCAAGATCGACACTACCAGTTTTGTTCATCAATTGAGCAACTACATAAGAAAGTTAGGATTTTTAATAATTTGTCTTCTTATCTTGAATCCTTCCTTAGAGAAAAGGAAAACTTGGTTGCTACCCTAAAAGAAAAACTCTTCATGTGGGAGAAAGAAGTGGCTTATTCCACCATTGTCATTCTTACTTGTCACCATTGTGGTGAGCTTGGGCATTTCATACCCTACTATGGTAAATTAGTTTATCATCCTTGTGTGAAAGTAAATGTGAGTGCTTCCTCTACTTCTCCTCCATATACTCCTCGAAGTCAAGGACTCCATTTTTCCAGCTCTATTTTTTGTACTTGTTATTATTGTGGCACTACTAGCCATATTTCTAGACAATGTCCTAGATTTATAAGGAGTATATCTTGAAGTCCTCCACCTCGTTCGACTCTATCTCCTTTTTTGGATGTAGATATTGTGGGTTATTTGAGCATGTTCATATAGGTTGCATTATGCACCTGAGACACAAAGCTGAAAGAAATAAATCTACCACAAAAAGCTCACCTTTCTTTGTTTATACAGATGACTCAACTAATTTTAGTAGAAATTTTAAACAAAACAAAATAGCGAGTTCCATGTACTCTTCATTCTCACATGAGTCAAAGGCTATCTTTAAGTTCTATTTCCTTTCACAAATTATTTAAATAAAGGGATGCAATCTAATCATTATTTTCTGGTGATTTGTTGGGGTTGAGTTACTTACTTTCATTTCTCTCTATGTTTGTGGTCTTTTTGTATGTGAATATGTGTCTTTTATTTGTGTTCATATATTTGACACTTCTTCTTGTCCATCACTTATTGTTTTCTTACTATAGACTGTATGTTAATTATCATATTCGTTGCTTTACCTTTCTAGCTGACCCTTTACTAGTTTTCTCACATGCTAGTTGCTTTGACATGTTTCTTGTATGTGTTTGTCTTAGATTCTGCCTTCATCTTCCTCTATGGAATTTTGTATGCGCATCACCTCACATGCTCATCATGTATAGTCAAAGTATTAGGATTATATTTCCTGCATTCTTATTTTCCATATTCCATGTCATATAAATTGCATCTTACCTATCTTACTAGGTACTACTTTCTTGTACCTAGTATATTGTATGTTGGTCCTCTATTTGTCTCTTATTAGTGTCTATTATTTGCATGATCTTCCTTCTCTTGTGTTTTATATGTATCTTTAGATATTTTTTAGGTGTTGTTTCCTTCTTGTACCTTTGTGTGTCTCACTATTTTGTGCTTACTCTAGTTTGCCTTATGCATTTGTATGTCATATGGTTTATTTTTCTATCTTTAATACTTTTGACATAATTACTTTGGATTATCTAAACTTGTGTGATTTTTTAGCACTTATGTTTGTCGAGATGTTGTCTCTATCCAATCTTATCTTGTGTTTCTATATTAGAACACATGTTTTTTCATATGCTTATATGTTTTAGTAGCATCACTTATTTCTTTTTCCTCTTAGAAATGTTGCTTGTATTTTTCAATATTTAGTGGGTTCCTTACTTTCTCCTGACTAACAATGATGTGATTTTTTTTATTTGTCTCATTTAAGGCACCTTTCACTTCTTCTTGGACCTTGATCTACCTCGAGACCTTCCTTATCTTATTACTTCTAAATTATTGTTATTGTGTTTTGTGAGACTAATGTCACTATACCTTACTATCCTACTGTATGTAAAATGATTTTTAGAGGGATTATGTTTATATATGTTTGCCATGCATTTGACCTAAATTGATGTGTAGATGTTTAGACATGTGTATTCCTTGGAAGTATGAGACTAAACTTTTCTTGTTCGTTTCATCTAAAATAAAATTTTCTTTTACACATGCCATAACTTTGTGAATCTGTATGGTTATTTGGAGAAGTTTGTGTGGATCTCTTGCTTTGAAGATTTTTTTTTATCTCTAACAAGCTTTAGATTTCACTTTGAGTGTCTCTCTAGGAAAAATCCTAGGTTCTACTTGGATGGAAAGAAGATTTAAGCCATCATTGAATCGTTTGATCCTTTCTTTCCACCAATTTTTTCTTATTCTCAATCTCCCCTCTTTGAGCCATTATGTTATTCCTTAATTTCTTTACACCTAAAATACAAATACTGGCTAAGCCTAAATATTTTCTCCACTTACCTTTTACACCCTTTGTTGAGCTTGTACATTCTAAGTATGTCTACTTTACCCTCTTGGTTCCAATAAACAAAAGAAAAAGGGAAGGATGATAATGAAATTATGAATATATATATATATATATATGGAAAAGTTGAAGAAAAGAAAAATAAAAGGAAGTATTGAGAATAGTTTGTTTTTAGAGACAAAAGGAGTAAAGAAATAAAATAAACGATATGTGAAATGATAAGTATAGAACCTATGTTTTTTTATTTGTGTACTATTCTCTCAACTTCATTGGTTGAAGTTTGAGAAGTAAAGATAAAAGAACCAATGTTTGAGGGTATAAATTTCATGGTTATGAACTTATCTATTTGATTGGATCAACAAAAGTGTATTCAAGCCTGAGTGTCTTTTCTTCCCTACCATACCTTAGTATTACAAACTTTGAAAGATTTATTGATTTCTTCTAGATCGGCACTTACATTAGTAGGAAGAGAGAGAGAGACAGAGACTAATTGTGGATTATGAAGCTTGGTTCAACTTAAGTCTATATTTCAATTTTCTAGGTTTACATAAGCATATATTGATGGCATGTAGAGTAAACAAATTTTATATATCACACACAATATATGGCATCAAAAATTTAGTCATACCTTTACATGAATTCATCATGGATTGATGGACATGTGTATATTTCATTAAGTGTATTGACCATTCATTAAGTACCCTTTAATTCATTGAACATGCTTAGTTTGCTTCCTTCCTTTTGTAATTCTTGTTGTCTACTATGTATAGATGCTTCTGTGTTAGGGGACTTTCTACATGTAGAATTCCTACCATATTTATTTTACCACATACATACATTTAGGAAGAGAGGTGTGAGCCTTATGTATGTTTTCAAAGGAAATACTATGTTTGTTTTACTTCTTGTTACTTGTCTAGTTTTTGAGTTAATGTTCTTGTCTTGATCATATGATGTTTTCTTCTCATTGTCATCACTTTATATGAATCATGCATAATAAGATTGTTAGTGTTCAATGTTGCATGTATTGTTTGTAATCTCATTTTTTCACACATATGCCTATGTGTTTACCTGTTTTCCTAATACAGTGAGTTGTTGTATATTTTCACATGATTGCATGTGGTACTTATTATAATGTTTGCTTTAATCTTATTTGTAGTATTGCATTAGTGTTAGGATTATAGCATATTTTTATGTCTTTTCTCTCTCATATGAAGGTACACCTTTGACTTTCAATATCAAAAAGGGGGAGAAGTTTATATGCACAACTATATATGATGGGACCCTTTAGGTGAACAACCTAGGAACCTACGAACTCAAAAGAATAGAAACAATTGATTTGCTAAGAACATGTTTAAGATGATGAGATTAGAACCATAAGGAAACAAAATCCTTAAAACCCAAATCTTGAGACACCACAAAGGATGATCACTCCCTTTGATAAGTCAGATTCAAGTATTCAATCAAGAACACTAGAAGGCAAAGCAAGAAGCTTTCTGAAATTTTATTTTCATTAATGAATATTTGTCTTCCCTCCAAATTACATAGCTCTTCTTATTAATAAAAAAACCCTAAAAGAAAAAAAAACCCTATATGGAATAGGCCTATTTAGTTATGGATTGGGTCTAATCCAACCTTAAAAATAAAAGTACCTAAAAGACTTAATATAAAAAGCCCACAATTCACTAAAATAAAAATTACTAAACATAAAAGGCTCATAATTAAATAAAAGACTAAGATTTAAAATAAAAGCCCACAATTAACTAAAATAAAATTACTAAACATAAAAGCCCATAATTAGCTAAAACAAAAATATTACTTCCAATCTTTCCTCCCAACGTGATCTTCCAAATCTATCCCTTGCATAAAATAGTAATAGACTATTCTTGGTGAAGCTTTAGAATCTTTGAATTTAGTTTTGTATTCTTCTAACACAACCTCTTTGTATTTTACTTCCATGATCAAGCCTTGCAAAGCTTCATTCATCCTCTTGGTCTTTCCCTAGTCATTGGAGTGTCAATTCCCTGCAAAGGATCTTGAGAATATTTTTAGGATCTTGATAATCTTTAGAATACTTGTAAACATCAACTTGGTTACCACCTCAATCTTCATCATTCCTCTCCTCTTCGAAAATATTCATCCTCGAATCTTAGCTTTGTAAGCAGGTTGTTTTGGTATTGTAGATTCAGGTATAAAGTCTATTCGATGTTGCATGCCTCGCAAAGGATGTAATACATGGGAATCTCTTCATGAAATAGATCCTCATAGTCTGTAATAAAGACACAACAACACTAGACAAAGATGAGTTATGATCGTTAGTAGAAAGATAAATATCCTTGTACA
Source organism: Hippophae tibetana (assembly GCA_037013495.1). Taxonomy (NCBI): domain Eukaryota; kingdom Viridiplantae; phylum Streptophyta; class Magnoliopsida; order Rosales; family Elaeagnaceae; genus Hippophae; species Hippophae tibetana. The sequence goes on along the minus strand of CM072802.1, from coordinate 41,183,190 downwards.
TAAGTACAAGTACTTGTTTCCTTGCCACCATTACACTCTTAATCTCATGTTTTTTCAACAAATGCACTCATTCTTAATCCCACCATATACCACTATAATCTGTAAATTCTATGATTTCTAGCTTTACTTTCTTTTCCTCGGAGTAATTATGACAATCAAACACATACTCAACCTTTCTTTCACACTCCAAGTATAACTCAGGATCATTCTTTCCTTGAAAGGGCAGAATTTTCATCTTTATACTACCTATATTGCTATCTTCTTTGTAGTTAGTATTTTTGTCCCATTTATAATTGGTTCACGCTTCCACATTGGAATCAACTTCTTCTTCCTCAAACTCATGTCTTCTATGTCTTCTATGTCTTCTATGTCTTCTATGTCTTCTATGTCTTTTATGTCTTCTATGTCTTCTATGTCTTCTATGTCTTCTTCTTTATGAATGAGAATTGGAAGAGGATTCTAAATCATCCAACCTTGCATTCATCCTCTTAAATTGATCATGAATAGATTTGATGAAGAATTTCAATTCAATATTTTGTGGTTCTCCTCCTTCCTTACTTATGTTGTCAACCTGTAAAATAAAATGAGATCATCCACGACACCCTCACGTGTTTGATCTCAAATAAGATTGTTAATACTCCTTTTTTACACTATTTTTATTTTTTTACGACACAAAGCTCATGCTAACCTCCTTTGCATTCTTAATAAAATCAAAGAATTCAACTAATCTCAAGAAGTAACCACTTTATGGGTAACAATCTCAAAATTTAGAATTTTGAAAGAACTTAATGACAAATTATGACAAAAGGAAAGTCCAAAGAGGACTCTAAAGAGAGACTCTTGAACAAGAAGGACTCTAAAAAAGACTCTTGAGCAAAGAGGACTCTATAGAAAGACTATTGACCAAAGAGGACTCTATAAGAAGACTATTGACCAAAGAAGACTCTAAAAAAAGACACTTGGGTAACAAGAACAAAATAAAAGAAACTCAATTTCAACAAGAACAAGAAAACTCAACAAGAATCAAGAATTAGATTCTTGAACAACCTAATACTATGTTCTTTTCTTCTTCTTCTTCTTCTTTTTTTCCTTTTTTTTTCTTTTTTTACTGCTTCTACTAGTGCTCTGAATATAAAATTCATAAAACAAAATGCAACCCTAATGTGTAAGAACTGAAAACAACACAAAAAGCTACAACAAATCTTTATCTCCTTGGTAAGTGGTCTAAACGATAGAATTTGGGATCAAGGCTCTAATACCAAATGATGTGGACCATTTAGGCGAACAACCTAGGAACCCATGAACTCAAAGGAATAGAAACAATTTATTTGCTAAGAATGTGTTTAAGATGATCATATTAGAACCCTAAGGAAACAAAGTCCTTAAAACCCAAATCTTGAGACGCCACAAAGGATAATCACTCTCTTTGATAAGTCGAATTCAAGTATTCAATCAAGAACACTAGAAGGCAAAGCAAGAAGCTTTATGAAATTTTCTTTTCATTATTGAATATTTGTCTTCCTTCCAAATTATATAGCTCTTTTTATTAATAAGCAATAAACACTAAAAGGAAAAAAAAAACTAAATGAAATAGGCCTAATGGGACTATTTAGTTATGGATTGGACCTAATCCAACCTTAAAAATATAAAACTAAAAGACTTAATATAAAAAAGCCCACAATTCACTAAAATAAAAAAAACTAAACATAAAAGACCCACAATTAAATAAAAGACTAAGACTTAAAATAAAATCCCACAATTAACTAAATAAAATTACTAAACACAAAAAGCCCATAATTAGGTAAAACAAAAATATTACTTCCTAAATCAATATTTTCTCGTAACTTGATCTTCCAAATCTATCCCTTGCATAAAAAGATAATATACTATTCTTGGTAAAGCTTTAGAATCTTTGAATTTAGTTTTGATTCTTCTAACACAATCTCTTTGTATTATACTTCCATGATCAAGCCTTGCAATGTTTCCTTCATACTCTTAGTCTTTTCCCTAGTCATTGGAGCACCAATTCATTGCAAAGGATCTGGAGAATATTTGTAGGAACTTGATAATCTTTAGAATACTTGTAAACATAAACTTGGTTAGCACCTCAATCTCCATCAATATGTTTGTTTCATTGCTATGTCTTGCATGGGCTATAAGTATAGGATTATAATACATATTGTTGTCTTACTTGCATACATTTAGGGGGAGTGTTGCATGAAGTTAGGGAGAGTTTTGTATATTTACTTGTATTTGTGCTTATCGTTATGTACTTGTGTAGGGGTAACACGATAGTGTATGGTTTAACTACATGTTTTTGTTACATGAAACGTTTACAGGGTATGTGTTTATTTTGTGTGTGCAAGTTGTAGGTATAGAATGAAGTCTTCATGCTACTAGTGTGCTGTGTGAAATGGTGTTGAGATCCTCTTATTTCAGAGTGAAAAAGATTGGATGAGTATACTTATGAAGTTGGATGGATGCACTTGGAGTAGGTGTGTCTTTTGAGTTTTTTTGTGTGTTGTTATGTTGTTCATAAGAACAAATAACTTTAGGACATCTTCATGATCATCTCATGTTTGATGAGTTTTTGTATCTAGTTGTGCAATATTTTGACACAAAAATCCAAAGGGAGAAAATGTAAATCACATTGTACTCCATGTTTTTGTGTTGGCTTCCCATTACAAAACATTGTGTCTATTATTTTACTTATTGTATTTGTCTTCCTCTGTGTAAGGTTGGTTACTATAGATCAGTAATTTACATATGTATATAGTTAGGTACACTTTATATGCAAGCATGTTTACACATACCGTAGTGTTGGTTTTCGTAGTGTGCATACTGAGTTGAAGGTCATGGTCTTTAACGAGTGAACCAACGTCTTGTGTTTTTAATTTCTTTCTAATGCGTATATTTATGGATTGTACTTGGCAATTTTTGGAACAAAAAAATGTAGCTTTTAGCATCTTGCCATGGACAATGTCACCACTCTTGACGAGATGACTGGCGAGGTGGATTTCAAGTGCTATAAATACCCCCTCATTTTTCTCTTCTCTTACCTATTGTTTAAGAAGCAAAAATCTGTCAAAATTCACAATGAGATTTATATTTGTTTTCAAAATTATTTTGGAGAGTTTACATTTGAGAGTGGGTCATTTTGTGATTAGTTATCAAATTTTTATATGTGTAAGTACGTCGTATAACTGTGTGTCTCCTAGACATGATTTGATATTTGTAATGGACTATGTGTCCCATAAGGTTAAGATCAATTATACTTCTAGTTACTAATCATTGGTTTTCAATCATACCACATTGGGTGGTGTTGGCTATGGAGGATAGTCGAGTTTGTGTAATAAATCAAACAGTTGTAAAGAAGCAAGTGCAAAGTAGCAATAGGCAATTCGAAAGATGGTCCCAATTGATATAGGTAATAGTAGTTTTATTGTCTATTAGAGTTGTAACTATTTAATTGTTTAGTAAATTATTTGTTGTTGAGTGGTTGCATTAAGGAACTCAAGGATGTTACCACATAAATATAATCTTTATATGGGTTTACCTTCTTATATTGACTGATATGCATGATCAGTTGTTGTACTAATATAATCTGAGTTTGATGTGTGTATGTCTCAACTATTGAAGCATAAACTCTAATTAAAAAGCATTTATTTTTTTATATTTTTTGTTTGATATATAATTTATGTTGTCATAAGTTATATGCATTGTCTGATATTATATTTTCTATACTTCTGTTGCATATTTTGTATAAGTAGCTATTGTCTTGTTTGTGCAAGTTAGGGATGAGTCCTTTAGGAATTTACATCTCCTTACCCTAGTAGTGTACCAGGTTGTGAAATCTTTCACCCTTTATCATTCAATTTAGAACAATTTATTTTCTAGTGCTTTTCCTTACGGTAATAATTGTCTTTATCTTTTTTATTTTAGATTTTGATCCAAACTTTCCACTATGTTGCTTGAGCTTTTTTTCTTAAATTTTACCTCTAAAAATAAACCATTGCTACTATCATTGTTGCTAGTAGACACCTTTTTTTCAACTCTCTGAAATTCAAAGTCACTTTAACATCTTTCAAAGAAATATTATCTCTCACATATAGCATAATATGAACAAAATGTTCATATGGATGAGGTTAAGAACATAAAAAAACTAAGGCCTAATGCTCATCATCAATTTTAACGCAATCATTTTTCATACCATAAATAATTTTAGTAAATTCATCAAGGTGATCATGAAAAGATGTATGGTCTAACATTCTGAATGTCAATAAGCGATGTTTCAAATATAATCGATTTATCAAAGATTTGATCATATATACTCTCCAATTTAGGCCACAATCTAGTAGGATATTTCTCATTACCAACCTCACATAGTATATTAATAAAGATAACTGAATTGAATTGAGAGTATTTTTCATCAATGTATCGTTTCTTCATCAGTCAATTTTTTTGACAATTTATCCTTGTCTTCAAGTGTCTTAACAAGTTCTTCTTTAACTAGTATGACATGCATATTCATTCTCTAAATACTAAACTCATTTCTACCGTTGAATTTATCAATTTTGTATTTTTTTCGTCATGACAAAAACCCAATATTAAATAAACAAAAGTACAACCTAGAAAATATATAACTAATTAGATAACCATAAGCTCAAAAATAAATCAAAAAGAACAAACTTGATAAGTTCCAATAAATAACATGATAACTTAAAGCTCTAATACTAATTTGTTATAATAACTCAAAGCTTTTATACTAATTTTATTACACAAATAAACAATTATGAGTAACGTCAAAATAATAAGCAATAAGAAAAAGGAAACGACACACAAAAAGTTTAGTAGTTTAACTTTTCAATGTAAAAAAATCTACTCTATTGTCAAAATTAAAGTAAAAAGAACATTAACTTTCAAAATCCACCCACAAAACCAAATCCAAATACAATCAAATAAATCTCTACATAAATCAGTAACACAAATAAACATGGAATATTTAATCAAAATCTTGTTTAATAGTTATTAAAAGTTATCACTATCAAAACTATTGAGAACTCAACATTGTCTTTTTTTTCTTTAAAAAATTCTATTGACAACAAGTTGTGACGTTATCGATGTGATAGTTAACTATAGATTAAAAAAATAGATCTTATTATTTTAATCAATAATTATTTATCACATAAACAAGATATATTTAATCAAAATCTTGTTTAATAGTTATTAAAAGTTATCACCAATTGTATAAACTATGGATAACTCAAAATTGCCTCTATTTTCTTTGAAAAAATCTATTTACAATAAGTTTTTGATATTATCATAATTAATGTAATGGTTAATTATATATTAAAAAATAGATTTTATTATTTTAATCTATAATTATTTATTACATAATTATATAAATAGTTAAATATTATTATAACTTGTGAAACAAAGAGGTACAATTTTTTTATACATACAAATACAAGGCAAAAAGGCATGGTGCGAACTTTCAAGCCCAAGAAACCCGTTTTTGAGTGGTGGCTCTATGAATATTGATGGGAGACAAATGGCAGAAGTCTCACTAATACTTCTCGTTAGCTGTAGCTACAAAAAGAGTTATATAAATGTGTTCCAGGGTCTCTTGTTAATTAGAGAAATCCATGGTAACACATTTGACTGCTAAGGATATTATTCAGGTAATTTTACTTATATAAAATAATTCATTTAGTTATTTAATTTTAAAAATATGATATTTAACATATTTATTTATAAAAATTGTGTAAAAAAATATATTTAATAATTTTAAATTTATTTAAAAATAAATAAAATTATCAGGGATATTCTAGTTATAGATTTTTTTCCTATTATTTTATATCAAAATTACGAAAATGCAATTTTCGATTAAATTAAAACAGTGACGTTTTTGATCCATTAAATAACAGTCATATTCTAATTGATACCTGTAGATAAAATCGGTATAAGGTTTTCTTCTAAGTTAGATTTGTTTTTGTATTATTTTTTTATGTTCCTGGGGTTCCGTTGAAAGTGGTGTTTTTTTTTTCTTTGACCAAGACTAAAGAAATTTCATTAATGAAAAGAACGATTGAGAGTGCCTTACAAAAAAAAAAAAAAAAAACAACCTGATCAAAATAATTACAACACTGTAATCTTAAGAACACAAGAGAAGAACCAAAACTGCTGATTGTACATGTACATAGTGGAGTTGGAAGGTATGGTTGAGACAGAGAGTGCCAGCCAAGCTGAGAGCGAAAAATATAATGGTCCCATGTTGTAAACTCATGGTTTTAAATTACTATTCGAGGCTAACAATAAGGCTTGTCTTAGTATCATCTATCTAACAAGTTATAATTTAATCTCAAATTATTTATTTGAGATTTGACTTGCCCAATTAAGTGTTATACAATGAAACTATTGAGGTTATAAGCTTTGATATTTCTCTGTTTATGGTACTGTATTTTGATGAATAGGTCAAAAATTTATAATATGAACTCATATGAGGCTAAAAATTAGTTTTTAAAAGACAAACAACTGAAAAAAATAAGTAAATATTTTGTCTCTAATCATATTTTCAAAATCCTATTTTGACTTCTTTTCATCACCATTTCAAGATTGAATTATGATAATGTTATTATATATATATATTTTTTATTTTATAAATGCTATCTTATTATGTTTTATTATTCATTGTTAGTAATAATTAAGTTAGTGTTATTAATTGTACTTAATATTATTGTATTTGGTTTGTGGTTTATGTGTTATTTGCTTTTAACGCAGTCCAATTCGAATCTTGTCAAGTGATTTTTTTTTTATTTTAATTAAAAGAGATGATTTTAATGCTACTTAAAAAGAAAAAAAATTAGGCTTATTAACTTGCATTGTCGATGAAAATTGTCTTTAAGACTCTTAAAATGAGTCTTGCGTTTTATACCACCTTGAGATTTATACTGATACAATAAAAACGCATTAATGCATAAAACTCTTTTTAAACCCCTGTGTAGACTTCACTGTTTTTTGACTGACTGTTATATTTGTTTCATCGCCTACCTCCCTCGTATTCCTAGACCTCTGTGATTTGCAAAACCACTCTCTTTAGCGATGGAGCTATATAGTATGTACCATTTACTAGCTAGCTAGCTTTCTCGCAATATTTTCAGATTTGTAAAGAGTTGAAATTTAGAACCTTGAAACTCTAGTGTTGCGTAAGTTAGTTGTGGCATACAAAGATGATGTTATGCATGCACAAGAAACCTGCATGCTGACTGAGTTCGGTAACATCAACTAACGCTATTCATATTTGGTACCTCATTAACTCATATTTTCACTAAGACATTTTAAATTAGGTTATTAATACAGATTTTGATCAATTTTAATAACGATCTCAAAAAATTAGATAACTCAAAAGCACTGATTAGTATTAAAATTAAACAAATATATAAGTAATCTAAATTAGGATATTTAATATCTCAATTGAAAATATGACTTAACTGGGATATAGCGAAATACCAATTAAGAATTAAAATAGTTAAAAGGTACAACCCCTAAGTAGGATTTACAAGTATAAAAAGTACATTTGTAATTTCCGAAAAGGATGACAGTAGTTGTGAGATTAATACGTTTCTGGTATAAATATACATCAGAGATTGTGTAACCATTTTAAATTAATACATACTCCAACAAGAGGATGAGAGCACGTGTTGAATGTTGAGTGGCAACTACAAAAATGAAAAGCTCAAATTTTTAGAGAGCTTGGTTTTCCAGTTTTTATCTGCCTTGCCGGACTCTTGGCAATCACAACTAATCCTCTCCTTCCTTTAGCATTGCTCTCATCTGAAGCCTCTTTGGACTTTTTTCTGTTTATAGAATTTTCATTAATCTTTGTTGGGATGACCTTGCATCGTTCGTGTCTGCTTTGAACCAAATTATGATGCTTCAAAACCGATTGCCGTACTGTTGTGACTCTATTATTTTTTCCAATCATCAAATCATTATCTGAAATCAAAATGAAGCAAAATATGTCAATAGAATGTGATGGTCAACAAAAAGATGTGACCCAAGCCAACGATATATATTCACATAAATATGGACATATTTACTTGACCGCGTTGCTCGTTGACCTATATAAAGCAAACATTTCTGCTACTAGTAAGAGCCAAACTCTCATGGCTTAATTGTCTGTTCACTTGATGTTTTATTATAAGGGATTATATTATTTGAACTTTTCATTTTTTTGTGAAATATCTATTTCCAAGTAACATGACAATGACATAAATTTGTGTAGTCAGATACTTCGATTTGATACTAGTTTACAAAATATTTAGAAAAATGGACCCAACACCCGAATACAAGTAAAGGTAAGAGTCCATAGAGAGAGGGAGAGAGAAGAAAGAGACATGAAAAGCAAGTTACACAGACTTTTCTTAACTAAACTCCATTTTCTTACAATTAGCTATATATATATAGCTAGATTAGTTACATTCCACCACTAATATAAATACACGTGTCACCTACTCTCCGGTCCTACAACTAGCACTTAGTACTAATTGTGATGCCCCCAGCAAACTTAAGGTGACTTATGCACCATAAGTTTGTTTCTTACCTCCACAAATCGTCGTTACTTGAACGAAGGTTTAGTGAGTAGGTCTGTCAATTGATACTTTGTAGGAAAATATTCAACAACCGATACTTTCTTCAAAACTTGTTCTTTGATGAAGTGAATATATGTTTGGTTCGTTGATGCAGCACTAGATTTTGAGTTAAATACTTTACGCACACATTATCACGATATAACAAAGGAGTTTACTTTAGTTGTAAGCTAATCTTAGTTAATAAGGACTTTATCCATTTTATCTCAACCGAAACAAAAGCAAAGGCACGATATTTTGACTCTGCATACGAGCAAGCCACTACTTTTTATTTAGTTGAAGACCTTGAAATGAGATTGTCTTCAAGAAAGACTCATTAAGCATCTATGCAACTGAATATGCAGTGAGATCAAGTGCATTGGACTTGAGTACTGAAGACCATGAGAAACTGTATCATTTAGATATCTCAAACACACGCTTCTATGCTTGGAAGTGAGCAGTAGTTGGATATGAGAGGAATTGACATAACCTACTAACTGAAAATGCCAATTCTGACCTTGTCATGCTGCACGATTCCTGTACTGCATAGCAGAATCCACATGTAAAGAATCTGCATCACTTTTGGACAATACTCCCCCGAAACCGTTGGAGTTGACAAAGTTTACATTCTTCAAAGACCAACCTTCACAACTAGACTGTAAATGTACTTTTGTTGACTGGGGAATAATCCATCACCAAACCTTGTAAGTTGGATGCCAAGGAAATAGTTCAAATTCCCACGATCTTTGAAAGGAAAAACAACATACAACTGTTGAACAAAAGACGAGAAGGGCATAACTAGTTCCAATTAATACAATATCATCAACATAGACCAATAGAATGATAACATCTGATCAAGGAATATCTCTAAATATTCCATGATATGCTCCAAGTAGGACAATTCAAGAATAACTCGATGGATCATGAAGCAAGTATGGGCTTATTCACCAGCTATTTGGACTATTTGGGCATGAAATAAAATAAACGAGCAAATAAATTCCAAAATAAGGAAGTTTCATTGAACTGTCGGTATATTCGTTATTTCTTTTCTATCCAATATCTAATTGAAGCGAAACAAATTGTGTTACAAACCTAACTCAATGGGCTACAATATTAACAAAGGCAGAAATTTCATACTTTAAAAGTTTACTAGGTCCCAAATGACTTTTAATCAATACCCAAAGATCTACCAAATACTTAATTTATCTTTCTTAATTTCATAGTTTATTTAGTAGGTCTAATATTTACTTTATTTCATAGGATTTGATATTCAATTTCTAGTAATAATTTTTAAAGTTTTTTATTCATGTTTTATTAACTAGGGTTTTAGAATCTATAAATATCTAAGGTTTTAATTAAGAACCGAAACTTTGAATATAATTTTAATGAGAATGTTTCTCTTTATTTCCTTGAGAACTTTATTTGAACTTATCAAGAACAATCTTGTGACGTTCAAAACTTGACTTATCACCCAGATCTTCCTATGTTCTTGAGTGTGGCATCTAAACAATCATTCTTTGATTCCAAGATTTCTATCTCGTTATAAATAGCGAGTCACGATCCTTATTTTCTTTATCTTTAAAATCTGATTTAGAACGTTCTGAGTGAAGATCTCAACATTGATCTCCAGGTCTCACTTCTTTAGATGAGGTTCGTGTCAACATCAAAACCTTTCCTCTAAATAAACATGCAAGTATTTGTACAAGTGTTTGTGAAACCCCAAGACAACAATCAAGCACTCAATATGTGATACCAAGCTCGAGAAGCTTCTTTCAATCTAGAGAGGGACTTATTAAGCTTACACACAAACTATGGTCGAGTAGAATCAACAAAACAAGGTGGGCTCCACCATTAAACATATTCCTCCAAATCATCACTCAAAAAAGCGTACTAAATGTCTAACTAACGAATATCCTAACCATAATGCACAACAATAAGACAACACCAAATGAATAGTAGTGGCTTCAACATTAGGACTAAATGTTTATATATAGTCCACCCATGAGTTTGAAGATATCCTGAGCTACAAGCCTTGACTTTCATTTATCAATATGTCCAGCAGCCAATGTCTTAATTTTATGCACAATCTACACCAATAACTTTCTAATCCACTAGTTTAGGAACCATATCCCAGTTATAATCCTTCAAGAGTGCATCATATTCAGCCTGCATTGATGCCTTTCACTCAAGGTACTATTTACTAACTTCCAAAACTTAGGTTTCCAAGGAATTTTAACAATACAAGGGTATAAGGGTTTTTAGGTTTGACTGTATCAGACTTCTAGTTTGCATAGGATGGACGTGTCATTTGTCTCCAATAACTCGCGTTTTGTTTTGTTAGCTGTAAGATAACCTGAAAACTCAGAAGATGTTGAACCATAGATCCAGCTTCGTATAGTTCCTTTTGTTCGATTTCATATTGAAAACTCAAGCGAAATTGTTGTTGTTCTAGGAAAATACCTCTTAAGAATTCTCCTTGTTCCATCAATGAAATCTTATACACCATATGATGTGATCACATAGAGTCACACAGAGTCCAGGGAGAGACAAGAAAGAGAAATGAAAAGCAAGTCAAAAACTGACTTTTCTTAATTGAACTTCATTTTGTTATAGCTAGTTATATATAGCTACACTGCTAGTGCATTTCCACTACTAATATAAATACATGTGTCGCCTACTCTCTAGTCCTATATCAAAAAAATTAGGACTCTTAGTATTCTAAAAGAGTCTAAATAACAAAGTCAGGGATCATGAGTAGTTTGCATACATATCACACCTTATTTCATAAATTATCATCAAAATAGAAATAGATACAGATCATAACTTGCAAAAAAAAAAGGTAAAAGTGGTTTAGTAAAAATACCAGGACTAGATATGACAGCACGAGGGGGAGGGATTGAACTGGCTCTGATATTTTGTTTATTATCATTGTCATATCTTTCATTGCTCCTCTCTGTTTCTACCAAACAAATTAATACCATTAAATGTTGTAATATATCATAGATTGAAGTCTTGTTAATACTCATATATGATTCGAATCAAACCTTCTGCGTCAGAAACAGGCAGTATCGTGAAATTAGCTACACAAGACTTTGGAACTTTTGCTAAGGAGGGTGGAGAAACATCTTCAGGCACCTTCACTGCGGATCATAAAACATACATGTGTAAGACAAAGATAATATTATAGAGTGAAATATAACTTGCAAGAGAAACATATGAACTTCATTGAAAGGAATTTTCCAAGTACAAGGATTAACTACACCAAATCTATGTTACTTGAACTCTTCATAGTTCGTAAAGTACCCATATTTAAATGACATGACATGGACATGGACATGGGTGTGGATACTCGGACACTCTAATTTGGTGTAAATATACAAAAAAGATTAAAATAATTGACGTGTCTGACACCCAGATATGTATTTATGATTTATGACTCTTGGTGTTCTAAAAGAGTTCAAGTAATATAACATCAAATACATTAAAATTGAGGCTATCTTGTAGGAATCGATACCTTTACACTACCTATATTCCTATTTTGGTATTTTTTTAACCCATATTCTCAACTAGAACACATAAAATACACACCAAAATGTGTATCATTTACTATAATAGGAGTATTTCATGTATCCCAATTGAGAATAGAGATCAAACAAGATATCAAAATAAAAATAGAGGTAATCCAAAAATACCAACACCTATTTTGTATCATTATTCATTAGTAAAGGAATTAAGATCATAAGTTGATAAAGGAAGAGTTTACGCATCTTCATTACTTTCCAGTATCGTGGAGAGGGGAAAAATAAAAACAAAAAATTTCCATCCTCGACAAACAGAACTGAAAATTGAAAGAATTTTAAACATTCTATTTAAAACGGGAGTAGGATTTTGATGGATTTTTAAAGAGAGAAATTATAAAGATTTTTGAGGGGTCAAGTAACACAGTGGTACTCATATTTAGTAACCGATACCCCTTTTTGCCTATGTTATTGAAAAGTTTTAAATTAGTACCCATATTCATTAAATGGTTCCAATTTAATATCCTATTCCATAAAATAGTTCAAATTGGTACCATAGTTCATAAAATAATTTCAATTTACTACCCTAATTCATAAATTTAACACCCCATTTTTTGTTCATAATTCTTAATATTGGAACTCTTCAATAACATAACTAAAAATAATTACAAGTTTCTAAACTTTGATACCTCTAGGATACCTATTCCTTTTTGGTAAAAGAACAAAAATAATACTCTTAAACTTACAACCACACAATAACACCAATTATGTTTACTTCATATATTTTTACAATTAAAAATAAGTCTAACATATCATTTTATTTTGAACGTTATTTAAATTCGATAACACCGTCTAATTAGATCATGTTCAATTTTATTGGGTGCTAATTTTGTCCTTATAAGTTATAAGGTGTTATTTTTATTTTCTTTTAATTTCCTGAGACATTGTAATGGATTTTATTTCTTGAATTGGACCCTATTAACAATAATTGAAGATTTTCTTATGTATAACACTACTTGAAGTCTGAAACCAATTCTGCTAAGAAAGAAGTTCAATAAGATTCTAATCTTTCCCAAACGGGAAATTACTCATAAAAATTTATGGAAAACATAGAAAACCATTACCAGAATAATCAGATAGTATAACCAATTACACAGCTTAAAAAATGTAAAGAGGGAATTGCAAATCAATTTGAGAGGGAAGGTTTGGGTATTTTTGTGATAATGAAAAGAAGAGGGTAGAATAAGATCACAATCACATAACAAACCTTTAGAACAAAAATCACCAACAACATGTCGATCAACTTGATAATCATCTTCTTCTTCCCTCACCTTGACCCTTGGATACACTTTAACAAACAAAAATACCCCAGTCAAAAAAAATTAACGTTTAAATAGACGTTTCTTCTCTCTGATAACAATCTTCAAATAAAACTGATAATAAAAGAATGAAAAACCAAGAACCCACTTGTTCTTTACACCTGTTTTCAACTAGGAAGGAGCTCGTTCGGGCTTCAGTTGATGAGAGAACCAATGAAGATCTGTCACTTGTGCGTTTTTGACCTTGAATCTTTAATAAGAATAATAATATTAAAAAAAAGGAAGGAAAGGGAGAGAATATCTTAGAATTTAGAAATTAGCTAAAAGGGTTGGAACAGATTGAATTAATGGTGTTTCTGGAGCCAAATTGATTGACTTGGATGCTCTCCAACAAAGAGAAACTTAGCGTGGGTCAAACACGAAAGTATGATTCAGCTGACTTTTTTCTATCAGAAATTAATTATTCTTTTTAAAATAAATAATGATGTAATGTTTAATTAAAAAATGTATGATGCCATATATGTAAAATATCGATTAATTATTTTTTATGTTTATAATGTATAAAATAATTTATAAAAATATTTAAAATATTTATTTTATTATAATTATATTTATAATATACTAATAATGATAAAAATATATTTAATAATTTATATTTTTAAAATTATAATTATTTTTACGATGTATAGATAATGATATATTATGTTTAAAATGATCATGTTTTTATCGTTATCTAAATATTTTGAATATAATTACAATAAAATAAATATTTTAGATATTTTTATAAATTGTTCATATACTAGAACATAAAATATAATTAATCTTTCTAGGATATAATATTTTTTGAATTAATTAAGTTTTATCTCCATAACTTATTAGTAATTTGCAAAAAAATGCTTAAAACGTTTACTTGTTACAATTATACCTACAATGTATGAGTAAAGATAAAATATGTTTAACTTTGATCATAATTATAATATTATCTATACATTATGAACATAATTATTATTTTAAAATACACATTATTAAATATATTTTTATTGTTAATTATGTATTATAATTAATTATAATAAAATAAATATTTTTAATAATTTTATAAATTATTTCATATTTAATATATAAGAATTTTTAATATTTTTTGCACGAGTAGTCATTCGCTTTTTATTTTTAGATCGATTTGGACTTCGAATGAGATACGATAGAGAGCTCGCACATTTTAACTTTTCTTTTAGTGAGGTCTGAATTGGTTCATTATCTTGACTATGTTATACATTTATTTTTAAGGTGTACGAAATAAATTAATTTAATCTTGTTATTTTTTAATAAATATTATAAGTTTTATTATTATAAAAAATAAATATATTTAATCTCATACTTATTAAAAATGAACATTTTGGTCTTATTATTTTAAAATTATACATTTTACTCTTATAACTAAAATGCTTTATTGTTATAAACTAAAGAACAAAATCGACTCATTTATAAATAATAGGTCTAAATCGACCTATTTCACGCAATAATGGAATCCCTAGATCCTTTATCACTTTGACTTTTATGTAATATATTAAAATTCTATTAAATTTCTAAATTAAGATATTAAAAGTCTTATCGATTGTAGAATAATTTGGATGAAAATCTATCTATGTGTATGGAGCATTACTACCTCATTATATAACGAGGTATGTGATTCGAACCTCAACATCTATTCGACTTTGTGTCAAACTTATATAAGTAACCTCCCTCCTAACTCATGACTGGTATCTCTTATAATTTTTATGATTTAGACAATGACATGCTATCGATGTCTAATATGATAGTGACCTTCCTTTTTCAACAAAAAAAAAGATTTTAAACCCATTTTTAAAACTTTAAAATCAGAAGTATCATACTAGAGATTTGTTACATTTGAAAATTAGATAATAAATGTTCATTAGTGTTTGGACATAAAGTAACGTTTGGCTGATATTTAGAACTATCTATCTAAGAAAACCCTTTGAAGGCATCTATTAAATACCGTACACTTTATAGTATATGGGCTGATAAGGCACAGTTTGGTGGAGCCTCCCCACAGGATTATTCGTAAGCCTTGAGCTCCTCCCAAGTGCAGACCCCTCCTACCGATTACAGGGGTAGATTTAAGGTGGTTCCTAACGATGGTAAATGCCTACTCGATCCCAAGATGTGGATGAGGATCAGGACTCGAACTGGGGTGAGAGTAGTGAGAGGCCATTGATGTAGTAGTGACTCTAGGCTCATGTTAAGTAGATTATAAGCCTTCTCTGTTTTTCCTTCCTTTCAAGCTTGACACCATTTTTACATGTATAGATGCAGGTTGTGCCTTATAACTTTTTTTTTGAATCATTAATGAAAATCAATCTAATTTTGGGAACTATGTTGATTGTTTAATAGTTCATTTCTTTGTCCATTTATGATGCTAACCTACCTTGCTATTTTTGGGACATGTGTCATTAAACCTTTTTTGAAACCATTTCCTATAAAATAAGGGGTTAGGGATATTTGTTGAATTCAGACAATCTTATTGAAATATTTTCCAACTACTTTTCCATCTTTCTTCTTCAAACATTATGGATTCTAGTCGTGCTAAAAGACATTCAGTCCGAGCTTTGAAATTGAAAAATGTAAGATTTTTAAGACTGAGGTGCAAGATTTGAAAGTCGAGTTGTCCAGGCTCTAGGATAAGTTAAAGCTTTATAAAGAGACCAAGTGTGAGCTTAACTCTTGTAAAGAGCAATTATATCAAACTCAAGGTCGAGAGAGGAGGATCATAACTAAAATGGTTGCCCTAGTGAACAAAGAGTCATATTGGGAAAACTTCTATATGAAGCGATCTGAGGGGATCTTCCTCAAGGTGATGGGAGTTACTGAAGAATTGGAACATTCTATGCTCATATTGAACTCAATCCCTTTTGAGATAATGATCAATATCTTGAAGACAATTATCAAGATTCAGGCCAAGCTATTACCCTTGATGGAGAAGACTGATGATCCAAACACCAATCGAGTGTCTAAACGTTTGAGGAATCTTTAACTTTCTAGGAGGCCAAGTGATGTATTAATAAGTTTTTCAAAAACATTTTAAGTTCAAACAATAAAAATATTCTTAATAGAATGCACTTGTGATGCCCGACTGATGTATTTTTCTATTTGTAATTTTTCATTAACTAGGGAACGAACTCTACAAGTGTTAAGGTGCTCTACTTGGTTCTTAATTGTGATGGTTAGCCCATGAAATATAATAGTAAGAGAGGGAGCTCTACTTGGTTCCTGACCGAGGTGCTCAACTATCCCTTCATCCTTAGAGTACCAACCTAGTTCTTGACCGAGGTGATAGTTACTCCTTACAAGAGGCGAGCTCACACTTAGTCTCTTCATAAAGCTTTAACTTATCCTAGAGCCTAGATATCTCAACTTTAAATTATTGTACCTCAGTCTTAAATCTTACATTTTTTAGTTTAAAAGCTCAGACTGAATATCTATTAGCATGATCAGAATCCATGATGTTCGAACAAGAAAGATGGAAAAGTAGTTGAAAAATCTTTCAACAAGATTGTCTAAATTCAACAAATGTCCCTCACCCCCTTTTATAGAATATGGTGTTAAGAAAAGTTTAATGAAATATGTCCCTAAATTAGAGAGGTAGGTTAACATCGTAAATGGACACAGAAAATTATATAAATGCACTATTAGACAATCAACACAGTTCCCAAAAGTAGATTTATTTTCATTAATGATTCAAAAAGAATATTACAAGGCACAACTCGCGTCTATATATGCAGGAATGGCGTCGAGCTAGAAAGGAAGGAAAAATATAGATGGCTTATAATCTACTTAGTAGGATTCTCGAGTCATTACCATATTAATGGTTCTCGATCTCACCTTTTACATCGGCCTCCTTGAGCCCACCACCGTTCTCACCCAAGTCCAAGTTCTAATCCTCGTCCCCATCTTAGGACCAAGTAGGCACGTACTAAGGACTAACTAGGATATCCAAAATCTAGTAATAATACTCACTCAGGCCCCTCTTCCTAACCTCCTTTTTCAAAGAATCCATAGCCAACCTATACCTTATTTACACACTCAAGATTGATTGCTCGGCCATGGCATCAAGCTCATACTTAGCCTTGTCTTTTTTTAGATAACCTGTTATTACATGACTCAATGTCAGTTTTAGCCTTTTCTCAGGCTTCCTTGAGCTCTACCAAACACCTCACATTATCATTAAGCTCGATGATGGCCTTGGACAATTTCTTCTCTTTATCAATGGCCTCGCCCTTCCATTTATTAGCTTTTGCCAATAGCAATGCTTACTTGGCCCAAATTGAAGCATGCTTCTCCTTTTCCAATGCGAGTTTGTGCTTCAAACTCTCTACGCCTCAGAGCTTGTTCAACCTGCCTAATCAAAGCGGAAACAGAAAGATCGGGGCTCCTCCGCTTACATGCAACTAAAAAGCTATAGAACACGAGTTTAAACATAAGAAATATTCATGATAATAAATAAATATAAACATGAAAGGAGAAATCAGATTGCCACACTTGATATGTCGGGTGACTAATCACAACCTCAGAGCCCTTATCCTCACATATGACACCAAGCTACTTCTCGTGTGCCATAACTAGAATGTGACCCACATAGTGGTCAAGTTTCTTTGTTACCATTCCACGATACAAAGCCATTCCATCCACATCGGTAGTCAGATCATTGACAACACCCTTCCCTTTTCTTGAATCCCTTATGGGATCACCAGGTACTTAGGGTACCGAGCTTGGAGAGGGTGAGGTGTGTTAGCCCGAGGAAGGAAGTGAAGGCTCGAAGATGTTTAATGATTCAAGCTTGAGCCCAGGCTTATCCATGGTTTTATTTTTCCTTTTAGAGGAAGTGGAGAGGCCTTCTTGACTAGAAGATTTACTCTTCTTCTCCTCTTTAGAGGAATCCTTCCCTTGAACATAAGGCGTAGTTCTTTGAAAGCTCATCCCCTGAGGAGGAACCCTATTCTTAAGCAACACTAGGAGAGCGTCAGCATCAAACTATATAATGTCTACAATGACAAAGGGCAAAGAGGTGTCAATATTATGGTGTCAAGCTGGAAAAAAAGATGTGAAAAAATGTTTATGTCTAAGGGCTAGTTCACCATCGTTAGGGACCACATAAAACCTACCCCATAGTCTGTAAGAGGGGTCCTACGCTTAGGATGAGCTTGAGGCTTACGAATAATATTATGGGGAGGCTTCACCGAACCATCCCTCATCATCACATATGCTACAAAAGCGTGTGGTATTTAAATAATGCCTTAATAGGGTTTTCTTAGACAGATAGTTCTGGATATCATACATGCATTGCTTTGCGTCCAAAGTCAAGGTCGTGATGAAGGAGCTCATGCTTCTTATCACAACCTTAGTGTTATTTCAGGTACTTCTTATCAACCTTGTGTCATTGATAGGAAATTCCTACCAATTTGAGACATTGAATAAATACTCTTTCTAGTTCTTCTCATTCTCATGAAGGGACACATTTATACCCAGGTCCTATTTCACAGATATTTAAAAATCCATCCCAAGCTCTTTGCATATTACTGTAAGGTATAGCAGATACCTTTAGCCATTTGGCATCACCTGACCCAGTGTAAGTCGAGTCTTAGCCAAAAACCTCCTTACAAAATGGTAAAGAGGAAACTTGTCCCCCAACCACAGAACCTTCTTATGAAAGACCATCCACCTAGTTGGAGGTGGGTGTAGTTGTCATGAGCCCTTAACATTGGAATCATTATGTGGATCGAGGAAGGGATGCTATATTTTTTTCTCAACCTCTCTCATCCTATGGGGATAAACCACTGGTATGGACCTTGGCCGACCAACCCTTGGTACAACCTATAGGTTCCTCGCTTTCTTTCTCCATATCCTAGCCACTGAGATTTGAGTTTGGGGCACATTCAACCTAATAGTTGGTACGACCTGAGGATGAGAAGTGGAGATAGAGGACTGAGATTGAGATTGACCCTTTTTCGCTTGAAGAATTTGTCTCAGTAGAGGACCCTTTGTCATCACTTGAGCTGGGGTATTGTGGGCTCTACCAAGAACTTGAGCCTAAGGTCCCCTCTCTATACACAATGTCTACAAAACATAAAAAAGGTAAGGCATAAGATGAAGAGATTACCTTGGGTCAAGTTTGAAAATAAAGGGAAATGATTCTTTAAAACCGACCTGAAAAGAAAGTAGAAAAGTGTTAGATTCAAAAACCGTGTACTCTAGAAAACTGAGCAAATAAGCTATGTGCTAAGATGATGTTTTACTACCAAACTAAAAATGTTTTAATGGCTCGAGTTGAGGTGATAGAGCATTTTCTCTCTTACTTTTTGTCTGATATGTAGGAAATGATGAAAAGGCTCAACCTAGTAACCTCCTTATATAAAGGCCTATATTTCTCTCTCCAATCAATTGATAAGCATTTATTAGAGGAGCTAAACGATTCAAATCTGTTGCCCAAGTATTACTCTTACACCTCAACTTAGAGCTCAAGCTAAAACAGTATGGGGACTAGATGTTTTGACAACCCGAGCCATAAGATGAGTCATTCCAAAGGATCTTTCTATGCCCAAGCCCACAACACACTCGTAGGAGAGATCCATCCGAGAGAGCTTTGATATCTATAGGGTTGACCACTAAACCAAGCTATAGGTGGTCGACCTCAGACCATGAATGTGTTTACTTTTTACCTTTATGCCCTTCTAAAACCCTTACACGTGTATACTCTATATAATCGACACTTATAAGAATAATGCTATATATATAGATGGACTCCCAAAGTGATGCATATATTCAAGCATTTGTGCCAAAATGTTGGGATTTTTTCGATTTACAAAGGGATAAATTAGAGAGAAGTCAGATCAATTGCTTGAATATATGATTCTAAAATAGAACCTCACAGATTTGAGGAGGGTGTATATGTCAATTAAGTAGGATCAGGGGGTGAACGTGTCCCTTCTTGAAAATGAGAAGAATTGAAAATAGTACTTTTTCTACATTTTAGGTCAGTGGGAGTCTCCCATAAATGACATGAGGTTAGTAAGGAGTGTATGGAATGATACTAAGGTTATCATGACCTTGAGTCTTGATGCGAAGTAGAGTTTGGCTGATATCCAAAACTATCTTCCTAATAAGAAAAACTGGAGGACTCTTTTGAACACTCTGAGCTTTGTTGCGTGCGAGTTAATAAGGCATTGTTCTGTAGAGCCCCCTCTTAGGGTGAATCACAAACCTTAAGCTCCTCTTAAAGCCCGAGCCTCTCTTAAACATAGAAATCCTCCTAAAAGCCTGAGCTTCTCTTAAACATAGAACTTTTTCTACAGATTTTGGAGGTCGGTTTGAGATGGTGCCAGATGATTATGACCATTATCCTCACTCTTTTTTCTCACCTCATAAATATTTCCCCCCTTTTTTAATGAGGTGGTTAACATGTATTCTTTTTCCATTCTACAGTTCATATGGATTTGATCGCTGCCCAACTTTTTGATCATATAAAGAGTAAGGTTACGTTGGGAGGAACGAGTTCCCCCACGTGTACGTCTCCTGCTTCTAGAGGGGTTCATCAATGGGTAAGAAGAGGGGAAATCCTCTCATGAAGGTATCACTTCTTCTCTTAAGAAGAGGAAGGTTGGTGTTGATGAGCCTACTCATGACCCTGATTTTTTGAATGTATATCCTCCCTTATCACCTTTGCGAGAGCAACTTAGGTCCTCAACTCCTTGCACGGGTTCCAAAAAATCTGGCAATCCTTTAAAGGATTTGATGAGGGGGAAGACTATTGTTGAGGACCTTACCACCGATGTTGTTGGGGTTATCCTGAATTGAGGTTTGGCACTTGAATACCTCGATCGTTGTATGATCCATATTTCTTTCAATGCATGTAAGGAACAACTCATGGCTATTTGTGAGGGGGTAGATTCTAGAGAGGTCATTCGCCATTAGATATGTCAAGTGTGTAATATTTTTGTTTGTTTGTGATATTCAACGAAGTCTAAGCTCGAGTTTTATTTGTTTTACCTCATTTCTTTTTTGTAGTTGATGCTGCCTTATGACTTTGACCGAGCTCACAATGTGGGTTATTTAAATTTTGAGCTAGTGAAGGAGAGGCAGGGTCATGCATCAACATGCTCAAAATACACTACGTTGTGAGCTAGAGTAGCAAAGTGGAAGAGCGAGGAGATTAATAAGAAGGAGAAGTTGAAAAAGGCTGCATTCGAGCTTGATGTATATGCCCGGTGCGTGGTTGAGCTTGAGAAGGCTTTGTGGCAAGTTGAAGAGGGGACCAAAGAAGTGTAGAGACAAGTTGAGGCTTCTACCAAAGAGGTGCACCGCCAAGCAAAGGCCGATGTGGATGCTATGGCTTAGAAGCTTGAGTCTAGTATTGAGTAGGCATATGAGATGACGATGGAGACCTTCCAGACAGAGGCCAAAAAGAAGGGTTTATGTTAGTACTATTATTGCATTATGGATATCCCTGGTACGCCATTCTATCCATAAGCCCCTTCTGTTGAGGAGGAAAGAGAAAGATTTGGCTCTTCTGGTGGTGAGGATGGCCTGGAGGTTTCTAGGGAAAGGACAGTTGATCATTGATGGATTGATTTGATATTTTTTTATATTTTAAAAGCTCAATGCTATTTTGGTTTGTATGGTCATGAGCTGTTACTTCATGATTAAGAGTAAAAAATCAACTTTATTTAATAAATAAATTACTTTGCCTCTTTATTGTGTATTTATGATGTTGACCTACCATTTTTTATTTATTGATTTTTTTTAGTTTTCCAATTCCTAACTTTTTTGGTCATGTATTATAGATTATGATAGAACCAATAGACGCTTAGTTTTCTTAAAGTCGAGGTTGTAAAACTTGAACGTAATGCGAAAGAGACAAAGTATGAGCTCACTGCTTATAGGGAGCAATTAATCCAAACGCAATCTCAAGAAAAGATGATGTTGGATAGTATGGTCAGTCTTGTTGATAGAGAATCATATTGGCCAAGTTTTTATATGAAGCGATCTAAAAGAGTTTTTCTTAAGGTTATGGAGGTTACCGGAGGTTTGAAACTGGCGCTGCATTCAATGATGCTGACGCACCCCAAACCTGTGATTTATGTACATGAGAAGGTTGTCGAGATCCAGGCTGAGTTATTGATCTTGGTTGAAGAAACTAATGATCCAGATACTGGTCATGTGTCCAAGCGTTTAAAGCGTTTTTAAATTTCTATGCTAGGTGATTCTTGTATTAGTAACTATGCAAAACGCCTTGATTAATTTTTAAATAATGAAAAATTTGAGTGGCATGTGTTTATGTATAATGGCTATTTGTTATATTGTAATTTTAAATTATTTAGTATAATCTAGGTGATCGACCCTTGGTTTTTATTTATGGGAGAGAACCTGACCTGGTTCTTGACCGAGGTGCTCATTTTTTTTATTGTCAGAGCGCCAACCTGGTTCCTGACCGAGGTGGACAACCTGACTTCATCAATTGTTAGGGTGTTCTACCTGATTTATTAATCTAGGTGATCATCCCTTAAATCCAATTTATGGTAGAGAGCTTGACTTGGTTCATGATCGAGGCGGACAACTCAACCTCTTCAACTGTTAGGGTGCTTTACCTGATTAATTAATCTAGGTGAACAGTCATTGGTTACTATTTAACTTAGAGGGCTTTAGTAAATAATTAGCTGCTGAAGCTTTTTATTTCGTAGATACTTGTGCATCACTGTTACAAAAAAAAAAAAAAAGATAGGTAGGTTAATACATATGTTTTTAGAAATAGTATCTTTTCAAGTGTCTAGCATTCCAGCTTGTGCCTTCATCAATGCCTTCAATATTTTTCAATACGTAGGCATGTCCTGGTGTTATTTCAATTATTTGATAAGGTCCATCCCAATTGGCACCCATTTTTATTAATCATCCACTCCCTTTTGTGGGGGAAAACCTTCTTGTGAACCCAATCGCCCCTAGATAAAGTTTTGAAGCGTACAATTTTGTGGTAGTTTTATGATATTTTTCTTTTTTTCAATCATCCTTCTTAAAGCTTCATCCCTTTTTTCCTCCACTAAGGTCAGTTTGGTTACTCTTCTCACCTCATTTTGTTCCTCTGTTAGAACTTATCTGGGGGTAGGAATTGTGACTGTAATTGGTATGACTACCTCTGTTCCATATACTAGGGATAAAAGGGTCTCATTAGTGCTCCCGTGGGGGCTTGTTCTGACAGCCCACAACGCTCTTGGCAACTCTTCCACCCATTGCCTTTTGTTGCTTTCTAACTTTTTCTTCAACATGTTGATGATTATTTTATTGGAGGATTCTACTTATCCATTGGCCTGGGGGTAGTAAGATGTTGAGTAGTTTATCTTAATATTGTATTTCAGAGTGAACACTTTAATTTTTTGACCAGTAAATTACCGCCCGTTATCTATAACGAGTTCCTTAGAGAAGCTGAATTGACAAACTATGGACCTCCATATGAACCTGATTACCTCATCCTCTCATATTCTTCCTAGGGGCTCTGCTTCGATCCATTTTGAAAAATAATCGATGAAAACAAGGAGAAAATTTATCTCACCCGTGCCTATGGGCAAGAGTCCTACTATATCTAGTCCCTACTTATAGAAAGGCCAAGGACTTACTACTCCCACCATACTTATTAATAACCATGTCTTATGATTAGGTGGGATAATCTTCTACCCTAGAATACAAACCACAATCTTCTTCATGTGCTTTATACATCATTCTTTTAGCTCCCTCTATAGCAATGTATAGGAGGCCGGGGGTTTTGTGGTACAATTTTCCTACCTAAATCATGTACTGGCCGACTTTGGCTTCAATTTCCTTCGCAGTAATGCCATCTTCGGGTAGGTCCCCTTTTATCCAAGAAATTATAAATCGAAGTGAACCATGTAATAAAGCGAGTGTCAACGCATCCAATTCTTCTTTCATCCTCTTCCAGAGACGCTTTTGCTAGCACCATTACTGATACTACTCAGTCTTGCTTGGTTTCCCTTATTGATGCCAAGGTTGCTAAGGTATCGACGTGATTTTTCTCTTTTCATGCTATATGTTCGATCTTGAACTTGGAGAATTTTGAGCATTCTCATTTTAATCTCTCCAAGTACTTCTTTATCTTTCTATCCCGTGCTTCAAATGTTCCCAAAAAACTAATTGATCACAAGCCTGGAATCATTATGTAGGGTAATTCTGTCTACCCCTAGATTTTTCGCGGTCATGACTCCAAATATGGAAGTTTCATACTCTATGATGTTATTGATTGCCTGAAAATCAAGCTTGGTCGCATTTTTAAAGCAGTTGTCTTCCTCATCCATTATAACTACCCTTAGCCCTACACCTTTGAAGTTGTGCGCACCATCCATAAATACATGCCAGATTGGTGCATCCTTTTGGTCTACCGTACATACCTCCATTGTCTTTGTTTTATTAACTACCTTGAGACCATTAGCGAACTCGACCACAAATTCGGACATAGCCTACCCTTTGATGGTTGTTCTAGCCATGTATTTGATGTCATACTCTCCCAATTCCATGGTTATCTGGGACAGTCTTCCTAAAACCTTTGGCTTTGTTAGTACATTTTTGAGAGGGTATGGGGTGAGTACTACGATTGATTGTGAGCCAAAGTAATGCTTGAGCTTTTGCGTAGTAATCTTGAGAGCAAAGGCAAGTTTATCTATGGTGGGATATTTTTTTGGGCCTTTATTAAAATTTGGTTGACATAGTAGATGGGGTGCAAAATTTTGTTCCTCTCTATTATCATCACAACGCTACATGTTTGGGGTGTGACAACCAAATATAGATAAAGAATCTCTCCTGGTAAGGGGTTGACTAGGACAAGGGGATTATTAAGGTATTTTTTTATTTCTTCGAAGGCTGTGTTGCAATCCTCATTCCAAAAGGTTATCTTAGCTTTTAGTACCATTGTTGGTTTTACCTTGCAATTGCACAAAAACCTTTATGTGTCAAAATTAGACATATAAATTTTGTAATTTATTAAATATCTCATAAGTGTATGAATCACTTATGGAAAATGATAATTATACTTTTAAGGTCAGTCTAAAGAAGAATCATGTTATTTTTAAATTATTCAATAAATTCTCAAAAACGAAAAATAAGAACCTAAACATCTTAGCAAGAATGTTTTGGTTTGAGATCTAAACTAATAGTATAAAAATAAAGATAAAATCAATAAATATTTAGGCAATTAAACAATTATCACAAAGAGAAAAATTTATAGGATATATTAGCTAGTTAATTATGCTTGGTTAATATTAAGTAGGTTATAAAAAAACATAAATTAAGACTATTGACTCTCTTTTTTTTTTTGTAAGAAAATATCCTGAGACATAGATCATTTGCATTGTTAATAATAAACCAATTAATATCTTTAAGTGGGATCTCATAATTGATGAATTATTAAATTTTACTTATTTTCTAAAAGATTAACAAACTATTTAATTTGTATCTTTAGGTGGGACCTGATAATATAAACTCTCATTAAGATGTTTGAATGAGGTTTATGATCTAAGTATCTGAAAACTAACTTTCAGATTTTAGAACTATTATAAAGAATATATCATCAATATATCTTTCAATAATAATTCTTTTGAAATAGAGTTCTGTAAATCATATCCAAAATATTCCATATAACATCTAAGAATTGACTCTAAATCATATTCAAATAATTACATCTTAAATCTAACTCTCTTATTTATTATGAAAAATACTTCGTCAATATATTTTTCTTTTACAAAATTTGTTTTAATCTTGATGAAGAAACACAGCTTAATTAATTTTATAAAAATGTTTAATCTACTTTAGTATTTCATAAGCGTAACAATGTTACTAATATCCTCATTTTATTTATAGTTAAATATACATATTTTAATAAATTAAATATAACATATAAAACACACATAAAGATAATCTTAAAAGAATACATTTAAATATGCCTCAACAAAAATTCAATATTGTTTACGTTTTGAAAAACCTTCAAACAAAATTGTCGTACTGTTTTTTGAATTAAAACTAAGCCTATTACATAAACTAAAATTGCTTCAACTCTCAATTGAGAAAAGAACTTAAAACTACTAAAATAAAAGCTAAAAAGTTTAGAGAGAACTGAGATGGATTAAAAGGGATGATGGGTGATTGATACATTGCAAATAGGATCCTATTTATAGATGCATAAAAGGAGAAAATATGGATCAAAAGTTTGGCATCGCAACACACAATTCTTCATATCGTGGTATATATAGGTTGTTACACAGTTGGGACTCGATCCAATCAACTCGTGATATGGCATACAACATTTTCACAGTATAGTCCGTATAGAATTTGGGATGCATTATATTCAGTTCATCAATCTCATGTCGTGACACATAAAACATCCACACAACGACATGCACTATTTTGATAAACATTAAACCTATATTTTCTTGTATCCCTTTTTTTTAGTTTGGAACATATATAATGCTTTACATATGCTATCTTTTTAGCTTTAAAGTTGTAATGAAGTACTTTCAGATATATTCTCCAAGTGTTGACAAAATTTATCTTTTTAAAGTTAAAATACCTGAAAAATAACAAAACATACTTTGATTCCAAAAAGATAGATTTGTTTAAAATGATAGTAAAACTAAGCAAATACAAATCTATTTAATCATAAAACATCATAAAATCACGATATATTTAGTGCTTTTGAGTATTCATCAATCCACACCCATGAAAATAAGATGTAATGATTAGGACTATTTTCATAGACTCCTTGTTCTTTCCGTTTGTCAAATGTAACCCAAATGTCAAATATTTTTGCAATTAAAAGATGTTTTTTGTTGATTCATGTGTTTAAAGAGAAGGTCCACATTTGTGAACTCATGATTTTTTCTTCGGATGGGCATCAAGTCTCTTATCCTGCATCCTAAGCAGGGAAATGGGGTCTATTTAGCCACCTTACTCCATAATTAGGGGTTATCACATTACTTATTCACAAGGTAGGAGACATACAAGGGTAAAATTGAATCCAACCATTGTATGCACTTTTTAAAGAAGGGGTTCACATTTTTGAACTTAAGACCCTTCCTTAAGATAGATGTCATGCCACTTATCCCACATCTTAAGTGAGGGATCCATTTATCCACCTTACTCTATAATTAGGGGTTATCTCATTAATTTTTCACAAGACGGGAGACATACAAGAGTAAAATTGAATCCAACCCTTGTATACGCTTTCTAAATAGGGGGTTCATGTTTGTGAACTCATGATCCTTTCTTAGGATGGGTGTTATGCATCTTATCTTAAGTCCTATGTGAGGGGATCCATTTGGTCATCTCACTCCATACTTAGGGTCATCATGTTAATGTTTTACAAGATAGGAGACACACAAGGGTAAAATTGGATCCAACCGTTGTATGTGCTTCCAAAATAAGAGGTTCACATTTGTGAACTTAAGACTCTTTCCTAGGATAAGTGTCACATCTCTTAACCAGCATCCCAAGTGGAGTTCTATTTGGCCACCTCACTCTATACTTGGGGGTTGTCACGTTAATTTTTCACGAGATAGAAAATATACAAGGGTGAAATTGAATCTAACCCTTGTATATGCTTCGCAAAGAAGGGGTTCACATTTATGAACTTAAGACCTTTTCTTAGGATAGGTGTTACGCCTCTTATCCTACATCACAAGTAAGGGCTCCATTTGGCCACCTCATTCCATACTTGAGGGTTATTGCATTAAATTTTCACGAGATAAGAGACATAAAAGGGTGGAATTGAATCAAGCCCTTGTATGCACTTCCCAAAATGGGGTTCACATTTGTGAACTTAAGACCCCTTCTTAGAATAGACAACATACCTCTTATCATGTATCCCAAGTATGGGGTCTATTTAGCCACCTCACTTAGTACTTGGGGGTTATTGCATTAATTTTTTATGAGATCAATTCTTCCATAGTGAATCTTCTTCTTCCATAGGCTAGGCGTTTGGATACATGCTTTTTGCATTTACATCTCGAGTGGATGGGGACCGTTTGGTTTCCTTACTCCAAAAAAGGAATATATAGTTCCTCAATTAATAAAAAATGTATAGGTGATTGATTTGAGCTACCTACTTGTTTATCTTTGACAAAATACAACAATCAAAAACATAACTAAAGTTACTCAGTCATACTTTGTTTTTAG
This sequence comes from Hippophae tibetana, assembly GCA_037013495.1. Lineage (NCBI taxonomy): Eukaryota > Viridiplantae > Streptophyta > Magnoliopsida > Rosales > Elaeagnaceae > Hippophae > Hippophae tibetana. Next base: position 41,154,489 of record CM072802.1, on the reverse strand, counting down.
AGCTAATCCTCCAACTTTGACATCATGTCTTACTATCCTTAACTATCTCTCTTGTTTCCATTGAAACTCTTACATTGTAAGGTGTTATAGACTAGGTATGAGAAGTCACATTGTAGCATTCCTCCTATGTTGAGGATGCTCTCATAAAATTGGTGGCATTAGAGGTTGGGTCTTAGCGTGCATTGTTTCTATTTGGTTTGAGTTGCACCCATTTTGAGGTTCATAAATTTATGGGCACCTTCAAATATGATCTCCAAAGACTAGGGTATTTTCTTTTATTTCAGCAAAGTGTTGAACCCCTTAGAATTCCTCTTTAAAACGTATGGATCATACTAAATTTGAACGAGCAAATAAAATTATATGGGCCTCAAAATGTGAGATTTGGTAGCCGAAGAAATGAGAAATTAATCAAGAGCACTGACTAATGAAGAATTTCAAGAAACCTAGCCTGTTTCTAGCACCAATCAACAGCTCAGTCTAGCCACTTCTAGCATCAGGCCTTGGAAGTTTGGCATTTCACTTCAATCCAACCTGCAACCAAAAATTCACTAGCTAGAGAATAAACTATTGAAATTAGTGGCAGATCTTTAAGAGTAGCAAGAGTTATGTCCATAGAGCGATAATATTTGAGACAGTACATGATTTTCCTCCGTATTAAGCTATCGAATCATTACTTGCATTTATACCACCTTCAAAAAATGCACAAATAACTACCCTAGTTTAGACACGAGCTGTTTTAAGACCTTGAAGGATGTTATTTGAAACAACTCTGACAAGATTCTAGAAACAATAAGTTGTGTTGTGGAATTTGGATGCTTCGAGAGTATTTGTAACATCTTAAGACATTGTGTCACAAAAGTAATTGCACATCCATAGCAATTATTTGGAGACATAGAAACCACACATCTTGAAGTACTCATTCTACTATAGTAATGAAAATAACTCATCAAAACACGACGTAGCCCTTGCGGCATTTGGACACTTTTACTCTTAGAATCAAAAGCTGCTTCGCATTTGTCCCCATTTTTTCTTAATTGTTTAGTTTGTTTTCTTGATATATGATATTGATAGAATTCATGCTAGAACCAATCCATTCATCGTGAACGTGGAAAGTCTTGGTGAAGTAGTCTTGATTATTGGATTTATTCTCAAATATATTTAGATATTGAGACTTAATCTCATGGAAATGGTGGATCCTTAAAACAAGCAAGCAAAGCTTCCAATTCATGAATTGTATGATAGAGAAGGGAATAGATGGCATCCAAATCATGATCCGAGGACCTCGAGTAATACAAAACCATCTCAAAATCTAAATGAGAAAACATAGAGACTGATTTATCCAACTTATACCTAAACAAGTTCCATCTTTGAACAAATTCAATATGTTGATTATGTATAAGTAACTTTCTTTCACCACTATATGTAGCAATAGACTCAAGACCATCAATCATACTTGTTATGCTATAATTTAATGATGTCAAAAGTAAATTTCTTTGAGCTACATCCTTCACATGTCTATATCTTAGGTAGAGGGAATCTTGATGGTAGTATCCCCTTTAACGGGTTGTTATTCATCAGCAAGCTTAGTCCCAAGCTCCTAATGAAGAAACAAAGTGGCATACATGATTTTGTTGCATCAAAATGTTTGTTCTATCAAAGACCAAGGAAATAAATTTGTTTTTTAGCTTGTAATTACATATCTAGAACAACAAAAATTATTTCTTAAGGATAACCTTTAGTAAAATCAAGCCTCAATTGCTCTACTAGATTTTCATTGAACCCCGTTAGTTTCTTGTGAGAGTTCGCAACCTATTTTACCTTTTAGACTTACTATATGGCTTAAGTAACTATGGCAGTTTGATTTGAAATAATGATGAGAGCCATCAATGTATTTTTACAATCTATTAGGTCGTTCTCTAGACGTACAATGTCCAACTCTTATTTTTAATTTCTTCATTATTTTCATTGACCTCTTGATATTGGGAAAGTAGAGATTGTTGTTCGTTATCATTTTCCCCAAAGCTCAACTAACTATTTCACCCTAACTAACGAGGGACACCGTCTCTAGTAGGTGATTGTCAATTATTTCATCAATTGTCATCCCATATGCAGAATGGGCTACATTAGGACTGAGCATCAGTTCAAAATCGATAGTTTTAAGATAATCTGAATCAGATCCGATCTGAAGCAAATTATGAATTATTCAATCCAAATCTGATCCATTGTAATTGTCAATCCGAACAAATCCGAATCCGATCGGGTCAAAATTTTAATTTAAACCTATAAAATGAAAAATTACATAAAGAAACAAATTATGAATTATTCAATTCGATCTGATCCACTGTAAATGTCATTCTAAAAAAATCTGAATCTAAATCTGATATAATTTCAACCTATAAAATGAAAAATTACATAAAATCAAAGAAAAAATTAAAATTAAAATATTTTTCATACAAACTTAATAGTAATTGATAACATAATTAAAAATAGTTCAACAAAAATGATCCAAAAGAAAAAAATTTAATATCAATTACATAATTTAACTCCAAATATCCGTAGTTTTAACATAAAATTTTAAAATATTAAAATTCAAAGTACATCAAAATAAAATAAAACTTTTAAAGTGTTGTTCACTACAAAGCTTCAATATGGGTTGGTTATGAGATGATTCATTTAATGAAGCTTCCAAATCTCGATCGTTTAACTGAATAGTGAAGATGATGAACAATGAGAGGGGATGAACTGACGAAGAATAGCAATTGGGAACAACAGTTGGGTAAGGAGTCTGTTAGTTAGAAATGATGAACGACGATTAATATCGGGCTGAGAATAGGTTAGTTGGAGTCGAGTTGAGAAAACCAAAGTTAGTGTTATGCTATTCATGTCCTGATACTATGTTTACCTTGTAGTATAAATCAGCTGCAACAAATTGACCAAGTAACAAAGTTGCTTCTCTTTGGCTCTCTATCTAGGAAGATCTATCATCGGTAGTCAAAGCCATAACAATAACATTAATTTTATTTCAAATAATTTGATAGTAAAAAGATCATTGTGAAATTATCCAATAGATTATCATCTGTTAAAGAAAGAGAAAATGTCCAATAAAATAGAAAATTCAGCCTTACTTGAGAAGTCGAATAATAGGTTGTAAAACACCAGCTTCGTGAACTTCTTTCTTTATGTTTGGGGATGAATGTACTAGATTACCTATAACACCAACATGCTAAAACAACTAGATTTTTGGGTTATTAAGAAAAATACAACCCATGTTGAGAAACTACGTAAATCATGTCTAAAAGCCAAAAAACATGAGTATTGTTGAGACTGTAGGGATTATCTAGAGAGAGATTTGAGAGATTAATACAAAAGGCTGAATCTGTGGATCCTTATAAGTGATCCATATATTTATAGCATATAAATGCTACATGTGTCAGATAAACAATGTGTAAATGTAAATACATGTTAGGAGGGCATGATTTGACTTAAGGTATAATATATCAGGGATACATGTCGGGTTCAACCGTGCTTTCTATGAGGTCGTGCTATGACAGAGCTCGAGATGACCTTGGGCTTGGGATGACATCGAGCTTGGTCTTTCTAAGTTCGAGTTGACATCGAGCTCGGTCTTGATAGGGGTTGAGGCTATATGGGCTTGGTTTGTCCCATAGGTGGGATGTCTAGGGTGCTTCATCTTCCGTCTTCGGCTGGACTTGGGCTTGGTCTGTATAAAGATCGATATTTGGACCAGTACAGATGTCCAAATATCAAGTTCCCCTACTCTGTTAGCTCGGGCTTTAGTTTGAGGTGGAAGAGTAGATACCGATCACCGTATATGAACCGTTCGACTTCCACCATAAATGTGTGTCAGTTGATTAGAGAGATAAATCTAGTGTACCTATATAAAAGGGTGCCTGGGCTTGGAATTTATTATTTTTTCACCTGAAAAAATCGAGAAATAGTGAAAAAACACTCTTTCATTTCTCCTCGAGTTGTGAGAGATTTTTAGTTCGGTGGTAAGATTTCAGCTTGTATTACCATATTCTCTCGATTTGTGAGTTACTAATTCATAATTTTTCTCTAGGGGTGAGGTGAGTCTACAGGATATGAGGTTAGAAACTTATGATTGACCTGAGAATATGAGCCCTATGATGGCGCCAAATTGTTGAGACTATAGGGATTATTTAGAGAGAGATTTGAGAGATTAATACAAAAGGCTGAATTTGTGGATCCTCATAAGTGATCCATATATTTATAGAATATAAATGGTACAAGTGTTATATAAACAATGTGTAAATGTAAATACATGTAAGGAGGGCATGATTTGACTTAAGGTATAATGTGTCAGGGATCTAGGTCGGGTTTAATCGTGTTTTCCACGAGGTCGTGTTATGACCGAGCTCGAGATGACCTTGGGTTTGGTGTTTCTTGGGCTCGGGATGACATCGAGCTCGGTCTTTCTAAGCTCGAGCTAACATTGAGCTCGGTCTTGATAGGGGTTGAGACTATATGGGCTTGGTTTTTCCCATCGGTGGGATGTCTAGGATGCTTCATCTTCCGTCTTAGGCTGAACATGGGCTTGGTTTGTATAAAGCTCAGTATTTGGGCCAGTTTAGATTTCCAAACAAGTATCATAGATCAACAAAACCAAAATATGTAAAAGTTATTAGTTTCACATACATATATCCTTACTGTCCAATAAGAGTAAAGTAATGTTTCCTATAAATCAAGTATAAGTGTAAAAACATGACTTTTGAATGGATGCAAATCTGGAAGAAGCTTGTCTACATATGGTTAAGTATAACCCTATAATGTAGAGGGAAATTTTAAGTCAGAATCTTAGAAGGCAAAAAGAAGAAAAGTTTTGATAACATTTTCTAAAGTAGTAGGATATACTCAAATTTGTTCTTCAATCATTCTTCTTGCTTCCAAGTAAAATTTAGTTGCTTTTGCAAGTATTGAAATTAGAATTAAGAAAAAAAATCAGCATAAAAATTCAAGTATAATTACTATAATTAAAATAGAAATAAAGTCAACATTTACACAAAACCATTGCACATTGCTCAGTGGCTTCACATAACCTTGTCTCGTGAGAAATTAGTCCACATTGGTAGAAAAATGTTTGGTAATCACTCACACTTGAATTCTAACATACCATATCCTGTTTAAATAGAATCTAAGCCTTAGGAACCAAAGCACTTGAATACCAAACATAAACCTCACCCTCACAACTCTCAAGGCATCACTAATAAGAAAGTAACAATCAATCATCTGACCTACCTTCTCAACTATGTGTTGCCCAATTAACTAATGCTAATCCATTAGCAGATTGTGAATTTGTAACCAAATTGGTAAAGAATCAAAGAGTAAAGACAAGAGAGATGTACCTGGATCAGTTGATTTCAACACCAATAAATTATTATCTCAGCACCTCGGCCACGTAGTTAAAATGCGAAGATGATATGAAAAGATGAAAATATGGTCCAAAGCACAATGAAGATATGGCTGATGTTGAGCATGAAGAGCCAACCATCAGTTTTCCAAAGCATCATACCCACTCGACTCAGTCACTCATAAGAATCCAAAAATAGAGCAACCAAAACATCATGAACCAATATCAACAGCACATAAAAAATAAAGCATTTGAACATTCGATTTGAAATCAAAATTTAGAAAAAGAAAAGGTTAAAACAAATCTAACCTTCCGTTAAAGAACAATGAAGACCAATGATACAAACATGAAAAAAGTGATTGAGAACGAGCGATTGTGAACGGACAAACAACGACTGGGAACGAGCGAACAATGATGGGGGAACGTGCAAACGGCGACGGGGGAATGAGCGAACAACGGCGGGGAACAACTTGAGTGAAAGTGTCAGATGTGAGTCAAGTAAAAGAGACAGAGAGAGAGATGGAGTTGAATTCAAATTAGGGTTTTCAATTTTGTAGGCCACTGAGTAATATATTATATTTAAATGTTTAGTTAATATTATAATATATTATTATATTATTATATATTTTTTAAATAATATATTAAATATATCGAATTAGATTAGATTATACAGATTTAAATATTTTTAATTTGAATCCAAATCTGATCGAATTGATAAAATTTAATCTGAATTTGATCTGACTGTGGATCAAAACCACTCCATTTTTTCGAATTTGATCGGATTTTTCAGATTGATCAGATATTTTTCTCATCCCTAGGCTACATGTACTCGAGCTTGTTCTAGTTCACCTAGTAACACCTAGCGTCAACTCCTATATAAACATTTTTCAACACTTTCTTAAAGCACTTCTAGCTCAGAACATGAAAGCCCAAACGAGATTTCATCATTCAACAAGAAACCAAATTTTTATTCTCTATGACATTAGCCTTAACGCAAACAGAGTCCAAAACCTCTTTCTCCTAGTCCGCCACATCAAAATTTTGCCTAGCATTAGTAGCCATGACAACAAAATTAAAACCACCAAATACAATTACATTGCAACCATCCCTCACATCTCAAACATCAGTGGCCATGGGAAAAAAATTAAAACCACCAAAGACAATAACATTGCATCTATCCTTCACATCTCAAACATCGTTCATAGTGACTTCAACTTCGAATGAACCCTCAACATGTTTCATATCTACATCGATTTTGATGCTATATTTGGTTGGATGGAATGGAAAGGAATCAAAATTGATTCCTTCCATTTGTGTGTTTGGTTGGGCTGAAAAAAGGGTCAGGAATGGAATCGTTCCTAAAGGAGAAGAAATCATAATTCCTTCTCCTCCTTTAAGGATTCATGATTCCATTCCTGATATGATTTTATTCTTCTAATTTTGCCCCTCACATAGCATTATTGTTCCAATTTTGCCCCTCATATATATAAACTAACACCTACAAGCAATTTTCTACCTCCCATTTTTGTCACCCACAAACCCTATGCTATGCCATTTCTTCTCCAGCTCTACTCTCAATCATCGCCTAGTCCTCCATAGCTGGTGGTTCTCATCTTCATCCCGTGTCTTATCTCTTCTTTGTCTCATAATGCTCATTCGCGAGGTGTTTTCTTCGCAAGTTGTTTTCTTTTCTGGTTTTTGCTTCTCGCTTCTGAATATATTATTTGTTGCCTCATATTGTGCCTTTTTCCTATGATATTTTTCTATATTTTGTATATTTTATTTCTATTTTGAATTGATTCCTATTTTTATTCTCCGTTCTGATATTGTGCCTTGTTCGTCTAAGATTATTGTCTGATATTGTTCTCTGTTATGTAATATTTATTTCTATTTGGAATCGATTCCTATTTTTGTTCTCTATTATGATATTCTAGTATCTAATATTCTTTGTTCTTTGCTTTGAATCAATTCATTAGTCTAATGAACCCAAACATAGTGATAAGAGTCAAATTATTGCATTTTTGTTATGATTTAAATGTTGATATTTGTGTGAAAATTGCGTTTACTTGATTATTTAATCCACAAATGTCATTTCACGGGTATTTCGTGTTTAAAGTGCAATTTCAGGTAAAATCATGATTTTGGAGAAGTTTGGAACAAAGTTCAATGATCGGGATTGAGTGAAAATAAAAATAAAACAAAGTTTCAAAATTTAGAACTCCCGCCGCCGGCTAGATTAATCTCACCGCCGGTGAAAATCCTACGGAAAGTTGGGCGAAAATCTTCCCGAGAGCACAAATTTTGGTAAATTCATCTCGCCGTCGGCCAAATAATCTCGCCGCCGGCCAAATGCATCTAGCCACCGGCGACATTAATTTGGCCGCCGACCAAAATCGGAAAACAAAAAAAAAATTATTTTCCAGAAATCTCGCCGCGACGAGAATAATGTCGTCGCCGGCGAGTTTCGTCCGAAAACACATTTTTGTGTTGTTTTGTTCCAAAATTGTCCCCCAAACCCTAGATCTATATATACAATATGATGGAGAAAGAGTGGGATGACAGAGAGAGCAGATCTAAGTTATTTTTGGAGGAGAAAAGGAAATTTTGGAGAGAAAGATTGTAGAAGCTTGAAGGATCATCACCATTGTTGCTACCAAGTCTTCATCTTCAAGAGTTTTTCATCTCTTCTCCTTAGCTTTTATTTTCTGCATTTTATTCAGATTGTTTGTTCATGGATTCAATTGAGAATATGTTTGTTCTTATTTCTGTTATGAACTAATTCGTTTTTGCTAAGGCTATGATGTAGTTAAATCAAGGAAATCTGATTTCTTTTGTTATTGTTATATGAATTCATTGTTTTCAAGTTGAGTATTTATTTCCATGCTTAATGCTTTTAAATTTCTGATCAAGATTTAGATGATTTGTTGCATTATATTGAGACCGAGAGGAGATGTGTAATGAATGCTTCTTATGATAAATACCGTATGTTGAATGCAAGTCTGACACCTAATGCATGATGTATGTGGTTATTCTAGAAATTCCATAAATCGTAATGTGCTTATTTGTGATTAAATCTTCATAGATAAGTAATTCTAATATAACTTGAGAGAGAGTATTAGATAAGTTTGGGTTTTTCAACCATCACTTTTAGCTTTGATTCTCATATAACATGACTTGAAATCGGATTGAATTGATTTAGCGAAATCAGATGCCTTAGCGTTTTTAATCATTTGTGAACAACATTAAATTTTGTTATTTGCATTTAGTTTTATGTTAATTTGCTTTTAAAACAATTTCGACAATTCGGTTTTCAAATAAAATTAGGGTTAGTCAATTTCGGTACTTAGTAACGCCATTCCTTGTGGGTTCGATATCCGTACTTTTTGTACACTTTATTACTTGAACGATTCGTACACTTGCGAAAATAAGCATCAAGTTTTTGGTGCCGTTGCCGGGGAATGGTTTGATTTTATTAATATCGATACTACCTAATCTTAGTTTTAATTTGAAGTTAATTTGCTTTATCTTTATTTCATTTTTAATTTTGTTTATTTTTCTGTTTTATTTTATTTATCATAAAAAAGAAAAAAAAAGTAACTTTGTGTTGTTTTGTGTTAGTTGATTTTCTGGTTGTAGGATTTTTATATGAGACGTACAAGAAGCCTTAACCTTCTACCATTTGATCCGGAGATTGATAGAACATATAGGCGTCTAAACCGAGAGAGAAGACGTTCAACTTCAGCTCCTAATAGACAATCAGCCATGGATCCACCATTTGTTGAGGGAGGTGGAAATCGTAGAGCTTTGAGGGATTATGCTGCGCCTAATGTTGCTGGGACTACTTCGGGTATAAGGAGGCCAACTATTCAAGCCAATAACTTTGAGATAAAACCATCCTTTATCCAAATGGTTCAATCAAATCAGTTTGGGGGAATGTCAAAGGATGATCCAAATGCACATATTGCTTACTTTTTGGAGGTGTGTGATCTTTACAAGATAAATGGTGTGTCTGAAGATTCTATAAGATTGAGGGTTTTTCCTTTTTCACTTCAAAATAAAGCCAAGGAGTGGCTAAACTCATTACCACCGGGATCAATTACAACATGGAATGAATTGGTTCAGAAATTCTTATCCAAGTTCTTTCCTCCTACTAAGACGGCAAAATTGAGGAATGAAATCACATCTTTTACACAGTATGACCAAGAATCATTGTATGAAGCTTGGGAAAGATTTAAAGAAATGTTGAGGAAGTGCCCACATCATGGTATACCAATTTGGCTGCAAGTCTCTACATTTTATAATGGGTTGGTTTCAAACTATCGTGCAATGATTGATGCTGCAGCTGGAGGGTCTTTAATGGGAAAAACACTAGAGGATGCTCATGAGTTGTTAGTGATTATGGCAGAAAACAACAATCAGTGGCATTCAGAGCGGGTAATTGCAAAAAGACCAGCAGCAGTGCATGAAATTGATTCAGTGAATGCTTTGTCGGCTCAAGTTGCTGTTCTTTCAAGAAAGATGGATTCTTTGTCCTCCAAATTCGAATCCAAAACAACTGCACAATGTGATTTATGTGGTGGAAATCATGCTAGTATCGAGTGCCAAGTTGGAAATCCATTTGCTTCACCAAATGCTGAGCAAGAAAATTATGTTTCAAATTTCCAAAAACCTCAACATAACCCATATTCGAACACCTATAATCCAGGTTGGAGGAATCATCCAAATTTGTCATGGGGAAATAGCCAAGGGGGATTCAAACCGTCATCATCTTCCTACCAACCCCAAGAGAAAAAACAAACAGATTTGGAAGAAATTTTGGGAAAGTTCATTGAGGAGACAAGAGCAAATTTCAGAAATCAAGAGGCAATCAACAAGGACATCCAAAACCAACTGGGGCAGCTTTCAAAGCAGATTGCAGAAAGGTCTCAAGGATCGCTACCTAGTGACACAATAAATCCCAAAGAGCATGTAAAGGCTATCACATTGAGAAATGGTAAAGAACTTGAATGGTAGAGGAAATCAGAGAAAAAAATGGAAGAATCTAAAGAAAAGCCATCAAGATCCCAAGATATTCAACCTTCCCCATATGCGAAATATAAGCCTCCTATCCCATATCCTCAAAGATTGAATAAGAAAAAGCTTGATAATCAATTTGATAAATTTCTGGATATTTTTAAGAAATTGTATATTAACATTCCTTTTGCACAGATGTTGGAACAAATGCCCAAGTATGTAAAATTCATGAAGGAAATTCTATCAAAGAAGAGGAAGCTGGGAGATTATGAAACTGTCATGCTAAATGAGGAGTGTAGTGTAGTTCTTCAAAGAAAACTTCCATAGAAATTGAAAGACCCAGGGAGTTTTAGTATACCTTGTACTATAGGAAGTTGCAATTTTGATAAAGTCCTATGTGATTTAGGAGCAAGCATTAATTTGATGCCACTTTCTATTTTCATGAAACTAGGCCTGGGAGAAGTGAAGCCCACTTCAATCTCTCTACAATTAGCAGATCGATCGGTGAAATATCCTCGAGGGGTAATTGAGGATGTTTTAATTAAAGTTGACAAATTTATTTTCCTTGTAGATTTCGTGGTGCTTGACATGGATGAAGATAGAGAGGTACCATTGATATTGGGGAGACCGTTCCTTGCAACTGGAAGAACATTGATTGATGTTCAGCAAGGGAAGCTCATTCTACGGGTGCAAGATGAACAAGTGACTTTTGATATTTTTGAAGCAATGAAATTTCCAAGTGAGGTACATTCTTGTTTTCAAATTAACACTCTTGACAAGTTAATCTCGGAAACTTTTGAGGAGAGAATTCCATTGCTACCACTAGAAGCTTGCCTTGTGAAATCTACAACAAATGAGATGGATGAAATGAGGAATGATGCTTATGAGAATGCCCGAATATACAAGGACAAGATGAAGGTTTGGCATGATAAGCACATTTTGAGGCGAAACTTTGAGGTGGGACAGAAAGTGTTGCTTTATAATTCTCGTCTCAGGCTTTTTCCGGAAAAGCTAAAATCTCGTTGGTCAGGACCTTTTCTAGTAACCAAGGTGTTTCCTTATGGAGCAGTTGAGATCAGTCATGAAACAAAGCGAACTTTCAAGGTAAATGGACAACGGTTGAAGCCATATTTTGACGGAGAATTCAACAAGCAGAAAGAATGATAGAAAGTCTAGCTAATGACTATAACTTAAAGCGCTTAATGGGAGGCAACCCATCAGATTTGTTTTCTAATCTTTTATCTCATTTTATTTTAGAAATTTTAAATTATGCACTTCATTTTATGATAATTTTATTTTTAATTAAATTTGCTTATTTTATTTGTCTTACAGGTAAAAAAAGAAGAAGAAGAAGCCATTTGCAGTTTTTCTTTCTTACATTGAGGACAATGTAAGGTTTTGGTTGGGGGTGCGGTAAATGGTAAATCTTTTCTTCCCTTCATTTTTTTAGTAGTTTTGTTTGTGTGTTTATTTATATTTAATTTTGATTTTCCATTTATTTTTCTGCATCTTGATTTAATTTCTTTTATTTGTTTATTATCTTATTTTTATTTATTTATGTTTATTTTATTTTTCTCTCAATTGCAATTTTACTTGTTTTAATTTGCACGTTGATGATAATAATGTGATTGTGATAACAAGAAGCTTTTAGAAGACATTAAATTTTGCTTCGGTTTAAAGATAATATCAAATGTTGATTTTACCAAGTTGGCGACTCTTTTGGTATGTGGTATGATTTGGTTGATTAGTCTAAATGCTTAGAGAAGCCTTATGTGCGAATTTTTCATGGACATTTTTGTGATCTCAACAAACTCTAGAACTCATTTGAAAACCTCTTGAGGCGAAATAATTTAGAATTGCACTGTTTAGGATATGATGTAAGCTATTTTTGGATCGATTGTGCCATTTTAAGCCTACCCTGTTATCTTTATATCACTAGTTACCTCTTTGAGCCTATTTAAATATATGGTTAGCCTTATTTTTCTTTTTCTTTTTGCCTTCTATAACCTACCCTTTGTTTAGCCAATATATATATAATTCCTACCTTATTTGTTAAGAGCACTTAATTTTGAACACAAACTTTTCAAGAGCAATTGGAGTAAGGATGGAATAAAAATAAAATAAAATAATAATTCTTTCACATATATTGGAAGAAATTGGTTGGGGGTTGTGTTTCAAAAAAAAAAGAAAAAAAAGGCCTTCACACTCTAGTAAATAAAAGAGTGTTAGTGATTGATTTACTGAGGTGAAAAAAAAATTGAGGAAGAAGTTGGTTTATCTTTGGAAAAATGGGTTATGATCGGAAGAAACAATTTGGGTTAAATGGTGTTACTCTTTTACTTAATTGGTTGTGTTTAATCTAATAAGTGCTATTATTTGTATTTTGACACTTCCCATTCTTTCTTAACCAAATACCTAAGCCTAACATTACAAGCCTCATAAAGTCCTATTGATCCGAAGTGGTGTATTTTTCCTTCATTAGTGGAGAGAGTTTTGAAGAGTGAGCCTATGGAGTTTGAGATTTCACCTTTTTGTTTGTGGATGTTCTGCATAATATTATCCGGGAATTATGGCTATTGGTTTGTGGTTTGATGGATGTTTAAGAGTCAATAACAAAAGTGAAATTGGCATTTGAGATTTCTTAAAGCTTAGGTGAAATTTAATTATTCTATATGTTGGGTGTTATTTACAATTTTTGAGACATTTGTGCAAATTATTTGTTATGTGATTTTATTGTCTTAAGTTAGGATAGTTATAGGTAAGATGTTTGTGGGTATCATCACTGAAAGCCCTCACGAGACTACAACTCATCCTACTAGGGCCGCCTAGGGGTTTAAAGGCTTATTGCATACGCTTAATGTAATGTTGTAAATAGAATAAATTTCCTTTGAATTTTTCTTTTAATGTCTCCTTTGAAATTATTCATAGATCGCTTTTCTTGCTAGAGACTAGCAAGAAGCTGGTTGGGGGTTGTTGGTAAGAGTCAAATTGTTGCATTTTTGTTATGATTTAAATGTTGATATTTGTGTGAAAATTGCGTTTACTTGATTATTTAATCCACAAATGTCATTTCATGGGTATTTCATGTTTAAAGTGCAATTTCAGGTAAAACATTATTTTGGAGAAGTTTGGGACAAAGTTCAATGATCGGGATTGAGTGAAAATAAAAATAAAACAAAGTTTCAAAATTTAGAACTCCCGCCGCCGGCTAGATTAATCTCGCCACTGGCGAAAATCCTACGGAAAGTTGGGCGAAAATCTTCCCGAGAGCACAAATTTTGGTAAATTCATCTCGCCGCCGGCCAAAATCGGAAAACCAAAAAAAAATTATTTTCCAGAAATCTCGCCGCGGCGAGAATAATGTCATCGCCGGCGAGTTTTGTCCAAAAACACATTTTTGTGTTGTTTTGTTCCAAAATTGCCCCCCAAACCCTACATCTATATATACAATATGATGGAGAAAGAGCGGGACGACATAGAGAGCATATCTAAGTTATTTTTGGAGGAGAAAAGGAAATTTTGGAGAGAAAGGTTGGAGAAGCTTGAAGGATCATCACCATTGTTGCTACCAAGTCTTCATCTTCAAGAGTTTTTCATTTCTTCTCTTTAGCTTTTATTTTCTGCATTTTATTTAGATTGTTTGTTCATGGATTCAATTGAGAATATGTTTGTTCTTATTTCTGTTATGAACTAATTCGTTTTTGCTAAGGCTATGATGTAGTTAAATCAAGGAAATCTAATTTCTTTTGTTATTGTTATATGAATTCATTGTTTTCAAGTTGAGTATTTATTTCCATGCTTAATGCTTTTAAATTTCTGATCAAGATTTAGATGATTTGTTGCATTATATTGAGACCGAGAGGATATGTGTAATGAATGCTTCTTGTGATAAATACTGTATGTTGAATGCAAGTCTGACACCTAATGCATGATGTATGTGGTTATTCTAGAAATTCCATAAATCGTAATGTGCTTATTTGTGATTAAATCTTCATAGATAAGTAATTCTAATATAACTTGAGAGAGAGTATTAGATAAGTTTGGGTTTTTCAACCATCACTTTTAGCTTTGATTCTCATATAACATGACTTGAAATCGGATTGAATTGATTTAGCGAAATCAGATGCCTTAGCGTTTTTAATCATTTGTGAACAACATTAAATTTTGTTATTTGCATTTAGTTTTATGTTAATTTGCTTTTAAAACAATTTCGACAATTCGGTTTTCAAATAAAATTAGGGTTAGTCAATTTCGGTACTTAGTAACGCCATTTCTTGTGGGTTCGATATCCGTACTTTTTGTACACTTTATTACTTGAACGATTCGTACACTTGCGAAAATAAGCATCACATAGCATTTAATATGAACATTCCTTCTACATCTCATGAACATGATTTTGATATTGTTCAAAACAATAAAGTTATTTGTTCTTGCTAGAGTTTTCTGACTTACTAGCATAAACTATCAGTTAGTGCTTTTAGGATTAATTTTGATAGTTTCATTGTAGAAGATATTCCAATTTTGGAATAAACTATCCATTGGTGTTGATGACTCTAGTTTAGGCATCAACACTACAATTTATACTTCTAGCAGAGTACATGCATTGACTGTAATAAGTCATCTTTATGATATTCTGTTCTATAAAAATAAAAAAGCCAAAGTTTCCTGACTGTGACTATAAAAAGTAAGTATTTTCCATCAATTTTATGAGTATGTCGTTCTTCCTGATTAAGTATTGTTTTTGTTTGTAATTTAAGGTAAAATGGATGAATATAGCTTGAATGTGGAAGAGTTGGATGCTATTGTTGTGTACATGATGGATATAATGTATATTGTAAAATTCTTTTTTGAGATGGTGGTGGATAAAAACATGACAATATCTTTTTTGAGATGGTGAATGAGCTTGATTTTTTTCAAACAGAACTTGTGCTATGAGAGCGACATTACTAGTATTAATCAACTTAGGATGAGTACGAGTGCTTTTACCAATTTGCGTGCAATGCTTGAAACTAGAGAGAGTCTAAAACAATTAAAGCATTTGTTATAGATGAGCAAGTAGCCATGTTTCTGCATGTAATTGCACACCATGTGAAAAATAGAGTTATAACTGATCGATTTAGAAGATCTCGAGAGACAGTTAGTAAGTATTTCAACAATGTCTTGCATTCTATCATACGGTAGCATAAGGAATTACTAAAAAAAGTTGAGCCTATTCTTAACGATTGTGATGACAATAGGTGGAAATGTTTCAAGGTAGATATAATGTATAATTTCTTTCTTTCTTTATTTCTTCTTATTATCATGTAATATTTTTAATAATTTCATATTTTACTTTACTTATTGGTACTAGGGTTGCTTAGGAGCATTTGATGGTACTCATATTAGGGTAAGATTTCCTGTAGGTGATAAGTCTAGGTATTGAAACCGAAAGGGTGAGGTTACCATAAATGTTTTGGGGGTTTTCTCTCCTAATATGCAATTTATTTATGTTTTATCCAGTTGGGAAGGTTCAACAGCTAATTATAGAGTTTTACGTGAAGCTATGTGTAAAAGGAATGGATTTAAAGTCCAACTTGGCAAGTAATGTATGAATTGATCAATTTTTTTAAAGTCTTGGAATATGAAATTGAACTGTAAAATATATTTAATATATAAGCCATTATTATCTTGTGGATGTTAGATATGAAAATTCCAATGGATTTCTTGCTCTATATCGTGGTCAACGTTATCATTTGAGTGAATGGAGAGATGGTACACAATCTCGCAACCCATATGAAGAACTCACATGCTAGGAATGTGATTGAGAGATGTTTTGGTGTGTTAAAGAATCAATGGAAATTCTAAGAAGTCCAACATTCTATCCCATTAAGACTCAAAACCGAATAATTATTGCTTGTTGCTTGCTACACAACTATACAAGAAAGGAGATGCCATATGATCCATTTGAGGAAAATTGAGAAAATCTTGAAGAGGATGAGGATGAGGATGATGAAGATACAATAAGAATTGTAGACTCTGTACACGAATGGATCGTGTTTAGAGACAATACAACATCAAACATGTACAGTGAATGGAGGAAAAAGAAGACGGGGATAATGACAAATAATATTTAGTTGTATAGTAGATGATAGTGATTGTTTAGGTTAATGGAAGTCACATTTTCTTATTTATTTTAATTATGGTTGTAATGAAGAGATTATTTGGTTGAAATTATGTGTAATCTTATAAAACATTAAGTTATTGGTCGTATTCTTACAATTTTAAAGTTTTTCTCATTGGTTTCTAGGCTCGTCAACTTTAATATATTTTTTATTTCTATTTTGTTAATAAGTGGTATATTTTTTTGTTCTTACTTTTAAATTTTAAGATGTCATCTTCACAAAGTTTTACCTCAAGAAATCAAGGTCCTAGACAAAATAAAAGATTTTGGACAACATTATTAGATGAAAAATTAGGTAAGTGTCTTTTGGAGTTACACAATCAAGGTTCATATAGAGTTGATGGTGGTTTCAAACCTGGCTATTTAAATGCTATTGAGAAATTACTACTTCAAAAACTACCAGATTTCACTATGAAAGCTAAACCCTATATTGAGTCTCTATTGAAAATATTGAAGACTCATTACTACTATACATGACATGCTAACTTGTCAAAATAGTAGTGAATTTGGGTAGAATCTTGTGAATAAACTTATAGCTATTGAGGTACCTGTTTGGGATGCATATGTAGAGGTAATCTTTTTGTTGTTCTCGTTTGTTATGAACAAATACATTATTTATGTTTAGAAATTAATCCCTTTGATTTTTAATATTTTCAATTTGACATATTTTAATTTTTGTTAGAGTCACAAAGAAGTTGCTCATTTTAGACATAGATCATTTCTTTATTACGAGGACTTGGCTATTGTATTTGGTAAAGATAGAGTCATAGGAAAAGATGCAAAGACTCTAGATGATGTTGTTTTAGAACTTGATAATGAACGGGATCAAGAGACAGTAAATGAAACTGATCCATTACAACAACACATAGATGCTAACGACTATCAAAACTCAAATGTTTCATCTAAAAAAGAAAGAGAACTATTGGAGTTAATAACTATGAAAATTCTGTTGAGTGGGCAACTTCGATACTTGTAGAATAGATGAAGAATGTTGGTAGCCTTTTAAGTTGATCCATCACAAAAGAAGGAGAAGAAGAAAAAAAATGAAGTTGTACAATGAATTACAAAGGACCACATCACTTAGCAATGAAGAGCTTGATATTGCTACAATTCTTCTTGTTGAAAAACCCACAAGAATGAATGTATTTTTCGACGTACCTGATGACAACAAAGATGGTTGGATTAGAAGCCTTCTTAGACATGAAGGTGCTTTATAATAAGTTATGAAAGTGTGTTATTAGTATATGAATATGTGATTGTAATTGTTATATTAACCTTATTTTGATATCAAACTTATTTTTAGGTTTTATTTTAATTAGGCTAATATCAATATTTTGATAAAGAGTATTGAACACTTTCCTTGTGTTTTGATATTTAATAGACTCTGTACCAGTAGGAAAAGCCAACTCATGTTTACTCTGTATTTTGATATCAAACATGTTTACTTAGGAGTTTATTGCAAAACATTTCATTGATCTCTAATGTTTACTGCAAAAAATTTAATTTATCTCTAATTTTTCATTGATATTTAATCTCTCTACTTTGTAACCAGTTATTACCATAGCATTATGTCCAATGGCATCTACCAACTAGGTTGAATAAGTCCCTTTCTTATCACCTTTCCTACAACCATAACCACATGAACCATAATAATGAGACTCTAAAGAGTTCCTTGGCACATTTTGAACATCAAGACCAAGATTCTAACACCCTTTTTGAAGTACTTGATTCTGGAATCCATGTTCTTGACTGTTGATATCATATATATATATATATATATATCATTTTATATTTTGTTGTTATTTTTCATCTAACATTTAGCAATCAGTGTGACGAATTTAAAATATTGGACACAAATGCTAATTTTTCATATATATTGCCTTCAATTTTACACAAGCTAATTTTTCTTTTAAAACTCATTATTAGATTTGGTCTCTAACATGTTGCATAACTTTTCGTTTCTCTTCTTTTCTTTTATGGCAATATTTTGAACGTTTTTAATGGTTAAACTTAGTTTATCCTAATGTTTTTTACATGTATTCTTATTTTTAATTCTCAAAAAAGACTTATATTTACTTTGTTATGATATAAAAAAGTAAATATATATTTTTTACTTAAAAAATTAAAAATGAAAACCACTATTTAATTTGTGTGACAAAAAATTAATAATTAAATGACATTATTTAAACTTTACTGAATATAGGAGTATTAAGGTAATTTATAGTTTTTTCATTCTATTCCACTGGTAAATCAAACATTGTAATACTGATTCCTTCTTTGATTCCAGTGGTCAAACCAAACAACATTGTTATTCCATTCTGTGAACCAAACAACATTGTTATTCCATTCTGTGAACCAAACAACATTGTTATTCCATTCTGTGAACCAAACGCCACTTAATATTGTTTACCGAGTTCTTTGCTCATGTTTTAATTCAGGGATTGGATCACTTCAATTCTTCAAGTGGGCTTGAACCTACCGCATCAATTACCATCCCACAACTGTCAAATTTGAAGAGCTCATTCAGACTCTTGCTCGAACCAAAAACTATAAACTCATGCGGAAAATCCTCCAACAGATGGAGACCCAGAATAATTTATGCATTTCTTCATATACCCTTTGCTTCATTGTTGACGAATTCGATAAACATGGGCTTGCTGATCACACGATTTGAGGTCTTGATCTTCTTGTGGAAAAGCATTGAATGTTGGCTATATCGAGTCTATCGCTTCAAAAGTGGGTAAGATTGATGTGGTTGTGGAGGTTAGTTTGGGTTTGACATTCATTTTACGATGCTTTGATTTAGTTATTGATGGTTTAAAGAATTGTGCGAAACATGATTTCGCTAAAGGGATTGAATAGTTAAAGAAACTTCTAACTCTTCCATGATCACATAATATCGTGTACTTGCTACTTAGATAATATCAAATAATATGAAATTATTATAAGTGTTATAGAAATACTATCTATATAATATAAATGAAATTTTTATAAATTTCTTTTTAACAAAAAATTAAGTTCTTTTTCATATTAAATAAAGAAAATATTATAGAATGAGATTTAAATTTAGATCTACGGTGAAGATAGAAAATCATATCACTTAGATAATAAATCAAATATAACACATTTAATACTATAAATAAATGATATTTTTATAATTTATAATATTTTAATATTATATTTGTAAATATATAAACTTATATATACTAAGTCTCTAAATATTACTATTATACATTATTAGATTAAGCTTATCAAATTGATAACAAAAACTATCATATATATAATATATAATAACAAAAAGTAGAGTTAGTTGCAAAGACAAACATATCCTATTCCCACCAAAGATTGAATTTGAACTATCCAATACGAGCTACTGAAATTACCGTAGCCAAACGCTAAAACCTCTTCAATTTCAAGAAAGCCAATTGAATGGGTTTAAGAGCAAAACTCAATTACGTGCTCCACTGTTTCATCTCCCAGGTTTCTTCCTCTTTTGAGTTTTGTGGGATTAGGGTTTCTTCTTGATTAAAAATGCCAATGTGGCGGAGAGCTGCTTTGAGCTCGAAATGGAGCATCCGTCTTCTTTCAACGGCCACACGGCGTCGTATTGTGGACGAAGGGGATTGGTTTTATTCATCGGAGTGGTGGGGTTCGGAATCTGAAGGCCACTCTGTGCTCCGATCAACTTCCGACAAGGGTAACGGCGTTGTTTCAGTTCTCGCTTACCCCTCTTCAAGACCTGTATTCCTCTTCCCTTATATGTATTTGTTTCAATGCATGTGTTTGCAAAATTATATTATTTAAATTTATTGTTGCTACTGACTTTTGTGTTGTAAAATTGTGAAGGGAGGAGTTTACTGGGCGGAAACTGAGAAATGGCTGCAGCAAAGATATGAAGAGACTCAACTATGCCGTAGTGAACCTCAGGAACGGTTGAGGGTGCTTGGTTACCAATGGCGGGTGCTTCGGTTTAACGATAATACTCGTCAAAGCACAGTCAAAGTAATGGCTTGTTACCCAGAATCTGAACCGGGTTCTATTTACCTTATGCAGCAACCATATTGCCTGGCCGTTCCATGTAAAAAATTTCCTCTTTGCTTTATTTTTAGTTTTGATTGCTAAAGAAAAATTCAAATGGGTAATTGTGTTTCATCAATAATGTATCTGAGGAGTGGGGCTATGATTGTTTTGTATTAAAATGGATGTTGTTTCCTTTATTCTATTCTCTGAGGGTGCTGTGTATGTATTCACTTCATGCTCTTTTATGGGTTATTGTGTTTCATTCATGAAATCTGATGATGTTCTCTAGTTTAATCAGTATGCTATCATCGTATTCATATTAAGCACTCTGTTTTATTTTCTTTGCCTAGAAAAAGAGAAATTTCCATCAGATAGTAAGCTAATGAAACAATGACTTAAAGAAACTGCACACTATCCATAATAGTCTAAGCTATCAGAAGGGGAGTTTAAAGGCAACAAACTAAACTATCAAACCAAGCCTCACTATCCAACAAACACTTATTTCAAATAGAAAAGTTTTGCCAACCTTTACAAACAAATACAAAAAGCCAACAGACAAAAACAAAACAGCAACAAAAAACCAACATAGAACTCAAGAGGGAACAGAGAGCCAAACATCTCTTAAGCTAGTCCAGGAGTCCAACCTGAGTACAGGTCACTTTGACAATTCACAAGGTAACATAACCAAATCTTTTATTATTGAGCTGCCTCCTGATGATTTAGATTTACTAATTGCTATAAGAAAAGGTGTAAGATCTTGTACAAACTATCCCATCTACAACTTTGTTTCCTATAAAAGTCTTTCAGTGGGTTATAAGGCCTTTATCAGTAACCTTGATCAGATACAGGTTCCTAATTCCGTTCATGAAACTATTCAAGTACCTGAATGAAAGATAGTTATTATTGAAGAACTCAGTGCCTTAAAGAAAAACAAGACTTGGAAGATCACAGAACTATCACCAGAAAAACAAGTTGTTAGGTGTAAGTGGATCTTTACAATCAAACACAAAGTAGATGGAAGTGTAGAAAGATTTAAGGCTCGTCTTGTAGCTAAGGGATTCACTCAAGCATATGGGATTGATTATCAGGAAACGTTTGCACTTGTAGCAAAGCTTAACATTGTTTATGTTCTTCTCTCCCTGACATTTAACTTGGATTAGCCTCTCTACCAATTAGATGTCAAGATTGCATTCCTCAACGGTGATCTCTAAGAAGTCTACATGGATATTCTTCCTAGAATTAAATCTTCTGGTACAACTAATAGAGTCTGTAATGACTCTATTTTCATAGAGTCATCAACACACTTTTTTACTTAATATTTACTTGTTTTATTTAATAAATAATATTTTTTTGGATAAAAAAATTAAAATATAAACTTTTTAATGAAAAGGTGTGAAAATATAATTTTTGGAACTTTAAGGGATTTTTTTGGAATTGTTTTGGTTTTTTTATGAATTTTTAACACAGAACCAATCAGGAGCTACCACACAGGTAGAGGAGTTGACTGGGCAAGTCACGTAGATGCCACCTAACCACGAAGAATGAATCACATCGCGCCGCATGTGAGGAGGACAAAACACGCACCACGTGTCAGCATGCCGTTCAATCCGAGTTAAAAAATCGGTCAACGTGTCATACCACGTGTTGCTATGCCATTGCTCTACGCGTTCACCCATGTGCCACGCTATCCGTTTCTGTGAATCATGTCGCGCCACGTGTTGTTGACTCAACGAGCGTTGACTATGACCGGTCTCCCTTGCCACACGTCGCTCCCTGATTCGCCCAATAAATTTCTGATGCCACGTGTCGCACTATGATTGACTAAAATTGTCAATTTTGCTTGTAGCCCTTGATTTGAAGCTGATATGACAGTCCAAATCATACCTGAGTTTTATTTAAGCCCCTAAACACTCCATAAACACTAATTAGCCTCAATTAGCATAATTTTAGTCAATTGTTAGAGCTAAAAAGAGAGAAAATTATAGAAAAATTCAAGAGATGACACAATTTTGGTGGAGATTCAAGAGAAGATTAATTCTACAATTGAAGGGATTGATTGTTTTTCTTCTTGTACTATTTTCTTTATCAATTTTATGTCTTTTTTTATGAAAAATATGAGTTTTATTAACACAATTGTGTAGTTAATTTATTAATCTAGGGATCTTATGAACCTAAATTTCACCATGTGATGATATAAAATTTTATCCCAATTATAATTTTAATTTAATTATATTATTTAATCTGATTTTTATGTTATTAATTGTTTGACCAACAATTTATTTATAGAGAATTAAATAGATTTGAGAGAATTTTTTAATTGTTTGTCTTGATTAAATAAAATGCATAGTTTCTAGGCAGAGATGTATGATTCTTATGTATGTGATCCATAATTGATGAACTTAATAAGTAGTATGCAATTTAATTAGTATGAGACTATGGTTAAATTAATTACTATATGGTGTGTAGTTTACTTGAAAGAAGAATACATGCTAAATTGGATTTAATTGATCATGTAATTAATTGATAATTATATTGGGAGAATTTTAGCGATTCGCATGTTTAGAAAATTGGGGGATTAAGTTTTCCTAAATATTTTCTCATATATATTTTTAGTCACAAAATCTGATTTAATTAATTATTTATATTTACTTTTAGTTATTTTAATTTTGCTTCCTTAAAATATAAAAACACAAAAAAATTGATTTTTATTATTTTTAGTTTTAAAAATTATTTTTTAATAAAATAATCTCCGTGTGAACGATCTTTACTTGTCATTATATTACTTGTTACGATACGTATACTTGCGTATTCATTGCACACAATTTGTGTGCAATCAGTCTGCAAACTTAAGAAATCCTTCTATGGATTAAAGTAGTCTCCAAGTGTTTGGTTCGATAGGTTTTTTAAAGTTCTGAAGAGATATAGATATGATCAATGCCAAGCAAATTACACCTTTTTTGTCAAGCATTTTTCCAATGACATAATAGTTATCCTAATTGTGTATGTAGATGATATTGTTCTGACAGGTTAGCAAAGGAATTTGAGATCAAAGATCTAGAAAATCTCAAATATTTCCTAGGAATGGAAGTAGCTAGAACAAAGAAAAGCATCTCTGTATCTCAAAGAAAATATGTACTTAATCTTCTCAAGGAAATTGGAATGATTGGGTGTAAACCAGCAGAAACTCCGATGAATTCTGCAGTAAAACTCGGATTTAAAGAAAACAATGCACTAGTGGACAAAGGCCGTTATCAAAGATTAGTGAGAAAACTCATTTATCTATCCCACACTAGACTAGATATTGGTTTTTCAATGAGTGTTGTAAGTCAATTTATGAACAATAATACTGAAGAACACATGGAGGCGGTTTATCGTATACTTAGGTATCTCAAGATGACACCGGGAAAATGATTGTACTTCAGTAAGAATCCTACCAAGAAAATTGAAGTCTTTGTAGATGTTGACTGTACATGCTTTATAATGGATCGCAGATCTACTACTGGGTACTGTACATTCGTGTGGGGGAATCTCATAACTTGGCGAAATAAGAAACAATCAATAGTCGCTTGTAGCAGTGCCGAAGCTGAATTTAGAGCTATGACCCATGGGATTTGTGAAGGGATGTGGCTAAAAAGACAACTCAATGATTTGGATTTCACAATTATTGAATCCATCAGCATGCATTGTGACAATCAAGCTGCAATAAGAATTGCAAGAAACTCTGTTCATCATGATCGAACTAAACATGTAGAAATTGATCATCATTTCATTAAAGAGAAGTTAGATGATAAAGTTTTGGACCTCCTATATACATCTACTCGTCATTAAATTGCAGATGTTCTCATCAAAGCATTACCTAAAATCATCTTTGAAGAATTGAGTTACAAGTAGAGAATGATTAATATCTATCACTCAACTTGAGGGAAAGTGTAAATTTTTTGAGATTTATTCTCCAAAATCAGTATATATTTCCTAAGCTGTAAATAAGGGAATTGCTTAGTTAACTAATTAATTCTTTAGGATTTAGTTTCTTTTTTTTTGCATAAATTAATTGTAGGAAGTGTATCAAATGTATCCCTAGTGGTCTAAATTTATTCCTAGTCCTATTTATACTGTAGATACAATTGAAAATAAGAGGAAAATAAAGTATTTAGTTTCTCTCTCAATTTTTCATCTCTTACCCCTAAATTCTTCAACGGCTAAAGCTAATACCAAAACCATCCAACTACAGTTTGCCAAAAAAGAAAACAAAACAGAAACAACACATAGAAGCACAAAATCAAGCCTAAATCTCAGATCGAGAGTGCTAGCCAATATCATTGGGTGCAGAGGAAAGGCTGGTAGTGTCTTTGATCTTCTTGCATATGCGCTTGCCATCATCAGATGCAATGAGCTTGCCACAAGACCCTTTCTCCTTCTTAGCCATCCTAGGATTAGCTCTTCTAGCTTGAAACATCGTTTCCACAATAAGGCTCAAATCAATTGAACCCCATGACCATCTAAAGAAACATTACTAACTGTGCACTTAATTGCATCTGGAGTCATAACAACTAAACCATTTCCATCTCCTGAGCTAGGCTCACACTAGTCTCCCTGCTAGCATGGCCAGGAGAAGACATAGCACCCTTAACATGTGTAGGGGTGATTAGAGCTAAGTTAGAGACTCAAAGCATAGCGATTCCCCAAGCTTAGCATGCCTACTCCTAATACCCCACATTCAAGTCACTACTAGTCATGCACACTTACGTGTTACGAGTGACCAAACCACAGTGATAACAGAATCGTGGGAAACGCTTATACCTAAAGTCGGTCCAAACAAACCTAAGACTAGAACCACTAGTAGATAGAGGAATTCTAACACCACGCACAAGAGTTTTGCTAAGAATAAGTTCAAACTTAACACTCATAGCCTTCAAAAAATTATTCTCAAGAGAGTAAAAGATCAAATTCTAGAATATTATCTGCTCTTTTAGCAATCCTTGTCCCAATTGATATTTTCCTCCAATTTAGGGGCAAGTTGTGCGCTTGCAACCAACAAGGTGATGACTCGAAACACAGTTGTGATGGATGCACACTAGATTCTAGTCTCTTCACTATCACCAGAGAGTTGTTGAAGTTCCATGGTTACTTGCTAAGCACAAACTCAACGTCATCAATCTTCTGAAAATAGAACATGAAAGTTAATCGGTCGAGAGCCTCAAGCCCAATTCCACTTTTCCTCGCCCATACATGCTTCGTGTAGATGCTAGTCTACCGAAGACCAAATTGCCTCCCGAACACAAGAACAACAAGAAATCTTGAAAGAATTTGAGTAATCCTAAACAAATTGATGAGAAATGGAAGAAGGTTTAGCCAAGAAAACTCGTGCGACAAAGAACCCTTTTTTTGTACCACATTAAACACTGATTTTGATGGGGTTAAATGTTAATGGAAATAGTGGGGAAGTAGAAGAGAAGCCCTTTAATTGGGCAGATAAATGATTATTATGAAGGAACATGAGAGTGGAGCATTGATCA
This sequence comes from Hippophae tibetana, assembly GCA_037013495.1. Taxonomy (NCBI): domain Eukaryota; kingdom Viridiplantae; phylum Streptophyta; class Magnoliopsida; order Rosales; family Elaeagnaceae; genus Hippophae; species Hippophae tibetana. The sequence continues at coordinate 41,128,391 of CM072802.1, read as the reverse complement.
TAAGATATTGAGGTTGAAATGAACTTTGAAGAGTTTATATTTCATTTGTTTGAATTTCAAAGGTCATTTGGGTGTTTGATTCTCTGAGAATGGATAAAAGCTATTGTACCATAGTAACATGGTGAATAGGGTTCATACATGCATAAATTGATTCAACACTTCAACTTTGTAACGTGGAATTAAAACCAGGCAGATCTAAAGGGGACTGGTGGATGTGAGATTCGGTAGTGTTAGTTAAAAGAACTGGATGGATTTTATTTTTGAATCATTCAGATTCGTTATGTTGAAAATTTATATTATTTAACTTTCTTTTTTTACTTGTATCATGATTTCTATACCTTCACAAATTGTTGCCATCCTATGCTGCTGGATGTTCCTTGTATTAGATTATCTTAACCATAGTGGATTTGTTACCTTTCCAATTCCCCATTTTCTCCTTCATAGAAATCTTTGTTTTTTGACTGGGGATGAAAAAGGAAATCTTTTGATATATTGAATTTTACTGCTAGATGTGAAAAGCATGGTGTCAGTTGGACTGGCCACAATAGCATCTTGTAATTATGATCTTGCAAGTGCAGTGCAAGGACAGAAAAAATTGCGCATTTTATGCATCGGTCATGGTGGAGGAAGCTTAGCATTATTTTTGGCCAGTAAAATTCAAGGTTAGAGTCATTTGCTTCTATTTTTGCTTTTCTAAGGTGGAATCATGATTGTTTATAAATAATTGATATTAAATCATGTTGGAAACCCTCACATTTGGCATTTGATACAAAGCCTAGTCTATGTGTTTACGCCTGACTTAAATTAGTTTTTGGATTATTGCAAATGGGCTGTTTGCGTGATTGAAAATATCTGTCAGAGTGAGTTCTAATTATAATGTAATGACTCTTTGGGTTAATATGTAAATGGGCTGCATTTGTTAGACATGTTGCCTTTCCTATTAAAGATTATGATTGGATAGACAATTTGGAATATTATCTGGGGTTGCTGAGATAGGAGGAGAATACTGGATGAGAGAGGAGAGAGATTCTAACTTCTTAAGTGAGGCTGAGACCTGATAAATTTTCCTTGGTTGATTTCATTTTCCTCACTCTTTATGGTGAAAATGGGATGGAAATTTACCAAGTCCATTTTCCTCAGCAAATTCCCTAGTAAGTTTTTGCTTGCTCTTTTCTTAGCTCCAAATATCAGGAAAAGTATTTTAAAAAAATTTGGTAAACTGAAATAGAAGAAAAGCAGCAAAATGAAAAGGTATGAAACTATTTGCAAACTGCACAGATAAAATATTATACTCACTTTGTCTGCCCTCAGAGCCATAGATATTATACATAGAATATAGCAGCTGCATTAAACAGCTTTCAATTTAAATTGCCCGAGATTGTAAATCCATCTTTCACTTGCTAAAGTCTCTCTTCTCCACTTATTTCTATTCATGTTTGAATGTGATATATATACGCTTTAATGGTTTTTTGCTGAGTTTTGATGGTTTGCCTGCATGTTCTAGAATATGGACTTTGAATGTGATATATATATCATACTGACCAAGTAGTATTCTTTTTACCTTCAGGTGCTTTTATTGAAATTGTTGAAATTGACCCTCTTGTTATCTCAACCTCAATTCAAGCTATGGGGTTTCCTGCCTTTTCAGTCATGAACAAATCGGGAAAGCGAGCCTTCCCAAGACCTGATATTATTGATGAAGTTCTATGGAGAGGCATCCATGAGCGGCTTTTTCTTTTTGAATCAGATGCTGAAAAGTTTATTCTCAATAACAAGTCTATATACGATATGATATTTGTTGATGCCTATGATGGTGATGACATCTTCCCTCGCAAATTGTGGGATCCAAACTCCCCATTTCTAAAAGGTCTTAGTGATCAACTTCACCCAGAACATGGTACTATTGTGGTTAACCTCCATTCAGATTCTGAACTTTTGAACCCTGATGGCTCTATTCCATCCCTCATTCAGCCAATTTTGCCAATGGGAAAATATGTTTCTGAAGTTGCCCGAGTATATAAAGATGTATTGGTAGGAAATGGAAGTTCATCTGAGTGGAAAGGGTCTGGCTTGGGATTTACTGTTTCAGTTCCCTGGGTATGCAATACTTCTCTGGTTGTTTGCCGAAGTCTTGGGATGATTAATGAGAGTTTGAACCGTGAAGTGATCTTGAATATTCTTGAATCCAAATCTTTAGAAGTTGAACATCTTTTAAATTTACCATTCTCCTGTTTGTCTTATATGAAGAGAGGTTTTAACCTTATTGATTAGTCTACAGTGAGTTTATGATGACATTAAATTGCACTATAAGGGTCACTATTGTTTCATTTTTTAGATGTCCCATATGCAATTCGACAAGTTGTCTAGTTCTAGCGACTCGCAGCTATCAAAGGCCTCCCTATTTTCATATAGCATTTTTCATATGGAATCACAGGGTAAAGAAGCAATCTGTTATATCTGTTATATTAAAGATGCATTTTTGGTTCTCAATAATTGCTCCAAGTTTGGCAGTTTGGGGCTTGCACTACGTGTGTTACTATAATGTTGTTAAGTAGCACCAACTTATTTGGGTGATTCACTAACAAGATTCGACAACCTAAATGACATAATTCCTCCATAAGCACCCGATTAATGATGGCAACTTTGACCATGTTGATTGGTAGTAATGTTATGTAATTGAAATCTTGGACATTTGTTTTTTGTTTGGTTTCAATTTTGGGAGGAAATTGAAAGGATTCAATTACACTATTTGGTGTGATATTCTTTTCATTCACGGACCAATGAAATACATTAGAATAACATATTTATTTTACTTATTTATATTTGTTTTTTTCTTCAATTTTTTCAACCATATTTCTCCATTTGAAACATAATAAATGTTGAACTTGTAGCCACTTGCCTTTTTTTTTTTCAAGAAAAAAACCCTCATCGGAGTAAGGACGATAACACTATTCTAATTCATTGGTTATGGCATATGAGTTTAGGTACATCGATCTTGGTGTATCTATTATAATTTTAATTCGGGGCATGAATAAACGCTTTTATAAAGTACCTGTATAGAAGACATGCTATGATAGCCGTCAAACCTACGTTCTTACACATAATAACCAAACTGTGACACCAACTTGTGACACCAGCTTGACTATGGGTTGCCACTTGCTTTCCTTGCATCCAAAATTCTAGTAGCTTTGTTACACACTTCCCAATAGGCCATTGATAATATTTTGCGGCCTATCTTCAGCAGCAAATTGAAGTCTTCATCTTCCATCTTACTCATTGATAATGGTCCTGGGTTGACCCATCAAACCATTCTAAAAGGTTTGAACTTGTAACCAATTGGGGAGTCTATGATGTGAGAACCTTCTTAATTCTTATGAATGATTTGAATATCTCCCAAGCCTCGTAGAAACTAAATATCAAGTTGTTGGAAAGACGTGATGTCATTCTTCCTATTGGCCCTCAAGAACTTTTGAGTTAACTCCTCCCATGTTGTAATGTAACCTTGAATTGAAATACTTTTCCAACCTTTTTCTTTGTCTCAATGAAAAAGGGAAAAACCGAAGGAAAATGGTTTCATTTGACACACTGTTGTTCTTTGAACGTGTCACTAATTTAAAGCAAGTTTGCTAAATGCACATTTGGGGCCGTCATGAGGGAAGACTCCAAACTGAACTGATGGATCATCTAAATTATTGTGGGCTTTATCTCTATGTCATTGACCTGTACCTTCGACACCCATGGGAGACACACTTGTAGCTTGAAAACCCTCTCCAATAAACCTTCGGAAAGTCTCTTCATCTCCGGCTTGAAAAGAAATCAAATGCGAAGTTTTCCGTTTATGGGCTATATAAGCCGGTAACAGCGCCAAAAACTTGTTGACGACAGTGCCAGTATACACTCTGGCGCAAGTAATACCATGGCAATCAAGGGTTTTGATGCTCAAGGACTAGATTAAATACCAAAATTTGAGCTTTTTAGCTCTGTTTTAGCAATTGAAGTTTGATGGCAGTTCAATTGAAAACAAAAATTGTAAGGATCATGAGTGTGGCTATTTTCGTGGACAAAATACTTACTTATAAATTTGTTTTTAGGTCTGTTATTAAGTTTATCAAGAACAGTCGAACAAATGTTCAAGTTCTAAATATCCGTACTTCAGGTATGTCTTTTATAATTACGACACATAGAATTTCATTTATATATTTAATAGTACGTGTTCATAAATCTAAAATTATTTTGGGTGCTTAAATATTTTTATGTATCTTAATATTTTTAAGATATGATTTAAAAAATATTTTTTTATTAAGGCTTTGAATAGACTTTGAAAAATTAAACCCAAAATGCATTTAAACCTAATACTATTAGGTATCATTATTATCTATAAGTAGAGAGGATTTTAGGGTTGATGGGTGTGTGGAGAATAGAAAAAAACTGCCGAAAAGCAAAATTGAAAAAGAAAAAAAAGAAACTCTAATCGGTGGAGAAAAGGAAGAATATATATATATATATATATACTTAATATATATGTGATGGAGGCTAATATACATATATGTATATGATTCGGTCAGAGCAAACTTCATAAAGGTAATAATATATACATATATTCGGTCAGAGCACTTTAAAGACTTCATAAAGGTAATAATATATATATATATATTTTGCGGAATTCAGATTTATAAAAGCTATATATATATACATATTCGGTAGACTTTGGAATTATATATAATTAATATATATTGATTTTCTTAATTAATTTAATTCCTTTGGATTAGATATTTAAATATTTAGATTAAATAATTTTATGAGTAATCATGATTATTTGATTTGAGTATTAAATTTTAAGGAAATTATTTTTTATTGAATTTGTACTTAATCCTTTTGTCTTAGAATATTCTAGTTGATTTGATTTGAGTGATATATGTTTTCAATCATCTAGTTAGGATTATTCATTGTTAAATCCATTATAGAACACACACGGGCACTTGTGTTTTTTGTGCTAACAATTTTTACAGTTCATTTGTGAACGATCTGGTTGGCGGGGAGCTTATTGGAACGTTGGTCTAGAAACCGCTCACACTAATATTGGAAACTGTGAAAACAGAGCAGGGGCTCGTAAGTAAAGTACATTGGGGCAGTATCCTAAGGAGGGTAGCATAAGACCGAGTTTGTACTTGAACATTTGATTTTCATAGTGGAAAGTTAGGTGGTCCGGTGGACCGGTGGTTTTCCTCTTAGGTCATGTTTGAGGCCTAGGTTGTTTCCACCTAAAAATATCGTGTGTTATTATTTTATTTCCGCACTTATTTTTATACACGATTACATGTTTGACCGCTTTGTTTAGGTTATTAAATTATAAACTTGATAAAAATTAAGAATAACCTATTCACCCCCCTCTAGGTTAATCAGGTCCATATTTTATAAACTTTCAATTGGTATCAGAGCAAACACTAGACACACTTAGTGAGATTGATCTTTAGGGACACACACACTTACTTATGGACCAAATGAAAGAAGGTGGGTCATCTGTTAGACCCCCACTCTTTGATGGGTTTAATTACCCTTACTGGAAGGCTCGCATGCAAACCTTTCTCAGACAAGATGAAAAAGTCTGGGATGCTATTCTTGATGGTTGGGAACCACCTTCTGTAATGAAAGATGGTGTAACAATCATAAAGCCAAGAAAAGACTGGACCACTGAAGAACGCACCCTTAGTGGGGCAAACCAAAAAGGTCTAAGCTCAATATTCGCTGCAGTGTCGATGGATGAGTTTCGTCGCATATCTGACTGTGAGATTGCTAAAGATGCATGGAATGCACTTGCTCTTGCTCATGAAGGAACTTCCCAAGTAAAATAAACAAAATTGAGATTGCTAACATCTGAGTTTGATTCTATTAAAATGAGCAACAATGAAACTTTTGGTCAATTCTATGCTCGCTTTTGTGATATCACTAATGCTTGTTCTAACCTTGGTGAGAAAATTTCACAACCTATACAAGTGCGCAAACTCCTAAGCTCTTTAACAGCTGACTATAAGATAAAAGTTACAACGATAGAGGAAAGCAAGAATGTAGACACACTAAAAATTGATGAACTTGTCGGGTCAATCCAAACCTATGAGCTTTCTCTTGATCCACCCAAGAAAAATAAGGATGTGGCATTCAAAAGCTCCAAAAAGGACATCTCTGATAGTGATGATGATATGAATGATGAGTCACTAGTCTTGTTAGCACGAAAATTTAAGAAGTTCATGAAGAAGAAGGGTCAACAGAATAATCATTCCAACAAGGGACAATCCATTCGTTCGAATGACCGAAAGTCAAGGGAAATCAAGTCTCCTAGCCTTGATGGTAAGAAAAGTAAGCCCACTAATCATCAATGCTTTACTTGTGGGGGATTTGGTCATATTTCTACAGATTGTGCTAACAATAAAAAAGAAATTTGGAAAAGCCTTTAATGCTACACTCAGTGACACAGAAAGTGAGCAGGACAATGCTAGTAACTCAGAGGATGACACTAATTATTGTGCCTTCACCGCAACTTCCAATGCACATCACAATGACTCCGACCTTAGCTCGGATGAAGAAAATGAGGAAGTAAACTCTTCTATCTTATTGTCTAAGTTTAATGTATCGAATTATGAGGAACTATTCATGGATTGTCTAGGTGCCAGGGAAGAGAGAGATAAATTGCTTGTGGAAGTAACTAAACTTAATGATATCATCAATGTTCACAAAAAAAATTCCTCTAACCTAGAGAAAGATAAAAAGGAATTATCTGATCATATTAATGCTTTGAATTTGAGACTTGCAGAAACCATTGAGGAAAACAAAAATCTCAAGCAAGAACTTAGTATTGCTAAAGAAACGATGAAGAATTTGACCATTGGTGCTGAAAAATTAATCAAAGTCCTAGACTATGGAAAGCCACATGGAGATAAGAGAGGTCTTGGATACATAGATGAACAATCAACACCTTCATCATCCAAAACTCAATTTGTAAAACCCACTATTGCTCAGGCAGGGAAGGTAGTTTTTGCACCTTATCATTCTAAGAAAATTCAGTTTGTTCCCATCTGTCATCATTGTGGTAGGAAAGGACATATTAGACCTAAGTGTAGATTTCTTTATGCTTATGATTCTATCATGAATACAAATGTTTCTAAAACACCTCAAAAAATTTCAAAATGTAAAGTTTTTACTACAAGAACTACACAAAAAGAGGAATATAAGAAACCAGTAACTCAAATGTCCAAAATTAAAAAAGGATGGGTTAAGAAATCTGAGTTGCACTGTTTTGTGGCCCATATAGCATTTAAAGTTAAATCAAATACCGCTTGGTATTTTGATAGTGGATGCTCTAGACACATGACAGAGAATCTTTCTTTGTTTAAAACCTTTAAGGAATCGTTCTTTGTTTAAAACCTTTGGTGATGGTAAAACATCTAGAATTATTGGAAAATGCTCTGTTCAAATAGAGGGTATCCCTAAACTTGATGAAGTTTTATATTTGGAAGGACTTAAGGCAAACTTGATTAGCATAAGTCAAATATGTAATAGTGATTTTAACATTCAACTTATAAAATCAAAAGTTTCTCGGTATCTGTATGATTTATATGAAAAAAAAACACTAAAAGATAGACTAACATCTAAATCAATTTACACAATTCAAATGATTCTCTTTTGTGTCATAATTTAACAAGCAGGACAAAAAAAAAGGAGTGGCTCCATCGCACAATTAATGCAATTAATTTATACTATCCAGCAATATGTGCTCTTAAAATGGAGATTATATAAAACTTGGTAATCATATACCAAACTAACTTCTTCACACATCCAACAAAACTTATTTTACTTGTAAACTTTCATTAATACATTTAAAATAATAGTACATGTAGGTAAAATTCTAGCTACCTTGCTAGTTGCTTTCTTTGAACTTATACAAATAGGCTAGGAGATGGTTTAACTATATTTTTGAGATCCTAGTAAGAATTTTGTTTTCCTTAGTCAAAAGTTGAATATTTTTCTCATTTGAATACCTTGGTTTATAGGTTATTGAACAAAAAGGATCCCATCGAGTTTACTTGCAAAGTTAGGTAGTAAAACACAACATTAAAACAATACAACTACTTAACAATTAGATCCAATATCAATAGTTATGTTAATTTAATCCAAACTTAATAATATCTCAGCAATTGTATAGAAGCTCACTAAATAGTCCACTAACAAGAGAAAGATCAAGTTAGAGAACGAGTTTAAGGAGTATGATACCTTTCTAATAGATTAAGAAAAATTACAAAAACTCTCACAACAAGTGGTGAAGAAATCAAAAAATAAATATCAAACAAAAAATATTTAATCATAATCAATGAACAACAAATGTTATATTGAGAGAGTCCATAACTTAAAAAATGACCATGGTAAGTAGTTACCAACTCCTAGAGACTCATTTAACTCGTAAGTAGAGAAAAACAAACAACAGAGAATAAACATAGAAAAGATTATGCAGGGCAAAAGCAACATAAATAAATTAAAAAAAATACAAAAAGTAGTTTAATTTATAGTAAGATAAGAAAAACAAGCTAAGTAGAGAAAGAACTAGACATGGTATACCAGGAAAGCAAAAAAGAGAAATTAGATAGCATACTATAGATATAATAAATGCTTTCCAATCACAATAAGATCCTCATATGTTAGAACATACTTAGATAGAATTATGCTTGTACTAATAAAACAATATAACATGTATACATAGCAATATAATGAGATAAACTCACATAGGATTCCTATTTATGTGGTAACAATTTCGGGTTGCTTGCGCCAACTACTCAGTAATAATAAAATTCACTAAATGAATAAAATAGTTTCCAACTCAATAGAAATATAAATGTAAATACTATAATCAGTTGGAAAGCATACACTAACGGCATATATGATGCCTTCACTAGTTGCCTTTGCAACTAATATGATCCAACACTGAATTTGGTTCTCCTCTAGAGTCTTACCACCACTAAGTTGTATGAACATTCATGTATAATTAGTATCATCAAACCTAAGGGTATGACTCATCCAAAGCTTGGGGACCTAGGCATCCAATCTAAGTCTTAAGTGTCAATTTACTTTTAATTAACTTAATCCTAATAAAATATTTTTTTTTTGCATAAAACACTTTGGAATCACTAATACAAAACACACACTCAAAGTATCATCAACTTGAAATTAGAAAACAGTTTAATCTTTTGAAAAAAGATAGAATTTCCCCACATTTTCCTAATTACTAAGACATTTTGAAGATGAAATATTTATAGAAAATTTAAAGCTGCTTGGGTGCCTCACCAACCAATCGCTACCCTCATCGTCGCCCAGGGCGAAAAGTCTTATCATCCACGATGGTGGGGATAATAGCCATTCCATGAAAAGTGTAATAGATGTTCCACAATAAGGGAAAATACTCGTCGATCAAGGGGTGGTGAAAGGATGGCAAGCCCATAAAAATATGATTTTTGTTTTAAAAAAATTACCAAGTCATTTTTCATAAATACCTCAAAATAACACGAAATGCAACATGACATGCATATTAATAGTACTAACTCCCATGGTATGTGTGTAAGACATACAATCATATAATGTTTTCTCAACTAAGAGAGTATGTGTAGTACTGACCATTAGTCACTAACCTTACATAGAGGAAGATAAAACATTAGGTAAAATAAATAGGTTCTGTCTTTTACTCATTGGAACGCCAACAAAGACAAAAGTAATTATGAGACTTACAATCTTCCCTTTGGTTTTCCATGACAAAACATTACAAAAATAATACAGACACTTATCAAACTATGAGGCGATCGTGCAAGATGGCCTAAAGGCATTCGTTCCCATGAACAAACATTGACGCATAACCCAGACACCTCAAACACACCTATGTCAATTACATCCATCTTGTTGTGCTCCATCCATCTTTATGCATAAAAAAACCATGATGTATGTCATAAATATAGCTCTAATAAAGCCTCAAGATCTCTAACTATAGTTATATCATGCACACATGAAACAATATATAACTACGAATGCATCATGCTTACCTACGTGTATTCTAACTAGAAAACTATCATGTTATCCCCTTGTACACATTGATAAGATAAGCATAGTCAAAAATGAAACAGACAAGCACAAAGCACATACCTATCCCTAAATTCATGCTACATTCCTTCTCAATTCAGGTAAACATAATGTAGTGAAATCTACACTCATATCCCATGTAGTACACAACAAATAAATGACCAACAAGTTGTGCAAATAAACTTCTCCCCCACCTTTGACACAGAAAGTCCAAGAAACACCCCTACATAACGAAGAGAAGACATAAAATGTGCAATAATTCTAACTCCTATGCAAACAACAAAGATAGATTAAAGCACTAAATCAAATAGAATGCACACATGCAAACAAGATACAATATAAACATGCTGAAAAAAAGACAACAGACACAATATAGAATCCCTACCTATGTGATAATATCCTCGGGTTGCTTATGGAAATAACTCGATTGTAAATAATTCACTAAATGAATAAAATAGTTTACAACTCAATAGAAATAAAAACACAAATATCTCTACATGTTTGAACACCTTTCTTAATTGCACCTATGTTGTCCTCACTTGTTGCCTTCACTACTACTATGATCCAACACTAAATTTGTCTCTTCTCTAGAGACTTACCACCATAAAGTGTTAATAACATTAACCAATAGTCTATATCATGAAACCTAAAGGTATGGCTTATCTAAAGCTTATAGATCTAAGCATGCAATATATGTTTTAGGTGTTAATTCACTTTTAATTAACCCAATTAACATAATTTTTTTTGGCATAAAACACTCTTGAGTTAGTAATGTTGAAAACACACTCATAGTATTAGCAACCTAGAATTAGAAAACAATTTAATCTTTTGAAAAATAAGTTTCAAAATTGAGAAAATCTTCCCACACTTTTTTAATTACCAACACATTGTAAAAATGGGGTATTTATAGAAAATTACAAGTTGTTTAGGTACCTCACTGGCCACTCACTGCCCATGGGGCGAGGGTAATAGTTATTCCCTGACAAGGGTAACATTCATTACCTTCTCGCCAGTCAAGGATAGCCAGTCAAGGATAGTGAGGGGTGACAAGCCTACCAAAAATTTGATTTTTGTTTTAAAAGCTTTCCAAGTAATTTTCCATAGATACCTGGAAAACAACATGAAACAAAAATACGAAATGTAACCTAACATGCATACTAATAGTACCAACTCTCGTGGTGTGTTTAAAACATGTAATCATACAAAGTATTTGCAATTGAGTGAGTGTGTGCGGTACTAACCATTAGTCATTGACCTTACACAAAGGAAGAAAAATATTAAGTAAAATAAATAAGCTCTATGTTTTTCACATTTGAACGCCAACAAAGATACAAAAGACTTATAAGGCTTATAGAAATTAAACTAGTAACAAATCATGATAGGCTGTGAAAAGATTGTGAAATAGAGTAATTAAATTGAGAAAACAACAAACAAAGCTGAATAGTTGGAGAAATTAAGAGGATCATCTTTCAAATAATTTATCGACACATGAATCTATTTATTAGAGGTCTAACTTTTCATTAAAAAATGTTAGTGATGAAAAACTAAAGGATTGCGAGGCTAGTACAAGAGAATTACTATACGCAGATCAAACAAAAGGATCACGATACTAGTATAAGAGACTAAAGTTGAAGAACAAACAAATGATCAATAGATATTTCGTGAAAGTTCTCACACCTTCATAAACTTGTTAAGAACACTTTTCGATCTCCAATGAAGGTTGTCTTACACAAAGTTATGGACCAATAAACTTAGTATAAAGTTAGGAGACTAAACATACTATGAATTATCACCATATGTTTGTGGTCATAGCAATTTAAACAATAAACTTGTTGCCCACATGTTCATTGTCATCTAGCACACTATGGTTCATTAAGCACCAAGAACTCATTAAAGGTGTACACGTGCATAAATGTGTATTTCTCTTTTGTAGAAGGATTATCATGGTTTCTGATAACTGTATTAATAACTGTATTTTATATAGTTATTTTCATCTATTTTATTAATTATAATTGCTATGTTTTTAATGTTTTTAGTTAATTTTAGTTTAATAAATTAGTATTTACTGTTTTTTATATATTTTAATAAAATTAAATAATTTGTATCGAAAAACTTAATTAATTGCAAATTTATGTCTAAAAATATAATTTCAAATAATAGAGTTCTTAATTACAATTTGTAAAAGTCGAAAATATAATTTAAATTAAAATTGGGCTTAATTTTAATTATTAAAAGTTTAAAAATTTAATTTAAATTAGAAAAGGGCTAAACTGTAATTAAAGAAAGTTGAAAATGTAATTTGAAATAAATTTGTGGGTTAAAATGCAATTAAGAAAGTTTATTTTTCTACGCAGGTGAGAAGAACCACGCGCGACACGTGGACCATCCGATAAAAGAAGAAATGGCTACGATCCGTGCGTCCAGATCACGCCCGACCAAATCGCGTGTGTGCAGATTCTTTCACGCGGCTCGGTGCCCGAGTGGGGCCCACCAGCCGCGTATGCCGGCGTGCAGGTGGGGCCCACATGTCTGATGCGTCCAGCCGCTGTCCCCCACGTACACGCGCCTCTGATCCCATGCACTAGTCTCTGTGTGCAACCGGATTTTTAGCGAATCAGAAGATGCCACGTGTCCGTCTAGATCCTTTCTGCGAATCAGAAATTGCCACGTGTCCCCCTCTATTTTCAGCAATGTCGAGAATTTTCCAAAGACTTTCATTATCAGCTTGGGAGACACAAGAAGAGAAAATACCATCTAGGATTGAGAAGTCTTGGGTTCAAATAAATGTCAAATGCGCTTGAAATGATTATAATTGTGATCTCCCACTTCCCTCCTTCCTTGTAACCATATTCCTGTATCATTCTGAATTGTCCATATATTATTTTTTCTTCTGAATAAAGTTGAGAAATGAAAGAATTTAGTATTTCTCTAACTTTTTTTTAATCCAAATCTCTCTACATATCTGTTTTCAAATCAATTCATTTCTAATTAATTATTCACTGAGCACTTCTTTAGTTCTTAGATACTGTATTTTGCACGTTCTCAGTTAAATGGCCTAAATGCAAGTTGTTCAGTTCTGTTTCCAACTACTTGACTTTTTTCATGACACATGACAAATTCCTTTTTGTTACAGATTCTCAATTGTTTTGCTGTAATTGAATTTTTTTTTACACAATCTCATGAATGCTTAACCATTGACATGTTAGATCCAGGCTCTACTAACAACTCTTTCACAGGATAGATCCCTATCACATGTTCCAAAGTAATGAAAAGGTCTCGGTAGGAATTCATTTTCTTTATTGAATTGGACAATTGTAGGGCAATGATTAGAAATTGTGAAAGATTTATTAATTACACATGCCGTGGGGTAAGATAGCAATCACTTTGGACTATATATTGCTCTGTCCCAGGGTTTTCTTATGGTATCAGGACCAACACATTTGTTTCTCAAAGTATAATTATACCCTGAAACTCCCAAATCAATTGCACCAAAAGAATTCATGAAGTCTTGTATGTAGCTTTTGTGAATTTGGACTAATCTACCGCCACATTGTTAGAAGGATCCAAAATTTCATTAAGGTCACCAATGACAATCCGAGGACCATCATAAGCTGCTATAACACCACTTAAGTACGACCAAAATGAAGCTTTTTCATTCATATATGGTGTGGTGTGTACAAAACATGCTAGTCAACTCTGGTTACAATCTAATACATTTTTGAAATTTAGAGCTGGCAGTCTATCACCTTTCCCTACCTCATTTACAACAAACTCATCTTTCAACATTAAAACAAAACCACCACCGTAGTTTAAGAAAGAAGTAAACATATCTAAAACCTAATTGAGTAGCTAAATTACTTGTATGCTCACTCGAAGACTTTGGATCCATTAACCAAATACAGTCAATAATACATTCATGCACAATTCTTCTCAATGCCTGTTGAGCACTTTTCCAACGAGTCCTCGAGTGTTCCAAGCTAATATTTTCATGGCTGCTGTTGGGGAGTAATGGGTAGCCTCCTTACCTTTTGTGGGATCATTTGTAGGTTGATTAACATCAGAATTCTTCTTTTCACCTGTAACAGCTTCTTCCAGTTTTTCTTAACTCTAGATGATTATTGAGCAGAGCACTTGAACAGTTCTTATTCTTTCTTCACCAATCCCTAGTCCATGAGGAATTGAAGTCTTTCTTTATGATAATACCCCCTAGATTTCTCCATAAAGGTCTTATCAAACACAAAAGAAGAATGTGGTGCATCAAGTAAGGTTGAAGCTTCCTTCTTGTTGTTTGATTTCTCAACTGTAAGATCATATTTCCTTTTTCTCCTACAGGTAGGTGGCGTGCTTGTTGCAATCTCTTTGCCTTTGTTAATTTTTTCTTTACTCCCTCTAGTGATTCTTGAGGTAAGCTGGGAACCAAGCTCTTCCTGACAATTAGGCAAGGTTGGTTCAGGATGGGTTATAGGGGATTCTAGTGAGATGACATTGGTTTGGCTAGAGTTGGTTTGAAAGAGAGTTTGTAACTAAATGATCAAGCTTAGAGAGGAATTGTGTTTGGGTTTGGGTCAAGCTAGATGTGTGTTGGTAATGACAGACATTAAGAATATCACAGTCTGAAATTGTTATACTAGGATTTGGAGTATTATCAAAAAGGTTGCTTTGGTTGAAGCTAGACATAATATTTAGTAAGGGTTCCCAAGAAGGTGGTTTTTGTTGATTACTCATTGCATTAAAAAGGTCTAAAAAAGAGCCATAAGGGTTTTCCACCATTTGGTGCAGTTCTTGGTCAATAATTCCTTCTTTACATGTATCTCAATGTGAGAGCAAATTTATGGAGCCTGAATATCACACTCAATTGTGTGAACAGGGTCCAGAGCACTATTTAAATCTTCATGGGTGATTTAGTTCTTAGTATACACTACTTCAGTATCAGACACGATCACAATATTATCAATCTACACATTAATAGAAGGGAAAATATTCGTACCAAATAGGTTGGATCTCTTGTCATGTTCAATTAGCATCTGTTAGATTAAGGTTTCTGTACATTTTGTTGTAGCTCTGTCTCGTTAGGGTTCCTAGTACCAGCATCAGATCTATTTGCAGATTCTTCAGAAGTATTTTTGGTCAATTGAAGTCTTTGAAGCCTGCAAAATCGAGTTGAAGTTTTAAAAGGAGATTGTATTCGAACATATATAGGGTAGATTCCTCATAGCCCCTCTTCTAAAGTGCCTACGAATGTGTTCATAAATAGGTGCATTTTGTCTTAAAAGTAGCCTTGAGCCAGAATCCATAAAGTGGTAGCTGTGAACCATCCCCAAGAGCAATCGTAGTTGCTTTTCTAGCATGGCATTGGCAAGTAAAATGTTTCAAAACTCTTAAGAATCTCTCGTAACAACACTCGATCCATACTGGAACATCAATGGGATCATACTTGTTTTAACAATTTTTCAGGTGGAAAGGGTTTTGTGATTTGAATGTGGCTCGATTGAATTTCCAATTGAGCAGTTCATTTTGAGGCATTCGTTCTGCCTCTATCACCTGCCAAATGCTTTGAGCAATTTTCCTAATGTAATCTGCAAAAATGAGGTTACATTTGGACCCAAACACTAACAGTAGTAAAATCATAGTTTTCAGGTTGCAGGTAAGGGGAATAATCATCACTATAAGGAAACCATCTATGTTCCAAGCAGTTTTATCTCATATCTTTTTCTTGACTTCCTTTTTCTGGAAAGTAAAAATTAAGGTATTAAGAGAATCATCTGCCTCACTGACTTGCAGTTTTCCAAGAGGCTCCAAGAGTTTTTGAAGGAAGAATGAATACACATGCTGCCTCTGAATTGATGTTAAACATCAAATTTCCCTATCAGTGACCTATCTGCATTAGCTTAATTTTAGGAGATCTACGTTTGGGATACGTTCCACTTCTTATTCAACCAAGGGTGAGAGTGTGCTCGAAATACCCTCAACAACTTGTCCATGTGCCATCACTTCCTGCATGTCAAAAATTAGAACCATGCACCACAGTACCTTGTTAGTAGATGAGAAACCCTTAATACCTAAAGAGAAGAAAAGAACTTGGTTGATAGAATTCAAAGTATTGATAAAGACAGGAGGGAACCAAGTTTTAAATTTACTTTTGAAGGAATGAGCCATAGAAAGATTTTATTTTTAGTGAAAATTTGGAAAGACTTATAAAGAATTTATCTTTGAAACACATGACCTCCATGTTAACTACCACACTTAAAGAACAACTAGACTCCCTCAAAAGAACTTGCAAGAAATAAAAATCAGAACACCGAAGACAGCTAGACTACAATGAGCAGAAGCTTAAAAAAAGTTGAAAGCCAAAACTAGCACAAAGAGAGAGAAGACATGGGTAAAAAGAGACTTAGCCAGCTTTTGTTTAAATAGGCAACCTTTAGGGTAGAACTCCAAAGAGAAAAATAAACACATAGAAGGAATGTTTTCTCGAGAACATGAATGAACATTATTACGTATAGAGACAACAAATAGCCAATGAAACACTTCTTCTAGGGTACTGAAAAGACTAATAAATGCTTATTAGTATGTTGGATCATAAATCGATCCAAAAACGTTCAAGAAACCATATGAATGCAAATGTAAATACAACGGAAGCAAAAAAAGGGATTGAAAGCATACCTCGTACCATTGATCAAATTTCACCATTTTCATGGGAATTCTAATGGGTTTTTGGTTTGATGCTTCCAAACCTTTCTCTGTTATCACGATGATGTAGAGAAAAATTTAATTAAAAAATTTACTAAAGATTAATTAAATTTTCTCTCAGTTTTCAATACACAGAGCAGGTTTAGGGACCAAATTGAAATATATAAGCACGTCTCAAGTGCTCTATCCATCAAAGAGCAAATGGACGTGCGCTTAAGGGGCTGCAAAATGTGGGTGATGGAGTGATGGAAGTTATGCTTCTACTTCTACCAACTGTGGCCAACTGCTCAACTGCTCGGTTGGTCACCGAGTAGTTTGAAGAGAAAAAACCAACATTATCCCACTTGGTCTATATATTTCATCATTCAATTTTATGAGAAACATAGCACATGAATCATAGTGATAAGTCCTCTAATAACGAGTATTATCTTCCATGTATCACGATGCATTATGCATCTCAAGCCCATACAACTTAATGAATAATCCCGATGTTTATTCAAGGTCTATAACTTAAGTATGTTTTCTCAAAATATATGAATAAATAAAATATGTGCAAAAATTAATGAGAAAACATCAACTGAATAAGAGTTTCATTGATATTAACAAATGTACGTACAATGAATATTTACATTATGGAACCAAGTCCCATTCTTACTACAAGATTCTTGAAATTCTTTAGTGGCATGCCTTTAGTCAAAGGATCAGCAATCATCAACTCAATGCTAACGTGCTCAATAACCACTTTCTTTTTGTTAACACATTTTCTTATGACTAAGTATTTGATGTCTATGTGCTTACTATGACTACCACTATTGTTATTCTGGGCTATAAAAATAGCAGCTGAGTTGTCACGATACAATTTTAATGACCTAAAAATAGAGTCAATAACTCTAAGTCTGGAAATGAAACTCTTTAACCATACACCTTGTAGCCTTAAAACATGACACAAACTTGGTCTTCATAGTGGAAGTAGCAGTCAAGGTCTGCTTCGCACTCTCCAAGAGACGACTTCACCAGCAAGCATGAAAATGTAACCAGATGTTGATTTTTAGGAATCAACACAGCTAGCGAAGTTCGTATTGGAGTATCCAATCACTTCCAGATCGTCAGTTTGTCTATATATGAGTATGTAATCCTTTGTCCCTTGAAGGTACCTCATGAATTTCTTTGCAGATCTTCAGTGTTCAATACTTGGGTTACTTTGATATCTCCCTAGAATCCTAACAAAAATTGCAATGTCAAGTCTGGTGCAGACCTGAGCATACAACAAGCTTCCAATGGCTGAAGCATATGGAATGGTTTTCATCTGTTCCCGCTCGAGCTCATTTTTAAAGCATTGGTTTAGGCTAAATCTATTACCTTTCACAATGGGTGCCACACTTTGTGAAAAATCCTTCATTTGAAATCTTTCTAAAACTTTATTGATATATATCTCTTAAGATAAACCCAAAATACCTTGAGATCTATCCCTATGGATCTTAATTCTAATGACATAAGATGTCTCACTCATATACTTTATATTAAAGTTCTTTGAGAGGATTTGTTTCACCTCATATAGCAAAACCCTTATCATTGATTGCAAGCAAAATATCATCCATATATAGCACCAAATAAAAAATCTTGCTCTTACTAACCTTATGGTATATAAATTGATCCATGATGTTCTATTCAAAACCAAATGAAGTGATGATGTTATGGAATTTCAAATACCATTGATAGGAAGCTTGTTTTAATCCATATATGGATTTATTAAGCTTATAGACCAAGTGCTCACCATTACTAAAGGAGAATCCTTCAGGTTGTTTCATGTAAACCTCTTCCTCTAGGTTACCATTAAGGAAAGGAATTTTCACATCCATTTGATGCAAATCCAAGTCAAAATGGGCAACCAATGCCATGATCACACGAAGTGAATCTTTCTTAGATTCATGAGAGAATGTCTTTGTGTAGTCAATTTCCTCCCTTTGAGTGAATCTTTTGGCAACAAGTATTGCCTTGTGTTTCTCAATATTGCCTTGTGAGTTTTTATTTGTCTTGAAGACCCATTTACATCCAATGGATTTTACACCATCAAGCAACTTGACAAAATCCCAGACTTAGTTAGATGCCATAGAATACGTATCTTCTTTCATGGCATTGTACCATAAGTTCGAAACCTCAGAACTCATGACATGTGAAAACGTCTCAGGATCATTTTCTGCTCCAACATTATAATCACACTTTTGTAGATACAAAACATAGTCACTGAGAATCACCATTTTTCTTACTCTAGTAGATCTTTTTAATGTTGCAACCTGAGGAACAAGATTATGTTGTTCAACAGCTTCAACTATCTGTTGAACTTTAACATCTACTAGATCATGATTAATAGCTTGTGGTACTTGATGAATGCTTCAAAACCACTAAAATTATCATGATTTAATGTACATTGATAGATTAAATAGATTTATATTGTATGATTTTATCATATTTTTATAAATTTGTCTTTTCAAAATAACAGATATTTTTATTATTTTTTAGGTATTTTAATTCAAAAATAACTTAAAGACACAAAGAAAAATACTAGAGGCAATTCATCACAAATATATTGAGAAAAGAAATGAGGAAAAATAAAAAAGATAGAAAAAATTGGTCAAAAAAGCCAAAATCTCGTGCGCAATCGTCCATCCTCGCAGAATCTTGCTCGCAGCATCCCATCCATTCCAAGTCCCGCATGCATCAGCGTCATTGCATGCCCAGCTAGCGCACGCAACCAACACACGCTTGATACACATTGTGCCAATTTTCACACGTGCCAGCACATTCCTATGTCGTATCCCTCGCGCGCCCAATGCTCGTTTGCCAAAATATTTGTGCCCCATATATGTGCCAACCTATCCAAACGCGTCCAAATTCAAATTTTCAAATCTTTTCTTCATTTTTTTGACCTTTCCGTTGTCACTTATAAAAGGACCATATTTACCCATTGTAAAACACACAATTGTCTCAACTTTTTCTCTCTCTAGAAAGTTTTTTGTTTGTTTGTAGTTTTAAAGCTCTCTTTTTAAGAAGAACTTGCTATGTTTTTATAGATTTTTAGTTTTTGATTCAATAAGAGGATATGCAAATCCATTTGGAGGTTTTCCAGCAAAATAGAATTAGCATCAAACTGTTATAAGAATTCTTTTAAGCTATAATTTTAATGGATTCTTTACAATTATCTTTTTATGTTTTATTCTTATATGTTATATTTAATTTTTCTATGAATAAATTTAACATGGCTAGCTGTTTGTAAATATGATATAATAATAACGTTATTATGCTTGCGAAATATTAAATAGGTAAAACATCTCTATAAAGAAAATTGATTTTGTTTTTATTCAAGATTTTTTATTAAGAATGTTAGAGAGAAATATATTATTTTTCATTACAAACTTAAATTTGAAAGTTAGATTTTAAGGTTTAATTATCCAGTCTAATTTAGAGTAGTGTTCTTTTATTTGTTAGTACAATCGCCTGGTAGTTAGAGTGAAACTCTATTTTAAAAGTTTTTTATAAGAACTATTATTCGAAAATGTATTGACAACATATTTTCAGTCATGGTTTTAAAACTTAAAAGTTAGTACTTTGATAATTAAATTCTTAGGTTTAATTTGGATGCCTTGAATAAAGTTCTGAATATCTAACCCCACCAAATGTGACATTTAAATGGTTCATTTTCAATCTCTTAGAAAAAAAATAATTAATTTAATTAAACAAATTAATTATCGACCCCACTCATAGGTGTTAATTGATTTGTTTAATTAACAAAAAATATCTAATCCCACCAAAGGTGATATTTATATATAAAAAAAGAGAATAAATAAATATTAATTTATATCTTTAATAATCTAAATAATATGAGCAAGTATAATTATCTTAATTATTAAATCCATAAATACTTCACTATTATGAATGATAAAAATTTGCATTATTGTTTATTGAATCATATCTATGTTTATTTTTTATGTTATTAGATTAGGAAATAAACAAACCAAAATATCGAGACAAGATGTTTAGGATTTAATTTTGTTTTTAAGATTTTGAACAATAAATTTAAAACCTCATATATTCCTTTCTTATATCGACATTGGGAGTTTACTTATCATTTTCTATAAAATGATTCGTGCACTTGTAAAAGTTGTACAAATAATAAAACCAAAAGATTTTGCAAGATCGGTATTTGTAATGCCGGTCTTGTGCTCATCAATACTTCCAGAATTGGTTCTTCAACACACATTTGCACTCGAGGTGCGTTGTTAACAAGAAAGATTAGTCCATTACTAGAAGTGGCACATTGAGGATCTGGATGATCTTTCTCAAGACCAATGCCTTTGGATCGATCACTCCCACTAATCAAGTCATTCTTAAGAAATTTTGCATTTCTTGATTCCATAAACCTCGTGTTATGAGATGAATAATAAAACTTATATCCCTTATACCTTTCAGCATATCCAACAAAACACCCATTTATGGTCCTTGGGTCTAACTTCTTTTCTTATGGATTATGTACTCTTACTTCAGAGGGATAACCCCAAATGCATACATGTCGCAAACTTATTTTCCAACCCTTGAATAACTCAAAAGGTGTCTTTGGGACAACCTTGGTTGGAACTTGGTTCAATATGTACCCAACCATCTTAAGAGCTTCATTCCACAAGGACTCAGAAATTTTGGTGCTAGCAAGCATGCTTCACACCATGTCCAATAATGTTGAGTTTCTCCTTTCAGCTACTCCATTCTAGTTCGGAGAGCCTAACATACTGTATTGGGCAACAATCCCATTATCTTGAAGAAACCTTGCAAATGGACCATTTTCTTGTCCACTCTAAATGTATCTACCATAGTATTCTCTAGCTCTATCTGATCTCACGATCTTAATTTTCTTGCCGTATTGTTTCTCTACTTTAGCTTTAAACACCTCAAAAGCATTTAGTGCTTCATTCTTATTTTTAAGAAAGTAGAGACACATATATCATGAGTAATAATCTATGAAAGAGATGAAGTACTTATCACAGTATGCATCCATGTATGGACTACAAATATATGTGTATGATTTCCAATAATTCAAAGCTTCTATTGGCATCCTTCTTTGACTTGTTAGTCTACTTGCCCTTAATGTAGTCTATACAAGTCTCAAAGTCATTAAAATATAGAGTACTAATTACCCCATAATTTACCAACCTTTTAATTCTCTCAATGGAGATATGTCCCAATCTCTGATGCCATAACATAAAAGAGTCTTCATTCCCAACACATTGTTTAGTACCAATATTTTCATAAACATGCATAGTTGTATGATTGTCATCATTTTTCACATTAAGGAGAAAAAAAGCATCAGAAAAGTACCATATCTAATAACATCAAATTTATAAAATAAATTATAACTAGAGTCCGAAAAGTTAAAAGGAATAACCATCCGATACAAGTCTGGATACTGAAATTAAATTCTTAGAAAAAATGGGAATATAAAATATATTTTTCAAATTTAAAATGAAACCACTACTTACAAAAAATACACGTGCCAATGGCCTCTACATGTGAGGGCATCTTATTTCCTAAATAGACGCTATGCTTACTTCCCACTGGTTTTCGCAGGTCTCGCAAGTCCTGCAATGAATTGGTAACATGGATTGTAGAACTAGAATTAATCCACCATGTGTTATGATTAACATAAGTCATATTGGATTCATAACAAATAAATGAAAGTTGAGTACCTTTCTTATCAAGCCACTTCATGAACTTGGAGCATTGTTTCTTAATGTGCCCATTTTTCTTGGAAAAAAAGCACATAATCTCCTTCTTAATTTCCTTTTGAGGAGGTATTTTTCCCTTCCCCATGTCCCTGGCTTGATCCTTTTTGTTATTCTTCCCAAAGGTAGTCAAGTTCACATTTTCCTTTCCCTCCTCTTCCTGAACACACATGGTCAAAAACTCATTGATCAACCATTTAACCATATGTGTGTTATAAGATATCTTAAAAGGGCCATACTATTGAGGTAAGGTACCAAGGATGTAGTGAACTAAGCAGGCCTCTGACATCTCAACCTCTAAAGTTTTCAATTAGTTCGTAATATCTCTCATGCATATGATATGATCATACACACCCCTAATATTGATGAGCCTTAGGGACAAAAACTGTATGATGAGGGTGCTCACCATTTCTTTGTCTGAAGTGGTGAACTGCTCATCCATAGCCTTTAGTAAGTCTTGGATCTTGTTATAATGCTCGATGGATCCCTTAATACCAAAAAATATTTTCGTCTTTATGAACATAACAGAGAGACAATTAGATCACTCCTACTTATCATAAAAACAACTACATCTGGAGAGCTGGTTTCAGTTAATGCTGGGGCTTCTACTTATAATGGCGTAATATTTGTCCATCCATCCCAAGTGAAGGAGAACTCTCTCCTTCCAGATCTTGTAGTTGTTCTCTTTGAGCTCAGGAACATCACATTTCATATGAGAGTAATTAACAGGTTAAATTACTGCAACAAATTAAATATTCATGTCCATGTTATTAAATTTGAAGCTATCATAAAAATATGTCATGTTCTACCAATGTAAAATCATGAAAAAATATGAATCTAGTGACATAAAACTTGCATATAGGATAAAGTTTTAATTCAATTAGATTTATCTTAACTTTACAATAAAACTATCAAATTATGTTCATTTTCCTAATCCCTGTAGGTAAATTAGAAAATATAATTTGATATTCTATCCTAATTAATCATACAAAAATATAATAAAAATTATTGTGAGATAAGATTTATTATATCACATATAATTAAACACAATTAATGTTTATTTTCTAAATGTGATCCTAAATAATCCTTATTATAGTTTGAATTAATTAAACATGCTATGACTACTTTTTAATTAATTAAACTATATGAATAACTTAAACAAGAACTAAATCCTTAGGCTCAATTATTGCATAAATTATTTAACCAAATTTCATATGTATAATTAATTACATAATTTATACATACAAATATCAAATCAAATAATTTAAGTATAATGTATTTAAATAAATTTTAATGTGCCCAAAAATTATTTCAATAAATGCCACATATATAATAAATATTCTACACATGACAAACATAAGTTAAATAATTAATCACATTAAAATTATATTAGAAATTATTTTATTTATTTATTTGATAAAAAATTAAATTCAGAATATATAATAATAAACATTGTACATACGACAATACTAAACACGTTGTAGCCCAATGGTTTGGGTGCTTATTGTCAACCGTAAGACCCGGGTTCGATTCCCTTCAACTTTCAGTCGGATCATGTGACCTAGTTTTGACTCGAACGGAGGCCCGACAATTTGTCTCTATTATGGTGACTAAATCCAGCGCTCTTTTTTATCAAAAATTCTCAGAATTTGATTTCTCAGTGGTTCATGGTATTATTTTGAATAAAAAAACGTCAAAATAAAAATAAGTTAATTAAAAAATTTCAATGAATGTGCACATAAAATTGAATTTATTTTCTTCATGTTTTTTCAAGTTTCAATTCATTTAATCATTCAAATATAAATACTGAAATAATTTATAATTTACATATGCATAAAAAATGAGCCAAATAAGAAACCCAAAATTTTAATTTCTCGGTGAAATAGAGCAAAATATGAGTGTTTTCGAAACTACTATAATATCAAATATTGGATCATAATTTATCCAAAAACGTTTAGGAAACCATATGAATGCAAATGTAAATACAATGGAAGCAAAAAAAGGGATTGAAAATATATCTATGTCATTGATCAAATTTCACCATTTTCATAGGAATTAAAATGAGTTTTTTGGTTTGATATTTCTAAACCTTTTTCTGTTATCACAATTGTGCAAAAAGTAATTCATTGAATATTAATGGAATTTTCTCTCAATTTTCAACACATGCATAGAGTAGGTTTAGGAACCAAACTGAAATATATAAGTACTCTTAAGTGCTCTGTCTATTAAAGAGCAAATGAACGTACACTTAAGGGACTACAAAATATGGGTGATAAAGTGTTGGAAATTATGGACCAACTTCTACTAAGTGTTCAACTGCTAAGTTGATTGCCGAGCAGTTTGAAGAGAAAAAAACCAACATAATATCCTCAGAACAATAATTAAACGTGCCAAATGAAAAATGCCTTAGGGATATAAAATATCTTAGTAAAATGATAAGAAATAGAAGGATAAAAGATTAAAACCAGAAAATCTTTGGAGTAATTAACCAGCAATTCAAGGAACCCAAATATGAAAACCAAACGTTCTAGATAACACAAACGTCCTTAGTTATAAGGGAAGGAGGGAAATGAAATGAAAGGTTTAAAGGAAGATTAAATATCCGTAGGAATAAAATCAAGTACACAGAAACTGAATTAGCATGGATGGAGTACTCTCTCTCTCCCTATTTTTTCTTGAATTAGTGGTCATCTTCTTACGAGTT
Organism: Hippophae tibetana; assembly: GCA_037013495.1. NCBI lineage: Eukaryota > Viridiplantae > Streptophyta > Magnoliopsida > Rosales > Elaeagnaceae > Hippophae > Hippophae tibetana. The sequence goes on along the minus strand of CM072802.1, from coordinate 41,103,113 downwards.
GAAGAGTATATATAGGCTAAGGATTTATAGCATTTTGCCACCATTTACAAGCTAATTATTTCAGCTGCCGAATAGAGGGAAAATTCAAGAATTCTATAGCCCCTTTTCGCTCGATAAAAAGAGTCTCTCCTAGTGTTCGGATCATTCCCAGAGTGACAACTTCATAACTGAAATTTCTCTCAATGGTAACGTATATTCTCAATTTTGTTTCCGACTTGGTGGTGGTGGTTTGGCTGTGAAGTTATTTTTGTTCCTTTTGACAATGATTTTTTAATTTTTTTAAATTTAAAAATTAAGTATATTTATTAATGATTTGATTATTAAAATTTATAACTTTAATCAATTACTTTCAAAATATGTAATAATTCATAAATATTTAAAAATATGATTTTTAATTTTTTTTTCTAGATAGTAAATAAGTCTTTTGTGTGAATAAATATTGAAAAAATGATTAAATATATAAATAATGATTATTTTTTTAATTCTCTGATTTTTTTTATTCTTAATGATTCAAAAATTAGAAAATTTTACTAAAAAAATATAAGTTAATTACTTTTTCTTTTCTTTTCTTGAGTATAGTATAAATTGTTATTGTAGATTATTTTTACAAAAAAATCAAAAAAATAATTATTTTTACAACTTGGTCTGAAATATGAACCCGTATTTCCTCTAAAGCCAACACTACTCGATGTGGTGTGATCAGTAACCATTGATCAGTAATGAAGTAAAGTGAACAATCAAACTTGAAAACCATCCTTAATAACGAACAACCAATAATCATCGTGGAAAACACTTTTTACCGCAAATTGTCTACTTGGGAAACACATGCAACCACGTATCGCACACAACAAATGATTTGAGTACTCATCAAAAAACAACCCAACCTAATCTCATAAAGTTGTGCCTCACACATAAAGTAAAATAGTGAAGAGATCTCAACACTCTAGCACATTATTTCACTCACAATATTGTAGCACAAGTGGAACATTATCTTAAATGTCCTTGAGATTTGTCATATCTTCAATTATGCCCCTAAGATTTATAAAATGTCAAAATGCCCTTGTAACTTAATGGTGTTAATTTTCCATCTATTACTATTTAGATTACTATTTTTAGGTTTTGATACCAATTTCTAATGATCGATAATTGTTTTTAATCGGGGGTTAATATTGACTTAGTTGATGGTTTTTGTGTATTTATTGAAGGTAATAATTTGTCTAAAAAGGTTATTATTTTGTTGTATAAGTCTAATTTTCTTCTATATTCATTACAATTTCATATTATATATTATGTTCTTCATTATGTTGGTTGCTTAATTCTAATCATGAATATATTAATTGTCTTTTAAAATTAAAAATTACTCTTTCATTTGTTAAATCTAATAATTCTATTTTATGTACTATTGATTCAATGTTCATAGAGTATTTTCTTGATAAATCATATGTATTGAATGTATATTATTTTGTCCTATTCATAGTATATAATCAGGTTTTTCTTGTGTACATACTGTGTATTTATAATCTTTAAATAAATAATATCCAAACATTAAGTTGTTGAATTCTTCTTTCTCTATTCTCACATATTTTTGACTAAAATAGTCTTTTAATGTCCTTGAAATAGGGTGGTCTATGATGCTTGTAATAACTTTAATATAATTTGTATAGATATCTAATAAGGTGTTAAATCTTTTAAAATTTTCAAGACAAGTTTCATAGTCTTCATTTTTAAAATATTAATTTAAATGATAGAGATAACTTTTATCAAATGTTTCTAATAGAATTAGATTTTTATCTTTGATTTCCATTGGAATTATTAGTTGTTTATTTCTGAAAATAAATTTCATTTTCCTGTTTTAATAATATTATGTTTTGTTGTAAGCAAATATTTCAACATTCAAGATTCTTAACTAGCTTAAATTTATAATTATTATACTTGAATTTGATGGGTCCACCACGATCTTCCCTTTTGTTAGTCTTCTTTTGTTACACCTGTTATGTCTCAACTTTGCTCAAACCTCAACGCCTTCCTGGAAATAGTGAGCCTTCTGCATCCGTACATAAATGGTGTCCAATAGTTGACTTACTAAAGAAGAGTAACTGAACTCCATTTTATTCAAAATATAATAATTATTACAACTTAAGGCCAACTAAGAACCTTGAAAGGAGTGCTTAGCCGCTCATAATTACTGAGTATAACCTTATTGATTTCTATGTTAGAGTGTTTCAGAGTAGAGAGCTCTGGATTTCTATGTATTCATGTCCCCCTTGAAATGATAATAAGGGTTCCTTTTATAGAATAAGGAATCCCTATTTACAAGACTAAATTTATTATTTTACCCTTGCTTTAATAATTTATTTGCTTTTCTACTTTAAAGGATAGCCATTACTTTTTTCCTTGACACATGCTACCGACTAAGATGTGAGGCCTACATCCTTTTTTTGTAGTCTTCTACCAACAGCTTCTTTTCTTATTTTCCTTTGTCATTTTCTACCGACAGTTCCTTTGATGATGTTGATGATGAAGCATCCTCATATTCTCGATATTTGATGCAGAGAATGCATCTATGGTCTTTGATGGCTTTTCTAGCATAGAAGCAGAATACCTTCCTTGTTTCTTAACCAATTTTTAGGTTGTTACAATTAAAATTGGTTTCATATTTGGTGATTTTTTCACCATCTTCTTTTGAGAGAGCCATGCTACTGTGAGAAATGATGATGACTTTACTAGTTGAATAATTTACTTTAATCTTAGTAGAATTGTCAATCTTCCTAAGTTCATAGTAAATTTGGCTTATCATTTGTCCTCTTAATACACAGAGTTCTTCTGTATTGAATTCCTTTTCTGGAAGTGTCGTTGGTTTGGGAACCTCTCTGTTTATGCTGGAGATCCCTATCTTGATGAAGTGGCAGGGACTAGTACTTTCTTCCTCATTCCCATCCATTAATGAACTAAAAAATCTAAGATAAACAGGGTTATCACCTGCTAAAACTTTTCTTCTAAAATTCTTGATTGCTCTTTTAAAATTTTCTGGGAAATAATTTAATTCACTTAAATTAATTCCTGGGTATATATTTTCAATTAATCATGCATGAAATTCTTTATACACAAAAATTGGATCAACTCCTTCCAATATATTGAATTTACTTCATGTAGGAAATTCCTTATATATAGTATAGAATTTCATATCTTCAATATGTTCTTGGGTAGATTTTCTAGCCAAATTATATAGATTTAACCATTGTAGTTTACTGAGGTTTCTGTATTGGTCTTTTTCATCTTCAATGATTGTAGTAGTTCTAGGAGATGTCTCCCTGAATAGTACTGAATGATTTACTATTTTTGATGTCTACGGTGGAGATGTTTCTCTAAATAGTATTGGAGATCTTGCTATCTTTCCAAGATTTATCAATCTGCTTGGAGCTATTGGTTGCTGTTGTAGTACTGTAGAATAATTTCTTACTATCTCCTCTGAAGTTATTAGTTTTGGTGTTCTACCTCATCTGCCCAATTGAGCTTTGTGGTTTCAGAAGTTTTTTGCGAACTGTTAGGTTCTTTCTTTTTTAATGGAGATTCCTCGTTTGATCTTTTGGTCTCTAGAGGTTGTTTTGAACAATTAAGTTCTTCCTGTTTCTTTTTTGTCTTCATAAGAGATTTCTCGAGATATAGCAACTCGAGTTGTTCCTGTAACATTTTTATCTCCTTTTCTTTTATCTTGTTTTTGATATCAAGATGTTCCATTCCTAAAAGCATAAAAATAGTTAGAGATGTTAATTCTCTAGTAAGAGCACCAGCTAAGCTATTTTTATGTCCTGGAAGATGTTCAACATCAAAATTGTAATGGTTGAACCATTGTTGCCATCTAACTAGTCTTCCCTGTTTGTAATCACCTGCAATATTAGTTCTTAGGAAATAACCAAAATTCTTGTTATCTGTTCTAACAATGAATCTGGAGCTTATGACATATATTGCAAATTTCTTTATAGCCTTTTTAATAGCTAAATATTCTTTTTCATTACTATGATAATTTAATTTTGAACCTTGGAAAGATCCTGATGTATATCTACAAAGATATTCATCTTTGTCATCTATTCTTGCTTTAAGAACTGCTTCCTAATATTCTTGTGAAGCATCTGTTTCAATTATCATCTTATCATCTGGTCCTGGATGGTATAAAGTTGGTAATTTTTTTACCTTGGTTTTTAGTCTATCCATATATAGAGTATCTTCTTATGTCCATTTCCAAATATAATCTTTTTTCAATTTTGCTTGTAATGGTTTTCTCATTTTTGCAAATTTCTTGATATAAGCTTTTTCATATGTTAAACATTCTAAAAATCTTTGTAATTGGTTTTTATCTTTTAATTCACTAGGAAACCTTGAATATTATTTAGTATATGGGGTTGTAGGTTATGTTTTCCATCTTCAATTTCCAACCCTAAGTATTTGATTTTTTGTTGAGAAAGTACTACTTTCTTTTCAAAAAATACAATGCCTTATTTTCTACATTCTTGTAATACATTGATAATATCAAAATAATGTTTATTTAATTCATTACAGAAAACCAAAATATCATCTATGTAAACACAATAAATATCTTGTAATTTCTTAAAAATGTTATCCATATATCTTTGAAAAATACTTGGAGCCTGTTTTAACCCAAATGGTATAACTATCCATTGGAATTGTCCTTTTGGGCAATTAAATGCGGTTAATTTTTGGGATTCTTCATCCAATCTTATTTGCCAAAATCCACCTTTACAATCAAAACTCGAGAAGTATTTCTTTCCTTTTATTAATGATAGTAGTTCTTCCTTTTTTGGAATGAAGTATCCATCGTCAATGGTTTCTTTATTTAGTGCTTTAAAATTTATTACCATTCTCTTTTTTCCTCTTCTTTTCTCAGCTTTTTTTTTCAACTAAGAATGCTGGACTAGAGTGAGGTGAATTACTTGGTATTATGACTTTTAATTCCAAAAGTTCTTCAATTTGTTTTCCAAATTCAATCCTGTCTTCTGGAGTATAAATCATTGGTTTTACTTTTATGATCTTGTTAGGATCTCTTAATTTTATACTGACTATTGTTTTAGATTTATTTATTTTTGGATCCAAAGGATTTTCTGAACTGACTATTTTTAATTGTCTTCTAATGCATGTTAGGGCTTTGTCTTCATGTATCTCATTAAGAGAAAGGTTTTGTTTTTCTTTAATATCTAATGAAATATTTTCTAAATAAGGTTTTTGTTGGTCTTCTATCTCAACACATTTTCGCTTTTTATGTTGTTGCATAAAAGTTGGGTTGGAGACAGTTAAAGCTTTTCTTACTTTAGAAACATATATGGTATCTCCTTATAAGGTTGTGAGACTTATTTTGTCAGAATGTTGTGTGAAAGGTTGATATAAATTTAGGAAATTATTTCCTATTAACAAATCTATTCTTGTTTCTTGTTAATATATGGTAGGAATGTGAAAGTTTTCTCCTCCTATTATTATATCAGTGTCTTTTAATACCTGATTGAGTTTTATTGTAGTATTATTAGCAATTCTTACAATTAAATGTTTTGGTGTTTGTTTCCAGTTATCTTCTGGAAATACATATTTACTGACTACACACATACTAGCTCCTGTATCTATATATGCATGTAAATGATAAGTGTTATATCTTTTAAATTTTAGTCTTACTTTAATGTAAGTACTATTTGGATTTGTAATACTATACAAATCATTCATCTTTTGATGAAGAATATTCATGATTTGAGTTTTCATATTCTGAGTGAGTTATTTCTTCCTTAGTTTCTTCCAATAGATAGATACAATAAGTATCATCTATATCAGAATCTTCAATCAGTTCTAACTCCATTTTGAAAGCTTCTTCTAAGATTTTTGTTTTTTGTGAAAATTCCTTTTTATGTTGTAGTCTGCTTGGACATTCATTAGCATAATGTCCTTCCTCATTACAGATCCAACATTTGCATTTTTTTTCTTTCTTGAAAGGCAATAATTCCCTTTTTCAGAAGGTTTATAAATCTTTCTTCTAAAATATCTTTTCTTGTAGTTTTCTCTATTAAATATCTTTTTATATTTTTGAAAATTTTGTTTTCTAAATTTATATTTTTTATATTTATATTTTTGTTTATAAGATTTTATATTACATCCATATTTCCCTGGTATTCTAAAATCTCTTGTATCACAACAATTTTTTTCATTTCCTCATATTTGTTTATATTCTTTTTTTTTCTTAGCATTTAATAATGATCTAATCTTTAAGACTTCTTATTCTTCCTCCTAGAGTATCTGGTATAGTTTCTCTATTCCTTTGTTCCCAATTTTCTATTAAAGTTTTATATAATGTTCCATGTAAGTTTTGAAAAACATTTCTTTATAGATTGTTTGTATAGAGGGTGGTAATTTATGGTAATATATTTCATATTCACAAATAAAAGAATCTATATAACACATGTTACAAATTTCCATATTTGTTAGATGTCATTTAGCTTCATTGATTTCATTTTCACTGGATTCAGTAATAGTCCTTCATTTATCCTCTCCAATAAATTATTTGTATATTTCATTTATTACTGTATCCAAGTATTCTCTTCTTGTGGAAGCATTTCCTTGCTTTAATAAATTTTGTTGATCTGTTAAGTTTGAAAACCAAACTTTTACATTTCTAGTCATTTTATGTGCTATAAGCATTCTACAAGTTGAAGGATTTGTTTGGGCAGTTGGAGAAGTTTTTATGAGTACACTCATTCCACTAGACCATTCATCTAAGGCTTTTTTCCTATCTCTTATACAATCTAAATCTAGAAGTTTAGATTTATAATTATCACGGAGTTTGAACTCTGGTGGAATACTACCTCTAGTTCCCTAATGCAACCCTTCCTCCATTTTAGGTGGTTGTCTTCTTCTATATGTAGTATCAGATTGTTCTGATCTTTGCCTATTTCTTTCCCCCCATATGTGGGTCAGATGTTCCTTCTTGGCAAGGAACTGGTAATGAAATTGGTTTCATATGACCTTTTGAGGTCATATTTTCTGGTTTAGAATCAGTTTCATCGATTATTGTCATATCTTCTTCTTCTTTGTTAGTACAAAGTTTTCCACTATAATGTTCTTCTATTTCTTCATTGGTTAATGTCAATAATCTGACCAATTTTTCTATATCCCTATTCTCAAGATCCATGAATTTTCTTTCTAATTTCTTTCTATATTCCATTAAATTGGAATTATCTCTTTATTCTTATATTGTTCTTCATTTTTCCTTTTCTCATTTTTAGGAATCAAAGAATCTGATTTCCTTGGTGGTTCTTCTTTTAATCCTTCTAAAGGATCATATTTATAACCTATTAATTCATTATCCTTATGTATCTTGTATATATCTTTTCTTAGTTCTGAAAATTCCTTGTGCATATCTTGTTGTAGTTTATTATAACCACATTCCTTTATTTCCTTTAGTAATTCTTTTGTATATCTATTATTTCCTGTAAATATTTTGTGTTTGATTCTTGGACTAAATCCATTTCCTCTATTAATATTTGTACAGTTTCAAATAATGTTACTTGATTTTTTGCTATACCTACTAGGCTCCATTTATTTCTAAATCCATATTTTTTTATTTTATCTTTAAACATTATTTTTTCCTAATATACAATCATGAACTAATGTCTTCATTATTTTAACTTCATTTTCTAGTTTTTTAACTTCTTCTTGATTAGAAGTTTCTCCTTCATGATCTATAAAAGTAAATCTTGGTATGCTATTAGTTTTAACAACATTACTATTTCTTCCTGTTATTAAGGGTTTTTCTTTAATATCTAATTTTAATTCTTCTTATATTTCAAAATCTGTTAGTATTTCTGGTTTTATTATTTATCCAAATTCCTTAAAAGTTTTATCTATTTCTATAAATTCATTTTGTCCATATATTGAACTATTATGACTATTTGTTAAAGAATATGTCATTAGATAATGTATTGAAAATGGATTATTTCCTTCTTTCATTAAATCTCCTCTTTCAAATTCATAAGTTAGACTTAATACTTGATTTAGATTTTTATCGTGTATATTTATAGCAAATCTAGGGTATGCTGTAAATTTTAGCTTTTGGTATCCTAAATTACCATGGATTATTCCTAATAAAGCATCATGTCTATTTATTATTCTCTTATCTAATAATACCATTTTTATCGGTATATCTATTCCTTCTCTAAAATAAGCTTTTATTAATATTTGAATTCCTTCTAAATGGATGTATCCAATCTTTTCTTCATCTTTATGAGGAATTTTTGATAATTTGTTTAATATATTTTTTTATCAATTAATGGTATATTATATCTCCCTTTTGCATCTATAATTTTAATACTCATTTTTTTATTACTTATGCCATAATAGATTATATTTTTCTAGGGATTAATTTTCTTAATAAAAATGATGGGTCTTTAAATCCATCTCCATCTCCTTCTTTAAGATTTAATTTTTTTTTTGAATTTCTTCAAATTTCTTTTTACTTATTACTATTTCTTGTGAAAAACATCCTGAAATGTCTTCGGTTTCTGTCTATTATTTCTTGGTTTATTTTTTCTTCTTCCATTTCTTTTCTAACCTTAAGGGTATTTTTTACAACTGTTATATTTAACGTTTGTTATGTTTTTAAAGGTATTTTTGAATTTTTTGAAGCCTTGAGGGTATTTTTGAAGATTACTTAAACCTTAGGGGTAGTTTTGATTTTTTCCCTAGCACAAGTACTAGAATACTCTCAAAGTAATTTGTGAATCAAATGTAATTTTCAAAGTAAATATATTGGCAGAGTTTTGGTGCATAAAAGATGGTTAAGAGAGACAAAGAAGAGGGAAATTTATAGATGGAACTATCCACCAACGGTCACCCTCGTCGAGGCCTCACTCACCACTTTGTCAGGGGTCTGTCAGGAGTAGGGGTGTACAAAAAATACGATCATATGGTCAATCCGATATGATCTGATCCAATCCGATGGTTAGATCAGATGGAAATTTTTTCCATCCGTTAAGTGCGGATCGGATGGCAGATTTCACTACGATTCATCTGATCTGACCGAAATTAATTATATATATTTAATTAATATATATTTATTAAATTAAATAAATATATATATAATTAATATATATTTATTTGATTTTTTAATGTTTCTTTTAAGTCAAATAATTTTATGTTATGATTTATGTGAAAATTTAAAAAATTTATTTAAAATACAAAAAATAGAGTTAATTAAGTTTATTGGTCAAATTGATCGGATGTCATCCGAATAGTTTACAAATCGGATGTTATCGGAATAGTTTACGGATCGGATGAGTATAAAATCAACGATTTAGATCCGATGAATAGCCCTAGTTAGGAGTTCGACAAGAGTGTTGAGGATCTCATTGAAGTGCCAAAAATATTATTTTTGAAAAAAAAAACTACTGAGTAATTTTCATAAATACTCACACACGAACTGAGCCAAAAATCTATCATACACGACCTAGCATGCATATTAAATAACCCAACTCATTATGTGTGTAAAACATGATTTCAATCATAGCGTATATAACTTTGTATGTGTATGCATTATTGATCCGTAGTAACTAAGTTTATACAGAGGAAGATAGAACATTGAGTTTAATAACTAGACTTCATGTTTTTCACATGGAAAGCCAACACACAAACACAAAGTACAACAGGACTTATAGTCCCCCTCTAATTTTAAATTTTAGGCTTTTATCGTTCAAAAACTCAATAAATATTTAATAACTTAAACATATTTACACTTAAATGAGATATATATAATATCTTTATTCAACAAAAAGTAAGTAATGAACTAAAAACAAATATTAATATTTTTTACTACTTTTAAAGTGCTCCTCCTGAATTCAAATAATATATCTTCCACTGCATATATGTGTTTTTTATAATGTAATTTTTTTAGATGAAGTCAAGAGTGAAAATGTATGAATAATTGTGTTATATAAAAATTGAAGGGAATTATAAATCATAAATCAAAATCTGTCTCCTTTCATGCTACTTTGTTGAAGCTAGTTGTCATGACCCATTTGATGAGTAATTATCTAGAATATACTTCAAGAGAATATCTATATAATTCTACTAGGTGATATGTTTGAAAATACACAAGTATATGTGATCAAATTGTAAAAGTTATAAATAATTTAAAAAACAAGGTGGTCGAACCTACAAGGATTGCTACAATAAATATTATTATTTATTATCTTGTTAGTAAATTACTAAAGTGGATTTTAAAAATTATTTTTAACTAAAAATAAAACATTAAACATTAACTAAAATATATGAGCACATGGATTAAGAAAAACATGTGACTATGTGACTATCCTAACCACTTGACTATTATCTAATCAATTATATCATAAATCAATATTAGAACTATCCTTGATGTTTTAATTTTAGCTTGAGAAATCTATGCAATTAAGACTAGACTTCATAATGCATCTTTTCTTATTTTTTTAATTGATTAATGGTCCACTTATAAACAATCTAAATCATGAACAACCTAGCCATATCACTAGATAATTCATTCATGAACAACTTTGAATAAGAATATTAGTGACTACATAAATGATAATCTAGTAACATATTAAACTAGAATTAAACTTATACATGCAATAAATTAGATAGCTATTCTAATTTATACATGCATAGTCATATTATTTAAACATAGAGTCAAACACAACAAAAATCAAGGATTGAAAAATCATCATAAAATTTTATTAATTAAAATCATTGCCTAGGGTTTTAAAATTGCCCACAATCACATAAATAAATTACCTAGTCAAGGATTCTGAAAGAATCATAATTAAAATAATAGAAGACTAAGAAAAAAATAAGAAATACTCCTTAATTGTCTCTTGAATTATATCTTGTCTCTAGCCTTCAATTTCTCCATAAATCTAAGTGTATTTTCTGTAAAATCTGTATCTACAATCTTTGGTTGTTTTTATTATTAACCTTAACTATATATTATAGTAAAAAAGCTATAATGTATTTACAAGGGAGTTAGGATTAGGATTGTAGAGGTTTAAAATAATTAAAATATTGATCTAACGAATGTGGAATTGTTTGGATAAAGTTGAGCTTGAAATTAGGTGTTTGAGTGCAAATCCAACTTCACAGACCGTGGCGAGCGTAAACTCTTGTTACAATGTAACCTTGTTTCCAATTCTACATAAATTCATCCTCAAAGTGTTGTTCCATGGTGCATATATACTCATTTCATGATGAGCCCTTAATTTTTGTCAATTTAATGTTTTGACCCCTCCTTGATGTATCTTGTATAAATTTTCGCATTGAGATATTTCATTGTATGATAATTATGCCCCTGATTATGAGGATTTGTTTGGTTCTTTTTCATTTACACCTTTCAAGTCTAAATGTGGCTGCTGAAAATGGAGGATTTTGACCTAGGGTTGAACCACCTAGGTTTTGGCCTTAAGCAAGTCTTTCCAAGTTTTGGCCTAGGAGAAGGAAAAATGTGGCTGCTAAAAATGGAGGATTTCGGCTAGGGTTAGAGGTAGCACATTTTGATCACATTTTCCTCAATTATGCCTCCTTAAATAGGCTAGGGTTAGGGAAACTCTTTGTGTAAGGTTTGAATCAATTACACAAAGGCCACTATCCTTGTTTATCCATCTCATACTCTCTTTAATCTCTACTTGTGATTGGTTTAATAAATTAATTTATGAACAAATAATATTATTCATATTCTATTATACAATGCATGTATCTATTATTCTTATAATGCATTCCAACATTATACAAAATAATATTTGCATAACTTCACAAATTTATGTATGGTCTTAAACAATCACCGAGAGCATGACTTGATAGGTTTGTGAAATTGGTAAGAAAACTAGGATATCAACAAGGGCAATCAGATCATACTATGTTTTTTTAACACATTGAAGATGGAAGGAAAAATATTTTGATTGTTTATATAGATCATAAAATCATGATTGGAGATAATATAGAAGAGAATGAGAGACTAAAAAAGAACTTGTCCACTGGATTCGAAGTTAAGGATTTAGGACAATGAGGTATTTCCTAGAGATGGAAGTTGCACAATCCAAAAAAGGATAAATGTATCTTAAAATAAATATATCATTGATCTCCTTATCGACAAATGGTATGCATGGATGTAAACCAAGTAATATTACAATAGAATTAGGGAAGAAAAATGAAGATACAAGAAAACCAGTAGAAACACATAACTATCAAAGACTAGTTGAAAAGTTGATATATTTTTCTCATACAAGACTTGATATCATTTTTGCAGTTAATATTGTAAGCCAAGACATGCACTATATACAGGAAATCCACTTGGAAGCTATTTATAAAATTCTTAGTTATTGTACATTTAATTTTCAAAATTTAGTAACTTGGAGGAGTAAAAAACAAAATGTGATAGCTAAAAATAGTGCAAAAGCATATTCTAGAGCTGTGGCACAAGGAATTTGTGAAACTTTATGGTTAAAAAAACTACTATATGAACTACATGTTTCAATAAAGTCTCTGATTAAGCTTTACTATAATAACAAAGCTACCACCAACATCTCACTTAATCCAATTCAACATGACATAATCAAACATGTAGAAGTGGATAGAAATTTTATCAAAGAAAATATTAAAGATTGAAGATGGGATTATTTGCATGACTTATGTTCTTATAGAGGAATAAATAACAAATATATTCACCAAAGGGCTTCCACGACAAAGTTTCAATGACTTTTTTCTATAAGTTGGATATGATCAATATTTATGACCCAACTTGAGGGGGAATATTGAAATCATTGACACCACAGGAAATTCCTAATTTCCTGTTGAATAAAAATGATTTCCAATGAACAGGTGTATCAAGGGAGGAGAAAAATCAAAGCCTAATTTTTATTAATTTAGTATCCTTTTTTAGGTTTTTTGTTTTTAGTATAAATTGAACTATAATGTACAAACTAACTAATTTAGTGAAAATATAATTCTTAGTTTTCCTATTTATCTTTTCTTTAGTAACACATGTTTTGTACCCATAACAAGACCTAACATGATCAACATCATGTCTTTGTCTACCATACAATTCAAGAAGAGGTTATATAAGAAGAATGGGGAAGGTTATCTCTCATTTCTTAGACAATTAAAAAGAGATGATGATGACTCATGTGGAAGTGAGATTCCTAAACAAGTGTGGGAAGTCCTTGAAGATTTCAAGGATGTTGTGCCAACCAAATTGCCTAAGAAAATCCTACTAAAAAGGGAGGTGGATCATAAGATTGAATTGGAACCTGGAGTAAAGTCACCAGCCATGAATCTGTATTGAATGGAGCCACTAAAGTTGGAGGAAATTAATAGACAACCTAAAGAATTTCTTGAAGTCGAGTACATTTAACCATCTAAACCCTCTTATAGAGCTCATTTTCTCTTTCAAAATAAAAATGATGGATCTTTGTGGTTTTGCATCGACTATTGAGCTCTTAATAAGATAACCATTAAGAGAAAGTACCCTATCCCCTTTAATGTTGACTTATTGGATCAATCTGGAAAGGCACGGTACTTTACAAATTTGGACTTGTGCTTTGATGACTACCAAGTATGCATAGCCCTAAACGATGAGGAAAAGACTACATGCATGAGAAACTATGGTTCTTATGAGTTTCTTGTTATGCCATTTGGCCTCACTAATGCTCCTGACACTTTTTACACTTTAATGAACAAAATTTTCCATCCATATCTTGAACAATTTGTTGTGGTATATTTAGATGATATTGTCATATACAATAACACTTTTAATGAGTATCTTTAACACTTAAGGTGAGTTTTCCAAATCTTAAGAGAAAATGAGTTTCATGTGATGAATGGAAAATACTATTTTTCCCAACAAGAGGTTGTGTTCCTTGGACATAATATCAAGGGTGGAAAACTCAAGGTGGATAAGGCCAAGACAAAGGTGATACAACAATGGGAGTTTCCAAACAAAGTTTACTATCTAAGATCATTTCTTTGACTAGTGAACTAATATCGGCACTTCATCAAAGGCAACTCCACTTGCTGACCTACTCAAGAAAAATAGGACATTGGAATGGACACCGCGTTGTTAAGAGGAATTTAAAGCATTGAATAATGTTATAATTGAGGAACCTGTGTTATGTTTGGCTAATCCTACCAAATCAATTCGAAGAGTTGAAAAATGCCATAATTGAGGAACTTGTGTGTTTGTTTGGATGATCCTACCAAATCATATGAGTTAGACATTGATGCATCTAACTTCATGATAGGAAGAGTATTGATGCAGAAAGGTCACCCTATAGCCTACAAAATTCAGAAGCTTAATGACATAGAGGGGAAATATAAATGTAAGAAAAATAGATAATTTCTATCATCCATTACTTAGGGTATGTTGAATTTACTTGTTGGGCTCACACTTTACCATCATAACCAACATTGATATTGCCACTGGTAACTTCCAAACTCCAAAGAAGTTTTCCTTTAAGCAAGCAAAATGGAAAGAATTCTTAGTCAAATTTAATTACAAGCTCTAGTATAAACCTAGAAAAGTATATGTAGTCACTGATGCAATAAGTCAAAAAGTTAAAATTTGCACCATGAGCAAGCATGCAAACTCACTATTGGAAAGAATCAAGGAAGGTTTAATACACGATATCCTTGCCAAGAATCTTATGACCTTATTCAATGAAGGTAAAACAAGGAGGTTCTGGGTCACTAATGGCCTACTATACACTAAAAGGGATCACAATTACATTCCTAGATGAAAAAACTTAAGAAAGAAGATAATCAAAGAATGTCACGACTCTATGTGGGTTGGACACCCATGAGGCAAGAGAACTTTCACCTTGCTTAAATCAACATCTTGTTAGCCACATATGAGAGATGATGTTGAGTCTTATGTGAAGAGACTTGTTTGTCAACAAGATAAGGTTGAAGAACAAACATCAAGAATGCTACCTAAACCATTACCCATCCATGTGCATCCATGGGAAAGTGTATCCATTGAATTCATCTCTGCTTTGCTAAAATCTGAAGGATGTGGAAGCACAATCGTGGTAGTGGATCAATTTATCATGTATGTGATGAACATTATTTTGAATTATAATTTGCTATGCTTTTAAGCATTAGTTGTATGTCTTACTTTAGAATTATGTTGTTTTGGAAGGTATTTTCATGTTTTGTAGGTTAATGTACTTTTGGAAGAATCTTGGACTTAAACGAGAGAAAAAAAAGTTAAAATGGGGAGAGAAATGGCAACTTGAACAAGTCTGAATAAACCAAAATATCAAAATCATAAAATTAATGTGCACCATAAGCTAAAATTTTACATGCCATAGTGAGGGACTCTTTAGTGGCATTTGGTGATTCAGGTATTTCAATGTGTTCCAAGACGTAGAAATATGCATGTCGCGATACATGTATCTCATGTTGCATTGGAAGATCTCACTTTTGTATCACTATATGATGTAGATAAAGACGTGCCACAGTCCACTTGTGTTTACTAGCCAGAAAACCTAGTATGTGTATGTAATGTGTTTTACTCATCATTTCCTAAAACCTAACCTATAAATACACTCTAAAACCCTTCTTAAGCATATCCAGGCACCATTAGCCGAATTCCACATTCTACAAATAGAATTTAGAGAGAAAACTCTCATTTTTGAAGATTTTCCAATGATTTGAAGAAGAAAAATCAACCAATTGAAGGATTTGGAGATCACATATCAAAATAGGACAGTTTTATTGTTAGATCTATTTCTTTTTGTATTCTGAACACATATTTTGTAATTTAATTAATTTTAATTAATTTAATTATGTAAGACTAAATTGTGTGTATGTGATATCTTTAATTATAATTAATGATAGATCAAATCTTAATTTATGATTAAAAAGAATTTTAGAACCAAGTTTTAGACACATTATTTGTGTTTGATTGTGCATTTATGTACAAGAGTCTAATTTAATTGTACAAATTTGTTTTAAATTAAATGGCTTATTTATTTCCCCTTAGGTTTGCAATTAACTGGTTTTATGCCCAATTCAGGAAATTATTGATTAATTGAGACTTGTGAGAGCTTACAATGATCAATGAGGGTTCTCTTATTTAAAAAGAAAATAATTCTAACTTTTGAAACCATTTTGTGAAAATTATTTAATTTGTTTTTTTCCATAAATGGTTAGTTAACTAATTTTATATATTCGTTCGTCTCTATTTATTCAACTATAATTTATCTACTTTATTTTAGTTATTTAATTATTTTAGAATTTACAATTTTTCTCAACCGACAATTGTTAGAATGTTTAGATTTTTTTTGTTTTAGCTAATTAAGAAAATATTTAACATTTTAAAACACATGTCAATTCTTTCAAAGGTCAACCTTAGGGTAAACTTATCATTAGTCTACTAGTTAATTGTGCACTTATATGTAATTAAAATTTAGGCACCAATATGCTATATTCATTCTCGCCCTAATCAATTTTACAGTAGAAAAAACTGCTCATCTATTCTTAAAAAATTTAGTAATGAGTGATCGAGACCCATGCTTCACTGGTAAGTTCTAAACCGAGTTATTCAAGTTATTTAGTTCAAGATTAAATTTTTCAACAAGCATTCATACACAAAGTGATGGGCAAATCAATTGGGTCAATGCCTTACTAGAACTGAACTTGATGCATTATGTGAGTGAAAATCAACATGGTTTGGCCAAGCTTCTTGATGCGGCACAATTCTCATATAATCTACAGAGAAATGAGTCAACAAGTAAAATTGAATTTGAAATTATCATTGGAAAACCACCCATGACTTCTCAAGCCTTAGCAACAAATTACGAAGGGAAGAGCCCTAGAGCATTCAAGTTTGTCAAGGCATGTCACAAACAAGCCAAGATTGTAAAGGCATACTTGCACGAAGCTATGAATAAAATGATGAAGTTTGTTGATAAAAGGGAAGAGAGATTGTCTTTAATGAAGGTGACATGTTTATGGTGTAGCTTCATCCTCAACAATTCAAATAACATAGAAAAGTACATACAGGTTTGGTGAGGCGATATAAAAGGCCTTTTCCTATCTTGAAGAAAGTAGAAAATATTTCTTATAAAGTATAGCTTTCTCCTAAGGTCAATATCCATCTGGTCTTTCATATGAGTCTCTTAAAGTCATACCATGAAGATACGGAGGACCCAACTCATGGAGAATAAAAAATGGCACCTATAGTCATCGTAACTTCTTTCGAAAATAATGTAGAATGCATATTAGCTAAAAGAAAGATACAAGGCAAGGAGTTCCTAATTATATTTAGTACTTTGTCAAATGAAAAAGGATTACTCAAAAATGAAGCATCATGGGAGTACGGAGATGCACAATGAAAATTTCAAGATCATATTCAACACTTCAAGGAGCAAGATGCAACGAAGGCGTTGCAAACTTAAGTGGGGAAGAATGTCTTGATATATGGACTAAGGGAAAAAGTCAATTGAATCAAATATTAAAATACTTATGGGCTCCACAATTTAATAAGTATCTAAAATCTCCTACAAGAGAATATTCATTCTATTAGGCATTCATCAAGTTTTTAGATATATCTAAGATATATACTAGAAATATTTATCAAAGATATTCTCAAGGATAATTCTAATTTTCCTTAGATGAGTGACACATGTAACTATATCAAATTTTGGTTAAAGAGGCGGAGAACTATAAATAGGTGTATAAATATCATTTATAACAAAACAACAAAACAACGAGCCTTAGAAATATTTTCTTCATGCTTCCAATGCAAATTCACTTTCACTAATCTTAAATAACTATTTAGCAAGCTTATTTAGCATTTGAATAGCTAGATGCCACTAGTGGCCTTGAAGAAAGTAAACTTATGACATATTAATGCTTAGATTTGTTCAACTCATCTTCTATTTTCTTTCATGCAATTAGATGCCAACATTCAAATACAAAAAGAACTTAGATGTCTACCTTTATCACGTTAGATGTATTATATGCCTCTATCTCAAAATATTTGTGGTTCTCTTCGTTTTAAGTTTTTATTATTTTTTGAATTAATTTGTCAAAGTTTTGTAATTCATGAATATAATGCTAACAAACCATCGATGAACTTTTATTTCAGATCCGCCGAAAATAAAAATATAATATCTACGAAACTTCCACATCATTGGTTACTCCAAACATGAAGATGCTTGAAAGAAGTCACTAAACTTGAATGTCGCCAAAGAAAAATACAACTAGTGCCAGTTGTGTTTGTATTGCCCCTGCATGTGTCAACATTCATTCATGAACTATAATTTTTTTTTCAAATAAAAATATATAAAGATTGTTGCTTGAACTAATCTCAAAAAATGGAAAACTATTATGTTTTCACTCCATAGAAAATGCAAATAATATTTTTTAGTATCTTATGAGAAATTATGCATTCTTTTCAGAGTAAATTATAATGTATTATTTTAAAACAATGTATTATGAATTTAGTACATTTATTTTCTTAAAAAATACAATTACAATTATCTAATTCTTGATTAAAAACATGCAACATTATTGATATAAATCATTCCAAAAATAATTAATAATACATTTAGCTTGTTTGTCGGAATAATTTAAAAACTGTTTTTTACTCTTAAAAACAAAAGATTATTTTTAAAAATATATTGAAGTTTTTGGCCATGTTTTTAAGTTACTATTTTTTAAAACAATATGTTCTGGAAAACAAAAAATTGAAAACAGCTTACACATGTTTTCAATATTTTTGAAAATAATTTAAAAACATGAAAAACATCATTTACGAAAGGCTCTTTACATTTCCCTCGAAGAAGCGGAATAACTTGTTGCATTATCTTACTTCATTTTTTTTCCTGTTTTACACATCTATTTGCACAGATTCTTTTTCTCAACATTTAACAACTTTTATTTTCTTTTTCTTTTTAATTTTTTTATAACATTGTTACTTTCCCAAAAAATTTATATGTAGCTCTTAATATATGTGTTGAAACTAGAGTTGTTCATCTATTTGAAACTATTGAATATTAGCTAATCTAAATTTTCATAAATAATTTAATCGAATTACATAAATTTCATCAGATTTTTTTTATACAATTTATTAATTAATCAAATTGGTTTGAATTAATCATACCTATAATAGTTTTTATGTTAATTGACAATGTTAATTCAATATTTTAATTTTTTATCAACAATCAATATATACATATTTTATTTAAAATAAAGTTACAAATTAATATTGTAGACAATGCAAGCTATCACCAAGTCCGAGCTTAACACATTGTGAATTTTTTAATTCAATTATTTATTTAAAATCACTCAAAATTTAATGGATTAATAGAATTTTTGAATTCATCTTATGAGCATATATTTTGCTTATCTTTAATTGAAATCCAAGAAATTAGCACCACAAAAAACTAAAAAAAAAATAAAAAAAAAAACAAAGGCAAATTGAAGTTCTAGATAAACTATGTACATATTCACCTAACTTCTTTTTTAAAACAAAATTTATTAGCAAAATTTTTTATCAACTTAATATATACTTTAGTCAGTTACACACTCATTTGTTAAATAAACTAATATCAAGGTACATTGTCAATTTTTTTTATATCTTAAGTCTATATTGTGAGTTTTCTTTTGAAATATAAATTCGTATGAAAACAAATTTTCAATTTGATCAAACACTTATGTTTTCATTTTTTGTTTTCCAAATAAGTTTTTAAAAACAATGATCAAACAAGCTAAATGTGTTTTGAAATTGTTAAGTTATATTTGATATTGTACTTCATTTATATTATACTTCTATTTCACTTGTACTACACTTGTATTTGTACTTCTATTATTTAACTTGTACTACACTTCTACTATTTCACTTGTACTACACTTGTTAAAATCCTATAAATAGGGTTTTTATGTACATTTTAAAACACATCAATATAACATTAAATAATTTTTTCTTCTTATTTCTTTATACTCTTCACATGCTATCAGAACCTCTCATATACCTCTAGAATTTTTATCAAAATTTCGCCTATCTTTATCACAGTAAAACCACTATCACCTATACTAATCCAATTAAAACCAAAATACCATCATCAGACTCGTTTCGTCCAGAAAATTCCATAGCCACCAAAATCAACCTGAAATAACGCCTCACATACCCTCACGCGCCACCAAAAGAATATGTTCCTAGAACCCACCCGCCAACCACTCTCAGACCCAACCCGGTTCACCCAACCCATCTCACCCAACTCGACTCATCCAACCCAGTTCACCAGACGCTGTTTATTCAGACTTGATTCACTCGATTTTTTGTTTATCTCTTCACAAATCTGGTTCAACACCATCCCAGCCGATTCTCCACCGATTCAGACTAGTTCCAGGCTTGTTTTCGACTCCTCTTTTCATTTTTAAGGATATGTTTTTACCTATATACACTCTTTTATACTATTTCTTTATATTTCCTCCATTATTTCATTAAAATGAACCGAAATAATGTCCCAAAACCAATCTCTACCACCCTTGATGATACTAACTACCTAGCCTGGGAACAAGCAATGAAATTTTTTTTGAAAGAACACAAGCTATGGTGTTTCATAACTACTAATATCTCTATACCTATACAAGAAACCACTGAAACTAACTCTTTATTTGTTGATCGTCTTGAAGACTGGGAGAGTAAACATCATCAAATTATTACTTGGTTTCGTAACACCATTTTACCCTCTATTCATGGTGAATTTGGGCATTTTGACACTGCCAAAGAAGTTTGGGAATTTCTTGAGGCTCGCTTCACTACAACAGATTTGGCCAACCAATATCAACTTCTAACAATTCTTCATATCAAACGTCAAAGGTCTGATCAAACTATTAACCAATTTCTCTCTAAAATGCATACTATTTGGGATCAACTCGCTCTCATTGAACCAACTTAGATGAAAAAAATTGATGCTGAGATGTTTGTAACTTACTGTAATCACCAGTATCTTGTTATTTTTCTCATGGCTCTCCATGATTGGTTTGAACCTGTTCGGGCTTCCTTACTCCATCCTTAAATATTGTTGTGATCGAGCTTCGCTTTGAAGAAATTCATATGGGTGTTTTCAAAGTTCATCCTACAGATTCTATTTTTGTCACTCCTTTTTATCGCTCAAAATGAGGTTCTAAAGAGGGCTTTAAACAACAAGGTTATGCCTACTACCACAACCTCAATCATGAGCTTCTTACATGTCCCATTTGGGTATGTATATATTGTCACAAGAAGGGTCCAGGACACTTTCACACAGATTGCTTTCAGAATCCCTCTCAACATGCTTCAGGTAAAACTAGTAACTCATCTATCATTACTATTGTTTCTGAGGATAATCATGACAAATTTACCTTCTCAACTCAAGAACTTGAAGGTCTTCTTAAACATGTTCTCTCAAAATCTAGTAATCCTCCTCCTACTGGCTTGTCTCTCACATCAGGTAAATCTTTATGACATTTTGATTCTGCTTGTTGTAACCATATGACTCATGATACTCATATATTTTTTCCCACACAATCTTGCATCTCCAAACCATTAATTCAAACTGATAATGGTTCACATATGCATGTTAATGCTATAGGTCAAGTTTCTACATCTTTTATATCACTTTCTGACACCTTTCATATTCCCAACCTTACTTTAAATCTTATCTCTGTTGGTCAATTATGTGAACTTGGTCTTACTATTGCTTTTTCCTCTTCTCGTTGTCATGTGTAGGATCCACTGATAGGACAGATCCTTGGGATAGGTCATAAGGTTGGATGACTATTTGAACTTATCAACCTTCATCTACTCAATTCTTCTTATACTTCTGTTGTTGCTTCTACTACTCCTATCAACCTATGGCATTCTCGTCTATGCCATACGTCTATAGGACATCTTCATCCCTTAGCATCTTTTGGTAAATTAGGATATGTTTCTACTTCTAATAATGTAAATTGTTTGTCTTGACAATTGGGAAAACAACTTGCCTTATGTTTTAATAAAAATGATTCTACTTCTATCTCCCTTTTTAACTTAATTCATTCTGATGTTTGGGGTCCATCCCCACATCTTACTAAAGGGGATGTCTTTACTTTGTCATTTTTATTGATGATTATTCAAGATTCACATGGATTTTTCTCATGAAACATAGATCTAAATTACTCAAAATTTATTATGATTTTGCCCAAATGGTTAAAACCTATTTTTCTCAAACTATCAAAGTACTTAGAGCTGATAATGCTATCGAATATAGAAACAATTTTTTAAAATTTTCTTCGACAAAATGGAACTCTTTCTCAATATTCTTGTCCTGGCACATCTCAACAAAATGGAAGAGCTTAGCAAAAATACAAACATATTTTTAATAATGTTCACACTCTCCTCATTTCTAGTTCTTGTCCTGAATGCTTTTGGGGTGAAGCATCTTTTATGGCTATTTATACCATCAATCGTGTTCCCATGCCTATTATTCATAATCAATCCCCTTATGAGTGTCTCTATAATACTTCTCCATCTTATGAACTACTCAAAGTTATGAACTACTCAAAGTGTTTGATTGTGCTTGTTTTGTTCTTCTTCACCCTCATGAATGCAATAAATTGGAACCTCATGCTCATCTTTGTTGTTTATTAGGGTATGGAATAGAACACAAAGGCTATCATTGTTGAGACTCTATCTCTCAACGATTGCGCATCTCTCATCATGTCATATTTTGGGAACATAAAATTTTTTCCTCTATTTCCTCATTTCATGTCTCATCTCCTACCTCACTCTCTTTTTAATGACCCAACAATTGATCTATTTCCTCCTGATATTGCTCCATTACCCTCACCATCGAATACTACGGCTTCTTCTGATGTATCTGCTCCTTCTGTTGATCCTACCATTACAACATCCTCTGAATACAACCCACTTGATTGTTCAGAGTCATCACTTCATCGTTCTACTCTTGTAAGTAGCCTTCCCTTTCATCTTCATGATTACCAAATTACCAATTTTCTCTCTACTATTTTGTCTCATCATGAACCCTAAAACTATAGAGAAGCTAGTTCTAATCCTCATTGGCAGTAAGCTATGATAGATGAATCATAGGCATTAACAGAAGCACATACATAGGATCTTGTTGATCTTCTAGCCAATAAATCTCTGATTGGTTGTAAGTGGATTTTCAAAATCAAAACTCATTCAGATGGGTCTATGGAACGATATAAAGCTCGTATGGTCACAAAGGGTTTTACACAGGAATATGGAATCGACTATGAATTTTTTTTACACCTATAGCTTGCCTCACCTCTGTTTGCAGTATCATTGTTGTTACTGCTACCTAAAACTGGAACATGTTTCAAATGAATGTCAAAAATTATTTTCTCAATAGAGACATAACCGAGGAATTTTATATGAAACCTCCTCATCAAGTATACAGACTTCATTGTGCTCTCTATGGCCTCAAACAAACTCCTCGGGCTTGGTTTTCCAAATTCAGCTTTACACTTACTGACTTTGGCTTCACTTCCAATTTTATGACTCCGGCCTCTTTATTCGGAAAACTCTCACTGGTGTAACACTTCTACTCTTTTATGTAGATGATATGATCATAATAGGGAATTACTCTAATGTCATTATTGATCTCAAGAAGTTTCTGAGCCATCAATTTGAAATGAAAGACCTTGGTCGTCTCCACTACTTCTTGGGACTAGAAATCTCATCTGATTCTCAAGGATACTATCTCTCTCAAGCAAAGTACTCTTCTGATATTCTTAATCGGATTGGCCTTACTGATTGCAAGACTACCTCAACACCTCTAGAAACCAATGTCAAACTTACTCCATTAGATGGTACTATTCTCTCAGATGCCACATTATACAGACAACTAGTTGGCAGTCTTATTTATCTCACAGTCACTCGTCCTAATATTGCCTATGTTTCTCATCTAGTTAGTCAATTCATGTCTGCTCCACAGTCTACCCATTATACTGCAGTTTTTCCCATTCTCCGTTATGCTGACTGGGCAGGTGACCCAACTAATCATCGCTCTAACATTGGATATTTTTTCTTTCTTGGAAACTATCTCATAGCAAAGCAAGAAACAATCTCTCACTTATGGTCTGACACTGAAGCTGAATATCGTGCTCTTGTTGACACCACTCAAGAACTTCTTTGGCTCCGTTGGCTACTTGCTGATATGGGTGTTCTCTAATCAACTGCAACTATCCTATATTGTGACAATCAGAGTGCTATTCAGATTGCTCACAATAATGTATTTCATGAACGAACAAAATATATTGAGATTGATTGTCATTTTGTTCATCAACATGTTCTTCAAGACACTGTTTGTCTAAAATCAATATCCTACATAGATCAAACAACTGACATCTTCACCAAATCTCATCTACTAGACAGATTTCAAGAATTAGTTTCAAAACTCAAGTTGATTATTTCTCTTCCTACTTGAGTTTGAGGGGAGATGTTATGATATTGTACTTCATATACTACATTTTTTATTTTACTTGTATTACACTTGTTATAACCCTATAAATAGGGTTCTTTATGTACATTCTAAAACACATCAATATAACATTAAATCATTATTTCTTTTTATCTCTCTATACTCTTCACAAAAATTATTAAAAAAAGTTTTTTTATATTAGTTTAAAAACAATTTTTAAGAAAAAATTTAAAATGAAGCTAATACAAACTTCTACAATCATTGGTTACTCCAAACTTGAAGATGCTTAAAACAAGTCACTAAACTTGAATGCTGCCAAAAAATATACACCTAGTGCCAGTTGTGTGTCAATTGCCCCTGCATGTATCTACGTTCACTCTTGAACTATTATTCTTTGTTGTTTTTTTTTTTATATATTTTGGAAGAATCCTACCCGAGATTTTTTTTAAAATAAAAATATAAAAAGATTCGTTGCTTGAACTAATCTTATAATATGTAAAATCATTGTTCTTCCACCCCATATAAAATAGAAATAATATATTTTTAAAAAAATATTTTCACACTAAAACATCCACATATATATATATAGGTGGGTTCGAATTCACGCTATTAATATGATAAAATATTCATTGCTTTTAGAATAAATAATAAAATGTTATCATTAGTATTATGAATTACTTTAAAAATAATTAATAATACATGGTGTTATAGTTTATCCTTTTTGTATTTTTAATATCATGGGTTTCCTCCCCTTTATTTTCCTCGTGAATTCTTTGCCCGAGTACAAAGCTAAATAGAATCATAATATCCCCTTCTTCTTTTTTCCTTTATGGATTTCTATAATTTGTCTTCATCAATAATGAATATAGAAGAAGTGTCATTTAAGTAACGAAAGTAAATAATTGTTTAGACCAAATAATACGAAGGAGTTTGGAGTAGAAAGAAAGAAAGAAAGAAAAAGAAAAAAAAAACAACTATGAAAAATGTCAACCCTTAATCAATCACTATTAGAAAACCAGGCCGCGTATATAAGTAAAGAAGAAGAAGATGTGTATGCAAAACAGTTCAAATTTAAACAAACAATTTTACCCCTTTTTGATGTTGGAAATTAGAAGTCGTGCTTTTGAATGGTGCCTTGGAAATTAATTAACTTGCTAAAATAAGTATTTTAATATATTTATTTTTAAGTGAGACAATGAAAGTTAAAAAAATTTATAAAAAAGAACGTTAATCCATTAGTTTTTAAATAATAGTCATTTGATTTTTTTTATAAATAAACTAAAAGTTCATTTAAAAAAAATAAGTGATTCACGTACTATTTTTAAAGAGTTAAGTGGTTCTAGGAATACTATTTAAAAATTAAAAGTTACGTATGCTTATTTTAATTTTAATTTTTCATTCCTATCTTTCAAAAATTAATTTTAAAATTTTAAAATTAAAAAAAATTATTTGATAACTAATTTTTAATTTCAATTTTGATGAGTAAAAATTTGAATATTAAATCATACTTGTTTAACAATCAATTTTAATTTTTTAATAAGTTGAAATTCAATTTTAAACTTATTTCAATAAGTTTCATTAAATTATGATTGTTTAATCATTTTGAATAAGTTTGAGTATGATTATGATTGAGTTATTAATTTTTAATGTTAAGAAATAAAAAATAGAAATTAAATATTAAAATTGTTTTTTTTTTTAAATTTAAGATTTGGCTAAATTCAAACATGCTTAATTTTAAAATTAAGAATTAAAAGAAAAATGATTAAAATATTCATTTTAAATAATTGAGTTTTTCCAACGCTCCTTTTAAAAAGTTAAGCAACTTGTAGGCTTTGTTAACATTATCACAATATTGGCAAGATTTTACACATTTTAACATAGATATTTTAATATTGATATACAATATACAACAAAATGTAAATAAAATATTAAGAATATGTGACAATATAGACAAAATGCTTTTGTCGAAAATAATATTAAAAAAATACATTTTTTTTGACAAAATATCATAATTACTATAATATTATTGTAATATTGATAACCAACTCAACAACTATAAACAAATGTCATTTCTTATTAAAAAACATTTTGTATTTTTTATTTTCTAAATAATTTATCTATTTATAATTTTTATATCTTCCATCAAACCATTATTTATTTGATATTTAAAACAATACTTCATATTTTTTTATTTTTCCCACCTTATCGCATTTACTTTTACTTTGTTAGCCTTAACTAACATTTTAATTTTTCGTAATTTATATTATACTATGTATAATCAAAATTCATCTATTTATAATACAATCATAATTATAATTTAAAAAATTATTTCAAATTTTAATTACTTATTTAATAATATTTTTTATTAATTAACTGAAGTAGTAATTAAAAAAATGCAACAAATATTTATAAATATATGTATTAAAGAAAAAAATTAATTTAAAATATAAATATTTTATGAAATTTTATACCAAATTTTTTATAATTTTAAAAGAATTTTCATTATTTTCGTGAACTTTTCCGTTACTAAATAACTATATTAAAATTTTGACATTTCCAACAATAGAGAGTATTAAGAAACGTATTTTGTGATCAATAAATCATAATGAAAAGAATTACATCCAACAAGAATCGCTAATTTTGGACAAATTTTTTATTTTATGAGATATTACCTTTTTATAATAGAAACTCATTCGAGAGTTCCTAATGGAAAACTCAAATAGTGACACTAGTGCAGCTTTATTAAAATATATATATATATTAAAATTTTGGGAAGAAACCGGAGAAAAAATAGTGTGGAGAAGAGACACCCACATGGCTAATTGCAACTTTGTAAGACAAGCAAAAGAGTACTAAAATAAAAAACAAAGAAGCCCATAACTTTGCTAATTCCCAATTCTTGTATCTTATCCAAAATAAATTTCCTTTTCTACATCATGTTTTCACTTTAGTGAATCAATAAAAACAAAACCTTGATTTCATGCCTTCTCTTTCCAACAATTTCTTCCCCAACATTAAGAAAATTGACCACATTGAACCACCCTTCTTCATTCACTCACCATTCCCATATCTGTTATGTTCTTTCCAATTCATTTCCCCAACAAAAATAATAATTATAAGAAAAAAATTTAGGAAGTGTGATATTTCTCCCTCAAATTAAAAAGCTTTACCACTTTAAGAATTCAGCTCCTCCCATCAATGATCTGCACAAAATAACATATTCCAAACAATGACAGCATTAGAATTTATAGCTCTTTAATCCCTTCAGAAATTATATGTAGCTAAAAAGAAGAGTATTAATGATTATGGTTGTAATTATATTAAAAGTGATTTCACACAAGCAGTTTCACATATAATGTGTTACTATATGCAAGCACAAAATATGCAGGAGCTTCTGATAAAATGTTTACTGTTTGGTCTTGAAGTTCCTTTTTTTTTTTTACTGTA
The DNA here is from genome assembly GCA_037013495.1 of Hippophae tibetana. Taxonomy (NCBI): domain Eukaryota; kingdom Viridiplantae; phylum Streptophyta; class Magnoliopsida; order Rosales; family Elaeagnaceae; genus Hippophae; species Hippophae tibetana. The sequence goes on along the minus strand of CM072802.1, from coordinate 41,075,166 downwards.
AGAAGCGCTTTTACATCGTCTAACAAACAGAAACAAAAGCAAACCTTAAGTAACACATACCGTCATGTTTCTTCAACAAATTTCTAGCAAACAACAAGCAAATCACTAGAAATCCAACTCCTGCAGCTCCTCCTAATATTATAGCCACGGTCTTCCCTGTATTTTGCCCTGACCCTACGTCAAGTTGTAAATCTCCAAAATTAACCAGACAACACAGCTTTAGGAAAGTAAAGATCCTAACTTTAGTTCATATACATCCAATTTACCTGGTGAAGATGAAGAATATGATGACGATGAAGACGAAGACGAGGATGATCTTCTAGGAATACCATTTGGGTAGTAACTATAGCTAATAAAACATTTATGTAGATAGATTTGACCTGAAATGGAGTTCCCGCATTCAACCTGAGCTCTTTGCACAGAACTTTTCACACACTCACTACAATCAGAATCACCAACATCTCCCTCACATTGTCCCAAAACATACACAGATTCATAGTTAGTCGTATAGAACCCATGTCCACTAGCAACACCATTTTCAAGAACAGAAAATGCGGTGTCTCTTCTCTCCCCAAAACCACTACCAGCTATATTTGTTCCCCCACAAGTTTTGTAAAGCATTTCCATCCCTGAAATCTGAGCAAACCCAGCAACTTCATAAAGCAAGTAACAACCATAAAGTTGAAGTCTTGCAGAAATAGCTTTTCCACAAAGATTGCTAATCATATTTGGAATCTTACTCACACATTTATAGCAGTCAGCATAGTTGAGATCTCCTCTGCATTGGAAGAGACCAGTAATGGAAGTTTGGGTATTTCCAGCGGTGGTCTTAAAGAACTTGGATTTTGATGATTGTGTGACCAAAGTTCCAAAAAGGGCCGAGAGGGTTTGTGAGTAAACCCCAGTTGGATCTGTGAAGGCCTGCTTTGCACAACCCTTGTAGACAAAAGTGGTGATATCAGGAGCAGATTTAGCAAATAAGATGAACTCAAGATTACTTGAGAGTACCAAGAAAAGGAAGAGAACTGAATAGGGAAAACCCATCTGAGGTAGTCACTGATGGATCAAATTTGAGGGATTTTCAGGGGTTTTTGAGAGATGGGTTTGGTTGAAATGGAAGGGAGAGCTTGAAGGGTTAGTCTTGATGCTGAAAATTTCTGCTTTTTTTCGCCTGGAAGGATTTGGGTAGTCTTCTTTGTGGTGTTTGGGATTTACTTTACCCTTTGGGATGGCCTTGGCCTACCTCTGTAGATGTGCAGAGAGGTGAGAGTATCCTATTTCTATTTTCTGTCGACAAAGATACAATACAAAATTGGTGGAAAGTAGAGTAATATTTGAAAAATGTGTTTATATTGTACCATTTTTATATGCATAATATTTATATTATATGGTATTTTATAATTATTTTGAAAATTTAAAAATAATTTAATTTTTTAAATAATATTAATATATATATATATAATACAAATAATATAAATATAATTTTATCATTCATCCAGTAATATTTTAAGTCCTTTTTTACTGGAATAGAGAAACTATTCGAGAAATTTAATAATTTATATATAGATGTTTTAGGAGAATGAGAACAAATTGGTATGGATAAATAATCTTGAAAATAGAGAGATATTCCCTTGCTGAATAAGTATGAATGTAAAGGAATCAAATTTTGGGGAGAATTGCATGATGTTTGACTGAATTGTAACGAGGAGGGAGTTTGAATTGAAAATTAGAGGTAAATTCTTTGCGTGTGTGCTATTTACACTAAATTTAACTCAAGCGACTATGGAGTCCAAGAAAGTTGCCGTGCTTTTATATTACCTATAAAATCTTCTTATTTACTTCGGAGGCAAAAGCTGATGATTACACCTTTAATTATTTCTCATAGATGATCAGGATGAAAATATATATATATGCAAAATAAAAGAGCTAGTTATATGATTCGGATAATTTCGGACATTCAAATTATAATAAAAGAATAATGACAGTAAATAATAAATTTTATGTAACAAGTTTAATAAGTATTCACTTAACATAAAAACATATACAATTCTTAAAGATAATTATAATCACAATATATTTATATTAAAGAGAAAATTAAAAAATATGTAATTATAACTAAATAATATTTTATTTTTATATAATATTAAAATGATATGTAGATTTTTTTAATTATCATCTTACAATTACTAATTTAAGTATGAAAGAATTAAATATGTTTACAAAAATCATCATCAATAAATATCTTAATAAAAAAAATTATTAATATCACATATATTTACGTATAATTTTGTATGTATATTTTTAAATACATTTTGCATATACTTTATATCATAATATATGTCAAAAAAAAATTTAAATTTTTTTTAAAATGATTCATTTTCTTATATAATATTGACACGTATTACAATATAAAAAATGTGAGAGTAAAAATGAATAGAAATTTATACTTAACCTTCATTTCTTAATATTCTTCCCAAAAACAAAATCCTTTCTTAATTAAAAGAAAAGAAAAGATAAAACAGTAGACCACATTGCCAAAATGGGATTCATAAATTTTTCATTTTGGTTGCTAATTCAAAATGTAGTTCATACACGATTGCATTAAGCTGATTTTTTAGAAAACTACACGATCTAGAAAGTGACTGATACCAAGCCTACTTTTTTCAATTTTAGGTTAACCTTAGATTAACAAATTATTTAAGATAACGAAGGATAAATTATACATTAAGATGAGTTTCAGGTTTAGTGCAAATAAGTAAAACTAAGACAATATTGGAAGTTGTAGTAATGCAGCACATGTAAGAAGAGTCGGTTTTACTACCGTCCCCTTATTCAGCTACTCACTTAGAATCAGATTTTAGGACTGGTTATAGCTGTTTATTTTTTCTTCACTTTTAATTATTCTTGTTTGTTATTATTATAATAAGACTGTCTTTTTATTTATTTATTTTGTTTTTGTTTTTGGCATGAAAGTAATAGACTTTGTTCTTGCTTGTTCTTTTTTAATATTTTGTGAAAATATATACTTGAATAAAATTATGGAAAAAATATTTATCCAAACACTTATAATTAGTTCTAAGAAATGTTATAATTTTATAACTATTATAAATGAATGATTTCGCAATTTCATATAAAAAACAATACTCTAACCCTAAAAATAAAGTGTCAAAAATTAATTGTTAAGTATATTTTAACTATCATTGTATTTTTCAAATAATCTAATTTCATTATAAATTAATTTTAATTTATTTATCTTCAAGATTATATTTAATATAAAAATAATTAATTATATGTAATAATTATCTTTTAGTAAGTGAATTCAAAGGGATAACAAAAATAATTCATAAAATAAATGATTATATGTGAGAGAACTAATGAAATTAATAATTATCATTTAACATATAAAAAACTTAAAAAATTATAAGGTGTTTTGAGGAAATTTAAATAGGAAAAACCAAAAAAATTATAAAATTATAATATTTGCCTATTATTATGAAATTAAAAGAGAAAAGTAAAAGGCACCTAAATTTTAAGAAAAATTACAAAAAATAACACCTTTAAAATTTAAAACATCAAAAATATCATCTCAATAACATTAAACGAGGTTCAATTGGAAGACGTTCAAAATTTAATAGGTTTAAATGGATGTAATTCAATTTGACAACATTCAAAATAAAATTATGTATCAAACTTTTTAAATAGTAAAAATATATGAGGTGGGCATAAGTGGTGTTATTTTTATCGTTATAAGTATTAGAGTTATTTATCAAATTAACAAGGATTTTGCAACTAAAACTATTTTTTACTAAAATCACATCTTATGTATCTTACACATATAATATTAATACCAAAATATCCCTATATTATATAGTCATGAACGTAGCTTCGACAACTATTGTCGACCTCTAGTGAACTTTTAATTGGGTTTGGAAAAGTATTGGTCTAATGAGGGAAGGTATTGGTCCAGTGTAGAAAGGCATTGGGAAGCTATCTAGTATTATAATAAGACTTATTGGTCCAAGCGATTTTAGTAAAAAATGATATTCGTGAGAAGTCATTGGCCAAGTTTGAAAATGCATTGACAAGGCTTACCATAACAAGGTAATGATTACAACAGTGGTAAGCCTTACTTCCGATAAAAAATATATATTCTGATCCAAAATAAGCAATTTTGGTAATTTCGATCAAGTTTTAAGAGTGTTATTTTTATTGTTTTTCTAATTTTAAAAGAGTAAGTTTTATTTTTCATATGATAATATCCATCCTAGTTAAAAAAATGACATATTAAAAATTAATCGGTGAGATATACTTCAAATATTAATGTATTTTGCATATAATTTATTTCAAAAATTAGTTTATTTTTAAATTATATTTAGTGTAAGAAATAATTAATTCAATGTATTAATTGTCCTATGGGAAGGGAACTAAAATAGAAATCCAAAAATTCTAAGAGAATTGATTTTACGTAATAGAGTTAATGAAATTGATAATTACTTTTAACATATAAATAACTTTAAAATCTATAAATTCTCCCCTAGTGGAAATTTATAAGTCATGTAAGTCTTTTGTGTCTTTGTTGGTATTCAAATGAGCAAAACATGAAATCTGTTTTGTTTATTTAGTATTTTTTTGTCCTCTATGTAAGGTCAGTTACTGATGGCTAGTACTGCACATACTCACGTAGTTAGTTACACTTATATGTTTGCTTGTTTTACACACCACTAGGGTTGGTTCATTAGTATGCATGCTAGGTTATTTTTTGTGTTTTTTTTAAATTGTTTTGCATGTATTTGTAAAATATTACTTAGATATTTTAGAAACAAAAAATGATTTTTTTTTGTGTGCATGTTAGGGGACTTGCCATCCCTTTGCAACCTTGGTCGAAGAGCATGTAACGGCTATTACCCTCGCCATCATAAACTATAAGGAAAAAGGCTGACGAGGTACCCAGATTGCTAGGAATTTTCTATAGATACCTCCTCTTTTAATTATTTTATGTCAAATTTGAAGCTTGTAGTTTTTAAAAGTAAAATTATTTTATGATTTTAGATTGCTAACACCTTGAGTGTGGTTTCAATATTAATGACTCATAAGAGTTTTTAACAAAAACCTTTTTATCGAATAAGGTTAATTTAAAGTAAATTAACACCCGAGATCTAGATTCCTATTTAGGTTCTTATGCTTTGTATAAGCTTACCCATAGAATTTACACATATTGACCTTTATTGACTGATCATGCCACCAAGTGGTGGTAGGGTTCAAGAAGAGAGTAGATTCAGTTTGAATCACCATAGTTGAGGAGGGAGCTAGCAAGGACAGCATAAAAGCAGTGTGGTAAGTATCCTAACTAACAAAGGTATTAAATGTACATTTATGTCGAGTTATAGACTATTTTTATTCTATTAATGGATTATTTGCTAACGATTGGTTGCCATAAGTAACCTAAGTATTTTATCATGTAGTTAGGGATTTACGTGGGTTTAGCTCATTATATTTCTCTATTTGCATGTTCTCTTATATTTAGTTAGTGTAAGCATAAATCTATCTAAGTATGTGCCGACATATGATGATTCTATTGTAATTGAAAAACACATCTTTCCATGTAACGCACGCTAATAAGTTTAATTTATCTTACCTTATCTCTTTATTTGTTCAATAATACTTTATATTTTGGTTTAAAAATACAATGCTTAATTCTATTATCATGCCATATTTTTGTTTTCTTTTTTACTTTTTAGCATTCTTATAAGTATTTCACCATAACTCATCCAATTAGGCATCTTTTTCACCTCTCTATTAGACTCGTTTATTTGCTACTTGACTAGGGATGGTAGGGAAAAGGTGTGGAATCTAGCCTTGGTGTGGTACTTCAATTGATGATTTTAGCTTAGATCCTATCTCAAAACTCTCCACAACAACATCAAGTATATACATGTGAGGTGTAGCATCCAAATAGTTCATAAAATCAACAATATCAATCATAGATTCCATACTTTCAAAATTGAAATAGACTAAGTTATTTCTTAGTGAGTTTAATTTGTTGATCACAACAACATGTGTAACTATCTTAAGTGTAGACGACTCAAAAGATTTTTTATTTTATCATCATGATTAGTAACATCTATCCTTAAGCATCCAATAACATTATCAATATCAGGGGGTTAAGATGCTTTAAAAACTTTAAATGTTACTTGTACATCTTATACTCTTCTTGTAAGCTCTCATTTTTGTACATTAATGAATGCTCTTCTGTCAAAGCTACCTGGATCTTTCAATTTTTGGGGTATTTTTCCAACATGAATGACACTAAAACCTTCATTTAAAGTTATTGTTTCATTATCTCCAAGCCACCTTTTCTTAGATAGGATGTCCTTTAGAAATTTGGCATAAGAAGGCATTTATTTAAGTGAATCTACAAATGGCATATTTATGTGCAGCTTTTTGAAAAATTCTACAAATTTTGAAAACTACGTGTCTAACTTTGCTTTTGCAATCTTTAAGGGAAAAGAATAGTGAACTTGTAGAGGTTGCTTTTCTTTGGCTGAATTATTTCCTTTCTAGTGCTCTGTTTATCCATTTCTTCCTTATCCTTTTTAATTTCCTATTTCTTCTCATCTTTTTAAGTCTTATGTTCCACCTTATCCTTTTGAGTCTCATGTTCCTCCTTTATAGTTTTACCACTCCTCAAAGCTAAGGCGTTGCAATGCTTATTACCTTATCTTAATGGGTCTATAATTGTGTCACTTGGAAGGTTACCTTGAAGCCTTTGACTTATAACTTGTGCAAGTTTCCCCATTCAAGTGTTTAAATTTTAAATTGATGCCTTTTGAGTTGACACGTTTGTATTTACTAATTGTATGAAGTCTTTCATCATCCCCATAAAAGAAATTTTATTATCCTCAATAGGTTGCTTCTTCTCTTGGACTTATGATTATTGGAAACTAAGTGGTGAAAATGATTGACAGTTAAACTTATTAACACCTTGATTATTGTTATTCCAAGAGAAATTTGATGAATCCTAGGTTATATGTGCTCGAGTATGGATTATTGTTTCAAATCACATTACACACATCAAATGTTGTTTAGGATTATTTGGACAATTATCAAACAAATGGCTCACCCACAAATGAGCCTTCAAAAGATTCACCAGATATGACACTTGAGATGTAAGTATTGTGATATCATTTTCCTTATGCACTCCAACTATTCTTCTTGTGGTTTTCATTCTGTCCATTGGCCATTAATAATTATTTTTAGCCATTTTCTCAAGTAAATCATAAGCTTAACTGTAAGATTTGGCTAGCAAAGCTCCATGTACATATGCATCAACAATGGTTCTTGTTTGAGCATTGAGACCATTGTAGAAAGCCTTCATTTGGATCAAATGAGGGATATCATGGTAAGGATACACCCTTAGAAATTCTTTGAATATTTTTCATGCTTCATATAAAGATTTCCCTTCATATTATTGGTAGAAGGTAATATCATTCCTATGCTTGGAATTCTTTGTGAGTGGGAAATATTTCATCAAGAATTTCTCCGCCAAATCATTCCAAGTTATAATGGAATCAAGTGGTAAAGAGTTAACCAAGCTCAAGCATGGTCTCGCAAAGGGTAAGAGAATAATCTAAGCCTAAATTCCTTTATGGTCACACCACTAAATTTGAATAAATCTCCAACTTCAATAAACAATCTGAGATATAGATGAGTATCATCTATTGGTAATCTACTAAATTGTCCAACTATTTATAGCATTTAAAACATCACTACCTTTAGTTCAAACTGATTAGCTAGAATTTTTAGCCTTGTAATACTTGAATTCAACCCTTCCATTATAGGTATTGCATATTCATTGATAACTATATCCCTATCATCCATTAAAGGTATCTATTTGTTCAAATTTAGCACATTATTATTTATTTATAATAGATTAGCCATTTTTTCTCACTTGGGTGACTACTTATTGTTTTCGTATTGATATCAAAGTATGCACAATTTTAGGATCTAGAGGAAAAATTTCTCCCTTAAGGACTTTGCTCATGAAATAAAGCCAGTTATGTTTCTAATACCACTAAGGAGATGTTAAAATTAAAAATAAATAACTAAGTAACTAATGACTGTCGGATCACTTATAGATAAAAGGTTGAGATGAAAAAAGGAAAATTAAATAGTCTTGGCTAATGGAATCACAATATGTGGTAAGGGACAAAATGGGAGGAATCAACGCATGATGCGTAGCCAGAGCGAACTGGCACTAGTCAACGCATGCTGAGTCAATGACACATGGTGCACTATGATTTATTGATTTGGATTACTTGGTACCTTGGTGGAATGAACAGATGAATCCCATGACAATACATAGCACACTCAGTGATTGCGTGGAAAAACTGAGATTGAACGTCGTGGTAATGCTTGCATCACCTAGTACATGCGACATGCTTCAATTGGCTCCCTTTTGCTTGCATGGCATTTAGGTGGCAATGACTAGTTAGTTGTACATATTGTATGCTCGCATTGGCTCCTTTTTTCTTGCATGGAATCCATGTGTTCTGTTTTGATTTATCTTGCATTAAAAATTCATAAAATTCCAAAATATTTCATAAATTTGTAAAAATTTACTAGAAAATTCATATTTTAATATTTTTTACCCTAAAGTATTAATTATTTAATAAAATGAACAAATTTTAAGCAGAATTAAAAAGATCATTTTTTTTGTGTTTTTAGAAAGAAAAATTAAAAGAAATAAAATTTAATAGTAGTAATTAATTAACTCAAAATTAAAAGCTAAGAATATATATGAAAAAATATCTAGGAATACTTAATCTCTTGATTTTCTAAAGATGTGAATCACTAAAATCCATCTAATATAATTACCAATCAATTGAATCTAATTTAACATGTATTTCTCTCTCAAGTAAACTACACATCATATAGTAATTAACCTAATCACACTCTTATGTCAATTAAATTGCGTACTACTAATTAATTTCATCAATTATCTATCACATATATAAGAATCATGCATATCTGCCTAGAAATTATGCTTGTTATTTGATCAAGACAAATAATTATATTTGTTTTAAATCTATTTAATTGTCTCTTAGATTAATTGTTGGCTAAACAAATTACAACATAAAAATTAAATTAAATAATATAATTAAATCGAAATCATAGTTGGGGTAAAATATTAAATCATCACATATAGACAATAGAGTTCATAGGACCCCTACATTAATAAATTAGCTAAACATAGTTTTATTCACAAAGCTCATATTTTTCATAAAGAAAGGTGAAGAAGAAGAAATACAATCAATATATTGAATTGTAGCACTAATCTCCTCTTGATTCTCCACCAAAATTTTATCTTTTTTTGAATTTTTCTATATATTTTTTGTTCATGACTCCAAAAACTGATAAAAAATGTAATTTCTAGCTCTTTAGAGTGTATGGGTCCTTTAGGGGGTTAAATTAGGTTCAAATGGAACCTGGACCATTAGCTTAGCTTCAGATAAAAGGATGAGATGAAAAAAGGAAAAATTAAAAGCATTGGTGAATAAAAATGCAACACATGGTAAGGAAGAAAGATGGATCAAATCCACGTGTGACATGTGGCATGATAGACAAGTCGATGTTAGCTTATTCTAAGTTAGCGCCACATGGTACGATTTAATTCGTAGATACGAATGGCCTGGCACCCAAGTGGGAAGAATGGAAGAATTTCTTATTACGCATGGCATGCCCATTGATTATGTGATGATACTTTGAACAAACACTGTGTCGATACTTGGCATGGCCTTATGTCACCTAGTACATGTGACGTTGTACGATTGGCCCTCTTCACTTATGTGGGATCCATGTGACATATCTTGTCAGCTCCTTGCTTGTATGGCATCCATGTGGCATGTCTCATTAGCTCCATACTTACGTGGCATCCTTGTGGCGTCTTTTAATTGGTTTTACATTAAAAAATTCATGAAAAATCCAAAAAGAAATTGCAAAGAATTTAAAAATAATCCAAAAAATATATTTTCACCCTTTTCACTAGAAATTTTATATTTTAATATTTTTAACCCCAAAATTACTACTTATTCAATAAAATGAGTAAATATTAAGCAAAAAATTACACTAATGACTTTACTTTCATGGAGTCATACATATGAGTTTCCATTCATCCAAGAAAGGTTTGTGTACTTTACTTCACTTACTTTTTGTTCTGTTTCTTATATGTATGATCCAACCTTTGTTCAGGATTTTTATTCCGCTGTCTCTACTTATTGTTCTACTAGGTTCTCTACCACTTTTCACTTGAAAAGGCATAGGATTACTTATTCTTGAGATGATGTCATTAGAATATTGTGTCTTCTAGATGTACAGAACCTTCCTTTCTTGTCATCCCCTTTGAGTTTGAAAACCTCATTTCTTTGGATCTTACTTAAAAGATTTCAAAAAATTTCACTCATTATCTAACTAAGATGGTGAATATATTGGTAGGTCCCAGTCATCGTTATGGTGTTATGCTCTTTGATTGAGTGTTACTTGATGAGTACAAGATCAGCAATGCAAATACTGATATTGCATAATACTCTTTTGTTTTATTATTTGTAAAAATCTCGCAAGTGCATGAATCATTTTATAGAAAATGATAAGTATACTCCCAAGTTTGATCTAAGGAAGGAATATATGTGGTTTTTAATTTATTATTCAAATTTTTAAAAACAAAATTAAATCTTAAACATCTCGTCACGATATTTTGGTTTTGTTTTCTAATCTAATAACATAAAAATAAACATAGTTCTGATTCAATAAACAATAATACAAATTTTTATCATTTATAACAATTGAGTATTTAAGGATATAATAATTAAGTTAATTATGCTTGCTCATATTATTTAGGTTATTAAAGATATAAATTAATATTTATTGATTCCTTCTTTTTTATATGAATACCTTTGGTGGGGTTAGATATTATTTGTTAACAAAATAAATCAATTAACATCTATGGGTGGGATCTATAATTAATTAGGTTGATTAAATTAATTCTTTTTTTCTAAGAGATTGAAAATGCGACATTTAAATGCCAACTTTAGTGGGGTTAGACATTTTAAACTTTATCCAATGTGTCCAAATTAATCCTAATAATTTAATTATCCAAGTACTAATTTTCAAGTTTTAAAACCATTACTAAAAATATGTTGTCAATACATTTTCGAACAATAGTTCTTATAAAATAAAATTGAAATAGAGCTTTACTCTAACTATCGGGTGATTGTACCAACAAAAAAAGAGCACTTCTTTAAATTAGACTAGATAATCAAACCTTAAAATCTAATTTTCAAATTTAAGTTTGTAATGAAAAATAATATATTTCTCTCTAAAAACATTATTATAAAATCTTGAATAAAAATAAAATCAATTTATTTTATAGAAATTTTTTACATGTTTAATATTTCACAAGCATAACAACATTATTATTATATATCATATTTACAAATAGATAGTCATGTTAAATTTAATCACACACAAATAAAATATAACATATAAGAATAAAACATAAAAAGATAACCGTAAAAAATCCATTAAAATAATACTTTAAAAGAATCTTTACAACAGTTTGATGCTAACTTTGTTGCTGGAAACCCTTCAAACGGATTTGTATCTCCACTTATTGAATCAAAAACTAAAAATCTATAAAAACATAGCTAGTTCTTTCTAAAAAAGAAGAACTTTAAAAATAAAAACTAAAAAAGAAAACTTTCTAGAGATAGAAGTACTCATAAAATTATGTGTTTTCGAATAGGGAAAAAGGTTCCTTTTATAGGTGAGGAAAAGGCAAAAAAATGGGAAAACATACTTCAAAATTTGAATTTGCACGCGTTTGCATAGGTTGGTACGCGTATGGGGCGCACATATTTTGGTAGACGAGCGGTTGGCGCGATAGATGGGCAATTGGTAGACATGCACGGTATATGACAAGGATTGTGCTAGCACGCGCATGATGAGTGCTCAAAAAACACTAAAATTACCATGATTTTATGCACATTAATTGATTAAAAATATATATATTTATATGTTTTATCATATATTTATATAAATTTGTCTTTTTCGGAATCACGAGTATTTTTATTGTTTTCAGGTATTTTCGCTTAAAAACGTAACTTAAAGACTCAAAGAGGAATACTGGAAGCAATACATCACAAATATATTAATAAATAAATGGAGAAAGGTCAACAAATATGAAAAAATTGGACAAAATGAGTCAAAAAGGTCAAAAATGGAAAAATCAGACAAAATGGGTCAGAAAATGTCAAAAATGTCAAAAAGGAGGAAAACATACCGCCCAACGCGCGCAACCTGCTCCCTTCTGCGCCCAGCAATGCCCCATCTGCGCGCGCTACGCCCAGCTGCGCCCATCTGCGCACGCCACTGCCCATTTTTGCGCGCATCTGCCCTCATGATGTCATACTAACATCATCAATGACCTCAGCAATTGCACTCCGCGTTTTCACAACTTTTTAACATTTTTTCACTCACTTTTTCTCCCCATCCTCACCTATAAATGCCCCCTTCTCTTCACTTCTAAACACACCTCAAAACCATTCTTCTCTTCTCTTTCTTTCTCTCATTTCTTAGTTTTTAAGCTTTTCTTAGTTTCTTTCTTAGTTTTTAGTTAAATTCTCTTAGTTTTAGAGTTCTTCTCTTTTTGAGAAGAACTAGTTATGTTTTTGTAATTTATTAGCTTTTTGATTCAATAAATGGGAGTGAAAATTCCGCTTGGAGGTTTTCCAGCAATGGGAATAGCATCGAAGTTCTGTAAGGATTTTATTTTCTTTATAGTTATTTTTTATGCTTTATTCTTACATGTTATATTTAATTTGTCTGTGATTAAATTTAACTCTGCTGGTTGTTTGTAAACATGATATAATAATAACGTTGTTATGCTTGCAAAATATTAAATAGGTGAAAATTTCTAAAATGAATTGATTTTATTTTTATTCAAGATTTTATATTAAGAATGTTAGAGAGAAATATATTATTTTTCATTACAAACTTAAATCTGAAAATTAGATTTTAAGGTTTAGTTATCCGGTCTAATTTAGAGTAGTGCTCTTGTATTTGTTGGTACAATCACCCGGTAGTTAGAATGAAGCTCTATTTCAAAAGTTTTTATAAGAATTATTATATGAAAATATATTGACAACATGTTTTCAGTAGTGGTTTTAAAACTTGAAAGTTAGTACTCGGATAATTAAATTCTTATGTTTAATTTGGACACCTTGAATAAAGTTTAAACTATCTAACCCCACCAAAGGTGGCATTTAAATGATTCATTTTCAATCTCTTAGAAAAAGGAATTAATTTAATTAACCAAATTAGTTATCAACCCCACCCATAGGTGTTAATTGATTTGTTTAGTTAACAAAGAATATCTAACCCCACCAAAGGTGATATTCATATAAAAAAGAAAGAATCAATAAACTATCAATTTATATCTTTAATAACCTAGATAATATGAGCAAGCATAATTAATTTAGTTATTATATCCATAAATACTCCAATATTATAATTGATAAAATTTGCATAAATATTTATTGAATCTGTATCTATGTTTATTTTTATGTTATTAGATTATATTTATTGAATCTGTATCTATGTTTATTTTTATGTTATTAGATTAGAAACACAAAAACCAAATTATCGTGACAGGATGTTTAGGATTTAATTTCGTTTTTAAAAGTTTGAATAATAAATTAAAAACCACATACATTCCTTCCTTAGATCGACCTTGGGAGTATACTTATCATTTTCTTCGAAATGATTCGTGCACTTGCGAGAATTTTATAAATATAAAACCAAAGTATTGGCAAGAATCGGCGATGCACAGCACGACGCGAGTGTGTGTTGGAGCGTGCAAAATTTAGTGTGTCGTTTGTCGGGCATGTGCTGACTGTATGCGTTTGCTGGGCCTCTTTCGACCACATATGGGCATGTTCTGGGCATGTCCCAACCACGTGTGGGCATATGTTGGGCATGGATGTGGGTTGATGTGTGTGACACTTGACACAGATGGGCATTTGTGCGCGCTAGTGCACAAATGAATCGGCAGTCATGGACTGCACGCGCGATTCTGGCCTTTTTGACATTTTGACCCTTTTGTCCAATATTTCCATCTTTTTAACTTTTCCTCATTTCGTTTCTCAATATATTTATGATGTATTGCCTCTAGTATTTTTCTTCGAGTTTTTAAGTTATTTTTGAACTAAAATACCTAAAAAACAATAAAAATATCTATGATTTTGAAAAGAAAGATTTATATAGAAATATAATAAAATCATACAAATATGAATCTATTAATCAATTAAAGTATATTAAATCATGGTAATTTTAGTGTTTTTTAAGCACTCATCACTACTTCACCTCATTGTTATCTCAATGATATTAAGAGCATTTCCTTGCATCATCGCACTTATTTCACTTTAGTGACTACCTATTGTAGTCACTTTCTTTGTGTTATTCTCAATGGTGAGACTATATATCTTGCAAGAATGATCTATAGGACCATTATTTCATAGGACCATTATTTCTCTTCTTTATACTCTACACTATCCTTATTTGATCACTCAATTAGGTGCTCATTTGTTTATGATATTATTGGCACTACCAAAGCCAAAATACTTATTTGTGCTTGTCATTTTGCTTCTGATTGTGCTTCTATCTCTAGACACACTACTCCCTCTTTTGCTTCCTCTTAGAACATCTTTTAGTCTGCTCTTGTTCCTTCTCATTTTTTCTTTTAAGACTACCTCCTTTTATATCTCCCTTCTAAGTCAGGAGTTTTCCTTTTGACTCATCACATTGATACCATGTTTAGGGAGTTTTTTTCTTCTCAACATGCTCAAAATATATCTACATGGCTCACCTTGGTGAGCATGTTTTACGACCTAACTTTTAGCCTCTTAAACATGGTTCTCCTTACTCCTATTGGTAGCTACCATATAGCCTCTCCTCAAGTTTCCACCAACTCCTTGAGTCACCTCTTTTGAAACTTTGTTGATCCTAAGCCTTGAAGTTCTTTTGACCAAGTTCTTTAGAACTTTCTTGCCCAAAAAAACCCTAACCTCCTCTAGACAACAAAGACTTTGGTGGTTCTTCTCATAGCATAGCTCTTGATGATAATGGAGAAGTTGGATGAGAGTATTGATTTTACTGTTATTTTCCTTTTCTGAAGTATTTTTTCTTTTCCTTAAAATAAATAAAATGTAAAATATACTATGAAAATTTTTATTGAAAAACTTTGAGTTGGTTTTTTCAGTACTTCATTTTTTATGGTTATATTGTTGCTTGTTGTCTTGGTATTACTTATTTAATCTTCTTTGTTGTTTGCATGAGTGTTGGGATTATTACATGATTGTTTTCCTTCTCTCCCTACTATAAGGGTGTTCCTTTGACTTTATGTGTCAAAAAGAGGGACACATTTATTTCCTTAATTCATTATTTGTTGCTTTGACATTTGTTGCATGGGTTATGAGTGTATGGTACACTACATCTTTGTTTCTTGACTTGCACATATATAGGAAAGTGTAGCATGAAGTCAAGGGGAATTGTATGAACCAGTGTCTATCTTTTACATCTTTGACTATGCTTAGCCTATTATTATGTACCTGTGTAGGGGTAACACGATAGTTTTTTGGTCAAACTACATGTAGGCCTACACAATACATTCATAGGTATATGTTGTCTTGTGTGTGTAAGATACATATATAGCTTGAGATCTTGAGGCTCTATTGGAGTTGGAGTTTAGATATGCAATTTGGATGTGTTGATTTATTAAGATGGTTAAAACATAACAAGATGGATACACTTGGTGTATATATGTTCGAGGGTGTTTAAGATTTTGCATTTTTGTTTGTTCATAGGAATGAACTTCTTTAGGCCATTTTGCATGATTGTCTTGTTTTGAGATGAGAATTTATTTAGTTGTGTAGTGTTTTTCCATGAAAAGCCAAACAGGCAGATTGTAAGTCATGTAAGTCATTTGTGTCTTTAATGGAATTCCCGTGAGCAAAACACAAAGTTTGATATGTTTATTTAGTGTTTCATCACCTTTTATGTAAAGTCAGTTACTACTCATCAGTACTACATATACTCATATAGTTGGTTATACTTTGTATTTTTGTATGTTTTACACACACCACTATGGTTGGTTTTTTAGTATTGACACTAGGTTTTTTTGTTTAAGTTGTTTTATGGGTATTTATGGAAAATTACTTAGAAATTTTTAGAATAAAAAATGGAACTTTTTGTGTGCTCGTTGGGGTCAAGCTACCCATCTGCCACCTATGACTAGCGAGAATGTAATGACTATTACCCTTGTCATTATGGGTGATGAACCTAGAAAGTTGTAGAGAAAGCTCTTGTGGCTACAAAGAAGGACCTTAAGGATGCCAAGGCTCAATTCTGGGAAGAGTTGGCAAGAAAGGACTTTGAGATGCATGGTCTAGGCATTAAAATCCATTTGTTGATAACCTATCTTGAAGTTATAACTGAAAAGGCAGTACATGGTCAAAAGACTTCAAGGTTGACGTAGGAGTTTCTTAGGATCACTATTTTGAGTCCATGAATAGAAGAATTAAAAAGGTCTATCCAAACTTAATTCTTCCCCCACATTGAGCATGGTGAGTATTTTAGACTTCTATTGATTTTGGGAGTGGTATCTAGCCCCAATTATTTGCTAGGACTAAGGGAGTAATAAAGGTGGTACCTATTACCGTTGTTCCAAACAGAGATGCTAACAAGAACCACTACCGTAGAACTTAGGCATTAAGCCACATACTTTGCTCTATATTTTTAATTTTTACTTTTTGTTTTCTGCCAAGATGTTGGTACTTGGCGTTTGTTTTGTAGCTCCAGACGCATTTGAATTTTAAATGAAATGATATCAACATTTTCTTTGAATTTTTTACATTTTACACTTTACTTTGTAATTTTGACTTTACTTGCTCATAAGGAACTAGTATATCTCTTACGAATGACCTTGTAATTTTTTTTAGAGCTTGGAACGGGAACATACCCTTAGCACTTTTGTTATCCCCGTAGGATGCATTTAGTGCTTGAGAAACCTTAGGCTACACTTCATCTTTCCATGACCCTGAGAGATAACACTTGATTTTTTTTACATTTGACCCTGGGAAATCAAACTTGATTTTTGTTGATGTAGGGCGCGTAGCTAGTAGTGGTGCATGTAACGCAACTCTTGGTTTATGCAAGATACACAATTCTTGTATCAAGATCATACTTAGTCATTTTTTGTAAAAATAAATTGAAAGTTGCAAGATTGAACTGAAACAAAATAGCCCTAGCTACCCAATTTGAAGTTGGTATCAACACCCAATGTGGGTTCAAGCGAGTTCTAAATAGTACTTGGTAAGGCATAACACATCAGAGGCAGGATAAAGCATATGCAATGTATAATGGAGTGAAAACCAGTGCTTGATTGATAGTGATTGGGTTGTTAGGCTAAGCAGTCATTTACATAAAATAGGTGATGGTGCGGGTATAATAGAGAAAACTCATTGGACGAGCGGGGCCTGATGACTAGCTCGGCGCCTGGGAAATTAGGGAGCTTACCGATAATCTGACTTCTAGTTATTGATCCTTATTGCTTGGGTGATCAGTTGGGTCCCATCAATTGTGGCCATGGAAAACAACTTCTTACCATCTAGGGATCTCGAAGTAGGATTCGATGAATGTCGATCTTATATTATTGGCATTGCAATGTTTCCTTAACATGACTTATACAAACTTTAAAGTCTTAAAAAATTTCTACCAACTTCAACTTTTTTTTGAATCCATCCTTTTCAAAGTCCACTTTTTATGAATCCATCTTTTTTTAAATCCACTTTCTCTAAGTCCACTTTTTTTTTTCTTTCTGAATTCATGTTTTTCTCTAAGTCCACTTTTTCTAAATTTATCTTTTTGTCTAGATTCATGTTTTCTTGAATTCTTAAGTTCTCTAGAAGTTTTTTAGCCTTACCGGGTTACTTAAGAGTTTTCTTGAACTTGACTATAGGTTGTTAATACTCCATATTTTCTAGACTTCCTAAGTTCATTGAAAGTTTTTTGGTCCTCCCAAGTGCCTTAAATATTTTTTTAAATAAGTGGTCTAGACTTTATCTTTTCTAGCCCCTTACTTGGTGGGATTCTTGAATGCGATAAGTTATGACCATTCTCTAGACCCTCATTCTTGTGGAGATATGGAATTTACCTTTTCCTTGTAAACTTTGAGAATATTTCTTATTCCTATAAATGAGTTTCTTAGGCATGAAAAAGGTCATTCCCTGCTTCATTCTCTAGTGTACCTTTCCCAGCCCCAATGTTTAGATCCTAGAATATTTTCATTATGGGTGTCGGAGGGGTTGTTTCCTAGTTTCATTTTTTGCACAAGACTTA
Source organism: Hippophae tibetana (assembly GCA_037013495.1). NCBI lineage: Eukaryota > Viridiplantae > Streptophyta > Magnoliopsida > Rosales > Elaeagnaceae > Hippophae > Hippophae tibetana. Next base: position 41,056,719 of record CM072802.1, on the reverse strand, counting down.
GTCCATTAAGATATGGGTGTCCTAATTCCAGGTTGACCAATGTCAGCATCCTGGATCACAATTAGTATAGGTACAAAAAGGGTTGAGCCCCAAATTCATTTCCCACATAAGACTTAGTTCATTAAGACATTGGTTTCATTGTTCTGGGTTTTCGTGGTCCTTGACCACATTCATTGTTGGTGTTGAATAAGTGTTCATCCTACTTCTTTTATCACACATGACTTGGTCCTTTAAAATAATATTTGGTAGCACCATACCCTTGAACCTGGATCACAATCACTATGGGTGTTACAAGGGTGTTGAGCCCACTTTTGTTTCCACAAAGGAAGTGATCCATTGGGTGATGAAAGACATAATCTTCATCCTGGGTTATAGTTATTATAGGTGTTAAAAGAGTGATTATCTTGCTTCCATGTTTTGCACAAGAAGTGACCCATTGAGACAATGGTTTGTGGGTATTGAAAGGATGTTTATCCCACTTTTGTTTTTTGCAAATAAAGTGATCTACTAAGATAATGGTTTACATTGTCTTGGTACTGAGTCACAATCATTGTGGGTGTTAGAAAGGTATTGATCCTGTTCTCTTTCTTGACAAGAAGTGATCCATTGAGACAATGGTTTTATAATGTCTTGATCCTAGGTCACAATTGATATGGGTGTTGGACGGGTTTTTATGTCACTTCCATTTTCACATAAGAAGTGATCCATTGAAATAATGGTTTTACACTGTCTTGATCTTAAGTCATAGTCATTGTGGGTGTTAGAAGGGTGTTTATCTTGCTTCTATTTTCGCACAAAAAGTGATCAGTTAGACAAGCTTTAACATTGAGTAGGCTATTACCTTGATCCTAGATTATAGTCTCTATGGAAATTGAAGGGTTGCTTATCATACTTCCATTTCGTAAAGGAAGTAATCCATTAAGATAATAATTTGATAAAGCCAAATGAGCTATTATGGAATCTATACTTAGGTTGATGTGTATCCAGAAAGGGTTCTAGACCCACTTCCTTTCTAGCATAGGACTTTATCCATTAAGATTATGGCTGGATGACATCGTACGTCAAGCCTCTATAAGGTAATGGTTGCCACATGGTCTTACAGAAGGACTAACTTTTCCTAATCTAGTGTTGGACAAGTGTGGTTCTTAGATTTTTTTCGAGTGTAGCTACTATGTTCGATGGAGGAGTGTGTAGAGCATGGGGACAATCATGCCTTGGAACCAAGCTAGGGTTATTGTGGATGAGTGGTTTATTCTCATTCAAATGTTATAGCCTTTCTGGATGCCGAGGTTGTGTTGGTGCTTGAAGATCTAAGTTACAGATGATTATATGAATGACAAGCTGACTAAACTGTTTATTTATTCTCAATCTTTATTTTTACACTATTGGTGCTGGTGTTGACTTTTCCTTGCAAAACCTCACCTAGTATTTTTAATTGAAAAATAAATTACAAGTATGAGGTAAAAATAAACATGTCTAAACTCAACTTCTTTCAACTTCCACATTCATATTGTTTGTCCCTGATGGATCCCTATGTTGTAAACATAGATGAATTTCTTGAATAAACTCTTAATGTACCCTTTTATTTCTCACATTCTATCTATATGTCTTCTGAAAAGTCTAGTTGAGTTGTAGTGGCTAGACTCTGGCCAATCTGGCTCTTCTTAGGTAGCTTTAGGTAGTTGATGCAGAATTTTTGAGTACATCTAACTTTGAGTGGAAGGTTTTGTAAGTCCTATTCAACTAGAGTTGGAGTGGCTTCCAACCTTCAAGGTGGGAGATTGTAGCTTAGAAAGTGATAATCTGAAGTTGATACTACTCTTCAGCCTTCCCAAATTTGTTCTTACAAGATTTATTACAAGTGGTGAGATTCTGGATATCCTTATGTCAAGAAATTCTGGAAGCAATTGTGTAGTGAACACTTGCTTGTAGATCCCACTTTTATTTGTGAACTTTTAGGTGAAGTTATGCCTCACTTAGGGGTAGTTGTAACTAAATGAGTAGGTAAGCACTCTAGTTGTCTAGAGCTCTAGTCGATAAGAACAACAAGGTGATATGCTTTGAGATAATGATTGTTCATTGTATGTCATATTGTACTTGTGTTTATGTATTGGTTTTCATGTATAAGACACAATGTCTATTTTATTTTACTCAATGTTTTGTCTTCCTCTGTGTAAGGTGTTATAATGGATCAGTAATGCACATATGCATATAGTTAGGAACACTTTATATGCAAGCATATGCACATAAATCACAGGGTTGGTTTTCGTAATGTGCATGCTAGGTAGAGTATTAGTTTTTAGTGAATGAGCGTGAGAGAAATCCCACATTGTAACTTATGTTTTTTGGTTCGTTTTGGGTGCTTGTATTTATGAAAAGTACTCGAAAATTTTTGGAATGAAAAAATATGAATTTTTACCACCTCGCTACCAAGCTCGCCACCACCCTAGGCAAGGTAGTTAGCGAGGTGGAAATTTCAAGTGCTATAAATACCTCTTCATTTCTTCTTCTTTAAGATCCTAAAAGTTTAGCAGAATTTTGTCAAATTGACATCTCATTTTTTTTTCTATTTTTGGATTACTAATAGCTCGAGTGTTATTCGATACTGGTGATTCATGATTATGTGAAAAAAATCATGCTTATGAGTTGTGAGTACTCAATATAGTGTTTGTGTGTGTTTTATGTGAGTTGTGTGTCAAATGGTAGTTACCCTCCTGTAACGTTTTATTATGTAAGGAGCCTGTGTGGTTGTGAGCCATGTATCGGCTGATAGTTTCATGTAATATTTTCTTATTCACTTTACATATTACTAGTCTTTGGTTACTATTATACCCCTTTGTGTGGTGTTGTCTTTAGAAGAAACCAAATTTCATGTGTCGAACCGAGTCATTATAAAAATAGCTAGCAAGACCAATAATAGGCAATTAGGATAGAGATCCTAATTGAAAGAGGTAATAATGGTTTTATTTCTTTCAAAATTGTAACTTATTTATTGTTTAGTGGATTGTTTGTTACTAAGTGGTTTCCTTAAGCAACCTGAGCATGTTACCATATAGATAAGGTTTTTATGTGGGTTTACCTCGTTATATCTATTGTTATGTATGATCTGCTACTATGTTAGTATAATCTGAGTTTTTATTATGTATGTTCTACCATCCTAGATTTAGACTCTAATTAGAAAATTTATTTATTTTGTATAGTTTCATGCTTTCTTTCCTTTCCTTATAGCATGCTTACAGCTTCCTAACCATTACTTCTGCTTTTTGATCATGCATTTTTGGTGTAAGTATCTAAGGAGTCTCTTTCTCTTTATCTTGGAAATGTACCAGATGTTGGACTTTTTATTATATTTTATTATGTAATGTACGATTGCATGCTATAAAAGTACAATCATCATTTACCTAATATGTTTTCACAAATGAGTTCTTGAAGAGATTTAAAATCCTTTATAGCTTTTTCAGTATGTATGATTATCTTACATGTTGTGTGACATTTGCTATGTTTATGCATGGTACCAGCCTAGACAGAACCCTGTGAGGCACACCATCATTGGTGTGTTTACTGTAGTTTCTTCTTTCCTAATATAGGTTGTGCTTGTTATGTATTGAATTGTTAATGTTGTTTTGTACTTCTGCTATATTAATTGCTTAATTCATATTGTGAGGCCTATTTGGTCGAATTGATTTAGAGCTCACTAAAATATTTTGTGAGTTTAGGTTTCCACCCCCTCATCTATGAGTCGATTAATTATTTGAATCAAAAGAACAATTGATCTTCCCGTAATTGTTCCTATGTAAGGAAATCTTCATTCATGTTTGTTGAATGATTATTTCTGGATCCAAGATTTTTCGTGGTTGGTGAAGAACTATTTTTTATCTATTGGAGAGATCAAGCTAAATTACTTGTTACTTATCTTATTATCAACAGTTGATTCCTAAGAAGGTTTGTTAATCACTCTTTGAAACTTCACATATAAGTGTGCTTAAATTGGAGAAATTCAACGATGGATGACCCCCTAAAAAGTGTCTTCATTTACAATTTTTGAAACAATTTTTATGTTTTGGATACAATGTTAATCATATCCTTGAGTCATAGCAAGAAGTTACTTCTAGTTTGGCATTACCTTGATGGAAATGACCTCGACTTCTCATCCTAGTGTGGTGATTCTAGATGACACTACTTGAAAATTAATGTATCTATCTCATCAAGTATAGCCTAGATCCACAATCACTTGATGTGATCTAAATCCACAGTCATCATGTGTGGCCTAGATCCACAATTAGTGGATGGGAAACAAGCCGATGTACCTTGGAAATAAGCTTGTCTGAGTAACATGACCTAGAAGGTGGAAATCTATCAAATTCGGCACGGCCTACATAGTAAGTAGTAACCTAAGAGGAAGAATCCTAGAATGTGTAACCTTGGAGGTAGCGTTCTAGATAGAATAGCCCCTTGGCCTGTCCTGCTATGACCTAATCTTCTATGATAAATGAATATCTACTTTCCTAGAGCAATGTTTATCTAACAACTATAGCTATAGACATCTATCTTTGGATTAACAACATTATAGGCATGGTTGTTCTAAATAGATTACATTGGTCTTGTAGCCTTTGGATGGTTTCTCAAGGTGAGCCAAGAAAATCTAGTTTGAACTGTATATGCCTGTACAAATGGAGATCACTAAGAGATGGTTGATATCTTTATTTTTGGAGTTGTAAAAGCTCAACGCTAGCTGATGTTTGGTAAACTAGGATAGTTTTCCTAGTTGGTCTATCTAGATGCTCTATTTCGCTACTCTGCCTGGAAGGCTAGCCTACCTGACTAGTTTTCTTGGCTAGCCTACTTGGTTGATTGCCTTGTTGTAATGCATACTAAAGTACATCTTCTAATTGGATAATTATATGCTTGTTATGTGTGGTTTTTGCTATGTTGATCAAGCTCTTCCTGGGTACCCTTATGTGGTTCCTATTTTGAGAGTATGAAATGTCTAGTCTTTTCAAGTAGCTACATGAACAGGGCATGACTTAGCTTAGGATCCAGCTTGTACTCAAATGCTCTTGGGAATTCCTCATCGGGAGTTTTTTCTATCTAATTTAAATCTAAAATACTTGAGGTAACAGTTCAAAATCAAGAAAATTGAGCTCCTTTTAAGTGTTCCCATTCTTCTAGAGCACGTTGAAGGTAGTGTACTGGTCCTAGGTGTCAACCAGATGAGATATCATCGAGAATATGTTGGGAACTCATCCTAGCGATTCAATGGATCAAACATGTTGTTAGGAGAGAATTAAATGAAGAATGTGATGAATGGAGTGAAAAACAAAATGAATGTTCTTGAGTTTTCACCAACTCAATTGATTGAACACCAAATTTCTTTCCCATAATCGGTGCCAAATGTTGAAACCAATTTCTATTATGTCGTGTTTTCTTGACACTTAGACCTATAAATCATGAGAAAACCATGTCAGAAGGGATGAGATCAATAGTTGTTGTATCCGTTCCAATGCTTAATTTAGTTTTTGAGAGAAAAGCTAAGATCAAAGGAAATTTGAAGAAGAATGAGTGGTGAGCTATTGTAAGTGATGTGTACATTTTCTATTTAGGAGAACCTATTTAAAAGTTTTGGTAGATGGCATAATTATTAATAACTAGTATCAATTAATTAATATATAATTATTTAGAATATTAATAACATTTCATAAATATAGATCATGTCATTAATATTTATTTTAAATTTAAATAATAAAAAATATATTTAATTGTACGTTGATAGTATTCATTTAACTTTTCAATATCAATGTTGACCAATTAAATGGAACCATACATACATGATGATTTTCCATCCAACAAATAATAAATTGAGTATTTGCTCCTAATTATGTATGCATTTAATCGTAGCAATATATGTTCTCTTAATTGATTGTAATCATATGTGATAAATGGGTATGAGTGTTTACCATATCCTTGTAGGAAAGTAACTCATAAGACATGTTTTTGTGATCTAGCTAGTAGTATGTGCATTGGATTTGGCGGAACAAAGCACACCATTTTGTGAAAATATTAGGTTTGATATGAATGTGTCCCTAAGCATGTCAAGGATGGGAAAATAACATAAAAAGCTAGTTATCTAAGGCTGGTCACGGGGTTCTTGGTGGACCTAGAGAGGATTTTGTGTTTGTTGATGAGGGAACCAACATTATTAAATGATTCCTTATCCTCAAGTTATGTTGTTCATGATTTGAATAGTCTTAGTTTGGTAGAAGGGTTGTATTGTTCACGATTTTGTGTTGAATATATATTTTTCTACTGAATTACGTTTTAGGGACATGGAGTGCGCTAGAACCACTGCATGTGCTGATATTGGAGTGGAGGAACTGGTTGATGAGGAATGGATTGATCTCGTGTTCTCTTTCTTTGGATGATGGAGCCCATCTGAGTTTAGTTGTTGTTTTATTTCCTTATTAGCTACTTCGTTGTTTCCTTATGTTGTATCTTACAATGTGACGTTCTAAAATTTCTAAAGCTTTAGTATATGTTATATTTTTTGACCTGTGAATAATGGTTGGTGATGTTACTCTTTCTTTGTGATCCAAAAATAAATTTTGCATGATCGCACACAGAGAATGTGACCGAATATTGCAGTTTTGAGTGTGGTAGTCAAATATGTGGCATGTGGTTTGATTGAGTTTGGGTCAACTCGTTTAAAACTCAATTAATTTAAGCCCAATCTTCATACGATATACTTAATAAATGGGTCATGCAGAAAAACCCATTTATTGAACGTCAAATCAAATTCATTTATGTACCCCAAAATCATGTTAGATTCACAGGTTATTTTTTGTATCGTATAAGGGTGAATTCGTTTACCTCAACACACCTGACTCATTTATTAAGTAGGTGAAGGCAAGTTTACCAACTTATGAGCTGTGTTCAACGACAACTTAAATCGTTTAAAAATATCAAGAATGTTGTGAGATCTTTTGTCTATGAATGCTTTTATCTTTTGAAAAAAATGTATCTAATTAAAAAACATTAGAAATATTATCAAAAATAATCTCAATTAATAACAGCAGTAACTCTTTTGTCCACATATTTTTTAATTTTTTTTAAATTATTAAAATATTTTAAAAAAATATATAAATTAAAATATATTTATTATTATATTTATTATAATTAAAAATAAAATATATAATAAGCGAAGAAATATATATAAATTAAAATTTAATTTAATTTAAAAATAACAATAAAAATAATCTTGACTTTTTTTTCAAATCATTAAACCATATCATTTAATATCTCAATTAAACTTTTTAAAAATATTTATTATTCTTATATATTATATAAAAAAAATTTGTTGATATTTATTGATTGAAAAATTAATTAATTGATTGATTAGATAGAGAAAAAAATTACGTTTTTTTACAATGACTTATCAAAAATATAAAATTATATTTAATTTACTTAACATAATTAAAAACTACATACTATTCATACAAAATATAATTAAAAAAATGCTTCTCATTCAACAAATACACTACTTATTCATAATAATTAAAATGAAATATAATTTATTTTTAATATTTTTAAGTTTTTATAAATTATTTAATTATTTAATTATTTATTTAATTATTAATTTTAATTTTAAACTTCTATTTTTATTACATTTGGAGTTATATGTGGTTAATTTTGATTAAAATTGATATTTAATTTTTATAGAAAATAAAAAATATTAGAAATTAAATAATATCCCTAAAACATATTTCAACAAAAATAATACTTTTATTGAATAGGGTGCAATAAACATAATCTAATTAAATGACGTTTAATATGAAATAATATATCAGATTTTTTTAATAATAAAAATATATAAATTACATACAAGTTATTTTTTTAGGTAAAAGTTTTAGCGAGATGCTATTTTTGTTGTTTTCTCAAAAATTAAAAGTTAACAATTTCACTACATTATTTATGTAAGCCTTGTAAGCTTTTTGTGTTTTTATTTAAGCTTTCGTGTGAAAATACAGAGTTGTTTTACATAATTAGTATTTTATCGTCCTCTATCTATAGTCAGTTACTGATGGTCGTTATTATATACACTTTTATAGTTGGTTACACTTTATATGTTTACGTGTTCTACACATAAAGGGTTTTGTGCATTAATATGCATACTAGATTATCTTCATATTTTTGTTTAAGTTGTTATGTGAGTATTTATTAAAAAAAATTACTAGATAAATATTAGAAACAAAAAAAAAGAATTTTTTCTATGCTCATTATGGTCTTCCCATCCCTCGCCATCTTTGACCGAAGAGCATATAATGATTATTACCCTATCATCATGGGTGATGAGCTTTGTCATCTTGGGAGACGAGAGATTGTTACTAATTCTTGATTACTAATATCTCAAGTGTGATTTCGATATTAATGTTTCATAAGAGTTTTTAGCTAAAATTGATATATAGAGGTTGAGTTAATTACAAGTATATTAACACTTAAGATTTAGATTACTTTTTTGATTTATGTGCTTTGGATAAGTCTATCGGTAGGATCCACATATATTGATCATTGGTGACTAATCATACCATAGGTGATGGTAGGGTTCAAGAGGAGAATCGAATACAACTTGGATCATAGTAATTGCAATGGAAACTATTGAGGGTAGTATAAGAGCACTGAGGATATGTGTCTTGATTGATAGAGATATTAGAAATATATTTTTATTGAGTTGTAATTTTTTTTATTTTGTTAGTTCATTCTTTCAATCAAGTGATTTCCACAAATAATTTGATGATTTTATCATATAGGAAGGATATATATGGGTTTAACTCATTATTTATTTGTGTTTGTATGATGTAATGTTCGGTTAGTAAAATCATTATTTTATCCAATTATATACCAACATGTGTAAATCTTATCGTGGTTAAAAAATATTTACTTTTGTTTTATATTTTCTAATTTAAATTAATCTATCTACTTAATTTACTCTATTGTTTTATGTGTTTATCAATAAAGAATAGTTGTTTAGTTATTTTTGAGTTTGAGTTGAGTTTCTGATGCCATTGACTCCTTACTTTGATTAATAAAATTTCTCAATTAAAAAGTCAATTTTTATAATAAATGATATAATTTAATAATATAGAAAAAAATTAATAACATAAAATTATTTTTATGATTATTTTTTATTTAAATAAATTTTAATTTTTTATATATTTCATTACTTTATTATTTTTAACTATAATAAATATAATATATATAATTACTTTATATTTTTTAAATGATATTTTAGTAATTTAGAAAGAAAAAAAATTAAAAGTATACATATGCAAAAGTTAATGATGTTATTAACTAGAATTATTTTTAATAATACTCTAATCTTAATATTATTAGATATACTTTTTAAACATCAGTAATATTTGTGTATAAAAGGCAAGTATTCTTGATATTTTTCTTTTGTAAAAACTTGTCACTAACGCTTATTATAATGTCACTAATAAAAAAATATTTATAAAAATTTAATAAATATAAAGAGTATTAAAATCTAAAAATTAAAACCTAGATTGAAATTTTCCCATTTCAATTGTCTTAGATTCGGGTCAGGAACTGTTTGGAAAATATCTGAGCTAATTTTGAATATTTAATTGTAACATGGCGTGTTACACCAAAAATAAACAATAATGAATTTGCAACGTGATACTTTCGTGTAAGATTTAAACTCAGTTCCCGTTGTTTATTTGGAGAAAGAAAAAAAAAAAAAAAACCAACCTACATAGTACAATCATTTTCATTTTCAAAAATTATTATTATAATTAATAATTATCAATCGTTATATCTAAGATATTGTTATAAATTGATGTATAAAGAATCTCTCTTTCCTTTCTTGTACGCGACTGATACAACCATTTCACCATTAAAAAGTAATAATATATAAAGTTAGTTATAAATATATTTTAAATATATTACTTATATGTTATTAATATAATTATAATTAAATTAATTATTTTAAATATATTAATTAAGGCATGTTTTTATGTTATTTATGTATTATTAATATAATTATAATTAAATAAATATTTTAAATATATTTACTATTAATACCATATGTTAAAAACCTAAATCATAATTAAACTAAAATTCTATCACCAAAGGTTGGAAACTATGTTTCCAACTAAATAAAAATTATAGAAATAATTATTATTATTGTAATTTTATGATTGTATACATATTATACCCATACTTACTAAAAATACTTATATTTTTGAGTTAAAAAATGTTATATACGTATAACATTTTTTTATAATAATAAATAAAAAATTATTCTTTCCAATAATAAACTTTTATATAAAATAAGATATAATAAAAATAATTATCAATTATATTTAATTTATATTTTTTTATAGTCTATGGAAGAATTAAGATTTTTTATCATTGATTCGTATAAAAAAATCTAAGTAGATAGATTAAATATTAATAATAAAATAATTAATTATAAAAAATATATTAAAAGATAAAGATGCTAAAGATAAATTTAAAATCAAACAGATATAATTCAAATTTTTTACTTTAAATAAATAAAATAAATTTTATTTTTTAAATTATTATGCAAATCATGTTAAAATTAAATTAAGTTTAATATTAAAAATTAATATATATTTAATTAGGATCTATTTAAATTAAATCTATTATTTATATTTTACATTATTATAAAAAATTAAATAATATCATAATATATATATAATATTTTTTAAAATTAAATAAATTATAATCATACTTATATATTTTTATATTTTTATTATGTTCATATTTTGCAATAAATTTTTGACATATTTTTATAGAAATATATTACATTTATAAGTATGTTTATCAGTTATGTATTTTACTAAGATAATCATAGAAGGATGGGAATAGGATGCGTAAAATACTAGTCTTCATATTTCTAAATCTTAGTCCCTTCCTTTTCTCCGTTGATTGCTGTGTTTAACTGTTGCCATTTGTCATTTTTCCTCTTCCTTTCACCGACTCACCCTTCGTCTTTTTCTTCTTTTCTCCTTTACGCTGATCGGCAGATGCAATCTAAAGAGACAGACATCAACATTTGAAACAAAGAAGAGCCTGAGATTTTATTACTCTTCAACTTAACTCTTGGCCTTCTTTAATTGTCAACAATGCACTCATTGAAGGAAAAAGTCACGCAGACGTTGAGCCGTCTCTTTGCTGACTCTCCCAGCTCCTCTTCCGATCCTTCTTCTCCTCCTGGTCATCATCCTGAGGTAATTTTAGACCATCCCAGATCTACTTTTTGTCTATTTTTTTGTGGAAAGGAAATATTTTAGCTTCGTGGGTTTTCTAGCAACGTTGATTCAATTATTTTCTTCAAGACATTATGAGATCTGGGTATTATTAATAATGCATTTTATGGTTGGTTTTTTCGTTTAATATGGGGGCTTGTTCGAGTTTTGCTTCTTTTTTTATGTTGAATTATTGATATGTTATGGGAATGAGGAAAAGTGTGATTTTAAGTGATATTTTATTTACTTATTATATATATATATATATATCATTCATTGTCTTATGAAGTGATTGGCTTATTAGATAGACATTGATGGTGATCTTCTCTCCAAACCTAAGAGATTAGCTTCAACACTTTTTTCTGGTCTATGTGGCAGAAATTCATTTGTTACATTATTCAAATTATACGTCTTACTCCTATCATAAGTTGCCATGTTATTTTGCATTGAATTAATATCTATTACCCCTTTTCCTAATTGAAGCAAACTAATCTTGTCTCCTTTCCCAATTTCTACAAGTGAATTGTCATAAGTTCCTTTGTATTTTGTACTATGAAGTTGTGACGTGAGCTCTTTTGAATGTGTAGGCGAGGCCATATTCAAAAGGTGTGAAATCTTCATCTTCGTATTTTTCGTTCATCTCCCCCTCAGTAGGCACCAATGGTTCAAGATCAGGCAAACATCAAAATGGATTCAATTCAATTGAGTATAAAAATTTGAACTCCCAAGATGAACTCTTGGATGGCTATGTTGTATGTAATGGTAAATCTGATAAGAAGGAAACAGAAAATAATCAAAAGAAAAATGAATTCATTGATGACCAGGCCTCTAGAGGGAGCACGAGTAGCTCTGAAGTTTTTGAACAAGCAACTGACAATCATAGTCCGCAAAAGCCACTTCCCAATCTCATGGATGATTCTGTTTTTATTACCCCAGATTTGTATGAATTCTTGCATTCGTCGATTCCAAATATTGTCAAAGGGTGCAAATGGGCCTTGCTATACAGGTAATTTTCTTTCAATTTTCAAATCCTACAGAAAAAGTACTTTTTGTTGTTGTTGCGTATGGCTCTTGATTCAATATTGATTCTTCTAAATGAAGGGCAGTACTTCGAAACATGGTATATCACTTCGGACTCTGATACGCAAAAGTGGTGATCTTTCTGGTCCTTGTTTGATGGTATGCCTATGAATTCAACCTAGTGACATGTGAAACCTAGAGTGAGATAATTATTTCTTTGTAAAATGAGGAGTGTATTTGTGTTTCTAGATTGTTGGGGACATGCAAGGTGCTGTTTTCGGTGGGCTCCTAGAGGGTCCTTTAAAACCTACACCAAAGAGAAAATATCAAGTAAGTTAACATACTTTATTTTTGTGATAATTTTGTTGACACTCTTGACAAAATGAGCTTTGTGGACATTTCACATGCGATGAAAAGTTACTCATTTTTTCATCTTTTTGTAAAGTTTACTTATCCTTTCCCCATACTGATTATAGGGGACGAATCAAACATTTGTTTTTACTACCATATATGGTGAACCAAGGCTATTTAGACCAACTGGTAAGATTTTAGATTCCTTCATTTGTGAAATGAATAATCACCTCATCAGATTCATGAGGCACTTTATCAACTGCCAAGAATCAACTGTACTTATTAAGTTGATTAGCTTGAAATGACTATCAGAATCATGGAAGTTGTTTTGTTATCTCAATTTTATTCAGAGCATCATTTAATCAAACACTCGTCTTGCGTAGCATTGATAGATAGGTGAATCAAAATTCATAAAATCATACCATTCTTTTTCAGACATTTGGATTTGATTGATTAGGTACATAGGATTTAGGGATGTTTAGGGTATATGTTTTCAAGATTCACAAGCAACGGTTATAAGGTTTTTAGATTGACTGAAATGTAAAATTAAATCTGGTTATCTTAGAACTAAAATTATCACCTTCATAATACTTAAAAAGTCAAAGATAATAAGATTTATAGTTTTTGACTATTTTATAAGCTTTACTAGATTATTTACTCCACCAAATCTGTGCCTTACTTTGTAGGAGCCAACAGATATTATTATTTATGCATGGACGACTTGCTTGCTCTTGGTGGTGGCGGAAACTTTGCTTTGTGCTTGGATGGAGATCTGTAAGTCTTCAAATAGTTTCCACTTTTAATTCATTTTGGCCAATGGCTAGAACTTGTTAAATTTTCTTTACCGATGGTTATATCTTTTGTTTATAAAGCTTAAATGGATCCAGTGGACCTTGTGATACATTTGGGAATATGTGCTTGGCTAATAGCTCTGAGTTTGAGTTAAAAAACGTCGAGGTACTTTTTATTATATCGCAAATATTTGTTAATTCCATAACATTTAGTCAAGTTTTGGATTGATTTAGTTCAGTAACTTTACCCAATTGACTCAATATATGAGTTCAAGCTTAATTCGATTCGGATGTGATTAGTGAGAAGGAAAACTACTGAATAGAGGAACTTCAAAAATTTGACTATCTCAGATTTGTCGATATTCAGGGTGACTCATTATTTTGATGATTACAAGCGTCTTCGAACAGCTGCTTAGCCCTAGTTACAAGAACTAAATCGACCCAAAACCTCATTTAGTCAGTGAATGGTGTCATTACAATTGTAACAATGAAAGGGTTTGCCAGCAATAGGGCATGAATGTATGAATGTATAATGTATCCGTTGATTTGTTTAAATTTGTAAATGAAAAGGTGCACATTTAAATGTAAAAATCTTAGTCATTGATATTTTAGAAACAAAGTTACTCAAAAGCTATATGTTCTATCAACGTTCTCTAATATCTGTGTCATTTGTTCTTCTTCTTCTTCAATGCAGCTTTGGGGTTTCACGCATGCCTCACAGTATCTTACCTGATGCATGGGATGAGATGCTTTCCTCAACTGTATTTATGTTTCGTATTCTTTCTAATATTTTCATCCATGTAACAACAATGGTAACTTGTCAGATTTGGTTACATAGGTCATAGTATTATTTATTAGTGTTTAGTGCGTTTTATATATTTGATCAGCTTCTATTGTAAGTTCCTGGATGTGTAATTGCTTTTAGATTATATTATATTTGATTTATATCAAAGAGATAGCAGAGTTTCTATTTGATTTTAGATTTTGGGTATTGTTTTAAATTGGTGGGTTAATCATAAATCTCTCCTTTTCTCTCCCAATCCTCTCTTCTTTCTGTTCTCATGGCAAGTAATGCAACCGCACCTCCAAAGCTATTGGTTAATGGTACCTCTGCTGTTTTGAATCAATGACATAGCTTCAGCATACCGGAATATTTAGCTGCTGAGGTAATCTCATTCTCCTTCAGGTCCAAACCTTTAGAATTTTTCATTCTAGAGCTCCGATCTACCTCGTCGCCGTTCTTCATTTTCACGGGTAAGGTAATCTCCTTCCATTGTTCTTATACATTTCAATGATTGATGGTCAGAACAAATGCAATGCCTGTACAATGCGTAGTCTTGTACAGGAAGTTTGAAATCACAGCTAATGCATACCCTTTTCCGGAGTCCTTGGAAGAGGGGTTAGTTTTAAGTTTAATGCTTGTGCTAATTAATATCATACTTCCTAATTAATATTCTTCAGTAATCCTGCCGACACATGTCATTCAAAATTTTAATTTTAAATAGAGAAAGACGTAAATGTTTCTTACATTAAGTTAAATAGCTAAATGGGTTATTTATTCTTTTATAAAAAAAAGTGTTAGTTGATCTTTGCTTTTGTAAAACATATGAAAGAAAAAAAATCTTATTTTTTATTAATATTTTTAATAAAATAATTTTATTTTCTTAATATTTTATTTTATTAACAAATAAAGAACAGATAAAAATGACTTGTTATGGTGTTTTAACATAAAAAATATTAAATTATTGAATTAATAGTTAAATTCTTATCATAAAACTATTAAATATTGAATGAATAGTAAAATTTGTTTTTATACCTTTTATAAAAAAAAATTTATAATATAAGGAATTAATTGATACATATTTTATTGATATTTTATTCTTCTAAATAATTTTGGATTGTAATTGATAAGACATTTAATTAAGATTTTGATGCTTTTAAAGATAAATTATAAAGATTAAAGAGATTTTGCTGATTATAATGGATTTTGTTTTATGAATTTTATGGATAATAATATAGAATGTTTAATTTTTAATAAAAAAATCCTTAAAACTCTTTGGGTTGTATAAAAATGAGTTGAAATGTGTTTGAAAAACAACAAAAATAACTTTTTAAAAAACTTTAATGAAAAAAATATTACATTTGTGTTTATTTCATATTTTTATTATTAAAAAATTAAACTCGTTATTTTTATATTATGTCTTTTAATTGGATGTAATTTAAGTTTAAGTATAATTATTAAAATCATTATAAATTTTAAGAGTATTATTTTATGTAATTTTTTAAATTTTTATATGTATAATTTTAACTAAAAAATCCATAAAAATTCTAAGTTTTTAAAATCTTATAAAATTAATGAACTTTTGAATGCACTCAAATTTTTAAAGATTTTTTGTAAATTCTATTTGAATAAACTTAAAAACATTTATAGTCTTTAAATACTCCTTAATTTTAGAATTCCATTAAAATCACTAAGTTTCAATTGAATACACCCTAAAAATGGAATAGATCTGGCGTAATATGAAGCCCGAGGACTATGACATTTAGCTTTATTAGTAATTAAAATTGCTACTACAAATTTTGCATCAATTAGAGCATGGTTCCTCAGTGACCTTGTCAATATTTTATACTCCTTTTTTTTGTTCGAGCAAGAGATTTCATTGATCAAAATCAACGAATACAATATAAGACATCTCATTCCAAAGTAGATCCTTATCCAAAGGGAGATCTTACAATAGGATCTGGGACGTGATGGAAAGAAATCATCGATGCCAAAGACATGCCAATATCCCATACCAATCGACCAATGATCTGCAATCCATTGTCAGCCCATGACCATTTCAAAAGTGATGGTTGGATATTGTCGCTCCTTTACGCCTTGTCCTATGCCAATGAAAATATCTAAGAATGGCAACTGATTACTTTTACAAGTAGATAGAGGTTGAACCATTGGCAAGAATCTAAGAGGTGTATGATGAGTGATTAAAAATTACTAAATTTATCATGATTTTATGTATTTTAATTGATTAAAAAGATTTATATTTATATGATTTTATCATATTTTTATATAAATTTGTTTTTTCGGAATCACGGGTATTTTTATTATTTTTTAAGTATTTTTGCTTCAAAAAAATAACTTAAAGACTCGAAGTAAAATACTGGAGATAATACATCACAAATATATTGAGAAAATAAATGAGAAAAAGTCAAAAAGATGGAAAAATTGGTCAAAAGGGTCAAAAATGTCAAAAGGGACAAAATCGTGCATGCAACCGTTCATCTACGTCGAGCAATGCCCGAAGAGTGTCACACCACGCCGAGAATTTGCATGTGCATCTTCTCGAACAAAGCCAAAATTGTGCACGCATCGGTGCTCACATAAGCACATCCGCCGAAATCTATCCAAACCTGCATTCGTCGTTGATGTCAGTGTCCGTCTATTACGCATTTTTTCACATTTTTCCCACTTTTTTACCCTTTTACTCACCTATAAATACCTCTATCTCTTCTATTACACAACACACCAAAAACACATCTCAAAAATATTTTCTTATCTCTTTTTTTCTCTAGTTTTCTTATTTTTTTTAGTTTTAAAGGTCTTAACTTTTTTAGGATAACTAGCTATGTTTTTTTGTAAATTTCTAGTTTTTCATTCAATAAATGGAAATGCAAATTAGTTTGGAGGTTTTCTAGCAACAGAATTAGCATCAAAGTGTTGTAAGTTTTTACAATTATTTTTTATGTTTTATTCTTGTATGTTATAGTTAATTTGTCTATGATTAAATTTAACATTGTTGATTGTTTGTAAACATGATATAATAATAATGTTGTTATGCTTGTGAAATATTAAATAGGTAAAACTATCTATAAAATGAATTGATTTTGTTTTTATTCAAGATTTTATATTAAGAATGTTAAAGAGAAATATATTATTTTTCATTATAAACTTAAATCTGAAAATTAGATTTTAAGGTTTAGTTATCTCGTTTGATTTATAGTAGTGCTATTTTATTTATTGGTACAATCGCTCGATAGTTAGAGTGAAGCTCTATTTCAAAAGTTTTTATAAGAATTATTATTCAAAAATGTATTGATAACATAATTTTTAATTTAATGTTATGTTTGGTGGAAGGAAATGGATTTTGATTCCTTATATTTATGTGTTTGGTTAGGCTGAAAAATGAGTCAAGAATATAATCGATTCTTAAAGAAGAAGGAATCATAATTTTTTCTATCCCCTTTAGGAATCATGATTCCATTCCCATCTCAATTGTTTTCCAATTTTACCCCAACCCCAAATATAACCCTAAACCCCAAATCTCAAATCCCAAAACCCTAACCCCTATTTAAAAATAATAATTTTAACCCTAAACCTTAATCCACAAATATAACCCTAAATCCCAAAACTCTAAACCATATTTAGAAAAAAAATAATTTTAATCATAAAACTTAATCCATAAATATAACCCTAAACCCTAAACGTTAAACCCCAAATCCCAAATTCTAAATCCCAAATCTTAAAACCATAAACCCCAAATCCTAAAACCATAAACCCTAAATCTCAAATCCTAAAACTCTATTTAAAAAAATAATAATTTTAACCCTAAACATTAACCCATAAATATAACCCTAAACCTAAAATCCCAAATCCCTAAACCTAAATCCCTAAATCCAAAATCTCAAACCTCAAAACCCTAAACCCTATTTAGGAAAATAATAATTTTAATAATATATTTTCTTTTTAAGTAATAATTATTTAGAAAAATAATGATTTTAATAATGTATTTTGTTTGACGAAAAAATAATAATTAAATAATATTATTTAAACTTTATTGAATATAAGGGTATTAAGATAATATACATTATTTTCTATTCCATTCCTATTGTAAACTAAACACTATAATATTGATTCTTTTTTTTTATTCTAGTGATCAAACTAAACAAAATTGTTTTCATTTCATTCCATTCTTAGTAATTCCATTTTATGAACCAAACGCCACCTAAATTTTTTTTATTTTAGTTTATTTAAAATTTAAAATTTTCTTTTAATTTAAAAATTATTTTTTTTTATAATTTTTTTAGTCTTAATTTTAATTTTTTTTTACTTTTTTAAATTTTCTTTTAATTTTTTAATTTTTAATTTATTTATAAAAAAACTTAATTGATTAACTTAAATTTTTACTCAACTTAATTTATGACCTTAATTAACTTAGATTAAAACTTAATTTATTAATTTGATTAACTTAGATTTTAATAGTATGAAAAGTAAATATTTAAAGAAGTTATGTCTAAGAGACTAGTTCTTAGAAGCCTTTGTGACACTAATCTTTCTTGAGAACGTTACTCTCTCTAAGAGAATGGTTTTTAAAGAGTCTTTGTCTCACCATTCTTTCCTGGAGTACTCTTGGTTAATAGTGATTATGTTATTTAACTTAAAAATTATAATAAAAATAAAAAATAAATTTTTTGAAACTATCTCTAAAATTTCAAAGTTTAATTACAATCTGTGATAAAAGGAGATAGTTACTTTGTTAGATCTAAGTACAACTGTGTTTTGATGCCTTAATTATTTGACTTGCACTTAGACTTGGATTATCTAAAACACATAATCATGTCTCTACTTTTAAGTAAAGAAAATTTTGAAAATCTATAGGGATTAACTCAAATGATGTGGGGACATGAATTTACTTAAAATGAAATCCTCTAAGCGCTAGATGTTAAACTAAGCACTAGATGGGAGGTCACCCATCATCTTAGGTAATTCTTTTTTATTTAGTTTCTTTTGTTAATTTTATTTTAATTTAATGTGAATAATTTTAGAATTGTTAAAACTAAAAATATTTGTGAGATGTTAGAAGTTCATAGCGCCCTCTCTGTATGGACTTTAACGATGAATATGATGGATACACCTGTATTTCTCCATCACTACTTGCACATTCTTAAGAAATAATTAACCTTTCTTCGATTTTCTCTTTATCTTTAATTTACAATTGTTACATCAAGGGCAATGTAGGTTCTAGATTGGGGGTGGTGAAAACTTATTATGCTTAAATTCAAAAAAAATTAACAATTTTCATTTTTATTGTGTTTGATTTTTTTTCTTTATGATTCATTTTTATTATGTTTTATTTTATTGTTTTTGTGATTCATTTTTATTGTGTTTGATTTTATTTTCTTTGTGTCGTTTAGTAATTTTTACAATTTTAAACTTAGTTTTAAAAAACATTTTCATTTATTTAAATAAAATTTAAGTAAATAGTTATCTTTTGCATTGTTCGATTAATTTTTGAAAACATTACATGGAGTATTTTTTTGATAATTGTTAGTTTTTGTTATAACTAATATTTCTTGATAAGTTGTGAAAATTATATTAAACACAAAATCGGTATTTTTGGAATCAAATAGTGGAGACTACTCTTGTAATATATAATTTGAGCATAATTTACTTTATTCAGAGTGAAATATATTTTTTTCTACTTCGAATATATTTCTTATTTCTTCAAATTTTTAGATGATCTTTATAGGTATTAGCATTGAATATATGATTTTTTTTCTCATCTTAATAAAGTGTTATATATTTTTATTATTATTATTAGATTAAATTATTTAAGTAGAAATTGATAATATATGTTTTTATCTCATTCATGTATGACTATTACCAAAACAAAAAAGACATATCTGGGGTTGCCTAAACCAAAATCAAATAGAAAAACCACAAAATTAACCACTTACCAAAATCCTACAAAAATGTACAATTTGTACATGGGTTCACTCTCTAAAAAATATATACATTCTCCTCAAACAAACTAGAGAGATAAAGAATATATAGTATAATCTGCATAGTATGATCCACATTACCTACAAAGTTGTGAGTAAAGGCTAATTACAAAAGAAAATTATTGGAAGTAAATCTCCAAAATTCATTGCATTTATTTTTTCTACACTTCTAAAAGGCATATATCTTGAAATTTTTGCTTAAGGAGTTTGATTTATGCATGAAAATAATTTTTATATATGATATTTATAATTTATACATTCGTTTCCTTTAATGAGATCAACATTAAAATAACATTTTGAGCCTTTATTCTTTATACATATGTGAACATATTAATTCATTTATATACATAAACTTTTTCACATAAAAATTAGTATGATTGTTTGAACCCATAGGTGACGTTTGGTTCGTGGAATGGAATCAGAATCGGAATCGGAATGGGAATGGAATGGAAACAATTCTGTTTGGTTTGACCACTAGAATCAAGCTCAGAATCAGGATTACAGTGTTTGGTTTGACACTGGAATGGAATGAAAAAAACTGTAAATGACCTGAATACCCCTACATGCTGTAAAGTTCAAATAATGTAATTTAATTACTAGTTTTTCGTCAAGAAAATTAAATAACAATTTTAATTTTTAATTTTTTAAGTAAAAAATATATATTTCTTTTTTATATCATAAAAAATTAATTATATATTAACTTTTATAGAGATGAATGATGTTATTAAAATTGTTTTTAATAGCATTCAATATATTAAAACCGTATGTGGGATTGTTTTTGTACAGTGATGCTATTCATTTTTACAAAACAATAAATTATCAATATAAACAGAATTACAAACGTATGTTGATCATAATACTTTCGTATCATCTGTTCAATGAAGCACAAATGTTCATATTTCAACATTGTTCAAAATACAAGTGTTTAAAGTGTTGAAAACACTATATTAAAATATTGATATTAGCCTAACTAATATAAAGTTAGATACCAAAACAAGGCTAATATAACAATTACAAATGAATATTCATATAGTAATAGCACATATCCATAACTTAATATAATGCACCTTCACGTCTAAGAAGGCTCCTAATCCAACCATCTTTGTTGCCATCAGGTACTCCAAAAAATACATTCATTCTTGCGGGTTTGTCAACAAGAAGAATTGTAGCAACATCAAGCTCATCATTGCTAAGTGATGTGGTCCTTTGTAATTCATTGTACAACCTCTTTTGTTCTTCTTTTGTGATGGATCGACTCAAAAGGTTGCCGACATTCTTCATCTCTTCTGCAAGTATCGAAGCTGTCTCAACAGAATTTCCATATTCATTAACTCCAATTGTTCTCTTTCTTTTTTTAGATGAAACATTTGAGTTTTGCTGGTCGGTAGCATCTACATATTGATGTAATGGATCAGTTTCATTTACTGTCTCTTGATCCCGTTCATTATCAAGTTCTAAAACAACATCATCTGGAGTCTCTGCATCTTTTCCTGTGGCACTGTCTTTACCAAATACAATAGCCAAGTCCTCGTAATAAGGAAATGACCTATGTCTCCAATGAGCAGCTTCTTTGTGACTCTAAAAAATATGAAAATATGTCAAATTGAAAATATTAATAATCAAATGGATTAATAATCAAATTGAAAATATTACCTGTACATATGCATCCCAAACAGGTGCCTCAGCAGCTACATGTTTATTCACTGGATCCCACCCAAATCCACTACTATTATGACCAGTTAGCATGTCATGTATAGTAATAAATTGAGTCTTCAATGTTTTCAATCGAGACTCAATATGTGGTTTAGCTTTCATATTGCAATCTGGTAGTTTTTGAAGTAGTGATTTCTCAATAACATTTAAGTAGCCAGGTTTGAAACCACTACCAGCTCTATATGAATCCTGATTGTGTAACTCTACAAGACACTCAATTAATTTTTCATCTAATGTTGTTGTCCAAAATCTTTTATTCTGTCCAGGGCCTCGATTTCTTGAGGTAAAACTTTGTGAAGATGACATCCTAAATTTAAAAAGTAAGTACAAAAAAATACTTACTAACTATTTAACAAAATAGAAATAGAAAACATATTAAAGTTGATGAGCCTAGCAACCAATGAGAATAATTTTAAAATTAAAAGAATACGACCAATAGTATAATGTTTTACAAATAATTTCAATCAAACAATCTCTTCATTACAACCACAATCAAGCATAAATAAGAAAACACGACTTCCATTAACCTAAACACTCACTATCATCTATCCCTCTCTCCTTTCCCTCCATTCATTGTACATGTTTGATGCCATATTGTCTCTAAATACACTTCATTTATGTGTAGAGTCTACAATTCTTATTGTATCTTCCTCATCAACATCCTCATCTCTATCTTCACGATTTTCCCAATTTTCCTCAAATGGATCATATGACATTTCCTTTCTTATATAGTTGTGTAGCAAGCAACAAGGAATAATTATTCGATTTTGAGTTTTAATGGGATAGAATGATGGACTTCTTAGAATAGCCCATCGATTTTTTAACACACCAAAACATCTCTCGATCACATTCCTAGCCTGTGAGTGCTTCATGTTAAAAAATTCACGTGGATTGCGAGGTTGTGAACCATCTCTCCATTCACTCAAATGATAACGTTGACCACGATATGGAGCAAGAAATCCATTGGAATTTGCATATCCAGCATCCACAAGATAATAATGCCCTATATATTAAATGTATTTTACAGTTCAATTTCATATTCATAGAATTTAAAAAAATTAATCAATTCACATATTACTTACCAAGTTGGACTTTAAATCCATTCTGTCTACGCATAGCTTCACGTAAAAATCTACTATCAGCTGCTGAACCCTCCCAACCGGGTAAAACATAAATAAATTGCATATCAGGAGAGCAAACCCCCAAAACATTTGTGGTAACCTCACCCTTTCGGTTTCGATACCTAGATTTATCACCTACAGGAACTCTTACTCTAATATGAGTACCATCAAGTGCTCCTAAGCAACCCTAGTACCAATAAGTCAAGTAAAATCATTTAATTATTAGAAATATTACATGGTAATAAGAAAAAGAAAGAAAGAAAGAAAGAAAGAAAGAAAGAAAGAAAGAAATTAAACATTATATCTACCTTGAAATATTTCCACCTATCGTCATCACAATCGTCAAGAATAGGCTCAGGTTTTTTCAATAACTCCTTATGCAACCGTATGATAGCATGCAAGACATTATTGAAATACTTACTAACTGTCTCTCCAGATCTTCTAAATCGATCAGTTATAACTCTATTTTTCACATGGTGTGCAATCACATGAAGAAACATGGCTACCTGCTCATCTACTAATAAATGTTTTGATTGTTTTAGCCCCCCTCTAGTTTCAAGCATTGCACACAAATTGGTAAAAGCACTCATACTCATCCTAATTTGATTAATACAAGTAATGTCACTCTCATAGCACAATCTATGCACAATTTTCCTATTTGAAAAAAAATCAAGCTCATACAATTGTCTCCTTAAAGATTTTGTCTTGTTTTTATCCACCACCAACTCAAAAAAGAATTTTACAATATACATTATATGCATCAAGTACACAACAATAGCATCCACCTCTTCCACATTCAAGCTATGATCATCCATTTTACCTTAAACTACAAACAAAAACAATACTTAATTAGGAACAACAATTTACTCATAAAATTGATAAAATATACCTATTATATTAAACTGCCAAAATTAATAAATATTGTAGAAGATATTGATTATATCACTAACAATAGATAGTTTTTGAATAGACAATACCTCTGCAAGATTAATAAACAGTTTATGAAAGTAAGTAATGCATTCTCTTCGATAATACCTCTGCAAGTATTAATAGGCAGTTTTTGAATTCATTAGCATAACAATTAGTTTATGCAGCTCCAATCGATAATTTAAACCAACGTTAGAGTTACCTTATACACTGAAACTATCAAAATTAATCCTAACAACAATTTATGCCATTAAGTCAGAAAACTCTAGCAAATAATCAGTATTGATATTGTTCGAAACAATATCAGTATCGTCTTTATGGGACGTAGAAGGAATGTTTATATTGAAGTTGTGTTTGAGTTCATGAAACCAATAAATCGATTCAAAGCAAACAACAAAGAATATCACATACCAGAATACCAAAACAGATAATAAAAATATGAATCGATTCAAAATATAAATAAATTTAAACAAAATAGAGAAAAATTCCTCAGACGAACAATGTATCAACGATTAGAACAAAAAAAAATTAGAGATCGATTCAAAATAGAAATAAATATTTACAGAACAGAGAAAAATCTCAAAGGAAAAACCCCCAATATCAGGAAACAAATAGTGCATTCAGAAGCGAGAAGCAAAAAACAAAAAAGAGAACAACTCGTGAAGAAATTAGGGTTGTGACTCAGATGAGCGAGAAGACACAGATGAGGATGAGAACTCACCTCGAATGTCAGGAAAACCACCAGCTGTGGAGGACCAGGCGAGGTGACGGTTGAGTTCTGAGCTGGAGAAGAAATCGCGATGGTTGAGTGCAGAGCTGGAGAAGAAATCGCGACGCTCGGGTGGGTGAGAAAAATGTGAGGCAGATTCAATCTGCTTCTTCGTTTATAAAAGAAGGGCGGTTTTGTAATTATAATTTTAGGTGAGGGGTAAAATTGGAACGATAATTTTATATCAGGAATGGAATCATCATTCCTAGAGAGGGGAGAAGGAATTGCGATTCCGTCTCCTTTAGTAATCTGATTCCATTCTGCCCTCCATTCCGTCCAACCAAACACACAAAATGGAAGGAATCAATTCCGATTCCATTCCATTCCCTCCAACCAAACATGGGGATAGGATTTAGTGTTTTGAGAATATTGACTTGTAAGGAATAGAGTCGAAGCGAATTCGGATTCTTGACACTAAAATTGGATAAAATTAAATTGATACATTTTTTATATAAAATATGAAAATGATTTTCAACTAATTATTATAATAAATCATGACTATTTAAGAAGATTAAAATAACTTATGCTTTAGATTTTAATTATGATCTTAAAAGAGATTAAAAAGTATGAGACATTTTTGTGTTATGTTTCATGTTTTTTTCTTTTATTTTATTCTTAAGTTAATTTTGGATTTTATTTTGGATTTTTTTGTAATTTTAGTTTTTCAGTTGTTATTTTTTTTATTTCTTTTAATTTTTATATTTAGTTTAATGTTTGTACATATCATGATTGAAAACTCTCACGAAACTCAAACTCGTCCACTATGACAACCTAAGGGATTAAAGGCTTGTTGT
This sequence comes from Hippophae tibetana, assembly GCA_037013495.1. Classification (NCBI taxonomy): domain Eukaryota; kingdom Viridiplantae; phylum Streptophyta; class Magnoliopsida; order Rosales; family Elaeagnaceae; genus Hippophae; species Hippophae tibetana. The sequence goes on along the minus strand of CM072802.1, from coordinate 41,031,174 downwards.
ATATGTTAAATGCAATTGTGTCAATCTACAAAAGTGATTTAGGATAGTTTAATTTTTAGTTTTTATCACTTCTCTTGCTAAGGGACTAGCAAGAAGTTGGTTAAAGGTTGTGATGAGTGCTTAAAAAGTACTAAAATTACCATGATTTTATGTACTTTAATTGATTAAAAAGATTTATATTTATATAATTTTATCATATTTTTATATAAATGTCTTTCAGAATCACGGGTATTTTTATTGTTTTTCAAGTATTTTTGCTTCAAAAAAATAACTTAAAGACTTGAAGAAAAACACTGGAGGCAATACATTACAAATATATTGAGAAAAAGTCAAAAAGATGGAAAAATTGGTCAAAAGGGTAAAAAAGGACTAAATTGCGTATGCAACGTGCCATACCACGCTGAGTATCTTCTTGCACATCTGCGCCCATCTGCGTTCATCCACCCGAACAATGCCAAACCCATGCACAAATCCACCCGAATCACATCAAACCCGTACATGTCGCTGCACCCATTTGCGCCCAACTATGCCTTATCATGCCGAATTTGTGCGTGCCACTACCTACATTAGCGTATTTTTACCCTTCTCCTCACCTATAAATACCCACTTCTCCTCCATTACACAACACACCAAAAACACACCTTAACATTTTCTTATCTCTTTCTTTCTCTAGTTTTCTTATTTTTTCTTAGTTTTTAGCTTTAAAGTTCTTCTCTTTTTTAGGAGAACTAGCTATGTTTTTGTAAATTTCTAGTTTTTGATTCAATAAATGGAAACTCAAATCCATTTAGAGGTTTTTCAGTAACAAAATTAGCATCAAAATGCTGTAAATTTTTACAGCTATTTTTTATGTTTTATTTAATTTATCTATGTTTAAATTTATCATTGTTGGATTTTTGTAAACATGATATAATAATAATGTTGTTATATTTTTGAAATATTAAATAGGTAAAAATATCTATAAAATGAATTGATTTTGTTTTTATTCAAGATTTTATTTTAAGAATGTTAGAAAGAAATATATTATTTTTCATTACAAACTTAAATCTAAAAATTAGATTTTAAGGTTTAGTTATCCGGTTTGATTTAGAGTAGTGCTCTTTTATTTGTTGGTACAATCGCCCGGTAGTTAGAGTGAAGTTATATTTCAAAATTTTTTATAAGAATTATTATTCAAAAATGCATTGATAACATATTTTCATTAATAGTTTTAAAACTTGAAAGTTAATACTCGGATAATTAGATTTTTAGGTTTAATTTGGGCACCTTGAATACAGTTTAAAATATTTAATCCCACCAAAGGTGGCATTTAAATGATTCATTTTTAATCTCTTAAAAAGGAATTAATTTAATTAACCAAATTAGTTATCGACCTCACCTATAGGTGTTAATTGATTTTTTTAATTAACAAAAAATATCTAATCCCAATAAAAGTTGTATTCATATATAAAAAAAAGAATCAATAAATATATATTTATATCTTTAATAACCTAAAAATATGAGCAAACATAATTAACTTATTTATTATATCCATAAATACTTCACTGTTATAAATGATAAAAATTTGCATATTTTTTTATTGAATTCGTATCTATGTTTATTTTTATGCTATTAGATTAGGAAAACACAAAACCCAAACTATCATGATAGGATGTTTAGGATTTAATTACATTTTTAAAAGTTTGAATAATAAGTTAAAAACCACATATATTTCTTCCTTAAATTGACCTTGGGAGTATACTTTTCATTTTCTATGAAATGATTCATGAACTTGCGAGTATTTTACAAATATAAAACTAATGTATTTATAGGATTGGTCATGCCGGTTCTACTCATCAGTGTACGCACGAAAATTTATTTGTTAAAATATCACATGTAGGTACTGTTTGCCTTGAGAACTAGTAACAAATAATAGATTCCAAGTTAACAGATGATGTCTTTTTGTGATCAAATGGGTGTCAAGTTATCACATTCCACCCTTTATAGACCACAAGAAAATGATCAAGTAGAGCCATCAAACAAAACCCTTGTCAACATACTATTAAAACGCTTAGAAGGGGTGAAAGATAAATGGATAAATGAGCTACCCCGTGTTCTTTGGGCTACAATAATGACCCCTAGGCGGACAATATAGGAATGTCCATTTTCTCTCATATATGGCACAAAATTGGTCATCCCATCAGAGATACAAGAACCTACCCTTTGGTCAAAAATAACGTAGGAGGATAATGATTACCTCAAAAGATATGACTTCTTATTAGCAGAAGAAAAAAGAGAGAAGGCCTTGATACACATTGAATCATAAAAGAGAACAATCCAAAGGTCATACAAAAGATCTCTTAAACACAAGAACTTCAATATAGGTGATTGAGTCTTATGGAAATCATTTGGGAATAAAATTGAAGCTAACTATGGAAAGTTTTCCATGACATGGAAATGCATATACCAAATATATGGTATCACTCCATAAGGGTCTTATCGGATAAGTGCAATGGCATAAAGGAAGAGCTAATCTAGAATGGGAAACATTTAAAGAAATATTATGTATGAAACTCTACTTATAATATACTGGTATACGATAAAGTTTTTTTCTGGATCATTCAGGTCTATTATATTATTTTTAGATTATTCACATGTATTATATTGTCTCGTAAAAAATTAACGCGATAACCTCCAAGTACGGAGTAAGGTGTCCAAATGGACCCCTCACTTAGGATACAGGATAAGAGGTTTGTCGTTCATCTTAAGAAAGGGTCTTGAGTTCACCAAAGTGAACCCTCTCTTTAGGAAATACATGTGGGGGTTAGGATTCAAATTCACCCTTGCATGTCTCCTATCTTGCAAAAAATTAACATGATAACCCACAAGTATGAAATGAGGTTTCCAAATGGACCATTCCACTTAGGATGTAGGATAAAAGGTGTGTCACTCATCCTAAGAAAGGGTCTTGAGTTCACCAAAGTGAACCCTCTCTTTGGGAAGTATATGTGAGGGGTAGGATTCAATTTCACCCTTGCATATCTTCTGTCTATGGAAAAATTAACGCGATAATCCCCAAGTACAGAGTGATGTGGCCAAATGGACCCCTACTTGGGATATGGGATATGAGACATATCGCCCGGTCTAAGAAAGGGTCTTGAGTTCACCAAAAGGAATCCCTCTTTTAGAAGCACATGTGGGGGTAAGATTCAATTTCACCCTTGCATGTATCATGTCTTGTGAAAAAGTAATGCTATAATCCCCAAGTACGGAGTAACGTAGCCAAATGGACCCTTCTATTTAGGATGCAGGATAAGATGCATATTTTCCATCCTAAGAAAGGCTCTTGAGTTCACAAAAGTGAATCCCCTCTTTGGGAAGTGCATGTTCAATTTCACCCTTGCATGTCTCCTATCTCTAGAAAAATTAATATGATAATCCCCAAGTATATAGTAAAGTAGCCAAATGGACCCCTTACTTAGGATGCGGGATAAGAGTCATGTCGCCTATCCTAAGAAAGGGTATTATTGAGCCTAAAAAAGGGCCTTCCCTTTGCTAAAAAAATTTTATAAACATTTTGCGTATTGTTTAAATCCAAATACTCTCAGACAAAAAAATTATAAAGTTACACCAGCTCATAGATAAGGAGGCCTATATTTATTAACAAGGATGTGAGCTCGTACTTTCAAACACAGGAGCTTTACGGTATTTTTCTCTAGCACCCTATATTTCCAATATTCATCCAATTTGTGCAATTGATCCTTTTCTTTCATTGATTTTAATGAAGAAAACACTTTACAATGGACTAACATCTTCCCTTAAAGGAATTTTTTTTTTTATAGAAACATACATCATAGACATATCACTCCCTACCTTTAGGGTAGGTTCTGGGAGCTCCCTACCCAAGAGAGAACCATAAAGGTTAGTTTTATTGTCCCTCTTTATAGATGAAGGAACTTGGCCAGGCCCAAGGTTAATCGCCTCGCTTACATGGAATGACCTAGATTTCTTGGTTTTCCTCCCAGAAGTATAAAGGTGCACTTGATTCAACTCATCACTTATGGTAGGGGAAATAGGGTGCTTCTTGGTAACCCGTGGAAGGGTGTTCAGGGTATGAGAAAAACATGAACTTGTTTCAATTAAATTGTCCAAGTCAACTTGAGTATAGTCTATCTAAATTGCAACCTAAAGATAATAGACTCAAAATTTGACAAATTGATGTGTTTCATTGGAACAATCTTGTGTTTGAACAACCTAGAATCCAAGAATAGGACTTACAATTCTAAGCAGTGACCTCAAACTCTCAGGAAAATATCAACTACTATTTCATGCAACAAACACAAATGAAGCATAAGGGATTTCATTTAGAGCATTTGATTACTAGATGAAAACTATAAAGTAAATGAATACCATATTTATAATCAATTACAAAATCTTAATATATGATTTTACATTTAAAAAAACTATGGACATTCACATGACATCTACATTCTATTACAACAAAAATCCTTAAATAAGGATGAAGATCTATGGTATGGCCTTTACGACCACACCTTTAGGAAGGCTTCCAATATGGCCTCATCACCAAGAGGTGAAGGAAGGATGTTGCTAGTTGGAAGGGCTTTGATTCTTCTACTTTGAAATGCCTGCATCAAGGTGAAGTAGAGAAAAATAATGTCCAGCTTCTCGACCTGGATCTTGAGACTACTCACCATAAAACCCACCATATTCTAGTGAGCCTTGGAACACTCTACTTTTAGTTTCTTCACCAAGTTAGACAACAAGCTCAATTAGTCTCCTAATGAGCTCACCTTTTCTTCGGCCTCCTTCGCCCTTGTTCAAATTGGCTTGCCTTCTGATCCTAGTTGAAGCAATAGCTATTCGATTTTCTCATATATTTGGACATGTCAACCAGGTCGCCCCCATTTTTAAGAATTTTTCACTATACTCAATAAGGAGAGCATCCTTGTCCTCTACGACCTTTTGATACTTCATTATTTGCAAAAACAACTTGCTTATATTTCGTGCTTATATGCCCTGAGCGACAACTCGCCTTCTCTAGCCAATAACAAGACTTAAACCAAAAAAATGGGTTAGCAAAATATAACAAGTGAGAACTAAGGAATAAATCTACTAAAAATATGAATTCACCTCAATCAAACTGTCATCCATCAACTCTCCATTTGACTCCCCTTCCAACTTATGAACTTCCCTAACCCTAGTCCATTCAGCATCACTTTCAAAGTGATGGTAGAGGTCACTTTTTAGTACAGGCAGCCCAAAAATATATTCTTCAAAATAAGTCACCATGGTGTCAAGAACCATGGAATCCTTTAGTATGACCTCATCAAGCTCAAAATCATCTAGATCCATCACCTCAATTTGGAAAGTTTGGGTCTTCCATGACCTTCCTCTTCTTACAATACTCGATTCTGGGGGGGGGGGGGGGGGTAAGAAGTAAGATCTAGGCATACTAGACACCATAGATGAAGGAGGTTCCTCTATAGTCTTGTCCAGAAGAGTGAGGTTCTCGGTGAGAGATGGCGAAGTAGGGGTAGGCTGAGGGTAGGTGGGCACCAAGTTTTTAACACCAATGTGTCGATCAAGTCTTCAAGGTCCACATTTGAGTAGTCCATGCCTATAAGAACAAGTAAAAATATAGTTAGCTATAGTCCAAGTTGCAATGAATGGTATTTACGTTGTTACAAAAAGACAACCTAAGTACTCGTAACCCTTGTTAGCTATAGTCCCTTCAAACCCTGGATTTTTTTCAAATGGGATAAATTTCTCTATAGCCCTTGTTAGAAGTGTTCTGAAGCTCGATCCTTCTTATTTTTTCCTTAACATTTGGACCTAACTTGTTTATCAACTCACTTGCATGAGATTGAGACGTGTTGAATTCATGGTTCCAGGTATGACAGATCGGTAAGTTGACCATGTTGCCCCAAAATCCCTAGTAATTTAAAAATATGTATCTTTCCAACCCGAGGTGCTATTGAGGAGTTTTAGACGTAGTATGTCCCCAACAACACATGATATGTACTCCCTCCCTTTATCTAGGTCGTTTCCTTTTAAGCAATACATACGCTGATTTCATCACTTGTTAGATCCACCCCGTGTTCACCAGTGATGAACTAGAGACACAAGAGAGTTCTCCATCTATTAGGATTGATCTGGTTGAGGTTGATGTCAAAATTGTTGAAGGAAAAAGCTATCATTCTGGGAAATAGGCACTGAAGTCCAATTTTGAAGCGAACCAAATGTATCACCCACCACCCCACTGGGGGTCATCGACATCACATACATGATGGGGTATTGGCATTAGACCTACACGGGATGGGATATTATATATATGCCTAATTTCCATCAAGTTGTCAACAGTCAAATTTTGTTGTTATGGATATAAGGAAATTAATGATGGGCACCAAACCCCACGAAGATGATGAGGAAAAAGGGCAGGATCTAGATGAAGTAGGAAGGGATAGGACGCTCTCTTTGGTAAATACCTCACCGGTGCTAGTTAGCCTTCTTTCACTACCTATCAAAGTTTTAGCAAGTTGCTCAGCTTGTGTAGAACTCATTGCTAGGTGATCTGAGTCCCAAGATCCTTAAAGGAACAATTTTGGTACGGCCTGAAGAGACATCTTTGGGAGATGATGAGTGAGCTATACCTTTCCCTTTGTTAGAAGACATAAGCAAAAGAGGAAGAAATTACCTAATGGGTGAATGTCACAGGTCTGATGAAGAGTGGCTTGGTGATAATGAAACGAATTGGTTTTCAATGAAATTGCTAGCCAGATAGACTGAAATCCAAGCCATGTATTTTTGCAAACGGGTTGTTAGCAAAAAGGACTAGTGTAAAGAGTTATATATACCGGGTTGGGATCCTCTGAGGAAAAATTTGGCTAAGTTAAACTTGAATGGGTAAAAAGTAAAAAAATCTAGTATTTATAAAGGGGAAATGGAAGCTGAATGGTTTGCCAATTAAAACCAAGATTAATAATGGGAATATTCCTTATACTTCTCAAAATCATAGGGAGTAGAGGAGTCTATTTCAAAACACGTGGAGGGGTCGCTATCTAAACGACCTTAATGACCTTGCTTGTTAAGAGCTTGTTATATTAGATTTATTATTAACAGTGACCTAACCATGTAGATGCAGGGGTCAAGTTAATCTTTTGTACTCTACATGTAATAGGTACATCACCCTAGCAACTTGGATCACTTTTGTATACAAAATCTCAAACAACTCGGGTATAGAGACCTAGATTGGTTAACCGAATGCACCTTGCTACTAACAACCTCTAAATCATGACCTCGTGAATCAAAGCAAGTTGCACCTGATTAGTTATAAAAGTCAGGATTGGGCGGCCCATTAGTAGCCCTCCAATAAAGCTCTACGTCCCAATAAGGGGTGTACTATGTGACCTTAGGAAAGCAACCTAATTATGTGTAGAATTACTATATGTACTCTAATAGTTCAAAATAGAGCTTCTACCAATGTATTCTTGAAACATGTCTCTTAGGTGATACATATACCTCCTCCTTTATGAGATGAATAAATGATCTGATCATTATTCACATTTCACACTTCTTTTTAAAACCCTACAACACTAGAATCTCTCCAAACAATTAGTATTGTGGTAAAGTATTCTTATGACATGGTTATGCCTTACTAGGATAGATTTAAGGTATGCATATACATTTATTGAACAATGCCTTAAAAGTAAAGCCTTTCAAGTGCTTTGGTAAGACATTTTCACGACTATGTAAGGCCTCATTGTGACATATTTGGGCATGCTTTTGTACATGTATTGCAATGTATACTAGAAGTAAGGCCTCACCAATATTGTGATAAGACATTTCCTTAATTTGTAAGTCCTTACCAGTGTTGTGGTTATTGGAAAGCTCATGGGAGTGAACTAAGGATGTCAAAAATTCCAATGAAGTCTAACAATAATTGCCAAAAATTCGACATAGGGTCGATAATTTTTAGAGTTCCAAAGAGGTTTGTCTATTTTTATTTCATGTTAAAATAAGAAGGGACATTTTTGTCTTATTATTATTTTGAGTTAGAATAAAATGGCATAGTTTTGGAGACAGGGGTTGTTATTTAGGTAAAATATGAACTAAGTTGGCTAATTTCTTAATTTTGAAATTGAATCTTTAATTATAAATTTTTTTGCAAAAAATTAAAAGTAATTTAATAACCAATTGTTAGTTTTAACTCTTAAAAAATAAGTTAGATATTATTTTTTTTGATAATTAATTTTTAACTTTTAACTTTTTTTACTTGATATATTTTTTATCAAATTATGGCACCTTAATCCTTTTTAGTAAGGATAGTATATTTGGGTTCTTAATTTTTATTATCAATGAGTAAAAAATATAACTTCATTTCAAATTTACTTTTTAATTAATTTCAAAACCAGCAATTTCAATTTAAAGGGCAATGTGATTGTAATTAAATGACATTTAATCTATTTATAAATTTGAAAAATCTGGGTTTGAATATCAATTATAAGTGTTCAAGTATTTTAGTTATTTGGAAAAAATTAATTTGAAAAAATTTCAATTTTTCATTATTTACACAATATTTTATTATTATCTTTTGACACTAATAAATATAAAAAAATGTCTATAATAAATATATCTCTTATTAATATTTATATTTAATAGTTTTCACCATCACATTATTATATTTAGGTAAATGTTTTAAACACGTGAGAAAATCTTTTTATACTTATAATCCATGATATTAAAAGCAATAATTCGATTAATGAAAATGTCAGGTTTGATAAATCCATTTATTAGTGCATGAATCATATTTGTCGTTACTTTTGTTTTTCTAGGGTTAGTGATCGCCATAGCCAACCACTGCACCTCTTCCGTACCTCTATGTTTAAAAAAAAGATTGGGTAACATAATTTTAAGTTATGATTTCTAATTAAATAATTAATTTAACAATTTTTTTTATTAAAAATCATAAATCAAAATCTTATATTTTAAAAAATTTATAAAACATTTCATATATTAGTAATAATTATTTAAAAATATGAAAATCAATATCAAAAATTATTTGATTTAATCGTATGATACCGTTAAATTTCATTTTTAATCTCCTCTAGAAAAAAAATGTTTTTATTACGACATAAATAAACAAACTTTTTAAAATTATACCAAAATATATTTTTTTCTATAAAGGGAGAAAAAAATAAAAATATATTAAATAATTAATCATTTATAGGAAATCTTTTTCATACATGATTAAAAAAATCATTAAAAAAACATCACAAATCAAAAATTAAAATCATTATCATCATCATCCGAAATAACCGCATGATTTGCTTTTAAAAAAAAGTCAGGTGAACATGCAATGATGTAATCCTAATTTTCCAATATATCATTTTGGTTTTCATTTTGAACTCGTAATCTGCGTTCCCTTTTGGAAAGCAAGTAAGATTAGTTGGTAATGTACCGAACATCTAATTAGAGCAATTTGGTCGCCATCTTCCTTTCAGCTAAGAACAGGTACTCCATCCCATGGATTAACCCTGCTTTATGATTGGCTGTTGATACCATTTTAAACGGCAGTAGTAAATTTAGCGAATTTTTTTTCTTCGTTTTAACTCATTATAATGTTTGCCTTCGAGACAACTTTGTTACAACATCATGCAAATGGTAGTATCATTCATCCATTTGAAGAAAATAGATTCAAAAATAACAAGACCAGAGTGTCATGTGCTCAGACGTTCAGGGTTACAACATAAACAAAACAAAAAAACAAAAACAAACTTTTTGGCACTAGTTGATACTTGAGGTTGATGTTGCTACTTGAATAGGACTTGGGTCTAAAGCCAAATGTAGATTCCACCCAGCACCGCTTACATATTAAGCTGGCCACTCTTGAAGAACGGAACACCATCATTTTGCAATATAAAAACGATATTATCAACCCAACCAACCAACCAAAAGAATTCCGACATGTACATCAGCAAACACACACGAAAAACAGTAGGGCACGAGCACAACTACAGGTTCCTAAAATGGTTTACCTAGACTTGAGCAAAACTTGATGTGCTCTATGATTCCATTACGTCATTGCCCTCGGGCAGGCCAAAAATGCGCAGGTTTCGATCCATTGATCCTACTGCAATATATTTTGCATCTGGGCCGAATTTTACAGAAGTCACTTTGCCTGAGACAAAGTAAGAATGTTTTAATCATCAAGGACAAGAGATTCAGCTTAACTCACTACTAAAAGCAAGGTAAGGAACGAGAGAAACCTGTGCCGGACAAATCTGGAAAAGTTTTAATACAGTTCCACTCTGATTTAACATTAGCAGCCTGGTATACTCTGCAAAAGCAGATACCACATTAAAATTAGTCCACTTCTGTAGCTTAGGTTATACTCCATATAGCTCCAAGAGTTAGATTGAAAGAGTTTCAAGAAGAAATAATTATCAAATATATTTTTTGCAAGTTTCCTCAAATTATTTAGATTTTTTGTTTTAATGACTGTAGCAACAACATTTTGCATTCAACAGTTTTTATTTTAGAGAGTAAGTATATATCTAAATAAGATTTTTCCTTTTTAATAGTTAAATAAGAGTTATTTTCTTCTAAGGTCAGGAGTGTTTTTAGAAGCTTATAAAATTGTGTAGTCTAAAGGAGAGTTACTGGTTTCTTTGATTAAAAGCTATTTATCTCCCTTTGGGTTTAACATTCTTGGGGTTTCTTGGCTGTGGCAGCCTAGAATTCAAGTGTTTTTCTAATTTTCCTTCTAAATTATTTTCTTCTCTACATTCCTGCATTAAATATCTAGATTCTACAATATCAAAGGTAACAAAAGTGCTGTAGCTTAAGAGGACACAACTATTGATCTTCTCAGCACACAACAGAATTTGGGATCTTCATGCTTATTATGATCTGCAACGTCAGGATTATTAATCATGACATTGAAGACGAGAACATATTCAAGCTTCACAATGACTACCTCATAAAGAAGTTGTATTGAAATTTATTCTTATCCAAGGTACAAGACTGGGTGGGGCCTCTTTAGTATGTTATGTCTATACTTAATGACTTCAGCAGATCACAGATACTACAACATACCAAAGCTCTTCAATTATGTAACAAGTAGGGGAATTTGTTGAAGGTCCATCTTAGACAGGATATTTCTTAACCAATATAGTAAAACAAAGGACAAGTTCCAGGTTCCCCATAGACTCACCTTGTATCCGACCCTGCGATTGCCAGGTAACATCCGCTGTGATCAAAGTCAACTGCAACAGAAACATAACTTACATTATGAAAGCTAGTTTAGAACCAAAACTAGAATTCACCGTATAGTAAAGCAGCAAAATCAGATGTGTATCTTTTTCCATAAACAAGTAAATCTGAAATTACATGATAATAGCACATAGTTTACACAGGCAATAACTTATAAAACTAACCTTAGTATACTTTGTCACAAAAAGACAACACAGAGAGATTTAGAAATTAAAAAAAACAGAGAGAGAGAGAGAAAAAGCCAAGGTGAGCCTTAACTTAATTTAGATTGTTCTCAATTCTTGTAGAGATGTTTAAGGGATTTAGATATCTTCTTTAATCTCTAGAAAGAATCAAATGCACCACGAAGACAATACATACCAGAGCTAGTTGGTGCATCTGAACCATAAGGATCAAGATTCCGAAAGTTCCTCAATTTGCGTAGATCCCAAAGCTTAACACCATCAGCAGCTGCAGTCTATCCAGTGCCAAAAAAATAAAATAAAAATAATCAGCACATAACAAGTCTAATTATGTATCTACTACTGTTGCTAGTAAAACACCTACCGCAAGGAAGTAACCATTTTCAGAGAAGGATATAGAAGTTACTGCTCCTACATGACCATCAAATCTGGCAACATTTGTCTGTTAAGATATGAAAGTTAGAGTAAAATCAGCAATTACAAACCGAAAAGAAAGTTAGAAGTAACAACAGAACTACCTACCTGACTCTTTACATCCCAAATTTTAACAATAGATCCAGCTGTGCCTGTTCCGAGGATAAGACCATCAGGATGAAATGCGGCAGATGTGTACCCATCAGATCCTGAAGGGTCCGCAACCTGCAGAAGTAAAGGTAATCTCCTTTAGACATCAAAAAAGATACCTAAATAGTTAGAAAACCCTTTTCGTTAAGAGCAAACTAAAATCCTTAGAGAGACAAAACACTAAATCAACTTATTACTAGGTATTTGACAACCCAAAAAAAATACTTATTACTAGGTACTAAAAAAGAAGGCATCTACATTTACATACTTGATCAAGGAGAATGTAATGCATGTCGATATGTCATCATACTTTAAAAGAAGTGATTAATTTTAGTGTTTGGATGTGATGTACATAACAGAATTCCAGAGTTGAAAATTATTCTAAAAGGACTGTTATGCAGATACTGATTACAAAATCATGATTTGTCTGCTTCAACATTGAGAGAGAGAGCAAGAATAAAACCTGTGTTAGACATAATCCAGAAGAAAGCTCATAAAAGCACCAAGTGTTATCAAGAGAGGCAGTCACGAGGTAGTTATTCGTGGCATGAACAGTAACAGCTTGCACCTGGAAATCAGGATCAGCTTATCATTTCTAACCCATTGTAAAAAAAATTACAGAAATCAAAATTCATAAAGCAATGGTGCTGCATGCATACAATGTGTAGCAAAGAAACAAGTATCAGAATGTCACAATCACACACGATGACCATCAGAGCAATCTAGTATGGATTTCTCCAAAATGAAACCCCTACAATAACTCTGATTAGGTCTAACTGTAGACCAAACTGCTCTCTGAGAAGGTACGCTCACCATAAGATTATCAGTATTTATTTCTCAAACCCCTTTTGTGATCATTTATATATTTAGTTGAACTTTTCATATTAATTTATTTAGTTGGATGTATTTAACAACTTCTATAGTAAACAAGAACCGAATTACTCTCCTTAACACCTTACGGATCATATCATTGTATTCATCAGCAAATAAAACCATTATTGAGTATTGAGAATGTTAATTCCCTCTAACCCCTAATGTGACTCCTCTATACCTAATTTTTTTTCTTCCCATTCCACAGATTTTTTCTATCTCCCTATCAACATGTACTCAGTCCAAGTTAGAGGTAAATGTGGTTACCCTTCTTGCTACAGATTCTAACAAATTGTAACTGCATTCTAATGTTCTTTTCGGCTTTTAATAACTTCTTATGAGAATGCCACATAATCAAAACAAGTCATGAACCACAAAAGTGGGTCCACCTAAAACTAGAAAGATGAAATGTGCAAATAATATGAAGTCTCGGTAAGTAAATGGCAAATTTTCTTGAGCTAGTGATAGTAAAGCACCAAGACATTAAGAATTACAAATTAAAATTGGAAAGACTGACATGAAAACGTTATCTATACCAATGTAAAATCAAGTCAGTAGATGACAATCTACAAAACATATATCCATGTTGACATGCATTTAGATATTCATGTTAAAGGCACATTTTTTAAAGAAAAAAAAACAGAAGAAAAATGTTGAGTTTATACAAAGAAGAGAACATGTTCCTCATCCCCCAATCTGCAATATTTTAGTGTAACAACCCACAGTTTGTCACCTCAGACAACCTTGCTAGATTTCTAGGACTTAACTTTAACAGCTACAGCTTTCATACATATGTATATGGCCTATGGACCATTTAAACACTTACAAGCTAGCATGGTAAATTTCACAAAACCATACACCAAGGGCTGAGGCACTCAACTCATACTTGGGTATCTATTATGACGAATCTCATAATTCTACCTCGCATCTTTTTCTTTTGGATGCATGAGCATATTACAACCTTCTCTATAGTAAACTTTCAGTTCACAGGTGCATGGACCTCATGACACTGCTATGGTGGCCTAGGTATTTAAAAAAAAGATATGAATAATGAAAGTAGTTACCTCAGCATTATGATCTTTAAGGATATGGCTACAGTTATAGTTACCATCATCAGATGCTTGCCATACACGCACTGTCTGCATCATCAAGATATACCAATATATGAGAGCAATGTAAAGGAAAAATTACTAAGATCCTCCATATCTGTACAACAAACAACTACCCCTATAGGTGCTTCAAATAGGGAATCACATCCCTTAATTGTTGCTCTATTATAAAGTTCTCCCCTAGGTTTCTTGATAATTAATTGATATTTTTTAAACACCTCCAAAAGTCCGACAACATCACTTAACCTTATGATAGTTATATTTTTGAACTTGTACTACTTTGCAATTTGAACTAACCCAGATGGTATTGAATTTATTTTTTTTATTTTGTAGTTGGGGAAGATGAACTAACAAATAATGATCTACCAGGAAGTCATATGAATCATGCTTAGTGATACACAGAGGTGTAAATTGAGATAGGATGTCTAATTAACCCATGATACAACCCATGGGTTGGTAATAGAATGGTACTAGTCGGGATATCCTATTTCTGGGCCTAAATGGCACAAATAAAAATACAAAAACAATGATAAATATCAAACATGAGTATTTATAATGTGAAATTTTAATAAAAAAATGATAGAACATTATGTTAAGTGAGACACACCAAGACTACAATCTAAATGGGACGAGATTATATTTCAATGAGATGGAACTTTGAACCATGAGCACATTAGGGACAATAAATGGGATGGTATAACCCACTTTACATCTCTAGTGCTATGTAAACAGAATATCTAGACTCCATATAAGAAAATCAGCACAATTTTCAAGGAAAAAAATACTAATTGAACAAATAAAATGAGTCAAGAGTTTACAAACTGCCTATACACTAGCCACGCTACACAGAAAAATCCTCCATCACAACATAAACTTGCTCCGAAATATCCCAGGTCCCCCAATTACCTAGTAAACAATAAACAAAAGCCTTCTCTGCAAGCCTTAAGGATATTATGTAAAAGTTTCTTGATACTCAACTTGACTAAGCCCAAGACATGGAACAAGAACAAATTATCTAAAAATGAAAGCACTGTACACATGTAGCTCAGTAGCTGATTCCATTTTCCAGAAAACACATTCTCTGACAAGTTTGTCAGTCCACTGTTCCTATTCATCCTAATTCTTTGTAGATCAACAGTGACAACTTTAAAACCTATGTTAACCAAATTATAAAAATTGCTAACATATATAATATGGAAGAAACATACTATAACACGAAGACAATGGAAAATAATAATCTGTATCCATGAAATTCTAAATCAACCAAAGATTTTCAGTTTACCTTATCTGCTGAACCACTCAAGAAAAGATCATCTCGATCTACAAATTTTACACTAGTCACCTAGCAAAGGCCAATTTTCAGCATTATTTTATGAAAACACAAATAAATATTTCCAATGCAAAGAAGAGATACAGACCTTCTTTGAGTGACCGACAAGAGTAGATAAGATTTGTCCAGATGACCGATCAAATAATACAGCATTTGTATCAAGACCACCAGTAGCAATGAGATCCTGATGGCCAAAAAAATGAAAAGCTCTTATGTCAAAGTTAAACATATTTGAATCAACTATCAACTTGCTACTGATAGCTAACTAAAAGAATTACACAGTGAAGCCTACCATCAACCAACCACTAATAAAAAAACCAAAAGGTACAACTAAAAATGCAATAGATTCTTAGCAACTGGAAAACTATGAGCTTCTTCACAATAAATATTAGATCATATGGAAATAATTCACAGGATAATACACGAAAATCTAAAACACAAGGTTTCATATGTATGACTTTATCCACATTAATTCACCAATAATCTAAGTTTTATTTGACTATTTAACCAAAGGCATGCACACTTATGAAATGTTTATCTGAAAGGTCCGGCAATACAAACTAAATGTCAAATTGTTATTGATACACTATAGTACTTTTAAATATGTTACTATATATATTACCTATTTAATAGTGTATATTATTTATATAATACAGCAAAGTGACTTCTATTCGTGCAAGTGCCAAATTTTTAATAATACACAATAGTACCTTTAAATATGTTAGAATGCATATTACATATATAATATTCCCTGAAATTATATAATACATCATAGTGACTTCTACTCTTGTAATCATTGTTTCAAAAAAAATTGAGATGCCACCTTCAGGGGCGCTTTGACATTTTTCCTAAAAGAGGCGCCCCAAAGTTCACCTATTTTTTCAGTTTATGCTGAGGCTTACACCTCTTCATGCTGAGGCAATGTGTCTCAGTCTACGTTACATGGACTCGAGAGAAAGTGACTAATGCGGGTATGTGTCTAGGTGTCTGACTCGCTCCTTAATTCAATTTTTGTACCACACGCGGCTAAAATGTCCAATGTTTAGATATGGATATTTGGATATGGCTATATAAAATGTATATTTTTAAATCTCACCCCTTAAAAAAATAAATTTATATTGTTTGTATAAACGTATTTAGTACATTGAATATTTTTAATTATTTTCATATATTATTTCAGAATAAAAATAAATAAAAAAATCTTAACAAAAAATAAAAATGGAAAAAACATAAAATTAAAATTATAAGTTTAATTAAGGGAATAAGATCCTCCACTTTTTTTTATTTGTCAAATCTAAGCCATACATTCTTAATTTAAGGGTAAAATATTATTTTTTATGAATAGTTTCAAATGACCACATGTATTAGATGTAAAATTGACAGTTAATATTTAAAGACATACAAACAAGCAGATGATCATAGTCCTTAATTAAGAGCCTTAGTTTATCTTAAAAGTGTCTTCAACCTCAAAGCCCATCTAAAAGTTGTCTGCAGCCCCAACCCAATCTTTTTTTTGTCTTTATTTTTATTTTCTGACAGTTTATTATTATTATCCATCACCTTCCCAACCAGTTTCCTTCTTCCGCTTCTATAATTTGCTGCATTTTCTTTTAAGAGAGAAAAAATACAAAAACAAAGGATAATAGAATGGGTCAGATCATGTGATGGGGGCAGCAAGGAAGGCGACTAAGTTTTTCTTGTGCCTCATCGAAATACAGTGGCAGTTGTCTTGTCTAGGAGTACCTGTCGCATTCGACACATCCCTCACCCAAGTTGGTGTCACATCATGTCAATGCGGATATGGCAGCCAAAACTGCCGAGTCAAGGTAACATAGGTCTCAGTATGCCTCAGTGTGAGAATATTGAGGCAGTGGGATGCATGTGTCTATTTACTATGGTTTTACAATGAAATAAAACACTTGTTTGAGAAATTATGACCCAATATGCATTTTTAAGAAAAGTCCATAATTTCGGTCTGATAGAACTACAAGTAGGACAGAAAAAAAATTAAACTTTGGGAGGTTTAGCAAGCTTCATAAAGCTTCAGCTATTTTGACCAAGAACTTTTGGTCTTCTTCAGCCTACCTCTTTTCCAGCTAGCATATAGCCACTCCTCCAGCTAATTACAGTTATTTGCTTATACTTATCCCCTTTTCTCATATTTCTTCTTTTTTCTTGTTTCTTTCAATGGGATTCTCTAAAGTGTAGTTTTGCTCACTGTTATGAGCCTAAATCTTTTTCTCTTTTATATATATTCTAGCATCTTTTTTTTTTCTTTATATTCACCTAATTTTGCTATCAATACCTGCCGTCCATACGAATTTCCATGGATATGCAAGGTTACTATGATTACTATGATGATATTTTCTACTCATTTATATTATCTCATTAACTATTTGTGAATTACATATTAAATTTCTCATAAAGCAGAGGGTTGAGGCTTAGGCCTCAAATTCTCAAAACCCTAAGGCTTAAGCCTGACCTCACTAGAGAAAATTTGCGTTGAGACTAGAATCCACGTTTTAAAACCTAGCATATAACAATGAAACTCAAATATATAAACATCTTATGCAATATCTTTTGAGCAGTAAACACCATCAACAAGCTTAGAATTGTTCTGTAGTCGAGTTCCCAGTTAGGCTATCTAAGAATTTGATACTGTCCCTCTTTCTACCTATAACATACAATTATCTTTCTGTAATGAAGGAGCACATTGGACAAAGTATATGAATGCTAAATCACTAACAATACACCGTAGTAGCCACTGACATAATAAACATTGTATGCACTACATAATTAGACTTGCTGGTATAGGTGCTCGGGGATGGTGATTGGTAGGAGAGAATCAAATGAAAAAATTGGCGTACCTTGCTAGGATGAATATCAAGAGATACAATGCCTGGCTTGTTCGTTTTATGGAGGGGATGACTAGATATCTGTGTGAAACGCTCCAGAGCCTCAACTGGAGCCAACATGGCGGATATCTGAACAAATCACAAGGAAATAAATGAATTAGAAAACTCTTATAATTATTTTAAAACGCAGGCATCATAAAATGATATCTTGGGCATTTAACAGAGTCTAGGAGAAACCCCTTGGAAATTGCAGTAAAATACTAAATTTAAAAAGATGTCAACAAAAATGGTCATATTATCTTGGGCATTTAACAGAGTCTAGGAGAAACCCCTTGGAAATTGCAGTAAAATACTAAATTTAAAAAGATGTCAACAAAAATGGTCATATGTAGTACCTGTCGCTTTTTACGCTGCTGTGAAAGAGCAACATTACACTCATGTAGCTCATCAAGAATGCTGGAAGAGATTCCAGGATGCACTTTCCTTCCACCAGGGCCCAACTCATCAGCGGCAGCAGCTACATGGGGAAAAGAACTCAACAGGCCATCGGGCAAAATTCAATGTGACAATGTAAAATGAAGCAAAAAGCAGATAACAAACCTGTCCTCCCATTGCTCAAGGAAGAGACATTTACAGCAACTGCTGCAGATGCTGGTATGGTCAGATGTCTCTCAGCCTGAGCTAGTAAAGATCTTGCATCATCCCTTTCTTTCTTAAGTCTTGCAATCACACGACATGCAGCATCATGCTGTCACAAAACAACAGAGAGAAACAAAGTCAGATGCATCAAGCATGAAAGCCACACTCTAGCATACAAGCGGTAAACAGGCTATGAGCATATGCATGGGATGAGATCATAAAGAAAATAAATGGAACAAAAAAACAAAGGAATCAAGGAGTGCCATAAATTATTTCCTTTTATAAAAAAGAGCAGCCTTATAGCAGAGAGCTAGAGCCCATTTTCTCATATATATGACCAATGAAAAATACTCTTAAATGAACATTAGCTTAAACCTTTTATCCAGAAAGTTCACAGTTTGAAAAATAATTTTCCTATGGAAGCTCAATCTTCGAAGTAGCTAAATGATGGCACAGAGGTTATCTGCAAAATACTCATGGAACAAATCATCAAGAACCATGGGAAGGTATGGAAACTATTTTTACTAAAGGAACCCTATAGGAGATATTTTGCAGTCTCTCTAGTAAACTTTCATCCAAAAAAATAGAACTTTTAGTAGTGAGAAGATCAGTGCATGATTATAAAAGAGAAAATGAAGGTCCACTATGGCAAGCAAAGAAAATTGTACACTAGCCAAATATGAATAAGAACAACAAAAGAAGGCATATAATAATCTGTTGATACGTCACTTTGTACAACCTTAAGGCTCATGGACAGATGAAAAAATAAAAGTCAACAGCATTTAAAGGCATCAAGAAAGAAACAGAAAATTACACCACACAAGTAGACCTAAAGTACAGTGTGCATGATCCGAGAAATATAAATTTCAAATGAAGATTCAAAGGTACTCAATTTCAATAATCTAGCAATACCTGGTATAGGGCATGACTAAGTTCTTGCCTTGCCGTATGAAGCTGTTGCTCTAAAGCAAAATTGGACAGCATCAAACTATCCCATTCCTAATTTCAATGATGAAAAATGGGTAAATTAGCTTTACTAAAAAATACTATAATATTGTTTACTTGCACAAATTTTTCTTCATTGGGAAGTTGAAACTTAAAAGACCAAATTCAATATCAAAAGAATATGCTAAAGGGTCATTGATGCAAGACGGAAGCACGAATGCACCAATAATATGAAAGCACTTAAAAAATAAGAAAAATATGAACAAAGTTTAGACTAGCCTGACTCACTCTTTGGTAAGAGGTCCTTGTATTTGTGTTATGAAACAAACACAAGGAAACTATTATCTAGGCAAACACTCTAGCAAATCTAGAATAGGACAAACCTAGCTATGTTATCTATCTTTAGACGAGCACTCTAATAACTCTAGAGTAAGACTAGCCTAAAGATATTCCTCTATCTCATGAATAAGAAGACTTCAACTTCGAAACGAAAGAAAGAAGAACTATTCCTAAAAAGTAGGAATAAGAGAAAAAATGAAATAAGAAAATTTCTTTAATATTACTAAGTTGATTATTTTCTAGGATGTCTTATACAAGCATAGGACCTAGTTATTTATAGTTGAAAAGTCCCTAGAATAATTCATAAAGTTTCTATGTGAGACTTTAGTAATACAAACAAAAAAAGAACTCTAAGTAAAGGTTTTCAAGTGGGACACTAGTAGTACATAAAAATTAGAACTCTAAACAAAATAAACTATTACTTTAATAGAACTCTAAACAAAATAAATTACTCTCTTTGATAATCTTGTCCCATATTAGTTATTGAAATTGCCACTACTGTCACTTTGTTGCTACAGAATATTTACATTAATTCCAACAAGAACAATTGATATATATTTTTCAAGCATTCTTAGCAAATGTGACCTATAAGAATCATTCAATTCTCTAAAATGAATATATATATAGTTTTTTCTATGACATGCATTGATAAAAAGGAAAATCATAGATCAGAAGCAAGACAATATTCCCATTAACTAGCTTCATAAAAGTCAGTTTATTTCAGGAGTATCTTCCAGAATATTTTCTACAGAAGCTTGCAGTTACTAGTTGACATTCAATTTGTTCTATCTTACCAAGTGACCTAGGATGTTATCATATTTATACATCCAAAGAATTTCAGAGAAAAATTAATAAGTGTTTCATATATGCCAATTTTGAAAACACAACTCTGAAAGCCAAATATAAGATAATAGTAACTTCTTTGAAGCTAAGAAATCATTTTCCTCCAAGATGAGAATGCTGATAATTTATTTCCTCTACCTTTTAATTTTTTGCAGATATGCAAAATTTTCAAAATAAATTAGCCAAGTCAGGATCCTATTTGAGCATATAACCTTACCCATCAACTACAACCTGCAATGCCATTGTTCTACCATTCCCTCCGATAAACATGAAATCTATGAAAATACAATAACAAATCAAGATGCTAATCTTTTTCACCCCTTTCCCTTTCACATTATCAATAAGCACAAAGAGAAAGGTGGGTAAAATAGTGTGCCTTGCAAGAGCACCAACACAAGTAGTTTACATTAATAAAAAGCAATAGCCAAACCACTAATATATGAAAATTGAAATCTTGAACTTAAAATTATTTAGAGCACAAATCTATAGCATTACCTACCAAGGGGGGAAAAAGGAAGCAGCAAAAAGCGAACCACAGCACACGATTAAATGAGACATTAGAAGTGGTGCATAACGAAACTATTGATACCAAAATTAGTAGCATCACTAGGTATTCATTAAAAGCAATGATAAGAATTGTCAAAATCTAAATACCCACAAAAAAATAAATATTCATAATAAAAGGTTTAAGATACATACATGCTGGAACATTCCGAGCATACCAGGAATGCTAGCAGCTTGTAAAGGTCTGGGCCTCACTATCTGCATCAAAGGCCATTTAAGAAATTAAAAAACACGAAATTAAGATAACAAAGCACAATTAACTAATGAAGTTTCTATGTTGGAATGTAAAGGATCCGACATAATCCCCATTTTCATCAAGAATGGCTGAGGGATACGCTCCATTTTAAAGTTTGTGATATCATGAAGCCTTTGAACGGTCCCGACAAATAGATTGCAGATAAAATTCGTGATAGGGATATCTAAAAGAAAGTTATAAAAACAGACAGGCTTAAAAGAACCCGAGAAAAGGAGACTATGCATACCTTGCCTGTTTTGATTGGAACAATATCATCCATGGTAAGCTGTTCTCCCGTAACTGGGCACTTACCGTAATCCTAGCAAGATCACAAATTACAACTAAATCAGCAAATGTAGACCATGCACAAGATTTTTCTTTACTTCTGAACATTTTCTAGCAACCAAACAGCTACTGATAGAGAAAAATATATAGAAAAAACCCTAAAATGGACAGAAGGGATATAAGATTAACATACTGATATGTGCCTCTCGACTAAACGCTTCTCAAAGAGCAAGCCCGAACTTTTACATACTACGGGTTCTTCCGGAACCTCGCCAGAGACTATACGCAAGCAAACCAGAAGAGAGATTAGCTAAAGTCTAAGTCATTGACAAATGAGGGAAAAAAACATAGAGAGGCAGAGGAAGAGAGTTACTTGCACAGTTCATTGTTGCAGAGATTTAGGGTTTTAGGGCTCTGAGCTTCGATGTCGGTCGAGCCTTACAGTGATTGTTTTACGCGAGCCGAACAAGCAGAACCGCGCAGCCGAGTAAAGAGAGGAGGAGGGTGCTTGTAGCTTGAAAGAAATATCATGAAATGAAATGATGAAAACCTGTTTACGCACACAACAGGCCGAAAACTCGGGTTGGGTTTGAACCGTTAAGGCCCAGATTTTATGGAGAAGTAATTTTAAAATTTAAAATTTTATTATAATCATTTATCTTAAATTTTACTTACTCTCTTTGTTATTAATATAATAGAATCATTTAAAATATTACTCATAATGCAGAACTTAAGTAGCTTTTTTAAATGTTCTATATTAATATCATAAAAAGTAAGATAGAAAATTATTAATCAAAGCCTTTTAAAACCTTGTAGCATTTACCTTAAATCATATATTAATCTTTTTCTTATTAATAGAATTGTGATAAATTATTTAAAATAGTACCCATAATATAAGCTTTTAGAAATTTGTGTAATTTTTTCAATAACTTGTTATTATCCTATTAATAAGACAGAAGATTCATACAAGGCTTTGTAGCATCTATCTTAAATCTTATTTTAATCATTATTTTATTAACATAATTAAGAAATGTTATTTAAAATATTACCCATAATATATAGTTCTAAAGGCTTCTAATAATCTATCTTAAATTATGTCTTAATCACTGTTTTATTAACATAATTATGACATATTATTTAAAATATTAAAATTCTTAAAAATTTAAGTGATTTTTTTAAATAATATGTTATGATCTTATTAATAAAACAGAAAATCTCGAGCCTTGATGCAATTATATACAAGAAAACTCTACATATTTCTACTAAAATTACATCTTCATTATATTTGTATTCATAAATAAGTTACACATTTTATAAACATTTATGGATCTCACGTGATTTGATAATGGGATTCGTGTTTAAGATTTAATATAAAATTAATATATTGGTGTAGTTTTTGCTATAACTAATACAAATACAATTATTCTTACATGCATATTAATTGTACTCATTTTCAACTTTAATCTTACTCAATTAATTATACTCATTTTCGACATAACTATAAGTTATACGTACGTGTTTCATTTCAATTTAAGTTCATATTAAGGATCATTTACAATTTCACCCTAATTGTGGTGATTATGAGCTATATATCATCATCAATGTATACTAGTTTACATCTCATACTTAGAGTTTCAACTTTAATCTAATATTTACTCTAGTCAAATTATTTTATTACTATATTGTCTTTATTTTCTAAAGCTATTTTAAATTATTTTATAGACATAATAGTAATAGACCTTTGACCTATGAATTTAATATATTCTATTTAAACAAATCTAAGCATATAGTTTTCTTAACCATAATTGAATCAACTTTTACAAATTGTGATTTCTATCTAAATCTATTTTTCAAAAGTCTTTCTGTTAGGTTTATTTTATTAATTAATCTATCAAATATTTTGTGGTTGTATTTAATTGATTAATAAACCTACAATATTTGTATTATTGTACTAAAACATATGTTATAGGGTTGTTATTGATTTTTTATTTATTTTCTATTTTATTAAATCATCTAACTAGAGTTTTTCATTGTTTAATCTACTCTAAGACACAGACTACACTTATGTTTATGCGATAACATTTAAGGTTCCAGTTGAACGAGATCGATAACTTCTATGACTTGAGTTAATTAGAACACCAATCAGGATCCAGACAACTTATTTATGGAGACTGTGAAAGAAAGTAGGAGATTTGTAAGTGGGTTACCTATGGGGCATCTCAATGGTGGGATAATGAGTCTAAAAATGAGATATCAAACTACTTTGTATAAACATTTAATTTTACTTTAAATATGAATCACTCAAGCAATTAGGGCTCTGGGATGGTAATCCATATTCTTACCTTCCAAATTATGTCGCCCTACCCTAGTTCGTAAATTGTATATTAATATTGACCCAAAAATCTATCATCTTAAGCCAATAAGTTATTGGATATTTGACCAAAACAAAAATGTTGACATCTAGACTTGGAGAATCAATACATTTTTATATATCACAAACATCAGGGATGTTAGGTTTCACTTAGAATGGTATAGAATATTTGATGAGGATTTGTTAACTGAGCTTTCTGGTTCACCCAATGTCGATCTTATTGCTAAACAATTTTATATCTCAGCTGAATTCATTTCCTTCTATTGGGTTTTGAACAAGATGATATATGTAAATTTGTTACCATCCAAGCATTCTATGAGATTGGGTACCTAAGTGCTAAGATATTTTATTGTGTTGGAAATTGAATAGCTTTCAATGTAAGTACATTCATTCAAAATGAAATTATAAATCAATCTCAAGTAATAAACCCAAGAATTGGACCCTTTTATAATTGCTTCATTACACAATTGATTATAGTTACGAGTGTACAACCAACAAGGGATTCTTATTTCATTCCTTTGATAGGTGACATTAAAAAGTTAACCATCTTAAGATCATCTACCCAAATCTCAAAGAGACAGAAGCTCGTTGATATCGATACCAACGAAGGAGTAGCCACTGAAATTGGAACCAATAATGACGCAATATATGACATTTTTGGAGACGATGATATGAAAAATATATCTTCTTCTAAACCTTCTCATCAATACTTATTTGAAAATAAAATGCATACGAGGATGAAAGCACTGTCAACCAAAATGAATGGTATTGAACAAAGAATGATTACCATGGATGAACAACAAAAGGCAATGTATTCCATGATTAAGGATATCCATTCACAGTACGGATTTCAACCTCCAAAACAATGACTTATCTTTATCTTATTTTGTTGTTTTGTACTATTTTATTGGTTGTTTAGAAGTCATTTTGTTTTTTAACTTTTCATGTTTTGAAATGTAGTTTATATATGTTTGTTGTTGTACATGAATCATGTCGATGAATACACCACATTTGCTTCACCTACTATTTTGTACTTCATTTGTATGTTTCTTATTTTCTTGAATTTGCTTTTAGATTTCACATTCATTTCAAATGAAAATGCAATATTCATGTTTGTACTTATTTTGAGTTGTTTATTCGTATAATAAAAAGTGAGAGAGAAAAAATGGAACATTAATTAAAAATTCTACAAAAAGCGAATAGTTAATTGAGGAGGAGAATTACTTTAAAAATATTTTTTGGAGATATTATATAAGCCTATAATATTTGTATTATTGTGATTAAACATCTGTTATAGGATCGCTAGTGATTTTTTGATTTATTTTTTATTCTATCAAATCATCTAGTTAGAATTTTTTATTATTTAGGTCACTTTAGGACACATTACATTTTTGTTTATGTGCTAAAGTTTCATGTGCTAGTTGAACGAGTTCGATAACTTGTGTGACTTGAGTTAGTTGAAACGTCGATTTGGATCCAAACACATTGCTTGTGGAGACTATGAAATAAAGTAGGAGACTTATAAGTAGTGATGAGAATCATAGAGCCATATAAATCCCAAGTAGACTAATCACAAGGTCTAAAAGGGCATAACTCAAGAAGGCTTTAAATTGGCTCATTCAAGAGCCAAATGGGAGTGTAAGGATTGGGAAAAGCCTAGCATGGAAATTAGGATAAAATTAGCAAAATTGGACTAGGCACATTGCACCTTTGTCGTGCGTTTTGGAATGTTTTATTTTTCAACTCTTGGATGAAATTAAGGGTTGTGATGTAATATTTTTCAGGGTTTCCTTGTATCCTATAAATACTTAAAAGTAGCTCAATTGCCTCATTTTTTGGCAAATTAATTGGTTTTTTAAATCATTTGAGAGCTCATTCATACTTTTTGTTCATTTGAGAGCTCATTCATACTTTTTGTTCATCTTCAAGCAATTTATCAAAGGATTGGCAACCTTTGTGACATTATTTAGCATCCAAGTCTTAGTGGTGAGTAATATCCATACTTGTTAGGGATTTTTATGCTACACTTATCAAGGGAATAGCACATCATTGTGGCATCTTTCCTTTCAAATTAATGGTGAGTAATATCAATTGATTTGTGAAGAAATCATTTGTTATATAATCTGAAATTTAGCTAGGTTCTACCCTTTGGTTCGTATCATTTAGTATCAGAGCTTTAGGTGCTAATTTTCATATTTCCATTTTTTATTTTAGTTTACAAACCCTAAAAATATTATTCTTCTTTGTTTCCATGATTTCCTACATTTTTTGGTATTTTTGTGGTAGTTCCTGCAAAAACTTTATTTTCCCTTTATGTCGTAATTTATGTACTATTTTATGTATCATAAAATTTCTCAAACTCATATTGAAGGTGTTGTATTGATTTAATTTTGAGCTATTAGCATATTTGTTCAAAAAAAAGGAATGGTCAAAATTTATTATAAAAAAAAGACAAAAAAGAGACCAAATTACATATACTAATTTCTAGTGAGTGTTTGAACTCATAGTTCTAAGAAATTTACCCTATTATTATAAATTCCCAATTATGTGTTGAGTTCTTTGAGGAAATTGTTGTTTTTCCAATATTCTTGATCTTTTGATTTCTCCTTATGCTTAATTATTCTAGTCTAGGATCCTAAACACTTTGAGTTAGTTTCCTTTGTGCTTTAATAAATGGGATATTATGAACCACCCTTTTAGGTGTTTGATAATTCTACAAATTGTTTAGAATGATGAATTGGGTTGCTTTGATTAGGAGCTAAGAAGGCTTGAGTGATCAATCTGAGCGCTAAACACGTCAGGTATTGAGTAAATTTACATTGGTTCTATTTATTACATTAACCTCTTATTGTGTAGAATTGCCAAAAAAAATTGTACAATAAGGGTAGTCCTAAAGAAAGATCGGATTTGATGTTCATAATGAGGACTTTACAATAACCCTTTGAGAGGATGAACAACTTGATGGTCGATATGAATGAGAGATTGGAAAGGTAAGAAAATGCCTTAACAATTATATAACGAGAAACACCTCCACCCAATGTTAGGCGGGTTAATAGGCAAACTCATGTTGAAAATGATATTGAGGAAGAAGATTGGGAGGAAGAATTGGAGGAATAAGAAGAAAAAAGAATACCTAGAAGAGGACGAAATGGTAGATGAGGTATATAGAGACCCTCATCTAGGGCCCCAAATGCAACTGATAAGGACCTAGGTAGTATAAAAATGAAGATACCACCATTCTAAGAAAAAAAGGTGGAGCACATTTTTGAGTGTCATAACTACTCCACGATGAAAAAGGTAAAACTTGTTTTCATTGAGTTTTCTGACTATGCTTTAAATTGGTGGGATCAATTGGTCATTAGTAAGAGGAGAAACCATGAAAGACCCATAGATAATTAGGAGAACATTAAGTCTATCATGAGAAAAAAGTTTGTCCCTAGCTACTACTATAGAGAGTTACACCAATGCCTACAATGATTGACTCAAGGATATAAGTCTGTTGATGAATATTATAAGGAAATGGAAGTGGCAATGGTAAGGGCTAATGTCAAGGAAGATAGGGAGGTCACAATGGCTAGGTTTCTTAGTAGGTTGAATTTGTACATTGCTAACATTATGGAACTTCATCATTATGTGGAGATGGAGGACATGGTCCACATGGAAATTAAGATGAAAATTTAATTAAAGAAATGGAGTTATCAGTCCTAACCATCAAAGTCTAGTCCCTTTACTTCAAAAATCAACTTTATTAGTCCTTGTAAGTCCAATGGAAAAAAAGATGAAGAAGCTAGTTCCAAATCAAGATTTTAGCCTTACAAAGACAAAGATATTGAGGCTAGCAAGGACAAAGGTAAAATTGACACCCCAACTTATACTCGTGACATTAAGTGTTTTTGGTGTCTTGGTATTGGTCATATAGCCTCTCAATGTCCAAACAAGAAGGCAATGATTAATTTAGCTAGTAGTGAGGTGGAAATCGATAATGGATGTGAAGAAGAAGAGGTGCCATCTCTAGAGGAAGCTAGTGAAGAAGATATAGGACCCATGGATGGAAAAGTACTTGTAATAAGGCAATATTTGAGTGTTCAAGTCAAGAAGGATGACATTGAACAACAAAGATGACATATTTCACACAAGGTGTCATGTGAGCAAAAAAGTGTGTAGTGTTATCATAAATAGGGGAAGTTGCAGTAATATGGCTAGTACTACCTTAGTTGAGAAATTAGGGCTGCCTACATTCAAAAACCCTAAGCCTTACAAGTTGCAATGGTTAAATGATACTAGGGAAGTGAAGGTTGATAGGCAAGTATTAGTGAGCTTCTCCATTGGAAAGTACAAAGATGAAGTGATATGTGATGTGGTACCGATGCAAGCCATGCACATCTTGCTAGGTAGGCCTTGGAAATATGATATAAGGGTTACACATGTTGGATATAGAAACAAGTATTTGTTTGTGAATGATGGTAAAAACATCACACTTATCCCTATTTTACCCAAGTAAGTTTTTAAAGATCAAATGAAGATGGTTATAGGAAAAGAAAATAGTGAAAATGAAAAAAAAAGGGAGTGATACTAAAGAAAAGAATGAGAGTAAAAAAAGAGTGAAAGAAAAGAAAAGAGTGAAAATGAAAAAAAAAGAGTAAGACTAAAGAAAAGAATGAGAGTAAAAAAAGAGTGGAGAAAAAGGAGATGAGAATGGAAAAACAAGAGAGGAAAAAAGTGTGAGTTTTTATGCTAAGGCAAGTGAAGTCAAGAGGGCTTTTTATTTGAAATAACCCATACTTGTACTTTTGTACAAGAAGGCTAATTTTTCTACTAACAATCTTAACCAATATTTGCCTAGTGCCACTGTTTCTCTTTTGTAGGAATTTGAGGATGTGTTCCCTAAAGAGATTTCAGATAGGGTGCCACCAATTAAAGGGATTGAGCATCAAATTAACTTCATACTGGGAGCTTCCAAACCAACCCATCTATAGGACCAACCCCGAAGACACCAAGGAGATTCAAAGGCAGGTTGAAAAGTACTTGACCAAAGGTCAAGTAAGGGAGAGCCTAAGTCCATGTACCGTTCCCATGCTACTCGTGCCTAAGAGGGATGGATCAAGTAGGAAGTGTGTTGATTGTCGAGCCATCAATAACATTATGGTAAAATATCGACATCTTATCCCTAGATTGGATGACATGTTAGATGAATTGAATGGTTCTTGCATTTAAAAAAAATGATTGGAGAAATGGATATAATCAAATTAGGATGAAAGAGGGTGACGAATGGAAACCCACATTTAAAACTAATCATGGATTGTATGAGTGGTTAGTCATGCCCTTTGGTCTAACAAATGCACCTAGCACCTTTATGAGGCTTATGAATCATATTACGCATGCATTTATTGGAAAAAAATTTGGTTGTTTATTTTGATGATATTCTCATTTACAGTAAAAATCTTGAAGAGCATGTTTTACATCTTAGGTATGTGCTTGAAATTTTGAGAAAAGAAAAAATGTATGCAAACCTAAAAAAGTGTTTTTTTTTTTTTTTTGCATTGACAAGTTGATTTTTCTTAGTTTTATTGTTAGTTCTAAGGGAATAGAAGTGGATGAGGAAAAGGTTAAGGCTATTCGAGAATGGCCCATACCTAAATCTTCCATTGAGATTAGGAGCTTCCATGACTTGGTTAGTTTTTATCGAAGATGTGTCAAAGATTTTAGTACACTAGCCCCACCTCTAACCGAGGTCATTAAAAATTCTGTTGATTTTAAGTGGAGCAATAATCAAGAGAGAGCCTTTAAAATGTTAAAGGATAGTTTGTGTTCTACACCTATTTTATTTTTACCTATTTTACTAAAGCCTTTGAAGTTGAGTGTGATGTGTCAAGAATAAGTATAGGAGCTATTTTGATGCAGGAATGGTGGCCTATCACTTATTTCAGCAATAAATTTCATGGAGCACCCTTAATTATCCAACGTATGATAAGGATCTTTATGTCTTGGTTAAGACCCTGGAGACATGGTAACATTACCCTTGGCCAAGGGAGTTCGTCATCCATACTGAGAAATTTCCTTATATTGTCCAATATAAGATATGTAAGGAGCATATTACTAGTCAATGCTTTATCACGGAGTATGCATTACTAATTGATATGATTTTAGTATATTAAGGAAATGTATGGTAATGATAATGACTTCTCTACTATTTACCATGCATGTGAAAAAGATTCTTTTGAATTTTTTTATAAATTAGATCGGTATTTATTTAAAGAAAACCAATTGTGTATATTCAAATGCTCAATGTATGAATTTTTGACTAAGGAAGCCCCTATGGAGGATTAATAGGACATTTTGGAATTAATAAAACTCTAGATGTTTTGCGTGATTATTGTTTTGTCCGATAATGAGGAGGGATGTAGTAAGAATATGTTCTAGATCCAAAGTCCTACAAAAAGAACTATATACTCTCTTGCCCATACCTAGCACACCTTGGGTAGACATTTCCATGGATTTTGTTTTAGGATTTCCTAGGTCTAAGAAGAATACAGACTCCATTTTTGTGGTTGTAGATAAGTTTTCTAAAATGACACACTTCATAGTGTGTCATAAAATCTATGACGCCACTAATGTGGTGGAGTTGTCTTCAGGGAGGTTTTTAGGCTTCATGGAGTTCCTAGGAGCATTGTGTCTGATAAGGATGTTAAATTCCTTAGTTATTTTTTGGAAAATTATTAACACCTTAAGTAATAAAAAGGAATTTGAAAAATTAGGAGGATTATTTACCTTATGTTGAATTTGTTTATAACTAGAGTGCACATTCAACTACTGTATCATTCTCCATTCGAAATTATTTATGGTTTCAATCCACTAACTCCTTTGGACTTATTACCTATACCTATTTTAGAGAGGACTAACTTAGATGGTGCTAGGAAGGCCGAAATGGTGAAGAAGCTCTATGAAAGCATTCATGATCAAATTAAGAAGAGAAACAAGGATTATGCTTGCGAGGCCAACAAAGGACGATGAAGAATCATTTTTAAGCTTGATGATTGGGTTTGGGTGCAAATAAGGAAGGAACAATTCCCTAAAAAGTGACAGTTCAAGTTGCAACCTTTGGGAGATGAACCTTTTCAATCGAGCGAATTAACAATAATGCCTACAAAATCGATCTTCTTGTACTACTACAAAAATAGGCATTAAAGTCGGTTGGTTGAATCGACTTTAAATTGAGTGACTTAAAAGGTAAAGTCGGTTGACCACGTGAATCAACTTTACACGTACATTTTATGATTTTTTTTATTCTCATTTTTCGTATTCAATATTCAATATATAGCATAAAAAAACTAAAATATAAATAATAATACAAATAATTAAAATTTTAAATATAATTAATTACTTGTTAATTAAATTTATTACAAAAACAAATAATGTATATACAATACATATAGTTAACTTAAATTACAAATAAAATAATGTCGTCAAAGTGTAATTGGATTGTGCGAGCAAGCTTAGTTGACTTAGAATCACCAGCATTATGACAAGGAAACTAGACAAAAATAGCTGATTCATATAACAATTCATTCCCCTACATACATGAGCACGTAAACATCCATCAAACAAGTAGTCTTAACTTCAAAAACATATGAATGGAGAAAAATAAGTCCATAAAACAATGCATTCCCCTAAATACATGAGCATATAATCATTCATCAAACAAGGGACTTCAGACACATGAATAGAGAAATTAAATCATTAAAAAAATTACCATTATGTTGTCATATGTTATTTAAGATCATCATAATCTTCTCCTGATTCTTCTTATGATGATATAATTTGAACCATGTGTTCTGCCCATTCCTCTCGTAAATCATCAAAAATTTGATGGTCGTAGCCCGACTTGTTCCAACCAAAGAACTACATGTATTTAAAATCAAAATAAGAATGTAATTTCATTTATTTACAAAAAATAACCCAAATATGTTAAAAACCTTTTTGTATATGAAGGAAATGATATTACCACATCATCAATTGGAATTTTGATATTTGTGATGATTTCGCTCATAAACTTCATGACATAATAACCATACTTGACTCCATTATTTTGTTGTGGAACCTACAAAAAACAAATGTACATGATTTTCCATATTCGAACATCTTTATTATTCAATTGTAAAATTAATAAATTAATATTCGCTTATACATACCATAACTTTTGTCCATATAAGCTTATGAGATTTTTTAAGAGTAATACCCCTAAACTTGTTACATAACTTTCATGCCCTATCAAGGTTTAAAATGGTTAGTTTTTATTAAATATTACAAAAAATAATAGAAGAAACTAATATGTAGTTATAACTCTTACATTTCAATAACTATTTTTGTATCTTTACTCAATTCTATAGAAGCTGGGTCATAGGACCAAGTATGATTATTGAACAGATCAATGATTATCAACTTCTAATGATCTTGGCCTTGTTCAAACCTTAATGGCCAAGGGATTATCAACTTTTGATTTCTGTTATGTTTTAATGCCCTATCACATAATTGTTTAGCTCTGATACTAACATCATTATCTTGATATTGATTGACATATGAAGAATCATAGAACATTGCTAAATGTGATGAGTGATTATGTTGAAGTTGATAATAGCATGCCATATATAAAAGATATATATATAAATAATTAGATAATATAAATATAATTATATATGTTCTACATAAATGAAAGAAAAATAAATATATTGAGGACTCACCTTGTCCACACTTGAATTATACTTAAATCGATCATTTGATATTCAAATAGTTGCAATATGCACTCGATCGATATATAAGTTTGGCTGAGGTCTACACCAAAAATTTCTATTGGAAGTGGCACAGTCCATCCATCATTTATGCTAGATGCCCTCCCAACAATAGTCATCAAAGTGCCAAGATTTCTGCTGAAGTTTAAAGCATAATCATAACTATACTTTTTCCAAGGCTTCTTCTTGAATGACTTGGTGCGCGATGATTGGACACTAGACATAGATTTAGCACGAGATACTTGCTTTCGTATCTCTTAAATGTGCCGCATTTAAGAGTTCTGGTATAATAGACTAAAAAAAATATTATGTATTTTAGTAACAATAAAAGATATAATAAAATAATAGTAGTAAACAAGTGTTATCTTTTAAGTTAAAAAAATAGTACCATGTCAAAATTTAGAACAACTTGAATCGATGGCCAAGCCACATACTATTCAACCGCCTCTTCGACTGTGGTAGCATCAGAAGGCACAAGTAATGGACAATCATGAAACAATAATTGATCAATTACTATTCGCCAATGATTAGGAAAATATTGATTATGAATCATACGATCATCCCTCAATTGTTGTACCATTCCAATAGAAACAAAGTCAGTTGACGAAGGATGTTTCAATAAACATTTCATATTCTATAAAAAATTTAAGTGTTATATATAAAAAATAAAACATATAATAAGAATTTAAAAATAATATATTATATACACCAGAAATTAAAATCTTACCATATATGATTCATCAAATAGAGGAGGACTCCCATGTGGGGTAGCTATTAGATGTACATTCTCACCAAAACGTTCATCGTGGTTTGATTGATGGTAAGAATGCATAAATTGCATTGGAGAAAATGAACCACTACTTGTGATTGCATATGCATTCCTGGAATATAGTGAGGACCAATAGGATGACTATATCTCATATTGGATGTAGTTTGAGCGCAATGAGATTGCGTGGGTGGCATGCTTGGCATGGATGGTGGCCTGCCTATCATGGATGGTGGCATGCATGGTGTGGATTGTGGCATGTATGTCATGGATGGTGGCATGCCTCGCCAATATGGCATGCCCTGGTTGTAGAATGATGTCATGCTTGACATGTGTTGTGATTGATATTCTTTTAGAGTGGAAATCTCACTTAACACTGAGGCCTTAAAAGAGTTGAATTCTTCTTCAATTTTAGTGTACTTCTTCTTACTTACCGTCTGAGGCTTTTGTTTTGGAATGTTAAAATACTCCATATAACCATCATATTGGCTACCTCTCCTAACATGACCAGGATGTTCGCCTCCAAATGCATGATATAAAGCATCTCTCCCAGGCTCTTCGATTATTTCACCCTTGGATATTTTTTCTTGAACAGCTCTCTACAAATAATAAAGCACACAAACATATCATTCATTATTACATCAATTATTAAAAATCATTAAAAAAATTTATCAACCGAAATTACTAACCAACTTATTTAGTTTTTATTTTCCTCGCTTAGTCATCGGTCTTGAATTCTTCATTTTGAGAGTCTTTATTTCTATGTACAATTCAGTTCAGGTAACAGGTTTACCCAATTCAGCTTCTTACATAAATTATGAAAATTTATTAACAATGACATGCAATTAAATTGAGGAAAATAAATATAAAAATATTTATAAATTAAGACAAATTAATAATATCATTCTATATCTAACTTCAGGATTTGAAGACCTCCCAGTATGATTAGGAAGAATGTTATGCATTTATATATTCTGATGTTCTTCCCTAATAATTTGAAATTCATCTGAATGTCTATAATCCACAAAGTCTTTCCAAACTTGAGGTGTAATCCAGGGGTGTCCTTCAGGGATTTTGTAAAGCTCTACCTCATCAAGTGGTTCCAAATATGGAAACACATAATTTCTCACCAATCTGGAAGTCTTGTATTCCTTCCACGCCTTATTTGCAATTTATAACACTTAAGTTTCCAACTATCATCGACTTTGGAACGATTCTGTAAAAACACAGTACAAAAGATTAAATATAATACAAAAAGATATAATATATATATTGATTATAAAATATAAGAAACTTACACAAATGGTTATCCATATTTTGAAATTTTCTGCATCGTCAACCTGAGACCAATCATTTATATTGATTAGTATACTGGACTTCGTAAGTCGACCAATAGAGGATTTCAATTGTTGGCCATTTTCCCCTATTGGATTAGAAGTAGCATCAAATAGAACATGTATTCTATCATCTGGGTTAAGTGGAGCATCAGGTATATTCGCCCAACCCTTTTCTTTTCAAATACCCCAATGGATCATTTGGATCTACAAGCTCTGTTATCCGAAGATCCATGAAATATCTACAATCAATGAAGAAATATAAATTATTTGACAATTTTAGGAACATACATATATATAAGAGTTATTACAACAATATAGAACATACGTTATGCTTAATTAGGTTATTGATCATATACATATATTCCTTCACAATCACTTCGAGCCCATGACGAAGAATAATCATAATCAACTAGATCATCACATACATTAGGCAATTTATTTGAGAAATTACTAATATTGGTTAATGTATCAAGCATATAGTCATCATATTCTACATCATCACAATGGTAAAACTCTTCTTGTGGAGACGTTAACACAACAGACCATCTTGGATCAATTTGATCGCTCACGTAAAATACTTGTCTTGCATGAAGTGCTAATGTGAAAGGATCATCAGTGTGACTTATCTTGGATAAATTTACAAGGGTAAATCCAAAATCATCTATTTTATATCCAACGTTGATAACATCTTCGACCCAATCACACAAGAAAACTATTTCATGGAAGATCTCATAATCCAATTTCCAAATCTCTTGTACTGTACCATAATATGTTCTATCAGAAAAAATAGGATTAACATCTTTTGAACTGGCAAATTGCATAGTTTGTGCAACCATCTTCACACCACTATTTTGATTTACTCAAACTTTGTCCCTAGCTTGAGTCGTAAATCTCGATCCATTTATTGTGAAACTATGAAATGATTTGACATCAAATTTTGGCCCATGTGCAAGCCATTGTAAACTTTTTGATATTTTATGATTAGGTTTCTTAAGTTCATCTCGAATCTATGTATACAAAAACATGAAATGTGTTTAGAGCAAATT
The DNA here is from genome assembly GCA_037013495.1 of Hippophae tibetana. Lineage (NCBI taxonomy): Eukaryota > Viridiplantae > Streptophyta > Magnoliopsida > Rosales > Elaeagnaceae > Hippophae > Hippophae tibetana. The sequence continues at coordinate 40,994,837 of CM072802.1, read as the reverse complement.
TTTACAACATTAAATATATCTAGGAACATACGTACATGATTTTTTGTTTGTGATACTTACATGGTTGTGAAACCAATTAATAAGCTCTCGCTTATGTTCATCATATAACCATTTTTCTCCTCCTTTTTTTATAACGAGGATCGATCTTCAATAAGTTTAAATGCATCTTGTAATGTTATTAAATATATATGAAGTTATATATCATCATTAATAGTTAAATAAAAACTTATTTTTGCAATCATGAAACAATGAACATCGCTTACTCTATGTACGGTTGTGCCTCATTATTATTTACCAAAATGATTCGGTGTGCTTTTTCCTATCGAGTGCGATCAATAAACAATTTCTTACTTCCACCAAGCATAAGGTTACCTACTTGGATCATGTGACGTTCTAAGAACAACTTGTGCGTAGGATTCCCAATTTCAGTGCAACCATTAAAGTATTCAGAACAAAACTCAATGGCCTCTTCAACAATGTAGCGTTCCACCATGCATCTTTCAGGTCAATTTCTATTATTTACATATCCTTTAAGGACTTGAATATATCTCTCAAAAGGATACATCCACCTTAAGTAAGTAAGACCATACAATTGAACCTCTCAAACTAAATGAACACACAAGTGAATCATTATATCGAAGAAAGAAAGAGGAAAATATTTTTCAATTAGACACAAAGCCTCTACAACATATTTCTGTAAAGAATTTAACTCGTCAATTGATATAGATTTCTTGCATATTGTATTGAAGAATTAACAAAGCCGAATTATTGATAATCGAACATATTTTGGAAGAATTGATCTAATAGCAACTGGTAATAACTGTTGCATTAAGATATGATAGTCATGTGATTTCAATCCATACAGTTTCTTATCGGTGATAGACACAAAATTTCTTAACTTGGATGAGTAACCATCAGGAACTTTCACACCCTCCAAGCATTTACAAAGCACATCCTTCTCTTTTGTTGACATTTTATATGATGGTGGTGGTAAGTATGTTCGATTCTCATCATTTTCCACCCTTGGTTCCAATTCAGGTCGTATGCCTAGTTTCTTTAAATCCAATCTTGCTTTAATTCCATCCTTTGTTTTTCCAGGTATATTAATTAAAGTACCAATCAAACTTTCACATACATTTTTCTCAATGTGCATGACATCTAAGATGTGATGAATGTGTAGGTCTTTCCAATAAGGTAATTCCCAAAATATTGATTTTTTTCCAACAACCATGGTAAGTCGGTTCAAACTTTTTTTTCATTTTAACCAATTTCATTAGTTGACCTCTTTCGTTTCCCTACCTTAGTGAGTTTTTTTTTTCATCTTTCCATATCGTTTAAATGTCATACCATTCAATTTCCTTAATATCTCAAACAGTTTCTTTTGGTATCTAAACTTGTGTCCAGAAGGCAAAAATCTTCTATGTCTTCTATAAGACATCTTTCGTCTGTGAACAAGATAAGTTGCAGAAGTTCCATCACTACATATATGGCATCCCTTGTAACCTTTCGTTGCATGTCCTGATAAGTTTCCATAGGCAGGAAAATCATTAATTGTCCATAAAAGGACCCCCTTCAAGTTAAAGTGTTCTTCTTTATGTGCATCATAAAAATTTACACCATCATTCCACAACATCTTTAAATCATCTATCAGAGGCTGTAAATATACATCAATATCAACACAGGTTGTTTCAGTCCTGAGATCAATAATGTTAACATCGTGAATTTTCTTTTCATACACAACCAGGGAGGAAGGTTGTATGTTACCATAATTACTGGCCAACAACTATATCTACTACTAAGGGAACTATGTGGATTAATTCCATCAACAGTAATGGCAAGATGAAGATTGCACGAATCAGATGAAAATTGAGGAGATAAATTATCTACTACTTTCCAATTTGGAGAATCATAAGGATGACGTAGCACCCCATCATCAGATCGATTATCTAAATACCAAGTCAACATCTTTGATGTATTTTTACTATTAAACAACCTTTGAAAGCAAGGAATCAGAGGAAAGTACCAAAGAACCTTTGCAGGCACGCCTTTTTTATGTGTTGTCTCATTTGTACCATGTTTCCATATCGATTCTTTACACATCGGGCAATCATCTAATGTCTCATATTCTTTTCTATAAAGAATGCAATCATTTGGATAAGCACGAATCTTATGATATTCCATGCCAAATTGACTAAGAGATTTCTTCACTTCATACATTGAAGATGGAAATTCAATACCCTCAGGAAACATATCGACTAGTAGATTTAGTAATTCTGTGAATCCCTTGTCAGAAAAACCATGTTTTGCCTTCACATTGTACAAATGAACCAATCCCGACATTTTAGTGTTTTTTTTTGCATTTTGGATGCAACGGTTTTTCGATATATTCTTTAAGTTTTTTAAAGGTTTTGGGATCATTCTCGTGTAATTCATCTTCAAAAGCATGAAACATATTTTCTGTCTATACATTATGATAAGATGTATGTAATCCACTCACATTCTTATTTATCTTTTCCCCGTGAGTATTATCAATATTTTCTCCATGATAATACCAACATTTATAGCTCAAAAGAATACCATTACGGATAAGGTGATACTTAACCTCGCCAAATTCATGAAATCACTCATTTTTACATTTAACACATGGACATCGAATCATACTAATTCCAGTATTACTATTTCTACAAGCAAATTCCATGAAACTTTCAACTCTAGATATATATATTCTTGCTCAATTCTACACTTTGACATCCAAGATTTGTCCATTTTCTATTAATGACATTAATTAAACATATTAATTAATTATGTATCCAATGAATATATGTCAAGTATTATTATATATAAATTTCCTAATTATTAGAATATATATCAAAACAATTATCATTTTACAAATGTATTACTTTTACTTAATAAAATATAATTATTTATATATAAATAAATTTATCCACGCATGGTAAATATATATAATCCCTCAAACCCACGACATTTTAGATATTAAGTATTTCCACAGAAAATAAGTCAAACATATAATAACAAACAAACTAAAAAACATACATACATAAAAAATTTATACAAAAAATAAAAAAAAAACTAGATAATAAGCTGAAAAATTAATAGAAATACTTACAAGAATGTTATGAAATGACTATATGAAGGAAATGAAGAAGAAAATGATGTTTTGTAAGTGAGAATAAATGAAAAAATGGGTATAAAATTTTGCATATTTCATTCAAAAAAAGAGTAGATTTGAAAGATAATAAGAAGAGGAATATAACCCATAAAACGGCATTGCAAATGGTGGTTAGAGGTGACTGGAAATTGAAAAAAAGGGTGAGTGTGAGCTCAGTTTTGGGAGAAATGGAGAAGAGAAATGAAGATTTTTGGTTTCTATAGAGAAGAAATGAACCGAACCGTAATATTACGTGGATAACGTCGGTTTGCCCCATCAATTGACGCTATCCACGTAATTTAATTTTTTTTCAATTATTATTTTATTTAAACTATGCATACGTACAGAAAAAGAAAAAATAATAATTTTACAATAATATTTAAAAAAATACATAAAATTAAATAAAGATATATTTTATGTACGTACGTACATAGGTATATAAATTTAAATATCAAAACAAATAAACAAATTTATATAATTTTAAATACTAATTGTCTAAAAAAAAGAGAAACAATTATACTATATATATATTTATATCCAACTTAAATTTTAAAGAGTGAAATAAAATAATAATTAATGACCTAAGAAAATTTCAATTTATAAACTGCATGCATTTTTTAATTTAAAAAATAGGACGTAGCATCGGTTGACTTGGCAAACCGACGCTACCCACGTGGCTAGCGTCGGTTTGCCCCGTCAACCGATGCTACATCCAACATGGATAGCATCGATTCTACACCAAATCGACTTTTAAATTCATTATAAGTCGGTTTTTTCCAAAAAAATGACTTTACACAACGACTTAAATACCCATTTTTGTTGTAGTGTTGGTAAGTATAATGTCATTACCTCCTTTAATGTTTTTGATATTTCACCTTTTGATTATGCAGGTGATGATTCGAGGATGAATCCTCTTGAAGAGAGGGGGAATGATGAGAATCATTGAGCCATACAAATCCCAAGTGGAACAATCACAAGGTCTAGGAGGGCACAACTCAAGGAGGATTTAAATGGGCTCATTCAAGAGGCCATGCATAATCAAGGGGAGCCAAAATAGAAGTGCAAGGATTGGGAAAAACCTAGCATGAAAATTAGGGCAAAATTTGACTAGGCACATTGCACTTTTGCTACGCGTTTTAGACTATTTTATTTTTCAGCCCTTTTATGAAATCAAGGGTCGTGATGTAATATTTTATAGGGTTCCTTGTATCCTATAAATACTTAAAATCAACTAAGGTGCCTCACTTTTGGGCATATTAATGATATTTGATTTTTCAGAGCTCATTCATACTCTTTATTCCTCTTTAAGCAACTTATCAAAGGATTGGAAACCTTTGTGGTGTTGTTTAGCATCCAAGCCTTTGTGGTGAGTAATATCTATACTTATTAGGGTGTTTTTATGCTAGACTTATCAAGGAAATAAACATCATTGTGACATCTTTTCCCTTAAATTAATGGTGAGTAATACCAATTGATTTGTGGAGAATTATTTTCTATATAATTTGAAATTTAACTAGGTCTTAACCCCTTGGTTTGTATGAAATTGGTTACTTTGAGGTATTACCTTCATGGGTAATTTGGGTCATAGTCTTATAATTGACCATTATTTTCATAGTGGGTAGTTAGGCGGATCAATGATTTCACCTAAAAATCTCATGTGGTATTTATCTTTTTGCTTTATTTTATTTTACACGTAATTGTTCGTGTGATCATTCTACTAAATTTTAATTCAACATATTTTTGTTCTATATCTATTCACCCTTTCTAACTAATTATATCTGTAACATAAAAACTTTCATCATCAATTTATCATTTTAAAAATTTATGGAAAAAGGCTCCTAAGTAAGTAGATATGGCTAAAAGATTTTTAAGTTTCCAACCACAAAAAAGATAGGGTGATATGACAACATAAATTAGTGGTTGTATCCTTTGATGTAACTCATGCTATAATTGCATCAACTAAGATGATTATATTAATGAATTATCTTTTAGGTTTATTTAGGTAGATGGATTTAGAATATAGCTAAAAGTTTTCTTAAATTTTATGTATAAATTTGTCAAACAATTTCTAAGAATGTGTTTCAGTTTGAGTAAATAGATTATTTTACCATTAAATTTTGAGAGTTATTATAAAAATATCATCTAATTTTTTATTGTTTTCAAACCATTAAACTATACAAATATTACATAAATACCATCAATTTTGTTTGTTACTTATATACCATGAAATTTTATAAATGTATGTCAATGATATTTTTGTAATATTGGTAAAGTTTAATAATATGAATGTAACAAAAAAAATTCTATGATATTTTTGTAATATTTGTACAATTCAATAGTATGAAAATAATTAAAAAAAAATTGATAATATTTTTATTACAATTGATAAAATTTGATATTAGAAAAATCTATTTATTTATTAGATGAGAAAAAAAGTCGAGAAACTTTTTTATTTTTGAAAAGCAAAGAATTTGTCTCCTTGTTGGACTTCAATTCAAAATGTTTATTATAATAATTACATTGCTCATCTTTTTTTATAGAGATTTTAAATTGTAAAAGATAATTATCCACTTTTGTAGTAAAAAATCATAAAGGTAACATAATTGAAAGAGTCACAAAATAAAGTTTTTATGATTGAGGTATATCTAAGATATTTATTTTACCTTTGATAAGGCTTATTCAAATGATATTTTATGTGTCATATTTTAAAAAGAAGTTAAAAAATTGGAATCATATGAAATTGTTGTGAGTAGGGAGTTTTTCCATGTGTGATGTTGAGTCTATATTTTGAACTTGATTGTAAAAGAGGTTAAAAGATCTTCAGTATACTTACTATTTTTTTTTTCTTTTTTGATAACAATTATACTTCCTATTTTGGGTATTTGTTGTATAGTAAAATATGTTATATATTCTCTTTTGAGATCACCGAAGTTTAGATTATGTTACCGTAAGGAAAATGTTGAATTCAAAGAAAGTGTTATGTTATATGTATCTATAATATCAAACTCTACATATCTATTGTTAAAATTTGCTTTAAAAAGTCTTTGATCGTTTTGAATAACAAGAAGGATGAACATGCTTTACTTCTTATTTTCATGGGATGCCATCTAGTATTTGGGCTTCATCATTAGACAGTTAGAAGAATGCTAGTCTTGGGCTCTTTCGCTTTTTTTTTTTTTTAGATTCTCTTTGGATGTATATCAGAACATTTGACAAAAGAAGAAAAAAGAGAATGGAAACGGAAAAGGAAAAAGAAAAAAAAAGAATAACAAAGCTTTGTTGAATTTGTATTCCTAATTTAGAGTTAAGTTTTATTTAATACATTTCAAACACTTTATAATTTATTAGAATAATAAATTGAAATGTAACTTTATTCTTAGTTAATCATTTTACGGGTACGAAGATATTAGATAATTATGATAAGTGAAAAACAATTATCTTAAAAACATTGTGTATCGTAAGGATTTTTATCATTTTTTTACTCAATTTTTGTATTATATTATTTAAATTTTTGTATTAAAAATTAAGTGTATTTTTATTAATGTAATTCCAAGTATTTCTATACAATATTTAGTCTTCGTTTATATATATTTCATACAAGATAAATTTTTTTCCGTTTCATATTTCTTTTTTCTGGACAAACTGTGTTATTTCGTTATGCATTCTTCTTGACAGAACTGTCATCCATCTGTCTGATTCTCGTTTTATCTTCTATTATGACAAATGGTTTTACTTGTTCTTTTCAAGTCTTAATTTTTATAGAAACTAAAAAATTGAAGTTTTGTCTTTATTAATTGTTTTTGTTAACCTGTGTTCGTTCTTCAGCCATTTCTTTTTTACATTCTTAATTTTTTAATTCTCTTTGCTTAATCAACTTCTTTGTTTTCTGTTGCAGTTCTATTTAGTTGATTGATTGATTGGTTTTCTTATGCAGAACTTGTGTTTTCATTTTGTTATCCGTGAAACAAAAAATTTGTTTCTTTGCGTTCTAATTTTACTTTACTTTCTCTAGTCTTTAAGTATGATTTATTTTTCTTTGTATTTTCTGCAGGTTTTAAATATTATTCGCCTATATTTGACTTTCTCTAGTCTCTTTTTTTTTTTTAGCACCGATTGCTTTATTTTGATACCTGCTTAATATCAGTCTGTCCTTTTAACCTTATAATATGTTATTCTTGCCTCTTGCGCATTATTCTTGCTTTTAATTTCTATCTCTTCAAAGATACTCATATTTAATTGATTGGTAACGTACATTATAGATTAATATTAGAATCGTAAAGTAAATTATTATATTTTATTTTATTTAATTTTTTTAATAAATTTATTATATAATATAATATTATTTTATTTTATTTATATTATAGATATATATATTATATTATTTTTACTTATTAAATTTAAATTATAAATTATTATTTATTATATTTTTATAATTAGTATTGCTTTATTATAATTTTATCTCGTTAAAAATTAAATATAATAATATAATATAGTTTTAAAAATTAATAAATTATTTAATAAATCTTATTAATATTTTATCTTTTTTAAGGCATAATTTGTTTTACTCTCCTGTGATTTTTTAAATTAATTATCGTACTAAAAAGTTTTATAAAAGTGAATTTTAGTCATATGAGCCCAAACAGTATTTTTTTAATTTTCCCAATAAATTTATGATCATCTTAATTTTGAATTTGTTGGGCAAAACTCTCTTATTGATCTTGATTCTTAAAGTAATGGGGTAATATTCAGAAACTCAAACTCAAATGATTACTTATTTCTTTCAAATATTGTTTATGTGAAAGTTAACCTTTTTTCAATTTTAGCTAGGTTTTATGCGTTTTTAAAAACTCATTATTTATTGTTACCTATTTTATTTTCAATTAGAAACCTTTAACTTATGTCAATTTAAGTGTTTAAATTTTTAACGCCTGTTATAATAGTGTAAATAAATAAATTATTGTTAATATATATTTTAGTTTATGACAGTAACACTTCATCATTTTGTTATCGATGGATTTATAAAAAAGTGTTCTAAACTGGTCATGTATTAATTTTTATGTCCATTTAGTGATAAGAAAATAGCATTTAATTAGATAATTATATGATCATTGTTTCATACTTGTAATTAAATTGTTATTTTGAATATTAATTTAATTGCTTACTTCGTATATTAGTTTAAAGAATGATGACAGGTAGTAAATCTTTGGAAATGAGTCATACATATATATATGTTTTCTTTGTATGACCGCGGCATTATATAATATGGTAAAAATAAATAAATAGATTGGTATTTTAAATTATGATTTTTTAATTGATGAATTATTATAATTACATAATTAGGTAAAATAGTGAGAATTTGTATTGATAAATTTAATGTTTTATAATTAATGGAGTACTTATTTTTGTTATAGGAAATAAGTAAATTTGTATTTGTAAAATAGTAAAATTTTGTATACAAATGATTTGATTTCGAATTTTAAAATAAATAAATTTATATTTATAAAAATGAGTGATTTTTTTGTTTCGATTAAAAATGAATATTTCATATTTAAAAAATAGTGAATTATGTATTTATTAGTTTCGTAGTTTACGAAATAAGTGAATTTTGTATATACGAAATATTTGGCTATAGAAATAGCAAAAAAGGTGAATTTTGTATTTGCAAAATAAAAAAAATTTATTCACTGAAATTGAATTACTTAATTTTGTAATTTATGTGTTATTGGGTTTAGTATATATTGAAATACCAATCAAAACTAAATTCCAAGAAAATTAAAATTTTAATGTAAAAAATTAATTTTGGATCAATTGTATTAAATTAAAATTTGACAATTATTTTTCGTATTTTGAAATTTAATTTTGATTCTTTTTAGATTTTAATACTTCTAAAAACATTAATTTATTTTTGAGATAACAACGAAAGTGATGGATGACATTGTCATGTAGGTTTTAATATGAACATATTAGGGGTTGTTTTGCTACTGTAAATTTCATCCAATCTAACTCAAAAGAGTAATGGATTTACATTGGTGCTATTAAGCATGCATGCTTATATCATGAGTTATTCAATTACCTCAAACCATTTGAAAATTGGAAGAAGTTGTGAATGATGAACTCTACAACCTATATGATCGAGGGTGATGCAAATTGATCATAAAAATAACATTTGGAAAAGAGATAATTGTAAACAATATAAGGTACGTGCTAGAGATCTAGAAGAATATTAAGAGGTTCGTTGCTTTAAAAGCATAGGTTCTAGATGGATGTTGAGTTTAGTAAGGTCATATTGAAAAAGAATGAAATGATTATATTAAAGAGCTATATAATTAAGGGGCTATCTAAGCTCGATATAATGATTTTTTTTGCATGTATTTTAATTTGTGGCATGGAAGATTAAGGTCATCTGCAAAGGTTGATTAACATGAATCATATACCCTTTTACAAATTGGTTACAAACATAAGTGTGAGACTTGAATAGGTCATATTTTTAATTAATTGAAAGGAACATAAAGCCTCTTGATTTAGTCCATAGTAATTTATGCGATTTAAAATATTTTTGAGCAAGGGATGACAATAAATATTTTATTACTTTTTTCGATAATAGATACTTAAGATAGGAAAATATCTTATGTGATTTAAAATTTATCTTATGTAGTGCAGTCCATAAAAATGGAAGTAGAATTATTTCAATAGGAAGATCAAGGTACATCAAAGTGATCATGATTGTGAGTATGAAATTTGGTGAATTCCATGCACAACATGAAATCATATATGAAATCACAATAATGTTGTTGAATGGAAAATATCATTCCTTGATATATATGATGAATACAATTTATTTAAATATTTATGAGTGTAGGAGTGTCTTACAAAAGTGATCATATCTATACCTAAAAAAGTAAATATAGGAAAATATCTTATGTGATTTAAAATTTATCTTATGTAGTGTTGTCCATGAAAATGGAAGTAGAATTATTTCAATAGGAAGATCAAGGTACATCAAAGTGATCATGATTGTGAGTATGAAATTTGGTGAATTCCATGCACAACATGGAATCATATATGAAACCACAATAATGTTGTTGAATGAAAAATATCATTCCTTGATATAAATGACGAATACAATTTATTTAAATATTTATGAGTGTATGAGTGTCTTACAAAAGTGATCATATCTATACCTAAGAAAGTAAAGATAAGTCTAAAAATAATAAATTACATTTTGCAATAGTTATCAATTTTTGGTGCATGTAGAAAATCAAAAGTATCATAAATGTGATAAATTTAAAATTATTTTAAAATTATATTTATTGTAAAATTAATTAATTTATGGAACATTTGATTCTATGGGAAAGAATTAATTAAATTAACTATTAGAAAATAAAAATACTCATGAGTATTATAATAAATGTCTATAACTATTGTATTATAAGAGAAAATCATTTTTTTTTTACTAAATATGTACTAAATTAGTATACTTTAAAAAGTTAGTATTAATATATTTCTTCATATAAAGCAATCTAACTATAATGAAATTTTAGATAATTTATTTTCTAAATTATATTTAATGTTAAAAATATTAATTTTATTTATTAATTATCTTTTAGTAGGAAAATTAAATGAAAAAAATAAAATACTCATAAAATAATGAATTCTATGTGAATAAATTTAAATCTTATAAATTCTCTCTTAATAAAATTTAAGAAGAAAAAATAAAAAAGCTTATGATCATCATAATAATGGACTCCATTATTATGAAATTAAATGAAAAAAACCAAAAATATTATTAATATATACTAAAATTTAGTATAATTTCTAAATAATATTTAGTATGAATATAATTGATTATATATATATATATTAATAATTTCTTTTAGTAGAAGAATTAAAAGTGAAAACTAAAAACCATAAAATATTTAAATTTTTTTATGGATATTTGATTTTATGTGAATAAATTAATGAAATTATAAACTTAAAAAATGAAAAGACTCATGCTCATTAAAATAATTATCTATTACTACGAAAATAATTTCCTACTAAATATGTGCAAAATTAGTATGGTTAAAAGTCTACCCTAAATATCAATATGTTAATTTTCCTATATAACATAATTTAACTATCATTTTATAAATTATATTTAGTGTAAAAAATAATTCATTATATTTATTAATTATCCTTTTGTGGGGAAATTAAAAAGAAAACGAAAAGAGTCTTAAAATAATTAATTCTATGTGAATAAATTTAAAATTCATAAATTTTTTATTAATGAAAATTTAAAAAGAGAAAAATCAGAAGACCTATTATTATTATAATGATTGTTTATTATTATGACAATAAAAGAGAAAACCATAAGTCTAATAAATATTTTTTAAATTTTAATTAGTGTAAAAATAATTGATTATATGTATTAATAATTATATTTTAATGAAAAAATTATAGAAAAAAATCAAAATACTCATAAAATATTTAATTCTATTTGGAAGAACTAATTAATTAACAATTATAAGAAAATCAAATGACTCATATGAACATTAGAATATTTATCTATTATTATGAAAATAAAAAAAATCAATATTTTCCTGAATATGTTTTAAATTAGTATACTTAAAAATATTACAATCTTTGAAATGTGATGAAAAACTTATAATTATTATAAAAGAGCGAATTTGCACTTTCATATAAAAATAATCATCATAGCTATAAATGTGACATGTTATATTTTGATTAATTAGACCCATTGTAAGTATCAATGTATTTCCTCGTACAACATAATTCAACTATAATTTAATTTTAATTTATTTATTTTTAAATTATATTTAATGTAAAAAAAAAATGATTATAAAGAAATGTATCATATATGTCCTTTATATTAGATCATTTGTGTCATTTGTCTTTTAGATTACAAGTAATGTCATTTAGTTTGGTAAAAAATGATCAATTAAGAACAAACTAAATTATTTTAATATTTTTATATTAAAATACTACTTTAAAAAATAATATTCTCATGAAAATATTATTAAAATAATGTGTTTTGTTGTTAATTAGGTCGTTTTTTCTATAATAATAGGACTAAGTGACACAATTCTTAATTTAAGAGAGTGACATTATTCTTAATTCAAGAGACCAAATGACACCAATAATCTAATATAAGGGACTTATATGGCTCACTCTCTTCATTATATGTATTAATTATATTTTAGTTGGGGAATTAAAAGGAAAAACTAAAGGACTAGTAAAATAATTGATTCATGATGCACAAATTTTAATTGGTCACATGTGCACGAATAACTAGCAAACCAATGATAAGTTACCTAGAGGTCGGTCTTTAAAGGAATTGATCGGTTTTAAAAAGTCAAATTATTTCCTAAATTATTAAAAAAAAAACAATCTTAAACATTCTATCAAGTATCGATAGGTAGAAAATAACTTGTAAATTCTAAATTACTTTAATAACCAAAATTGCAAGTAAACTAAACTATAGCAAGTAAATTGTCGCAAGAAAATGAGGATAATGAATAAATATGAGATTTTAGTAAGCATAACCTTTCATGGAAAAAACAAATTAAATGTTTCAAATAACAAATTAAATTTGTTGATTTTTCTTTTTAAATAAGCGAACCCCTTATAATCATGGTGGATCCTCACAAACTTAATTAGTTAATAACTTCTTTAGATGTGCTTGAAATTGATTAAATAAAAAAATTAATGAAAATATATAATCCTAGATTCTTAATTAATTAATAACTTCATTAACCAGACTTGATTTTAATTAATTGGTAAACCTACGGTAATTATATTTTTTAATTATAAATAAATATTTTGTCAATCATTAATTTATAACTTAAGATATTTTTAACCGTCTAACAAATGAATGAAATTAAATTAGTCTCTTATTCATTCATGCACAACCAAGCACAAATAATTTTTCTAATATTTAGTTCTAAAATGTTTTTTTAATTATAAATTGGACTTGGCCCATCATAAATTTACAATTAAGGATTTGAATAATATGAACAAGAAATAAATCTAAATTTTTATTTATTCAAACTATAAAAATGTTCTTTCAATTATTGGAAACAAATACTAAAATCTCATATTACATAAACTAGCTCATCATAGTTAAATTAACTTTTGTTAATTTAACTATAAAAACATTAGATTACAAATAGAAAAATAATATAGAATAATAAAAATACCTCTTATTGATAAAAATGATTCTATATCTCTGAATGAGTTTTTATTATCTTTTTCAAGTCCTTTGATCTTCTTCATAGTTAGGAGGTTTTCTCTCAATATCTATATATGTATGGTGGAACGACTATAGGTAGTTGGTGGCTTAATTAATGTCTATTTAAAATAGGTTATAGTTGTATTTATTGGCTAAGATTAGGGTTAAACATGTTTGGAATGCATAATAGGGTTTTTGGCAGATTTTTATACTCTAATTGTAGGATGATTTATTTTGTGCCATGGTGCATGTTGATTTTGATTCTTCAATTGTAACTTGAGAGGAGCGTACTGTGATATGGAATAAGTTGGGCTGCGGAGTGCACAAAACTTTAAAAACCAAAAGTTGGACCTAAGAGCGTTGTGTTGCAGCATAAATAATATCTCACTACAACACATATAGAAATCCCATAATGCCTAATTTGAACCCAAGATCACCTCGTCGTGGCACTAGTAATGTCTCGTCATGGTGTGCACATAATATCATAAATTTGACAATCTTGTTTGTTCCAATTTGTGTGAATTGTCATTAATTACCCTGTTTTCATTCTTTTTGTTTGTGTTTTTCCAAGACTCATCTTAAAATACTTTAACCTACAAAACACGTAAATATCCTTTAAAACAAGATAAAAGTACAAAACATAAAATAATTACTTAAAAATATAACAAATAATAAGTCAAATTAACGTTCATTAAATACCACTGCCTTGTATATACTAATAAAAACAACAAATAATTTAAAGCATCAGAAGGTATATCAAAAGAAAAATAAATAACAAAACAACTAAAAATAAAATAAACAACTAAAAGAAAATAAATCAAAGAAATAAATTAAATTAACAAGAAACAAAAATAACTAAAAAATAAAAATATTAACAAAATCACAAAAAAAATTAATAAAACAAACAAATAATTTAAAACTCTAATTTTCTGACAACGGTGTCAAAAACTTGATGTACAAATTTAATTACTCATAAGTGTACGAATCACTAGGCGATTAATTATAAGTTACCCATAGGTGAGTCTCTAAAAGAATCGGCAAGTTGTTTTAAAAAGGTAAATTATTTCCTAAATTAGGTAATAAAAAAACAAATCCTAATCATTATATCACACTTCGGTTGGTAGAAAAGAACTATAAAATCTAAATTACTTTAATAACCAAAGATCACAAGTAAACTAAATTATATCTAGTAAATGTATAGTCAGAAATAAGAATGATGAATAAATATGAAATTTTAGTAAGTATAACCCTTCATAGAAAGAACAAATTAAATTATTTAAATAACAATTAGATTTATTGATTTTTCCTTTTTAAATCAATAAGCTTCCTATAATCATGGTGAGTCCCCACAATTTTTAATTAATCGATAACTTCCTTGGTAGAGCTTGACATTGGTTAATTGGATAACTAAGAAAAATATATAAATCAAGATCCACTATAAATTAATAACTTTCTTGGTCGGGTTTGAAATCAACCTACAGTAAGTATATTATTTAATTATAAATCAAGATTTAACCCATCATTAATTTATAATTAAATATATTTTTAACCATATAATTTAATACAAATCAATGAAATTAAATTAGACTCTTATTTGTTCATGCACAACCAAGCACAAAAAACATTTCTAATGCATAGTTCTAAAATGCTTTTTTTAATTATAGATCAAGACTTGGCCCATCATGAATTTATAATTAAAGATTTGAAGAATATGAACCAAAAATAAATCTAAACTTTTATTTATTCAAACAAAAAAAAATCTTGTTAAAGTAGTCTTAAAGGTGTAGGTTCAAAAGCATCTCCCCTAAAGTTTCTTAACAGTGAGGTGAATGATCCAATATGAGATGTACCGGAGTGAGAAGGGATTGCTTTTGGAGCCAAGAAGAGGTGATCTGAATAAGGCTGAAGAGTGAGGAGAACCATGATATGAGGGCGAAGGTGTAGGATGATAAGAAGTAGCCTAAGCCTAAGCCCTATAATTATCCGTAAATTCCCGAAAGAAAATATGCATCTTGTTAGTGAAAGAAGAACAATCCTCATAGAGAATAAAGACATGGGAAACAATCTGAGCATAAGTAAAAGTAGAAGGAGACCAAGGTGAAATAGGAGTAGAAGTACATCGAGTGGAATGAGAAACGTTCTAAGAAGAAGAAGAGAAAGAGGTAGAACACTATGAAACTTGGCTAGAAGGAAAGTGTGAAAATTGAAGAGCAATACAACTCTACATAGAGAAAGAAATATCGGGGAATATGGAAGCACCCCACTGAGAGGTCAAAGTAGGATAATGAAGAGAGGAAGAAGGGCAAATAGAGCAAAAAAACAATAGTTCTATAGATCATGTCTATAAGATCTATAGTTTCATCATTAAAGGTAGCATCGAGAAAGTTACCTATACTCTTAGTAATGGTAGAATAATGGGTGTAAGGTTGAATAACAACATTCACATTATCATTAAGGTGACGATCATATGCATTTTGATTTATTATTGGGGCTCCTCCACCATAGACATATCGAGGTCCAATCAATTGGTCAACCATCTTAGTTATATTGTACTCAATAATCAAAGAAAATTCAAAATAAAGTTTAAGAGAATCAACGTTCTTGAAATCAAAGGGTATGATATGGAAAGAGGTATCCTCAACATTAGGAAGAAATAATATTCTAAGAAAATCACCTTTAGAAAAAGTAACACTTTATCTTCTAAGAATGAGAGTAGTGGAGAAATAAGAAGGATGAAAAGAGGACACGACAACATACAAATCCCTAACAAAGATAAGATTATAAGAATAAGAAATATTAGAAAGAGAGATAGAAGAGAAGTAAGTAAACCTTTCTTGGATTATAGGGAAGTCATTGATAACCAAATGGTGCTCACAAAGAAGGGGCGCTATCGTTGAGAAGGCTTTACAAGCTATAGTTGCTACTCGAGGATGTTTCTTGCTCTTTTGGAACATTTAAGGGCCATTTTGATAAATATTTAGAAGTTTAGTGGGTAAAATTCTAGAGAGAATATAAGGCTAACAAGTTTGAGGTGTGAAGAAGTGAATAGTGGAGGTGGTTTATATAGAAAACCCCAACGCTTGTTGATTCCTCACTTATAATCTCATGTAAGTGCTCAATGAGACCACAATGAGTGTGTAAAAGATACCCCTTTAGTGAGAATCTCAGCAAGGGGTTTCGACGTTCCACCAAGCGTCGTAAACAAACCAAGAGGAGAGAGAAAAGAGTGCTAAACTAGAAAATATAAGATATTTCTTGATTTTTAAAGCCGTTAAGATAGGAAATATTACAAAAATAAATATCAAGTAGTCAAGGTAAAGCACACAAAAATAACCACAAAAAAGTAATACACATAATAGGGAGAAAAGAAATAACCAGAACCTATACTGATCATAAGAAATTTTGAATGCAATGTTTTTTCCTTTCCTTTACCAGTAACCATTTGATTTTTTCGGGGGGGGGGGGGGGGGGGGGGAGATGATAAAGTTCAAACACTTAGAGGTCACCTACCAACTCAGGGACATAAAGTTCTCATAGCTTTTACATCGATTCAATAATAGTGACCTTAGCATGAAAATGGTTAGGGAGACTTGCAATAATCATCTTAATCTATATTTATCGTTAATAGGTCTTTCCAGATTGTAAGAGTAGTTCACAATGTTGGAAAAGCAAGAATATAATCTATCAAAAGTTTCATCTTCTTCTATGATGAAGAGCTCAAAGTCCTTATTCAACTTTAAAATTCTAGACCTTTTCACCATATAGGTACCCTCATATGAAGTCTCAAGAATATCCCATGCTTATTTGGATGTGGTGTAGTTTTGTATTCATATGGAATAACAACTCTGATAATAGCATAAAGACCTAATGCTATTCCACTCAAATTCTTTACTCTCTTTATTTTTCCATTTGATCATTGGCTTCGCGATAACCATGTAATATAGGAGGGGTTTTGTTGGATAAGTCTAGCCATTTTCAATTAAAATCCAAACATAGACCCTGAGTGACCACAAGAAAGTTTGCATTTGGGACTTTTGATAGGCATAGTTTAGCCCATTGAATATAGGAGGCCTACCTATATTGCCTCCCTCTTCTAAGTCTATCAGAAGAGTAGTGATTGTGTGTAAAAATTGTGTTTAAATAGAGTCAACACTAGAGCAGTAAAACATGAAAGAGTGAACCCATTCAAATATCAATTGAATGAGTCTAATACTCAGAGTCAACACTAGAGCAGTAAAGCATAAAAGAGTGAACCCATTCTGATACCAATTGAATGGGTCTAACACTCAGTGAACAAATAGGGTAACATATGCATACTCTTTAGAGACTTATACCAAACTTGCAAACAATAGAGAAAAATAGATAATAGAAATAAAGTAGAAGTAGAATAAATCAATCATGAAATTAGCATATTAATTTAATATTGTAGGTACAATAATTAGAATACAATAAGCATGTTAAAAAGTAAGAAAGTAAAGCATGCAACAACAAAAATCATATAAGCTTTCCAATTATAGTCCAAATCTCATATATTGGAACATACATGATAGAGACTCAGATTTTACTAACATAAAAGTAGATCTTACATAACACAACGATATAATGACATAAACCCACATAAAATCCTTGTCTATGTTGTTAAATCCTTAGGTAGCTTATGACAATCTCTTGACAACAAACAATTCCATAAAACAAAATAAATAGATGCAACAAGATAGACAAGTATCAATACAAATACCTTTATTAGTCATGACTCCTACCCTAAGTACTTATTGCTACCCTTACCTACTTCCTTCACAACAACTTGATTCTATACACGAATCTGGCTCTCCTACGAATCCAACACCATATATAGTAGTTTGATAATCACCAATGAAAAATATTGTACACATCATAAGGTACCTACCTTAACCACAACTCACTAGTAACAACCATATTAAGTACTTAGCAACGAAGAACCTAGTTTTTCTCTCACAAATATGATTCATAAATACCGAGCAACCACTCAAGGAAATTTGTGAAATGAAATCAGAAATGTGATAAAAATTTGGCAAAGCTCCACTTGAATTTTCTAATTAACCAATACAATAAATGAAGAGGTATTTAAAGAAAATTTCTTAGTGTTTAAGGCCTTACCTACATTCTTATTGACCCTAGGTTGATAAGGATAATATACTACCCTAATAAGGATAATACACTAACAATAGTAATATCCTTTACCTATGCCTCTACCCTAACTCTTCTTCTTCCTTTTTCTCCATAGCACTACCAATACTAAACACAAATCCTTTAAGTTTCGCCTTCTTCAAATTGACATCCTTTATGTGCACTAGCACCCTTATATTCATGTCAGCCTTGAGCCATTCACCAAATGGAGCATATTTTCACCAAATTTGATGCTCACACACTTACAGCCTTATAGAAGTCACTACTATATGTAATTTTTCATAATAGTAAAAAAATACAAGAAGTCTCTTGTACTCAAACTCAATCCACACAAAACCAGCCCTACAAGGAATCCAAGCTTTTGTGATGTCAAAGATAATTTGAACTATAACTGACCTCTTAGATCTACCAGCTAAAGAAAACTTATGCATTTTAAGAACTAGACCGACATGACATATAACTCACCTAGCAATTACCTCACTTATCTAATCCACAAGAAGATCATGAATTTGCACCCAAACATGAGTGAAATCAAAGGATAAGGATGAAGAAGACATACCAGATTCCATTCACTACACAAAAATAAGGCCATTATCAAAGCTTTATAGAGCTCTCCATAGGTTCAAAGCCTACTTAAAGTAGAATATAAACGTGCTTTGATCCATAACCTTCAAGTCTAGCCCATATTCTTTATCCAATTCTTATGATGCACATGTAGAAATGCATCCACATTTATAGGCTTTTGAGAAACAAGGTGAGTAGTAACTGTATGATTAGAGACATCTTATTCAATCTCAGCCAGATCCCTTAGGTCAATTGTCAGATCAATCTAGTCCATTAGAGATCATAAATCTTCTACAAAAAAAAATTAGTGCATAAAATTATGAGACAATAGAGAAACAAAACATACACAGAATAATAGAGAGAAAGAAAGAGGAGATCGAAGAAGAAGAAACAAGAATCAGAGATGTTGAGGTGAAGCCAACACTAGGCTGGAAGGGGAAATCTAGAGATGCCAATGCTCTCGGGGAAGAAGGGTCTCGAAACCAATATTTGCTATCATTTTAGAATAATGTTTGATCTCACCTATTTTCTGCTTATTATCAAATCAATTATTATTCCATGTAAAATCAGAGTAATTTCTCCAACCTGATGTATATATGTTGGAATAAGGGTTTCCTTGACAATTTTGGTTGTTCCTATAATTCACAGCTTCAGGAACATTCCCACACACTTTAGCTGAATGAGGTCTATTACATTACTCATACACAATATAAGGGCTTTGAACCATATTTACCCTACTTGGCTCTATATCCAACTTTTTAGATAAACCCAAAAATAAATTGGTTTATGTTTGCAATTCTATAAGTGTATCTATATATACTACTCTAGCTACTTTGGAGAAAACCTATGCACTGGCCATTGATAGTTATTGAAGGCTATTTCAACAAGTAAAGCAAAACCTTCCTCCTTAATCTTAATCATTAAAGCACCTCATACTGCAACATCTATTATGGTCATTGATGGTCCCATTAACCTATTGTAGAATGTTTGTACCTATAACCAAGTAGGAAAACCATATTGTGGGAACTTTTTTTTAATAGTTTCTTAAAATGATTCACCAGCAAATGGCTAAAAAGAGGTGATATCATTCCTCAGCCTGGGCCTTTTTGAAGGTCAAAAATACTTACTCAAAAATTTATGAGCTAGTTGCTTCTAAGTAGTAATGGATCTTATTGGTAAAAATTAGCCAAGCCTTGGCTTTCTCCCTTAGTGAGAAAGGGAACAAATGAAGGCATACTAGATCATTCGAAACATTATTAGTCTTAAAGGTATTACAAATTTCTAAGAACAAAGCCAAATGAAAGTTAGGTGCATCATTAGCTAGTCCCTTACACTAATTTTCCAATACCATTTAAATGACATCTGACTTTAGTTCAAAGTTAGAATTGATTCTTGGTCTACTTATAGATGATTGGGTTCCATCCACTTCTGGGACAACAAATTCCCTTAAAGATTTGGGGACTCCAATTACATGTCGATAATTATTTTATGCCATAATTCCTTATTGATGATGTGGTAGTCTTTCTCTTCTTAACCTATGTAGATTTCTTTCTATTTCAAGATCAAAAGGTTTAAGAGTATTGATGAGCGAAAACTGGCATCATCGATTCTTGCTAATACTTTGGTTTTAATATTTCAGGTTTAAGTTTGTAATGAAAAATAATATATTTCTCTCTAACATTCTTAATATAAAATCTTCAATAAAAACAAAATCAATTCATTTTAGAGATTTTCACCTATTTAATATTTCGCAAGCATAACAACGTTATTATTACATCATGTTTACTAAACAACCAACACAGTTAAATTTAATCACAGACAAATTAAATATAACATGTAAGAATAAAGCATAAAAATAACTGTAAATAAAATAAAATCCTTACAGAACTTCGATGCTATTCCTGTTGCTAGAAAACCTCCAAGCGGAATTTGCACTCTCATTTATTGAATCAAAAAGCTAATAAATTACATAAACATAACTAGTTCTTCCCAAAAAGGGAAGAACTCTAAAACTAAGAGAAATTAACTAAGAAAAGCTAAAAACTAAGAAAAACTAAGAAAACCTAAAAATCTAAGAAAAGAGAGAAAGAAAGAAGAGAGAAGTGTGTTTAGAAGTGAAGGGAATGGGGTATTTATAGGTGAAGATGGAGAGAAAAAGTGAATAAAAAAATGTTAAAAAAATGTAAAAATGCGGAATGGAATTGCTGAGGTCATTGATGATGTCAGCATGACGTCATGAGGGCGGCTGCACGTGAAAAATGGGGTGAAACGGGAGTTGGCGCGCGTGGAAAGGCAGGCACTGTGCGTAGGGGCGCGCGCGTGAACAGTAATGGCGCGGGACTGGGGCTGCTGTGCGCGCGGTGGCACGATTTTCTCCTTTTTGACATTTTTGACCTTTTGGACCCATTTTGTGTAATTTTTCCATATTTGTTGACCTTTCCCCATTTATTTATTAATATATTTGTGATGTATTGCTTCCAGTATTCCTCTTTGAGTCTTTAAGTTACGTTTTTAAGCCAAAATACCTGAAAAATAATAAAAATACCCGTTATTTCGAAAAAGATAATTTTATATAAATATATTATAAAACATATAAATATATATATTTTTAATCAATTAATGTGTATAAAATTATGGTTATTTTAGTGCTTTTTGAGCACTCATCAAGTATCACTTGTCAAACTTAACATACAATAGAAATACTAAAACCAAAATTAAAAGGTCCAAACTATTGTAGCAATGTCAGTTTTTGATATCCTTCCTAAAGTAGTTAAAACTCCACGATAATGGGCTAGAAATTTGACATGCTAACTGCAAGTGTACGACTTGTGCAAGAATTATAATTGTATTTTAAGTATGGATATCAATCCAAGGAAGAGTTTAATTACTTTGTAATTGAGTACCAATTTGAAAATTACTAATACTATTTGGATAATAGAAATATAAGTTGTAGAAAATTATTAAACTAATGACAAAAATTACCAAATTAATGAGTAAACAAATATAAAAAAAAGATCTAGAAATCTTAATCCCCAATTTTCTACATATGTGAATGACAAAATATTTACCATATAATTTCTATATTGATCATAAAATCAACTGTATCTAAACTATCAAATAATTCATCTCTCGAGCAAACTACATTTCATAAAGTAAATAATCAAATTACACTATCATGCTAATCAAATTATAGACTATTATTTAAGCTTGTAGTTATTGATATCATGCATATGAATTGTATATCTTTGCCTAGAAGCACACTGCATATTATTTAATACATACAAGTAATCAAGTAACTCTCTTTAATCTATCTGATTATATCTATAGATTAATTATTGGTCAAACAATTCTAGAATGAAAATTACATTAAATAATATGAAATAAATAACAATCATAATGTGTTCAAGTAAATAATTCATATAGTAAAAAATTGGGTTCATAAAACTTCTAGACTATAAAATCTAGCGTCTACATATCTTGATCAAATTCATAAGTTCAATGTAAAAGATCATAAAAATTAATAAAATATGAAGAAAAATTAGAATAAAACCAATATCTTGACTTGTACTTGATGAGTGCTCAAAAAGCACTAAAATAACCATGATTTTATGCACATTAATTGATTAAAAATATATATATTTATATGTTTTATCATATATTTATATAAATTTGTCTTTTTCGGAATCACAGGTATTTTTATTGTTTTTCAGGTATTTTGGCTTAAAAACGTAACTTAAAGACTCAAAGAGGAATACTTGAAGCAATACATCACAAATATATTAATAAATAAATGGGGAAAGGTCAACAAATATGAAAAAATTGGACAAAATGGGTCAAAAAAGTCAAAAATATCAAAAAGGAGAAAAACGCGCCGCCCAGCCGCGCGCGCAGCAGCGCCCAATCCCGAGCAAAACTGTGCTCGCGGCTACTATTCATCTGCGCAGAATTGCGCGCGGCTACTGTTCATCCGTGCAGAACTGCGCGCGACTACTGTTCATCCGTGCAGAACTGCGCGCGTGGCTACTGTTCATCCGCACCGACGCCCGTTTTGCCCCATTTTTCACGTGCAACCGCCCCCATGACGTCATGCTGACATCATCAATGACTTCAGCATTTCCATTACGCGTTTTTATATTTTTTTAACATTTTTTACTCATTTTTTCTCTCCATCCTCACCTATAAATACCCCCTTCCCTTCACTTCAAAACATACCTTCAACACCTCCAAATACATTCTTTTCTCTCTTTCTTTCTCTCTTTTCTTAGATTTTTAGGTTTCTTTAGTTTTTCTTAGTTTTTAGTTAAATTCTCTTAGTTTTAGAGTTCTTCCCTTTTTGGGAAGAACTAGTTATGTTTATATAATTTATTAGCTTTTTGATTCAATAAATGGGAGTGCAAATTCCGCTTGGAGTTTTTCCAGCAACGGGAATAGCGTCGAAGTTCTGTAAGGATTTTATTTTCTTTACAGTTATTTTTATGCTTTATTCTTACATGTTATATTTAATTTGTCTGTGGTTAAACTTAACTGTGCTGACTGTTTAGTAAACATGATGTAATAATAACGTTGTTATGCTTGTGAAATATTAAATAGGTAAAAATCTCTAAAATGAATTGATTTTGTTTTTATTCAAGATTTTATATTAAGAATGTTAGAGAGAAATATATTATTTTTCATTACAAACTTAAACCTAAAAATTAGATTTTAAGGTTTAGTTATCCAGTCTGATTTAGAGTAGTGCTCTTTTATTTGATTGTACAATCGCCCGGTAGTTAGAGTGAAACTCTATTTCAAAAGTTTTTATAAGAATTATTATCTGAAAATGTATTGACAACATGTTTTCAGTAGTGGTTTTAAAACTTGAAAGTTAGTACTCGGATAACTAAATTCTTAGGTTTAATTTGGACACCTTGAATAAAGTTTAAACTGTCTAACCCCACCAAAGGTGGCATTTAAATGGTTCATTTTCAATCTCTTAGAAAAAGGAATTAATTTAATTAAGCATATTAGTTATCAACCCCACCCATAGGTGTTAATTGATTTGTTTAGTTAACAAAAAATATCTAACCCCACCAAAGGTGGTATTCATACAAAAAAGGGAGAATCAATAAATATCAATTCATATCTTTAATAACCTAAATAATATGAGCAAGCATAATTAACTTAGTTATTATATCCATAAATACTTCGCCATTATAAATGATAAAATTTGCATAAATATTTATTGAATCTATGTTTATTTTTTATGTATCTAGATTAAAACACAAAAACCCAAAATATCGTGACAAGATGTTTAGGATTTAATTTCGTTTTTAAAAGTTTGAATAATAAATTAAAAACCACATAAATTCCTTCCTTAGATCGACCTTGGGAGTATACTTATCATTTTCTACGAAATGATTCATGCACTTGCGAGAGTTTTATAAATATTAAAACCAAAGTATTGGCAAGAATCGGCGATGCCGGTTTTCGCTCATCAGTACTAGCTCCGTCTTCAGTATCCTTTAATCTTCTTGTTCTATCTTGTTGATTGTGTAGTTCTTCTCTTTGCTATAAAGATTGTGTTTCTCTCTTTGAATTTTATACTTCTCTTTTTAATTGTGTCAATTATGTCTTCAATTATGATCTCTAACATTGTTCAAATAGGAATAATTAGGTCCAAATCACTTAGGAATTGTATTAGCTTTGATATAATGATTGAGATTGAAAGTTGGACTTAAAAATAAGGTTGGTGTGTTAAATTATGCTCCACTCGATTAGTCAAAACCTTCTTGATAAATCTAACTATGTAATCATTCAATCCGAGAGCATTCAATCTTCTCTTCTCACAACATTACATAGATGGATGATCTCTTAGTTGATTTCTTCTTGCACCAAGAATTTTCTTCAGCTTCTTAACACTTGTATATAGTGATTCGAGTCCACAAGTCTGGTACTCATTTGCCAACTTTCTATAGTCAAATGTTGATACATATAAGTAATTTCCTCCACAAGGTTGAGTGGAATTCTCCTTCTAATGGCTCTCCAAGATCCACTAGTTTTTGTCCTTCTATTTGATAGCCAACTGGTGGTGTTCTTGTGTCTCAACTAGCCTATACTAGTGCCAACTAGAGTGCTCTATTTCACAGTGTTCACCTTTCCCAAACCACTACCTTTTTTCAATAGATGATTGATACCTCTTTATTTGATCTTCTTGATGACTTCTCTCTTCCCTTAGGTCATAGGGATGGTCCAGCTTCCTCACATTAAGCTCCCTCTTATGATGAGAATGAGGGTGGTGGAGAGTGTTGATTTTATTATTATTTTCTTATGTTTTATTTTATCTTCTTTTTCCTTTAAAAAAAAAATCCTAAAATTATACTCAAAATTTTCTTAATTACAAAGTTGTGTTGATTATTTTTGGTAGTTTGTTTTTTCTTGTTGTATTTTTCATTGGAATATGTTGCACTTTGTCATGTTTATTAATTTATTAAGTCTATGTTGTTTGCATAAGTGGTAAGATTATTGCATGTTGTCATTCTCTCCCGCATACAGGGGGTTCTTTTGACTTTTAGTGTCAAAAAGAAGGATAAGTTTGTTTGCATAACTCTTTATTTACTGCATTGCTAATGTGTTGTATGCATGGAATGTGAGTGTAGGTTAAACCACATATTACTTGCATTCATTTATGGGGAGTGTTGTATGAATTCAATGGTGTTGTGTTGTATATCTGTTGCATGTTGAGTGTGCTTACCCTACCAGTATATACGTATGTAGAGGCAATATGATAGTATTTGGTTAGACAACATGTAAGTCTACATGATGCATTCACATGTATGCTTTGTTTTCTGTGTGCAAGATACAAGTGTATCAAGATATCTTAAGGCTCGGGTGGTGCCATGGAGTTGGACATATGGCTTGGACTATGCGTCAAGATGGATGGAGCATAACAAGATGTCTTGGAATAGGTGTGTTTTGGGGTTTCTAGGTTATTCATCAATTTTTTTCATGGGAACAAATGACTTTAGGCCATCTTATATGAATGCCTTGTGCTTTAATGTAGAATATGTTTTAATTATGTAGTGTATTACCACATAAAGCCAAATGGGAAGATTGTAAATCCTATAAGTCATTTGAGTGTTTGTTTGCATTCTCGTGTGCAAACACAAATTTTGTTTATTTACCTAATGTTTTCCTCCTTATAAGGATAGTTATTCATATTTCAGTATTACACATACTCACTTAGTTTAAAATACTATATATGTATGCATGTTTACAAATACCATATGGGTTGGTTCATGTAGTATATATGGTAGGTTGCGTTTTTGTTATTTTTTGTATTGTTTTGTGGGTATTTATGAAAAAGTACTAGGTAATTTTTGAAACAAAAAATATAGTTTTTGGTGTGCTTGTGAGGTCCTTATTAAGCTATCGCTAATGTGGTTGGCGAATGTTGTAATGATAATTATCCTCACCGAGGATAGCTATTATCCTCACCAACATGATCAGTGGGGTGGTTGGTGAGTGTCCGATAGCCAGTAATTTTCTATAAATATTTTGCATTTGCAAATGTTTTTGTTAATTAGAAAACATGGGCAAACTTTTGTGGTTTTAAAACTCGATCTTTGAAAATAGGAAATGTTATTTTCTTATCTCAGTTCACTAATACTTTGAAGGTTTTTCGATATTATTAACTCATGATTGTGGTTACAAAAACTATTTTTGGGGTTGGGTTAATTAAAATTGGATTTACACCCACGACTTAGATTGCATGTTAGGTTTATATGCATAGATTTTCCATATCTTTAGGATTACAATATACTGACCATTGATGGTTGTTCACCTTATGTGGTAGTGGGGCTTCAGAGAAGAGCTAGATTTAGATTAGATCAAAGTTGTTGTGGAGATAGTAAATGAGAGTAGCATAAAAAAATTTGGGTAGGTATCACGACTGATAGGGGTATTTTTTTTAATACTTTTATTGAGTTGTATATAATTATTATTCATTAGTGAATTTTTGTAGCTGAGTGATTTCCATAAGTAACTCGAGAATGTTGGCACAAAGATATGTTTTCTATATGAGTTTATTTCATTAGTTTATTGTGTTCATATGCTCTACTATTTTTTCAGTACAATCATAGTTTGATCCAAATATTCTTGCCTATATGAGGATTTGATTATGATTGAAAAATCTCCATTTTTTCTATTGCATGTTTTTCCTTCTATAATACCATGTTTATTATCTATCTTCTTGTCTGTCTCTTCCTTCCAGGCTTGTTGTAAAATAAACTATTTGTGGTTAGTTGATTCATGCATATTATGTTCTACTTTGTTGGCTATGTTCTTGATTTCTTTCATTCAATCTTCCTTTTCTATTACCTGAGAGTTTAGAGGCAAGTCTTAAGGAATATGTATCTACTTCCTTGATTGTTACTAGGTCTTCACTCTCTCATTTATCAAGAAGTTGTGTAGCCAAACTCCTTTTGTTGCTTCACAAGTAATAACATATTCGACCTTTGTTGTGGAATTGGCTATACAACCTTGCTTCAAGCTCTTCCACCAAGGTTAACATGGACTAAGAAATAGATCTCTGAGAATCTTTGTCTACTTAAAAGTCTATATATCTTGTTGGGATAAACCTTTACCAAAATAAACTAGCATATAATTCCTCGTTCTCCTAAGATACTTGAGCATGTACTTTGACTACCCCCAATGATCCAATCTTGGGTTGGATTGATATTAACTAACTATGCTAATAAAATAAAAGATGTCAGGCCTAGCACACAACTTGGCATACATCAAACTTCCAACTTTTTATGTAACTATCTCATCCCTATCTCTTGAGATGCCTTCAAACATTATTGTTTAAATAGAGTACATCCTCGTCTAGTAGGTAAGGTACTTTTCTTGCAATTTTGCATTGATAATCTATACAACATCTTGTCTATATATAAAGCTTGAGATAGGGTTAAGAGCTTGTTCTTACAATCATAAATTATCTGTATGCTTAGAAATATAGCTTGCTAATGAGTGCTTGAAAATCACTCAATATTACGTAATTTATTTCCACTTTAATGTCAAAAATGGATTTGTATTTTCATAATTTCATCATTATTTTAACAAAAATGGATCGTATTTTTCTTCCGGTTTCCCAAACTTATATACCATGTTTTAATAAATATATAAAAATTTAATATTTTTAATTTTTTTATTAGTTTCGTTACATTTAAACTCAAATTAATCATAAGTAATACATTATATATTTTTTATTCCATTAAAACATTAATAATTTTTCTTTTATAAAAATTATTAAAAATATTTATTTAAATTCTAAAAATCTAAAATCTTATAATTTATTGTTATTATTTCAAATTAGTTTATAATAAGACACTTTTAATGTTGTTTAATATAAAAATATTATATATTTCTTGTTACATATATTTCATTTTTCTTCCTTTAGTATAAGTATTATTTATTGACTCAAAATTTTAGTTTTTTCAATATCAAATATTTGTTATTAATTTATTATTTTTATAAATTTTTATTTATAATAAAAATATAAAAAATAAAAAATAAAATAAAAAATATTTTTGAATTTCGTTCTTTATTAAGTGTTTTCGATAGAATTTTAAATAAAAATAATAATTAAATTCTAAATTATCGAGGAAAAATCAATGAGAATTTCCGGTTCCACTTTGCCCAATTGACAATCCTCTAAGTGTTATATGTTTTAATTGAGAATGTGTTTGGATTAAACAGGTAAATTAATTTATTTTGAAAATTATTAAAAATTTAAATAGTTTGAATGATACAATCATAAATGTAGGATATTTTCTCAAAATTAATTAAATTATTTTACACGTGGATGTGGGAAAGCATCTTAACTTATCTAGGTGGCGTTTGGTTCGTGGAATGACATCAGAATCAGAATCGGAATCAGAATGGAATGGAAAGGAAACAATGTTGTTTGATTTGACCACTAGAATCAAGCTTAGAATCAGGATTACAGTGTTTGGTTTGCCACTGAAATGGAATAAAAAAACTTTAAATGACCTTAATACCACTACATGTTGTAAAGTTCAAATAATGTTATTTAATTATTATTTTTTCGTCAGACAAAATACATTATTGAAATCATTATTTTCTAAATAATTATTACTTAATTAAAAAGAAATATATTATTAAAATTATTATTTTTCTAAACAAGGTTTAGGGTTTTGAGGTTTGGGATGTGGGATTTAGAGTTTAGGGTTTAGAGATTTAGGATTTGGGGTTATATTTGTGGGTTAAGGTTTAGGGTTAAAATTATTATTTTTCTAAAAAGGGTTTAGGGTTTTAGAATTTCAGATTTTGGATTTAGAGTTTAGGATTTTAGGATTTGGAATTTGGAATTTGGGGTTTAGGGTTTTGGGATTTATGTTTTAGGGTTTTAGGTTTTGGGATTTAGGTTTTAGGTTTTAGGGTTTAGGGATTTTGGGTTTAGGGTTTAAGGTTTAGGGATTTTGGGGTTTACTATTTTAAGGTTTAGGGTTTTAGGATTTGGATTTAGGGTTTAGGGTTTTGGGATTTATGTTTTAGGGTTTAGGGTTTAGGGTTTAGGGTTTTGGGATTTATGTTTTAGGGTTTAGGGTTTTGGGTTTTGGGATTTAGGTTTTATGGTTTAGGGTTTAGGGTTTAGGGATTTGGGGTTTAGGGTTTTAGGATTTGGATTTAGGGTTTAGGGTTTTGGAATTTTGGGTTTAGGGTTTTGGAATTTTGGGTTTGGGAATTTGGGATTTGAGTTTAAGGTTATATTTGAAGTGAGGGTAAAATTGGAAAAAAAGTTTAGATGAGAATGAAGTTATGATTATCAAGGGGGGAGAAGGAATTGTGATTCCTTCTCCTTTAGTAATCGATTTCATTCCGTCCGTCTATTCGATCTAATCAAACACACAAAATGGAAGGAATCAATTCTGATTTCTTTCCATTCTCTCCAACCAAAACATGGGGCTAGTGTCTTAACCATTACGTCATATACGTATGCATTGTGTGCTCTAGCGACAACATAAGGCACATAGACTATTCGTGAATATTAATACGGTGTTTACTTGATTATGCAATTTCAGGTAAATTATTAACATAAAAATAGAAAGAAGATACTAAGAAACAAAATTACATAGATCACGTTGTAAACTTATAATGATACAAACAAAATTTACAAGGTTATAATGTTATGACAAAGATCATATATGAAAATTGAAAAGGTTAAAATAATAACAAGTTGGTATTGATATTAAAAAGGTAAAATAAAATCTTCAAAAAGATTTAAATAAATCAAATTTTAAGAATAAAATTGATATTTTGTAAAAAAATTATTTTTTTAAAATAAATATTTAAAAAGTGATAGTCTTTTGAAAATATATAATTTGCTTTAAAATAAAATAAAAAATTATATATTAAAAAGATACCATTGATATTATTCATCATAAAAAGATGAACTAAATTGATGAGAAATAATATTTTAGATATTTATTTTCGTTATTTTTGGTAAAAGGAAATAATATTTTTTTACAAAATATCAATTTAATCTTTAAAAAATTTATCTAATTTTTTTTAGATAAAATTCAACTCTATTTTAAAAGATATAACAAATCTGTATTAACTCACCAACTAATTAATGAATTAAAGTATATTTTGATAAAAAAAATTAGAATTTTGATACCCTTTATCCTTAAAGAAAGAAGGGAGTTAGGATAAAATTTATAATTCATTTATTCTATGTAGTAAGGCACATTCCGATCAACTTTCCATAACTTTGGGAAATTAGAATTATTGAGTTTTCCAAAATGATAGTCTTAGAGATGTAATCAAAAGGCGAATTAAACATTACACACTCGATCATATAAAGTGTCCAAAGTTTTGTTAAAAGCTAATTAACCATTGAACGTAAGACATGGATTTAGACTACTGTTCATATATTTACAATCCATTAATTGCATTCATTAACTTCTAATTAAAAATAGAGTCACATTTCATAATATAATATGGATAGTTAATATAAATTAGAGAATTAAAAGAAATCTTTTTTAAGATTATCATTAAATCAATTTAATGACAAAAGTTTACATTAATAAGTGTATTACTTTTGAAAACTTAAATATTATAATTTTATTAAGTAACCATCTACATTTTCTCATATAAGTTTTTCCCTAACGAAATAATAAACTAATATATATATATGTTAAGCATACTTCATAAAATATATATGTAATCATGATTAATTAAAATTTTAAAAATATATATAATATATATATTTATGGCTAATTAGAATTTTAGAATATATATATAATTTTACATTCAGATACATATAGTTAATATAATATTTAACCATAATTAATTAAAATTTTAAATAATACCAAAAGATAAATAATTACATTTTTTTATAATTAATTAAAATTTTAAATAATGCCAAAAAGATAACTAATTATATTTTTATAATTGATCAATCATTAATTGATCGAGAAGCTACGAATCAAGAATTGATAACGACTTATCATTACTAAATCGATCTAAAAGGAACTAGATTAATTGAGCACCTGCTGGATCAATCGGTAGCTCTTCTGTAAGAAATTAGTAAGGTTAGATTGATTGAAAAGTTTGGTAACAAATGATCAAACAAAATATAATCTTATTCAAATTTGACTAATATACATTATGAAGCAAGCTAACAGGGTATCAAAACACACACAAATGATACAAAGACTAAGAGAGATTAGAGATCACACCACAAGCAATTTTTAGAGTAAATTTTGAAGAGAAGATTGAAGAGTGAAAATTACATTGACTTCATCCTCTACTTTTTCAATCATTTTCTTTATATTTTTCATGAAAATAATGTTATTCTCAAAGAATCTATGATTAAATAATTTAATAATATAATTGGAGGAAATTTCAAGCCTTAGACTAGTTTAATTAATTTAAGGTGTACAACTAATTTATTACGTTTATGTGTTTATTGCTAGTTTAAGATATTAGTTTGTATTTACTAATATTTTTATTTAAAATGATACTTTGTGGCTTTTGTTACAAGTAGGATTGAATGCTTATGTTAAAGGTTATAAACATATTTAATATTTCCTAGTTTAATAATTACATTTTAGATCTTAATGTAATAAACACTACTACAGAAATAGACATTAAAGTCGGTTAAAAACCGACTTTAAATTTGAATAGACATTAAAGTCGGTTAAAAATCGACTTTAAACAAATTTAAAGTCGATTGATGTGGCGAACCGACGCTATCCACGTGACGTAGCGTCGGTTGATGTGGATAGTGTCGGTTCTACACCGAACCGACTTTAAATTCATTATAAGTCGTTTTTTTTTTTCAAAAACCCACTTTACACAATGACTTAAATACCCCTTTTTGTACTAGTGAAATGAATTAAATTTTTTAATCATACTTTTAGGTTGTTCAAAAGTTAGGTTGTTTAATAATCAAATTGTACCAAATTGTTAATCAATTATACAACAAGAAGATATAAAAAGTCTTAAGATTGCGTAGATTTTTAAAACTAAAGTTAATAATTTAAAAAAGATTTTAAATTATGAAATTGTTTTAAAACTTAAGAAACAAATTTCTACTCATGACATAATTAGTTCAGATATAAGCTAGTGGTACAAGTAATATCATAATCAATTATCTCTTGTTATTTTTATGCAACTTATTTTTATTATTTTAATTTTTTTTACGATGAACTAAACCCCCGTTAATTTGTTTATTTTAATTAACCAACTAACAAACTAATAATTAGAAATAAAATTTGTTATCAATCTTTTACAAGTTCGACCCTTACTTGTAATCATATTTACACGACTTAATTTTAAGATAAATAAGATATTATCTTTTGACTGCTATTTTGGAGGTGTGTCATATTATAAAGAAGTAGCCTTATATTTTTATATGGGCTATCCTAACTCCTATTTGGTGTAATTCAAATTTGTGACTTAAAATGAGAAATGATGATTTTATTTGACGATATGAGAATACAAAAATGTGTAAAATATAAACAAAAAAAGCTTGAAGAATAATTTTTTTATTATATTACTTTTTATTCGCATTAAAATGTATACTTTTAATGCTATAAATACAAGAAAATTATCAAATAATTATGATTAAATTTTCATTTTATGCTTAGATTTTATGAGTACTTCTTAATTTGTTTTATATATATCACATGTTTTTTTATACATATTTATGAAGTATTGATCAAAAAATATTTTAGCAATTTGCTTATTTTTTTTCACAATGTTGTTTTTATGTTATACAAAAACATGCCATTCAAATATTCAAGTACTAAAATAATAAAATATCATAACAAAAATAAATTATTTATTTTGTATTTCTAAAATTAAAAATTAATTACATTTAATCAAGAATTTGGTATACTTCCCAATGTAATTCACATTTTTCTCTCTATAAATTCCGCTTTTAAACCATCTCTCTCATAGTTTAATTAAATATCTTTGGACATTATAACATTTAAAAAGTAACATTATAAAAAATGAAAAAAACTAAAAGAAGATGAGTAGTTTTTCCTTTCCACTTTTTTTTCTGTTAGGAAGAAATACATACATTTACTGTTTTTATATATAGTTGTGTGTGCATAACATGCAAATAATATTGAATAGTGTAATAATACTTGCTATGAGTGAATATATACGAGAATGACGTGGCTTATGGATGTAGGAGTTTGTGTTTTGTTTATTGAAAAACATTAATTAATCTTCATTAACTAATCCTGAATTCACGAATAGATAGCTTTGAGAGATAAGATTCTTTAAAACTAGACATTGATGTACACTTTTTGTAAGGCTTTTGACTCCATATACACGTGCGATAAGAAGCTAGCGCAAAAAAACAGGAGACAAATATACACACCATTTACATTATTTCAAGGCGAGTAAAAGGGTAAACTTAAAATGTTAAGAGAGGCTGGGTCAACGGTCAACACAATTTCTGATAAACTAAATGACACGTCGTCACTATTTCCACGTCATCACATTGCCACGTGTCCACTGGTGTAGGCTAACCAAAGGGTATATAGACCCAGCTTGAGGTTCTCCGTGAGCCACGGGTTGATCCCTCCATTCCTATAGTCCCATACTTTAGATGGCTTAGTAATTAAGGACAGTCCCTTCCCAATTGGGGCCCCTCCTCATAACCCCCTTTTGCATTGTCTATATAAACTTTTGTGCCAACCTGTGACTTCCATTTTCCTAGCTGACATATAACCTCTTTGATCTCTATTCCTTTTCTTCTTCTTCTTCTTCTTCTCCTCCTCCTCCTCCTCCTTCTCTATATATCTCTGTTCATGTGTTTCTGTTAATTGGTGTGTTGGTTTATGATGGAGCTTAAAAATATTGGGATTGTTTTGGTTTTAGCAGTTAAATATTTCAAGCTTATTGTTTTAGAAGGTTAATTGGTTTGGAAGGAATACCTAAAATAGTTGCATTCTCTTCTGATTGATTATTTATTATCATTTCCTATTTTTTTTTAAATCAGTTAATCAGAAAATAAAGAGAAAAAAGTAAGAAAAGAAAATCATGTTGCAGGACGTAATTCATCAGACAGAGCAGCTTCCAATAGTAAATATCATTGATTCTTATTTTTCATTTTTTTCATTGTTAATTGTTTATGGTTTTAAAATGTTTTATTGTTTGTTTTGATTTCATGCATGTTATTTTTATTTTTTGTTTTTTCTATTGTGTTTCTGCAGACCTGGTCTTTATCATTTTAGGTTTTCTTAAAATTTGTTTCTTTTCTTTCTTTCTCATTGTTTTTAGGTTAATTTATTTTCTTTCCGGGTTAGTTCTTTAATTATTGATATATTTTCCTTAAGAATATTTTTCTAATTCATGCAATTCTTGTGGTTTATTAATTATATATTAGTTGATGATCGGTGAAGTTGCATGGATAATACATCTGTTTTTATTTTTTATTTATTGTTTTATCAAATATTTTTCTCTAATTTTTGAATGCCTTGCATTGATTTTTACGTTTCAAAAGTTGATATTGATAAATTATTATTTTTTAAATATTAAATGATGTTCGATATAATTTGACCATTATATTTATTTATTTATTTATAAATTTATTCACAATCACAAAATTTAATGCTTTTAATCTACTAAAATTTTGACATTTTCAAAGAGAGAACCTTATAACTCAATCATTGGACATAAATCTGAAGCTGTGTTATCTTACAAGAATAATTCTAGGAATTTATTCTAGAATTTAATGAAAATCATTTTAAAGATATATTGCTACATGGTATATTAAGTCAGAGTCAAAAGAATTAACCCAAAAGGCAACTCTCTTTATCAATTGTGCCATTCATTGAGTCAGTTAAGTCACATCCATATCTAATATCTCTCAACACAAAATTTCTATCTTTTCTCATAAAGCAAAACCCACATAAAGCTATACTCATATTGTAACATAACCTTCAATTTCTTTGAGTACTTATTTTCTACTTTTTTGTGATCAATAATATAGTGGAATATTTTTAGCTTTTTATTAGAAGAGTTTGATTCTTTTATTTATTTACTTTTTTTTTCAGAATTCTTTTATTTATTCACTTTTTAAATAGGTTAAGTATTTTTAATTTTTTTATTTATTGAATTAATACAATCTATTTTGAGATATACACTCACACATAAACTATTTTAAACTTCGAAAAATGAAATTCACCCATATATCCATTAAAATATGGGGCATTATCTTTTGAATATGCTAATTGATGATGTGTAATACCTAAATTGAATAGTTAAGTAATTCACGTGTATAAAATCGATGTAAAAAAGAACTCTTTGGATTTAAAAATGACTTAAAATATAGTACTTTTATAGTAAATGTATTTATAATTTATAATTTTATCTTAAGTATGCTATGCATTGAAAAATAAATCAGCATACAATGAATTCATTCTTTGCTTGTGATGTTGATTTTTGGCTAACATTTGTGGCATTTATTCTTATGTCACGTGGAGTACACACCCAATTTTTTTTTTCTTTCTAACTTAAACATAAGAACCCACCATGAAAGAACTTTATCTTTTGGATAGCTTATGCTTGTTTTTGATCAAATATAGAATTGTGCTTGATTTAGAAATTCTCTTCGGATATGGCAACCAAAGCAAACATTCCATTTAATTAGTTTCTCATTGATATAGTAGAAGGTGGAAATAGTACTTTGAAAGCCTAAAAGCATATTTCAAATTCATAGTAACTTGTATCAACTTGGTATGTGATAAAAGGACATCTCTTGTCTTATATCTATTAAGAATTGGATTCTATTTCATATCAAGAAATATGAAGAATCACGCTTCTAGTTTGTTTAAAGAGGAGGTTAATTGTGTATTTAGTTTCATAATGATCATGAGGTTTAATTACAAATTAATTCTTGATTAACAATTATAGAATCTTTTTTTTAATTATTTTATAATAATATGCCTTGTAGGATGAAATTTCAAGTCAGATAAGTGCTCAAATTTTAGAGTTTTGTGATGCTGAACTCTTCTCAGAGCCCCTAAATCAGAATTTTGAGGTTACTTGTTCAAATTGCTGTTATGAAGAGAATTCATCATACGCAACAAGCCTCCCTTTATCACAAGAAATGGACATGTTCACAAGTTACCAAGATAACAGTGGCAATACAACTGATACAACCACAACAACAACTACTAATACTACCACACCAACAGGCGCCTCTACCACGACTAGCAATAGCACCACCGCTGCCACCACAGCCACCACAGCCACCACAGCCACCACAAACCCGACTACAAACAACAACACCTGCAGTAACAGTAACAACAATATCTCCATAATGTTTGATCCACAAGAAGAAATTGACAATGATATCTCTGCCTCTATTGATTTCTCTCCATCCACTCCTTTTTCTGATCCTCCAATATTAACTTTTCCAATTACCCAACAAGATCAATTTGATTTCACTTCAATGCAACCACAGATTTCACTAGTTGATTCTGTTTTGGAGGGGTTTTCACAGCACCATGCAGATTCAATTGGACCTATTATGACAACTACTCCAATAACATCATCAATTTTTGAGGATGATTGTTTGTCTTCTGTTCCTGCAGCAACTTATATGCATTTGAATGCTTCTTCTCCTTTTCTTGCTCCTGCTATAGGCACATTCTTGCCTACTACTCCTGGGGCATTTTCTTCTGACAGTTCTGTGATTTTAGCTAATAGTATTTTCAATATGGCTAATGAATTGCAATCACAAGATTTGGAATATCAAGGTGAAAATGGTGGAATTTACTGTGTTGATTCCATGCAGAGGGTTTTTAATCCTGAACTTCAGGTACTATAATTTTTTAATTGTTATTTTCTGTCTATAAAACAAAAAGGTTATCACAACTGTTCCTTGACCATGTGCTAGAAGATATATAAAAGGATCGTTGTTCATCTTGATTAGTAATCAACACATACTAACATGGTACCGAACACTTGCCATATTGTTGATTATAAAGTATTCGCACTTGAAGGGAATCTTAGAAGATAAAAGGATTATTGGCCAATCTCCTACAAAGCTAAGCTTTTAGAGAATCGGTGACAAACACAATCTAACAGTTCTTAACACTTTAGGAGGAAAAGTCACTTGGATTGAAGAATACAAAGGAAAAAGTTATATATAACAACGCTTTTAAACATAAATGTTTTTATTTTTATTATAAGACGAAGAATGTCTATTAACTTTAACGAAAGTTCATTTTAAACTCTTATCTATTTGTTGAGGTACCAAAAGTTCGTTACCTTTATAAAAATGTTACAGAAGTCTATATTGTAAAAATAATGGATTTATGATGTTAAATCACACGTTTATTATCTTTATAATATGGACTTCTGGAATCTTTTGTAAAGATAATAAATTTGTATTATCCCATCTAATAGTACGGAATTAAAGTAAATTTTCATTAAAAATGACGTATTTAAGGTAACTTTTTCTTTTATTATATAACTTCAAGACATGGGAATTAATCTAGTTCATGCCGTACATTTAGACCAAATAATCATTTAACTGACCAAGATAAGACTACTTGTATAAGTTGAAGTATTGTAGCTTTTGATACATTGATATGTCAATTTTTTTCATCTACTATTTTTCTTATACTTTCACTTACTGAACATGACATTAAAAAGCAAATAAAAAAGGGTTGACTAGTTTGTTTTTCTAGCCTAAAAGAGTTGTACTATTAGTTTCCTTTTGCAATATTGGTTAATTAATCAGCTCCATTGATAAGTAATTTTTTCTCCATTGAGAAGGGAATTAATAATGAGAGTCAACAACTAGTGGGTGGGACTGGTAATGCTACTTCTTTAGTACAAGACATTCCAAATATAGGGGACCAAACTTTCAAAGTTGGAAAGCTCTCTGCTGAACAGAGGAAAGAGAAGATCCATAGGTACATGAAGAAAAGGAATGAAAGGAACTTCAGCAAAAAAATCAAGGTTCTCTCTTTCTTCTTCTTCTTATAATAATAATAGTAATGATCACACATACTATATTTATGTGTAATATTTCAAGACTGATAATGTAAAACAACCTGTGTATATAGTATGCTTGCAGGAAAACACTAGCAGACAGTAGACCTCGAGTTAGAGGAAGATTTGCAAAGAATGATGACTTGAGTGAGACACCAAGGTCTACTGGTAGCAACCATGAAGATGAAGACGATGAAGATCAAGTAAGTCCTCTTCCTCCTCCTCCTCCTCCTCATCATCATCATCATCCATACAAATCTCCAAATTTTTGTCTGTCACTGGATTTAATCCCATCAACGATAGCGGTAATGTTATGATCTGAATTGCCTATATGGCATTTTAGGTGATAGTCATGTATCTGACAAAGTTGTTAAACATGATTAGATCAGGTCTGTGTGAAATTGTGATGATATAATATCGCTTAGTTATAGCTACTAGCTATGTTTTCTATTTTTATTAGTATTATTTGTTCGATAAATAGTAATAATATTTCATTAAGTTTAAAATCTGAAAAATACAGAAAAAACAACATGCACACATGAAATTCATCCATGCAACATTGAAGACTAAAAAAACGTAAATCGAACTCAGGAAGAAAGATGATTCTGTTAAGAGAAAAATTAAAATTTCATGAGTTTCCTCTTCATATATTTTGTAAAATTCCTCGTTCTTTTATCTATCTATCTATCTATCTATCTATCTATCTATCTATCTATCTATCTATCTATCTATCTATCTATCTAATGATCATCTCATGAGATCACTGCTTTGTGTCCTCTCCCATATGTATGCAGGTAGTTGTGAAAGAGGAAGAGGGTGATATGGTTGACTCCTCAGATATATTTTCTCATATTACTGGTGTAAACTCTTTCAAATGCAACTTCTCAATACAACCCTGGTCTAATAATTAGATTAATTATGTTATTTAGACATATGTACTACCAATTTTGAAGTATCTTGTTTCAAACAAGCTGGATTTTTTCATCCAGATTTAATAAGACATTTGAATAACTGGGTGGTTTATATATTTTTTGATAAATAAACAAGCAGGCTTATAAAAGAAAAGAAGTGAATAACAATTCATGTAATTTTTGTAGATATTCATTTTTGTACCAAAGTTATAATCTGTACAATCTCTCATTGCTCTCTTTTTTGTTGCAAATACTCTTGTATCATATTTCTAAGCAACTAGAGAAGTCTATCTCCCAAGATAACTACGGTCAATGAAGAGTAAATATACACTACCGTTAACCGCACTGGCGAACTAACAAGTGTCTAAACTACATCACACAAAACTTAGCTCTAGAATTTCGATCGAGAAAACTAAGAGAGGTTTTATTACTTCATTTTCATGCTATGAGCGAGTTCTGTGGCTTCTCTCTGATATAAAACATACTATCAGGGGAATGAATAAATCACAACAACACACATGACTCATTTGAAACGAACTCATCAAGTGCTGATAATGCAACAAGTGCCACCTCACTCACGAACAACGTAAAAATGAATATTGCAGTGATGGCACAAGGTTAGTTAGAAAAGAATATTATTTCAGCATATTAAATTAACAATGGTTGTATAAAATTACTTGAGCTTCAAGCTCACAGAATGTAGTATAAATTTACAATTGTAAAATCACATTGTGGCTAGTATTGCTGAAATTAAAATGCTAGTCTATTACATTTTCTTCTTCCTATCTCTTCCTTCATCTCTCTTCTGCGGTTATGAAAATCTTCATGGTATCAGAGCTCTAAAGCTCAGAGAGCTTGATTGCAATCATGGAAGAATTTGCAGAAACTATGAAAATCTTCATATCTCTTCCTTCATCTCCCCATTGCCCTCAGTTAATCTATCTATTAAAAAAAATAGTACTGGAAGTGAGCATTATCATTAGAAAATGAATGGAAACAATGAATTCTACACTTCCTTAGTACAAAATGGACCTCAACCACCAATATAAACTTTTTACACTTAACTATGTGATAGAGCACCTATCTTTGGTCGTGGTAGAGGTAGAGGTAGAGTACAATGTCAGTTATGTGGCAAAGATGGTCATATAGTAGTTACTTGCTGGTTTTGTTTTGACAGAAACTATGCTTTACCTAGCCAAACTCAGTCCAATTTTTAAAAACTTCCTATACGACCATATCAAGTAGTTGCATATCATCAATCACCAAACATGTCACAACAATAATATTCTAGACCCTTTGGTTAGGCTATGATAGCCACATCAACCAGTTATTTTAATCCTACACCTGGCCCAAGTCAATATGAACATCACAATATACAACTCTACAGCCACCATCATACTCACCTCAATATCCTCAACCTTATCCACCATATCATCAATCTCAAGCTCATCTTGCCTCTTACACATCTACACCACTTTCATTAGCAATACACTCAAAACCTCATTAGTTCCCTAATTCTGGTGCCAGTCACCATGTTACTCCTAAAGTTCAGAATCTTTCATATCCTCACCCATATACTGGATCTGAGAGGTTAATGATTTATAATGGTAAGACCTTATCTATCTCTAATGCTGAAAATCATCAATTTACCTCTAATTTCACTCACAAACCTTTACCATTGAACAATATTTTCCATGTATCCATAATTGCCAAAAATTTGCTTAGTGTCTCCTAATTTGCTAAAGACAATAATGTATTTTTTGAATTTCACCTCACTTATTGTTGTGTTAAGGATTAGGTGAAAGGAAAAATCCTACTTCAAGGCACATTGCATAATGGCTTATATGCATTTGATATCACCCTACAATCCTCTTCTTCTAAGCCTAACACAAACGTGGATAGCTCATGTGGATTTTTCACTGCTTTTACAAATAAATCTCATGATGACTTGTCTCTTTAGCATCAAAGATTGGTTCATGTCTCCTTACCCGTAGTCAAAAGTGTTTTATCCAAGTGAAACATTCCTTTTCAGCATGCTACTTCTAGTGAATTACTTTGTAATGCATGTAAAGTTAGTAAAATTCATAGATTACCTTTTATACCTAGAGTTACTTATTCTACAATTCCTTTACATACGGTTCATTTTGATGTATGGATAGCTCTTATGCAATCAATTAATGGATATTCTTATTATGTAAATTTCATAGATGAATATAGTCGTTACCACTACTACAAAAAGGGGTATATAAGTCGCTATGTAAAGTCGGTTTTTGGAAAAAACCGACTTATAATGAATTTAAATTCGGTTGACGTGGATAACCGACACTATCCACGTGACGTAGCGTCAGTTGACGTGGATAACCGACGCTATCCACGTGACGTAGCGTCGGTTGATGTGGATAATCGACGCTACGTCACCTGGATAGCGTCGGTTGACGTGGATAACCGACCTTATCCACCTAATATATTCCCTCTCGGCTCATTTTTTACACAGATTCTAGTTTTCTTCCTCTCTCCTTTCCTCACTCATAACCATTTTCTCCCAAAATCTTAACCGTGTGCCACCTTCGTTCTACATTTCCGGCCACCTCCGACCACCATTTAAACATCGGTTTGTAAGTTATATTTCTCTTCTCACATTATCTGTCAGTTCTTCTTTTTTTTTAGCAAAATATTAAAATCTGTTTATGGGTATTTTCTGTTATTGCTTAGCCAAAATCAATCTCAATCTATGCTAATTTTATCCGCGTGTAATTGTAATTCGTTAATTAGGAACAACCTCTCAAATTGCAAATTTTTATTACCTTTTAAAAACCTAAGATCTCGTCAACTAAATATTTGCAACATGCCCAATATTGGGCAGTTTCTTTGTGAAAATGTATGGATAGCCAAAAACGGACAACACCTAAAAAATATGTTTGACTTAGTTTATGCAGAATGCAGCTAGCTTATTATTCGATCAATTTGTTTTATATTTTGTATAAATTTTTGATTTAGTTATTTTTTTTGTTTGCTTGTAATAATAATGTTTGAATTATTAATTGTATGTATTCAATAATATCTGAAATGTTGTGTGGGTTTGCATGGATAAATTTATTTATACGTATAATTAATATAACTTTTTAATTATGATATAGTAACATGCTTAGAAATTAGAATCAACCGCGTGATTGGTTTTTATATATATATATTCATGAAACATGTTGCTTATTTTTTAATTTGTATATAAATGGTTTTGTAAAATGATTAAAATGATAACTGTTTTGCATTATGTATGTTTTGATATATATTCTAATAATTAGGAAATTTATATATAATAATACATAATTAAGTAATATGTTTAATTAATGTCATTAATAGAAAATGGACAAATCTTGGATGTCAAAGTGTAGAATTGAGCAAGACTATATTTCTGGAGTTGAAAGTTTCATGGAATTTGCTTGTAGAACTAGTAATACTGGAAGTAGTATGATTCGATGCCCATGCGTTAAATGTAAAAATGAGCGATTTCATGAATTTGATGAGGTTAAGTATCACCTTATCCGTAATGGTATTCTATTAAGCTATAAATGTTGGTATTATCATGGAGAAAATATTGATAATACTCATCGGGAAACGTATAATAAAAATGTGAGTGGATTACATACATCATATCATAATGTACAGACAGAAAATATGTTTCGTGGTGTTGAAGATGAATTACGCGAGGATGATCCCGAAACCTTTAATAAACTTATAGAAGATGTCGAAAAACCGTTGTATCCAAAATGCAAAAAATACACTAAAATGTCAGGATTGGTTCATTTGTACAATGTCAAGGCAAAACATGGTTTTTCTGACAAGGGATTCACAGAATTACTAAATCTACTAGTCGATATGTTTCCCAAGGGTATTGAATTACCATCTTCAATGTATGAAGTGAAGAAATCTCTTAGTCAATTTGGCATGGAATATCATAAGATTCACGCTTGTCCTAATGATTGCATTCTTTATAGAAAAGAATATGAGACATTACATGATTGTCCTATGTGTAAAGAATCGAGATGTAAGCATGGTACAAATGAGAGTACAAAACATAAGAAAGGCGTGCCTGCAAAGGTTCTTTGGTACTTTCCTCCGATTCCTCACTTTCAAAGGTTGTTCAATAGTAAATATACATCAAAGATGTTGACTTGGCATTCAGATAATCGATCTGATGATGGGGTGCTACTTCATCCTTGTGATTCTCCAAATTGGAAAGTAGTAGATAATTTATCTCCTCAATTTTCATCTGATCCGCGCAATCTGCGTCTTGCCATTGTTGCTGATGGAATTAATCCACATAGTTCCCTCAGTAGTAGATATAGCTGTTGGCCAGTAATTATGGTAACATACAACCTTCCTCCCTGGTTGTGTATGAAAAGAAAATTCATGATGTTAACATTATTGATCTCAGGACCGAAACAACCCGGTGTTGATATTGATGTATATTTTCAGCCTCTGATAGATGATTTAAAGACGTTGTGGAATAATGTTGTAAATGTTTACGATGCATATAAAGAAGAATACTTTAACTTGAAGGGGGTTCTTTTATGGACAATTAATGATTTTCCTGCCTATGGAAACTTATCAGGACATGCAACAAAAGGTTACAAGGGATGTCCTATATGTAGTGATGGAACTTCTGCAAAGTATCTTGTTCATGGACGAAAGATGTCTTATAGAAGACATAGGAGATTTTTGTCATCTGGACACAAGTTTAGATACCAAAAGAAACCGTTCGATGGTGAAGAAGATCATGATCATGCAACTCGACCTTTGCGAGGTATTGAGATATTAAGGCAATTGAATGGGATGACATTCAAACGATATGGAAAGATGAAAAAAAAACTCACCAAGGTAAGGAAACGAAAGAGGTCAACTAATGAAATTAGTGAAAATGAAAAAGAGTTTGAACCGAATTACCATGGTTGTTGGAAAAAAAATCAATATTTTGGGAATTACCTTATTGGAGAGACTTACACATTCGACACATCTTAGATGTCATGCACATTGAGAAGAATGTATGTGAAAGCTTGATTGGCACTTTACTTAATATACCTGGAAAAACAAAGGATGACATTAAAGTAAGATTGAATTTAAAGAAACTAGGCATACAACCTGAATTGGAACCAAGGGTGGAAAATGATAAGAATCGAACATACTTGCCAGCAACATCATATACAATGTCAACAAA
This sequence comes from Hippophae tibetana, assembly GCA_037013495.1. Taxonomy (NCBI): domain Eukaryota; kingdom Viridiplantae; phylum Streptophyta; class Magnoliopsida; order Rosales; family Elaeagnaceae; genus Hippophae; species Hippophae tibetana. The sequence continues at coordinate 40,950,057 of CM072802.1, read as the reverse complement.
AGAGAAGGATGTGTTTTGTAAATTTTTGGAAGGTGTGAAAGTTCCTGATGGTTACTCATCCAACTTAAGAAATTTTGTGTCTATCACCGATAAGAGACTGTATGGATTGAAATCACATGACTGTCATATCTTAATGCAATAGTTATTACCAGTTGCTATTAGATCAATTCTTCCAAAACATGTTCGAATATCAATAATTCGGCTTTGTTCATTCTTCAATACAATATGCAAGAAATCTATATCAATTGACGAGTTAAATTCTTTACAGAAAGAAATTGTAGAAACTTTGTGTCTAATTGAAAAATATTTTCCTCCTTCTTTCTTCGATATAATGATTCACTTATGTGTTCATTTAGTTCGAGAGGTTCAATTATGTGGTCCTAATTACTTAAGGTGGATGTATCCTTTTGAGAGATATATGCAAGTCCTTAAAGGATATGTAAATAATAGATATCGACCTGAAGGATGCATGGTGGAATGCTACATTACTGAAGAGGCCATTGAGTTTTGTTCTAAATACTTTAGTGGTTGCACTGAAATTGGGAATCCTATGCACAAGTTGTTCTTAGAATGTCACATGATCCAAGTAGGTAACCCTATGCTTGGTGGAAGTAAGAAATTATTTATTGATCGCACTCGATGGGAAAAAGCATACAGAATCATTTTGGTAAATAATAATAAGGCACAACCGTACATAGAGTAAGTGATGTTCATTGTTTCATCTTTTATTTAACTATTAATGATGATATATAACTTAATATATATTTAATAACATTACAGGATGCATTTAAACTTATTGAAGATCGATCCTCGTTATAAAAAAAGAGAGGAGAAAAATGGTTGTATGATGAACATAAGCGAGAGCTTATTAATTGGTTTCGCAACCACGTAAGTGTCACAAACAAAAAATCATGCATGTATCTTCCTAGATCTATTCAATGTTTTAAAACTTTGCTCTAAACACATTTCATGTTTTTGTATACATAGATTCGAGATGAACTCAAGAAACTCAATCATAAAATATCAGAAAGTTTACAATGGCTTGCACATGGCCCAAAATTCGATGTCAAATCATTTCATAGTTTCACAATAAATGGATCGAGGTTTATGACTCAAGCTAGGGACAAAGTCCGAGTAAATCAAAATAGTGGGGTGATGATCTAATTGATGATGATGATTCTTCGACATGGACTCGAAATGATTGTGAAGGAATATATGTATACGATCAACAACCTAATTAAACATAATGTATGTTCTATATTGTTGTAATAACTCTTGTATATATGTGTGTTCCTAAAATTGTCAATTAATTTATATTTCTCCACTGTTTGAAGATATTTCATGGATATTCAGCTTGTAGATCCAAATGATCCATTGGGGTATTTGAAAAGAAGGGGTTGGGTGAATATACTTGATGCTCCACTTAACCCAGATGATAGAATACCCGTTATATTTGATGCTACTGGTAATCCAATAGGGGAAAATGGTCAACAATTGAAATCTTCTATTGGTCGACTGGAAAAGTCCAGTATACCAATCAATATAAATCATTGGTCTGAGGTTGCCGATGCAGAAAAGTTCAAAATATGGATAACCATTTATGTAAGTCTCTTATATTTTATAATCAATATATATATTATATTAGGTGTATTATATCTAATCTTTTGTACTGTGTTTTTACATAATCGTTACAAAGTCGATGATAGTTGGCAGGGCAAGTGTTATAAGATTGCAAATAAGGCGTGGAAGGAATACAAGACTTCCAGATTGGCAAAAAATTATGTGTTTCCATATTTGGAAACACTTGATGAGAATGTGATCTACAAAATCCCTGAAGGACACCCCTGGATTACACCTCAAGTTTGGAAAGATTTTGTGGATTATAGACGTTCAGAAGAATTTCAAATTATTAGAGAAGATCATCAGAATGTCCAAATGCATAACATTCTTCCTAACCGTACTGGGAGGTCTTCAAATCCTAAAGTTAGATATAGAATGGTATTATTAATTTGTCTTAATTTTATAAATATTTTTATATTAATTTTTCTCAATTTAATTTCATGTCATTGTTAATTAAATTTTCCTAATTTATGTAGGAAGCTGAATTGGGTAGACCTGTTACCTGAATTGAATTGTACATAGAAACAAAGACTCCTAAAACGAAGAATGCAAGACCGATGAGTCAACGAGGAGAAGAACAATTAAATAAGTTGGTTAGTAATTTCAGTTGATAAAAAGTCTGACTAATATTTAATAATTGATGTAATAATGAATGATATGTTTGTGTGCTTTATTATTTGTAGATAGTTGTTCAAGAAAAAATATCCAGGGGTGAAATAATCAAAGAGCTTGGGAGAGATGCTTTATATCATGCATTCGGACTCGAGCATCCTGGTCGTGTTAGGGGAGGTAGCCAATATGATGGTTATATGGAGTATTTCAAAATTTCAAAACATAAGCCTCAGACGGTAAGTAAGGAGAAATACACTAAAATTGAAGAAGAATTCAACTCCTTTAAGGCCTCCGTGATGAGTGAGATTGCCACTCTAAAAGAACATCAATCACAACAATTGTTAGCCATGGCATCATGCTACAACTAGGGCATGCCATATTGGCCAAGCATGCAAACATTCATGCCAGGCATACCACCTTCCATGCCAGGCATGCCACAATCCATGCCAGGCATGCCATCCACACAATCTCATTGTGCTCAAACTACATCCAGTATGTGATATAGCCATCATATTGGTCCTCATTATATGCTAGGAATGCATATGCAATCAAATAGTGGTTCATTTTCTCCAATGCAATCTGCATATTCTTACCATAAATCAAGCCAAGATGAACATATTGGTGAGAATGTACATCCAATAGCTACCCAACATGAGAGTCCTCCTCTATTTGATGAATCATATGTGGTAAGATTTTAATTTATGGTGTATATAATCTATTATTTTTAAATTCTTATTATATGTTTTATTTTTTTATATATAACACTTAAATATTTTACAGAATATGAAATGTTTGTTGAAACATCCTTCTTCAACGGACTATGTTGCTATTGGAACGGTACAACAATTGAGCGATGATCAGATGATTCATAATCAATATTTTCCTAATCATTGGCGAATAGTAATTGATCAATCATTGTTTCATGATTGTCCACTACCTGTGCCTTCTGATGCTACCACAGTCCAAGAGTTGGTTGGACAGTATGTGGCTTGGCCGTCGATTTAACTTGTTCTAAATTTTGACATGGTACTATTTTTTAACTTAAAAAATAACACTTGTTTACTACTATTATTTAATGTGATCTTATATTGTTACTAAAAATACATATATGATACTTTTTTGGTAGTCTATTATACCATAACTCTTAAATGCGGCACATTTAAGAGATACCAAGCAAGTATCTCGTGCTAAATCTATGACTAGTGGCCAATCATCGTGCACCAAGTCATTCAAGAAGAAGCCTTGGAAAAAGTATAGTCATACTTATGCATTACAATTCAGTAGAAATCTTGGCACTTTGATGACTATTGTTGGGAGGGCATCTAGCATAAATGATGGATGGACTGTGCCACTTCCTATTGAAATTTCTGGTGTAGACCTCGGCCAAACTTATATATCGATCGAGTGCTTGTTGCAAATATTTGAATATCAAATGATCGATTAAGTATAATTCAAGTGTGGACAAGGTGAGTCCTCAATCTAGTTAGTTTTCTTTTATTTATGCAGAACATATATAATTATATTTATATTATCTAATTATATATATATATATATATATATAGGGCTTGCTATTATCGACTTCAACATAATCACTCATCACATTTAGCAATGTTCTATGATTCTTCATATGTCAATCAAAATCAAGAGAAGGATGTTAGCATCAGAGCTAAACAATTATGTGATAGAGCATTAACGCTTAGCAGAAATCAAAAGTTGATAATCCCTTGGCCATTAAGGTTTGAACAAGGCCAAGATCATTAGATGTTGGTAATCATTGATATGTTCAATAATCATGCTTGGTATTGTGACTCAGCTTCCATAGAATTGAGTAAAGATACAAAAGCAGTTGTTGAAATGTAAGAGTTATATATAGTTACATATTAGTTTTTTCTATTATTTTTTGTAATATTTAATAAAAACTAATCGTTTTATACCTTGATAGGGCATGGAAGTTGTGGAACAAGTTTAGGGGCATTGTCCTTAAAAAATCTCATAAGCTTATAAGGACAAAAGTTATGGTATGTACAATTCAATATTAATAATTTTATTAATTTTACAATTAAATAATAAGGATGTTCGAATATGAAAATTCATGTATACATGCACTTTTTTTTGTAGGTTCCACAACAAAATAATGGAGTCATGTGTGGTTATTATGTCATGAAGTTTATGAGCGAAATCATCACAAATATCAAAATTCAATTGATGATATGGTAATATATTTTACCCATATACATACAAGTTTTTAACATATTTGAGTTTGTTTTTGTAAATAAATGAAATCATATTCTTATTTTGATTTTGAATACATGTAGTTCTTTGGTTGGAACAAGACAGGTTACGACCAGCAAATTTTTGATGATTTACGAGAGGAATGGGCAAAACACATGGTTCAAATTATATAATCACAAGAAGAATCAGGAGAAGATTCTGATGATCTTGAATAGCATATGACAACATAACAGTAAATTTTTTAATGATTTGGCCTTCTCTATCTATTCCTGTGTCTGAAATCACTTGTTTGATGACGATTAATCATATATATGCTCATGTATTTAGGGGAATGCATTGTTTTATAGACCTATTTTTGGACCAAACTACGTCTCATCTCTCTTTCCTACTTGCATTTGACGAACTCATATTAACACTTTATTAATCATTTGTTTATAAATATGAATTTATCTGGAATCTCTGCTAGTATTTTTAATGATATAATGAGCTCTAAATGTACAAATCAGGTGTACGTAGGTCCGATTTGTTTCTTGGTTTGTATGAGTTTTGGTGCCTATGAATGTGTTCCATATGTTTAAGGGCACCAAAACTCACACAAGCCAAGTAAGAAATCAAAGTTACAATTGATTTCATATTTAGAGTTCATTATATATAGCATTAAAAAATAGTAGTAGAGATTCCAGATAACTTCATATATATAGACAAATGATTAATAATGCTAATATGAGTTCGTCGAATGTAGTTGTACGTGGTAATCTCTTTTTGATGGTAATATTTATAATGATTTAATTTCTTCATTCGTACGTCTGAAGTTTAGACTACTTTTTTGATGGATGTTTTACGTGCTCATGTATGTAGGAGAATATTTGTTATATGGATCATTTGTTTTTTTGTCATAATGCTTGTGAAGGCCAATCAAGATTCTAAGCCAACCAAGCTTACTCGATCGCATAATAATTATACTTTGACGACATTATTTTATTTGTAATTTAAGTTAACTATATGTATTATTTATGCATTATTTGTTTTTGTAATAAATTTAATTATCAAGTAATTAAATATATTTAAATTTTTAATTATTTGTATTATTATTTATATTTTAGTTTTTTATGTTATATATATATACTGAATAATACGAAAAATAAAAATAAAAATAAAAACAAATACACGTAAAGTCGGTTCAGGCCGTGAACCGACTTTACATTTTAAGTCTCTAAATTTAAAGTTGGTTCTCTGAACCGACTTTAATGCCTATTTATGTAGTAGTGTACACTTGGATATATTATCTCAAATCCAAATATGATGTGTGTCAAGCCTTTATTCAATTCAAAATTGAAGTTGAACTACAAATAGATTTCAAAATAAAAACCTTACAAAGTGACTAGAGTGAGAAATTTTAAAGTCTTACACCTTTTCTAGCTATTTCAGGGATCATTCATCATACATCATGTCCTCACACTCATGAGAAAAATGGGATGGCTGAAAATAAACACAAACATATTATTGAATTAGGTCTTTCTATTATTATTCATGCCTTTCTTCCTATGTAATACTAGGATGAAGCCTTTTTCTCAAGCACCTTTTTAATCAACAAGGTTAAGTTTCCCACAACTATACTATGGGATAGATCACCATTATGGGTCCTCTTTAAACAAATTCCTAATTACTCATTCTTGAAAGTCTTTGGTTGTTTGTATTATCCATGTATTAGACTCTATAATCAACATAAATTGGATCCTAAATCTATTCCCTACATCTTCATTGGTTATAGCCCACGTCACAAAGGCTATGAATGCCTTGCTCCCCATGGAAGATTGTATATCAGTCGAAATGTTGTGTTTTTTGAATCACACTTTCCTTTTTCCAAAATTCCAACCCAAGTCACTACTCCTGGAAAGCTACCTCCTAATATTGTCCTTCTTGTGTTACAAAAATAGTAGACACCTACTACCTAACATATGCCATTCACCGATGCTTCTCAAAATCTAACATGTGACTCACATGCTTATTGTTCTTTTTTTTGGTACTACTCCTACTAGCCTTTCACTACACCTATTCTTGATAGGTCATTGTCACCTAAGCCTTCTCATAAGACCCCTGAATTCATTTTGGACACATCTAAATCACATCCAACTCTACCTTTAACTTTATCACAAAATTCATCTCAGTCTTTATCCATTGGCTCCATGCAAGTTCCCTTGTGTCATGAAAACACCAATTCATCCAAATTTAATACATATCATATGAATACAAGTGCAAAAGCTAGAATCTCTATGCCCAAATCTTATACAGTAGCTCTCGCTGAGTTCAATGTTAAAGAATCAACATATGCCAAACAAGCTCTCCTGAACCCCTTGTGGAAAAATTCTATACAAGTTGAATTCAAAGCTTTTATAAACAACAACACATTGCCTTTAGGTCCAAAATCAAAGAACAAAATTATTGTTGGCAACAAATGGTTATTTCGAGCATGTCTCAACCAAAAGGGTTTGAGGACTCAATATATCCTCACTATGTTTGCAAACTACAAAAAGCTATTTATGGTCTCAAACAAGCTTATAGAACTTGGTTTATAACTCTTACTTCAACTCTCCTCACAATGGGTTTTTAAACAATCAACACATTCCATATTTCATCTTTTAGTCCATGTGGATGACATAGTCATAACTATTAGTGACAATTCAGAGATCAACACTCTCATTTCAACACTACACTGTTCTCTCTAAAATATTTGGGATTAATATCATATTTTCAAGGGATTGAGGTTTCATACATGCCAAATGAAGATTTACTATTGACACAAGGTAAATACAATCATCAATACAAAGTTGGAATAGATTGTGCCAAACCAATTACAAGACCTATGTCAACCTTAATACCACTATCTTCCTATTTTGGTGACTTGCTTCAGCATTCCAACTTATATAGAAGCATTGTTGGAACCTTTCAATATTATAAGTCTTGTAAATATTTGAGTTGTGTTGGCATTCCCGGAGCAAAACATAGAGTCTATTTTGTTTACTTAATGTTTTTGTCTTTCTCTATATAAAGTCAATTATTAATAGTCATATATAGTTGGCTTCACTTTCATGGATTGCATGTATACACACATCACAAGGATTCGCTGGTTAGTATGTATGCTAGGTTGTTTTCATGTTTTTGTTTAAAAGTTGGTTTGTGAATATTTTTGGACATTTACTTGGTAATTTCTTGAAAAAAAATATTTTGATGCACTCCTCGAGGGTATCATCACCCCCTCGCCACTCGTACATCAAGGCTTTCCATTGTGGGAAATAAGCCACCCAAACTACTTGAAGTTTTCTATAAATACTATTTGAGTAATTAGAAAAACATAGGTATCCTATGGAATTTTTGTAAATTGTTCATTTAAAAAGCTAAAGCTGTTTTCTGATTTCGTATTACTAATACTTTGGGTGCTTGTTCAGTATTAATGGTTCATGATTCACTTGTATCTATTATCGGTGACTATTCGTACTACCAGATGATGGTAGGCTTTAGAAGGAGAACTTGTTCCAAATTGGATCATAGTGGTTGCTGAGGCAGCTAGCAAAGGTAGCATAGGAGTAGTGAGGGTAGAAGTCTTGAATGGTAGAGGTATTAGAGTTATATTTCTGTTGAGTTGTAAACTATTTTATCCTGTTAGTGGATTTTTTACTGTCGAGTGGTTGCCATAAGTAATCCAAGGATTTTACCATATAGGTATGGGTCAATGTGGGTTTACTTTGTTATATCAACGTGTTTTTATGCTCTTGTGTTTTAGTTACTACAATCACTTTCCTATCCAAGTATATGCCAACATATTAAGATTTCTTAATGATGGAAAACACCTCTTTAATTCTTCTTAGGTTGCCTACCTCTTGAGATTATTTCTTTTTGCCTATTAATATACTTGATTTTATGTTGTACCTGTTATCTACTTATTTGCTTTATTATTACCGTGCGTGAGTTAAGGGTTAATCTCTTAGAAATGTAAACTCTCTATCCTAGTCGTTTAATGGGTAGCAGATTTTCTCATTTGGTATCAGAGCTAGTACACCATTTTTGGGCTTTATTGCTCGAGTGTTATTTTGTTCAAATTGCCTTTTCACACACTCACACTCTGTAGATGGATTATGGAGAGGAAAGGAATGTAGGTAGACCTCATCTTTTCACTGGGCATAACTATTGATGAGCGAAAACCGACTACGTCGATTCTTGCCAATACTTTGGTTTTAATATTTATAAAACTCTCGCAGGTGCACGAATCATTTCGAAGAAAATGATAAGTATACTCCCAAGGTCGATCTAAGGAAGGAATGTATGTGGTTTTTAATTTATTATTCAAACTTTTAAAAACGAAATTAAATCCTAAACATCCTGTCACGATAGTTTGGTTTTTGTGTTCCTAATCTAATAACATAAAATAAACATATATACAGATTAATTAAATATAATCTAATAACATAAAAATAAACATAGATACAAATTCAATAAATAATTATCTAAAAAAAATAAACATATATACAGATTCAATAAATATTCATGCAAATTTTATCATTTATATTAGCGGAGTATTTATGGATATAATAACTAAATTAATTATGCTTGCTCATATTATCTAGGTTATTAAAGATATAAATTGATATTTTATTGATTCTCTCTTTTTTATATAAATACCACCTTTGGTGGGGTTAGATATTCTTTGTTAACTAAACAAATCAATTAACACCTATGGGTGGGGTTGATAACTAATATGCTTAATTAAATTAATTCCTTTTTCTAAGAGATTGAAAATGAACCATTTAAATGCCACCTTTTGTGGGGTTAGACAATTTAAACATTATTCAAGGTGTCCAAATTAATCATAAGAATTTAATTATCCGAGTACTAACTTTCAAGTTTTAAAATCACTATTGAAAACATGTTGTCAATACATTTTCACATAATAATTCTTATAAAAACTTTTGAAATAGAGTTTCACTCTAACTACCGGGCGATTGTACCAACAAATAAAAGAGCACTACTCTAAATTAGACCGGATAACTAAACCTTAAAATCTAATTTTCAGGTTTAAGTTTGTAATGAAAAATAATATATTTCTCTCTAACATTCTTAATATAAAATCTTGAATAAAAACAAAATCAATTCATTTTAAAGATTTCTACCTATTTAATATTTCGCAAGCATAACAACGTCGTTATTACATCATTTTTACTAAACAGCCAGCATAGTTAAATTTAACCACAGACAAATTAAATATAACATGTAAGAATAAAGCATAAAAATAACTGTAAAGAAAATAAAATCCTTACAGAACTTCGACACTATTCCCGTAGCTAGAAAACCTCCAAGTGGAATTTGCACTTCCATTTATTGAATCAAAAATCTAAATTATTACAAAAACATTACAAGTTCCTCTCAAAAAGAGAAGAACTCTAAACCTAAGAGAATTGAACTAAAAACTAAGAGAAAAACTAAGAAAAGCTTAGAAACTAAGAAAGAAACTAAGAAAATCTCAAAAACTAAGAAATGAGAGAAAGAAAGAAGAGAGAAGTGTGTTTTGAAGGTGTGATTTGAAGTGAAGGGAAGGGGGGTATTTATAGGTGAGGATGGAGAGAAAAAATGAGTAAAAAAATATTAAAAGATGTAAAAACGCGTATTGGAATTGCTGATGTCATTAATGACATCATCATGACGTCACAGGGGCGGCTGCACGTGAAAAATGGGGCGAAACCGCGTTGGGCGCGCGGGGGGCTGTCGCTGCGCGCAGCTCGGCGTGCGTGAACAGTGCCCGCGCGCTGGAGCGCGTGCGGATGGGCAGGCCAGCGCGCGCGGGCGTGCGCGGCTGGGCTGCGGCGCGCGATTTCCGTCTTTTTGACATTTTTGACCTTTTCGACCCATTTTGTCCAATTTTTCCATGTTTGTTGACCTTTTCCCACTTATTTATTAATATATTTGTGATGTATTGCTTAAAGTATTCCTCTTTTAGTCTTTAAATTGCGGTTTTAAGCCAAAATACCTGAAAAACAATAAGAATACCCGTGATTCCGAAAACGACAAATTTATATAAATATATGATAAAACATATAAATATATATATTTTTAATCAATTAATGTACATAAAATCATGGTTATTTTAGTGCTTTTTGAGCACTCATCAACTATGCCTATTGGAAGTCTCAGATGTGGGCTTTCTTGTGGTTGCTTGGAGACCATGTCTAGTTTTTGATTGAGAATTGCTGGACATTTGCAACTAAAACCATTGCTGACAATACTATCATTCCTAAGCCGATGATTGAATGGGTCATAAAAGAAAGTAAAGAATCTGAGTGGAATAGTAAGGGTCTATATTCCATCATTAGAGCCATTACTCCTAATGAGTACTAGAGAATTCAAAGCTGCCACATTTATAAGAGAGCTTGGAATATTTTGGAGTCCACGCATATGGGTACCTTTGTGGTAAATTAAACTCAACAAAGACTTAGCTATGCCAAATAGAATTGTATTAAACTTTTGATAAGTTTTCAAATTGTCTACTCTTCTAACAACCTAGGTCGTGGGTAGGCCCATTGATGAAGAAAAACAAGTTAAGAAGATCCTTTCTCGTATCCTTTTCTGGTTTCATGCTGAGACAACTTCCTTGAAAACATATTTTAAATTGGGTGAGTTAACTGTCAATGACCTTGTTGGTAATCTTCAAGCTTATGAGATGCACCATTTCCTCCCTCGGATAGGTGAACTTGTTGCTGATCATGGAAAGAACATTTCTCTCAAAACTACTAAAGACGGTGATAAGAGCACTTTTGTAAATCAAATTGTGGCTAATGATGATAATTCTAACTTAGATGAAGAAGAAATAACGTTCCTTGCTAAACACTTCACCATATTTTTTAGGAATAAAAATAATTTCTCTAATGAATTTAGGAAAGATACCATAAGCAGGAAAGGCTCAAGATATGGTAAGAAAAATGACTCTAAAGATGAGTCCAAAAGACAGTTTGATAGAAATTTTATCAACATGTTTAAGTACTTTGAATGTGGTAGCCTAGAAACATCACTTTCAATTGTCCATCTAAACAAATAACTATGGAAAAAAAGTGATGAAGGCTGAGGTTACTATTTTGGATCGTAGCTGTAGTACCGATAAGAAGGAGTGTAACTTTATTGCTTTTATGGCTTCGAAAACTCCAAAACATCCTCTCATTTCAACCTCTCAAAGCCACTGTGTTATTGAAGACAATGAAGAAAATTTAGATGAACTTCTCTATACCTACAATGAGCTCATCAATGAGCACATTAATTCTAAAAAGGTTAGAAAGTAGGCGTAAAAAGTCTTGAGAAAAGTGACAAAGAGTTAAGTGTGTTAAAGGTCGTTCTTGAGGAAAAGAAGTTCAATGCTGGGTGTGATAAGAGTGATTTACACTTTGATTTACATGAGGATTTTAACTTCAATCTCTCTAGAATGAGATAATAATTGATATTTTATACACATTTATATATATAAATTCTTATATATATATAGATACATATTATTATTATAATGAGTTAAAATTATTTATTTTATATTTATTGAAAAAATATTGATTTTCTAGATTTCTTTGGGATTTTTCTAATATTTTTATAGATATTTATTTAATAGGTAAATTAACTTAGAAAGAAAGTTAATATATTTTGCATCTTATCTTATCATATCATCTTAACCATGGTAGTTTACCCTATCCTATCTCTAATACAATAATAACAATCCTAGTTACATCCTAATTTAATTTTATCTTTTATAATTACAAAACAATACCATACAAAATATAGATTTAGATACATAACTTATAAAATTAAGATGGAGGCTACAACTAAGAATAAGATCAAGATGCAATTAAAAGAGCTGAAGACCAGATTCATGAACATCAATCGTAAGATTTCTTCTCCTTTATTATTATTATTATTATTATTATTATTATTATTATTATTATTATTATTATTATCATCAATAATATTATGAATTTATTTTTTTTCTATGAGTAGCTAATTTTATAATTTATTATGGGTGATTTCAAAACCTTATATATAGATTGTAATATTGAATAAGATATGAAATATTCTATTCAACTAATCTTCTTAAATATATATTAATTCTCATTTTTAATATTTGTATGATTTTTTTTATTATTCAAATGTACAATTGAATAATCAGATTAATTTATTATTAATCAATTTAGGTGATTGGGTATGTAATCGCTTGATCATTTAAATAACTAGTGATAAATTGCTTGCAATGAAAATTAATATTCAAGATAATTAAACCAAGCTTATGTGTTTAACCTTGTCCTAATTTTCTTATTGAAATTGAATGCTTTTTGATAGACTAAATTTAGAGAGCTTATTTCAGGTTGTCTATTAGAAAAAGTTTGGATCAGAAGCTTGTTTAGATGTTGAGACTTTCGAGCTTGTGAATTTCTATAAGTTGGTATAATAAAAGAATATGAGATTATGATATGCTTTTGTTAATTTGTAATATATGTCAGTGGTGGATAATGATTATGAAATCTCTATTTTATTCATATTTTTATTATATTTTATTTTTATTAATATTTAGTTGATAGATTTAATTTTCAATTTATAAAACCAAAAACCCCCCATTTTATTTATTTTAATTAACTTAGTAACAAGATAATAATTAGGAGTAGATATTGTTATAGCAATCATGTGTATGACAACTCTTATCCTTAAAATTACTTATCACTTGCATATGATCACGTATACTTGTGTGTTTTCAATCATGTCAAATTTTTGGCACCGTATTGTCAAATATTTTTGTTAAATTAACTTTTGTTTACTTTTATTTATTTTTAAGTATTATAAAATAAAAAAGAAAAAAAATTGTAAAATTTTAAAAATAAAAAAATTAGAAAAAATCTTATTAAAAATAAAAAATTCATAGTGAATGAACTTACGTTGTAATCTGAGATCAAATTCACATATTGTACAATTTCTTGGGCAAGTAATTCAAACAAACCTTCCAAGTTCAAATGACTCATGTGATGATTCAGATTATTCCATCCACATTGAAATGACTTTGAATAATCTCAATCAAACTCTTATGGAGATGGCCACATCGATTTTAGATCGACAACTGCTATGCATTCAATACAATGACCATGGTGGTGCTTTTGAATTGGAGTCTGGCATGATTTATCTCTTGTCTAATTTTTGAGATCTAGCTAGTGAGGATCCAAACAAGCATCTAAAAGAATTTTATGTGGTCTATTCTAGCATGAAACCTAATGGGACTATTGAAGAGCAAGTAAAACTTAGAGAATTCCCATTCTCTTTAGCCAACAACAATAAAGAGTCGTTGTACTACTTACCATATAGGACTATAAATAGTTGGAATGAGACGAAATAAATCTTATTGGAGAAATATTTTCTAGCTTCTAGGGTAATTCTAATTAAAAAATAAATTTGTGATGTTTAGTAGTACAATGGAGAGAATTTATATGAGTATTGGGAGTGGTTCAATAAATTATGTTCAAATCTATGGACAAAATCATAATAGATGCAACAAGTGATAGAGATTTGGTTAATAATACTCCTAAAACTTCAAGGAATTTGATTGCTACTATTGTTGCAAATGCACAATAGCTTGGTACCCAATCTAGCCCATCATGAAAGGTAAATGAAGTGAGAGCTCCTTGTAATATTGAATAACAACTGAGCACCCTCACTTCAATTGTGTAACAATTAATGATTATACAAGTTAAAGCTTGTGGAATTTACACAAACATTGGACACTCAATAGACATGTATCCTACTATTCAAGATCCTAATGTTGAACAAGAAAATGCTATGAAGGGATGCCAAGGATAACAAAGGAAAATATATGACCCCTACTCTAACACTTACAATTTTGGTTGGAGGGATCACCTTAACTTTAGGTATTTTTGGAGACAATTAAGCAGTTGTCTTTGGTAATCCACCAGGTTTTCTTTTTCCAAAAGACCAATGACCTTATCAAGTGAGACCACGATTTCCTCCTTCTTCTCAAGGTAAATCTTTTAATAATTTGATACGTAAGATAGCATCCAACACTGTTTAGTTCCAACAAGATACTATTAAGTTCTAACAAGACTTCATCAGAATTTGGCAAGACATAAAATCTACTATCAAGAACCTTGAAAATGGATTTAGTCAGTTAGCTACTACAGTTGGGAAACTAGAAGAACAAGGATTTGGTAAACTTTCCTCTCAACTAATGGTCAATCCTTAGTAAAGTTCCAATGCTATATCATTAAGATGCAGTAAGCATCTTGAAGAAGCTTACAAGGAACATACCAAAGAAAATGAGACCGAGGATGAGTTGATTCAAGAAAAAAACAAATAATTGTGACAAAGTGGAAAACAAGGAAGCAAAACAACCACATAAAGTACAATCTAAAGTTCTAATTTTTACTTATGAACCCCTGATGAACAAAATTGATAATGTCGATCATGTAAATATTTTGGTTTTATATTTATAAAACTCTCGTAAGTGCACAACATAGTTTTCACTACATGTTTTTTCATGACTTGCATACATGTAGGGAGAGTTGTGTGAACAACTATTTATTTGTTGCCTGTTTGACCATGGATAGTCTAATAATATGTACTTGTGTAGGAGTATCAAGATATTTTTCTAGTTAGACTAAACATAGATCTATAAGATATATTCATGGCTTTGTGTTGTTTCATGTGTGTAGGATACTGGTGTAGCTTGAGACATTATTGCATTGTTGGAGTTGGAGTTCAAACATACAACATGGATGTGTTGACTTATGAAGATAGTTGTAGCACAACAAGATGGTTTCACTTGGAGTAGGTGTGTTCTTGAGGGTGTCTTGGTTATGCATCATTGTTTTTTCATAGGAACAAACTTCTTAGGCTATCTTGTATGATTTTCTCTTGTTGAGATGAAGGTCTATTTAGTTTTGTAGTGTTTGGATATAGAAAGCCAAAAGGGGAAATTATAAATCCTTTAAGCCTTTGAGCTAGTTGGCATTCCTGTGAGCAAAACATGGATTCTATTTTGTTTACTTATTGTATTTGTCTTCCTCTATGTAAGGTCAGTTACTGATAGTCTTCATAAACACACATAAATGGTCTCACTTTAGTTGATTGCATGTATACATATACCACAAGATTTGGTTGGTTAGTATGTATGCTAGGTTATTTTCATGTTTTTATTTAAAAGATGGTTTGTGGATATTTTTGGAAATCTTTTGAAATACAAAAATCCAAATTTTTGGTTTGTTCATCGGTGGTCTTGCCATCCCCTTCACAACCTGATCGGCAAGAAGGGCCCCAAGTGACTTGTGAGACGCACCAAATTCTCAGATTTTTTTATAAGTACCCTTTTGTTTTTTGTTTTGTTTAAGAAATTATAAAAACACGGATAAACTCTAGCATTTTTGAAACTAGTTTTTTAAAAGTTAGATTTGTTTTCTGATTTTAGATTACTAATACCTTGAGTGTATTTTCGGTATTAGTGCTTCGTGATTCACTTGTATCTTTTATCGTTCATTGTTCATATAGCCCAATGGTAGTAGAGTTCAAGAAGAGAACTTGGTTCGACTTGGATCATAGTGGTTGCAGAGGAAATTGGAAAAAGGTAGTATATGAATAGTAAGGGTAAAAGTCGTGACTGATAGAGATATTGGAGTTATATTTCTATCGAGTTGTAAATTGTTTTATTTTATTAGTAGATTATTTGTTTCCGAGTTTTTTTCCATAAGCAACCCAAATATTTTACGATATAGGCAGGGGTTTATGTTGGTTTACCTTGTTGTATCAACGTGTTTGCAAGCTCTTGTGTTTTAGTTACTACAATCACTTTCCTATCCTTGTATGTGCCATCATATAAAGATTTCTTAGTGATTGGAAAACACCTCTTTTCTTTTGCTTAGGTTGCTTGCCTAAGAAGATTATTTATTTTTCCCTATTAATGTACTTATGTGAGTAAACCTTTACAACCACATTGGAATGTAGTCGAAAGAATTCTTAGGTATCTACAAGGAACCTCCAGTTATGCTATAATGCTTAAAAAATTAGATGTTTTATCATTACTTGGTCTCTATAATGCTAATTAGGAATCATCTCTTGATGATAGAAGATCCATATTAAGCATTGTGGTTTTTTTGGTCCTAATCTAGTAATGTGGTCTAGCAAAAAGCAAGGAATGGTTTCAAGATCATTTACTGAGGTAGAGTACATGGCTTTAGCAAAAACAACTGTTGAATTGGTGTGATAGTCTAAGCACTATTTCATTAGCTACAAATCTAGTCTATCATGCTCGAACAAAACATGTGGAACTAGATTTACATTTTGGTCGTGAATATGTATTGACTAACCATCTGTTGAGCAACCTACATCCCACATTCATGTCATTATAATCCAAACTCATTATTTTTATTTTACCATTGAGTTTGATGGGGATATCAAAGGAATAAATCACAACAACACATATGACTCATTTGAAACAAACTCATCACGTGATGATAATGCAATAAGACCTACCATACTCGTGGACAATGTGAAAAGGATTATTGCAGTGATGGCACAAAGTTAGATAGAAAAGACTATTATTTTAACATATTATATTAGAAATGATATTATAAAATTACTTAGTTTCAAGCTCATAGAATGTAGTATATATATACAAATGTAAAATCACATTGTGATTAAGTTTTGTTTAAATGAAAATGTTAGTCTCTATTGCATCTTCTTCTTCGTATTTCTACATACAAGATCCAATCATCATTCATGTAATACCATTTTCTCCCCAAAACCTCCAATAGATTAATTGGCCATTCAAAAAAAAAAATAGAAATTGGTTATCAAACCAAGCATGTCATATTTTCAATTTCATGCAACAACCTTGTTTAATAACCATTCCAATTTCTAATTTTCAATTTCAATTTTTTTTGCAAAAAAAGTAGAAGTTGTTTGATAACCAAGTGATAATTTAAATTTTAAAAAGTAGAAATTGAAAATATAACATGCTTGTTTGATAACCAATTTCTAATTTTCAATTTTCAACATTCTAAACTCTAAAATTCATTTTCAAACTTATTTCGAAAACTTTTTATTAAATTTTGGCTTTTTAATTTTTTTGAATATGATTGAGTATGTTTTGATTATTAATTTTTAGTGTTAAGAAATAAAAAATACAAATTCAATTCCAAAATTTAATTTTTTAATTTCAAAATATGGTTAAATTTTAAAATTTAGAAAATAAAAATTGAAAATAGATTATCAAACATATATAATTTCAGAAGATTTACATATCAAATTATAATTTTACTCTAAGTGTAAAAAAACTATTTTGTTTTTGTCATAATAAATTGTGTGAAATGTCCATGTACCCCTATTAGTAGGAAAAAAAATAATATCCAGCAACGCAAAAAATGTATCTATCAATTATGAGAGACAAATGGTTTTCTAACAATCCCCCTGCGGGAATGGAAATTAATTAAGTTTTCAAAGAAGAAGACTTAACTCAATTTGACATATTGAGAGAGTTCCATTGTTTGAACATTCCATTCTAAAAGTATATTTACTTTAATGTTGGACCACTAGATGCAATGTCCTTGAACCATGATATTTATGTAAATGAAAACACACCTCAAACTAGGATCTTTCCTAACATAATTCAACTCACACTATTATGTTCATTTTGCCCATGAATATATGCCAAGTTGTGCAAGAGTTTCTAAAGAATTGATTCTGACATAGTTTCTTTGAAAAAGGTTCTACTTCTCTTTCACATAGATAATATCTTATTTATAAAGTTAATTACCAAATAATAAACCATAGTACTTTGCTTAGATTCTTTTTGTACATTAAAAGCCTTAACTTAATCTTTAAAATATAAGTATCACTATTTTAATCATAAAAATGGACTTAAGAATTACTCCTATAGTGATCTAACTAAGTCTTTACTGTACCTTTGAACATTGATCATAAAATCTCCAGTCAATTAGGTTGGGTTTCCTTGTGAATCCTTATTCTTCCTTGGCTCTTATCCCACCCCCTCAGATTTATCAACTAACTCTTTATTTAACCCTTAATTTGATTAGCATATATGCAATGTTATCCTTTGATTTTATATAATCAACATAGATAACTTCAGTTGAGAGTAATGATGCACAAACTTTAATAGCTCGTAAGTGCATGAATTATTAGTAGACTAATGATAAGATTACCCTGAGGTAGGTCTCTAAAGAACTGGTAGGTGTTTTAAAACATCAAAGTATTCTCTCATTTAGCTAAAAAACAATTCTAAACATTCTAATAATTGTTAGTTGAGAGATTATTATAAATTCTAAAATAATTAAACAAATAAAATAAAGCAAGTAAATTATAACAGAATCGATATAAATGAATGAGTATGGGAAAATTAGCTATCTAATCATATAAAACACAAACTTAATGATTTTCACAATATGGCTTAAACAGTTAAAATTAGTGATTTTTTTCCTTTTAAAATAAGATAACCCTAATGATCATGGTGAGTCCCCACAATTCTCAATTAAAACCTTATTTAACTTATTGACTATTTATATCAAACTTTTCCTTTTGAATAGAAAATATTTAAAAGGTACCCAAATTATTCATAAAGAATTGGTTTTCAAATGTTTTTTAAATTGAATTTTCATGATTATTAAAGAAATTTTATTTAAACATAATTTAAAATTTACCCTTTCTTTCTATCTCACGTACTATTTTTTAGGGCATGAAACTTTGAAACTCCTATAGTTGGTTACCATTCTCCACAATAATGACATTGATGGTCTCCTAGGGTTAACAACTACTTGAGAGATGAGCTAGACAACTATATATGTTTCCATTCTTTCCATAGACCAATTGGCCAAGTGAAGTCTCTATATTTTTGATAGCAACATAAATTTCCTACTAAAGTATAATATTGTTAGTAGTCATAGCAGTTATCAAGTCCTCTAAAGGCTTACCTTAAATGGGTGGAGTGAGGTATGACATTGGAAATTGAGAAATTGGGTGTGCTATTGAACTCCGTTGTTGGATTCATCATTAAAATTTTCTTAACTTATATCTCAAGTTTTCTCCTTGAAATTTCTCATTCCAAGTATGAGAGGAATATACTAAGTCATCCAGAGACTTACCTTGAGTGGTTGGAGTAGGTTGCGACATTAGGAATGTATACTTGGATTCAATTTTGAAATAAACTACTAGATTTTTATATAGGTAGATTGGGTAATGATAATCATGCATCTTGCATTGTACATGTTAGAATATGGATCATACCTAGGCCTTTGGCTTTCAAATCCATCCATAGCATTAGTGTGGTCTCAATTGCCTTGTTAATGCTCAAAGTATGATGCAAGAAATTCATTATTTGTCGGATATGTTACATCCATATGTATTCCTATTGTCTTAATATTCAATACTTCCAAAGAATTGGTTCATATTAAAGTTGAATAAAAATAAAATAAAATAAAATAAAACTATTCTTAAACCTAAAAATCAAAACAATAAATAAAAGATGAAAAGTTAAAAGTAAAATAAAAACTAGCAATTATTAGTAAAATTGTTAAACAAATCTCTAACAACGGTGCCAAAAGCTTAACACGATTGAGAACACACAAGTATACATGGTCACATGCAAATGATAAGTAATTTAAGAAAAAAATTTATCGTACGCACAAGAATTGGTAACAATTCCTACTATTACTTACTAATTTTATGGGTCTATCGGCACCATTAATATAAAATTCAATTAAACATAACATGAATGAAAATTAGTTTCTTAAGTTCTAAATCCCTTTCATTATTTAAAGCCATTCTTGAATTTATAAGTTTAGCTTTAGAAATCTAAGCCCTCTTAAGATTTCCATATTTTCTTACCGTATATTGAATTAATGATATGATAGCTAATCAATATAAATCTTGAACACCCTAGATGTAGTTACCACTAGATTTAATCCATTTATTGTATTAAGTTCTAAAAAGATAATAACTAAAATAGGTAAGATTATAAAAATCATTTAACCTATGTAGGCATTCAACCTTACTTACGTAAATAGCTATAAGCTACCAATTCGAATAAAAATATTAAGGATCATATACTGACCTTTTAGAAATTTCTCTTTATTAGGTTTTCTTTTGTCTTTGCCTAGTTGTCATGTTGAGAGCTTCACATGAGTTTCTACCTACTTATTTTCATTGACATTTATGCTCATGCTTGGTCATTCTTCGTCTTTGAATGCAGCTCTTATGCATTTGCATGATTATTTTTTCAACTTTTTTTCTAGTTACTTATCTTGATATTTGATCATTATGGACATTACTGTATGTTAATTTTTTAAGTGTTTACATGACTGTATAGGATTTTATGTTTACTTACCTAGGTTTTACTTTTGTTTTCTTCCTAGTTAGACACCTTCCATTTTCTAGGCTAGTGTTAAGGATTTGTGTGATTTATAGAGAGAAAAACTAGAGAAAAGTCAAAGCAATTGATGGAATGTGTGGACCTCTTAGAAAGTCCATGAATATATAGAGTTTTACATGTAAATGTGTTGGTTACATAGGGTGTACATGTCAGTGTGTCATAGAGGTATAAGAGTAAAGCAAAATACATTTAAAGCTTGAGGTTGACCGCCCCAAGGCTTGGGCTTTAAAAAGGTCAGGTAGTAGGTCATTCCTTATGCACAAAAATTAGTCCCCTTACTCTTTTAACTCAGTTCTTTAACTGAGATGGAAGAGTAAAAGGCTTAGTAGGCGAGATGACACATTGAATGTGAAAAATGAACCTACTCACTACAATAATAGAATTGAAGTCCTTATGTATGATGTCTAGCTCTTTTTCAACATCCATATATGGGAAGTGTTTGACACAATGGTCCATACAGTGTGGATCCCTACCTTTTTTGAGCTTGAAGAGATCAACTTTCTAATGGAGAGCATTCTACCTTTTTTAAAGATGAGGTGATCAACTATCTTTAAGGATAAGCGTGCTACCTAGTTTAAGCTCAAGGTGATAAATTCTCTGAGGGAGAACGTTCTACCTTTTATGAGGACAAGGTGATCAATTATTTTTATAGGAGATGGCTTTACATGGTCTGAGCTCGAGGTGATCAACTCCTTGAGGGAGAGCACTCTACCTTTTTTGAGCTTGAGGTGATCAAATCTCTAAGGGAAAGTGTTCCACCTTTTTTGAACTTGAGATGATCAAATTTCCAAGGGAGATTATTCTACCTTTTTTGAGCTAAAGGTGATGAACTCTCTTTCATGGATATCGTTCTACTTTCTTTGAGCTCGAGGTGATCAACTCTCTAAGAGATAGTGCTATACCTTTTCTAAGCTTTAGGTGATCAAATCCCAGAGGGAGAGTGCTCTACCTTTTCTGAGCTTAAGGTGATCAGCTCCCTAAGGGAAAACATTCTACCTTCTATGACCTCGAGGTGATCAACTTTCTTTGAGGGAGAACATTCTACCTTTTCTGAGATTGAAGTGATCAACTATCTTTGAGTGATATCACTCTACCTTTTCTGGGGATGTGGTGATCAACTCTCTTTGAGAGAGAGCACTCTTCCTAGTATAAGCTCAAGGTGATCAACTCTATTAGGGAGAGCGCTCTACCTTTTCTGAGCTTGAGGTGATCAACTCTCCGAGGGAGAGCATTCTACCTTTTTTGAGCTTGAGATGATCAAATATCTAGGGGAGAGTGTTCTACCTTCTCTGAGCTTGAGGTGATCAACTCTCTTTGAGGGAGATCATTCTATCTTCTCTAAGCTAGAGGTGATCAATTCTCTTTAAAGAAGAGTGCTCTACCTTTTCTAAGGACGAACATGTAATATTAGGGAAGAACAATTACTTGCAAGTAATCACCTAATATATGTATATATATATATATATATATATATATATACAAGGATGGTACATGAAGATGGTTAAACAAGGTACATCAGAAGTGTAAGGTCCCTATTGTCTTCAATAGGTAGATCTCACATCTCATTTGAATTGATAGACTATGCTAGAAATCTTACTCCAAGCCTTTGTTTGAAGAGGCCATGTTGCAATTTATACTTAGGAGAGACATCTTTCATAGTGGCATTATAAAAACTTCTAGCCTTTTTCTGGTCTCCCTCATCTCTTTTATGCTCTCATCTATTAGGAATTTGATGACTTGGTGGACGGTTGATGACTCTATGAAAGTAGAGTCTTTTACTTAATATTTACTTGTTTTATTCAATAAAGAGTATTTTTGGGGCAAAAAAAATTAAAATATAATTTTTTTAGTGAAAAGGGATGAAAATATAATATTTGAATTTTTATGGATTTTTTATGGATTTTTAACGCAGGGTCAATTAGGAGTTGCCACATGGCCTTCCACACAGGAAGATGAGTTGATTGGGCAAGCCAAGTAGATGGCAAGTAAGTAGGGACAACAAATCATAGATTGCCATGTGTGAGGAGGAAAAACCGTGTACCATGTGTCAATATAGTGTTCAATCAAGCTTCAGAGTATGGTTAAACAGTACTACCATATGTCACCACACGATTGCTCCCCACGTTTCACCTGTGTGGCACATTATCCATTACCATGAATCACGTTGTGCTGTGTGTCACTGACTCAATTAGCATTGACTCAGATCTGTCTCTGCTACCACGTGTCACACTCGGATTCGTCCAGTGAAGTCTATATGCCACATGTCATGTTATGATAGGCTAGTACTGCTAAATATTTTTATTTTGATCTCAGCCCTTGATTTGAAGCTAATTTAATGGTATAGATTACACCTGAGCTATATTTAAGCACCTAATCACTCCATAAACCCTAAAAAGCCGCTATTAGTATAATTTTGGTCATTTTTTGGAGCTAAAAAGATAGAAAAATTCAAAAGGAGATGCGATTTTGGTAGAGATTTAAGAGGAGATTAGCACTACAATTCAAGAGATTGATTGTATTTTTTCTTCTAATCTTTTCTTTATTAATTTTTTTGTCTTTCTTATTGAAAAATATGAGCTTTATAAACACAACTATGTGTAGTTAAGTTATTAATCTAGAGATCTTATGAACCCAATTTTCACCATATGATGATTTAATATTTTACCCCAAGTATAATTTTAATTTAATTATATTATTTAATCTGATTTTTATGCTATTATTTGTTTTGCCAACAATTTATCTTTAGAGGAAATTAAATAGATTTGAGAGAATTATTTAATTGTTTTTCTTAATTGAATAACATGTATAGTTTCTAGGGAGAGATGTATGATTCTTATGTATGTGATCCATAATTGATGAACTTAATGAGTAGTATGTAATTTAATTGACATGTGAGTGTGATTAAATTAATTACTATATGGTGTGTAGTTTACTTGAGAGAGGAATGCATGATAGGTTAGATTCAATTGATCATGTAATTAATTGATAATTATATTGGTGGGATTTTAGCGATTTGCATGTTTAGAAAATTGGGGGGTTAAGTATTACTAGATATTTTCTCATATATCTTCTTAGTTTCCAGATCTAACTTAATCAAGTATTGTTATTTACTTTTAGTTATTTTAATTTTGCTTAAAATATAAAAACATACAAAAAAATTGATTTTTATTTTTTTAGTTTTAAAAATTTGTTTCTAATGAAATAATCTTTGTGGGAACGATTTTTTCTTATCATTATATTACTTGTTTTGATATGTATACTTGCATATTAATTACATATACTTCGTGTGTGGTGATCAAAGGTGGATGGAACTGCCTTCATCTTGTGTATCCATAACCTGCCTAGGATGGCGTTATAGTGAGCTGGGACATCAATTATTACAAAATTGGTCATCACTATAGATCCCTTAGCCATTACAAGTAGAACCATAGTTCCAATTGCATAGGTGGTGCTACTATTGAATCTCACGAGGGGTAACTCTCTTCTTACAATGTCACATTCTTTTATGCCTAGGGTCCTTATTGTCCACTAAAAAATAAGGTTGATTGAGCTATCATTGTCAATCATTATTCGAAAAATATCATTGGATCTTATTCTTAAAGTTTTACCAAGGGGTAACCGTGGGGGGAGTAGGCCTCGTCCATATCAATAAAGGTGTTTTCAATGGAAGACCTCACTTTTTCCAAATTACAAACATGCAAGGAGTTACACAAGTCTCTCGTGTACATTTTACGCGAGTTATTGAAGGTCCTATTGAGCCCAGGCTATCCATGTATGGTTTGCATTATCCTTATATTGGGTTCATTTTAAGGTTCTATCTTCCTAACTAATGGAGGAGGTAACTTCAAAGTTTCATGTATGGGCTGTTGCCTTCCTTTTCCATTGTTACTTCCTATAAGGTCCTTTAAGTATCTCTGGCCAACAGACCCTCTATTTATTTTTTGAGATGCTTGTTGTCTCTCATTTCATGGCCTACATCCTTTTGAAAGTCACACCATTTAGATGTGTCCCTAAGGAAAGCCTTAATTTTTTGAGGCCATCTGACATTAGGCTCATATTCCATTCTCTATATTGCTTGAGCCAGACTTACTCTTAAGGGTGGACCCTTGAAGGGAGATAGTGACCTCTTCTTAATCCCCTATTCCTAGACCATTGGCTACTCCTCATATGATTTGGTGTGAAGCACTTGTTTTTATTGATCTTGTCATCTTGGTTTGCCCTGTCTTGGCTATCCTTCTTTTCTCTTTTTATAGTGTAGCCTCCATAGCTACCTTGCTGCTCTTAACCATACCTTGCTCTCTTTCCTAATTGAAAAAGTTTATTGCCTTTCCATAAGATTCCTCTAAATGTTTTGGGACCATCTTGGTCAGTTTTGTAAATAAATCAGAATCCCTTAGGAAACCTCACCTGAAGACCTTTATCGCAATAGAGCTCGAGTAGTTTGATATCTCTATCCTTTATTTTATGAACCATCTCATATATTCTTTATTATACTCACCACTTCCCTAGGTGATTGAGAATAGGTGGTGTGATTCCTTCCTCAATGGCTTATTGCAAGCATAATTGGTGATAAACAATCTGGCAAACCAGGAGACGAAGGTTATGGTATGGGGTGCCATTTATTGAACCATTTTTGTGCACCATCACATAGGGTGGCAGAAAATAGGTTACATATCATGGCATCTCTATTATAATGAGTGATGCTCATAGGGGCCATAGTTGTCTTAAAGTGTTTCCCATGATTTACCAGATCTTTGGTCCCTTTATAGTTTGGGCACTTGGAAGCAATGAACTTGGGTGGTGGCTCATCATGCTCTATTTCATTAGAAAAAGGAAGACATACAATTTCTCACAATCCCTATCCATATCATAGGGTGCCTTACCCTTTTCTTGCCTTTCGTTGGCTCTTTTCAAGGCCTGGTCTTGCTTTCTATTAGCTTTTACTAGTGCCCAAAATCATACCTCCCAAATTTCTCGATCTTATA
Organism: Hippophae tibetana; assembly: GCA_037013495.1. Lineage (NCBI taxonomy): Eukaryota > Viridiplantae > Streptophyta > Magnoliopsida > Rosales > Elaeagnaceae > Hippophae > Hippophae tibetana. The sequence goes on along the minus strand of CM072802.1, from coordinate 40,924,152 downwards.
GCAATTGTTCATTACTGGGCCCTATTAAACCAGGATAGAGGTTTTCCTTAGTTGCGTTCTCACCCTGGGTAGGCTTGAGCACACCATGATATGGCATGATTCTACCAACCAGGTTGGTGGCTTGACCCCTAGGTACAATTAGGCCTGATTGTGCTCGAAGGGTCCTTTTTTCTTGCCTAGTTTCCTTGAACTTTCTTTTTAACTCGATAAGTTAACAAGCTAGATCTTGATGGGTATTAGTCTCCATTCTGGCCTCATCATCAATCAGTGAGGTGTTGTTCAGCGATACCATTGCTTCCTCATTTGCTAGTCTCAGTCAACCTTTAACACCCATCTTTACCATGGTGATAAGGAACAAGTGATAATGATTATGGGGGTAATTAGCGAGTGGAATAGGTGTTTAGTCTCTTAAATATCTCTCTGAATTTGGGATGAATCCTTGAAAATATGGGGTCAGAAGCTAAAGCTCGACCTCAAAATTTGAGCTCTACAATGGGTGCCAAAATGTTGGGGATTGGTTCGATTTACAAAGAGAGAAACTAGAGGGAAGTCAGATTAATTGAGGGAATGTGTAGATTTCTTAGAGAGTGAAGAAAAATACATTTAAAGCTCAAGGTTAACCAACGCAAGGCTCGGGCTAGCATATCAAGGATCGGGCTGGCATATCACTATGCCCAAATAGCTAGTAAAACTTGTTTTATATTTTCTCTAGGTTAGTTGTCATGTTTATGCTTATTGAATAATTTTTATGTATTGTGCATTGTGTGTTATCAATTTTATTTTCTTAGTTATTTGATAACCACATTTACTTTAATCCTAATACTAGTGTTTATATCTATTAGTTTCTTTGACTTGTTTCATTGTGTGATTGCCAAATTGTGCTTCATTATGTTTCTTGCTACCTTATGCACATGCATCACTTTTCATGACTTTATCACGTAGTGTCAAATAATTATGATCATTATCCTTTATGCAATCATGTCATCCACATGTTATCATCATATAGTTGCATATTAACATGATTACTAGCTCGATATTTATTCCTTATTTTTATATTGCTCACTTGTTTTTGTGCTTTGCTTTCTTGATCAACTTTTATATTGTTACCATTGTTTATCTCTATTATGTGTTGTACAGTTTGTATCTTCTGCCTATATTCACATACTTTACTCTTTATGTTAGACTTCTATTTGAGAAAAATGAGGTGTGATTTTTTCAACTTAGGTACATAAGGATCATTCATTTACTTTTGTACTTGTTGCATGTTCTGTTTGCCGCGCGTGTGTGTTTTTCATCTACATTGCTTACAAGACTTTAGGTCACTTAGCATATATGCATTACTTTAACTAGGCTATCTTGATTAGTGGTATTTTATTTTGTTTGAGTCATAAATAATCTCTAAGCATGTCTCTTGCTTCCTTTCTAGGAACATGTGCTTATTTTCACATGCTTTGTTTTTCTAGTAGTGTCCCTTGTTATTTTTCTTAATTCTCTCCTTGATGAGTTAAGGATCATTTTTTCACTTATTAGTCTATTTTGTGTTTCTTGCATAATTTTATGACTACTTATGATTTTATTGTTTCCAATTCTCTCATTTAAGGTTATACTTAGATGATTCGTACCAGTGATATCCTTTAAGGCATATTGTTTTTGGTATATGCTTTGGTTTGAGGTCGTAGTTGTTATCTCATTACTTGTTCTCATGTTATGTTGTCTTATTGAGTTCTCTTTATGAACATTCTTGGTTTGTGAAAGTTACATACGCTGGAGTAATTGCATCAAGGTTAATTGAACTTTCAATCCAAATAGACATTTGGAACCTAGATGACGGGTGAAAATGAAAACCTATGAAATTTTTTGCAAGCTCTATTCAAACTCGGCCAAGAAGTCCTTACAACATGAATTAAGTAAATAGCATAGCCAAAGTACAATAAAAATAACATGTTTCATTTGACACACCTAAAAACAACCAACAGATAAGAAAAAACAATCTGCAGTAAACACACTCATGATGGTATGCCCCATAGGCTTCTATATAGGCTAGCAATATAGATATATATGGAATACATCAAACAACATATGAAACGAGAAAACATACTAGAAAAACTATAAAATAATTTTCAATCACTTCATGAACTTTTATATGGGAACATACTTGGTAAATAATGATTATACTATCACAGTATGAGATTATACATAATACAATATATAACGAGGTAAACCCACACAGAATCCCTCCAATGTGGTAACATCCTCGAGTCGCATATGGAAACCACTCAGTAGCAAATAGTCAACTAAATAGAATAAAGAGTATACAATTTGATAGGTAATATAATCACAAATACCTCTATCAATCAGGACATCTAACCTAACTTCCTATGATGCTCTTACTTGCTGTCAACATCGCATCTAATCAAAGTTGATCCAAGCTGGTTCGAGAGCTCTTTCACTACATGATGTCATCAACTACTATTGGAACAAGCTTTTAACATGTATACATGTTGTGACTGCACAACACCCAACCAAAATGTGGCATATAAACACATAGGCTCCTCACTATGCAACACGTTAGACTTTGCAACACCCGTTCGGTACATGACATATTACCACATAGGCCCCTCACCTATGGAAACTATTGCATCCTTACAACTACCACCTTACACATGAAATATCACCATATATGCTCCTCTCCTAAAGGAACTATTGTTCTTTTCCAATTACTAGCTGACACACGATAACTCAACAATAAGTGTAACTTCTCAAAATGATGTGGTTCTCTACTAGCTAACTATACATTTTATCTTATATCAAGACCGCACCCACTCTTACATTTTTACATTCAACCCAGTGTTTGAGAATTATATGAAAAACTCCTCTCTACTATCGTACATCACACAGATGCTACACTATTTCCCTAACCCGACACTTATAAGGAAAACGAACCACGAACAAATCTCAAAGTCTTGTACCAAATGGGCAGAGCTCTCTCCAATTATGGCAAGAAAATAAGAAGGGATGGAGCTTATAGAAAACTTCCAAGCCTCTAGAACCCTCTCAAAGCTTGTTGCCCAAGGTCGCGAGAAAACTAACTATTACACACTCGCCAACCAAGGTCGGTGAAGAGGTGACGAGAACCTTGACGAGGGAATATAAATCCAATAGCGACAATATTAGCTCTCTTGCAAGCTCTTTCGTCAAAACCACAACAAACAATATTTATGATAGAAGAAATACTCAGTCCCTAATAGGACAATCCAATACAAACAAAATCTCCAATGGGACACCATGGCAACAAAAAAAGTCCCCAACATGACACCATGACAATAAACACCCAACAATACAAACTATATGCAAACTAAAAAAAACGAATGTGTGTAATAGATAAACAAGAAATTATAGCCTAAATGATACTGAGCAACCAGTAACCAACTTTATAAAGGATAAACAAAAACATTAAATAAAACATAGATACTATGCTTTGCACGTGGTAATACCGATACCAAAATGATAGAACTCATAATTTTCTTCCTTGCTTTCTTTGTAATTTTATCTGCTTTAGTAAATGCAATATTTTAGTGGGATTGTTGAGAGTGAAAGATGCATAACATGTAAATCAAAGTGGTGCAACGTAAAGTGAACCATGGCGACGGTTCGGTTTCGTCGAAACTGTATATCGGTTCCGAAACCGAACGAGGTTCATGGTGGAAGAACCTTAATAAAGCATCGTGTCCTCTCACTATTAACTGCAAGAATTTAGATACACCATTAATACACAGAGAATAAGTGTTAGAAACTAGTGAGAGCATCAAACATAAAATCCATTGGAATTCCGGTGTAAGTGCTGAAATTTGATTAATGGCAGGAGGTATGTTTTCAATCCAATTTTGTTTCCGCTGCATATAAATTATACGTTCATATAATTTTCTGAACGTTTTTGGATTGAATTATGTTCTTACATTTGGTATGAGAGCATGGTTTTTGAAAACAACTTTGTTTTGCTCTGTTTCACGAGAAACTGAAATTTTGGGTTTTTTATTTTGATTGTTTTTTATGCATATGGAAATTATAAAGTGTTTCAATATTGATTTTTGAGTGATTATGTGAAATTAAACTTAAAAAACAATGAAGAAAATAAATCCAATTTGCCATGGGTATTTATTTGCTTCATTAATTAACTTTTTATTTAAAATGATGTTTTTACTTCAACTTGAGATCATGAATCACTCGAAAATCGAATTTTGAGAATTTTGATAAAAAGAACATTGGATTCTGTCAACGGAATAGAAAGATACGACCTGGTAACCATTAGGGTCAACACCGGGTCGGGTTGACCCGACTGGAGGTTGAAGATGAAGTTTAAAAAAAAACTTGCTTTGTCTAGAAATTGAACACAGATTACGCTGCAAGGTTTGCAATGAGCTCTCCACTTGAACACTGAGCCCGTTCTGTTATTTTATGTAATAGCATATTTTTATATAAATTCAAATTTTAGTTTTATTAAAAAAATTGGAAACTTAGAGTGGACTTGAACCTTAGTCTTAAGGCTGAGATTCCAACAACCAAACCACTAGGCTACAGCACATTATGTGTTATCTAATGTGAAATATTTTTATATATATTAGGTATTTTATTTTTTATTAAAACAATATATATATATATATATATAATAATTCCGAATATAACGTGATTAATTATTTAAATTAATTTTGTGATGTGCAGAATAATTATTATACATGTTATATTTATTTAAATAATTTTTAGACACATTAAAATTTTATTTAAATATATTATGCTTAAATTATTTGTTTTGGGTATTTATATATATAAATTTTGTAATTAATTATACATATAAAATTGAGTGAAATAATTTATACATAATGAAATTAATTGTTAATGGCTCTTATAGATTTAATTAGTGCTTACATTATTTATTTTTTGCTTGTATAATTTATTGTCATATATGCAATTTAAGATAAATAATATTTGCACATTTGAAATTAAATTAATATTTCTTATCGTTTTATGTAATAATTGAGCCTAAGGATTTAATTAATATTTAAATGATTCATATAGTTTAATTAATTAGGGAGTATCCACAACATCTTTAATTAATTAAAACTGTAATAAAGTTTATTTAGATCACATTTAGAAAATAAATATTAATTGTAATTAATCATATGTGATATAATAAATCTTATCCCACGTGAATTTTTATTATATTTTGTGTGATTAATTAGGATATAATATCAAATTATATTTTCTAATTTACACAGGGATTAGGAAAAGGAACATAATTTGATAGTTTTATCGTAAAATTAGGATGAATCTAATTGAATTAAACTTTAGCCCACATGCAAGTTTTAGGTCACTAGATTCATATTTTTCATGATTTGCATTGGTAAATAATGACTATAGTTTAGTTCTCAAATTTTAATAAGCATATAATCTTTAATTGTTGCTTCTCAACCTGTAAATTTCTCTGATATCCATTGTGACATTCCCGATCTAAAAGGGGATAATTATAAAATATGGAAGGAAAGAATTCTCCTTCAACTAGGGTGGATGGATATTGATTATGCTATTAGGAAAAACGAACCATCTAAAATTACTCAAACCAGTACTCTAGAGAATATCATGCTTTATGAACAATGGGAACCATCTAATCGCCTTAGCATGATGTTCATTAAGACTAAAATCTCTGCTGGTATTCGTGGTTCCGTTGATCAGTATACCAATGTTCAAGACTTGCTAAAGGCCATTGATGATCAATTTGTCACTTTAGATAAGGCTTTAGCAAGAACCCTTATTATGAAGTTCTCTTCTTTAAGACTCACTAGTGTTAAAGGTGTGCGTGAGCACATTATGCAAATGAGGGACATTGCGGCTCAACTTAAGCATCTCGAGGTTGAGATGTCAGAATCCTTCCTGGTGCACTATATCCTTAACACTCTTCCACATCAGTACGGGCCATTCAAAATCTCGTAAAATACACATAAGGATAAATGGTTAATCAATGAACTAATGACCATGTGTGTTCAAGAGGAAGGAAGGATTGTTATGGAATTTGGTGAAAGTGCAATGTTGGCTACAATGTACCAGAAAGGAAAATCTCAATACAAGTATAAAGGAAAGGGGATAATTCCACCTCAAGCTGATATTAAGAAAGAATCCAAGTGTTTCTTTTGTAAAAAGAAGGGTCACATGAAGAAAGATTGTATTAGATTCTAGAAATGGCTTGAGAATAAAGGTAATCCAACCTCGTTTGTTTGTTATGAATCTAATATGGTTAATGTTAATATTAACACCTGGTGGATTGATTCTGGATCTACAATCCATGTTGCAAACTCCTTACAGGGTATGCAAAATCTAAGGAAGCCAGTGGAAGTGAGAAATACATCTTATCCGGTAACAAGATGGGCTCACATGTGGAGGCTGTAGGGACATGCAGTTTGATTTTAAGTAGTGGTTTTATTTTAGAATTAGAAAAGACCTTTTATGTTCCAAGTTTCTTTAGAAACTTGATTTCAATTTCAAGACTTGTATCTTATGGTTATTGCTTTCACTTTTCAGAAACATCTTTCAATTTATTTAATAAATTTGATTGTGTTGGGAATGGTATTTTGTCTGATGGTCTTTACTGCATTAATTTACGAAATAATTCCACTCATAACGCTATGCATGTTCAAGCTGGCACTAAAAGGTGTATTATTGACGTAGGCTCTTCTACGTTATGGCATAGGAGATTAGGACATAACTCCACAGAAAGAATTAAAAGATTAGTGAAAGATGGGGTACTTAGTACTCTAGATTTTACTGATTTTGAGACATGTGTGGACTGCATTAAGGGAAAGTAGACTAACAATTCAAAGAAAGGTGCCAATAGAAGCTCAAACATATTAGAAATCATACATACGGATATATGTTGTCCAGACATGGACATTCAAGGTCAGAAATATTTTATCACCTTTATTGATGATTTTTCTCGATATATGTATCTCTACATGCTTCATAATAAGAGTGAAGCATTGGATGCCTTCTAGAGCTTTAATGTTGAAGTCGAGAAACAATGTGGAAACAAATAAAGATCGTGAGATCAGATCGAGGTGGTGAATATTATGGTAGATACACTGAGAATGGACAAGCGTCTGGTCCGTTTGCTAAGTTTCTTCAAGAACATGGGATAGTTGCTCAATACACTATGCCTGGTTCACCAGACCAGAATGGTGTAGCAGAAAGGAGAAACCGAACACTATTGGACATGGTGCGGAGTATGCTTAGCAACTCCAATCTTCCTAAATCCTTGTGGATTGAAGCTTTAAAGACGACTTTGTATATATTAAACCGAGTTCCAACCAAAGTTGTCTCAAAGACTCCATTTGAATTATGGAAAGGTTGGAAACCGAGTTTGCAACATATGCACGTTTGGGATGCCCATCTGAAGTGAGGATTTATAATCCACAAGAGAAGAAGCTGGACCTAAGGACCATTATTGGGTATTTCATTGGATATGCCGAATGGTCTAAGGGTTATAGATTTTACTATCCATCTTACAACACTAGGTTTGTGGAATCAAGAAATGCAAAATTTCTTGAGGATTACTTGATTAGTGGGAGCGATCGATCCCAGGACATTGGTTCTGAGAAAGATAATTCATATGCTCAATGTGCCACTTTAAGTAATGGACTGATCGTTATTGTTAAGAACACACCTTGAGTACAAACGCATGTTGAAGAACCAGTCTTGGAAGTACCACAAGCTATTGATCCTGATCCAGTAGATGTTGAAGTTCAATAGATGCCTACAACTATTGAATAACCAGTTGAACAATATGATCCTGCTCCTCAGGAGAATGTTGATGCAACATTAAGAAGATCTACTAGAGTAAGGAAATCAGTGATTCCTAATGTTTATGTTGTGTATCTACAAGAATGTGACTATAATGTTGGAGCCAAAAATGATCCTGAGACGTTTTCATAGGCCATGAGTTCTGAGGTTTTGAACTTATGGTACAATGCCATGAAAGAAGAGATGGATTCTATGGCGTCTAACCGAGTTTGGGATCTCGTCAAGTTGCCTGATGGTGTGAAATCCATTGGATGTAAATGGGTCTTCAAAACAATGAAAGACTCACAAGACAACATTGAGAGACATAAGTCAAGACTCATTGCCAAAGGATTTACTCAAAGGGAAGGAATCGACTACACGGAGACATTTTCTCCTATATCTAAGAAAGATTCACTTCGTGTGGTCATGGCATTGGTTGCCCATTATGATTTGGATTTGCATCAAATGGATGTGAAAACGGCTTTCCTTAATGGTAACCTAGAGGAAAAGGTTTATATGAAACAACCTGAAGGATTCTTCTCTAGTGATGGTGAGCATTTGGTTTGTAAGCTTAATAAATCCATATATGGATTAAAACAAGTTTCCCGTCAATGGTATTTGAAATTCCATAACGTCATCACTTCATTTGGTTTTGAAGAGAACATCATGGATCAATGTATATACCAGAAGGTTAGTGGGAGTAAGATTTGTTTCTTGGTGCTATATGTGGATGATATTTTGCTTGCAGCCAATGATAAGGGTTTGCTACACGAGGTAAAACAATTCCTCTCTAAAATTTTGATATGAAGGATATGGGTGAGGTATCTTATGTCATTGGCATTAAGATCCATAGAAATAGACTTCGAGGCATCTTGGGTTTATCTTAGGAAACTTATATCAATAAAGTTTTAGAGAGATTTCGGATGAAGGATTGTTCACCAAGTGTTGCTCCCATTGTGAAGGGTGATAAGTTCAATTTGGACCAATGCCCAAAGAATCATTTTGAAAGAGAACATATGAAAACCATTCCATATGCTTCAGCTGTTGGAAGCCTGATGTATGCTCAGGTCTGCACCAGACCTGACATTGCATTTGTTGTTGGGATGCTAGAGAGATATCAGAGTAATCCAGGTGTTGACCATTGAAAAGCTGCAAAGAAAGTGAGGAGGTACCTACAAGGAACCAAGGATTATATGCTCATGTATAGATGAACTGATGAACTGGAAGTAATTGGCTACTTCGATGCGGACTTTGCTGGCTGTATTGATTCACGAAAATTAACATCTAGTTACATTTTCATGCTTGCCGGTGGAGCTGTGTCTTAAAGGAGTGCAAAATAGTCCTTGACTGCTACTTCCACTATGGAGGCCGAGTTCGTATCATGTTTTGAGGCCACATCGCATGGTGTATGGTTGAAGAGTTTCATTTCCGGGCTTAGAGTAGTTGACTCTATTTCTAGGCCATTAAGATTGTACTGTGACAACTCAGCTGTTGTATTTATGGCTAAGAACCACAAAAAGTGGTAGTCGTAGTAAGCACATCGACATTAAGTACTTAGCCATAAGATAACGTGTTAAGGAAAAGAAAGTGGTCATTGAGCACGTAAGCACTGAGTTGATGATTGCTGATCCTTTGACTAAAGGCATGCCACCAATGAAATTCAAGGATCATGTAGAGAAAATGGGAATTGGTTCCACTTTGTAAATGTATATATACAATTTATTAATGAAACTCTTATATATTGTGATATTTTCTCATATTCATATGCACCTTAATTTATTTGAGAAAATATATATTTTATTGGACCAAGAATAAATATAGGATTTATTCATTAAGTTTCGTTACCACATAAAGTATAGTACTTGAGAAATTAAATACATTGTAATACATGGAAGATAATACTCGCTCTTCGAGGACTTATCACTATGATTCATGTGTTTTGTTACTCAAGAGAATTTCACTTAACGTTTGCACCAAGTGAGAGAATGTAAATCAAAGTGGTGCAACGTAAAGTGAACTGTGGCGACGGTTCGGTTTCGTCGGAACCGTACATCGGTTCCGAAACCGAACGAGGTTCTTGATGGAAGAACCTTAATAAAGCATCGTGTCCTCTCACTATTAACTGCAAGAATTTAGATACACCATTAATACGTAGAGAATAAGTGTGAGAAATCAGTGAGAACATCAAACAGAAAATCCATTAGAATTCCTGTGTAAGTGCTGAAATTTGATTAATAGTAGGAGGTATGTTTTCAATCTAATTTTGTTTCCACTACATTTAAATTATACGTTCATATAGTTTTCTGAACGTTTCTGGATTGAATTATGTTGTTACATAACATTTAATTGCTTGGCATGCATATATTTAAGGAGAGAGCTTTACTTTCTTATACATGCTGCCAGAGGCAACTTATTGTTTATGTATTCATATTTGTTTTTCCACCTGCTTTTGTACTTTAGAGGCATGTTTACCTGGAAAGCAAATCAAAGAACGGGTTGGATTCCATTTCAAGTTGTTTATTTTTGTATTTCTAATTGATTCCGATTCATGCACTTGATTATTTTATTATTTTATATATTGCTATTGTTGAAAATCTTCCCTTATTAAAACTAAAAAATTTACAGCGTAACAATTCAAGAAAAATATATACAAACGTATACATACGAACATAAATATTGAACCAAAAAAACTATAATAACATAAGTACACAAAAATATTTTTCATTTGTACCAAAACAAAGCATTAGAAATATGGCATGAACGTTTAGCAAGAAGGAAAAGTTACTTAAAATAATATCTATAAAAATTTTAACAACAAAAATAACATTTCAATAATATCGAAGATAAAGTGCAACAATAAATGAGACTAAATGTTCGGATTTTAACGTAAATGACATCTAATTAAATAGGATTCATGTAAAATGTTTGAGCTATGGTTTTTATTTATAGTAAAAATACATGTGTAAAACATAAATGGTTTTATATTTATAAGTTTATACACCCTGTTTTAAATATTGTTTATGTTACGTATTTTTTTATAATGAAAAATTCCTAAGCTAGGGTCAATAAGTAATGTTATTGCTTTAATTCTTCTGTTTCCGATTCAACATATTTGTTTCACATATAAAAAACACTTTGTTTTCCTACTTATTTCATTTCTAGAATAAGGTTAGTAAACACCATTAAAGTAATGAGCCTATTTATTCTAATAGCTCCTTATTCTGATTATTTTTCAATCTAATTTCATTAGATTTTCATTTTGATTACCGAAACACACCTTAAAGTCTTTCTCTTGGTGGATTTGTATTGAGAGCACTCGTATGTCTCTCATTATAGTCTATATTCTTATTTTATGATGTGTTTGATTTTGATGGCATCTTTAGCATACTTTTCATTAGTTTGAAGCATACTTTTCATTAGTTTGAAACATAATTTTCATTTCTACGTTTTAAATTACCTAAAATATTGTTGTGTAGCTAATCCTCCATCAAAACTATTTTATTATTACTTGCATTTGTTTTTGATTGGTTTGGCATCTCGTTTTCACTTTTGTTGGGAAATTATGCAAATTTTTAATAAGATAGATTTATGATAAAGCAAAAATAGATAAAATAATATACAAATTTGATAATAGAGTTTGACCAATTTTTCTTACGTCTCAGGACCAACTGCAGATATTTTTACTAAAAAAAAAAAAAATTATACATGCTTTGCCGACTAATTCTCAATTGGCCTTCCTTCTTTTTCAACAAAAGGATGCACCGTCCATTCAATTTTCTTGTGTTGTTGGCCTGAAAACTATTCTTGGGTTGTTAGCATGACAACCACTCTTTTGTTTTATTTTCATTTATTGCACTTTTTGGTGCATATAAGTTTGACTAACAATCTCCCACTTGAAGACTGATTTCAATCTGTCTTCACACCTCAATTAATGCTGTAGCTTTTCTAGTTTTGTTACTCTAGTAGAAAAACTAAAGTTGAACACAACTTCATTTTGTCAATAGTCACCACCTTTGTCAACATATTCGCTGGATTTTTGCTTCCTTGAATCTTCTCCAGTATTAACACAACATCTTCCAATAGAGATCTGATGATTAATGAATCCCAATACGCTTGGTTCTAGAATGAAATGCTAAAATCTTCACCAAGTGTATCACACTATGGCTATCACACTGTAGAACATTCTTCTTATGTTTGAATCCCAACTCAATTAAAAATCCTTGAAGCCATATCATCACTTTACTAGCTTCAGTCACTGCTACATACTTAGCCTCTGTAGTGGATAGAGTGACAATCTTCTGTATTTGTGACATCCAACTAACAATTGTAGTTCCAACAATAAATATATAACAGGTGATGTTTCTTCGATGATCAACTTCATCTCTAAAGTCTGCGTCTACGTAGCCTTGTAATTTTAACTGTCCATTACTAAATTACAAACACTTCTCTTAGTACCTCATAGATACCTCAAAATCCACTTGAGTGCTTCCCGATGAGCTTTCCTTGGATTTGACATAAATCTGCTAACAAATCCCACTACATGGCCAATGTATGATCTCGTACAGACCATCGCGTACATAAAACTTCCAATGGTTGAGGAATAAGGAACCTTAGCCATGAATTCTCTCTCTTCCTCCATCTGAGGGGATTGATTCTTGGATAGGGGAAATTGACATGCCAAGGGTGTGCTAAATGGCTTGGCATCTCCCATGTTGAATCTCTACAAAACATGGTTGGTGTACTCTGCCTAAGATAACTACAAGGGTCCTCACTTCTTATCTTTTGTGATTTGTATTCCAAGAATATTCTTTGCTGTACCCAAGTCTTTTATGTCAAACTCCTTTGACAATTGCTGCTTCAACATTTTGATATCATCCATATCCAAACCTGCTACTAACATATTATCAACATAAAGTAGTAAAATGATGTAACTAGACCTATATCTTTTGAAGTAGTAAGAGTGCTTAGCGTTGCACTTCTGGAAATCTTCATTGTGCATGAAGCAATCAAACTTTCTGTACCATTGTCTTGGGGCTTGTTTTAGGTCATATAAATTCTTCTTAAATCTATACACTATGTTCTTCTTCCCTTTTTATGAGAAACCTTCTAGCTGGTGCATGTATATCTCTTCATCTAAGTCTTCATGAAGGAATTCAGTCTTCATATCCAATTGTTTAAGATGAAGATCTTCAATGAATATAATACTCAACGCTGATATGTCAGATTAGTAAACTCCTTCATTTTGCTAAAATCCTTTGACAACTAGTCGAGCTTTGTATCTCTTAGAACCATCACGCTCCTCTTTCACTCGATACATCCATTTATTGTGAAGTGCCTTCTTCCCCATAGGTAACTTAGCTAGTTCCCATGTCTGGTTGGAGATGAGAGATTTCATTTTTTCTTTCACGGTAAGCTCCCACTTGCTGGCACCTCGAATCTGACAAGCTTCATCATAGCATTCAGGCTCCCATTCATTAGTCAGCAACATATAGTTCATGTATCTTCTGTAAGGCATATGAGGTCAAGAAGAACTTCTCAATATAGGGGCTGGAGTAGGAGCTACGGTGTGTCAAACTGTTGCGCACGGCTCTGTCCAATGAGTTTCTCTAGATGAGGACTTGTTACAATTGGTTCTATCACGGGACTATCTAGGACATCATTTCCATATGAAAATACTAACTAATTATGCTATGAGTCATTGGCTTTCGTTTTATGCATGTTCTTATACATCACCCTTTCATTGAAAATCACATCTCTACTACACATCACTTTCTTGTTTTTGTCATCCCAAATGCGGTAGCCAAACTCATCCTCACCATAGTTAATGAATGTGAATTTCTTAGATTTGGGATCAAGATTATTCCTACCTTGATCACTGATATGCACAGATGCTATACAACCGAAATTTTAGATCTGATAATTTTACCTCTTTGTCGCTCCATATCCCCTATGGTATTCTATGCTCTAATGGAACAAATGGGCCTCAATTGATCAAGTAAGCTACCATGTTGACTACTTCTACCCAAAACTACTTTGGTAGATCAGACTGTATACAAATGCTTTTGGCTATTTTTGTCAACGTTTAGTTCATATGCTTAGTTATACCATTGTGTTGAAGCGTGCCTAGCATAATTCTATCCATCATGATCCCGTGCTCATAGCAAAAAAATTTAAATCAGATGTCTTCATATTCACCACCATTGTCAGTTCTGAGCTTTTTTTTATCTTTAAACCTATCTCATTTGCAACCATAGCTTTCCATCTCCTAAAAGCCTCAAACACTTCAGACTTATGCTTTAGAAAGTAAACCTATACCTTCTGAGAGTGATCATCGATGAAAGTCATAAAGTAGTGTTTCCCACTAATGGATGAGATGGTTATTAGTCCCCAAACATCAGAGTGAATAAGCTCTAACCTTTTCTTATTTGGGATTTTGCCACTTCTCTAAAAGTTGAATCTCTTTTGATTTCCAAGTATGAAATCTTCGCACATGTCTATCTTCACTAAATGTAGACTTGGAAGTTTTCCCTTTGAGTGCATAATCTTCATTCGCTTCTCACTCATGTGGCCTAGTCTCTAGTGGCATAGATTTTGTGTTTCATTTCATGTTGCAACTTCGATCAAACAATGTGCCTCTACGATCATGTAAAGAGTGCCACTCTTCTTGCCTCGAGAAATCGTCATTACACCCTTTGAAATCTTCCATTCATCACCATGGAAGATCTAAGTATAGATTTCACTAGCCAACTACCCTATTAAGATTAAGTTCTTTCTTAGATCGGGAATATGCCTGACATTCTTCAACTCCCAAATAGACCCATTCAACTTAATCTTCACTATACCTTTGCCAATAATTGTACACGGTTGATCTTTACCAAGATATACCTTTCCAAGTTTTCTAGGGACATATTTTCTAAAGAATTCTTTCTTTGAAGTAGCATGGAATGAAGCTCCAAAGTCTAACACCTAAGATTCTTCCTTGCTTTACAAAGAGCATATCAATGCATCATCTCCTCCTGAGGTGGAAGTAACATTTTCCTCTACCTTTGATTCCTGGTCCTTTGGTGCACTCTTACATTGATTTTTGTAGTGCTCAGTTCTCCCATAATTCTAACACTCGGTAGTCTTCAAGCTATGGGAATTATTAGGATTCCTGGATTTGGACCCCCTATCCTTCAATCCACTCGTTAGTTTGTTCTGCCATGTCCATTCGCTCTAGTTGAATTTATTTCTCTTGACTTTGTATGCAACACTGAAAAGGTTAACAATTCACCCGACTTTCTATGTCAGATCTCTTCACTGAGAACTAGATCACAAACATCGTAAAATTTCAACTTATTGCTTCCTGACAAGATACTCACAGCCATGATAGTAGCATTCCAACTTTCTAGTAGAGAAGACAAAAGTATTAATTCTCGTACTTCTTCATCGAATAAAATTCCAACTGAACTCAATTGGGTTGTGATTGTGTTGAGTTTATTGAGATGTTGAGTTATTGATATGCATTTCGTCATCCACAAATTGAATAAATGCCTCATCAGGTGCACTTTGTTTGAAGCTGTTCACTTCTTATATATATTGGAGAGAGTTGTCATAAGACCCAGCGTGGTCTTTTCTTTTGCTATGTTGAAAGCAACATTGTGGGATAATGTTAATCGAATAACTCCAAGGGCTTGTCTACCTAAAAGATTCCAATCTTCTTCCTTCATAGCCTCTCGTTTCTTCCCTTAGAGAGGTTGATACCGACTTCTTTTATATAGATAATCCTCTATCAGTATTTTCCAAGAACCAAAATATATGCCAACAAATTTCTTGAGTTTCACTTTTCCTTCATCTACAACTATTGCTCCCACTCAAATCTGACTTCCTCCGAATTATCTCTGAGTATTCATGCAAACCATCGTGTATTAGAACATCTCCATCGACAAACCAATATCGCCAAAATTGACATAAATCATCAAAAAATGCTCTGATACCAATTGTTGGAAAATTACACAAATTCTTGCTAAACTAGATTTATGAGAAAACAAAAATAGACAAAATAACATAAATTTGATAACAAAGTTCGACCAATTTTTCCTATGTCTCCGAATCTATTGCAGATCTTTTTACTAAAAAAAAGAAAAATTATACAAAGTGTTTATAACACTCACAACTCAAAACCCAATTACACCCAAGAAAATTGTTCTCTATTTTCTCTCACTAAAGTCTTTTTCTCTCTATTGGATAATACAAAGTACCTGTTGGGGTGCACTTTTTGTAGATGCAGAAGCCCCTTGCTACATGATTTTTCATCTAATTCTTAATTTTCTTTCCTTCTTTTTCAAAAAAATGATGCACCATCCATTCAATTTTCTTGGGTTATTGGCTTGACAACCACTCTTTTGTTTTATTGTCATTTATTGCACCATTTGGTGCATGTAAGTTTGACCAACAACTTTGTGATTGATTATGTTTATGATAATAAAGAAGTAGAATTATGTGTTCGATTTGATAACTTGATTGCGTGAGTAGTAATAGTTTTGTTGAGTAGAAATCCAAGAACTCTTTCTTTTTTATTTTTTTGGTTTCTACTTGTGGTTTGTTGGTTGGCATTTTGATTGGAGATTATATTTGTTGTTGTGATTAGTCATATATGTCTAGTACAATCATCTTTGTTTGAAAGAATCATATTCCTATTTTTGATGACTCTTTTCTACATTTCTTATTACATGGATGTTTGAACTAGGTGTCATCATGTTTTCAAATTTTTATATATGATGATTTCATGGAGGGGGAGTAGAATGATGTATGCAATATGATGTTTCAGTCATATGTAATAGGTATATCTCAGGTTGGAGTGATTAATCAATAAACTTTCTTTATTTCCCTATGTACTTAATTGTTTTATACATGGCTACTATTTTGATTGTGAGAGGTTCCAAGAGTTAGGTTGCATTATACGTACTTAGGCCTATGTGATTTGTGTTTTGTTTTTCGGCTTATTTTCTCTTGGTGATACATTGTATGTATTTGATCTTATGTAATATCTTTTTTCAAGAGTCATACAAAAATAGGACATTTTATATGACATAATGTTGGAATTGTGTGTGATGATTGAAATTTATGATTGATTATGTGAGTATTTAGGGACTTAAATAATCTTGATAGCTAGAATTGTGTGAAGCTACCATATTGAGCGGAGAGGGCTACTTCACAACTAATGTGAAAGTCATAATATTAGGTTTTTAGTTCGTGTATATTTCCTTGAAAAAATAATACTAAAATAAATAGAGAAGGAAAGTACAAAATCATTTATATGCACAAAAATAAAGAGTTATAAATAGTTATGCAAAAAGAAAAATAAATAATCCTCCACACACAAAAAATAATGCGATACAATTTTTTTTTACTAAGCTCTCTCTTAGTTAGTAAAGTTTGATGTTGTGAAAGTTTGAATTCAATTGTAATTCTTTCATGATTGGTAATGCTTTCTTCTTCAAATCCTTCATACTTTGAGCAATTGTTGATATGTTACCATATGTGTTGAAAAATGTTTTTGTGCTTTATTGGTATACTCAAGCATATAGTAAATAATTTAATTTTATTGATGAATAAACATTATTTCAAAATTGATTATTTGAGTGGGTTTTTTGTCTAAATAAATCTACTACCTTGATATATATATATATATATATATATATATATAAGAAGAAGGTATTTTTATGTTTGTATTCATGATTATGAGTGTTTATTTGAAATTTTTGTGTTAGTATAGGACTTAGGGGTTTTTAAAATTTTCTAGGTTTTTGATACTCAATCAATTGATGATGAACTAGATTGATCGAGGTATAAATGTTGATCAATTGACACTATTTTTAATCGATCAAGCGTGTTCAGTTTATAGATACTTTTTCTTTTTCCTCACTTTTCACACATAACCCTCTATTTGGGTAATTTTTGACTCTTACTCAAAATCGCACCAAAATCACTCATTTTTGTCCCTAATTCACTCAAAATTGATTGCTAAACTTTTCCATAGCATTAATTATTACAACAAACATCATATTTGTGTAGAAATCACAAAAACCCAAATTCCCTATTTTTCCTCACTTTCCCAACAAACAAACACCTCTTTTGATATTTTTTTCGATAATTTCTTCCCAACATTTGTGCCATAATCTTGTTTCTACAGTTTTTGGGAAAACTTTGATTGTTTGGTTAATTTTTGATAAGAGGCGTATTTTGGTCATTTTAATTTTGTGCTCAATTAATTTCCAATGCCTACCAAACGAAGCAAATTATCTCTAGGTGCTCCCGCTCCTCTTTCATCCCAATGGTGGGATGACGAATCAGAATTGAGGTATACCACTTCTTTTTCTAAACTCTTTATTTTATATAAATGTGGGATTACATGGATAGAATTTCATGAGATTGCTATAAATCGAGCCATTGGGGCTCCAGGATGGGTGCCCTTTTTTACTTCTATTGACTTACATTGCCTATCCCTAGTATGTGAATTATATGCCAATAATATCTGTAACCAAGAGCCAATAAGTTACAAAGTTTTTGTTAGAAATAAAACTGTTGATATCTCAACCTAGAAGGACGAAAATATTTTAGCCATAAAAAATATTGGGGACTTTAATTTTTAGATCGGTTTAATATTTCCATTAAAGATTTGATGACTGAACTTTTTGGTTCACCAAATATCAGCTTTAATGCAAATCAACTATTTATGCCAGGTGAGTTCACATCCTTTTATCGCGTGTTGATCGAAATGGTTTATGGTAACCTACTATCTTCAAAACACTTTGCTAAAATTGGTCTTCTAAATGCAAATATTTTGTACTACATTGGAAAATGGATTTCATTTTATGTAGGATCAATAATTTAGGATGAGATTATAAACAAATCTTAGATTCTCAACCCGAGGATTGGACTTCCTTATGTGCCTTATCACACAATTGATTTTGGCTTTGGGTGTACAACAAATGAGGGATTCTGACACTATCCATTTGATGGGTGACATCAAAAATTCATCCATTTCAAGATTATTTGCTTAGATTTCAAAGAGATATATGCCTGCTGATATTGATAACAATAGAGGAGAAGCCATCAGAGCTGGTACAAGAGCTGCAGATGACTTTGAAGTGGATGAAGATATGGAAAATATACTTTGTCCTAAACCTTCTCGTTAGGAACTATTTGAAAATGAAGTGTGGACGAGATTGGAAAACTTGGAACAGAAAATGGATGAAATGGATCAAAGATTAATAAGCATTAATAAATCTCAAGCAAAAGTACTTTCCATGATTAAGGACACCCATTCACACTATGGGTTTCCTTCTCTAGGATAATGATTTATTTTTATGATATTTTGATATTTTTTCCTGTTTTATTATGAGTTTGAAAGTAAATTTAGTTTTTTAAGGTTTAATTGAAAAGGTTTACAATGTGAAAAATATTATATAATTCAATACACTTTATTTTTGATTCACCTATATGTATTTATCTCCATTATGTGTTTGTTTATTCGTATGAAAAAAAAAGAGAAAAAAAATTGGTATCAAAAATAAAATATTTTGAACTTTAATTGAAAAATCAAAAAACAAGGATAGTTATTTAGGGGAGAATTTTTATTTTTTAATTACTTTGTTTTTTTGGGACTTTTAATATAAAGGGATTTCTTTTTAATTTCTATCATTTGTTGAATCCTTTTTACGAAATTCATATATACATAAACAAATTAAATAAATATATAAAAAAATACATTTTTAAGTATAAAATTAAATTTTTTTTTTATTAAATTGAACAACTTATTAATTTTTTAATTGGAAGAATAAAATTTGTCTATTATTTGTCGAATGTATTTCATCACATAATACGTCCATTAAATATTATCCTCTTGTTTTGAAGGCTAAAAGATAATATTACAAAGTTAATATATACAAAATATTAATATAAAAGCACCAAGATATTATATAATTGATAAAATCTTATTTACCTTAAGTTTTTCCATTAATTTGAGAGATTTGGTGATCTTTTTACAATATTTCACTTTATATAAGACCTAAAATCAAAGCATTCAAAATAGATTACATATACAATAGGTACTTAGTAGATCATTAACAATAATGAGATGAAGTAAATATTTACTTCAAATAACCTTGATATCTTTAAAAATTTATGAATGTGTTGGATACAAAAATCATTATATGAATTCAATACAGGAAACATCTAATATTCCCTTCAAAATTATGGTAATAATTATTTAATGAGATTCTTTCCTTAATGAGTCATACAACAACTAGAAATCAAAACCACTAATTTTATCACAACTCTTAATTTCATAGAATCCTAGTGAAATCAATAATTCTAAATTGCTAAGAACTCTCTCGTACATTCTTCCATAAAACTTTGGGCACACAAAAGTTACAAATATGAATGGGAAAATTTTCTTCATGCATGATCCCCGTGAACAAACAACCACTCCAAATTTATTACATTGATTAGACTAAGTTGCAAACTTAATTCTATGAATAAAATTCTAAATAAAATTCAACTAGAAAACCAGTCATATGAAGCTAGCCTTCTTCTTATAATTGAAATAAGAAAAACATCGTAAGGTTGTATCAATTCCTCTAACCATGAACAATCACAAAATTTAACAAAACAAAATTATTAAACTATACATTCACATACATATTACTTCATCCATGAAACCATTTTCTGCAATAATTGAAAAGTCTTTATCAAATTATTGTAATTATATAGATTAATGTTGAATTAATATGATTTATGCATTAAATGAGAGATTTATATTGATTATTTTTCAAGTTCTAATGGCTTAAGATGCATTTAACTTATGTTTGTGCGAAGATTAAAGCAAAAAAGTCAAGAAAAATATCTTTCCACCACCATGATCGAGTAATATTCAGTGAAGTGACCATATCTTGGGCAGTAGAAGTCGAATTGACCAGATTCTTGATGCATTGAAAAGGTAATTCAATTTTCCTTAGCTTTCGTGTTTACCTGTGAAATCCAGATCATAGATGTACAAAAGGCTGTCAGCATTGATCAGATGAGTGTTTGAATCTTAGCCCACAAAAACAACTCACCTTCATACTTATGTGCTCATATTTTGGCCTATAAAAGGAGTTCATGTAATAAAAATAACATATAGAAATCAAGAAAACCTTGTTCAAATAATTTTGTTATGTTTATTTACATTATCTCTTGCAAGTATCTTAACTAGAGTTAAGAATGAAACTCTGATGAATTTATAATATTGTTCTTCATTCCATCCTTTTGTTCTTCAATGGAGTCATTTAGTTAATTGAGTTATATTTATTGAAATTTTATTTGGTTTGTTTGAGGCTTTGATTTATTGTCAACATTATAATTGGTACATTGAATATTTAGACTATTTCAACATGTTAAATTCAAGAGTGACTACATACAATAAATTAAATATGTATTGTTATCTTTTAGATATATTCATGTAATAATTGATTCATCTTCAATTAAGGTCACATTCAAGCTAATTCTTAGTATAGTTATAAAGTTAATGAAGAATAACTTTTACAAGTTTGCTGAAGTTAATCTCTAATACTCTAGTAATTAAAGTTATTGAATCTTCTTTGCACTTATCAATTGATCTGAAATCTTTCTTTCCAATTCCCTGAGGATCGATATTTGAACTTCCAAATTTTATTACTTGAGATAACCGGAACTTAGGTATTATTGCTATATATAAATTGTAGCAAGTTTTTTATGTCATTGTCATCGAAAAAATCTGGGTCACCTGTGGGACATAAGAGAAAAATTATGTTATTAAAAACTAATTTTAAAACTAAAAAGTAAAGATCAATTTTTTATGTTTTGAGAAAACAAAATTAAAAGAACTAAAAATAAATAGTAGTATTTAATTAAGCATGTGAATTACTAAAATCACCCAAATATAATTATCAGTTAATTACATGATCAATTAATCTAACATAATATGTATTCATTTCTCAAGAAAACTACACATCGTATAGTATTTAACCTAATCACCTTCTCATGTCAATTAAATTGCATACTACTCATTCACTTAATCAATTATACATCATATACATAGAATCATACATATTTACCTAAAAACTATAAATGTTATTTAATCAAGACAAATAATTGAATAATTCTCTCAAATCATTTAATTACCTCTATAGATTAATTGTGGCTAAACAATTAATAGCATAAAAATCATATTAAATAATATAATTGAATTTAAATCATAATTAACATAAAATATTAGATCATCACATGCAGAATATTGGATCCACAAGACCCTTAGATTAATAAATTTGTTAGACATGATTATGTTTATAAATCTCATATATTTCAATAAGAAAGATATACAAATGAATAAAGAAATGAGAAGAAGAATAAATACAACCAGTCTCTTCAATTGTAACATCAATCTCCTCTTGAATCTCTACCAAAATTGTACCTCATCTTGAACTTCTCTCTCTCCTTTTTGGCACCAAAAACCGATAAAAAATTATAAATTTGACTAGGTGGGCTTTTGGTACAATTAAAGGATTAAATTAGGCTCAAATAAAATTTGGACCATTAGATTAACTTTAGATCAAAGGATAAAATAAAAAAAGGAAAATTAAAAAATGTTGGCCAATGGAAGCATGACATGTAAAAATTGAGGGACACATGACAAATCATCACGTGACGCATGGTGGGCATGAGCTGATGCTGGTAATCGTGGGTTGAGTTAGTGACAAGTGGCTAGTGTTGATTCGTTGATTTGGATTATATGGTGTCCTAGTGGAAATGATGGCAAAATCCAATGATGACATATGGCATGCTCATTGACTACTCGAAAAAACACAAAGCGAATGCCATGGCCACACATGGCAACATTTGCGTCAGTTGGTACACACAACACACTCTGATGGTTTTATGGCATCCATGTAGCAATGATGGTTTTGCTTGTACATGCGGTGCATTTTGATTAGCTCCCCATGCATACGTCCACACTTCCTATTTTTATTGGTACTGTATTAAAAAATTCATAAAAATTCTAAAAACTTTTCAAAAAATATATTTTCATCCCTTTTCATTAGAATATTTATATTTTGATATTTTTAACTCTAAAAGTACTACTTATTGAATAAAACAAATAAATATTAAGCAAAAAAGTGCACTAATTACTTTACTTTCATAGAGTTATCGCATCCCTATACTTAACTCTTTCCTTGCCCTCAAGTAAAGCCAAGTCTAATTAGATAAAATGACATGGGCAGTGTACTCATAAATTTATATTTATTAATACATGCATATCAAGCGAAAACTATCCCCCTAAAAATTCGTGCAATCTTATGACAAAGAGGCTCACATATTCATCGATCAATGTTTCATCAATAAAAGGATATGCAAGGTTTTTGACAAATTGATTTGTGTATGTGTTGCATATGACATCATTCAATGCACTCATGAAGTGAACCTATACGAGCATGCTAATCAATTAAATCTTAAAACAAATTTCATAAGCCTATTTTTCACATCTCTCCACTAATAAAAATATACACTATGCCAAAGATCAATAAGGGCTTTACATGCTTATAATGTAAAGCTTAGGTGAAGATCAATAAATGGAGACATTTAGGCTCTTTTCACACCTTAACTTTCTTTTTATTCATCATGCATTTTTTAACTACAATTGAGCTTTTACTTGATATTTTAGTGCATCCTATCTTTCCATTCTTTTCATATTATTTTTTTTCATTTTTTTCATTAGAGGGATAATTGTATTGTAAGTTTTTTCTAGTGTTCATTATATTTCATCTTACTCTATAGCATAACACATGATTACATTTTTTTTCTTTTTTCTTTTCATACAAACTAAATGTGCAACGGTAAAGGTAATACTTATTGGTTAGGCATAAAATGTGGCTTAAAGATGTGAAAGGTTCTTCATTAGACTCAAATGGGTAACTAAAGATATTAACAATGATTAGCTTGAAAGATTCAATCGATCAAAGTAAGGCATAAATCATTTCTTCTACTAAATACTATTTAGGATTTCACCTCAAGGAATGATCATTGCATAAAAATTTGAATCAATCCAATCCAATCCAAGCATATCATATGATTAATATAAGTATCTTAACGAGTATGTTACATTCCTTATTCTAGTCATGAAAACCAATTGTTATTATTGGGTTTATACGTTTCATATCAAGCATGCATATGTGCATTTGGTTTCCATATATTTATCAATTTCTACCTAAATCATGATTAAAAATATCTAAAAAAACATAAAAACAAATCCTAAAAATTAAAAATGCATACTAAATACTAAAGTAGAGAATGAAGTTTCCTCCCCCAAACTTAAATTGCACATTGTCCCCAATATGCATATATAAATATGAAAAAGTAAAAGGAAAGAGAACTCTCTTAGTCTTGGTATACTACATCTATCTTGTTGCACCATTACTCTTTATATTTATTCATCTACAAAACAAAAACAATAAAAATATAAGTAAAATAATATTGGGTTTCCTCCCAACCAATGTCACATTTAATGTCCTTGCCTATATTGGCATATCAACTTCTAAGGGGCATCCACCAAGGTTATCACAGATGTTTCATTTAATAATTGATTTCCATTATAGTGCTTCACTCTATGTCCATTAAAAATGAACCACTCTTTATTTTTCTTTTATAACTCAATGACTCTATGGTTGTTTACCTTAGTGATGGTAAATGGAACTGACCAACTAATTTTTAGTTTGCTCAAAAATAATTTGAGTCTTGAGTTGTACACTAATACTTTCTCTCATGATTCAAAGACACAATGGCCAGTTTTCTTGCCATGCTATCTTTTTGTCTTTTCTTTGTAAAGCTTGGCATTCTTATAAGTATTCCATCGTACTTCATTCAATTCATTTATTTGCAGCATTCTTTTCTCATCAACTGCATCTATGGACATACTCAATTGTTTCAATGCCCAATATGCTTTGTGTTCTAATTCTGTGTTCTAATTCAAGCGGTAAGTAACATGCCTTTTCATAAAGTAGCCTATATGGGGCGGTACCAATGGGTGTTTTAAATTCAATTGTATAGGCTCATAAAACATCATCCAACTTAGATGACCAATCCTTCCTGGAGATGTTCACAACTTTTTCCAAAATTCTTTTCACTTCTCTATTGGATACCTCTGTTTTCCCACTTATTTGGGAATGGTAGGGGGTAGATACTTTATACTTAATCCTATACTTAGATAACAAATACTTAAGGCTTTATTGTAAAAGTGACTACCTCTTTCACTAATAACGATCCCAGGAGTTCCAAACCTAGTAAAAGTATTTTTCTTCAAAAATTTCATGACAACATTGGCATCACATTTAATGCTAACTATTACTTCTACCCACTTTAACACATAATCCACTCCTACAAGTACATATTGGTTACCAAAGGATGAAGGGAATGATCCCATAAAGTCAATGCCCCAAACTACAAACAACTCCCCTTGAAATATACTATTTAGAGGCATATTATATCTTATTCAAATATTCTCTATACTTTAGCATTGTTACACGTCTTTACATATATGTAAGTATCTTTAGAGAGTGTGGGCCAAAAATAACCAGATTGAAATACCTTAGCTACTGTTTTGTACTTTAAAAGTAACCTCTATAGTTTGAGCTATGGAAATGGTAAAGAATGCTTCCAACTTCATCATAAGGGACACATATTCTCAAAATACAAACACTGCATTCTTTATAGAGGTAAGTGTCATCCCAAAAATATTGTTTAATATCATGAAATAATTTCTTCTTTTTTTGTCATGTGAGGTTTGATGAAAGAATGTTGGCAGCTAGGAATTTTGCAATGTATGCATACCATGGGATTTCTAATTGGGCTACTTCAAAGAACCTCATCATGAAAGGATTCCCCAATCAACATATTGTCATCCATTCTTTCCTCCCTTTCCAATCTAGACAAATACTTTGCTACCTAATTTTCTATTCCTTTTTTATCACAAATTTTCAAGTCAAATTTGTGTAGAAGGAGAACACATCTTATCAATCTTGATTTGGTATCTTTCTTTGTCATGAGGTACTTTATTACAGAATGATCCATGTAGACCATCACTTTGGTTCCAACTAAACGAGATCTGAATTTCTCAAAGGTATACATAGTGGCAAGGAGCGTTTTCTCTATAGTACGATAATTCATTTGAGCCTCATTTAGTGTCATGCTTGCATAATATATAGCAAGGAACATTTTATCTCTTCACTATCGAAGAACAACTCCAATAGCAAAATCATTTGCATCACACATCAACTCAAAAGGCTTGCTCCAATTTGGTGACTATAACTAGTGCTAACACTTGTGCCCCTTTAAGCACTTAGAAAGCCTATAAACATTTATCATCAAATTTGAACAACATATCTTTTTTCAAAAGATTGTACAAGGGTTAGGAGATTTGGGAAAAAATCTTTTATAAATCTACGGTATAATCCCACATGTCCAAGAATACTCCATACTCCTCGTACATTGGTAGATGGTGGTAATTTCTCAATCACTTCTATCTTAGATCTATCTACTTCAATACCATTATTTTATATTTTGTGGCCCAATATTATGCCTTGATGTACCATTAAATGACACTTCTCTCAATTTAAAACCAAATTTTCTTCTTCGCATCTTTACTACACTAGGGAGAGTTGATCTAGGCATTCATCAAATGTATTTCTAAATTCCAAAAAATTGTCCACGAAGATTTCTAGATACTTATGAACCATGTCAATAGCCATCATACAACATTGAAATGTCATAGATAATTCAAACGAAATTCTCCTAAAATCAAAAGTTCCATAATGATATTTAAAGGTGGTATTTTCTTGGTTATAACTGGAGTATTCATTTAGAAGGCAAAAGAAATAATTCCTAGCTAACCTATCAAGAATTTAATCTAGGAATGGGTGAGGGAAATTATCCTTCCTTATAACTTTATTCACTTTATAAAAATCCATACATACTCCCCTTTGTGTGACAAGCCTAGTAGATGTTAACTCATTTTCCACCACATTGATTCCTCCTTTATTTGGTATATATTAAATTGGGCTTACACATTCATTTTTTGATATTGTGTAAATGATGCCCATGTCTAGCGACTTGAAAATTTCCTTCTTCACCACCTCTTTCATAATGGGGTTTAAGCTGCATTGTGCATCCCTGGTGAGTTTAGCTCTGTCCTCTAGTAAGATTTTGTGCATGCATATGGATGGGCTTATGCCTTTGATGTCAATAATAGACTAACTTGTAGCTCTTTTGATGTTCCTTAGAACCTTCAGTAGTGCTTTTACTTGCTCCATTCTTAGACCAGTAGATATTATGACTTAATTTGTCTCGTTATCACCCAAAAATGCATCACAAAGATAAGTTGGTAAAGGTTTAAACTCTAATTTGGGTGGCTTCTCAATGGATGGTTTGAGCCTTAAGCTTATCTTAATACATTCCATAAACTCATTTGATATACACATGAGAGGCGTGTCCTCTAAAAAGTGTACACAGTTCATAATATCAACCTTTTATTCCATACTATTAATGTTAAAATATGTTGAGTTGTTTTCTGGTGATTTTATGTCATTTTTCATAGCATCATGTGTTAAAGTTTTAAGAAAAGGTGGTTTAACAAGTTTTGTTAAGGTACCATTATGAATGTGTTTGCCTAAGTAAGTATCATGGTATTCAGTAGAATATGTGTTCACATAATTAACAAACACATACTCTAAAGCATCAATAGGGCATATTTCATAAATCACATTAGTAGTTAGCTCATCAGTAACATCCATTTGAAACTAATCACTAGCATAATAAGCATCAGAAAACTTAATTGTTTTGAACACATTAAATGTTACTTGTTCATCTTACACTCTTATTGTAAGTTAAAATTTTCGTACATCAATGAGTGCTCTTTTGGTTTCTAAGAATGGATGACCAAGTATAATAGAAATGCCATGATCCTTCTCCATGTGTAGCACAATGAAATCTGCCAGAAAGATGAATTTGTCTACTTTTATAAGCTCATCTTCTACTACTTATTGGGGGTCTTTGGATTGACCTATCTACCATTTGCAACATTATTGAAGTGATAATGGCATGAGGTTAATGCTGGAACCTAAGTCACATAGTGCCTTGTCTAAATGATTGTTCCCAATAGTATGAGGGATGTCAAAACTACATGGATCTTTTAGTTTTTGTGGTAGTTTTTTGGTCAAGAATGACACTACAACCTTCAGTCATGGTTATTATTTGTTGATCTCTAAGCCTCATGTTCTTTGATAGTACATCCTCCATAGATTTGGCATAAGACAACATATGTTCAAGTGTATCTATAAATTTATGTTTAAATGTAGCTTCTTGAAGATTTCAAGGAATTTTAAGAACTACGGGTCTAACTTTTGCTTTTGCAGTCTTGAGGAAAAGGAATGGTGGGTTAGTAACGGTTTCTTTTCTTTGGTTGAATTATTTCCTTTTTAGTGCTATCGTTATCCAATAGTTCTTACTTATCCTGAATTGTTTTCTAGTTCTCCTCATCCTTTTTAGTCTTATCTAAAATTTTATTACTCCATAAGACTATGGCTTTACAATAATCCTTATCTTCTCTTCTTGGCTTTATAAGTGTGTCATTTGGAAGGTTACCATGATGCCTTTCACTTATGGCTTGGCAAGTTGTTTGATGACTCTACAAAAGTAGAGTCATTAGCGCACTTTTTTTACTTAATATTTATTTGTTTTATTCAAAAAATAGTATTTTTTGGGCTAAAAATATTAAAATATAAACTTTTTAGAGAAAATGGGTGATAATATAATTTTTGGAATTTTGATGGAGTTTTTATGAACTTTTGACGCAAGGCCAATCAAGAGCTGTCATATGACATGCCACGCAAGCATAGGAGCTGACTAGGCAAGCCACGTAAATGCTACGTAAGTAAGGACAGCGAATCATGTTATGACGCATGTGAGGAGGAAAAAATGCACAACATGTGTCAACAATATGTTCAATCCGAGGTTAGACTTGGTCAAACTGTGTCGCCATGTGTCGATATACCATTGCTCAGTATGTTCCACCCATGCGCCATGCCATCTGTTTCTATGAATCATGTTGCGTCATGTGTCACTGACTCAACGAGTGTTAACTCTGATCGGTCTCCCTTGCCACGCGTCATACTCTAATTTTCTAGTGAATTTCCCTACCATATGTCACGTTATGATTGGCTGGTGTTGTTAGTTTTGCTTGTTTTGATCGTATCCCTTGATCTGAAGCTGATCTGACGGTCCATATCACACCTTTTCTATATTTTTAATATCCAAATCACTCAATAAATCCTAAGGGACAGTAATTAGCATAGTTTTGGTCAGTTTTTAGAGCTAAAAAGAGAAAATAAAGAAAATTTCAAGAGATAACACAATTTTGTTGGATATTCAAGAGAAGATTAATACTACAATTTAAGAGATTGATTGTATTTCTTCTTCTACTCTTTTTTTTATCAATTTTTATGTCTTCCTTTATGAAAAATATGAGCTTTATGAACACAATTATATGTAGTTAATTTATTAATCGAGGGACCTTATGATCCCAAGTTTCACTATGTGATGATTTAATATTTTACCCCAATTATAATTATAATTTAATTATATTATTTAATCTGATTTGTATGTTATTAATTATTTGGCCAACAATTTATCTATAGAGGAAATTAAATAGGTTTGAGAGAATTATTTAATTGATTGTTTGAATTGAATAACATGCATAGTTTCTAGGTAGAGATGTATGATTCTTATGTATGTGATCCATAATTGATGAACTTAATGAGTAGTATGCAATTTAATTGGTAGGAGAATGTGATTAAATTAATTACTATATGGTGTGTAGTTTACTTGAGAGAGGAATACATGGTAGGTTAGATTGAATTGATCATATAATTAATTGATAATTATTTTGGGGAGATTTTAGCGATTCGCATGTTTAGAAAATTGGGGGATGAAGTATTCCTAGATATTTTCTCATATATCTTTTTAGTTACCAAATTTGATTTAATTAATTATTTCTATTTATTTTTAGTTATTTTAATTTTGCTTCCTTAAAATATAAAAAACACATAAAAAATTGATTTTTATTTTTTTTAGTTTTAAAAATTAGTTTCTGATTAAATTATCTTCGTGGAAATAATCTTCTTTTATCATTATATTACTGTTGTGATACTTATACTTACGTATTCATTGCACACACTTTGTGTGTGGCAATAATTGTCATATTTGGGTCTCTAAATTTTGAATTGAAACCTCTTAAGTGGACTCTTTTGCATTTATTGATTGGATGAAGTCTTTCTTCATCCCCATTAAAGCACTTGATTGTCCTCAATAGATAATTTCTTCTCTTGGGCATATTATTGTTGTGGTTTTTGAAAACCATATGGTGGAAATGATTGACGGTTGAATTGATTAAGACCTTAATTATTGTTATTTCTCTAAGATAAATTTGGAAGTCGTCTCCATCCTAGGTTATTTGTATTCAATTATGGATTATTGTTTTGATTCACACTACCCACATATCATGCTGATTCAAGATTATTTGGACAATTATCAAACAAATGAGCTCCATCACAAAAGACACAAGATATCTCTAAATATTGGACCTGGTTTATACTCGTTATTGAGTTTTGAGCCTCTAAAATATTCACCAAAGATAAGACTCAATTTGTACGTACCATTGTATTATGCTATCTTGAGTAAATCATATGCTTGATTGTAAGATTTGGCTAGCATAACTTCATTTGTGGATGCATCAACAATGGTTCTTATTTGAGCATTGAGACCATTATAGAAAGTCTCCATTTGGATTCAATGAAGGGTACTATGGTGAGGACACTTCCTTAGCAATTGTTTGAATCTTTTCCATACTTTATATAAAGATTCCCCTTTAATTTGTTAGTATGAGGTAATGTCCTTTCTAAGATTGGCATTCTTTGTTGGTGAGAAATATTTTTAAAACTTTTCTTCACCAACTCATTCCAAGTTGTAATGAAATCAAGAGGCAAAGAGTTTAGCTAAGCTTGAGCATGGTCTCACAAAGAGTAAGGGAACAATCTATGCCTAAATGCCTCTTTAGTCACACCGCTAAATTTAAATAAATCTACAACTTCATTAAACAATATAAGATGTAAATGAAGATCCTTTATTGGTAATCCGCTAAATTTCCAACTATTTGTAACATTTAAAACATCACTAGCTTTATTTCAAATTGATTAACTTGAATATTTGGTCTTGTAATACTTGGATTCAGCCCTTCCAACATAGATAATGCATATTCATTCATAGCTCTATCCCTATCATTCATTAAAGGTATCTGGTTGTTCAAATTTAGCTCATTATTGTTTATTTCTAATGGATTAGCCATTACTTCCACTTGAGTGATAACTTCTTGTTTTCTTATTGATCTAAGAGTATACTCCATTTCGAGATCTAAAGGAAAATTTTCTCCCTTATAGACTCTACCCATGCAATAGACTCAACTATGTTTCTAATATCACTAAAGGAGATGTCTAAATTAAACATAAATAAAAATTAAAGTACATAACTAATCAAGGTATTATGTAGTGATTATGGTGATGAGTATGAGCACCATTTGGTAAATTTTGTGCATGATATGGAATTATATATGAAACCACAACGCCTTATTCACCTCAGCAAAATGGATTTGTTAAGCATAAGAATCATACTTTATAGAAATGATGAATGCAGTGTTATTAAGTTTCGGAGAAGCTATTTTTTCAGCTAAGTGTCTTTTAAATAAGGTATCTTGGAATAAGGCATATAAGAAACCATATGAATTATTTAAAGGAAGGGTATCTTCCGATAAATATTTATGAGTGTGAAGGTGTCTTGCTAATGTAGCTATACCTAAATCTAAGAAGGTGATGATAGGTATAAAAATGATAGATTACATCTTCATTAGATATGTATATAATAGTAGTACTTATTATTTTATTGTGTATGAGTCAAAGATCCCAAGCATACACAAGAATACTATAATGGAACCAAGGAAAGCATCATTCTTTGAACATGTATTTTTAGGTAAATCTCAATTATAATGAAGTTTGTCTAAATGAACTTATGAAAATATGAATAAAGATAGTCAAATCCAAGAAACTGAACAAAAGGTTGAGGATGAACCCAAATGTAGCAAGAGGGTTAGCACAAAAATTTCCTATGGTTCACATTTTTGACATACTTACTAGAAAGTAAACCTCAAACCTATGAAGAAGTTGTGAACTCTATTGAAGGTTTTCAATGGAAAGAGGACATTAATATTAAAATTGAGTCCATTCTACAAACACACACTTGGGAACTAATTGATTTACGTACAGGTAGTAAAACACTAGGGTTCAAGTGGATCTTTCAAGAGAAAACATAAGCCAGATGGATCAAGTAAAAAATACAAGTTTAGGCTTGTAATTAAGGGACACAAATAATGACATGACTTTCATTACTTTGATACTTAGTCTCATGTGATAAGAATAACATCTATAAGGATGATAATCACTTTCATGTCTTTTTAAAATATTCAGATACATCAAATGGATGTAAATACAACCTTTCTAAATGAAGAGTTAGGTGAAGAAATCTAAATGGAACAATATGAGGGTTTTTTTGACCTAGGGCAAGAATGAAAAGTCTATGAATGTGACAAATGTGTATATTTCAAGGACACTGAAGATGGTTATGTCAATTTCATTATGTTGATAAGATATTTGAGAAATTCAAAAATAGTGATTTTAAAATTATTAGAGCACCAATACATGTAAATCTACACCTATCTAAAAATAGAGGTAAGATTGTGTCTCAACTATAATCTATTGTGATCAAATGTCCTATGTACTTGATGAATTGTAAAAGAGGAGACATAGCTTATGTTGTAAGTAAACTAAGTAGGTATAATAGTAATCTAGGATCTAATCACTGGAAAGTTATTAGGAGATTATTTAGATAATTCATATATATATGTAGCTATAGACTGCACTACATAAAATATCTAGCTGTATTAGAAGGATATAATGATGTAAACTAGATATCTAACTTGAAAGACTCAAAGTCTACTAATGGGTATGTGCTTATAATAGGTGGTGTAGTAGTTTCATGGAAGTCCTTTAAATAGGCATGCATTGCTAGATCCACAATGGAATCCAAGTTCATCGCTTTGGATAAGTATACCAAAGAAATTGAATGGCTATACAATTTCTTAGTAGATATTTTTAAGTGGGTGAAGCCTATGTGAGTAATTTACATCCATTGTGATAGTCAATTGGCTATTGGCAAGGCATAAAGTGGTAAGTCTCAACATATATGTCGCAACGGAGGTTATCTCTATTGACTATGTAAATTCAAAAGATAACATAATGGATCCGCTAATCAAATGGTTACATCGAGAATTAGTTGATAAGTCATCAAGGAGAATGGGACTAAAGCCCATGAAGCAACAAGGATTTGCAAAGGAAACCTAGCCTACCTGACTAGATATACTAGGTTGAAAGGGACAAACTAGGTGTAAAGCCTTAGTAGATTACTATAGGGGTTTACCCTCAAGTCCATTCCTATGATGAAAGTAATGATACCTATAGGATACAAGTTAAGCTAAGGCTTTTAATAATTCTTACAAAGAGAATACCTAGTAGAGTATTGTAGATTACTCTTATAGATAGTAGATCACTTATGTGAGAGAGAAGTGAGTATGCTTCAAAATAGAATTTTGTAGGGCTAAGTTTGTTTTTTCGGAATCACGAGTATTTTTATTGTTTTTCAGATATTTTCATTTCAAAAAACATAATTTAAAGACTCGAAGACTAATATTAGAAGAAATACATCATTAATATGTTGAGAAAAAATGTGGAAAAGTAAAAAAAATGGAAAAATGGACAAAACTGTCCTCAACAGCTCACACCATGCCGAAAAATGTGGGTAGTTGTGCCCTACAATGCCAAACAAAACACCCAGTCATGATGCATCACGCCGAAGCTCTAATTTAATTTGTGTATGATTAAATTTAACATGGCTGAATGTTTGTAAACATGATATAATAATAACGTTGTTATGCTTGAGAAATATTAAATGGGTAAAAATCTCTTTAAAATGAAATAATTTTGTTTTTATATATTCAAGATTTTATATTAAGGATGTTAGAGAAAAATATATTATTTTTCATTACAAACTTAAATCTGAAAATTAGATTTTCAGGGTTTAATTATCCGGTCTGATTTAGAGTAGTGCTCTTTTATTTGTTGGTACAATCGCCCCATTGTTAGAGTGAAGCTCTATTTCAAAATTTTTTATAAGAAATATTATTCGAAAATTTATTGACAACATATTTTAGTAATGGTTTTAAAACTGGAAAGTTAGTACTCGGATAATTAAATTCTTAGGTTTAATTTGGACACCTTGAATAAATTTTAAACTATCTAACCCCACAAAAGGTGGCATTTAAATTGTTTATTTTCAATTTCTTAGAAAAAAGAAATTAATTTAATTAAATAAATTAATTATCGACCCCACCCATAACTCTTAATTGATTTGTTTAATTAACAAAGAATATCTAAACCCATCAAAGGTGATATTCATATAAAAAATATGAGAATGAATAAATATCAATATATATCTTTAATAACCTGAATAATATGAGTAATCATAATTAATTTAATTATTATATTCATAAATACTCTACTATTATAAATGATAAAAATTTACACAAATATTTATTGAATCCTTATTTATGTTTATTTTTATGTTATTAGATTAGGAAACACAAATCAAAATATTATAACAGGATGTTTAGGATTTAATTTCGTTTTTAAATATTTGAATAATAAATTAAAAACTATATATATGCATTCCTTATATCGACCTTGAGAGTATACTTATCATTTTCTATAAAATGATTTGTATACTAACTCATAGTTTTATAAATATAAAATCAAAGTATTTATAAGATTGACAATGCCAATTATATTCCGCATCTACTCGTTAACCAGTAAGGTAAATATACTTTCATAAAGGAAGGTTAAACGAGTAACACCTAACTATCCTCTACATGTTTCGAATTGTTGAACTATATATCCATGTCAAATTTGATTTGAATTATTTTTTTAAAAAAAATAACATCAATTTTTATTCAGGTGGTCGATTATTGAATTATTTATGAATGAAAATTGGTTTTGAAAAAAACAATTGTGAAACTGTCGGGTAAGAGAAACTACCACGATTTATGTTAGTTAATACTGCAAATGTATCACCATCAGTTTTATGGTGAGCATTTGTTTTCGTTTTATATTGATTTAATCGTTAGTTTTATGGCTTGTGATATATATATAGTTGAGTTGTCTCACTTTGAACAGTAGGAAAAGAAAGAGGAAAGCAAGAAAAAGTAGAGAAAAATCATTTCCATTTTTTTTATTTTTCAATCTATAGTTAGCTTTATTGTCATAGATAATTTTATTTTCGTAGAGTTTATACCCTTGATAGTTCTTTAGGATAGCAAACTGGGGTATAAGTTAGTTACTAGTTGATAATTGTGTCATTTGAGATAAGTTTTCAGAATTTTGGTACACTCATGGTGAGTAAACAATTATTTTAAAGACAACAATTTACACAAGCTTTCATCATTTTTATACTTTATTTCAATTTTATGTTATTTAAATTTTATATTTATAGTTTATATATATTTTTATTTATGTATTTCTGATTTAGAATAATACATATTTATTCTTAACTTATTTGTCTATGTATTATTTTCAACGAAAACAATTAGTCCCTTGGTTTGAACACAATCTATATTTGGAGGAAAATTTCGGATCCTCTAGTGTTAGGCTGTTGTAACATAGTGGTAAGTATTGATGCCTATAATGCTAGTGCCACACGTTCCTCAACAACATTTGCCAAAATATTGCTACAACTTAAAAGATTGCAATACCTAAATGTATCATATCTCAAGTAATAAAATTTGGAAGTTTGAATGTTATCCTAAAAGCATTGGAAGAAAAGAATTCAGATCAATTGATAGTAGC
The DNA here is from genome assembly GCA_037013495.1 of Hippophae tibetana. Classification (NCBI taxonomy): domain Eukaryota; kingdom Viridiplantae; phylum Streptophyta; class Magnoliopsida; order Rosales; family Elaeagnaceae; genus Hippophae; species Hippophae tibetana. The sequence goes on along the minus strand of CM072802.1, from coordinate 40,888,222 downwards.
AAACAAGATTCAATAAACGAAATTATTAGAGCATTAGAGATTCACTTTGACAAACTTGTAGAGATTATTCCTTGTTAAGTTCAAAACTAAACTAAGAATAATAAGCTATAAAGTTATCATAATTGACAGATGAAGTAGTTATTACATAAATATATTTAAAAGATATTCCTTCGTATATAATTTAATCTATTTGATATGTTGGGATAAACTAAGCATTCAATTTACCATGAATAATGTTAACAATAAATCAAAGTCTCAAACTAACCATATAATTTCAACATATGTGATTAAATTAACTAAAAGATTTCATTGGAGAATGAAAAGAAGAAATGAAGAAAAATACTACAAATTTATCAATATTTCACCCTTAATTCTAGTTTAAGGTGCTAGCAAGACATAAAGTAAATGAACATAGAAAAATTAAATTAACAAGTTGAGATGCACCAATGAAATTTCGATTAATTTCTATCTGTCATTGTTGGTTACATGCAAATAAAATGAGAACATGTGAGTGTGAAAGTAAGTTCGTTGGTGGGTTATGATTGAAATACTCTTATGAATAACTGTATCTCTCTGTGCTTCTACATTCCGAATTTGACAAAGTGAAACATAAAGTTGTGAGTAATTGAATTATTTTTCCAATGCATCAAGAATCCGGTCAATCCGACAACTATAATAGAAGTGTTGGGAAAAATAGATGATTGTAAAGAAATAAATTTTGCACACCCAGGATAATTTCCCAAATCAAAATAGAACAAAAATGACACCAAGATTTTGCATGGAAAAACCTTCCAAAAAATGAAAGTAACAACCACGGGACCCATAGGCCACTTAAACTTCCACTATAATAAGATAGGATTACAAACTTCTCCTTTAGGTGGATCTCTCAAAAAAATACAACAAATATGTATCTTCAATTTGTGCGTAAAACTTCACAAATTAGCTCTCTTAATTTTTTTTCTCAAAAACTCTCTTTGTTTTCTTTTCCTCCTCTTCTGATCTGTTTTCTATTGAGATGAACCAAGGCTTTTATAGAGCCAAAGCTTCATCCTTCTCTCCAATTATATGGAGAGATTTTTGACTTTTTTTTTCTTTTTTTCTTTTCTTCTTTTTCTTTCGGCGCCACCCACTTTTGAATGTTTTCTTTCCCTTTTTTTTTCTTTGCTACTGGCCCACATTAGTTGGACCAACAAATCTCCCCCTCCACCTTATGTGGGAAAAGGCTCTTCCACACCTACAATCTTTCTACAGATAACAAGCTTTTCTCTAGTCACGGTCTTTGTCATCATATCTACCCCGTTATCATTGGTGTGAACCTTCTCAACTTGCAGTAGTTTATGTTCCAACACATCACGAATCCAATGATACCTTACGTCGATGTGTTTGGACCTTGAGTGGAAGTTTATGTTCTTGCTAAGATGAATTGCACTCTGACTGTCACAATAAAGAACATAGTTTTCTTAGTTCTGATGCAATTCTTGTAGGAACTTTTTCATCCACAGGATCTCTTCACAACCTTCAGTGATTGCAATGTACTCTTCTTCTGTGGTGCTTAAGGCAATACACTTTTGTTATTAGGTACCCGGATATAGATTTTCTCGTATCTACATCGCCAGCCATATCTGAATTTGTATATCCTTCTAATACAGGTTTATTATTACCAAAGCATAAAAAATTACTGGAGATTCTTCTAAGATACCTGAGTATCCATTTGACAACTGCCCAATGTTCCTTTCTAGGATTTGATAGGAATCGGCTCACAACGCCAACAACATGTGCAATGTCTGGTCTGGTGCATACTATATCGTACATTAGATTGCCAACTTCCGATGCATAAGGCACCTTGCTCATCTCTGATTTCTCCTCCTCACTTGAGGGACATTGACTCACATTAAGTTTGAAATGGCTTGCAAGTGGACAACTAATAGGTTTAGCTTTTCTCATGTTGAATCTTTCAAGAACCTTTTCAACATACCTTTTTGGGAAAGCCAAATCTTTTGCTTTTGCCTATTGCGGGTAATCGTCATGCCAAGAATCTACTTGGTAGGTCCTAAGTCCTTCATTGTAAAGGACTTGCTTAACTCCTTCTTCAACTTGTTAATCTTGTCAATATTTTGACCCACAATTAACATATCATCAACATAAAGCAAAAGAATGATAAAATCACCATCAGATAATTTCTTGATGAAGAAGCAGTGATCAGCCATCATTCTGTTGTATTCATTTTTCTCCATGAATGAGTCGAACTTTTTGTACCACTGCCTTGGTGCTTGCTTCAGACCATATAAGCTCTTCTTTAGTTTGCATACCAACTTCTATTTGCTTTTGACTTGGAAACCTTCGGGCTACTTCATATAGATTTCCTCATCAAGATCATCATGTAAGAATGCAGTTTTTATGTCAAGTTATTCAACCTCCAGATTAAGATTAGCTACCAAACCAAGAACAACTCGGATTGAAGACATTTTAACTACTGGTGAGAATATTTCATCGAAGTCAACGCCTTTCTTCTGCTCGAATCCTTTCATAACCAATCTTGCTTTGTAGCGTGGTTGCGAGCTACCTTCTTCACTTTTGATTCTGTACACCCACTTGTTCTTGAGAGATTTTCTTCCCTGTGGTCATTTCATCAGGTCAAATGTGTGGTTCTCATGCAGAGATTTCATTTCTTCCTGCATGGCTTTAAACCATTCAGTCTTATGCTGATCATTGATAGCTTCGTCATAGCTTTCTGGTTCTCTCCCTTCAGTGAGCATCACATACTTGTTAGGAGAATATATACGACTTGGTTGTGGTACTCGGGTAGATCTCCTAGTCTGCATTTCTAGTTGGACTTGTTCAGAAACTTGTTCTCGTTCTGAACTTCCAGCTCATGGATTAACATTATCAGTATCTGATGTAACTCCCCCATCATCAGGATTTATTGGTGGAGAGACTTAGTCCAGATTAACTAGAATTTCATCTTACTGTAGATTCTCAGACTTATCAAAATCCTTGATTGTTTAGTCTTCAAGAAACACCACATCTTTGCTTCTGACAATCCTTTTGCTAATAGTATCCCAAAGTCTGTAGCCAAATTCTTCATGGGCATATCCTATTAAGATACATTGTTTTGCTTTTCCATCCAACTTGGATCACTCATCTCTTGGGATGTGAACAAATGCTCTGCAGCCAAATACTTTCAAGTGTTTGTAAGAAACGTCTTTCCCTATCCAAACTCTTTCTGGTATGTTGTAGTTCAGTGGAACTGATGGAGAAAGGTTTATTAAATCGACTGCTGTCCTCATTGCCTCCCCCCAAAAGGAGTTTGGAAGTTTTTCATTTGAGAGCATACATCTGACTCTTTCATAGATGGTTCTATTCATTCTCTCTGCGACACCGTTGTGTTGAGGTGTCTTTGGTACTGATTTTTCCAGCCTGATGCCAAAACTTATGCAGTACTCCTCTAATGGTCCACAATACTCACCACCATTATCTGCACGTACACACTTTAAATGTCTGCCAGTTTCTCTCTCCAATTTTACATGAAATTGCTTGAAAACTTCATGCACTTGATCTTTAGTTTTCAAATAAAAATTCCATAATTTTCTAGAATGGTCATCAATAAAGGTCACAAAATAGTGAGCACCTTCTAATGACTTACAACTTATTGTACATACATCTGTGTGTATTAAATCTAGAATATTTTCCTTTCTAGATGGTGTGTGACTACGAAATGCAACTCTATGTTGTTTTCCCATAATACAGTCAACACATGTTTGCAAGGGTGTACCTTTCATTCCTACCAAGAGCTCAGTTTTGGAAAGAATTCTAAGACCTTTTTCACTCATGTGGCCGAGTCTCTTATGCCATAGTTCGATAGGAACTTCTTTCCTTGTGGTATTTACTTCTCCTCTACACAGTCTGGCTTTTGTGATGTAGAGTGATGTATCTTTCTTCCCTTTAGCTATTACCAGATTGCCTTTGGTGAGCTTCCACTTTCCTTCACCAAAATAATTATTGTATCCATCATCATCAAGCATACCGGTAGAGATCAAATTGAGGCAGATATCAGGAACATGCCTTACATCTTTTAGAAGTAATCTGCATCCAAGATTAGTCTCTAGATAAATATTGTCAATGCTGACAATTTTTGATGCATCATCATTTCCCATCCTCACACATCCAAAATCACCTTGAGTGTAGGTTGAGAAGAATTCCCGTCGTGAGGTGACATGATAGGAAACGCCTGAGTCAACTACCCAAGTAGTGTCTTGGCATGCAAGATTGACATAATCAACATCTCGAACAATGACAACTTCTTTAGTGATAGTTGTGGTATCATTTGTTCGGGTTTCTGCTTCCTGATTTCTAGATTGTTCTGCCTTTAACCTTCTACATTCTCGAATGAAGTGTCCAGGCTTGCCGCAATGATGACACTTCTTGTCATACCTTGATCTAGACTTCGACTGTCCTCTTTGTTGACTTTGGTTACGGGGATTTCTACTTTTACTTCTCCCGTGCCATTCTTGCTTTCCTTGTCTCTGCATGACAAACGCTTCAGTGTCAGGAGTATTTCCTTCATCTTTTCGTCGAGACTCTTCATTTAACATTCTGTCTTTTATCATATCCATGGTAAGCTTGCCATCAGGAGCTGAGTTGCTAACTGATACAATTAGAGTATCCCAACTTTTTGGTAGAGAACTCAACATCAACAATGCTTGTAGCTCATCATCTACAGTCATCTTCATAGAGTTGAGTTGATCTATAATGCCTTGGAACTCACTCATATGTTTTGATACGTTGCTTCCATCTTTATACTTCAAATTGACTAATCGTCGCATCAGATTAGCTTTATTCTGTGCGATTGTCCTCGCATACATTTTCTTCAACTTTTGCCAAAGAACGTAAGCATCGTGCTCATTAGCAAAATTTTGAAAAATGCTTTTGTCGATCCATTGTCTAATTTGAGCAGCACACTTTCGGTTCAGAACGGCCCATTCAATATCTACACCGGTTACTTTTTTCTCCTTCGGTATTATAATTGGCTTCCATAGATTTTTAATGTATAAAAGATCCTCCATCTTCGGCTTCCAAATTGCATAATTAAATACGGTCAACTTTATCATATTACCTGTGCTCTCCTCCATTTGAATCGTCAATCAACTGATTTCTCTAAACTTGATAATTTTTTTATGATGAATAGTACCGATAAATAGTGGCTATCAATAGTACCTTTCCGAATAGTACCCGTGAATACTACCGAGTGATTAGGACCTATGAATAGTCCCGAGTGAATAGTACAATATAGTATATATGAATAGTATTGTATATGTGTACAACTTTTACTTAAAATAACTTGGCTCTGATACCACTTTGTTGGGAAAAATAGATGGTGGTAAAGAAATAAATTTCGCACACCCAGGATAATTTTCCAAATTAAAAAAGAACAAAAATGACCCCAAGATTTTGCGTGAAAAAACCTTTCAAAAAATGAAAGTAACAACCACGGGACCCGTAGACCACTTAAACTTCCACTATAATAAGATAGGATTACACACTTCACCTTTAGGTGGATCTCTCAAAAAAATAAATATATATGTATCTTCAATTTGTGGGTAAAACTTCACAAATTGGCTCTCTTAATTTTTCCTCTCAAAAACTCTCTTTGTTTTCTTTTCCTCCTCTTCTGATCTGTTTTCTATTGAGATGAAGCAAAGCTTTTATAGAACCAAAACTCCATCCTTCTCTCTGGATTATATGGAGAGATTTTTGACTTTTTTTTTCTTTTCTTCTTTTCTTCTTTTTCTTTCGGTGCCACCCACTTTTGAATGTTTTCTTTCCCTTTTTTTTCTTTGCTGCTGGCCCACATTAGTTGGACCAACAAGAAGATATAGTCATTTTACTTAATATTGTTCATATTGTGATGGAAACACATTTTTATTGACTTTTTGTTTGAATGTTCACACTACCATGAGTTAAATGCATCTTAAGCCATTAAAACATGAAAATAATCTATACAAGTCTCTAACTTAGTGCATAAATCATATTAATTCAACATTGATTTATATAATATGCATAGGTAAAATAATTTGATGAGATTTCTTAATTATTGGATAAAATGACTTCATTTATAAAATAATATTTAAAAATATCTAGGAAAATATATGTAAGCCATGCAACTTTAAACATTTATCACACGTAAAGTAACAATGTAACAACATAGAAATTCAGGTACTAAGCCATCTAATACATATAATTAATCGCATTGAATAGCCACGGAGAATTTATTCTACACATATTAAGAATGAGTTGGTTCTAATACTAATTGTCTGTTTTGGTTTGCAAAATCTTTTGGTTAATGGATTTCAAAATTTTATTTCAAAACATAGCAGAAAATGCAAATCAATATCTCGTTTTAATATGCATGGAACAAATATTATAGAAAAAGTTATATCTCTTCTATTGCAAGCAAGCTATCACAAGTTGAAACTTTTAACCAATGAATTTCAAAATTTTATTTCAAAAGACAGTAGAATATACAAACCAATATCTCTTATTAATATGTGTTGGATAGAAAGATCACCAGTTACATGTGATCCCATTTGATTGATCCACGATGATATTAAAAAGTCAAATGTGTACAATAAACACATAGTCAAATATATATATTTTATTAAATAAATTCAAAAATTAATATTAATGACATCATCCTATTTATGGAATATAATTAATATTATCAATACATATACATTAATTAATTAATTCAATATTTATATATTATAAATTCGAAGATTAATTAATCAATATTAGTTATTTAAACAAGTCCTCACAATCTGGTAAGATGTGCATAATTTTATACCACAAACTCTCTCAAATTATCTCTTATCTTAATATTTTCCCTCGGAAACTGACTTAAGCATCAAAGTGGATTTGAAACCCCCTAGTGTCATACCTATGATGTGATTTTCTAGTAATTTGTAGATCTACGTGTTTAGATAACATGACCTAACAGAAATCGGCTTCAATATCTCACACCGTATGTGGGAGAGAAATTTGGTTTTCAACCGATTGAGCTAGTGAAAACTCAAGAACATTCATTGTGCCCTTCACTTTGTTCATCTTATTCTTTATCCATTTCTCTTATAACAATGTGCTAGATTTATTGAATCACTAGAATGAGCTACTAGTATGTTCTTATTGATATGTTACCCTCTAGGTAGATTCATAGCTAGGTTGACACATAGGTCCAGTGCCCTACCCTTACCATGCTCCAAAAGAGAGGGACAACCAAAAAGAAGCTAAGTTGCCCTGATTCTAGATTGCTACCATTTCTACCTCAGATCCCAATCAAGCAACATACTTCCGATGAGGAGCTCCTTAGAGAATTTTAGTAGGATCTGTCCTAAGATGAGTCATGCCTTGATCATTGAGCCAATTAGAAATACCAAACATCTCATATTTTCATAACAAGAACCACACAAGGTTACGCAAGAAAAGCTGGATTAGCTTACCATGATAGAGGTCATCTAAAGTAGGCATCTAGTCATCCATCTAGAAGATGTACTTTAACATGCACTATAACAAGGTAGACTAGCCTCTTTGGTAGAGTAGCCAAACAGAGCATACCAGGTGGACCAGCCAGGAAGACTAACCTAGCTTACCAAAAATTAGCTAGCGTTAAACTTCTATACCTCTAAAATGAAAAGATATTAGCCATCTCCATGTGATCCTCATCTGTACAACCATATATAGTTCAAACAAAATTTATATAACACACCTTGAAGAACCATCCCAAGGATAAGAGGGTTGATTGAAGATTTACTTGTAAAGGTAGAAAAATTTATATGCCCCACTGATTTTATTATTGTCATCATGGAGGAGGACAAAGATGTTCCCATCATTCTAGATTCCCCTTTTAACACCATCACAAGAGCCTTAATACATGCAAAATGGTGAGCTCGCTATGAGGGTAAAAGACCAATAGGTAACCTTCAATACCTTTAAAAATATGCAATTTCCAATTTCTATTAATGATGTTGATGAGTACTTTCAAGTTGTAAAGAAATGATAGATGGCATGCTTAGGAACTTAACTCATGCGAAAGTTCCTAGTTTGTAGTAGCTTTGTATGAAGAAAATAATGAAAAAAAGGGTGAATTAAATTTATCATGGAGTAGTAGATACTTATTTTTATGTTTAATCTTCTATAGCTAGGGGAATGATGTATATGCATGACTTTGATGAGCTTAATAATAATTCCAATATACATGAAAAATCTAGTAGAGTTACTAATTTCTTTGAAGCCATGCCTCCCATATTATGTTCTAATGCATTTCTTGAGTGCGTACAAGAAAAGCCTAAGTATAGGTTATCAATGGAAGTGCCACCAACACCAAAGCTTAATACAATATCATCTAATATTCAATATACATTCTTGGGTGATTGTGAGATATTACTAGTGATATATTTTTTCAAAACTAGATGATGAGCAAGAGAAACTTTTGGTGGATATTTTTAAAAAAGTAAAGGAGCTATTGAGTGGACCATAGTAGATATTTAGTGTATTAGGCCCTCGGTGTGCAAGCATAAGATTATCATGGAGAAGGATCAAGTCAATTAGGTATGACCAAATAATATTGAACCCAATGATGATGGAAGTAGTAAAATGAGGAATTGAAACTATTAGAGGTTTACAATGTCTTCCTTATTTTAGAAAAACTAGATGAGCCTTTTTCAACGTGTGCCAAAAAAACAAGGGGTATGATATTTTTGGCTAATGAAAAGGTTGAATTAATTCCCACAATAACAAATACAAAGTGGAGAGTATGAATAGACTATAGAAAGGTGAAAAAGGTAACTAGAAAATATCTTTTTTCACTCCCTTTTATTGATCAAAATGTTGGATAGATTGGCAGAATATTCATTCCTTTGCTTGTTGGATGGCTATTTGGGATATAATCAAATAGCCATAGCACCTAAGGACTAATATAAAACCATCTCCACTTTCCCTTATGGTACATTTCCTTTTAGGAGGATTCCATTTTGTACAACCACATTTCATAGATGTATGATTTCTATCTTCTTGGCCATGGTAGAAAAGATCTTAGAAGTTTTTATGGCTGACTTCATAGTGATTGGAGAAAGTTTTGATGCTTGTTTAGAAAACCTATTTTGTGTGATTTTATAGATGTCAAGAGTTAGTTCTCAATTGAGATATATGTCATTTCATGGTGGTGGAAGGAATAATATTAGGCCAAAGGGTATCAATTTAAGGGATTGGAAATGACTAGAGCAAAAGTTTAAGTCAATGAGAAGCTCCCACCTCCAATAAATATCAAGGGCATTAGAATCTTTCTAGGCCATGTTGGGTCCATAGAACATTCATAAAGGACTTTTTAAAAATCTCAAAGTCTATATGTAATCATTTGGAAAAAGGCATGTCATTCCTATTTAATCAAAATTTCTTACATACATTTAAGACCTAGTAATAGCAATGGTAATTGTATCACCAAATTGGAAAGATCCTTTTGAATTAATGTGGGATGCAAGTGCTTTTTTCATTGGAGCAGTTTTGTGATAGCATAGACATAAGGTTTTTTATGATATCTATTATTCAACCAAGACCCTTAATGAAGCCCAAGTAAAATATTCCACAGTTGAGAATAAGCTTTTGGCAATTGTCTTTGCATTTGAGAAGTTTCTGATCTAATTAGTTGGCACCAAAATCATTGTGTACATTGACTATCTGCCATTAGATATTTTATTTCTAAGAAAGATGCTAAACAAGGTTTATTTAATGGATACTTTTGTTACATGAATTTGATCCAAAAATCCGAGACAATAAAAGTATAGAAAACCGACTTGCGAATTTCCTATGAAGATTAAAAGGTTGGTTTATAAATGATGGAGGGTTTCCTATTCAATAAAACATTTTGGATGAACAATTATGGTTAGTGACAAGAATTTAGATTCCATAGTATGGTGATGTAATAAACTACCTTGCTTGTGAAGCATTACCCCTTGGGATACCATTTCTAGAAAGGAAGAAGCTCTTGCATAAAGCATAAATTTATGTATGGATCAAATTTATCATTGGGATAATCCATACTTGTTCAAAAGGTGCATTAGCAGTATAGGTTGGAGATACATTCCTTTGCAAGAGACACTACCCATTCTACACCAATGTCATAGGTTGGAATATGGAGGTCACTTTGGAGTAACTCGAACGACATCCATGGTATTAAAAATGGGCTTCTACTGGCCCTCATTATTTAAAGATGTCTTTGAGTTTATTATATATTATTAGAGATGGAAAAGTGTATGAAACATTTTAAGGAGACAAGAGATGCCCTGAAGTGTTATGCTAGAAGTAGAGTTGTTTGATATATGGCATAGATTTTTTGAATTCTTTTATACCACCTTTACGAACTCTTACATTATTATGGTTTTGGATTATATGTCCAATAGGTAGAAGTTATTTCCACTCCAATAAATGATACCAAGTAATAACTAAGTTTCTAAGAAATAACATTTTCATCACGTTTGGAGCTTCAAGGGCAATAATAAGTGATGGAGATAGTCACTTTGACAACAACATCTTTAATGAATTATTAGCAAGCCATGGTATCAGGCACAAAAATTCTACCAATTATCACCCTCAACCAAGTGGCTACTTAGAAATCTCCGATAAAGAAATAAAAAGAGTTATAAAAATGGTAATGAACATGTCAATGAAAGATTGGTCATCTAAACTTGATGATACACCATCGGTTTATAGGATAGCTTTCAAAAAATTTATTATCATGTCTTCATACTACTTGGTATTCAAAACCTTGTCACTTACTAATGGATATGGAGAATAGAGCCTTATAAGCCATAAGAAGTTGAATATGAGAGTACAAAATGTTTCAATTCAATGAGATTGATGACCTTAGATGGAAAGCCAACAAAAGTGCATAAATATATAAGGAAAAAACAAAGAGATGGCATGACAAGAAGTACTTGAACCAATATTTGGAAGAATAAAAACAAGCCTTACGGTATGATTCCTAATTGAAGCTATTTCTTGGTAAGTTGAAATTATGGTGATCGTGACATTTTTGGTCAAAAAGGTATTTAACTCTGGAGTTGTAGAGGTTAAAGACTAAAAAAATAAGAAGTTCATAGTAAATGGTTAGAGGCTAAAACCTTATTTGTTAAGCGTGCATGAGAGATAGGTCCTATTGGTTTATTTGATTGATCATTAAAAAAAGAGGAAGGTCTAGTCAAGCACTTTAAACATGATGCTTGTTAGGAGGAAACCAAACTTATTTTTAGTACCTATGTTTACTATTTTTGGAGGTGAATAAAGTGTATAAGGAAATGGATAGCGCATGGGAATATTTGGTAATAAAGACCAAAACATCAATGTCAAGACATTTGTTTTCATATCTTTTACTTATTTTTGCCGTCATCAATGACCTCAGCATTTGCACTACGCGTTTTTACATTTTTTTTAACATTTTTTTACTCATTTTTTCTCTCCATCCTCACCTATAAATACCCCCCTTCCCTTCACTTCAAAACACACTTCTCTCTTCTTTCTTTCTCTCTTTTCTTAGATTTTTAGGTTTTTTTATTTTTTTTTTAGTTTTTAGTTAATTTCTCTTAGTTTTAGAGTTCTTCCCTTTTTGGGAAGAACTTGTTATGTTTATGTAATTTATTAGCTTTTTGATTCAATAAATGAGAGTGCAAATTCCGCTTGGATTTTTTCCAGCAACGGGAATAGCGTCGAAGTTCTGTAAAGATTTTATTTTCTTTATAGTTATTTTTATGCTTTATTCTTACATGTTATATTTAATTTATCTGTTATTAAATTTAACTGTGCTGGTTGTTTATAAACATGATGTAATAATAACGTTGTTATGCTTGCGAAATATTAAATAGGTAAAAATCTCTAAAATGAATTGATTTTATTTTTATTCATGATTTTATATTAAGAATGTTAGAGAGAAATATATTATTTTTTATTACAAACTTAAACCTGAAAATTAGATTTTAAGGTTTAGTTATCCGGTCTGATTTAGAGTAGTGCTCTTTTATTTGATGGTACAATCGCCCGATAGTTAGAGTGAAGCTCTATTTCAAAAGTTTTTAAAAGAATTATTATCTGAAAATGTATTGACAACATGTTTTTAGTAGTGGTTTTAAAACTTGAAAGTTACTACTCGGATAACTAAATTCTTAGGTCTAATTTGGACACCTTGAATAAAGTTTAAAGTGTCTAACCCCACCAAAGGTGGCATTTAAATGGTTCATTTTGAATCTCTTAGAAAAAGAAATTAATTTAATTAAGCAAATTGGTGGGGTTAGACAGTTTAAACTTTATTCAAGGTGTCCAAATTAAACCTAAGAATTTAGTTATCCGAGTACTAACTTTCAAGTTTTAAAACCACTACTCAAAACATGTTGTCAATACATTTTCAGATAATAATTCTTATAAAAACTTTTGAAATAGAGCTTCACTCTAACTATCGGGCGATTGTACCATCAAATAAAAGAGCACTACTCTAAATTAGACCGGATAACTAAACCTTAAAATCTAATTTTCAGGTTTAAGTTTGTAATGAAAAATAATATATTTCTCTCTAACATTCTTAATATAAAATCATGAATAAAAATAAAATCAATTCATTTTAGAGATTTTTACCTATTTAATATTTCGCAAGCATAACAACGTTATTATTACATCATGTTTATAAACAGGCAGCACAGTTAAATTTAATCACAGACAAATTAAATATAACATGTAAGAATAAATCATAAAAATAACTATAAAGAAAATAAAATCTTTACAGAACTTCGACGCTATTCCCGTTACTGGAAAAACTCGAAGCGGAATTTGCACTCCCATTTATTGAATCAAAAAGCTAATAAATTACATAAACATAACAAGTTTTTCCCAAAAAGGGAAGAACTCTAAAACTAAGAGAAATTAACTAAAAACTAAAAAAACCTAAAAATCTAAGAAAAGAGAGAAAAAAAGAAGAGAGAAGTGTGTTTTGAAGTGAAGGGAAGGGGGTATTTATAGGTGAGGATGGAGAGAAAAAATGAGTCAAACAATGTTAAAAAAATGTAAAAACGCGTAGTGCAAATGCTGAGGTCATTGATGACGTCGGCATGACGTCATAGGGGCAACTGCACGTGAAAAATGGGGCAAAAAGGCGTCGGCGCGCGCGGAAGGGATGCTGGGCGCGCTGGGGGGCGCGCGGATTTGGAAGAGGGCACACGCGGACATGGGGCGTGCTGCGCACGTGCCTGGGCGCGCGCCTGGGCAATTGGGCGCGATTTTCTACTTTTTGACCTTTTTGACCCATTTTGTCCAATTTTTCCATATTTGTTGACCTTTCCTCATTTATTTATTAATATATTTGTGATGTATTGCTTCAAGTATTCCTTTTTGTGTCTTTAAGTTACGTTTTTAAGCCAAAATACCTGAAAAACAATAAAAATACCCGTGATTCCGAAAAAGATAAATTTATATAAATATATGATAAAACATATATATATATATATATATTTAATCAATTAATATGCATAAAATCATGGTTATTTTAGTTCTTTTTGAGCACTCATCACCCTTACAGGATATAGGTTGGGCACTATGAGATTGCATGGGTGGCATGTCTGGCATGGATGGTGGCATGACTGGAATAGATGCTTGCATGCTTGGCCAATATGGCATGCCTCAATTGTAGTATGATATCATGCCTAACATGTGTTGTGATTGATATTCTTTTAAAGTGGCAATCTCACTTAACATTGAGGCCTTAAAGGAGCTAAATTTTTTTTCAATTTTACAGTACTTCTCCTCACCAATCATCTGAAACTTTTGTTTTGGATTGTTAAAAAACTCCATATAACCATCATATTGGCTTCCTTCCCTAACATGACTAAGATGCTCGCATCCTAATGCATGATATATAGCATCTTTCCCTGGCTGTTCGCTTATTTCACCCCTAGCTATTTGTTTTTGAATAACTATCTATAAATAATAAAGCAAACAAACATATCATATGCTACAATCTATGTGTTTTAAGTCAGTTTTTTAGCAAAACGACTTTAAATTCATTATAAGTCAATTTTCCCCAAAAATTGACTTTAAATCTTGACTTAAATTCCACCTTTTGTAGTACTGTAACAATTTGAAATGGAAAGAAGAGTGTTTAAAGGAGTATAAAAAATATTATCACTGAGAATAAAATGATAAAGGTTCAAAATATTTTCACATTGTAGTTTTTGCTATTTGATTCCTAAACATCAATTTAGAGTTTATCTCAATCTCAATATTCAAGCATGAATCACAAATTGTAACAAAAAAACTAATTATCACAATATTTCATGACATGTTTAAGATATTAATCTAATAGTGCAAAAGACTCATTTACTTTAAATTAAGTAAAATCATGATAATTTTGCAAAAAATTAAAAATTGAACCTAACTATCTCTAAATAACAAACAATTAACCTAAATAAAAGCAAATAAATGTAAACACATGTATAATAAAAATAAATAAAAATTTCTAAATTCATGTGTAATTACTTACACCCCAACTTAAAATCTACATTGTACACAATATATCAAATGTAAATCAAATAAAAAAAGTTATACATTTTTTTAGTTCAATGTGATCAAGTAGTAATAGGATAAGTCATGTGCATCCATTATCACAAACAAAATGATGTCTACTTCTCATAAATCACATCTTAACCAACAATTATGAATTTAATACTTCTACATAAAATAAGCAATGTTCACACTAATAGAAAAAAAATGAAAATAAAGTAAAACAAAATATATTAAATCTAAAAACAAAGGAAATATAATAAAAATAAAATAAAAACAACAATAACTAATAAATAAAAGAAAAAAAGTCAAATGGGTTACATATCATTCATGGCTTAGTTTAATATGTTAGCAAAATGCTTCTTGTGGGAATTACAATTTTTAGAATTGATTTCAATCAATGTTCCCGTTGTCATTAAGTTTGTGTTAGAATGTGCTTGAAAATGTACAATCTCTCCCAAGATTATGGTTGATAAACTCCTATTATAGACATTAACACTTATTTTGGTAAAGGCCATAAATATCCTCCCAAAAAGTACATTGTGCTCCTTGTCCAAATTCAAGGTTTCTTACACAACTGCAATTCCAAAATTTACAAGTATGATAAGATTATCTACCTCTATTATTAAATCTTTGACAATGTCATTTGGATATATTAAAGATTTATTTTATAGGGACATGATTATGAGTTTAAGCTTTTCCACTGTAAATTGCAAATATAATGAATAAAGCATTAAATTAACGTTTACACCAAAGTCTAACTTAGCATTTATCTCTTTTTTATCACCAATGGTGATATTGATGTTAAAACTTCTAGAAAATATAATGAATAAAACATTAAACTAACGCTTGCACCTAAGTCTAACTTAACATTTATATCATTTTTATCACTAATGGTGATATTGATGTTAAAACTTCTAAAATCTTTGGAGGTAGTTTCAAAATTATTAGTGTTTAGAGCTTGACAAATAGGATTTATAAAAGAAGAATAAGAAGAGGAAGAAGAAGAAGAAAAAGAGAAAATGTGTATGATTTGAATCACATTTTCTGGAGCTTTTAGTTTAAAAAATTCATGACAAGCTATAGCGCGAATAAAAATATAATCCAATGTATTAAAAAAAATCCATGCATGTATACATTTTTCTTCAATCCAATTGTATTTGCATGAGGCAGAAAAATCATATTGTATCTCATAAATGTTTTTTTAACTAATATAATACAAGTAAATAAATTAAAATAAATACCAAACAATTAAAATAAGATAATTATAAAATAAAAATAAATAAATAAATAAAAGTATAAGAAAATAAACAAATAAAATAAAATAAAAAATAAAGAAGAAAGAAAAATAACTAAAACAAACAAAAATAACTAGTCAAATAAGAGAAATAAAAAAATAACAAATATAAAAATAAAAGTAAATAAATAATAAAGGGAAACTAAACAACTAAATATACTTGGAAATGAAAGATAAAAAGAAGACTAAATAAATATTAATAATAAAATAAATAAATAACTATACACAAGTTAGTAAAGGAAATAAAATAATATATATAAAAAAAAAGGTATTGCACAAACCTACTGAATAAAAATAAATAACAAAAACAAAATAAAAGAAAAGTAAAATAAAATAAAATAAAGTTTTAAAATTAGTAAACAATTAAATTAAAAATAAAATTAGTAAAATATAATACTAAAAAGAAAATTAATTTAGTAACTAAATAAATAATAAAATAAAATTAAAAACTAAACCAAAATAATTTTTTAAATTTTTATTATTTTTTATTTTTAAAATTTTAAACTTTTTCATTTTTTTTAAATTGTTTTTAAAATAAACCACAAATATTTTTAAAAAGTTTTAAAAACTTTGATGATAAAAATTTAAGAAGCCGCAACATCACCAAAAACTTAAGTTATCAAGTTAATAATGCTAAGACATTTTCTAACAATGACATTAAAAACTTGATAGTTAAATTTTGTAAATTTATAATAAGCTCGCATTTGTATGAATCACTTGTAAAAATGATAAATATAATACGTGATTTTAAATAATTCAATAAATTTCATAAACATAAATATGAAAAATAAGCCAAAACATTATGTAATAATATTTATTTTTCAAAAATATTAATATAATAACATAAAACGTGCAATCATACACGGTCACAAGTAATAAAATTTGATAAGTAAGTTATCGTTCCCACGGAGATTTGTTACTACAGTTTGTTGAGTACTAAAATTATCTCTCTCTCATTTTATCCAAAACGTTCGTTGATTTGGAAAAAGTTTTAAAAAAGAGTTTAATAACAAAATAAAAGAAATCTAGGATTGCAATTTTTCACCAAATTAATCCACTTGAATCATGTTATTTTCTCTTGATTTATATTTTTTAGTACATTTAATTTGTCAACCGAAAACTTATAATTTATCCATACATCTCTTCCGAGCTCCGTATAGACATACCTCGCTAAATTAATTCCCTATATTCCTATGAGAATTAAATTCACCAAGATTCATTACGTTCTAAGTTCTCAAATGACCACACATACAATTAGGGTATACTCCTAGCCTTCATCATACATGTCATTCTATCCATGAGCAATATACACAAAAATGCCTCTTCCAAGTTTATTTAAGTGCCACGGATCATTTGATAAAATTCGTAAATAATCAAAAGCATTAAGCACAAATAGAATAAACAAATCGAATGTCTTATAAATCGTTCAAAAATAATTAAAATCAAAGCTTCATAAATTTAAATAAAATGCAACCCTAGAAAAATTAAATTACTTCATAAATTAAAATTAAAATTACAATAGTCAAGGAAAATAACATGAAGAACAAAAGAAAATTAAATCATTTTGGATCGTAAATATTTGGCACATGCAGCATTTCATTCGGTGAGGAAACCGGTTGCACGTAGAGTTCATCGCACGGGATAAGGGCGCAAGGAAAGTGGGGAATAGCGGCTGGAACGCGTGCGTGATCCTGCGTTTGCATGCTCACTGAACCATGCCACGTGTCATAATATGATTGGTTGAAAGATAAAGTGGGACACGTGGCAGCTTGTGATTCGTTGTATAACCGGGCGCATATGAATCGTCTACATGAGATCATGCCTTGGTTGACGCGTGAGACACGTGAGTCCCACCCTGCACACCGGTCTGCACGACAGGTGGGCCGCACTTGGCACATAGACCGGCATGAACGAGAAAACCTGCACCAATCGCTCTGGTCGGGTTTGAAAAATACGTGCCAATCCGGACCGTTTCTTGTCCGATCTGACGTCTCACGTTGTACGCGTGGGCTTCTTTTCTTCTGCATAGAAAAATAAATTTTCTTAATTGTATTTTGACCCACAAATTTAATTCAAATTACATTTTAAATTTTCTTTAAGTACAATTAAGCCATTTTCCAATTTAAATTAATTTTTAAACTTTTAATAATTAAAATTAAGCCCGATTTTAATTTAAATTATATTTTCGACTTTTATAAATTACAATTTAAGCACTCTTTTATTTGAAATTATATTTTTTGGACATAAATTTGCAATTAAGTACGGTTTTGAATCAAATTATTTAATTTTCTTAAAAATATATTTCTTAACAAATAAACAGTAAATATTAATTTATTTGACTAAAATTAACCAAAAAAGTCAAGAATATAGCAATTATAATTAATAAAATAGATAAAAATAACTATATAAAATACAGTTATCAACACCCCCAAACTTAAGTTTTTGCTAATCCTCAAGCAAAAGGAAAGAAATAAAACAAAGATAACTGCATTTAAAATAATGATTTTCAAAATATTTCTTTTTAGTCATTCCAAATTACATACTCAAAGAAATAATAGAATTTTATCTAAGCATCAAAATCAATTTAAAACTATATTACATTTTCACAATGAATTTTAGTGTGTGTTAAGTCTTTTCATATTTCATCACATGAAATCCGGATTAGTTTATGCAAATATAAAATCAAACAACTTTTAATGAAATCATAAATCTCATAAGTTTATTTTTCATTTCACTCTCCACTAATGTAGAAAACACAACCAAAAATCAATAGAACTTTATTAAGCTTGTAATGTATGGCTTAGGTAAAGGTAGAATAAAAGATAATATTTAGCTTAAAACTTTTTTCTAAACACATCATTTTAGGATTGAAACAAGATATCATCTATCATTACAATAAATACTTCCCAATTTGAAATTTAGCATCACATACACTACTCATTGTTTTTTTTTTCTTTTTCTTTTTCTTTTCCTTTTTTTCAGAATCTATTTTTTTGAGTATCCTCTTTTTTTTATATATCTATAAATATTTACTAACAATTGTCACATGTTAGTGAGATAAGAAAAATAGATATATCTGCACACATATATATTTTTTTAAGTAGGCTTTTGAAATGAGATAAAAATATATATATATAAACTTTGAAGATCAAAAGGGGTATACTATGGATAAAGCATGTGAAGGTAGATAGAAAGGCTCAAACGATCCAAAGATGGCCTAAATCATTTTCTTAGTTAAATGTTATCTATAATTTCGCCTCGAGAGAAAATCAAACAAATTCTAAGACTATGACACCACAAATATTAATCGAATTGCATACTCACATAAGCCTTTTCTAAATTACCATAGCAACTCAAAAATCAATACTAGTGCTCATAAATATTTATTCTTGTAAAAATGAAACATACGTAAAAATTATTTATAACTTAGACAATATTCAAATGTTTCAAGGAGATATGCATCATTTAAACAGAAGAAATAAAAATAAATCACTATTTGTAGCAAAATATCTTCCATCAATCAAACAAATAAAATTTTACAAGCAAGAACACCCAGAAAATATTTCAATTAAGTCCAATATATCTACCACCCCCAAACTTAATATACACATTATCCTCAATGTGTGAACATTAAAGAACATATGAGATGGGTTTAAAGAAACTTCCTGATTTGGTTTGAATGGTTAATCCAAAATAGCTTCATTACCTCCATTATGCACCTACGAAAATTAAATAAAATAAAATAACAACATAAAAAAATATAAAAACTAATACATGCGAAAAAAACACATGGGTTGCCTCCCAAGAAGCGCTTGATTTATAGTCGTCAGCTTGACTTTTCAATTTTTTTTGTTTTTGTTAGTTAAGATTTGTGTGTCAAACAAAATCTCAACTTACGAGAAAATTGAAAAATAAATTAAGCAAGCAACAATAACCATAAATATTTATTTTTTGTTTTTCTTTATTTTTCTTTTTGTGAGTTAATATTTGTGTGTCAAACAAAATCTCAACTTACGAGAAAATTGAAAAATAAAATAAACAAGCAACAATAAGCATATTTTTTTTTCTTTTTGTAAGTTAAGATTTGTGTGTTAAACAAAATCTCAACTTACGAGTAAATTAAAAAATAAATTAAACAAGGAACAATAAGAATTTTTTTTAATTAAAATTAGATTTATTGGTATTAATATCAACAATGAAAATATTAAACAAATCCCCGGCAACGGTGCCAAAAACTTGTTGTCTATTTTGGAAAACATAAAACGTGCAAGCATACACGGTTACAAGTAATAAAATTTGATAAGTAAGTTATCATTCCCACGGAGATTTGTTACTACAGTTTGTTGAGTACTAAAATTATCTCTCTCTCATTTTATCCAAAACGATCGTTGATTTGGAAAAAGTTTAAGAAAAGAGTTTAATAACAAAATAAAAGAAATCTAGGATTTCAATTTTTCACCAAATTAATCCACTTGAATCATGTTATTTACTCTTGATTTATATTTTTAGTACATTTAATTTGTCAACCGAAAACTTATAATTTATCCATACATCTCTTCCGAGCTCCGTATAGACACACCTCGCTAAATTAATTCACTATATTCCTATGAGAATTAAATTCACCAAGATTCATTACGTTCTAAGTTCTCAAATGGTCACACATACAATTAGGGTATATTTCTATCCTTCATCATACATGTCATTCTATCCATTAGCAATATACACAAAAATTCCTCTTCTAAGTTTATTTAAGTGTCACGATCATTTGATAAAATTCGTAAATAATCAAAAGCATTAAGCACAAATAGAATAAACAAATCGAACGTCTTATAAATTGTTCACAAATAATTAAAATCAAAGCTTAATAAATTTAGATAAAATAGAACCCTAGAAAAATTAAATTACTTCATAAATTTAAATTAAAATTACAGTAGTTAAGGAAAATGAGATGAAAAACAAAAGAAAATTAAATCATTTCGGATCGTAAATATTTGGCACACGTAGAACACAACAGAAGCCAAAAATGGCTTCTACGTATTCCACAGTCCAACCCCGAACACTACTAAAAATCTCAAACTCTAAACTCCCAAAACTCTTTTTTTTCAGCAATAAATCCCTTATTTATAGCTAAAAAACACATCTAAAATAATACATTTTTTTAGACATGCGTAAAAAATTTACATCGAAAATAAAACCCAACACGTTAGACATTTTTCTTAAATTCCGCGTCCACACGTACGAAAGAGAATATTGAATTTTTTACGCATGGACGACATGAAACAGAGGGCGCCAATGCTATGTTTTTTTATTAAATCCGAGTGCCATATGTCAGTCTTTGATTGGCTAAAAAATTAATACATACATGTGGCAGCATTTCATTCGGTGAGGAAACTGGTTGCACGTAGAGTTCATCGCACAGGATAAAGGCGCGAGGAAAGTGGGGAACAGCAACTGGAACGCGTGTGTGATCCTGCATTTTTGTGCTCACCGAACCTTGCCACATGTCACAATATATTGGTTGAAAGATAAAGTGGCACACGTGGCAACTTGCGATTAGTTGAATAACCGGGCGCATGTGAATCGGCCGCACGAAATCATGCCTTGGTTGGCGCACAGAGCGGCGTGAACGAGAAACGCTCTGGTCGGGTTTGAAAAACACACGCAAATCCGGACCGTTTCTTGTCTAATCTGACGTCTCACGTTACGCACGTGGGCTTCTTTTCTTCTACGCAGAAAAATAAATTTTCTTAATTGTATTTTGACCCACAAATTTAATTCAAATTACATTTTAAACTTTCTTTAATTACAATACAGCCCTTTTCCAATTTAAATTAATTTTTAAACTTTTAATAATTAAAATTAACTCCGATTTTAATTTTAATTATATTTTTTACTTTTATAAATTACAATTTAAGCACTCTTTTATTTGAAATTATATTTTTTGGACATAAATTTGCAATTAAGTATGGTTTCTAATCAAATTATTTAATTTTCTTAAAAATATATTCCTTAACACATAAACAGTAAATATTAGTTTATTTACCTAAAATTAACCAAAAAAGTCAAGAACATAGCAATTATAATTAATAAAATAGATGAAAATAATGATATAAAATACAGTTATCACTAATTCATTAGAAATAAACAATAATTGACTAAATTTGAACAACTAGATGTCATTGATGAATGATAAGAACTGTGCTATGAACGAATATGCATCACCTATATTGGAAGGGCTAAATTCAAGTCTTACAAAGCCAAATATTCAAGCTAATCAGTTCGAACTAAAGCCAGTGATGTTTCCAATTTTACAAGTAGTTGGAAAATTCAGTGGATTACCAATAGAGGATCCTCATTTACATCTCAGATTATTTACTGAAGTTGTAAATTAATTTACAACTTGAAATGATTTAATGGAGAAGTTCTTGATGAAATTACCTCCTACTAATAATATGAAGGGGAGTCTTTATATGAAACAAAGGAAAGATTCAAAGAATTGCTAAGGAAATTTCCTCATCATGGTATCCCTCATTGGATCCAAATCAAGATTTTATATAGTAGTCACAATGCTCAAATAAGAACTATTGTTGATATATCAGCTAATAGAGCTCTGTTAGCTAAATCTTACAATCAAGCTTATGATTTAATTGAGAAAATGACTAGCAATAATTATCAATAACCAATGGACAGAAAGGCATCATAAGAAGAGGAGCTAGAATCTATGAGGTAAATGATATCATGGAAATTATAGCTTAAGTGTCATCTTTGGTGAATCTTTAGAAGGCTCAAAAATTGCTAGCAAGTATAAACCAGGTCAAAGATTTAAAGGTGTCTTGTGTCCTTTTCAGGGAAGCTCATGTGTTTGATAATTTTCCAAATAATCTTAAATCATCATTCTATGTTGGTAATGTGAACCGAAAAAATAATCCATACTCGAACACATATAACCCAGGATGGAGAAATCATCCAAATTTCTCTAAGAGTAATAAGAACAATCAAGGTGATAATCAATTCAACCATTAATCATTTTCACCACCTGATTTTCAATAACCACAACAATTATAAGCCCAAGAGAACAAGCCACCTATTGAGGACAATATAGATGCTTTAATAGGGATGATGAAAGACTTCATCCTGTTAATAAATACAAAAGAGTCTACTTAAGAGGTTTTAGTTCAAAATTTAAAAACCAAATAAGGAAACTTTCCCAAGCCATAAGTCAAAGGCATCAAGGTAACCATCCAAATAACACACTCATAAACCCAAGAAGAGAAGGTAAGGATAATTACAAATCTATAGCCTTAAAGAGTGATAAAAATTTAAAGTAGGAACATGAGACTATAAAGGATTAGGATAAACAGAAAATTAACAAGGATGAAGAGGAAAAATTAGATAAACGGAGTACTAGAAAGGAAATAATTTAACCATAGAAAAGCAACCTCTACAAACCACTATTCCTTTCCCTCAAAGACTACAAAAGTAAAAGTTAGATAGGTAGTTTTCAAAGTTTCTGGATGTCTTTAATAAGCTACACAAAAACATGTCCTTTGAATATGCACTTGAACAAATGTCTTCTTATGCCAAATTCATGAAGGATATTCTTTCCAAGAACAGGAGGCTTGGAAATTATGAAACAATAACCTTGACTAAAGGTTGTAGTTCCATCCTTGACAAAAACAACTACCATAAAAGCTTAAAGATATAGGTAGTTTTGACATCCCTTGGACTATTGGGAACATCTATTTTGGAAAGACACTATATGATTTGGGTTCCAGAATTAACCTTATGTCATTATCTTTTTTTAAGAAATTAAGGGTTGGTAATGCCAAACCCACTTGAGTAACATTAAAATTGGTAGATAGGCCAATTAAAAGATCTCGAGGAGTGGTAGAGTATGTGCTTATAAAAGTAGACAAATTCATCTTTCTAACAAACTTAATTGTGCTAGACATGGAGAAAGACCTTCTATTCCTATCATACTTAATCGTTCATTCTTAGAGACAAGAAGAGTATTCATTTATGTACAAAAAAGTGAGCTTATAATAAGAGTGAAAGATGAACAAGTAACATTTAATATGTTCAAAGCAATTAAATTTTCTGATATTGATAATGCTAGGGATTCTTTCAAACAGATGGTGCTAATAAGCTAGCCACTAATATGCTTTATGACATGTTCCCTATTGATTCTTTAGAGTATGTGCTTGTAAATTCTATGAATACACATGCTAATGAATACCATAACACTCACGTAGGCACACATATTCATATCGATAGCTTGAAAAAACTATTTTAATCATCCCTACTTCAAACTTTAACACTTGATGCTATGAACAAGGATATAATATGTGACACACCTCTAATATGTGTATCAAATGCGGTTGTGAAATGTCTTGATACAAGCTCAAGGCTGAAATCATCCTTTGAAAAGCCACCCAAATTAGAGCTTAAACATCTACCATCTCATCTTCATTATGTATTTTTGGGTGATAATAGAACTCATAATCTTTGCTAATCTAAGTATGGAGCAAGTAAAATCACTATTGAAGGTGCTAAGGAACTTTAAAAGAGCTATAGATTGGTCTATTACCGACATCAAAGGCATAAGCCCGTCTATATGCATGCTAAAAATCTTACTAGAAGACAAAGCTAAACCTACTAGGGATGCACAACGCCACTTAAATCCCATTATGAAAGAAGTGGTGAAGAAGGAAATTTTCAAGTGGTTATACATAGGCATCATTTACCCAATATTAGATAGTGAATGGGTAAGATCAATTCAATATGTACCAAAGAAAGAAGGACTCATTGTGGTGAAAAATAAGTCAAATGAGTTAATACTTACTAGGATTGTCACTGGATCAAGAGTATGTATGGATTTTTGCAAAGTGAATAAAGCTACAAGGAAGGAGAATTTTCCTCTCCCATTTATGGATCAAATGCTTGAAAAATTATCTAGGCATTCTTTTTTTTCCTCTATATGTATACTTTGGTTAGAACCAAATTGTTGTGGCACCTGAAGACTAAGAAAAGACTATCTTCATATGTCCTTATGGAACTTTTGTTTTTAAGAGAATAACATTTTTGATTATGCAATGCACCTACAACAATTCAAAGTTGCATGATGGCTATTTTCTCAAACATGGTGAAGAAGCATGTAGAAATATTCATGGACAATTTTTCAGTCTTTGGAAACACATTTGATGAATGTCTACACTATCTCTCTTTAGTGCTACAAAGATGTGAAGAAATGAATTCGGTTTTAAACTGGGAGAAGTTTCATTTCATAGTACATGAAGTTATAATCTTGTGCCACAAAATCTCATCTAATGGTATTGAGTTTGATAGAGCTAAGATAGAAGTGATTGAGAAACTACCACCCCCTACCAATATATAAAGAGTAAAAAAATTTCTAAGGCATGTATGCTTTTATCATATATTCATTAAAGATTTTTCCCAAATCTCCAAACCTTTGTACAATCTTTTGCAAAAATACATGATGTTTAAATTTGATGGTAAATGTTTAAAGGCATTCCAAGTGCTTAAAAAGAAACTAGTGTAAGCACCAGTTATAGTCCCACCAGATTGGAGCAAACCCTATAAGTTTATGTGTGACGCAAATGATTTTTCTATTGGATTTTTTTTAGATAATGAAGAGACAAAATGTTATGTGCCATAAATTATGCAAGAAAGTTATTGAATGAGGCTCAAATGTATTATGCAACTATAAAGAAATAGCTCTTTTCCATGGTATATGCAATTGAGAAATTCAGATTTTATTTGGGTGGAACCAAAGTGATTGTCTACATTGATAATTTTGCAATAGAGTACCTTATGACAAAGAAGGATGTCACACTAAGATTGATAAGATGGGTTCTCCTTGTACAAGAATTTGGCTTGAAAATCTATAATAAAAAAGAAATAAAAAATCAGGTAGCAAACCATTTGTCTAGGATGGAAAGGGCAGCAAAATGGATGACAATATAGTGATTAGGGAATCCAAATGAGCAATTATTTTCAATGGCTCAAATAAAAATCCCATGGTATGCAGACATTGAAAATTTCCTAATTGCCAACATTATTCCATCAGATCTTACTTGAAAAAAAAAAAGAAATTCTTCCATAGTATTAAATAGTATTTTTGGGATGACCCTTACCTCTATATAGAATGAGATGAAGGTATTTTGAAAAGGTGTATCTGTTATGATGAAGTTGGAATTATTATTTACCCTTTCCATATCTTAGACAATAGGGGTCACTTTAGGAGCACAAAAATAGTAGGTAAGATACTTCAATCTAGTTATTTTTGGCACATTGTTTAAAGATGCTTATATTTATGTAAAGACGTGCGACAGATGCCAAAGGATAGGTAATACTTCAAAAAGAGATAAGATGCCTCTAAATAGTATACTTTGAGTGGAACTATTTGATGTTTAGGGCATCAACTTTATGGGACCATTCCCTTCACCCTTTGGTAACCAATATATACTTGTAGAAGTGGGTTACATGTTAAAGTGAGTAAAAGCCATTGCCAACAACAATTGTGATACCAAAGTTGTCATGAAATTTTCAAAGAAAAACATTTTCACTAGGTTTGGAACTCCTAAAATCATTATTAATGATGAAGATAGTCACTTTTGCAATAAAACATTTATATACTTATTATCTAAGTATGAGATTAAGCGTAAAGTTTCTACCTCCTACCATCCATAAATAAGGGGGCAAGTATAGGTATCCAATAGAGAAGTGAAAAGAATTTTGGAGCAAATTGTGAACATCTCCTAGAAGAGTTGGTCATCTAAGTTGAATGGTGCTTTATCTGCATATAGAACTACATTTAAAATTCCAATTGGCACCACCCTGTATTAGGTATTTTATGGAAAGGTGTGCCACTTATCACTAAAACTGGAACAAAAAACATATTAGGCCTTGAAACAGTTGAATATGTCCATAGATGTAGTTGGTGAGAAAAGAATGCTACAAATAAATGAATTGAATAAGCTACATTAGAATGCTTATGAGAATTCTAAGTTTTACAAAGAAAATAAAAAATGATGACATGATAAGAAAAGTGTCCACCGTATCTTTGAACCAGGGTAGAAAGTGTTATGGTACAACTTAAGACTCAAATTGTTTCCTTGCAAATTAAAGAGTAGATGGTCAGGTGCATTCATCATCACTAAGGTAACCAACCATGGAGCCATTTAATTAGAAAACAAAAATAAATAACGGTTTATGGTTAATAGACATAGAGTGCAGCACTATTATAGAGATCAATTATCAAATGAAACATCTGTGATAACCTTGGTAGATGTACCTTAAGACTTGATATGACTATCTAGTTAAGAAAAATAAACATGACACATTGAATAAAGTTTAAAATGTATAATCCCACCAAAGGTGGCATTTAAATGGTTTATTTTCAATCTCTTAGAAAAAGGAATTAATTTAATTAACCAAATTAGTTATCAACCCCACCCATAGGTGTTAATTAATTTGTTTAGTTCACAAAGAATATCTAACCACCCCAAAGGTGGTATTCATATAAAAAAGAGAGAATCAATAAATATCAATTTATATATTTAATAACCTAGATAATATGAGCAAGCATAATTAACTTAGTTATTATATCCATAAATACTCCACTATTATAAATGATAAAATTTGCATAAATATTTATTGAATCTGTATCTATGTTTATTTTTATGTTATTAGATTAGAAACACAAAAACCAAACTATCGTGACAGGATATTTAGGATTTAATTTCGTTTTTAAAAGTTTGAATAATAAATTAAAAACCACATATATTCCTTCCTTAGATCGACCTTCGGAGTATACTTATCATTTTCTATGAAATGATTTGTGCACTTGCGAGAGTTTTATAAATATAAAATCAAAGTATTGGCAAAATCGGTGATGTCAGTTTCGCTCATCAGCTGGGAGGCAACTCAACATTATTTTAATTATATTTTTATTGTTTTTTTTAGGTGAATAAATATGCAGAGCAATGGTGCAACAAGATTGAGCACTTTCAAAGTTAGATGTTGTATGCCAAAGCTAAGGCAGTTTTCTTTCATTTTACCTTTTTCATATTTATATGTACACATTGGGAACATTATGGAATTTAAGTTTAGGGGAGAGAACTTCATTCTCTACATTAGTATTTAGAAATCATTTTCAATTTTTTGGATATTTTTATTTTTAGAATGTTTTTAATCATGATTTGGTTAGAAAATTGATAGACACATGGAAACCAAATGCATGCATTCTTGATATAAAATATATGAACTCAATGATAAAAATTGGTTATCATGACTAGGATAAGGAATATAACATGTTCGTTAAGATACTTACATTAATTATGTGATATGCTTACTAGTTTTGATTATTTGATTCACATTTTTATACACATGTTCATGATTGATTTTGTTGTTCTAACTAAGAGAAAATTTGTGATGAGTTATTCGAGTGAATGAGATCTAATATGCTTTAGAATAAATTAGATCATCTCTTGAGGTGAAGTTCTAAATAGTATTTAGCAAGAGAGATGATTAAGGCCTTTTTTGGATAGATTGAACTTTTCAAATTAATCCTTGTTAATATCTTTAGTCACTCATTTGAGCCGATTAAAGAACCTTTCATATATTTAAGCCATATTTTTAGCCAAACCAATAACCATTACCATTACCCTCGAACCTTCAACTTGTATGAAATAAATGCAATCATGTGTTATGCTATGGAGTAAGGTGAAATGTAATGCACCTTATGAAAAAAAAACTTACAACACAATTATCCCTCTATAGAAAAAGAATATAAAATTGAAAATAATTTTGGGGGTGTTGTGAGATTACAAAAAAAGATGTGGAATAAAAGAATGATAAGATAAATTACACTAAAATATCAAGTTAAAGCTTAATTGTAGTTAAAAGTACATGATGAATAAAAATAAGTCTAAGGTGTTGAAATAGCCTAAATGTTTTAATTTATCAACCTCTACCTAAGCCTTACATTACAAGCATGTAAAGTCCTTACTTATCTTTAGCTTAATGCATATTTATATTAGTAGAGCAGGATGTGAAAATAGACTTATGAGACTTGTTCTAAGATTGAATTTACTAGCATGCTTATATAGGTTGATTTCATAAGTGCATTAGATAATATCATGTGCAACACACACATAAATCAATTTGTCAAAAAATTTGTATATCTTTATATTGATGGAACATTGATTGATGAATATGTGAATTTTTTTGTCATAGAATTCTATAACTTTTGAGGGAGATATTTTACACCAAATATGGATGTATTAATAGATATATTTAATAATATATTTCTCATGTCTGTTTATTTAGTTAGACTTGGCTTCACCTAAGGACAAGCAAAGAGTAAGTTTGAGGGTGTGATAACTCTATAAAAGTAAAGTCATCGGTAAACTTTTTTTTCTTAATATTTACTCATTTTATTTAATTAGTATTTTGGAGGTTAAAAATATTAAAATATAAACATTCTAGTGAAAAGGGAGAAATATAATTTTTGAGAATTTTTTGGAATTTTTTATAATTGTTTTGGATTTTTTATGAATTTTATAATGCAAGACCAATCAGAAGATGCCATGCATATGCCAAGCAAACAGAGGAGCTGACTAGGCACACCATATAGATGTCACGTAAGGGAAGAAGGAAAATTGAGCAATTCCACATGCATCAGGTGATGTAGGGGCATGCCACGTATCGACACAGCGTTCGTTCCGAGTTTGCTACGTAATGAACGGGCGTGTGGCATGTTGCCACTTGATTCATCCCTTCTTCCTACCAGGGTGCCATGAAATTCATAATAGTGAATCACAGCATACCATATGGAACTAACTTAGTGTGGGTTGATTGGGACCAATACATTCCACTAGGTGTTATGCACTGATTTGCCCAATTAATCTACCATGTCATATGTCACATTACTCTGGGCCAACATTGTTAATTTTCTCTTTTTTAATCTCAAAGATTAATCCAAAGCTAATCTAATAGTCCATATTTGACCTAAGCTTAATTTAACCCCTTAATTACCCCATATACTCCAATGAGCTAAAAATTAAGTAATTTTTATTAGTTTTTAGAGACAAGAATGGAGAAAATTACAAAAAATTAAAAAAGGAGATATAATTTTGGTGGAGATTCAAGAGTAGGTTGGTGTTTCAATTTAAGAGATTGATAGTATTTCTTCTTCTTCTTCTTTTTTATCAATTTTTATGTGTTTCTTTATGAAAAATATAAGTTTTAGGAACAAAATTATGTCTAGTTAATTTATTAATCTAGAGGTCGTGTGAACCCCAATTTTAACCATATGATGATTTAATATTTTACCCCAATTATGACTTCAATTTAATTATATCATTTAATCTGATTTTTATGCTATTAGATTTTTTTGTCAACAATTGATCTATAGAGGTAATTAAATATATTTGAGAGAATTATTTAATTGTTTGTCGTGATTAAATAACATGCATAATTGATGAACTTAATTAGTAGTATGTAATTTAATTGACATGAGAGTGTGATTAGGATAATTACTATATGGTGTGTAGTTTACTTGAGAGATGAATACATGCTAGGTTAAATTCAATTGATCATATAATTTATTGGTGATTATATTGGGAGGATTTTAGTGATTCACTTGTCTAAAAAATTGAGGGATTAAGTAATCTTAGATATTTTCTCATATATCTTCCTAGCAGTTAAATTTAAGTTAATTAATTATTGCTATTTATTTTTAGTTCTTTTAATTTTGCTTTCTTAAAACATAAAAACACAAAAATAATTGATTTTTACTTTTTAGTTTTAAAAATTAGTTTCTAACAACATAATCTTCGTGGGAACGATTTTTCATATCATTATATTACTTATTTCGACATGTATACTTCCGTATTCATTGCACATAATTTGTGTTGATCGAATTTTTGGCACAAACATGTGAATCACAAAAATCTTCGAATATAATTAAGAATCGGTTACATGATCAATTGAATCTAAAATAATATGTATTCATATTTCAAGTAAACTACACATCATATGGTAATTAACCTAATCACACTCTTATGCTAATTAATTTCATACTACTCATTAAGTTCATCAATTTTAGATCATATACACAATAATCATACATATTTGCTTAGAAACTATAGATAAATAATTAAATAATTTTATTAAATCTATTTAATTGCCTCTATAGATCAATTGTTGACCAAGAAATTATTGCATAAAAATTAGATTAAATAATATAATTAAATTGAAATCATATTTGAAAAAAAAATATTAGATCATCACATGGTAAAAATTGGGCTTAAAAGACCTTTAGATTAATAAATTAACTAGACATAATTTTGATCATAAAGCTCATATTTTTCATAAAGAAAGACATAAAAATTGATAAAGAATGGAAAAGAAGAACAAATACAATCAATATTTTGAATTGTGAATAAACCATTTAAATCTCCACCCAAATTATATATCCATTTGTTTTTTCTATATTTTTCTCTCTTCTTTGCTCCAAATAGAAATTATGTAATTTTTGGCTCTTTGGGTTTATAGGGGGGGCAATTAGGGGATTAAATTGAGCTAGGTGGAATCTGGACCATTAGATCAGCTTCAAATTAAAAGCTTGGATGAAAAAAATAGAAAATTAATAGCATTGGCCAATAAGATAGTGACACGTTACATGGAAGATTCACTGGGAGAATCAACGTGAGCTGAATTAGCGCTTCACAACTTGATGTGATCCACGGTTATGGCTTGCATGACACCCTAGTGGGAAGAATGAACAAATTACGTAGTGACACATGGCACATCCATCAACCCCGGGACGATTGGCTCTTTTTGCTTACAATGAATCCATGCGGCATGCTTCGTCAACTATACACGAGGTATCTTTTGATTGATTCTACATTAAAAATTAAAAAAACACCAAAAAAAAAATCAAAAATTATATTTTCACCCTTTTTCAATAGAAAGTTTATATTTTAATAATTTTAACCTCAAAAATACTACTTTTGAAATAAAAAGAAAAAGTATTAAGCATAAAAGTGCACTAATGACTCTATTTTTAAAAGAGTTATCAACAAATTTTGTAATTATGTGTGATTTGGAAACCTACAAATGATTTACCAATACAATTATTGAATCTATCCAATTGCAAAAATTGAGAAAATAAAATTTAATTGAACAACATACACATACATCTATTCGTCAAAAATGTTACATTTCCTAATATTGATGGATCGTTGATTAATGAATATATGAACCTCTTTGTCATAGAATTCTACAACTTTTAAGAGAGATAGTTTATGCTAAATATGCATGTATTAATATATATATATATATATATATATATATATATATATATATATATTTAAGAATATATTTCCCACGATTATTTATTTAGTTAGACTTAGCTTCACTAACGACAAGCAAAGAGTAAGTTTGAGGGTGTGATGACTTTATGAAACAAAGTTATCAGTACATTGTTTTCCTTTATATTTACTCGTTTTATTTAATAAGTAGTATTTTTGAGGTTAAAATATTAAAGTATGAACATTCTTGTGAAAAGGAGGAATATAATTTTTGAGAATTTTTTGGAATTTTTTACAAATGTTTTTGATTTTTTATGAATTTTTTAATGCAAAACCAATCAGAAGACACTATGTGGATGCCAAGCAAGCAGAGGAACTGACCAAGCATACCATATGGATGCCACACAAAGGAAGAGGAACAATTGTGCAATGCTGCATGCATCCGATGATGTAGGGTTATGCCACATATCGACACAGTGTTCGTTCTGAGTTCGTCGCATGGTTAACAAGCGGGTCGTGTATCGTTGCCTGAATCATCCATTCTTCCCACCAGGATGCCACAAAAGTCATAACTTTGAATCATAACATGCCACATGGTACTGACTCAGTGGATATTGATTAGGACCAATCCAACCAACTAGGCGCCATGCATTGATTTGCCTAGAAAATCTAATGTTGTTAATTTTCTCTTTTTTAATCACAACGCTTAATCTAAAGCTTATTTGACAATCCAGATTCCACCTGACCTTAATTTAACCCCCTAATTTTCCCATAAAATCTAATGAGGTAAAAATTATATAATTTTATTAGTTTTTAGATCCAAGAAGAGAGAAAAACATAAAATATTCAAAAAGAGATACAATTTTGATGGATATTCAAGAGGAAATTGGTGCTACAATTCAAGAAATTGATTGTATTTATTCTTATTCTTTTTTTATCAATTTTTAGGTCTTTCTTTATGAAAAATATGATCTTTATGAACAAAATTATGTCTAGTTTATTTATTAATCTAGGGGTCTTCTGAACCCCAATTTTTACCATATGATGATCTAATATTTTACCTCAATTATGATTTCAATTTAATTATATTATTTAATCTAATTTTTATGTTATTAATTGTTTGGCCAACAATTGATCTATAGAGACAATTAAATAAATTTGAGAGAATTATTTAATTGTTTGTCGTGATTAAATAACATGAATAGTTTTTAGGTAGAGATGTATGATTCTATATATGTGATCCATAATTAATGAATTTAATGAATAATATGCAATTTAATTGACATAAGAGTATGATTAGGATAATTACTATATAGCGTGTAGTTTACTTGAGTGATTAATACATACTCGTTTAAATTCAATTAATCATGTAATTGATTGGTGATTATGTTGGGATGATTTTAATGATTCACTTGTTTTAAAAATTGGGGGATTAAGTAATCCTATATATTTTCTCATATATCTTCCTAGCAGTTAAATTTGAGTTAATTAATTACTACTATTTCTTTTTAGTTCTTTTAATTTTGTTTTCTTAAAATATAAAAACAAAAAAATAATTGATTTTTACTTTTTAGTTTTAAAAATTAGTTTCTAACAACAAAATCTCCATGGGAACAATTTTTTTCATTTCATTATATTACTTATTGCAACACGTATACTTACGTATTTATTGCACATAATTTGTGTTGATCGAATTTTTGGCATAAACATATGAATCACTAAAATCTCTCAATATAATTAACAATTAGTTACATAATCAATTGAATCTAACATAATATGTATTCATATTTCAAGTAAACTACACACCATATGTTAATTAACCTAATCACACTCTTATACTAATTAAATTTCATACTACTCATTAAGTTCATCAATTTTAGATCATATATATAAGAATCATACATCTTTACTTAGAAATTGTAGATAAAAAATTCTATTAAATCTATTTAATTGTCTATATAGATCAATTGTTAACCAAGTAATTATTGCATATAAATTAGATTAAATAATATAATTAAATTGAAATCATATTTGGAAAAAACATTATATCATTAGTATATGGTAAAAGTTGGGCTTAAATGACCCCTAAATTAATAAATTAGCTAGACATAATTTTGATCATAAAACTCATATTTTTTATAAAGAAAGACATAAAAATTGATAAAGAAAAGAAGAAGAAATACAATCAATCTTTTGAATTATAAACAAATCTTCTTTTCAATCTTTACCAAAATTGTATCTCTTTTTGAATTTTTTTATATTGTTTTTCACTTTTTGGCTCCAAAAAGTGATAGAAATTATGTAATTTTTGGCTCATTAGGGTTTATGGGGATAATTAGGGAATTAAATTAAACTCAGGTGGAATCTGGACCGTTTGATCAACTTCGGAATAAGGACTTAGATGTAAAAAGGAAAAATTAATAGTGTTGCCAATAAGAGGGTGACACATTGTATGATTAGGCGAATTAGCGCATAATGTATGGTAGAATAGACTGGTCGTGGTCAACGCGACTAAGTTTGTGCTATGCGGAATGATGTGATTCACGATTACGGCATACATGGCACTCCGGTAGAAAGAATAGACGAATCAGGTGGTGACATATGGCATGCCCATCAACCCCACGACGAACTCGGAACAAACTCCTTACCGATATAGGGCATGGTCATGCATCATCCAATGCACACGGTGTTGCACGATTGGCTCACTTTGTTTGCTTGGAATCCATGTGGCATGCCTGGTCAACTCTCTTGCTTTCATGGCATCCAAGTGGTATCTTCTAACATGTTCTACATTAAAAAATTCATAAAACTAAAAAAATTCTAAAAATTCTTAAAAATTATATTTTCACCCCCTTTCACTAAAAAGTTTACATTTTAATATTTTTAATTTTAAAAATACTATTTATTCAATCTAGTAATGCTTTGCTTCATTTTACCCCAAATAGATTGTTTCATGGCCTAATGTTTTCACACTGCAACATCGAACAAATGCATGAATATTGATTCTAAATAGTGAGGAGTGTGTTGTAGTCCACTTTATTCCATGTCACAATGCACTGCTTGTTGTTTAGAATCAATATTCATGTAAGCCTTATATATATTGTTCTTTTAATCTTCTAAGGTGAAAATGAATGCTTCAAGCATGATTCTTCAAGTGTTATCAATTTATCAAATTGTAGCTAAAATAAGCTAAAAAACAACATAAAATATATGTGATTCCAAACACATAGATTTTCTTAAATAACAATAAAATCATCCATGTTCAAATATATTTATTACATTTAAATACAATAAATTATGAAATATTAGTATTTTTCAAAGTACACATCAATCGTTACCTATTTTGTCACTCAACATACGTATACTTGCAAACAATCGTGTCCATTTCCTTTTTTCATTTTTTTCTATATTTTTATATACTTATTTTGTCCTTTAAATTTGTATATAATGTTGTAAAAACATATATTTTTGTACAACATTATTGAATATATGTTATTTTAACAAAATATTTTTAAATATTTAATGATTCAATTATTTTGAACATGTAATTTTTTGAACATTTGTTGTTTACACTTAGTGAGAATAATGAATATGGAAGAGGGTAAGGTTATTTTTAAAATATATTCAATAGGTTAGTTATTTTAAAAATTTGAAAAAATAAGTTTTTTTTTAAATCAAACGATACTTTAGTGTGATTCGAACCTGTGATTTAAAATAAAATAAAAAATAAGTCTTATTAAATCAAGATTGTCAAATCATTAAGAAAATAAGATTAACATCTCTAATGACAAATTTCCCAACTAATTGTAGTAATTAAAAAAACATGTGGACTAATATCTATAAGTTAATTTTTTACCCTCATTTGCTCTTCTTTTATTTACTAGCCAAGTTTCTTGCTTTTTCCGGATTTTTGTTTATAAGGGGTTTTTTTTAAAACAAGATTATAATAGGAGGTCTAATTACCCTCATTTGCTCTTCTTTTATTTACTAGCCAAGTTTCTTGCTTTCCGGGTTTTTGTTTATAAGGGGTCTTTTTTAAAACAAGATTATAATAGGAGGTCTAATTACCCTCATTTGCTCTTCTTTTATTTACTAGCCCAGTTTCTTGCTTTCCGGGTTTTTGTTTATAAGGGGTCTTTTTTAAAACAAGGAGGTCTTCAATTAGACATATTGTCATGAAATCACATAACCCAAAATATATATATATATATATATATATATATATATATATATATATATTAAATTTAAGTAAAATTTATAGATAAGTTATCTTTAAAAAATTTATAATTATAAAAATAACATCTAATAATATTAAACAAAATTAAATATTAAATTAATTTACTTAAATTCACTAAATGTTTTTTTTATAATTTAGTTTATCAGTTTTAAAAAAATAAAAACATAAATCAATTAGCTCACATTTTATAATTTTAAAAAATTTATTTTATCAAATGTATTATAAAAAAACTTTAAACATGAATAATTGGCGCTAACCAATTTTTTAAAATAAATGTTTTATAAAAAGAATAAAATAATAAAAAAGTGACTCAGTAGACTTACGTTATTATCATTTTAAAGGTGATAATCTAAATTATTATATAAAAAATAGATATAATTATTTCATATCAAAAAGATAATACCTCTATAATCACACGCCGTTTTTTATTTGCTTACAAGTTTCGAAAGTTTTTATAAATCTTATTTTTCCAAATTTTTATTTACCTTAGTTTTTTTTTTTTTTTTTGTTTCCTTCAAAATTCAAGAGAAATTTCATTCGTGTAATACAACGGGAGAAACAATTACAATTTGCATAATCCATTACATAAAAAAGAGTAGTGACATAGATATTACAAATCATGGCGTACAAAGATTGAACACTGACATAGTAGGATTCACACGTATTTTCCTTCTGTCAATAAAATTTCGATACGTCATCTTTCATAACGGTAAATTTAGATCAAAGGCACCACAAGTCGATTTTTTTATAAATTAATTATTTTAGTTATTTTTTTAAATGTAAAACTCTACATCACTTTCTTTTAAAAATAAATAAATTTATTTTAATTTATATTATTATATATAAATTAAAAAAATTATCCAACTAAAAAGAAAAATTATTGAAATTTTTTTTTTCTATCAATATTTTAATTTTTTTTATACAAATCCATGTATGTTCCTCAAATTTGTTTTTGTTAAAAAAAATTTGTATATAATATAAAATATTTGTTAGCATTAAATTGTTGTATTAAAAATTAATTTTTTTAATACTTACAAAAAATAAAATAAATTAATTGATTTTTAATAATATTTCATAGTCTTTTTTTCCTGATTTAAATATAATAAAATAAATTAAAATATTTACTCATTTTTTAAATAAAATTTACTTAGGATGAGCCTATAAAAATAATGATTGCAATGTTATATTTAAAAAACAAAATAATAATAATTTAAGTTGCCCTTCATCCAAATTTAAGACAGATAGTATTTTCGTGACACAAATAATTGGTATTCCAACACCAACCAAAAAACAATAAAACAACATAATTAGAATAATACCTTAAACATACTAACAAAACAACAAAACTCAAATTGTTGTCTTCTTTTATTAGTACTGCCTAGACATTAAATTAGCCGAACTGTTTTACTACCAACAAACTCAATTTTAAAATAAAGGTAACTATTAAAAAAAAAATATTTATGTTATTTAAGCGACGAAAAAAAGTAGGGAGATTAAATGTCAGTTTTCTAATGTTTTTTGTCCTTCACATTTCTCTCATTTTGCTAAGCATTTAAACATTAAGTGTATGTTTAGTTACTTAAAATAAAATGAAATCATAATTGATTCCTTCTAATTCTATATTTATTTAGGTTTAAAAAATGTGAATGTAATGAAATCAATTCTTAAAATAGAAAGAATCACAATTCTTTCTCCCCAATATAATGAATTTAAAGTTGGTTCAATGTAAAATCGACATTATTCACCTAATATATTCAAATTCGGATAATTTTGTACGCATAACTCAATTTTCTTCCTCTCTCTCCTCCATTTTCTTCCTCATTTTCCATTTTCTTCCAAAATCTACACCGTGCGTCACCTTCTTTCTAAATTTCCAGCCACCTCCGACCACCATTTGTAACGTCGTTTTGTAAGTTATATTCATCTTCTCATTATCTTTCAGATTTACTATTTTTTTGAGTGAAATATTAAAAAAAAATTATACCCATTTTTTGTATAAATTCTTGATTTAGATATGTTTTTTATTTTGTTTGTTATTATGTTTGACTTATTTTACGTGGAAATAATATCTGAAATGTTGTGGGTTTGATGGATTATATATATTTACTATCTGTGGATAAATTTATTTATATATTATAAATAATTATATTTTATTAAGTAGAATTTTGTACCTTATTATTCAGTTTGTTTTATATTTTGTATAAATTTTTGATTTAGGTATGTTTTTTATTTTGTTTGTTATTATGTTTGACTTATTTTATGTGGAAATAATAACTGAAATGTTGTGGGTTTGATGGATTATATATATTTACTATGCGTGGATAAATTTATTTATATTTTATTAAGTAGAGATTCCAAATAACTTCATATATTAGACAAATGATTAATAAAGTGCTAATATGAGTTCGTCGAATGTCGTTGTATGTGGTAATCTCTTTTTGATGGTAATATTTATAATGATTTAATTTCTTCATTCGTATGTCTAAAGTTTAGACTATTTTTTTAATGGATGTTTTACGTGCTCATGTATGTAGGGGAATATGAATTGTTATATGAATCAGCTGTTTTTTTGTCATAATGCTTGTGAAGGCCAATCAAGATTCTAAGTCAACCAAGCTTATTCGATCGCATAATTACACTTTGACGACATTATTTAATTTGTAATTTAAGTTAACTATATGTATTATATATACATTATTTGTTTTTGTAATAAATTTAATTATCAAGTAATTAAATATATTTAAATTTTTAATTATTTGTATTATTATTTATATTTTAGTTTTTTTATGCTATATATATATATATATATATATATTGAATAATACAAAAAATAAAAATAAAAATAAAAATAAAAATAAAAACAAATCATAAAATGTACGGGTAAAGTCGGTTCACACGATGAACCGACTTTATATTTTAAGTCGCTAAATTTAAAGTTGGTTTTTAACCAACTAATGCTTATTTCTGTAGTAGTGCCCTCCCCTCCCCCCACCCCCTTTAAGGAATCATGATTTCATTTTTATCTTAATTTTTTTTTTCAAGTTTATCCTAATTTCAAATATAATCTTAAACCCTAAAACTCAAATCCTAAATCTTAAAACCCTAAACACTATTTAAAAAATAATAATTTTAACCCTAAACCTTAACCCATAAATATGACCTTAAATTTCAAATAACCAAACTCTAAACCCTATTTAATAATAATTTTAACTCTAAACATTAACCTACAAATATAACCCTAAACCCAAAATCCCAAAACCTAAAACCCTAAATCTCAAAACCATAAACCTTATTGAGAAAAATAATAATTTTAACTCTAAACCCTAAATCTCAATTCTCAAACCTCAAAATCCTAAATCCTATTTAGAAAAATAATAATTTTAATAATATATTTTATTTTTAAGTAATAATTATTTAGAAAAATAATAATTTCAATAATTTATTTTGTATAACAAAAAAATAATAATTAAATTATATTATTTAAATTTTACTGAATATAAGAGTATTAAAGTAATATATAGTATTTTTTATTCCATTACAGCTATAAACCAAACAGTGTAATTCTCATTTCTTCTTTGATTTCTTCTTTGATTTCAGTGGTTAAACCAAAAAATTGTTTCATTTTCTTTCTATTTTATTCTCATTCTCATTACATTCGGTAAACCAAACGTCACCTAAATGACACATATAAATTATATATCTATTTGAAGTGCTTGAGCAAGTGTTGCCGAATAGAAGTCAAAACATTCAACCGGAAGAAAATTAAAGTCCCACACTATTGATTACCCAATACCCGGCCATATCTATTGTTGTTGAAGTATCATATTATTATTCAGTACATCAACCTTTGGAATTTGCTCTCTTGGTATCTCGTGAAGAGCTTGAATCAGTCAACATAAACAACCTTGCTCTTCTAATTGGTAATGGTATGTAAAGTTACTTATTCACTACAAATAATTTTTATTTTCTATTACTGTTTTGGCATTGATAGAAAAAAAAGTGAGGTGTATTTGGGTTTTTGTTTTTGAGTGGATCTTGTAAATATTAATATTTGAACTCTTTATGTCGATTTTGATAACAAATTTTTCTAAATGTACTGTTGTTATCAGTTGAATAAACATTTCAAATTAAAAAATTAAACAACTTAAATATTAGTGTGTCATTTATTTTTCTTATTAGTTATTATTTTATCGTTTCCTATAATTATATAACTTCATTTTTGTTAGTACTTATTTATAACAAATCGGTATCAAAGTTTTGCATTATTCTGTTATTTATTATGATCGGTCAAGTTTTCTCATTTAGATTTAATGAGCTTCTAGTTATTGGATTGATTTCATATTTTCTAAGTTGTGTTTCTATTTATTTAATATTGATTTTTTTGGCATGGTAGAAAAATATGAAATTGAGAAATTCAACGACAACAATGATTTTAGTCTTTATAAAATAAAGATACGAGTCATATTAATGACTCTTTAAGACACTTGAAGAAAATGATAAATTGTCAAAAAAATTGACAAATGAAGAAAATGATGCATTAATGGAAAATGCTCTCAATTCAATTTATTTATCCTTGTCTGATGAGGTATTACACGAGGTTGGTGATGAAAATCTTCTACTGAGTTTTAAATTAGAGAGTGTCTCATTCAGAATGTCAAAAAGTACACTTTTGCATGACCACCTTGATGAATTTATTAAAATTATTCATGATCTAAAAAATATTGATGATGAGAATTAAGCCTTAGTTCTATAATGTTTTTTACCTCATTCATTTGAAAATTTTGTTGATACCTTGTTACATGGGTAAGACACTATTTTTTTGAAGGATGTCAAAGTAGTTTTGAATTCCATAGAGCTAAAAAAGGTGTTTATCGTTAACACTGATAGTAGTAGTGGTTTGTTTGTTAGAGGTAGAACTTATGAAAATGGCTCAAGCAATAATTGAAGCACGACTAGATCTAAATCTAGAAAAAGAAAAGATAAATGTAACTATTGATGTCAAGAAAGGTACTAAAAGTTAAATTGTTTGAAATTCAAAGATAAAGGGAAATCTACTTGCAAGTAGAGCTATGAAAGAAAAGATAGTTACAGAGACTTATGAGCTTTACGAGATTCTAAGTGCTAATTCCTAATCAAAAAGTGCTAGAGTGATAAGAGTTGGAGTAAATGAAATATGCTTTATAAATGAGATGTCCATGCAACTTGCAAAATTGACCGAGAAAGTCACACTCCTCACCACTAAAAGCACTCCAAATCAAGAGTTATGTACTATGGTATGTGGAGTTTACAGTAATTATAGGCATAGAGCTAACACTTTTCCTTTTAAAAGTGATTATTATAGGTCCTTGGAAGGTAAAAAAAACTTACCTATGCCCAAATTAAAATGCAAGTCCAACTTCTAAATCAAAACATGCCATATAATCCACCTAATAAGCCAACCTCAGAGTATAACTTGAATTTATTCATTCACATGAGAAGAGACAACCATGAAAGAAATAATCAAAAGTTAGACTTTGAAAGCTTCCACAAAAAGGGTGGAGTCTCATGTAGGAAAATTGGCTGAGAACATGAAAAAGCAAGATAGAGGAAGGTTATCTAGTCAACTAAAGCAAATGAAGGCTTTTAAAGTCCTTCAAAATGGGGGAATGTAAGTAACTTCCAAATAAGGTGAAAATAAAAATGTTCGACTTATAGAACCTTCTAACGGAAGTCTAGGAGAGTTAATTGACCCACTCATGTTAAATAAGTCACCTAAGCCATAACGATATCCTATTCCATTTCCACACTACCTTAAAGGCAACCAAACAAGATAAAACATTTCTTGGCATTTTTAAATTTACTTTTCAAAGTTAATATTAATTTACCTCTTTTGGATGTTATCAAGGATATTCCATCATATCCTAAATTTTTCGAGGCCTTGATTTCTAAAAAGAGGAGGCATGAGCAAGATGAGAAAGTGATGGTGTCAAAACTTTCTAGTGTGGTACTACAATAAGATTTACCTCCCATATTGAAAAGTCTAAGCAATTCCATATCAATATCACTTTGGGAGACAATAAAGTTTCAATTGCTATGCTAGACTTAGGAACAAGGATTAATCTTATGTCATATTTGGTATACTTATAATTAGGTTTGTGGTAGTTTAAACCAACAACAATACAATGTTCTTTTAACTTACTAATAGGTTGTTAGATATCCCAAGTGAATAGTTGAGGATTTATTGGTACAAGTTGAAATTATAATTGTATAGGTTGACTTTGTAGTAATAAAGATGGAAAATATCTCATCTAAAAACAAGGAGTCTATAATTATTCTAGGTAAATCATTCATGGCCACAACTAATATAGTCATTGATGTCCACGGAGGAAAGTTGATCATGATAGTCTTAGGAAGGACTATAAATTTTAAATTGTTTAAACATTTATCCACCCATACTACTTCTATTGTTAATTAATGTGCTACTATTAGCTTTAATGACTCATCTGTTTGTGATAATCATTTCCATGAGAAAATGGGTAATAAAATTTGTGTTTCATTTATAGGAGAGTGAAGGAAACATTAACAGACTTAATTTAGGATGATGCCTACAAAAAATGCATTAAGCATTCCCATAACAAAAGTCTGATGTATGAGTTTTTTTATTTTGAAACAAAATTTTATGTGTGTAATACTTATTTTAAATCATTTTCAAATACAATGAAGCCTTTAAAGTTAAATGATTCTGGTAAATTAAATTTAAAGAATTTATTCTATATTATCTATTAAAAGAAAATGAATTAACAACTTATTTAATTCAATGATTAGTTAAGAAAATGTGGAGACTTTCAGGCTTGTAAATTTCTCTTAATTGGTATAATAAAAAAAGTAGTAAGTAAGAATGTATTTTTATTAAATTCTAATTCATGCTAGTAGTGGAGGATGATCGAAATCAGTCATGTTTTTATCGTATTATTTAAATCATATTTTTAATTTACTAGTTTTTAATTGATTGTTTTATTTTTCTTTTTAAAAATAAAATACCCTCTAATTTTGTAAATAAGAGTTACTTTTCTAAAATTCTTTGCAAGAAAGATCTTTCCTCACTCCATACTGAAACATGATATTTTAACGAAATTTATAATAAAGATTAAATAAATTGTTGCATTTCGAATGCATAAGCTTTGGTGCCGTGACTTTAGATATTTTTGTCAAATTAACTCTTTTTTATTATTATTTTTTATTTTTTATTTATTTTTTATTTTTTATTTCTTTTATTATTATAATTATTTTTATTATTGCTTAATTTATTTTATTTTTTTATTCATTTTTAGAGGATTAATGAATGATCTCACGATATAGTAATTGAACCAATTCTTCAATTTACCGAAACTACAATGTGAGGTCTAAACAAGATAGTAGAGTAAGACCTAAAACATACAAACAAAACAACAAAACGCAAATTGTTATCTTTCTTTTATTAGTACTGCCTAAAAATTAAATTAGCCTAACTGTTTTACTACCAAAAAAACTCAATTTTTAAATAAAGGTAGCTATTAAAAAAATCAGTTTATATATATAGTATTTAAGTGACAAATTGCACAGAGATTGAATGACATTTTTATAAATTAACACTATTTTGAAAATATTATCTTCACATAACATATTTTTTATTTCAATAATATTTTTTCAAAACTAGCAAAAACTCAATACAAAACTCATACTTTCATACATACAATTATCAAAAATGGTATTGCTTAATAAATTCAATAAAATAAAAATAATATTATATCTCATACAATCTCTGATGACCTACCATTGTTCCTACGATTGTTGTCGATGATTCACCAGAATTTCAACGACTTATCATATGTGATTTATTTTACCCACGTATATATTAATATGTAACATATTATTGTTGGGCACAACGGGTAAAATAAAATGAATTCAACAGAGTAGAATAATGACATCGAAAATTTAACGTGGTTTACCCTTTTAATTTGGGCTAAGTTCACGGGACAAACTCCGA
Source organism: Hippophae tibetana (assembly GCA_037013495.1). Lineage (NCBI taxonomy): Eukaryota > Viridiplantae > Streptophyta > Magnoliopsida > Rosales > Elaeagnaceae > Hippophae > Hippophae tibetana. Next base: position 40,843,760 of record CM072802.1, on the reverse strand, counting down.
AAAATATTTCTTCCACTAATAAAATTAATGGGTACAAAGTGAGAAGCAATACAACAAATTGAGATAAACCCAAAATAGTGTCATACAAGTGTTTCCCAAACTCACTATTTTGTCACTCTCCTTTTAGAAAAATATCCCAATATTTTTCTAAGATATTCTCTCCCAATTTCTTACACACAACACTATTTTTTTTCAAAGAAAATTGTTCCTTTGACTTTGCTTTACTTCTCTTCTTTTTTTTGGTGTGTTGATGTATCTCTAAGGCAAAGACATTGCCTATTTATAAGCAAAATTACACTTCAATGTTAGTTGCACCTACCATTTATGATTGCACCTAACATTTGTGGTTACACCTACCATTTATGGTTGTACCGACCAATTGTGATTGCACCTACCAATTGTGGTTGCACCTATCATTTATGTTTTTTTCCTTTTAAATGTAGGAAGGACTTACAATTATATTCATCATAATTCTAACAACTCATTAGATGTAACATCATTTATATGTATCTTTTATATAACATATTATATCTACATATATTTTGTATATAACATGTTTTAATAGAGTCATCGGTAGTGATAGTTGAAGATGTAGTGAATAGAATATTGACCTTATTTTTTTAAAGTTGTGAAATGAAGTTTTTTTTTCTTTTATTATGTAATTTGATAAATAATATAAATTTTTATGAGTTATTATAAATTGAAAAAATTAACCAATTTATCAAAACTTAACCTATCTACGTCAAAAATTGGGCTTTTTTGGTGCTTCACGTTTTCTCTCGCTGGGCTAACCTTTTAAAGCCATAGTTGACACACATATATATATATATATATATATATATATATATTTAGTTGTACATTTGTTTGAAGTGCTTGAGCCGATGTGTAGCGGAATAGAAGTCAAAACAAAGTCAGCATCAACCATCCATTATTGAACAGGAAGAAAATTAAAGTCCCGTTTAGTTGAACTCGGTCATATATATCTATTGTTGTTGAAGTATTACATTATTATTCGATACATCAGCCTTCGGAATTTTCTCCCTTGGTTTTCCGTGAAGAGCTCGAATCAGCCAACATAAACACCCTTGCTCTTAATTCACAATATATAAAGTTATTTGTTCACTGCAAGATTTGAAATAATTCTTGCTTTTTATCACTGTTTTGGCATTGAGAAAATAAGTTGATATATTTGGGGTTTTGTTTTTAAGTGGATATTTTGAATTTTGATAATTGTATTCTATATTTTAATTTTAATAGTTAATTTTTGTGTATCATGTAAATATTTCCATTAAAAAATTAAATAATTTAAATATTTGTGTAATTTATTTTTTTATTATTAATTTATAATATTACGAACATAAATACCTTACTAACTCTTGATTTCAAGTAGTACATTTTATGGAACTCAAAAGTCAAATTAAATCACGTTAGGTGAATCATTTGAACTTGTATTTTTATGTATTATGTAATAATATTTTTATTTTGTTTTAACATATCTTGATAATTAAATAAATAAAATGTTATATTAGAATGCAAATAATTTAAAATAACACGAGAATTGATTAATTTAATGAGATAAAAAAAAGGTAAAATCCAATAAAGCGGGAAAATAGACACATCTTAATTTTCCTAGTTTTTTAATGGTAAAATATTTATTTAAATAATAAATAAAAAAGTTTTTTTAAATATCCATCATTAAGAAGGTCCCAATCAAATAACAGAAAAATGAGTTAGGTACATAGCAGTTTCATAGCGTAGACTTTTAGGCAGTAAACAACAAAATACGTTCCATTTTTTCCGCAAGTTGTTAGAGAGACGGCTATACCTCTCTCTATAGTTAGACCAAGGCTGCGGAAATGTTTTCTCCGGCTAAACTATTTCACAATTGACATAATTTATTTTATTCTCTTACATATTATATTAGTAAAGTTGATCTAAAACTTTTAAGATTATAAAAATATTTCATCTAAATCATCAAATTTATATCATTATATAATTTAATATCAAACTATTTTTTTAAACAAAATAACCAAATTTATCTTATAGTTACATTATTCAAAATTAACATATCTACAATTTACATGTCTAATTATTATTTTCGACTTCTTGTTTAAATCTAAGAATATAAATTTTTAAAAATATTTTACTAATTTAAAGAATAATTTAAATTTAATTTTATCAATATAAATATTTTTAAATAGGATGCAAATTCGAAAATTTTGGTGTAAAATTAATCAAATTAAAATACTAAATTTATTATTGAGTCTAATTAATAAATATTATTAATTAATTTTGTTCCTAAAACTTTTAACGCTAGTTATGTTGTAGGATGGGTTATATTTTAATAGTATTTTAATTTCATTTTTAGTATTTTTTTAACTTTTATTATTAATTTATACTATAGTGACACCCCCAGCTAAAAAAATGTACTAATTTAATGAAAAAAATAAATTCAAATTTAGAATTTTACATATGTATAATATGTGATATTTTTAAAGAATATTTGAGTCTTTTAATATTTTTAAAAGATATTTGTATCTTTTAATATTTTTATTTCTTCTAGTCCCTCTCTTTCTCTACCTTTGTTTTCTTCAAATTTTCTCTTTCCTATCTTACTCTCTCTTTTTTCTTCTCTTTTCCTCTTGCTTTTTTTTTTTTTTTGTACAACATGAGAATGCTCCCATTGTTGATAAGAAGAAGTCCAAATATAAATATAATTTGCGAATAATACATGAAAATGTATCATATATAGTAAGAAAGGTAAGTTAGGAAGACAAGTTGGAATTCAATCAAGCAGCAACGACCTAATCTTTGAGATGCGAGCAACTCAATTAATCACATTATATTTGCATAGTATAGGAGTATGGACTTGCACATCTAGGAAATCCTACATACCTTTTTTTAAGAATAAGATAAAATAATTCCTGTAACAAAAGGACCTCATCATATGTTAAAAAATAAACTCAATTAAAAATAAAAATTGTATGTTTTATGAGCGTTGTCGATATTCATGAACAAAGCATCAAAGTGTAAACTAGTTTCTAGACATGTTTACTTGTTTGTTATTCAAAGCAGAAGAAATGTTTGAGCTTCAATTAGATGTGTTCGAGTATATACTCTTTACTTAAAACGTTAGAATTGAGTTTACATACATAGGAAATATATGATGTGTGTGTATGTTGAACTATTGATCAAAAAGTTAGACCAATCAAGGATCGATCGTGTACAATCTAGTTGTTCTTGGGCTAAAATTATAATTGAAGTGGATTGATCGAAGTTAGGTTCGATCGATCGAGGATCGATTGTGATTGATTTATCTATTCTCAAAATTTTATTAATCATTGTCTAGATCGATTGAGACTTCTTTAGATTGATCACGCACGTAAGTTTTTAACCTAAAATCTTTTTGTTTACTCGGGCCAAACTTGTAGATTATCATATTGCCTATATTTATTACTACTCTATGAAATATTTTATGGATAGAATGGTCATTGTCTTATGACCTTGCATTGTGGTTTCAATTCTCATATTTAAGCAACCTAATATTTCTTGTTTTGAATAACTATACATATTCTATTCATTTGATTATTTTATGTTTTCTCTCTAAAAAAATTTCTAAAAAAACTAGATCATATTTCCTTAGGCTTGTTCTTGATTTAATTTATCAAACATTATGTTGTTATGTTTGATTGATTCATAAGCCTATTTGTTCTTATGATACTATGCTTTTAACCTTTGTTCTAGATTATTTAATTTAAATCTTGAATATTCTAGCTATGGTTTTTCATTATTGAATATACTTTAGTATACACTTTACACTAGTGTTATTTGTGCTAAATTTTCAGGTACTTGTTAAACGAATTTGATTGCTATTGTGACTAAGAAAGAAATGACATCTTATTAGTAGATTACTTTGAGGCCTTTATCTATTAAGGATAGTCCAAGACTTTGCTTTGTAATTGAACATTGATTTTCATCATAGATAGTTTGGTGATTCAATGGATTGGTGGTTTTTCTCTTAGGTCATTGCTCTAACCTAGGTTATTTTCACCTAAATTATTGTGTATCATGTTTATCTTTATTTTGGCTTATATTATTTACAAATGATCTAAAAATGTGTATAAAATAACATTTATCGTATTACTAAAAAAATATAGTCACGCTTAAGCCTATGAATGAATAAACCACTGAGGATAAACTGGTAGTAATTGGAATAAAAAAGGAGTTAATATTATTTTTAGTGCGTGCCTCCAAATGAATTCAATCATATTTCTGATGTTGATACAACTAGTGTGCATGGGATACATTAGAGGTTACCTATAGGGGCACCACCTAAGTTAAACAAACTAAATTTTGCATGTTAGGCACTAGATTTGAAAACCTTAAGATGGAAGAAAATAAGACCTTTTTGAATTTATGTTAAATTGAGTGATATTACTAACACTTCTTCAAATCATGGAGAGAAAATTGATGAATTCTGTCTAATTAGAAAGATTCTTTGCTCATTACTAGATTGCTTCCATCCAAAGGTTATTTCCACTGATGCAAAGCAAAGATGTAGACATTATCAAAATTGAGGAACTCATTGATTCACTTCAAACCTTTGAAATGAGCTTTTGAACATCTACAAAGAACAAAAGTGTTGGTTTCAAAACCGCTATAACTGATAATGGTAATAATGAGAATGATGAGGATGATGAAGAATTAGAACACTTAGCCAAAAGGCTCGAGAAAATCTTCAACCAGAACAATTCACAAAGTAACTGGCAACCAAGCTATACAAAGAATCATAAATCGAGAGAACTCAAACCTATGACTTCTGAAGGTAAGAAAAATAAACTCATTGTACCAAAATGTTTTGAATATAATGGGATTGATCATTTTATAGCTAAGTGTGCTAACAAAAAGAAGATAGCTCAAAGAGCTTTCAATGCTACCCTTAGTGACTTAGAAAGTGACAACAACAATCCCAATGACTCAAAATTTGTGGCACCAACTTCCTAGCATTTACTATAATTATTAGTGGACACTCTAGTAAGTTTGACATTGGCTCAGATAGTGGGAAAAGTGATTCTAAATTTTTGCTTACTAAATTTAATGTTAATAGCCTCAATGAACTATTCATAGACTTAGTATGTTGCAAGGGACAAAAGGATAAGTTACTTGTAACCAAATTAAATTATAAAGTCAAATCCTATGAAATTAATTCCTCCATCTTAGAAAAAGAAAAATTAAGTTGTTTGAACTTGTTGATGTTTTGAATTCAAGTCTTGCAGATCTTAAACAGGAAAACTAGAATCTTATGTAGGAACTTGGACAATCAAAGGAATCCATAAACATATTGACCATTGGAGCGAAAGGCTAAACAAAGTTCTTGACTATGGAAAACATTTTGGAGATAAGAGAAAGATAGGTTATGTAGATGAGTACTCTATGCCATTATCTTCAAAAACAAATCAGTTTGTAAAATCCTGTAACCTTTACTATTCACATGATACATGTGGCCTTAGTTATAAGGATGAGAGCTCTACACCTTCAACATAAAAAATCATATTTGTAAGGCCTTCTAACTTTACTCTTACTGCTATTAATTATACACAAAGAACTATTGCACTTATAATAAAGAAAATTGTTAAGTTTATGCCTATAAGTCATCACTATGGTAGGAAAGGTCATATAAAACTCAAGGGTAAATTCTTATTGATAAATACCCATTCTAATAATACCTTACAAGCTTTTAGTTATAGGACTTATTATTATCATCTATCTATGAACAATATGTTTAATAATTATACTAAAAAGCATGAAGTTGGTAGTTCAAAAGGCAAGAATATCCTACCGTGTATGGTTCATATTCTTTTAATATGAATGTAAAATGTAAGGCTAAGTCCAAGAACATGCCTATGAAGATTATGGTAGTTGATTTCCAACCTAAAGATATAGAGAAACTAAAATTCAAGAAAATTTAGGTTATGAAATATTGTCTTTTTTCGGTCACTTGAGCATTGTTTAATGTTCATCTAGGTACCTTTGTTTGAGTGCTAAATTAACCGTATGTGAGCACTTTAATAGGATTGTTTGTTTGTTTTTTTTAGTTTTTATTATTGTTTCTTTAGTTTAAAAAATTTATAAAAACAAAAAATATATAATATAAAGAAGGGTACGGATTTGTTTTTAGAATGAAATAGACTTTACATACTACTATCACTTACTAACTTCGCTTATTTTAATTGACTCTTCATTTTGTAATTCAATATTTTGACTTATGTATTTACATACTTTTTTACATCTGATTATCGATGTTGACAAGAACTTATGCATACACTCACTGAAGACATATGTATATCATGCTTAAACTTTATGATTACTTTTGTAAGATTCTAAGGCTTGAGCTAACCTTGACTACAAAATAGTGTTTAAGCTCTATCTTCCACCTTCTAAAATTTTATTGTAGAGAGACATCTAGTTTTGAAAGTGCTACCTATTTTGATGTGTAAAGCTGCCGCAATGAGCGGAGAGAGTTACCTCACAACTAGTGTGAAAATTATCATACTAGGTTTCTATTTGGTTCATGTTATCTTAATAAAAAAAGCAATTGCATACACAAAAAGAAAGAATTAAAAGTAGTTAAACAAAAAGAAAATAAATAAATAAATAATCAATTTCTCGTATAAAAAAATGGAAGGAATAAAAAATTTAAGTTATCTCTCGGTACATTTTATTATGTGAAATTAAGGATTCAATTATAGTTTTCACATTATAGGAGATACTTCTTTTTTTGGATCTTTCACGACTAATCATAAATAAATTAATTAACATACTATTAAAATTCAAACATGTCTTATTTTCAGTGATTTTCAATATGTTATTGTCTATGTATCTCGTCTGTATACATATGATTTTAATAGATAGCCAAAATTTGAACAAGAATAATGTATCATTTAGATGTTCTACTCTAGTCATGTTTAAATAAGTCTACTTCCTTCAATTAAAAACAAAAAAATGTATGTTTATCAGATTTTATCAATTTTTGTTTTATTTTACTTTATTTTGTGGAGTCATAGAACTTAGGGAGAGTTCATCTATTGCATATATTTTATGTTTTCTCATACTAATTATCTATGCTTCAAAATTAAATTACTTTTTCGTGTGATAAAAAAGGAGAGAGTAGTTAATAATGAAAGTGTTATTGATGGGACAATTGTTGAACAAAGGAAGAGAACTCTTAATGTTTAAGTGTTCTAGTTTTTATTGCACACAAGGGGAGAACTCTTAATGTGTTCTATTTGTTATTGCACATAGTGGGCAAACTATTAATAATTAAGTGTTCATTTTAATATTTTACTACCCAATGATTATATTTTACTTTGCTTCACTATTATTATGTATGTTGAACTAATAAACAATGAGTCTTTCGAGACAAGTTGTGTGTATATTTATCTATTTGATTTTCAGTGTACACATAAGCTGTCATAGAATAGTACCATTATGTAAATTTATTTTTCTTGTGAATGTTATGTAGTAAGAGAAAGGTTTTAACACATGAATATGCTAAAGGAGGAGATTGTAAAGTTTATAAGTGTTAGCAGTACTCGTGAACAAAACATTTAAATGTAAACTAGTTTCTAGGCACGTTTACTTATTCTTTATTCAAAGCCGAAGAAACATATGAGCTTTAATATAATGTACTTTAGATATACACTTTTTACTTAACACGTTAAAATTGAGTTTATACACACATAGGAAAATATGTTATATATATATATATATTTGTTGATTTATCGAGTATTAATTGATAGATCAAAATATTAGATCGATCGAGGATCAATCATGTATGATCTAGTACCTCTCGATTTGAAATTCTAATTGAAGTGAATCAATTGAAGTTAGGTTCAATCGATCGAGAGTCTGGATTAATTGAGGATCAATTGTGATCGATCTACCTACTCTTGGATTTTTATTGATCTTTGTTTAGATCAATCGAAAAGGGTTTTGATCAATCGACCTATTGGTTCGATTGATTGAGTCTATTTTAAATCAATATAATGCATACGTTTTTAATCTAAAATCATTTTCTTTACTCAAGCCAAACTTGTATATTACCATATTTTCCTTATTTATTACTGCTCTATGAAATATTTTATGGATAAAATGGTCGTTCACTGATGACCTAACATTAGGGTTTCAATTCCCCTTATTTAAACAACTCAATGCTCCTTATTTTAAATAACTACGCATACTTTATCCATCTGATTATTTTGTGCTTTGTCTCTTAAAAGTTTTATAAAAACTAAATCATATTTCTTTAAGCTTGTTCTTGATTTAATCTATCAAATATTGTGTGGTTATATTTGATTGATTGATAAGTCTATTTATTCTTATGATATTATGCTTTTAATATATGTTGTAGGGTTTATTAGATGATTTTGTTTAACTAATTTAAATCTTAAATATTCAAGCTAAAGTTTTTCATTATTGAATATACTCTAAAACACACATTTCTCTTGTGCTATTTGTGTTAACTTTTCAGTTATTTGTTAAATAAGTTTGATTACTCGTGTGATTTGACATATTAAAATGTTAGTTAAGATTCTTACACCTATCTTGTGAACACGGTAAAAGAGGCAAAATTTTATAAGTAGATTACTTTAGGGGCTTTATCTGTGAAGGATAGTCTAAGAACTAATTTTGTAATTGAAAATAATTTTCAAAGTTGATAGTTAAGTGGTCCAATAGACTAGTGGTTTTCCTCCTAGGTCATTATAATGGTCTAGATTATTTCTATCTAAAATATAATGTGTCTAGTTTATCTTTTATTTTGCATTATATTATTTATACACGATTGTATATCTAACAATTTGATAGTTTTTAATTAGATATATTTAGTAAAATTATATATTCATTCCGATCTAAGTAAATTAAATATATAATTTTAAACTTTCAATAGTAAGTAGTAGTAGTAGTAGTAGTAGTAGTAATAATAATAATAATAATAATATGTAATATTCGGCTTCAAAAAATGAGACAATTAGATCTCCATAGATGACAAATTAAAATCTCAGTAAGTACCGTAATTAGGCTTCAATAAATGAGGTAGTTATTGGTAAATTTAATATAATTTGAAAGTTTTTTCTATGATAAATATGTAAAATGAAGTAGAAAAAATTAGGTGATTTAAAATATAAAATAAAAAAGAATAATTTTGATGCTTTTTTTAAATAAGAAGATTATGTAATTGTAGGTGATTTTTTTCCCCTAAGAATGTAGTTACAGGTTGTTTGCATATTAAAAAAAGATGTAAAAGAAGATAAACACATCAGATATAGAATTAGAAGAATTTACATATAATTTAAATGAATTAAAAAATGGATATATATCAATCAAAAAAACTAGGAGAATAATATGACTAGCAAAAAAAATGGAAATGTGTTTATGAAAATTAATAAAAATATTAACTAAATATTATTAACGAAGATCTAACATCAAGTGGTTTTTAGAAGATATACACGTCATAAACAATAACCCAAGAAGCATAGAAGTAAAAAAACAAGAAAATAGTAAAATTCTATTTTTGTGTTTATGGTGGTTTATAACAATCACTTTGTGTGTATGTGTTAGAGAAAATTTTAGATAACTTTTGAAGATCAAGTTTATATAGAATATGAAATAATTTACCTTTCATACAAATTGTTTTTACTGTGTTGCGTTTACTTCTATTTTCAATATTTAGATATAGTATAATAATCATGTTTAATTATATAATATGTTACAAAATAAAAATTTACATTTTTTTAATTCAATTTCTTCACAATAATTTTACAAGAGTTTGTGTGAGTGATTTAAAAAAGACGAAAATGAAAGAAAAAATTGTCCGTTATAAGAGTATAAAAAGATAAAAATATTAAAAACAACTTTTATTTAAATAACATGAATAGATTACATAGAAAAATTACCCTAAATTAAAATATATTTTTAAATATAAGTATACTGTACCAAAACTAAATGTGTCACTTGAGATTTCAAAATTCAAAAAAAGGAAGAAAAATAAATAAATAAATAAAATCTTCCATTTGGGTCCCCTTTCGTCTGTACTCTAATCCAAAGATTCAGTTGGGTCCCGGTACTGTCCAAATATTTTTGAATCCATTGCATTTCTGCTTCTTCTTTTTTTGTCAAAACATTTATGCTAATTTTGAATTTCAAAAATTAAATGCATAAAAAATGTCAATAGTGCAAATGAATTATAATCAGTCATTATTTTTTTTGTAAGAAATTTTTTTTATTAATTCAAAATAAAAACATCGTCTTAATAAAAAACAAAATTACATTAAAATTATAAAAAAAATTGCAATAATAGACCATTTGTTCCAAGAGTCAATTCTTTTGGAAATTTTTTCTTTAGCTTTTTTTTTTTTTTGTTCTTCATCTAATTTTAGTATTCTAATTAACAATATGATAAATTTTTAAAAGAAATTAAATTTTGATATTTTTGAATATTTTAATTTTTGAACATTAATAAAACTTTAAACAATAATAATACTAAATTTAGATTTAAATATAAAAAAAACTTAATAAAATATAACAAAACATATTTAGTGTAACTATAAATCAAATTTAAGTAAAATAATATTTAAAATGAAAAATATTACAAAGTAACTATTAATATTTATTATAAAAAAATTGATGTATCGGTTCAAACTTGCATGACATGAAAACGGTAGCGTCATTTTTGTATCATAAATGGTTTGGCTCAAATATCACGTTTAATGTGTGGCACATTTAGCATGCTATTAAAGTTATGTCAAAGCATTCTTGGAAATGGGACAAATTTAAAGTTAGGGGTTTGATTTTTATATAAATTGTATAATAATATTATTTAAAAGAAAAAAAAATTATAGTATAAAAATACATTTTGTAAAAATTTAAGAAATAATTTGAGTTATTCGTATTTTATAATAAAAATTTCATAAATTATTTACACAATTATGTAATTATGTATGTTATGTATGATGTGACCTATTTACATAATTTAATGTTTTTAAAAAAAATTAAAAAATAAATCTAATTTAAATTATATTTGTAATTTTTTATAAAATTCAATAATATATTAAACGATTACGATAAAAAGCAATAAATGTCACATTTAGAATGGGCAGTGTGCATCATATAAAATCAGAAAATAAAAGATAGCTATGATTTCTTTTATAAAAAAATTAATTTATATTCATTCAAATATATCAAATTATTGTAAATATTCTTAAAAACCATTATATCAAATAAACTTATTTTTCCGTGCATTTTTCTTGGAATTTTTGACTTTTTTACGAACTTCATGCATGATTTTACTAGTTATTAAAACTTTAAAATTAGAATTTAAAGAAATGAAAAATAATAAAAAATAAAAATATATTAATTAATGTGTATAAATATTATAAATATAATAAAACTAAAATATATTTATAATATAATTAAATCGGTTCAATTTTTATTGGTTTTATAACATAAAATAAAGACCTATATATAATCAACCTAATCAGGTTAATTTTCTAAAATTTAAGACCAAACATCTTATAAAAAATAAAATATAGGTTTGGTTTATTCTTAGATTATGCAGAGGTTGGGCATTTTTTGAAAAAAAAAAATATACCTACTCCTCCTGCTTAATAGGTTTGTGAATAGTGTAATCATATAGAAAAATTAAGAAAAACTATTCTTTTTATTTCTAAAAAAATGTCTAAATACACTTGCTAAGGAACTTGATGGAGAGAAAATTGTTAAGGTAAGGAAGATGTTTCTAATTGATTAGACATAGTACGTAAGGTATGTGTTTATATACAGTGAGTGAGCTAGGCTCTAATTAGTTAACTAGTCCGATCAATGTAATTAACTATTCTAACAAAATATTTATGTGTATATGAGCCTTTTCTTAGTTTAGAATTAGAACTAATACAATAGGCTAATTAGTTCAACATCTCCTCAAACTCAGGGTCAACGTAGAACAATGAGTTTGGACTATAACGAATGCAATTGTGTCTCAAAAAAGGATTGATGAAGGTGTCAACAAGCTGAGTTTTAGAAGAGGTGTACCTAACATTCAAGGGTCCTTCTACAACTTGATCTCGAAAGAAATTTCAAACTTTCAACATTTTTCATTACAGAGTGCATGCATGATGAGATTAGTTTCCATATGAGTAGTGCTAACGTTGTCACAGTACAACTAAGGCACATGTGCCATTAGATTACTTAGTTCTTGAGAAATAGACATCAACCATATAATCTCAGTTGAGCAAGAGATAAATTTTTTTTTTTTTTACTTCAATGGTGGAGTGAGCTACAAACTTTTCCTTGCAAGACATCAAAATACAAGTGAAATCCTAAAGGAAATTGAAAACATGTGGCTTTAATTGAGCCAACATTGCCTACAATGTCGCAAATCAAAAGCAATAATATTGGACTATTGATTTGCAAATATTATAGGCAATATTGATGAAAAAGTCCACTATCCGATAAGTGATCAAGATAAGGAGTCAACTACTTTTGGAGACACCTCCAACTCACAAACATCGAAAGTAAAACATAATAACAAAGACACTAGTAAAACAACAAGATAGTCACAAATGAAAAATAAATTAAATAGATAAATAAATAGTTTAATTTATACTAAGTAAGATAGAAATTTAAGTAATAAAACATAAACAATATATAATAAGTTAGAATAAAACATACATTATGCAGTAGAGGGAAATAAGTGTTTTCTAATCACAATAAGATCCTCATATATTGGCACATGCATAAATATAATTTTTATTGTATTAACTAAAATAAGAGAGCATGCAAAAACGATAATATAATTAGGTAAGATAAAATCCTTATATTACTAATGGCAACCAATTGGCAACATACAATCCACCAAGAAAATAAAAACAGTTTACAACTCAATACAAATATATCTCTAATACCTCTATTAGTCAGGACACTTTCGTTCTATGCTTCCTTCGCTAGTTTCCTTAATAGCTACTATGTTCTCGGCTAAATCTAACTCTGCTTTTGAACCCTACCACCACTTGGTGGTACGATAAATCACTAATAGTCAATATAAGCAAGTCATACGAATATGGCTTATGCAAAGTTTAGGGACACATTAAGCAATCTAAGTCTCAGGTATTAATTTACTTTTGATTATCCAAAACCCAATAAATCAATTTTTTGCAAAAAAAAACACCCACAAACCACCAATACCTAACCACATTCAAGGTATTAGCAATCCAAAATCCAAAAATAATTTACTTTACAAGCTTCAAATTTGTCAGAGTTTCCCAATATTTTTCTAATTACTCAAACAATTAGAAGATAGGGTATTTATAGAAAATTCCAAACAATTCAAGTACCTTTTTGGCCTCTCATCACCCATCTTGTTGCCCAGGGTGGTGAGGCTCATCACCTACAATGGTGAGGGTAATAACTTTACATACTAGCCGAATAAGGGTGGTGAGGGGTAACGAGACCTTGATGAGCATTGTTGTCTCTTTTGGAGAACATAAAACGTGCAAGCATACACGGTCACAAGTAATAAAATTTGATAAGTAAGTTATCGTTCCCACGGAGATTTGTTACTACAGTTTGTTGAGTACTAAAATTATCTCTCTCTGATTTTATCCAAAATGATCGTTGATTTGGAATAAATTTAAGAAAAAAGTTTTATAACAAAATAAAAAAATCTAGGATTGCAGTTTTTCATCAAATTAATCCACTCGAATCATGTTATTTTCTTTTGATTTATATTTATTTAGTACATTTAATTTGTCAACCGAAAACTTCTAATTTTATCCATACATCTCTTCCGAGCTCCGTATAAACACACCTCGTTAAATTAATTCACTATATTCCTATAAGAATTAAATTCAACCATATTTATTAAGTTCTAAGTTCTCAAATGGTCACACGTACAATTAGGGTATATTCCTATCCTTCATCATACATGTCATTCTATCTATGAGCAATATACACAAAAATGTCTCTTCCAAGTTTATTTAAGTGCCACGGATCATTTGATAAAATTTATAAATAATAAAAAGCATTAAGCACAAAATAGAATAAACAAATCAAATGTCTTATAAATCGTTCAAAAATAATTAAAATCAAAGCGTCATAAATTTAGATAAAATGCAACCCTAAAAAATTAAATTACTTCATAAATTTAAAATAAAATTATAGCAGTTTAAAGAAAATGAGATGAAGAACAAAAGAAAATTAAATCATTGTATAATCGGGCTCATGTGAATTGGCCGCACGGAATCATGCCTTGAAAACGCATCAGACACGTGGGTCCCACCCTACACGCCAGCCTACGTGGTAGGTGGGCCCCACTCGGGCACCGAGCCGCGTGACTTTGCGAATAAAGGGTACACTCGCTCTTATCGGGTTTGAAACGCACGCGCCAATCCTGACTGTTTCTTGTGTGATCTGACGGCTCACGTGGTGCGCGTGTGATTCTTCTCTCCTGCGTAGAAAATTCAAATTTAATTATTTGCATTTTGACCCACAAATTTAATTCAAATTACATTTTAAACTTTCTTGAATTACAATTAAGCCCTTTTCTAATTTAAATTAAATTTTAAACTTTTAATAATTAAAATTAAGCCCGATTTTAATTTAAATTATATTTTAGACTTTTATAAATTGCAATTAAGAATTCTTTTATTTGAAATTATATATGTGGAGATAAATTAACAATTAAGTACGGTTTTGATTCAAATTATTTAATTTTGTTAAAAATGTATTCATTAACACATAAAAGGTAAATATTAATTTATTTAACTAAAATTAACAAAAAATGTTAAGAACATAGCAATTATATTTAATAAAATAGATGAAAATAATTATATAAAATACAGTTATCAACACCCTCAAACTTAAGTTTTTGCTAGTCCTCGAGCAAAAGGAAAGAAATAAAACAAAGATAAATGCATTTAAAATAGTGATTTTCAAAATATTTCTTTTTAGTCATTCCAAATTACATAACTCAAAGAAATAAAAGAATTCTATCTAAGTATCAAAATCAATTTAAAAATATATTACATTTCCACAATGAATTTTAGTGTGTGTGTGTGTGAAGTCTTTTCATATTTCATCACATACAATCCGGATCAGTTTATGCAAATATAAAATCAAACAGATTTTAATGAAATTACAAATCTCATAAGTTTATTTTTCATTTTTCTCTCCACTAATGTAAACAAACACAACCAAAAATCAATAGGACTTTAATAAGCTTATAATGTATGGCTTAGGTAAAGGTCGGATAAAGGATAATATTTAGCTCAAAACTTTTCCTAAACACATTATTTTAGGATTGAAACAAGATGCCTTCTATCATCACAATAAATACTTTCCAATTTGGGATTTAACATCACATACAATAACCATTTTTTTTTCTTTTCCCTTTTTTTCTTTTTTTTTCTTTTCTTTTTTTTTCTTTTTTTTTCTTTTCTTTTCAGAATCTATTTTTTTCAATATCTTCTTTTTTCTGATATATGTTTAAATATTTACTAACAATTGTCATATGTTAATGCGATAATAAAAATAGATATATCCTTTTGAAATGAGATAAATATATATATATATATATATACTTTGAAGCTCAAAGGGGTATACTACGGATAAAGCATGTGAAGGTAGATAGAAAGGTTCAAACGATCCAAAAATGACCTAAATCATTTTCTTAGTTAAATGTTTTCTATAATTACGCCTCGAGAGAAAAATCAAACAAATTCTAAGAACTGTGACACCACAAATATCAATCGAATTCCATACTCACATAAACCTTCTCTAAATTATCATAGGAACTCAAAAATCAAGACTAGTGCTCATATATATTTATTCTTGTAAAAATGAAACATACGTAAAATTATTCATCGCTTAGACAATATTCAAATTTTTCAAAGTACTATGCATCATTTAAATCGAAAAAATAAAAATAAATCACTATTCATAGTAAAATATCTTCAATCAACCAAACAAAAAAATTCACAAGCAAGAACATCCAGAAAATATTTCAATTAAGTTCAATATATCTACCACCCCCAAACTTAATATACACATTGTCCTCAATGTGTAAAAGTTAAAGAACATATGAGATGGGTTTAAAGAAACTTCTTGGTTTGGTTTGAATGGTTAATCCAAAATAGCTTCATTACTTCCAATTTGCACCTACGAAAAGTAAATGAAATAAAATAACAACATAACAAAATATAAAAACTAATACATGCAAAAATAAAAAAAAATAAAAAAAAAACACATGAGTTGCCTCCCAAGAAGTGCTTGATTTATAGTCGTTAGCTTGACTTCCCAAAAATATTGTCAAAACTCACATAGACCTTACATAAAATATTGAAGCAAAGTGGTGAGAGCAACCAACAATGTCAAGTTATTGATCTTGATCTTCAGTTGTGTTTTAGGCTCTTCTAGATCTCTTTGGGTCCATTGATGAGGTAGATTGAAATAAAAGTGATATGTAAGTGTTTATAGGGTAGGAATTTTTTTTAAGAAATCTTGTGGTTTAAAAAAAGGGGAGAATGGTTTAAATAGAAAAAAAGGGTGTGTTCACTAACCCTTCACTGCCATCTCATCTGCGTGCTTAATAAATCCATGGTAAGTACGTAAAATTCACACTCAATAAGCATCATAGTGAGAGGTGATGAGGTTTAGCAAACCATAGTTGACAGCATGAGAAAAGAGAGAAAGGGAGAATAAGGATGCAAAAAAGATAATTTTTTGATAAAACAACTTAAAATATCATCTTTTGTAATTTTTAATAAAAACATAAAATTTTAAAACACAAAGAAAAGATCATGAACAAAAAAACAACATGAAAAGAAATAAAAGAAAAGCATACTAAAAGGAAAAATGATCAAGATAAAGAGTGATCAAACTTTATCCCTCCATTTAGTAAAGCATTTACGAGGGTAACAAACTCAAAATGTAATCTCTGGTTTACATATACATATGTGATAGTACACAAGGAACTTTTTATCTGGATACTAGCAAAAAAATCACTAGAGTTATGCATTTACACATGGTCATGTGGACTCTTAGAAGTAGATTTAGTCATTTTCGCATTATGCCTTAGGTGCATGACATACCAAGCTTTAACATGCTCATGCAAACCATAATAGCTATACCCAAGAATAAAGAAGGAAGTGAACAAGGTCCCCATAAGATCACTTCTCAACCTAATCATATTATGGTTCTTACCAGTTGGGAAAGAAAAGCAAGAGTCAATATAAGAAAAATCAATATCTCTCTACAAGTTGATTGTGCTTAACTTATCATTATTTACATATGTAGGGCTTACACGATAGTATTTGGGTAGACTACATGTAGTTTTCATGATGCACTCTAGGGTAATGTGTTATTTTGTGGTTGAAGATTACAGGTGTAGCGAGAGACCTTGAGGCTCAAGTGGAGCTGTGGAATTGATGATGGATGGAGCACAATAAGATGGATGTACTTTGAGCATGTGTGTTTTAGGTCATCTTGCATGATTGTCTTGTGTATTGATATAGAATCTATTTTAGCTATGCAATATTTTGTCATGAAAAGCCAACGAGATTGATTGTAAGTCTTTTGAGTCTTTATTGGCATTTTTGTGTGTAAAACATGAAGCCTCTTGTTTTGCGTAATGTTATATCTTACTTTTTATAATGACAATTACTAACAATTCAATACCGCACACACTTACCCAGTTTAAAATATTATTTATGTTCAAATGCTTACATATACTATATGGGTTAATTCATGTAGTATGTATGTTAGATTGCATCTTCATTGTTATGTTTCATGTTTTTCTCGAATATTTGTGAAAAGTTACGGTATTTTTTGAAACAAAAAGTGTATTTTTCATGTGCTCGCCAACAAATTTGATAAGTATTGTAACAACTATTATCCTTATTATGGATAGCTATTACCCTCACCAACGTGGTCGATAAGGTGGTCAGTGAGAAGCTTCGCAACCAGAAGTTTTTTATAAATACAAGTATTTGCAAATTTTTTTACTAACAAGAAAACTTGTGAAAACTTTGTGATTTTGATACTCCATTTTTTAAAATAAAAAATTGTTTTTTATTCTTGGTCACTAATACTTTAAAGGTTTCTTGGTATTAATGATTGTGAATGTAGTTGCAAAAATTATTTTTGAGGTTAAGTTAATTTAAAATTGAATTAACATTTGCATTTTATATTGCATGTTAGGTTAATATGCATGAATTTATCATACCTATATGATAATTTTATATTGATCATTGGTGAGTGTTTGTTTGACTTTGTATTGCTAATATCACTCGATACCTATATATTGTATTACAAGTGGCACCACTAATGAAAGAGAAAAAATAGTTGATTTTTTACACACGCTCATTTTTTTAGGTCAAACAATAAGGACCCATTCTAGTTGTGGAATGTGGGGATCGAGAATTGAACCTTAGATCTTTGACTAAGGGTACTAGAGTACCAACGAGACTAGCAAGACGTGGGCACACACACAATTGAATACAAATGCTTTGTGAGAATTTTTTGTGTGACAAAATTTTTACAAGAACATCATAGGTAGAGCCATTATTTGTCTTTGGAGAAAAATCCAATTTGTTTCATTCAACATGAGGCACAAGAACGTCTGCACGTTCATAATTTACATAAACGTTCTATTCGTCATTGATGGGAGTATGATTTAGAAGATTGTGGTGTTGATTCCACCAAATTATTATATATTCATAATTTACTTATCTTGTTGTAATTATTTAATTATTAATTTCATAAGTTTACAATAATAAGCAGGAGAAAGAAAAGAAGATATATTATCTACCTATATCATATACTTTCATTGCGGCAATAAAAATGCTGATTCTTAATGGAAAAAAAAAAGGTTTTAAAAGTAACAATGTTACATAGATTTCAGGCAGTAATGCTACGGAGAGTGCTGTTTTAATTGTCTTTGACATAGCGCATGTAGAAATCCCACTAATGAAAGTGTCAATTTATTTGTCAGAGTCGACTAATAAATCTCCATATAATTTAAGCCATTTGGCCTAGACACCACTAAGGCACCCCTATTTCTCAACAACAAACTTTCCGCCCACTAGCTTCTACTGTAATGCTTTATAACTTTGATATTTTATGTTTGAGCACTTCAAGCATTCTTTATAATTTATCATACTAGTAGTGATAGTTTTGGGTCGTTTTTGTAATGAGTTATGTTGTATTGTTACATTTTTTTTTCTAATTCAGTTTTTAAAGAAAACATAAACTTTTTTTTTATAACAACTTCTGTTTTTTGTTTTAAAAAATATGAACACATAACATAAAAAAACTCCTTTGATAAAAAAAATTTCACTCTTGATGTTTTATTTTTATTTTTCTATTTAATTCTTATTTTCAATGATAGAAAAAAAATAGGATTGTGGTATTTACAAAAATATATATTAAAAGTGGATTTGATATTTAATTATAAAAGTTTTGAAATTTCGAAACAAATTAGTTTTGAAAGCTTCATTTGTTTAAATTTCAAGTTTCAAAATTGTACAAAAAAATCAATCTAATTAAACTGAAAATAAAAAAACAAAACTATTTATCAAATAATATTAAGTTCGACCTCGATGGAAAAATAAAACGATACTAAAATTCAAAATGATCTTGAAAAATAAAAAATTAACTAGTTCTTACAATCTCACTCTCAAAATAATGTCATTATCTTTCAATTAACTCATGATTATTTCAAAAGAAATTAATGTAATTTTTTATTCTCAAAATATTGGAAATTAATGAATGTTTCATTGAACATGTTACATGTGATTAAAAATATAAAAAAACAAAGTTTAATCACAAAGATAATCTCTTGGTATATAAAATTTTATTTTTAATTTTTTTAAGTAAAAAGTATTTTTTTATGACATAAATAAATATATTTTTTAATAAAAATAAATATATGTTTTTTAGTAAAAGTATTAAAAATAAAATTTTATTAAATAATTAAATTATTTACGTATAAAATATATAAAAAAATGTGAGTTTCATGCCATACAAGTCACAACTCACAAGCGCCAACTACTAGAGTAATTGCTTTTAATTAATAATTGGAAAATATGGCAGACTATCTCTATGTCCAGGGCATCCCTCGTGGAAGTAGAAACTTCTAATATATATATAAACCAATAAGTTCAAATTACTTACAATTAGGCGCTTTTGTTATGAAAGCAGTTTGAAAGGGCTATCAAATATATTATTTTTTAAATTATATAATTAAATTAATTTTTTTTATCGACCTAAATCTAATAAAAATGGATTCCAGAACCTTTATCATAAGAGTCAGATCCGTATAAATATATTAAGGATATCAATCATGTCTTGTCTTGCTATGCTTGTATCCGTCGTGTTTGTTTATGTTTATTTTTAAGTTTTTTTATTCAAATTTATATATTTTTAAATTTATAAAATATTAAAATATTTTTTTATTTATAACAAAAAAAATTGATAAATTGCGACAGATTTAATTCTGTTTGTGTTCTGAATTTATTGCGAATTCTCACCAATAAAGTTATCACGCATTGCAATAATCATAATGAAAGGCTTACAATTGTTTCCTCAGTTTATTTTGGCCTTCATTGATTAATTTAAATTTTTCAATGTAAATGTACAGCTAGCACACTAAGATATATTATACTAAACTCATAAAAATTCAAAATTTAAACAAAAGTATTAAAATAAATAGAAACTAAGTTTTAATTGGTAAATAAGAACAACCAGGCGATCCGAGGGTAGGGAGGTAACTATCCCATCTATCATTTAAATATTATGTGGGGGTATAGAGAAGAAATAAATAATTTGAAATAGAAAATTAACTCGGTGAATAGTAGTAGATTTTGGATTTTAGTTAAAGAGATAAGTTATATAAATAATAAAAATAATATTAATATTTATTTTTTAGTTATTATTTGTTTTTTATTAAAAAATATTATATATTTTATTTGAATAAATAAATCTTTAAGTAATGTAAACCTTAAGTTTATAATAGAGAGGATCACATGCATATTTATAAATGTAATTTATATACAATTTCATAAATATTATGAAATAACATCAAAAATATTATAAGTTTTGAGATATCTTAAAAAATACTTAAATATTTTAAAAAATTTAAAAATATCCCTCAAACATGAGGAAGTTAAACCTAACGAAAATTAATAATAACATTTCATAAATAAAAATAGAATAAGAAATAATAGAGAATCAAAAAAATATTAAGAAATTAAAGAATATTGGAAATAAAAATATAAGACATTTCATGATATTTTTCACAAGAAATGGTAATTAGTAAAAAAAAAATTTGAATAAATCCTAAAGGTAAAATTAAATCTTAAAGAAATATATGGATTTAAATATCCATCATTTTCGTCATTAAGAAAATTATTCTAAAGAAAATACATAATTTATTATGAAATAATTAATAAAGAAATGAGCATTACTATTACATATGTAAAAGAAATGTACAATATATCATTAATTAACAATAAAGATATACCATTAATTAACAAAAGGCTATTATGGAAAAGTTATCAAAAATTTCTTAAAAGCATAAATAAAAAATTGTATACATTCATTTATAAGAAATTTAAATATTAATACTAACTCATTTATGAAAAGAAATAGGTACACTAACAAATATAAAAATTCACAAAAATTCACAAAATTCACAAATTCATAATAAAAATTTAAACCAAATATCAAGTCTCGTTTACGAATTTGAAATAAGTGACTTAATGAAGGAAGAATATCATAAATTTTTAATATATTACATAATAGAGTATTCATTAACAAATAGTTACAATAGTGTAATATATGGACAAAATGAATTCATTAAAATTGACAAAATATTCCAAAAAATTGATCAAATAATAAAATCAGAAATATTGATAGACTTTGAAATACTAAAGAAATAGTACTTAGACATCAAGAAAAAACCCTAATAACGGGAAGAAAAAGTGTAACAAGAAATAGTAACATTCCAAGATTTACGTTTATAGGATTTGAAAGAGAAACTTCCAATAAAGAAAAAGAAGCCACAAATTTAAAACAAGAAGTACAAAAAATGAAAGTATTAGATTATTATGTCATATTAAGAAGAAACTAATGTTTAAAGACAAAATAGAAAAATATGTAATTAGAAATAGATGACAACTTAGTAGGCATAGTCGTTAAAAATCAAATAACATTGATGAAGGCTTTAAGACCTCTAACAAAGGAAATGAATTTAGTCCAAGAATTAAACATGAAGTATCTATAAGATATAATTAAAACACAAAAATAATTATTAAGAAAAATAAAGGAATGTGGTTATAATAAATTACGATATAATATACATATAGATTTTATAGAATTAAGAAAATATGTATTTAACATATATATAAATAATGATATTATATGTCATAAATACGATCCCTTAGAAGATTTAAATAAAGAACTACCTAAAAGATCAGACACTCTGTTGCCTAGAAATGAGAGAATAAAAAATGAAAAAAAATCTAAAGAAAAAGATATAATTTCAATTTAATAGAATATAAAAAGGAATTAAAATAAAAATTTATGAATCCCGAAAAAAGGGATATAGAAAAATAGTAACTTTGTTAACTTTAACGGATGAAGAACTAGAAAAATATTATAATGATAAACTTTGTACAAACAAATAGAAAGATGATATGACAATAATCAACAAAACTGATTCTGAACTAGAAATCATGACCCAAAAATGTCATATAAAATCAATTTCATTACTAATTTCTTACTAAGAAAAAACATCTTACCTACACAGAGAGGAAAAAAATAGACAAAGTTTAAGAGAAAATGATACTTCTAGTATCATTAAGACAATGACCCAAAATGGAGGAAGGGTTAAATGGAAAACTAGAAATATTATCCCACCAGAATTTAAACTCCACGAATATTATAATTATGATATTTTAGATCTAGATTGTATAAGGGAAAGAAAAAAAGCCTTAGATGAATGGGCTAGTGGTACGAGTGTGTTCATACAAATCTCTCAAACTATACAGTCAAACCCTTCAACTTGTAGAGTTTTAGTAGCTCACAAAATGACAGAGGATGATAGAGTCTAGTTTTTAAATTTGACAAATCAATAATATTTATTAATGTAATGAAATTCTCTCATAGGAAAAGACTATTTAAATATAATAGTAAATAAAATATATAAAGAATTTATTTGATAAGATAAAAAAATAATTATCACTAAATCTAGTGAAAATGTAATTAATGAAGACAAATAGCCTTTAACAAATATAAAAATTTATAACATATGTTACATAGACTCTTTTATTTGTAAATATAAAATGTATTACCATAAATTATCACCTTATATATAGGCAACATATAAGGAAATATTTTTCCAAAAATTACCTAAAACGTTACATAAAATCTTAACAAAAGGTTGGAACTAAAGAAATAGGAAAATCATACCATACACACTAGAAGAAAGAATAAGAAGTCTTAAAAGCTGGATAATTATTAAATGTAAAAAAAGATAAGAATATAAACAAATAAGAGGAAATGATAAAAAAAAATATAAGACATTTAAAAGATATAAATTTATGAAACATGATTTTCAAAAATAAGAATTATTGCCATTTATGAAAAAAGAAATGTAAGTGTTGGATTTGCAATGAAGAATGACATTATGACAATGAATACCCTAATAAGTTTCAACATAAGAAAGAATTTAAAAAGGAATTTTCACAGAAAGCAAATATCTTAGAAGAAACTTTTGAAATGGAACTAGAACCAATTGAGAAATCAGATATAGATGATACTTACAATATTTATCTATCGGAGGAAAGTAAGAAAGAAATGACTGACTCAAAATATAGACACTCTTCGTTAGAAGATAAATGATTTGTATAGTATTACAAATCCAAACAATACATATATTAAGATATGACTTAAATTTAAAGACTATGTCAGATATCATTTACATGCATATATAGATATAGATATAGGAGCTAGCATGTGTATTCCCAAAAGAACACTGGAAACATAGACCAAAATATTTAATAGTAATAATTGTTAATAATACTACAATAAATCTGAACAAGGTTTTAAAAGACAGATATAATGATAGGATGAGAAAAAATTCATATTTCTATCATATATCAATAAGAAATAGAAGTTGATTTATTAATAGAAAATAATTTTTTTAAACTTATATCAACATTTTACACAATATTTAGACAAAATAATCCTAACAATATTAGATGGTGAAATAATTTATGTATCAAAAATAAGAAAAACTTTAGGTGTATCAAATCCAAATTTTATGCACAAATATAAAAAGCAAAAATGTAATCATAACACAAAGCAACAAAAACCTTGTTTAAAAAATATTTAATTAGATATAGAAGAGAAACAAAACTATTTTCTTAATGAAATACAGGAAGATAAAGTCCTAGCATGTATCAAAAAATTATTGAAAATAGTAATCTTAGAAAATCCTTTAGATTCAAAAATTAATAAATCTAAAATAATTGCCAACATAAAATTAAAATACCCTAACAAGATTATAAGAATAAAACCAATGATTTATACTCCAAAAAAAATATTGAATTTGAAAAACAAATTCAAGATCTTTTTGAACTAAAAGTCATAATATCATGTAATACATCTCACTCTAGTCCCATTCTTAGTCGGAAAAAAAGCTGAAAAAAAGAATGACAATAAACTTCAAAACATTAAATAAAGAAACCATTGATGATAGATATTTTATTCCAAAGAAAGAGGAAATATTATCATTAATAAAAGGAAAAAATACTTCTCAAGTTTTGATTACAAAATTAGATTTTGAAAAATATGACTAGATGAAGAATCTTAAAAAATAACAATATTTAGCTACCTCCAATGATAGTTCCAATTGACTATTGTATCATTTGATTAAAACAAGCTCTAGGTGTCTTTAAAGATATATGGATAATATCTTTATAAAATTAAAAAATATTTGTTGTGTTTACATAGATGATATTTTGGTTTTTAATATTAAATTAAATAAATACTATTTGAATATTATTAATATTCTATAAAAATATAGGAAATAAGACATTATACTTTCTGAAAGGAAAGTAGTAATTGTTCAATATAAAATAAAATATTTAGAATTGGAAATTGAAGATGACAAACATAATATACAATCTTATATATTAAATAATATTCAAGGTTTTCCTAGTGAATTGAAAAAAAAATTAACTATAAATATTTCTAGGATGTTTAATATATGATTAAGCTATCAATAAACTTACATTAATGTGAAAACCCTTACAAGTAAAATTGAAAAAATATGTCTAGAAATGGACAGAATAAGATACTCTATATATGGATAACGTAAAATCATAAGCAAAAAATTTACCAAATTTATATCATTCAGTTTAGATGATAAAATAATAATTAAAATGAATGTTTCACAACAATATTGGGGAGTAGTATTAAAAGAAAAATTAAATTACAAAGAGGAATATATTTGTAGCTATAATTCAGGATCTTTTCATAGTCAAGAATTAAATTATCATAATAATGAAAATTAGATTATTTACATGTTAAAAAAACTATTAAAAAATTTGCAATATATGTCATAAGTTCCAAATTCATTGTTAGAATTAATAATACAAATTTTGGTAATTTTTTTAAGAAGTAATATTACAAGTGACTATAAATAAAAAATCTTAGGAAATAATAATAGTTTAGCTAATACTCTTATTAGAGAATTAGCACCTCTAACTATTTTTATGCTTATAGGAATAAAACAAATTGATATCAAAATCAAGATAAAATAAAATAAGATAAAAATCTTTCAGAAATAACTCGAGTTTTTATACCTTGAGAAGTCTCTTATAGAGATTAGAAATAAACAAAAACAACTTAGAGTCTAAAAACTATAAAAAGAAGTCTTTATAAAAAATTCTATCTAAAAAAGGTAAAACTTTTAAAAAAGAATTTAAGATGAAAAGAAAGAACCTAATAGTTCAAAAAAACATATTTGAAACAAAAAAAACTCAATTGGGTTTATGAAGCAGGAAAAAAACAAAAAAAAGCTTATGTGATCTATTATAGCCTAAAACCAAGAATCTATAACAACTGGGTAGAAGCAAATATATTCTTAGGTTTAGCGAAGTAACTCATAAACTTTTTACCAACATAATAGAAACTGAAGGCAGTTATACCAATTACAAAATACCAAAACTAATAACTCTAAAAGAGATAGTAAGAAATTACTCTATAGTATTACAACAACAACCGGCAGCACTTAGTAGGTTAAAAAGTCTAGAAAAAGTAGTATAGGCTCTAGTACTATTTAGAGAGTCATCTCTCTCAAATACATCAAAGATAGTAAGGCATCTAGTGTTATTCAAGAAAAAAATCTCTAAAAATTCATTACTCATTAAAGATAAAAAAAAAGACCAATATAAAATTCTTAGTAAACTTGCCCAAAAAATCAACCCAAAAACATATAAAAGATATGAAGTTCTATACTATAGAAAAAAAAATTCTTTATAGGGAGTAAATTCAACATTTTGGAAGGAGTTGATCTAATATTTATTTATAAAAAATTTCATGCAAGATTAATAGAAAACATATATCCAGTAATTAATTTAAGTGAATTAAATTATTTTCCAAAAAATTTAAAAAAGCAATCAAGAACTTCAAGAAGAAGATAAAAGCATATGTGACAAGTCTGTTTATCTTAGATTTTTCAGTTCATTAATGGACTAGAATGAGAAATGATGTATCAACTCCTGCCACTTCACCAAGCTAGGGATTTCCAACAAAAATAGAAATAATTTCAAACCAAGGGCGCTTTTATAAAAAGAATTTAATGCAAATGAACTCTATGTATTAAGATGTCAAATGTTAGGCCAAATTTACTATGAACTCAAAAAATGATAATTCTACTAAGATCAAAGTAAATTACTCAACTATTAAAGTTCTCATCATCACTTCTTATAATAGCATGGCTTTCACTGAATAGGAAGGTGAAAAATACCAAATTTGAGATAAATTTTAACAATAATAACTTGAAAATTGGTCAAAAAAATAAGAAAGATATTATGCTTCTATGCTAGAAAAGCCACTAAAGATTGCATATGCATTTACTGGATCAAGGATCAAGAAGACAAAGATGTGTCATCATCAACGTCATTCAAAGAACTATCAGTAGAAAATGACAAGGAAAAATAAAGAAGAAAGAGTTGTCGATAGAAGATGACAAAGTAAAATAAAGATGTAGTATCCACATCTTTAGTCGATAGCATGTGACAAAAAAACAATGACTAAAATTGATAAAGCCAAAAAATAGTAAAGTAGATGAATTATTAAACTAAGGATAAAATATTAATTTCTTGTAAACATGTATTCCTTGTGCTATAAAAAGAACTCGTATTTTCATTTGAAAACACAGCTTCTAGCATATTAACTCTCTCTATCTAGAAATCTCAACTAGTAATTATATACCGAATAATTATAAATGACTAATAATCTTTTAAGATTCTTAGAGGTTTTTAATTGAATTTATAATTATTATACTTATTATATTATAAATAAAAGAGAATGCAATCAATTTTTTTAATAAATCTAAACTGAACACCAATTATGTACGGATATAAAATACTTACTAAGTTACAATTAAGTATAAGAGTCATATGAATATATAATATGGATGGAAAATTTAAAGATCATTAAATTTAAAAATATCAATAGTATTAATCATAAAGTGTAAGGATATTATAACATTTTTTACAAAAATTAAGAATATAATTCAAGATATATTAAATCTAAATTACATTTTATATAAATTTTCTTAAATATTATAACTATAATTTTCACTAATAAGAAATAAGAAGGGGCCACTAGCCTAGTACCCACTTAGCCTTCGTGTAGTTTCGCCAATGAGGGAAAGAACGAGAACATCTATTAAAGGTTTGGTTATTTTAATGGCCATAAGTGCGGGATGCTATCTACATTCCTATTTAAATATTGCAGGTGACAGAACGAGGCTCTTCATTCAAGGTTCGTTTATTTTAATGTAGTTAGGAGTTTTTTATTAATAAATAAATTAAAATAGTTTGAATATTAAATAGCTTTAATACCTATAAAATCTTAAATATATTTACTTATTATTTAGTTAAATATAATAAAATTTAAATTTCTATTTTGTTAGTTTAATCATCATTATAATAATTGTTATCTCATTTATAATAATGTTATATTTTTATAATTAAAATAATGATTTAACGATGAAAATCTTATTTTTATCATAATGTTTATTTCTTTGTAAAACTTTACATTATATAATATATTTTGTTAAAAAAAAAACAGTAATCAAAATAGGTGGGACATGGAGAATGATCCCAACTCCAATCTAGAGGTGATTGGCATGGATCATAAGATCCATTAATTAGAGAAGAATAAGGTGCAGGTGCAGGTGCAGCAGATTATTTAAAGAGGTGCCGATCGAACTATAAATTAGTAGAAGAGAATATGAACACATTAAAGCCAGCAAATTAAAAGAGCTAGCAATAAATAAAACCTGTGAAACTACGTACAACATAATTAATTAATTAAAAAATAATAATATATGTATATTTTTAGGTTGGTAGACAAAGGAAGGAAGGTATGTATGTTGGGGTTCTTTGTACTTCACCAATTTCTACGGTATCTTTCTCAGCTTTCTCTCTCTTCACATGTTCAAGAAATTTCTTGCTTTGCTTATAGTCAAATTTCGAACTTCAAAGCCCAAAATACTGTATAATAATTAAGAATTAAATGTTATTTTTTGTAAGGATATAAAAATTTATATAATTTTGTTTTTAAATACCAAAGATGTTCTATATATATATATATATATATAACAAGCAAACAAAAAATAAATTCTAAATAAATAGGGAATAGAAGCACTTTGAGGTTTGAGGTGAAGTTAGGTTCTCTTGGAAAGTTTGAATTGCCTTTGGTTTTCGCAGTTTGGTGGGGTTATGTAACTATCAACCATCATGCATACCAGCTCATACGCACTGAAGTAGAGACACAGACACAGACACAGACACACTTTAGATTCTCTTTCTCTCTCGTCTTTGTTTTTCTTTAATTTTTAACTGGAACCCTTTGACCGTAGATGATTAGCTTTGTGGTTAGGATACCGTTAATTTTTAGAGGTCAATCATATAAATATGTTTAGATGGCAAATAAGAAAAGTTTATAATATGTCACCAAAAGGTTTTATGAAGGCTTAAAATACGTACGTATATGAATATGTTAAATACATAATGGTTATTGACAGATATTTTAACAAACAATCAAATACCGACAAAATTGTAAATATTTTAATAAACATTCAAAGCAAGTTAAACGATAGATTTGTTATTTTTTAAATAGTTTTCTTATAGTTACATATTACTTTAATTACACTTAATATTTATTTTGATAGATCAAAAATTTATAAAATAAGTAATTTAAATATTTGAGATAATAATTTAAATACATAATATATTAAATATATTAAATCTTAATAAAAAACGTTATGAATTAAATACATAACATTGTTATAATTTTATAAAAAATATATAAACTAATAACTAAATAAATATATATATTTAATTATATTTTTTAATAAATAAATAAAGCTAACTATAAAAGATATTTTCGGTATTAGTCTAAATTTACAACAATATATCACAATAATATCTATATATCAAGTTTATCAATTGATATTCTTTTAAATTTTTATTGACATTTATATTTTATAGGTATTATTGTAAATAATATTTATTGATATTGAAATCTTTACATTAAAAATTTATGATGATATCTTTGGGATTGCATCCATTTTCATCCTTGATTTACAAAATTTTAAGTGCATTTTTTAGTTTATACATGAAACATGATAAAATCCCTTAAAATTGTGATATATTCTCATCACAATAATTTAATGTATTAATTTTTGCCAACTTACTTTAACAAGGCACCTTCAATTTCTGTAATTGACTAATAATAATAACTTTTATCATATAAATTATATATATTTATACGTAATTAAATTGTTACAATAAATTATCTTACATAACATTTGTAAATTTAGAATATATATCAAAAGATTTGTAATTAACTTCAATGAAAGCTTCTCTTCAACTAACACTTAGACAATAATTTAGTTACATCATAGCACAAGACTCTAAATGGATTCTTTTACGATGATAAGCTTGAATTGTATCCTAAAAAATTAAAATAAATATATTCTTGTTATCGTCAAAACAATAACTTCAACTATTTTTTTAATTAATGCACTATTTATCTTCAATTTGGAAAATAGACAAAAAAATAAAAACTTTAAGGATATGCCTTATTGTTACCGATCTATAGGCAATAAGATAACCTTGGCTCACATACATATCGTAAAACAATAAAATAATGTTTAATAACTAAAACAATTTTTTACCTAAAACAATAAGTGAAACAAATTAAGTAACCTTTTTTTAAATTTTGCATTTTGTGTCAAAGAATAGGAATTATATGTTTTGTAAAACTAACATTATTATTCTTCTTATTCTTTTCAAAGAATTCAGTGTAGAAATATAATGCTTTGAGAAAGTATCATTGCAGGATAGGGAAAGGCTTCAACCATAACTTATACTCTACGTTTAATACATTTAATTCATTTGTCCTAATTGGTATAGTTGCGGCTTGGGATAGAGTTGGTGATGAAGGAGGAGATAATTGAGGTGAATCGTTCATCTTAGAAGTTTTGTCAACAGTGTAGATTGGTCTTGGTACTGGGGTACTAAAGTTTACAGCTTTGAGTTTTTCCCTAAAGATATCTGAGGTAGAAGACCTAGGTTTGGTTTTGAATGGTAAATCCATAAATGAGAAGTCAGAGATACTTGTTGTAGAGACAGAAGATTATCTTGAACTGGTAGACCTATCAAAACTAAGTTCGACACTATCATCTTTATATGATATAATTTCCTTAAGTTCTGTATTTCGGACAGGTTTTAGGGTTTGATGAGGTTCATACTCTAGCTGAGTCACACCTTCGAGAAGCCACCTATCTGAGAATACTACTTGACTCCAAGTAATAGGTTTGAGAATTGTTATGTTAGACGACTCCAAGTAATAGGTTTGAGAATTGTTATGTTAGACCTAGAAAGATCTGTTTGTAGAAGAATGGTTTCTCCTCTTTTGGATTGTTGAATGTCTGGTATCCTAAACAAACATCATAACTTTGTAATGAACCTTATAAATTAAGGCTATTGGAATTGCTCTTATTTGTATCCTAGAATTATGGGTTTGGTTTGCAATATAAGTGACTTTAATATGTGGGGGTCACTTAAGGAAACTAAGAAATTAGGAAAACAATTGAAGGATACGGGTCATAATCCTAAGCTCGTTTCAACTATTCCTAATAAAGAATCCTTAAAATCTATAAGTTTAGCGACCGTAAGAACTTCTAGTATTATTGAGTTTAAACTATCTCTAATTAAGGTCTTAGTCCAACTTGAACATATTTGAAATTCTTTTTAAAATATTTTTGTAATAATGCTTTTGAAAATAATTCAATAGTTTCAAAAGTGAAAAAAGTTTGATGTTTATTTCCTCAGTTTTAATAATGTAATCAATTTTAAAAGGATTTATCATCTTTAATTTATAAATTTGATCTATATTGATCATTGGGATCTTCGATTAGCAATTAATTTTTTAAAAATTTAAATAGTGAATTTATCACTATTGATGATATCTTTATTCGTCATTATATATATATATATATATTGACTTTTAAAAATTGAACAAATTTGTTCTCCTTTACTACTTTGGTAATATTATTATTATATTTGTCAATATTTTAGTATTTTAGATCAATTTTGATTATTTTAATCAATTTTTTAACTTTTATGTGTTTAGTTTTTTGAGATATTTTTATATTTAAATATCTATTAACTTTTTACTCGTGAGGTGTAATTCTATCGTAATTAAATTTAAAAAAATTATTAAAAAATTTAAATTAATAATAAATGGTTAATTTTTTTTAAAATAAAATAATAAAATAACTAAAATGTATTAATTTTAAAAAGCAACTAATATTTAATTTATATAAAAAAAGTAATTATAATGTTATGCTACTCATTCTTTAGCCAAGAGGATTGGAATTTTAATAAAAGGTACAATTCGTTATATTAAAAAATTCAATTCATCAAAGAAAAAAGAATATATTTTATTCATTTTTCTAATACATACCACGAATAACAATCATTAAAATTCAAATGTCATTATTTATAAGGATTTAAACCATAAACTTAATTACACAAAACTGCTGTAAATAAGGAGAATTAATTCTGACTAACGATGACAATGTTATTATCATTTTTTTTCCTTTACAAATTAAAGGAGAAATTTTTAATCTAATAGCTCTATTTGAATGACACTATCATATCCCAATAATATTGTAATAATGAGTACATTTTGAAATAATAATTAATATCACGTGACATATCAATAGTTCTTATTGTTATTTATTTTATTTTATTTTCATTTTATTTATTCTGGCTTCCTATATTTTTTATTTGATTAAACCATATAAATTGTTTTGCAACTAGGTTTATCGGATTCAATTATAGAAAATTATATTTGGATACGAGTACTTAAGTACTTACTGTGATAATAACTGATTCTATTTTAGATTTATTTAAAAAGATATACTCTTTTTGTTTAAAATTACATTAATTTAAATTTATTATTAAATAAAAATAAATTATTTTAATATTTAAATTTATTTTCCTTAAAAAATGGGTACAGTTTTCAATAATAATTATTAAAAAAATCTGGTGAAACTGTTTTTAATTAGAATAAAGATAACGTGTTTTTAAGTCGAAAAAACAAATCTACTCAAGAAATAAATAATAAAAACAGGGTTTCTTAAATATTGACAAATAGAAAAGATGAAAAAATAAGCGGGTCCTACAAATAATCCGGGGTTGGGGGGAACTGAGCAAGTATCGAATTTCAACCATGAAAACGTGTATTACAGGCTTACAGTCTTATCTATTTATCTCAGTCTATCTCCCCTGTTAGCAATGTACCATTAAACCCACTACCATTTTTTTTTCTTAATAACTAAACCCACTATTTTATATTTGGTTTAGTTTGAATTAATTTTCTCTCTCTATAATGTTCTCAAATACAGTTATTTCCTCTTGTTCTTCAAAACTTAAAAGATATATATAACAATAGAAAAAGGAAAAAAGAAAAAAAGAAAGAAAGGGGATTTGGAACTTAGTCCTATTGAGGTATCATTAGTATGAGTGATGGTAGTTCCTTATTATCCTTCCTTTTCCATGTGATTTGCTAAAGCTAAGTTGGTATTTGTTACCTTTTACTTCCCTTTCTTTCCCTTCCAATTTCTTTACCTTTTCTGTACTCCTTTCTTTTAATTTACATGGAAAATTTAGAGAAAAGGAAAGAGAATTTTGGGCTTTGTTGGGAATCATCATCTACATCTCTTCAACTTGGTCGTGGGTGTATCTGTAATAAAGACATGATTTTTATTGTCTCAATTCTTACAGTTGAGTAACAAAAAGGTGTTCTTATCTTCTTCTTTTTCTTCATTTTTTTTCTTGTTAAGAACCTTTTTGAAGTAATACTTTATTATTTCTGTTTCTAACAAAGGTCTTTTATGGGTCTAATTTTGTGCTTTTTTATTTCATTAATTAATTTGATAAGGTTGCGTTTGTTTTCTGGGGCTCATTGTTTAAGGCACATGAACTACATGGAAAAACTCATATTTTAGGTCTGCCGTTCTTGGTTCAGGGTTTCTGAGAATATTGGTTTTTAATAGACCAGATTGGAATTTTTTCCTACTCAAAAAACATGTTTCTGAGTTGTGTTTAGATCACAGTTTAGTCAGACTTCTCTTATATCTGTTTCAATTTTATCGATCTTCATTAATTCTTCTATCTTCCTCTCTGTGGCTGAAGAGATTGTATTTACTTTTCCTTGTCCGAGTAGTAAGTTTCATTAGTTTTCTATTTTATTTCTCTGCAAATGCAATATTTAGACCTCAGATTTCTTTGTCTTTACTTATTTCCAATATTGGGTCAGTCTTTGACTCTTTTCTTTCCTGTTTATCTTCTCTAATCTCTATTGGGGTATCTTCCTGTCGTGCTATTAAATTCTGATATCCCCACCAAACAACTTCAGAAACCTAGTTCCAGTTTTTTCATGATCGCCTTTCCTTTTCAGGCTGTTTGAATCAAGGGTCAAGTTTTATTCCATCAAAGTAGTTGAAGATACTTAATGTGGCATTTGATGGCATATCATAAATAATATACAAAATGATCGTACGACTTCTTCTATAATTTTAGTTTTTAGGCTTTGTAATTTTAAATTAATGCTTCTTTTTACATGTTCAGAGTACTCTTTGTAATTTTAAATTAATGCTTCTTTTTACATGTTCAGAGTACTCTTCCCATCTTAACATGTACAATTCTTCTACGACTGACATAGGTTTCTATCAATTTCACATAGATTTTCGTCAGTTTTTCTCTATGGTATCGGTGTACTAAAAAAGTCCATGTAACATAGGTTTTTCTTTCCCGGATTTGTGTTTGTCATTATTTTCTTTTTTCAGCCAATTGAGCTTATTATTTGTTTTACTTGCAGATTTTATCTAGTTATGATTTGGAGTGAAACATTGCAAACTGCACTACATTATCAATTACGTAATAATTGGGTAAAGGTTGAAGAGGGGAGAAGAGAAAGTCAATCTGCTTGATTTTTAGTGTTGGTTAAGCTGGTTTACCTTTTTGTTTGTATGTTAAATTGGAGCTAGAATATGGATAACGAATTCAAAGATGCTGAGAATAATGGACAAAGTAATGATGATAAATTGCATAGCATGAGCTCAAACAAAACAAAGAAAGAATTACAAGGAGTGAATACTTCAATTATTACGGGGTTGAAATCAAAAAGGTTGATCAGATGGGTGAATTTAAAGCATTCACATATTAGTAAAATTTACCCGAAGGACCCTTTTTTTAAAAATAGTCATGGCTTGGAGAGTAGGATTCCAAAGCATATGGTAAGAGTTGATGAAAGATATCTTCGTCGCTGCTTACAATTGATTCATCTTAGTGCATCAAAAACAGCTCGATGCAATTTATCTGTAAACTTGACCTCTACAAAATCGGATTTTTTTTCTGACAGCTTGAATATTTCAGAAATAAGAAGTGGAGATACACTTGATTCTTCTCGAATTGTCTTAGAATGTCCAATGGATGCTGGATGTGAGAGTGTCATTCTAAGCCCTGCAGGACGGTGGGTATCAGGTGCAATCATGGGCAATAAGAGTATGTTAAACATTTTGAAGAGCCCTTTATTCCACAAATATGGTCACTTAGATAGTAATGAAAATTTCATAAAGATAGATTCCAATGATGTCAATGGTTCATTGTGCTATGATTTTGCAGAATCTCCAAGTGTATTGTGTCTATCTTCATCAGAAAAACTAGACGAGCGTACACCTCCCGTGGGATGGTATAAACATGGTTCTGACACTGCACAACAAAGACCTGTGTCTATGTCTAGCACATTTTCTGTGTGCTCTGACAAATCTTCTTCTTCTGCTTCAGCTACTGTTACACAGGGAATGCTCCAGTGCACGTGGAAGGATGGGAATCCTCATTTTGTTTTCTCTATGGACGATCAGAGGGATGTTTGTGTAGCCAACTTGCTGAGGGTTGAATCAAAGGATGATAAGTCCTTAGAATATGTCTACCTTTTCCATTCAGGAAAGGGTGGCCATAAGCACCATGAGATTTGTGATAGTGCATCACACCTTGTTGGTAAGATGAAGGTTTCAAAATCCTTTACTCTCTGCCAAAATAATTCAAAAATCATGGAGACTGAATTTGTTCTATATGGTAGTGGTGATAACAGTTTGCTTGAGATGCATGCTTCAGGGGATAACCTCAGGAAGAGTAAGGGGTTATCAAAGAAAGTGGTGAAAGTGTTCAGAACAAGTCACCCATCCAAAAAGAAAAGTAAATCCAAGTTTCAAATCTCAAGTACTATACTAGAGAATTTTTCTACAGAGCCATGTCCTGAAACAGGTGATAATCTTGATGCAGCAGGCGTATCCATGTCATTAGAAGATCATCCTCCAAATTTTGAATTAGCTGCCATTGTTGTTAAGGATCATGTCCCTGAACATAAGAAGGAGGAAGTTGGAGGCTGGGGCTTGAAATTTCTGAAGAAAGTTGGGATTAAACAATCTGCTAAGCCTGCCGAGGCTTCAGTAACTTTTGAATGTTGTGGAGATGGTGGTCATTGCTCAACAAGCATGGACATTCTCATACCGGAAGGTCTTCATGGTGGGCCAAGAACAAGAAATGGTGGTCCTTCCAGTCTCATTGAAAGATGGAGATCTGGTGGACATTGTGACTGTGGCGGTTGGGATATGGGTTGTCCTCTTACAGTTCTTACATCCCGATCAAGCAAAGAAGACATTTTCCCAGATATGAAAATCCAGGGGTGCAGGTCATTTGACTTTATCATACAGGTATATCATCCTCCTAAAAGAATATTTTGATTTTCTTATAATTTAAAATACTTTTACTTTTTAAATTTGCATAAAGTTAATAGGATTCTGTTATAATGGTATACATCTTTGAGAATTTGTTATATTCTATGTATCTCCACCATTTCCAGGGCTGGAGATAAGTAATATATAGTGATATGGATTTTAAGCTTGTGATAATTGCCATAATGTGCCATCTGAAAAATGTAAAAAATCCAATCTTGAGCACTTTGATTTCTGTTCATGAGATTATATAGTACTCCGAATTTCAATTTAGATGGCGAACTTGGTCATTTGAAACAAAACTGAAACGTGATCTTACATTTAAAACTTTCAGGGATCAGAGCACGGTGCTCCCACTCCCCCATTGAGGATCGTAAACATTCATGATGGTTTGTATTATGTATATTTTCAACCTACCCTGTCCGTACTGCAATCTTTCTCAATTGCAGTAGCTATGATTCATTCAAGGAGTCCCAATCTTCAGCACAAAAACTGTACATGAGTTGAATTATTAAGATCCAAGATGGAAGTTGAATTTGGTTTGTGATTGTCATCTTGTATTAAGCCAGTCGTCTAGATACAAAATATATATATATATATATATATATATACTTCAGTTGAAATGTTTTCTCCTAAATTTGGTTTTCATAGTCCTAGCATGAGAACTTTTCTTATCTTAGGTTAGTTGATGGTGATTTGGATTTTTGTCCTTGATTCTTTAATGAAAAGTTCGGTGTTTACTTTCTTTGGTTGAATATTCAAGTTGCCTTAGTGACAATTAGTGACTTCTTGATCGATATTGATAAAACTTGATTGGATCATTTATAACTGGAATTTGCGACTTGATGTATGGATGTGAACTACGTATTTTGCAAAGAACATGCGTATCTTTCCTTTCACTCTCTCACTTTCTCTGGGAGTTTTAGCATATTATGCTTTCAGTTTTATAGCTTCTCGAGTAGTTAATGTCAAAGAGAGGTATGATGCTCTGTACAAGAATTGACTATGTTGCCGCAATTATTTGAGTTGCATCTTGAAATAACTATGCCTTGGTTCTTTGTAGCTGGTGATGTTTCATACTTCCCGTATCAAGCCATTGATATGTCTTTATAAAAGGACTAAGAGCAGCTGAAAGAAAGAGAGATACACGGCCGAAGTAATATACTTTATTCTTGTCATTTCTGTAATTCCAATTTCTAATTCAGAAAATTTTACTTGTTGAGTTGCAGATTTTCTCTTTAGGCAACAGCAGGCAGGCATGCACAAACAGCCTTGACGTACACCTGTTTGGCATCTTGCTGGTGAAAAGCACAAATTAGATAGGATTGAGATCATCTCAAGATTCAGCTCAGCCACCTCGAATCTCTGGCAGTCCAGTCAGAGATTGTCATATTTTCATGTACTTCTTTTCCCGTATCAAGCGTAGAAGTAAGTTGCTGTCATTTTTTTTTCCTTCTTTTATTCATGTCTTGCTTGTTCACTTGTAGATAGTTTCCCTGTACTTGATTTTACTACCAATGGATCTTACTCTTGAATTTGTTAGATCACATTGAGCAGCAATTATTAATTAAAATGTAGTTAAAAGAACCATCACACAGTTATTCAATGAAAATATAGCTAATTGTAGTTGAAATAACTACACTTTAACCTCCCATCTCACAGTAGATGCAATGGGGAACACAGGTTTTAATTCAGAGGTTCACCATATAAACAATGAAAAAATAGTACTACTTATAAAAAAATATATTATATGTATCTCATCAAGGATAAATATGTTCAAATTGTGGAGTTGTTTTGAATGGTAAAATAATAAAAATTAAAATCCATGGGAGTACAATTTCATTTTATGCATGCAATTTGTTTTTAATTCTGTTGATATTATACTTAAAATTTTCTTTGTTAAGGGGTGAGATAGGACGAGTGCTCCTTTTGGCCCTCATGTCGATCCACCATTGAGTAGTTGTGCCAGCCTAAGCATATGTAGTTTTGTTATGTGCAGAAGCGTATCAGTTTTTTGATTGTAAAATGTAAAATGATTAATACATCATATGCACTGATTGTAGTTATGGTCTTCATATTAAATAAAGAAATATGTATGATCTTGCTAATCTGAAACAACTGCAGGTATGCTTAGTTGTAGCTTCTTGGAGATAAGAGGTCTGTTTTTTTCTCCAAATTCTGGACTCTGAAGATGGTTCTTCAGTCACTAAGATACTCTTGAGTGGAAACATTAGTTGTGCAGATTTTAAAATGACCGGTAGGGGTTAGCACAAACCCCATGGAAATTGTGTCAAAATATCATTTTATTTGCGGCTAATGTTACTATAATTTTGAGAAAAATGCATACAGGATCCTTTAATTATGCAAGTGGAGTCCTCCTTTTAGTTGGAGAATGATTTTTTTTTTGTTCTAATTTCTCTTCCGCAATTTGCATATGTAGATTAAAGCATGATTTGCCTTTGAATGCAAATCGTTTTTGTTAGTAGTTCGAAAGTTTGAAAATATTCTTTTTATGTTATTAATTACAAATGAGCACAACTTCTGAAAAAAGTATTTACATTGAAGTGTTATTTATTATTCTGTGAATATATTCTTTACCAATTAGATTTTTTTTTCCATCTCTTATTAAACGTTTGTTTTTTAAAGATAACATGATACTGATTTTGAATTTCATTGGTTTGAATTACATGTTATAGTATACTTAAATGAGTAATTTCTTCGTTTATCATGTCTTTAATCGTTGAGTATATGCTATCGTTGGTTTTGAGGAATGGTTAACTAATGAATGTATTTGTACGGTAGTAATTTGTTCTTTTTTTATAATAAGTGGATTTTGATAATTTTAAGAAGATAGTATTAGGACTTACATTAAAATGAGGTTTTCTACGTGTAAATAAAAATAAAGATTTGTTTATTAATTTGTAATGGGAATCAATTAAATTAAAGATGTGTTTGTTAATTTGTAACGAGACTTAATTAAATTGGATAGGAAAAAATATGTAAAATTCATGTTTTTTTTAAAGTTTATAAGATACGTATTTAATAAACATAGATGGAATTGAATATGTTTTTTAATTTTTATCAATTTATAATTTAATAATTTAAACAAAAGGGTTAGTTATGTAATGTGTATGAATAAAGTGCGAAAATAAAAGAATAATATGATATTTTTAGGTAAAAATAACTTAGGTTATAAAGAAAATCATCAAATCATCTAAATTTTCATTATAAAAAATAAATGTTTAAGTATAAACTTTTCTTATGTTATCTTTTCTAGGATGTTGTTTCAATGTATTTTATTTATGAGTTTTTGTTTTGTTTTCACAATTTTTAATATTAATGTGAGCGTTTTTTAGACCAATAAGTTTTCTGTCAATTAAATATGTTCACGAATCAACTATAAAATGATTAGCATAAAAAACATAATTGTTTATGTGTGTTCTAGAATGGATTTAATAATGAATAATATTAAATAGATGATTTAAAACATATCACTTAAATTAAATCAAGTAACAAATCGTAGAGCAAAATGATTAAGCACATGTTCAATAAAAATAACTTTTTTAAATATTAATAATCAAAACAAATAATAATGATTTGACACAAAAAAAAATAAAAAAACTATAAAAACATATCATCAAAATATTATAAACTAATTAGCCTTATTAATTAATTAATTAATTATAATAAGATACATATTTAAATAAGAATTCTTTTAAAGTAGAGTTATTAATATAGAAGATTTCTATTTAAAAAAGAGTTTTTTTAAAGTAGATTCATTAATCAAGAAGACTCTTATTTAAAAAAGAGTTATTTTAAAGTATATTTTATGCTATCTTTTAGGTTAAAATTTTGCCTATAATTTAAGGTATATCTTATAGAATATTTTAGCATATATCTTATTTTTTATTTTAGCGGCAAAAATAACTCCATATTTATATGTTATTAAATGTATGAATGCAATCTTATGTGTTATAGTTATAATAGATATACCTGAAGTACGATTATATAAAATTCAGACGTTTTTTTTACTTTGCTTGATAGACTTGATAACGAGCTTAAAAATAAGTTTACATGCAAATATTTTTTTCACAAAAATAGCCAACACTTATATCTTTGCAAAATCCCATTTGTTATTTTCGTGTGTCAAAACCTCTATCTACATGACACTTCTAGGAATAAGATATAATACAATAATGTCCTAGACTCTATATTGGAACTATCCTATATAGTGTGATAAATACATCTTCGTTGCAATTTGACAAGCTTGTAAATTACTAAAATGGCATAGACAAAGTATACAATAACTTGGCATGAAAATCTCATTGTATATTACTTCAGTTTACATAGAGATAAGGCAAGTGTAAAGAATAATTATGTAGTACATGTATTCATACCAATCAAGCTTAAAATCAGATAAAATGATGGAATCCGTTCTTATCCTAAATATGTTCTCCCCCTAAATGTATAACAAAATAAATCATGAAAATGAAACACATTCTCCCCTCTTTTAACATACGAGAAAGACAAAACATTAGATAAAACAAAGAAGATAAATCCTCCTTAAAGATAGAGCAATGTAAAAGTAGATTAATGCGTGGTTTAAATTCTCCCTAAGTTTTATGACTCTCTAACTTAAAAACGAATTAAAATGTTAAGAAGAAGATGTAAATGAACAAAAAATTGATTTTTTTTAAATTTCATAAAGATCCATATAAGGTATTAAACTCATTTAATCACAAAAGAGCACATAACTAATTGAGAACTCATATTTTTTCATTTTTTAACTCAATTTTTGATTATTTATTGTATAAATAAGTAGAGTAGAAGAGACACACTTCAAACATATAATGATATATTGACATTTTCTTAAAAATAATATATATGTTTAAACTTCACAAATATGTCAATTAAGTCACTTATGATCAATCGAGAAAGATTCAAAAGAAAAAAATATCACCTATCATGTAAAATTATAATTGAGTCTTCAATCTCACAAAATAAAATATATCTACTAAAAGAAGACTTAAATTTTTTTCTTTATTTTATAAATAAGGCAAATAATATTTTTTTCTTTAACCACTATTGACCTTTTCTTTTTGTGCATTTCAAGTACAAGTTTGATAAGAAATCGCTTTTTGCACAATTTTTTTTGCACGAGCCATAAACCTAGCATGATGAATTTCACACTAATTGTGAGGTAGCACTCTCCACTCACTACAGTAGTTTCACACATCACAGTAGGTAGCCCTCTGAATACTAGGTGCCTCCATATGATAAAATTTTAGAAAGGAAGAATTAAAACTCAACACAATTTTACAATCAAGATCAGTTGAAGTCCTAAAGTTTCAAGAAAATTCATAAACTCCAAGCATAACATATATATGTGTTCGTGAGTATGTGAATAAGTTTATGTCAACATCGATCATCACATGTACAAGAATATATGTGTGCATAAGTCAAAATTGTAGAATAATTTATACAATAAGTATCAAAATGAGTTAAGTCATTAAACATAAGATTATATGTCTGTAACTGTTGAATAAGTCCAATACCTTGTTGGTTAGATAAGGATTCTACTTCTCTCTCTCTCTCTCTCTATTTTTGTAAGTTTAACTAATAAATAAAATAAAAAGCATAACATATATATGTGTTCGTGAGTATGTGAATAAGTTTATGTCAACATCGATCATCACATGTACAAGAATATATGTGTGCATAAGTCAAAATTGTAGAATAATTTATACAATAAGTATCAAAATGAGTTAAGTCATTAAACATAAGATTATATGTCTGTAAGTGTTGAATAAGTCCAATACCTTGTTGGTTAGATAAGGATTCTACTTCTCTCTCTCTCTCTCTCTATTTTTGTAAGTTTAACTAATAAATAAAATAAAAATAATAGAGATTATTTACCTAGGGTCATTTAAGCAATCTAACAAAAATACCTAGATGAAAGAATAAAAAGATGATTAAGTGACTAAGAAAAAGTAATATTTCTTAACTCAAATTTTCTTGCATTTTGGTTTCTCTATATCATTGGGTTGGGACTTAACTACCTTAGGTTATAGGTGTGTTCTTGGACTTAGTTGTACTTTTCTCGTCCATCCCAAATGAAGATGTAATATGTATAGTAGGATGATGATAATGAGTCATAACATTAAAAATATTGAATTTTACTTACCTCTTTGAACCTAGGACTTCATGCTTCCTAGTAGAATTTTTGAACACATTTATAATTTCCATTCATTCTTGAATATGATGTAGCATGCATAGATGGATGATGCTTAT
The DNA here is from genome assembly GCA_037013495.1 of Hippophae tibetana. Taxonomy (NCBI): domain Eukaryota; kingdom Viridiplantae; phylum Streptophyta; class Magnoliopsida; order Rosales; family Elaeagnaceae; genus Hippophae; species Hippophae tibetana. The sequence goes on along the minus strand of CM072802.1, from coordinate 40,800,808 downwards.
GGGTCCTACTATGTGAAACATGGAAAAAGTGATTAAGTTTATGAGTATTTCTCAAAAATCTATATTTTGGTCTTATATAACCTTTCATACCATAATGATGACAAACATACACAAACTTAACAATTTTTTCTACCATAGGCATAATAGTTCTTTGTGCATAAGTAGTAATGGTAGGAGTAGAGTTTAAGGGTCTTACAAATATGGTATTTGATATTGAAGGTGTAAAATTCTCGTTCTTAAAAATAAAACCACGTGTATCACCATATGACTTACCAATGCTCAAGATTTTATCTAAGTGTTGACCTCCAATGGTAAGTCTTTCAACTGCTTCACATGATTCTTTGGGCTCTTGCACTTGTTTTTTATTTTCTACAGCAAGCTTATTATTTTATTCTTTCAAACCTACAAGACTTTAATTCAAAGCATTATTTTATTCTTGAAAAATATTATTCTTTTTTTTAATTTATTAGAAAAAAATTCATGTGCCTCAAGTTGTTCATTTAACTTTTCTATTTTTGTATTTAAACTATTATTCTCTTCTATGACTCTAAGACATTTAGAAAATAATTCTTTAAAACTTTTAACATTATATTTAGAGAGAGAAAAAGATTTAAATTCCTCATCATCTAAGTTATAACCCTCAATAAGATGATCCATAATAAAAATTCCTAAGACCAACACTAAGTGTATATAGTGTTGGCTCTGATACCATTTGAAAGTTTATAAGATACTGACCTAATTAACCTAGAGGGAGGTGAATATGTTATTTTTAATTTTTTTATCATTTATAATTTACTAACCTAAACAAAGCGGATCTGACATGTAATCATGTGTAAGAATAAAATACGGAAATAAAAGAATAACATACGATATTTTTAGGTGAAAACAACCTAGGCCACAACCATGACTTAAGAAAAAAACCACCAATCTATCGGACCACTTAACTTTTTACTATAAAAAACAATTTTTTAAGTACAAACTCAATTTTACGCTACATTCCTTAGGATGCTTCCCCAATGTACTATACTTACGAGCCCCTACTCTATTTTCACAATTTTTAATATTAGCGTGAGCGGTTTCCAGATCAATAAGTTTCCTACCAATCAGATACGTTCAACAATCAACTACAAAAGGGTTAGCACAAAAAACATAATTGTTCATGCATGTTCTAGAACAGATTTAATAATGAGTAATCCTAACTACATGATTTAAAACATATGTCATTTAAATCAAATCAACTAACAAATCCTAGAGCAAAAAGATTAAGTACAAGTTCAATAAAAATAACTTCTTCACATATTAACAATCAAAACAAATAATTATGATATGACACATATAATTATTTGATCTAACAATTCAAGAACAAAAATAAAGAAAACATTATAAGAACATATCATCAAAATATCATAAACTAATTAGACTTATTAATCAATCAAACACAACCACCAATGTTTGATAGAGTAACTAAATAAAGAAGCCTAAAGAATCATAATATTATATTTGCAAAACAAGAGAGAAATTAAGAAGAAGAGAATAATGCTCTTGTGTGGTTAATTGAAATAATGAACAATATATTTTATTTATAGAAAAAATTAAAACTCATAATCCTATATAATTAATAAATATTTTTTCTATTATAAATAGGATTAGTAATACTCATTAATCAAGAAGACTCATATTTAAAGGTGAGTTCTTTTAAAATTGATTCATTAATAAAGAAGACTCTTATTTTAAGAAGAATTTTTTAAAAGTGGACTCATTAATCAAGAATAATCTTATTTAAAAAAGAATTCTTTTAAAGTATAGTTTATGCTATCTTTTAGGCTAAAATTTAGCCTATTATTTAAGGTATATCTTATATAATATCATATATCTTATTCTATATTTTAGTAACAAAAATAATTCTAGATTTATATGCTATTAAATGTGTGAGTGTAATCATATGTGTTATAGTTATAACAGATATACTTGAAGTACGATTATTTGAAATTTTAACATTTTTTTAATTTTGCTTGATAGACTTGATAGCGAGCTTAAAAAAAGTTTACATGTAAATATTTTATTCATAAAAATAGCCAACACTAATTCTTACAATATTTACTAAGTAAAAGTAATGTCCTAAAAATAATAATTAGTATAAAATAATGGATAATTTTGCAATAGTATATTGTGAATTTGAAAAAAAAATCAATATTAAGAGAGTTAAGACTTGGTAACCAATAAGTGTAAAGAGATATTAATTCTTTGGGACTGTTCCTATCTCGCAAGTAGTCAAAAAACCATGAAATAAAGAGAAGAAAACACATAGAAAGATAAATAAATCAGAGAATAGTAGGGAGAATTTGAACCATTCAATAGATAGAATAAATTAATACAAACAAGATAAGTCGGATTAAGTAGATAATTCATAAATTAAGACAAAACAAAAAAACATGATAGTAGAAAATGAAAGCATGTGATGGATAGAAAGAAACATTTTGTTAATCACAGTCATATCTTTATATGTTGGAACATACTTGGATAGAATTCTGATTGTACTAACGAAATAACACATCATTAAAACACAGTAATATAACGAGATAAACTCACATAAAAACCCTATATATGTGGTAACATCATCAAATTGTTTATGGTAATTATTTGATAGCAAATAATCTTCTAATGAATAAAAGAAATAAACAACTCTATATAAATACAAATATAAATATCTCTATCAATTAAGACACATGTCTTAACTACACCTATGTTGCTTTTGTTAGTTTCTTTTATAGTTATTGTGATCCAACTTTGAATTGGGCTCTCCTCTAAAGCCCAACCACCACAAAGGGTACAATCAGTCACTAATAATGAGCATAAAGTGATATCCTAAAGTTATGGTTTATCCAGGCATAGATATCTAACATGCATTCTATTTTACATGTGATAATCTAATTTTAACTAACCTACCACGAACACAGTTTTTGGAAATATAGTCTCGAATCACTAATATCGAAATATCACTTAAAGTATTAGTTAATTGGAAGAAGAAAAAAAATTTCAACCTTTGAAAATCGAGTTTTAAAATAAGTAGAATTTCCCCATATTTTCTAATTAACCAAACCATTTGAAAGATGATGGTATTTATAAAAAAATTGAAAGCTACCTAGGAATATTGCTGGCCACTCGTCGCTCTCCTTATTGCCCTCGGTGACAAGCCTTGCTAATTAGGGTGACGAAGGTAAAAGTTGTTACACATTTGTCGATCCACGGTGGCGAGAGAGTAGCAAGCCCACAAAAAATAGTTTTTTGTTTCAAAAAATTACCAAGTAAATTTCTACAAATACCCCTAAATATAATAACAAAACAAAATAACGAAATGTACCCTAGCAAGTATACTATAAGAAATTCCCTTTATGTGTGTAAATATATTCACATACAAAATTTTCCTATATAAGTGAGTGTGTACAGTATTAAACCTTAGTAACTGACCGTATACATACAAAAGACAAAACATTAAGTAAAACAAAAAAGATTACTTGTTTTACATATTGGAATGCTTTACAAAGACTCAAAAGACTTATTGGACTTGCAATTTCTAAATGAGATTGGGGTGGTAACCAAGTTGATGTTTACAAATATTCTAAAGATTCTCAAGATCCTACACAATGATAGATTTGGAATGTCAAATTGGATGCAAGGAATAAATTAGGAAGGAGTTGTTTTGTTTTAATTACTTATGGGTTTTATTTTATTTTATGTCATAGTCTTTTATTTAATTGTGAACCTTTTATGTTTAGTAATTTTAATTTTAGTGAATTGTGAGTTTTTATTTTAAGTCTTTTTATTTTTTTATTTTTAAGGTTGGATTAGGCCCATTCCATCTAGGATTTTTCTTGATTTCTTGCTTATTAATAAGAAGAGCTAGGTAATTTGGAGGCAAGACAAATATTAATTAATGAAAAGAAAATTTCAAAAAGTTTTTTTCTTTCCATTCTTGTGTTCTTGATTGAATACATGAATCTAACTTATCAAAAGGATTGATCATACTTTGTGGCGTCTCAAGGTTTGAGTTTTAAAGACTTTGTTTCCTTAGGGTTCTAATCTGATAATCTTAAACACGTTCTTAGCAAATCAATTGTTTATATTCCTTTTAGTTCGTGGGTTCCTAGGTTTTTTGCCTATAGGGTCCACATCAATTTCCCCTTTTGACTTTATGTGACAAAACACTACACAATTAATACGAACTTCGCATCAACACATGAGATACGAACTTCGCATCGACACATGAGATACATGCAGGATTGCCTAAAGCAATTTGTTCCTATAAAGAAGCATTGACACACAACCCAAACACTCCTAACATATCAACTTAACTAAGTTAAATTAAGCTAAAACTTAACTACACGAGCTTTGCTCCTTGAGGTAGGCAACAACTAAGTCCACTAGATTATGACTTTAATTAAAACAATTAAGATCTATGTGAAAAAAATAAAGATGAATTGTAAAATTAACGTCTAGTTCTTAGGTATATGCTTCAAAATAATTCAAAAGAAGACAAATATAAACACTAATAATATTTTATGAGACATCGTAAATGTGTTTGATAATAATTTTGAGTCTAAATTTTTAATTTTTTCAAGTATTTTTCAATTAAGTATATTTAATAACGATTTTTGATTTTGATTTTTTAAAATATCACTTCCAAGATATAGGGTGAATCATAAATCTTTAAAAATAAGATATTAGAATCATATTTCAAATTTAATATTTTTTTCATTTTCACCAAATATTTTTTAGAATGTAAATAAAGTTTTATGAGTTTTTATGTATAAATATTAAAAGAAAATAATTAAAAATAATAACAAATTTTTTTCTTTATTTTTCAAGTTTTTGAGAAAAATAAATAAACCAGAAAACACAAAGTGTTATCGAACATCTTGTATATGTTTTTTGATATATTTTTTTAAACATAACCTACATAAATTCACATATTTGAAAATATAAGAAGAGGTTGTGTTAGTCTCTTAGGTTTAGAATTTAATATTGCTTAGTCCATAGATTGTAAAATATATTTTTTCTAGTTTTATATCTTTAAATTTTTTTTATATTTTTTTAATAATTATTTTGCTATCAAAAGATTAAAACACAATTAATAAGGGTAAATTAATATTTATATGAAATTATTTAAGAAAAATATCGACAATATAAAATTCTAACATAAAATTATTCCAATATATATTTTTATTTTTTTAAAAATAAAAATAATGACCATTAATAAATAAAACAAATATAGTTTCATCTTAATTATTATTGAATTTTGTTTGTATTTTACTTATAAAAAAATAATGAATATAAAAATTATCAAAATATTATTATTTATTTTAATTGGATTATTTATCAAAACTAAAATATATAAAACATAATTTATAATCTATGACTAAATGTAAATTAAAATTTAATCCAAAAAATTTGACGACAAATATTAATATTTTAATTGTTGTTTTCTTGTTTGGATGTTTTTTTTAGAAATTTTAAATGGAACAACATTAGCTATAGAATATGTGTGGATGTACATAGATTATTTGGTAATTTTGGGCCGGGCCTCAAGACAGAAGGGATCCAGTACCTGATTAACTTCTGCAACGAAACCCTAAACGGGCAAAAACCTGTTCTCCATTTATAAAGCCTGGATAACCCCACTTTCCTCTCTGGTCTCGCTTCAGTGGTCGGCAAAGATGTCGAAGAGAGGTTAGTTCCTCGTATTTATTTCTCTTTTTTGTTTTCATAGTGTGTTTGAATTTTAATTTTTGGTCCGATTCTATCTTTTTATTTTTTATTTTTTGAATTTACAAACTAGTGATCATGGCGGCTCAATCGTTTATGTTTCTACTCTTCTTTAGCTGTCCTATTGACTTTTATCTCAAATTTTATACCTGCATCTCATTTTATTAGCAGTAAAGTCGCATGGTTTCATTGAAATCTATTTAGGTAAAATATATTTATGTTTGGAGTTAATCGCAAAAGATTTAAACTTATGATTTCTTGTAATTCCATTTATGATAATCTTGTGGATATGTTTGGTCTTTTAAAATACTAGGGAAAAAGTACCCGTTATTCTAGTCTTTATTTTCTATATATTAAAATGATATAAAATGCTAGGAATTTGTAATATTTTTTCATATAGCTTGTAAAGTTGGAAGTATCATTGAAATTTTTGTTTTCTGCTTAATATAGGACGAGGAGGATCAGCAGGTAACAAGTTCAGAATGTCACTGGGTCTGCCAGTGGCAGCCACAGTGAACTGTGCTGATAACACTGGTGCTAAGAATCTGTACATTATATCAGTGAAGGGAATTAAGGGTCGTCTGAACCGTTTGCCATCTGCTTGTGTTGGTGACATGGTCATGGCCACTGTTAAGAAAGGAAAGCCTGACCTCAGGAAGAAGGTCCTGCCTGCTGTTATTGTTAGGCAGCGCAAGCCATGGCGCCGAAAGGATGGTGTCTTCATGTATTTTGAAGGTACTTAAGCATTCTTGCTTCTTTTTTCATATATCATTCACTATATATTTGAAACCAGGAGAAACTACTTTTTACCCATCGTGGTTCCCTTATGACATCTCTTTTATTATCCTGATGAAACACCTCAGAAGTTATAAGACTGTTTAATGTAACTGGTTATGATATTATTGCTGGTTAAGCGGTACCTTGATTCATATTTGTTCGCAATCTCATTGTTTGATAGGATTTAATAATGTGCCATATCATGTCAGGTACTTCTTGAGACCAGCTACATGCAATCAATTATTATATGCAGCAAGATCTCTTTTATAGAGTCCTGCTTTTCGCAGTTTGATAAATTTTTCTTTATTGTAACGCCTTCTTTTGGTAAAATTAGGTTTTTTACTTGGGCTAAAGTTCATCTGACAGTTTTCTTGCCATTATCATTGCTGGTAATGTGTAGCGAATTTTATGTTCTTATTCCACAATTCCCATGCCCCAGCAATATTTAACTTACCAACCTTATGCCAAGTGGTGGTTCTGTTTTGATTTGTTTTCAATACCTGCGTATTACCAGACAATAAGTCATGTATCCTCCTTAATCTTAATGGTTGATACAGTTACGAGTCTGGAAAATTGATTGTGTGCTTCGTTACAGATGTGTCCTTACTTGTGATGCTCACATCTGTTCCATTAGTTCTCTACATTTTTGTCAGCTCATGTTCCATGTATATTCTTCTTGTGTCAATTGATTTTGCTCATTGATGCTGAAAGAGACCGATTCAAATGGATTCATAAATTTTGGTAAATGTTATTATACCGTTAATTTTAGTAGCTAAAAAAATTTGACGTTTTTTTGAAGTTTATTGGATTTTTCCTTGTCTTATTTTCTGCTTCAAATGATTTAATTTTGCAGACAATGCTGGTGTTATTGTCAATCCGAAGGGTGAAATGAAAGGTAATAATGGTTAATATTTAATTTGTTTTGTTTTCCCAATTGTTTGATGTGCGATGTATTATATAGGCTTTTTTTTATACTAAAGCTTTTAATTGATTTTTCATTTCTTGATTATTCAATATCTTCTAATTGTTCCTTTAGGGTCTGCAATTACTGGTCCTATTGGAAAGGAGTGTGCTGATCTATGGCCAAGGATTGCTAGTGCAGCCAATGCTATTGTTTAAGAGTTAATGTAATCTTCAGAAGTATTTTATAAAGTTTCACTGAATTTTGTTCACTTGAGTTTGGTATGTACACTGCAGAGTAATTTGTTTGATCTTTTAGAACTTTGTGTTTTTGGCCAAGTTTTAATCAATATCTAAATTAGTAAGATTTATCTTCGTTATCTAATCTTTTCACCATTCATCTTGTTGAGGCAATTTTGTCCATATTTCTGAAGAGTTTCGTTCTTAGAGACGAAAAAGTTGCGTTCTGATTGATCCATTCGATCCATCTGAATCATTTAAAATTTAATTAGACTCAATAGATTCGGAACAGAAAGTAATAATATCAAACTTGATAAGTCTTATTGATAGGAGCATCAACCCCTTAGAATCAAGCAAACTAGCCTTAGAGAACCTGATCATGCATATAGAGCTGATCAATTTCTGTGTTTGGTCTGTGCATTGTGTACTGGATTTTGAGCAAGAGCTGCAGCTCTTTGACTGTCATACGAAAGACGAGCTTGAGCCAAAGTGACAAACATGTTCACTCAAAAGACTTTAACCATGCCAATTTAGCTACAGTGGAGGCAAAAACTCGGTATTCAGACTCAATGGAAGACCTAATAACAGTTTTATGTTTGCCTGAATGCCATGAAATCAAATTGTCATCGAGGAACACACAAAATGCACCAGTAGAGTGTCTACTATTGATTATGCCACAAATCAACATCACTAAAAGCTGATAAGGAAAGTGATTAAGACTTAAAGAAAGTTAGACTTAAGAGAGATATGATTTAGATATCTTAGCACACGTTTAATAGCACCCTAATGCACATTAGTTGGCTATGCCACAAATTGGCACTTGTTTGTTGAGAAAGAGATATCTATAGAGTCAAAGTGCAATATTGTAGAACACCTTATATTTAGTAAGTTCAGACAAAATAATAATATCAAACTTCATAAGAGTCTTATTGATAGATATATGAGCATAAACCCTTTAGAATCAAGCAAACTAGTCTTAGTAAACAAGTCTAAAATATACATATGCTTAAATAGATGCATTGTAGAGCTTTGATAAGACAACTTCATGCCAAGAAAGTAATTATGGGTTCTAAGATCCTTTAAGGCTAAACTATTAGTGAAGAGAGTAAATTAATTATTATACCAAGTGACAATAAGTGTGGCTTGAGAAGTGTTTAACAAACATGGAAGTGTTAGCAATAGAATGGTGAAATCCAAAAGAAACAAGAGCTTAACTAAGTTTAGAAAACCAAGCTCGAGGAGCTAATATGAGCCCAAACAGTGCTTTCTCAAGTTCACAAACCATTCCCGGACTAGTGACAAAACTTATTGGTTAATCCATATACACATCCTCAACTAGATCACCATGCAAAAATACATTATTAACATCAACCTGTCTAATGAGCCAACCTTGAGACAAAGCAAATGTAAGTACAATTTGAATTGTGGTAGGTTTGTTGGTAGGGGAAAATGTCTTAGAATAGTCAAACTCTTCAACTTGAAGATAACCTTTGGCAACAAGACGTGCTTTATATCTCTCAAGTTCACCATTAGCCAAGAGTTACACACGAAAACTCACTTACACTTGATAACTTTCTCAAGAAGAGAAACCAGTTTTCATGTTCCATTTTTGAGAAGTGTATCAAACTTTTTTTGTATTGCATCCATCCATTCAATAACTCTTAAAGCATCCTTCCAATTTTAGGTTCTAGAAGAACTAAACTAGCACTGAAATCTTGAGGCTTGAATACACCAATCTTACTTCTTGCATTCATGTAGTGATTGTTAGAAAAACTAGGAAGTTTATGAATGCTTTTAACATGAATATCAATAGCCAGATGAAGATTATTATCAAGATGAGAAGAAATGTGAACAATTGGTGCACCACTAGGAGTAGCATCTGAATCGAGAGAGCTAGTAGGTACATTAGGAAAAGATGCAACAACATTAGGTGCGTATGATACAGAGGAATTAGAAACACCATTATCAGAAGTCATATCGATGATAGGATCAACATAGACATCATTAGATGTAACGCTATTTTAGACACCAAAAGGCAAACAAGCATAAGTTGAATATGTTGGTAACATAGAAGAAGGAGAAAAAACATGCATATAACACAAGATATAAGGATAAGGCAAGCATATTGATGGTGAAGATGCACTAGGAGTGATATAAGATGATGACACATGAAAAGCAAAAACATTCTCATTGAACACAACATGTCGACTAACATATACTTTGGAACTCCTCACATCAAGGCAGAAGTAACCATTTTTCTTAGAATCATGCCCAAGAAAAACACACTCAACAAACATTGGTTCCATTTTATTCTTTTTATAAGCTCGAAGGAGAACATCTACTTTCAAAGATATTCATAATAGTATAATCAGGTCCTTTTTAAAAAAAATCTCAAATGGACTATCACCATTTAATACCTTAGAATGCATTCTGTTTAAAGAATAAATAGTAGCTTTAAAGGCAAAGGGCCAATATGCACATGGAACATGAGATTGATACATCATTGTTAAGCCACATCCAACTATCCTCTTATGTCTACATTCAACAATACCATTATGTTTACTTGTATGAGGACAAGTGCACCTATGTACAATCCCATCCTTCTCAAGAGATGAAACTAAAGGTTTAAACTCAAAACCACCATTAGTTTGAATAACTTTTAGATTAGTAAAAAAACTGTTTATTAATCATAGAAGCAATAGGCCATAAAATGGAAGTAACTTGTTCTTTTGTCTTTAATGGAAACAACTAGATAAAATGCTAGTAGTCATCAACAATAGAAAAAAAAATATTTGTCACCAGTAGTTGGTAGCACTAGGGATGTACAAAATCAACAAATAAAAAATCTTGATAGCTCGAGTATGTTTGTGAGTAAAAGGAAGTTTATATGACTTCCTAATTTAATAGTGTGTACAAAATAAACTTTCATTATTCTTATTTTTAGGTATATACATATATATGCAACACCTTCTAAATAGTAGAAAATGAAAGGTGACCCATGCAAGCATGCCACTGAAAGATATCAGCAACAAAAGTATAACCAAACAATGATGAAGCAAATGCACTAGCACTCTATGCACCTTGCACATTACCCTTGGGTTTGTACAAAGCTTGTTCACTGACTCCTTGAAGGAGAATTTTCCTCGAACATTGATCCTTAACATAAAAAGCATTTGGACGAAATTCCAAAATGACTTTATTATCAACACATAACTAATGGATAGATAAAAAATTGGTTGCTGCATATAGAGTGTATAATAAAGTGTTTAAGGAAAAGAAAAATTTATCATTAACATACAAAGATCCATTACCAATACTAGAGATTGGAAGATGATGACCATTACCTATTTTAAAATTTTGGTAGATAAAGATCACGTAAAAACTTCTTTCAAGAAATGGGCTAGACCAAGTGATTTTTCAAGAACAATATCTAAGGGGCTTGATACTATCACTTAGATCTAGAACTTACATGCGGATGCTCATTCGTTTTCTCATTATCCATTGAGGAAGTAGAAGCTGTTCTATTTAGTTATTTTTGTTGATAGTTTTCATGAGTAAATCAAAACATCAAACAAAAATTCTATGATTTTCAAATCCAAAATTGTTAATTGTAGAATGAAAAATAAGTATTTCTTCTCTTATGTTTAAAAAAAATAAAGAATAAAAATGAATTATAATTCTACTTTAACCAAATGTGTGAGCCATCTAGAAACATAACTTATATATAGTAAATTTATTATATAAGTAATAATTATTAATGATGGGATCTTTTGAAAGATAATTGAAAGATCTAGTTGCTGAAAGATATGGATATACTAAAAGATATGACTAAAGAATATATAAATAAAATATTCTAAACAATACAAAATGTCATATTATGTTATGCTTAAAAAAATGGATAAATAAAAAATATATACATGGTGTGTCATTATATGTATAGTAGTAGGGGATTATAGGAGAAAAAATAGATCTACTTGGTTTGGACTTGGTGCAACCCAAATTCATCACTCTATTTGGTTTGCATAAGCCAAAAATTATTCTGAGGATCTACAAGAAGATCAAAAAACACAAAACTGTATCAAGAATTATGTACAACAAAAAAAAAATTAGAAATTGTCTTCTCATATCCAAGGAGTTTCATGTGTAAGTCCTATAGGCATCTGTGCCATTGTTGGCTTCATGTATGCAAAATAAAGAGTGTTTATTTAACTTAGTGTATTTATCTTCTTCTGTGGAAGCTTGGTTTTTACAGACCAGTAATTCACACACGCACATAATTAGAAACACTTTGTGTGTGAGCATGTTTACACAAATCATGGGGTTGGTTTTTGTAGTATGCATGCTAGGTGGGTTTTTGTTTTTGGCAAGTGAGATGACATTGTCATTGTGTTTTTGGTTTGTTTTAGATGTGGGTATTTATGGAAAGTACTCTATAATTTTCAAAAGGAAAAAATGTGACTTTTTAGTCCCTCGTAACCATGCTCACCACCACCCTTAGCAAGGTGGTTGGTGAGTTGGTTAGCAAAGTGACAAATTTGAGTTCTATAGATACCCCAAATTTCTTATTATTTGTCATCTAGAAAATTGTAGCATAGCTCTGTCCAATTAACATCTTGTTTTGTATTTTCAGATACTAATACCTTGAGTGTTTTTAGGTATTAGTTATTCGTGACTGTGTGAGAAAAATTGTGCTTGTGAGTAGTCAGTACTTGAGATGATGTTTATGAGTGGATTGTATGTGAGCCATGTGTCGGATGATGATTTACTTCATGCAACATTTTTCTTATTCACTTTACACATCACTGGTCTTTGGTTACTAATTACACCACTTTGAGTGGTGTGGGCTTTGGAAGAGAGTTAAGTTCATGTGTTGAACTAGGTTATTTTAGAGGTAGAAAGCAAGAGCAGCAATAGATAGTCAGGGTAAGTGTCTCGACTAATAAAGGTATTTGGGTTTATACTTTTTTATCGAGTTGTATCTATTTATTTTTTTAGTGGAATTTTTGCTGCTGAGTGGTTACCTTAAGCAACTCGAGGATGCTACCTTATAGATAGAATTTCAATGTAGATTTACCTCATTATATTAGATGTTATACATGCTTAAATGTATTATTAGTATAATCAGAGTTTAAATGGTATATGTCTCTACATATTGAAATGTAAACTCTGATTTCAAAGATTTTATTATTTATTACTAGCTGTCTGATTGTTATATAACTTATATGTCTCTTATTTATGATTGCCTGTGTTTAATGCATTAATTTATTTTTGTTATGTGATGAGTCCTTAAGAAGTCAGTATCTCTTTAACCTAGATGTGTATCAAGCCTTGGACTCCATATTTGTTATTATGCATGATCAATCTCTAGTGTTAGTATAATATGAGTTTCTATCATGTATGAGCCAACATACTAGATGTAGACTCTGATTAGAAAATGTATTTGTTATATGTTATTGCATTCCTTATTTCCTTTCTATGTAACATGCGTATAATTTTCTAATAATTACTTATGCTCTATTAAAGTAATCTACCTACTTCTTGAATAATTTATGTTTCTTCTATCTATTATATGCATACGAGTTTAGTATGTGTTTTTATGGAGTTTGCATCTCCTTACCTTGGTAGTGTTTAGGTGTCAAACTTTTTTGTGTTTTATTTAATTGCATGTTGTGAGAATACAATCATCATTCACCAAATATGTTCCCACATATGAAGTCTTGAAGTGATTGGAAATCCTTGATGGTTCTTGGATGCTTTCTTATCTCATATGATGTTATTTGTTTACCATGCTAATGGTTGTTACTTGTGTGGATAAGAGCCTTTGAGATGCACTGTAACTAGTTTATTTACCAAAATTTGTTCCATCTAACTATTGATTATTTTCATTATGTATTAAATTGAGTATGTTGTTTTGTACTTTCACTCTATTATTTTTTTAACTCATGTTTGTGAGGCCCATTTGGTCGAATTGATATAGAGCTCGCGAATAGATTCCATGGGTTAATATCTCCACTTCTCATCTAGGTCCCGGTTATGTATTTGAATGGAAAGAACAATTAGCCTTGGTGCAATTGTTCCTAAGTATGGAAATATTCATTTGGTATCAAAGCGGGTCAATCTTGTTTATGCTTAATTGCACGGGTGCTTAATCCTAGAGCTCTATCTACACATACACACATGTTGTATATTTGTGCCCTTTGTCACCTTTAGTGTGGGTTGTTGTTGTTCTGTGAGGTTGTGTAACTCTATGAACTTTTGTTGTCTACATGTTTCATGTTTTCTTATTCATGCATATCTTTCTCTCTCTCTACTTCTTTGCCTTGTATAGTATGTTAATTTTCCTATTTGATCCTATGCCTGATAATTTGATCCTTTATTAGTATTCTCCCTTCCTAGTTACTTTAACATTCTCTTTTTATGTGTTTTCTTGACTTGTCTCTTACTTCTTCTGTGACTATTTGCATGAGTATCATGTCACATGTTCTCGTCGTGCAATGTCAAAGTTTTGGGATTTTTTTCTTGTAGTCCTATCATTCATATGTCATGTTGATAACTTGCATAATTTGATATAATTTATCACTTCTCAACTTTAATTTTAGTCAACTTTTATTTATTTTTTATTAAATTTAGAATTCATTATTATTATTGAAATTTTATTATAGATTTGAAGATAATGAAGATCCAAAATTGTTAGAAGTATATCATTTAAGGACTTTGAAATTTAAATAAAGATTTATTTAAATTTAAAAATATATATAAAAGAAAAGCATTAGGAGCAGAGGGATATATATATATATATATATATATATGGTAGGAAGCATAAGGTGTCTTATATATATAGAACGAGGAGGAAGATTGAAAAAAAGAGAGAGGTAGAACGACTGCCAACAAGAGAACAGAAACAAAAATAAATAAATAGAAAAAACAGCACATAAACGAACAAAGAAATGAGAGAGAACATTGACACAAAATTAAGGCAAAATCATATTTTTTTTGCGAGTCAATTTTCTTTCAGAAAATTATGGTGAATTCGTTTATGTCAAATTTAATTTTTGGCATGAACTAATTTTTTTTATTCTAGGAAAAAGATCTAATTTAATTATGAACTAAGCTTGATTTATATGATTTATTCTGAGTTTAATGCTTCTAATTAACTGGACAATAATTAGATGATTTAATCTTGTGATTTACTATTGAAAGAGGGAATTATAGGATAGATATGGAATATTTCAACATAAGTAAATATAGAGATCGAAAGACTTGTATGAACCTGTGTAGTTTTAAAAATTAGTGGTCTTAATGCTTTTTTGTTTTATTAAATTGCATACTCTTGTGTAAATTAATGAACAAGATTATTTCCAATTAACTATCGAAATAGGCTTTTGGATATTTTTGGATATTGCTAACAAGCAGAGAGAATTAAATTCAATTAGTTAGATGAGTTAAGCATAGTGAGGGATTAGGTGAAATCAATTTTCTATAAGTTTTCTTCCCGTTGATTTTATTTTCTAACAATATCTTTATTTTGTTTTGCGCATTTTCGTTAAATTGATTTAATTTTAAATTCCAATTACAACCTTAATGATTTTTCTTGATAAAATTGAGATTAGTATAATTTTGGTATTTTTCAAAAGTAAATTATCAATACCTGAGGACGATACTCTTCTTATCACTTTATTATAAAACTACGATACTATGCAGTTACAGTTTCACACCTATCAAGTTTTTGGCACCGTTGACGAGGATAGATTTTTTCTTATTTTTTCCAATATTGATACAAAGAAATCTTGGTTTTAATTTAGAATTATATTTTATTTTATTTTTATTTAGGTATGTTTTTGACGTTGAATGCGTCGTGCTAGAAATCAAAACATTATTCCTTTTGATATGGAGATTGAAAGAACCTTTAGATCATGAAGAAAGAAGAAAGTACTAGCCATGGCTGAAGGGAAACATAATGTATAGCCACACACTTTGAAGGATTATGTAAGGCCAATTGTGAATGACAATTACTGAGGTGTAAGAAGCCAAACCATTAATGCCAACAATTTTGAGCTTAAACCAGCATTGATTAGTATGATGCTACAAGCATAATTTAGTTGATCACCACTTGATGATCCCAATATTCATTTGTTGATGTTCTTGGAGATTTGTGACACTATAAAGATGAATGATGTTACTGAAGACACCTTTAGGCTGAGATTGTTTTCTTTTTCATTGAGGGACATGGCCAGAGGTTAGCTACAATCTCTACAACCGGGAAGCATCACTAATTGGTAGGACATGGTTGAAAAGTTTCTTACTAAATTTGTTCCACTTGAAAAATAGCCCAACTCAGAAGTGAGATTGGGCAATTCAAGCAAAATGATTTTGAGACACTGTAAAGCATGGGAAAGGTATAAAGATATGATTCGACATTGTCCTCAACATGGATTGCCAGATTGGTTGCAAATTCAGATGTTCTATAATAGGTTAAATTAGAAAAGTAGAACTATAGTTGATGCTACTTTTGGTGGAACGTTGTCATCAAAGACACCTGAAGGTACTACTTCTCTTTTGGAAGAAATGACCTTAAACAATTATCAATGGCCAACTGAAAGATCTATGGTTAAGAAAGTTGTCGGGATTCATGAATTGGAGCTGTTTGCTGCCCTTTCAACTAAGTAGCTTCTCTATCTCAAGGGTTTTAGCCTTGAAAACCCAAAGAATACCACAAAGTGCAGAATATGTTACAGATTTAAGTAAGTCAGTTCCGATGAATGAAGCAAGTCAAGCACATGTTCAATACATCAACAATCAGAACTACAATTATCGTGGTGATCCTATACCAAATTACTACCATCCAGGGCTTCGAAATCATGATAATTTTTCTTATGGAAGCACAAAGAATGTGTTGCAACCTCCTCCAGGGTTTGATAGTTAATCAAGCGAGAATAAAATGTAACTTGAGGATTCCATGGTTTCCTTTGTTGAGGAGACTAAAGCAAGGTTTAAAAAGAATGATTCACGGATGGATAACTAGTCAAAACCATCAATGCTCAACAAGGAGGAAATTTTCCTAGCAATATAGAAGTGAATCAAAAGGAAAAATGCAATGTCATTACACTTAGGAGTGGAAAATAAATTGAGAGGTCACTATCAAAGGAAACCAAGTCTACCCATACAGTTCCAAACAATGGCCAAAGTAATAATAAAGTAGAAGAAGAAGAGATTGTTGATGCTACACTAAGAGAGAATGACATGCCTCCATTAATTTCATTTCCTGACAATCCCCCTATTCTCTCTATTCCACTTCTTTATCCTCAACATTTTCAAAAAGAAAAATTAGATAAGAAATTTTCTAAGTTTTTGGATATCTTTAAGAAAATTCACATAAATATTCCTTTAGTAGATGCCTTGGAACACATGCCAAATTATTCCAAATTCTTAAAGGACATCATTTCCAAGAAGAAAAGGTTGGAGGAGTTTCAAACATTGAAGCTTTCTGAAGAATGTAGTGCCATTCTTCAAAAGAAATTACCTGAAAAATTAAAACAACTAGGGAGTTTCAATTTTCCTTGCACGATTGGAAATTCATTTTTTGATAAAGTTTTATGTGATCTTGGTGCTAGCATTAATCTTATGCCACTGTCTGTTTATAGGAAATTTGGACTTGGAGAGATAAAACAAACAATAATTTCTTTACAACTAGCAGACCGATCCATTAAGTATCCATGTGGAATCATATAATATGTACTGGTAAAGGTGGATAAATTTATTTTTCCTACTGATTTTATGGTGTTAGATATTGATGAAGACCAAGATGTTCCACTAATTCTTGGTTGACCATTCTTGGCTATGAGAAAGGCTTTAATGGATGTTCAAAAGGGTGAGTTAACATTGAGAGTGAACAAGGAAGATGTTACATTCAACATCTACGAAACCATAAGATTTCTAGAAGATCCTAGCACTTGCTTTTGGGTAGATGTCATTGAGAAATGTGTAGTAAAAGTCTTTCAAGAGGATATGCCGACCGATCACCTAGAACGATGTATCACCATTTTATCTCATGCTTATGATTTCAATAACTCTGCTATTTGTGAACATGATTTACCTTTTGTTAGTGAAGAATTTCTCCACTATGTATTTTCCTTGGAAGTATTGCAGTAAGTTACATCATGTAGCACAGAAGTGGAGAGGCTAGAGCCAATGGTAGTAAAGAGGGATTATGTAATATCTACCAAAAAGTGCAGGAAACTACAACTTCAGAGGTTAAGCAATTTCCTGATCATCTTTGCTATGCGTTCTTGGGTGATAATTACACCTTTCGAGTGATTTTTGTGGCATCACTTACACCCGAAGAAGAAGAAAATTTACCATGTGTGTTTAAAGAACATAGAACAGTGTAGGGATGGAGTATCTCTAACATACAAGGTATAAGTCCATCTATTAGAATGAACATGATTCTAATTGAGGAATCTTACAAACCATCAATTAAGCCCCAAAGAAGATTAAATCCAGCAATGAAGGAAGTTATGAGAGTTGAAATTTTGAAGCTCTTCAATGCTAGAATTATTTATGCTATTTCAGACAGCTCATGGGTAAGTCCAGTGCATGTTGTACCAAAAAAAGGTGGAATGACGGTGGTGAAAAATGAAAACAATGAGCTTATTCTTACAAGAATAGTCACGTGTTGGAATTTATGTATGGATTACCATAAGTTGAAAAAAGCAAAAAGGAAGGATCATTTTCTATCTCCATTCATTGATCAAATGCTAGATCAATTGGCCAGATATCCCTATTATTGCTGAAAGTTTATAAGATATAGACCCAATTAACCTAGATGGGGTGAATAGGTTATTTTTAATTTTTACTAATTTATAATTTGATAATCTTAAAAAGCGATCAAGCATGCAATCTTATGCTATCCTCCCTAGGATACTGCCCCAATTTCACAGTTTTTAATGTTAGCGTGAACGGTTTCCAGACCAATATTCCAATAAGTTCCTAGCCAATCAGATAATTCACAAATCAAATACAAAATGGTTAGCAAAAAAACAAAACACAAGTGCCTATGTGTGTTCTAGAACAGATTGAACAATGAATAATTCTAACTAGATAATTTAAAGCATATGTTACTTAAAATAAATCAACTAACAAATCTCAGAGCAAACAGATTAAGCACATGTTCCATAAAAAATAGCTTCTTTGAAATTAAATAATGAAATTACATAATTATGATCACACATAAAATTATTTAATTCAAATATATAAAAATCTAATGAAAAAGAAGCTATATTAAGATAAAAATACCAAAACAATTTATTAATAAATACCTTTGATAAAGTATCAATTTGATATTAACCAACCTATTTAATTCTTTGGGCTCCAAATATTAAAGATTTAGTAAACAAGAAATAATGCAATTGTTAAGTCATTAAACATTTTTCAGTAAGTTGTTTTCAACACCATTCCCAAAAAATTGAGCAAATCAATATATATACTAAATACAAGTTGATGACACCGTTGAGATGACAAATTGAGGTTTTCTTTTCTTTTCTTTCGAAAGCTTTCGCAGTTTCAACTTCTATTTTTCTACACACATTTCAGCCCTAATGTATCTAATAATAATAATAATAATAATAATAATAATAATAATAATAATAATAATAATAATAATAATAATAATAATAATAATAATAATAATAATAATAATAATAATACCTAATAGTATTGAGATTGAATGTATTTTGGGCTTAATTTTTCAAAGCCCATTAAAAACCTTAATATTATAGAAATTGATTTTTTAAAATACATCTTAAAAATATTAAAACACATCTAGAAATATTTAATTAATAATTTCATAAATTGATTAAAATTTAAATAAATACTTTTGCACCAAAAATAATTTATGATTTATGAACATATGCTATTAAATGCATGAATGCAATCCTATGTGTCATAGTTATAAAAAATATACTTGAAGTATGACTATATTGAACTTGAGAATTTGTTAAGCTTTTTTTGATAGACTTGATAACATGCCTAAAAACAAATTTATAGGTAAATATGTTGTCCACGAAATTAGCCAATACTCATAATCATTACAAACTCTCCCTTTGACATTTTTGTGTGACAAAACCTCTCACTCACTACATGACACATATAAAAATATGATAAAAATACAATAGTGTGCCAGACTCTATAGTAGAACTACCCTATGGTTCGGTGAATCTATCTTTGTTGCAACTTGACAAATTTGTAAGTAACTAAAATGACATAAACAAAGCATTCAAAAATTTGGCTTGAAAGCCTCATTGTACATTAGTTCAATTTACATATAAATAAGCGAAGTGTAAAGAATAGTCATGTAGTATGCATTCATTCCAATGAAGCTAAATTAAATTTTTTCTCCCCTTTACGAATTACAAAATAAAAACATGAAAGTAAAACACATTATTCATTCCCCTTTTTTGACATATGAGAAAGACAAAACATTAGATAAAGCAATGAAGCTAAACACCTCCTAAAGATATATCAATGTAAAATCAGAGTAATGTAAAAGTGCAATGTGCTGTAAACTTCCCTTAAGTTTTATGACTCTTTAACTTGGAAACCAATTAAAAATGTAATAAATTAAAACAAGATGTGAATGAATAAAAATGATTTTTTTAATTTTCATAAGTAGCATAAATAGTCATATAAGGTATTAAATTCATTTAATCATAAACGAGAACATAACCAATTGAGAACTCACCAATTTTTAAACTCAAATTTTGATTATTTATTATATAAATAAGCAAGTAGAGTATAAGAGACACACAAGTACACAAGCAAATATAATGACATATTGACATTTACTTAAAAGCCATGTATATGTTTAAACTCCACAAATATATCAATTAATTCATTTATAACCAATCAAGAAAGACTTAAAAGAAAAAAATATCACCTATAATGTAAAATTATAATCGAGTCTTCAATCTCACAAAATAAAATATATTTATTAAAAGAGGACTTAAATTTTTCTTTATTTTATAAATGAGGCACATGAAATTTTTTAACCTCTATTCGTTCTTTCTTTTTGTGCATTCCAACTACAAGTTTTATAAGTAGTAGCTTTCTGCACAATATTTCATTATTATAATTATTTTTTCACGAGCCATAAACCTAGCATGATGAATTTCATACAAGTTGTGAGGTAACCCTCTCTACTTACCATGGTAGCTTCACACATACTAGTAGGTAGCCCTCTCAATACTAGGTGCCTCCATACGATAAAATTTTAGTAAGCAAAAAATAGAACTCAACACAATTTTACAATTAAGATTAGTTGAAGTCCTAGAGTCTTTCAAGAAAATTCATAAAATTCAAGCATATCATACATGTTTGTTCGTAAGTGTGTGAATACATTTATGTCAACATCGATCATGACATGTACAAGAATGTGTGTGTGCATAAGTCAAAATTGTAAAATAATTTATACAATAAATATAAAAATGAGGTTATGTATATGTAAGTATTAAAAAAGTCCAATCCATGTTGGCCAAATTCCTCACCGTCTCTTTAGCAATAATAAGTTCTTGTCTAAGCCTTTTTTTTCCTCAATGGTTTCTACAAGTCTCAGATTCATGACATTAATATTTTCATACAATTCTTTTTTTTCTTTCTCTAGGCTAGAGGAATTTATTTTGTGAACATTGATGATATCATTAAGTTTAGTTACTTCTACAAGTAGTTTATCCCTTTCTTCTCTAGCATCTAGATAATCCATGAATAGTTCCTCATAATTCGATACATAAAATTTAGACAATAAGAAAGAAGAGTTTACTTCCTCATTTTCTTCATTCGAGCTTGATTCGAAATCATTGTGGTGTGCTTTGGCAGTTGCAATGAAGGCATGCTAGTTAGTGTCATCATCTTCTGAGTTACTAGTATTATCCTACTCACTTTCCGTGTCACTGAGTGTAGCATTAAATGCTTTTCCAAATTTATTTTTATTGTTTGCAAAATCTATAGAAATATGAAAAAAGCCCCTACAAGCATTGAGGACTAGTAAGCTTAGTTTTCTTACCATTAGTGCTAGAAGGATTGATTTCCCTTGACTTTCGGTCCTGTGAACAACTAGATTGCCCCTTATTAGATTGATTATTATGTTGACCCTTTTTTTCCAAGAAATTCTTCAATTTTGTGCTAGCAAGACTAATGACTCATCATTCATATCACTATCACTATTAGAGATGTATGTTTTAGAGCTTTTAAATGGCACATTCTTGATTTTCTTGGGATGATCAAGAGTAAGCTCACAGGTTTGGATAGACCCAACAAGTTCATCAATGTTTAGCGTGTCCATATTCTTACTTTCCTCACAATCAGAGATGCGATGGAACTCATCCATCGACACTACAACAAATATTGAGTTTAAACCTTTTTGGTTTGCCCTATTAAGGGTGCGTTCTTCAATGATCCAGTCTCTTCTTGGCTTTATGATTGTTACATCATTTTTTGTTACCAAATATGGTTCCTAACCATCAAGAATATCCTCCCAGACTTTTTCATCTTGTCTGAGAAAGGCTTGCATGCCAGCCTTTCAGTAAGGGTAATTAAACCCATCAAAGAATGAGGGTCTAATAGCTGACCCATCTTCTTTCATTTGGTCCATATGTAGGAGTGTATGTCCTTAAGGATCAATCTCACTTAGTGTGTCTAGTGTCCGCTTTGATACAAATTGAAAGTTTATAAAATATAGACTTAATTAACCTAGGAGGGGTGAATAGGTTATTTTTAATTTTTACCAATTTATAATTTAATAACCTAAAAAAATTGATCAAGCATGAAATTATGTGTAAAATAAAATGTGAAAATAAATTAATAACACACGATATTTTAGGTTGAAACAACCTAGGCCACAACCATGACTTAAGAGGAAAACCACCGGTCCACCTAACTTTCCACTATGAAAATCAAATGTTCAAGTAAGCTCTCTACCAATTAGATCATTCACAAATCAAATGCAAAAAGGTTAGCACAAAAAACAAAACACAAGTGCCCGTGTGTGTTCTAGAATGGATTGAACAATGAATAATCCTAACTGGATGATTTAAAATATATGTCACTTAAAATAAATCAACTAGAAAATCTTAGAGCAAACAGATTAAGAACATGTTCCATAAAAAATAGCTTCTTTGAAATTCAATAATTAAATTAAATAATTATGATCACACATAAAATTATTTAATTCATACATATAAAAATCTAATAAAAAAGAAGCTATATAAAGATAAAAATACAAAACAAATTTATTAATAAATACCTTTGATAAAATATCAATTTGATATTAACCAACATATTTAATTCTTTTTGCTTAAAATATTAAAGATTCATTGAGCAAGAAATAATTCAATTTTGAAATCATTAAACTTTTTTCATTAAGATGTTTTCGACACATTCCCACAAAATTGAGCAAATCAATTTATATACTAAATACAAGCTGATGGCGCCATTGAGATGACCACAATATATATATATATATATATATATATATATATATATATATATATATATATATATAGTTCCGCCACTTCTCTTTGATGATGCAAATGATAATAATATTTCATTCAATCTTTTTGGCATAATTAGGCTTTATTTTCTTTTCTTTCGATAGCTTCGGAAGTTTCAACTTCTATTTTACTACGTACATACACTTCAATCCTATTGTATCTATATATATATATATATATATATAGATAATAATAATACCTAGTAGTATTGGGATTAAATGTATTTTGGGTTTAATTTTTCAAAACCCATTAAAAACTTTAATATTATAAAAAATCATTTTTTAAAACACATATTAAAAATATCAAAAAACATCTATAAATATTTAATTAATAATTTCATAAATTGATTAAAGTTTAAATAAATATTTTTGCACCAAAAATAATTTCTGATTTATGAACATGTGTTATTAAATTCATGAATGTAATCTTATGTGTCATAGTTATAAAAGATATACATGAAGTACGACTAGCTAGAACTTGAGGAATTGTTCGGCTTTTCTTGACAGACTTGATAGTAGGCCTAAAAAACAATTTATAGGTAAATATTGTTTTTACAAAATTAACCAACACTCATAATCCTTATAATTACTTCTTAAATGGTTATTCCAGGTATAACCAGATTCCTATAACCCTTGAAGATAAGGAGAAAACTATAGTTACATGCCTATATGGAACATTTGCTTTTAAAAGGATGCCCACAATGCCCGATCAATATTTCAACGTTGCATGAAGCTATCTTTTCTTATATGGTGGAAGATATATATTTATATAGATAAAGAAGAGAGTGGCACACATATAGATTTAATATATATATATAAAGAAAATAGGACAGGAAGTAGAAGGTTTCTTATATATATAGACACACACACACACACACAGAGCATCGACGCAACATTAACTAATTTTTATTTATTCTAGGAAAAAGATGTAATTTAATTATGAACTATGCTTGATTTTTTATATTAATTTGAATTATTTCTCTTCACGTTTGTATGATTTTTTTTAGTTTAATGCTTCTAATGAACTAGCCATTGATTAGATGATTTTAGTCTTGTGATTTACTATCGAAAGAGTGAATTATAGGATAGATTTGGAATATTTCGGCATAGGTAAATATAGAGATCGAAAAACTTGTATGAACCTGTGTAATTTTAAAAATCATTGGTCTTAATGATATCTTGCTTTTTAAAATTTCATACTCTTGTGTAAATTAATAAACAAGATTATTTCTAATTGACTATCGAAAGAGACTATTGAATATTTTTGGAGATTTCTAAGAAAGAGAAAGAATTAAATTCAATTAGCTAGATGAGTTAAGTATAGTGAGAGATTAGGTAAAATCGATTTCCCAAAAGTTTTCATCCCATTGATTTGATTTCCGAACAATATCTTTATTTTATGTTGCGCATTTTTGTTAAATTGATTTAATTTTAAATTCCAATTACAACCTTAGTGATTTTTATAGATAAAATTGAGATTAGTATAATTTTGGTATTTTTCAAAAGTAAGTTATCAATCCCTGAGGATGAAACTCTTCTTATCATTTTATTATAAAACAATGATATTGTGCACTTGAAGTTTTGCACCGATCACATGTCATATAGAATGCATCTCACCTTTTACTAGGTCCTTCTTTCTTGTACCTAGTATGTTTTGTGTTAGTTCTCTGTTTATCTCATGTTGATTTCTATTCATCTTTCACCTACTCTTCCTACTCTTGTGCTTTAGATGTATCTTTTTGGAGAAAATTGAGATGCGTTACTTTCTTGAGTACATGAGTGTTTCTCTATACTATGCTTGTTTGGGTTTTCCTTATGCATATATATTTCATATAGATTATCTATCTTTCTTTAGGACTCTATACTTACATGCATGATGTGACTAGACTCGCATGTTTAGTTGGCATTCA
Source organism: Hippophae tibetana (assembly GCA_037013495.1). Lineage (NCBI taxonomy): Eukaryota > Viridiplantae > Streptophyta > Magnoliopsida > Rosales > Elaeagnaceae > Hippophae > Hippophae tibetana. The sequence goes on along the minus strand of CM072802.1, from coordinate 40,775,680 downwards.
TGATGTTTGAGGAGTTGACCTTATCTAAACATATCTCTTGTTTTTGTATTGGAACCTAATCCTTTCTCAAATGTTGAGATGTTTTTGTAGCATCCCTTGTTTCTTCTCTCTCTTGGGGGTGTTATTGTGTTGCCCATTAGTTAATTTGTTTCTTTCGTTCTCTTCAATAATGATGATATGAGTGTTGTCCATGATCTCTTTTGAGACAACTGTATGCAATTTTTTTCCTTTATCTCTCTCTAGAGATAACATTAAATGATTTGTGCTGATAATCTCTCTTAACACACATTTGTGTCTTTTTGGCTTATGATTTCATTTAAGGCCATCAATGTCTTTTCTTTTGAATATTGACTGTCTACTTAGTTATCTCTCTTTATTGTTTTAGTAAATATCAAAAAAATTGCGCTTGTTGTTTTGAGACTCTCTTTCTTCTTATTCCATCTTCCCCGGACAGTTATACACTTTTCTCTATTTAGCTAACTTTCTTCATGTAAAATGAACTTAATAGGGGCCATTGATGTTATATGATTGACATGCATTCAACTTGGATTGAAATGTGATTGTTTTGGTATATGTATTCGTTGAGTGTATGTATGGCTAAATTTTTATATTTTATTGGAAATGAACTTTTTCTTACACATGTCTTAAATTAGTGAATTTATATGGTTATTTTGAGAAGCTTGTGTGGATCTCTTGCTTTAATGATTTGTATGTCTCTAATAAGCTATAGAATTCACTTTTAGTGTCTCTTGAGGTAAAATACTAGATGCTACTTGGATAGAGAGAAGATTTAGGCCATCTTTAGATTATTTTGACTTTTCAAGCCATCAATGTTTTTTCATTCTCAATCTTCTCTTTTGAGCCTTCACATTTTTTTGTTCATTTCTTTGCACCTACTGGCCTAGCTCAAATATTAAATCTCACTTACCTAGAACTCCTTTTGTTGAGTTTCAACATTGACTTGTTTGACTTATTTTCTTTGAGATTATATGTGTTACTGTCGAGCTTAAAGGAAAGAGATTGAAAATAAAAGAAAAAGTAGAAAGAATGAAAAAGAAAAAAGGAGAAAGATAGAAAAAAGAAGCAGTTTCATTAAATGAATGATATATCACAAAATGAAAAAAAATCCCCTATTTACAAAATTTACGTGTTTCAAATTTGAGAAGTGCAAGGAAAAGATCGTAAGTTCAAAGGATACCTCTTAGCTTTGTGAGTTATGTGCCTAAACTTAAATATCTCTTCTTTTCTACTCAATTCTTGGCCTTTCATTTCAAGCTTTAAAAGACCAATTTGTTTCTTCCAAGCTTGCACTTACATTTGTGGGAAGAGAGGCTAAAAATGGACATATAAAGGTTGGTTTTACTTGAGTCTATATTTGTATTTTCTTAGTTTGTATAATCATATCACGATGGCATATAGAGTAAACAAGTTTAGCATATCACACATAGAGCATGTCATAAAAAGTTTAGTCATACCCTTAGTCAACTACATCATGGATTGATGGCCTTTTAGATATTTATGTTGAGTGTATTGGTTAATCTATAAGGATTCTCTAGTTCTTTAAATATGATTAGTTTGTTTCCCTCTTTCTATATTTCTTGTTTTCTACTGTGTAGATGCTTCACTTTTGGGAGAGTTTTGAGAGTTTAGAATACATAACATGTTCATTGCCTCACATGCATACATTTAGGTGGAGAGGTTTCTGTCAATTACATGTTGGCAAGGTGATTATTATGATTTTTTTTGCATTCTTGTTGTTTTTCCTATTTATGAATATGTGTTATATTATTATGTTGTGATGCATCTTTCTTCTTGACATCACTTTGTATAAACCTTGCATAAATAAGACCGTTAGCTTGACTTGATGCATGCATAGTTTACATTCTCCTATTTAACATGTCCATTTATGTGTTTACTTACTTTTCTATTAAAGTGAGTTGTTGTACATTTATTACATGTAGTTGATAGCTTGGTATTTGTTGTTGAAATGCACGACATATATTTTCTTTGGTAGATTGGGATGTCTTTCCTTATGTGTGGTCAAAGTATGGGGTCAAGTTGTAGGAATGAATACAACCAAGTGTTTTTGGGGGAAGATAGTTGAGTTACTAGAAGTATGTCAACTTGAAAAATAGTTGGACTATGATGAACAAAATCGTCATTGGGTTAGCAATATCGATTTTGTAGATACTTTGGTTTTATATTTGTAAAACTCTTGCAAGTGCAGAAATTATTTTATAGAAAATGAAAAGTATACTCCCAAGGTCAATCTAAGGAAGGAATATATATGGTTTTTAATTTATTATTCAATCTTTTAAAAACATAATTAAATCCTAAACATCCTGTCACGATATTTTAATTTTTTTGTGTTTCCTAATCTAATAACATAAAAAAATAAACATAGATATGGATCAATAAACAATTATGTAAATTTTAATCTTTTATAACAGTGGAGTATTTATGGATATGATAATTAAGTTAATTATATGCTTGCTCATATTATTTAGGTTATTAAAGATATAAATTGATATTTATTAGTTCTCTCTTTTTTATACAAATACTATCTTTGGTAAGGTTAGATATTCTTTGTTAATTAAACAAATCAATTAACACCTATGGGTGAGGTCGATAATGAATTTGGTTAATTAAATTAATTCCTTTTTTCTAAGAGATGTAACCATATGTCACATAATGGTTGTGGACTCATAAAAAGAGATGTGTGTAAAAATTAAACATTGAAGATATTTCAAGAGACAAGAGAAATAAATAATTCAATGATTTGATCAAACAATGTTACTATGGTTCATTAGAAAGTAATAGTATCTACTAACACTATACTGGAAGTGTGTTGAATCATAAGTGGACAGTAAGCATATTTATTATGGATGTTTTCTTCTAGCCAATACAATAGGCATTGCAATGCGAAGATCTTTTCTCGGAAAAATAAATGGAACATGTATTACATGTAAAAAATCTAAGAAAATACCGCATGAATATTCTACTATAGTAGGAATTCAAGAATCCATACATGAAAATTTAATGATTTTGAAAGATATTGTATTGAGAAGTAATCTGTATAGAACTTGTGATGTGTCTATTTGTGTCAATAATCTTGGATTTATAATTTCTCAAGATATCATCTTATTACCTTCAATGGAAATTGTTTGTAATACATAAAATATAACTAACATAATAGAACCAATTAATTTGTGTATTGAATTACAAATCGAGCGGAATCGTGGATGTCATATAAAAATGTCTAACAACTTTCAATTTTGAGGTTATCCTATAGATGTTGTATTCATGCCTATTCGAAATGAAAATTATAGCATTCATTCTTATGCAAATGAGAATGAAAAACAAGAGATGATTTTTCTTGAACATATATTAGACATTCTAGAAATTGAAAATTATTTCATATAAATTTTTATGTGTAATGGATTATTTTATAAAAATAGTATATTGGGAATAGTCATGGGAAAATTCATTTTGAAGCGACTATTTCCAAGATACACATGACGTGATACTTTATTTTTATTTCACAATAGAATCCTTTTAAAATAGAAATTAAAAAAAGACTTAAAGTTAGGGATAACTCTATCTTTGTCTTACAAAAATGTCAATATTGAGACTTGGATCAATATTGATCTTGACATGAATAGTTAGAAATATACTAAGACTAATAAAAGTAAAACTTGGATTAGCAGTTCTCAAATAATTGAGAAAATCAATAATAAGAATATTTTTATCATAATTTATTAAAATCCAATAAAAAATACCCAATAAAAGAACACTTTTGGATGGATGGGAATGAATAATGAAATATTGAGTTGTTCCATATCGAATATGAAGCTTTGGCTCTTCCCAGAATTTGTGATACTCTATAATATGTATAAGATTAAACTCTGGGCTATACCAATCAAATTACTTCTTTTAAATTTAAAAATATATGAAAATGCTAGTGAAAACAAAAGTAGGGAAATTAAAAAAAATCTATCAAATTAAAAACATAAACTTAGGAGAAAAGGAATATGAAACAAAATCTGTAGGCCAAGTAAAGTTTGACTCATCTCTCCGTAACTCATAAAAAGAAGTCAGAAAATTATGCTAGATAAATTCACAAGAAATAACTATATCATCTATTTAAAGGGGGAAATGATTCTGGATATTATAATGATTTAGAAAAAAGTAACTTCTACATAATTGATGAAAGAGGGGAATTTTGATTACAAACCCGTTTTTTGTCTTTAAAAAATGAAGGATAATATTTTGTGAATAAAACAAAAGATATTTTGTTAGTTTATAAGAGAAAACATGAAATCATTCAAAGGTACCTAGAAAAGGTCCATGTTGATAAGAAGACTTCATCCAAATTCATTGCAAAACATCAAAAGATGCTTGAAAATAGAGATCAATTTTTTTAATTTGTTTGTTCTTGAAAATATTTTATTTCATAGACGTCAAAGAAAGTTAAGAATTCTAATTTGTTTCAATTCTAGGATCAAAATTGTATGCCTAGAAATGCATCATCTTGTAATGGGAAAAAGATAAACAATCAAGCTTTGGATAAAAGCAAAAAAGATAAAAAAAAAACTAATTAAATTAAAGTTCTTGCTATTGTCGAATTTTCTATCAGAAGATTTAACTTATATGAATCACTATTGGTTTGATACCAATAATATTATTCATTTTAGTATGATAAGGATACATATGTGTCTGCGATTGATGATTCTTTAATGTACAATTTTCTTATATTTTTATTGATGATTCTTTAATGTACAATTTTCTTATATTTTTATACTGCAATCTACGAAGACAAAAATATATACACATTCATTGTCTTACTCTTAAATTGCATTCTTAATATATAATTCACAAACGTATCAATTAGACTTATAAATAAATAATGAAAAAAACCTTATAATTTTAGGTTTTACTTTTTATTTTTCTTTTATGAGTGCATAAATCATTTTTCTCTTTTTATATATCTATGTTGAAATCAATTTGAAAATGAAAATAGGATTGATTCATTTTATTTGATATAATTTTGAATTTTTAACAAAGTGAAAATTATTCTGTAAACCAAATTAAAATGAATGGCATTATTATCATTGACCAATATATACATATAAGCATGAGAAGTGTAGGATAGAAAAATAAATTTTATGGTAAAAAAATCATTCATCTTAGTTATTTCATCATAAGAAAAAGAAGAAAACATGAGTTATGTTGAATTTCAAATACTTAGTCTCACCAATAGGATACAAAAACTTTCTTCATATTTGGAATTGCACAAAATAGACTATTTATCTCCGAAAGGATTGTGTAAAATATTAGAAATAGGGCAACATATGTTATCTTATTTGTCAAAGAAAAATAGAATGCATTATAAAAAATTAAATAATCAATTGGGTATTCAAGAATAAAAAGCTCATTAATTTTAAAAATAATCATTTTTTACATTATTTGATTTATTAGAGTTTGAATTTTAATAAACCATTTTCTTTTCATTTTCAATGATTCATAGAAGAATGAATCAAGAAAAAACCTATGAATGTAAAGGTTAAAAGAAAAGGCCTTATGATAGTAAGCATAGGCCCTCATCTCTCATCAATGTATGGTATTCTTTGACTTATTGTTATTACACTAAGGAATGGAAAAAATTATGAAAAACCAAACAATTATGTGACGTGTTGGGAATATTTAACTACTATGTTCACATAAGAAATATTTGTAAATGGACTGGAACAGTTGAAAAATATTCAAATATCTAAAAGACCTAGCTATAACAGAGTAATTATGTTGGAGTTGAGTAGTATAACCTCTTACTTATTATGACTTGTTCCTTTTATGGCAAATATTGGTTCACAAACACCATTTTTCTATATTTTTAAGGAAAGAGAAATAATATATAATTTATTTGAAGTTGCCACTGGTATCCAGATGATGCATACTATTTTTTTCATATAGAAGGGGTAGCAGCTGATTTACCTCATGAATGGATAGATAAATATTTGGATTTTTTTGATTATTTATTAGTAGAAGTTGTTGACTATCAAAAAATTATTACAAGAAATCCTATTTTTTTAGAATGAGTTGAAAGAGTATGCATTATTGGTAGAGAGGAAGTAATAAATTAGGGGTTATATGAGAGATTTTGGAATATAGTGAGATCTACATAAAGTTGATAATTATGAATGTTATGCCAAATTTGATTGGGAACTATAGTGGCAAATGAATCCATAAAAAATATTTAGCAGGCCATGGAAATAATTTTAAGAGGACCTTATGAGAATTTAGAAATTAGATAATTAGATAGAGACAAGAATCAAGATGGAAGGATTTTCAATATTTATTTATTATAAAAAAACTTCTTCAGTATTTGAATTGCTAAACAAGAACTTTATATGAGAGTTAAAGCTTAGGGGGGAATTAGGAATTTTTCTGATAGGAGATTAGAGTGGTTTTCCTTGACGATGGAAAATTTATCTGTCATGTTTTATCAACATACAAATTCTTTCCAAGTTAGTTAAAAGAATGAAATAGGTCAATATTATGATGATACTGGGTAGTATAGATGTCATTATGGGAGAAATCGATACTTAAAATGATAATTGATACAACAGAAGTACAAGATATCAATTCTTTTTATAGATTGAATTTTTTTAAAGCGGTTTATGGAATTATATGGATTATTATTCCCATTTTAAATTTTGTATTGGGAATAAAAATATGTGTATTGGTAATTGTATGGTTAGAAAGAGAAATCTCTAAAGGGATACAATAGTGTATACCATTTAGGGGTTCTTCAAGCTCTAACAGATGGGACAAAATTGCTTTTCAAATAAAACCTTCTTCCATTTAGAAGAAATATACGTTTGTTCAATATCAGACCATCAATAGCAGTTATATCCATTTTAGTGAGCTATTTGGTAGTTCCTTTTAGACATCATCTTTTTTTAGTGGATCTAAACATCAATGTTTTTTTTTATGGATTGTCATTTCAAGTATAACCCCTATATGACTCTTATATGAGAGTACAAATCAAATAATAAATATTCCTTTTTAGGTGGTCTATGAGCTATTGCTCAATAAATTAGTTATAAAATATCATTGAGGCATGAAAGTTTTTACATTCCTTCCTTTCAAAAAACAGACAGAATGTCTCAAGTAGAATTTTTATTCATTATTCATATTGATAAACTAAATTAGAAAGTTATATGAATGAAAATGGCTTATTTTTTAAATATAAATAGGTGGTCAGAATTTTGAGTCTCATTTTCTTTGTATATGAGTTAGAGCATTGAGTGGAAATAAACATAAGCAGAAGATACCGTTCTCCCAAGAATGGTTGATTAGTCATCCTGACTTGACGTAGGCTAAAAAGATTAATCCTATTGATATTTTGCTATTGTTTGCATGTATTTTTAAACAATTGTTAACATAATGGGCGATTGAACAAAAACGAGTGGATCACTAGAAACACTAAGGTACACAAAGGATTAGTAATGGAGATTTTGTAAATTATCTTAAAAGGAATTTTCACATAATCTCACAATATAGAAAAATACTAATTGAGGCTTTAAATTTCTAGAAATGATCAAGCAATACTCTCCAAGATTCCCATCCAATGTATAGTCCTATTCGTTAATTAACTAAATGACTATTAAAAATGATATAATTTCCTTTTCTTCTATAAATCCCTTCTTTCTTAGAAATAGAAAGAATAATAGGAACACAAAAATAAAAATAAAAATATATTATAGAAAATAATACAATAGAAAAAAAAGAATTTTTTATTCTTTCCTTATATTTATTCTTTCTTATATCCATAAATACAATTTGTATTAGAATTCATGAACTCCTATAATGACTTATTTTTTTAGTAAGCGAAATAAAAGTACCTTTTTAATCGATTTTTTATTTATTATTAAAGAATTCAAAAAGAATTTTTCTAATTATTTATTGTTTTCCTTTTTAATTTATGGTTTTCCGTTTTATTAGAATTTAATTAAAAAATATATAATATAATAATAATAAATTAAAACATAACAAACAAAATTCAATTGGTCTAATTTAGGATTGCATGATTTATTTGTATATTATTTTATAACTATATCTAGATAAAATAATCCTAATCGACCCTTAAATTTATTTATGGTTCTCAAGGAGCTGTATGAGACGAAAATCTCATGTACGATTCTGTAATAGCTATGCTAAAAGTGATGGTATCATTGTCTATAATTTTCTAATAGTTCAAGTACAATTGTTATAGTTGAGGCACAATCAAAATATGGGTTTTGAGGGTAAATTTTATGGCGTCAACCCATAGGATTTATCATTTTTTTTTAATTTCCTCCCTAGCAAATATGTGAGATTACCTTTTGATTTACTAGAAGTAGAAAAAGAATTAGTAGTAGGTTATCAAACCGAATACTTAAGTATAAAATTTGATTTATTTTGCATTGCTTCTTATCTAAACCTATTAATTTCTTCATTATTTGCAATAGTTCTATATATGGGGGTTGGAATTTCTCTATTCCATATCTATTTGTATTTTATCTTTTTGAAATAAACACAAATTATGGAGTTATTAGGACAATAATGGGTATCTTTGTTACACTAGCTAAAACTTATTTGTTATTGTTTATTTCTATCGCAACAAGATGAACTTTACCTAGGCTAAGAATGTACCAACTATTGAATCTTGAATGAAATTGTTTTTTACCTATATCTCTTGGGAATTTGTTATTAACAAAATCTCTCCAATTTTTTTGTTATAAAAGAATATGCTATTTTATATTCATAACTTGGCTTAAACAAGAAAAATAAATAATAAATTCTTAATATGTATATATATATATTCATAGTATGTTCCCTCTGGTAATAAGATTTATGAATTATGGTCAACATATAATACAAGAAACAAGGTACATTTGTCAAAGTTTCACGATTACCTTATCTCATGCAAACAATTTACCTATAACTACTCAATACCTTTATGAAAAATTATTCATCTCGGAGCATTTAAACGGTCGAATCCATTGTGAATTTCATAAATGTATTGCTTGTGAAGTATGTGTTTGTGTATGTCCTATAAACCTACCAATTGTTGATTGAAAATTGGAAACATATGTTTGCAAGAAACAATTGCTTAATTACAATATTGATTTATAGATCTGGATATTTTGTGTTAACTACGTTAAGTACTGTCCAACAAATTGTTAATCAATGACTAAAGAATATGAACTTTCTACTTATGATTGTCACAAATTAAATAATAATCAAATTGCTTTGGGTCATTTCCCATGTCGACGATTATACAATTCAAACAATTTCGAATATACTCAAAATAAATAAGTAAATCCCTCGATTCTTGATCAAAGAAAAACTTTAATTACTAAGATTTTGTTTTGATTGAAAGAAATGAATCGAATACTAATAACAAGACCTACATTAATTTACACCATTTACTCTTAGTATTTAACTAGGAATTTATTACGAGTCATAATAATTTTTTTCTTGTTGTGTCTCGATAAGATCAAGAAAAACATTTCATTTTATTTTTCTCCTTTTTAGATATAATGGATTCGCTTGGACCAATACATGATTTTATTTTAGCTTTTTTAGGATTAGGCCTTATATTAGGAGTTATAGGTGTATACTCATTAGGACTGGTTCTTATTTGTATATCTTTATTCTATAATCTATTAAAATCTTATATTGTACCCATAGCATAATTGATTATTTATGTGGGGTTATATATGTTTTAATCTTATTTGCTATGATGTTCATGAATGGTTCAAAATATTACAAAGATTTGGCTCTTTGAATCATTGGAGACAGGGTTTACTTTTTTGGTTTGTATTTTTATTTTACTATTAACTACTATTATGGATACATCATGGTATGAGGTTATTTAGACTAAACGGTTAAACTAAATTGAGCAAGAATTGATAAGTAATAGTTAACAAATTGAAATTCATTTATCAACATATGTTTTTCTTCCATTTTAATTCATTTCAATAATTATTTTAGTTGTTTTGATAGGTGCACTAACCTCGGTATGCCATTAAAAATCTATAGAATTAGTAACAACAATCTAAAAGAAACCTTACTCTATGTTTTTGCATCTACTTCTCTTTAATTATAATAATTGAATGTTTATTTCTAAAATAGAAATCTTTTATTCGATTTATTATCACTAGATTTTTTGTTCAGTAATCTTTTTATTCTAGTAAATTGAATTCATTGAATTGTTGTTCATATTCTATTGAAATGAATCAAAATTAATAAAGAGTCGGTCAATGATGCTCAAACATGTACTTTTTTGAGTGCATACTTATTTTCTATTGATGTCTATGAATTGACCACAAGTCGAAATATTGTTAGAGATATTATGTGTCTTGAAATTATAATGAACGTAGTTAATATAAATTTTGTAACAGTTTATTTTTTATTTTTTTGATAGGCTCCAATTAAAAGGAAATATTTTCTCAATTTTTGTTATAGCTATTACAGCCGCTGAAGCAACTATTAGACCAGCTATTGTTTCATCAATTTATAGTAACAGAAAATCAACCTGTATCAATCAAACCAATATGTTGAATAAGTAGTATTAATCACCAAAATTCGAATAAGCATAGATGAGATAGAATCTATATAATATAAAGTCATGTTTATGAAAATGTAAGAAATCAAAATATCTTGGCTAATTTCCATGGGCTAGTAAATAAGTAAATGGATTAAAAATTGTGATTATTTCTTGAGTGTTCACTTGTCCAACCAATTTCTTGAGTGTTCAAATTTATTTATTGCATGAAACAACTAGAAGTATGGGTCTAGCTTATTGATATGTTCTAGAAAAATCTACGTGAATATTTTTTTTTTTGCTTTTTTACCTTTACCGAAAAATGTATATGAGTTGGGTTCATAATGTCATGAGACAGTTTGGTCCATATCTGGTGTGAGTGTTAGAGCATTAAGAGGACCTTTCCCTAGGATGAGAGGACTTGGAAATACACACCTCTAGTGTACTGGGTATCGTGCACACAGTAAACATTAACTACTGAAATCATCTAAGTAGTAAGCCCACCTCAAGATGGATGCTCTCCTATTTTGACTTCCTTAGAGCTTCTGGTAACATAGCCAAAACATCGAAGGGTTTTCTATCCCTGTGGGGGTAGAGCGACAAATATTTTGAGAATTCAAGAGAAGGTCACGATGAGACGAGCCATTTATCATTACTATAGGTGTGAAGTGGAGGTACAATGATATATGCAGTTGAGGTACCCTAATAGAACAATGGACTTGAACCGTGTAACTACATGGCCCAATCAATTTGATCAAAAATCCTATTAGAAAAAGAAGGGAAACAAATACTCAAATTAAAGTGAGTAAACAAATTTCATACTCTATCTCATAGATACATATAGAGAAAGCCATATTTATGAAATGTTGTTATGAACCTGAGATTCATCTGAGGTCAAATGATGACTAGGACCCGAATCTAAGATCCAACAAATATCAGTACCATTACTAATTGTGTTAGCATCAGCAAACACTGTTGATGGTTGACTAGAATCTGCATACCAACTATGTGAGACGATCAAGGAAATGTATGGCAGTCAAAACAATGTTGCACGAGTTTTTCAATTAAAGAAGGACATCTTAGATCTGCAACAAGATGGCAAGCCTTTTGTACAACTCTTAGGAAGCATGAAAACATGTGGAATGAGTTGGAAATATATCGTCCTCATACAACCGATGTAGCTCTGCTACGAAAGAGAGCGGAAAAAGATAAGATATTTCAACTTTTGTCCAGTCTCGATTCAACATATGAAGATATACGATGCCACATACTCATGAATACTGAAGAAGTAAGGAGGAAAGTCATGAACAAGGGTACAATAACTAGTGCACCTGAGGCAAGAGCCTATCTAACCAACGAGAGGAAGTACAAAGGGAAGCATCCAAACTTGAAGTGTCAACACTACAACTATACAGGCCATGTTAAGGACACATGTTGGATTCTGCATCCAGAATTAAAACCTGATTTTATAAAGGATAAGGGTTTACAGAAAGTGAATCATACTACACACCGTGCAAATCATGCTTTTGCCTCTACCTCTAATGGGTTTGATCCATTCAAGAACTTCACAGTGAATCCAATTGAACTCATGAATGAGTTTATGTTGTATCTTCATAGCAAGACAAGAGGAGCTAGAATTGACTGTGTGGATAGCATAGAAGAAGGAAACTCGACAACATTACTAGGAAAGTTTGTAGGTTTCTTGACAGATACAAAACTCATACCACAAGAGGACATTCAAGGTATCATAAAAGCCTTTGAAATTGCTCTTAAAATAAATATGTTGCGTTATTTTTGGGTTGTAGATTCAGGTGCCACAGATCATATGACAAACCATGTGTCAAAGTCTCATAAGTTTGAAAAATTAGCAAATCCTTCTCAAGTTTCAATTGCAAATGGTGAGAATGTAAAGGTTTTAGGAAAGGAAAAAATAAAATTAATGTCAGATGAAATCGAGTCGGCGGTTTTATATGTACCTTCCTTCCCTTCCAACTTCTGTCTGTAGGAAAAATCACAAATACCTTGAATTTCTTAGCCATTTTTTCTCCTCACAATGTCATTTTTCAGGATTGTGCCACCAAAAAGACGATTGGTGAAGGGTTTTACTTAGATGGTATCTATTACATATCCAAGAGCAATCCCAGAGGGTTTCAAGCCAAGTTTAACCCTATCCAAGATAATAAATTGTGGCATCAATGTTTAGCTCACCCTTCTCCATCAATTTTGTCAACTTTATTTCCAAACTTAGGAAATGATGCAATTGTATGTGAAACTTGACACTTGTCTAAGGCCACTAGATTGCCTTTTAATTCTTCCTTGTCTAGGTCTAGTAAGTGTTTTGAACTAGTTCATTCAGATGTATGGGGACTAACTAATGAATCTTTTGATGGTTATAAGTATTTTTTTATTTTTGTTGATGATTTCTCTCGAGTCACATGGTTATATTTTTTAAAGTTTAAGAATGAAGTTATGGAAGTATTTAAGGACTTTCATAACCTTGTTAAAAATCACTTCTCCTCTAAAATTCAAACCTTAAGGTCTGACAAGATGTGAACGAGTGTGAGATAACTCCTCCTGCTCCACGACGTAATCCAATGCATGTTAGGAAACCTCTCACAAGACTTCAAGAATTTTTCACCTACAAACCCAAACATCCCATCTCAAATGTGTCATATAAGAGAGTGACACCAACCCATGCCGCATTCCTCAGCACTATATCGAGTTACTGAGCCTCAAAACTTTCATGAGGTCAACAACCAAGAGGTGTGGAATGAGGCCATGCAAGAAGAACTTAAAGCCCTAGATCAACACAACACATAGAGCATCACCAAACTTCCAAAAGGCAAGAAAGTTGTGGGTTGCAAGATTGGTGGACGAGGATTCATTCAAACATTCGAGGTGAATTATAAAGAAACATTTGCACCTGTTGCAAAAATGAACACAGTAAGAGTGCTACTGTTCATGGTTGTAAATAAAGGGGTGGTCCATGTACCAAATGGATGTCAAGAATGCATTCTTGCATGGTGATCTCAAAGAAGAAGTCTATATGAAATTTCCACCAGGGCATCCTCAAAGAAATGAACTGGATTTAGTGTGAAAATTGCACAAATCTATTTATGGTTTGAAAGAGTCCCCACGAGCTTGGTATGCTAAGTTAAGCTCAGTTCTCACTAATGTTGGTTTCAAAAAGCAACAATGCCAATTCCTCACTATTTGTTCACACAGGAGCTATGGGAAAATTGGTTATGCTGATTTATGTAGATGATCTGATAATTACAGATGATAATGCTGACGAGATTTTCAAACTCAAACAGTCCCTCAGACAAAGGTTTGCAATTAAAGACTTTGGGATATTGAAGTACTTTCTTGGTATAGAAATGGAAACCTCGCACAAGGGACTCTTTCTTAACCAAAGGAAATATGTCCTAGATTTGCTCAAGGAAGCTAACATGAGCGATGCTAAACCAGTTATTACCCCTCTTGACAGTAAGCTTAAACCTAGCTTGAATGGCACGCTACTCACGAATATAAGTTATTACCAACGAATGGTTGGTAAGTTGATCTACCTAACAATCACCAGACCTGACATCACATATTCTGTAAGTATTGTAAACCAATTCATGCACTCCCCAACAATTGAGCATTTGACCCTTGTTAAAAGGATCTTACGCTACTTAAAAGGATCAATGGGTCGTGGTATCATCATGAAGAAGAATGACAACACACAAACCATGTGGTATTGTGATGCTGATTGGCAGGGAATGCAATCAATCGCAAGTCCACCACTGACTACTATACATTTGTCGATGGAGACTTGGTCACATGGAAGAGTAAGAAGCAAACTGTCATCGCCAGATCAAGTGCCGAAGCTGAGTATCGTGCAATGGCTTTAACTGCGTGTGAGTTGATGTGGCTTAAAGATCTTCTGTGTGATTTAGGTGTTACTATAACTCTTCCTATGTCCTTATTTTGTGACAATCAGGCAACCATGCATATAACATCAAACCTAGTGTTTCACGAGAGGACGAAACACATTGAAGTTGATTGTCATTACGTTCATGAACAAGTTCAATCACAGGTGATTCAGACACATTATACAAGAAGCTTCGACCAACTGGCTGACATCTTCACCAAGCCCTTGGCTTCTCATCAATTTCAACAAATTTTGTCCAAGCTTGGATCCATAAACCTTCTAGATCCAACTTGAGGGAGAATATTGGATATTAGTTATTAATTCAAGGAATAAAACAAGGACCTTAATTCAAGGAATAAAACAAGGAGCTTAATTCAATGAATAAAACAAGGAGCTTAATTCAAGGAATAAAACAAGGAGCTTAATTCAAGGAATAAAACAAGGAATCCTTAATTCAAAAAGTAAATCAAGGAATGCTTAATTCAAGAAGTAAATCAAGGAATGCTTAATTTAAAGAGTAATTGAATGAGTAAAATTTTCTTATAAATAACTATACAATTGTAATGAAAATATGAATAAAATAATACAAACTAGAGAACTCTTTTGTGTAGAGTTATTTCTTGTTTTTTCTACACTTTAAATGCAATCCATGATCATAAGTAATTTCTTTACTAGTAATGTGACTTGCCATTCATTTGGAAATTGAACTATAGAATCAAAATTTCAACATCAAATTCAACCTTGTCTAGTTCACAAAACTTTGATTCAAGGCACCACTACTAAGTAATCTTGATGGTTTTATGACACTTTCATCAACAAATCCTTCAAGTCCATATGCAGTGATGTAATTGAGCATCTATTCCCTCCATATGAGGTAATTATCATCATCTAATTTTATTACAACTGATAAATCTATAGGAGGTGATCATGCAAAGCTTTGAAACTAATTTAGCTTTGATTCATCAAAGTTAATAGATTAAGAACCTAATTTCGTTGAGCCTTTGAAACTTCAGGCATTGAAACTTAATTGAGAACTTGATTCATCTGTTGATTATTGCGACTTTGATCTTGAGCAAGAGAGGAAAAAAGTGCATCACGATATGATGGATTGGTGTTATTCTTTGAATGCATTCACAAAATCTACTCAATATGATTTGGAACCATAAACAATTCAAGAGCTCTAAAGTAATTCTCGAATTCAGTTTTTATCGAATGAATCAATTCTTATTACAAGCTTGTGTAGACTTATATAACACACTAGGCTAAAAATATTTTTTAATTAACTTTTCTAGATATAATCATCTATACACACTCTCACCGTATCACATATGCATAACGTTTAATTTGATGTTGTTTAATGTAAAATAATGTGTTAGATTTATTTTTAATTACAATAATTTGAGTTTTTTATAAGTTTTAAGCGTCATTTTTATTGTTTTATCTAAATTTAATTGTTTTAATATTTCCTTTAATTTGTCCTAAATTATACTTGAGGTTTACATGTCAATTGGAGAACAATACCATGTTTATCCTTCAAGTGGTATTCTTGAAGTTATTTAAAATGGTACACGCATCTAATGGCTTTTTCGGTTATGACAGTGGATACCGATAATTTAGTTGAAGTATTTCGAAAAAAAAAAAAAATTAAACCTACATGAAAATGTTCTTTTCAAAACATATTTCACAACATTAGATTTTTTTTTTCCATGAAAATTTGATAAATGTCAGTTTTTTATTTGATTTTTTGTATATAGTATTGTAGTTTTTAAAATTTCAATGAAAAATATTGATATGAATATAACTTGAAATATTAGTTTTTAAAATTTTTAATTTTTTTAAATTAAATATACATGGTTTATTATTTGTATTATATATAATAAGTCAATAAATATGCAGAGACAACGAATTGAATTTTCTTTTACCAAAAGTTTACATTTATTTTAATAATAAATATTTAATTATAATTCATTAAAATCAATACGTCTTTACTTAATTATATATATTTTCTCAATTATTCTCATGCTATTTTATATTTTTGATTTATGTAATTTTGATGATTTTTTAAAATTATTTTGTACTAAAATTGTTCACCTTTTTAAATTTCAATATTATTTATATAAATATGTACAAATTGAAAGCAATTATCTGTGTTAACGTAAAAAATATTTTTAATCATAATATGTTAGTAATATAGGTATATTATATGTTCTATTTGAGTAGCAAATTTAACGTTAAATTAAAATTTTAAATTTAATTAATTTTTATTTGTTTTAGTAGTTTTTAAAAAAATATACAAAAATTTTAAAATATTTATAATTATCACAATTTTTATAATTTTTTAAAATATTTATTAATGTCATAATATTTTCTTAAGTAGATTAGATATTTTTATGAATATTTTGGTCCATGGTTATTTGTTATAAATTTTTGAACAATATCTTTGGAGTTTTGGTGTTTTCTTGGTATAGGTTTTAATCAAAAATTAAGTATATAAATTTATATTATCAAAGTAGTCTACTAATAATCTTATAATTTACTTTAATGTATAATAATGGTTTAATTTTATGTTTTAAATTAAAGATTTTATCTTATGTTTAGCAATATATAATATTAGTGAATGATAATTGTATTATTCATAATGTTTGATACTATAATAGTATGGTGAGTTAACAAAAGATACTCATATTTTCATAACAATATGTTAATAGTCAGTATATTTAATTTTAATACACCAATAGTCTAAAATAAATATTTAATTGTGAATTTTAGTATATAGGACATGAATGACTAAACAATTAAAAGTAAACTTTCCTTTAAAATAATTAAAGAACAAAAAATGTTCATTAAAATATAAAAAAAAATAAATAAATTTAACATTTGCTAAGCAAAATCACAAAAAATTGAGTCTTGAAAAAATCCTAAAGGAATTGAATAATTTTGAAAGTGATGATTTTATAAGAAAAATTAGAAGGAAAATGCATGACTTTGTGATAAGAACTAAATGATTTTAATTGATACTAAAACATAGAAATATAGAAGAAGACCGAGGTTTCAAAATCGTAAGCATGAAATAATCTATATGATATATAAATGCACATGAAAAATAACAACAAACACAACAAGTATAGAGGAAAGAATAGACAACACTAAGTACTTAAGCTTAGAAAACACAACTCATTTTTGTCATAAAGACATCTAATACAAAAAAGATATGAAATAGCATGCAAAATATGGCCCAAACCTTAACTAAGCATACAAGTCAAGAATGATAAAGACATATAAATAATTTATATGATATAAAAATGCATACGGCAAACAACAACAAAGAACAAGTATAGAAGAAATAAGAGATAATACTCAAGTACTTAAGCTTGAAAAACATACATCATTTTTATCAAAAAGACATCTAAAGCAAAAAATAAGGAAGAACATATAAAAGATGAACACTAATGAAAATGAGATAAATTGAGAACCAATACAAGACATACAATGTAACAGAAATAATAACCTAGTAAATCAAATGAGATGCAATCTATATGATATGACATGATGACAAAAAGAAAGATCCTAATCATAAAATCATGTGATGTGATGATAATGGAAAAAGTTGCAGAAAAATGACAGGTTGAAGACTAAAAGATGGTTCACTAACGGGCAATAACTTTAAAGATGAGTTTGTCTTTAATTGTTTGGCTTGTGTATGACACATGCTAAAATTCATAATTAAATCTTAATTTTGGACCATTAATGTACCTAAAATGGGAAAAAGATCCTAGAGGTCTTATAATTTTTACCAAATGAACACATTAGTCCCATAATTATTAAAATAAACATCGAAGTTCCAATATTTTTTTAAAATCAACACTTTAGTCCTTTAATTTTGAGCTAGGCACTACGATATGTTATTATGAAAAGTATGTATTTTTAGTCATATAATTTATTAAAATGAGCACTTTATTCTATCAAAAATATTAAAACTAAGCACTTATAATACCTAACTTTCATAAATAATGAGACTATAGGCACCAAACTCAAAAATTACAAAGACTAAAGTTCTTATTTGCATATAATAATGAGACTACTGTGACTTATTTTCAAAATTATAGAACCTCTTATGTCCAATACAATAATTATAAGACTAAATCCCTTAATTAAATCATTATAAGACATTTAGTACCAAACACTTTGAATGACATAATTACTTACCCTTGACTTATATCACATGTACCAAGTATGTGATGAAATCCCTAATTTAAAATAGAAAATTAGATCATTTGTGTACTTTAAAGTAAATTAGGGATTATTATTATATTATTTTGAGAATATATTACATATTTTTAGATTGAGTTATTAACTCTTTCTTTTGTATTTTTTCTAAACTGTTTCTTTTGTATGCTATGCTATTTCTAGATTACTTCTCTTTATACGACTGTTAATTTTTTATTTTTTTGGCTACATGGTTTGGCAGTATTACTACCTAAGAGTTTTTAGACGAGAAAACTTGGATAGGAATTTTTTGTAACACCTTTGAAGTTAATACATTTCTTGTGAAATGTTTCTTCCCAAATAATATGTTGATAGTTTTTTTTTTTTGGTAATAATAATACGTTGATAGTTTAATAGCATTAAAGTCAATTAAAAACTCAATTCCTATTCATGACTTCTAATGCTTAAGCCTTGAAAGCTATGGTTATTGTAAAAGGTGGTGGACTTTGTTATTGTGGCCCAAAACCGAAAATAGCACAAAGCCAAAATAATTAATTAAATCCTTCCTCTTCTATATATATGTTTGTTTCTGCGAGATGTTTAAGCAGTCAAAAAAAAAAAAAAAAAAGGAAAACAATTGGGCAGCCGCTGGACAAAAGAGCAAATAATAGTGAAACACACTCTCCCTATTTGCCTACTCACTTAGCACTGCTTGGTCCTTTGTTCAGTTTTTCATTTCTTCGTTACTTACCAATGTTTTCATTGGAAGAAGAGAACATCCTTTGCAGATGATCAAGCTACTGAAACAGAAGAGAGTACAACTGCCAAAAAACAAAACAGAGAGAACAACTTGTCATTGGTGTAGTTTTTCTCATAATATTTGATTTAATAGAAAATTGGTTAATTTATCTTGTTATATATTACCAGTAAATAAGAGAGAGTTATTTTGTGAGTATATTTTGTAAAGTTTACTGAATATTGGTGTTTATATCTCCATTTGATTATTAGTGGATTTTTCTCGATGTGTCGTCGTCAGGGAGTAGACTTTTCACATTGAAAAGTTGAACCACTTAAATCATTGTGTACTATTTATTTTCTCACTGCTTATTATTTTGCTATTACCCATTATATATTTTGTTTATTTAATATTGGGTTTTCTATCATGGGGTCAAAATACGAAATTGAGAAATTCAATGGTAGGAATGATTTCAGTCTATGGCGTATGAAGATGCATGTCGTATTAGTTAAAGAAGGGATCATTAAGACACTTGAAGACAAAGATAAATTGTCAAAAAAATTGACTGATGAAGAAAATGATGCATTCATGGAAAATGCTCTTAGTTTAATTCAGTTATCCTTGTCTGATGAGGTATTATGCAAGATTGGTGATGAGGAATCTCCTGCTAGGTTATGGCCTAAATTGGAGAATTTGTATATGACCAAGTCTTTGACAAGTCGGTTATATTTGAAGCAGCATTTGTATATATTCAAAATGTCAGAAGGTACACCTTTACACGATCACCTTGATGAATTTACTAAAATTATTCGTGATCTAAAAAATGGTGGTGTTAAGATTGATGATGAGGATAAGGCCTTAGTTCTATTATGTTCTTTACCTCATTCATTTGAACATTTTTTTGATACCATGCTATATGGGTGAGACACTATTTATTTGGAGGATGTCAAAGCAACTTTGAATTCCAGAGAGTTGAAGAAAAATGTGTCTATAAGCAACAATGATAATAGCAGTGGTTTATTTTTCAAAGGTAAAAATCAAGAAAAAGGCACATGCAATAATAAAGGAAAGTCTAAATCCAAATCTAGAAAAAGAAAAGATAAATGCAATTATTGCTGTCAGGAAGGCATTGAAAAGTAAATTGTCCGAAACTCGTTGGTAAAATAAAATCTACCACAATGTCTTCTATTACCAATGATGTTACTGGTGTTGTAGATAGTTATGGTTTCGATGGTGAAAATATTTTATCAGTATCTATTGTTTCTCTTGGAGATGTTTGGATTCTTGATTCGGGTTGCACTTACCATATGTTCCCCAGTAGAGACTGGTTTACTTCTTATCAGTCTATTGATGGGGGTGTTATCTTAATGGGAAACAATATGCCCTGCATGGTTGTTGGTATTAGTACTGTCCAAATTAAGATGCATGATGGTACTGTTAGAACTTTGAAAGATGTTGGCCATGTTCCAAATTTGAAAAAGAACTTGATATCTTTGGGTACTCTTGATTCACAAGGCTACAAGTATGTAGTTGAAAGTGGAGTTTTAAGAGTTAGTAAGGGTGCTCTCATTATTATTAAAGGGTAATTGTCGTGTCGTCTATATGTGCTTCAGGGTAGCACTGTTATAGGCAGTGTTTCAATTTCGTCATGGTCAGATCAAGATTGAAATACTACTTGATTATGGCATATACAACTTAGGCATATGAGTGAGACAGGGATGTCCATTTTGAGCAAATGGGATTTTTTTTATGGTCAGAAAATTGGGAAGCTTAATTTTTGTAAGCACTGTGTCTATGGAAAGCATCACAGGGTCAAGTTCAGTATAGCCATCCATAAAATGAAAGGTACTGTTGATTATATTCATTCAAATCTTTAGGGTCCTTCTCGTGTTGTGTCTAAGGGTGGTTCCCGGTATATGTTGACTTTTATTGATTACTTCTCTCGCCATGTTTGGGTGTATTTTCTGAAGAACAAGAATGATGTGTTCTCAAAATTTGTAAAATTCAAGGCTTGTATAGAAAATCAAATAGGCAAGAAAATTAAGCATTTGAGCACTCACAATGGTTTGGAGTTTTGTGAAAGTCAGTTTAATGAGTTTTGTGAAAGAAATGACATAGTGAGACATTGCATTGTGCGTCATACATCACAAAAAAATGGAGTAATAGAACGTATGAATATGACTCTCTTAGAAAGAGCTCATTGTATGCTCTTTCAAGTTGACTTGGATAAATATTTTTAGGTTGAAGCTTGTAACCATGCCTGCTATTTGGTGAATCAGTCTTCATCAACTATAATTGAGTTGAAGACTATGTCTGAGGTATTCTTTGGTACTTCTGCTAATTATTCTAATTTGAAAGTTTTTGATTGTCCTACTTATGCTCATGTTAATGATGGTAAACTTGAGTCTAGGGCATTGAAATGCATATTTTTAAGGTATCCTTCTAGGGTCAATGGTTATAGATTATGGTGTGTTGAACCCACGTCACCTAAATTTTTGATTAGTAGAGATGTTAAGTTTGATGAGTTTTCCATGATAGAAAAGAAAAAAAGGAGTTTATTGTTGCCGATAAAGACCACGATGTTAGTGAGCAGGTAGAGTTTGAGAGTAGAGCTTCTAGCCAAGTGCAAGAGGACCCTTCAAATCAACCATCTGTGGATGAGATAGATGATTTTGCTCATGATGTGGTAGAAGAGTAACATGAGCAACCATATAGTATCGCTAAGGGTAAAGGAATAAGAGAGATTTGACGCCCTCAGAGGTACATAGATGCAGACTTAGTTTCTTTTGCATTGTCTATGACAGAGTCTATTGAGGTGCATGAACCTTCTAGTTATCATAAAGTTGTCACTTGTGATGAGTCTGTTCAGTGGTTGGTTGCTATGAGTGAAGAGATTGAATCACTTCATAAGAACCATACTTGGGAATTGGTGAAATGGCCTAAGGGTCAAAAGATTGTTGGAAACAAATGAGTCTTCAAGAAAAAGGAAGGTATACCTAAGGTTGAAGCAGCTAGGTTCAAGGCACGTGTTGTTGCAAAGGGTTATTGTCAAAAGAAAGGTATTGACTTCAATGAAGTATTTTCACCTGTTGTGAAACATAGCTCTATTCATGTGTTGCTTGCTATGGTTACATTTTTTGACATGGAATTAGAACAAATTGATGTCAAGACAACATTCTTACATGGTGAGCTTGAGGAACAAATATATATGCATCAACCATAGGGGTTTGTTATTTCAGGTAAG
The DNA here is from genome assembly GCA_037013495.1 of Hippophae tibetana. Lineage (NCBI taxonomy): Eukaryota > Viridiplantae > Streptophyta > Magnoliopsida > Rosales > Elaeagnaceae > Hippophae > Hippophae tibetana. The sequence goes on along the minus strand of CM072802.1, from coordinate 40,752,990 downwards.
AAAGATCACGTTTGTTTATTGAAAAAGTCTTTATATGGATTGAAGCAATCCCCTAGACAGTGATATAAATAGTTTGATTCTTTTATGATTGATCATGGTTATTCTAGGAGTGATTATGATAGTTGTTTTTATCATAAAAGTTTCCATGATGGTTCATCTATTTATTTGTTGCTTTATGTTGGTGACATGCTTATTTTGGGTTTACAGTATGATACTTATGTTGTATTTTTTGATAGTCAGAATGCAATACACTTGACCAAGAATACTATGTATCATGAAAGAACCAAACACATTGATGTCAGATATCACTTTGTTCATGAAATTATCTCTGAGGGTGCTAATGTTGTCAATAAGATAGTCACTACGGAGAATCCAGCTGATATGTTAACCAAACCAGTTCTATTTAATAAGTTCAAGCATTGCTTGGACTTGATTGGTGTTTGCAGTAGATGATCACCCTTTGGGGCTTTGGATGATAGTTATTTTGTAATTCGAGAAATTTCATAGTTGAAGAATTTTTTTCTGTTTTGAGCCAAGGTGGAGATTTGTTATTTGAGTGGCCCAAAACCAAAAATAGCTCAAAGCCTAAATAATTAATTAAACCCTTCCTATTCTATATATATATGCTTGTTTCTACGAGATGTTGAAGCAGCAAAAAAAAATAGTTGGGCAACCCTGGACAAAAAAGCAGATAACAGTGAAGCACATTCTCCCTATTTGCCTGCTCACCTAGCATTGCTTGGTCCTTTGTACAATTTTTTATTTCTTAGTTACTTACCAATGTTTTCATTGGAAGAAGAGAATATCCTTTGAAGATGATCAAGCTGCTGAAACAGAAGAGAGCATAACTGCCAAAGAACAAAACAAAGAGCAGAGTTGCCATTGGTGAAGTTTCCCTCATTTGTATGGTAATATTTGATTTAATAACAAGTTTGTTAATTTATCTTGCTATATATTACTAGTAAATTAGAGGGAGTTATTTTGTGGGTATATTTTGGATTTTGGTATATTTTGTAAAGCTCACTGAATATTAGTGTTTGTATCTCCATTTGATAATTAGTAGATTTTTCTCGGTGTATCATCGTCAGTGGAGTAGACTTTTCACATTGAAAAGTTGAATCACTTAAATCATTGTGTGCTATTTATTTTCTCATTGCTTATTATTTTGCTATTACCTATTATTATATATTTGTACAACCAAAATTCGACGTTGCTTTTACAAGTGCTAATTTATAACAGCCTTGTTGTCACAAAATAAACACCCATTAGCATCCCAACCTCTATATTTCATTAGATGGAATTTTGCAAGTGAGTTCTATTAATTTCGTCCAGAAACTATATAATTCTCTATGATTTTTTGTCACTATCCCAATGTTCCTCTTCCTTTTACGATGACTGAAATTGATTTTTAGGGCCCTAATTGCTATATGGTAGGGATAGGGACATATTTTTTTCTCCTCATGATTGTATCATGTTTAGAAAAAACTCTTTCATTTCTTACCTAGTCCATCATAATAACCACTATCAATGTGACAATCTGTTGAACTGACAGGCTTGACAAATATTTTTTCTCTACCCTGGGCCATCTTATTGAATCTCTTGTCCTTCTTCTCCATAGAAGTTTCTACAATTGCTTTCATTTTCCTTCCAAGCCTTCACTCACGCTCTAAGTTATTAAAATTTATTATCTTCTCATAAGTTTCTTCCATGGTGCTAGGCATTGCCTTCATCAATTATGCAAACAAATTCAAAATTTTGAACCCTTTCCTAAATGCCTCAATTGCTATGAAATTGGAACAATCTTAATCTCAAGCTTCTCATTTCTACACCTCCTGATGTAGTCTCCAATAGATTCATTACTTTCTTGGGTGATGAAAAAAAGATGATAAGACTACTTTCTCATTGGCTTATTGCTAGCGTAATTGGTGATAAATATTTTTTGTGAATTTTGCAAAGGAGATAATGGTGCATGGTGCAAATTTTTTTAATTTTTTTTGCACCTCATTGCACAAGGTAGTTGCAAAGGGTTTGCACATCATGGCATCTCTTTTCTCTCTCGAGATGCTTATAGGGACCATAGAATTTTTAAAATGCAACATATATGTTATTTGGTCCTTGAACCTTTCATAGCCCGGACACTTGGAGCACTTAATTTTGTAAGGACTTGCTTTGCTTTATCTCATCAGAGAATGGTGATACTCTCAATTGTTCACAATCTCTATCAATGTCATGTTGAACCATGCCTTTTTCTTGCTTCCTGGATTTCTCCTCCTGGACTTGGAAATTTGCCTCCCATAGCTTTCTTTCCTCAAGCAATTGCTAGTTATTATACTAGCTGGCTTCTCGCTTCAACCGAGTTGGTCATAAGTTAGCCTGATCATTTCAATTTATTACAAGATATTCATCATCCTCCCTTTGATCTCAAGGTTCTCCTCTATTTGATATGACTTCTTATTCGATCTGAACCACTAGTTCCATAATGTTGTCCACCGGGGGAATTGCAACTTTAGGTGCTTCATGATTAATTATAGTTTCATACATATGTAGCTCTCTATTTTCCCTCCTCATCTCCTCTAAATCTCTTTTAAGTTTGAGTAGCTATTATGTTATGTTGTGGTTGATATCAACTTCCTCCGAGGCATTACTCACGTGTGGCATGGGCCCAATATGTTCTTTGGCCAACCTTATCCTCTCTACGGCTATAATACCTACCATTTTTGGACAAAAGTATTGATTAAACAAAGGGTGTTCGACTTGTTCAAGTTCTCTCTAAATATAGGGTGAATCCTGGTAAAGTTAGACGTCATAAATTAATGTTACGGGCCTTTAATCCTGTGTCCTGTAGTGGATACCAGAATGTTAAGGATAATCTGATTTTAGAGAAAAGAAAAAAAAATAAGATGTAACAAATGCGACAAAGTGTACGTAATTCAAGACCATTATGATATATATGATACATGTCGATTATATGGAAAGCACACATCCACAAATGTTAGGAGGTTAAACTATTAAAAAGATAATAGCAAAATTAGGTGCGATCAGGAGGATGGGTCCTAGTTGAAGGTCGTACCCATAGAGACATCGAGTGTTGATAAATGTCAAGGTTTGGGCAGTATATGGCACCGAGCCACATGTTGTATTTTATGCTCAAACAACGGACACGGCCAAAAGATAGAGAGAGATAATCAATAGGTGTATGTGATCTAATTAATGTCTTAAGCCCATGTGATAATCTGAATGGGATAATTGTGCATGCATGGTCAACACCAAGTGTAAATATAAGTGCATATAAAAAAGAAGTGCTAATTTCGTGCCTTAATTTCTCAATAATCAAGGATTATAAAACATCAAATTTCGCTATTATCGGAAGCAATTATAAAATTAATGAATGTGAAGGCAAAACATTAATGCCAGATCAGTTTAATATCCAGGTGACTTGTTGGAGATCATGGAGCAGTGTTTCATATGGAAGATAATTTGGTATAACTAACTAATTAGTATATACTAATTTGAAGGGAAATAAAAAGTAAATATAGGTTGGAGTATTGGAATAAAATGGGGGCACCGAACAATACAAATAGATGAGATCAAGGTATTGTTTTTTATTTAGTTATTTTTTATTGTATATAAATTTCAATTGTCTCCGTCTCCATCTCCATCCAATACATCCTATAAATTTAAGGCTATTATTATAAATTATATATTTTGTAGTGCATAATTAAACTAATTATTCACTATGTTTTTATTTTTAATCTTCAATAAAAAATATATATTTATTTTTGTAACACAATAAAAAACTATGTTCATTTGTTTTTTTTCCCTAAAAGATTAAAAATAAAATTCTAAAAAAATTATGCCATCTAAATAAATTAATTATTATTTTATATATTTTCTTTAATATTAGGACAAGATTAACAAAGAATGGTTAAGATTATACAAACAAAAACAAACACATTCTATTGCCAAGTGTACCATACGGTATTTGAGTCTGCATCTCTCTTAAAACACGAACACTTTCTCAATACTATGGTATTATTTTGAAAAGAAAAACAATTAAATTCTCTCATCTAGATTTTCACAAGCATCAATTTGACTAAAATAGTTTTACACAGTAATCCCAAGTTTCTTCTTTCATTCATTCTTATTCTTCTTCTTTTTTTTTTTTTGAATAAACTACACATTAAGGAAGTAAAAGAATAGAGCAGTGACAAGTAAAAGTAAAATTCACATATACACTCCTCTTTTGTTTTTTGAGTATTCATGTTTTATCTTCAGTTTTGGCAGATTGGAGCATCTTCAATGATCATAATACAAAAAATGGTTACAACCTTACATTGAAGAACTATTGTGAGGTGCTTGGATTTTTGACATTGATGATACCCTTCTATCCACTATGCCTTACTACAAGAAACACCATCAGGGGTGAGTCAATCTCTTTTTATTTATTTCTAATGTTTCACATCAAAATATAAAACTTAATTCATTGTGGGTTGTGATTAATAGTTGTATGTAGGGGTGTCCATAAACCGGATCGGATCAAACCGTAAAACCAGACCGAACCAAACAGGACCGAACGGTTTTACAAATCAAACGGTCCAGTTCAATTTGTACTAATTTTAAACCAGTCGAACCGAACCAGACCGGTTTAATAATATATTAAAAATTTCACATTATTTCTCATTAAATGTATCAAAAAATCGAACCAAACCAGACCGAACCGTTTTATAAATCAAACGGTCTGGACCGGTCCGATCCGGTCCGAGTAATATAAACGGTTCGGTTCGGTTAAATTTTTTTAACCAAGACCGGACCGGAGGACCCCTAGTTGTATGGTACGTAGGTACATGGAAGAGGTAGATTCATCAAATAAAAAAAATATTGTGGTTAAAATTTGGTCAATTACGTAACCAATTTTTGGCACATAAAGGATAAAAAAATTTGTTTATAAATAGGTAATATTTTTGCCTTAGAGAGACACACCAAAAAAGAGAAGAGAAGCAAAGCAAAGCCAAATTAACAGTTTATTTTGATGAAAAATAGTGTTGTGTGTACGAGAGAGTGAGAAATAATATTTTAGAAAAATATTTGGGATATTTTTCTAAAAGAGGAGTAATAAAATAGTGAGTTTGGAAAATACTTGTATGTCACTATTTTGTATTTATCTTAATTTGTTGTATTGTCTCTCACGTTATACCCATTAATTTTATTAGTAGAAGAAATATTTTTCGGAGTTTGTCCCGTGTATGTAGTCCAAATTAAAAGGTGAACCACGTTAAATTATCGGTGTCATTATTTTACTCTATCAAATTTATTTTATTTTTACCTGTTGTGCACCAACAACTAGTATCAAAACTGGTTTAGTAAAATTCTTAGTATGCTCTGTGGTTGCAGCATAGACTGATTTGGCACATCAAAAAAGATTTTATTAGGTCCAGGGCATATTTATTTGCAGGAAAAAACATAGCAAAAAAAATGTCATGTGAGAAGGTCGATATTGAGAAATTTAATAGCAATAATAATTTTTTTTACAGAAAAGAAGGATGAAGGATATTCTCATTCAATAGAATGTCTATAAGGCGTTATTAGGGAAAGAAAAAAAGGCAGAAACCGTCATTAAGAAATAGTGGGAGGAGATAGATGAGATTGCAGCCAGTACATTCCGTCTAAATCTCTCAAACAATGTCTTGAAAAATATTGAATCAAAAAATTGCAAGACTACAAAATAAATATGGGATACTCTAGAAAATGTGTACATGTCAAAGAACCTTGCCAATGAATTTTATTTGTGGAAAAATCTATATCAGATGAGGAAGGAAGATAATGTGAGCATGATGCAATACGTTAGCAATTTTAACAACAAGATTTCTCACTTAGCAAGATTCAACGTGAGTTTTAGCAATGAAGATAAAGCTATGATGTTGCTGGCATCACTACCCTCATCACATAATCATCTCATAACAACTTTGACTTATGTGAAAGACAAGATGGAGTTTGAATTTTTTGTAAAATCCATGTTGTTATATGAGAAACATAACGAGAAGAGAGATTCGGAAGCACAAGCCCTTATTACAAAGTCCAGAGGAAGGAGACAGTACAAAGAACAGATTCTCAGAGGCAAGTCAAACAAATATTCCAATGTTGAATGCCATCACTGTAAGAGGAAGGGTCACATCAAGAAATTTTTCCAAGTGTTCCAGAATGAACAAAAAACAAACAAAGGAAAAGCAGTGAAGAAAGACGACAACAATGATGATGAGCAAACAAACACCATAGATAAGTTCAATATCATCTATGAGGAATATTTTTTCAATCTTGCATCACATAGGACTAGTTGGGTGATTGATAGTGGTGCTATAATTCACACTACATCATATAGAGAATTTTTCTCATCATACACACTTGGAAGTTTTGGTGTTATTAGAATCGGAAATGAAGGCCTGTAAAAGGTTATTGGTAGAGGAGATGTTTTCTTGGAAACAAAGAATGAAACTAGACTATTTCTGAAGGATGTCAAGCATATTCCATATATGCGCCTGAATTTGATCTCTATATGCAAACTTTCAAATGAAGGATATTACAGCTCCTTCATTTATGAAAAATGAAAACATACAAAAGGCTCCTTAGTAGTGGCTAGAGGTGAAAAGCATACAACTCTGTATATAATGCAAATGAAGCTCTTTGTGACATAGTAAATGTCATGGAGAAATAAAATGCAGCTAAATTATAGCATAGGAGACTCAATCACATGAGTGGAAAAGGTATGACAAGTCTAGCCAAGAAGAGGATACTGTTTAGAATGGATGAAGATAGTTGGAGAAATGTGTTGATTTTCTAGCAGGGAAGCAAAATAGAGTTGCTTTCAAGAGTTCCCCTCCTTCCAGAATGAATAATATTTTAGATCTGATTCATTCATATTTGTGTGGACCAATTCCAAATTCACTTGGTGGTGCTCAATACTTTGTGACTTTCATTAATGATCATTCAAGGAATATGTGTGTATATCTTTTGAAGACAAGGGATTAGATGCTAGATGTCTTTAAAGAATTTCATGCCTCAGTTGAGAAAGAGATTGGGAAAAAGCTAAAGTGCATTTGGATAGACAATGGTGGAGAATACACAAGACCTTTTCATGCTTACTACAAAAATCATGGTATTCAACATTAGATGACACCTCCAAAGACACCATAGTTGAATGGCTACTCTCACATGAAAAGTTACCTAAAACTTTATGGGGTGAATTCATACTCATAGTTTCACATATGTTGAATCTTTCACCTTGTACTCTTCTTAAGATGGATGTTCCAGATAAAGTATGGTTAGGAAAGGATGTTTCCTATGATCATCTGTGGGTGTTTGGTTGCAAACCATTTGTTCATATACTCAAGGAAGAGAGATCTAAAATTGATGCCAAGACAAGATAGTGTGTTTTTATTAGCTATAGCCAAGATCAATTTGGCTATAGATTTTATGATCCGGCTGTGATGTTATATTTGTTGAAGATGAGACCATTGAAGATATTGTCAAAATGAAGAATGATGTTCCTAATTCCAATGATGACTCATCAGATTTGGAATTAATTCATCCAATATCAGTGCCAATACAAGTTGGAGATGAAGACCAGGTTTATCCATCTGATGAAGATGATGCTTTCATAAAAGTTGGTTCTGAAGACAAAAGAGATGATGATGTTCCATTGAGAATAAGTGATAGACTAAGACAACCCCCTACCACATATCCTCCAAATGAGTATGTAACTTTCACTGATGGGGGAGAACCTGAGAGTTAAGAAGCCATGGATGAAGAATCCAAACAAAAATGGATTGAATCCATGCAAGATGAGAAAACATTTTTGAGTAGATGAAGCTTCCCAAAGTGAAGAGAGCTTTGAAAAATAAATGGGTGTTTAGGGTGGAGTATGGAGAACACATTTCAAGTCCGCAATATAAATCCAGACTTGTTTTCAAGGGATTCAACCAAAGAAAAGGAGTTAACTTTGATGGGATTTTATCATCAATTGAGAAAATGACATCCATCTGTATTATGATGGGGATAGCAGCAAGTATTTACTTAGAGGTTGAGCAAATGGATGTCGGGGACGAAACCAGAGTGGATCTGCGACAAAGCGAAGCCTCTGGAGGTATGGCGGCTTGTGTTGTGCCATCATTTCGGATTCTCGACCTATTTTGGCACTTGTTAAATGGGGTGAATCACCCAGATCTTGAATCAAGTAGTAGATCATCAACACAGGGGCCCAATTCATTCTCCAGATGACTTGGGAGCTGGGGCAGCCCGTGCGTGACCCATACCAATCCCACACTCCTTTCTTCTATTCTTTCTTTGTAACTTCTTGGAAATCATGAAGAGGATTCCAGGACTAAGCGGTAGGGGAGTGTCGGTATTGGAAATGTGTTCAGTTCTTTGATCCATTCCGTGGCGCGAAATCCATCATTGGCTAAACAATCATTTGGTTATGCTATTTTGGGCTTTGCTCTAACCGAAGCTATTGCATCCTTTATATCCTTCTTTGCAAGTAAGCTACTGGCCTTTTTTATCTCATCTGTATTCCGATCGAAGGTTGAAGTTTCATTCATTCTTACTACTCTCTTTTTGAAGCAGATAGTTCACCATTCTATAGAGACTTAACCTTCCTACATGGTAACTTGGAAGAAGAGATATGCATGGAGCAAACAAAAGGGTTTCAAAAGTGAAAAGATGATTATGTTTGAAAATTGTAGAAAAGCCTCTATGCCTTAAAACATGCACCAAAACAATGGTACAAGAAGTTTGAGTCTATTATAGGGGAGCAAGGCTACAAAAAGACTACTTCAGACCATTGTGTTTTTGTGCAGAAATTCTCTGATGATGATTTCATTATTCTTTTGCTCTAAGTGGATGATATATTGATTATTGGTTGGAATTTTCCATAATCAACAAATTGAAAAAGCAGTTGAGTAAGTATTTTTCCATGAAATAATTGGGGCCAACAAAGAAGATTCTTAGTATGAGTATTATTAGAGACAGAGGTGCCAAGAAATTATGGTAGGAAAAGTACATTGAGAAAGTCCTTTGGAGATTTCATATGGACAAGGCTAAAGCGATTAGTTGTCCTCTTGCTAATCACTTTAAGCTAAGTTTTAAGTAGAGACCTTCTACAGATAAAGATAAGGATGAGATGTAAAAGGTTCCATATGCTTCACTAGTTGGAAGTTTGATGTATGTCATGGTTTGTACATGGCTAGATATCGCTAATGTAGTTGAAGTTGTGAGTAGATTCCTTTTAAATTCTGGAAAGGAACATTGGACTGCAGTGAAATGGATTTTCAGGTATTTTCTAGGTTCTTCCAAAATATGCCTATGTTTTGGAAATGAAAAACTTGTATTAGTGGGATACATAGATGTAGATCTGGTTGGCAATGTGGATTCCAAAAAATTTACTTCAGGTTACCCGATTACATTTGCAAAGGGAGTTATGCCATGGTAGTCAAAGTTATAAAAATATGTTATATTGTCCACTACAGAAGCAAAATTCATAGCAACAACAGAAACATGTAAAGAGTTGATATAGATGAAAAATTTATTGAAAGAACTTAGATTGTAGTAAGATAGTTTACCTGTTATTTTGTGATATTTAGAGTGTTATCCACCTTGGAAAGAATTCTTCCTTTCATTTGAGATCAAAACATATTGATGTGAGATATCACTAGATTAGGGATGTAATGGAGAAAAGATATTATAGCTTGAGAAGATCCATTCAAAGAAAAATGGATTAGACATGTTGACAAAAATTCTTCCAAGATAGAATTTTGAATACTATCATTAGTTGTTGGATTAGTGAAGCCTTCCATGTAGTTGAGAGGGATATATTTATAGGTCCCACCCACATGGAAGGGGAAGAAAATAAAAATTTTAGGTGCAACCACATTTGAAAAATTCTTCAAATAAAAAATAAATATTTTTGTGGCTAAAATTTGGCCAACTATATGGCTAATATTTGGCCACATAAGGGATATGCAATGTTTTTGCCTTAGAGAGACACACCAAAGAAGATAAGCAAATAAAATCCAAATGAACAATTTCCTTCGATGAAAAATAGTGTTGTGTGTGAGAGAGAGTGGGAGAGAATATTTTAGAAAAATATTTGGGATATTTTTCTAAAACAAGAGTGACAAAATAGTGAGTTTGGGAAACACTTATGTGTCACTATTTTGGGAAACTCACTATTTTGGGATTATCTTAATTTGTTGTATTGCATTTCACTTGGTACCCATTGATTTATTAGTGGAAAAAATATTTTTCAGAGTTTTTCAGGTGGACGTAGCCCAAATTAAAGGGTGAATCACGTTAAATTGTTGGTGTCATTATTTTACTCTATTGAATTTATTTTATTTTTACCTATTGTGCCCTAACAATATGACCTACAAGATCATGTTTCTAATCTAAGAAGATGATTGTGTGAGTTTGTAGGGATATCTTGCACATACAAGCTCATTTAGGACACGTTATTTTGTATAAACTAATTTATACGGTAATTTCATGCATACATCAATCTACATATCATAATATAATTTATCTCCAGTTAGTTAGTGGTCCTACAATTACGTTGACTCCTTGACATCTCATATTCTCAAATTAACATTTAATTAAATACTAACATGTTATTTGATGCATATAAAATTATTACTTTTTATAGTTTTCTGCAAAGTCCTAAAAAATTATGATGGTTTAATAACCACAAGAATATGCATGTCATTTATTCAAACATATGTACTTAATGAAAAATAAGGAAGTTGTGTAGACTATTTACGAACTTGTTGATCATTTTGGAAACAAGGGATATAAGTTGAACCAAAACAATTTAGAGATAGGATGAAGAGGAAGAAAGCTTAAAAAACACTAAAATTACCATAATTTAATGTATTTTAATTGATTCAATAGATTTATATTTGTATGATTTTATCATATTTTTGTATCAATTTGAATTTTTAGAATCATAGGTATTTTTATTGTTTTTCAGGTATTTTCGTGTAAAAATAATTTAAAGACTCCAAGAAAAATATTGGAGGTAATGCATCACAATTATGTTGAGAAATAAATGAGAAAAAGTAAAACAAATGAAAAAATTGGAAAAAAATGGGTCAAAAAGGTCAAAAATTCTCTGAGCTGCGCGTATCATGTATGTCTTGCATGCAGCTGCACCCATTCAAGTCGAGTCTCGTGCGCACCAGCACACGTGTGAATGCCCAGCACATGCCCGCATGCACATATCCTTCACACGCTGCATTTATTTCTGCGCACACTAGCACACACCCACGATATGTCCCGCATGCACCAGCACACGCCTGCGCCTATCTTGCGTGTGCCAAACGCCCGTCTACAGAAAATCTCACACCCCACACATGTGCCAACCTATCCAAATGCATCCATAATAAATTTTTGAAATATTTTCCCTCCTTTTTTGGCCTTTTCCTCATCTATAAAAGGATTTTCTTTCCCATTGTAAAAAGCATCCCTCAAAATCTCTTCTCTCTCTATTTTTTAGTTTTAAATTTCTTCTATTTTTTAGAAGAACTAGTTATGTTTTTATAGATTTTTAGTTTTTGATTCAATAAATGAAAATGCAAATTTTTTTGGAGGTTTTCTAGCAACAAAATTAGCATCAAAGTTCTCTAAAGATTGTTTTGAGATATATTTTTAAAATGAATTTTTTACAGTTATTTTTTATGTTTTATTCTTATATATTATATTTAATTTTTTTGTGATTGAATGTAACATAGTTGGATTTTTGTAAATATGATATAATAATAGTGTTGTTATGCTTGAGAAATATTAAATAAGTAAAACATTTATATAAAATAAATTTATTTTGTTTTTATTCAAGATTTTATATTAAAATGCTACATAAAAATATATTATTTTTCATTACAAACTTAAATATAAAAATTAGATTATAAGGTTTAATTATCCAATCTAATTTAAAGTAGTGTTATTTTATTTATTGGTACAATCGCCCAGTAGTTAGAGTGAAGCTCTATTTCAAAAGTTTTTTTATAAGAGCTATTATTCGAAAATGTATTGATGATATATTTTCAGTAATGTTTTAAAACTTGAAAGTTAGTACTCAGATAATTAAATTCTTAGGTTTAATTTGGATACCTTGAATAAAATCTAATTAACTGACTTCGTGTAACACTGTGATTAGATGATTTGCTATTTTCTTAACAATAAAGCTAAAATTTAATACATAATTAATTAATAGGTCATACCTAAGGATATTAGTTAATTAATATTAAACAAAAGATTTTGGGATTCGCCTAAGGACACTTTCATACCAAAAAGAGAAAATCAACAAATATCAATTTATATCTTTAATAACATAAATAATATGAGCAATTATAATTAATTTAATTATTATATCCATAAATACTCCAATGTTATGAATGATAAAAATTTACATTATTGTTTATTGAATCATATCTATGTTTTTTTTTTGTTATTAGATTAAGAAACACAAAAATCAAAATATCGTGACATGATGTTTAAGATTTAATTTCATTTTTTAAAGTTTGAATAATAAATTAAAAACCACATATATTCCTTCCTTAGATCCACCTTGGGAGTATACTAGTCATTTTTTATAAAATTATTCACGCACTTGTGAAAGTTTTACAAATATAAAACAAAATTATTTGGAAACTTTACGTTGTAAAAAATTGTGATTTTTTTTTATTTTGTGTTAAAAAAATTATTTATTTCATTTAATAGTTTAATGCAAAAGAAAATATAAGAAGTAATTCCCTACAAAGTCATTGCATTTTTTTATATTTTCTAAAAGGCATATTACTTGATATTTTTATTTAACGAATTTGATTGATGCATGAAAGTAATATATGATATTTTATAAATCTTTACATTTGATTCTTTTTATGAGATCAACATTAAAATAATACTTTGAGTCTTTCTTCTTTATACATATGTGAATATATTAGTTCATTTCTATACATCAACTATTTCGCGTATAAATTATTATAAGTGTTTCAACCCATATGATTTGTGTTTTTGAGAGTATTGACTTGTGAGGAATAGAGTAAAAGCGAATTCAAATTCCTGACATTAAGTTTGGGTAAAATTAAACTGATAGATTTTTTCTATGAAATATGAAAATAATTTTCAACTAATTATTATAATAAATCATGAATATTTAGGAAGTTGAAATAATCTATGCTTAAGATTTTAATTATGAAATTTAAAAGAGATTATAGCATGAGATATTTTTGTATTTCATTTCTTTATTTTATTTTAGTCTTTTTACTTTATTTTAAATTTAGTTCACTTCTTGTTTTATTTTTTTTATGTTGTTTTCATTTTTTATTAATATTTGTGGGTATCATTACTCAAAACCTTCACTAGACTTAAACTCGTCTACTAGGGCAACCTAGGAGTTTAAAGGTTTTTTACATATACTAAGTGCAACCAAGTCAATCCACGTAAGTGATTTAGGATAGTTTAATTTTTAGTTTTTACCGTTTCTTTTGTTAAGGGACTAGCAAGAAGTTGGTTAAAGGTTATGATGAGTGCTTAAAAAGCACTAAAATTGTCATGATTTAATGTATTTTAATTGATTAAATAGAATTATATTTGTATGATTTTATCATATTTTTATATAAATTTGCCTTTTTGGAATCACGAATATTTTTATTATTTTTAGGTATTTTCATTCAAAAATAATTTAAGTACTCGAAAAAAAATACTAGAGGCAATACATCATAAAAATGTTTAGAAAAAAATGAGGAAAAGTAAAAACAAATGGAAAAAAATAGCTCAAAAGTGCTCTGAGTCGTGTTCATCATGCCTGTCTCACTTGTAGTCATGCCCATTCAAGTTGAGTCATGCACACATGCCCATCACACACTTAGCACACACTCCCACGCGTGCAGCCAGTGCATGCAATCAACACACGTCGCATCGATTTCTATGCATGCCAATACACGCCTACGTATGCCCTCGCATACCAAACACCTGTCTTCCGCAAATCTTGGGCCCCACATGCATGGAAATATGTTTAAATTCATCCAAAATCAATTTTTGAAGTATTTTTCCACCTTTATTTTGGTTTTTTTCTCATTTATCAAAGGACCATCTCCCCCATTGTAAAAATATTTTCTTAAGTCCCTCAAAATATATTCTCTCTCTAGTTTTTAGTTTTTTTAGTTTTTAATTTCTTTTCTTTTTGAGAAGAACTAGTTATGCTTTTATAGATTTTTAGTTTTTAATTTGATAAATAGAAATACAAATTCGTTTGAAGGTTTTCTAGCAACAGAATTAGCAATAAAGTTCTATAAGGATTTTTTTGAGGTATAATTTTAAAATGAATTCCTTATATTAAAATCTTATGTGTAGCATCGGTTCTACGTGTCAACCGACACTACCTTATTTTTTCCCTTATCTTCTTCTCTCCCTTATTTATTGATAGTGTTAACTCGTGCTTCTTTCTTCCCTAACAGAGAAAACCCGTCTATTATCTTTATTTTCTTTCTCCTTTATCAGCCACTTTCAACCACCATTTTCGGCGCCATCAATTTGGTTTTTCTTCCTGTCCAATTTATGTTCTATATCTACTATTTTTTTTAGTATAATACACAATTTTTTTATACTCATTTCCTTCACTTTCTCACTTACCAAACATTTTTTTTCTTTATTTCCTTCATCTTGTCACTTCATTTACTCTTGTAAGTATTTGTATAAATTATTTTACACTATTGATTATTTGTGTATATTTTTGTGTTATGTATGTTGTGTATTTTTTATTGAAGCTTAGAAGAGAAGAAGAAATTTTTTATTTATTTATTTTAATAATTTTATGTTATGTTTTATATATATATTAATTTATTTTAAACTTAAAAAATTTAAAATTATTTACATGTACGTTAAATATATATAATATTAAATATATTTGTGTGTGTATATATATATATATATTGTGTAATGAGTTTATTAATATTTATTATATATATATATATGTATGTATGTATGTGTATGTGTAAAATATTTATTATTATTACATGCATTTATATATGTATATATATTATTATATATTATATATTGTTAATGTTATAATGAATTTATTAATTGTTTAGATTTTATGTATTTATTTTTATATGATGTTTTGATGGATATTCTAATAATTTATGACTTTATATATAATAATATTTGAAATATATTGGTGATTAATACAATTATATTTTATTGGATACATATTTAATATGTTTAATGTCATCAATAGAAAATAGACAAATCTTACATGTCAAAGTGTAGAACTTAGCATAACTATATTTTTAGAGTTGTAACTTTCTTGGAATTTTCCTATAGAAATAGTAATAATGAAATTAGTAAGATTCGATGACTATGTGTTAAAAGTAAAAGTATAAGGTTAAAGATGTTGAAAAGTGTAAGATATGAAAAATCAATTATGTAAGTATCTTTTGTTTTATAATTTATTACATATATTATATCTTTTTGTATTATATCTCCTCTAAAATATTTTTTTTACAGAATTGTTTTAAAGTCCCCAATAATTGGATAAACAAGTGTTACAAGATTACAAATAAGGCATGAAAAGAATACCAAACTTTCAAGTTGGAAAAAAATTAATTATGTGTTTCCATACTTTGAACCACTTAATAAATATAAAGTCTTTGAATAAATGAGGAGAAAAAAATTCAATAAGTTAGATAGTAATTTGACTTGATACAAAGTCCTCGTTATAATTTTTGCATATTGATGTAATAATGTATGATATATTTTATTACTTTATTATTTATAAAGAACAGTTTAAGAACAAATAAACAGGAGTGAAATAATCGAACAACTAGAAAAATATGAGATATATTATGCATTTGGATGTGATCATCCTGATCATTTATGAAAGTAGTCACTGGAAAGCTAGGTACAAGAAACCCACCAAGGATCATCATATCTTCAAGAGTGATTATTGATTCACCCCAAGGAAATACAAAAGTATTAGTTTCTGGGCACCAAAACCCAACCAACCCAGATAGCTTTGGGCACCAAAATTCAACCAACCTAGATAGTTTCATATTTTATAGACAAAAGATTAATACATTGCTAATATGATTTCGAATAGACGAGGTTATTGTTCTATCACTCTGATGTAAATGTTGTAATCTCTTATACTAATACACTCTTTTAACATATATAAGTTATTTTTTGTAAATTCATGATATTATATTCTTTGGTTGGAACAACTCAGGTTATGATATGCAAATTTTTGATGATTTACGAGAAGAATGGGTAGAACATATGCTTGAAATTATAAGATCACAAGAAGAATTAGAAGAAGAATATGATGATATTGAATAGCATAGGTATTTTATAATATTTAATGATATTGTAATTAAATTAAATATATATATTTATGTATTGTATGTAAAAAAAGCTGTTATAAATTTAGTTCTTAAGTAATTAATTAATATTTAATTTTTCAATTAACATAATGTATTTAAAAACTCTTTTAAACATATTTTTGGTTTTTTCTGCTATTAAGTTATTAGAAACATGCAGTGAGACTAGTAGAAAATAATCAAAATATGTTTAAAAGGGGATAAGATATTTTAAGTCGGTTTTACTGGTGAACCAACTTAAAATTTAAAGTTTGTTCTATCGGTGAATCAATTTAAAATTTAAAGTTAGTTCTACATGTGAACCAACTTAAAATTTAAATTCAATTCTACCCATGAATTGACTTAAAATTTAAATTCGACCTGTGAACTGACTTTAAATTTAAAGTCGATTAATATGTAGGATCGACTTAAAATTTAAAGTCGATTCACGAGACTTTAAATTTTAAGGCCCCCGTTTTAAGTCGGCTAATAACCGAATTAAAAGGTTATTTTGTAGTAAAGTATGAGTAAAAAGCTACCTTGTACCAATGGTAGTAGGCATCAGTGAAGTTCAAAGATCAAGATAAAGCAAATCAAAAGGACAATTAGCAATAACATGCTTAGAAACAAAATGAAGCTTATGAGTTGTATCCAAAGGTCAAATTATGCACATTGTTTATTAGGCAATATTATGTATTGAGCCAAGGAGAGAAGCCTTAACTAGCTTCTCTAATACAAAATCAAATGGATGTGCAAGGAATTTATGCCAATGAGAAAGTGATTGATCAGAATTAGAAGAAACAACATTAAGAAAAGAAGAAATATTACATAGAGAATTATTATGTGACTCTGGTGCATGTTGCAAGTTGTATAGAGCATGCTCAGCTTTGCCTTGGACAAGCACTCTCCTTGTGTGCTCTTCCTTTACATAATAGGAATAAGCATGAAATTCAAAAAGTGCATCATTATCAAGGCATAAGATTATGAGACAAATTAGGTGTATGTAAAATATTTTTAAGAAAGAGATGATTATGATTATCAGTAGACATTGAAGTGTTACCAACACGTGCAATAGAAAAGGGACTAGCCATTACCAATAATGATAGAATTGGATTTAGAGTAAGATTTACCATTATCCAAAGCAGCACTATCATTTGTCAAAAGACTAGTATCTCCTAAATCCAATAGCCAGTTTGTTGTGATTTGATCCTTAGAACCAACATATGCATGAAAGAAAGAGAGTGAATCATTGATACGTAAGGCTCTTAGTGATTTTCCAGTGAGAATGTCACAAAAAAGAAAACACTTATTGGCAAGGTGACCTTTCTTACGACATATCTAACATTGCACCTTAGATGCACTCCATATAGACTATTTGCCTTTAGAATTAGTCTAATTAGGCTTAAAACCATTAGGTTTACTATGCACCTTAGATGCACTCCATATAGACTATTTTCCTTTAGAATTAGTCTAATTAGGCTTAGAACCATTAGGTTTACTAGTTTGAGCAGGAAAACTTTACAAATTTCACATAGGCTTAGAGCTAATCTTAAATCCACCAGGATTATTATTGTCATTGGAAGAATTATACTGACTTTAAAACTTAGCAACATGTGCTTGAGCAAAATGATTACCAGAATTGTATTGATGCTCGATGCGATATTCAAAAATAAGAAGTATACTATGAACTTGATCCAGGGAAACTGGATTAGTCCTTATAGTAATACTCGAGACAAAAGGATTGTAGTCAGCATTGAGACCTCCTAGTAAATAAAGAACAAGATAATGTTCTTGAACTGGCTCACCTATAACAACAAGATGATCACCAATGGTCTTGATTCACTAAACAAAATCCTCAAAGAAAGATTGTCTTTCTTAAGAGTTTGACGTTATCCATAACTCTTGCACCTGATGAAGTTTAAAAAACTATTTCCAAAGTAGTCCACATATTAGTAGTTGATGATTTTCTTACAATGTGAGCAATAAAATTAGTTGAAGCTGATCCAAAAATCCATCTCTTTACAAGATTGTCTATACGATTCAATCGAACAAATTTAGGAGTGAATTGTCTAGTTCTTTTGACAAACTTCACAGGAGGATCAACATAAGAATTGATGAAATCTTCAAGTCCATAAGATGTAATGATCGAGAGCATTTGTTCTCTTCAAACCAAGAAATTGGTGCGATCAAGTTTGATTGAAATTGAGACTGAAAGGAGGAATGCTTAGAGTATGGTGACGCCATTGATACAGGTACTCATAAACTTAAATGCTCTGATACTATAAACGAATGTGAAACAAGATTGAGAAAAATATATCACATTTACTATCTTACAAGCAATCACCTCATGGCTTTATATAGAGCATGAGTATTAGAGTGATGTAGCAACTAATTTAGGTATAGGTTAGCAAACCCTTGGATGTCACACATTAGTGGTGCACACTAGCACTAAGAAACTAACAAACTCCAACTAGATCATATGCTATCATTCTACTATCTTCACCCATTTGGGTTAATTGGAAAGTTCATGATTCTTATGGACTTTAACATGGTATGAGAACTTCAGTTGATTAGGCCAAAACCTTTGTGTCTCACCTCATCCAAAAAAGAAATGAAAAGGGCCTTAGAAAAAATAAAAAGATATAAGTGATTCAAATAAAATAAAATATGTTAAAAATACAAAGTAATGGACTTTATAAGAGACAAATACTTACCCTTTAAGGGAGAATGTTAAGGGTAAGTCATACATTGATTAAATACAATGTTATAGTATTATTTATAAGATTGTGGATATTTCACCTATTTGATTTAATGTTTTAGGATCGGAAAGTTTATAGACTTTAACATTTTTATTTATTTGATTATTTCTTAATGGTCAAAGAATCACTTGGGCTCAACCCAAAAATAACATAACTACGCTTATTATTATTATTATTATTATTTGAATAATATGACTAATCTATCGGTTAGAGCCACACATGAGGCATTCTTTGTAATTTATGGCACTAGTGGTGTTTTAGAAATCTCATCCTTGTACCCTTCCCATTAATTTAGGAGTAGCTCTGATGCAGAGCAACCTGTAATAGTTAGAACAAGTTAAAATACTCGTGACAGTTTGTCTCAGGACCCATGCCATGTGACCCATTCTTATTTCCAGGTTGATCTAATTCCCACATAGAATCTTGCTCTATTTAAAACCACCATTTTCTCCTTCAAGTGTGCATCTTCTTTTTTTATTTTATATTCCAAAAAAAAACAAAATTAAAAAAAAAATGGGGAAAAAGTTCAGCTTCCTCTTGTGTTATTTGAGTCTAGTTTTAACTGATGCTGTTGCAAATTGGAACATCTTGCATCAGAAAACAAAGAATGGACTGGATATTACATTGAAGAACTATTGTGAGAGTTGGAGGATGAATGTTGAGCTACACAACATTAGAAACTTCCAATTTGTACCAGAAGAGTGTGTTGGACATATTGGTAAATATGTTACTTCAAAACAATACAAGGTTGACTCAGAAAGGGCAATTGATGAATGCATTGTTTTTCTAAGTACTAGTTGTAATTTCAAGAAAGATGGTAGAGATGCTTGGGTTTTTGATATTGATGATACCCTCTTATCCACCGTACCTTACTTTAAGCAACACCATTTTGGGTAAGTCTTTTTATTTATTCATTTTATTCTTTTTGAAGTATATAGATTATCCTTAAAAAAATTCATACTCTACATCTATATCCCTTTTATTATTTTTTCTCATGATTTTTTTCCATATTTTTTAACTTTCACAATTTGGTCCCTTAGTTGTTTTATTATAATTTGATCCATTTTTAAATTTTACATATTTATTTCAAAATTTGAGACCAATTTGATATTAAACTTAAAAAAAAAGATATTGAAGTGTAAAAATTATAAACTAAAAACACTAAATTGTAAGAAGAAAAAAAAGTAAGGAACCAAAGTGTAGAATTTAAAAAAAATTAGGAAACATTTGTGTAAGTTAGCTTCTTCTTTCTTTGTTATTTTATAGTTTCATAAAAAAAATACATATAGAAGGTGAATTGATAGTTCAAATTTGTTCATTCGAAAACAGGGGAGAGAAATTTAACATTACAGATTTAGAGGAATGGATGAAGCTAGGGAAAGCACCTGCTTTAGAGAACTCACTCAGGCTCTTTAATGGTATAAAACGCAGAGGTTTGCGGATCATTTTGGTTTCCATTAGAAGGGAACATCTTAGATCAGCCACTATTGACAACCTTGTTAATGTTGGATACTATGGATGGACTAATCTCATCTTGAGGTTACTTCTTTCTCCCGCTCCCGTATATAATGGGAGTGAATACTCTAAAATGTCATATCTTTGTCAACACTGATTAATTTGATTTTTTTTCTTCTTATTATTAATTAACAGGGAACCTAAGGATGAATTGAAGGGAGTGCAACAGTACAAGAGTGATGTGAGAAAACAGTTGAATGAAAATGGGTATAGAATTTGGGGTGTTGTTGGAGATCAATACAGTAGCATTCAAGGACTTCCTGCTCCAAAAAGAACATTTAAACTACCAAATCCACTTTACTATATTCCTTGAACAATCTTTGATGTGGTTTTCTATTTTCCTTTTTTGAATACTGAAAGTTTTAAATTTAATCAGAGCTTAAAATGAAGCATTATAAATGTTTCTCACTAAGCAACATTTGTGACTCTTATTTTCCTTCAACTTCATCCAATAAAAGCAAATAATATTACTATCACTAAACAATATGTTTTTTATTCAGCTTTTAACCAAAAATAAAATTAAACAATATGTTTGATTGAAACAATGGAATCAAAATAAGGGTAAAATTGAAAGAAAAAAAAGAGTCCAAATATGGTTGTAAAATAAAAATATATATATAATATTCCAAAGTATCCCATTGGTTGGTAAATGAAGAGAGTATTACACTAAAATGTGTAATTGATTCCTTTCCTAAATGTAAACAGCATATCATACTAGGCATATTTGTATCTATGCTGTTAAGATCTTTTCCGGATAACACAAGTCGTGTATTGGGGTAGCAGTTCAAGCTGCGATCCAGAACACGAATCCAACACCACCACACAACACAAATTATTATGGGAGTAGCAATTCAAGCTACGATCCAAAACACAAATTCAACACCACACGACACAAATTATTTTCAAGTTAAAATTACCTATTAATTTTTTTATACTTATAAAAATAATGAACTTATTTATCATTATCAATAAATAAATTAGTTAAAAATAATTTAAATTTTTCATAATATTAAAAATTAGGTGAATTTGAGTTAAAGAAACACACACGATACGAACAAGTACAACAAGCACAAATTGCCCTCAAAAACATTGAGCACTCAAAATGCTATGAGCAACAGAGAATGCATATTCACCTCCAGCATAATTATTCATAGAACTTGCGCATTTTCTTCTCAAAATGGAAGGCTAACAACAGACCACCTAAAGTAGGTAGTTTCTAAAGGAGTCATAATTCTTAACAGAAAAGAAATGGGTCCAGCTCAGTCTTAGCATACAGCACCAAGCAATGCACTTCTTAGAGAACGTAAGCATCGACAAATTGACTTAGTCCTCGCATATTGTCTCAAGCAACTTCATATTGACCTCACTCACCTCCACATTCTCCATTTTCAATCGTGGCCGCATCATAGAGCTCTTCCTTCCAGCAGCACAATAAGTTCTTATCAGTGATTCAAACACCTCCACCTCTAAGGCATCTTCATTCTTCTTCAAAATCTCTAGGAAATTCTCTGCACCATCAACATCTTTCTCTCGTTCAAAATGGCTCATCAAGGTGTTCACTGTTTCTGATGGAGGGATCCACTTCCTACCATCCCCTCTACCAGTAGTTATTGCATTGGCAATACAATCAACAGCCTCACTAAAATTACCATTTCTCAAATGATAATCAAGAAAGATCTCCCAGGTTTTCACATTAGGCTTGGCACCTCTTCTGCGGGCACGCTCCTTGAGCTCTGCAGCTTTCTCTAGAGAACCCTCTTTAGTATAAGCTCCAATGAGGGCATTTGCAACCCGAACATCGTAAGTGGAGCAAGCAGATTCCCATTCTCTGAAGCATTTTTCGGCACCTGGTAGATCTTTCAAGTTAACCAACACCTGAATCATGTTTAAATAGCTTATGTTTGCAGCTTTAGGAAATGTCAACCTTAAAGAACGCCAAACTCGATAGACCTCAAGAAGGTTGCCAGTTCGACCATACAATGTGATTAGGAATTGAAAAGCAGAAAGATCTTTACACGCATTTCTCTTCTCCAATTCCTTCAGTGCACTTTCTGCCTTCTCAAATAAGCCAGCATCAGCATAAATAGATGCTAAGTTACTGTATGTAGTCCAATCACTAGCAACCCGGCCATCCCTTTTCATCTTGTCAATAACTCTTTCAACACCAGAGATATCACTAACAGCAGCAAGAGTCCGCATCCAGACATTATATGTGTAGGCATCTGGCATAATGTTGCTGGCTTCCATTTCTTGTATAATGGCAGGGATCTTTTCCAGCTTACCAATTTTTGTATAAAGGGTCATAAGGCTATTATATGGCATGGAGGTTAAAGGAAGATTGAGTTCCTTCATCTTTTCCATAAGAGCTTCTGCTTCTCCAGTCATTAATTCCTTGCAGTAACAGTTTAGAAGGGCACCATAACAGAGGTGATTCTTTGATGAATCAGGAAGAGCAACAAAGTAATTTTCTGCAGCAGGAATACCTCTGGATTTGGCTAATAGATCCAGATGTATGGCCTGATCACTAACTGTCTTGTTCATTCCCCTTTCAGCCATAGATTCTGAGAGCTGTATTATAAACAATTCAGGAAAAAATAAATAAAATAACCACAAAGAACTCATAAAAGATCCAAGAAGCAAACAAGAACTTCAGCAGACAATATTTTTAACCTTATGTAGGAGAGGAATGCACTAAACAGCAAGATGATATCTAGAAATAGTGTAAGCTACTACTAATACACATTTGTACTTTCATGGCATAAACCACCAATGAATAAATACTGTGGGATAATAAATAATGTTATATTAGGTTTCCTTATATATTTGGGAGCCTTATTAGGGTTAGATTTCAGGGTCCTATTTTATCTATAAATATGAATGTAATCTTTCATTCTGATCAAGAAGAAATCAGAATGAGCCTTTTCTGTTTTCTAGTTATGATCTCTTCTATTTTTTTCAATTACAGAGTAGGTTCATTCCAAATCCCCAAAAAATACTTCAGTTTTTGTCCTCAGTCTCTCATCTTCACTCCCTCTTAGTTATTTGTCTATTTTTAAAAACAAAACTAAAAATAAAAATAAAAAAATCAACTCAAACTAAGAATTAAAAGAGCTGCAATAATACCCAAACAGCACAACCCAAGACTCTACAACCAGAGTGGCCGTCACTGGTCACCGCCAAAAAACCTTGTTGCCGCCACTGTCCAGTCCGGGTGAACTCCTCCCAAAGGCCATCTAAATATGAGCTGCCTTCTGCTACTCTGTTAGCTGCAGTTCACCTCCACCATCAATGTCAGTTTGAGTTCTTCACTTCTTGACAGTCAACTACTCTGTTTGTTCCTCTGAGTTACACACCTTACATCTCACCATCTCAGATCGGAGATGTATGTCCATCATCCTTTGACGATAAAATCTCACCATCCATATCATAGTTAAAGAAGGCATCAAAGTCAATAGTCCAGGCGATTTTCGTTGAGCACCTGATATCCTAGTGTTTCTGCTGTTGGATTGCTCCACTGCAGTGAGCATCCATTGGACTAAAGTGTATTGTAACTGGGGATACGTTCCTCATGGTCAGATTGTAGTTCTATACTTATTTACCATCAAATTACTGTGTGAAACATGTGTAAGGATGGGTGGGTTTATCATGGATGATTTTCTGGTTTTTGGAGCTTCTTAAACCTGCAATTTAGAAGTAAAATGGGTTAATTATATGGATACTTTCTACTGCTGTTTTGTTGTCCGAGACATTTGGGTGAGTTGTTTTTCTTGCAGAATTACCAATTATCAAATGACATGATTAAAGACCGGCAGAGATTTTTCTCTTCTGGTTGCTGCCTTATTGATTACTTGGCTGTCCATTGCATTTGTGTGCTGAGTTTTGTCCTGATTGGTCCTTATGCTTCGTTGAACTAATTAGTACCACTTGTGGATTCTGACTTTCGTTGATTATGATGCATTGATTGAGGTTATTGTCTAATTATTGAAGTTTTTTGGCTATATTTTCTGACCAGTTGAGGGGTTCCTGATTACTTGCTCAATAAAATTCGAATTCTACTGCTTAGCTATATTTCAAAAGTTCTAAATTATTATGTCTCTTCTCCACTCTTATCCTACCCTAAGACTTTAGTGCATCTCCCATACACTCTTAGGCATTTTACTGTGTTCTCCTACATTCTTAGGGACTTCACTTATCCTACACTAGGTATTTCTACTGCCACTGTTTATGACTTTAATCATTGGAAATCTTCCTCAATAAACTTGTGGCATAATTCATTATTTGCGAGGTTTTATTCAGTTACAAGCTTTCACTCTTGACAAGACTACTACAGCTCAACTATTCAACCACGTTTCTTTATTTTATTTATTGCTTAGTGCCTTTGTAATTATCCAAGCTGAACATAAATACTATCAACGTCCAGTGGTGTGCTGGAAAATAAATAATCTTAAATTAAGTTTCCTTATATATTTGGTAATCTTATTAGTAAGGTTCAGTGTCCTATGTTATCAATAAATACGAAGGTAATCTTTTACTCTTACCAAGGAAATCAGAATGAGCCTTTTCTGTTTTCTCACTATGCTCTCTTCTATTTTTCTAAACAAATACAACATATTGTAAAGGTTAAAATCCTTTTAAATTTATAATAAACAGCCGAGTTTGTTATTCATTCTATTTGTCCTAATAAAATACGCTACTAAGTTTTCAGAAAGTACCATAAGTAACAAGTGGCCCTGTCTAAAGTGGAAACAGGAAAAATAGAAGGCATATTTTTTCTAATTTCTCAGACAGACTTCCATGGATGCAGAAATGTCAACAGTCAAATAATACGAATTATCAAAGGTATTAACGGTTCAACCACTAAACTAGATGCATTCACTCATAAGAATATATTATACTGGAAGGAGATACAGAACAATAACTGAATGGAATTCACAAAGTTTTGATCAGAATGGATGATGAACAAACCTTGAGAGCAGGATAGTAGAGTTTCCGTTCACGAAGCTTCGTAAGGGTATTGCCAACCTCCCATTTGTAAACTCGCTTTCGGCTCTTAAGGAACTGATTAAGCTGCTGTCTAACACTCACTTCTGAGCTACCATCCTTGAATAGTCTCACATAAAGCGCTTCTTCCAAGTACTTTTTTGACCTTTTTGCCACGCTCTTGCTGCGTCCCAACTGCAGCAATGCCATTGTAATATGCCCCTCTATTATTTGCAGCAAGTTTGACCTATGCTTTTCTCTCTGAAATGTAATTTTTTTTCCATTAGTTAGGGGCATACAAAGTAATAAATGGAATCTATTCAAAGAATTCTGATTGGTGCCATCAAACTATCTTTTCAAAGAGAAGAAACTAAAGGTTGTACATAATGAAATGCTTATGTAAAAATGATAACAGAGTCAAGATTGCACCATACTACAATTAATAGAAATAAACATTCTCTTTCAACGGAACTTTTGTTTTTCTTCTTCTTATCTTTAGTTTTTATTTGAACTTATTTTGTTTTATTTCAAATTTCCCAAATATTTCTAGCCAATATTATATTGTTTAGAAGAAAAAAATAGAATAATGTAGCGTGGATTTAGGAAGGGGTAGCAAGAATTGAATGTGAGGAAAGAGGATAAAGAATATAGGTTGGTGAGGAAAACAGAACCATCTCAAACTTCATTCCATTTATTCAATATTTCATTATAAGCTAAAGACTACTACAATGAAACAACTATTTATATTCTCAACACTATACTAATGGGCCTCAAAACAACTAAAATAAGGTTAACAATAAGGGTGTTTCTAAATAAGCACAATTTTTATCTAAATTAGATAAAGCTGTGCCGATGTGCTTTTGAAAATAACTAAATAAGCCCACCAATATTCCAATTTTACTATCATAATCTTATTGCCAGACAATCAATTGTTTAGACATTAGAAGATCTTGATGATATTTAAAACTTGCAAAATACTCAAAAATTGATTTGGGATAGCAAGAAAAGCTAGCATATTAGGTTTAATATTTTAGAAAAGAGAATCTTGTAAGCAAAATTTCTTTAGCTCATTTCATGAATCTTCAAATCCAAACACTTCCGTCAGAATTATTACAACCAAAATCAGGGCATCCAAAAAAGAATTGTGCATAAAGGAAATGTAAATATATCTTCAAGAAGACAGAAATTAGTTTCAACAATTCAATATTTAAGGAACTTGGCTCCTATCATTGTTCACGGATCAATCCATTTTACAAAAGCATTCCTCGACAAAAATGAATTCAATTTCATGCACAAATTTCAATGGGTTTCAAGAATTTCCGAAACTAGCAGTTCTAGTCATACTTGCTAGAACTTCCTACCATAATTCATAGCTGCCTACGTCAAGTGCTCTTAAATGTATTAAGCCTCTGGTCATCAAATGTATTTATTGTTTTTCTGAGCATACCAAAAGAAATATTGTTTCTAAGTTAAACTAGAAGAGTAGCATGTAAGAAATTATCTCTATGAAAACATCAGAGGATAGATGATGGGTTTGTGAATAATGGTAATTACAACTAAATATAAAATGTTTTGTTAGAGGTGGGCTAATTTAGTAGCTCTCTAACAATTACGGAAATAACAAACTGTACATATTAATCAAACTTTCCCTATTCAGTTGATGACTTTAAATCAAATTAGCTGCATATGATAAAATTTTCAGGGATAGAAGCAGCAGTAAACCAGGGACTACTGAATATGTTGAATTTGAACCAATAACAAGAATCGTTCAAAGTCAAAATTCTCAATGACCAAACCCCCAAAACTAACATTAAGTTAATGACAGTCAGTTTTTAACAATAAAAATAACTCGAAAAAATAACAAAAAAAACGAGATGAAAGGTGATGATATGGCAATCTCGGCACATAAAATGGGGAACATTCAGTAATCTCGATAAATAATAGAACAACTACTTGCTGAAGTAAGAATAAATGGAATAGTAGGAAATACGCATTTCTATGGAAGCTGAAAATCACCAATAAGAACCCATTAAATTAAAAATGAGGCCTTCGAAATGTATTGAAAAATTGATAATAACACATTTGAATGATTTAA
Source organism: Hippophae tibetana (assembly GCA_037013495.1). NCBI lineage: Eukaryota > Viridiplantae > Streptophyta > Magnoliopsida > Rosales > Elaeagnaceae > Hippophae > Hippophae tibetana. The sequence continues at coordinate 40,725,244 of CM072802.1, read as the reverse complement.
AAGGTACAAAAATCATCATATCAGATCACTAAACTAGCTAATATCACAGAACCAAATACACGCGGTAAGTTCGGCAACTATAAGCATATAAAAAAAACTGAAACCAATAAATTAAGATAAGCCAGAGAGATTACCTATTACAAACTAAAAGCTAACCAAGCAGAATACTTCACGGTTAAGATTGTGGGAGGGTGGAATGTACAGACTATTGGCCGGCGGCAATAGAGTTGGAGGATACTTGGCGGCCAGCTGTCGTGTGGAAAAGAGAGAGAGTGAAACTAGGGTACTTGGAAGTGGAATCGAATATAACACTGGGTTTGGGCACCGGATTTGTTTTTCACGTTATTTTCTTTTTCGTTTTCAACAAATAGAATTAGAGTTGTACCTTGGATTCGTAGAGTTCTGGATGATTTTGATGCTATGGTTAAATTAAATTGGATAACAAATTTCATAACTAAAATAATATTAAACTATAGATTTTATTTTAAATCTAATTTGATCTAAAGATATTAAAATTTAGAATATTTTATAAATGCGTCAAACTTTTTATAAATTTGTTTAGGAGTTATATGTAATTTATTTAAATATATATAAAATCTAAGTTCACACCTCGGTTACAATTTTTCGAGGAGTTGTTATTTCAAAAATATATCCACCTCTATGTACAGGTTAAGGGTCTGAGATTTTTCTGATTTAAGGTAAGTGGCTTGAACATCTTGGTTTTATTAATTAGTACATGCCATTTGGTCGGCTCTTGTCCTAACTAGTCCCAGCTAGTCCCATGGAGATTGTTTTTGATAAACTTAAGACTCTAAAGTTGGCTCTTAAGATTTAAAATAAAGTGATCTTTGATAATTTAGATGAGAATATCGCAAAAACCTCGACTACCCTTGTGGACATAAAAAAAAGCAATACGATGATGGCTCCCTTTTTGAAGAGCTTTTATAATTAGAGTCTGATACACGCATGCTGATTTGAATAGAATAATGCATTAACAAGATAATTTTTTCTACATACTAAAATAGCTAAAAGTTGGTTATAGAAACTCTACCTTTTTCACTCGCTCGTTCGCTGTTTAAAGGCCCAAAAATCCATACCTCACTTGGAAATTAATAGAGGGATTATACAAGATTCCTAAATGATAGTTAGCCATATTTTATGATACTACGAGTATCTTTTCTCTTTTTCAACTCATATGGGTGATGTTAAGGATTTGACTTTTAAAGAGTCGGTCGTATCCTCTTTGATCACTTCTACAAATAATGGCAATTTACAAATTGTATCATCATCAAAGGTCATTCCTGTCATAGTTTTTGACATGTATCCCATATGTGCTTCTAGGTCAGACGGTTTTATTGGTAAATTTTTTCAACGGTGCTAAAGCATCATTGGTACACATATAATACAAGAAATTCAAGACTGTTTTAACGCGAGTTGAATGCATCTAAGTTGAATTCAAATTCTTTCATCCTTATACCCAAAAACCCACATGCAAACACTATTGATCAATATAGGCCAATCGCCTTAGGAAAATTTATGTTTAAGCTTATAACAAATTGATATTTGTAAAGCTTTTGATAACATGCATTGAGATTTTATTTTAAAAGTAATGTAGTGTTTTGGCTTTGACGGCATCTTTTTGGGTTGGATCTAAGAACTTTTTGCTTCTATAATAATCTCGATCTTGGTTAATGGTTTACCCAAAGGTGGTACTCTTGCTCTAGAGGTATCCGACAAAGGGACTTTTGTCTCTACTTTTGTTTTGTATTGCCAAAGATTTTCTTAGTAGGTACCTTGGATCATTGGTTAATAATGGACGCTTTCTCCCCATTTCTTCACATAAAGGAAACCTTGTTTCGACTTACTTTTTATATGTAGATGACCTTTTCATCTTCAATCATGTCTGCTCATTAAACCTCCATGTTTTAGCTAAAACTTTCCAATTATATGGATATCTTTTGGGTCATATGCTCAATTTGGATAAATCTTTTGTTTACTTTGGTAAAGAAGTACCTCAGGCCAATGTCTCGTCACTTTGAGAAATAATTGTGATGCATATAGGGGCTCTTTTTTAGAGCTTCCCGAGAAAGTTTTGGTTCCAATGAGTGGTTAATAAAATCCATACAATGATTGAAGCATGGAAAGGGCTCACACTCTCTTTGGCAAAGCATAGATGTTTGATTTCTTTATTCATTTAGAGTATGTTCCTCCAGTTCTTTCATATATATAAATGACCAAATCAGTCTTAGATGGTCTAACAACTTCCATCCATAATTTCTTCTGGTCGGGAAAGACAGATAAACTTAAATTGGTCTAGGTTGCTTGGAGGCATTGTTGTCACCCACTAAAGGAAGAAGGTATTGGATTGTCGAACCCTTGTCTTTTAAATGAGACTATGTTAAGAAAGCTTTGCAGTACCATTTTCTCACACACAACCCATGTATAACCAACACAACGAAGATGGTCGTATATAACTTGAAGTCTAATCCATACTTCTTCGCATGCTTTGAATTATCATTTTCATTCATGCCAGCCCAACCTACTGAGGAATCCTAAGAATAATCTTATGCATGATAGTATTATTATTTCTACACAATCTAGCAAAGCCTGAACCACAAAACTCCAAACCACATTTAATTATAAGATTCTTAACCTTTATCCCAGTTTGATTTTCAATAAAAAAAATCCACTTTCAAACTTCTTAACAACTTCATTTCTATTTTTCAGTAAATAAACTCAAAGCTTCCTAAAATAGTCATCGACAATAAAAAGAATATATCATACACCATTCATTGACAGTATCTCCTCCGAGCCATCTAAGTCTTAATGCACATACTCTAATATATTGTCTCCTTATGTTTTACCAAAGAGAATGACATTTTCTTATCATTGTTAATTTCAAAATAATCACAAAAATCTATCCTCTTAATTAACCTATCACAAAGAGATTTTCTCTTGTCTAGTTCATCCAAACCTCGAGCACTAATGCATCTTAACTTCTTGTATTATCGGCCCATATCCAATTTAGTGTAGATATCCATAGCATCTTCAGTTTTTGAAACACCATTAAGAATATACAACACATTCTTTCGCTTACTGCAAAAATGCACCAACGAGCCCTTGCCACCTTCATATTATCATGTTTTCCTTTCAAAATAAAATCCGTGCTATCTAACTTACTTTACGAGATTAAATTCTTCACAAGAATGACTACCCCTCATATTAAAAAAAATACTAAATAATGAATTGTACTCTACAAACCAAATCATATAAGGTGTAGTATAGAATGAACACTCTGAGTCGAAAATGCATGTGCCATTATCTCCATTATCAACCAAAATTGCAAGTGCTTAGACATACTCACAATTTGTCTCATCATCTACCACTAAAGTTCTTCTACTATTTGATGCTTCTGTAATGTATCCTATATCCTTTCTTGGAATTCTTTTATACTGTAACCATGTTTTTGATATTAATAACGCCTAACTTCCCCAACTATGGATAAATAATGCATCATTTCTTTCAAATGAAATTTTTAAGACAACCTTTTGAGTATATATTGATGCACAAATTTTGTATTAATAGTTTGCAAGTGCACGAGTCATTAAAAGCATGTGACAAGTATACTCCCAAGGTCAGTCTCTCAAGGAATTGAAATGATTTTAGATATTTTTTTATTTGTCTTAAAAACTTAAACACACATTTGAATGAAAAATTAAACCTAAACACTATATCACAATAATTGGATTGAAAATCCTAAATTAAGAACAAATAATTAAATATAGACTTAAAATGAAATCAAGGAAGTTGTAAAATCAATGGAGGATTTATGTGATGTTTAGCTAGTTAATCATGCTTGCTTCAAAAATTTAGGTGAATTAAAGTGAATGAACATAAAAACTTGAATTATTGATTTTTCTTTGAAATACGAAAATTTCTAGATCAAGTATTTTTCTTTGTTAATAAACCAATTAATGTCCTATGATCTGGATGATCAACTAATAGATTAAGTTGTTCCTAAGGAAAATACAACCTTTAAATCAATACAATGGTTAAGTCACCAATTTAAAATTTTGTTTAAGTTATCCAAATTAGATTTAAATGATGTGTTTGAAACCTAATTCTCAAATTTTCAATCTATGGAAAATAAATAGCTAATAAATTTTTCATAAATAAATCTTGTAACAAAACCTTGAATCAAGAAAAAATCTTTATTTAATTAATCATAAAAACAATATTTATTTAATTAATCATAAAAATATTCACCTAAATGATCTAAACAATCATAGCATGCTCAAATTAATATTCATGATTAGATAAAAATAAGCATGTATCCAAGAAAATAAGAAGTAGATAAATCTAGAAATAAAAGATTCCTAATTAGATCTAAATACCAACAATGGATGGATGATGTTTCTTGCTTCAAAAGTATGTAATCTTGATCTTCAAATGGCTCTTGAATCTCTAAAAAAATTCACTTATCTTTTTGGATGTGGGAAAACTCCCATAATAACCTCTTATTTTTATTTTGAGTCTAATCTCTATGTATATGACCTAAGGAGCTATTGTAACCCATTTATAAGTAAAATACTAATAAAAAATTAGAGTCACAATTTTAGTATGTATGCCATGGCATGACCTTTTTTCCGCTGTGACAAACAGCTCAAAATTACCCTTATAGTGCAACCTAAGACTCGTCCAACGTAGCACATTTTCATCATGATGTGCAATGTGTAATAGCCCTAGTAGAAAGACTTAAGAGTTGGATGTCACATATACTATTTGTTTCATTGTAGCATGCAACATTTATGTTGAATTTGTTTGTGTCCATTACACAGTGGTTAATTCTTGATGTAAGGCATCCATGCATTAGTCTCTTTTACTCTTAGGGTGTTATTTGAGTGCTCCAAGTATTGTGTCTTCGTGTGTTGATATTATTTATCTTTTGAAGCTAGAAACATCTAAAATACATCAAAATATATTTGTGACTCCAAAAAGATAGATTTGTACAAATAATTAAGTAAAAATACTATAATCAAAAATATGTATTCCAAATAAGCACATTAGAATAATGGAATATGAGTGTTTTTCAAATCCTTATCATAGGTCTCATCCAACCTCTTCCATATACCCTTTGTGGTTACCTTACCTAACACCTCACGAATCACATCGAAATGTAAGGTTAAATAAATCAAGGTATAAGAAGTTGCTTCCAACTCCTTTTAATAATTGATGAACCCCTCCAAAAACTCTAAATTATTATCCAAGATTTTTGATACCTTTTCTTGAACCAAGATATGCTTTAATCTATGCCTTTCACATGTGGAAGTCACCATAAAAATCCAATTTCCCTATCTAAACATTATATATATTTGATTACACCAAAATTGTCTTCAAATAAAATTACAAAAACTTTCACAAACCTCCTACCAAAAAATCACACAATTTAAAAATATACAAACCACCCAAGCCAAAACCTTGAGCTCTAATACCATTCTATTGTAAAAAGTTGTGTCTTAGCCTACAATGGAATTATCCCTTGAACTGATGGCTACCTCAATCAAACAATGAGAAAATGAAGATCTACATGGAAATCAATTTGTAAATAATAACAATGCAACCAATAACAACTAATCAATAAGAAAAATAACTAGTAAAAAAATAGTAAATAAACATATAAGATAATTCGAATCCCAAAAGCAAGAGCCTTGAATTCACGAAGAAGATGGTGATTAAATCCCAAAAAAGCTTAAAAAGTTTAGATTTTGATAAAACCTCAATCCATTGACTATAGAAGAGCCAAGAACCTTGATATAAGAATAGTAAGACCTTAACCTTGGTACAAGGACACCACAAAGGATACCATTTTTTGATAAGTCCATTGCTTAGTGTAGGAACCAAGAAATAAGTTAAAGCAAAACTTAGAAAAACAATTCTCTCATATATTTATCATTCATATTTGAAACAAAATTTACACATTTAGAGGCCAAGTAAAATAAACCCTAATGTATAAAAGATAAAAGAAACTAGAAATCCTAAATAAACTTAAAATCCTAAGTGATAAATGATGCACAAATTTTGATTTCTCATAAGTTCACGAATCACTAGTAGACTAATAATAAGATTACCATGAGGTCGATCTCTAAATGAATTGATAGGTATTTTAAAATGCTTATTATTTTCTGAATTAGCTAAACAAACAATCTTAAACATTCTAATAATTGTCAATTAAGAGAAAGATTATAAATTCTAAAATAATTGAATAACTAAAATAGTATATGTGATGTAAGACATTATAAAGGAGTCTTTTTTATATTTTACAAACATCGGGTTGAGTGTAAAAAATATGAGATCGAGTGATATTTTCATGAGAGAAAATGTACGGTTGTCTAATGGAGATCCACATCACTTTGAGGAGTTGTTCTAGGTGTTGAGGTAAGTACCTCATTTTGTTTCACTATTACTTGAGTATTTTTTATTATTTCAAAATCTTGTTTATATGAGAAAAACTATGCTATTGGGTTGGGATTATTTATATATGTGAGTTCCCAAGATAGTGTTTGCTAATGGGTAAGTGTTTAGGTGGGAATTTCATTCTATTACATGATTGACTAGTAGAGTTCGATTTGTCAATTGGAAGTGTGTCATTTATCAATAGATAGTTATAAGGATGCAATAGTTCCCATAAGTGAGAAGCCTATATGGTTTTTTTCCATGTGTTAGTTGGGTGTTATAAGGTTGTAGTGTGGCGCATAGGTTAGAAGCCTATGTATTTTTATGATGTGTCTAAGTTGGGTGTTACAGGTTATATCGTATATGCATGTTGGGTGGTAGAACCATCAGTAGTCGAACATATCACATGGTAATATAGGTCTGTGGATTAGCTTGGATCTACTTGGATCATATGCAATGGAGGAAGCAAACGAAGGTAGCAATAGTTAGTTAGGAAGGGTGGTCCCGACTGATAAAGGTATTTACGTTTATACTTATCTATCGAGTTGCATATGTTTATTCTATTTTAGTGGATTGTTTATTATCGAGTATTTTTCATAAGTAACCCAAACATATTACCGAATAGGTAGGGGTTCTATATGTGTTTTCCTCGTTACATGATGTGTAATGCATGATCGCATGCTATGAAAGTAAAATTATCATTTACCGAATATGTTCCTATAAATGAGATCTTGATATGACTGGAAATCCTTTATAGATTTTTTGTATGTATGATTGCTTCACATGTTATATGATCTTTTTCCATGTATATGCATGTTACTAGTGTAGATAAGAGCCTGGAGGCACACCATCACTAGTATGTTTACCACAGATTGTTCTTTCTTATCTGTTGCTTGTTTTTTTTTTTTTTTTTTTTGCTGAATTAAGCATGTTATTTGTGCTATCTGCTTAAATCATGTTGTATGACTTGCTTGGTAGAGAAGGAATATAGCTTGCAAAATATTCCATGGTTAGTGTTTACACCCCATCTAGGTCTTATATGTGTATTTGGATAAGAAGAATAATTGATTTTTGTGCAATAATTTCGACGTATGAAACTCTCAAAATGGAAATAAAAGTTAACCTTCTTGTAATAGTATAGTGTGATTAAGCAGGGTGAATTGATTACTACTCTCATTGAATCCATCATATAATTCAAGTTATATCACACAGAGAGAATCACTATGTACCTCATATGTATCACACAATATCAAATAGTTATGAAATTAAAAGTTTCAAATGAATTAAAAATTACATAAAAGAGAAAATAACAGAAATAAAAGCAAATTAAGTACATCTAATTAAAATAAAAGAAAAGACAATAAAAATAAAAATACTTAAATAAATTAGGTGGGAATAATTGGAGCTTTAATCCTTCATATCGTCTGATTCCTCTTCATTATCAACTTCGGGTGGCCTAAAAATAATTTCATGCCCTAGATGCTTAGGTACTCTCTTAAATTGACTACATTCTACTCCAAACTGGGAAAGTTGAAATCGTTGCATCTTATGGATGGATTGCGTATACTCAATCTAAAAGCGAATATGTCTATTAAAACATTCCTATTGTTGGGCTTGATATTCTTTCATAGGTTTTACCTCTTCTTATAGCATGTGTGCCTGATCTTTTATTGATGCTCTTGTAGAAAAAGTGGTTATCTAATGGATATCAAGGTGTTGATCAAGTTGATGTTCGCAAATATTCTCAAGATCCTTTGTAAGGAATTGGCGGTCTAATGACTAGGGCAAAGACAATGAGGATGAAGGAAGCTTTGCAAGGCTTGATCATGGAAATGCAATACAAAGAGGTTGTGCTAGAAGAATCAAAAACTAAACTCAAAGATTCTAAATATTCACCAAGAATAGTCTATTACCTTTTTATACAAGGGATAGATTTGGAAGATCAAGTTGGGAGCAAAGATTGATTTAGAATGTAATATTTTTTGTAGTTAATTATGGGCCTTTTATGTTTAGAAATTTTTTCTTAGTTAATTATGGGCTTTTTTTACGTTAAGTTTTATTTTTATTTTTAAGAATAGATTTGGCCCAATCCACAAATAATTAAGGCCATTAGTTTTTTGGCTCTTGAAGTGGCGCCTAGGGTTTCTTTTGAAATGGTGCACATTCACGCTGAAGTTCCACGTGTGCCAACACATGATTGGACTGAGTCCCGCACACACCCATACACAGTTGGCACACACCCAACACATGCCAAGCACACACTCAGCACATGCCCAGCACATGCCTACACGTAGCCAGCACATGCCCAGTACACCCCCGCTAAAATCATGCACTGATTTCCTAGTAACTTGATATTTTGTTTGTTCTTACTTGTTCGAGTTGCCATTTCTCTTATTATTTTCACTTTTTTTCTCATTTTAGTCTAAGATTCTTTCAAAAGTATATTAACCTACAAAACACAAAAATATCTTCCAAAATAACATAATTATAAAATAAAATATATAATTAATACTTAAAAGCATAACAAATTATTGGTTAAAAATTTGTTATCAATAAATATGTCCAACCTAACTACAAACGGTCAACAAACTAAGGGATAACTCTTCCTTGAGTTATGCCACCTAAGTGATAGTAATGAGCTAAACAATATTTTAATCCCTAACAAACTTTGATTTAATCTTTAACCACTCTAACACACTCTTGACACAATGTATCTTCCATGATAATGACACATAGGTTATGACTTGGCTTCATGATAGCAATGAGTGATTATGTGGCTACTTAAGGATTGATATGGCATGAAAACAAGATGATAGTTTTGTCCTTAGGTGACCAAATGACTATTTTTCCTTTTAAGTGAAAAAGCTCCATTTATTCTTCAAATGTGAAAATGGCCTCTCTTGGTTAAATAGTAGCATATGTAATATCTTTGGAGGCTTCTTAGATCGTATTATCCCTTATTCTCTAAGAGGATTGCTGCTCAAATCTTTAGCAATTGATTCTAGAGTTTATATTTCTGTAAGAAGTAAACAATATGAGGTAAAAACTTGTGAGTAATAAAACAATCATTTTTCCCTATGTACCATCTCTTTTTTTCTCTCTTCTCAATTAACTCACTTTTTCTTACTTCATTTGATTTTTTCTCTCACTTAACTTTTTATTTTTCACTATCTTTATTGCTTAACTCTTGTTTTTCACTTTCTTGCTCATTTTCTTTTTTATATCACTATTTTTTTTAATGAACAGATCTAAAATTGAATTTCTTACTCAAAAACCTAAACTATCAAGAACAAGTGCAAAAACACCATAACAAAATAGAAAAAAAATGGCAAAAAGGAAAGAAAGCAAACCAAATACAAGAAAAATTAAACTATAGTGGAATTCATTCCTGACTTGAAAAAAAAATTAAAGAAAAAAAATCAAGAATTTAAAAGAATAAAATGTGGGAATATAAATTTTTAAAGCTTGAACTCTAATACCAACTTATACAAACCTCAAAGGTGAAATCCTTGAACCCAGAATAAGAAGGCAATTATATCCTATAAAAGCTTACAAAGCTCAAATTTTAATATGAGCTCGACCCATTGACTATAGAAGAGCCAATAGCCATTATTGAGCTAAGAATCTTGATATAAAGACACTACGAAGGTTACTAAACTTTCATTAGTCTATTGTTTGATGTAAGAAGAAAGAACTAAGTTAAAGTGACACTAATAAAAACAATTCTCTCATATATTTATCATTCAAAATTGAGAAAAAATAACTTAAATTCTAATTCTAACAATAAATTAAAAAGGAGAAGAAAATAACTCAGAATGATATAAACCTCAAGAATTTCCCAAGAACACCTAATTTTCTTCCTCACCTCTAACTTATTCACTCTAATGCTATCAAAATATGGGTCTAGGCCTCAAATGAGAGCTTATACATGCATTATAGGTCATTTTTCAAAGTGACAATGCAAAACCAAAACTCTCATAACCAAAATCACCAAATCATTTCATTTTTTGTGTCCTCCAAATGTGTCTCCATCAATCGATGCTCTTGCTTAATCAATTAAGCCTATTAAATGAAACTTTATAATTCAATGGAACCACTTCATATGAAGCTAGCTCGATCCATACACATACATAGCCCTTATCATGACCCCTTAACCTATATAGCCCTTATCATGACCAAAAAACCATATACTACAATAGCGATCTTTGGTCTTGGAATTTAACCATGGTCTTTTTAAAAATTGAGACCTTAGGATTTTTTCAGGGTTTAATAAAATTTGTGACCATAGTGTATACATATAGTCTCGATTTTTATTAGTAACCTTGGCAGTAAGTTAAATTACAAAAACTATTTAAATATATATAAACTTATACAGTCACGATTATTAAATAATCATGATTTAATTAAAATAATAAAATTTAAGTTTTTTTAAAATAAAAATCAAATGTGTTATTCATTTAAAAATTACAAAAATTACTTTACAATTTTTTCCATTTCTCTTTTAATTTAATTTAATGTATTTTCTCTCTTTTACACCACACCAAATTTCTCTATCAATTTTTTTCCTTTTGTTCTCCCAATTTTTTTCCTTTTTTCCCTCTTTTTTTTCTTTTTCTTGCTTGTGCTTTTCCTTTCCTTTTTTTCTTTTTCCCCTCACGCGTGCCTTTTCTCTTCTTTCAACGTAGCCTTATATTTCCCTTTGTAGCCTCTTTCTTTTCCTTCTCGCTCGTAGCTTCTCTTATTTCATCACAACCTACCTTCAGCCTTACCCATCTCTAGCTATATCCAATTCCATCATACCCCTCTATGTTTCTTTCCGACCCTATTTTCATGTACCCAACTCGTAGATTCTAACGTTTCTCAATATGCTAGTTCCATTGCTTCTCATCCAACTCAACACCTCCATTCCCAGCCCAACACATCCAGTTCAACCTCATGCCTCTAATAGTTCCCGACCATTCCCCAACCTTAATTGGACCACCAGTTTCTAGTATCTATCCTCAATTTCTAGCCATTTTCCAGCGGTTTTTCTCCACATACTTATGGTAAAATCCTTTAAATATTGATCTTGTTTTCTTTCTTCAATTTAGTAGAATCTAATATAATTGGGATGAAATAATTATGCATTTAATTAATAAAAAATGAAAATATCAAATGTACAATTTAATTCTTACGCATAACAATTCCTACCCTACTCCACTTTAGGAACTATTACGCATGAGAATTTTGTGAAATCTTAAACATTTAATTGAGAGCCACGCATGTGAGACATATTTTGTGAGATTGTTTACTTAGTAATTTTTCATTAGAGGGACCTTTTTGTGAAAATATTCAAGTTTTTAGATATACTAGGTTTGCTCAAACAACGTTGCTCCATACGGTTGAAAGATTAAAGGTGTCAATTTTTTGTTCACGCTACAAAAGTTACAAATTTCTTATTTTCTATCTAATTCTATTACTAATATCATAAGCATCAAATATAGAATTTTTATTTTCTAATTATATCAATTGCTTCTATCAATAGGATAAATAAAATTGTGATTTTTAAACGTAAAAATAATACCTTTATTGTGAAAACAGTTTTCAAAATTAATATGAACTTCCCATTTTACTAAAAATTAAAGCTAAAACTTATTTTAAATTTTTTTACTCCATAAGTACTTTACTAGTTATGCTCAAGTACTTTGAAAGTAAAAATAATATTTTTAATTTTTATCTAATTTTGAATTTAAAGTATGTAAAATAATTATGAAATTACATATACAGTTGAGGAAGCTTCATCGAATTGCATTGTATTTAGGGCTTTATTCCTCACATATACATTTTTTATGTGAATTGATTCCTAAAATAATAAAATATAAACATTATTATTATTATTATTATTATTATTATTATTATTATTATTATTATAGTAACGAGACAACACAACTTGTGCATAATCTAACTAACATAAGCTAAAAGTACTTTCAGTTGACAATAATTCATGGTGTGAGAGAATGAGTGCTAAAAGTTCCTATACTAACTTCACCTTGTTGCTAATACATGTTGAGCCTTGGTTCTAATTTGTTTGATTCCCACTCATTTTCCTGAGATTATTAATTTACGATTAAGTTTTGAAGCAGCCATCCAGAGTTGAGATTATAATATTGGATTTTGACGAGAATTGATTATTCTTACTTTGTTGTTGATGAATAAAGGGAGCATGTGTTCCCATTTATGTGTCTATGTACTCTACTAGCTAGTGCCATGATCTAACAGAGACTTCATACATAAAATGGTCTTCTTCCTTCTTTGTTTAATAATGGAAATGAAATGCTAGGACTAGGTTGATCTAGGTCTAGGTCTGTTTTGCAAGTGATATCACTATTACTAGTTAGATTATCATGTCTCCAAGTCTTCAATTATATATTTAGTAAGATCTAACTTGGTCTCTATTCAGTATTTGCTCTTATCATGACTATTGTAATCCATTATTTTTATAGTGTTATCACTTCAACTTGTGTCCCTTTAGAACTATTGATTTTCGTTGGGAGAGGAAAGTTTATAATACAGAGTGAATTGAAGTGAATAGATTTTTTTAAAATTTTATTTATGTATAATTTAATGACTTAAACAAAATTACATCGTAAGTAAAAAAGTGTAAAAATTAAAATTAATACATGGTATTTTAAGGTAAAACAAACTAGGCCACCATTTATATATATTCAATCTAACTAACAGAAGAGACATACAAAATTTTAAGCAACTTCAAGGATAATAAAACCTAAATCTACAACCATAGAAAATAACATAAACAAACCAATAAATCACGTCAATACATGATTGTCAATTATAAAACGCTCAAGTTGTTATCACTAATTTATAATCTAGATCAAAGCCAAACAATCCTAGACACATTACCATTAGAATTTTATTATTATTATTATTACTATTATAGTAATAAGACAACACAAATGAGAAGTAAAACTCTATACATCTAAAATGACATAAGCCAAGTAGCATTGCTAGTTCATGACTAGAAAATTTAGTGATTTAAGTGTAAAGTTCTAAAAATTTGAGATCAAATCATATGTTTTAAAATTTTGAAGATTAAGCAAAGGATATTAACTTGTTATGATATGGTACAACCCATTTTGATACCTGCCACATGAAATATTTAGTTATTTGCTATTGTATATAATAGTGTTATTGCCTTATATAAGAATTTGGCATGTCAAATACATACATAATATTACTTTTTAGATTATAATATGTATTGTGTTGTGTTATTTAGAATGAATAAGTCTTCGATGCTGAAGCCAAGATTTTCACAAGAGTATTTGGAAAGAGTAGAGGCATTTTTGAATTTTTATTTGATCAATGTCGTAGATTGATTCTATTCAATGTCCTTGTAATGATTGCATAAACATAGAATTTCAAAAAATTGATAATATACAAGATCATCTTATTTGTAGCAGGATTATTCAAACTTATACAAATTGGTATAAGCATGGGGAAATCTTAATTCAAGAGAATGAGGATGATCAAATGAGCACACCACTGAATCGTCGATTCACATCTATAGATATGGAGGATTCCCCTATTGAAATGGTAAATGCAATAGAAAATGAAGCCAACATCAATCCTGATGAATTTAACAAGTTATTAGAAGATGTAGAGAAACCGTTTTATCCCGATTTAAAGCAAAACATGGATTCTCTAATGTCGGGTTCACTGCTATATTAAAGTTAAATCATGAAATGCTCCTAAAGATAAATGAATTTCCTACTTCTACGTATGAAGTGAAAAAATTAACTAAGTTTGGTATAAAGTATGTGAAGATTCATGCTTGTGTAAATGATTATATCCTTTATAGGAAACAACATCAAAATGCTACTCGATGTCCAAGATGTGGTACTTCAAGGTGGAAGCTTACATAAAATGGTAATGAAGTAAAATAATGAGTACCGACTAAGGTGCTTTGGTACTTTCCACCAATATCTTCTTTCAAAAGAATGTTTAAATGTAAAGAGACATCAAAGATGTTGATGTGGCAAGCAGAGAACAAATCCATGGATGGTAGTTTGCATAAACCAATAGATTCCTCGTGCTGGAAGGTAATAGATGAAAAGTGGCTAGATTTTAGGTCGGAGCCTAGGAACTTACGTCTTGCTATTGTTGCGGACAAGATCAACCCTCACAGTAATATAAGTAGTAGATACAATTTTTAGCCAGCGATTACTATCACATATAACCTTCCTCCTTGTTTATGCATGAAAAGGAAATTTATGATGCTTTCCATGTTAATTTCTAGACCAAAGATAATGACATTGATGTCTACTTGAAGCCTCTTATTGATGACTTGAAGAAACTTTGGGATGAAGGAATTGATGTGTATAACTCATACAAAGAAGAGTATTTCAATCTTAAAGTAGTATTATTGTGGACAATAAATGATTTTTTGACTTATAGAAATTTGTGTGGACATGTGACCAAGGGGTACAATGCATGTCTAGTATGCAGAGAGAAAACCCATGCTCAATATCTATTATATTCAAAAAATATTTATTTTACTAGACATACCTGATTCTTACTAAAGAGGGCATACGTTTCAATCTCAAAAGAAAGTTGTAAGTGACAATGAAGAAGAAGGTACTCTAGTAACATTTCAAGGAGAAGAAATGTTATACAAATTATAAGGCATGACATTAAAGAAGTTGGGAAAGTGGGAGTTAGTACTGAAAGCAACGACTAAATTACAAAGAAAAGGAAAAGGAAAAGAAACCAAAAAAGAAAAAGAAAGACTAGTCAAAAGAAAATTCAAAATGATTGCAAAAAAGAAGACAAAAATGACAATGGTGGCAAATTTTGGAAGAAGATGTCAATCTTTTGGAAGTTTCCTTATTAGCAATCATTGCTTGTACGCTATATGTTAGATGTGGTGCATATAAAAAAGAATGTATGTGATAGTCTAATTGGAACACTTCTTGATATTCCTTTTAAAACAAAGGATGATATTCCTACTTGTATGGATATAAAAATATTAGGAATTAGAAGAGAATTTGAACCAATTAACAAGGGATCATAGGTCAATTTTCCTCCTGCTACTTTCTAGGGATGAGAAGATGAAATTTTAAAAAAAATTATTGGGATTGAAAGTTCTCGAAAGTTACTCATCAAATTTCAAAAACTTAGTATCAATGTAAGACATAAAGATATCTGGTTTAAAATCACAAGATTGTCATGCTCTTATGCAAAAATTGTTGTCGATGGAAATTAGATCAATTCTCCTAAAGCATATTTGTCATGAAATCACTCATCTTTGCTTTTTCTTAAATTCCATTTGCAAGAAGACAATTGTAGAAGTTGAGCTATGTAAACTACAAGTTGAACTTGTTGAGACATTGTGCTTACTTGAAATATATTTTCCACCTTCATTTTTTGGTATCATAGTTCACTTAACTATTCACATTGTTAGAGAAATGCAGTTATATGGTCTTGTATACATGTGATGGGTGTATCCCTTTGAAAGATTCGCGTGAAGTTTTTAAAAGATTATATTCGTAATGGTAATCGACCAAAGGGGTGTATAGTTGAGTGTTATATTGTAGAAGAAGCTATTGAGTTTTACTTTGAGTACCTATCTGGTGTAACCATAATTGAAATTCCACACCCTAGGTTTTCATTGGGTGATGATTTATAGGATATTAGTGAACCAATAAGTTTAGGTTTAGTTGAAACCATCGTACAAGTTCAATGGGAACAAAACCATCGCTTGATGCTTACAAAAAATGATGAGATTGAACCATACATAACGTATAAATTGTGTCATTTATTATACATTTCACAATTGCTTAAATTATCCTTTCATATGTTCACTTACACTACTCTTAATTAACATGATGTATATGGATATGATACAGGTAAATCCTTAGAATAGAAAAAAATGGGAGAAATGGTTTCAAGATGAACACAATCATAATTTTATTTATTGGTTTCAAGATAAAGTTCTAGATGAGTTATGTGTCCCCAATAATTCCATCACATAAACTATAAGGTAGCTAACAATTGGGCCACGGTATGATGTTATCAAGTATCATGTATATGTTATAAATGGTTTTCGATTTACAATAAAGGCAAGAGATGAAATTCATGTTAATCAAAATAGTAGGGTTATGTTAAATGCTCAAACTTGGCAATTTTCAAGCTCTAAGGATAAGAACCCAGTACTATCTAAAAGAACATTTTATAGAGTTATTCAAGAAGTTTAAGAGTTAGAATACCATATGTTTCATGTTCCAATATTTTTGTGTGACTGGGTTTAGGATAATCAAAATGCAATTTTGTTTATATTTACAACTTACATTTATAATACTAATTTTATTATTTCTTTTCAATTATATATTCATTTATTATTTGGGTTTTCTCTTTATCTATGGATCCTAATGAGATTATTGACGATCATGACAAAGGTGAAAGAGTTGGGGACCAACATAACTCCTCCAATGAGGAGAGTTCTACGAATGATGATAGTTCTTCGGATAAGAAAAGACCATCCCAAAGAAAAAAAAGTTAAAAAGAAAAGAGGTATAACAAAGATGAAGAAAATTGCTAAATCAAAGTGCTTAGAAATAATTACAATTGAATTTTATAATGAATGCAATCCAATTGGAAAAAGGGGATAAAAAATGATTAGTTGGATATGTGTGTTAGGAAAAACAATGATTAGAATTATTTACAATGATTGGTGGAATGAAGTTTTTGAAGCCAAAAAAACATGATATTGGCAACATTGACTGTAAGAACACATATTGCACTTGTACTTTTTTGTCCTTCATTATTTATTTATTATACTAATTTTTTTGTGAATTTATAAGAAAAAATACAATATTTCAAAGGCATACAAATGGAAGTGCATTAAGACAGCTGTTTTGGAATGAAAGACATTCAAAAAGAATTTGAGGAAAAAATACATTAACCCATATTTGAACCCATTGGATGAGAAAAATCTATACAAACAACCTAAGAAGTATGAATTGGTACACAATGATTGACATGTGTTTGTAAATTACACACGATTTGAGAAATTCAAGATATTATTGAGCACAAAAGTATAAATATAGTCTTTTAATATTGTCTTTTATATGCCCTAACAATTTTTTAATATATATACTCTTATAAGAAATCAAGTGATGCCATAAGAATTTGACAATCTCATGTATTTGTCGTAGCTAACACTCCTAAAGAAGGAGAGTTCAAAAGTAAACAAGTTCAAGATAAATTTAAAAAGTGGTAATAAAGTTTTTTCAAAAGTGGTAATAGTAACTTGTGGGCAATCAATTTTCGAACAAGTTTTCTCCTTCTTGTATGTAATTTAACTTATTGCTTATTATTTTGTGTGTAAATTATTTTAGAGTAAAATGCAAGATAAGATTGACAATGGTGAGATTGAAGAAGATATAAGTGTGGATGCAATGGTGATGGCATTGTGGAAGGACCATTCATGTCGTCTGAGAAGATGCTCCCAACATACTACATCTATTTAATATTTTTAGCATGCCTAGAAAGTGCACTAACTATCCCTCCAATGAACTGGTAAAAGTCTTAAATGAGATTATGTCAATGAAGAAAAATATTGCAAGCTTTGATATAATGAAGGCAACGATGAATGCACTAAGAGATGAGTTACTAGGATCTAAGAGTGTAGGAAATTCAAGCCATTATTCGAAACAAAATCATACACTCCTCCCAATGTGCCTCAATTTCATATGGGATTAGTTGTAAATAATCTTCAATATTTAGAGTTATTTTCATAATATATGTGGTTATTTTTAGTCATTTTCATATTTTAAGATCGATATAATTGTTAACTTAATTTGGAAGAATTTGGTAGCACTATTTTTAAATCATCCTTATTCTATTTGTGATCTTCTTACGAAGATCTTATACAACTATATTTGAAGCAATGACACAAATTAGAAGTACCTCTGTTTTGGTGTTAGAATGATAGTATATATGTTTGTTCTAATACTATATAAATTATAGGGAAGAAATTGGTTGCTTGCATATGAGATATCATCTCGTATTGTGACACGTGGAAGGGTATGTGATTCCTCTAGTAATGTTTGCCATGGTCAACCATTGAACGGAAGTTGGAAGGTTTCCCTTGTGAATGATGTTGAAAAGAATTGTCCCTTACCTATACCAACAAAGAACATGATATAGTTACATAAGCAGTTAATCTATTTGTTGCTTAGCTCTCACATCTCGTCATTCATATTAGGAAAGGATTTAGTAAGGACCTATTATATATTGTTTTCATTATTGATTAATTTAAAAATATATTATAAACTTATTAAATTCCTTCATATTGTGAATAAATAGTATTTGAGCAAGAAGAAATCAAATTTACGTATTACCTGGGACAATAAAAAGGAAAGCTCAAAGGAGAAACAAACAGAAAAAATAGCTTCTAAGAAGCCTACTTTGGTACCGACAAGAGAACTAGACTCATTTACATATGACTAAACTAGTATTTTCCTATGCATGTTAGATTTATTATAGTTGCACGCTCATCTGCATCTTCAATTAATGAACTGTCTATTTTTTTATCAGTAGTTGAATGTGTAGAAAAATTTTGTACCAAGGTAGAATTGCCTATTTAGTTGTCAAATTATGGTTATTGTTAGTTTATTTTATTTTAACTCATTTTTAATTTTATGAGATATAAATTACTCACTTGTTTTTTTATGATTGTTATTTTGTAATTAAATTGTGAACTTTTTTCATAAGGGGATGCTACGACGAGTTGATAAAGAATCATTTGAATAATATGATTAGATTCATTGACCTAAGTTGATTGTATGTCATTATGAAAAAGAAGACAAGTATCCAAATTATGAGACAAGTGTTTGAAAGAATTGAAAAAGGGAGATAAGTAGATTATTTCATATAATAGAGGGTAAATGAATTATTGTAATCTTTTATGAAAAATTTTGTTATATGAACAAAGGTATTTACCAAAATATATATCTTATTATAAATTGACGTAGGTACCATTGGATTTTAATTATATGTAAGTCATTCAAAAATACCATATATTATTTGGATTCAATGTGGGGTGAAGTGATCTCCGATATTGAAAACATCATGAATAGTAAATTATATATTTTTAATTAATTTAATGTTTTTGGAAACATTGAGTTTTAATTTATGTTAACAAATAACTTCTATTTATTAATTTTTTCTTCATTATATAGGGTTCCCATTATGTTGAATGTTCATCAAAATTGAAAGACTCAAGGTTTGCCAATATGGTATATAATAAGAATAAGTTACAAATGCATGGTTCATTAAACTCCATAATTTGAACCTTTTCAAATTTTTCATATATATGTATATTCACTAGAAGTACTTATATTATTTATTAATCATCTCTATTTAATATTTTTTTAATTAGATTATATTAAGCTTATAATTGAATTTTTGTTCTAATATGCAATGTTCTAAGCAAAATGACTTAGTGACTTGTTGGTATTATATCATTTATGTTTAGGATAATTATTACCTATCTATTTGCTTCCATGATTGACTTGATAATAATTTAAATTATTTTTTGTATTTTTTGTTTTAATTTTGATTTTAATTTTTTGTATATCAAAATAGATGGATGTATAACAATAATTTAAAATGTATACATTATAACTTAATCATGAAAGAACTTACACCAATAGTGAAATTGATGAGATATGAAATGATGGGCACATTTCACAAATCGATTCCTACAGCTATAACTAACTAGTTATACTATCTATGCATTTTTATCTACTTTTTTGTTAGATTCATTTAGGTTGTGAATAATTTAATTAGTATTGTTATTAGAATTTTTGTTTGCATGTATTTCATATTTTAAAATATTTTAATTAGCTAGCTAGTAACGTTTTATTATGTTTTAGTGCATAAACTCTCAAATGTAATTACACTTTTAATTTTAATATAATATGACTTTTAATATTATAATTAATAAATTTATTATAATTTATATTGAAAAATAGGGTTTAGTGAGATTTATATGGTCACGATTTAAATGTAACCAAGACAATAGACATATCATTTGATCTCAGTCTTATAAATTTGGTATCGATATTTTATAAAACCAAAACCAAATGATATATCTATGATTTCGATCTTATAAAAGATCATGACCAAATTGTATGTATATGTCCTTGGACTTATAAAAGACTATGACCAAATAGTATGTATATGACGTCGATTAAAAATTGAAACCATCTTTTAGAATCTATGGTTCCCCCATTTAGATCTTAATTCTTATAATCGTAATCATACATTTAAAAACCGAAATTATATATCAATTTTATAGTAGTTATACTCTCCACTCACAAATACAATAATTTTAATCCAATCTTTAATACTTAAGTACATGTTTCTCGTGAATTTGTGATTTAAAATCAAAATCATATATCAATTTTATAGTTGTACTCTCTGATCACAAATACAATACTTCTAATCCAATCGTTAATACTTAAGCACTTAATTCTAAGTGAATTTCCATCACATATAAGACTAGTTCGTCCTGACATAAACATTCAAGTATTTGATACATAAACTTTTTATAAGAAAGAAAATAGATAAGCTTGAATGATGATTTTTTAGTATCATGTGATGATGATATCATAAACATTAAGAGTTATAATATGTACACAAATTAAAAGACAACAGATATACACAAGGAATAATAGTAATGAAGTTGAAGACGGATCAACCCATCTTAGTTGCAGCTCCATTGTTCATCTTTGCACAATACTCGAACAAACTTCCATCGAAACAACGTCTCACTGCTTCTTTAGATAGAAATCCCTCCTCATCTCTTGCAAGTATATACAAAATTCCCCATTCTAGCTTACTTGCAATCCTGCAATTAATTAATATCAATTTTATTACACCTCACATTCGATGTAGATATCATGCATAGGGGTGTGGAATTCGCATTCCTTTTTTTTCTCTCTCTCCTCAATTTTCTGTTCCACCAAACAGAAATGGCTAAATATCTACCCGTATATGTTATGTAGTTTGGACATAAATACTTCGCCAAAAATAAGAATACTAAGGAACATAACGAGCCCGAACCTTACATGCATAGATTAATTATAATTAAATTAATATCAAAATATCATATTTTGCATACATATGTCATATTTACAAATGGGCGTCATTTTTAGTCCTCAAGTAGTTTTTTCAGATTCCTAACTTTTAAAAAATAAATAAAAAATTAAATATATTATTTTAATAATTTTTATTTATAAGTAACGAAAACACACGATAAAATGGACTATTAATAAATCTAAAAATAAAATTTAATAAAATGAAAAAATCGATAATTATAATATTATAATAAAAAAATTACTCAAAGCACATATTTTGTTTTTCTAAAACAAAAATCAATAAATTTTAAATAAAAATATTTACAATAACAGAAAAAAAATTCATATTAATTATTACTTTATACTTATTAAATGAATAATTTTAAGCGTATTTTAATTATTTGATAAGAAAAATAATATTATCTTATTATAAAAATTATTATTTAATTAAATTTTCTCAAAACAATTGAGAAAAAAAAACCATTACAATACGTGGGGAGTACGTAAAAACAAGTTAAGGTGAGAGAATCAACTTATTATATTTCTCAAAATAAGAAAGTGAGGTGAATATAAATAAATACCAGCCAAACAAGTCCATAGCAACCCGATTCCCCTCGGTCATGTTCCAGATCTCTCCATATGTTAACTTGTCAGGAACTGTACGGGCGTATTTGCTAAACATGTTCTCTACGTTCACTGGCACATACCTGTTCTCCCATTTTGATCCAAATTTATGAAAAGAGCTCGCATATATATATATATATATAGAAAATATGAG
This sequence comes from Hippophae tibetana, assembly GCA_037013495.1. NCBI lineage: Eukaryota > Viridiplantae > Streptophyta > Magnoliopsida > Rosales > Elaeagnaceae > Hippophae > Hippophae tibetana. Next base: position 40,702,873 of record CM072802.1, on the reverse strand, counting down.
CCAAACCTGACAAAATTTATAGTCAGTGAATTACGTACGTACCTTCCTTCTGTATCATAAGTTCCAGAATCACTTCCATGCTTGGATCTATGAATGTTGGCAATATATATAGGAAGAAAAGGAGAAGGAATCCAACCCTGAATTATAAATTATAATTAATTAAATAAATTAAAATACATCGATATTTTTGTGAATTTAAATTTTATAAAAAAAAACCCTCCCATTAGGAGTTTGGGTTTCAATGAGTCAGAAATATCTGTAATAAAATGTTTATAAAAAAAAGTAATAATATCTTATTAGTTTCTTTTTGGAACTAAAAAGATAAATTTTATAATCATAAATATTGTCATTATAAATAATGAGTTTGTGCTTTCTTATTCTTACGAAAAAATCATTCTATCCCAAAAAGTAATAGTAATGTATCAAATTTATTAAATATATCTTACATTTTAATTAGATTCTATAAAATACAAATTAATTATAAAAAATGTGATTAAATTTAATTTTTTATATTTAAAATCATTGTAACTCCAAAAATGATATGTTTAAAATTGATAAGAAGGTATACTAAAACTATCTATTTCTTTATAGAATATTATTCAACTTTCTATATATTAAACATAATGCAATATTTTGACATTTTTTGAATTTTGTACTTTCTCTAAAATAAATTTTATGGTTAATCCGCTTATCTTTTTTACTAATTCAATATTTAATGTCTAGAATACTAAATGTCAATATATTGAACAATTTTATAATCATTTAACAGCAATTTTTTTGAATTTTACTATTTAGTTAATTGGTTTCTCATATTTTTACTTAAAATATAATTATTATATTTTTTAAATAATAAATTTATATCATTTTTAATTTAATAATATTTTTATTATAAAAGCTACTTGCTAGGATATTTGAGAGCGTGTGAAATGAATAATTACATTTCTAAAATTCTTAAAAAAAATTACTTAATGTTAAATTTGTTATTTATGTATAAGTACAAACATGCATGCAATATGGTACGTATACAGAATGCTAGTAATGATATATACGTACGTATATTAACTTACTGGTAGAGTAGGGTAGGTCAATCCAGCATTGATGACAATAGCCAAAACAAGAGATGCAATTACGTTAAAACCAATGGCACGTAGACCTGATAAATTAAATGGCATGGGTACCAAATACATGCAATACATAATAAGCAAGTAAACAAATTAATACGTATTCCAAAGAAATAAAAAATAAATAAATGTTGAAATATATACGTAGGAACATATATAAAATGGGTGAAGTTACTATGTCAGATGAACACATGCAGCCATTATTAATCATCTGAAATATTCTAAAAATAAAGAGGCTTAATTAGTACGTAGTATAAGTTACCGGTGTAAGTTTCCCATGGATAAATGATGCCGTTGTCATCTTGGTCGAAAAATGCAACATGTTGCTGAAGAACACTCAAGTTGTAATGCTTGTGACCTGGTGTGCCAGTTGGATGGTTTGCATCAGGAGCAGCCAATGCCCTTGCCAAATCTATTTCATCCCAAATCCATCATCGTGTGAGATATCATAATTGTATAATATTCAGAATTGAGTCATTGAGTAGCAGCATGTGGAACAGTTAATAATTGTAATTGCTCTACAAGTAGTCAAATCTCAATAAGTTTATATTTAATAAAAATATATTTTAATCTCTTATTTATTAATTGAATTAGTATAAATCTATTAACTTTATAAAAATATTTCATCTTATACGATATTTTTATAAAACAAATTTGTATTATCCATCTAATACATATACATACATTTAAAAGTATACTTTTATTATTAGAAATCTAATAAGTAGCATTTTTTCACTATTTACTACTTTTATTCATTTATAAATAATTATAATTTCAATTATTTGTTATTAAAATGCCCAACCACCCTTTATCTAGTATCGATCTTTTCCATTGAATTTGAGAAAGATGATCCACAAAACAAACTAACAAAAGTAATTAATTTCAAATACAAAAAGAGTACACACGAACTCTTGTGGTTGAAGCACGACCCAATTACTTTTTTCAAGAGAAATTCATTACCTTTGAAAAAGTTGATCCGTTTACATTTTTTCTTATTTTTTTCAATTGTTGAAATAGCTTTTAAAATAAAAAATTTATAAATTAAAAAAAACAAAAATATATAAAAATTGCTCATTTATCAAAATGAATAAAATAAAATGTCACGAAACCAACTGAATCTAGCTGAGTAGTGATTAATTTTAAAAAGCTAATTAATCGGAAAAAAAAACATAGATAAATACATGGCTTAGGAATAGAGTTGTCCAAGTCATATCTGATTTTTCTTTCAGAAGTAACGGGCGCATAACGAGCTTGTGTTGAAAGTGCTTCATTTTCCAAAATTGCAGCCATTCTTTAATTTGTTTCTCCGGCTACACTTAGATCTCTGTTGAAATAGTTTCGATCTTTGCTTATTATCTATCTGTAGCTACTAGCTAGCCTTTATATAACGCGGTCACACAGCTTCCATTTTACGTGTCAACAAAACAAAACTCCATTTGTTCTAAGGCATCATCCTCGTGGCAATCGTACATCGAGGATGGTGACACATGGTCTTTTTTATTTATTTATTTATTTCATTTTCAATCATGATTTTTATAATTTATAATTCCAAAAATTATTTATATCTTTAATACATTATATCATAATTATTTTAACATTTTTTATTTAAACTTTACATTTAATAAACATCTCGTAATACATACACCCCTATTCTTTCCTTTTAGCTTTGCATTTTTGTTAAAAGAAAAGATGGAGTTTGAATCTCAATAATTAAAAAAAAATTTGGATCCAATCATTTTACTTTTACACTTATATATTTTAATAATCTTATTTTTATATTTGTGAATATTTTAGTTTTTTAATTTCATTTTAGTAGTTTTATTCACCTTTACACTTTTTTCAACAGTGTTGTGAATTTTTTTTATTTTTGAAACATGTATAAAATTTAATTCGATTAAATTTTAAAAAAATTCTCAAAAATATTATCTAAAAAATATAAATTTAATAAAATGAATAAAATATATAAAAAAAATATAATATTAAGGTCACTAAAATACACAAATTCAATATATATATATTAGTGTATATAATTTATGAAAATATCAAGATAACTTGACAAAAATGCCTTTAGTTGTTTGTATGGTGAGATATTCTAGAGGTCTATGTTATTAGAATATTTTGATACTCAATTTCCTAAGATAAGTATCAAAGATCCCGTAATTATTCAATTTAATATATTTATTCATGTAATTATTACACTAGGTATTAGAGGTATTATAATTTTTGATAAAATGTCACAATAGTCTCGTTATTATGTATAAATTTGTATTTACATCCCTTAATTTTTAAGTTAAGCACATATGATCCTATTATTTATGAAAATTAGGTATTATAAGTACTCATTTTTAATATTTTTTATTGACTAAAAGTGTTTATTTTAATAAATTATAGGAAAAAATACTTACCTTTTATAATAGCATGACTTATAGTGCTTAACTCATAAGTTACAGAGCTAAAATACTTATTTTAAAAACTACAAATTTTTTGATACATAACTGAATAATTATGAAAGTAATGTTTTCATTTAATAAAAAATATAGGATATCTAGGACCTTTTACCTTACAATCTCATGTTTTGATTTTATAATTCAAAATATTCATAAATAAAATATTCATGTATCTAAATAATATTTAAATTTATATAATTAGTTAAAATTAAACTTACATATCCCTTATTTATAACTAAGAAATTTATATACAGTGTGTATTTAAAAAAATATAATGGATCGATAGTGGTGCTACTAGACACATATGTTCAAATAATGAGTTATTTACTTTCTCAAAACCATTTGAGGATGGACATAAGTTGTGAATGAAAAACTTTCCAATCTCTATGAATGATGGTGAGGCAAAGTGATCCTAAAGATGACATCTGGAAAAGAGATGATTCTAAACAACGTACTGTACATGCTAGAGATTTAGAAGCATGAATTATAGATGGACGTTAGAATTGTACCTTGAAAGAAATGATGAATACAATGCTATTAAGTTCTGGGTTGCCACAGAACTTATTGGGGAAGCCATTTTATCAGCTAATTACCTTTTAAATAAGATACCCTAGAAAAAGACACATAAAACATTGTATGAATTATTTAAAAGAAGTGTACCTTCCTATAAATATTTACCAATGTGGGGTGTCTTGCAAAATTGGATGTAACTATACCTAAAAAGGTGAAAATAGGTCCAAAAATAATAAATTGCATCTTCATTGGATATGCACATAATAGTAGTGCTTATCGGTTTCTTATGCATCAGTCAAAGATCTCAGACATACACAAGAACATGGTAATGAAATCAAGGAATGCATCATTATTTGAACATGTATTTCTAGGTAAATCTCAAGGAGAATCAAGTTCATCTAAACAAATGTATAAGACTATCAATGAAGATAGCCAAAACAAAGAACCTGAATAAGAGGTTAAGGATGACTTTGAGGTTGAACTCAGACATAACAAGAGAACTAGGATAGAAACATCTTATGGTCTAGGTTTTCTGATGTACTTTCTAGAAAGTTAACCTCAAACCTATAAAGAGGTTATGACTTCTTTTGAAGGTCCTCAATAACAAGAAGTCATTAATAGTGAAATTGAGTCCAATCTACAAAATCACACTTGGGAACTAGTTGATTTACCTCCAACTAGTAAAACACTATGATCCAAGTGGATTTTCACAAAACGTAGATCAGATGGATCAATTGATAAGTACAAGACCATGCTTGTAGTTAAGGGATACAAACAATGAAATAGCCTTGATTACTTTGATACTTATTCTCTTGTAACAAGAATAACATCTATAAGGACGATAATTTCTATCGCAACTCTACAAAATCTTGAAATACATCAAATGGATGTAAAGACAACCTTTCAAAATAGAGAGTTAGATGAAAAACCAACATGGATGAACTTAAGGGTTTTCATGCCTAGGGAAAGAAGCAAAAGGTTTGTAAATTAGTGAAGTTTTTATATGGCTTGAAACAAGCACCAAAATAATGACATGAAAATTTTGATAATGTCATGAGGACAAATGGCTTTAAAATCAACGAATGTGATAAATATGTATATGTCAAGGACAAATAAGATGGTTATATTATCTTGTGTCTTTACGTCGATGACATGCCAATGGTGGGTAGTAATGATCAAATGATCTAATCTACTAAGTATATGTTGAATTCAAGATTTGATATGAAAGACATGGGGCCTGCTGATGTAATTCTAGGAATTAAGATATCAAGGATATCAAGCGGTCTCATTCTAAGTCAATGTTAGTATGTTAGAAAAATACTTGAGAAATTCAACAAGGGTGATTCTGGAATTGTGAGAACACCATTAGATGTAAATCTACACCTATCCAAGAATAAAAGTGAGAGTGTGTCTCAACTAAAATATTTTAGAGTGATAGGAAGTCTTCTGTACTTGATGAGTTGTACGAGACTAGACATAGCTTCTACTGTAAGCAGACTAAGTAGATATACTAGTAATCCAGGATCTGATCACTGTAAAAGGTATTACAAGACTACTTCGATATTTAAGATAAACATGTAGTTATGAACTACATTACACAAGATATCTAGCTGTATTAGAAAGATACATTGATGAAAATTGGATATATGATATGAACAACTCAAATTCTACCAATGGATATGTATTTATACTAGGTAGTGCAACTGTATTATAGAAGTCCTCTAAAGAGACGTGCATTTCTAGATCCATCATGGAATCTGAGTTCATCGCTTTGAATAAATGTGGCAAAGAAGCCGAATGACTATGTAATTTTATAGAGGATATTCTTAAGTTGGTAAAGCTTGTACCTGTAATCTACATTCATTGTGATAGTCAATATGTTATTGGCAAGACACAGAGGAATATGTATAATGATAAGTCTCGACATATACATCGTAGACATAATACTCTCAACTGGGGTTATCTCTATTGACTATGTGAAATCAAAAGATAACATAGTTGATTCCTTAACTAAAGGGTTAAATTGAGAGTTAGTTGATAAGTTATTGGGAGGAATAGGATTGAAGCTCATGAATGAATAAGGATTTGCAAAGAAAACCTAACCTATTTGACTAGAGATCCAAGATCTATGTTCAAAGGGAAAACCTAATTGTAAAGACTTAGTGAGATCAATGTGAGAGTTTACCCTCAAGTCTATTCCTATGATAAAAATAGTGATGCCCGTAAGTTACAGGATAAGTTAAGGCTTTTAATGATGCTTATGAAAAGAATACCAAATGGAGTATATGGGTTACTCTTTGTGGATTAATTTTAAAGATAAGATATCACCTATGTGAGGGAGGAGCAGAGTCACTTCAAAAGATAATTGTATAGGCTCAATTATTTATAGACTCTCACAAAAATAGGCATATGTTCATGGCCAAAACGAACATAACATTGAGAACTGAATTGTGTTAGGAGAGATTCTCGTGTGAAGTATGTCTTCGCTTACATAAATGGCAGAACAGTTCAAGGACATCACATTTATTGGACAGTCAATAAGGTAAATATATTGTCGTAAAGGAAGGTTCAAAGGGTAACACCTACCTATCCTATGCAAATTTCAATTTGTTGAACTCTATTTTTGCATCAAATTTTGATTTAAAAACTATGTTAATTTGTATTCACGTGGGAGATTGTTAGAACATATTGAATTAAAATTAATTTAATTTTTAGTTTCATTTAATTTTCAAATTTTTTTCTCTCATCCGTTTCATCTTTAATGTAATTTTTCCATTTTTTCTCATTCAATCATTTTTATCTTTATTATTTTTTTAGTTTTTTTCTTTTTTTCTTTCATCCGTTTCAATCCTCTTCTGTTATAATATTTTTCTTTATTAAAAGAAAATTGAGGAAGAAGAATAGTGAAAAATGAAGAAAACAAAGAAAGAAAAAAAATAGGAAACACCAGCTGAGAAAGAATAAGGAAATGAATAAAGAGAAAAGGAAAAAGAAAAGAAAAAAAGAGAAAAAATAAATAAAAGGAGTGTACGACAAAAGGGTAAAAAAAATTTAATTTTATATCTAGAATTACGTTCCTTTAATAGAGTTCAAATACTTTAAAGTTCGTGGAATAATAAACTGTAGTGTAAGTTTATTATTATGTAATCATTGTATCTTATGAGATAAGTTTTCGTCATTCTCATACACATATTTTATGCGCTAAGAAATAAGAAGTTAATTTATATTTGTATCATGGTCTTAATTTAATAATTTAAAACGTCTTATATAAAATGTAAGTTTATATCTTGTATTGTCATTATATAGATTACATTTAAAAAATTTATTTTTTAAATTTATATTATAAATTTAAGAATCTTGATATTATTATTGTGTACAAATGGTGTTTAAAAAATCTAGTTTATTAAATTTTTTAACTTAAAAAAGGGACGAGTACGAAGCCAAACTATTACATTTAAAATTTTAATTTTTTAGATTCATAATATAAATTTAAAAGTTTTGTATTATTATTGTGTACAAATAGTGTTTTAAAAATCTAATTTTTGAAATTTATAGTACAAATTTAATTTTTTAAAAGGAAACAACGATAAAAAAAAGTTTTATAGTGACTTGATAAGTATATAATACCCTATATAAAGTATAAGCTCAAGTCTTAGTATTGTCATTATACATTTTATATTTTAAAAAATTATTTTTAAATTCATGATGAGTGCTCAAAAAGCACTAAAATAACCATGATTTTATGCACATTAATTGATTAAAAATATATATATTTATATGTTTTATCATATATTTATATAAATTTGTCCTTTTCGGAATCACAGGTATTTTTATTGTTTTTCAGGTATTTTGGCTTAAAAACTCAAAGAGAAATACTGGAAGCAATACATCACAAATATATTAATAAATAAATGGGGAAAGGTCAACAAATATGGAAAAATTGGACAAAATGGGTCAAAAAGGACAAAAATGTCAGAAAGGAGAAAATCGCACCGCCCAGCCGCCGCACCCCAGCGCCCAGCTCCGCCCTAAGCTGCGCGCAGTACTGTTCATCCACGCAGCACTGTTCATCCGCGCAGCACTGCGCGCGCGGCACTGTTCATACGCGCAGAACTGCGCGCGGTACTGTTCACGTGCAGCCGCCCCCCGTCATGCTGACATCATCAAATGACGTCAGCAATCACTAATCCGCGTTTTTACATTTTTTTAACATTTTTTTCTCTACTTTTTCTCTCCATCCTCACCTATAAATACCCCCCTTCCCTTCACTTCAAAACACACTTTCAAAACCTCCAAATACATTCTTTTCTCTCTTTCTTTCTCTCTTTTCTTAGATTTTTAGTTTTTTTTTATGTTTTCTTAGTTTTTAGCTTTTCTTAGTTAATTTCTCTTAGTTTTAGAGTTCTTCCCTTTTTGGGAAGAACTAGTTATGTTTATGTAATTTATTAGCTTTTTGATTCAATAAATGGGAGTGCAAATTCCGCTTGGAGTTTTTCCAGCAACGGGAATAGCGTCGAAGTTCTGTAAGGATTTTATTTTCTTTACAGTTATTTTTATGCTTTATTCTTACATGTTATATTTAATTTGTTTGTGGTTAAATTTAACTGTGCTGGCTGTTTAGTAAACATGATGTAATAATAACGTTGTTATGCTTGCGAAATATTAAATAGGTAAAAATCTCTAAAATTGATTGATTTTATTTTTATTCATGATTTTATATTAAGAATGTTAGAGAGATATATATTATTTTTCATTACAAAGTTAAACCTGAAAATTAGATTTTAAGGTTTAGTTATCCGGTTTGATTTAGAGTAGTGCTCTTTTATTTGATGGTACAATCGCTCGGTAGTTAGAGTGAAGCTCTATTTCAAAAGTTTTTATAAAAATTATTATCTGAAAATGTATTGACGACATGTTTTCGGTAGTGGTTTTAAAACTTGAAAGTTAGTACTCGGATAACTAAATTCTTAGGTTTAATTTGGACACCTTGAATAAAGTTTAAACTGTCTAACCCCACCAAAGGTAGCATTTAAATGGTTCATTTTCAATCTCTTAGAAAAGGAATTAATTTAATTAAGCATATTAGTTATCAACCCCACCCATAGGTGTTAATTGATTTGTTTAGTTAACAAAGAATATCTAACCCCACCAAAGGTGGTATTCATACAAAAAAGGGAGAATCAATAAATATCAATTCATATCTTTAATAACCTAGATAATATAAGCAAGCATAATTAACTTAGTTATTATATCCATAAATACTCCGCCATTATAAATGATAAAATTTGCATAAATGTTTATTGAATCTATGTTTATTTTTATGTAAGTAGATTAAAAACACAAAAATCCCAAAATATCGTGACAGGATGTTTAGGATTTAATTTCGTTTTTAAAAGTTTGAATAATAAATTAAAAACCACATACATTTCTTCCTTAGATCGACCTTGGGAGTATACTTATCATTTTCTTCGAAATGATTCGTGCACTTGCGAGAGTTTTATAAATATTAAAACCAAAGTATTGGCAAGAATCGGCGATGCCGGTTTTCGCTCATCAATTCATAATATAAATTTAAGAGTCTTGATATTATCATTGTGTATAAATTATGATTTTGTAAAAAGGAAAAAAAAAGGAAACAAGAACAACAAAGACTTTAAAATATATAAAAAGTTTACTATAAAAAAAATTTAATCATACTTTTATAATCAAATTGTAAGTTTATAGTGTCACATTCAAAAGCATATATTGAAGTCTTTGTATTGTCACAATATATAATTTTAATATTATTATATATGTATTTTTTATTAAAAAGTGGTGATTTAAATCCACCAATGAGTTTAAAATATCCTATACAAAAAGTAAAAATTCATGTATATATTAGTATTATTACAACACATAATTTTGATATTATTATTGTGTAGTTGTGCTTTAAAAATTTACTTTTCATATTATAGTATAATTTTAACATTATAATTAAAAAGTAGTGATTTAAATCCATTGGTAGGTGTAAATTATACTATAAAAAAGTATTATTATTGTGTGTATCTATGTTTTAAAAATCTATTTTTTTTTTTACATTATTATAGATTTAACATTATACTGTGAAAAAAACTTAACATGACAACTAAAAAAAAGTGATGATTTAAATCCACGGAGAAGAGTAAAGTGCCCAATATAAAATGCAAAAGTTTAAGTATTAGTATTGTTATAATATATAATTTTGATATTTTTATTTGAAAATATTGTTCTAAAAATCTACTCTTAAATGTAAAATGTCTTGTATAAAAAAATCAAAAGATAAAGTATTTCTATTATCATATTACATAATTTTGATATTATTTATATATGAGTAAATAAATAATATAGTGATAATTTAATATTCTTTTAATAAGTATAAAGTATTTTATACATAAAAAAGTACAAATTTAAATAATGGTATTATTATTATGTGTATTTTTATTAGAAAGTGATATTTTAAAAATCTATTTTTTATATTATAGTATAAATTTAAAGAGAAAATAACTTCAATGATAAAGATGAAAAACAACTCTATAAAAAAAGTTTTAATATTGTTATTATTATAATATATAATTTTAATATGATTATTATTATTAGTTTTTATTAAAAAATTGTGCCTATAGAGTTGACTTTGTTAGTTAAAAAGAAAAGAAAAACAGCAGCCGCGATAACAAAAACAAAACTTTATGAGAAATGAATCACGAGTATTTATATATCATAGATATAATAAAAAAAACTTGTTAGTCATTGTCAGCAATTTTATTTCCATGGTGTATTCAAATAGCTTTTGGGTAGATTTTAAAAGTTTTTAAAAATTTAAGTGTATTTACTTAAATTTTTTAATAATTTATAAAAGTTTGGTTTAATAAATTAAATTTTTTTAAGTTTATAAAAGTCTACATAAATTTAAGTTTTAAGTGTATTCTATTATTATTATTTGGAAAAAATTCCAGGTGTGAGATTTTAATAATTTTTAAGGAGAAATAGAAGATATGAACAAATAAATAAATCTTGTATTATCTTCATTTAAGGGGTATATATGTATAACATCATACGTACGTGACAAGATACACATTAAGCGGGTTGGATATACCATTACATATGTAGTAAATTTGCACACTAACTAGTTTAAACAGAAATCATATCACTACAAGCATTACACACAAATAAAGGGAGGTCATTATATTCAGGTCGCTTATGGAGAGGAGGGACCGTGATCACGTTAGGATATCATAGTTTCACTAGATCGACATCTAAGACCCCGCAGTTTGATAACGAGGTGCTTTATTGATTGGTTTGTACAATCTACTTAGCTCGATGTTGTCTCTTTTGGAGAACATAAAATCGTGCAAGTATACACGGTCAAAAGTAATAAAATTTGATAAGTAAGTTATCGTTCCCACGGAGATTTGTTACTACAGTTTGTTAAGTACTAAAATTGTTTCACTCTGATTTTATCCAAACGATTGAAAAATTGGAAGATATATTTAACTAACTAATTTTTGTAAAGAACAAATAAATAAGAAAATTTTAGGATTGCAATTTTTCACCAAATTAATCCACTCGAATCATATCATTTTCTCTTGATTTATATTTTTTGTAAATTTAATTTGTCAACCAAGAACTTCTAATTTTATCCATACATCTCTTTCGAGCTCCGTATAAACACACCTCACTAAATTAATTCACTATATTCTTATGAGAATTAAATTCACTAAGATTCGTTACGTTCTAAGTTCTCAAATGGCCACACATACGATAAAGATATATTCCTATCCTTCATATATACATGTTACTCCATCCATGAGCAATATACACAAAAATGTATCTTCCAAGTTTATTTAAGTGCCATAGATCATTTGATAAATTTTCCAATAATCAAAAGCATTAAACACAGATAGAATAAACAAATTAAAAGTCTAACAAATCGTTCAAAAATAATTTAATCCAAGCTTCATAAATTTAGCTAAGATGCAACCCTAGAAAACTTAAATTACTTCATAAATAAAAATTAAAATTACAGCATTTAAGGTATATCAGTTACAGAACACAAAGAAAATTAAAACTTCATCTGCGTAGAAATACAATAGAAACCAAAATGGGTTTTGCCTGTTATCTACCCATTAAACCCCCAAAACCAACCTCTCGTTTCTAGCATTAAATGCCATATTTATAGCTCTAAAAATACATCAAAAAATATTAAGCGTGGGAGACATTTTTCTTTAATTATGCACACACGTGTATGAAAATGGGGATATCGAAATTGTTATTTTATCGTACGCATAGAGACATAAAAACCGTTAGAGAGGGCGCGGTTTTTGATTTCTTTTTAATTCAAAACGCATGCCACATGTCGGCATATGATTGGTTGCTTTGAAATAATGCAACACATGGCATCCTTTCATTTGATATGATGAACGGGCACACAAGGAACGCAACGCAGGGGGAGAAATGCTTCAAAGACACATGGCGGACGTAGATGCGGCTGGAAATATACGTCGTTTTTGTGTTTTTATTTCAACCAACACATGCCACATATGAGCATCTGATTTGCTGTAGGAATATTTGAGACACGTGGCAACGTATGATTCATTGGAATGGCAGGGCGCACAATGTTTATCTTGGACCATGTTGCACGGGACCACTTCTTTTGGCAGACACGTGGGTCCTACTCAACGCCGAGCAACGTGCCACTTAAAAACCCGTGTCCACTCGAGATTGTCGCGTCTGGTTCCAATCGCCTTATCGTAGCCATTGATTTCCTGATCGAACGGTGAGTGTTGCACGTTGGCGATGGCATGGGTGGCCTCCTTTTTCTGCGCATAAAATAAATTTTCTTAATTGTAGTTTAGCCCTCAAATTTAATTTAAATTAACTTTTAAACTTTTTTTAATTACAATTCAAGCCATTTTTCTAATTTAAATTAACTTTTATATTTTTGTTAATTACAATTAAGCACTCATTTAATTTAAATTATATTTTCAGACTTCAATATTTGCAATTAAGTCCTTTTTTGAATCATATTCTTTAATTTTCTTAAAAATATATTTCTTAAGGAACTAACAGTAAATATTAATTTATTGCATTAAAATTAACTAAAAATGTCAAGAACATAGCAATTATAATTAATAAAATAGATAAAAATAACTATATAAAATACAGTTATCACTCGTTGGGTCTAGGCCATTTGTCAAGCCAATCCTATGTCCTCCTTATTCCCTAACGGGATACCTGTATTTATTAGATCATATATTTGTTACATATTTAATACCAAACATTAACTCCCTCATTCTCTTGATTTTGAAAAGTCAAGAGAATAATCTGGTCTTATAAGAAATTATTAACTGATAGATTAACATGTTTACATAGTGGCCACTCAAATGATGTATATTCTATTTGCGAAGACATTTATTATTTATTATCTTTATTTTTGTTGAGACCTTTCAACTTCTCATTTTCCCTTTATAAATAGTGGAAGAATTTTACTTTTACTTTTACTTGTTTTTAACATAGTAATTTTATCCAGAGAATTTCAACTCATTGATTACTCAAAGGTCGCATTATTCCTTCATAAGGTCGTTTGAAAGCTGCCTGATACTTATTTCAACTATTTTATTTAACGAAATTTATTAGAATTCAGGTCGTTACTATATCTTCATTTCTTGACTTGACATCCTTTTTTATTAGGTAATTATATATTCCCCTTATATATATATATAAATGTCGAATAAAGGAAAAGAAGAATGTAGGTCTTCAGAGGGAGATCTCACCAAAAAGGTATCTCCCAATCGTATCCCTTCAATGTCATAACAAACCAAACAACTTGAATAATAGGGAGTAGTGACAATAGGTCTACTTTGAGAACTACTCGGGGTCCAAGGCAGTGTCTACCTCATCGTCACGAGGGTTAATTCCTATTATCAGGATTCCCATGTCAACATCCACCAAAGTACCCTGCCCAAAAAAGAAAAAGGAAAAAAAGGGTGAACCTACACATAGATTCAAAGACAAACACCAAATTGAAAAGATGCCTAGCATTTTTACAGCTAAAGAGTTGGAAAAAATTAGACAAAAATACGACATTCTAGCCCGTGTGGGGCTAATGCCAATGCCTCCCAATTTATGTGATGCCAATGACCCTCTACCGGGGTGGTGGGTGATACATCTAACGGATTTTAAAATAGGTCTTTGTTGTCCCTTTCCCAAAGTAGTGGCTCGTGCATTGAGTACTTTTGATATTAATTTTGCTCAAATAAATCCAAACGGGTGGCAAACCCTTTTATGTCTCTCAGTGGTGGTTGGAGAACATGGGATAGACCTCGAAGATGATGAACTGAGGTGTTTATATTGTTTAAAAATAAATGGGTTAGACAAAGGGAAAGCATACATATCTTGTATTATCAGCCATGGATTACACCTCAAACTCCCAAACAACACCTCTGGCTAGAAAGACAAATATTTTTACATTACAGAGGATATTTGGGGGAAGGGGGTGGATTTCCCCATTAAATACACTTGGAACCCTAATTTTAATACTTCATAACCTCGGGCTAGTGAGCTCATCAATAAGGTGGATAAAAATTGTAAAGAGAAAATGAGGCGAATTGAGTTGCAAAATACCTCGAATGAAAGTTACCGCGATATCTTAACCATAGCTCGCTTAAAGAAGTTTGAGGTGTGGCGAGGTTACACAAGGGAGTATCAAGGTTGTTTTTTATTTATGTTGTTGGAAAAATTATTAATGTGTTTAATATTTTGTAGGGATGGACTACTCGCACGTTGATTTAGGAGATCTAATTGACACTTCGAGTGTGCAATAGCTGGCTCCCACTTATCCTCATCAGGAGCGCATGGCCCCATCACCCCTTGAGATGATAGTTTTTGCGGATTTAGAGGTCAATGATACCCCCAAAGTTGTAATTCCTTCAACTACCTTAGGTAATTCGAGCTCGTGATCCATAAATTTCAAAAAAGAGGAAAATTCAATATTATACCCCGGGAATGGAGGCGATGGATATGGATGACTTTGAGTTTGATAAGGTCATCCTAAAGGATGCCGTTGTTTTAGAGACCCTCGTTACCTATTTTGACCAGGGGATTTTTGAGCGAACAAATCTTAAGAGAGATTTGTTCCATCATTTTGGAACAGAAGTGGAAAGGGCACAAGTAAAAGAAACCCGAAAGAGCGAAGGAGGAACCCATAGGGAATTGATTGCAGATCACCTTCTAAAGGTGGATAAGCTTATTAATTTCATGTTCCATAACTTTTATAAAATTTTCATTTGTTTCGTTTTTAACTTATTTTGTTCGCAGATGGTGTTTGGCGAGGGAAGCCAAGCTCTCACTTCGGGGTTACAAACCTTAGGTCCAGGCTAGTCGGTTATAGATATCCAAATATGAGAGGTCAGTAAAAGACAAAGATGTCTTGATTGCCGAGAAGGATACAAAAATTTTGAATTTGGAAAATGAGGAGATTGATAAAGTGGAGAAGCTAAAAAAAGCGGACACGTACTATTTTGAGAAGGGTGAAGCTGCTAAGCACTTTGAAAAACTCGTAAAAAAGGCCGATGAAAAGAACATTGTGCTTCAATAGAAAATTTATGCCATGTCAACTCAAGTCAGCTCTCTATCTACAATGGTAGATACCTTAAGAGTGGAGTGTACTAAAGCCTATCGTAGTGGTGCGAGCTTTATAGTAAACAACCTCAAACTTCATGCTGAAAAGCTAGGCTTACTTGTGCCTTACCTGACATTAATGCAAGATTTTCAAAGAAATAGGCCCAAAATAGCTGGAGTTGCTATGCCGTAAGATTCACCTAGCGATAGAGGGGCTACCATGAGTCGCCAACTTGATGGGGTGGTAGTGGAAGTGGCTACTGCTTGATAGATGAATTTATTTTTGTAAAAGTAAAATGTAAATGAAATTTTTGGGATTTGAAATTAATTTTGAATGTTGCATTTATTTCTACGTATCCCTATATATTTGGCTTGGATTGAAATCTCTACATTTTTCTTGGATTGAAGTTTCTTTTTTTAGTAGTATAGCATACATAATTTGGAGAATTTGATATATTATTATTGAGCGACCTAATAATTTTCAAGAAGTAATCACAGTCTGTTTAACTTAATGGATTATAGTAAAGTAAAGTTGGACGATTTGTTTGAAACAGGGTCATTACCATCTAGAAGAGTACTCCCCGTGATAGGGAAACAAACTGTTTCTACTCAGGGCAAGAAGATAAGTTCAACCTTAGTCACGATGCCAATTTCTCCTAATGCAAGAAAACGAGTTATTTCTTTAACTCATAGGGAGAAGGCTAATCAAACTCCTTCCAAGGTCGTGAAGGGGGAAATGAATGAAAAGTTCCCTACTATTGCTAGGTCATCTACTCTATTCATGAGTAAGTTGTGTATTGAGAAATCACCTCTGAATGAGGTGTCCCTATTAAGGGAGGATATTAAGCCCTTACAAAGTATACATCCTCCCATAAAAGAGAGAGGTCAGACAAGTGGGGTAAATAATCTCTTCAAGGATGGTATGTTTAACGCACCTCATGCACAAGAAGAATTATACCATCATTTTGGAGTGCCCGAAGATCTCCCATCCATCTACATAGTCTGCAAGAGATATGGGGGATCAATGTGGCATATGATAGCGAGGCATATGTTTGATGTAAGTGAGACGCGATAGTGCACAACAAAGTGAACTTATTTATTCTTCGATATATATTTATTAATATATTAAGTTCTTTTTTTTGCGTAAGCCATAGTTGTGGTGAAAGATGTAGAAAAAGAAGCTAAAATGTGTCGAGAAGCGAATGAATGCTTGGATCAAGAGTTATGCGTGTGGAAAGTGTGATGTAAAGTCTTAACATAAGATTTAACAGACTCTCATGAAGACTTGAAATTAACACATCTTGAACAAGAAAGATATAAAGAAGAAGGGGATTGATTGCACAAATTAGTGGAATATTGGAAACATAGGGCACTTGATAGGAAACAAACTTGAGGTTTCTTTGTAATTGTGTTAGTAATAATTTGTAATAATGTCTGATAACAATTTATGATATCATATGAACTTGATTTGGTAAACCTATAGTCCCAACTTGGGGTCACGAAATAAGACGCCCAAAGCATGATTGCGTTCTTGCGAGCATATATTGCATCTCGAATGGGGGGATCAAGGGACTCCACCTCTAATCACGAGGAATAAGACGTATCCCACCTCTCGAGTAGGGGATCAGGGGACTCCACTTCCAAACATGATTTAACCTTGCCATCGATAACTGATTAGAAGAAATTTGTATCTCTCATATATAAGTATTTACAACGTACAAAGCATTTACATGTAATATTTTTTAAGAAGTTCTCCATTCCAGCTTAAACCCTCCTTTATGCCATCGTACTCTATCAAGTAAGACATTCTGGCGTGATATCATATATTTTATACGGACCAAAATTTGCTTGTGTTAGTTTCAACTTTGTTGCCCAGTGCTCTTCGCAAGACCCATTCTCCAATACCGAAGCTCTTGTGCATGACTAATTTGTTATACGTATTCTAGAGTATTCTTTTTTATGATTCGAGTCTTATTGATAAGAACACAGGGTTTAGGACCTAGCTAATTTCAGATTATATAGCAAAAGGGTTTCTCCACAAATCAATGGATATTACTCACCATTTTTCTGAAGAGAAAAGACGCCACAAGGAGCTGCTAATTCCTTGATAAGTCTAGCATAAATGACACCCTAACAAGTATGGATATTACTCACCACAAATGCTTGGATGCTAAACAACGCCACAAAGGTTGCCAATCCCTTGATAAGTTGATTGAAGAGGAACAAAGAGCTAGAATGAGCTCTCAAATGATCTCAATATTCAAACTTCATTCAAAATTATCTTTTACAGCAGCTGAGCTGCTCTTAAAAGGATACAAACCAACCCTAAGCTATAATACATCATAGCCCTTGATCTCATCCAAGGGTTGAAAATAAACACAGCCAAAAAGCAGAAAAGGTAGCTGATGAGTGCTCAAAAAGCACTAAAATAACCATGATTTTATGCACATTAATTGATTAAAAATATATATTTATATGTTTTATCATATATTTATATAAATTTGTCTTTTTCGGACTCACGGGTATTTTTATTGTTTTTCAGGTATTTTGGCTTAAAAACGCAACTTAAAGACTCAAAGACGAATACTGGAAGCAATACATCACAAATATATTAATAAATAAATGGGGAAAGGTCAACAAATATGGAAAAATTGGACAAAATGGGTCAAAAATGTCAAAAAGGAGAAAATTGCTCCCAGCAGCGCGCGCCGACGCCCGTTTCGCCCCATTTTTCACGTGCAGCCGCCCCATGACGTCATGATGACGTCTTCAATGACCTCAACAATTCCATTACGCATTTTTACATTTTTTTTTACATTTTTTTACTCATTTTTTCTCTCCATCCTCACCTATAAATACCCCCTTCCCTTCACTTCAAAACACACTTCTCTCTTCTTTCTTTCTCTCATTTCTTAGTTTTTAAGCTTTTCCTAGTTTCTTTCTTAGTTTTCAAGCTTTTCTTAGTTTGTTTCTTAGTTTTTAGTTAAATTCTCTTAGTTTTAGAGTTCTTCTCTTTTTGAGAGGAACTTGTAATGTTTTTGTAATTTATTAGCTTTTTGATCCAATAAATGGGAGTGCAAATTCCGCTTGGAGGTTTTCCAGCAGCGGGAATAGCATCAAAGTTCTGTAAGGATTTTATTTTCTTTACAGTTATTTTTTATGCTTTATTCTTACATGTTATATTTAATTTGTCTATGATTAAATTAAACTCTGCTGGCTATTTGTAAACATGATATAATAATACGTTGTTATGCTTGCGAAATATTAAATAGGTGAAAATTTCTAAAATGAATTGATTTTATTTTTATTTAAGATTTTATATTAAGAATGTTAGAGAGAAATATATTATTTTTCATTACAAACTTAAATCTGAAAATTAGATTTTAAGGTTTAGTTATTCGGTCTAATTTAGAGTAGTGCTCTTTTATTTGTTGGTACAATCGCCCGGTAGTTAGAGTGAAACTCTATTTCAAAAGTTTTTATAAGAATTATTATGTGAAAATGTATTGACAACATGTTTTTAATAGTGGTTTTAAAACTTGAAAGTTAGTACTCGGATAATTAAATTTTTATGTTAAATTTGGACACCTTGAATAAAGTTTAAACTGTCTAACCCCACCAAAGGTGGCATTTAAATGGTTCATTTTAAATCTCTTAGAAAAAAAGAATTAATTTAATTAACCAAATTAGTTATCAACCCCACCCATAGGTGTTAATTGATTTGTTTAGTTAACAAAGAATATCTAACCCTACCAAAGATGATATTCATATAAAAAAGAGAGAATCAATAAAATATCAATTTATATCTTTAATAACATAGATAATATGAGCAAGCATAATTAATTTAGTTATTATATCCATAAATACTCCACTATTATAAATGATAAAATTTGCATAAATATTTATTGAATCTGTATCTATGTTTATTTTTATATTATTAGATTATATTTATTGAATCTGTATCTATGTTTATTTTTATGTTATTAGATTATATTTATTGAATATGTATTTATGTTTATTTTTTATGTTATTAGATTAGAAACACAAAAACCAAACTATCGTGACAGGATGTTTAGGATTTAATTTCGTTTTTAAAAGTTTATGTAATAAATTAAAAACCACATACATTCCTTCCTTAGATCGACCTTGGGAGTATACTTATCATTTTCTACGAAATGATTCGTGCACTTGCGAGAGTTTTATAAATATTAAAACCAAATTATTGGCAAGAATCGACGATACCGGTTTTCGCTCATTAAGTTTTTGGCGCCGTTGCCGGGGAAGTAATAGCGTTTTTAAATTATTTATCAAAATTTTAAAAAACATATTTTGTGCTGTAAATAATTGTGATTTTTTTTTATTTTAATAAAAATAATAATCAAAATTCAAATTTCATAAAAAAAAATTTAATTTTTTTTAAGATAGAAAAATAAATAAATAAATAATATAGCGTTAATAGTAAAATAAAATTACCGTTCATGAATAATAAAAAAAATTAAATTTTTTTTAAGATAGAAAAAAAATAAAAAAATAAATAATAGCATTAATAGTAAAATAAAATTACCGTTCATGAATAGTATAAATATATATATATATATATTACTTTGAAAAAAAAACTTTAAAAAACTTTAAAAAAATTTTAAGATAGAAAAAAATAAATAAATAATATAGTGTAAATAGTAAAATAAAATTACCATTCATGAATAGTAAAAACAAAATATATATAACTTTGATTTTGATTAACTTATATTACATATACATATATTTTGTTAACTTAATTAAATTTATACCTAACTTAACTTAATTAACTTAATAGGATAAAAAGTAAAAATCTAAGGGAGTTCTGTCTAGGAGACTAGTTCTTGGAAGCCTTTGTGCCACTAGTCTTTCCTGGGAACGTTGTTCTGGCTAGGGGAATGGTTTTTAAGGAGCCGATTGCACCACCATTCTTTCCTGGGAGCACTCTTGGTTAATACTGATTATATTATTTTAAATATATATATATTTATAACAACAACAAAAATTTAGGGTTTAACTAGTTTTGTTTAGTGTTTTGTATTAAATACCATGTAAATTTTCTCTAAATTTTTTATTTTGTTGACAAGAGTTTTAAATTTACGTTTACAATAGTCTATGCGTGGTAGGAGATCCTTAGGAAACCCCCTTACGCCATATGTAAATAATATTCATAAATTTAAACAAGTGTCAACAAAACTGGATTCCACCCATCAACCTGTTTTGAGCCAAACATAGAACCAAGTCTTAATCCTTTACTAGAACCGAAAGAAATGGAAGAAAACCAACATGTTAGGGAAACCACTATGAAGGAGTTTGCAAGACCGGTGATTGGCACGGCAACTGCCGCTATCCAGTTGGGTGAGGCTGCTCGGAATTATGACCTAAAAAATATTCAATTTTCTATGCTTCCTTCCTTTTATGGGCTACCTAATGAAGATTCTCTTTCCTTCATGAGAGATTTCTATGCTACGGTCCAAACATTCCCCTTCGGTATTCTAAACGAGGATCAACTTAGAATGAGATGTTTCCCCTACACCTTAAAGGATAAGGCCAAAGCTTGGTTAATGTCATTTCCCCTAGGTTCTCTGATGACATGGGGGAACATTTACAATAAATTCATGGGAAAATTCTATTCCCACCAAAAAACATCAAAGTTGAGAGGAAAGATTGCTAATTTCTCTCATATGGAAGGAGAACCATTCCATGAAGCTTGGGATAGGTTCAAAATGTTTCTCACTCAATGTCCCCATCACAGCTTTCCCCTGCAGTTGCAGAACCAATTCTTTTACGATGGACTTACACAACAATGTCAGTTCATTGTCGACAACGCTGCAGGAGGAGCAATAGGAGAAAAGATTGCCTCAGAGACGTATAACCTCTTTGAGATGTTGGGTGCTAATTCCCAACAGAAAAGCTCCCGAGTGAGAAAAGCTGGAGTTCATGAAATCGACTCCAACTCCAGTAATGAAGTTCAACAACAACTTGTTCAACTGACCAAGCAAGTTGCCCTTCTCACTACACAAACCAACACCAATAATGAACAATATGGTTTGTATAGCAACATGGGACATGGTACTGAAGCCTGTCCATATCAAGGAGAAACAACAACTGGACCTGAACAGGTTAATGTGTTGGGATCATATCAACAGAGACCAAGGTTTGACCCCAATTCAAATACCTATAATCCTGGGTGGAGAAATCATCCAAATTTCTCCTGGAGGCAAAACAACCCTCCTTTCACTCAAAGCTCAAACCAACTAGGCTAGCAATTCCACCCACCTATTCCAAGAAGCATTCCCAATAAACCAACCCTGGAGGACAACTTGAATTCTTTTATTCAAGTTTGTAGGGATAACCAATCTAAAACCAATCAACGGTTGGACTCTGTGGAAGCTTCTATCAAAAAGGTGGAAGTTCAAGTAGAACAGTTAGTTGAACATTTGCAAAAACAAAGCAAAGACTAATTTGATAGTCAAATGAATTCAATGAAGAGGAGACATTGAGTTTTTCATTCTGCAATCTCCAAGCAACGTCTTACTAGAAGACGATAAATTTTAGTCCTACATGGGAGGTCACCCATTATTGTATTTTCCTTTGTTTTAGTTTTATTTTGCGTGAAATAAAATTCAAATGAAATAAATTTGTTTGTTTCAAAAATTGTGTCCATTCGTTTAAATTTAAAAAAAACAAAACAAAACAAAAATTTAGGTTCCTTGCACCTTTTTGCTTTAAGCCTTTACGTTTTATCAAGTTATAAATATTTTTTAGAGATATCTACTATTGTTTTTTTAAGAGCAAAATGTTGATACACAATAGGAGGAGGATCATTTTCAACTACAAACAACCATGGGAGATGCTGAAGATAGGCGGAAAAAGATGAAAGACTATACAATGCCAATCATTGGCAATGTAACTTCCGGCATCCAATTACAAGAGGCTGCAAGGAATTATGAATTGAAAAAGATTCATTATTCTTTGTTGCCTTCCTTTTACGGTATCTCTAATGAAGACCCTTTGCATTTCATTCGAGAATTCTATGCTATTGTCCAAACCTTTCCACTACATGCAATTAATGAAGATCAACTTAGGATGAGGTGTTTTCCTTACACCCTCAAAGATAAAGCTTGGTCATGGTTCATTACTCTACAGTTAGGTTCTCTTAAAACTTGGGAGGCAGTCTATGAAATTTTTATGGGTAGGTTCTATTCCCATCAAAAGACTGTTGATCTAAGAACAAAGATAGCAACATTTTCTCAAATGTATGAAGAGCCCTTTCATGAAGCTTGGGAACGATTCAAACTCCTTTTCATTCAATGTCAAAATCATAGCTTTCCATTACAACTACAAAACCAATTCTTTTATGATGGATTGACACTGCAGAGTCAATACATGGTTGATAATACTGCTGGAGGTGCTGTAGGAGAAAAAACCGCAGAGGAAACCTATAATCTTTATGTGCTATTGGGTTCTAATTCCCAACAAAGAGGTGGTAGAAGGAAAGCAAGGGTCAATGAAGTTGGCTCTGATAATGAGATAACCTTGCAACTTGCTGAATTGACTAAACAAGTGCAATTTCTCACTACCCACCAAATTTCAAATCAAGAGGTATGTGAAGTGTGTTGTTCAATTGGGCATGGTACTCATAATTGTTCAAATACTTGTGATTCTAGTGTCGATGCCATAGAGGAAGTCCAATCTTTTCAAAGGTATCATCCAAACACCTATAATCACCCAGCCTACACCCAATATCCAACACTAAGGTCGGATAACAACCACCCTTACCCACCAAGCCAATCTTTTAAGCCAACCTTAGAAGATAGCTTGAATGCTTTTATTAAAGTTAGTCGTGACAACCAATTGATGACTAATCAAAGGTTGAACACCATGGAGGCTTCGGTTAAAAGGATTGAATCTAAAGTTGGGAAACTAGCTGAACAAATGCAAAAGAAAGAACCAGGAAAGTTGCCCAGTCAACCAGAACAAGCAAAAGGTGTAAGAACCCTTCGAAGTAGTAAGGTAGTCAATACCAGTTTACTTGAAATCTCTAAAAATCTACCTTGTAGTTCAGGTAACAAAGAAGGCGATATTCTAATCTCGCAAAAAGGAGAAACAAGTGTTAAACTTAACAAGCCTTCTGAAAAACTCATTGGGGGGTCATCTGACACCCTCAAAATTCAAAAGACAACAGAACCACACCAGATGCAAGTACCTTTTCCCCACCGGTTAAAAGAATCCAAACAAGATAAGCAATTCTATGATCTTTTTAACATGCTTTCTAAAGTAAATATCAATTTACCATTATTAGAAGTGATCATGAATGTGCCCTCATATGCCAAGTTTTTCAAAGAGTTGAACACTAAGAAAAGGAGCTATGAACTGAATGAACGAGTAGTAGTATCAGAAATTTCTAGCGCTGTACTTCAGCAAAAACTACCCCCTAAGTTGAAAGACCCTGGAAGTTTTATTATAAACATAACTATGGGGGATAGGAAGGTTGCTAAAGCAATGATTGATTTAGGTGCTAGTATAAATTTGATGCCCTACTCTATATTCTTACAGCTCAATCTAGGGGATTTAAAACCCACAACTATGTCCCTTCAACTTGTAGATAGATCTCTTAAATATCCAGAGGGAATAGTTGAGGATGTGTTGGTACAGGTAGACAAACTGATAATACCTGTTGACTTTGTGGTTCTGGATATGCAAGAAAATCCAGTATTGGACAGAGAGCACACAATATTGCTTGGTAGACCATTTATGGCAACTACTAAAACTATTATTGATGTCCAAGATGGAAATTTGACAATGACAGTCTTAGGAGAGACTGTTCATTTTAAAGTTTTTTAATTCTTCACCTTTTCCTTCTATTTCTGTCATCGATGAAATATTCGATGTTGACCCTTTGGATAATCTTGTCCAAAGCACCTTTTTCCAAACCAGAATAGAAGACAAGCTTGAAACTGTTCTTACACTTGAAAAGGTCGAAGAAGATTTAGATGAGGAAATTAAGGGGTACCTTAAACAACTAGACAATGATGAAGTAATGACAAAATCTAGTACACTTTTAAATCTACCCAGTTCTTCATCTAGTAAAGAGGCCAATCCACCTGGAACTCAAAGACTTACCTGAGCACTTAAAATATGTGTTTTTGGGAGAAGGAGAAACTTATCCAGTGATAATTTCTTCAACCTTGACCAAACCACAAGAAAATGAACTCATCAAAGTGCTTAAACAGTTTAAGAAATCTATAGGTTGGAGTATAGAGGATATAAGAGGCATTAGTCCAACAATTTGTATGCACAAGATCAACTTGGAGGATGGTGCTAAACCTGTACGAGAGGCCTAAAGAAGACTAAACCCAAATATGCAAGAGGTAGTTAAAAAAGAAATTCTTAAATTATTAGAAGAAGGGATTATCTATCCTATTGTGGATATAAAGTGGGTTAGTCCAGTGCATGTGGTACCAAAGAAATCTGGGATAACAGTTGTTAAAAATGACAAAAGTGAATTAGTGCCCACTAGAATAATCACTGGATGGAGAATGTGTATAGATTTTAGGAAACTAAATTTATATACGAAAAAGAATCACTTTCCTCTTCCATTCATTGATCAAATGTTGGAAAGATTAGCTGGGCACGGATTTTACTGTTTTTTGGATGGATTGTCTGGATATTATCAAGTACCCCCAGAAGATCAGGAAAAGACCACATTTACATGTCCTTTTGGGACATTTGCTTTTCACAGAATGCCATTTGGGTTATGCAATGCCCCTGCCACTTTCCAGAGAGGCATGATATCTATTTTCTCGGACATGGTGGAAAAATTCATTGAGATTTTCATGGACGATTTCTCTGTCTTTGGGAACTCATTTGATGATTTCTTACATAAATTGACTTTGGTTTTAGAAAGATGCATTGAATGCAATCTCACCCTTAGTTGGGAGAAAAGTCATTTTATGGTTCAACAAGGGATAGTTTTAGGACATATAATTTCAAACAAGGGTATTGAAGTTGATAAGGCAAAAGTTGAATTGATATCCAAACTACATCCCCCTACATCTGTGA
This sequence comes from Hippophae tibetana, assembly GCA_037013495.1. Lineage (NCBI taxonomy): Eukaryota > Viridiplantae > Streptophyta > Magnoliopsida > Rosales > Elaeagnaceae > Hippophae > Hippophae tibetana. Next base: position 40,677,075 of record CM072802.1, on the reverse strand, counting down.
AAGGGATAAGAAGCTTCTTAGGACATGCAGGATTTTACAGACGATTTATTAAATATTTCTCTAAAATAAGTCGTCCCTTATGTAACTTGCTATCCAAAGATGCTTATTTTGATTTCAACAATGACTTCCTTATTTCCTTTAATACCTTGAAATATAAACTCACATCTACCCCTGATATTATGGCACCAAACTAGTCTTTACCTTTTAAAATAATGTGTGACGCTTCTGATTATGCTATAGGAGCAGTCCTGGGACAAAGAGTGGATAAGCATTTTCATGTCATCTACTATGCTAGCAAAACACTCAATGATGCCCAAATGAATTATACCACCACTGAAAAGGAATTCTTGGCTATAGTGTTTTCTTTAGACAAATTTCGGTCTTATTTAGTAGGATCTAAAGTGATTGTGCATTCTGATCATGCTGCTTTAAGATACCTATTAAGTAAACCAAATGCCAAGCCAAGATTAATCAGGTGGGTCTTACTCTTACAAGAATTTGATTTAGAAATCAAGGATAAGAAAGGCAGTGAAAACTTAGTAGCTGACCATTTGTCTAGGTTGATTTCTGACTTCAATTCTCTTAAAGATGAGAGTAATGAAGATATAGTTGAAACCTTTCCTGATGAACAGTTATTTTTCATAGGTCCGAATCCATGGTATGCTGATATTGTAAACTATCTTGCCACTGGTGTTTTGCGACCTAACACTTCATATCAGGACAAGAAAAGGTTTTTTAAAACTATTAAGGACTATTTCTGGGATGACTCTTATTTATACAAGATTGGTCAAGATCAAGTCATTCGGAGATGTGTACCTGAAGAAGAACATAAGAGCATTCTAACTTTTTGTCATGAACTTCATTGTGGGGGCCATTTTGGTGGTGTAAAGACCGCCCGTAAGGTATTACAGTCTAGATTCTTTTGGCCCACTCTTTTTAAAGATGCTCATATGTTTTGTGCACAATGTGATAGATGTCAAAGAACAGGAAACATAAGCAAAAGAGATGAAATGCCTTTGACATCTAATTTAGTTGTTGAACTCTTTGATGTATGGGGGATTGACTTTATGGGTCCTTTTCCCCCATCTAATGGTTTTCAATACATTTTGGTTGCTGTGGATTATGTATCCAAGTAGGTAGAAGCTATCCCCACCAAAACCAATGATGCTAATGTTGTTGTGAAATTCTTGAAAGATTTAATATTCAGTAGGTTCGGAACGCCTAGAGCTATAATAAGTGATGGAGGTAGCCATTTTTGTAACAAACTCTTTGATGGAGTACTAAACAAGTACAATATCACACATAAAGTAGCTACTCTATATCATCCTCAAACTTCCGATTTAGTGGAAGTAAGTAATATGCAAATTAAGGGAATATTGGAACGCATTGTGCGTCCTTCAAGGAAGGATTGGGAATTTAAGTTAAATGATGCCTTATGGGCATACCGCACCGCTTACAAAACACCTATTGGGATGAGCCCTTATCGGTTAATCTTTGGGAAAGTGTGCCATCTTCCAGTTGAACTTGAACACAAGGCTTACTAGGCAATTAAAGAATTAAACATGGATTTAGATAAAGCAGGTGAAAAACGATTACTCCAACTTCATGAGTTGGAAGAAATTAGTAATGAAGCCTATGAGAATGCCAAATTATACAAAGAGCGTACTAAGCGCTATCATGACAAGAGGCTAGTTCCTAAGACTCTTCACCCTGGAATGAAAGTTCTTTTATTTAACTCTCGTTTGAGATTGTTTCCAAGAAAGCTGAGATCAAGATGGGATGGACCATTCAAAATAGTTCAGGTATTTGAACATGGAGTAGTAGAACTATTGGACTCCAAGACACAAAAAACGTTCAAAGTCAATGGCCATCGTATCAAGCCTTATTTAGAAGAACCAAACAACATTGCTGAAATGGATGGCATTTGGCTGAGTAACCCTTAGCACCAAAAAGATACGTCTTGCTAAGACGTTAAACTAAGAGCTGGATGGGAGGCAACCCATTTTTTAAAGGTAATTTTTTGTTATTTACTTTATTTTATTGTTATATGTGAATAATTTTTAAATTATTAAAACTAAAAATATTTGTTGAGATGTTACAAGTTCACAGCAATCTGTCTGTATACACTTTAATGATAAATATGATGAATGCACCTGCATTTCTCCATTACTACTTACACATTCTCAAGAAATAGGTAACTTTTCTTCTCTTTTCTCTTTATCTTTAATTTATAGTTGTTACATTGAGAACAATGTAAGTTCTAGGTTGGGGGTGGTGAAAAGTTACCATGCTTAAAAAAAAAGAGGATTTAACAATTTAAAAAAAAAACAATTTATGTTCACGTTTTAATTTTTTGTGTGTTTGGTTTTATTTTTGTTTTGTGTGATTTAGTAATTTTTGAAATAAATAAATATATATATATATATATATTCTCACAAAAATTTATCATTTCTTTAAATCAAATTTAAGTAAATAATTAAGTCTTTTGTACTATTAGATTAATTTTTGAAAACATATCATGAAATATTTTGTAATTACTTTTGATAATTAGTTAGTTTTTGTCATAAATAGTATTTCTTGATAAAATGTGGAAATTATATTAAACCCAAAATCGGTGTTTATGAAAAAAAAATTAGTGGAGACTACCCTTGTGAGATATAATTTGAGCCTAATATCTTTTATTCAGAGTGAAATATATATTTTTCTACTCCAAACACATTTCTTATTTATTCAAATTTTTAGATGATCTCTATATGTATTAGTATGGAATGTATGAATTTTTTCTAATCTTAATAGAGTATCATATATTTTTTATTATTATTTTTGCTTAGATTAAATGATTTGAGTAGAAATTGATAGTATATGCTTCTATCTCATTTATGCATGACTGCTACAAAAACAAAAAGACATATCTGGGGTTACCTAAACCAAGATCAAACAGAAAAGCCACAAAATTAACCACTCACCAAAATCCTAAAAAAATGTACAATCTGTACATGGGTTGACTCTCTAAAAAAATACATATATTGAAAATATCTACAGAAAAAAAATAGAGAGATAAAAAATATATAGTATCATCTACATATTATGACCCACGTTGCCTACAAAGTTGTGAGTACAGGCTAATTACAAAAGAAAGATATAGGAATTAATTCCCTAAAAAGTCATTGCAATTTCTTCATTTGTAAAAAGCATATATCTTGAAATTCTTTCTTAATGAGTTTGATTTATGCATGAAAATAATTTTTATATATGATATCTTTATAATTTATACATTCGATTCCTTTCATGAGATCAATGTTAAAATAACACTTTGAGTCTTTATTCTTTATACATATGCGAACATATTAGTTCATTTCTACACATAAACTCTTTCGCATATAAATTAGTATGAGTGTTTGAACCCATAGGATTCAGTGTTTTGAGAGTATTGACTTGTGAGGAATAGAGTCGAAGCGAATTCTGATTCATGACACTGAAATTGGGTAAAATTAAATTGATACATTTTTGATAGGAAATATGAAAATGATTTTCGACTAATTATTATAATAAATCATGATTGTTTAAAGAGATTAAAATAACTTATGCTTGAGATTTTAATTATGATCTTAAAGGAGATTAAAAAGAATGAGACATTTTTGTAATATGTTGTTTTCTTTTATTCTTAAATTAATTTTTTATTTTGTTGTAATTTTAGTTTTTGATTTGATTGTTTTTATTGTTTCTTTTGATTTTTACATTTAGTTCAATTTTTGTGGGTATCATTACTGAAAACCCTTACGAGACTCAAACTCGTCCACTAGGGCAACCTAGGGGTTTAAACGCTTGTTGCAAAGGCTAAATGCAACCGTTTCAATCCACGAAAGTGATTTAGGATAGTTTAATTTTTAGTTTTTATCGCTTCTCTTGCTAATGGACTAGCAAGAAGCTGGTTGGGGGTTGTGATGAGTGCTCAAAAAGCACTAAAATAACTATGATTTTATGCACATTAATTGATAAAAAATATATATATTTATATGTTTTATCATATATTTATATAAATTTGTCTTTTTCGTAATCACGGGTATTTTTATTGTTTTTTAGGTATTTTGGCTTAAAAACGCAACTTAAAGACTCAAAGAGGAATATTGGAAGCAATACATCACAAATATATTAATAAATAAATGGGGAAAGGTCAACAAATATGGAAAAATTGGACAAAATGGGTCAAAAAGGTCAAAAATGTCAAAAAGGAGAAAATCACGCACAGCCGCGCGCGCCACGCCCAGAGCTGCGCGCGCCATTCCCAGATCCGCGCGCGCCCCTGCGCGCAGCGCATGCTCTTCCACGCGTGCGCGCGCGTCGACGCCCGTTTCGCCCCATTTTTCACGTGCAGCCACCCCATGACATCATGCTGACGTCATTAATGACCTCAGCAATTCCATTACGCGTTTTTACATTTTTTTACTCATTTTTTTTTCTCTATCCTCACCTATAAATACCCCCCTTCCCTTCACTTCAAAACACACTTCTCTATTCTTTCTTTCTCTCATTTCTTAGTTTTTAAGCTTTTCCTAGTTTCTTTCTTAGTTTTTAAGCTTTTCTTAGTTTGTTTCTTAGTTTTTAGTTAAATTCTCTTAGTTTTAGAGTTCTTCTCTTTTTGAGAGGAACTTGTAATGTTTTTGTAATTTATTAGCTTTTTGATCCAATAAATGGGAGTGCAAATTCCGCTAGGAGGTTTTCCAGCAACGGGTATAGCATCGAAGTTCTGTAAGGATTTTATTTTCTTTACAGTTATTTTTTATGCTTTCTTCTTACATGTTATATTTAATTTGTCTGTGATTAAATTAAACTATGCTGGCTATTTGTAAACATGATATAATAATAACATTGTTATGCTTGCGAAATATTAAATAGGTGAAAATTTCTAAAATGAATTGATTTTATTTTTATTTAAGATTTTATATTAAGAATGTTAGAGATAAATATATTATTTTTCATTACAAACTTAAATCTGAAAATTAGATTTTAAGGTTTAGTTATCCGGTCTAATTTAGAGTAGTGCTCTTTTATTTGTTGGTACAATCGCCGGTAGTTAGAGTGAAACTCTATTTCAAAAGTTTTTATAAGAATTATTATGTGAAAATGTATTGACAACATGTTTTCAGTAGTGGTTTTAAAACTTGAAAGTTAGTACTCGGATAATTAAATTTTTATGTTTAATTTGGACACATTTAATAAAGTTTAAACTATCTAACGCCACCAATGGTGGCATTTAAATGGTTCATTTTAAATCTCTTAGAAAAAAGGAATTTATTTAATTAACCAAATTAGTTATCAACCCCACCCATAGGTGTTAATTGATTTGTTTAGTTAACAAAGAATATCTAACGCCACCAATGGTGGCATTTAAATGGTTCATTTTAAATCTCTTAGAAAAAAAGAATTTATTTAATTAACCAAATTAGTTATCAACCCCACCCATAGGTGTTAATTGATTTGTTTAGTTAACAAAGAATATCTAACCCCACTAAAGGTGGTATTTATATAAAAAAGAGAGAATCAATAAAATATCAATTTATATCTTTAATAACCTAGATAATATGAGCAAGCATAATTAATTAAGTTATTATATCCATAAATATTCCACTATTATAAATGATAAAATTTGCATAAATATTTATTGAATCTGTATCTATGTTTATTTTTATGTTATTAGATTATATTTATTGAATTTGTATCTATGTTTATTTTTATGTTATTAGATTATATTTATTGAATATGTATTTATGTTTATTTTTTATGTTATTAGATTATATTTATTGAATTTGTATCTATGTTTATTTGTATCTATCGTGACAGGATGTTTAGGATTTAATTTCGTTTTTAAAAGTTTGAGTAATAAATTAAAAACCACATACATTCCTTCCTTAGATCGACCTTGGGAGTATACTTATCATTTTCTACGAAATGATTCGTGCACTTGCGAGAGTTTTATAAATATTAAAACCAAAGTATTGGCAAGAATCGGCGATGCCGGTTTTCGCTCATCAGTAGCAGAAAATATTGACCAAAAAACATGGAAAAATTGGGGCAACTGATCACAAAGCAATCCCATAAAGTATTACATCTTAACCCTTGATTTCATCCAAGGGCTGAAAAGAGAGCTGCCCAAAATTAGTCCAAATGGAACTCCAAAATTGGAGCAAAACATGGAGCAGCTGAGAACAAAAGTAACCCTATAAAATATTACATCTTAACCCTTGTTTCCATCTAAGGGCTGAAATTGAAGCTGCCCAAAAAGTCCAAATGGCACAACAATGTGCCTAGTTTTATTTTGCTAATTTTGCCCTAATTTCCATCCTAAGATTGTCCCAATCCTTGCACTCCAAATTTAGGTCCCCTTGATTATGAATGACCTATTGAATGATCCCATTTAAAGCCTTTTCGAGTTGTGCCTTCCTAGACCTTGTGATTGGTCCACTTGGAATTTGTAGAGCTCAATGATTCTCATCATTCCCCCTCTCTTCAAGAGGATTCGTCCTCGAATCATCACCTGCATAATCAAAAGGAGAAAGATCAGAAACATTAAAAGAGGTACTAACATTATACTCACCAGGAAGATCAATTTTGTAGGCATTGTCATTGATTCTCTCAATCACTTGAAAGGGTCCATCTCCCCCGAGGTTGCAACTTGGACTATCTTTTTTCAGGAAACCGTTCCTTTCTCATATGCACCCAAACCCAATCACCAGGCTCAAAAATGACTCTTCGCCTTCCTTTGTTGGCTCTGTAAGCATAATCCTTATTTCTCTTCTCAATTTGCTCATGAATGCGTTCATGGAGCTTCTTCACCGTTTCAGCCTTCCTTGCACCATCTAAGTTAGTTTTCTCTGAAATAGGAATAGGTAATAAGTCCAAAGGAGTTAGTGGATTGAAACCATAAACAATTTCAAATGGAGAATGATCAGTAGTTGAATGCACACTCCGGTTATAAGCAAATTCAACAAAAGGTAAACAATCCTCCCAATTTTTCAAATTCTTTTTTATTTCCACCCTAAGACCCGTGGACATAGTCCTATTGACTACCTCAGTTTGCCCATCTATTTGAGGGTGACAAGTAGTCAAAAACAAGAGTTTAGTGCCCATTTTAGCCCAAAGATTTTTCCAAAAATAACTAAGGAATTTAACATCCCTATCAGACACAATGCTCCTAGGAACTCCACGAAGCCTAACAACCTCCCTAAAGAACAACTTTGCTACATTAGTGGCATCATCGGTTTTATGACATGCTATAAAGTGTGCCATTTTAGAAAACCTATCTACAACCACAAAAATGGAGTCTCTACCCTTCTTAGACCTAGGTAACCCTAAAACAAAATCCATGGAAATATCTACCCAAGGTGTGCTTGGTACGGGCAAGGGAGTATATAGTCCTTGTGGTAGGACTTTGGATTTGGCTTGCTTACAAGTGATGCATCTAGAACATATTCTCCCAACATCCTTCCTTATTGTTGGCCAATAAAAATACTCATGCAAAACATCTAAAGTCTTCTTAATTCCAAAATGCCCCATTAATCCCCCCCCATGGGCCTCCTTAATTAAAAACTCACGCATGGAACATTTGGGTATACACAATTGATTTTCTTTAAATAAATACCCATCTAATTTATAAAACTTTTCAAAGGAAGTTTTTTCACATGCATGGTAAATAGCAGAGAAGTCATCATCATTAGCATACATTTCCTTAACATATTCAAATCCTAGCAATCTAGCATTTAAAGTTGAGAGTAAGGCATACCTCCGTGATAAAGCATTGGCTACAACATTCTCCTTACCTCTCTTATATTGAACAATATAAGGAAAAGTCTCAATGAATTCCATCCATCTAGCATGCCTCCTATTCAATTTACCTTGGCACTTCAGATGTTTTAGAGATTCATGATCGGTATGGATGACAAATTCTCTTGGCCAAAGGTAATGTTGCCATGTCTCCAGGGTCCTAACCAAGGCATATAGCTCCTTGTCATACGTTGGATAATTAAGGGCTACTCCATGAAGTTTCTCGCTGAAATAACCGATAGGCTGTCATTCCTGCATCAAAACAGCTCTTATACCTATTCCTGATGCATCACACTCAACTTCAAAGGTTTTAGTAAAATCAGGTAAAGATAAAACAGGTGCAGAACATAAACTATCCTTCAATGCTTTAAAGGCTCTCTCCTGATTCTCACCCCATTTGAAACCAACAGACTTTTTAATGACCTCGGTTAGAGGTGCAACTAGTGTACTAAAATCTTTGACAAACCTTTGATTAAAACTAGCTAAGCCATGAAAACTTCTAACCTCGGTTACAAATTTAGGTATGGGCCATTCTCGAATAGCCTTAACCTTTTCCTCATCTACTTCTACCCCCTTAGAACTAACAACAAAACAAAGAAAAACTAACTTGTCAATGCAAAAAACACACTTTTTCAAGTTCGCATACAATTGTTCTTTTCTCAAAATTTCAAGCACATACCTAAGATGTAAGACATGCTCTTTAAGATTTTTACTGTAAATGAGAATATCATCAAAATAGACAACAAATGTTTTTCCAATAAATGCACGCAAAATATGATTCATAAGCCTCATAAAAGTGCTAGGTACATTTGTTAGACCAAAGGGCATGACTAACCACTCATATAATCCATGTTTAGTTTTAAAAGCGGTTTTCCATTCATCACCCTCTCTCATCCTAATTTGATGGTATCCACTTCTCAAATCAATTTTTGAAAAAAATGCAAGAACCATGCAACTCATCTAACATGTCATCTAGTCTAGGAATAGGATGTCAATATTTTACCTTAATGTTATTGATGGCTCGGCAATCAACACACATCCTGCTTGATCCATCCTTCTTGGGAACGAGTAGCACGGGAACAACACATGGACTCATGCTCTCTCTAAATTGACCTTTGATCAAGTACTCTTCAACCTGTCTTTGAATCTCCTTAGTTTCTTCGGGGTTGGTCCTATAGGCAGGTCGGTTTGGAAGAGAAGCCACTGGTATAAAGTCAATTTGATGCTCAATCCCCCTAATTGGTGGCACCCCATCTGGAATCTCTTTAGGGAACACGTCTTCAAATTCCTGCAAAAGAGAAATAGTGGTACTAGGCAAAGACTGGTTAAGATCGTTAATAGAAAAATTTGCCTCCTTGTTCAAAAGTACAAGTATGGGTTGTTTTGAATAAAAAGCCCTCTTGACCTCACTTGCCTTAGCATAAAAATTCACATTTTTTTCTCTAGTATTTTTCCACTCTCCTCTCCTTTTACTTCACTCTTTTTTTTTCTTTCATTCTTTTTTTCTTTTTCATTCTTCTCTTTTTGTTCTTTTCCCCTAACCATCCTCAATTGATCTTCAAAGACTTGCTTTGGTGAAAGGGGTACAAGTGTGATGTTTCTACCATTCTTCACAAACGAATACTTGTTTCTATATTCGTCATGTGTAACACTCCTATCATATTGCCAAGGCCTACCTAGCAAGATGTGTCCAGCTTGCATGGGTACCACATCACACATCACCTCATCCTTGTACTTTCCAATTTAGAAGCTCACTAATACTTGCTTATTAACCTTCACTTCCCCACTATCATTTAACCCTTGCAACTTGTAAGGCTTAGGGTGTTCAAATGTGGGCAAACCTAATTTCTCAACTAAGGTAGTACTAGCCACATTGGTGCAACTTCCCCCATCTATGATAACACTACACACTTTGTTACTCACATGACATCTAGTGTGGAAGATGTAATCTCTTTGTTGTTCAAGGTCATCCTCCTTGACTTGAGTGCTCAAAGATCACCTTATTACAAGTGCTTCCCCATCCACGGGTCCTATCTCCTCTTCACTAGCTTCCCCTACAGATGGCATCTCATCTTCTTCAATTTCATTATCGGTTCCAACCTCACCACTCGCTAAGGTGATCATTACCTTCTTATTGGGACATTGAGAGGCTATATGACCATTACCAAGACACCGAAAACACCTTAAGTCACGATTACGAATTGGGGTGTCGATTTTACCTTTGTCCTTGCTAGCCCCCATCTCTTTGGCTTTGTAAGGCTCAAATCTTGGTTTGGATGTAGCTATTTCATCTTTTTTCTCATTGGACTTCCAAGGACTAGTAAGGTTTGATTTTTGAGTAATGGGACTAGACCTTAATGGTTGGGATCGAAAACTCCGTTTCTTTAATTGCCTTTCCACCTTGATTGCCATATGGACCATGTCCTCCATCTCCACATAATGATGAAGTTCCACAATGTTGGCAATGCCCGGATTCAACCCACTAAGAAACCTAGCTATGGTTGCCTCTCTATCTTCCTCAACATTAGCTCTTTCCATAGCCACTTCCATTTCCTTGTAGTACTCATCAACACATTTATATCCTTGAGTCAATATTTGTAAGCATTGGTGTAACTCTCTATAGTAGTAGCTAGGCACAAACCTCTTTCTCATGATAGCCTTCATGTCCTCCCAATTATCTATGGGCCTTTCACGGTTTCTCCTCCTACTAATGACCAATTGATCCCACCAATTCAATGCATAGTCAGAAAACTCAATTACAGCAAGTTTTACTTTTTTCTCCGTGGAGTAGTTGTGACATTCAAAAATATGCTCCACTTTCTTCTCCCACTCCAAATACAACTCTGGGTCATTCTTTCCTTGGAATTGTGGTATCTTCATTATTATACTACTTAGATCTCTATCAACTCCATCTTGAGCTCTAAGTGGGGGTCTCCACATACCTCCTCTACCATTTCTTCCTCTTCTATTCCCATTTCTTCCTCCTCTAGGCATTCTTCCCTCTTCTTCCTCCAATTCTTCTTCCCAATCTTCTTCTTCTATATCATCCCCAACATGAGCTTACCTATTAACCCTCCTAACATTGGGTGGAGGTATTTCTCGTGGTAAAGCTGCTAAGAAATTTTCTTGCCTTTCCAATCTTTCATTTATATCAACTACCAAGTTGTTCTTTCAAAAGATTGTTGCAGTGCCCTCATCATGAACATCATATCTGGTCTTCCTTGGGGACTACTATTTGACATTTTTTTTTCAATTCTACACAACAATAGGTTAGTGTAATAAAATAGAACTAATGTAAATTCACACAATACCTCATGTGTTTAGCGCTCGGATTGATCGCTCAAACCCTCTTAGTTCCTAATCAAAGCAACCAAATCCAGGAATTCCATCCAATTTGTAGAATTATCAAACACCCAAAAAAAATAGTTCACAATATCCCACTTGTTAAAGCACAAAGGAAACTAACTCAAAGTGTTTAGAGTAGTAAGCACAAGAAAAAGCAATAGAACAACACGATTGGAAAAAAACAATTTCCCCAAAGGAACTAAGCACACAATGGAAGATTTATAATCAAAGTATAAAATCCTTGAAACTATGAGTTCTAATACTCACTAGAAATTAGCAATTGCAATTTGGCCTCTCTGTTTTTTTTAATTAATTCTGGCCACTCTTTTTTCTGTTTTTTTTCTTTTCTTTTTGGGACAATTATGCTAATAACTCTAGAGTAAATCAATACAATTCTTTCAATATGAGTTTAAGGAATTTTTAAGATTGGTAAAATAGCACATAAATTACGACCAAAAGGGAAAAATGAAATTTCTGCAGGAACTACCACAGAAGTATAGAAAACAACCAAAAACTGCAGAATATTTCAGATTTTTGTAGAATAAGTAAGGAAAAATACAGAATAGATTCAGTAATAGCAGAATTTGCAAGGAAAATGCAGAATATGAAAGAAAATTTCAGAATCCTTTCAGAAACAGCAGGATATGCAAGGTTACTACTGAAAAAACTTTGGACACAATAGAATTTGAAAGGAAAATGCAGAAAAAACGTGGAAACAAAGAAGAGCAATATTTTTAGGGTATGGAGAATAAATTTCAGCAAGAACACAACAGAATGATATTTATTTTTTTGTTTTTTTTTTGTGTCAGAAATACAACAAGAACACAAGAACAAGAACAAATATAAAGGATAGGAATCTGAAAATTAGCACCAAAAGCTCTGATACCAAATGATAAGAACCAAGGGTTTAGGACCTAGCTAATTTCAGATTATATAGCAAAGGGTTTCTCCACAAATCAATGGATATTACTCACCATTTTTCTGAGGAGAAAAGACGCCACAAAGAGCTGCTAATTCCTTGATAAGTCTAGAATAAATGACACCCTAACAAGTATGGATATTACTCACCACAAATGCTTGGATGCTAAACAACACCACAAAGGTTGCCAATCCCTTGATAAGTTGCTTGAAGAGTTACAGAGAGCTAGAATGAGCTCTCAAATTATCTGAATATTCAAACTTCATTCAAAATTATCTTTTACAGCAGCTGAGCTGCTCTTAAAAGGATACAAACCAACCCTAAACTATAATACATCATAGCCCTTGATCTCATCCAAGGGTTGAAAATAAACACAGCCAAAAAGCAGAAAAGGTAGCAGAAAACATTGACCAAAAAACATGGAAAAATTGGGGCAACTGACCACAAAGAAATCCCATAAAGTATTACATCTTAACCCTTGATTTCATCCAAGGGCTGAAAAGAGAGCTGCCCAAAATCAGTCCAAATGGCACTCCAAAATTGGAGGAAAAAATGGAGCAGCTGAGAACAAAAGAAACCCTATAAAATATTACATCTTAACCCTTGTTTCCATCTAAGGGCTGAAATTGAAGCTGCCCAAAAAGTCCAAATGGCACAACAATGTGCCTAGTTTTATTTTGCCAATTTTGCCCTAATTTCCATCCTAAGATTGTCCTAATCCTTGCACTCCAAATTAGGTCCCCTTGATTATGAATGACCTATTGAATGATCCCATTTAAAGCCTTTTCGAGTTGTGCCTTCCTAGACCTTGTGATTGGTCCACTTGGAATTTGTAGAGCTCGATGATTCTCATCACTTATTAAAGCCTCTTCTCATTTTTCTTCAGCTAATAACAAGTCTTCTCATTATAAGTAATCATTTTCTTCATGATCGATATTGGATCGAATGGTGGGTTCTTGTATAACATAGGGTATGACTACTTCACTACCGTAAATGAGGGGAAAAAGGGTTTCTCCTGTTGCCTTTCTGGGAGTAGTTCATGTTGCCCAGAGGGTACCAGGAAACACATCAACCCATTTTCCTTTAGCCCTCTTTAAAAAATTTCATAGTATATTAATTAGGGTCTTATTAGACGATTCAGCTTGACCATTTGCTTGTGGGTAGTAAGGGGTGGAATGGGATAATTTGATACCTTTCTTGTCACAGAAAGATATGATTTTTTGTCTGATGAATTGTCTACCGTTATCGGTAACTAGTTCACGAGATAGGCCAGATCTGCATATAATGTTACATCATATGAATCTCTCCACATCCAATTCTTGGATTCAAGCTAAAGATTCTGCCTTTATCTATTTAGTAAGATAATCAGTTGCAATGATGAGAAACTTTCTTTGACTTAAAGTGATGGGTAATGGTCCCACGATGTCGAAACCCTATTTCTAAAATGGCCAAGGGTTGATAATAGATCTTAGGTTAGCACCCAGACGGTGTGGCACATTGGCATTTATCGCACCTTTTGACATAAGAGATGCAATATTTTAGAAGCATAGACTAATAATAACCCTACCGAATAATCCTTTGGGAAAATGCTTTCCTCTATATTGAGCTCCACACTGGCCGTCATGTAGATCACTTAAGACTATCCGAGCCTCAGCTGCTTGTAAGCATTTTAGCCATGGACCACAATGACTCTTCCTATATAAAAATCCCTGAATTATGGCATAGCTCCCTACTTTTGTCATGAGCTTATGAGCTAGGTGTTTTTCTTTGGGGAGAGTACCGTTGATAAGATATTCTATAAATGGCATCAACCAAGAATCATGAATAATGTGTATGACGTTCGTCCGTGTTTGAAGTTTTACTTCACTTGGGGTAACACTAGGTCTTGATAAACAAGATACTGGGATGACTCTCTTTAAATCCGAGTTTACTGTCGATGCCAACATGGCTAAGGAATTAGCATAGGCGTTTTCTCCTCGTGTTATCTATTTGATCTAAAAAGTTTCAAATGTACCCTTTGCTTACTTCACCTCATGTACATAGAGTTTCATTCTCTCCTTCTTAGCATCAAAATCGCGTTGACTTGGTTTACTACTAGCCGTGAATCGCTATGAATTAACACCTTCTTAGCTCCAAAGACTATCGATTACTGCAACACCAAAAGTAAGGCTTCATATTCCATGACATTGTGAGTCACTTGTAAGGTGATCTGAAGGCATTTCTCTATTAAGGCTCCCATCGGGGTGAAGATCACTATTCCAACTCCTACTCCATGTGAATTTCTTACGACAGCGTATACCTTCCATAGCTCCGCTTTAAGGGACGATGTTTCTGCTATGGGGGTTGACCTTATCTCATGTATTGAATTGCATTCTTGGGTATTCTCATTCGTCCATTCCATGATAAAATCTGCTAGGGCTTGTCCTTTGATCGTGGCCAAAGGTTTTTAATATATTTCAAATTCGCTGAGCTCAATAACTATTTGGGAAAGATGGCTAGATAAATTAGGTTTGCCCAAATATTTTTTCAAGGGATAGGAAGTAAGGACTACTACCCTGTGTGCACCAAAATAATGTCTAAGTTTTTGTGCCATCATTCTAATAGTAAATGATACCTTATCTAAAGAAGGATATCGATGTTTTGCTCCTGTTAATGAATGGCTCACGTAATACACATGGTATTGAATTCATCCACGGTCAACCACCAATACCGTACTGAAAGCCTTATCCGTAAAGGACATGTACATGTATAAGTCTTTACCCACCATGGGACTAACTAAAAGAGGTGCTCTTCCCAAGAAATCTTTAATGGACTGGAAATCTTGTTTGCACTCGGTATCCCATAGGTATTCCATGTTCTTTTTGAGCAGTCGAAAGAACAGTAGGCACTTTTTGGTACACTTAGAAATGAAATGACTTAATGTTGCAATATGCCCATTCAATTGTTGGACTTCCTAAAGACACCTTAGGAATTTCATGTTGAATAAGGCCAAAATTTTATCTGGATTGGCTTCGATACCTCTCGACGTGACTAAGTACCCCAAAAACTTCCCTGAGGCTACGCCAAACACACACTTTTTTGGATTGAGACGCATTTTATAATTCTAAATTATATCAAAGACTTCTTGAAGGTCATTAATATGGTTTTTAGCACATTTAGTTTTAACCAGCATGTCATCAATGTATACTTCCATGTTTCGACCTATTTGGTTTTGGAACATCTTATTCATCATTCTCTAATAAGTAGCTCCGACATTTTTTAAATAGGAAGGTTGCTAAAGCAATGCTAGATTTAGGTGCTAGTATAAATTTGATGCCCTACTATATATTCTTACAACTCAATTTAGGAGATTTAAAACTCATAAATATGTCCCTTTAACTTGTAGATAGATCTCTTAAGTATCCAAAGGGAATAGTTGAGGATGTGTTGGTACAAGTAGACAAACTGATTATACCTGTTGACTTTGTGGTTCTGGATATGCAAGAAAATCCAGCATTGGACAAAGAGCACACAATATTGTTTGGTAGACCGTTTATGGCAACTACTAAAACTATTGATGTCCAAGATGGAAATTTGACAATGACAGTCTTAGGATAGAATGTTCATTTTAAAGTTTTTGAGTCTTCACATTTTCCTTCTATTTCTGCCATGGATGAAATATTTGATGTTGACCTTTTGGATAATCTTTTCCAAAGCACCTTTTCCCGAACCAAAATAGAAGACAAGCTTGAAACTAATCTTACACTTGAAGAGGTCGAAGATGATTTAGATGAGCAAATTAAGAGGTATTTTGAACGACTAGACAATGATGAAGTAATGACAAAATCTAGTACACTTTTAAATCTACTCAGTTCTTCATCTAGTAAAGAGGCCAATCCACCTGAACTTGAACTCAAAGACTTACCTATGCACTTAAAATATATGTTTTTGGGAGAAGAAGAAACTTATCCAGTGATAATTTCTTCAACCTTGACCAACACCCAAGAAAAGGAACTTATCAAAGTGCTTAAACAGTTTAAGAAAGCTCTAGGCTAGAGTATCGGGGATATAAGAGGCATTAGTCCTACGATGTGTATGCACAAGATCAAATTGGAGGATGGTGCTGAACCTGTATGAGAGGCCCAAAGTAGACTAAACCCAAATATGCAAGAGGTAGTTAAAAAAGAAATTCTTAAATTGTTAGAAGAAGGAATTATCTATCCTATTGTGGATAGTAAGTGGGTTAGTCTAGTGCATGTGGTACCTAAGAAATCTAGGATAACAGTTTTTAAAAATGACAAAAGTGAATTAGTTCCCACTAGAATAATCACTGGATGGAGAATGTGAATAGATTTTAGGAAACTAAATTTATATACTAAAAAGGATCACTTTCCTCTTCCATTCATTGATCAAATGTTGGAAAGATTAGCTGGGCACAAATTTTACTATTTTCTAGATGGATTGTCTGGATATTATCAAGTACCCATAGCACCAGAAGATCAAGAAAAGACCACATTTACATGTCTTTTTGGGACATTTGCTTTTCGAAGAATGCCAATTGGGTTATGCAATGCCCCTACCACTTTCCAGAGATGCATGATATCTATTTTCTCAGACATGGTGGAAAAATTCATTGAGATTTTCATGGACGATTTCTCTGTCTTTGGGAACTCATTTGATGATTGCTTACATAAATTGACTTTGGTTTTAGAAAGATGCATTAAATGCAATCTCACCCTTGTTTGGGAGAAAAGTCATTTTATGGTTCAACAAGAGATAGTTTTAGGACATATAATTTCAAACAAAGGTATTGAAGTTGATAAGGAAAAAGTTGAATTGATATCCAAACTACCTCCCCCTACATCTGTGAAAGGGATAAGAAGCTTCTTAGGGCATGCAGGATTTTACAGACGATTTATTAAAGATTTCTCTAAAATAAGTCGTCCGTTATGTAACTTGCTATCAAAAGATTTTTATTTTAATTTCAACAATGATTGCCTTATTCCCTTTAATACCTTGAAAGAGAAACTAACTTCTACCCCTGTTATTATGGCACCAAACTGGTCTTTACCTTTTGAAATAATGTGTGACGCTTCTGATTATGCTATAGGAGCAGTCTTGGGACAAAGAGTGGATAAGTGTTTGCATGTCATATACTATGCTAGCAAAACACTCAATATACCCAAATGAATTATACCACCACTGAAAAGGAATTCTTGGCTATAGTGTTTTCTTTATACAAATTTCGATCTTATTTAGTAGGATTTAAAGTGATTATGCATTCTGATCACGCTGCTTTAACATACCTATTAAGTAAACCAAATGTCAAGCCAAGATTAATCAGGTGGGTCTTACTCTTACAAGAATTTGACCTAGAAATCAAGGATAAGAAAGGCAGTGAAAACTTAGTAGCTGACCATTTGTCTAGGTTGATTTCTGACTTCAATTCTCTTAAAGATAAGAGTAATGAAGATATAGTTGAAACCTTTCCCGATGAACAGTTATTTTCAATAGGTGTGAACCCATGGTATGCCGATATTGTAAACTATCTTTCCACTGGTGTTTTGCCACCTAACACTTCATATCAGGACAAGAAAAGGTTTTTTAAAATTATTAAGGACTATTTCTGGGATGACTCTTATTTATACAAGATTGGTCAAGATCAAGTCATCCAGAGATGTGTACCTGAAGAAGAACATAAGAGAATTCTAACTTTTTGTCATGAACTTCATTGTGGGGGCCGTTTTGGTGGTGAAAAGACAGCCTGTAAGGTATTACAGTCTGGATTATTTTGGCCCATTCTTTTTAAAGATGCTCATATGCTTTGTGCATAATGTGACAGATATCAAAGAACAGGAAACATAAGCAAAAGAGACGAAAAGCCTTTGACATCTAATTTAGTTGTTGAACTCTTTGATGTATGGGGGATTGACTTTATGGGTCCTTTTCCCCCATCCAATGGTTTTCAATATATTTTGGTTACTGTTGATTATGTATCAAAGTGGGTAGAAGCTATCCCTACTAAAACCAATTATGCAAATGTTGTTGTTAAATTCTTGAAGAATTTAATATTTAGTAGGTTCGGAATGCCTAGAGCTGTAATAATTGATGGAGGTAGCCATTTTTGTAACAAGATATTTGATGGAGTACTAAACAAGTACAACATAACTTATAAAGTAGATACTTTATGAGCGAAAACCAGCATCGCCGATTCTTGCCAATACTTTGGTTTTATATTTATAAAACTCTCGTAAGTGCACGAATCATTTTGTAGAAAATGATAAGTATACTCCCAAGGTCGATCTAAGAAAGGAATGTATGTGATTTTTAATTTATTATTCAAACTTTTAAAAACGAAATTAAATCCTAAACATCATGTCACGATATTTTGGGGTTTTGTTTTTTTAAATCTACTTACATAAAAATAAACATAGATTCAATAAACATTTATGCAAATTTTATCACTTATAATGGTGGAGTATTTATGGATATAATAACTAAGTTAATTATGCTTGATCATATTATTTAAGTTATTAAAGATATGAATTGATATTTATTGATTCTTCCTTTTTTATATAAATACCACCTTTGGTGGGGTTAGATATTCTTTGTTAACTAAACAAATCAATTAACACCTATGGGTGGGGTTGATAACTAATTTGGTTAATTAAATTAGTTCCTTTTTTCTAACAGATTGAAAATGAACCATTTAAATGCCACCTTTGGTGGGGTTAGACAGTTTAAACTTTATTCAAGGTGTCCAAATTAAACCTAAGAATTTAGTTATCCGAGTACTAACTTACAAGTTTTAAAACCACTACTGAAAACATGTTGTCAATACATTTTCAGATAATAATTCTTATAAAAACTTTTGAAATAGAGCTTCACTCTAACTACCGGGCGATTGTACCAACAAATAAAAGAGCACTACTCTAAATCGGACCGGATAACTAAACCTTAAAATCTAATTTTCAGATTTAAGTTTGTAATGAAAATAATATATTTCTCTCTAACATTCTTAATATAAAATCTTGAATAAAAATAAAATCAATTCATTTTAGAGATTTTTACCTATTTAATATTTCGCAAGTATAACAACGTTATTATTACATCATGTTTACAAATAGCCAGCACAGTTAAATTTAATCACAGACAAATTAAATATAACATGTAAGAATAAAGCATAAAAAATAACTGTAAGAAAATAAAATCCTTACAGAACTTTGATGTTATTCCCGTTGCTGGAAAACCTCTAAGCGAAATTTGCATTCTCATTTATTGAATCAAAAAGCTAATAAATTACAAAACAAAAATAACTACTTCTTCCCAAAAAGGGAAGAACTCTAAAACTAGGAGAAATTAACTAAGAAAAGCTAAAAACTAAGAAAAACTAAATAAACTAAAAAATCTAAGAAAAGAGAGAAAGAAAGAGAGAAGAGAATGTGTTTTGAGGTGTGTATGAAGTGAAGAGAAAGGGGGTATTTATAGGTGAGGATGGAGAGAAAAAGTGGGTGAAAAAATGTTTAAAAATGGAGAAAACACGGAGTGGTGATTGATGACATCATTTGATGATGTCAGCATGGCGTGAGGCGGCTGCACGTGAAAATGGGGCGAAATGGCAGCGGCGCGCGTGGGGCTCGGCACGATGGCGCGATTTTCTCCATTTTGACCTTTTTGACCCATTTTGTCCAATTTTTCCATATTTGTTGACCTTTCCCCATTTATTATTAACATATTTGTGATGTATTGTTTCCAGTATTCCTATTTGAGTCTTTAAGTTACGTTTTTAAGTGAAAATACCCATGATTCCGAAAAATACAAATTTATATAAATATATGATAAAACATATAAATATATATATATATTTTTAATCAATTAATGTGCATAAAATCATGGTAATTTTAGTGTTTTTTGAGCACTCATCACAACCCCCAACCAGCTTCTTGCTAGTCCCTTAGCAAGAGAAGCGATAAAAACTAAAAATTAAACTATCCTAAATCACTTTCGTGGATTGACACGGTTGCATTTAGCCTATGCAACAAGCCTTTAAACCCTTAGGTTACCCTAGTGGACGAGTTTGAGTCTCATGAGAGTTTTCAGTAATGATACCCACAAACATTGAACCAAATGTAAAAATTAAAAGAAATAAAAACAATCAACTTTAAAAACTAAAATTACAACAAAATCAAAAATTAACTTTTAAGAATAAAAGAAAACAACATATCACAAAAATGTCTTATACATTTTAATCTCCTTTAAGATCATAATTAAAATCTCAAGTATAAGTTATTTTAATCTCTTTAAACAATCATGATTTATTATAATAATTAGTCGAAAATCATTTTCATATTTCATATAAAAAATGTATCAATTTAATTTCACCAAATTTGAGTGTCATGAATCCGAATTCGCTTCGACTCTATTCCTCACAAGTCAATACTCTCAAAACTCTAAATCATATGGGTTGGAAGAAATTAGGAACGAAGCCTCTGAGAATGCCAAATTATACAAAAAGCGTACTAAGCGCTATCATGACCAGAGGATAGTTCCTAAGACTCTTAACCCTGGAATGAAAGTTCTTTTATTTAACTCTCGTTTGAGATTGTTTCTAGGAAAGCTGAGATCAAGATGGGATGGACCATTCAAAATAGTTCAGGTATTTGCACATGGAGTAGTAGAACTATTGAATTCCAAGACACAAAAAACATTCAAAGTCAATGGGCATCGTGTGAAGCCTTATTTAGAAGAACCAAACAACATTATTGAAATGGATTGAATTTGGCTGAGTAACCCTTAGCACCATAAAGTTACGTCTTGCTAAGACGTTAAACTAAGCGCTGGATGGGAGGCAACCCATCATTTTAGGTAATTTTCTTTTATTTGTTTTATTTATTTAATTTCTATTTATTATTTTAATTTGATTACATGTGAATAATTTTAAAAATTTTAAAACTAAAAATATTTGTTGAGATATTAGAAGTTCACAGCGATTTGTCTTTGTGAACTTTATTGATGAATATGATCGATACACCTGCATTTCTCCATTACTACTTGCACATTCTCAGGAAATAGGTAATCTTTCTTCTTTTTCTCTTTATCTTTAATTTCTAGTTGTTACATTGAGGACAATGTAAGTTCTAGGTTGGAGGTGGTGAAAAGTTACCATGCTTAAAAAAAATTCAACAATTTTAAAAAATAATAATAATTTTTTTTTTATTTTATGTTCACATTTTCATTTTTATTGTGTTTGGTTTTATTTTCTTTGTGTGATTTAGTAATTTTTGGAATTTAAAAAAAAATCTCACAAAAATTTATCATTTCTTTAAATCAAATTTAAGTAAATAGTTAAGTCTTTTGTACTGTTAGATTAATTTTTGAAAACATATCATGAAATATTTTGTAATTGTTTTTGGTAATTAGTTAGTTTTTTGTCATAACTAGTATTCCTTGATAAAATGTGGAAATTATATTAAACCCAAAATCTAGTAGTATCAGAAATTTCTAGCGATGCACTTCAGCACAAACTACCCCTAAGTTGAAAGACCCTGGAGGTTTTATTATAAACATAATTATGGGGGATAGGAATGTTGCTAAAGCAATGCTTGATTTAGGTGCTAGTATAAATTTGATAGATCTCTATGCAAAGGGAATAGTTGAGGATGTGT
This sequence comes from Hippophae tibetana, assembly GCA_037013495.1. NCBI lineage: Eukaryota > Viridiplantae > Streptophyta > Magnoliopsida > Rosales > Elaeagnaceae > Hippophae > Hippophae tibetana. The sequence goes on along the minus strand of CM072802.1, from coordinate 40,655,346 downwards.
TGGTACAAGTAGATAAACTGATAATACCTGTTGACTTTGTGGTTTTGGATATGCAAGAAAATCCAGCATTGGACAGAGAGCACACAATATTGCTTGGTAGACCGTTTATGGAAACTACTAAAACTATTATTGATGTCCAAGATGGAAATTTGACAATGACAGTCTTATGAGAGACTGTTCATTTTAAAGTTTTTAATTTTTCACCTTTTCCTTCTATTTCTGCCATCGATGAAATATTCGATGTTGACCCTTTGGATAATCTTGTCCAAAGTACCTTTTCTTGAACCAGAATAGAAGACAAGCTTGAAACTGTTCTTACACTTGAAGAGGTCGAAGAAGATTTAGATGAGGAAATTAAGAGGTACCTTGAATGACTAGACAATGATGAAGTAATGACAAAAGGTTAGAATGCTCTTATGTTCTTCTTCAAGTACACATCTCTGGATGACTTGATCTTCACCAATCTTGTATAAATAAGGGTCATCCTAGAAATAGTCGTTAATAGTTTTAAAAAACCTTTTCTTGTTCTGATATGAAGTGTTAGGTCGCAAAACACCAGTGGCAAGATAGTTTACAATATCAGCATACCATGGGTTCGAACCTATTGAAAATAACTGTTCATGAGGAAAGGTTTCAACTATATCTTCATTACTCTCATCTTTAAGAGAATTGAAGTCAGAAATCAACCTAGACAAATGGTCATCTACTAAGTTTTCACTGCATTTCTTATCCTTTATTTCTAGGTCATCGGTCCATAAGTCCAAGGATTTGCACAAGAAGTCACCCCAACAATATGAGGATCAGAAATTATGTGCGGACGTTGCTCCCTCACCGCACCTTGACGAGGATATGATGTATAAGGTACATGTTCTCTTATGAAGGTTTGACATACCATCTAAGGATTACGGGGTGTAAAAAAGGAACTCTCTGTGTCTGAGTATGTGTTTTGTTCTAATCAAGATCTTAACTCCTTGTTATCCTTTTGACATTCAATAAAGGCTTGTCATAATTTTGTAATCTGTTTTTGAAGTTCTCATATCATCGCATCTCCTTCATAAGGAGAATTATCTTAACTGTAGTGTGGGGAAATACCATATGGTCGTGTAGCTTGGGTGGATGGACCCACATCATGCAAGGTCGATACATGTTCCTCGCCAGTTGAAGTATTCCTTAAGTCACGGTTTGGTAAAGGCCTAATGGGTGAGGAGTGGAACATCTTATTGTTAATGGACGGATGATCCATTTGGAGTTAATGTAAATCAACATCGATTAATTCTCTTAAAATAAAAAAAATTCTCAGATGTTGGATTAAAAAGATTTAAGTTTCCCACATATAACACCAATTGTTTAGAGAGAATTTCAAGTGTCAGATTTTAGTGATTTTTAGAGAGAAGTAGAAAATATGGACAAATAAATAGATCTTGTATTCTCCTTATTTAAGGGGTATATATATGTATAACATCTTACGTATGTGGAAATGTACGTATTAAGCGGCATGGATACATTATTACATATGTAGTAAAATTGCACACTAACTAGTTTAAACATAAAGCATACCGCTATAAGCATTACACACAAATAAAGGGATGTCGTTATATTCAGGTCGCTTATGGAGAAGGGGGATTGTGATCACATTGAGATATCATATTTTCACTAGGTCTTGACATCTAAGACCTTGTAGTTTGATAACGAGGTGCTTTATTGACTGGTTTGTACAATCTACCTAGCTCGCTGGGTCTAAGTCATTTATCAAGCCAGTCTTATGTCCTAACCAAAGCTTCTTCCATAAGGGGGCAAGGGTTGTAATGAGGTTAATTTGGAGTGAAACATGACCTAATGAGCATCTTTATTAGAGAAAGAACATTTTCCAATACTAAACCAAGAGATTGTATTTGGTGAATTGAAAGATGGGGATTTGAGATTATTGATGAATTGAGTTATATCCAATCCAAAGTTAATTCGGATCTTTGAAATATCCTAGTTCCAATGATTGGTGAGGATGCAAAGATCTTATAAGTGATTGATACCTTGTAGGCTCAAGTCAGTTACCATTTGTTCTAGAATGCTAGGTGGTAGTTTCTGAGAGAGGAGTCCAAGGATCATTTCAAATGTTAATATGTGATCCATCTCCTATTTCCAACCTTTTTCCAAAGTAATCTCTTTTAAATATAAGATTCTCCCTACTTCTTTTGAACTTAAAGGAAAGGTAGGTCTTTTAGATATTTTGTACTTAAGATTTTGATCCAAGGTTTTTCTTGTAGTGTGATCAATTCCTAAGCTACTTTTGAAAGCATAGCCTTGTTGAAATATTCGATTTAGTTGAAAGGCTCCCTCAATTTTTGGTCTGTAAATCTTGTTCTAAGCAACAAGTACATGGTAATGTGTTAAGGAAGTAGTATTAGTCCACTAGAATCTTTTGATAAGGGAATATGCTTTATCACAATTTTGTGGGGGGAAAGTTTGAATGTGCTCATAGAATATATGGATAAGTTTTGTGAGAAATGGTTTTATTGATGATGAATAATTGAATTTTTATAACCTATTTATACAAAAGAAAAGAAAAATTTTAAAAATTAAAAACAAACCCAATTATGGAGGGGCATGTTCTTGGACAGCCTGTTCCTCCCCACCAATATGTTGGTGGCTGTTTCCAGTTTGTATGTTGGTTGACACCAGTTAGATCTCGAGTTCTTTAACATTCACCCTCAAGTTGGAATATATGTTAATTATTCCTAACTTGATAAGTAAGCTCGAGAGTTGTGGAAAACTCTGGGATTTGGTAAATATATCTACCGGTTGCTCTTTGTAGAGATATGATAAGTCTTGAACATTCTAGCTTGAATTTTTTCTCTTACTAGATGACAATCGATCTCTATGTGTTTGGTTCGTTCATGAAACACTGGATTTGATGCAATGTGAAAGGCTGCTTGATTGTCACAATATAACTTGGTTGGTTGAGAGCGTTTGATACCCAAATAATCCAAAATATATCATAACTAGGTTACTTCGTAATATGTTGCTGCCATAGAGCGGTATTCTACTTCTACACTTGATCGTGAGACAGTATTTTGTTTCTTAGTATTCTAAGAAATTAGCGAGTTTCTAAGAAACATACAATATCATGTGGTTGATCGTCGTGTATCTGTGCATTTATCCCAATCTGCGTCATAGAAAGCATTTAGTTGTAATGAACTAGTTACTGAGAAAAAGAGACCTTACCCTGGTGTTTTCTTGACATATCGTAGCACTCGTTGAATTGCTTCCAAATGTGGTTGACGTGGTTTATCCATATATTGACTAAGAATGTGTATGACATATACTAAGTCGGGTCTTGTGATGATCAAGTATATTAATCTCCCAATAAGTCTTCAATAAGATGTGGGATTACTGATGAATTTCCCTTCAACCTTACTGAGGGATAAATTTTCTTCCATAGGTGGTAGTGTCAACCAACACACCAGTTGGAAATAGCCACCAACAGATTGGTGGGGAGGAACAGGTTATCCAAGAACATGCCCCTCCATAATTGTGTTTGTTTTTAATTATTATAATTTTGTTTTTCTTTTGTATAAATAGGTTGTAAACATTCATTTATTTATCATCAATAAAACCATTTCTTACATGGTATCAAAGCAAGGTTATTTGGTCGGTGTAGTTGTTTCGCCACTAGTAAGTGATGCATTCCGCCACTTGGGCTCCATAAGCTCAACATCCCCGTCGATCTCAAGGGGATAGACCGTTGCCGATGTGAGTGGGAGTGTTAAAGTCTCACATCAATTGGGGATTGCACCTACGTTGCGCATATAAACATGGGTAGTCCTCCATCTCATAACTTGGGTTTTAAGATGGAGTTAGACCCAAATTTAACAGTTTTGCAATCGGGATTATTCGACCTGCTTGTGATAATAGTTTTGATTTCTAGCTATCAAATTTAGATTACAATTGTTCTAGAATTATTTTAAACTATATTTTCTTATGCTCTCCGTTAGAAGTATTTCACTAAGTTATCAGTAGTCTCTACTTGTAGAGTTTTGATGATTATAATTGTTGTGTTTCTGTTCAAATTCATTAGATGTTAAGAATAAAACAATGTAATCAGCATATAGTTTTTTAAAACTTCATTTTATCATAAAATTTTGAAGATTTTAAACATTTTTTTATATATATAAATAAAGTCTATCACAAATAATATCTTCTTTCTTGAAATCACTTAAAGACTTTTTTTTTAACTATTTTCACTTTTTTTTTTAATTTCATTTTTTCTCTCTCAGCCTCTTATTTTTTCTCACTCTTAACTCTTCCCTTTTTTAATATTTATTGAACTAAACCACCAAACTTAAGTTGATTTTTTTCAATAACATCACATAAAATTATCAAAAAATCTAGTATTTATAAAACATAAATTGATTTACCATTAAGTAGAAGTTTGTTTTTTTTAAATGTAATTTCTACTTATTAACTTTAAAGGAATAATTTTCTTAATATAATTTTTTTAATATCTAAAAAGAAGAAAATATTTCACAATAATAATTTTTATCATTAGCTAAGTTAGCCATTGTTCCTTTTCAATTAATACAATCACATTTTTATTTTTATGAAAACTCCGGATATTTTCACATTTTAAAGAAAAATATATGTTTTATTAATTTTTTAAATAAAATACATAATAACATAATGAGTATTTTTTATAATTGTAAATGTTCATTAACAAATTATAAAATAATTAAGAGTATATCGAAAAAAAAGCGTGTGATAAATTTTTTAAAATATAATAAATTTTGTAAAAGTCCTTTAAAAGATTATAAAAATTAAAGAAGAAAGTCATAAAAATCTATTCAAACTTATATATAATTTTTAAAAGTTTAATAAAATATATGTTGAAGTAGTTAAAATTCTATTAAAATATGTAGATTTTTTAGTGTAAATTATCCTTGTCCCACATCGGTTAGAAGTAAGTCAAAGACTGTTTATAAGCTTGGATGACCCTTAACTCAATGAGATCTTATTGAGTTGAGTTATGTCTGAGTTTTTAACATGGTATCAGAGCTTTGTTTCTGGTCTCTATGTGCTTGGACCTTAGGCTTTACCACAAACTCACAATGGCGCTTATGTTCACCTCTATCTGCCATGTGGAGGGGGTGTTAAGTATCATTGTCTCACATAGGTTAGAAGCAAGGCAACAAAGTTGCTTATAAACCTGAACAACAATTAAAAATCTTATTGGGTTGAGTTAGTTATGAGTTTCTAACATTTAGAATTTAAAATCTCTCTAAATCTTAATTGAATATATTCGCCTTATATAGAGTGTTTAAAAATTTAACAAAATATACGTTAAAGTTTTTAAAAAAATCTATTAAAATCTCTAAATTTTTATAACTTTAAATATATCAAAAAAATTATAAATCTTAATTTAATAATGCGCGCCTCTTTAAATTAACGACTATTTTACTATTAAGATTCCTAGTAAATGATTATTCCTTTTAAATAAAATAATTACTAGCTCTTTTTTAGTTTAATTTTTTTGAAAAAAAGGGGTAAAAGATGGAACGCTTTATTCATTTTATAACTTTGTAATTCATTCATATAAAGGCAATTATGATTATGACCCAAGAGTTGTATATAATGAAACGGTGTCATTACCATATGGAAGAGTACTCCCCGTGATAGGGGAACAAGTTGTTTCTACTCAGGGCGAGAAGATAAGTTCAACCTTAGTCACGATGCCAATTTTGCCTAATGCAGGAAAACGAGCTATTTCTCCTACTCATAGGGAGGAGGCTAATCAAACCCCTTCCAAGGTCGCGAAGGGGGAAATGAATGAAAAGTTCCCTACTATTTCTAGGTCATCTACTATATTCATGAGTAAGTTGTGTATTGAGAAATCACCTCTGAATGAGGTGTCCCCGTTAAGGGAGGATATTAAGCCCTTACAAAGTATACATCCTCCCATAAAAGAGAGAGGTCAAACAAGTGGGGTAAAAAATCTCTTCAAGGATGGCATGTTTAACGCAACTCATACGCAAGAAGAATTATACAATAATTTTGGAGTGCTCGAAGATCTTCCATCCATCTACATAGTCTGCAAGAGATATGAGGGATCAATGTGGCATATGATAGCGAGGCATATGTTTGATGTAAGTGAGACGCGATAATGCACAACAAAGTGAACTTATTTATTCTTCGATATATATTTATTAATATATTAAGTTCATTTTGTTTTTTTTTTTGCGTAAGCCATAGTTGTGGCGAAAGATGCAGAAAAAGAAGCTAAAATGTGTCGAGAAGAGAATGAATGCTTTGATCAAGAGTTATGCGTGTGGAAAGCACGATGTAAAGTCTTAACATAAGATTTAGCAGAATCTCATGAAGACTTGAAATTAACACATCTTGAACAGGAAAGATATAAAGAAGAAGGGGATTGATTGCGCAAATTAGTGGAATATTGGAAACATAGGGCACTTGATAAGAAACAAACCTGAGGTTTCTTTGTAATTGTGTTAGTAATAATTTGTAATAATGTCTGATAACAATCTATGATATCATATGAACTTGATTTGGTAAACCTATAGTCCCAACTTGGGGTCACGAAATAAGACGCCCAAAGCATGATTGCGTTCTTACGAGCATATTTTGCATCTCGAATGGGGGGATCAGGGGACTCCACCTCTAATCACGACACATAGGACGTATCCTGCATCTCGAGTGGGGGGTCAGGGGACTCCACCTCCAAACATGATTTAACCTTGCCATCGATAAAGGATTAGAAGATATTTGTATCTCTCATATATAAGTATTTACAGCGTACAAAGCATTTACATGTAATATTTTTTAAGAAGTTCTCCATTCCAGCTTAAACCCTCCTTTATGCCATCGTACTCTATCAATTAAGACATTCTGGCGTGATATCATATATTTGACACGGACCAAAATTTGCCTGTGTTAGTTTCAACTTTGTTGTCCAGTGCTCTTCGCAAGACTCATTCTACGATACTGAAGCTCTTGTGCATGACGAATTTGTTATACATCTTTTGGAGTGTTCTTTTCTATGATTTGAGTCTTATTAAAGCCTCTTCTCATTTTTCTTCAGCTAATAAGAAGTATTCTCATCGTAAGTAATCATTTTCTTCATGATCAATATTGGATCGAATGGTGGGTTCTTGTATAACATGGGGTATGACTACTTCACTGCCGTAAACGAGAGAAAAAATGGTTTCTCCTGTTGTTGCCTTTCTGGGAGTAGTTCGTGTTGCCCAAAGGGTACCAGGCAACACATCAACCCATTTTCCTTTAGCCTTCTCTAAACTTTTTCATAGTATATTAATTAGGGTCTTATTAGATGATTCAGCTTGACCATTTGCTTGTGGGCAGTAAGGGGTGGAATGGGATAATTTGATACCTTTCTTGTCGCAGAAAGAAATGATTTTTTGTATGATGAATTGTCTACCATTATCGGTAACCAGTTCACAAGATAGGCCATATCTGCATATAATGTTACATCATATGAATCTCTCCACATCCAATCTTGAATTTGAGCTAAAGGTTCCGCCTTTATCCATTTAGTAAGATAATCAGTTGCAATGATGAGAAACTTTCTTTGACTTAAAGTGATGGGAAATGGTCCCACAATGTCGAAACCCTATTTCTGAAATGGCCGGGGGTTGATAATAGATCTTAGGTTAGCACCCAGACGGTGTGGCACATTGGCATATCGTTGGCATTTATCGCACCTTTTGACATATGAGATGCAATATTTAAGAAGCGTAGACCAGTAATAACCCTACCGAATAATCCTTTGGGAAAGTGTTTTCCTCTATATTGAGCTCTACATTGGCTATCATGTAGATCAATTAAGACTATCTGAGTCTCAACTGCAGGTAAGCATTTTGGCCATTGTCCACCATGACTCTTCCTATATAAAACTCCCTGAATTATGGTATAACTCCCTACTTTTTTCATGAGCTTACAAGCTAAGTGTTTTTCTTTGGGGAGAGTACCATTGATAAGATATTCTATAAATGGCATCAACCAAGAATCATGAATAGTGTGTATGACATTCATTTGTGTTTGAAGTTTGACTTCACTTGGGGTAACACTAGGTCTTGATAAACAAGATATTGGGATGACTCTCTTTAACTCTGAGTTTACCGCTAATGCCAACATGGATAAGGAATTAGCGTGGGAGTTTTCTCCTCGTGCTATCTGTTTGATCTGAAAAGTTTTAAATATAGCCTTTGCTTTCTTCACCTCATGTACATAGAGTTTCATTCTCTCCTTCTTAGCATCAAAATCACGTTGACTTGGTTTACTACTAGCCATGAATCACTATGAATTAACACCTTCTTAGCTCTAAGGGCTATCGATTACTACAACGCCAAAAGTAAGGCTTCATATTCCATAACATTGTGAGTTGCTTGCAAGGTGATCCGAAGGCATTTCTCTATTAAGGCCCCTATCGGGGTAAAGATCACTATTCCAACTCCTACTCCATGTGAATTTCTTACACCAGTGTATACCTTCCATAGATCCGCTTTAAGGGACGATGTTTCTACTATGGGGGTTGACCTTATCTCATGTATTGAATTACATTCTTGGGTATTCTCATTCGTCCATTCCATGATAAAATCTGCTAGGGCTTGTCCTTTGATAGTGGCCAAAGGTTTTTAATATATTTCAAATTCACTGAGCTCAATAACTATTTGGGAAAGATGGCCAGATAAATCAGGTTTGTCCAAATATTTTTTCAAGGGATAGGAAGTAAGGACCACTACCTTGTGTGCACCAAAATAATGTCTAAGTTTTTGTGCCATCATTCTAATAGTAAATTCCACCTTATCTAAAGAAGGATATCGATGTTGTGATCCTATTAATGAATGACTCACGTAATACACATGGTATTGAATTCCTCCACGGTCGACCACCAATACCGTACTAGAAGCCTTATCCGTAAAGGACATGTACATGTATAAGTCTTCTCCCACCATGGGACGAACTAAAAGAGGTGCTCTTCCCAAGTAATATTTAATGGACTGGAAAGCTTGTTTACACTCAGTATCCCATAGGTATTCCATGTTCTTTTTGAACAGTCGAAAGAATGGTAGGCACTTTTTGGTACACTTAAAAATGAAATGACTTAATGTTGCAATATTCCCATTCAATTGTTGGACTTCCTAAAGACACCTTAGGGATTTCATGTTGACTAAGGCCAAAATTTTATCTGGATTGGCTTCGATACCCCTCGACGTGACTAAGTACCCCAAAAACTTCCCTGAGGCTACGCCAAACACACACGTTTTTGGATTGAGACGCATTTTATAATTCCAAATTATATCAAAGGCTTCTTGGAGGTCATTAACATGGTCTTTATCACATTTAGTTTTAACCAGCATGTCATCGACATATACCTCCATGTTTCAACTTATTTGGTTTTGGAACATCTTATTCATCATTCTCTAATAAGTAACGCTGACATTTTTTAAATCGAATGTCATCTTCGTGTAACAAAACGTCCTTTCTTCCATGATAAACACTATTTTTTATTCATCCTTGGGATGCATTTGGATTTGGTGGTAGCCTAAATAAGAATCCATAAAGCTCACTGATTCGAATCCAGCCGTGGCATCTACCAATTGGTCAATATTCGGCAAAGGGAAACAATCCTTTGTTGCTGCATTATTCAAATCTGTGAAATCCACGCACATTCTATGCTCGCATTTTGCTTTGTTTACTAATACCACATTTTCTAGCCATGTTGGATACCAAACCTCTCAAACCCAACCCATATTTTTTAAGGACTCGATCTTCTTTTTGATGATTTCATTCTTCTCTCTAGCAAATTTCCGCTTTCTTTGTTGGACTGGCTTTTTGGTATGATCTAAGCATAACTCATGGGAGATGATATCTGAGTCTATGCTAGGCATGTCCTCAGGTTTCCAAGCGAACAAATCTTTGTTATTTTTCAAGAAATCAACGAGGGTAATTTTACATGAAGGAGATAGTGCACCATTGATTTTAACATAGTGTTCGCTCTATGTGTCTCCTATAAGGACCATATCATATTCACCGTGGACCTCTATGGTAGTACGTTCACTTGTATGCAATTTCTTAAATTTGTGGAGGTGACTTTTAACCTTTAGTTGCTATTTCGAGGTTTGGGGTAACGCATTCTTCATGGCAGCATTGTAGCAACTTTGTGCCCTATCTTATTCCCCCTCAATTTGTCGTATCCCATTGGCGATAGGATATTTAATCAACTAATGATATGTTGAAGGCACCATTTTCATTTTGTGTATCAATGGGCGTCCCAAAATAGCATTATAGGATTGGGAGTATTCAAAACGATAAAGGTTGTTAAGACTATATATCCTTCTACTGATACAGGCAAGCGTATGGTTCCTACCGACATTGTTACACTTCCATTGAAACCAACCAGAGGCATTTGTTGTAGGGTAATTTCTTTAGGGTGTATGTTCATGTTAAGTAGAATGGATAAATATAAGAGATCGGATGAACTACCATTGTCAACTAATATCTAACGTATCTCGCAATGAGCTATTCGCATTATGATTACTAAAGGATCATCATGGGGATGTAGGAATTCTCTGTCTTCAAAAGTAATGGGATAAATAGGCCCTTTAAGTCTCATGCCATGTATTAAACGTCTCGTATCTAGGGCCTCTCGTGTATATCTTTTTCTAGAATTGTTAGAGTGACTGGCCATGGTGGGGCCACCATATATAATGTGTATTATCCGCACATCCCCTGGTGGAATTAGGTGTGCTCTATTTGGTTCATTTAAGATCAGAATTGATTTGTTTGGTGTCCTGACCCTTCGATCTGAGTTCTCTCTCTGAGTCTCTTCTCGTGGATTTTTGGCTTTGTTAACTATATCCCCTAGGTACCCTTCTGAAAGTAGGTGTTCAATTTTCCATTTTAAATGGCGGTATTCCTAAGTTCGGTGCCCTATGTATTTATGGAATGCACAATATTTATTGGGGTTTCTAAGCGGAGCTTTCATAATTGGTGGCCAATTTACATTATTGAGGCATTCCATTCGATGCACTACTTCCACCAAGCTTACACGTAATGGGGGTCCACGAAAGGGAAATAAAGCTCGGCTCCAAGTGTTGGAATTATTCCTTGGTGTAAATGTGGGTTTGAAACGGGAAAAATTAGGACGTTTATCGCCCATAGGTCTTCTATCTTCTTCACTCTTGATAAGGGGGCCCGCCTCTAGTTTTTGTTAGCCGACCATTTGCTTGATTTCATCTCCCTTTTCACATTAACAAATTTTTGGGTTTCCTTGTAAACTATGTCTAAGGAACGTGGTGTGGATTTTTTCAGTTCTATGAAAAGGCCATTATCACGTTTTATTCCTTTTCGAAAAGGTTCTATGGTTATAGAATCGGGGCATTGATTAATTTCCATCTTCTCCTTTTTAAATCTTCGCATGTAAGCCTCAATTGATTCATCCTCCTCTTGGATGATCGAAAATAAGTGATGTGACTCCTTCTTGATAGGTTTGTTACAAGCGTAATTGGTAATGAATATTTTGACCATAGCGTCAAAGCTAGTAATACTCTTGGAGGGTAACTCCATAAACCATTATTTGGCCAAATCTTGGAAAGTAGCTACAAATAATTTACAATACAAGGATTTATGTTTATTTTTAGATAGGTTGACTGTAACCATGGCCATTTTGAATTGAAGAATATGTGCGATAGGATCTTTGGTTCCCTTATACGTGGTACATTTAGGGGCATTAAATTTAGGGCGGGGTACCGTTAACTCAATGAGTTCATAGAAAGGAGACGTAGATAATTGATTACAAACATTTTCAATATCACCTGAAGGCTTCACCTTTTCCTGTCTTGTAAATCTATCGTTAACCTTTATCCACATATTTTCTTCAATCTCTTTTAATATTTTGTCCAATTCTTCACTCGGATTGTGCAGTTGAATGGGTTGAATTTTCGATCCATAAGTCGAAGGATTTGCACAAGAATTCCCCCCCAACAATACGATGCTCAAAAATTATGTGCTGGCATTGCTCCCTCACCACACATTGACGAGGATATGATGTATAAGGTACATGCTCTCTTATGGAGGGTTGACGTACCATCTGGGGATTACGGGGTGTAAAAAAGGAAGTCTCTGTGTCTGAGTATGTGTTTTTTTCTAATCGAGATCTTAACTCCTTGTTATCCTTTTGACATTCAATAAAGGCTTGTCGCAATTTTGTAATTTTTTTTTGAAGTCCTCATATCATCGCATCTCCTTCATAAGGAGAATTATCCGAACTATAGTGTGGGGAAATACCATATGGTCGTGTAGCTTAGGTGGCTGGACCCACATCATGCAAGGTCGATACCCGTTCCTTGCTAGTTGAAGTAGTCCTTCTTAAGTCACGGTTTGGTAAAGGCCTGATGGGTGAGGAGTGGAACACCCTATTGTTAATGGACGGATGATCCATTTGGAGTTAATGTAAATCAACATCAATAAATTCTCTTAAAATAAAAGCAATTCTCAGATGCTGGATAAAAAAGATTTAAGTTTCCCACAGATGACGCCAATTGTTTGGAGAGAATTTCAAGTGTCATATTTTAGTGATTTTTAGAGAGAAGTAGAAAATATGGAAAAATGAATAGATCTTGTATTCTCCTTATTTAAGTGGTATATATATGTATAACATCTTACGTATGTGGCAAGGTACGTATTAAGAGGCCTGGATACACGATTACATATGTAGTAAAATTGCACACTAACTAGTTTAAACAGAAAGCATACCGCTATAAGCATTACACACAAATAAAGGGATGTCGTTATATTTAGGTCGTTTATGGAGAAAGGGGATCGTGATCACATTGGGATATCATATTTTCACTAGATCTTGACATCCAAGACCCTGTAGTTTGATAACGAGGTGCTTTATTGACTGGTTTGTACAATCTACCTAGCTCGTTGGGTCCAGGCCATTTGTCAAGCCAGTCTTATGTCCTGACCAAAGCTTCTTCCATAAGGGGGGAAAGGTTGTGGTTAATTTGGAGTGAAACATGACCTAATGAGCATCTTTATTAGAGAAAGAACCTTTGCCAATACTAAACCAAGAGATTGTATTTCGTGAATTGAAAGATGAGGATTTGAGATTATTGATGAATTGAGTTATATCCCATCCAAAGTTAATTTGGATCTTTGAAATATCCTAGTTCCAATGATTGGTGAGGATGCAAAGATCTGATAATTGATTGATACCTTGTAGGCTCAAGTCAGTTACCATTTGTTCTAGAATGCTAGGTGGTAGTTTCTGAGATATGAGTCCAAGGATCCAAGGATCATTTCAAATGTTAATATGTGATCCATCTCCTATTTCCTATCTCTTTTCCAAAGTAATCCCTTTTAGATATAAGAGTCTCCATACTTCTTTTGAACTTAAAGGAAAGGTAGGTCTTTTAGATATTTTGTACTTAAGATTTTGATCCAAGGTTTTTCTTCTAGTGTGATTAATTCCTAAGCTACTTTTGAAAGGATAGCCTTGTTGAAATATTCGATTTACCTAAAAGTCTCCCTCAGTTTTTGGTATGAAAATCTTGTTCCAAGCAACAAGGACATGGTAATGTGTTGAGGAAGTAGTATTAGTCCACCAGAATCTTTTGATAAGGGAATATGCTTTATCACAATTTTTTGGGGGGAAAGTTTGAGTGTGCTCATAGAATATATGGATAAGTTTTTGTGAGAAATGGTTTTATTGATGATGAATAACCAAATGTTTACAACCTATTTATACAAAAGAAAAGAAAAATTGTAATAATTAAAAACAAACACAATTATGGAGGGGCATGTTCTTGGACAGACTGTTCCTCCCCACCAATCTGTTGGTGGCTGTTTCCAGTTTGTATGTTGGTTGACACTAGCTGGATCTCGAGTTCTTTAACATTCCCCCTCAAGTTGGAATATATGTTAATTATTCCTAACTTGATAAGTAAGTTCGAGAACTGTGAAAAACTCAAGGATTTGGTAAATATATCTACTGGTTACTCTAATGTATAGATATGATAAGTCTTGATCATTCTAGCTTGAATTTTTTCTCTTACTAGATGACAATCGATCTCTATATGTTTGGTTCATTCATGAAACACTAGATTTGATGCAATGTGAAAGGCTGTTTGATTGTCACAATATAACTTAGTTGGTTGAGAGTGTTTGATACCCAAATAATCCAAAATATATCGTAACTAGGTTACTTCGCAACATGATGTTGCCATAGAGCGGTATTCTGTTTCTGCACTTGATTGTGAGACGGTATTTTGTTTCTTAGTATTCCAATAAATTAGCGAGTTTCCAAGAAACATACAATATAATGTGGTTGATCGTCATGTATCTGTACATTTAGCCCAATCTGCGTCACAGAAAGCATTTAGTTGTAATAAACTAGTTGTTGAGAAAAAGAGACCTTGCCCTGGTGTTTTCTTGACATATCGTAGCACTCATTCAGCTGCTTCCAAATGTGGTTGACATGAATGTGCACGACATACATTAAGTCTGGTCTTGTGATGATCGAGTATATTAATCTCCCAATAAGTCTTCAGTAAGATGTAGGATTACTGATGAATTTCCCTTCAACCTTGTTGAGGGATAAATTTTCTTTCATAGGTGGTAGTTTCAACCAACACACTAGTTGGAAATAGCCACCAACAGATTGGTGGGGAGGAACATGCTGTCTAAGAACATGCCCCTTCATAATTGTGTTTGTTTTTAATTATTACAATTTTGTTTTTCTTTTGTATAAATAGATTATAAACATTCATTTATTCATCATCAATAAAATCATTTCTTACATGGTATCATAACAAGGTTATCCGGTCGGTGTAGTTGTTTCGCCACTGGTAAGTGATGCACTCCGCCACTTGGACTCCGTAAGCTTAATATCCCCGTCGGTCTGAAGGGAATAGACCCTTGCCGATGTGAGAGGTAGTGTTAAAGTCTTACATCGATTAGGGATCGCACCTACACTGGGCATATAAACATAGATAGTCCTACATCTCATAACCTGGGTTTTAAGATGGAGTTACGCCTAAATTTAACAATTTTGCCATACATAATTTATCGCTTGTGATAATAGTTTTGATTTCTAACTATCAAATTTAGATTACAATTGTTCTAGAATTCTTTTAAACTCTATTTTCTTATGCTTTCCGTTAGAAGAACATGCCATAAGTATTTCACTAAGTTATCGGTAGTCTCTACTTGCAGAGTTTTGATGATTATAATTGTTGTGTTTCTGTTCAAATTCATTAGATGTTAAGAATAAAACAATGTAATTAGCATATAGTTTTTTAAAACTTTATTTTATCATAAAATTTTGAAGATTTTAAACATTTTTTTTTATGTATAAATAAAGTCTATCACAAATTATCTTCTTTCGTGAAATCACTTAAAGACTTTTTTTTAACTCTTTTCGCTTTTTTTCTTTCTTTTTAATTTCATTATTTTCTCTCTCACCTCTTATTTTCTCTCACTCTTAACTCTTCCCTTTTTTAATATTTATTGAAACCAAACTTAAGTTGGTTTTTTTAATAACATCACATAAAATTATCAAAAAATCTAGTATATATAAAAAATAAATTGATTTACCATTAACTAGAAGTTTGTTTTTTAAAAAAACAATTTCTACTTGTTAACTTTAAAAGAATAATTTTCTTAATATAATTTTTTTAATAGCTAAAAAGAAGAAAATATTTCACAATAATAATTTTTATTATTAGCTAAGTTAGCCATTGTTCCTTTTCAACTAATGCAATCACGTGTTTATTTTTATGAAAACTCTAGATATTTTCACATTTTAAAGAAAAATATATGTTTTATTAATTTTTTAAATAAAATACAAAATAACATAATGAGTATTTTTTATAATTGTAAATGTTCATTAAGAAATTATAAAATAATTAAGAGTATATCTGAAAAAAACGAGTGTGATAAATTTTTTAAAATATAATAAATTTTATAAAAGTCCTTAAAAGATTATAAAAATTAAAGAAGAAAATCATATAAATCTATTCAAACTTATATATAGTTTTTAAAAGTTTAATAAAATATACAAATCTATTTAAACTTATATATAGTTTTTAAAAATTTAACAAAATATAAGTTAAAATTTTTTAAAAAATCTATTAAAATCTCTAAAAAATTTATAACTTTAAATATATCAAAAAATTTATAAATCTTAATTTAATAATGCGCGCCTCTTTAAATTAACGACTATTTTACTATTAAGATTCCTAGTAAATGATTATTCCTTTTAAATAAAATAATTACTAGCTCTTTTTTAGTTTAATTTTTTTTTTTTGAAAAAAAAGGGTGAAAGATGGAACGCTTTATTCATTTTATTACTTTGTAATTCATTCATATAAAGGCAATTATGATTATGACCCAAGAGTTATATATAATGATCCTTCCTCATTCCCTTGTTTGTTTTTCTTCTTAGTAAGGCTGATTCTTTTACATAATGACACGCTGATTTCTACATGAGAGCAATACAAGGATGTTCTTGATTGGGTGATATTCATAGTGTATACTCATTGTTTTTTTATGTGTTTTGTTATTTAATTTTTAAATATATATTATTGAATTTTATATAAATAAATGATATTTTAATTGTATTTTTTAAATTTAAAGGTTAATAAAATATCTCACTTTTTATGAGAAATAAAAATAAAAAAACTACATGGTGATTTTAAAATTCTACTATAAACCTAAATGCTTTTTTTTTTATTCCTTATTTTCCTTTCACTCACAATTCGTGATGTTGCTTTAGATCAGTGCGTAGCCACGTTATGGCTGATTGATAGATATTTTTTTATTTTTAATAAAACTTAAATATAATTTATTAAAGAAATTATATTTGATAACATCTTCAATTTTATAATAATAGTGTTAATTAATTAAAGTAATAACCAATTAACTTACCTAACAAAATTTAAGTTATTAATACATCAATTAATTATATCAAAACTTAATCTTAAAAATATACTTATGTGAAAATAAAATAAGAATCTAATAATTTTATATAAATAAAAAATTTAAGAATTTTTATATTAAATAGATCATAATTTTGATACCTCCTAATTTATTTTATCCACATTTTGATCATCTATAAAGTCATCCTATTTTATCCATATTTTAATCATCTATAAAGTCATCCTTCGTCTATAAAGTCATCTGAGCAATTTGATCCATTAAAAAACAACTAGATTTATAAGATAATAATTTTTAAATTTAAATGTATTTTTGAATACAATTTTAAAACTATTTCAAACACCTTTCTTATACTATATCAATATTATCACATATAAATTATTATTATTATTTAAATATTTTATTAATAATAATTTTATTAACATTAAATTATAATTATATTAAATTAAATAAATATATTGTGTGTTTTTATTTCTATAATAATAAAAATGATCGTTACTTACTTTTATTATTAATGTCGCTATACTGATCCGATAAAAAAAAATTGTTATCTTGATCGAAAAAAAGACTACTTAATCGTTGCATAATTCCTCCGAGAATAAGTCGAAGTCTTTTTTAGTTTCCTCCCTATTTCCTTTCAAGAAGAACTCTATTGCAATTCAAAGCTCTGATCGTGCTAAGAATGGGTGTTGACCTGTCAGACATTATGGTTCATATCCATGATAACCAGGAGGATCTTCATTTAAGTTCTTAGGGATGAATTCATCATTTTTTTAGAATAGGCTTGAATTTGGGTTTGACGAATTACGATTCAAAGGACGATTTCTTGAGTAAATTCTGAAATTTGAGCGTGAAAATCCTGAGTTTGATTGAGGGATTGTAGGTAGTGTGATCTTGTAGATGGATACAGAACCTATGGATGCCAATGGTTGTAAAATTAAGCCTTTGGCTTCCACAGACACTCCCAGGGTTGAGGAACTTGTTAATGGGGATGTAGATAGTGAATCTAATGCTTTATTGCCATCTAGGAGAGGGGGGATATCAACAAATTCCGATAAAACACGGAGAAAAGTGCAGTGGAACGATAAGAATGGGAATAAGCTTGCCGAGGTATTGGAATTTGAACCAAGGTAATTGGTTTTCTGTAGCAACTCAATTCCTTATGCGTATGATATAATTTGAAAGTTTTGGAATTTTGATGCTTTTTATTTGGCTTGATTTCTCTTTAGTTGGATGTTGAAGGTGTTAGTTTATGATTTAATTGAATTTTGCAAGATGGGGTTAAAGTGAATGATTTTGGAGAATTTATGGGAAGTTAAAACTTTTCATCTACAAGGACATCCAAGGTTGAGCATATACAAATATAGTATCATTTACTCGTCTGATTCTATAAATGTGACAGTATTGTTGTTTTGGTTGTATTTATCTCATCAATATGTTTACTATAACTGCCCCCCATTTCTGGAAATTCCTGGCCATCGTTTTCGTTAGTTGGTATAAGAACTTTGAAAGAAATTAGTATGAAAACAAATGGGAATGCTTGTAATTTTATCTAGACAGTCTCTATTAAGTTCTGAACGCGATGATATCAAGCTCTTAAAGTATCGTTCCTCTTTTATTTTATTTCAACTTTTTCTCCGAGATTTTTCTGTTGACTCCTATTTTTGTACTACCAGTGCTAATTCTAGCCTTATCAGTCATATTAAAAAAAGTCTTATTATCTATGCTTGGATCAAATGTAAAGGTTCTGCTATGTAAAATTTATGGTTAAAATTGTAAGTGGAACTTGAAAAACCTGTCAAGATGTCTATTTGAATTAGTTCTATGTGCAGAGGACTTTCGGCCCTTTTTTTTTCTTTTCCTTTTTATTCTTTCTTTCTTTCTCCTATTATTGTCGGCCACTACATGCTCTTTTGGTGAAGATTTTTTTTGGGTGTTTTCAACAGATAGATTAACACTGTTAAAACAATAATCGTTTTTAAGATTGCCTTGCTTGTTGAATCAAATCATTATCATCCTTTTTGTGATCTTTAAAAAACTAGAACAAGATTTCTCTTGGGTGTTTTCAACAAATAGCTTAACACTGTTAAAACAATAATCGTTTTTTTGGATTGCCTTGCTTGTTAAATCAAATCGTTACCATCTTCTATAAGAGTACTCTGACTGACCTAGTGTGGTACACTGGGTAATTAGGATAATGGACTTTACATTGGTCTTTTAAAGGATATGCATAGCAGGTCCAAAACCTTGACTTCAATACTTCATCAGATCAGTGGCATCTCTAGTAAGTTGTCTGTTTATGGGAGCAGGAAAAACCTGGTGATAAAACCTAAAGCAACATCCCTAGATTTTGTAATTCTTTTTTTCTTAAAGATTTACTTTAACGGACAAATAATTCAGTATTTTCTTTATTTTCATAACTATCAACAATTTATAATGTGCTATAAATCGATGAGACTTTTGAACTTGTGGTTTTGCCTGGCATACATCCTTAAATGCCCGTCAAATGGACAATGGCTTTTAATTTCAATCTCCTCATTTTTGATAGTAAATGTTTAAAAGTTATCTATGTCCTTTGCAAGTCTGATTGCCTAATAGTCGAAATATCCATTCATTGTGCTAAAGATGATTTTGTATGGAGTTGTTACCAGGTAGTATTATCTAGTTGTGTATTGAATTAATTGTTCAGGATCCCTTATTTATTATCCTTTTCTTTCGTTAGGTGAACCATTATTGGATTTTTCATTGACTTTTGCATCTCTTGATCCCCTTCCTCTTTATTTGCCTGCAGTGACATGAGTGACACCGATGATGAGGACACAGATTCTTGCAAATGTGTCATAATGTAGATAGAATTTAACATATCATTCATAAGGAAATTTTGGCTGTATAATATACTTTGGTATTCTTTGCAATCTGACATGAATTTATTTTGCCCAAACTGGCTCTGTTTTCAACCCAATGGAGGATGGGGGAAGAATCTAAAGGATAAGTTGAGGCAATCATATGTTTTTCATCCTGGCCAGGACTCTTTCTCAGACTGATTTGCAGTGAATTATATTACAATGAGAGGAGCTGTGTCAGATATCATTCAATGAGGTCCATAAAGAGGTTATTAGGATGACGAACTTATGATTTCCACCATGCAATGAGAGATTCATTTGCAACATATTTTGGTTTGTATTGCAAACTATAGACTCAACTTAATCTAATAATTCAATAATTCTGAGCATCTGGAGAAGGGAAGGGGAAGTCCATCATGTAATGTGTTAGTTAATGTACACAATAATGCATTCTTCTTAGTTGCATCAGTCTTACCACTGAAAGAGACAGGTTTCTGTTTCCTGCAGTATGAATCTAGTATTTCAATAGTGCTTTCTGCTTGGTTGAGCATCATTTGTTGGTTTTTGCGATACAATTCTTGAAAATTCTGGAGAAGGGAAGGGGAAGTCCATCATGCAATGTGTTAGTTAATGTACACAATAATGCATTCTTCTTAGTTGCATCAAAAGAGAGGTTTCTGTTTCCTGCAGTATGAATCTAGTATTTCAATAGTGCTTTCTGCTTGTTTGAGCATCATTTGTTGGTTTTTGCTCAATACAATTCTTAAAAGTTGTTCTGACATTTGGTGATCAACTTTATCAAATTAGTGTTCAGAATTTTGTACAAATTGACAATGATACAACTTTTCTTTTAGAATATTCAAATTTAGATAATGCAGTCTGGCTCAAATCTACTTTACTGATACAAGTTCCACTTGTGGTCATTCCTTATTGTAACTTTTAAAATTTTAAACAACAAACCTTAGGAGAGGATGACAGATATAGTAGTACATGCTCCTTCCATAACATCACCACTCAAAACTCACAACACACTAACAAAAGTTCCAAAAACTGAAACAAACAAACCCATACTTTGCTAAAAATATACCCTTGAAATGGAAGGTAGAAAGATACCCTTAAGAATGCTCTTTTTGTTTAAAGATTTTGTTCCACTGTGTACAAAAAATTGGTCTTCCACCTTTGTACATGAATATGAATGTGATTTTTGTTCAACCTGTTTTTGGTGATTTACATGGTCCTGACAGCAATACTGCTATTACTGATGATGGACTTTTGCCCTGACATATTAGTTCTTGGAGAATTTAACCAACTTGAAAGGCTTGCATCGATGGCGATATCTTGCAGTGGGCGTTTTGACTGGTCATAACATGTTGTGACTAAACTGAAAGGTGAAGGATTAGAACTCGGTCTTGATGTCTTTTCAAATGCTATTTGGTTCTCCTTTTGATGTTTATATGCTAATTTAGCCTTAACTTCTCTCCACTGTGTAAGATTCTCTACTGGGTTTAGTACAGAATATGTATTTTGGCCTTCATTTGTAGCATTCCTACATAGGAGTGAATCTTCTTTGGTTGAGACACAGGAGGGCATTGTAAAAGTGGATTTTCCCTCAGAGGGTTCTTTAGAAACTCCCAACTGTGAACTTTTAGACACAGAACAAAACTGCTCAGAATCAGAAACGCCTTGGTTTATTCCTTGGGCAACAGCAATGGGAAACTCACAATCATAATCATTAGCAGAGTGCTCATTGTCATCGCCAATGTTATTGGCATCATATTCATTAGCAAAATCATCATCAAGATCTTCTAATTCGCTTTCATTGAAAGCTAATTTGTCCTCTTCATCATAGCAGTCACCGCAATGTTGATACCTGTAGTGTGAGTGAAAAGATCTCATGCTAAATGCAGGGAAACTCTTTTTAGAGCATGAAGTGGACAAGCTTCCTTCTATCTCTTCATCATTGTTTTTCATTTCTTCCTCCTCCTCCATGGAATGGCAAGAGGTTGATATGGGCTCATAGATCTGCAAATCCATATTGAAGCTAACTTTCTTTCTGACTTTGGCCCTGTCTTTGACAAACACAAGTTAAAAGAAAGATAATTCAAATAACACTAAAACTTATAGCGACAAAAATTACATTTCAATAATATTGAACGAGTTTTAATTACTATTAATATTGAACAACCTCCAACTAATTGGTGTTCAAAGTTAAATGATAAAATTATGAGTTTAAACATCAAAGATGTTATTTTTGAGTTTCTAGTTGATTTTATATATCTGACCTGGGTTGACAATCTGCATTTTGGGGTTTCTCTTCACTGCTGGATCTTATCACTTTTATAGATGAATCTAGTAGTTCATACCTCCCACATCTCTGAAACAAAATTTGAAACACAAAACAAATAAGTTCAACTTAGACTAGTTGATTTAGACTAAAATGAAACGAAACTAAGATAATTAGTGAAGATTCATAGAAGATGATGAAAGCACTTGATAACCAGCTGCAACTTTATGGGAAGGTTTTCTTAGTCGCTTTCTTTTATTGGAGAAACCAAAACAGCCAAGAAAGCACCCCATTAGTGACAAGTGTTTTACAAACAAAGAAAAAGACAGTCCTTTGGTTCAGCAAGACATTTTCATTGTGATATTGCTTCTTGTCTGTAATACATATCACATAAATAAACTAAGTTACGAGAGTTTTCAAATCCCATTATGGCTCCAACGGTTTTGAAAATACTAACGTTAGACTTTAATTATGATATGAATTTGGTGGGTGCACGAGTTATAAACAAAGGGAAGTAGTAGGGACAATACAAAACTTTTACTTTTTTCTATTATCTGCATTTCAAAGTGTCTGAGTCTTAGGTTTTAAATATTCAGATACTAAATAATTAAATTATTTTTAAAATAATATATTAATTATATATATAGTGTAAATATATTATAATTTATGTAAATATGCTATTAGGACTAATTTAATTATGTATAATATTTATAGGTATTATTTTGGACTTTAAATTGGGTGTTAATACTTTGATTTTTGGATTGGTTTTGAAATTTAATTATGTATAATATTTATAGGTATTATACATATTCATACTTTGATTTTTTAAATTTTCATTTAATGAAATTTTAATATGAAAATTAAAATAAATAAATAATATTAATGTGTTAGATAGATTCTTTTAATATTTTCAATATCAAGAGCCGATTTAATCTATCTTGGATTGGTTTTGAAATTTTCTAGAATCAATCAAATCCAATAGAAGTAGAAAAATCAAATAATATAAATTGGGTTCGCTCGGATTGAATGGTTTGGAGGATATGATTGAAATTTGAAAACCCCTTATTACTCATCTGTTTTGCCTTTTGTGACCTTTATTTTTACGCTTTCCCGAAATTTTCAATGGTGGCCATGTTAATTAAAATGATCCGTTGGCATAGCCTTTAATTATTATTATTATGCCTTAATTTTATCATTAGCGAGATGGGGTATTGTTTGAAATACAGTTCAAGCATAACTGTGCATCCAGGAGATTAACCGACCAAAGCTTTTTTGTTTCTTTTGAATAATGCTTTGAGCAATTGAAATAAAAATTGGGCTTGGGATCTGTTGGAGAAAGTTTATATATTTGCAATAAGAGAGATGATACTTTCTACTACGCATTTTTTCAAGAGTCACAACTACTTCATACATAAAATCATCTCGCAATATCCCAAAATAATTCTAAAACCTCATGAGAACTTATTTATTAGTTGATGTAAATGAATGGTATGATTTTAGAAATAAAAGATATTTACATATTAATCATGTGAATACATTGCTATATATAATAAATATGCAGAGATCTTGATATAAAAAAAAGTAATATCTATTAGTGTTATATATATAATTGTAAATATATATAAGTTAATTGCATTATATATTCACAACTTATAGGATAAGTTATAAATAAGTCTAAAATATTCAAGTAGTTATAATTACTCTTGTAACGTTACCCGGTGATAAAAGCGTTTTCAAACAAAAAATGTAGTTTAATTTTTTTAACAAAATTATATTATGTGTGTTTTACGTGTATTTTTTGAAAAATATTATAGTAAAATATTGAGCGAATTAACAACGTTTTATGCCCACATCATATGAAGCAAGTTGCAAAAATATAAAAAAAATATTTAAGCAATTACAATTATATTCATTAGAAAATACAGGTAAAATATACGTGATACAATTATGGTAAAATATTTAATGGTCATATTCAACTACTTAAATGTTTTGGGCATCTTTACAATTCACCGATAAAACTTAATTAAACCTTATATATATAACGAGAGTTTGTGACTCTATTTATAAAAGGGAATTAGTTTAACTATTTGTTTTAAAAATATATTTTATTTAATATTTTAATATTATTTTATTTAAATCTTTTATCAATTGTACATCCCTCTAGTCGTATTAGTTGAATAGTGTTACATATAATAAGTTGTTATATACGTTAAATATATAATAATTATTAATTGGTTATAAAGCTATAGATATGTGATGTTAAAGTGAATCTGAAATCACTAACCTTAATGTTTGCATTTTTTTTACAAATACACCAACTTGTAGACAATGTGAATTTATGTATACATCTAGTTGTGATAAAAAGAATTTTTGATATCAATCTAGTCCTTTTATAAAACGTATACTTGGAAAAAAATCACTTATACCTTTAGGTGATGTTTGGTTCACAGAATGGAATCGAAATAAAATAGAATGAAAATGACACAATGTTGTTTGGTTTGACCATTGAAAACAAAGAAGGAATCAATATTATAGTGTTTGGTTTGTCACTAGAATGAAATGGAAAAAAACTATAAATTGCTTTAATACTCCTATATTCAGTAAAGTTTAAATAATATAATTTAATTATTATTTTTCCGTCAAACAAGATACATTATTGAAATAATTATTACTTAAAAAGAAAATATATTATTAAAATTATTATTTTTCTAAATAGAGTTTAGGGTTTTGAGGTTTGGATTTGGGATTTAGGGATTTAGGGTTTAGGGCTATATTTGTGGGTTAAGGTTTAGGGTTAAAATTATTATTTTCTAAATAAGGTTTAAGGTTTTAGAATTTGTGATTTTGTATTTAGGGTTTTAGGGTTTAGAGTTTAGGGTTTAAGGTTTAGAGATTTAGGGTTTAGGGTTTTAGGGTTTAGGGTTTTGAGGTTTAGTATTTTGGGATCTAGGGTTTAGGATTTTGGGATATGTGGTTTAGGGTTTAGGAATTTGGGATTTAGGGTTTAGGGTTTTGGAATTTAGGATTTAGGGTTTAGGTTTTGGGATTTGAGATTTAAGTTTGAGGTTATATTTGGGGTGGGGGTAAAATTGAAAACAAAATTGAGATGAGAATGAAATCATGATTCCTAAAGGGGGAGAAAAAATTGTGATTCCTTAAGAATCGATTCCATTCCTGACTCTTTTTTCAGTCCAACCAAACACACAAATGAAAGGAATCAATTCTGATTCTAATTCCTTTCTATTCTCTCCAACCAAACATAGCATTAATGTTTGCATTTTCTCCACAAATAACTTAACATTTCAAAAATGTCAAATATGACATTTGACTTTCACGAAAGTTTAAGATAATGGTTATTCAATAATATTTTTGAAATGTCTTTAAAATTAAAAGATATTTTTGATTTTAAGTAAAATATTAAATAATCAAAAATACTAAACTAATAAAATAAAAATAATATTTTTCATTTTTATTTCATTCAAAATTATAAAAGCATAAAATCATAAAATAAATAAATTTACATAAAATTTAAAAATATTTACATGTTCTTTACTGATTAAAAAAATAAAATTGAAATATATAAAATGAATAATTTTTTATTTATTTATCCCAAATTACATGTAATAAAATGGTTACTATATATTTTTATTTTCTATAAATGATTAAAGGTCTAATTTTAATTCAATTAAATAACACATCACTCTAGACCTAATGATAAAAATAAATTAATACTTTTAATTTAAAAATTTTAAATCAAAATAATATTAAAATCAATAAATTGAACTAATTTATAAAAATATAAAAATTGAAATTTAATTTAAAAAAATAATATTTTGGATTAATTACTTAGACTAAATTATAATTAATATTAAGTTATAATTGAAATAATATTATACCCATATATTTTATTTCTTCAATGGGTAGGTAATTATTCAATTATACTAAGTATATTAAGAAGAATTTTTTTAATTTTTATAAGATATTGCAAAAATATTTTAATTTTTTATTAAATTTAATAAATAAAATAATTAATTGTTTTATCAATAAATATAGATAATGAGAGAAAAATTAGAGAATGAAAAAATAAAAGTATTTTTTAAAGTATTAATTGTGAGAGAGAGGAAAAAGACACGTCGGTGAAAGAAATAAAAAAAATTAAATTAATTTTTTGGATTATTTTTTAAATTAAAATAAGGTTTTATAATTTTATATAATTATTTACTTAGTGCAGATTTTTTTATTTTTTAACCATAAAAAACATAGTAAATAAATAATATATGTGTTACTTTGTTATTATTCTTAAAGAATATTTCAATAATTTAACAAAAAATAAAAAAATATGTAAGTAAAAATGAATGAAAAAGTTAAAAATATTATTGACAAAGGTTATTTGTGATAATATGTCTAACTTTAGTATAATTATAGACAATTTTTTAAATGTTATGTAAATTTTTAAATAAAATAAAAACCTCGTAAGTACGAGTGATTTTTTCCCATGTAATATTTGAAGTTAGATTTCGACTTGTAATTCAAATAAATTTTTTATTTATTTATTTATTTTAAATTACCGCTTATAATTATAATTCATACAATTTTTATCTTTTATATTTTTTTATTTACGCATGAATTATGGAGTTACCTTGGTTAACTCATAACAATTGGTTATGTTGATAAAGAGGAAAATGATTAATTTTAAACAAACTTTATAGTGAAACAAAAAATAATTATATAAATTCTTCTCATTTTTATTTTAAAAATAAGTTAACATGATTACGAGGAAGATAATAAACATATCATTTTTTATGATATATTCATTTAAAGTGCTTACAGAGTTGTCTCTTAATTTCTTACACTTGTAATTTTGGCTCTTTAACTATACAAACAAATCATCAAAGTGAGTATTCATATATAAGTACTGATTTAAACGATAAATAATAATACTAAACATTGACACAAGTAGATATATCACTTAATACCTTAATATTTATAATAAAATTACAATTGAAGGAATAAAATATACAATATTAATTTTATACTAATACATAAATCTTAAAAAATAAAGAAGTAGGTTACTTAGTACTTTAACAATAAACTTACAATTTTCTTATTTAAAGACACAAACTTAAGATAGTAAAGAGATAGGCATAGGGAGAAAATGTCTAATGTACTTCAAAGGATACTACTGCCAAGGTGCAAGGAATTTTTTAATGGACTACTAGTTCGATAATTCGACATCACACATTTTAAGGTCTTTGATAATGATGGATGAAAAGAAGTGGTAGCATCGGACTAAAAAATGCTAAACCAAGCATTTTGTGGAAGATAACCTACCATATTTGTTTTATACCCCTATGTGTGTGTGTGCTTATAGTGAGGACAATGTAATAATTAACTGTGGGTGAGTGTTAACGTTTTTCTATCTTTATTTTCTTTTGCCTTAATAGTTTAACTTGTTCTAGGATACATATTTTAGTATAATTATGCTCTAAGTATCATAAAAATTTTCCATTTTTATATTTATTGCATTCTTTAGGATAGTTAGGATTAATAGCTGAGATTGGAAACAATAATGTGTTTCTATTCTTCTTTTTCCTAGTACATGTGATGAAATTAACTAAACAATGTTAGGTCAAAAAAGATAATTAGCTACATTAGTCAAGATTATAACAATCATTTAACATTTAACGTAAGTATTCAATCGTACTTGTGACAGTTGTCACAATGTATCACTTTGAATAAGAATATTAGTGATTATGTACTAACATCTTAGTCTCGATATAAATATATTCATAACAAACTAGTTGTACACTTATTTCATAACATACCTAGTCATGACATTCAAACATAAAATCAAACATATCAAAAATCAAGAATCGAAACTAAAATTTATCATGATGTTAAATTAATAAAGTCATAGTCTAGGGCTTGAAATTGTCAATAATCACATTAGAAGTTTAGTTAGTTATGGATTCTAAATAAATCAACATTATAATCATGGAAAATATGAAAAGAAGAAATAAGAAAAGCTTAGGAATTGTATATGATGAAGCCAAAATAACCCGAATGTCTAATCTTCAATCTTTTTCTTCTAAATCTCCTTCAAAGGTTTTCCTTAGGTGTGCTTTTGATCTCTTTTGTTACTTGTAGCAATTGTGTATCTAATGAGTTATTGGGTGGCTTATATTATGTATTTTCGACCTTGATTTTATTAGGATTATATTTCTCTTGATCCATTGGCTAGGATTAGAAGTAGGTGCTAAAAAAACGTTGGATTTATGTGCTGATTGAACTTCTCGATTGATCGAGACCCTTTTCTCGATTTATCTAGCTATTTTGATTTACGATCCGAGAGCACTTGAGTAAAGCTCAATCGATCAACCAATATCTCAATCGATTGATACCATTTCTTATTAATTTATTAGCTATTCTAATTGTTACCATGTATCCTCAATCGATTTTGAGCTAAGCTCGATTGATAGACTACTTTGTTCCAAATGTCCGTCCAAGGGCATTCAATATGTAAATATGTAGGAATTGATGTACAAATATATGTTTAAAGTGACACTAATCTAACTTCCACACACCCAATCTTTGTTAGTCCTCGAGCAAAAGTAAAACAAAATAAGTTTATTGTCATTATCTTAGGAGCATAGCAATAGTATGATCTCAAAGTTTAATATTCATTTATTATGATATTTAGTCATTCTTTAAGTCTAGCACCCTTACAACACCTATCCTTAAAGTGTGTGTGATTTTGCATCCACTAGCAATAGTTTAATCATGTAACTTAAACTAAATTAATACATCATTCCTTTCTATGGAGTATTACTATTCTTCATATAATTGAATTGGGTACCAAAGACTTTTTCTTAAAATTTTCTCTCCACTCACCAAAAGTATTTCATAAAATCAAAAGTTTTTTTTCAATTAGTTGTAGTGTGGCTAGACTTTGTTGGTTCAATCAAATGAAAGAGAATGAGAAAATAAGAGTTCAAAAGTCATGAAGTAAGAGAAAAAGATCTTTAAATAGCACTATCTTAAGATCAATTATGTCAACAAACTATGATCAAATTTTATTATTTTGGACCCAAGTGTCATTATTCTTTTTTCCTTTTCATTTTGCCATTAGTTTTCAACACTTGACCCCCTTTTTGAATTTATCTTTTTCAACTTGTCATCTTATTATTGTTATTTTTATAGGGGTTCATATTGTAGATGGGCTTATTTTATGTGTGTTGGGAAATTGATCACTTATAGCATAGTTGTCACTCTTAAGTTCTATTCTAGCTTTTCACATAATCACTCTTTTTATGCTAATCCAATTTTCTTGAACTATAGGTTATGTTCAATATGTTTGATTCTAGGGGTATGGAGTAGGTACAAATAATTGGATCATGTAGATTCAATTTTTTTCACTAGAGGTTTCCCTTATAAGGACAATAATATTAGGGGTAGAAACTTTTGGCCAAAGAAGTTAATTATATTACCTTAATCATTTTTTTAAGAAATACATTCAGCATTTGTCTTGATAAATTTAAAGAAAAGTTCAAGCTTCTTCATCTCATTCATTTAAAGCATAGCAAATTTATAAGAAGTTTACAACATTTTTACCAACTTAAGCACATAATATTTTCCTATGAATAGCTTAGTTATTGTACATGCATGTTTTGAGAAAAATCATCATAAATTTGCCTTCATTTATGAAAATAATGTTAAGAGTTTACCAACATCCATTATTCCTCTCAACCAAGCATCATTTTATCTAATTTCATCATAGGCACCAGAAAATAAAGAAAGTGTGATTGTTTTTAAGCCCATTCATTACTCCTAAGTAATGCAATAAATAAATACTAAAAATGAACGAAATTTAAAATTTTTGTGTTATCTAAAGCATGTTAATCTTAAAAAAATGAAAATTAAAGATAGGAGATATAATAACATTCTCCCACACCTAATTTTTACATTGTCCTTAATATAAGCACATGCACCTATGTAATGTAAAAATAGGTAACAAAGGAGTAGAAGACAAATATTGTGGATTGCCTTCCACAAAGTGCTTGATTTAACATTGTTAGCTCGACTTAGTTAATTCAACCTGTGTCCATTGACCTTAAATTCCTTTTAGGTTTTTTCACTTCGGATTTTCATTAGACCATGAGCAAACACTTTGTTAATAATAAAAGGGCAAATCCAATGAGAATGAAGTTTACTTAGAAATAACTTGATGCGGGATTCAAATAAAATCACTTTTTGTCCAACTTTAAAGTTCTTTCTTGATATCATCTTATCATGTGTAACCTTAGTTGTTTCATGTAAATTTGTACATTGTCGTAGGCTTTGTTGCATATTTATTGTAGCCTATTTAGTTGCAACCTTTTAGATCTCTTGCTTGTTCTAATACATGTTGCATTATTTGACTACTGAAAGGGTCGTATGTTCCAAATCAATTGAAAGATGACATGATTTACCATATACTAATTGAAATAGTGACATCCTAATGGGTGTTTTATATGATGTCCTATATGGCCAAAATGCATAATTCAGTCTCAAGCTCTAATCCTTCTTGTTGGGTTTAACTATTTTTTCTAGGATGAATTTGACCTCTTTGTTGGACATTTTAACTTGTCCACTTGTCTATGGACGATATAGTGTAGTTATTTTATGGTTGACATGATACTTTTTAAGTAGAACCCATACAGTCATATTTTAAAAGTGGAATCCACTATCACTTATGATGGTTCTTGGTGTTTCAAACCTAGTAAAAATGTTAGACTTCACAAAATCTTTAACAACTTTAGAGTCATTAGTTTTTATGGCTTTAGTTTCCACCCATTTATACATATAATTCACAGCAAGTAAAAAATATATAAATACATTAAAGGAAGGGAAGGATCCTATGAAATCAATACCTCAAACATCAAACATTTTAACAAAAGTATAAAAGTTTGGGGAATTTGGTCTCTAAGCCTCAAATTAACCATTTGTTGACAACAGTGACAAGCTTTACAAAATACATGTGTATCTTTGAACAAGGTAGGCCTATAGAAGCCACTCTCAAGAACCTTGTGAGAATTGTTTTGGGCACCAAAGTATCATTCGCATGCATATGTATGACAAAAAGTGAGTATATAATGAAATTTAATTTCAGGTATGTACCTTCATAATAATTGATCTTGGAAATGTTCCATAGTTATGGATCATCCCATAAATAATACCTTGCATCCTTTGTAAGCTTGTGTTTTTATGCTCTTGGTAGATTACTAGAGAGTAGGATGGTTGCAAGGTAGTTGACGAGGTTAACATACCATGGTGGTGTATTCTCTATAGAGAATAGTTATTCGTCTAGGAATTGTTCCTAATTTGGTAAGGAGTCATCTTTTTGAATGATTTGACTCAATTTATTTGCCATTAAGTTATCACTCCTCTTTTTGTCTTTGATTTCCAAGTCAAATTCTTGTGATAAGAGAAACCATGTCACTAACCTAGTTTTGCATAGTTCTTTGTTAACAAATACATGAGAGATAAATGTTCGAAAATACAATTACTTTAGTGCCTACTAAATATGATATAAACTTTTCTAAAGCAAAATATAACTGCAATTAATTCTTTTTTAGTAGTGGAGTGGCTGAGTTAAGCATCATTGAGGGTTATGGAGGCAATAATATATAACACGTGGTTTTCCAATTCGTTGTCCTACCACTACTCCAACTGTATAGTCACTAGTATCACACATTAGCTCAAAAGAATGACTCCAATCAGATGCCTAATTGATTAGAGCTATGGTGAGTAGCTCCTTAAGCTTTTCATAAGCTTTCTCACAATCTTCATCAAAGATGAACAAAATATCTTTTTGTAGCAATATGCATTGAAAATTCCTTGATGAACCATATGTAAAAACCTACATAACCAAGAAAAGAACAAACCCTTAAAGTAGTGTGAAGTGGTAAGCCACACAATAACAAATTTATCTACTTTTATGCCCTTAGAAGAGATTATATGTTTTAAGATAATCCCATGGTTTATCATAAAATGATATTTTTTTCAATTTAAAATTAGATTAGTCTACACATCCTAAAAGGATAAGTGTTAGATTATGTAAAAATTGGTCAAAAGAGTCACTATACATTATAAAATCGTGCATAAAGATCTTTATAATGTTTTCTATATTTTAAAAATATATTTACCATACATCTTTGAAAAGTGGTTGGATTATTCGAGAGGCCAAATGACATTCTTTGAAAGGTAAAGGTTCCAAAGGGGTAGGTAAATGTATTTTTCTCTTGATTCTCATGTGTTATAGCAATCTGGTTGTAACCTGAATAACCATTAAGAAAATGATAAAAAGTGTGGCATGCTAACCTTTTCTACCATTTGATCAATGGAGGGCATAGGAATAATCTTTCCTGGTATTGGTGTTGACCTTCCTATAGTCCGTGCATACTCTCTAACCTATTTGGATTTTTAGAGATATTAAATGATTCTCACTATTCTTAACTACTGTTATTCTAGATTTCTTTAGCACTACATATATTGGACTTTTTCATATACTATCAGAGATGGGGTAGATATATATCCATTTGAGTATTTTTTTTCTTTACTATCTCCATCATTGGAGAATTTAGCCATTGTTGTGCCTTTTTTGTTGGTTTAGTTTCATCCTCAAGTAGTGTGATGTGCATACATATAAAGAGAACTATACCTTTAATATCAACAATGGTCCATCATATGGTAGTATTGTGATCTCTTAAGACCCTCAAAAGCTTATCTTCTTATTCATGAGACAAGTTACTAGTAATAATGACTAACAATGTGTCAGTTTCCCAAATATATATGTTTCAAGTGTGATGGGAGAGGTTTTAATTGGTAAAATATAAATCCCATATTGTACCTTCGTGGAATTTTGGAAAGAGATTACAAGAATGTCATTTTAATTTTCAAGTTTGCATAAAGTTCTATTGTACTAGTGAGCCTTTTTAGATTTTTAGAATACAAGTTATGCATTAAGGCTGCTGGTAAGGTATCTTTCAACTTAAGGTCAAATACATGTTCTACACAAGAGTCTATTACATCAATATAATAATAAGTATTAATATTATTTAGGCATCTTATTACTTCAAAAATATTGAAATGTATCGACTTTTTGTTGAATTCCATGGTTAACGTTCCATTGTAGACATCAATATTAGTGCAATCAATTTTCATAAATGATCTACCTAAGAGAATAGGGGTATATTTACTATTAGTCTCATCTCGCTTTCGCATATTAAGGACATAACAATAAGTATGGAATAACATCTCATTGACATACACCAATACATCCTCCAAGACACCATTGGGATATGCATTAGACCTATAATCTAATTGTACAATAACACAATGTTCTTGAGGGAACCAATGTTAGGTGAAACATATATATAATAAGACATAACATTAATGGATGCATCTAGATCTAATATGACTCTCTTAAACATAGTGGTTCCTATAGTATATGGAATAGTTAAACTACCAGGATTCTTACACTTGGGAGGCAATTTTCTTTGCAATATAGTTGAGAAATTCTCTCTAAGGATAACTACATCATTACCCTTTAGCTTGCATTTAGTAGTGGAAAGCTCCTTAAGGAACTTAACATATCTTGATACTTGTTTTATTACATCCAATAAGGGGATGTTAACTTGCACTTTGTCAAAGGTTTCCAAATCCCTTGTTATGCTCCTCCTTCTTTGATTTAACAAATCTACTAAAAAAAAGGTAATATTGAAGCATCAATATACACAAAGATGTTGTAGTGTTTTTTGGTGGAACAAGTGCTCTTTTTTTCTAAATCATCTTATGTTGGTCTCTTCTTAAAGATTGTCTTTGTTTGACCTTTAAGGAGCTCTTCCAATTGCTTTCCATTTTTTAGAGTGGTTGCATTAGCATTTTCTTTTGGATTCATCTAGTTTGGGATGAAGTTTACTAGATCCTTGAGCTTCTAACCTCCAATAGTTGTAACCAACTAGCCCACTTAATTCTCAAGGTTCCTCATTGAAGTTTGAGTGTCTATGATAGACTTTTGAGAGTTTTTTTGTGAAAACTTAGGTCTCTTGCATAAATATAGCAGTGTTAGTATCTATAGTATAACCAAGTCTTCCAAAGACTTGCCTTGAGGTTACTATGGTGGATGGGGCCTTGGTTGGTATTGATGTTTGACCTTAGATTAGGGAATCTAGGTGGATTGTAGGGAGCATCTGTTTATTATTATCTGTATAACTAAAATTTGGGTGATCCCTCCATCCAAGGTTATATGTGTAACTATAAGGATCATATTTGGGCCTTTGTCTCCAAAAACACCAATACATTGGATTGCTCTTCTTAAAGAGTGGAAGGCATATCAATAAGGTGTCCCACTATAGAATATATGTCATATGTTTTCACCTATCCCAAAGCTAGTTGTTTTACTAAAGCAATTATATTACTTAATTGTTGCTTAAGGTGAGTTATTGTTTACCTTATTTACCTTACCTAAGCTAGTTGTTTTACTAAAGTAGTTAGATTACTTATTTGTTGCTCAAGGTGAAAGTTAGTGTTTACCTTATTTACCTTACCATATCGAACAGTTTGGGTGCCAAAATGTTGAGAATTGGTAGTCATTGTTGCAATTAAAGTTCATGCTTTAGTTGGTATTTTATTTACCAAAGCCCCACCACTTACAATATCAACCATGTTTCTCTTTTCGGGTGCTAATCCTTCGTAAAAGTATTAAAAAAATGTTGCTCACTTATTTGATATTGTGGGCAGCTAGCATATAACATTTTGAACCTCTCAAAATCCATAGAGTGTTTTCCTATTGGATTACATAATTTCACAAATTTGTTTCCTTATTATTGTGGCCCTAAAAGTGGGGAAGTACCTCTCCATAAATTGTCTCTTTATCACATTCCAATTGGTAATGGATCCAAAGGGTAGATAGTATAGCCATTCCTTAGCACTATCCTTTAAAGAGAAGGAAAAAGCTCTAAGTTTGACTTATTTTTCGGTAATCCCTATTGGTTTCATGCTGAAGTAAACAACATGGAATTCCTTCAAATGTTTGTTTAGGTTCACTCCAAAAACCCCTAAAAGTAGGTAACAAATAAATTAGTCCATATTTAAGTTCAAAACCTACCTCCAAGTTAGGATGTACCATGTATAGAGTTATAGCTCCATGTTAAGTGCATCTAATTCACTTAGTGTTTGATCAACACCTACCATGTTTACTTTTTCGGCTTCCAAGTCACTTAAAGAAGTGGATTCAATTATCTTTTCTTACAATGGTTCTAGTAATACTTTTTATCTCAAGTTGTATGAATTTCATTGTTGTATTCAATGGCATCTTGAGAATTGAGAACTTATAAATGTTAGTAAATTAAAGCAAAAAAATATATTTGAAACTAGAAGTAAAAAATAAAACTAATAGTTAGTGGCAAAATTTTAAAGTCAATTCCAAGAAACGTCACCAAATTTTTTACACAATTGAAAACATGCAAGTATACATGATCATTTAAAAGTGATAAGTAAATTAAGAACAAGGATTATCGTGCCCATAATGATTGGTGAAAATTTATACTACCACTTACTAGTTTGTTAGTGGGTTCATTTAAAATTAGTAAATGGTGGGTTTTAATTGTGTTTTGAGGAAAATAACATAAAATAATAAAGCAAGTTGCAAAAGAATTATAAGATATATGTGATTATGAGACTATCATCACCACTACCCTATCATTTTATTAAACATGTCATGAAAGTGAATTAGAATGAAAATTAGTTTCTTATATTCTAATTCACTTTCATAATTTAGAACTTTTCTTGAATTCTTAAAGTTAGCTTTAGAAATCTAGGTCCACTTAAGACTTCATATCCTTTCTTACCATGTAATTCATTAAAGGTTTGCTTTTTAACCAACATAAATCCCAAACAGCCTAAAAGTATGTCTATTAGATTTAATTCATTCATTGCATTAAGACATAAAAAGATAATAACTAAACTAAGTGAGATTAGAACAATTGTTTAAAATTTAACGTAGATATTCACTCGTACTTGTGACAAAAGTTACAAGGTATCACTTTGAATAAGAATATTAGGAATTACGTACTAATGTCTTAGACTAGATATAAATATATTCATATAATAAATTAGTTGTATACCTAATTCATAAAATGAATAGTCATAGCATTTAAACATATAATTGAACACAACAAGAATCCACAATTGAAACTAAAATTTATCATGACAATAAATTAATTAAGCCATAATCTAGAGTTTGGAATTGCCTATAATCACATTAGAAGTTTAGCTAGATATGGATTATAAATAAATCTGCATTATAATCATACAAACTATAAAGAGAGGAAATAAAAAAACTTAGGAATTATAAATAATGAAGCCAAAATAACCTCAATCTCCAATATCCAATATTTTCTTCTAAATCTCCTTCAAAGTTTCCTTGGGTATGCTTTTGATCTCTCTTATTTCTTGTAGTAACTGTATGTCTAATGAGTCCTTGGGTGGCTTATATTGTTTATTTTCAAACTTTATTTGATTAGGATTAGATTATGCTTGATCCAATGGCTATGATTAGTGATTGGTGTTGAAAAATGCTAAATTTGTATGTTGATTGAGCTTCTTGATCGATCTAGCTATTATGATTTTCAACATAAGAGAACTCAATAGATGCTTGATCAATCAACCTATATCTTGATTGATCGATACCTTTTTTGATCAATCTATCAACTCTTGTCAATCTTGTCCAAAATCCTCGACCAATCTCAAGCAAAGCTCGATCTATTGACTGCTTTGTTCCAACTTTTCATGTGAGGACACCCGATAGATCTCGATTGAAGCTCAATCAATCAAAACCCCTATTTCTATTCTAAATACATGTTTTTTTTCACTTTTTTTCTAAATTTGACCCTAAATATATATATAACATAGAATAAACACATAAAATAAATAGGGCACACTAATTCATTGTAAATATATGAGAATTGATGTACAAATATCAAATATGTATAAAATGACATCGATCAATATGTTTTCATGATATATATAATTGAGAGGTTAGGAATATGTAGTTGACATGTTTAGGTTATGTATGTGCATCGGAATATTTTGGTGCTTGTTAGTATTTGTAAGTCCTTATGTACTCAATTTTTGTGTGTTGGCTTTCCATGTACAAAACATATTATCTATTTATTTTTACCCAATGTTCTATCTTCTTCTGTGTAAAATTGGTTATTGTGTATCAGTAATGCATATATATATAGTTAGAAACACTATGATTAAAAGTATGTTTTCACGCAACATAAGATTAGTTGTTTTTAGTAGGCATGATAGATTGAGAAGGTGGATTTTGTTTGTTTCAGGTGCGGATATTTGTGGAATTTACTTGACATTTTTTAGAAATGAAAATATATCTTTTTTTAGTACCTCACCACCACCCTTGCCACCACTTTCACCACCAACGTGGCCACCATCCTCGCTACCACCTTTGGTGAGGTGGCTGGCAAGGTGGCCGACTGAGTTCTATAAATACATCCCACTTATCTCAACTCTTTACCCATAGTTTAGTATTGGAACTCTCCCAAAATACATACTTAGATTTATATATGTTATCAAAATCATTTTGGAGAGCTTACATTTAAGTATGGTTCATTTAGTGAGTTTAGTTATCAAATCGTAATTTGCATGCATGTGTGGCTTGACTGTGTGTCTCCCATACAAGATTTAAGATTTGTGGAGGATAATGTGTCCTTTGGTGAGTTGAAATTAAATGTGATTCTTAGGGTTTCTCATTCTACACATGTTTTACGTTACTGATCATACTACATTAGGTGGTATTGGTTGGAAAAAGAGTCGGGTTTGTGTGTCGAACTAGGTCGTTATAGAAGCAACAATAGATAATTTGGATAAGGGTCCCTACTGATGGAAGTAATAAGGGTTTTATTTCTTTCAAAGTTGTAACTATTTTATTAATTGGTTAATTGTTTGCTACTAATTGGTTGCCTAAAGTAGCTCGAGGACGTTATCACATAGATACAATCTCTATATGGGTTTAGCTTGCTATATTTCTTGTTATGCATGATCCCTTGTTATTGGTACAATCATATTTTAAGGTGTATATGTTACAACATATTGTAGCTTAAACTTTTAATATGAAGCTTTAATTATTTTTCTACTTTCTATTGATTATATAATATCTGCTATGAAAAGTTATCTTCTTGTCTAAAATTATATTATTTGTGCTTTTGTTGCATGATCTATTTAAGTGCATTCTTTTATATTTATGCAAGTTAGGATTGAGTTATTAAGGAGTCTGTATCTTCTTACCCTAGTGTTCTACTAGATTATAGACTTTTTTAATTGGTATCAGAATATGTACACCCTTTTTAGGCATAACCACTCCGATATTGATTCTATTAAATCAATTTTCACATACATACACACACTTTATCTTCAATAGATTTTGGAGAATGAGGTAATGTAGATTTACCTCCACTCTTCAATGGGTTAAACTATGCCTATTAAAAATCACAAATGAGGGTCTTTTGTGGTCCCAAGGAGATTGTATGTGGTTTTTTTATTGAGAATGGTTGAACATACCCAACTAAAACATTCCAAATAATAGTGTTATTACAAAACCAACGATTGAGTGGACTAAGGAAGAATCCAAGAAGTTCTAATGAAACATTAAGGGTTTATATGCTATCATTAGGGTTGTAACACCTTATGAGTATGGAAGGATTTAGAGTTGTACGATGTTAAAAAAGAATAGGATATCATTGAGACTACTCATAAAGGTACGTTTTTCATGAAGAGATCTAGAATGCTTAAGTTAAATAGAGACTTTGAACTATGTATTATATAAGAAGATGAGACTTTGATTATTAATTGTTCTTACAGCCTTAGTAAACCTATTAGTGAAGATAAATAGATTGAAAAGACCATCGCCAATCTCTCTTAAAGGTTTCATGCTAAATTTATTGTACTTGTGTCAATGTACAAACCCAATGAGCTCATAGTGAATGAGCTCATAGTGAATGAGCTAGTTGTTGACCTACAAGTCTTCGGATTGCATCACTTATTACCTAGAGAAGAGTAAATTGCTTTTGAGAAGCAAAAGAACACAGTCCTCAAGAAACCAAAAGGAATTGAACCAATAAAATATGCTTGTACCATAGTTGGTGGTGGTGGTGACTTTGATCCCGATGAGGAGGAAATGGATTTCCTTCGCTAGAGATTCACCATATTCTTTAGAAAAAAGAAACCCTCATTTGGGATTACTGGAAGAGATACTTCAAGTTTTAAAGCCTCGAAATCTACAAAAGTTGAGGAAGACTTAGAAAATGAATTTGAAAAGCCAAGCAAAGGAAATTTGAATAAAATCATATGCTTCGAATGTAGGAAGCCAGGACACATTGCTAAAAAGTATTTTTAGAAGCAAAATCGAATGAACAAGCATGCTATGAAAGTTAAGGTTACTATTTTGGATAGTACTAGTAGTGATGATAAGGATGACACTAATTTTCTAGCCTTCATTGCCTCTAATAGTGTCGTTGATCCTTCAACTACTACTTCAGATGTTCAAGAGGTGACAGTTGAACCTGATAATAATGATGATGAATAAGATGAATTGCTTAACTCTTATAATGCTCTTTTGTTAGAGCATATCAAATTTGAAAAAGAGAAGAAAAAGGCTTTAGAAAGCTTGATAAAAGGAGTGCGATATATGCGCAATGAAGAAAAATCTAGAGGAAAAAAAGTCCTTTAATGATGGTCAACAACTTGATCTCACTAAAAAATGTGAGGCAATTCAAAAGAGAGATTTAGATTTGCTTGCAAAATTTAATGCCAATCATGAAAAGGTGAAAAGGCTTGAGGAACAAATGAAGGTTCCTATTTCTGGCAAGGTTACATAGCTATTTGTTAGCCCTAATCCATATCTTGATTAGAATGTAAAGATTGAAATATTGGAGAAGTAAATTATCATCCTTGAGAGTATAGAGGAATATATGACCTATTCACTTACCAAAAAGTAGTTGAAATTGATCGATTAAATTAGGAAATTGGGATTTTGAACAATTATATGGCTTATTTTGAATCAATTCTTAAAGAAAAAGAAGATTTGATTGTTACCTTAAAGGATGAACTCAGGGTCATTGAGAATGAGTTGGCTTACTCTACCTCTAGCTTGAACAAAATAATGATTGACTCTAAGAACCTAAATGAAATCCTCAACAACACACAAATGTTTGAGGATAAGCATGGTATTGGTTACAGTATATAGGTTTCAGCTTCTAAGGTGAGTTCTACTAAATGTTTTAAAGCTTCTAGTCAAGATCCAAAGTTAAAGTATACTACCATCGACTTGAGATGTAATTTTGTAATGTCTCTCCAGCTAGATTCCTCTAACAAAGTGAATGCTTTACCTAAGGCTAACACATTCCATCACTTTAGTAGCGGTCTACTGCCTCTACCTACTACCATTCCTACTTGTCACTATTGTGGTAAACTTGGGCATTTGAAAACACACTAAGGATATTGACTACTCACCCTTATGTGAAAGTTAATATGAGCACTTAATTCTCCTTACATCCACGTATTACTTCTCATAGTCAAGGACCCAAATTCTCTAACTCCAATATTCGTGTTTGTTATCTGTGTGGCACTACTGACCACCTTGTTAGGTAGTGTCTTGGTTATGTGAGAAGTACTACTCAAATTTCTCCACCTCGTTCACCTACATCTCTTATGATAGGTTGTAGCTATTGTAGCTCATTTGAGCATTTCCATGCATGTTGTATTATACATTTAGGACACAATGCAAAAAGAAATAAGTTAGCTTCTAAAAGTCCTCTTGGTTTGGTCTACATGGGTAACTTGACAGAATTTTCATGAAATTATAAAGAAAACAAACCTCGAGTATCATATACTCTACATATTGACATGATACAAAGACTATTTCTTAAATTAGTTGCCTCTCATAAATACTTTAAATAGAGGGTTGCTATTTGATAATTATTTCGGGTGATCTGTAGGAGGTTGAACTGTTCATCTCTTTTCTCTTTTAGGTTTGTACTCTTTCTTTTTGTGACCTATTTTGTTTTCTATCTACTTGTTTTCTCTTTTTAATGCTTTAATAAAAATATTGTATTTGTTGTATTATTAATCTCTTTTTCTCCTTTATCTCTAATTGGGATAATCTTACAAGTCTCTCTGACAAGCTATATTATGCTAGTGTTTTGAGCCTTTTAGAAGGACTAATGATGTTTTATGTTTGGGATGCTTTTGACTTGAATTGAAGTGTGGTTGTTTTGACATATTTATTCTTTAAGAGTTTGTATGCCTAAATTCTTGTATTCAATTTGAGATAACAAATTTTTACACATGTCATAACTCTGTGAATTTGTATGGATATGTTGAGATGTTTGTGTGAATTTTTTTCTTAGATGATTTGTATGTCTCTTACAAGATCTAGAATCCACTTTAATATCTATTGATGGAAAATCCTAGGTGCTATTTGGATAGAAAGAGGATTCAAGTCTTCTTCAAATTGTTTGAACTTTTCAAGCCATTAACATTTACTTTTCCTTAGTCTTCCCTTTTGAACCATTATGTAATCTTTTCATTTCTTTGTACATGATGGCTTAGCACAAATGTTAAATCCTACTTACCTTGTACACCTTCATTTGAGTTTCAATTACATTAATTTTTAAGCTTATATGATTTTGGGAATGTTTGTTTTACACCATTGGTTAAAGAAAAAGAAAGAAGAAGAAAAAAAAATAAAAAGGGATTGTCAATGAATGAAAGTTAAGAAGTAAAGGAAAATGATCATAAGCTTGGGATTATATGTGTTTGTAAATTGTGATATAAAAGGAAAATAACCTAAGTTTAATGGTTTTTTGGTTATGGTTGTGAGCTCATTGCTTATAAATGCATCTTTTTGGCCATCTAATGGTGTGCCTATACTTAAAATGTCTCTTCTCATCTACCTAAAATTTGACCTATCATTACAAGCTTTGAAAGACTTATTGATTTCTTCTAAATTAGCACTTACATTAGTAGAAAAAGAGGCTTAATGTAGACATATAAAATTTAATTCTACTTGACTCTATATTTCTATTTGCATGGTTCGCATAAGTATATCTTAATAGCATACAGAGTAAACAAGTTTAGCATAACACATAATATATGTCATTAAAAAATTTAGTCATACTCTTAAATGAATGTCATGTGGATGTTTATGTTTAGTGTATCGATTGATTTTGCTAAACTATTTGGTCTCGAAAAATCCCACCTCGTTACATAGCTCACCATCACCTTGCCAATCACTCCAGTGAGGGAGTTGGCGAGGTATGCAATGAACTACTCTTATTTTTATATATAGAACCCTTTAATGCCTACTTTCTTCATACCTGAAGATAGTTTCTTTCTCTTTTCGTTATACTAATATATCATGCCTTGTATGCTTTACCAAATATGGCCCTAAATCATACCAAAAGTAGTAAGAAGTTAAAGCAATATAAGCTTGCCAATCCTATTGTAGTGTACCCATTCTTGCTAAGCGTCCTGTCAATATTCATGAGTTTCTTAAAATTGAGCAAAGTTTTGCTTAATTTTCCTTGCTTCCTCTTTATTCTCTAAATTATTCTTACAATGGCGAGTTTGTTAGGGAGTTTTGTGCTACCTTTCCTCATATTTCTACTACTAATTTCTCTACCTCTTTTGTCCTTAAAAGATATAGAGTTACCTTTTCCCGAGTCGATATTCGTAGTTTATCATCTCTTCATGTTGTTCAGTTTCTAATATTTCCTATCATCCCGTTTGAATTTGAAAATATTAATGCTTCTTACCTCACTGAATTTAATAGTGTAAAGGCTTGTAACACTATTGAGATGGAAAAAATTTGGCTGAGACAACCACACGTAAGTTGGTAATGCCCTTGTTATTAACTCTTTTGCCCTTGGTCATTCTCTTTTTTATAAGTGTTGTTATCCATCCCCGTTCCTATCTTCATAATATCCCTTACGATTTTGAACGGTGATAATATAAATCTTGCTGGTATTATCTATAGAACTATCATTTTTTGTACCATTGCTACACCTACTTCTACACTTCACTAGCAATCTTTGATTTCCAAGTGGGGTTCCATTATTTTTCATAACAATTCTTTCAATTGTTTAAGTAGGTCTGTTTTCTCTTGCACTGCTATTTCTAACAATCATGGGTCTCGATGTACATCTGCTACCCCTTCTTCCTCATCTTCTATGAACACTAGTCAGTCTACTCATTATGAATCCACTTTTGTTTCTTTTACTTCTTCCACATCTGTCTCTCTAGATGATGAGTCCTTTTGACTTTCATCTAATTTTTTTCAAAAGTTACAAACTTGGAATAAAAATGTCATTGATTTGCATCATTATCATGCTTTCTCACTCAAGGTGTTGTGGATTTTTATAGTCCTATTGTACCACCTTTTTATGGCTCGTCCATTTCATCTATCATAGTGATACCTCGTCCTGCCCCAATTAGACCCCCTTTCTATGGTGCTTCATCCCTTGGGTCATTATACAATATGTTTACTATGTTTCAAGGAGATGTGTTCAATATCCTTTTTGAAAACGATCATTCCTTTGAACAATTTGTTAATAACATTCTCAATCCATAAACTACTGCACCACCTCCTAATGCCCCTTTTGGTGTTGGACAATCTTCTCGCGGTTATATTCAAGGGGACGATGATGCTGGAGAGAGAGAAAAGAAGTGTTGATCTCTTTTATGAATTTTTACTTTCATTTATTTCGTATGCTTTTGTTTATTTATGAACTTGAAAATTTTATAAACAAAATGAGTATTTTTTGGAGCACACCGAG
The DNA here is from genome assembly GCA_037013495.1 of Hippophae tibetana. Classification (NCBI taxonomy): domain Eukaryota; kingdom Viridiplantae; phylum Streptophyta; class Magnoliopsida; order Rosales; family Elaeagnaceae; genus Hippophae; species Hippophae tibetana. Next base: position 40,611,358 of record CM072802.1, on the reverse strand, counting down.
GTCTAAAAAAGTGGTCAACGAGCTAATCAAATGAGTGGTTAGCAAAAAATTGTAGTCATTATGCTTACCATGATGGTTATTATTCTTGGCGAGGTAGTCAAGAAAGGTTGTGATAACTTGAGGGTTTTTTGTAAATACCTTCCATTTGATACTGTTTTGATTAATTAGAAATTGTGAGGAAACTTCGTGTAGTTTGCAAACTTGGTGCTTCAATTGGTATAAGTATTAACATATACCTAAGATATTAGCATATATTATCTTAGGTTGTAAACTATTAATTTTCTATTATTAGTAAATTTCTTATTATCGAATGGTTGACTCAATCAATCCAATGAATTTTACCACATAGGTTTGGATCCTATATGTTTACCACATTATATTGCCTTATTTGTATGATCATATGTTGTGTTATTATAATCATGATTAAATATGAGAATGTTAGGATCTTATTGTAATTGTAAAACTTTTCTTTTTTCTTTTATACTTTCCTTTTTATTACATGTTATTGATGTTATGCTTGTTGTTATTACTATGATATGTATTGGTTGTTGGTTATCTATTGGTTTGCTACTATGTTAAAAATTAGTTATTTTCATTTCTTTTTATTGATTGTCTATTTATTTACCTACAATCTTTATTTAGGTTACGTGCAAGAGTTGAATGAGTCATAAAGTATTCGTATTACTTTACCTTGGTTGTACACTTGGGGATCATTTTCAATTCAAAATAGTACAAGAGATTTAAAGTCAAAAGATATCTTCTATCTCTTGAAATATTATGGATGATTTTTTATTAAAAAAGGATAATCAATAGGTTATTTTACAATAATCAATTATCAAAATATCAACCAAAGCTTTTATTTACAATTATTTTTTCATACCTATTTTAAATATTGGTTCTATCATTCTTTTATCAAGCTTAGCTCGATCATATGTAGTGATATACTGTAACCAATCAAAATTGAATGAGTTAATTTATGAAAAAGACAATGATCTATATATATATTTTTAAATAATGTTTTCCACCTTCTTATTTTCTTTAAAATAAGGGAGCTAGACCATATTGATATTAGATTATTAGTTTTATTTGATTGATTAGATTAAAAATGATATTGTTAATCCCATTAACTTTAAAAAATTATAAATTAAGGATAATTTACATTATTTTAATGATTTTTTTATTAAAATATTATTTTTTTTGTCAAATGAATAAAACATAATTAGAACATTAACATTTAACAATGATAAAAATGAAATTTAATATGAAATTATAATAATGATATTTTAAAATAAAATTATTTAAAGATATAAATATGATGATATTTTTATAATCCAAATTGTTATTAAAACAATAATAATTCATTAACAATTATTTTATTTAATAACAATGACACTAAAATATAATTAATAATAAATGTTTAATAAATATTTTTTATTTATTGTGATAATAATAAAAATAATTGGTATAATATTATTACCAATATGTAATCATATTTTAATCTCTTAAAAAAATAATATTTTAGTATAAAATTATTAAAATAATATAATTTTTTGTTAATCAAAGTAATACTAAATAATGAATGGTGTAATCTAGAGACATTTCTTACCCAGCTTATATCCTTTGTTTTAGGGTTTTAATAGTGATATAACTCTTCGAAAGAAGCACTTAAAAGCATTTTTATTAAGTTTGACATATTTAATCATTAACATTTAAATAAAAATTATATATATTCAGAATGTTAATTTTAAGGATATAATTGAATATATTTTTCAAATAATACCTTGAAGACTCTCCATCTATATTTCAAAAAAATACAATTTTTTTATCCAATTTCAATTTATCATTAGTTTTTATTTCACATTTTATTCTATTTATTTACATCTAATTTATTTATATAATATTATAAATTTTATTTTTAATTGTAAAGTTATTTGAATTTATCATTTAAGAATTTAAGAGAAAGGAAAAAAATATTTTTAATGAAAATAAATAAAATGACTTGTATGAAAGAGACTAATAAAAAATAAATTACTTTTGTTTGAAAATAAAAAAATATATTTTTGAGTTTTTAATGTTTATGAGTATTACTAAAAAAATTAAACTATATTCAACTTATATGTACCAAAACTACAAAACTACAAAACTTAAATAAAATAAAAAAACTATAATATCCGTATAAAAGACTTACCGACTATTACGTCCATAATCCCTAAAACACATATTATCCATACCTACAATTATCACGCAATAACCTCCCAAGACCGTCCGACTTCGGAGAATCGGAAGGGAAAAGAAAAGAAGATCAAAGAATAGAAAATATTCGAAAAAAATACAAGACAACGAATATGCCAGTGGCGAGACATGAATCATCTGATTCACGTGTCATTGCTCACATCGATATGGATTGCTTCTACGTTCAAGGTCTCAATCTCTCCTATTTTTCTCTCTGCTTGTAGATTTGTTTGCAGTTGCATTAATTTTCTCCAAAAAAAAAATTACTATTCATATGATTTTTTTCCTGTTAGATTATGCTTTTATTAGAAACTTCTGATCAAATCCCTGATACAGTACTTCTCTAGTTATCTGGTTTCGTTTGGTGGATAAAACTCTCCCATTTGGAGTGAAAGGATGGAAACAGTTTCATCTAACAAAATTATTTCTGATACGTTCGGCTTCTCTCGTTCAAAATGTTGTAACTTCTAACTTTGGCCTTTTGCTTTGACAAAAATCGCTTGTTATACTTATAATAAGGAAAGATTAACTGTCAATAAGTAGGAACTGGAAATTTTATTATATTTAAGAAATGAAAATCACCCAAAAATGGTTCAATTTTGGAGAAATTCGGCGTTTGAGTTATTAGCCTTGTTCACAATATGTTTCGGTATTAAAATGGTTCATGTTTACCCGATCTTTTACTTCCATACAACTAGCATATATTTGTGTAAATTTCATATACACTTGTACGATTACATTGCATATGGAACTTTTTACAGGTACGTGATAGTTGTGTTGGGAAAAAAAGTTGTGAATAATATTGTAAATAATTACTGAAAACAAATTGCGAAATTATTGAAAATAAATTTTAAAATAAGACTAACTCAAACTAGATTGTGAATATTGGTGTAAATCAACCATATTTTTTAAGTTTCCCCTTTAAAAAACCAATGCTATTATGGCGAGTTAAAAAACCAATGCTGTTATGCCGGGTATTTTATTTTAGGATGAAGTACCAATTTGGTGTGATTGGACCAATTTAGTCCCAATCTTCTTATCGGACCAATTTGGTCCCTATTTTTTTTTGGTTTGACCAACAATTAAGTACTAACTATTTCACTTAAGAAAACATTTTGGAGATATAATAAAAATAACACCCTTAAAACTGAGTTTGTTATTTTATTAGTACTACAATTCAATTTTTGGTACCTATTTTTACCCTTATTGTTTAGGTGATACCTTTGTGGTACTCTCATTTAAAAATAAGTACTAATTTGGTATTTTCACATTAAATTGGGGATTTACCACACTCTAAGTACCAAATTGGTACAAATTTGGTGCAATTTTCACATTAAATTGTGAAAATTGCACTAAATTAGTACCTATTTTTAAATGGGATTATCATTGAGATACCACCTAAACAATAAAGGTAAATAGGGGTACCAAAAATTGAATTGTGGTACTACTTAGGTAGCGAACCCCTTTAAAACTTGTAACCACAAAGATAACACTCATTATGAAAAACACATGTATTTTCACTATTAAAAAAAGTCACATTATTTTATATTGAACGCTGACTAATTGAATACCGTTCAATTGAACACAATTAAAATTAAAACTACTTTCTTGTAGATCCTTTTTATCTTTGTTATTATAAGTTTTAGGGGCTAATGCACCCTTTTAGCATGTTTTTGAATAGAATGAGACAATAAGTGATATAATTTCTGCATGCATCATTATTCTATCAATTTTCTTGAGTGTGCTTGTGATCAAAATGGCCATAAATTGACATATAATGTATTTTCTCTCTCTTTACTAACTTTTACTCCTGAAATCACAATTTGAATATGTCATTGTTGAACACCAACTTTTCTCAGTTAGTTGACATCACTTTGCTTTATAGCAATTTTCCATTTGGCTTATCTCATAAAATTATAGATCTATTTTTCTATTTGCTGCTGATAGCCATATGTTTTTTGTATAATAATATCGATCTATGTGCTGTGTACTTTTGTCATGATCATTTTCAGGAACTGCTGATGCTTCTTTTTCTTGTAGTTCCTTAATTTCTTTTGGTGTAAAGTCCATGTGTTATTCCTTACTATCATGTGAATTACATTTTAGTTGAACAGCGGAAACAACCAGATTTGAGGGGTTCACCTACAGCTGTGGTTCAGTATAATGAATGGAAAGGTGGAGGCTTGATTGCTGTTAGTTATGAGGCTCGTAAATATGGTGTAAAGCGGTATAAACAGTTCCTATTATAACTTTTCAGAGACATATCCCTATAACCATGTTTTTTACACTTATGATCACATGCTTTTCAGTTCGATGCGTGGTGATGAGGCAAAACAAGTTTGCCCACAAATTCATCTGGTTCAAGTGCCAGTGGCACGTGGTAAAGCTGACCTTAACACATATCGTGATGCGGGTGCAGAGGTTTGTGTGATTCAACTTTCAAGACATGGCTTGTGGTATGCTTTCTTTGTAATCCTTCCATGGTCTTGAACACGTGGGAGACTTCTATGAAACTGTAGGTAGTTTCTATTCTTGCAAGGAAGGGCCGATGTGAGAGGGCTTCAATTGATGAAGTCTATCTTGACCTCACTGATGCAGCAGAAACCATGTTAGCCGAAACTCCTCCAGAAAGGTTGGAAGCAGTTGCTGAGGAAGCTGGCAAGTCACATATTCTAGGGCTGAACCATGAGGTTTAATCATTTCTTTCATTGCTATACTCTAATAAAATTCACATGCATGGCTAACTGTTAATATGTACTCTTCAGAAATGTCAAGGCACTATTATTAATTTTGTTTAGAAGTAGGGGTGTTTTGAGTCGTGTATTATGAATTAGTGATTAGGGAGGACTTGAGGTGGTTTGTTTTTTTATGTGGAGTCTACGTCTTGTGGTATTTGTACCCAGGTCTTAATAAGAACTTGTTTATTTTCTAAAAGAAGTATGCACGTGGAAAATGTGTTATATGCCTAAAATGCCTTTAATCACCATGTGACGAATTTTTCATTTAGTTGAAATCATTGGTATTTATCGAAGTTCAGATTTTGAGTGCATAGTGATTCTGGTTTTTTTATTCAAATAGGAACATGTAGGTTTGTAATACGTGGAATAAAAAAGATACAAAATCCCAACATGATGAATGTTGTTATTTATGTTTTAGTTTTATTTCTTCTTTCATGTGTTAATAATAAACATAAATTTCATTCTAGTCATATAATGCAGATCTTGTATTTGTAGCTGAGAGTTTATAACATAAACCTCAGAAAAGGGATACTTGGCAATTGGAGTTGAAGAAAACCATAAATATTATTCTATTTCTGGTACTCGTAAATCTATCATAAAATTGTCTTGATTTTTTGTAGAAAATATTATAATGCGTTGTGGTCACTGTCACTCTTGTGATTGCCATCTTGTCTCAGAAAAACTAGTGTTTTGAATTTGAAATTCATCTTTAAATCTAGAATGGAGCTGATACCAAAGAAAATGTAAGGGAGTGGCTATGCCGAAGTGAAGCTGATCTTTGTGATAAGCTTCTAGCCTGTGGGGCTCTCATTGTTGCTGAACTTAGGATGCAAGTATTGAAGGAGACGGAATTTACTTGTTCTGCTGGCATTGCTCATAATAAGGTAGAAAGTAGTCATAGCCTCATAGGTTTCATTTTGATTCTCCAAGTACTAGGTCTCATGAACACCCTTTTGCCAATAATTTTGATTTTTTCTAATACTATTACATGATTTCCTAGTAGATCCTTGCCAAACTTTCAAGTGCCATGAACAAACCTGCACAACAGACGGTTGTGCCATCCTCATCTGTCGAAGGCTTGCTTGAGTCGTTGCCAATAAAGAAAATGTAAGTTTTCATTTCAGACGGGGTGCTTCATATTCTTTGTTTAGCTCAAGCAACTAGGATAACACACAATTCCATGCTTATAATATGGTTATACGTGATCCAGTGTCATGCATGGTTTGATTGCTTTAAATATAGTGGAGAGGTTGGAGTTAAGATCCCAAGAGGCTCAGAAGATGCTTGTTTGTAAGATTCTCTTTATAGTACACAATTTTGAAGCAATTTTGTTAGCAGGAAACATCTAGGTGGAAAGCTTGGGAGTTCTCTACAAAATGACTTGGGTGCAAGTACTGTGGGAGATTTATTGCAATTTTCAAAGGATAGGCTACAAGAAAGCTATGGCATCAACACTGGGTATCTATGTATCACAGGAGAAATTTCTGATTGTTTGAACCTCTCTATTTCATTGATGTGGTATTTTGTCATGAAGTTTTTGAAGAATAGTTTGTGAAGTTGTGGACAAACTTTCTTGTAGAAAGAATAAAAATCTTTACATCTTTGTACAAAACAATATGTTTTTCCCCTCTCCAATTCAATTTCTGAATTTTCTTCTAGATTATTTTCTCGTTATTGGTGGCGTATTGGCTTCTCTTTTCATAAATCCAACAATCTTTTAAATCAGTTTTTTCTTACATATTTTCTTATCTATAGTGCTGAGTAATTTCTTGAGAATGCCCTTCAGCATTTATACCTTTTCTCCTAACAACTATCAATTGTATCTTTAATCTATATTTCTAACAAATTGCAGTACTTGGTTATGGAACATTGCAAGAGGAATAAGTGGGGAAGAAGTTCAGGGCCGTCTTCTTCCCAAGAGTCATGGTTCTGGTAAGACATTTCCTGGACCTCGTGCTTTGAAGACAATTTCTTCCGTAAGTAATTTGTTCTGTACTAGATTAGTGCTTTTCAGTTGGTTGGACAAAAAAGAAGATAGATTTTTCTACTTTTGATGGTAGAATGGAGGCTCATGTGAGCAAAAAAAGCAATATTCTTGATTTGCAAACTTTTGAATAAGAGTCTTTCATGAACCTTCAGTTTCAGGAGGCCTTTGTTTTATTGATTTTAATAGGAGATAGTTAACTCTTTCATTAATGTTAAAAGAAGTACAACACAGATAGGGAACAAATTCTTACCAACCCGTTAATGGATAACATCAAATGAATAAACTGGCTTTACCTTCTTTAGAAACAGCAACCAAACCCAACCAGCAAGAGTTAGAAATGAAATGTTTCAGGAATCTGTTTTAACATACAGACTTTAGGTTCTTGCCTGGTTGTTTTCTTCTCTTGGCAGGTTCAACATTGGCTTAATGAACTTTGTGATGAACTTGGTGAACGCCTTCAGTCTGACTTGGAAAAAAACAAAAGGATTGCTCAGACGTTGACTCTGCATGTTAGGGCATACAAGGTATGTACCCTATTTTAAACCTGTTCTGTATTTTGTAATTTTTTTTACAGCACATAAGTTTTTCCTACATTATAAAATCTGTGTCTGCTGATATTTCATACAATAGTTTCTATTTAGTTTGTCTTCTGATTTTACAGTGTTCTTCAGTCCAGTGACACGTATTCCGTGAGGAACTTCCCTTCCAAGTCTTGTCCCCTTAGATATGGGACTGCCAAGATACAAGAAGATGCCCTTAACCTATTCCAGTCTGGACTACGTGAATACATTGGCTCTTTTGGAACTAAAGGAAATCAGAAAAGTGGATGGCGTGTAACAGGACTTTCTGTTTCAGCAAGCAAATATTTTTCCATTCCGTCTGTGAGTCTGACACAACTTTGTATACTATACAACTTTTGTACTTGTAACTTTCTGTGGATGGTTGGCCTCCAGATTTTTGGAGTCTGTTTATTTTACATGGTTATAATAAATCATTATTAGAATCAATTGATAAACAACAGATGCATCAATGTTATTTTTGATATATATGATGTCTCCTGACTATATGTGGCCATCTCATCTCTTAATCACACTGCACCTTCATCTGGTAGGGCACTTGTCCAATCATGAAATATTTTAGTGGTCATTATGTGTCCCATTCATCAAACCAATCCGAGGATGACCACTCTTTAAAGAAATCCCAGGATGAACCCGTGCAAGAAAGTGTTCTACCATCTCCTTCAGGTAATTTGTTATCTGGTTGTTTTTTGACTTTGTGATTTTGAACCTCCCTTTTCATTCTAGTTAACTTGTATGTCCAGGTAACAAAAGTTACTCGGAGTTGAACTTCACCAAACAACAGATGGAGGTCACTGGAGAAGATATGAAGGTAAATTGTAAAGCGATATAGAGGAAATACGGAAAGAATTGAGGAATGCTACTTTATGATGGTTTGCATTTTGCATTCTTGTTATTGACGTTTTCAATAAAAATGTAAAGAGATATAGAGAAAATACAGAAAGAATTGAGGAATGCTACTTTATGATGGTTTGCATTTTGCATTCTTTTTATTGATGTGTTCTATAAAAATGTTTTGACGTGTTTGGCATGTCAAGCTGGGGGGAGACATCAAATTTGTGTATAACATGAGTCCCAAGTCTGATGGGATTCCCATCACAGAGTTTGGTAGGAGTCTTGATGGCTATTTCCACTTATCTATACATCTAATGTGAACCTGGGAATAACGACATACAATTGAATATTCAAAAACCATTAATGAAAGTTCTCAATGTTTTAAATATCCTTATACTTGGTGATTATATGGACTGTTCAAGTACATTCTAAGAACCGTTTTTCTTAGCACCAAAAGTACACATGGACTGACAATGATAGATAGTCTCTTTAAAAAATGCTTCCGTTGAGTTGGCTCTGTTCTTTCCATAGGTCTGGTGGCAGTTAAATTTGGCAAAACCTATTCTGGATAATCATAAATAGTTGTATTTAAATGGAGGCAAGCTAAATAACAAAATTCAGATTAAACAAAACTCATTTCTTGTATAAACCCTTGGTGGGTGGTGCATATGTCATCATGATCTCTATCTAGATGTTAGCCTTAATATATATGAACTATATATTGCAGGCGTTATTTTAGGGAAAAAATAATAGTTATGCTGCATTGTGCTGCAACGTGGTCTGTGTGTGCTTTAAGTTTCATCTTTGAAAGCATTTGATCTTAATTGCTCATTGGTTTTTCTAAAAATATTAGTTTCTTATTTACTTATGTCTCTGTAAATTATGCCCTTATAAGACTTTCTTTCTTTAGCAGAATCCATGTTGCTTGTCATTAAAATTGGCTCACGATGACTGTACTGAAGAAACTTCTTTGTCAACCTCAGGTACTTTATGTTACTGGTTTCCATGCCTAATTCCTTCAGTTTGTGCTTTATCTCCCATGCAGCTTAGACTAAAGGCCAGTTACTATTCTAGGAACTGAAAGCTGCTGTGGCATTGACAAAACTCAGCAACAAAGAGCTTCCTCTGGAGAAGAGCCTTTCAATATAGTTACCAAGTCTTGTTATAATAGGCCAAAGCAGGAAATAGACATACTCAAAGACAAGGTTCATAATGCTTTACCTCAATCTTCTCACTAATCCCTTACTGTTTACTATGTTACAATGTTCTCACAGTTATGATATTTCTGCATTACTACAAGAAAAGAAAGAGAAAGGAGACTGCGAGTCAGGTTTTTTGCACATCATGTTGGATCACATAATTGTAATGGTCTTGACTCGTTCAATGTTGTTGTCTATAGAACTTTATTGCCCCATCGAGTTGTGTTGGTTGTTTGGTATGTCTAATTTGTATATAATTACTGGGCATGTAGAATGGGAGAGGGAAAACAGGTAGAAAATGGGAAGGAGACAGGTTTAAAGAGAGCGTTTCAGTGAAGTTATCAATATTTATTCTAGGTGTAAATATTGCAAAGATACATAGTTTTTTTTTTAATTAGTAGTCCAAGTTGGTTCATGCAATGAGCAGTTGTACCTTAAGTGACCAATTATCCAAATATAAACATGATGAATATAAAATCCTATAAGTACCATAAAGTAACTTAAATAGATTTCCAGCATTTCACCAAGAATGTTCTGGTTAGGAGAAGGATAAACAATTATTTTATGAAGAGGGCCTAGGTAATCCTTAGAAGTACATATCGGCACTTCCTTTCGTCTAGAATGTCATTTTGAAGTGGTCAAAATGACCCAAGGTCCATGTATGTTATTACTAATAACTTGAGAAAGTCACACACAAGTTGACTCATCCTTTTTAGGCTAGCATAATGGTGATCATTCTACTGGAAGCCTAAACTGTAGTTGTTTCCTTCTAGGTTTTTAGCTAGCATCATCATTACAATAAATTTGATAAGAGATGCAGAGAATGCAATCTTTCACAATAGACGTGATTTTACAATAATTAATTCAAAATAAGAATCCAATTGAATTGTAATGGATTTCTTTTTGACTTAATGTGATCAATTCGAGTCGAGGGGAAATGATCTTGGAGGGACATGAACGAGGTTCAATCTCAACTTGCAACTTCATATCTAATTTAGAAATGTTCTTGGATGTGTATTCATCAAGGACAACTAGTATACTTGGATCATTAATCCATTTAATCATTTATTGCATTGACAAAGTAAAGGCCATATCAATATAAGTGATATGTCTTCTTACTCTACACATGGTAATGGCCATGATGGCCCTAGAGCTAGAGGTAATGTTATTGGTTCATTTGGATGATTATGATTATTTTGTATAACCTTTAAGTTCAGTTTCATTTCGGACCAAAGTTCACAAGATGGTGTACTGAGAAGTTCAACTCTGCTACAATAGTCTGTCACCACAGTATCACTTTAGGAAATAAAACATGAGTAGCTCTTCATTATGTTTGCTTCGTTGCAGCTCTCCGTAAGATGAGTTATGTAGCTCTCATATCACTTCTCTCTTTCCTTTGTCGCTCTATACGTGGTATATATATCACCTCAATAACAATGTGAGCCCTCTAACTATCAGATAGAATGGAATATTATTTAAGTACTCAAATTTGTCTCCAAGCAACTCAAATCATAAGAGATCAATTGCCTAAATAAAAACTTACCAATAAAAAGTCCCAGAATGTTCATAAATCTGATGAATATGCTGATAAGATAAAGTGCTTTTGGATGTGCTTCTTTTATAAGTGATTTTAATGGAAGTGGTTTGAGATGAAGTGGTTTCAAGAGAGGTATTTATATGTTTGGCAAATAGTTATTAGAAGTTATTTTGAGTGGAAATTTAGTAATTGTTTTAGGATGGGAACATGCATTCGAAACTACTACCAAAAGTTACTTCTAAAAGCACAAATAGTTTCTCAACATTTTGAAAGCGCTTCTCATAGAAATTTATTAACACCTTTGAAAGTGTTTTGATCTACTTGAAAGCGCTTTCAACTACCAAGAGAAGCAATTCCAAACGGGCTCAAAACCTTCTACTAATTGTTTTGAGAATCAGAATGTTGGGGCTAGAGAGGTTTGTCTCTTAATTTTTGAAGAATTTGAATGATAGGGAGATGCACGATTTGCAAAACTTTTTTGTTTTTGGAAAATATTTAGATTTCTCCTAAGGACTCCTGAATTTCCATAATAGACAGTTTTGGTGTTTTTGCATCTAAAATTCTATTTCGAGCTTATTGTTGATAGTACTCTTCAACGTTTTCAGTACAATTTAGTGTAGAAGTATCGTATTCCTAATAAAATTGAAGTCGAAGTGTTTGGTGGTATTCATTATAGGAATCAAAAGAAAATTCGGGTTACTTTCACCTTCATAGTATGTGATGTGTTGGAGGAACATAGAAAATTTGGTCACTTATTTCTTTGTTATCCAACAGCTTATGGTTTATAGAATAACCTAGCTGAAAATAGGGGTATTCAATAGTTTTTTTTTTTTTAATTAACAAGTCTTTTATATTGGAGAACTTCAAGGGGGTGGGGATGAAAAAGAAAGGTTGATAATAATGGAGTTGTGGTATAGGGTATATGCTTTGGAGGGAGAGAAGAATTCATGAAGACAAACAACAAAGTTGTTTTAATCTGAGAAACATTATTTTTTGGATTTTCGTATCGTCAATGTCAACTACAGATGTTTGGATGGTAGCCAAAATCCATCTCTATAGTAGGTCAGGTGTCAAGCTACGTCAACATAGTCCACAGATCTCCTTGTTGGTCCTCTCATGTAACGATACATGTACCTAGTGTATGTTTACAAATAGTACATGGGGCACTATTCCAAGGATAGTGAGTCTTAATCATCGTGTATTCCCTTTTATAATATATATCAATCCTTTTTATGCCCACCATGTGGTCTCCAGAATCTTATGTTGGTCGAAGATTCGAAAACCTCTTACTTTCAATAGGATGTATCGGATTAGAGGAATATCAATCCAAGTTCTAAGACTTGACCCACCTTCATTATAGTTACATCACTTTCATTTCGTTATGGTTGGACATAGACCAATAGCTTGAGCAAGAAAGACTATTGAAGTAAATGGTACCTGGGGCACTGTTCCCAACGATAGTGAGACTCAATCATTGTGTATTCCCTTCTTTGTATATTTCAATTAACAGAATTCAAATTCTTTGTCCTTCTTATAGTTATCATAATTGGGAAGCAATTTTCTATGTTAAAGTGTGTTATATATCATGTATATCCAACACAAAAAATTCAATTAATTGGGTTAGAGGTGTTTGAACATTGAACCTCTCTAATGTTAAAGCGTGCTAGTCACCGATCCTTCCAAATGCTTAAACTATTGGGTGATGTACCAACGTATCTTTTAAAAATTTTAACACTTTCATTTGCTTTGTTTTACTATGTTCAGGGGTTTGAACATAGGACTCTCTCTTTGATAGCATGTTAAAGTGTGCTGGTCATCAATCATGCTTAAACTATTGGCTGATGTGCCAACTTATCTTTTAAAAATTCTAACACGTTCATTTGCTTTGTTTTACTGATGATGGGTTCTTGGTCTGTCTTATTTTTTTCTTGGTTTTGGTTGCATTAACTCCCCCCTCTTTCTCTTACATCCAAACGATCTGTTCTTCCCACACAAATCTTTATTCTCTTGTTCATGTCCCGTCTCACCCTATCTCAAAATGGTGAGGGCTCTTCTATTTTGCAGGGAAAGCATGTCTTAACAGATTATCCTTCTTTCTCCCTTCTCTTATTTGGAAATTATGATCTGTTCCATTCTTATTTTTACTCTTTCCTTCGTTGTCTATCTGAGCTTCTGTTTAAAAAGTTCAGATATTATGTTTCAACTAGCCGTATGGTGATAATATTTCTTTCTCTATTTTAAGTCACATTCGGACCACAACAACTACCGTTTAATCTAGAAAAGATAATTTACAGAATTCAGTTTTTGTTATAATAGTTTGCAGAAGTAAGATCAACCTAGAAAGTTACATGTGGCATACATATAGTTTGCAGAAGTTTTTGTCTGGTGGACTAGTTGATCTACTTCTGAATGTTATTTGGTTAAGTAAAATTTTCTTAGCTCCTTCTGTTCTTTGTGGCAGGGAACATATTCAATCTTCAGATTTTTCAAGCGCAATGATCCCTGTTGCTCTTCAGAAATGCAAGAAATGACTGGGAATGTAGATGTCAATGCACCTTCATCTTCACATACTGGTAATTCCAATTGTCTCTCTCTCTCTCTCTCTCTTCCCCCCTCTTTAAGTATTAAATATTTGGACCTGAATTAAGCAGAACTGCCGAATGAGAGTTTTCTGGAAGCAGTTGGGACCAGCAATTATAGCTCTAGTTCTGTACAATCTGATCAAAGCAGAACAGCATGGAGTTACAAGATTGATGAGATTGATACCTCTGTGATTGATGAGCTACCACATGAAATCCAGGAAGAAGTTAGGGCGTGGCTTAGACCTCACAAACGACAAAACGCTAATAGAAAAGGTTCCAGTATTGCTAATTATTTCTTCCCAACTAAAAAGACTTAGTATTCGACTTGAGTCTCCTGTAAATGTTAGCTCTGATAGCTTACCCTGCATTTTAAGTTATGCTATTCAATTTGGCAAAGGTCTTGGCCTTCCAAAAGCCACATATAGCACGCGACTAATTGGTGGTATTTGACTCGTGAATATTTGTTTGTCATTATATGGAAGCTTATCACATGCATAGTATTTGCGAAGGGGCAGATAAGTTTAAAAATGCTGGCATTTAAGGGATACTTTGGTTATAGTTATCGTGTAAAATTAATTGTAATGAAATAAATCGTTACCATTTTAGTTTTGGAAGTCCATCAGTAGGGTGTTGTACGTGGTTGTCGTTATCATTTTGATCTCTTTTTTGTTTATAGTTATCCTGTAAAATTAATTGTAATGAAATAAATTGCTACCATTTTAGTTTTGGAAGTCCATCTGTAGGGTGATGTACGTCGTTGTCGTTATCATTTTGATCTCTTTTTTGTTTTTTTTGTTGTTGGGTCCAATGTAAATTGACAAGTTAAAAATGCTGCATAATTAACAAATAACACTTGATTTTAATTATTTTTTTGCCACTAAAATTTTGATTAATGCGACTCACCCCTTAAGATTTTAACATTCATTCTGTTATATATATATTGCCATGTGTTAGGTTATATTATTTCTCACAAATGTCATATAATGCAACATGTTTTTACCACGTGAGATTATTATTATTATTATTGCCAAACGGGTCCAATCCATTGCTTGTACTTTTTGTGAATTTTTTGGGTTATGTTTATTTTCTTTCTTCCCCCTCCCCCCACTCCCCTCTTTGTTTCATCTCTTCCATAGGGGTTGGATTCCTTTTTCTCATTCGTTTCGGGAAAACTCACGTTACAACATTGCTTTTTAATAGCTTCTTATTTCCCCCCCTTTTTTTTGGGAGGGTGGAGAAGAAGTTAATATCAATCAATTTATTGAAACTTGCTCAAAAATGAATTGTAGGAAAGAGACTTCTTCTTTTACACAATAGATGTGGAATTAATTCTATTTAAAAGGTAAATAATCAACTAATAAAAGATCAAATATAGTATAAAATATAATAGGTAATTATCTCCCATAGCAAAAATGATAAAAATAAGTTATATATATTAAAAAAATTATAATAATATTAAATCTAATATATACTTCTATTATCACTAAATCTCCGACTATCATTGATAAATTAATGTTTTATTTTTTATTTTAAATATTTTTTAATTATTAATTATTAATTATTATTTATTTTATTCTTGATTTTAAATAATACTTGTATCAATTCTCCACTCTAATATTAACCAAAACACTCTTAGAATGTCATAAGGCTTCTTTAGAGATGAAGTTAATATCCATCAACTATTCACTTATATACGCACTTTTTTCACAAAAATGTGACTTTTTCTTTACCATCCTTGTCTTCAGTTGTACAATTTATAACTAATTGTAGAATTATATAATTACAATTGTATTAACAAGTACGTATGTAGAACAATTTTCACTTATTTTTTATTTTTATTTTTGGATTAAAAATTAGTTGCTGAGTACAACTTCCCCCTTCTCTCCTCCTCTTGAAATCGAGATAATTACTGTTAAGTAAATTTGACCACAAAAGCATGTCTTGTGTTACCATGGAATACAATCTGTTACAACACCTTTACTTCCAAATCCTTTTTTGTAATACGTAGTATAACCCTAGTGACATGAATGTAACAATTTAAAGGTAGCCCGTTTGTAATAGACTCCAAAAGCTCGTAGCAGGAAAGAAAAGAGTGTGAACTCATAACCCCTTCGTTCAACCTCCATCTCCACTCATCAATCACCCTCTTCACCCATCCTCAACCATCGTCTCCATCACCCTCAACCTTTAACCGCATCTCCCAATTGCCACCAACCACCTTATTGTCGCTTGAGTCTAGACTTGTTAACTAGATCTACATACTAGGACTAGTACAACAAGGGGTTTTTTATGTTACTTAGTGAATTGACTTACTTGAGTGAATTCACTCAAGTAAATCGATTTTATCGTAGAACCAAATTAAAATTCTAAGTGAGTCCTACGTATCAATCGATTTTAAATTTTAAGTTAGTCTTGTTAAGTTACACATTGGTCAAAAGTTTGACAGTAATACTGCTTATAAATCTGGTCAATTCTCTAACTCACAAGTTGACTTTTAGGTTCAGAATTAGACTTAGTTTCTAAAAAGTCTTACGTGTCGACTTAAAATTTTAAGTCAATTATACATATCAACCAACTTAAAATTTTAAGTCAGATTATTATAAAACCCTAACATATTTTTGGTGGTTTTTTGCTAACCTCCTACACGTTTTAAATTACATATATAGTAGTAGAAAACAACCAGAATATGTTCAAAAGAGTTTTTAAAACCTTTTATTCATTTAAAAATTGTATATTAATTACTTAAGAACAACTTATAACAAAAAATAATTTACATACAATGCATATGTATAAATTTAACTTAATTATAATATCATTAAATGTTATAAGTAAATATACATATACATGGTATATTAAGTATGAATTACAATATATATATATATTAATATATGTCTTATTATTTACAAGATAAACACATAATAATAAGATATGTATGTTGTTTCATATCATCATATTCTTCTCTTTATTCTTCTTGAGACCTTATAATTTGGTGCAAGTGTTTCGCCCAATCTTCTCATAAATGTTCAAAAATTTATTTATTGTAATCCATTTTACTCCAACAAAAGAACTATATGTATTTAAATTCAAAATAGCAGTTTAACATCAAGAACTCATTAAAAAATAACTTATACGTTAAAAGATCAGTACAATATATGTTTAACAAGTATACATGCAACATGTATCTCACTATCCTAATGGCGTCAAATGAATAGGTTTAAAAAATTGGCATAAGTATGTGCAATATTGAATATAAGATCTTTGAGGCTAACAAATTTAAAGTATGATTATGAAACAAGTAAGCATATCAAATAACACCTAGCTAGTATTACGATTCCAGAAATGCAAATGAACAAAAAACTTATTTTATGTTTATTTTGAATGTTGAACATATTAACTAAAGAACTACATATATTTAAATTCAAATTGTTATTTAACATCACAAATTCATTAAAAATAACTTATATGTTAATAGAGTATAAAAGGATTACCACATTTTAATTGATATATTGATATTTGAGATAATCTTGCTCATAAATTTTATAACAAAGTAACCAAAAATAAGTATATATGATTTATCAATTTGAACATCTTTATTATTCAATAATTCATTAAATTAATAATAATCATTATTAATATTCACTTCTACTTACTATAATGTTATTCCATGTAAGCTTCTATGTTTTTTTAAGGTTGATATACTTTACTCTTATTCCACATCTTCCATGCCCTATCAAAGTTTAAAAAAATAGTATTTTCATCTATATTCAATATTAAATAGAACAATATAAGAAAAATAGCTAGTTATAAATCTTACATTTCAACAATTGTTTTTATGTCTTTATTCAATTATATGGAAGTTGAGTCACAATACTATACATGATTACTATATAGATTAAGGATTATTAATATCCATTGATCTTGACCCTGTTCAAACATATTGGCCAAGTGATTGTTAACTTTTGATTTCTCTAAAGTGTTAATGCTCTACCACATAATTGTTTTGCTCTTATGCTAGCATTTTTCTCTTGATATTGATAATAACATGGCTAAATAGATATTAGGTTGAAGTTGATAATAACATGCCTTATATTAAAAAATATAATTAATTAGATATTATAAAGATAATCATATGCTCTACATAAATGAAAGTTATTTACTGATTAATGACTCACATTTTTTACACTTGAATTATACTTAAATCAATTATTTGAAACTCAAATAATTTCAATATGCACCTAATCAATATATATAATTGTTCAATGTTTATTCCAAATATTTCTTGAGGCATTGACACAAGCCATCCATCACTCATACTGTTTTTGCTTGCAACAACCATCATTAAGGAGCCAATATTTTTACTAAAGTTTATAGCATATTCATAATTATACTTTTTTCGTGGCTTCTTCTTGAATGACTTAGTGCACGATGATTTCCTACTAAATAGAGATTTATCCCGAGATATATCATTTACATCTCTTAAATCTGTGACACTTACCAACTTCGGTATAATAGCCTAAAAATATAATCATACTAGTAAGAATAAAAATTGAATAATAACATAAAAGTAGTATATAAGTTTTATTTTAAGTAAAAAATAAATAATATCATGTCAAAATTTAGCTAATTTTTGATTGGAAGGCCAAGCCACATATTGTCCAATAGTTTCTTGGACTGTGGTAGCTTCAAAGGACATTGGTAGTGGACAATGATGGAGCAATGAGTAATTAATTATTATTTTGTAATGATTTGGAAAATATTGATTTTGAATCATTCGATTATTGCTCAAATATTGTATCATTCTAATAGCAACATAGTCAGTAAATGTTGGATCTTTCAACAAATATTTCCTATTGTGTAAAAATATCAAGTGTTATATAGAATAAACAAAATGTTTAATAAAAATAAAAATAATGTTTGTGTTAAAAGCTTTAAATCTTATCACGAAAGATTCATCAAATGGAGGAGGACTCCCATATAGGATAGTTATTGGAAGAACATTCTCATTCAAATAATCTTATGAACGATGAATGAAATGCATAGATTGCATTAAGGACATTGAACTACTATGTGATTGCATGTGCATTCCTGGTATTTATGTGGGTCCAATAGGATGACTATATCTCGTAGAGAATATGGGTTGGCCATGAGATTACATGGGTGACATGCCTGACATGTATGGTGGCATACCTATTCAATAGAACATGCCTTTATTATAGTTGGTGGTATGCCACTCATGTGTTGTGATGACCTAGCTTGGCAACTTTGAAATTAATTTATAGTTGCAAGCTCGCTCAACATAGTAGCCTCAAAGGAGTTCAATTCTTCTTCAAATTTATTCAACTTATCCTTATTGACCATCTTAGGCCTTTGTTTTGTAATATAAAAAAAGTTTCATGTAACTATCATATTGGCTTCCCCTTCTAAACCGACTAGGATGCTCAGGTCTAAATGCATATTAGATGGCATCCTTTTTGAGTTACTCAATTATTTCAGCCCTATTTATTTTCTCTTCAATCGTTTTCTACAAATAATAAAAAATAAAGAATATTATACATTCTTTACATGAATATGCAAAAATTATAACAAGAACATTATATCACATTAGATTACTAACTAATTTATTGAGTTGTTATTCTCCTCGTTTATTGATTGGTTTTGAATTCTTCATTTTTGGTGTCTTTGGTTTTATATACAGTTCAGTTCGAATAACTAGTCTACCCAATTTATTTTCCTACGTACATAAATTAATTAAATTTACTAACCAATTTATTAATTTAAAATTTATTAATTTAAGTTAGAGGAATATAAATATAAAAATAGTTATAAATTAACAACTTCATTATCATTATTTGCCTCACTTCAGGATTTGATGACCTTCTAATATGATCAGGAAGAATATTTTGTATTTGTATATTTTTGTATTCTTCTCTAATAATTTAAATTCATTCGTGTCTATAATCCACAAATTCTTTCCATACTTGGGGTTCTACCCATAGGTGTTTTTCAAGAACTTTATATAGTTATTCTTCATTAAGAGGTTAACATATAACTCCTAGCCAACTTAGAAGTTTTGTACTCTTTTCATGCCTTAGTTTGTAATTTTTAGCACTTATTAAACCAATTCTTGGGGATTTTAAAATGATTCTATAACAAAAACACATTATAAGGGAGATATCATTTGCAAAAAGAATATAATATGTAAATAATTATAAAACAAAAGAGACTTACATAAATGGATATAGATGGTTTTCCATATCTTTAACTTTTCAGGATCTTTAACTTTACTCCAATAATTTATATTGATTGGTATACTTGACTTGGAAAGTCTACCAATAGAAGATTTCAAATGGTAGCCATTTTCTCCCAATGGATTACCAGTTGCATCAAATTCAACATGTATTCTATCATCTAGAATAATTGGAGAGTCATGTATATTACCCCAACCTCTTCTTTTAAAATATCCTAATGGGTAATTTGAATCTATAATCTATGACATCCTAGGATTCATGAAATATGTGCATACAAAGATAAAATAGAAATTAATATTCACAATTTTAACTCAAAACATATAAACAATAGTTATTTCAATAATATATAACATATATTATGTTTAATTAGGTTGTCGATCGTATGTATATATTCCTTCATAATCACTTCGAATCCATGATAAAGAATCATCATCATCGACTAGATCATATACATTAGGCAATTTATTTGAGAAATGACTAATATTTGATAACATATCAAGCATGTCATCATCTTCTGAAGTATTACAATTGTAGAACTCTTTTTTATGCAGGGATTAACACAAAAAATCATGTTGTGTCAATTTGATCGCTCACGTAAGACATGAAAGGATAATCGGTGTGACCTATCTTGGATAAGTTTACAAGGGTAATCCAAAATCATCTATTTTGTATCCAACATTTATAGTGTCTTCGACCTAATTACACAAGAATACTATTTCATGGAAGACCTCATATTTTCTTTATTCTTGAGGATGATGAATCTTTAAATCCGTCTCATTCTTTAAGATTTTATTTTGCCTTTTATATTTCTTCAAATTTATTTTTACTAATTACCATTTCTAGTGAGAAACATCCCGATACATCTTATGTTTGTGTTTGTATTATTTATTGATTTCTTATTTTTTCTATCATTTTTAATTTATAAAAATAATCACTACTCATTTTTTTTTAACTTTAACTTATGTTTAGTTGAGGGTGCTTGTAATATTTTTAAAATTTTAAGAGTATTTATGATATTACTTCAAAACTTAATGGGGGTATTTTTGATATTATCACACACATATATATGTAGAAGTGTATGTATATATATATATATATATATATATATATATATATATGTATATACCAAATCACTACCATTTTTTAATAAATGTTTTTCCTAGTTCTCACGCAACAAAGAGATTTATATTTTTTATTTATTTTCTTAAAATTAAAAAAAAAATTATAAAAAGAAATTAATGTAAGTCCTGTTGTACTTTTTGTCTGTATGTTGGTTTTCCATGTGCAAAACATGGGCCTATTTATTTCACTTAGTGTTTTGGCTTTTCTTATGTAAGGTTTGTTATTGTAGATTAATAATACATCCAAGCACATACTTAGGAATACTGTGATTGAAAGCATGTTTTTAAGACACCATAGGCTATTTTTTTAGTATGCATGCTAGGACGTGATGGGTGTTTTTGTCTCGATTTGATTGTAGGTATTTATGAAAATTACTCACAATTTTTGGAATGAAAAAATATGATTTTTGGCACCTTTCCATACCTATTGACAAGGCCATAGTCAGGTGGTCGGCGAGGATCATGGAAATGTCATGGTGAGGTGGTCTGACTCTTGGTATTCCTCTATAAATACCCTATTTCTTCTAGTTTTTTATCCATAAAAAATGCAAGGGAATTTTGTCAAATTGACATCTTGTTCTTCTATTTCTAAATCACTATTATCTTGAGTGTTATTTGTAGTAGTGATTGGTAACTGAGTGAGCAAAATTGTGCTAAGAAAAACTAAGAAAAAACTAAAAATCTAAGAAAAGAGAGAAAGAAAGAGAGAAAGAATGTATTTTGAGGTGTGTTTAGAAGTGAAGGGAAGGGGGGTATTTATAGGTGAGGATGGAGAGAAAAAGTGAGTGAAAAAATGTTAAAAAAATGTAAAAACGCGGAATGGAATTGCTGAGGTCATTGATGACGTCAGCATGACGTCATGGGGCGGCTGCACGTGAAAAATGGGGCGAAACGTGCGCGGGCGCGCGCGGAGGGCTGTTGGGCGCGTGCGAAAGGGCTGTCGCGAGTGTGGGCTTGAGCGCTGGCGCGCGCGAGACTGGGCAGCTTCGCGACGCGGCGACACGATTTTCTCCTTTTTGACATTTTTGACATTTTGACCCATTTTGTCCAATTTTTCCATATTTGTTGACCTTTACCCATTTATTTATTAATATATTTGTGATGTATTGCTTCTAGTATTACTCTTTGAGTCTTGAAGTTACGTTTTTAAGCCAAAATACCTGAAAAATAATAAAAATACCCGTGATTCCGAAAAAGACAAATTTATACAAATATATGATAAAAAATATAAATATATATATATATTTAATCAATTAATGTGCATAAAATCATGGTTATTTTAGTGCTTTTTGAGCACTCATCAGTACTCGAGATAGTATTTGCGAGTGGGTTTTTATGTGTGAGCCATGTATCGACTGGTAGTTGTCTTAGTGCAAATTTTTCTTACACGAGAAGCCTATGTGGGCATGAGTCGCATGTTGACTGGTAGTTGAATTCGTGTGTCAAACCAAGTCATTCTGTAGGTAACAAGCGAGGGTAGAAATCAAAAATTCGGTAAGAGGTCCTGATTGATAGAGGTAATAAGGGTTTTATTTCTTTTAAAGTTGTAATTGTTTTATTGCTTGGTGAATTTGATTACCGCTGAGCAGTTTCCATAAGCGACTCGAGGATGTTACTATGTGGGTTTACCTCACTATATATGGTGTTATTCATACTCTAATAATTTGCTAGTATAATCAAAGTTTAAATTGTGTATGTCTCTTTGTATGAAAGTTTAAACTTTGATTAAAAAGCTTTTATTAGTTATTATCTGCATTCTAAAAAATTAATATTGCATCTGCTTTTATAATATTGCTTGTTTGTAATTATTTCTATTACTACTGTGATTAGTTATGAAGAGTTTATTCTTCTATTGTTTGCACTTGCGTAGGGTCCTTAAGGAGTTAGTATCTCCTTAACTTGATTATGTATTGGATCTTGGACTCCTTCATTGTTGTTATGTATGTACAACCTATTGTGTTTGTATAATCTAAGTTTGCATCATGAATGTGCAAACATACTAGATCTAGACTTTGATTAGAAAGCTTATTTGATTTTTGTAGTTGCATGCTTTTCTTCTTTTACTTGTAGCATGCCTACAACTTTTTGTTTATTTCTTTTTCTGTATTAAATTAATCTACCTATTTCTTGATTAATTTATATTACTTCTGATTTTTATCTACATATGAGTTTGGTGCGAGTCTATAAGAAGTCAGTATCTCCTTACCTTGGTTATGCACTAGGTGTTGGACTATTTCTTAAGATATGTTATGTTTTATTTGATTGTATGATGTGAAAGTACAATCATCATTTATCGAATATGTTTCCTCATAAGAAGTATTGAATTGGAATTCTTTAGTTGTTCTAGTATGCTTTCTTGTCTCACATGCTGTTTTTTGTTTGCCATGCTTATGCTTAATGCTAGTCTAGATAGGATCCTGTGAGGCACACCATCACTAGTGTGTTTACCATAGTTTTTCTTCCTTATTACTAGTAGTTTCTATTGTGTATTGAATTGGGCATGTTATTTTGTACTTTTGCTGTGTTATTTTCTTAACTTAAATTTGCGAGGTTGGTTACCTATTTGAGTTGGAAGAACAAATAAAGTTGATGTAATTGTTCCTACATATGATAATCTTTAATTTGTATAAAACGGGTCACCTTTATTTAGGGTTAATATCTTGGGTGCTCGATCTTAGAGCTCTATCTACACAAACACACACCTTGTATAATTATGCCCTTTATCTTCAGTGGAATGGGTTGTTTTTATTATGTGAGATTGCTTTTCTCTATCGGCTCCCTATATTCTTGTTCATGCATATCTCTTTCTCATTGCTTCTTTGTCTTGTATATTATGTTTACTGTCATATTTGGTTCTATGCCTAATTTTTGTTCTATTACTAGTATTCTCCCCTAATAGTTGCTTTGGCATGCTCTTTATTTGTATTTTCCTTGCTTTTTTGCTTACTTGCTTATTCTTTTGTGAATTTTTGCATAAGTATCACGTTACTTGTTCTCAGCATGTAGTGTCAAAGTATTAGGAATCTTTTTCTTGTAGTCTTGTCATTCATATGTTATGTCATAAGTATCACGTTACATGTTCTCTTTTCTACCTAGTATATTGAGTGTTGATTCTATGTTTGTCTCCTATTATTTAAAGTTCATCTTTTCCCTTTTCTTCCTTTTCACGTGCTTTAGTTGTCTTTTTGAAGAAAATTGAGGTATTGTTACAATCTTGAGTAAATAATGTTTCTCTGTAATGTGCATGTTCGGGTTTTCCTTATGCATTTGTATGTCATATAGATTATTTACTTGTCTTTAGGACTCTTGGCTTACATGTATTGTTATGACTAGACTTGTCATCCTATCTAAGCATGTATCTTGCTTATGTGTTGGAACTTAAGTCTTTCTCACTTGCTTAGATTTTTTAGTAGCATCCCTTGTTTTTTCTCTCTCATGGTGGTATTGCTCACTAATTATTCAATTTCTTTCCTTCTCATGACTAGAAATGATGTAAGTATTGTCGATTATTTCTTTTAAAGCAACTACATGCAATTTGTTTTCATTTATCTCTCTGGAGGCAATATTGTGTGGTTTGTGCTGATGATCTCTCTTAAGGCACATCCTTGTATTTTTGGCCTATGATCTATTTTGAGGCCATCTTTGTCATCTCAATTGTTTGTTGTGTTTCATAAGATTGACTGTTTCTTTCTCTTTCTATCTTATTTCTCTTATGTGAGTTTATGATCTTTGCTTATCTTAACTTGCTTAGTATTCTTCCCTGCTTCTATATTATCTATGTTCTACTATATGTAGATGCTTTTTCTTTGGGGGAGTTTTGAGAGTGTATGATGCGTAACATGTTTATTTCCTGACATGCTCATATTTAGGGGGAAAGTTGTGTGTTAGTTATGTGATGTGAGGGAGAATGTTATGTTTATTTTACATCATTGGTATTTGTCTAATGTATGAGTTTATATTATGTTGTATGTTTTTATAGTGCTTCCTTCTTCTTGACTTCACTTTGTATGAACCATGCATGTATAAATAAGACTTTTAGTATGACATATTGCATGCATTGTAAGCAATCTCTTGTTTCACATGGAATCCTATGTGACTACCTGCTTTCATATTGTAGTGAGTTATTGCATGTTTCTCATATGTAGTTGATAACCTAGTATTTATTGTTGGAATGCACAACATATGTTTTCTTTGATAGATTGAGATGTCTTTCTGTATGGGTGTACATAGTATGGGGTGAGTGTTGTCTGTTTTGCAGAACATAAAAACGTGTAAGCATACACGGTCACAAGTAATAATATTTGATAAGTAAGTTATCGTTCCCACGGAGATTTGTTACTACAGTTTGTTGAGTACTAAAATTTTCTCTCTCTGATTTTATTCAAAACGATCGTTGATTGTAACAAATTTAAGAAAAGAGTTTAATAACAAAATAAAAGAAATCTAGGATTGCAATTTTTCACTAAATTAATCAACTCAAATCATATTATTTTCTTTTGATTTATATTTTTTAGTACATTTAATTTGTCAACCGAAAACTTCTAATTTTATTCATACATCTCTTCCGAGCTCCGTACAAACACACCACGTTAAATTAATTCACTATATTCCTATGAGAATTAAATTTACCAAGATTCATTACGTTCTAAGTTCTCAAATGACCACACATACAATTAGGGTATATTCATATCCTTCATCATACATGTCATTCTATCTATGAGCAATATACACAAAAATGTCTCTTTCAAGTTTATTTATGTGCCACAGATCATTTGATAAAATCCGTAAATAATCAAGAGCATTAAGCAAAAAATAGAATAAACAACTCAAACGTCTTATAAATCGTTCAAAAATAATTAAAATAAAAGCATCATAAATTTAGATCAAATGCAACCCTAGAAAAATTAAATTACTTCATAAATTTAAAATAAAAATTACAACAGATACAGAAATATTAGATGAAGAAGAAGGAAAATTAAAACACAAATATTTGGCACACGCAGAACACAACAAAAGCCAAAAAATGGCTTCTGCGTGTTCTGCAGTCCAAAACCGAACAACACAAAATAATCTCAAAAACTAAACACTCCAAAAACTCTCCAAAACTCCTTTAGTTTATCATACTATCTCCTATTTATAGTTAAAAAATACATCTAAAATATTACATTTTTTATTTTTTAAATAAACACGTAAAAATTTGTATCGAAAAATAAAAATCACGCGTATCGATTTTCAATATTTAAAATCACGCGTAGACACAGGCGCCGTTCTAATTTCATTGACTGCGAGAAACGGGCGCATGATAGATTGTCGCACGAGAGACAACGGCTGCAACGCGGGCTGATCCTGTGCTTTCGCGCTCATCGTAGCATGCCACGTGTCATCACATGATTGGCTGTAAAATAAAGTGGGACACGTGGCATCGTCTAATTCGCTTCAAGGATTAGTGTGGACACGTGGCCGCATTTCATTCACAGAAGATCCGGTTGCATGAAGAACATAACATTTAATTTTCTTAAAATATATAAAAAACAGTAAATACTAATTTATTATACTAAAATTAACTAAAAACATTAAGAACATACCAATTATAATTAATAAAATAGATGAAAATAACTATATAAAATACAGTTATCAGTGAGGTTGTAGGATTGAAAAGACCCAAGTATTGTCGAGGGTATGGATGGACACGAGGATAGGTAGGGACAGTTATGCTAATAACCATAATCACCCCGTACCAATATACATTTGGCTAATAACTATCGGTTGTAAACTGGTAGCAAACCCCCACGTTTTAACCACATTTCTTATTTTTTAACATTTATTCAAAAATATATTTAGTTTAAAAAAATTAAATATTAACTTAATTCTTACTTTACCATATTATTTTAAACATTAATATTAATTTTCATTTTTTTTAACTATTTAACAATTTTTTTAAATAAAATAAAAAATAAATAAAATTTAATCTAATTATACAAAATATTGTATGTTTTATTATTAAAATTATATTTTTCTATGTAATTATATTTATATAAAATAATAATATTAATATATATTCGGTTTCGGTTAACCACGGTTTTCGTATTACAATAACCATCCCCATCTTATGCCTTTTTAGTTATGGTTATTTTTAGGAAAAAATGTTTGATTTTTATGGATAACTACAATTTTAGTTATTCACGGTTAAAATACTCATCCCTAATTAGGGAAAGGTAGTTAAGTCACTAAGAGTATGCAAACTTGAAAAATAGGTTCATGATGTTGTTTACCTTTTAGGAAATCAACACACATAACATCTGAGGCAGAGAGCTGTGGTAACCTATGAACCATTTTCTTTTGTTGCAAGGTTTGTAGTTCTTTATTACTAATATGACCAAATTTGCAATGTCAGAGGTGAGAAAGATCTTGGGTTATAGTGTTTAAGTAGAATTCAAAGTTAGAATTGGACATGGTTAGCTAAATTCTTGATATCAAGAAAAACATCCGATTAATTGTCATCTCAGATTGAATGATAAGTCCTTTGTATATATGATATATTTTGCACTTCCTAGGTTGAATGAGAATTTCTAGGCCTTTCTCTTGTAGTTTTCCTATGCTCAAGAGATTGTTTTTCAATTTGAGTATATAGAATACATCACCAATGATACAATTAACTCCATCTACCTCCAGCTTGATTTTTCCTTTCCCTGATACTTTCATTCTAGTGTTGTTGCCCAATTTCACAATGTGTTGAAAGAATTCAGTTAATTCAACAAATAGCACCTGGTTATCACACATGTGGTTGTTGTACCAAAAGTCCAAACTAAAGTTCTTCTCTGCTTGCTCCAATGTCTTCAACATAGGCCATTAACAACATCTTCTCTTGCTCATCTAGCTCGGCATAATTTGCGTGCTTATCCTAGGTGGAACATTCATACTGAAAGTGATCGAGTTTGTGGCATTGATAACACTCCACTATGACCTTGTTAAATTCTTACCGCCCTTTCCTCTACCTCTGAAAATTCCTCTCCCTTGACCTTCTTTGTTTCTGTCATCTATGGTCACATTTAAAGCATGCTCCTCTCCATTTCTTTCATTGCTATTTTGTGTGAATTTTTGCTCATGCACAACCAATGAACTTTGTAATTCATCGATTGTGAGTGAATCAATATCTTTGGACTCTTTAAATAAGATGACTACATAATTATATTTCTCAATGAGAGTCCTGAGAATCTTTTCCATAACAGTGACATCCTTCGTGTTTTCACCATATCTTCTCATCTTGTTTGATAGGTTCATAACTCAAGCAAAATACTCAGTTATGGTCTCACCTATCTTCATCTCTATGATCTCCCAATCTCTCCTCAATGATTGAAGAGCTAAATGTTTCACCCTAGTGTTTCTTGCATACTTCCTTTTCATTGAGTCCCATATATCCTTTGAGGTATGTTTCTCCAGAATTTGCTCCAAAATTGTCCTATCAATAGCTTGGAACATGTAATTCTTTATTTTCTAATATTTTTGCTCCACATACTCTAATTGTCTTAGTTGATCCTCTGTCAGTTCTACTCTGGATTATGGTTCATCATAGCCTGTCTGAACTAACTTCCAAAAACTCTTAGATCTCAATAGATTTTCTATGAGCATTCTCCAATGATCATAGTGACCATTGAAGCATGGTATGACAAGTTGTGTGAAATCCTTTTCTTCACTTATCTCTCTCTGTTTTTATCCGGCGTGGCTCTTGATACTAGAATGTTAGGTGCTTTGATCACAAGAAAAAATTGAGCAAAAACACAATATTAACTTGACATCTTATTGATGAGATATGTTAGCTATTTAAAGCCAGTACAAAAAAGATAACAATATGTAACCCATATTTGTAGCTACAAACGTGGTAACCGAATAAGAACACTTAAACAACCATGAACTATGCTAAGAACCATTCAATCTTTATGAGTTTATTCTTCCAAGAGACTCAATCGGTAAAGAGGTTCTAAATCATTTCATACCAAAAGTGTCTAGAGCCATTTTGTGTTGTAAACACTTGCTTCAAGATTCTACTTTTGTTAATGAATTTCTAGGCCAAACTTAACCATGTCTAGATGTGGTTGGATCTGTTCTTTTCTTTTTGATTAAAAAATTTCTGTTTTTGAATTAAAGTTTTGCTTCCATTTTTAACTTTTTCATTTATGAAATAATTCTTTCTAACTCTACTTTTGTTTCTCATGGATATATATATACCCATTGAGGAAAAAAGTACGGGAAAAAATAGAGAAGAACGAAGAAACAGAGAAGAAGAATCGGCTAAGAAAGAAAAAAGGAAAAGAAGAAAGAGAAAAGAGAAAAGAGAAAAAAAAAAAAATGAGAAGAAGAAAGAGAAAAGTTAAAGGGAAAAAAATATTCTATTTTTATTTGTTTGTTGTATATTTTTTTTTATCTAAAATCAAGTTATTTCATATAATTTGAAAATTCATATAATAATAAACTTTGTCATAATTTAATTATTATTTAATTATTTTATCTTAAAAGATAAGTTTTCATAATTTTTATAGTTTTTACGAGAAAAAAAATTATCTTAAAAACATTTTATAATATAATGTTTTTGTTATTTTTATTTTTTCTATTTAAGTTATATATTATTTAAATTTTACGTTTATAATTTATACATATATTTATATTTATATATATTTTTAATTTTAATATAATAATTTTATTCTTAAATTTTGGTTGAAGGAGCATTTTATGGATACTTTGGTTAAGTATTCTTCGTTTGTCTCACATTTATTTTTATTTCATTTGTCCTGGATGAAATGTTGGATGTTTCCAGAACATCCTTATGTAACAAGGACTCTGAGCTTGGACATCGCGGCTTGTAAAGCGACATGCCTGTCTCATTAGGTAGGGGCCTGAATATTGACAACCGGACGACGAGCTAAGCAGTGCAATCTGGAAGGAAGCTTGTACGGATAACGCGGCCCAAAAGGTGGTGATCCATCAAATCCAATGCGTCTTGGATTGGGTGACCTAGAAGGCAATGTTTTGGAAAGCACAATCTTGGAGGTAGCGGTTTGGACAACCTTGGGGTGGTCCTTAAAGGCAAGCCAAGCAAATCTGGTTTGGATTACACATGCCTGTATAGATGGTGATCATTAGGAAGTGGCTGGCATTCTTGCCTTTTGGAGTTTTCCTGGATACATTTTTTTCCATGCGAGCTCTAGGTGTTAGTGGGTGTAGTACAAAGATGTTATGTTGGTATTGGCTTATCTTGGGAACAGGAAGTTTCTACACTGCATACTGGAGCACATCTTCTATGTGAGTAACCCGATGCCTATTATGGGTTTCTAAAGATCCCATTCGTTTTCTACCAGCCTTCTTTTGGGGTGGTGGAAGCCTAGTGTTTGTCTAGCTTCCAGCTGGATGTTTGATAGACTAGGCTAACAACATGATCTCTACTAACATTACTATAGAATTTTCTTGGAAGTTTTGAGGATCAAAGGGCTTCAAAGGAAGAAATAGGGTGATAAATATGATGAAGACAGTGTAAACATATGAATGTTCTTGAGTTTTTGCTAGTTCAAATTGATAAAACACTAAATTTTGATTCCTACTGATGGCACAGAATGTTGATATCAATTTATGTGTTCACCATGCTCTTGAATCCTGATCATGAAAAGACAAAAAAAATAAAAAAAACACTTTGGACTGTGACATCGAGGTGGTGCCAAAAACATTTTGATGCCTAAGTAAGATTTTTATAGAGAAAACTTAAATGGTAAATAGTAGATTAGAGAATACATATTTTATAATTGAATTTAAATAGTAGATTAGAGAATATATATTTTATAATTGAATTTTGAAGATATTTATAGGGTTAGGAGATAATCAGAGAAGATATTAATATATCCCAAAATATTATATATTATTGAGATAATATCTTATAGGAGGTAAATAATAGATTATAAAATACATATTTTATAATTGAATTTTGAAGATATTTATAGGGATAGGATATTGATATATCCCAAAATATTATATATTATTAAGATAATATCTTATTGGAGAATATTCTCTAAATATCTTACGTTTAAATTCAATTCGATCTCTTTTGACTAAGCAATGATTACATGGAGCTAATGAAAGTCGAAATGCATATTGAAACTACCACCCACAAATATGAAGATCCAAAAAAAAAAAAAACGAAAGTTGAATTAGTACAACCGTTTGTAGTTGTAGTTGAGTGCAAAAAGCACGAGTAGTAGCTTGATCGGATTTGCTTCAGAAGAGCACTGGTATTCCCTTGTTGAAGACTTACAGATAAATAATTGAGAAGTAGTCACATAGTATAATTAACAGGAGATGACTCCATGGGTTGAAGACATAAATAAATTGAAGACCCATAGAGTTAACAGAGAGTAAATGAATCCAAATAAAATTTAGAATATAAAATCTCAATTTTTATTTATTAATCTTATATAGATAACCCATATTGTGGAAATAATATTAAGAAATGAAAAAATAAACTTCAACAGGAATCTAATAATTGGCTCAACAAGTAAGATACTGTCAATCAAACAAGAATTAGTATGTTCCACTAAAGGAGATTTTAAATACAAAAGCTAGTGGACTCTATAGTCTAGATTATATCTCACTAAGACTAATGGTATAACTGAAAGTCACCAAAATTTTCTATACAAATGATACTCCTAACCTCCAACTAGCCTCTAAAGCTCTCCACTAGCTAAGCACTCAAACTCTCTCGTAAGGGATGCTATTTTGGTGAATTCTTCTTCGACCTTGTTTCATTAGAGCTGCTATTTTTAGAACCTTTCCTATTTGTATTGCATAATAGTAGAAATGTAAATTAGAAATTAGATTTTCTAATCTGAACTTATGTTTTATTTAGTGTCTTTAATAAATTTATGATACAATATTATCTCAACATTTGAATATATCTCATTTACATTGTAGTTTTAATAAACTTAATTTTTAATATACGTTTCATCATTTTTTTTATTAAACTTACATATGAATAATCATGTATCATATTATCTATTATTTTTGTATTCTTACTTATCTCATTTAAACATAATAAAAACAAATAAGATATTTTAATTAATATCGTCTCATTAACTCTTATCTCATTAAAAATTAAGACAAGATGATATAGACATTAAAAATAAATAAATTATATGATAAATCTCATTAATATTTCATCTCAATTTACACTTTTGTATAAGAAGTTAGGAGTTTGAGATTCCTGGAAGGAACTATCCTTTGTGTATGAAGTGATAGAGGCTACTTTAGATCTTTATGGCTAATGTTTTTCATTGTTGACAAATTCCTTCAAGTATCCCCTCTGGTTGAGGCACTTTGTTCTTTAGTGTCATGCAGTTGTCTAAAGTGTCTCATCTATCAGTAGAAGGTACAGTAAGGTGCAGCCTTCCTGTTGTCTTCAGATTTGGGATTCAATCTCTTGGGCCATCTTACATAGTCTTACCTTCCAACTTTGGTATTATCTCGGCAGTGAGACGGTGAGTGGTACAATTACTCTACTCTTCAGGGGAGACTACACATCCTCTTTGCCATAAGTTCACGAGAACCTTAGTTCCCATTCTTTTTGGAGGATAATCTTCTCATCGTTGACGTTGTTTACGAGCTCATATTCAAGTGATGTTTGTCTGAACGCCTTAGCATCCTCCTCAATAGCAATGTGTTGCTTTGCGTTTCTCAGCAACTTCTAATAGGTGTGAATATCCTTCTTGGTGAGGGTCAGCTAGAGGCTAATCCCTAGTAGCAATCCCCATCTGAATGCTTGAATGGACATTAATGAAATCAATCCAAATTTAAATTTGGATTGGACATTATTGAAATCGAATCCTTATTGGATTGATATGAGTGAAAAACTTCTAATTCTATAAATGTTGATTAAATATACCCATAAGGATTTGGCTAAATTACTCTCACCAGGCGAGAAACATTGGGAGTTTTTAAATTTCTGACAAAAAAATAAAAAAAAAATTAGCAACATGAATTAGCATTCAACAGGAGCTGTTCCCCAATCAAACATAAGTAACATTATAGTTTTATGATATGTCATGAGAAGAGAAGCAAATTCAGGCTAACACACAGGTCACACAGGCTGGTAAGAAATAGGCATAAAATTTTAATCCAAAAAGACAGACTTTATATAACAAAAGCCGTAGGACTCCTCAGCAAGTTGACTTCTCCGAAGTAAGCCATTCTTGTGTTGCTACCAAATCCGGAAGTACAGTTGCATTTGATCTTCGCCACTCCTCTGCATCAGATGTCTTGAATCTATCCAATAATATTGCATGCATACCAACACTCTTTGCCGGCAAACAATCTTTGCGCATGCTGTCTCCTATATGCAGAACCTCTTGTGGATTGACATTTCCAGCCCTTTCAAGAGCAATCTCATATATTCTTGGGTCCGGTTTTTCCACACCTTCTAAACCAGAGAACACCCCAAAGTCCCACTCAGATCCCTGCACAAGCAGATACAGAGATATAGTGATGATAGGAGAAAATCCTTGCCGCTACTGTGACACCATGCTTAATAAGCAAATATTTTCTCATGATCATGTTCGCACGTATAGATTTCTATGAATTGTGACCTGTTTGTGAGAAAATTACAAAAAGTTCATCCATTGGAAACAGCTAATGTACCTGGTTCAAACCCATAGCTGGAAGAATTACATCCTTATAACGATATTCAGCATTGCTAATAATCCCAACCTTAAGGCCTTGTTCGCGAACCCACCTTAGGAAGGGCTGGGAATCAGGAAAGATGGTGTAAGGAGCAGATGAACCAAAAGAAGCATATATGCGTTTAAACACCTTCTCAAATGTCTCCTCATCGTAGTTATATCCAGCCTACACAAAACAAGGATGTCACAACATTACAGTTCCAAAGATAACAATTTTGTTCTTGCAATTGCTGTATAATACATAAATCAAGCTCTAAAAATTGTGAAGCAACCAAACTTGCAAGTGCTTTAAAGGCACCAACATTTTTAAAAGATATAGTATGAGAAAACCATGGTGCAAGTGATGACATAATTAGCAAAATATGTAGCCAAAAAATAAAGCATAAGACAAACTCAATAGAAAAAGCTATTCCATCCACTCTCTGTTAGAGTTGTTGAAGGCTTGGAATTATTCCCTGGTTTGTTTCCCTTGTCCTCTAAATTTTCTTTGGTTGCCAAGAAAAAGCTATGCCTGAAAATTCAGGGAGTGTCACAAATCTTACCCTGATAAAGGAGTCTCTAACACAAGTTTTCCACCAAATAATGTTGGGCATTTTCGCAGCATATCCAAAACACGGATACTTCTGGGCCATGTCTTTATATGCAAACTTGAAGCCCTCATGTACACGTTTGTAGTCAGGGCATGGCAGCCCAACAGATTTGGCTGCCATGCAATAGTAGTCACCAAGATCCCCTTTGTATGCTATCAATGTACCAGTCACATCCACAGTAATACAGCGTAGCTTTGATAAGATTGACATTCTAGAACCAAGTTGGACTGAAGTTTTAGAGTTTATGAGAATAATATCTATTGGCCTTGGATTTGTATTAGAACTATGGCTTAGAACATTATGACTTTAATAAGAACATTATGCCTTTAATCAGACATCTCCTAAATCCCTGCATTTACAAAAGAAAATTTTTAGTCAACAACTACACAAGAATGTATTCATTGGAATCTATAAAAGGTTTAGCTGCTTTAGCCTGATATCTAGCTTTCACTTATATTATTGAAGGAGAATGTAGAAAATAAGCATGACTATTCCATAAGACTGCAATAAGATCCATAAACATACACTTCCTTGTCAAAATATCATTTTCCGTGCTCATTCCTTTAGAATTAATAAGCATAGGAACGTCCTTTAAAAGTAGCATATGACACCATCTACAAAACAGGGCATGAATATGCTTTGCAAGTATACAACTAGACACCCATAAAACGCTTTATTGAGTCAAAATTGTCAGGCTTCAATAAACAGCATTAAAATTAGCAAGGCTTAACAGCCTCCTTAGTTCTTGAATTGCTCAATAAAGTTGTCTTCCAGAGTTCCAGTTCCTCCCTCATTCTCCTACCACCACCTCTAACCACTTTCGAAGCATCTTCCTTGCCATCATTCTTCCTCTTCTAGACCAAAAATGCCCCCTGCTTCTTACTGCTTGAAGTGATTCCAAAGATGAATTTAACACTCGTTTATATTACAAAAATCAGAAAATTATTTGCATACATACACTCTCTTTTCGTTCATAGCCCTCTCACCAACAGAGGAATATACACTGTTACTCTTTGCTGCTTCAGTACCACCAACCTTTCTCATCACATTCTCTCCCATCACCTCATTACCATCAAATTCAGGCACACTCACTGATTTGTTACTACCATGGCGGTCCTATATGGAGGGCTAGACTGGGAATAACACTCTAAGAGAAGTCTTATATAGTCCACATATCATTAAATCTCAGTACTTATGTCTTATATATACTTATGAAATCTGGACTTTATTTATGTTCTCTATCCTAGTGCAGTTTGCTGCACACAACCACAATAATGGTGTCTTATTTGGCCTGTCACTATGAAATTTTGACTTCTTGTGATCAATTGGCTTTCCTTTAAGACTATCTCTTTCAAATAAACAAAAAAGTAGCAACTTTAATATCTTTTCATATTTTTATTCTTTTTCACAAATGATAATAAAGGAAATGCTTTTCATGTATTTCACTTATTTGTAATATTAAATAAAACGTTTATTTCTCCAGTTGAAGTAAAAACATTTCACTTTTAAAATAAAATAAACCTAGTTTTTTTGGGTTGATTAAAAATTGGATTGTAGAAAACAACCATTTTTTTTCAAGCTAGGTTTTTCTCACTTTATATATACATAATACAATATGTTTGTTTCATTTATGACCTTTGTATTTTGAGCTTAGAATTTTTCGAACTTTAATTTTATTGTACGAGTTGTTTGTTTATTCATTGTATAATGGTATAATTGATCTAATCTTTTATTTTACATTAACAATTTTATCATAAGTTATGAAGGAATACTCATTATTAGAGAAAAATAAAATGAAAAAAGAACGAGCACCTCAACCATCAATATACAACGAACAATTCAGCCCCAATCAATAACTTTTTGAGTCTGCCACTGCTTACTTCTGTTCTCTGCTCTTCTTTCTTCTCATCACTCAGCTTCACATGGTCAGGAAACCTCATATTAATCTCAGGATGCAGCCACTCACCAAAGTTAGAATTGCTATCCCCATCCTCAAAGAACATACCACTAGCCAGATGAAAGTAACGAGTTTCAATCTCTCATATTTGATCTAATTCCAAACAGGATTTTTCTTAGTTAGAGGAATCCTAAACCCCGGGAATCAAAGGACTAACCAAACAAACTCGATTTGTATCCTAACAACCATAGCCAATCCATAATAATAATACAAATAACCAGTTCGGCCCTAAATCGCATACTTTTGGAATTTAAATCGAAAATATTC
The DNA here is from genome assembly GCA_037013495.1 of Hippophae tibetana. Taxonomy (NCBI): domain Eukaryota; kingdom Viridiplantae; phylum Streptophyta; class Magnoliopsida; order Rosales; family Elaeagnaceae; genus Hippophae; species Hippophae tibetana. The sequence goes on along the minus strand of CM072802.1, from coordinate 40,574,775 downwards.
CAAAGTCGCAATTATAGCCTTACATAACTCATAACTCGTGTACAATTTTACACAACCTATGTACATCTGCATGGTCATCTATGAGTATCATATTGAAGCAATTTTTGGATAAATTTTTTTCTCAATCTCATTAAAAAAACTGTATTTTTTTCTATAAAAAGAGAAAAATAAAAGAAAACCACCTGTAATTTTGGATGTCAAATCCCAAACAACTGCAATTCCTGAAAGAAACCACTTCTAATTTTATCGAACTTTCCATAAGGAACACAAACACAACGTCTAAGTTGTTAAGTTAAAAAACTAAGAACAATAAAAAAGAAAAACTTCTAAAAGTCTTCAGCTTAAAATACAAGTTACATATAAATGTGGGACCAATCTGATTAAAAATTGCAGCAGTAATATAGCAATCGCATCTAAAATACCAAAAGAAGCGTCAGGTTCAAATACCAAATAAAAAATTTCAGTGAAAATAATGCAAAAATTTCAACATATAGCATATAAAAATTGGTAAAGTCAAGAAAAATAATGAGATTCAGAAAATCATAAAATGCAAGTCTTAGATCCTATCTGGCATGAATTCCACAAAACCCACAAGTAAACAAATACATAAGGCCGAAATGATGAATAATGATTAAAATATATGAGATTTTGAAGCATACCCAGAACCTGAAATGGAGAGAAATATACGTTATTTCAGCAAAATCACAAAAGATTGATACTTTTTAAGTTCAAATTTTGCAGTCCGAAATTTAGCCCACGGAAAATTTAGGAGACAGATATAAAACCATTGGTGTGGTTTGGTTAGTACACTGTTTTGGAGAGAGGTAAATTAAAAATAAATTATCTTTTTTTAATCATTGTTTATTAACATTTTTTTCTTATATTATCGATTAAATGAAATTTTTCTTAAATAATAATTTTTTAAAATATCCAAATATTATTACCATTCATTTTATATTAAATATTTTCATTATAAATTTTACTTTATTTTTATTATAGTCTCACACTTTTAATTTTTTTAGTTCACATGATAAAAAATAATATTTTAATAAAAAATATTAAAATAATATGAATTTTTAATTAATTTTTGTAATGAAATAATTAATATAATATATTTTTTAATATAACAGGTATCAACTTTTTATTATAAAAGATTGAGATTTATTTATGATAGAAGTTATATAACTCTCTATTTTTATTACCTTAAATTCAAATTTGTATTTTATTTATGTATTGTTTTTTTATTTAATAAAACAAATATTTTATTATTTTTTTTAAACACACTTCTTATTACAAAGAATATTTATAGAGCCTCGCTCCTCGGCCCAATGGGATTAAAATGGGTCAAAATTTTACTCTTACTTTAAGGGGGGGCTAAAAGAAAGAAAAAAAACCGTCCAATAATAAGGTGCATCAATCTTTAGACGGTAAGGAGGAAAAAGAAAAAAAAAATTAATTGGTAACAAACTATCACCCAAATTAAACATTATAGTTTTAAAAAATAAGACATATATATTAAAAAGATTATTTAACTTTAAATCTAATCTCCACTCACATTATTATCAACTTTTAAATTAATAAATTAATATTTTTTATTTAAAATATAATTTTTAATTATTTTTTTTTTTATTAATTATATAACACTTATATAAATCTCAAACTTAATACTATCATATTTTATTCATAAATCCGTACCTATAGAAAAAAATAGGGGGTTTTATTAGCAATACTATTTTCTTTAAGACGGCTAATGGATTCATAAGGCCCAATGTCAGCCCATCAAGACCTGGACTAGGGCTTTCCTCTGTTTTTGGCGGGAAGAAGAGCAGTTAACATAATTTTCCCGCCACAAATCTGATTAGGCCTTTCACTCTTTCTTCGTTAAATCTGATTAGGTCTATCGCTTGACTGTTGACTGTGACTTAGTTTTACGAAGAAGAGTAAAAGTAGAAGAAGAAAATGGAGGCATTCGGAAATAGTGGTTATGTGGTCGACGAGAAGGCCGTTCGGGTCGAGAACATTTTTCTCGACTTCCTCAAGAGGTTGGTTCATTTCGTTTTGATCTCTTTGTCGACTTTTATTTTCTCAAATCTGGGCTTTTAAGAAAAATTCTTTATTTTCGAAATTGAATTTTGCAACAGCTATATGGATAACAATGGGAGAGAAATTTTCTACGAAGCGGAGATCGAAGCGATGAGAGCAAATGAATCGTCGACAATGTACGTGGATTTTTCTCACGTAATGAGCTACAACAACCTTCTGCAAAAGGCTATTTCCGAAGAGTTTCATAGATTCGAGCCGTATCTGAATAACGCCTGTAAACGTTTTGTGATGGAACTCAAGCCTACCTTCATATCTGACGACAACCCAAACAAGGACATACATCTTGCTTTCTTCAATCTTCCCTGCACTAAACGGTTAAGGGAACTTAACACTTCTGAGATCGGCAAGCTCATCTCAGTTACAGGCGTTGTTACTCGGACGAGTGAGGTTCGACCGGAGCTCCTTCAAGGGACTTTCAAGTGCTTGGACTGTGGAGGTGTCATCAAGAATGTTGAACAGCAATTCAAGTACACCGAGGTAAGTTAAATAACTTTTATTTGTGATTTGGTTTAAATTTGTTCAGAGATTAGTGTTATAGCTTTGGTGGGTTAGTTTTGATTTTATGGTTTGTTGGGTAAATTCTAGCCAACAATCTGTGTGAATGCTACATGTGGAAAAAGGACAAAATGGGTCTTACTTCGACAAGAGAGTAAATTTGCAGATTGGCAGAGAGTAAGAATGCAGGAGACTTCAAATGAGATACCTGCAGGCTCTCTTCCCAGATCTTTGGATGTTATTCTCAGGCACGAGATTGTTGAAAAGGCAAGGGCTGGCGATACGTAAGTTCCCCCACTCTTGTAGGAATTCACTGAGTTGAACCAATTGGGCGTGCATGGATGTTTTGTGTGTTCCGTCTATTTGATGTACTTACTATGAATAAAGGATAAATGCATTGTGTTTACATTGAAATATTTTACAGGGTAACTTTTACTGGCACGGTAGTTGTGATTCCAGATATACTGGCATTAGCATCTCCTGGAGAGAGATCAGAATGTCAGAGAGAGGCCCCCCAGCGCAAGAATTCTATGGCTGGAGTTGGAAGTGAAGGTGTCAGGGGCCTCAAAGCTTTGGGTGTGAGGGATCTTTCTTATCGTCTCGCTTTCATTGCGAACTCGGTTAAGGTTGATTGATTTAGGCATCTTGAATTTCATAGTTTTTTAATGTTATAATGTGATGGATATCTTTCAATAATCTGTTTCAATATTCACTTGTGCGTTCAGATTTCAGATGGTAGAAGGGATACTGATATCAGGAACAGAAAGAAGGATGCCGAAGATGATATGCAGCAATTTACAGTTAATTCATATTCACTATTCCCCAATTCTTTTCATTTGCAATTTGTACTCAAGCATAGTTTTATAATGCACTTTTCCGTTTGTTCATTTTTTGCATAATCTAATCTCAATTATTTCATCGAGCCTCTGTGTTATATTGCCAATGCTCTCTCTTTACCTCTTTCACGTTATTCATATAAAACACATAATCTAATGTCAATTACTTCACCGACCCTGTGTTAATTGTCAATGCTCTTTCTGTATCCCTTCATTTTATTAGAATAAAACTACTCTTTCTTTCAACATCTGTCTCTTTGAATTGGTCGATGATATCATAAATATTCCATGTGACATAATTTTTATAACTTGAAGTTCTCAAGATATGCAGCATTGTCTTTTAAATAATATATTTATTTTGGTAAAATGCTATTCTTCTCAAATGTGTATAATAATTTAAATTTCAAATCAGTTAAAAGATTTGAAATTATCAAATTTCACAGGAAGCTCAGTGCATTGTGTTTGTTTATAAGAATCAGTAACTGAAAGCAATATTTGGCATTTCTTGGATGGTTTACATGTAATTTTATATTTATTTTAATGTTCATTCCATAATTAGTCCCTAGGTTTCATCTAATGCTTGTACTTTTCTTTTACTGTTAGGTTTTCCCATATACATATATCTTTTATGTATGTATGTGCCCATTGATAAGCATAGCTGAACTCTTCTTACACTGTTATTACGATTTTGGCAGGCAGAAGAACTAGATGAAATTCAAAGAATGAGAAATACTCCTGATTTCTTTAATAAGCTAGTAGATAGTGTTGCTCCAGCTATCTTTGGTCACCAAGATATCAAGCGAGCTATCCTGCTCATGCTTATGGGTGGCGTGCATAAGCTTACTCATGAAGGCATCAACTTGCGAGGAGATATTAATGTTTGTATAGTTGGAGATCCCAGCTGTGCAAAGTCTCAGTTTCTTAAGTATGCCATGCCCTTTTCTTTCTTGTACTCTTGTATTTTATAGAGATTGAAACACTTATTATGTCCATGGGTAAACTTCAGGTATACTTCTGGTATAGTCCCAAGATCTGTTTACACATCTGGGAAATCTTCATCTGCTGCTGGGTTAACTGCAACTGTGGCCAAAGAACCGGAGACGGGAGAATTCTGTATTGAGGTAAAGTTATGAAATTTTTTAAATATCACGTGTTACTATTTAAACTCTTCATTGAGATGGTCTGGAAGCTTGACTAGAAATACTTTTCAAAAAATTTGACACTTAATAGCTCATGTGCATGAAAGCTGTTGAGAAATTAGTGAATTTGGATCTGTAGGCTAAATTTATTATAGTACCGGTGGCGGAGCCAAGACTGAAAGTGAGAGGGACACTGTTGCACTAGTCAATTATCAATTCAATAATGCCAAGTTTGCACTTAAGACATAGAACCAAAATATAATTTAAAAAAAAATCAAAATAGCTTTAAAATGTAAGTTTTTATATAATTATTATATTTTTATTCAAAATACTAGATTTTATATGTAGGATTTAAGTTTTAAAAAATATACTAGTGGCTCCTCTGTTGATCTTTATCGAGGAATAAGTATTTTTTTTCTTTTTAATTTTACTTACAATAGAAGTTTTATTTAATGATATAGAATGATGTAAACCATCAGGATCATTAATATAGAATGTTTAAAGGTTAAGATTCAAAGCTTAATAAAGATCAATAGAAAAAAAAATCAACAGAGAATCCACACCCTTCAATCTTGTGAGGAGGGGCCATGTTCCCCTCTAGTCCTAATGTGGCTCCACCACTAGTACCACTAGTTCAATGCACTAATAGTCCACAAGCTAAAAATCCATGGAAGTCTCAGATTCTACAGTGACATTTATTTGCTAATGCAGCTGATCTTATCTACTACTAATAATCAATTAGTAAGAAAATCTGAGTCTCATCCACTCTACCAGTGATGATCTAAAAGTTAGTCATGAAACTCCATATTTCCCAATAATAAACATATGTTGTTTCTCCATCAGTTTGTTGACTATCAATTTTGTGATGGAACTATTACATGCTTGAAAATCAAGTTTTCCTCCATGCTTTTTCTCCTTTTTAACCCTTTCTTCCCTTGCTTCTTTTGGCTATTCCCCCCCAGTCCCCCTTCTCCTTCTCTCTTTTCTTTTCTCTGCCTCCTATGTTTTACCTGTCTGTCTTCTTTATCCTGTTAGCCTTGTTGTTGCTCTTCTTATCTCTTGTTCCTCTCCTGTCTTTTCTGGTTTTCCCTCTTCTTTCCTCTCTGCCCATCCTTTTATTTCTCACTCAGTATTGGCATTCGTATCTATAAATCATTGAAGCTGTGCTACAGATTCTTGTTTCAGTTGGATTGCTCAGAGATTCAAATTTTGTACAAAGTGACATGAAACATTCATTATCTTTAACCTTCATGACACGCAGTAGTGCCTTTGCTTGTTGAAAAAGTTATCAATGCATTGAGTTTCTGCATTGCCTCTACAGCAGACAGATATTATCACCGTCTTCCTAGCTGTGGTTTGTTGTTATTATAATTGTTTCATCATTGGCATTGTTATTGTTATTCTGCTAATCACATTATCAAATGAATAACTAGGCTCACATTACATTATCAAATCAATAACTAGGCAAAGCTAACTGTTCTTAGAATCTTTAGTTATTATTATTATTATTATTATTATTATTTTTATTATTATTATGCTTCTGCTAATCACATTATCAAATCAATAACTAGGCAAAGCTAACTGTTCTTAGCTTTGATCTTCAGTTAGTAGCTGCTCAATGCCCCTCCAAAATAAATAAATAAAAACCTTATTGTATGTCATTGGCAGCAAAAACATGATAATGGTCAATTAGAACTTAAACTCTTTTTTTTTAATAGACTTTTAAGAACATACTATTTAAGCAATAGAATGAGATTTGCCCATAGAGGTTCCCAGTGCATTGAAGGATTTGAGAAAGTAGAAAATAGAAACTTTTAGAAGAGTAACAGTAGCAAGAAGATGATGAAAATTTTGATGTTAATCTTTAAGAATGAGATAAATTTGTGGGGTGCAAGTGTTTCTGGTAGTCTTTAATTTTGAAAACATCTGACATTTTTGGAAGACAAAATATAGCTAGAATTCTCTAGTTTTGGAGTAGGATATGTTCTTCGGATCATATGGATATGAAAAAAATGAATTGGAAAAAAGAGAATATATGATTATCAAGCAAGTGATTATAATTTAAGCTGGGAGAAAATTTCATTATGTTCTATGACCTCTGTGGGTTTTGAGGTCTATAAAATTTTAGGATATTTGAAGTTTGTTTGTTTACTTATAGTTGGGAGAGTTGTATGACTTAAAATTATTTTGGTGATTTTATTTTATGGGGGTTCTTTTTGAGGTTGTAAAGCATATGTATGGGTCTGGGAGTTTCTCAACATACATGTATTTTGGATTACTTGTCAACATCTTGTATCATGGTTCTTTTTGAATGGTTATCATGTTTCTTATCCACAGAGTGAGATGTACAAGGTGAAACAAATGAAATAAAAATTACTAAGAACTTGTGAAAATAAAACTTGTATAATTCTTAGTGTATGATGATTCCTTGAATTCCCTTTTGGCAGTTTCATGTCATGTCATCACTTAATCCTATCATTCTTTAAAAAAAAGATTACTAAGTCAATATACATTAACCATTTTTCAGGCTGGTGCCTTGATGCTAGCAGACAATGGAATTTGCTGCATTGATGAATTTGACAAGATGGATATTAGAGATCAGGTAAATTAATCTATTTCTCATAGACCACTTGATACCATGGAACAACAGTGGTCTTCTGATAAATACCTTTGGGGAAAAAAGGAATTCTTATGCTTAAATGGATATGAAGGTTGCTATTCATGAGGCCATGGAACAACAAACCATAAGCATTACAAAAGCAGGAATACAAGCAACACTTAATGCTCGGACTTCAATTCTTGCTGCCGCCAATCCTACAGGTGGTCGCTATGATAAATCAAAACCCCTTAAGGTAACGATTGTTTGGCAGTTGCTCCTAAAGCATCCTAACACAACACACGTTTTCCCATAATCTTGCTAGGTTTTGTGACCTGGTTTTTCTCAATGCAATTTGGCTTTACTGATTTTAAGCATCTGCTGATTGGCTCAAAACATTTTTGTTTCAGTACAATGTGGCTCTTCCTCCTGCTATTCTTTCAAGATTCGATCTTGTATATGTGATGATTGATGACCCAGATGATGAAACTGATTACCACATTGCCCACCACATTGTGAGAGTGCATCAAAAGCACGAGGAGGCACTCTCTCCTGCATTCACCACTGCACAACTTAAGCGTTTCATTGCATATACAAAAACTTTGAAACCAAAGGTTGGTTATATACAAGTTCTACATTATGACTTGTATTTTTCCTATAGAACTTACTGGCTTTGGTTTCACTTTCAGCTGCATGCAGATGCCAGAAAGCTGTTGGTGGACTCATATGTAGCTCTCAGAAGAGGTGATACAGCTCCAGGAAGTAGAGTTGCTTATCGAATGACAGTAAGGCAACTTGAGGCATTGATCAGACTCTCTGAGGCCATTGCTAGATCTCATTTGGAAACTCAGGTTCCTGCTTAGGGTTTTGGAAAGACAATTTTCTTGACTTGAAATTTATTATATTTCTATCTGAGAACTAAAGATTTGTTTGCAGGTACACCCACGTCATGTTAATCTAGCAGTGAGATTGCTAAAAACTTCTATAATCAGGCAAGATAATAGCAACATCTCTCTCTCTCTCTCTCTCTCTCTCTCTCTCTCTCTTGGTTTTCTGACATTCTTTTGCATTGCAGTGTCGAGTCTAGCGAGATTGATCTATCTGAGTTTCAAGAAAATCATGGTAATGCCGAGGATGGTGATGTTCCAAATGACAGGAATGATCAAGCCATACACCAGCCAAACGACACTGCTTTCGAGCCAGCTTCTGGTAAAGCTGTTGTTAATATATTCTCTAAGTATTGATCGAGTGCCTTTAGTTAAACTGGATTATGATGCCACAGAAAACGGAGCAGATTCTACAAATAGACAAGGGAAGAAACTGGTGATAAGTGATGAGTATTTTCAGAGGGTTACCCATGCTCTTGTCATGTGTCTTAGACAGCATGAAGAAGCTGTTATGCACGAAGGTTAGTCACATTCAATCTTGTTATCGTAGCATTTCTGTATGTGTGTAAAACCAATCTTTTATACCTGATAAAGACCTAAAATGTTATGTTTAGGATCGTTATTTGTTGTCTGTTGCTCCAAACCTGCTAGAGTACTCCTTGTCTCGATATGCAATCATTGCATTGTTTGGATTATTGATAACACAATTTTAAAGAATTGATGGCTCCTTGTTTGTTGCAGGCACAGGGCTTGCTGGAATGAGGCAAAGAGACTTGATTCAATGGTATGTGAGTCAGCAGAATGAGAAAAATAGTTACAGTTCATTGGGGGAGGCAGCAAATGAAGTTTCTAAAATCAAAGCTATTATAGAGGTAAAACCTGTGAATCTCACCATGTACTATGTATATAACATTATTACATTTTATTATATTTTAATCTAAAAACAATAAATCTACTTTAATGAATTGTACTGAAAATGAAATATTTGCAATGCAGAGTTTAATACGAAGAGAAGGCCATCTAGTAGTGGTAGATGATGGTCGGCAAGCAGCAGAGGATGGAGGTACAGGCCAGTCACCCTCAGTATCTAGAAATGACAGAATATTAGCCGTGGCTCCTAACTATGTCATCGATTGATTTGATCTTGTTTATCAAAAATAAGGTAATGGATCTGCTAAAATTGATGGCTCTGCTTGTAGCTTTTTGTATGTAGACAGCAGTATTGTAGTCTTTGAGGCTGGAGGATAACTATTTTAATGGCATTAGCTGTTTTGGCAATTATAGACCATAGTCGTTGGTGAAATTTATTTTGAAGCTACCCCTCCTGCATTGTTATAAGTAGATCCCTGTGAGAGGCGAAAATGTAACCAACTGTTTAATTGAAGACAATGTATGCTGCATTCTTATCCCTTTTAAAATTTCATATTTGTAATAAAATATGGAAATTACCTTTATTTATTTTGAGGACGTTCATGGATGAAAAGGCTGAATGGGGAGGATTTTTTTCTTCTTCTGTATTTCGAGATCCCTTATAGAGATAATAACAAAGCAAAATAGTGATACAAATAGGAGTGAATAAAAGGGTAAGCAATGCATGAATGTGTGGGTCTTGGGATTGAGTGATTTTTTGAAATTAGTTACTTTACTTTCATAAATTAAAACTATTAGTCATTTTTTAAAATTAATGTAATTTAGTTACCTTCATATATTGTAATGTTACACTTTATTCATTTCTTATCAATTTTAGTTTTTTTTAAGGAAAACTTTGATCAAAACAAGAATTGGTAGATGTTTGAAATATAAATTATTTCAAAAACTTAAGTAAAATGATTAAAATTGTCTTAAAATTAATTAAAGTATTTATAAATATAAAGTGATTAAAATTGAGGATGTAAGATAACAAAATAATTATAGTAACATTTGATTGGTGCATTGTATTACATATGTTAAGTATAAATGTATTTGTATTGGATTGAAATATATTGACTCCATTATAGTGTTTAGTGATAAGTTATATAATTTAATAAGATAAAATTAATTATAAATAATTTAATAAAATAATTTATATTTAAAATATTTTTTATCATAAAATTTATTTAAATTAATATTTAATTTATTTTTATAATTGTATTACTTTTTAAAATAAAAATATATATTTTAAATTTGAGATGAAATAAAAACAATCAAGATATAATTTTATAATTAAAATTTAGAAAGATTAAGTTAAGTGTTCATTATAATTTTAATAAAAATTCTTTGATTGTATTAAATTTATACATAATTGTGCTATTTTTATACTATAAGATATGGTTTGATTTTACAATTAAAAATATAACTTTATAAAAATTATACAAATTCTTTAATATTGTCTAATAAATATGCCATTAAGTAACAATTGGATTCTATTATGTTTACTATGTATGTATGAAAAGCATTTTTATTTCGAACATAATCATTTACTATTGGACTAGTACATTTGCACTAGCCATTATTTGATAATTGTTGTGCATTTCAATTTTTTGAATTTTTGGTTGATCGGTTAAGTGCTCCCAACAAAAAGTTATAGTTTTTCTTTATAATACCAATTATAAAATTATTTTTTTAAGGATGTAAAACTATCTCTAAAACTCAATAAAACTCTTACTTTGAATTGAGAGGTGTATAAATTAGTGTTAATGAGTGTTATTTTTTATATAAATTTTAAGGGTATTAACTTTGTGATTTTTTCAATAGAATTTTCAATGATTTTCATTATTATTATGAAATATATTTTGAACTGTTAATAAGTTTAAAGAAACTCAAAAACTTGGTACAAGTAGTCTAGAGATTGAGGTTTAATAGCAACATACAAAAGCATTCAAGTTTGATAGGTATATAATAGTTTCGAGGATGATCTGATTTTAGAGATATAAACAAGAGAGAATGATATATGATAATCTGTCATTATGTTCATATGTATAAGACATTACATGTATATGTGTCATTTACATAGGGATACACGTTTACAGGGTATCAGGGAGTACAACAGTAAATATGTAATTTGATTTAGGCTCAACTACATTGAGAGATCGAGCGAATGGTCAATCCTTCAATGATTCAGACTATTGTAGACTAGTGAGGATGCTTATTGGACTAACACTTTAGGTGCGAACAAAGCTTTAATTCTCGGGTAGGTTCTATCAAGACTTTGACACTTCAAGGTTTGGGCTTCAAATCGAACCTTATGCTCAAACATCAAGTCCTCTTACTCTTGCAGCTCAGTTCTTAAACTGAGGTAGGAGAATAGAAAGCTAGTTAATGGAAAGGACCTTGAATCAGAAACGACTTTGCACACCTCAATAAATGCTTGTCAATTAATTGGAAAGAGAAGGTCTAAACCTCTATATAAGAAGGGGTAAGGCATTTAGCTTTATAATTTTTAGCAAGTCGAACCAAATTCTTAAAATCTTTCTTTTTTTTCACCTTGCATCTTATCATTTCTGTGATCGTGTTGTAAGATTTTCAATTATGCATTAAAAATTTCTACTTAGGCTTTAAAGATTTGTTTTCATGCCTAACAATTTTCTAATTTCTTTTTAGATTAGTTCTTAAATTCACTTCTCAGTCTTTACTTTGAAAACTCTTCCTTAAGTAATTCTTGTGTCCCTATTTCTTTTTTTCTTGTTGTCTTTTTTTTTTGTAACGAACATGCATAAGGAACTATCATCAAGGGCTACAGGTAAAATAGTCCTACCTTCGTGCTCCTCGGGCTCATCCTCTACACCGAACCGACTTTAAATGCATTATAATTAGGCTTGACCAATGAAAATATGTCATCTAGTGCTGAAGATATGCCTGAGATTCCTACCACTTTTCATCTTGATCCCAAGCCATCCCTATTGTTAGATTCAACGTCTCACAAAGGCAAATATCAATTCCAAGGGAATAAAGAAAAATGTCTAGGAAAAGGGAAATTATGGAGCTTATAGGTCGAACTAAAGGTTGGAACACCAAGGTCGAACCCCAGTGATTTAAATCCAAAGGATGAGGAAAAGCTCAGGCAAATGCATGACATCTCTTCCTCTGTCTAGATAATGATACCCAACCCAAGTGTACTAGACAGTGCACCTCTTTCCATAGCTAGATAGTCTTTCACGAGAAGGCTCTATGACTTGGGGTTAGATTTCTCTTATAACTGTTTGTTATGAAATTTTTGATGTAGATGTAGCTTGTACCAGGATAGCTGATGCCTAATGAATAGAGGTACATATTTTGCCTCACCCTAATATGTAGAGAACTCAAGATGGATTTGAAATGCTTGAGCTCAATGATGTATATATGTTGAAGCAAAACCCAACTGATACTATGAAGGTTTATATGTCAGCTAAATAGGATCGAGGTATAAATGTGATCCTTCCTAAGAATTCTTGAGAGGTTGATAAGGAGCTCTTGGATAGATACTAAGCTCATGATATGAAGTATGGCTTCCTTTGTAGCCATCTTGTGCTTAGAGACAAAGCAGAGGTTTGCTAAAATTTAGGACTACTTGCCAGAGAAAACACTTTGGAGGGAATTCTTGAACACACCGTACTTTATGGCTTGTAGGTTAATGAGATGGGGTTCAATACAACCTCTAAATAGAATAATTCGCAAGTGTTATGCACCAGCTAGATCTTGAGCTTACACCTATTCCTTCACAAAATTCAGTGTTAGTATTTAATCCTTCACTGTCCTTTTTATAGGATTAGACACCTTCTCATGTATCTTTAAACCAACTAAAACCACCTTTAATTGTACGAGACTCGAGGAGAGTAAAAGGTGTTATTGATGACCTAACCACATAGATTGAGGGTGTGGCCGTTTACAGGGGTATGACTCCAAAGAGAATGGAACATTATATGGATAAACTTCCATATATGGTTCACGAGAAACATCTCGATGCCATAATTGAGGATGTGGATCTTTCAGTGGTAATCAATAGACTTCTTTTACAAGTAAGTAATACCCCTTTTATTTTTCTTGAGCCTTTTGTTGATGCATTCAAATATTTTTATTTATCTAACACTGTTTCATTTTTTTAGACTTAGCTTATACATGAGCTTAGTAGAGCTCACAGTGTTGAGAAACGGAATCATAAGCTACAGGCTTAAAAGGAGAGTCATGCCTCCACTCGAGCCAAAAATTCCTTACTACTTGCAAAGAATAACAAATGAGAACATTATGCTAGTTATAAGGAGAAGAAGTTGTCTAATGATGTAAGAGAGCTAAATGAAAATAAAAGACATATCGAGGAAACTAGGGAAACATAGAGAAAACTCGTGGACAAGGTTGAAGGTTATAGGCACGATCTGAACGATGCAAAAGAAGAGTTTGTACATGAACAAGAAAAAAGTGTGACCTTAATGCCATGGTCGAGCAGTTCACTTCCAGCATCGAGATTGGTTATAACTTGACTACTTAAAACTAGGGTGAAGTTGAAGGATCCGAGGATGGTGAAGAAGATGAGCTCGAGATGAGAGATTAACCTTAACAACTCGGGGAGGTTTAATTTGTGTAATAAGCTCAAGCCAATTTTTTTTGTAAGGCTCGATCCATTTTTAATGTTTGTGAGCCTTTGTTCCTTTTTGTAAGATTCGACCTCAGTCATGAATATATGATTTTCTTAACTGAGTATTTATTAGTTTATGTATGTATTTATACATACATTTATAATATTATCTTGGATGTTAATTTATAGCACACATATATTGATGTTAACCTATCTCATGGTATTGTGGACATTTGTCCAATTGGTTATCCCAATGCCTTGCTCTATAAAAGGCAATATGCTTGCTTTTTTGAAGCTTTTAGGTATAGAAAGACTTATAGGCTTTGAGAAATTCAGCACATTAACCCCATCTTTTTTACTCGTGTATTATGGCCACTAATCGGGTAAAGAGATATTTAGTTCAAGCCTTATAGTTAGAGAATTCTAGGCTTACCTTTGAGGTGGCAAAGTTAAGGATCGGGTTGGTTCTAATCAATGATAAAGCTTCACTTTTTGAGGAGCATGAGTCTTACAAGGAGGAACTTTCTTAGATGCGAGCACGTCAAAGAAGAGTTATGACCAAGATGGTTTTCCTAGTCAAGAATGCATCTCATTGGGCTAGTTTTAACATGAAGTGAGTCGAGGAGGTGGTTCTTAAAGCCATGAGTGCTGTTGAGGAATTAGAAGATTTGACCACAAGCTTAAGCTTATCTTCAACTGAAATAGGTGAGAATATTTGTAAAAATGTGGCCAAGATTTAGGTTGAGCTTTTACCCTTGGTGGATGAAACATATAACTATGACCCTGGCCGTGCATATAAACATTTCAAGGGCTTTTGAGAAAACAATAATTTCCTCGAGCTTTCAACAAATAAATTTGTGAATTTAGCTTCTTAGCTTTGTAAGCTCGATAAATGAAATAAAACATTAGTTGATTAATAGTTTTCCTGATCATTTAGAGAGATTGACTCATAATAATATAATTTAGTGCATGCGTTCTACCTATTCTTTAACCTAGGTGAACAACTATTTTTATGTCATCTTTCTATCAAAGAGTTCTACTTGGATTCTGATCGAGGTGATCAACTTATGATATTATAATTTAATGAAAGCGTTCTACCTGATTTTTTATTAAGGTGACCAACTCCTTAAGTTTCATCTTTCTATCAAAGCCTTCTACCTAGTTCCTGACCGCGGTGATCAGCTCGTGGCATTATAATTTAATGAGAGGTGATCAACTTTTTAAGTTTCATCTTTCTAGCAGAGCATTCTACTTAGTTTTTGACCAAGGTGATCAACTTATGGCATTATAATTTAACAAGAATGTGCTACATGGTCTTTGATTGAGGTGATCAACTCCTTAGGTTTCATCTTTATACGAGAGCATTCTACTTGGTTCTTAATCGAGGTGATCATCTCATGATATTATAATTTAATGATATCCCTCTACCTAGTCTTTGATCAAGTTAATCAACTTCTTAAGTTTCATCTTTTTTCCAACATTCTATCTAGTCCTCACCGAAGTAATCAACTCTGACATTATAATTTAATGAGAATGATGTACATGGTCTTTAATTGATATGATTAACTCATTAAGTTTCATGTTTATGCTAGAGCATTCTACCTGGTTCCTGATCGATGTGATTAGCTCATTATATTATAATTTAGTGAAAGCACTCAACTTGGTCTTTGATCAAGGTGATCAAATCCTTAAGTTTCATCTTTCTACCATAGCATTCTACCTTGTTCATGACTGAGGTGATCAGCTCATAACATTATAATTTAATGAGAGCACTCTACCTAGTCTTTGATCGAGGTGATCAACTCCTTAAGTTTCGTCTTTCTGTCAGAGAATTCTACACGGTTCCTAATCGAGTTGATTAGCTCGTGACGTTATAATTTTATGAGAGCATTGTACTTGGCCTTTGATTAAGGTGATCAACTCCTTAAGTTTCATCTTTCTACTAGAGCATTCTACTTGATTCCGAACTGAGGTGATCAACTCGTGAAATTATAATTGTAGAAGATAGCTTTAATCATCAAAAGTTGTCTCATGAGTCTATTATATTAGAATACATTAAAAGGAGTACTTTTTTAGATGTCAAGCATTCCAGCTTGTGTTTTTTTCCACACCCTCAATTCTTTTTTAATAAATAGGCTTCAGATGGTGTCCCTGCTTTTATTTTATATGGATCTTCCTAGTTTGCACCTACCATTCACTCTTTCTTGTTAGGAAAGACCCTCATGAGTACTCAATCACCCAAGGAGAATAACTTAAAGTGCACGACTTAATTGTAGTAATATGTCACACTTCTCTTTTGTTCAATCATTCTTCTCAAAGCTTTATTTCTTTTTTCCTATGCTAATACTAAGTTGATTGCTTTGTTTTAAGTGTTTTGGTCCTCAATTAATGATAACTCTACAAAAATAGAATTATTTGGTCACTTATGAATTCCTTATTTGTTTTGTTTTTGCTTAAAAATTATGAACAAGCTTAATTTGTGTTTAATATGATAATGTAGGTGAAAAGATATCAAACAGATCAAAAAAAGAAAAAAATTAGGACAAATACATGATCATCAGGATAGATTGATCTAGACATACGTAGATCGATCGAGAATCAATTTTAGCCTATTTAAAGCACTATAGAGAGGTCATAAACAATACATAATTAAGAATCAAAAACCCTATCAGTTGCCAAGAAGAGAGAAAAAGGTGAAAAAGTTCAAGAGAAGATTAAAAAAGAACAATTTTGTGAAAGATTCAAGAGAAGATTAGTGCAACAAATAAAGAAATTGAGTGTATCTCTTCTTCTTCTCCTTTCTTTTTCAATTTTATTGTCTTCTTGTATGAAAAATCTTAGCTTTAAGAACATAATTATGTCTAACTAATTTATTAATCTATAGATCTTATGAACCCAATTTTCTATATGTGATGATCTAATATTTTACCCCAATTGTTATTACAATTTAATTATATTGTGTAACTTGATTTTTATGCTATTAATTGTTTGACCAACAATTGATAAATAGAGGCAATTAAATATATTTAAAAGAATTATTTAATTATTTGTCTTGATAGTTTCTAGGTAGAAATGTACAATTCTTATGTGTGTGATCTATAATCGATGAATTTAATGAATAGTATGTAATCTAATTGACATTAGAGTGTAAATAGGTTAATTACTATATAGTTTGTAGTGTACTTAAGAGATGAATGCATGATGGGTTAGATTCAATTGATCATATAATTGATTGATGATTATGTTGGAGAATTTTAATTATTCACATCTTAAGAAATTAGGGTATTAAATATTCTTATATCATTTTCTCATATATCTTCATATTTGTTCAGTCTTGTAATTTAAAACTAGTTGTCATTTATTGTTTTTAGTTTTTATAATTTTCTACTATTCTAATAGTATTCATAATAATTATATTAGTACTCAGTTATAAGTTATAGAATTCCCTATGGAATCGATATTCGTACTTACTTACATTATATTACTTACACGACACATATACTTGTAGATTGTGTCATGTTGATAAAGTTTTTGGCACCGTTATTAAGGAGTTTAGTACTTATAACATATATCAATAACGATTATTACCTTACTAGTTTAGACCTTTTAATTTTTGTTTTATTGTTTCTATTGTATGCTGAGGTCAACATTTGAAAATCTTGTTCCTTTTGATCTAAATATAAAGAGAACTTTACTTTTCTTAAGAAGGGAACAGTTTCCAAAAGATCAATTAGAGGTTGTGGTAGAACAAGAGGATCAACGAGCTACTGTGGTCCCTAAACCTTTAACGAATTTTGTAGTCTCACAAGTAGATGGAGCAATCATCTGTCAATAGATCAGACATCAATACTCACAACTTTGAACTTAAGCCAACTGTCATTTAGATGGTACAGGTAAATCAGTTTGGAGGGTTAGTCAATGATTACCCAAATCTTCACTTGGCATCAGTCTTGGAAATATGTAACATCGTCAAGATTAATAGTGTATCAAATGATGCAATTTTCTTTCACTTGTTTCCTTTCTCACTGAGGAACAAAGCTAAGGCATGGTTATAGTCACTACTTGTTGGGTCAATCACTACATGGGATCAATTAGCTCAGAAATTCTTGGAAAAAAAATTCTCACCTTCAAAGACAACTAAGCTCAGAAATAACATCACTTCTTTTCTGCAATTTGAAGGGGAATCACTTTATAAAGCTTGGAAACACTCCAAAGAGTTGTTAAGAAGATGCCCATACCATGGTTTTCCTATTTGGCTACAAGTACAAAAAATTTATAATAGATTAATGGGGCAACCAAGGACCATAATTGATGTTGTAGTTGGATGAGCTTTAATGAGTAAAACTAAAGAGGAAGCTTTTGCATTACTTGATGAGATGACACCTAACAATTGCCAATGGCTTGTGGAAAGGCTAAACTCAAGAAGAGTGACTGGAGCAGTAGATGTAGACATCATAGTAGCATTGTAAGCTCAAACAAATGCTATGATATTAGGTTTAACTAAGAAGTTAGATGGTAGTAGTGTAGGGATAAATATGGTACAAAGCCCATTCGTGGTGTATGATTATTACAAGGGACCTCATACTATCAAAGCATGTGGGAATCTTCCAACTATGTTAACAATCAAAACCACCAAGGAAATTCATGCTCAAACACATACAAACTAGGATGAAGAAACCACCCAAATTTTGCATGGAACAATAACAACAATCTAGGTGGTAATCAATCCAACCGTCAACCCTTTCAACCATCAAGTTTTCAACAACCACGACAACCAGAAGCCTAATAAAAGAAGCCACCTAGTAAGGACAATACACGTGTTTTAATGGGAATGATGAAAGACTTCATCCATTAATTAAAAGAAAAAGTGGATCTTATAGAGTCCACTCCTGGGACTTTTATCCAAAACTTAGAGATTCAAATGGGGCAACTGGCCTAAAATATAAGTAAAAGGCCTCAAGGTCACCTTCGAAGCAACACATAGTTAATCCAAAAAGTGAAGGTAAGAAGCACTGTAAATAAATTTACTTGAGGATTGGTAAAACCTTAGAAGAGAAGGAGGAAGCTAAAAAAGATGAGTAGGAAAAAGTGGATAGGAGAGTACTAAAAAGGAAGTGATTCAACCAAAGAAGAGAAACCTCCACAAGCCCACTATTCCCTTCCCTCAAAGACTCTAGAAGCAAAAATTAGAAAATCGGTTTTCAAAATTCCTACATGTCTTCAAGAAACTGCACTTAAACATACCATTTGCAAATACACTTGAACATATGCCTTCATATGCCAAATTCATGAAGGACATCCTATCTAAAAAAATGAGGCTTAGAGAAAATGAGACAATAACCACAATTGAAGGTTATAGTGCTCTCCTTGAGAGAAAACTACCACCAAAGCTTAAATATTCGAGGTAGTTTTGACATCCCTTGCACAATTGGGAATATACATTTTGACAAGGCATTATGTGACTTAGGTGCAAGCATTAACCTTATGCCACTTTTAGTTTTTAAGAGATTGAGATTTTGTGAAGCCAAACTCACTTTAGTAACATTGCAAATAGCATATAAGTCAATCAAGCCACCCCGAGATGTGGTAGAAGATGTGTTAGTAAAAGTAGACAAGTTCATTTTTTTTGAAAGACTTCATTGTACTAGACATGGATGAGGATCATGACATTCCTATCATACTTGGTCGTCCATTCTTAGCAATCAGAAAATCACTCATTGATGTACAAAAAGGTAAGCTTAAAATGAGAGTACAGGATGAACAGGTAACATTTAATGTTTTTAAAACAATTAAATTTTCTAATACTAATAATACTAGTGATTTCTTTAAGATAAATGTTACTGATGAGCTATGCATTGATGTGCTTCACAACATTTTCCTTAGTGATGCTTTAGAATATGTGCTTGTTAATTCTGTACACATACATGCTAATGAGTACCATATAATTATACGAACAATGAAATAAATTCATTAAGAAACAACTCAAATTACTTTATTTATGAAAATGTGGAATCTGTGATGCAAATTGGTATTGTTGACTATATGAACTATTTAGAGGCTATGCCTCCCATGTGTGTATCTAATGTGGTTGTGGAGTGTCTTGAGACAAGATCTAGGCTCAAACCATTCATTGAGTAGCCACCTAAGTTAGAGCTCAAACCTTTACCCAACCATCTCTATTATACATATTTGGGTGAGAACAAGATACTTTCAATCATAATCTCTGCTAGTCTAAGTGTGGAGCAAGAAGAGTCACTACTAAAGGTGCTCAATAAATTTAAAAAAGCTATAGGTTAGTATATTATTAACATCAAAGGAATAAGCCTATCCATATGCATGTAAATTTTTTTGTTAAAGGATAAAGCTAAGACAACCAGGGATGCACAACGCCGTTTAAACCCTATAATGAAATAGGTGGTTAAGAAATAAATTATTAAATGGTTAGACATAGGCATCATTTACCCAATATTTGATGGTGAATGGGTAAGCCTAGTTCAATATGTATCAAAAAAAGAAGGAATTTTCATTGTGGATAATGAGTCAAATGAATTAATACCCACAAGAATTGTCATGGGATGGAGAGCATGTATGGATTTTTGCAAAGTGAATAAAGTTACCAGAAATGACCATTTTTCTTTCCAATTTATGGATCAAATGCTTGAAAGATTAATCGAACATTCCTTCTTTTACCTTCTTGATGGATATTTTGATTATAATTAGATCGTCATGGTAGCCAAAGACCAAGAAAAGTCCATCTTCACATGTCCATATAGAACTTTTTCTTTTAAGAGAATGTCATTTGGGTTATGCAATGCACCTACAACATTTTAACGTTGTCTGATGACTGTTTTTTCAAACATGGTGAAGAAGCATTTAGAAATCTTCATGGATGAATTTTCAATCTTTGGGAACACATTTAATGAGTTTTTACACTATCTCTCCCTAGTGCTACAAAGATGTTATTTGGGATGTTCCAATTTCCAGAGAGAGAACTAAGAAAGAAATCAAAGAAATTGGTTGAATGTGTGGATTCCTTGAGAGGACCATCTATGTATAAAACATTATACATACAGGAAGATACCAACTTGGTTTTAAATTGGGATAATTTTCACTTCAGGTACATGAGTGAATTATCTTGGGCCATAAAGTCTCAATTAAAGGTATTAAGATGGATAAAGATAAGATAGAAGTGATTAAGAAGCTATTACCACCTACTGGTGTAAGAAAATTTAAAAGTTTCCTTGGGATGCGGGCTTTTACCGTACCCTTATGCAATATTTTGGAGAAAGATTTTTCTTTTAGATTTGATGATAAATGTTTGGATACATTTCGAGTGCTTAAAGCTAAATTGGTGTCGACACATTTTATAGTAGCACCAGATTGGAGCAAGCCATTTAAGTTAATGTGTGATGCAAGTGATTTTGCTATTGGGAATGTTTTTGGAAAGTGAAGAGAAAATATGTTACATGTCATATATTATGCAAGCAAAACATGCAATGGTGCTCAAAAAAATTATGCTACTATAGAGAAGGAACTCCTCGCCATTGTGTATGCCTTTGAGAAAATTAAATCATATTTGGTTGGGACAAAGGTGACTCTCTAAATAGATTACTCTGCAATAAAATACCTCATGACAAAGAAGGATGCTAAACCAAGATTGATAAGATGGGTTCTCCTTTTATAAGAGTTGACTTGGAAACTTGTGAGAAAAAAGGGATAGAGAACCATGCGGTAGAACATCTATCTAGACTGAGAAGGAAGCTAATATGGACGACAATGTGAAAATTAGGGAATATTTCCCATATGAGAAACTTCTCTTAGTGTCTTAAACTGACATCCCATGGTATACAGACATTGCAAACTTCCTAGTTGACAATATCCTTCCACCTAATCTCATATGGCAACAAGAGAAGAAATTATTCCATGATGTTAAAAAATATTTTTGGGATGATCATTACCTCTACGAAGAATACGGTGATGCTATTTTGAGAAGATGCGTCCCTTATGATGAAGTTGGAATTATCCTTTACAATCGCCACAACTCAGACTATAGAGGTCACTTTGGGAGCACAAAAACAACAGCTAAGGTACTTCAATATGGTTTATTTTTGGCCTACAATAGTTAGAGATGCCTACCTTTCTATAAAAACTTGTGATAGATGCCAAAGGTTAGGTAATATTTCCAAAAGAGATGAGATGCCTCTAAAGAATATACTTGAAGTAGAATTGTTTGATATTTAGGGCATTGACTTTATGGGAACTTTTGCCTCATCCTTTGGTAACCAATGCATACTAGTAGGTGTGAATTATGGGTCAAAGTGGGTAGAAGCCATTGCTAGTAACAAATTTGATGGCAAAGTTGTCATGAAATTTCTAAAGAAAAACATTTGGACTATGTTTGGAACTCCTAGGATTATTATTAGTGATGGAGGTAGTCACTTTTACAATAGAGCTTTAAATTTTTTATTGTCTAAGTATGAGATTAATCATAAAGTATCTACCTCTTATCATCCCTAAAAATGTGAGCAAGAGAAAGTTTCCAATAGAGAGGTGAAAAGAATTTGGAGAAAACAATGAATAGTTCTAGAAAGGATTGGGCCTCTAAGTTAGACGATATGTTATAGTTGTACAAAAATACATTTAAAACACCAATTGGTACCACCCCATATAGGTTAGTTTATGGAAAGGCTTGCTACCTATATGTGGAATTGGAGCATAAAGCATATTGGGCATTGAAACAATTGAACATGTCTATTGATGCAGCTGATGAGGAGAGTATGCTACAAATAAATGAACTATGGTGGAATGCTTATGAGAATTCCAAGCTTTACATAGAGAAGATAAAGAGATGGCATGATAAGAAAATTGTCCACCGTACTTTTGAACTAGGACAGAAAGAAGTACTGTACAACTCAAGACTCAAACTATTTTTGGATAAACTTAAGAGTAGATGGTCAGGTTCATTCACCATCACTAAGGTAACAAAACATGGAGCCATTGAATTGAAAAAAAAAACAAAGAGCGGTCCATGGTTAATTAGCATAGAGTAAAGCACTATCTTGGAGACTAATTGCCAAATAAAAAGGTTATGATGACCCTGATGGATGCACCTTAGGAGTTGATATGAATGTCTAGCCAAGGATGTTAAATGTGGTGCTTATTGGGATGCAACCCAATGTTATTTTACTTATATTTTTTCTATTTTATAGGTGACTAAATGTGGAGGGCAGTGGCACAAAAAAGATTGAGCAATTTCAAATACAAATGTGGGGTGCCAAATCTAAGAGAGTTTTCTTTCCTTTCACTATTTTTAATATCCATATGTGCACATTGGGGAAAATGTGCAATTTAAGTGTGGGGGAGGAATCTTCATACTCTACTTTAGTGTTTTTCATTTTTAGGATGTTTTTTATTATGATTTGAGTAGAAATTGATGAATACATGGAAACCAAATGAATGCATATTTGATATGAAACATATGAACCCAATGATATAATTGTTTGTCATGACTAGGATAAGAAACATAACATGCTCGTTAATATGCTTACATTAATTATGTGATACACTTTCTAGTTTTGATTGAATTGATTTAGATTTTTATGCATATGTTCATGATTGATTTGGTGTTCTTATTGGGAGAAAATTTGGGGTGAGTTATGCTAGTTGATAAGGTCTACCATGTTTTAAAATCTATTTGATCATCCTTTGAGGTAAAATCCTAAATAGAATTTGGCTTGAGAAATGATTTAGGCCTTAATTGGATCGATTGAGTATTTCAAGCTAACCATTGTTAATATCCTTAGTCACCTTTTTTAGCCTTACTAGGAATAATTCATATCTTTAAGCCACATTTTTAGCCTAACCAATAAGCATTATTTTTACCCTTACACCTTTAGCTTGTAATAAAAATTGCAATAATGTGTAATGTTATAGAGCAAGATGAAATGTAATGCACCCTACTTCTTCACATCTACCAAAAAAACCATAATTACCCCTCCAAACAAAAAGAATAAAATTAAAAATAAGTTTGAGAGTGTTGTGAGGCTAAAAAAAAGAAGAAAAGAAAGTGAAGAAGAGATGTGGAATAAAAGAATGAAAATAATGTTAAGATAGGGTGCACAAAAATTTCAAATGAAAGCTCAATTGAGGTTAAATAGTTCATGATTAATAAAAAGAGAGATAAGGTATGGAAAAAGCTTAAATATATCTATTTATCTACCATCACCTAAGCCTTATACTATAAGCATGTAAAGCCCTATTAATCTTTAGCTAAATGCTTATTTACATTAATGGTGAAGGGTGTAAAGAATAGAACTATGAAATTTGTTCTAAGACTTAGTTCATTAGCATGTTCATATAAGTTGATTTCTTGAGTGCATTGGATGACATCATGTGCCACACGCACACGTATAAATAATCAAAAACCTTGTATATCCTTGCATTAATGAAACATTGATTGATGGATATATGAACTTCCTTGTCATAGAATTGTACAACTTTTGAAGAAGATAGTTATTGCTAAACATGCATATATTAATAGATATATATTCATGAATGTGTTGCCCATATCATTTTATCTAGTTAGACTTGGCTTTGCTTGAGGGCGAGTAAAGAGTTATGTTTGGGGGATGTGAACCACTTATTTGTCTTGTTTTGGCTTATATATCATGAATAAGCTTAATTTGTGTTTAATGAGGCATGCTGGTGAAAAGATATCAAACAAATCAAAAATAGGCAAAAATTAGGACAAATGTAAGATCATTAGGGTAGATTGACCTAGAAATCTATAGATTTATTTAGGGTTCATCACTTGATTGATTGAGAATATGTTGATGCATTGAGTAGTAAGGACTTCAACTAATCAAACTCAAATTGAATTCCAACCTTCAATCGCTGCTCTTAGATCAAAGTACTACGAATCCTAATCTAATGAGAATCAATTTAAACATATTTAAAGTATTATAGGGAGGGCATAAAAGCACACAATTAAAAATCCTAGCAGTTATCAAGAAGAGAGAAAATAGAGAAAAGTTGAAGAGAAGATTAAAGAAAACCCAATTTTGTGAAGGATTCAAGAGAAGATTAAAAAAGACCTAATTTTGTGAAGGATTCAAGAGAAGATTAATACTACAAATCAAGAGATTAAGTGTATCTCTTCTTCACCTTTCTTTATCAATTTTATTGTCTTTCTTTATAAAAATTTGAGCTTTAAGGACATAATTATGTCTAACTAATTTTTTAATCTAGGCATCTTATGAAACCAATTTTCTACATGTGATGATCTAATATTTTACCCCAATTATTATTGAAATTTAATTATATATTTTTTAATATAATTTTTATGCTATTAATTGTTTGACCACCAATTAATCTATAGAGACAATTAACTAGATTTGAGGAAATTATTTAATTATTTGTCTTGATTAAATAACAAGCATAGTGTCTAGGAAAAAATATATGAGTCTTATGTGTATGATTTATAATTAATAAACTTAATGAGTAGTATGCAATCTAATTGTCATAAGAGTATAATTAGGTTAATTACTATATGTGTGTAGTGTACTTGAGAGATGAATGCATGCTAGGTTAGATTCAATTAATCATATAATTGATTGATGATTGTATTGGAAAAAAATTAGTGATTCATATCTTCGAAATTCGGGGAATTAAAGATTCCTAGATCATTTTCTCATATATCTTAGTAGTTCTTGAGTCTTACGACTTAAAATTAGTTGTCATTTATTTTTAAATTTTTATAATTTTCTATTATTCAAATAATATTCGTAATAAGTATCTTAGTACTTGATTATAAGTTATAGAACTCCTTGTAGGATTGATATCCATACTTAGATATATTATATTACTTGCACGACTTGTATACTTATGGATTGCATCATGTTGATCAGTTAGGATTGATCTCATGGTTGGAACTGTTATCTCTATTGGGATTACAACTTCAGTCCCATATACTAATAAGAAAGTCATTTCATTGGTGTTACTTCTAGGACTAGTTTTGATAGCCTACAAAGCACCATGAATCTATGATTGATGGTGTATTGGAATGGAATAGAATCAGAATTATGTTGGGAAAGTATAAGCTTAAGTTTAATACCAGTTTGTTTAAAAGATGCATCATGATCATTACCATATGGATATTATAGAGTTAAATGACACACATTGATGTTATACTTGGTAGCAAATTCTCTAATGTTACGACTTATATATTTCCTCCCTTTTTTAGTGACAGGTTCTTTAGGTAAATTGAAGCGACAAATTAGGGTCTTCCATACAAATTGGATGATCTCCCATTTCCTTATTCTTGCTAGAATCTACGCTTCAATCCATTTTGTGAAATAGTTTGAAGCCACCAATAAGAAGTTCTTTTGACCCACTACTTTTATCAACAATCCTACTATATCCAACCCCCATTTGTAGAAAGG
Source organism: Hippophae tibetana (assembly GCA_037013495.1). NCBI lineage: Eukaryota > Viridiplantae > Streptophyta > Magnoliopsida > Rosales > Elaeagnaceae > Hippophae > Hippophae tibetana. The sequence goes on along the minus strand of CM072802.1, from coordinate 40,548,752 downwards.
CCATGAGCTAATTACCCTTGTTATTTATGTTGGAGGTACAAGGGACAATGGAGTGAATCTTTGACACCTATCATATGCCTAGGTATACCTTATGCAATCTACTAACATTGTTGTCCAATAATAACCCTACTTATAATTCATTGGGATATCTTTATACCCACTAAATGGGAGCCACATTCTCCTTCATGAACCTCAAACATGATTCCATTAGTGCATTATTTGGCTATGCAAATGAGTCAGAGTCCAAGGGATGTATTTCTACACAACCTATCATTTTGTATCATGTACTACCTTGCTTTTGACTTATTCTCTTTTACTTTTTTATATCCTCAAGTAGGCCCCCATCTTTAAGAAAATTGAGGATTGATATGAGCCATAAGTTGGTAACCCCACAAAAGTTTTGAACAATTGTTTTTTTGCTTCTTCCATACTAGTCTCAATGAGAATAGTTATAGAGATTATTATATTGTTATTAGTGTCATGAATAGCATCTAAAGTGGCCAAAGCATCAACATGGCTATTTTCATTTTTTGGTATTTGCTTGATCTCAAAGTGGGAAAATTTTGAGTATTTCTTTTTTATCTATTTTACATATCTTCTCATATTATTGTCTTTGGCCTCAAATGTGCCCCAAGTACTGATTGACCAATAACTATGAATTTCTATGCAACATAGTACTATTTTCTCCCAATTTTTTTTCAAGTCGTGACACCAAAGATAGTTGCCTCGTCTTCTACAACATTGTTGGTAACTTGAAAGTCCATCCTTGCAAAATATTCAAAACAATTTCCATCCTGATCTACTATAACCACTCCTAGCTCTACTTTTTTAAAATTGTAAGCACTATTCATGACATATGGGAGCTTCCTTTAGACCGATGCCATATACGTCATCCAACTTTTCATCATTCGTAACTTGAGGAGAGTTTCTAAATTCGATGATAGCTTGAGATTTTATGGAAGTCTTAGGCATATATTTGATATCATATTCTTCAAACTCAATTGTAATATGTGTCAGTCTCCCTAAAAACTATGGTTTTCCAACATATTCTTCAATGGATGTGAGGTGAGTACTATTATTATGTGTGAGATGAAGTAATGTTAAAGTTTTTGCACTGTTATTTTTAAAGTAAAATCCAACTTGTTGATTGTTGGGTATCTTCCTTTGCATAGGTCAAGATCTGGTTGATGTAGTAGAATGTGTGTTGAACTTTGTTTCTTTTTCCTAGGAGTACAATGTTGGATGTATGTGGGGGTGACAACCAAGTACAAATATAGTGTTTTCTTCTAGGGTGGGGCTGACTAACACATGAGGCATACTCAAGTATTATTTAATCCCCTGGAAGGCTCTGTCACAATCTTCATTCCAAAAGACTAATTTGTTCTTTCTTATTAACTTAAATAATGGTAGACATTTGTCGGTACATCTAGAAATGAATTTGTTCAGTGCCATAATTCATATATTTAGATGTTGGATTCCTTTCAAGTCATTGGGAGGTTTCATGTCAACTAGAGCCTGTATCTTATATGGATTGGCTTCGATCGCCAAGGCAGAGATAAGATATCCAAGGAAATTTCTTGAGATAACACCAAAACACATTTTTTAGGGTTAAGTCTCATACTATACCTTTGGATAATAACAATAATTCTCCCAAATCGTTGATGTATTATACATGTTATGATGAATTAATCACCATGTCATACATACATGCTTTCATATTCCTTCCCAATTGATCAATGAACATTCTATTGACCAAACCCCGATAAGTACCACAGGTGTTTTTTAAACCAAAAGACATTCGAGTGTAATAGAAAGTACCTTCTTTAGTAATAAAGGATGTTTTTTCTTCATCTTCTTGGTTTATTTTGATATGATGATGACTAGAATATACATCAAGAAAACTCATTAAATTGAATCTAATGGTGGTGTCAACTAGAGGATCAATACTTTGCAATGGAAAATAGTCTTTTGGGCAGACATCATTTATGTTAATGAAAACCACACACATATGAGGTGAGTCACAAGCTTTCTTTTCTAACACTAAGCACTAAGCTAGATAGTCATGTTGAATAATCTACTTCTCTGAAAAGCTTCATTTATTTAGGTGTAGCAACTTGGACCTTGATCATCTCATTTTTTTCTCTTGGGAATTTCCTTTTCTTTTATTGACAAGCTTAGCCTTAGGATTGACATTTAATCAATGAGTTATGGTCTTGGGGTCAATTCCAGACATATCTCTAGGTTTCCAACAACGCATGTGATACTACTATTGAACCCAACTAAGGGTAACCCCTTCTTGGTAATTTCGCTATCATTTATCCCTAATGATTTCATTGTAGTGAAGGAGAGAAGATCCACTGAAATCTTAATGTCAATCAAGTTTCTATAAACGCCGCATGACTCCACCCAAAGAGTAAATACTAGAGGATCTTTGTGAAGGGTTGAAATCTCATCATTGTTGGTGAAGGTGATTGGGACAGAGGGTGATCCTCCATGCAAAATATAAATATGAGGAGCCTTACGCACTTCTTGATCATATCTCTCATGCATATTATTGGAAAACCCATTAAGCCCAGGTCATCCATGGATGGCTGACGATCTTCTCTCCTATAATCATTTCTCATAAGGTCACCTAAATACCCTCTGGATAACAGATCCTCAATTTCCTTCTTCAAATGTCTAAAATATTATGTTTCTTTCAATATGCCTCTTAAGGGTGCTTTCATCATCGATAGCCATTTGAAATTTTGTTTGTTCTCCATCTTAAAGACAGCTTGAGCTAAGCTTACTCTTAAAATTGGACCTTTAAAAGGTGACAAAGATCTACCCCAAAGTCCAGGATTTCTTGATCATTGACCCTCTCTCTGTGTTTTGGGGAAAAATGAATGTTTTTGTTAGTGATCACTTTATCTCGAATCATTTTGTCTAGGCTTATCCTTCTCTTCTCTTCTTTCAATATGGGTTCCATAAATTCCTTATTCTTTATGACTAGTTTCAGCTCTTTCTTAAGAATAACAAACGTTTTGGCTTCTCCATAAGCCTCCTCCATTGTGTTTGGCACATTCTTGATCCATTCAGTAAACATGTTTGAATTTCTCAATAGGTCTCATCTGAATGCCTCTATTGCTATAGAAATGGGATAGTCCACAATCTCTAACATTTTCTCTCTAAATCTTTTCATGTATTCTTCTATCAACTCATCACTTCTCTATGTGATTGAGAAAAGATGATGAGATTCCTTCCATATGGGTTTGTTTCTATCATGGTTGGTGATGAACAACCCTAGGATAATACCACATAGATGTGGTCTCTATGTGCATTTATCTTATTATATTGCCAATTATGCATGATCGTTTATGAGCTAGTACAATCTGAGTTTATTGTGTATATGTTTCAACATATTAGAGCATAAACTCTGATTAGAAAGCATTTGTTGTTAACTCAATTTATGTTTTGTGACATAATGTATGTTGTTAGAACTTATATACTTTTCGATATTATATTATTTGTGCTTCTGTTGTGTATACAACTTAAGCATTTTCTATTCTGTTTCTTGCGAGTTAAGTTTGAGTCTTTTAGGAGTCTGTTTCTTCTTATCGTAGTAGTGAAATGGGTCATGGACTCTTTCCTTCTTGATTGATAAATATTATAAATCCTATTTGTAATAGAAAATGTATTCATTAATTACATAGGATTAGACTTTTATTTTTCATACAAATGAAACTCATTACTCAATGTTTCAATTAACCCCATTTATTCTATTTATCTTGTGATTTCTCTCTCAAAATGGTTTGCAAAAAAAGATCATATTTTGTCAAGCTTCTTTCTTATATTAAACTGTCAAATATTTGTGGTTGTGTTTGATTGACTAATGACCCTATTTAAATTATGATATTTTGATTATATGTTCACATAGCTTATTCTTTATTATGTTCTTGAATACTTTGATCAAATAATTGTGTGTGTAATATCATAATTATTTAATTTGATTATTTAATTTTAAAGAAGTAATCTCTGTTGAACCTGTGCTTAATCTACTTATTCTAAAGTTGCTAGATGATTTAAAATTAACTGACATATTCTTGAATCTTCTAGTTAGGGTTATTCATTATGGAATCTACTATAGGATACACTTTGCACTTGTGTTATTGTGCTAACATTTTAAGTGCTGTTTGAACAGGTTCGATTGATCATGTGATTTGAGTTTATAAATTTTTTTGTCCAAATTCAAACACCTTTCTTATGGAGAATATGGAGGAAAGTAGCAACTTGTACGTATATTACTTGAGGTTATTATCATAGAGGATAGTATAAGATCTTCCCTTATAATTTAGCATTAATTTTCTTAGTGGATAATTAGGTGGCCTAGTAGACTAGTGGTTTTCCTCTTAGATATCATGTGTCAAGTTCTCATTTATTTCTACTTTATATTATTTACACACGATTGCATGTTTAGACGTATGTGATTTTTAAATTAGTCATTATTCAAATATTACCTATTCCTACACTCTAGTTAATTAAATCTATAAATTAAAAAAAATTCACTAGGAACCCAAAAGAACAACATAGATCCTTTATTTTGTCTTGAAGAGTCTTCAACTTTGCATCCTTTTTAGAAAAGAGTATAAGAAGGATAATCTTTGTCACTTTCCAAGATGATTCTTCGACAAATTAGGGCGTACAATCCACTAGTTTTGGTGACTAGACTTAGGTCTACTTAAGTTGTCCTTAGGAACTCATTATGGCTTTGTTCGTTTCAAGCTCAATAACCATGTCATTGTATCTCTTGATAATTATCTCACTCTTCCTAAAGATATCATTTTTTTCCTATTTAAAGGAGGAATTCCTTCTCTCAAGAGTGGCTCTTAGCCCACTTAACTTTTTATCCTTATCTTCAAGGCACTTAATAACCTTTTTATGAATTTTCAAACTTAACAAGCTATCATAAGACCTCATTTTATGAATCTCTTCATCTTTATCATCACTAGTTAACATACCTAGCATTCTTAGTCATGGAATATGGTTCCTCAGTAGATTTTGATGCCATAAAGGAAAGAAAGTTACAATCATCATCTTCAATGCTACTATTACTGCTACCCAAAATAGTAAAATTGGCATTCATGACACTTTTACCAATCTTATTTTGTTTTCTAAAAAAAATTAGCATCAATATGCTTGGGCTTCCTACACTCAAAGCAATGGTTTTAATTGAGTGATTCCTACTCTAAGATCATTCCTAATCCTTATTAGATTCTCAAATTTTCCTAGCTGGTCTACAATATATTCTACAATTTTTTTCTTTTTTGGTACTGATAAGTGCTTAAAAAGCATTCTTGCCTTGTGATTTGTGGGAATTAATTGAGAGAATTAAGTTTTAATATTTCATTTTTACTTAATTATTTTACAAAATGTGTTTTCGGAATGATGGGGTTTGTTTTAAGATATTTTAGGTATGTTGGTCTTTATAAGATATAAATGAATGAATTAATGTTGAAGGCAAATGTCCAAGGTGATAGAATTGAAGATTCAACACCTAGAGTGCTAAATATCAAACATTGAAGGGCCTATATGCCACATTTGTACACAAAATACATCATATTTTATCAGTGGGAATGGTAGAAAAAAAAGTATGTGCCAAGGCATCCAACTTTCAATGCTACACCATTGAGCCCACGAGTTTAATTATTGATTTTGAAAAACCAAGATCATGTTGAGGCATTATTTATTTGATGTCATGGCATTATGGCCACAGGTTTTACTACAGGGTTAGAAAATTGTATCAAGATGTAGCATGATATAATGAATGTCGCCCCTAGTGCTTCGAAAATTCACATGTATGCCCCAGTACAAATTTCTTTCCCACTTGTTTTTCCTCAAAACCTAAGAGTAGAAATAGATTAATTAGGATTTTTAATGGGGGGAGGATTTTCTAGGGGCAAGAAAAAGAACTCAAGAGGAAATTTGGAGAGTTTGAGACAAGATTCATTAACAATAGTCCTAAGATTTATACTCTTTTCTTTTATTTTTCTCATGGATATTTTTTTGCTTTTATTGTTCTCTATGGATAGCTAATTTTCTATTTATTGGGAGGATTTTAAAACCCTAAAGATGGATTGCAATAATTAATAAGATCTATTATGTTCTAATTTTCTATTCTTTTTAATAATGTGTTTAATTCATTACTTTAATACCAATATAGATTTTCTTGATTATTTAAGTGTACAATTAAATAATTAGATTTATTCTTCAAAATATTAATTTAATTTATTAAGTATGTAATTACTTAATCAATATAAATAAATTGTGATAAATTATTTTAAATGTGAATTGATACTCAATATAATTAAATAGAGTTCATGTGTTTGAATTTGATCCAATATACTTCTTAAAATTGAATGTTTATAATAAATTAAATTTAGAAAGATTTTCCTATATTATCTGTTTGAAGGAGAATGAATTTAGAGTTTATTTAATTCGATGATTAGGTAAAAATGAATGGAGACTTTTGAGCTTTAAATTTCTATAAGTTTGTTTAATCAAAAGAATAGGAAATTAGGATATGTTTTTATTAAATTGCAATTCATGCTAGTGGTGGAGGATGATCGTTCAATCGTGGTTTAATATTACTATTTAAATCTTATTTTACTTTACTTGTTTTTATTTTATTTCTTTATTTTTATTTTCACAATCAAACCCCCTCCCCAATTTCATAAATAGAAATTATTTTTCTAAAATATTTTGTAAGAAAGACTCTTGCTTGCTCTATATTGAAGCATAATATTTTAAGAGAACTATACTATGGATTTAATTAATTGTTTCCATTTTAAGCTTGATTTCTTCTCATCCATGGAGGTTTTGGCCTAATACTCAACAAGTAAATACTATATTTCTCTCGAGAGGTAAACTTGTGATTATTTGGTGAATTTTAGAAGTGTTTATTAGAGAGTTTAAGTTTATTAAACCTAACTTGGGTACTATAAAGCAAATATTTTGTTTGAAGCTTTTATGGAATTGAGTTTTAGGATTTACATACTATAATTATTAACTATGGCTCCAAAAAGGAACGATAGTGAGGAAGGAAAAGGAAAATTTGTACAAAAAGAATTTGATGTAGCTAGATTTATCAATTTTGATGCTAAGAAGAGATTTGAAAAAGCTTCTGAAAGAAATAAAATTTTTAATGTGGAAATAGGTATAGATTTTTTTGGATTATTGATGTCCAGAAGTATCCAACAAAATTATCACCTTGTGATGGAGACAGTTTTGTAAGGATCCTGAGGTAGAAGTCATGTCAATTGTAATGGTCAATGGTGTGCATATATCTTTTATTAAGTTGGTCATTAACTCATATTATGGGCTAAGGGATATTAAGCACGAAGAGTACAAGGTTTATTTGTAGGATGTCAATTATAATGAGGTGATTCAAACCTTAACAATAGGAGCAGCAAAATGGGAAATACTTCATGAGATATACAAGAACTTTGATGCCAAATACTTTACCAATATTTACTAAGCTTGGTAATACATTGTTTGCTCTATGTGGATGTCGACCACCCATTACAACTCTACGGACAAAGAATGTGTTATCCTACAATTTTCTACCCAAACAAAAAAAACAATGGATGTTGAGTCAATCATTAAACAAAGAATTTGACTATCCACATCATATAACTCATTTCATTTCCCAACTCATCACTCAATCATTTTCTAATCAAAAGAATAGAAAGTTAGGTTATGTTTTTATTAAATTACAATTGATGCTAATGGTGGGGGATTATCATTCAATCATGTTTTAATCGCATTATTTAAATCTTATTTTACTTTACTTGTTTTTATTTGATAGCTTTATTTTTATTTTTGGAATCAACCCCTCCAGTTTTGTACATAGGATTTATTTTTTCAAAAAACTAAAAACAAACTCTATAAGAAGGATCCTTTCTTATTCTGTACTAAAACACAACATTTTAATTGAATTATAATATTGATTTAATTAACTATTGTAGACTGAACACATCAGGTACTTGATGAGTGCTCAAAAAGCACTAAAATTACCATGATTTTATGCACATTAATTGATTAAAAATATATATAATTATATGATTTTATCATATATTTATATATATTTATCTTTTCGGAATCACGGGTATTTTTATTGTTTTTCAGGTATTTTTGCTTAAAAACATACCTTAAAGACTCAAAGAGGAATACTGTAGGCAATACATCACAAATATATTCAAAAATAAATGAGGAAAAGTTAACAAATATGGAAAAATTGGACAAAATGGGTCAAAAAGGTAAAAAAATGTCAAAAAGGAGGAAATCGCACCACCCACCTGCCCAACAACGCGTGTGCTAGCTCTCCCTTCTATGCACGCCATGCACATCCCTGCTCCATCTGCGCGCACCTGCGCATGCCGCTACCCATCTGCACGCGTTGCCACGCCCACACCAGCATGATGTCATCATTCACTACTCTACGTTTTCTCCATTTTTAATCATTTTCACCCACTTTTTCTTCCCATCCTCACCTATAAATACCCACATTCTCTTCATAACTAAACACACCTCAAAACACATCTTCTCTTCTCTTTCTTTCTCTCATTTCTTAGTTTTTAAGTTTTTCTTAGTTTTTAGCTTTTCTTAGTGTAAGAGTTCTTCTCTTTTTGAGAAGAACTAGTTATGTTTTTGTAATTTATTTGTTTTTCGATTCAATAAATGGGAGTTCAAATTCCGTTGAAAGGTTTTCCAGCAACGGGAATAGCAACAAAGTACTGTAAGGATTTTATTTTCTTTACCAATATTTTTTATGCTTTATTCTTACATGTTATATTTAATGTGTCTGTGATTTAATTTAACTTTGCTGGCTGTTTGTAAACATGATATAATAATAACTTTTTTATGCTTGCAAAATATTAAATAGGTAAAAATCTCTAAAATGAATTGATTTTATTTTTATTCAAGATTTTATATTAAAAATGTTAGAGAGAAATATATTATTTTTCATTACAAACTTAAATCTGAAAATTAGATTTTAAGGTTTAGTTATCCGGTCTGATTTAGAGTATTGCTCTTTTATTTGTTAGTACAATCTCCCGGTAGTTAGAGTGAAGCTCTATTTCAAAAAAATTTATAAGAATTATTATCTGAAAATGTATTGACAATATATTTTCAGTAGTGGTTTTAAAACTTGAAAGTTAGTACTCGGATAATTAAATTCTTAGGTTTAATTTGGACACCTTAAATAAAGTTTAAACTATCTAACCCTACCAAAGGTGGCATTTAAATGATTCATTTTCAATCTCTTAGAAAAAGAAATTAATTTAATTAATCAAATTAGTTATCAACCTCACTCATAGGTGTTAATTGATTTATTTAGTTAACAAAGAATATCTAACCTCACCAAAGGTGGTATTCATGTAAAAGAGAGAGAATCAATAAATATCAATTTATATCTTTAATAACCTAAATAATATGAGCAAGCATAATTACTTAGTTATTATATCCATAAATACTCCACTATTTTAATAAATAAAATTTGCATAAATGTTTATTGAATCTATATCTATGTTTATTTTTATGTTCTTAGATTAAAAAAACAAAAAAACCCAATTATTGTGACAGGATGTTTAGGATTTAATTTCGTTTTTAAAAGTTTGAATAATAAATTAAAAACCACATACATTCCTTCCTTAGATCGACCTTGGGAGTATACTTATCATTTTCTATGAAATGATTCATGCACTTGCGAGAGTTTTATAAATATAAAACCAAAGTATCGGTAGGATCGACGATGTCGATTCTGCTCATCAGTACTACTGTACATGTTCTTCTTACTCTTGAAGAACTTAGATGATTTTTTGGTACGAAGTTTCATTTCCTTTTCATTAAGATTTGAATTTTCACTTGAAACAATTTTTTTAATTTACTACTCTTGGCCTTTGTATTTTTCAAAGCTATGCTTTTAACCTTCTGAACAATAGCTTTTCGCATTTTAGGGAGAATGTCATGAATTTCATAGGCATATAGATCTCCAACCAAATCATGAATCTTGAGTGACTAGATGTTAATGATCATTTAAATAGTAGGTACCTTACCCCTAAAACTGATCAGGAAGGAAAGGTAATACTTTTTCCACTTGTTTCTCCTTGCTAATTGGTCATCCTAAGTTGAAAGAAGTGTTAATTATGTCTAAGAACCTTGCACATAAATTATTGATAAATACTTCTTCTTCTTCTTCATTCAAACTCCTTGCTAAGGTGCATTAGTCTTGATTTGTTTTTACTACAGAGGTATCCTTATGCATAATCTCTAATATGTCCCAAACCTTCTTTGAATTAGTTCAAGAAAAAATATGTCGTATTCGAAAGGAGTGCCATATCTTGTATTGGCATACAACCCCTGGCACATTCCTAATGACATCTAAGATAGGTAAATTAATGTTATCCTTAAAAAGCATATTTAAAAAGTCAAAAATATTACTATCTTATTTATTGTCCTTTAGATACTATGGAATTGGTATGCGTAGTTGATGAGCAAAACCAGCATCACCGATTCTACCAATACTTTGGTTTTATATTTATAAAACTCTCGCAAGTGCACAAATCATTTCGTAGAAAATGATTAGTATACTCTCAAGGTCGATCTAAGGAAGGAATATATGTGGTTTTTAATTTATTATTCAAACTTTTAAAAATGAAATTAAATCCTAAACATCCTGTCACGATAGTTTGGTTTTTGTGTTTCTAATCTAATAACATAAAAATAAACATAGATACAGATACAGATTCAATAAATATTTATGCAAATTTTATCATTTATAATAGTGGAGTATTTATGGATATAATAACTAAGTTAATAATGCTTACCTATATTATCTAGGTTATTAAAGATACAAATTGATATTTATTTATTCTCTTTTTTTTTATATGAATACCACCTTTGGTGGGGTTAGATATTCTTTGTTAACTAAACAAATCAATTAACACCTATGGGTGGGGTTGATAACTAATTTGGTTAATTAAATTAATTCCTTTTTCTAAGAGATTGAAAATGAACCATTTAAATGCCACATTTGGTGGGGTTAGATAGTTTAAACTTTATTCAAGGTGTCCAAATTAAACCTAAGAATTTAATTATCCGAGTATTAATTTTCAAGTTTTAAAACCACTACTGAAAACATGTTGTCAATATATTTTCAGATAATAATTCTTTTAAAAACTTTTGAAATAGAGCTTCACTCTAACTACCGGGCGATTGTACCAACAAATAAAAGAGCACTACTCTAAATTAGACCGGATAACAAACCTTAAAATCTAATTTTTAGATTTAAGTTTGTAATGAAAAATAATATATTTCTCTCTAACATTCTTAATATAAATTCTTGAATAAAAAAAATCAATTCATTTTCGAGATATTTACCTATTTAATATCTCGCAAGCATAACAACGTTATTATTATATCATGTTTACAAACAACCACCAAAGTTAAATTAAATCATAGACAAATTAAACATAACATATAAGAATAAAGCATAAAAATAACTGTAAAGAAAATAAAATCCTTACAGTACTTCGATGCTATTCCCGTTGCTGGAAAACCTCCAAACGGAATTTGCACTCTCATTTATTGAATCGAAAAGCAAATAAATTACAAAAACATAGCTAATTCTTCTCAAAAAGAGAATAACTCTAAAACTAAGAGAAACTAACTAAGAAAAACTAAAAACTAAGAAAAGCTTAAAAACTAAGAAATGAGAGAAAGAAGGAGAAGAGAAGATGTGTTTTGAGGTGTGTTTAGTTGTGAAGAGAATGAGGGTATTTATAGGTGAGGATGGGAAGAAAAAGTGGGTGAAAAAATGATAAAAAATGGTGGAAACGCAGAGTAGTGAATGATGATGTCATTTGATGACGTCAACATGACGTGGGGGCGATTGCGTGCGCAATTTTCCTCTTTTTTGACATTTTTGGCGTTTTGACCCATTTTTTCCAATTTTTTCATTTTTGTTGACTTTTCCTCATTTATTTATGAATATATTTGTAATGTATTGCCTTCAGTATTCCTGTTTGAGTCTTTAAGTTACATTTATAAGTGAAAATACCTGAAAAAAATAAGAATACATATGATTCCGAAAAGACAAATTTATATAAATATATGATAAAATCATATAAATATATATATTTTTAATCAATTAATGTGTACAAAATCATGGTAATTTTACTGTTTTTTGAGCACTCATCTGTAGTCGATATGGTTTAGGTGGCTTGTACAATATAGGTAGGTCATATGACTCTTCTTGAATCCCCTTAGAAGGCTTCACAATTTTATCACTTATGTCCAAATCTTCATTGAATGCTACTTGTACTCTACCTGTGTTTCCTGTTAGGTAAATCTAGAAATTTCAACAAAATATTTATTTAAAACACTACCATTCTAAAGGACTGCAATAGCTTTCACTTGTTCAGGTTGACTAGGAAGCTTCCATTTCTCTTACCTTTTCATATCCTTAGATATTTTCCCAACTTGATCTTCCACCCTATTCATAAATGCCTCTAAAGAATCTAACCTTTGATTTCTCTTCATTTGGTTATCTCTACTCATTTGAATGGAAGCATTTAAGTTTTCCTCCAATATTGTCTTATTATGTGGGTTGTATGGCATATTTTGATTAAAATGTTGGCCTTTATTTTGGTTTTGGGCATATTTAGGGTTGTTATTTCCCTTCCAAGAGAAATTAGGATGATTCCTCTAACCTAGATTGTAGGTATTTTTATAGGGGTCATTCCTAGGTCTAGGTTGGTACCCTTCCATTGCATTAACTTGTTCATGACTAGCACCTACATGGGAATCGTAAACAAAAGGATAAATATTAGCACCATGCCTATAAGTACTACAAAAATTGCATACCTCTTGAATTGGTACATTTTTGGAGGTGAGGAGTGCAACTTTCTTGGTCAACTCCACAAGTTTCATAACCTCTCATTCCTAGAGCCTATCTCATTCACTCCATCTCTTCTCACTCTAGCACTTTTCTGTTAGGAATTAACAGCCAACATCTCATTGAGCTCATAAGTCACAACAATAATATTTTTTCCCATATCTTCACCTACAACATTGTCCACTATGAACTAACACTATTGTGCCACCTAATCATAGAAAAATTAGTTTTGCAACTATAGTGGGAAATGGTGGTTTAGACACTAGATAAGAAATAGCTTGAACTTATCTAAAGCCTCATGCAATGGCTTTCCTTCCATCTGAGAGAATATAGCAATTTTAGTTCTCATATCGGAAGTGAACTGGTAGGAATAGAATTTTCCCATAAATTTTTTGTAGACTCTATCCCAAGTAGTTAAAGAACCTAGTAGAAAAGTCATAAGCCAAGGATTTTCTCTATCCTTGAGTGTGTAAGGGAAACATCTCATCCTTAGTTGGTCCAGATTAAGCCCTTGCTAAGGAAATGTTTGTGCAGTTGCATAGAAATCTCGAATAAAAGTCAATATATCTTCATTAGGAATACCAAAAAAGAAGAGAAATATGAAATAATGAATATTTTTCAATTCATAATTCATAGCTGTTCTCCCCCAACTGTATACAAGAATAGCAGTGCCAATGGTTGGCCTTGCATAATCTATCATATCCATCTCTCTTGGTAAAGTGTCTCTCATATCTAGTTGCTCTTGGTGTAGCTCTAGTTCTTCTGGAATTTCAATATCTGGCCTTCTTAAGTACTCATTTTCCCTATTGATATTGTCTATGAAAGGTACTAGTTCATTCCTAAGGAATCTCATACCTTTCTTATACTAACAAAAACAACAAAGAAATCAAAATATCAAAGAATATACCATTAAAACAATTAACAAAAGGAATGAAAATTGAAAAGAAACAAACACACTTTAAATAACTCAACAAAAAAATTAATAAAATCACAATAAAAAAAAATAAAGAAAACAAGCTAAAAAGAAAAAAAAATAAACAATTTAAAATTCAATTTTTCAATAACGATGCCTAAAAATTGATGTTCAAATTTTAATTGCTCACAAGTACATGTATCACTAGTAGACTAATGATAAGATTATACCAAGGTTAATCTCTAAAGGAATTGGAAGTTATTTTTAAATAATACTTATTTTCTTAATAAACTAAACAAACAATCTTAAACATTCTAATAATTTCCGATTAAAAAAGAGAATGTAAATTCTAAAATTGATTAAACAACCAAAATAAAGCAGATAAATTCCAACCGAATTAATATGGAAGAAAGATTATGGGAAAATTAGATACCTGTCCATTTATGAAAAGAAAAAATTAAATGATTTTCATTATGGCTTCAAAATTTAGAATTGTTATTTTTTTCGTCTTTAAATAAGAAAACCCCCAATGATCATGGTGAGCCCCCACAAGTCTCAATAAATCAATAACTTCCTAGATCAGCCTTGAAATTAATAAATTAGCAAACTTAAGGAAATAAATAAACCATCAAATTTAACACAAATCATTGCAATTAAACTAATACTCTTGTTCATAAATGCACAACCAAACACAGATGATATGTCTAATGCTTAGTTTTAAAATAGTCACTTTGTTCATAAATTAGAATGGCCTATAAAAATCCATAAACAAAAATATAAAAAGCAATGAACAATAAATAAAATCATCAAATTGTTCTTCTAGTCATGGAAGTAAAATTAATATCTCATACATAAACTTTAGCCTAATATAATTAAATTTATATACATTAATTTAATTACAAAATATATTTTTAGAATATAGAGAGAAAGAATATCTAACAATTAAAATATCCTCTTTTGATCTTTATATCCAAATCCTTGAACTATTTTATCCCCTTCTTCAAATCCTTGGAATGACTTCATAAATCAAAGTTTTCTCTCTACTTTCTATGATGTGGAATATGATTTTGGCTATTGTGGTTGGATGTGTTTTAGAATGTATTTATAGGTTAGGTTTTAGGGAACTGTGAGTAAAACATGTCACATATGCGTATTGGGAATTCCTGGCAATTTAAAACACATGGACCGCAACATGCATTGTTCTGCACCATGGTGCGATACAAACATTAGATCCCCCTGTGCAAAATGAGACTCTTGCCCTATGGCATACCTATTTTTATGCCTCAATGTACATTGAAATCCTTCAATAACCAAATGCCACCTGACACCTTTGTGCTACGACATGAATTTATTTAGACCACAACACACAAATTCAACGTAATTTTTATATTACACTCAAGAGTCCCTCATTATGACATACTTTATCTGCACCATAATGTGTAATGATGTAATGATTTTCGATATGATAGTAGTTCTAACTTGTCTATATTTCCATTTCTTGGCCCATTTTTACTCTTTTGGCTCGTTTTAGTCCAAAATTCTTTCAAAAGCTTATTAACCTACAAAACACAAAAATACCTCCCAAAATAACATAATTATAAAATAAAACATAAAATTAATACTTAAAAACATAGCAAATCATAGATCAAACATACGTTTATCATATACCAATCTGGTTCTCCTATCTGAGCTCAACAAAGAGTCCAATTTCAACTTGAAGGTTCCCTTATTACTATTTTATTTTGGTGCCATTACTGTATAATTTTCTTTTTTGAGCTTTTTCCCTAGTAATGTTAAATACACCTCAGTTTTCAAGCTTTACAAGAAGGGAGTTAATGCCTTTGCTTTAGTGGGGCATAATGTGGTCAATGAAAGATCTCATTCTTAACCTCATTCATTTGTACTAACCTTTCCCTTCCATTTTCTCATAACTTCATTTTTCTTCTAGGCCATTGTCTTTCTAAGGGTGGGAAAAAGTGACCTTAATCCTTCATTCCAAATAAAGCTTTAGGAAGTAATCAACCGCCTATAGTTCATTTGTCATAAATCTTCCCTACATAAAGTTGTTCAAGGCATAAATGTTGTAACATGGTTCGTGTTTAGAAAATATTGTTAATCCAATCAGGGAATCCTAAACCCTATTATGAATTGTATTATAGCACATTTGAAACTTTTCATGAATGTACCCAAATTTGAGATTATAGTGAATTCATAATGTAATTTTGTTGATGGATTGTGTCTTGCTCTTATTTGTGTTGAGTTTGGCATTAATATTGGCATGCTCGAGATTAGTGAAGCTTACTAAAGAAAACTTAGTTAGGTAAATTGGTCCAAGTACACATATCATTAAGAAAAAATAGGATTCTTAATATAAAAATAGTAAACAATGACAAAAATTAGATAGGAAAATACTTTTATGTCGAACAGTGAGAATGACCAAAGTCATGTATGAAAGAAATTGGGTGATGTTAGGTCATCTTAAAGAGTAACTGATATTGTTATGATCAAGCTTGCAAATGTCTAATTATCATTAGTGCAAGTTTTGACATTAGATTGGTTGACTCAGGTTGAGATCAAAAAACCAATTGGAACCTAGGCACCCCAACCACATATCCTCAAGCAAATAACGATCTTGGGGAGACTAGCATGTTCAAAATTCAATATTGGTCAATCATAGTGACTATTCTTTAACCTTTTTTTTATTTTAACTACTCATTTTTATGCATATATAGAATTTTCATATGAGAAACTACCATAAGGGTTTTCTTGTATCCAAGGAATTGGTACATCGGAGTCCTCCCAAAAAGACAAAGAAGAAGAAAAAGAGAAATATAAATAGCTGGAAAAGAAGAACAATGCACACAAAAGCTGCTAACAAATCCACCATGGGTGGTACCCCAACTGACTATTACTCCAATGATTGAGACCAATGGTTCTCCTATTCGAGCTCAAAAAAGGGTGCAATTTCAACTCAAGGGTTACCTTATATTTCCTTGTGCTTTTTTTGGGTACCCTTACTATACAAGCTTTTTTTAGCTCCTTCCCAAGTAATGCTACATGCACCTCGGTTGTCAAGCTTTTTGAAGAAGGGGTTAATGCCTTTGCTTTGGTAAGGTGTAAATTGATCAACATAAGAGCTCATTCTTAATCCTTTTCAATTGTACTAATGTTTCCCCTCCCATTTTCTCATAACTCTATTTTTTCCTACTATGCCCTTATCTTATTGAGGGTGGACAAAACTAACCTCAATCCTTCATAACAAGTAAATCTTTAGGAGGAAATCAACCGTCTATCGTTCATTTGTTGTAAATCTTCCCTAAATCAAGATCTTCAAGGCATAAATGTCCTAACATAATTCTAGTTTAGAAAATATTATTACTCCAACCATGGACTCCTAAACCATATAATGGATTGTACTAGAACACATTTGAAACTTTTCATGCACATACCCAAAAAAGAGATTATAGTGAATTCATAATGCAATTTTCATGATGGATTGTTTCTTGTTCTTATTTGTGTCGAGTTTGGCATAAATATTAGCATGCCTGAGAATAGTGAAGCTTACTTGAGAAAAATTAGTTAGGTGACCTAGGCAAAGTACACATATCCTCGAGAAAAATAGGGGTCTTAATGTAAACGTCTTGTATGAAATAAATTGGGTGATGTTAGGTGATCTTGAAGAGCAACTGATATGGCTTAACCTAAAAGACCGAATTTGCAAATGTTTGATTGTCATTAATAAAAAATAACCCCTGGCACGTCTCCTCAAGTAAATAAATGATCTTGGGAGGTGTAGCATGGTCGAAAGTTAATATTGGTCAACCATATTGAACTATACCTTACTTTTTTTCTTTTAACTACCCTTTTTATGCATATATATCATTTTTCATATGAGAAACTACCATGGGGATTTTCTTCTAACTGAGCAAATAGTACCTTGGCGTCCTCCCAAAAAGACAAAGGGGAAGAAAAAGGAAAAGAAAGAAAGAAGGCTAGAAAAGAAAAAGGATGCTCATAAAAGTTTCTAACAAATCCACCATGTGTGATACTTCAACTAAAACCCAACTTATCATTGCTCCAATGATTGAGAGCAATGGTTCTTTTATCCAAGTTCAGAAAAGGATTGTATTTCAAGTCGCGGGTTTCGTTATGGTCTGTATTCTTTTAGGTGCCATGTTGCACAAGATGCTGCTTTGAGCTCCTTCCCCAGTAATGCTAAATGCACCTCAGTTGCAAGGAGGGGTTTAGTTACTTAACTTTGGTCAAGCATAAAGCGGTTAACGTAAGAGCTCATTCTTAATCCTTTTCAATTGTACTAACATTTCCCCTTTCCTTTTCTCATAACTCCATTTTTTTACTAAGTTCTTGTCTTGTTTAGAATGGGAAAAAATGGCCTCAATAATTCTTTCAACTAAATCTTTAGAAGACAATCAATTGCCTATAGTCCATTTGTTTTAAATCTTTCCCAAATCAAGATCCTTCAAGGCATAAACGTCATAACATGATTCGGGTTTAGAAAATATTGTTACTCTAAATATGCACTCCTAAACCCTATAATGAGTTGAAGTAGAGCATATTTAAAACTTTTCATGCATATACCCAAAAATAGGATTATAGTGAATTCATATTGCAATTTTCATGACAGATTGTGTCTTACTCTTATTTGTGTTGTGTTTGGCATAAATATTGGCATGCTTGAGATTAATTAAGCTTACTTAACAAAATTTAGTTAGTTGACTTGGGCCAAGTACACATATCCTCAAGAAAAACGGGGGTATTAATGTAAAAATAGTAAACAATGATAAAAAATTAAATGGGAAAATTCTTTTACATGGAACAGTGAGAATGGCCAAGATCTTGTATGAAAAAATAGAGTGATGTTGGTGTTCTTGAAGAGCTACTAATATTACTTAACCTCAATGATCGAGCTTACAAATGTTTGATTATGGATAGTGTAAAATAACATAAATTGGCTAACGCACCAAAGTTAGTTTTGAAAGTAGATTGGTTGACCCAGGTTGAGCTTAAAAGACCAATTGGTACCTAAGCACCCAAGCCACCTATCCTTGAGCCAATACATGATCTTGGGGATAGTAGCATGGTTGGGAGTCAATATTGGTTTACCATATTGAGCTATACCTTAATATTTTCCTTTTAACTAACCCTTTTATACATATATAGCCTTTTTGTATAAGAAGCTACTATAAGGATTTTCTTCTACCCAAGCAACTAGTACCTCAATGCCCTCCCAAAAAGACAAATGAGATGAAAAGGAGAAAGATAAAAGGCCAAAAAATAAAAGGATGCACACACAAGCTGCTAACAAAACCTCAATGGGTGGTACCCCAACTAAAAAAAAATGACCATTGCTTCAATGGTTGAGACCAATGGTTCTCCTATCCGAGCTCAGAAAAGGGTCCAATATCAACTCAAGGGTTCACTTATTTTCTATATTGTTTTTGGTATCCTTGCTACGCAAGATGCTTTTATAAGCTCCTTTTCTAGTAATGCTAAATGCACCTCAGTTTTCAAGCTTTGCGAGGAGGGGGTTTGCTTTAGTTTGGCATAAAGTGGTCAACGTAAGAGCTCATTCTTAACCTTTTTTTTCATTTTTACTAACATTTTCCCTCCCTTTCTTTCTTAACTCCATTTTTTGCTAGGCTCTTGTCTTGTTGAGAGTGGGTAAAAATGACCTTAATCTTTCATTCCAAGTAAAGCTTTAGGAGACAATGCCGGCTACAATTCGTAAATCTTCCCAAAGTCAAGATCTTCAAGGCATAAATGTCATAAGATGATTCAAGTTTAAAAAATATTGGTAATCCAACCATACACTCCTAAACCCTATAAATAGATGAGTACTTATTTATTGAAGATCAATTATAATTAAGAGTTTTTATTTTTATCTATCATGCTTTCTTTCTAGAATTTGTGAGAATTAATAGTAAGCTAATCCAAAGTGAGAGTGAGGTTAAAGAGTATCTTAATACTAGAGTTCTATTTTTCTTCTTTGATTGTTAGATATTCTCAAAGTTCTAATTTTGCTATTCGTAGTTGTTATAATCCATAGACTACCATATTTAGTATCATATACGTACATTGTTTTTCTTTTTGGTGCATCTTGTTAAATTGTAATTTTTATTCATAATTTCTATTTTGTGAGTTGATCTTCTACTAGAGTATTGTAATACTTATATTGTCTATATTGGATAGCTTGTAAGAAAATATCATTATTTTTTCTATGAAAATATTTTTCTCATAGAGAGTATCTTAATACTTATTATTGGTTTGTTTTTATAACTCGTTGACCATTGATTTCTTAGTGGGATCGATAATCAATCTATGATATAACAATCACTTAACAAATAGTATATTTTAAGCAAAGTCAAAATCTAGAGTTATTTTTTAGAAGCCAAAATTGACAAGGAATTATCTTGTCTATTTTTAAATAAAAAAAAATTAATTTTATGATCTTTCCCTATCTTTTCTTCCAGGTATAATTTTTTCTATATAAAAAAAGGACAATAGGGTGTTGAATCAATCTACAGACGAACGTGTGGATTTCTGGTAATACTAGAATTATAATTATCATTAAAATATCATTCATCTTCTAGTCCTAACAGCATTAATAACTAAGGATAACCCTACTAGGACTCTTAAAAATTACTTCTCCCTACATGCATAGCTACACCATCATGCGTCACGTTTCCACCTTAAACACCACAACTTGATTTTAAACATAAAATAATGCCTCTGATCGACTTTTTCATGATTTTCATACCATTGCCCTATTGTATTTATCAACATTTGTCTAGCAGTGATTTAATAAATTTTGATTTGTATCAACTACGTTGATTCTATGCTTGTAGGAATAAAAATATAATCCAGCCAAAAAATGAAAAATTAAACAAATTTGACTTCTTGAACAATCTTTCTAGTGATTTTCTAAGCAAACTACAATATTTGGGGATAATTCGATTCCAATGTCAAAATAGGATATCATTCTAAAGGATATGAAGAGCTAATTGAAATATCATACAACCCTGGTCCCTTGGAAGAAACCATCAAAGAACTAGTAGTGGTTACAATGCCCCAAGGTATTACTCCAACGATATGCCACTGAAAGCCAGACGGAAAAGACACCAAAGAGGTGGCAAGTCTGATCCAATCTGTAAGGAAGCTACATATTTTCCTTTCAAATATTGAATAGAAAATGAAATTCGCATAGAAAACAAATATTGTAGGAGTACATGCTACCATTCAATCAAAGACAATATGGATATTTGGCTTGCTATATTCAATGAATTCCTAATAAGTATAAGGGGAATACGCAGGAAAACCAAATTATCTACAATAATGGCTATCATGCCTTCACAGACGGAATGAAATGATAAATTCACATGATGTTCGTTGATATTAACAGGAGGGAGAAAGGAACTGTACTTATACATTGGGAGGTCCTTGATGAAGATGCATACAACACGTGCAAACCCAATTTTTGCACGTAAAACAAGAAACTAATAGTTGATGGTGCATAGAATTACTTCCTTGAAGGTTTGTAATCAGAAACTGCCAATGCCTTTCTCAGGGTGGGGAAAAAAATTGAACACTGATCCATTAAAGTTGGGTAGCCAACAGACTCCAACATCTCAATAGTTAGCCCACTAGATCTGATTATTGATCAACTACTCTTCTTTGTCACTTACTGTAGTTTCTTAAGTGTTCTCTTCTGATGTGATGTTTTCAGCCATGGTTGTGACTAAACTTTGAGTCTCACCATCTGATCGTAACTGTGCAGAAGAATCTGAAATAGTTATCTCGTCCTGTGATTCTACTAAACATCTGTCAGCATTTTTATCATCCTTAACCAATGTATCAGCTGATGACGGAGAAGTTATAAAAGCTTCTGAGGATTCCCCTTGAAGTTTTCCATTTGGTAAAATCTCAGATAAATCCAGAGTGTTTGAAGTCTCTCTCCACTCAACCCATTCGGGTGGTTCATCAGTTTCATTGGCTTCTGACTCTCTTGATTTATTGGTTTGGGCATCTTCAACTTTTGCTTTAGCTTCTGATTCATCAGATGATGTTGCAGTGTCAACCAACTCATCATCTTCACCGACAATAACATCACTATCCCCATTGACCATGCCTGTGCCCTCAGCATTGGGAGCAGATGTGAGTGATCCAGTAGAGTGTTTGTTAGAAGCATGGCCATCCTCAAAGGCAAACCAATCAGAATTTGTAAAGAGCGAAGCACTACATTAAGAGACAAGAACTTCATGACGTCAGCAAATGTTAGCTAATCCTAGAGACATGCTTTCAACATCTAAAATATACAAAATTTAATTACTATATCCACTAGTATCGATAAAATCTGACATTCATATCAGCAAATTAGATACTCGTTGCTGGATTGAATAAGACCAATCCAGCCAAAGGGGCCACTATTTGAGGGCTCACAATGGCGAGTCCTAGACTTCTAGCCAACATGTATACATAGTAAGATAGGTACCAGTTCATAATGAAATTTCTGTAACATAAGATATTAAACAAAAGGATTTTCATTTACCTCTCTTGATCATCTCCCAATCGCAGAGAAGATATGACAACTTCAGCAGATTCATCATCAAAGTCGACGTCCTGCCCAAAAGTCCAAGAAACTTTTCTATCATCACAAAGACGAAGGTGATAAGTTCTTATGAACAGATGAGACAGCACAAATTGGCAAGCTCAACCGAGCATTTACATGGTTCACCAACATATACCTTCCCTTTTAACATACTATTTTTGCTAAAAGTACGTAATAGACAATAAGATATAATTTGGCAAAAAAAAGGCAAGTAGGAAATCAACTATATGCTCTATACTACAGATTTCAAGTTTAAATGACAAGTCATTGGTTTCAACATAAATTATCAGAATAACAACACTTTTACTACATATACTAATACGGTAATGCCTCAATTAAAACATAAACTTTTCTTCTTTCTTACAATTCGTACTTTAATACATTTTCTTGTTTAACTTTGGTACTGAATCTTTTCATTTTATTCATTAGATAAAATCGCTCACATTTATTATCAGACTTGATAGCAAATGAATAATGCAGCCCCCACATGTCACTTTAGGAGAACAATTTGCTTCAAAACTAGGCGCAGTCAAAAAGCTTCAAAGCTACATGGTCCCCTATTAATTGCAAGTTTAAAAGTGTAATATGAAGCTCATATGGGCCGCTTTTCAACACTTCTCAACAGAGCATTCGCTTCGAAATATTTATTTAATTTTTAAGAGATATTGCATGCTAAGAGGCAAAATGGCTTATTATTATGTTTACAAAAGAATTTTTATATAAGGACAAGCTTCTTTTTGGTAGCGTTAGTAACTTTAGCCAATTTACTATTTTTTGCTACAATAATAGCTATTACTAATTATAAAATTATAATTTGCTACAATAACTTTTACCAATTCAATAAATTATAAGTGGAAAGAAAAATTAAAGATTAATAAGACCATCTCTCCATGTTCTTTTGAAAAGAAAAAAGAGAAAGAAAAAAAACCTCCATAATCAGAAATGACTTTCCATTTTTCTTTTTCTATGATATGATAAAAAGCAAGCTACTTATTTAAATGATTTAGTAAAACAAAATATTTAAGCCAACTAAATTTTAATCATATTGTTATATACTTACAATTTCATGGCTAAATATAGTTTGTTTTCATAATAGTTTTTTCTTTTCGTTTAGTATTGACTTTAAATAATTTTTCTATTACTTGAATATTTTAAATCTATTTTTTAAGTTTGTTGTAATTATTTTCAAAATGATGTATTTTAATATACAAATAGAAAAAATTAAAAAATTGCTTGCTGGAGTAAAATAGTAAACTGACCAACCTCCTCAGCCTTGGAGTAAAAACCTTAGCAATAATCTTTAATAACTGAACTCTCAAAACATTATCTTTCTTAGCAACTAGGTCAACAAAAGTAGCATTTTTTATAACTATACCATCATTGAAAAACTCCCTAAAAGACTCTTTAACCATCTCCCAATGAAAAAACACAACTTCTAGCCTTCGCTTTTGAGCACTCAAAAACTATTTTTCTAATTTCAACTTCTTCAAAAACCTTTCCAGCCATCTTCTCTTCTTCTCTATAATGCATCCCAATCTAAACAATGAATTGATGGTCTTTGCCCATCTTTTCTAGAGTACAGTTTTTTTTTTTGGGTGTGAACCTCACTTGTAAATATCCACTATGATTGTTTCATCTTCCTTTTTAGGCTTTCCAATCATTATCTTTAATCTTCCTCCCATTAGCAACATTATGACAAAATTTGGGCATGCATCTCCTACTTGTCCAAGTAGCTTGAGATGTGTCTCCAAACAAACTTCTTCATTCAAAATTAGCTCAAATCTCATGGGTTCATTAGAACATCCGTCTTTTTGACACCTACCAAGAAAGGAAATCTTATCCTCTTAACACTTTTCTTTCCTCTTTCAAATCACCACTCCTTGTTCCACATTTTCATATTTTCTTTCAAGAAATATAATTTTTACATGAATTTATATCGCACCATCCCTGAACGGTAGCCTTTCTTTATGCCCAAGCCATACTTCCCCAAACTTAAACGGAATCGACTACATTGTTTAGTTTCCTGCTCAAAAGAATAGAACAATGATATGAAATTATCCTCGAAAATATCTTTTATCTAACATTATATCTTAACAAGTTCTCTCATTTGGGTAGAAATAAAAATCCATCTAGTTTACAACAAGTGGAATTCGATTTGAAATTGGACCGAGTAAATCTCACACCCATACAAGCACTTTCTTTTAACCACGTCTCCCTTGTGAAAGAATTAGAAACTTACAACATTAACATCGCCTCCTACACACCAATTAAACCATATGACCATACACCCTCCCATTCTTTTAACCAACTCTTCCCAAGACTCTTATTTTCCTTCTCTTACAAGGCAAGTAAACCTTATAACCATACATCTTCTCACTCTTTTAGCCTAATTAGAATAGTGATAGAGAAAATGTCAACTATAGGCTCTACAACCCCACAATTTTAGTATCCCAAATGATGATGGTACCTTAGAACAACCTTATGATGAAAACTAAGCTCATTAATTAAAGCAAAATCTTTAAATATTATGACAATATCAAATGCAATTTTCTCAAATATTTCTTAAAAGCACTCCTCTATTTTCCAAATCTGCTTGTATTTCAACTCAAAATCTTCACAAGGTAGAAAATTCACCCAAAGTCTTACCATTGCATTTCACTTTAACTATTCACCCGAAGTCTTACCATTGCATTTCCCTTTAACTATTTCCTTACCTTCTTGCTTGATTCCTAGTTCACTAAAGGCGTATGTGTACATGATCCAAGATATTCCTCTTCCTCTTTGTGTACTCACTTCTTTTTGCTTACAATATTTCGCTTTTGAAACATAAGAACTCTTTTTTCTTTTTTTGTTTTGGTGTCTCAGTGGTTAACTCAGAGTTCAAGTACAAATTTGGAGTACCAACAAAAACCTCTTACATCTCAACCCTACGAACCCTATATCCTTATCACTGGTATTATAATCATTGACCCCTATTTGTGAGCTAGAATCAATGACAAGTTCTTCAGTCGAATCAAATTCCTCTTCTACTTATGTCACTACAACATCAACCTCCTTTATATCCTCCAAGTCTTCTAAACAGTATTCAATGATAAAAAGAAGGATGTCTATGCTACACAAACTTGAAATACTTTGTCTCTAGAGCTTATTACTTCAACTTGAATAGCTTTCTCTTCGTTTACAGCTTTACTCCCCTCAGAGTCATAATCGCAATCATTTACTTTTACTTCTTTGTGTCCAACCTAAGTAGCTATCAAAATAGTATTACAGTAGCTACTAGAAAATTTCAGTTTGGAAAGCACATTTCAACAATCCACGTTGCTTCGGGTTAAAGCAAAAAAGAGAAAATGATTCCTTCTAATCGTCCCACTTTATTTTCAACTTGAAATTTCCTTCCTACAAATAAACCATTAGAAACTAAGATGGTGTTTGGTTCGTGGAATGGAATCGGAATCGGAATAGAATGGAATGGAAAGGAAACAATTTTGTTTGGTTTGACCACTGGAATCAAGCTCGGAATCAGGATTACAATGTTTGGTTTGCCACTGGAATGGAATGAAAAAAGCTGTAAATGACCTTAATACCCTACATGCTGTAAAGTTCAAATAATGTCATTTAATTACTATTTTTTCATCAGACAAAATACATTATTGAAATCATTATTTTTCTAAATAATTATTACTTAATTAAAAAGAAATATATTATTATTTGTCTAAATAGGGTTTAGGGTTTTGAGGTTTGAGATTTAGAGATTTAGGATTTGGGGTTATATTTGTAGGTTAAGGTTTAGGGTTAAAATTATTATTTTTCAAAAAATGGTTTAGGGTTTTAAAATTTTGGATTTGGGGTTTAGGGTTTTAAGATTTGGAATTTGGGGTTTTGGGATTTATGTTTTAAGGTTTAGGGTTTAAGGATTTGGGGTTTAAGGTTTAGAGTTTAGGGTTTTAGGATTTGGAATTTGGGGTTTAGGGTTTTGGGTTTTGGGATTTATGTTTTAAGGTTTAGGGTTAGGAATTTTGGGTTTAGAGATTTGGGGTTTAGGGTTTAAGGTTTAGGGTTTAGGGATTTGGGGTTTAGGGTTTAGGGATTTGGAATTTGGGTTTAGGGTTTTAGGGTTTTAGGGTTTAAGAATTTGGAGTTTAGGGTTTAGGGATTTGGAATTTAGGGTTTAAGGTTTTAGGATTTGGATTTAGGGTTTAGGGTTTTGAAATTTTGGATTTAGGGTTTAGGGTTTTGGAATTTTGGGTTTAGGGTTTAGGGTTTTGGAATTTTGGGTTTGAGAATTTGGGATTTGAGTTTAAAGTTATATTTTAAGGGTAAAATTGGAAAAAAAAAGTTTAGATGGGAATGGAATTATGATTACCAAGGAGGGGAAAAGGAATTGTGATTCCTTCTCTTTTAGTAATCTGATTCCATTCCGCCCTTCATTACGTCCAACCAAACACACAAAATGGAAGGAATCAATTCTAATTCCATTCCATTCCCTC
Source organism: Hippophae tibetana (assembly GCA_037013495.1). Lineage (NCBI taxonomy): Eukaryota > Viridiplantae > Streptophyta > Magnoliopsida > Rosales > Elaeagnaceae > Hippophae > Hippophae tibetana. The sequence continues at coordinate 40,521,792 of CM072802.1, read as the reverse complement.
CAACCAAACATGGGGTAAGTCTCTTTGGTCTCCGGACTATGACAAAATTCTTTTTTACTTAGAGAGTAAAGACTTAACCCTCCACTAACCACTTAAAGCCTTAAAGTTAAAGAGACTCTTCTTAACACTCTATCAACCATTAAGAATCAATTTGTATTCAAATCCCCCCTTCTTCTCCCCCTCTTCCAAATAGTTTCTTGAATTATTTTCTTCATAAGAGGACTCCTTTCAAGCATCTGAAATTGGGTTGTGACATTTAACAAAACCTTCACCAATACAACTCTTCCCCTTCAATAACTTTACTTCCACCTTTGGAGCCCATATTTCCACTCCAAAAGCTTAACTACCACACACCATAGGTATCTAAACTTTGTTCCTGCCAAAATCTTTAATAACCCTACCACAAAAAAGTCTCCTCCCATCATGCATAAACTTGTGACTCTTTGACCTCCCTTAAAAAGTCTAATCCAAGAAAAGAGTAGCTTTCTTCAAATCTACTTACCCTCACTCTTAATTACGTACAACAAAAATGAGTGATTGGCCAGTCAACTTTTAACACTTATCAAAACAAGTCCAATTTTTTGAAACACTATCTGCTCCCACAAATAAAAAGGCAAGCCTTTTATATAGCTAACCAATGTGTTTCACTAGTCACCTTCGACACTTTCTCAAATCAATAATAATAACCTCCATTGACTCATAAAACAATAAGGCTTTATATACCATGAGAGGCATGAAAGTAAGTCTACACTTAAAAGATACACTAGACTTTTTTTGGATTAAGGTGTACAATGCCATATATTATCCATACAACATAATAGAGCCAAATTCAAATCGAAGATTCCCTAAAAAATAGGTTCCTTCAATGCAACACTTACCAACTTGTCCATCCTTCCCCAAACTTGCTACTTACCAAATTGAGTCCTACTAGGTAAGAATCCTTTGTTCACATATGCCAAAGTTTCCTTCTTTTTTAATCCTTGCTAGCAAGAATAATGATTATATCTGTCCAACTATAAACTACCTAAATAAACTCGAAAACCATACACCATTATTATCGTTTCATTCAAAGCTCAATCAATAACTGTCATCGTTTAGCTTCTTAAAAAAGCTCGCATCTTCCCCCAAATCTATAACTTGAATAAAACAATTAACAATCCATCTTAATCCTCTAATACCACATCCCAAAGTACGGCTTACAATTCTTATTCTCTCAACCAAAATAATCATAGCCATAAGATGATTCATCTACTTCCAGGATAAACGAACTTTTTGCAAACTATGAATCTCTTGCTAAATGGCCATAGAGTTTGTTGCTCACTTTCTTTCTCTGAACAAAAGTTATTTCTACACAAAAGGTCAAAGGGTTGATGGAGAGTTTATAAGAAAAGGTCAACGTTAAAAGACAAGCATCGAGCTTAATACCAATTTAGTTCAAAAATTAATACATATAGATTTTTGTAAGGAATCAATGAGGTGGCTCATTGTGAGGTTTGGGACAGGCAATAGGTGGGCAAGGGTTTAAATGAAATTTAGGGTAGTTGGAGTTGAAAGGTGGTCAGAAATGATAGTGGGTTTAGTAGGAGGTGGTTGCTAGGGAAGTGTTCAATTCAAAAAGGTTGAGAAATCCATCATTTGTTAGATTTTTGGAAATGGTTAAATTATCAAACAAGCGAAACATACAGGGATTAGAAATTATGGTAGCTTTGGTCAGTGGAGGTGGGTGTCCAAGGTGGAGGTTGTTAAGGTTGGAAGAGTACAATTGGAAAAATCAAGAAATCCATCATTTTTTACAGATCTTCTATCTCCAATGGCAGTTAGGTAGTTAGGTTTTTAGGCTGAGACACATGATGGTGGTTAAAAATGGAGGTTAGTTTGGCCGGTGGTGTGGATGGGTTGAATGTTCAGGGCTTCTTAGTAGGTTGCATTCACTATGGTTGGAATTTTAAGTTTAAAAGAGACTTGAGTGATTGGGAAGTTTATATGGATGTCTATGTTGAAAATATTATTTTGACGTTCTTATCTATGAACATACGATATGCTTGTTATACAGGGTAAAACGTTATATAGGGTAAAGCATCAGGATAGTGATAATTTATTCATGTAAATATTTGACACAATTTTTGTTTGCATTAAATAATCATGGGCCAACCAATAATGAGGCTTATAAGCATTTAGAAGAGACCAGTCCGAGGTTGGATCTACCTTCAATATGATATGAAGATTTTTTTGGTTATAAACTTTTATTGACTATATATAACCTATACATTTCTTTTCGTTTTTTCTTTTTTTATTTCATTTCAAATCTATTATTTTCTTTATCTCCACTATTTTTTTTTCAATTCGAGAAAACTGTTTTTAATTCCTATATTTTATTTAATACTTCTCAGGGTACCTTAATAAACAATGGTAGGGAAATAATAACAAAAATACGTATTTCCAAGTGTAAAAATCACTTAATTCAATGATAAATACAAAACAATATTGTCAAATCCAATAACATACCAAACATTTTAAAACTAATTTGATTGAAATGTAAACAAAGTTTGTAATGTACTTGATTAATTTTCTATTCTCAATGACAATGCAATGTGATGTAGTCATTACAATTCGATAAGATGTACCAAAACAAGCTGCTATGAACAAGTTTTTGATTACTTTGCATCAATGCCAACATGCTCTACTCTAAGAAAAGTTTAATTTCTTGAAGTGATTGATTAGTCTTGGTAAGGTGAACATAAATGACCATATTCAATTAAAATTTTCCAAATTTTGCCTTCCCCAAATTGATGTTGGACAAGTTCATGTTGCAGGAGCACGATATGATGGAAAGTTACTACAAAGATATGCCTTGTCTTTTATTTACTATTTATTGAGTTATGCTATTTACTGTTTTATTTTCCTTCATGTTTTAGAATCTAGCATTCTAATTTGGATTGTAATATGTAGTGGCAGCTAGTGTCAGAATAGATGAGTAGGTAGTGCACAGTAGTGAGAGCAGGACTTGCCATTAGTATTGGTAGGAGCTGAGAAAGAGAGTTGATTATTTCTATATTGTTTTCTATTTTTTGAGAGTTTTCTCTCTGGTTTCCTATTGTATGCTCTCAGGTTGAGCCACTGTAGTTCTTCCTTATCAGAGGTTATTAATCCTCAGAGTGAAATCAAAGGTTTTTATGCCATTTTGGTATCAAAGTTCGGATCTTTCCTTTGCTCCAATGCCTAACTCAGGTGATGCTAGTCATCGAAATGTTGAAGATATGAACCTATTGTCAAGGCTATTTTGTCGTTTTTTCATGAACAAAACAGAACAGAAAACAGAGCCTCTTCATCGTTATTCAATAGGAAAGTTTCACCAAATATGCTAACCCAATTCCCACATGATATGCATTCTATTGAGATTCTTTTCAGAGATGAGGAACATCAGAGATTGATTATCAAAGTGGAGAAAAAAATTTATCTGTATTAGATAGTGTTCCTAATGTTTAAGACTTCACAATTGCATAGAATTCTTTTTCATGTAGTGACCCCTTTCTTCTCACTAAAATATTCAATCACCCTCCCTCCTTGCATTAACAGAACCCCAATCCCAGTCCCGTTTGCATTAGTCTCTTCTACCTCAAAGACTTGAGTCAAAATTGGGAAGGGAAAAATAGAAACACTAGTAAGCTTCTCCTTAATTAAAGCAAAGCTACCTTGCTGGTCAGTGGTCAGAACCCAAGTAAATTTTCCCTTATCATAGTATCAATGATGGGAGAAACTAAAGTGTTTAAATGTTGATGCATCTTCCAGAAAAAGTGGCAAAACCATTAAAGCTTCTTACCTCATGAAAATTGCAAGGTGGTGGCCAAGTTTGAACAATTTGCACTTTCCTTTGAACTTGTCACAAATACCAAGAAAATTGAATTGTCAGTTAGAAATTCACATTTCTTCAAGTTAAAAACAAACATGTTATCTCTTAGCAACTCCAATACAAGCCTCAAATGATTAAGATGTTCTTCTACGCTCTAGCTGTAATATCAAAATAAATCACCACAAATGTCTAGTAAAAGACTTCAGAACTTGATTCTTCAACCTCATAAAAGTACTAGCGGCATTGCAAAGCCCTAAGGGCATCACTTGCCACTCATACAATCATGCTATCAATACATACCCTACAAGTTCCATCTCTCCTGGGCACCAATAAAGTAGGCACAACAAAATGGAATGAAGCTCTCCTTGACATGTTCTTTGACAACTCTTCCATCATGTCCTGTAGAATCTCATGCTCTTTGGGACTCATCCTGTGATGAAGCAAATTGGATAGCCTTGCCCCCAAGCAAGAAATCTATCTATTGTCGATTATATTTGAGGTGGGAGTTCATTTGGTAGCTCTTCAAGAGTAAGGTCTTAAAGCCACTTCTAGATAGTCTAACTCAGGAGCTAATTGTCTCGCTTCACTTGAAATTTCCTTAACATTAAGAGTTACGACTTTCTTTTGCATTTTAAATCACATATCACTTCATCTTGGTAGTGCTTAACAATAACCAGAGGCACTTCGCAAACCTCAAAGTCACTTTAGTCTCAGCTCTTTTCTTGATCTAACCAATTTTGTATGCCTTTAGATGCTTCTCTATGGTCCAACTCATAGCTTTAACCAACCATTGGATACCACATTCTCACTACTACCACTATCCATAATCAAATCACACTTTCTTATTAATGGTACACCTTGTACTAAAAAATGTCTTAATCAAATCACACTTTCTTGTTAATGGTACACCTTGTACTAAAAAAATGTCTTTCTGAGTGTATGAGCTCCTTCATTGCCCCTTAACAAATTCAATTTCATCAAAAATTTAATTATCTGCATCTTCATAGCCTTCTGATCCTCAATCCTTCTAGAAATTATTGATAGCCTTTCAAAGCGAACATTGGACCAATGTATACCATGATTGCATTTATACCATTTAGCAATCCTAGTTTTTACATAGGCTTGACTTTTGAGAAATTATGGGTTTTTACAAGGTTTCTAGGAGATGAATCTTCCTCATGACTCATGAGGTCCCTTGTGGTGTTATCTGTACTAGGTGTGTCCATAAACCGGACCGGACCGGATTAAACCGTAAAACCGGACCGGACCGGATCAAACCGAACGGTTTTACTAATCAAACGGTCCGGTCCGGTTTGTATTAATTTTAAACCGTTCAAACCGGACCGGACCGGTTTAATAATATATTAATTTTTTTACATTATTCTTCATTAAATTATAAAAAAATCGAACCAAACCGGGAATAAAACCGGACCGAACGGTTTTATAAGTCAAACGGTCCGGTCCGGTTTTTATTTCTTAAAACCGTTTCAAACGGTCCGGTCCGGTGCGAGTAATATGAACGGTCCGGTCCGGTTAATTTTTTTTTAGGGAAAACCGGACCGGACCATGGACACCCTTAATCTGTACTGGGGTAAAGTAAATTTTCTAAGTTGGGTTCTTTATGGGATTTTTTAATAAAAGGGCTCTAGGACTTTATTCATATGAGCTTCATAGCTAGTGGCCAAAGTTATTGCCACAAGAAAGCTCATCATGTCTTGCATCAACTTGAATTAGAGTGGGTTTCCTCGGGCAAATCATGTTTCTAAGGATTTCTAGAGATTCACTCTAATTCAGGTCATTATTGGCCCTAAGTTCCGAAAATTCATCAATATATTCAACTAACAATCTAGAACCTTGCTGACAAATAATGAAAAATGTTTATTGGTAATCTGAAGGTAAAAAAATGCTGATATATCAACCTTTCACCCATTCTCATGAGTTGATAGATAGTTCCTCATGCCTTCTTGAGTTTTGTCCCACCAAGCACTAGCTCCACCCTTAAGATAATAGGTCATCACATATTTAACCCAATCCAAGAACTCAATGATATTCATCTTACTACCATGATAGGGTATATCATTCTTGGTTAGAAAATCAAAAAATTATGGAATTTAACCTCAGTAAGGTGTGGGTGTTTTCCTTTGATGGTAAATATCACGAGTAACATAGTTACCCCAGAGGTTACTAGGCAAGTTAGACCAAATGAGAGTAGGAAAAGCTTTGAAAGTCTACGAATGGTTAATAATTGGGTCAAAAAGGTGAATTAAAGATCCCCCTAGTTTGATTTCGTTGGGTAAGACACATTGAGTAAAAATATTAGTTTGCTTAAAGGTAGGTAGATAGGTTATGTGATGGAAATGGATGGCTCAATGGGTAGAGATGACTTTAATTCAATTAATAATTCTCTCAAAATAGCATCAAATTTTGACAAAGTACTTGGATAAGGGCTTCGAAACAAGCTTCATTCCTCTAGTCTAAGTCACAAAGTACTTGGATAAGGGCTTGGAAACAAGCTTCATTCCTCTAGTCCTAGTCACAAAGATAATCCATAGGAGTTTTTGTAATGGATTCGTCAACTATCTCTAAATGAGTATTGTTGCCAAAATTAGCCATGGTGAACTCAAGAAATACCCAAGGCTCGGATACCACTTGGCATTTAAGCCTAAGTGCTAATCTAAAAAATGAACAAACCTTTAGATAAGGATTGAACTAGGTTTGAGTTAAACCCAGAAAGTTTCATAACCTTGAAAAAAAACCCAAAGCAAGAAAGCTGATACAATCATCTGACCATCACCTAGCCTTCCCTCCAGCTTATAACTAAATTCAGTTGCTCAAAACTGTGTTTTGGATAGCTAAATTACAGCTCACACAATCTAAATTAAGAAACTCTACATATGCCAAACATCCACAAGATTAAACGACAATGGACAAAAATATAAAGCTCAACAACACACATTTGTTTATACCCCTGCATCAATAGAGTATATAGCAATTATATAGTATAACTTGGAACATATGTGCAGACAGTTTTTACCACAGACCAGTCTTCTAATTTTCTTATTTCAAAATCAGCTTAGCCAAATATGGAAATTATTTATTTTTTTTTTTAAAAGAAAAGATGTACATGAATGGGTCATTATGCCACTAAATTTTTTTCCTTAATTTGAGAATTCTTATTTTCCACTTCTAATGGCAACCTGAAAGATTATTTTTATCAAATATATATGCTTGCCTGACATGTACAAATAAGAAGTACTGATTGAGATTTAGACAACCACCTCATTAATATTATTATTGTTGTAAATGTCGTATTGAAAGGCCTGGCTTAAGTTGTTTCCTAGGGCCGCAACATCGTAATCTCTATCTTGGTAATCTTCATCATCACTATCCCTAGCACAGTCCTGTAGAGTTGTTGGTCGCCTGTTCCATTTTATTAAACCATGATTAGACATACTAGGCACACTGAAAAATGCAACAGAAAAAACAAGGAGCACCATATCAGTGAGCTACTAAAGAATATATAGTAACAAAAATCTCCTTATATCATTCAAAAAATGTAGCCTTATGCCCTTACCAATATAAAGAACAACATATGAAAGTAAAGTAGACCAAATCAACAGTAACATCTCCAACAAAGCATCAGCAAGTAGATATCCCAACATCTATCACTTCCACAATATGTCAGCAGCAAGAGTTAACGCCTATAATCAATCAGGACTACTATTACTTATCCTAATTTAAATTAGAAATGTGTATAAATACCCAATGAGTAAATGAATAAATTAAGCCTTTCAAAACTTATTTGGTATCAGAGCAAAGGAGAAAGAAAAAAAACCTAAAATCTATTCTGCTGCCCTACCTTGACAATTCTTTCGCAGAAGCCTACACACCCAATGCAGCCACCAGCCGCAGTGTAATGGTTACGAGTTCGCATAGCAGAAATTTGACCATTTGGCACTAAGACTCTCAAAGTCAAGGCCGACATGACCCTTTTTCACAAAGCTACAATGCTCCTCGAGAAAATACTAACAAAAACTACTCTCAACTCTCGCACGCATGCAAATTAACAATTGCTTCCAAGCATCAAGTTTATTGAACCGAAATGCTTGCCCTATTGTAAGGTTCCTCATCTTTAAGGCTTCAGGCCACATAATTGTTCATCCAATTGTGAAAGTCACACATGTTGATAGCAAGCAGTAAAATCATGTACCAAGATTTAGTCGACTTCCCATTCGTATCGTTAGATATCTTCATACACACCCTCGAATAGACAAATTGACATTAAGGGTTAACTCCATACCCAAAGACCAACTTCATCTTACACCTCTCATGCATATATGTTCAATTCTCCTCAGTATGTTTATACTCAAGCTAACACATTAGCCAAAATATCCTCAAGTCCTCCAAGCAAACGTGTGTCACATGCAAGCATATTCAATTCAAAGAAACTCCCATGTTGCCCTAATGAGCAACTCTTTGATCTGAAGCCTACATATGATGTCATCAACTTAGCATGGGTTCCCACTTACGTGCCTACAAGAATACAGATCTTTAGTTCTTAATTGTCATGAGTGTTGCCACACTCACAATATGCCTTCCATAGAGCAATGTTACCTTATTAGCATGCTACTACTTGTCAATGTACCCATCACTTATACAACGCTGCCCACTAAGCATGTCACTTTCCCACGAAGCTACCTTCACATACCCACATTGAATAAACCATTGAGCATAAATATTCCCTCTCGTGTAGCCTTCCGTGTGGAAGTAGTATGCAATATTGACCCTTCCTCATCACTAATAATGTCCCTAAGACTCCCTATCTTAAAGAAACATTGGCATACCCTCATGACATAAACATTGGCATACCCTCATGACATAACCAAATCCTACACCATGAGCATTCTCTAGGTTCCTAAAGGAGGAAAGGTATGCAAATTTAAGAGACCTTGTATGGACTGAAACAATCGTCCATGGCCTAATGGAGTACAGATTTAAGCAAAAAGCCCTGGCAAATCACTCTCTTTCTATAAATGATATGGTACTAATATTCTAGTTTATATTGATGAAATGATTGCTACAAGTACTTGTCAAATTGGTCTCAATGCCCTTTCCATCGGGTTTGCTTTCATTATAGAGAAGAGATTTACATAGTGATTGCCCGATTTCCAGCGCCTATAAATGCTATACAAGGTAAGTATTTCCAATGTTATTTACAGCTTAATTATCAGCTATATACAATCTAGACATATAGGAAAACATTCCTAAAATAGTACAAATTAAATCCCGTAACATCCCCCCACCAAATTGATGCTGGTAGATCAAGAAGCATCAATTTGTCAACTAAGAATTGATGTCGGTGCCGAGAAAGAGCTTTAGTGAAGATGTCTGCAGTTTGATGTTCGATGGAAATGTGAGGAAGTGTAATCACATGTCTGTCAAAGGATTCACGTATGGAATGACAATCGACTTCGATATGTTTCGTACGCTCATGGAAGACAGGATTAGCAACTATCTGAATAGCACTGGTTTTATCAGCATGAAGAGAAGTGGAATGAAGTTGAGGAAAACCAAGTTCTCCCAATAACCCACGAAGCCATGTGATCTCAGAGCAGGCAAAAGTCATAGCACGATATTCAGACTCTGTGGAAAACTTGGAAACTCTATCTTGCTTCTTACTCTTCCAAGAAATGAATGCATTGCCTAAAAACATGCACCAGCCAGTAACAGAGCGACGAGTATCTGCACATCCGGCCCAGTTAGCGTCACTATACCCTACCAACTGTAAGGAAGATTCCTAAGGAAAGAACAACCCACGTGGAGAGGTGCCCTTCAGATATCGGATAATGCGGCGAACAGTAGCAAGGTGAAGGTGTCGAGGGGCCTGCATAAATTGACTGACCTGTTGCACAGCAAAAGAAATGTCAGGACGAGTAATCGTCAAGTAATTCAAACTTCCAACGAGTTGCCGATACAAGGATGGATCTGATAGAAGCTCTCCTTCCTCCTGACAAAGCTTAAGATTTACCTCCAAAGGAGTAAGAACAGAATTACCCAATTGGAGACCAGCTAATGAAATTACCTCCTCTGTGTATTTGTGCTGATGTAACAATGTACCAATCGGGGTAATCTGGACCTCAAGGCCAAGAAAGTACTGCAAGGGACCAAAATCTTTCATGTGAAAAGAGGTCTTGAGATGCTGTTGTAATTGCTTAAGTAACTCAATATCAGAGCCAATAATCACAACATCGTCAACATATACTAGAAGCAATACAATTCTTGCAGAAGTCTTGCGAAGAAACAGAGAGGAATCAAACTGACTCTGAGTAAAGTGAAAAGCAAGCAAAGTAGAGCGAAATTTATCAAACCATGCACGCGAAGCTTGTTTCAAACCATACAAAGATCGACAAAACCAACAAACCTCTAAGGAAGGTGTAGTAAACATGCCAGGAGGTGGAGACATAAATTTCTTCCTTCAAATCCCCATGTAGAAAAGCATTCTTCACGTCCATCTACCGGAGAGACCACCCCTGTGACGCAGCAAGTGCCAAGATAGTCCGTACAGTAATCATTTTAGCAACAGGTGCAAATGTCTCTTCATAATCAATACCATACTCATGTCGGTTCCCAAGGGCCAAGAGACGGGCCTTATATCGGTCCAGTGAGCCATCAGACCGAAACTTGACTGAGTATACCCATTTACAACCAATAGGTTTGACACCAGAGGGACAAGTCACAAGATCCCAAGTGTGATTGTCTTGAAGAGCTTGGATTTCTTCCTGCATGGTCTGCTGCCAACATGCTTGGGTGGCTGCCTGAGTATAAGAGTGAGGAACAGAAACAATATCGAGAGTGGTAGTAAGCGAGGTATGAGAAAAACCATACCTATCTGATGGATGTGTAACTCGGGTGGAGCGTCGAGGTATCAAAAGCGCAGAATCAGATGATGGATCAGTGTCTAGAAGAGGCGCTGAAGGAGGACGTCTATGGTACACCATACCTGGTTTAAATCGCTCAATAGAAGAAGGCACATCATCAAAAGCGGGTAGAAGAGTAATAGGAGGATCAGAAATAACCTGAGATTGAAAGAAATATTGATTTTCAAAGAAAATCACATTCCGGAAGATACGAAATTTGTTTGCATGAACATCATAACAAACAAATCCTTTCTGAGTAGGGCTATATCCCATAAAAGCACATGTGACAGATTGGGCAACAAGCTTGTGACGATCAATAGGTGGCAGATGAACAAAACAAACACACCTAAAAGTATGAAAGGATTGATACTCAGAAGATATGCCAAATAATCGAAGATAGGGAGAATCATAATTTAGAGTGACAGTAGGCAAACGATTGATCAAATAAACAGCAATAGATAAAACTTCTACCCAAAACTTAGAAGGTATAGAAGAATCAATCAGCAAAGTACGAACAACATCTAAGAGATGACGATTCTTACGTTCAGCGATTCCATTTTGTTGAGGGATAAAAGGACAAGAACGTTAAGAAATGATCCCTTTTTGTTGAAGATAAGTCTGAAAGGAATGAGACATGTATTCCCCCCCTGAGTCAGAGCGTAAGGTTTTTATACAAGTACTGAACTGTGTCTCGACAAGCGCAACAATTTTTTGAAAAACAGAGAACACGTCAGCTTTAGAACGAAGAAAATAGATCCAAGTAAATCGACTGTAATCATCGATAAACGTCACAAAATAACGATACTGCCCATGAGAAATAATAGGACTGACACCCCAAACATCAGTGTGCACAATCTCAAAGCAAGTAGAAGCACGACTATCATGGGCAGGAAAAGGTAATGCTTTACTTTTACCAAGACGACAAGTAGCATAATCAAAAGATACAGGAGAAGAAAATTCTTTATTGCCCAAAAACCATGTTTCAAAAGATGAGTCAAAGACAACAGAATTGGGATGACCCAATTTCTTATGCCATACTTCATTATTACTGGCATTAGCCATACAAGCAAAAGAAATAACATTAGGAATAGAAAACTGTAAAGGAAATAGACGGCCCACTTTAGGCCCCTTCGCGATCACCGTCCCCGACACCTGATCCTGCACAAGACAACCACCACGAGAGAAATGAACATCACAGTTATTATCTACCAATTGTCCAACAGAAATCAAATTGGTAGATAATCCAGGAGACAAAAGCATTTCGAAATGAAGAACCCAAAGTACCAACAACAATAATAGGAAGTGTACTGCCATCAGCAATCTAAATAGTTTGCACGCCTCCATACTTACGAACACCATGGAGACCCGTCGTACTACCAGTCATATGATTAGAGGCACCAAGGCCTAAAGCCGTAAAAGTAGACACAATCATCTGTTGAACCATGGCAGGTGTGAGAACAGATGAATCAGAGCTTATAGTAGGAGGCGCCGAAGAAGACGATGATTGAACAGCAACTTGAAAAGCTTGAGATTGGCGATTCTGAGGCCGCATGTGACAGTCTTTTATGAGATGGCCCTCTTTTTTGCAGTAGTTACAAACTTTCTTCGGACAGTTGCGAGCAATGTGACCTATCTCCTTGCAATTAAAACACTGCAACTTGTTCCTCCCTTTTCCTTGTGCTGCATAGGCTACATTCACAGCCTCAGAAAAGACTTTCTCAGAAGTCATACCCATCTGAGTGGATAATCGTTGTTCCTCACGCAATAAATCTCCCAAGCAGATATCCAAGGAAGGAACCGGATTACGGGTTAATAAACAAGCTCGAACAAACTCAAATTTAGGGCGAAGATTCATCAAAAATTGATCGTGTTGACTCTCAGCATGAACCGCTTGAAGAGCCGCGAAGGCCACGGTGGGAACCTTAGCATAATACTCGCTCCAAATATTAATAAAACCATAATAAAACTGCTCAATAGTCAAATTACCTTGAGTGTAATTACTAATTTCAAACTCCAATTGGAATTTTCGAGCACTGTGGTCTTGATGATAAATACTTGCAGATAGGCCCACATAGCTTGAGTCATAGTGAAACACCGAAGATTGGTGACAAGATGGGGCTCAATCGTTCCCAATAGCCAAGGGATCACCTTAGCATCCTTAACCTCCCATTGAGCAAATTCCTTTTCATCAGTGGGAACTCGAATAGAACTATCAATATGATTTGATAATTCTTTTCCTTTCAAGAACATTTTAAATTGAAATTCCCACGTTGAAAAATTATTTCCAGTAAAACGAATAATATTATTTTCTATAGACATGATGAAAGTTACGTATAACAAAATCAGCCCAAGAAGTAAAAAAAAATAACAACAAGCCCAAATCAAAAGAGGCTCAAATATGCAATGCAAAAGATAGAGGCCCATGGGTAATTCAGCTCAGTAAACAAAATAAGGAGGCCCGAAATGGAGACCTGCCCAGCTAGCACGTCGGCAACAAGAGAATCGGCAAACACAGAGAGCCGAGTTCACACGGAGAGAATGCCCAGATTGTTGATCACCTCGCAATCACCACAAAACGTCCCGTCTACCACAGAGAAAACCGACGTGCCCACGGCAACCCAGCCACCACAAATGGAAGCACCGAAAGAGAAGATCAACACCACTCAATCACCACAGAAAACACTGAACGCCACCACAGAGAAGATCGACAACCACAGAGGAAGCCGAGGGACACCTTTCGACCCAGAACAGTACGTCGACAGCCACAAAAAAAGAACCTATGAAATCGGTGGCCACAGAAAGTGGCGACACACCAAGAGCAAGAAGAAAAAAAATTCTTCCTGTCACACAAGTGATTAAAACCACATAAATGAATAGCAGAGTAGGGACTCTGATACCATGTCAAATTGGTCTCAATTCCCTTTCCATCGGGTATGCTTTCATTATATAGAAGAGATTTACATAATGATTGCCTGATTTCCGACGCCTAAAAATGTTATACAAGGTAAGTATTTCCAATGTTATTTACAGCCTAATTATCAGCTATATACAATCTAGACATATAGGAAAACATTCCTAAAATAGTACAAATCAAATCCCGTAATAGTACTAACACTTGGTGAGATCGGAAGGTTACTAGCTACTTGACTATAGACTTTGAAATGAAAGACTTGAAAAATGTGAAGTATTTCTTGAGTATTGAAGTTTCTCGATTTAAGCTAGGATTCTTCCTATCTCAACAGATACATGGCTTAGATATCTTAGATGAAATTGATAATTCTACTTGTGTCCATGTAGACACTTATATCGAATTGAATAATGACTTGACTAGATTAGATCCAACTAATAAGAAGTATAATAGATTAATAGGGAAAATTGATTTATGACCCATACTCAACCCAACTTGTCATATGCAATTAATGTGGTGAGCTAGTTTATACATAATTTGTGGCTAGCATATGGATGTTGTGAACCGAATCAACTTATCTGAAGTCCTCCCCAAGAAAAGGAATTATATTCTCTAAACATGGCACTGAAAAATTGTGTTATACAAACTCTGCCTTTGCAAATTCCAAGATCAACATGAAGTCTACGACAAGATATATTACATTTGTTGAAGACACTACGGTGACTTGGAAGAGTGAAATAAAACGTGGTACCATTGTCTAGTATAGAAGATGAATACCTTGCTCTTTACCATGCTATTACGATGTTTTTTCTTTGTTGAAGATTATGTCGAGTGAGCTTAGTTTCAGTCTTAAAAAACCTATGGTTCTATTTTGCAGTAACATTGTAGCTATTGAAATTGCTAGTAACCCAATACAACAAGGCTAAAAATAGCATATTGAGATTGACAAAAACTACATCAAGAAAAATTTAGATTACGACGCCATCAAAGTTCCATACATCAAGAGTGTTGATCAATTAGCTAACATCATGACTCATGGTGTAAATGGTAGTTCTTTCATACCACACTCTCCAAGTAGGGCATGTGTGACTTCAACTTGAATGGAGAGTTAACGTGCATATATATGTACTTATCCTATTATATAATATTGTAGGTATCAAAGTTTGTGTATAATCAAGATTATTATTACCTATCCTAATTTAAATAGGATGTGTGTACGTATAAGCAATTGAGGTAATAAATAAATTAACTCGTCTACTAACACATTATTATTTAATATGTTAACACGACACAAATATGACACAACAAGAACAAATTTAACAAGCCAATTTTTTGTTAAAATACACATTCAAAGCAAAAGGATCAATCGATTCCAAATGCATAAATAAATGAACTATTTTGACACTTTACTCCTTTTAGAATCGAGAGAAAAAGATGTTTGGATTTTAACTCATGTAATTGTTTTTATTTTTTAGAATTTTACTCACTTCAATTCAATAAAAATAAATCTATATACTATGTTCATATATATATGAACTTTTATTATTGAATATATTATTTTATCAATAATTGTTTTACTATGAAAAAGAATTAAATACAACATTATTTAAATATGTAAGGATCGTCAGTGGACATATTGGCTTATATTTGTCTTATTTTTTGTTGTACACCTTCTCCTCTTCCTAATCTTTCGGTCAACAAGCTATGTCTCAACACCATTAAGCTAATTTCAACATGTAAAATGTCTGACATTCGAGTTCATAAAAAATGTATGATTTTAGTTTTATAAAAAGAAATATATATATATATATATATATATATATATAAAAAGGGAACACATGCCCCCAAAACTAGTAATAATAATAAGCTAAGAATATAACACATAATGGTAAGTCATGAAACATGCAAAATTCATAAGCTTAGAACAAAATGGGAACAGGTACTGCTAGTGAGCCAAACTAAAACAGAGAGAGAGAGAGTAGAAAAATAAGAAAACATACCCACATACCCACGAGTGAACATTTTCTATTGCATTACGTTTTGACAAAATATTTGTATGATCAGTCCATTCATTAATTTCCTGCAATAAATAACTAAGATGAAAAACACGCTATAAAGGTTTTTATAATTTTTAGCATTATGTTCAATATGATTATTAATCTATTTTAGAAGTAAAAACCAAATACTTCTCTATGCAACAGACGAAAAAAAGAGCTTCAAGAAATGAAATAAATATAGAATACTTAAAAGCTATCAAAATAAAAAATCAAAGTCCGCATGTAAATAAGCTATAAACCTATGTTACTCTGACTCACCCCTTTGTCCTACCGTACCAATGTAGACACGACACGACACCGACACAGGTATGGAAAATGTGTCCAATTTGGCGTAGAAAAAATTTGATGGAGATAAAAAAAATATAAGGAGATGTTGGTGTAGATTTGTATCCATGGTAACAACAATGGACCGTTGAAGATCCAAGAAAAAAGCGTGAAGAAGAAGAACAGGAGGAAGTGATGGCGGTGACGACGGCTTAACTTAGGGTTAGGGATAGGAGATGTTTAAATGAGCATGTGGGCCTAAAACTTAAATGTTGAATGGATTAATTTGATGAGTTTTAATGGCCAAATATTTAACTTCTTAAAAATGGTCTTTTTTTGCATCACTAACAACCTACCGTTATGAGTCATCATTTAAAAACAATTAACTTAATGTCATTGGACTCTAAATTATTACCAAAAAAAGATTGTGAACTAAAAAATAATTTTGCAATACCTAATCCCAAAAATATTTTTCCTATTAAAAGAATTTTTAAGTTTTCCTTGATATGTTAAACAAAGAAATAAGAAATTCTCATAAAAAAAAAGGATGAAATAGAAAATAATGGAAAATGAAAAGATGCAAAATAAAAAAATATATATAAGATTGATTATTTTGCTTAACTTTAAAATTCAATATATATAAAAAAAATATATGTGTCTAAGTATCCGTATCCAAAAATTGGACACTTTATATCCGTGTCCAAATGTCTTAAAATTCTAAACTTAGCAAATCCAATGCCTAGACACACCCGTATCTGAGTCCAAGTAACATAGCTATAAACACAACCGGAAAAACCAAAACCTTCATACTAAAATGCATTACACTGGCATGGAAAATTAGAGAAATAAACCTGAAGATAAGCCTGAATTTCATTGTTGTTATTTCCAAGTTGAACCAACTTGTTTGAAATACGTGTTAAATGTCCGATATTCCCTATCCTGGGTGGTTCCCTGCCCTCAGCAGGGATTGTTGGCTGCAGAAAAATTCAAACAATATTTAAGATACATACCAAAGATGCTTCTCAAAATTAGAAAAACACGTGTACACAAACACATTGACCGTGCAACATAGTTCTGACGCCATATCATTTTATCACTCAAGAATGCATATGCCATCACCTTATCTGAATCAGCAACCAATGTAAAAAAAAATTCTGCTTGAAGTATTTTCCTGATTAGATCACAATCAAGGAAAAGATGTTCCACAAGAGAATGTTTGCTTTCCAGGCAGGATAGTATGATGCTCTCCACATGGTGATGCAGAAAGTTATTGTATGGGTACCTAGTTGCAGTACACAAGATAATCAGACTGGAAATCATATCACCCTTTAGCCATCATTGTCAAAAGGAATTACATCTTACTCGAAGAATAAATCTAAAATTCTTTGTACTGCTCCAAGGTGAATCAATTCCTTAACAGCAACTTCAGTACCAACTCCTAGTAACACCGAAATGAATTCTACAATCTGAAAACTCCATATTCAGTTTACATATATAGCATTGTCCATATTCTTTAAGCCAATTGTTAATGCACCAGTTCAAGAGCCATTAATTTCTAACTCTCAAATGTTAAAGCAGCAGCAATACATAAGCAACCTTTATATCAGATACCTTTAACCGGTGTTTTCCAAGAGGAGGTTGTAACTTTCCATATGGAGTTACCAAGACATGCTCTGTAGATTTAACATCCAAAAGCTTGAGCAAATCACCTGCAGGATGGAAAACAGTTACTTTTTGGCTTCTGGTGATAAAAGTGAAACAGAGAAGAAACCATATAAGAGATTAATCCAGAAGCAACAGTCATTCCATTGTTCCATCTATGAGAGTGTTAAGGCAGGCCTAATCAAAGAAGACAGACCCAATCAAGAAGAAAACTGCAAATGAGAGATCACATTGTAACAGCTCTTAAAAACTTTAAACTTCAGTTCTTAGAAAGGAGACTAGGGGCATGGTGATAACTGTTAATAAACCAAAGAACATCATGAAAAGGGCTAAACTTACCCAGGCTATCCAGCATGCCCACAACTGCCTCGGGATTAGCAGTAAATGTTGGTCCATGAGTTATTTGACGGCCATATATATGATACATTCCCAATGTAAGCCTCTTAGGGTCCAACAAAGAGATACAAACTGATAAAGAGTTGATAAGAACAGATTTTGGACGTGATTTGTCCAAAGCATGACGAAATAATCTTCCGATAAAACTACATATCAATGTGTGAAATGTTGTTAGAGAAGCAGCAGTACTGTAGTATATCTATATGCATAGTTCTAACCGGAGAAACTGAAATTACCTTGGACTGGAGATTTTGGCAGAAAGTCCAGGGGGAGCAAATCTTGTTACAGCACAAAGTGTTTCAGCAGCATTATTGTGCACTTCAGGAGAATCCTGTAATGACGCAATAAGACTTCACATAACAAATATATTGTTATAGGAATTTGCTAAGATGCTGTGCAAGAATTCTGTAAAAGATCTTAATGAAAGAATTTTGATTTAATAATATGAAAAGCATTTATAATGCAAGACAATATACTTAGGTTTGCTTCACATATAAAGGTTTCAGTAAGAGAACAAATTCACCAAAGTAAACATTAATTTATTTATTTTAAGGTAAAATCTGGCAATTATAATATACTTCTGACCACTGCAAAATGCAAACAAATTTGTTTTTTTTCCCCTTGGTAATGCAAATACAATTTTTTTTTGTCAAAAACAAAATGAGAAGTTGTTATTCAAGTGTGAAACAGTACAAATACCTCAAACTATAATGTTGAGGACAACAATGGCAAACCAAATACTCCATCCTATCCCAAGTAGCATAGCTACTAGAAAGGGAGCTTCTAACTAGCAACTCTACCTGTCACTTAAAGTGCAACTGTCCAGTAACACCACTTAACGCAACAGAGAAAAGCATACCACTCCGCAAGAGTACATACAGGCCACAAACACTACCCAATAATCAACCCCAAACGAAACACCATACTCACAAACAAACAAAACTACAGTCTAAGATCAAAACAAAAAATGAACACAAAAACAAAGTAAAACAAACTACAATCTAAAACCAATACAAAAAATGAAAAACAAAAAACAAAGTAAAAAAACAATCACTCCACAGATGAAGACGGCAGGATATTAGTTTGGCTAAAGTTCTCTGACAGGGACTTAGCATCAATAACATCACAAAAATTAGAAACTTCTCCAGCTCCCATTGAACTCTCTTGCCTGCACTAATAGAAATCAGCTTCCCACCCTTAGTTCCAGAACTTTAGCTTGTACTGGAGCCTTCACAGTAGCCTTCAGATCAATACCTCCCTTCAGAGCATCAGAACCTACAAAATGAGCAATTAGTGCACGAGCTGCAACTGCCAAGCCAAGCAATTCTTGATCCTCAATTGTCCAGGCCTTCAATTTGAAGCATAAGAACAAGGTGATTCCTAATGCTAACCAAATCTTCCATATCGAGCTCGAATCACAGCAACTCCAACATAAAAAGCACAACGAAATCCCTCTCCAAACAGAGGAAGCAAGGCAAGAAACTCTAGCAAAAGAGAAGAACAAGACACTTGGAAAAAACCAGAGAGGATACAACAAGGAAAAAAATCGCAATCGTGATCTAAGCCTTAGAAACGAGTCCAAAGAGCTCAAGCTCACGGAAAGATTGTAAATCAAGAGAACTAGACTAAAAAATTGATAAAATTGGCAAGAATCAATGAAGATGAAGATTTGGGGGGGGAGGGGAAGAGAAACCCTAGTAGAGCTGCTATTTGGCAGCTGCAACAGTATTTGATGCCCTAAGTTATTCTGAAATGTTGGTGAATAAAGATGAAATTTGAAGATGAGAAATTTCTATGGGGATTCAAAGCAATAAAGCTCTTCAAAACTGATCATTAAATTTTGGTATATGAAAAAAAGATGAAATCGAGATAAAATGCAGAATTTAGATATGAGAAGATAACATCAGAATTGGTGGATTTGGTGAATAAGTAACAGATCAGCAATGGTGATGGCAATGGAACGATTGTGAATGGTGGTCCGTGGAGGAGATGAAGGTGCTCTTAACTACTGAGAAATTAAGGGAGATGAAGATGAGTATGAGCGATATATTTCATTGGTAATGCAAATATATTTGAGCCCATTTATTGGTATTTTCCAAAGTGAAATCCTTCTCGGCATTATAAAAGATGGAGGGGGAATAAATTGCTCTAACCGTACACGTGTAACAGATGGTGTCAATCTCAACCTTGAAGCAGCTGGCATGTAGTCATTTCATCATATTAAAGTCTCAAAATGCAAACATCAATTGCCCCTTCAAATTAGCAAATCATGGAAGTTACCAGCTGTTCAAGAAGCAGAAGATCGATCCTTGAAACAAGTTCCAATTTCTAGCCTCTTTTCACTTACAATTACAAACTGCACACTCAAATTTGAAGTAACAACAGCAAAGTAGAATTTAACAGCCAAACATGCATAAGAAACACTACATTGATCAAAATTTGAAGTTTCTGCATATATTTAGCAAATGTCAGAAGGTTGAGCATAATTTAGCATGCACACTAAACAGAGAACAAGGAAAATATACTATTTAATCTCAATAGAAGGAAACCTAGATACACAAAATAAATAAAACTTAAGAAAAAGATAAAAAAGACAAGAAAAACCACACTGGTCAAACATGGCTTCAGACTAAAAATTAAAAGCATAACTTAGTGACTAGGAAAGCACTACGTCAATGAACTACACCCAAAAAATAAAAATAATAATAGGATTTTGAAAGAAGTGTCATTGAGGTTCCTTTAGGAAAAATGTGTCAAGCAAGGACAAAGTTAACTTTTCATCCCATATAATACATATGTTACATATATGTTTATATTTTTGGATAGATATATACGTAAAAACTTAATATTTAATTAAAAAAATAACTCAAATTTTTAAAAAAAAAATTTCTTTCAAAAGTAAACAAAATTTTCATTCTCTAATATCCAAAGTCACACATTAGACAATGAAAATTTAATTTAAGTTTGATCGAAAGATTTCTTAAAAAAATTGTCTAATTTTTTAATTAAAAATTACTTCATTAGATATATGTATATCGAAAAATAAAAACATATATGTGTCACATTGCTATTCCATTATATTTAACAAAAAATTAAATGAAGAGTTAATTTTGTCCTTGTCTGATATCTTTTTCACAAACAAAATGACTTAAAAACACATTTTCTAAACAAAGAAACTAAAAAACTCCTTAGGCCTAAACAAAGGGATCTTCATGACCCTTTTCCCTTAAAATAACTCACCGAAGAGTTGAACTTGTCCACAATCATCTCAAGCACATCTGTTTCTTGAATCCAATCCATTGCTTCCATATAGTTTGTATACATATGTTCATCAGCACCAAGTAACCGTATCAAAACCTGTTCACATAGAATCGGTTCTTGAGCAACATAGACGGAAACTAAACACCACCACTGTTTTCATGGTGGATTAGTACTCAGATGTTTAAAAGTTCTCTTGTTCTATAACCTCAGAGCAGAGAACAGCAAGCTTTCACATGCTAGCAAGGAACAAAGGTAATCAACAACTAACCTCCATAATAGATGTGATTCCAATCAGCTCTACTAGCATCCGCATAATTTCCTGATGAGCCTGGATGACCAGTGCATATCATATCATATCAGCTTAAGAGCAAGTAAATATCAAAAGGAAGGAGCACATATGTTTAACCAGTGCATGTAGTGGTAGCCTAAACAAAGGATGCAAATAAAATTACTAAACCCGAATGCAAATGTAACAAAATTTCACAGCTAAAATAAAGAAAATAGAACGAACTTTTGATAAGAATTTCACAATTTCATCTCATAGTTTAAACACTAGTTGCTAAAAGAGCCTTCCGAAAAATTTTGGTTAATGTTTTATTTTTTTATACATGAAATTTTTTATTTATTAAAAAACTTATTTACAGTGAAAGATGAGTGGACCAGTAATCTATAAAAAATAAAGTTCACAAGCCCTGCCCCTCCAACCCAAATAGACCTAGATACAAGACAAATAGACCTTTACCCCACATTTCATCCATGAAACATAATAGCATACTACCTATTAAGCTACAAAGAACGAAAGAACTTCTGTAGAGCTGCTGCTATTAAGAAAAGAAACACATTTGTCCACAACAGACTGCCAGTCTGCTCTTTTCCTTCGGAAATTAGTTTGTTTCTCTAGTCTCTCCATCCAAAACACCAACAGATCAACCACACTACAATATCTCTGCACAAAATCTACCTTCTTTTTCAACACCAACCCATCAAATTTTCAGGAAAAAAAAGATAATTCTTCAAAGCAGCCCCTTTTATAGAATTAGAGCACCCCATTCAACCCCAGATATTTCAAAAACCTTGTTATGAAGACAATCAGCTACTACTCAATGGAGAAACAAATGACTGAAGCCTATGCATCCCTTTTATACATCAATCAACATCATGAAGGCCCCAGTACAGTATTTTCCTTTTGAAATCAGTCACAAGTATTTAAATAATTTAGAGCCATCCAACACACGAAAAATTTAAAGGTAATGTCCTCAACTAAAACAAATGTGATATCAGAACTCTAACTCTTCTAGAACACAATTTAGAATTGATGGAAAATATTGACATATCTTTTCACATGCTATAACAGAAATTCATAAATGGGTGATATTGTGGTCTTTAACAAAACATGTATGATTAAATGCTTCATGGTCGAACAGCTCTTTTGAAAGTTTTTCGTAACATTTAAAGGTTCAATAGAAGATTCCAATGTGCAGATATGATAAAAGGCTTATATAAGTCACAACAACAACATTGTTGAAAAAGAAAGACCAAAGGATTTCAGATGGAATGTTTCCACTCACAAAATTCTATTGAACATGCAAGAATACAGTCAGTGAATACTAACTAATTTGATCACTGTTTGTACCATTCTTTTTCTTTCTTTTTCCTTAGATAAAATTTCAGTAGTTTCTTTCTTCTATATATTCAAACCAATTTAGTATAGAGCTTCTGGAGACATTTTACATGTTTGGGAATAGCAATATGACTTCGAAAACAAGTGTTGTGGAACTGTGGAATTGGAGCAATTCTTTAGGTTTTGCTGATGGAATGAAATAGGAGAATCTTTGAAGATAGTGAGAATGGTCTCAATTTTTATGGGAGAAAGTTTTTGCTTTTAGCATCTTCATAGGCTTCCGTTTCTAAAGAGTTGAGAAATTATTCTCAATTTCTCATAAGCTTTAATTGGGGAGATTGTATATCTTCATTAGGCATTTTTGTTGTGGCATTTAGCTATTTTTCAATATAGTTTGGTGCTCATTTTTTGTAAGTGGATTACTAATCCACTTTTTATTTATGTACTTATTACATATTTTAATATTGTACTTATTACATATTTTAATATAATATAACGTTTCTTATTTTTTAAAAATAATGGCAAAATTGCAAGAGTCCATTGCTTTATATTTGAGGATCAAGTAACTCAAGTAGCTCTAATGACAAGGACCAGGGTGTAAATGGTCCTATAATTCTTTGATAAGGGCATTTCAGTCCTACTTCTTTTAAGATGTGTAGTTTTAGTCCACTAACATTTAAATATAGTTAATTTAGTCCAATTAATTAAAAAGATTATATTTTTCAAGGGTAAAATAGGATTTCTCTTCTTCACGTCTGGCAACCAGATTTCACAACCCCACTCTGCCCCCCTTCATCACCGACAACTAATACTACCAGACCCCACATTTCATCACCATCCTCTTCTTTTACGCCACGCATAGATTCTTCATTTTGTATTTTGGAACGAGACAATTTCATATGCAAATTTGTGCATTTGGGTTGTCTCTTGTATTAAATTAGAGCAACACCCAGTTATTAGTGGGTGGTTTGGGTTTGACTTGGATTTTTTCAAATAAGTTGGTTAAAGTGCTTGTTTTTCTTATGAAAATCTCCATGGACTTTTGATATCACCATTATGGTAGTCGTAGATGAAAATTTTTGAGCAACTACCCCTCCATCTAATACGTGTTTTGTTTCATTCCTTTTTTAACTTCAATTATGTGTTTTCCTATCAAATTGGAGGAAAGTTCTTGTATATCTCAAGAAGAGTTGCTGCTAGATAGATGGAGAGAGAATGTGAGGAAATTATTTTTGTTTTTAAAAGAAATCCTATTTTGTCCTTTTAAAAATAATATTTTTAAAATAATTGGACTAAATTGACTCTATATAAAATTAATGGACTAAAACCTACTTAACTTAAAAAAGAGGACTAAAGTTCCCTTATCAAAGAGTTACATGACTATTGAGACCCTATTCCCATAATGACAAGTGTTGTATCCTCAAAATATAGTAAATTCATAGTCAAATTATGTGATTATTTTCAAGACGGCGCTCATTCAATTAGGATGTGCATCCATGCAGGCAGAGGATCCATATCTTGACAAGTGCCAAGAACAATGTTAAAAGCGAGCCAAAAAAATATTTGGTTGAATGAGCCTTCGTTCCATATTCTTACAAGCTAAAGACCAAAAACCTCAAGTAATGAGGATTATTCATGGAAAATAAAGAGCAAACAGGATGTGATGGCTCACGTGTTTGTGTTATTCACCGCATAAAAAAAGTGTGACCAAAAACTTGTTTAGTGTTTTCGGAAACTCAATCCCAATCCAATTTTAGTCTGACCCTAAATTTGAATTTTGAAATTCAAATCTAAACAAGAACTTTGGTAGTTTGGTATTAAGAATCTGAAAACTGTTTCAAACTGAAATCCAAACAAGTTTTCAGAATATTTAAAAACATATAAAACACTTTTTGTATCTAATACAGTTTTTGAACAAAATTCCAAACATAACCGTAGTCTTCAGAAATACCACACCTCTTTGACCAACTTCCAACGTAAATGGAACAGTATAATTAGTATGTTTATGTGTTTTCTCCATTTTATTCCTACATGTTGCAAAGGAATTGGACCCTTTTTAAGAAATAAAGGCCCACACAAAAAGCCACTTACTCACAATCGCAAAATCAGGAAGAGAATCTAATGCAGAATGGTTCGCTTACTTACTTGAATGTAATTCATGAATGGAACAGTCTTGCGCAACATCAAACATATGACAACCTATCAAGAAATAATAGTATGTATAATAGCCAAGGTAATATATTAATCTTATTCTCATACAAGAAGGAAATAAGGAGAAGATAAAACTTAAAATGAGTCCAGAAAATAAATCTTTTCTCTGAACATAAAATTGATATGTTTTCAGTCAAAAATATGAATGCCAATATCTTAAGAAATTCAAAAGAGAAGTACCTTGCTAAAGTACCCAGCCAAATATGTGTTGTGCGAGTGGTTAGGCTCCAAAAAGGAAAACAGCAAGTTCATCAACTGCCAATGAGAAATAACTTGCTCCATCAGAATCTACATGATTAAATATCTTTAAGATTTTTCATTAGGTGGAGGGTCATTGTATAGTTAAAACATCAGACCTCCTCATCTTCTACCAATGTTTTGAGTATGATGTCGACTTCACAAGTTAAAACCTCGCAAGAAATAAATGGAAATCTGTGTACAAATTAAATTTATTAAGATCGATAAAACAGATCATAAGCATTGTAATCAAAATCTGTATGTCTTTGAAACGAATAAAATAAAATAAAATGAGTACTTAAAATTCCGCCTTTTCTCATTGTCCTCTGGAGCTTCTTCCACAATGTATCGGATGAGCTGTTCAACTTGTGCTCTTGCTCTCAAACTGCAAATGGACAAAAAAATAAGTGACATGGGAGCTTAGTCTATTTTCTTCTTACTGTTCTGTTTATTTCTCAATTGTTTTATTACTTACTAGAGTGTCATTTATTTTCTTTGTAGGTGATTACACTGTCGTTTAGTTCAAGGTTAGTTACACAAAAGTTGTAGTTTTGTGTAATCACTTTCTGTTATAAGGAGAGGGCAAGAGAGTGACTTAGCTTTTGCCATCCTGTTATCAAATTCTCCAAGAGAATTTTGGAAACACTTCTATGCCATTTGGTATCAAAGCCTAGGGTGTTTACTTTAGCTTGATGACAGAGCTCAAGTAGCTCAAGTTACTTGGCTAATGTAGTGTGGATGAAGAGATCCCGTTACGAAAGCTCGAGTAGCTTACTAGCATGAAAAGGACCAAAAGAGTTTAGCTCGATTTCAACTCTCCTTCAGGAAATCCTCGCACAATTCCAAGTGGAATTCATTAATGAATCAAACAAGTCCATATCCAGCAGATCCAAACAACCACGTATTCCCACAACCCAATCTCTTTTCACTGAATTCCCACACCTCACACAGTGACCAATTCACCAGCCCAAAGTGCGTTGGTTCCTCAGGGAGGTAGTGAGAATTGAGGAACTTTCACCTCACCTCGTTGACAACCATTAACCAAACCTCTAGCTCTGCATAATTATCCATCTAAAGAAACAAAGACTCCCCAACAACTACCCTCCCCTATGGACCTCAAATGACAATGCCCAAAACTTCAGAACTAAAAACGTTATTATGCTGGACAATTGAACATTGGTGAATTTTAAGACTTGGCTAAGACAATTGACAATTTTCTTGATTACATGTAGATTCCATAGGAAAAACAAGTGAAAATGGTTGGATACAAATTGAAGGCTACTGCTAGTGCTCGGGAGACAAAGTGAACTTCCAGTCAGCTTGTGGGAAAGCATGAGGTGGCTCATTGTTGAAATCCCAAATTGTGAGGGATTTGATTTTGTAAATTAATTATGAAATCAATTTGTAAATAGGAAAATAGACTTCATTATGAGCATTATTAGGAGATATGCTGCAGCGAATATTCATATTTGTAATTAGTTAAGTTTTTTTGTTTTCTTGTATTGCTAGCATAATTTTACTATAAATATGTAATGAGGTCAATTGTACAAAATATCTAAATATACACATTTTGGAAACATTATTTTTTACACCATATCCAATCTTTATGGTATCGGAGCTAGTGTTAGTCTATGCATGTCATGGATGAATCAATTTTCAACCAAGAATCATAGACAATCTATAAAACTCCAAAAGGCACAAAAGTTGTATCCACTATGAGTTCTAGTGGATTAGACAACTCATTCCTACAATTCACCGTAGCGAAACTCAACGGGAGAAATTACAGAAAATGGGCACAGTCTATGAAATTAATCATCAATGGAAAAAGTAAATTGGGATACCAGGCGGGAGAAACAGAAAAGCCCAACTCAACTAACTTTGTGGCTCTATAAAGATGGAACTTGAAGAATTCGATGAAGACTATGTGGCTTGTAAACTCCATGAAGCCTACGATAGGTGCCTATGATAGGTAAAATCTATATTTTTCTGCCAACAGCCATAGAGGTTTGAGAGGCTGTACCATAAACCTATTCTAACGAGAAAGAGTCATCAAAGATTTTTGAATTAAAAACTAGATTGTGGTAAATGGGAATAAAGAACTCACTGATTACTATATGGAGATGGTATCCCTCTGGAAGGAACTCGATTTGAGTTACGAGGAAGAGTGGAAGTGCTACGACAACATTACCCATTACCGAAAAAAGGTAGAAAATGAGAGGGTGTTTGAGTTCTTGACTGGCCAAAACCAAAAAACGATGCGAGAAAATGTTTGCTGAAGTTTGTCGTAAAGACAACTGATGGGAGAATCTAGTAGCGACATTGCCGGCTCAAATGGAGTCTCGAGTTACTCGAGTGGTGGAGTCACGAGAGTAACCTGCTCTAAACACTAGAAGGAAAATTGGTCAGAGAAAGAGTATGTTTATGGGCATTGAAGATGGGCTTGGGCCAAGTAGGGTTCACTCAACATCTAATGGGATTCCCTTAGCAAATTCAGTACAAGGAGGATTTGGGCCAGCTGATCTTATGGGCCTTCAACCAATTTCAACTCATGGGTCCATTGGGAATAATACAGAACATGGCCTAAACTCACAATGAAAAAGAAACTATTGCAATTACCGACGTAAGACGGGACATACAAAGGACACTTGTTGAGAAATTCATGAAAAACCGACAGATTAGAAACCAAGGCATAATAGGTTGCGAGATTATCAAATTGTAGTTGAAAACCATAAATCTCTCAAAAACTCAAGCTTAAAAGGAGCATGCTCCTTTAATTTAGAACAACTGGACCAACTGTAATAACTTTTCTAAGTATCCAAAATTCTGGTTAATTATCTACAAATGTTTCCTCAACTTCACTAGCTTACAAAAGTAATTATTTAAGTGTTCTAATTACCACCTTACAATCCAAAATTCTTTGGATTATTGACTCTAATGAGTCAGATCATATAACTAATGCATATAATTTATTTACCTTTTACTCACCTTTTACTTCACATTCCTCGCTAAATTCCATCTCATTGTATCTTTTAGGACCTATCATCGGGGAAGACAATTGACAGTAGTAAAGAGTGTGAAGGAATGACTTTACTACTTTGATGAAACCAATGTGAATGATTGACGTCAAATTTCAAATTGTGATTTCTTATTTGTTCCTAAGATAGTGAAATTTGGTTATGGCATTCGAAACTTTCATTACTTGGAACAATTGTTACCATCTATCTTTCAAATAAAACAATCAACTTTCAGCGTGAAATCTATGAGTTTGCTAAATATCATCGTGCTTAATTGCCAAAGGTTTAATACAAACAATCAAAAAGCCTTTACTTTAATTCACAATGACGTGTGGGGACCCTCTCGTTGCCCTAATTGTACCAACACATAGTGGTTTGCTATGTTTATTGATAATCATACTCGAATATGTTGGGTTTATTTGCTAAAAGAAAAAACCAAAGTTCGAGATGTTTTCATTAATTTTCATTTAATGATTCAAACTCAATTCCAAACACTAATCCAAATCCTCCGAACTGATAATAGCACAAAATATTTCAACAATACCTTAAGAAGCTATCTTCAAAAACAGGGGATAATACATCAAAGTTCTTGTGTGTACACTCCCCAGGCCTTAATGTTTACCACAAACATGCCAAAAACATTTTAGAGATATGTCATTTTATCCCCGACCTCTCTTATTATTTGAATGCTAAGTTGGATACTCTCTTTCAAAACCCCAATTCAAAAGCTCCAAAAGTTCTACCCGACCACTAATCTTCATTCCAACCAATCTCTTCTCATATTCGATTGCACTGTTTTTGTTCATGTACACTAACAATAAAACCAAGTTCGACCCAAGAGTTATTAAATATGTGTTTCTTGGATATTCTCCTACTCAAAAGAGGTACAAATGTTATGACCCTTCTACAAAGAGGATAGTGATGAGCATCAATGTTACATTTTTTTTAAAAATACCTTATTACCAAAAGCCCTTTTTTCAATGGAAGAATTTGGAAGAAGATGGCTTTTTTTGGCCAAATACTTGGACTTGGACTTGGATTTTACTATTCCCACGTCCACATCCAATATTACATCTAACCCACCCAATAATAAGCCTATTACACCGTATCGTCCTATTCCTCCATCTACAAAACAAAATTTGAACACAGGAACAAACGTGAAAAAAACCAAATAACCAAGAGATGATTGTTCATTCATGGAGGTCAAAATTAAAGAATAGGGAGAACTTGACACTCGAGCAATAGAGACGGAATGGGTGATAAATCTGAGTATACAAGAATCTATTATGATACCAGGTAATTCCAAGTCACCCAAATCTTATGAGTTACCTATTGCTCTTAGAAAACCAGCTCGATCATTACACTTCATCCTATCTCTAAATTTGTCTCATTTTATACTTTATTTACTAGGTTTCATGCTTTTACTACTAGCCTTGATAGAATAGAGATTTCTAAAAATATTCATAAGGTCTTAAAAATTCTACAATTGAGAGAAGCTGTTATGGAAGAAATAAAGGCACTGAAAAAAAATAGAACATGGGATGTGACAGAAATATCTAAAGGAAAGACAACAGTTGGCTATAAGTGGGTCTTTAGAATGAAAATACACGAATAATACAAAACCTGTCTAGTTGCAAAAAGATTTACACAAATCTATGGAATTGATTACATTAAAACATTTGCACTAGTGGCCAAAT
The DNA here is from genome assembly GCA_037013495.1 of Hippophae tibetana. NCBI lineage: Eukaryota > Viridiplantae > Streptophyta > Magnoliopsida > Rosales > Elaeagnaceae > Hippophae > Hippophae tibetana. Next base: position 40,491,697 of record CM072802.1, on the reverse strand, counting down.
TAAATACAATTCAGATTCTCCAATTACCAATAGCAAATTTGGATTGGCCTCTTCAACAACCGGACATTAAAAATGCTTTCCTAAATAGAGAATAAGGAGAAGAAGTCTTCATGATCATGCTACCAGGATTTTTTAAAGAAGGTGAAAGTATTGTGTAAACTGAAAAACTCACTTTACCGCCTCAAACAATCATCGAGACCATGGTTTGACATATTTGCAAAGGTAATGAGAAAACAAGATTACCAACAAAGGCAATCAAATCATATTATGTTTTTTCGACATACTAAAAATGTGAAAAAACCAATTTTGATAGTATATATTGATATAATCATGGCCAAGGATGACACAGAAGAAATCGAGAGACTTAGATGACCTTGGCTATACAATTTGAAGTTAAAAATCTGGGTCAAATGCAATAATTCCTAGGGATGGAAGTTTCATGATAAAAAAAAGGAATAAGTGTTTCTTAACAAAAATACATCATTGATCTTCTCACTAAAACAGTCATGCTTTGATGTAAACCAAGTGACACTCCAATAGAGGCAAGCAAAAGATATGAAAGCATAGAAAAACAAGTGGATAGAGAAATATCAAAGACTATTGGAAAAATTAATCTACCTGTGTGACACTAGATCAGGCATTGTTTTTGCAATCAATATAGTAAGTTAACACATGCATTCCCCAAAGAAAGACCATCTTGAAGTTTACAAAATACTCAGATATCTAAAAAGATAATAAGGAAAAAGTTTGCTCTCAAGAAAGGAGAAAACTAAGGTATATATGTTTTTATTGATGGAAACTAAGCTAGTTCAATATAAAATAAACATTCTACTTCTGGTTATTGTATCTTTATATTGGAAATTTGGTGAGTAGAACATAATGGCAAGAAGTAGTGATGAAGTTGAATTTATAGTAATTGCACAAGGAATATGTGAGGCATTGTGGCTTAAAAAACTCTTGATGGAACTCCAAGTTTCAGTAAAACTCCCATCAACCTTTCTTGGACAACAAGCAATTATGAACATTTCTTTAAATCTAGTTCATGACAGAACCAAACATATGGAAGTAGATACACTTTATCAAAAAAAATTGAAAATTGGACTTTTTGCATGACCTAGTCCCAATAAAAGAGCAAATTGATGATGTCCACCAAATGACTATCTCAACTAAATTTCGATGATTGTATATGCAAGCTGAATGTAATTAATGTTTATGATCCACTTTTGAGTGTTGAAATCCTAAATTGTGAGGGATTTGACTTTTTAAATTAATCATGAGATCATTTTATAAATAGACAATCAATCTTTATTATGAGCATTATTGGGAGATATGTTGTAGTGAATGTTCAGATTACTAATTAGTTAATTAGGTGATTTGTTTCCTTTTAGTCTTAGCCTAATTTTAATCTATATTACCTAGACTTGGCACATTAGGATGCCACACCCGTGCGGACATGACACGACATTGACATGGGTGTGAGATCTATGTCTGACACCCTAAAAAATTTACAGACATGTCTGTTGGTGATTCGATGAGCTTCCATGCTTGCCACTGACTGCTAAGGGAAAGGAAGAAGGAAAGCTGAGAGAAAGATGCAGCTCCTAAGGTTATTACGAGATAGGTTTAAATGATACTTGGGTCTAAATTTTAAATGGTTTATTAACCAACTAATGGGCTAAAAGCCTACGAATGGGTTGATAAATGCCTATAAATGGGCCAAATATTTCAACTTGTTCAAAATGGGCTCTCTTTTTAGGCTTTAATAACAAGCTATTGTTATGAGCCCTCCCTTAAAAAAAAGTTAATTCAATATTGTGTGGACCATGACTCACATATCTATGAAACTGATAACAACATATCCATCTCTTATTTAAATTTTAACTTGTTTGTTAATTCATAATTATAAAAAATTATGAATATATATGGAAAAAATATAAATAAACATAAAAACTGAATTTATCACAACTAATTTTTGAAGACTTCATATATTTTTTTACATAATCATTATATGCGGTGTCTAAGTACTCCTGTCGAAGAAAATGGACACTTATTATTCGTGTCCCCATAACCTAAAATTTTATGAAGTAACGAATCTGACCTTTGGACATGCCCCATGTCAAACTCCTCTTCCATAGTCCATGTAACATAGGTTTTACAATAAATATGTAATGAGGTCAATCGTACAAAACATCTAAACATACACATTTCAAAAACATTGTTTACTACACCATTTTCAGCCTTTACTCATGTATGAGCAGTTCTTCCCATGTGACCATCAACAAACCTTGTTCAAGCAATATCACTATTGATGCATATATTGTTGAGTTTCAAGAATTACAAGCCCGAAATGATTAGAGGAAAATGAATCACTAGTAGTGTTGAGATATATCCCTAGATTGAGGAAACCCATAAGAATCCAAGTCAATGTAAGGAATATAGCAAGCTTCCCCAAGGCAATCACACTTGCTACAAGCTATAAGGCTTTATTTAACAAGACATCTCGTTGTTCATTTATTATATTTTATTTTATTTTATTGATATGAAACTATATATTATATTAATAAAAGTGATAAATACAAAGATATCAAGTAGATCAATAATCAACTTACAACCCCATAAAAACTAAAATCTAACTACAATACAAAATTCTTACAAAAAGTCTACTAGCTAAGAAATACAAGCTTTCTTATTAAGACTTATAAGAAATTGAGAATAATCTTTTAAATATTTAGAGACTAAAGCCTAAGAATTAGGAAAAAAAGAGATCTCCTATAATACATTCAAATCATTCTTACAATCATCAAAAAAAAAAATTATTCCTCTCCATCTCGTGGTCCATTTATTGAGGAGTGAATATCATCAAATCTAGATTAAGTCTTGTGATGAATGGAAAACTGCCTTCAAAACTAAAAAAGGTCTTTATGAACGCCATGTTATGCTTTTTGAGCGGTGCAATGCACCAAGAACCTTAGTGAGATTAATGAACCATGTGCTTAAGCCCTTCATTGGACACTTTAATGTGGTATACTTTGATGACATTCTCATCTTTATTAAGAGTGAGGAAGAGCATTCGACACTTTTAAGGTTCATGGTAGCAATGTTAAAAGCAAATTGCTTGTTCCTCAACTTGAAGTGTGAGTTCCTCACTAACCAATTGATTTTCCTACAATTTGTAATTAGTTCCAATGGAATTGCAATGGATGAAAAGAAAATTCAATTTTGACAAAATGACCTATCCCTAAGAATGTGCATAAAGTTAGGAGCTTCCATGGGTTTGCAACATTTTATAGTAAGTTCATTAAACACCGTTAGCACAACGATGACTCCTATCACCAACTATATGAAGAATGATAGCTTTCAATGAGGAAAAAGCACAAGATACTTTTGACTTGATTAAAAACAAGCTTATTTGTGCACCTTTATTAACACTACTAAACTTTACAGATGCGACAAGAGTTGAAATTAGTGCAATATTTTTGGACTTTAAAGGTAGAGACAAATGCTTCAGGAGTTGGAATTAGTGCAATATCATTACTAAAGGGTAGAAAATTGAATATTTCATTGAGAAGCTCAATAATGCCAGGCTATAGTGTAAAATATACGGGCAAGAGTTTTATGCAATTGTTAGAGCCCCCAAACATTGGAAGCACTATTTGATCCAGAAGGAATTCATTTTACATTGTCACCATCAATCAATGCAATACATTAACTCCTAGAAGAATTTAAGCAAAATAAAGTTCAATATTATTTTCAAACATAGATATGAAAGAGTAACATGGTGGCAGATGCACTAAGCAGGAAAGGATTGTTATTGACCATGGTCCAAAGTGAGATTACTTGTTTTGACACTCTAAAAGATATGAATTTGATGAGGATTGTGGAGATATTTGAAACGAGTGTGTCAACAGAGAGTACTTGGAGTACAAGCAAGGTTTCTTTTCAAAGGAAACTTGTGTATCCCCAAAACAGCCCTAAGGGAGCTAATAATTAGAGAACACCATGTTGGAGGGTTGACATGTCATACTGGACGAGATAAAACTATTGCAACCTTGGAAGGTATGTATTTCTAGCCTAAACTCAAACGAGATGTGGCTAGGTTTGTTAAGCATGCCAATCTAATAAGGCAACAAGTCAAAACACTAGATTGTATTCCCCCTTGCTCCTTCCCAAGCACATTTGGGAAGATCTCATATATGGATTTTATCCTAGGATTACCAAAAACTCCCAAGATGTGGACTCTATGATGGTAGTTGTGGACAAATTTTCAAAAAGATCTTACTTCAAGGCCTGTAAGAAGACTTTAGATGCTAGTTTAGTGGCACAATTGTTTTAGTGAAACTGCATGGAGTACCTAAATCGGGTTTAGTACCTTAGTGGTATCCCTTTTCACCAAAAGGTTCCTATACGAACTCATAATATCAAAGTAGTTTAATAGTAATCCCTCATTTACTTTAAGATACACAAATGATCTAATTCATTTTTAATTGGAAAGCTTGCTTATCTTAGTTAGGTTTGAAATCTTTGTTTTGGATGAGCTTATTGCTAATATTCAGTATAATTTAGTGCTTCTTTTTTGTAGGTGGATTAATGATCCATTTTGTACTTTTGTAATTATTATTTTAGTTAATATAATATAATATTTCTTACTAAAAAAATTTAAAATTCAAACTATAAAATCCAATTCAAAAGTTATAAGAAGACAAATATAGCACTCATTTAAAAACATTTAAGCTAAGATTTGGCATGCTAGATTCAAAACACAAAAGACTAAAAAAAAGCATTTAATCATAGAAGCAACCATAAAGATGACCAAAACTCCAAGATGCAGAAGTTAAAACCTTAGTCATTGCTAATGAGCTATGATTCAATGGCATGAAACCCATTTGGGCACATAAAAGGTCTAGAGTTTGAGTTACAATCACATGTGCATGAGTAGTGTTAACTATAGCAACAATCACCACAAAAAAAACCTTACAGTTGATGGTTAATTTACAAGTTACGCACTAATTTTAATGCAATAATGACTGATATTATGAAAACAGAAATCAACACAATACCAATATGTGTGAAGGAACAATTTTCCTTGTTGGCCAAAAAAGCAAAGATGTAAGCAGCCTTATTAACCACTCAACGAAAAAAGTTTGCACAGTGCATAGATAACAGCTGAAAAGTAAAGGAAATAAGTACTAGATGAAATTAAAAAACATTACAAGCTAATAAGGCGTCCATTAAGAGCTTTGCATTCTTGAATGGTTTCATCTTCGTCAAGAAGATCCTCCAATGTGTAATTCTCCTTGTCCAAAATTGTCTCTACCTGGAACACAAACAGAACAGGGGAAAAGAAGCATGATTATAACCAATCCACCAAGAACTAGTCCAGTTCAATAATAAAATGGTAGACTAATAACAAGCAAAATGACAGCAAGAAATCATTCTCAGACGTGAAGGAGCATAGGACAATACTGAAACCTAATTATAGATGAAAAGGATCATCAAGCATACTGCAACACAGCTGCAAAAGCAGAAAGCAAAAGGCTAATAAATGAGCACGGTCTACAAACTTAACCACAATGCTTGTGAATTCATTTCTTTCAGCAACAGAGAAAATCACAACTCATTACCCTTGGTTGAAAGTTTAGAAAGAAGCCGAAAAAGAGGAATAACAAAAACAAGTGAAGTATTGAAATCTAAATTTTAAACAATGACCTTGGTTATAAGATTTACTCCTTTCAGCAACACATTAAACATAAAAGCTATGAATTGTTGTTTCGTCAGAGAACCTCATGTAATACCAATCCTAAGTCTTCTATTTTTCTCCCAAGTCTACTCAAATAAAAATTAAACACAAGGCTGAATCAGAGAAATCATGGAATATTAGCTGTCAGACTACATCCCTAAATATGGTAAACAACTAGTCTGACTAAGCCGCTTGAGATATATATTTCAAAATTTAATGGGTATCAAAATAAATAAATTCTATTGTTACATACACTAGTAAATATAAGGGACACATACAGAGCATAATTTGGCTTAGGTAACCCAACTGCAGTCTGAAGATCATTGCAATATACATTATTAACCTCAATTAGTGGCATGTCTACTTCTACCAATAGGCTTTATTTCTCAGCCCATCTCAATTATATATATTTATGATGTCATTTTTGCAAGAGTTCCTAAAACTCATGAAAGAATCTAAATTAATTTTGAGAATGAGAGAGTGAAGGAGAAGTGAAGTGGTATGAATGGTGGTGCTAAATTTTACTGATATCGCAAAGCTTAAAACATAAGCTACGATCAAATCCAAAAGGCTCAAATAAGTAAAGAATCTGCATAACAAGAAAGCTGCCAACCGAGGTGTGCACATTTTCATTCTCAAGACATGAAGGAGAAAGTTAAGTTCGTAAAAGAACAATACAGTCTCTTGGCTCCATGCAATATCGCAGATGCAATTTCATACTTCAACCATCATGGCTGATTCTACAAGGTCCTTCGATCTCCTAGTAAGCACTGAAGAGAAAGTACAAAAATGATAATGCACATGATGCAGAGCTAATTACTAATAAGACTACGTTCTTTATTTTATTAATTTCCTTCTTATTTTGTCCTTTCTTTATGATGTTATTTTAGACTGCCGTCTTGTTTGAATGATAGGTAGTTTTCACGGTTTGTTATGAGAAGCTTGTCTTTTAGCAGGTGGCATGTTCAAAGTTGTTTCTCAAAGCACTACATTTTTGAGAAACAAACAGTAGGTTAGCTGGAAGGAGCTACCTCGTGGAGGAGATTCTAATTGTTAATGTGAGACATTGTAAATATTATGTAGAATATAATTTCATATTGAGGGTTAGAACGATGATTCTCCTAAAAATCCAAAGGCTTCAACATCAAATTGGTATTAGAGCACAAGCTTTTCCTGGACTCCATCGTCAACTCTTGGTAATGGTAGTTGTCATGTCTCAGACCATGCTCTAAATACAAAGCCCTTTGGGCAACTATGAAAGATCTTGAAAGAAGGTTTGTCAAGAAACTTGAACACTTTATAAACGAGGTTTGTCAAACGTTAAATCAAGTTGGAATTGACACTACTCCTAAAAGTTGAGCTGCTCGATTGGACGTTCATGACATTCGTCAACATCCACTGTTATCTCTCCGTGAACAAAGAGGTCAACAACCCCTATCTTCTGGAGCTCCAATCAATTTGATTGCTTTTGAACAGGAAAGTCAAACCCAATGGAGATTTCTTCAAATGATACCATTAGCAAATTGCAAAGGAAAAGATAATGAACGATGTCTTTTTGGTTAACCTTGATTTGCTTGAAGTCCAAGTTTCATTCGAGATTCTAAACGCCAAAGCTACAAAATTAAAGGACACATACCTTGTTTCATTGGTCATATGCACGCGAACACTAAGAATTTGTTTAAAGGCTTGGTAATAACATAAGAGCAGCAAGTTGGTAGCCTATAAGCTCAAAGAAAGAGCATCTACTTGGTGGCAACAATTTCAAGCAAATCAAAGGAATGAAGGTAAGAGATGTATCAAGTCTTAGCCTAAGACAAGGCAATTGATGCACGCTAGATTAGTCCCAATGAGTATGAACAAATTCTCTAAGTATCAACAATGCCATCAGCACAACACATCTCTAAGTGATCATACTAATGAATTTTATAGACTAAATACTAGAAATAAAATGAAAGAAAGTGAAATGCAACAAGTGTCTTGTTACATAGGGTTTAAGAAACTCTTCAAGACCATTTAGGACTTAGGCCCATCTGGACCCTCCCAGAGACCATCAACTTTGCTTACAAAGTTGTGTCCCAGTCAACCAGAACCAAGAAAAGCACTTGCACCAAATAAAGAAATTATGAATTCATCTCAAATCCATGTACCCTCAACACTCCAAAAGAATCAAGGAACATGCCATAGCCTGACCCTTATGCCAAACCATTACCTATAAAGTGTTTTTGTTGCAATTAACCATGACACATGTCCGATGAATGCCCTCAAAAGAAAATGGTCAATTTGTTGATGGGATTGAAGATAGCAATGAGGAAGAGGATGCAGTTGAGTATCAAGAGGAGATTTTAAATGGAAATGATGGTGACCAATATACTGTTCAGAAATTGCCACTAACCCCAAAAATCCAAAATAGCCCCACCATACCCAAAGAAACTCTAGCTTTAGGACACGATGAATAAGGTGTATGATGTTATTATAAATAGCAAGAGCAGTGACAATATAGATTCCAAATTTTTGGTGAAGGCCTTGAAGCTACCAACTAAAATTGATCCAAACCCTTACAAAATTGATTGGATCAAAAAAGGTGCATAAACAAAAGTGATTGAACCTTAAGTTCTCCTTTTCTATTGGAAAACACTATCAAGATGGTATAAGATTTGGTATCAAGATGATATAAGATGTGGTGGAGATGGATGCATGTCATGTGCTATTAAGGAGGCATGGAAATTTCATGTTGATTTCATGCATAAAGAGAAAGCAAGCAATTATACTTCCAATCGATAGGGTAAAAAATTGTGTTAAAACCATTACCTGTGGAACAAGAAGCTCTTCAATGTCTGAGGGAAATCTCTTTTTACATGTTAGTCCTAAGTTTCAAAAGGAAACTAAAAATGTCAAGTTGATACTAGCTTGATGGTTAAAAAGGTCAGCAATGATTAGGAAGTTGTTACATAAATAACCATACCGTTACTGGAGCAATTTTTTGATTTAGCACCCCTACATCTCCCTAGTGAGATGCCACCTTTAAAGGAATTCAACACCAAATAGATTAGCTCTAGGGGCCAACTTTCCCAACCTTCCAGTAGAACATGACATCCCCCAAGACACTAAAGAAATTATTACATAAACAATATATCATGGAAAGCCTTAACCCATGCATTATATCTACACTTACAGTCCCAAAGTATCACACTTGAAGATTGTGTGTTGACAACCGTGCCATCGAACAAAAAAATAATCAAATACCAATTTCTAATTCCATGATTGGAATATATACTTTATAAGTTGGAGAGATACAAGATATTTTCAAAATTCAACCTCAAAGAAAGTAGGTATCATCATATAAGAATAAGGCTTGATGATGAATGGAAGATGACTTTTAAAACATGGAAGGGGTTATACGAGTGACAAGTCATGCCATTTGGGTTGTGCAATGCTCCCCCCACCTTTGAGTCATGTATCAGGTTTTGAAACCTTTCATTGGAAAATGTGCAATAGACTACTTTGACAATATATTGATCAACAGTGAAGCTGTTGAGGAATGTCTACAAAAATTTAGGGATGTGGTTAAAACCTTCTATAGGCGGTTCATAAAAAAATTCAATTTAGTAACTCCCATTACTAGTTGTTTGAAAAGGGAAAGTTCCAATGTGGAAAGGAACATGAGGATAGTTTTCAACTCATCAAAAGGATACTTAGTTCATCCCCAATGCATGCCATGCCAAATTTTGACAACCCTTTGAAGTAGAGATCAATGCCTTTTTGTTGGTCATAGGAGCAATTTTACAACAAAAAGGCATGCCCAATGAATTCATCAACAAGAAACCAAATTAAACAAGACAGAAGTGGATTGATTATGATCAAAAATCATATGCACTTTTGAGGGCCTTGAAGCATTGGGAGCACTATTTGATCTCCAAAGAATTAATTCATATATTGATCACCATGAATTACAATTTTTGAATTCTCAAAAAAAAAAGGATGCATAGAAGTTCACCCTTGTGTTCAAGCAAATGGTAGGAAAGAATAATGTTGTGGTTGATGCCCTTAGTAGTAAATATTTTGCCAGTTTTGAGAACTTTTGTAACAAGTTTTGACAACTTACCAAACCAATATCTGAACCATGAAGATTTTGGGCTCATTTGGGAAAGGTGCTCTACAAGGGACCACAAAGGTGGTTTCCATGCCTTCAACAACTTTCTGTTCAAAGATACACAATTTTGCGTTCCAAGAACTTCTCTCAAAGAGCTTTTAGCAAAGGAGCTCCACTATCATGGCTTACCTGCTCACATTGATATAGATAAAAACAGTGGCCATTCTATGGGAGAGGTACTATTGGCCTGCACTAAGAAAAAAAGTAACCAAATTTGTGCAACGATGTGGAATCCAAGGTTTTAAGAGATGGTACTATGCCATGAGGCATTTTTCTCGCATGAGGCAAAGCATAAACCTCAAGAAGATATGAGGCATAAGTCTTATCCTAAAGAGTTTTGAGACAATTTTCTCCAAATGCAAGTCATACGCCTAATAACACTATAACTAGATATCATTCATAAAAATTCAAAATTATAATAACAGTCAAAATTTAACAATAAAATAGTCATGATAGCAACTTAAAATGTAACTTTAGGAATATTAGCATGGAATAAGTACCATAATATGAATAAGGTTTCACAAAAGAATATGATGAAAGCATATGATAAATAGAATTGGGATTACCTAAGGTCAAACACATAATTTTAAGTTGATTGTTTTGTACCCTAAAAACTAGTTTTTTTAGACAACCAAGGATTCAGGTATTGGGTCACAAGGTATTTTCAACCCACCTATGAGAAAACAATCTCAAAGAATTATTTTGAGTGCATATAGCCTCAATAGTCTCATTGCACACCACCTAATTGCATAAGCTTCAACAAAAAAACACAAGCCTCAGATAAACTATTTGACGCCAAGCCTTAACTCGTTCGAGATTTGAGGCTTAATAAACGAGCCTTAAAATAGCATTTTAAAACCATGGTGGCATCTGCCAAACAGCAAACGAAGTGAGTCCAAACACTAGTCTTTATTCTCCCTTCCTGCTCCTAAGACTATTTAAGATCTTAGCATGGACTTGTCCTAGTAATCAAAAAATACAAAGGTTTATGACGCAATCAAAGTAGCTACACATATCGCACATCGCTTAAGAAGCTAAATGGTGAGGTATTCAACCTTCTTCAATAGTATGACGCATTTTGGGTTTACCACAGAAGCAAAGTCGCAAGAGTCTGATGAACAGGTGAGTCATGGTCGTGAGAACGCTGAATTCGCAGTTATGATCTAAAGCGGACAATATCATACCATGGAGGGGGGCCTCCTTGCATCACATGATATTAGAGCCATAACCCGACTGGGCCATGTAGGCTTGCGTCCTTACGAGGACGTAAGGCTCCCTAAGGGGGTTGTATGACACAATCAAAGTTACTACGCATATCACAGATCGCTTAAGAAGCTAAATAATAAGGTATTCACAAGAGGTATACCCTCTCTAATAGTATGACATGTTTTGGGTTTACTTCGGAAGAAAAGCTGTGAGGGTTCGTTAAACTTGTGAGTCATGGTCGTGAGCCTACTAAACTCGCAATTGTGGTCTAAAACAAACAATATCGTACCATGGAGTGACGCCTCCCTAAATCAGATGACACCATTATGGTAGTTGTAGACATGTTCTCTAAGATGGCTCATTTCACAGCATGTAGCAAAACCAATGATGCAAGTAATGTGACTCGTCTTTTCTTCAAGTGGTAAGATTGTTTGGTGTTTCCCAAGTATAACCCATGATCGAGATGTGAAGTTCGCTCGCCATTTTTTAACATGAAAAGTGGAAGAGGATTGATCATGCACTAAAATTCATCCATGCATACCACCCTCAAACGGAAGGACAAACAGAGGTTGTAGATAGGACTCTTGGTTGTATGCTAAGGTGTATGGTGACCAGCACAAACAAATGTACTTGGCTCTATCTTAAAGCTAAGTTTGCATACAAAGGCACGACTATAGATCCTCTAGTAGAAGTTCTCTCACTATCCTTTCCACCAAGATTCCTAATACATTATACACTCTTAGCTACACTATAGACCTTCTGACTTTACCCAAGTTTATGAGTAGAAAAGTAGAGTTATTGGCCAACAATTATCAACAGATGCACGAAGAAATTAGATACAGGTTGTTGGATTCTAATGCAAAATATAAGGAGCAAGATCATAAATAAATAAATAAAAAGAAGCTTTTTAATGAAAGTAATCTAATGTGAGCTCATTTCAAGTCACAGACAATTGGTGCTCATGGAAACCTGCAAACATTTTGGAAATTCCCTTTAACATGAAGATGACTTGTTTGAGTTCCACCCTTTAGATGATACACCAACATTGGAGAACAATTAGAGGTCCAATCTTTTGTAATTTCCTTCTTTTGTAGTTTCTTTATGTTGTTGTTTTAGACTGTTGTTTTGTTTAAACAAAATGTCATTTTGAAGGTTTGTTATGAGTTTGTCTTTTAGCAGCTAATGTGTTCAAAGTTATTTCTCAAAACAATAAGTTTTGAGCAAGTAATTGTTGGTTAATAACTAGAAGCAGCTACTTGAGGAGGATATTTTGATAAATACTTAGACATTGTAAATATTATCTGTAATATAATTTCATTAACCGAGGGTTTGGACGACAATTCTACCTTCATTTGGGAGCTCCCTCCTAAAAATCCGAAGGCTTCTATCCCAAATACTTTCCATTTATACTTTCAACCACATCCCATTTATACTGAACTTTTCACATGTCTTAGTTCATCCATCGTCAGAATGTCCATCTTGCAGGGTCATTGCTACTGACAACATTCCATTTATACTTTCAAATACATCCCATTTCCACTTTGCAAATCCCACAGGAACAACATCACTGACTACCAAAGTAACTTTTCAGACCATCCCCTAAATTAAGAAATAACTTTTCACAAATCTAGCAAAGATCAATTATCTGATGTCATAAACCTCAACAACGACACACAGTCAAATGCTAGATAACAGCGTCAAAAAAATATCACTAGCTTATTACCGACTTCCACTTTACTAATAAGTTTAGAAGCCATCACATCCTAATCAGAACAGAATTGTCCTTTTAGGTCCAAAAGAGAGAAAATTCCAATCTCTCTGTCTGATCCCGAATTTTCTAACCAACCCATGAAGAACTTAAAGAAAACAAACAAACAGATCAAAGATGAATTGAGAACAATTTTAAGAAACATCAATCACTTTTCCACATATGCATGAAGAAGACAGAAACAGAAATGTAAACGAAAAAGTCGTAACGCACAGGAGACGCAGAGGACAATCCGGTCATTTTCCAAAACATGTTGATATGCGGAATGAAATCGCCTCGACCAGCCAAAAAAAAATCAGATCTGCGTAGTCAGAAACCCTAGCGCCTCGACAATCCTCAAGTCGCGAATTCACAAATTAAGGAAAAGCCACAAAATGATCCATTGATTCGAAAAAAGAAGCCTTGGAGTATGAGATTCAGATATTCAACTGGAATTGAATACAGGATCTGAGAGAGAGACGAAACACCTGCAATCGCGGGATAGGCGATAGTTTTAAAAAAAAAAAAACATTCATGCGCGATAGACGATAACAATTTATTGCCTTTAGAAAACTACAGTGCGCTAACGAGCGCAAGGCTATAATTTTTTTTATTATTATTGTTTTTTATCAAAGGCAATATACTATGATTGGAGAAAATATCACACTTGTTCCCTGTTTTTTATATATTTCTTCATTTTTATAAAATGAATTTTAAATAATTAAGTACGTTAATTTTTAATTAAATAATATTTTTTTATGATTTTAATATTAAATTATGACTAACTATTTTATAACGTTGGCTATTATTTTCTGTAAATTATTATTTAAAGATTTAAAGAAAAATTTCTAAATTTTTTATCAAAACATTGTTTTATTTTTATATTTTCTTATATATATTCTTTGTTTTCATTTTATTATTTATTAGTTTTATAAATATTATAAACAAATATTTAGTTGTCCAAGATCTTTAATTAACTTAAAATTATAATTATTATACTTGAATTTAATAGATTCAGTTTTTTTCCTTTTGTTGTATGTCTTTTTTTGTTACATTTAATATGCTTCAACTTGCTTAAACTTTAATATCATCATGTTAATGGTAAAACCTTTGCATTCGTATATAATATGATGTCCAAATTAAACTTACTATAAAATAGGAGAAGAGTGATTACACTCTATTGTATTCATAATATTAATAACTATTACAATTCTAAGTGTCAACTAAGAATCTTTAAAAGATTCTTAGTTGCTAATAATTTCTAGATACATAGTTAGTAAATAAATAATTTTTTTAAGTAGAGAGGTTTTGTTGAAGTCGTGTCTAACTAATGGAAATAAGTATTCTTCTTATAGAACAAGAAATCATTGTTTATAATAGTGAGAAATTATTATTTCATCCTTATATTAATAATTCATTTAACTTTATGCTTCTCGTTTTTGAATATAACCCTTTCATTTCCTTGACATGGTCTGTTTGATTGAATATATGAATTCTACATCTTTATTTGTCTTTCTCGTTTTCTATAAACAATCTTTTTGATGACGTAGACGAAGACACATCTTTAACTTATTTATTCTAATATAATAAATGCATTTGTTATCTTAGTATATTTCTTAGCGTAAAAACAAAACATATTTATTGTTTCAAGACAAAATTTTATATTTTTATTGTTATAATTTGTTTCAAACTTACCATTTTCTCACAATTTTCTTTAGTGATAACGATATTGCTATGAGAAGTAATTATAACCTTATTAGTTGAGTAATTTATTTTGACTTCAAAAGAATTATCAATTTTTCTAAGTTTATGGTAATTTTGACTTAGTATATGCCTTCTTAGAATATACAATTCATTTTTATTGAATTCCTTTTCTAGAAGGGTTCTTAATTTTGTAACTTCCCTATTAGTATATTGGAAATCTTTAATTTGATAAAATGGTATAAACTAATACAACCTTCTTCAATTCAGTCCATAAGTGAACTTAAAAATCTGAGCTAAACAAACTTGTCACATGTTCTAATCTTCTTCTTGAAGTTCTTGATAGTCTTTTTGAAATTTTAGGAAAATAATTTAATCCATTAAAATTAATTCCTAAATATAGGTTCTCAATTAAACCTGTATGAGGAAAGCTTTATAAACAAAAATTCAATCAACTTCTTCAAGAACATTAAATTTATTGCCTACATGGATTCTTTTTTGTGGTATAAAATTTTATATTTTTAATATATTCTTGAGTAGATGTTCTAGCTAAGTTATAGAGACTCAACCATTGTAGTTTACTTAAATTCTTGTATTAGAATTTTTCATATTCAATGACCAATGTATTCTTCGGGGATGTTTCTCATAATAATAATGGTGGTTATACTATCTTTACTATCTTTGTGATAAGCATTACTCTAAATAGTATTGGTAGTGGTACTATCTTTCTTAAGGTCTTTAACCTACTTGGTGCAATGGTTGTTATTGTAATACTACAGAGTAATTTTTAACTATATCATATAGAGTTATTAGTTTTAGTATTATATAATTGACATAATTGCCTCCAACTTCTATTTTATTAGTAAAAGCTCTATGAGTTACTCCATTAAATCTGATAACAACTTTACTTACTTTAGGCTAATTGTTGTAAATTCCTAATTTTTGACCATTATAGACCACATAAGTCTTTCTCTAATCTTCTTTTTTTGTTTCTTTAACCCAACTGAGCTCTTCCTTTTTCTTTTCAAATGTGATACTCTCTTTTGAACTATTAGATTTTTCTTTCTCATTTTGGATTCTTTATTTGTAAGTTTTACCTTCCTTAGAATGAATCTCATGTGGATTCCTCTTTAAAGTTTTTGGACTCTAATGTTGTTTTGAACTGTTAAATTCTTCTTGTTTAATTCTTGTTTCCAAAGGAGGCCTTTAGGTATAAAACCTCGAGTTCCTTTGATGATGTTGATGATGACTCATCTTCATCTTCTCGGTCATAGATGCAAATAATGCATCCATAGTCTTTGGTGGCTTTTCTGGCATAGAAGGATAATATATTTATTATTTCTTGAGCAACTTGTAGGTTATTGCAGTTAAAATTGGTTTCATATTTGGTAATTTTTTCACTATCTTCTTTTGACAAAGTCATGCTACTGTGGAAAATGTTGATGACTTTACTATTTGAATAATTTATTTTGATCTCAGTAGAATTGTCAATCTTTTTAAGTTCCTACTAAAAGTTTTCTAACATCTCGCCTCCTAATACATAGAGTTCTTATGTGTTGAATTCCTTTTCTGGAAGTGTCATTGGTTTGGAAACTTCTCTATTTGTGTTGGAAATCCTTATCTTGATGAAGTGGTAGGGACTAATACATCATTTTTTATTCCAGTCCATTAATGAATTAAAAAATCTAAGATAAATAGGTTTATAATTTAATTCACTTAAATTAATTCCTAGATATATATTTTCTATTAGTCCTTCATGAAAATCTTTATACACAAATATTATATCAACTCCTTTCAAGATATTGAATTAACTTCATGTAGGAAATTCTTTGTCTGTAGTATAAAACTTCATATCTTCAATATGATTTTGGGTAGACTTTATGGCCAAGTTATAAATACTCAATCATTGTGGTTTGATGAGGTTTCTATATTCACTACTACAAAATATGGTATTTAAGTCGATTTTTGGAGAAAACTGAATTATAATAAATTTAAAGTCAGTTCGGTGAAAAACCGACGCTACGTCCTACGTGTAGTGGGTTATCTTCCTCTCCACTCCTTCTCATTTTCCGACCACCTCCAACCACCATTTCCAACGTCGTTTAGTGGGTTATCTTCCTCTCCATATTATCTTTCAGATCCCCTATTTTTTGAGCAAAATACTCAAATTTTTAAACCCATTTTCTAACTTACATAACACCCATTTTTTCTTCATTTCCTTCATCTAGACATTTTATTTACTCTTGTAAGTATTTCTATTAATCCTACAAACTTATTATTCAGTTTTCTTTATTTTTTGTATAAATTTTTTATTTATGTATATTTTGTATTATGCTTGTTATTATATGTTTGGTTGATTTTATGTGGAAATGATATCTGGATGTTGTGGGTTTGAGGGACTAGAATATTTACCGTACGTGGATAAATTTATTTACATATAAATAATTATATTTTATTAAGTAAAATTAATACAATTTTAAAATGATTAAAATGATAAATTTTTGTATTATGTATGTTTTGGTATATATTTTAATAATTAGAGAATTCATATATAATAATACTTGAAATATATTGATTGGATACATAATTAATATACTTAATTAATGTCATTAATAGAAAATTGACAAATCTTGGATGTCAAAGTGTAGAATTGAGTATGACTACATTTCTAGAGTTAAAAGTTTCATGAAATTTGCTTGTAGAAATAGTAATAATGAAATTAGTATGATTCGATCCCTATGTGTTAAATGTAAAAATGAGCGATTTCAAGAAGTTGACAAGATTAAGTATCACATTATCCATAGTGGTATTCTTTTGAGCTATAAATGTTGGTATTATCATGGAGAAAATATTGATAATACTCACGAGGAAGAGATAAATAAGAATGTAATTAGATTACATGCATCTTATCATAATGTACAGACATAAAATATGTTTCATGATATTGAAGATAAACTACGTAAGAATGATCCTGAAACCTTTAAAAAACTTATAGAAGATGCCAAAAAACCGTTGTATCCAAAATGCAAAAAATACACTAAAATGTCGGGATTTGTTCATTTGTACAATGTGAAGGCAAAACATGGTTTTTCTGACAAAGGATTCACATAATTACTAAATCTACTAGTCGATATGTTTCCTGAGGGTATTAATTGACATATTCAAAGTATAAAGTGAAGAAATCTCTTAATCAATTTGGCATAGAATATCATAAGATTCATGTTTGTCCAAATGATTGCATTCTTTATAGAAAAGAATATGAAACATTAGATGATTTTCCGATGTGTAAAGAATCAAGATGGAAGCATGCTACAAATGAGACAACACCTAAGAAAGGCATGCCTACAAAGATTATATGGTACTTTCCTTCGATTCCTTACTTTCAAAGGTTGTTCAAAGGTAAAGAGACATCAAAGATGTTGACTTAGAATTCAGATAATTGATCTGATGATTGGATGCTACGTCATCCTTGTGATTCTCCAAATTGAAAAGTAGTAGATAATTTATCCCCTTAATTTGCATCTGACCTACGCAATCTTTGTCTTGTCATTGCTATTGATGGAATTAATCCATATAGTTCCCTTAGTAGTAGATATAGTTGATGGCCAATAATTATGATAGCATACAACCATCCTCCCTAGTTGTGTATGAAAAGAAAATTCATGATGTTAACATTATTGATCTTAGGACTGAAACAACCTGGTGTTGATATTGGTGTATATTTACAGCCTCTGATAGATGATTTAAAGAGGTTGTGGAATGATGATGTAAATGTTTACGATGCATATAAAGAAGAACGCTTTAACTTAAAAGGGGTCCTTTTATGGACAATTAATGATTTTTCTACCTATGGAAACTTATCAGGACATGCAACAAAAGGTTACAAGGGATGCCCTATATATAATGATGACACTTTTGTAACTTATCTAGTTCACGAACGAAATATATCTTATAGAAGACATAGAATATTTTTGTCATCTGAACATAAGTTTAAATACCAAAAGAAATCGTTTGATGGTGAAAAAGATCATGATCATGCACCCCAACCTTTGCAAGGTGTTGAGATATTAAGGCAATTGAATGGTATGAAATTAAAACGATATGGAAAGATGAAAAAAATAATACTAACTAAGGTAGGAAAATGAAAGAGGTCAACTAATGAAAGAGGTGAAAATGAAAAAAAGAGGAGAATCAGTAGACCATGGTTGTTGGAGTAAAAAATAAATATTTTCGTCACATCTTAGATGTCATGCACATCGAGAAAAATTCATATGAGAGCTTGATTAGTACATTACTTAATATACCTGGAAAAACGAAGGATGGAATTAAAGCAAAACTGGATTTAAAGAAACTAGGCATACGACCTGAATTGGCACCAAGGGTGGAAAATGATAAGAATCGAACATACTTACCACCAGCATCATATACAATGTCAACAAAAGAGAAGGATGTGTTTTGTAAATGTTTGGCTGGTGTGAAAGTTCCTGATGGTTACTCATCCAACTTAAAAAATTTGTGTCTATCACGGATAAGAAACTTTATGGATTGAAATCACATGATTGTCATATCTTAATGCAACAGTTATTACCAGTTGCTATTAGATCAATTCTTCCAAATCATGTTCGATTATCAATAATTCGTCTTTGTTCATCCTTCAATACAATATGCAAGAAATCTATATCAATTAGCGAGTTAAACTCTTTATAGAAAGATGTCTTAGAGACTTTGTGTCTAATTGAAAAATATTGTCCTCCTTCTTTTTTCGATATAATGATTCACTTATGTGTTTATTTAGATCGAGAGGTGAAATTGTGTGGTCCTACTTACTTAAGGTGGATGTATCCTTTTGAGAGATACATGCAAGTCTTTAAAGGATATGTAAATAATAGAAATTGACCTGAAGAATGCATGGTGGAACGTTACATTGCTGAAGAGGCCATTGAGTTTGTTCTGAATACTTTAATGGTTGCATTAAAATTGGGAATCCTACGCATAAGTTGTTCTTGGAACGTCACATGATCCAAGTAGGTAACCCTATGCTTAGTAGAAGTAAGAAATTGTTTATTGATCGCACTCGATAGGAAAAAGCACACCGAATCATTTTAGTAAATAATAATGAGGCACAACTGTACATAGAGTAAATGATGTTTTCCATTTATGCAAAAATTATTTTTTATTTAACTATCAATGATGATATCTACTTCATATATCTTTAATAACATTACATGATGCATTTAAACTTATTGAAGATCGATCATCATTATAAAAAAAAGGAGGAGAAAAGTGGTTGTATGATGAACATAAGTGAGAGCTTATTAATTGGTTTCGTAACCATGAAAGTGTCACATATAAGAATTCATTAGTACTTCTATGCAATATTTTAAAACTTTGATTTAAACACATTTCATATTTTTGTATACGTAAATTCAAGATGAACTCAAGAAACCCAATCATAAAATAATAGAAAGTATAGAATGGCTTGCACATGGTCCAAATTTTGACGTCAAATCATTTTCTAGTTTCACAATAAATGGATCAAGGTTTACGACTCAAGCTAGGGACAAAGTTTGAGTAAATCATAATAGTGGTGTGAAGATGGTTGCACAAACTATGCAATTTTCTAGTTCAAAAGATGGTAATCCTGCATTTTCTAATAGAACATATTATGGTATAATACAAGAGATTTGGGAATTGGATTATGAGGTCTTCTATGAAATAGTTTTCTTGTGTGATTGGGTCGAAGATGTTATCAATGTTGGATATAAAATAGATGATTTTGGATTTATCTTTGTAAATTTATCCAAGATAAGTCACATTGATGATCCTTTCACGTTAGCACTTCATGCAAAACAAGTATTTTATGTGAGCGATATAATTGACACAAGATGTTTTATTGTGTTACCGCCTCCACAAAAAGAGTTTTACCATTGTGATACTTTAGAAGATGATGACCCTATGCTTGATACATTAACCAATATTAGTAATTTCTCAAACAAATTTCCCAATGTATGTGATGATCTAGTTGATGACGATGATTCTTCGTCATGGACTTGAAGTGATTGTGAAGGAATATATGTATACGATTAACAACCTAATTAAACATAACGTATGTTCTATATTGTTGTAATAACTCTTGGATGTTTATATATATGTATGTTCCTAAAATTGTCAATTAATTTATATTTTTTCATTGTTTGCAGATATTTCATGGATCCTCGGGTAATAGAGCTTGTAGATGCAAATGATCTATTGTAGCATTTGAAAAGAAAGGGTTGGGTGAATATACATGATGCTCCCTTTAACCCAAATGATAGAGTACTCGTTCTATTTGATACTACTAGTAATCCAATAGGAGAAAATGGCCAACAATCAAAATCCTCTATTGGTTGACTTGTGAAGTCCAGTATACCAATCAATATAAATGATTGGACTCAGGTTGACGAAGATGAAAAGTTCAAAATATGGAAAACCATTTCTGCAAGTCTCTTATATTTTATAACTAATTACATATATTATATCTTTTTTGTATTATATCTAATCTTTTGTAGCATGTTTTTACATAATCGTTACAAAGTCGATGACACTTGGAAGAGTAAGTGTTATAAGATTACAAATAAGGCGTGGAAGGAATACAAAACTTCTGGATTGGCAAGAAATTATATGTTTCCATATTTGGAACCACTTGATGAAGTATAGCTCAACAAAATCCCTGAAGGACACCCCTGGATTACACCTCAAGTTTAGAAAGACTTCGTGGATTATAGACGTACAGATGAATTTAAAATTATTAGGGAAGAACATCAGAATATACAAATGCATAACATTTTTCCTAACCATACTTGGAGGTCTTCAAATCCTAAAGTTAGATATAAAATGGTATTATTAATTTGTGTTAATTTCTAAATATTTTTATATTTATTTTCCTCAAATTTAAGTTGATGTCATGGTTAATAAATTTTTCATAATTTATGTAGGAAGCTGAATTGGGTAGACCAGTTACTCGGTCTGAATTGTACATAAAAACAAAGACTTCTAAAACGAAGAAGTCAAGAGTGATGACTAAGCGAGGAGAAAAACAACTAAATAAGTTGGTTAGTAATTTCAGTTCACACAAAGTCCATATGATTTTTAATAATTGTAATATGTTTGTTTGCTTTATTATTTGTATAGAGTTTTTCAAGAACAAATATCCAGGGGTGAAATAATCAAAAAGCCTGGGAAAGATGCTATATATCATGCATTCGGACGCAAGAATCCTGGTTATGTTAGGGGAGGTAACCAATATAATGGTTATATTGAATATTTTAACATTCCAAAAAAAAGCCTCAAACAGTTAGTAAGGAGAAGTACACTAATATTGAATAAGAACTCAACTCCTTTAAAGCCTCAATGTTAAGTGAGATTACCACTATAAAAGAATATCAAGCACAATACATGTTAGGCATGGCATCATTCTACAATCAGGGCATGCCATAATGGCCAAGCATGTAACCATCCATACCACGCATGCCACCCACGTGATGAGTGCTCAAAAAGCACTAAAATAACCATGATTTTATGCACATTAATTGATTAAAAATATATATATTTATATGTTTTATCATATATTTATATAAATTTGTCTTTTTCGGAATCACGGGTATTTTTATTATTTTTCAGGTATTTTGGCTTAAAAACGTAACTTAAAGACTCAAAGAGGAATACTTTAAGCAATACATCACAAATATATTAATAAATAAATGGGAAAAGGTCAACAAATATGCAAAAATTGGACAAAATGGGTCAAAAAGTAGAAAAACGCGCCGCCGCGCCGCCCAGACCCACGCGAGCCAGCGCCCAGCCGCACGCGCTGCTACTATTCATCCGTGCAAAGCTGCGCGCGCTGCTACTGTTCATCCACGCCAAGCTGCGCGCGCTACTACTATTCATCCACGCGCGCCCAGTTGCCTCCGCACGCGCCGAAGCCCGTTTCTCCCCATTTTTCACGTGCAACCGCCCCTATGACGTCATGCTGACGTCATCAATGACCTCAGCAATTCCATTACGCATTTTTACATTTTTTTAACATTTTTTTACTCATTTTTTCTCTCCATCCTCACCTATAAATACCCCCCTTCCCTTCACTTCAAAACACACTTCTCTCTTCTTTCTTTCTCTCTTTTCTTAGATTTTTAGTTTTTCTTAGTTTTTAGCTTTTATTAGTTAAATTCTCTTAGTTTTAGAGTTCTTCCCTTTTTGGGAAGAACTAGTTATGTTTATGTAATTTATTAGCTTTTTGATTCAATAAATGAGAGTGCAAATTCCGCTTGGAGGTTTTCCAACAACGGAAATAGCGTCGAAGTTCTGTAAGGATTTTATTTTCTTTATAGTTATTTTTATGCTTTATTCTTACATATTATATTTAATTTGTCTATGGTTAAATTTAACTGTGCTGGCTGTTTATAAACATGATGTAATAATAACGTTGTTATGCTTGCGAAATATTAAATAGGTGAAAATCTCTAAAATGAATTGATTTTGTTTTTATTCGAGATTTTATATTAAGAATGTTAGAGAGAAATATATTATTTTTCATTACAAACTTAAGCCTGAAAATTAGATTTTAAGGTTTAGTTATCCGGTCTGATTTAGAGTAGTGCTCTTTTATTTCATGGTACAATCGCCCGGTAGTTAGAGTGAAGCTCTATTTCAAAAGTTTTTATAAGAATTATTATCTGAAAATGTATTGACGACATATTTTCAGTAGTGGTTTTAAAACTTGAAAGTTAGTACTCGGATAACTAAATTCTTAGGTTTAATTTGGACACCTTGAATAAAGTTTAAACTGTCTAACCCCACCAAAGGTGACATTTGAATGGTTCATTTTCAATCTCTTAGAAAAAGGAAATAATTTAATTAACCAAATTAGTTATCAACCCC
The DNA here is from genome assembly GCA_037013495.1 of Hippophae tibetana. NCBI lineage: Eukaryota > Viridiplantae > Streptophyta > Magnoliopsida > Rosales > Elaeagnaceae > Hippophae > Hippophae tibetana. The sequence continues at coordinate 40,468,237 of CM072802.1, read as the reverse complement.
ACCCATAGGTGTTAATTGATTTGTTTAGTTAACAAAGAATATCTAACCCCACCAAAGGTGGTATTTATATAAAAAAGAGAGAATCAATAAAATATCAATTTATATCTTTAATAACCTAGATAATATGAGCAAGCATAATTAATTTAGTTATTATATCCATAAATACTCCACTAATATAAATGATAAAATTTGCATAAATATTTATTAAATCTGTATTTATTTTTATGTAAGTAGATTAAAAATACAAAACCCCAAAATATCGTGACAGGATGTTTAGGATTTAATTTCGTTTTTAAAAGTTTGAATAATAAATTAAAAACCACACACATTCCTTCCTTAGATCGACCTTGGGAGTATACTTATCATTTTCTACGAAATGATTCGTGCACTTACGAGAGTTTTATAAATATTAAAACCAAAGTATTGGCAAGAATCGACGATGTCGGTTTTCGCTCATCCAGTTTTTGGCGCCGTTGTCAGGAAAGACACCAAAACTCAACCAAGCCAAGTAACAAAATAGGAGTTACACCTGACTTCATATTTAGAGCTCATTATAACATTAAATATACCAGCTTGATTCCAGATAGCTTCATATTTATAGACAAATGACTAATAAGGTGCTATCATGATGTTGTGTTAAGGAAAGTATGCCAGAGAGATGAGATAAATTTTGGGCAAAAAATAGGTCCATAAAAAAATGCATTCCCCTAAATACATGAGCACATAAATACTCATCAAACAAAACATTCATCAAACAAGGGACTTTAGACACAGGAATAGATAAATTAAATCATTATAAAATTATTGTTATGTTGTCATATGCTATTCAAGATCAACAAAATCTTCTCCTGATTCTTCTTGTGATGAACAGTAGCAGCGCGCGCAGCTGGGTGCTGGCTCGCGTGGGTCTGGGCGGCGCGGCGGCGCGTTTTTCTCCTTTTTGACCTTTTTGATCCATTTTGTCCAATTTTTGCATATTTTTTGACCTTTTCCCATTTATTTATTAATATATTTGTGATGTATTGCTTAAAGTATTCCTCTTTGAGTCTTTAAGTTACGTTTTTAAGCCAAAATACCTGAAAAATAATAAAAATACCCGTGATTCCGAAAAAGACAAATTTATATAAATATATGATAAAACATATAAATATATATATTTTTAATCAATTAATGTGCATAAAATCATGGTTATTTTAGTGCTTTTTGAGCACTCATCACAACCCCCAACCAGTTTCTTGCTAGTCCCTTAGCAAGAGAAGCGATAAAAACTAAAAATTAAACTATCCTACATCACTTTCGTGGATTGAAACGGTTGAATTTAGCCTATGCAACAAGCCTTTAAACCCCTAGGTTGCCCTAGTGGACGAGTTTGAGTCTCGTGAGGGTTTTCAGTAATGATACCCACAAACATTGAACTAAAATCAAGAGAAACAATAAAAATAATCAAATCAAAAAACTAAAATTACAAAAAATTAATTTAAGAATAAAAGAAAACAATATATCACAAAAATGTCTCATACTTTTTTAATCTTCTTTAAGATCATAATTAAAATCTCAAGCATAAGTTATTTTAATCTCTTTAAACAATCATGATTTATTATAATAATTAGTCAAAAATCATTTTCATATTTCATATAAAAAATGTATCAATTTAATTTTACCCAATTTCAGTGTCATGAATCAGAATTCGCTTCGACTCTATTCCTCACAAGTCAATACTCTCAACACACTGAATCCTATGGGTTCAAACACTCATACTAATTTATATGCGAAAGAGTTGGTGTATAGAAATGAACTAATATGTTCGCATATGTATAAAGAATAAAGGCTCAAAATGTTATTTTAACATTGATCTCATGAAAGGAATCGAATGTATACATTATAAAGATATCATATATAAAAATTATTTTCATGCATAAATCAAACTCATTAAGAAAGAATTTCAAGATATATGCTTTTTACAAATGAAGAAATTGCAATGACTTTTTAGGGAATTACTTCCTATATCTTTCTTTTGTAATTAGCTTGTACTCACAACTTTGTAGGCAACGTGGGTCATAGTATGTAGATGATACTATATATATATTTTTTATCTCTCTATTTTTTTTCTGTAGATATTTTTCAATATATGTATTTTTTAGAGAGTCAACACATGTACAGATTGTACATTTTTTTAGGATTTTGGTGAGTGGTTAATTTTGTGGCTTTTCTGTTTGGTTTAGGTAACCCTAGATATGTCTTTTTGTTTTTGTAGCAGTCATGCATAAATGAGATATAAGCATATACTATCAATTTCTACTCAAATCATTTAATCTAAGCAAAAATAATAATAAAAAATATATGATACTCTATTAAGATGAGAAAAATTCATACATTCAATGCTAATACCTATAGAGATCATCTAAAAATTTGAATAAATAAGAAATGTGTTTGGAATAGAAACAATATATATTTCACTCTAAATAAAAGAAATTAGGCTCAAATTATATCTCACAAGGGTAGTCTTCACTAAAAAAAATTCGCAAACACCGATTTTGGGTTTAATATAATTTCCACATTTTTATCAAGAAATACTAGTTATGACAAAAACTAACTAATTATCAAAAATAATTACAAAATATTTCATGATATGTTTTCAAAAATTAATCTAACAGTACAAAAGACTTAACTATTTACTTAAATTTGATTTAAAGAAATGATAAATTTTTGTGAGAATTGTTTTTTTAAATTACTAAATCACACAAAACAAAAATAAAACCAAACACAAAAAATTAAAACGTGAACATAAAAAAAGAATTTTTTATTTTATTTTTTTATCTTAAAATTTTTTTATCTTAAAATTTTTTTATCTTAAAATTTTTTTATTTTTAAATTGTTAAATCCTTTTTTTTATTAAGCATGGTAACTTTTCACCACCCCCAACCTAGAACTAACATTGTCCTCAATGTAACTACTGTAAATTAAAGATAAAGAGAAAAGAGAAGAAAAATTACCTATTTCTTGAGAATGTGTAAGTAGTAATGGAGAAATGCAGGTGCATTCATCATATTTATCATTAAAGTGTATACAGACAGATCGCTGTGAACTTCTAACATCTCAACAAATATTTTTAGTTTTAACAATTTAAAAATTATTTACATATAACAATAAAATAAAGTAAATAACAAAAAATTACCTTAAATGGGTTGCCTCCCATCCAGCGCTTAGTTTAACGTCTTAGCAAGACGTAACTTGGGGATTGCATTTTAAGTAAACTCAATGTCCCCTCATCATTGGGTCAATCAAACCTACAAGTAAGACAAGGTTGTCTACCTATACTATTTCAAACATGCCCTATTGATTTTCAAATTTTTCTGTACCAAAAACTAGGGGCATGCTTGAGGGTTTTAGATAACCCACATCTAGGTGCAAATCAAATAATTAAGGCATCAAAACACAATTGTACCTAGATCAAACAAAGAAACTAACTCATGAGATTGTAATTAAAACTTTAAAATTTTGGAGATAGTTTCAAAAAAAAAAATTAATTTTTTTTAGTTAAAATAACATAAAGAGTATTAACCAAGAGTCCTCCGAGGAAAGAATGGTGGGGCAAAGGCTCCTTAAAAACCAAACTCCTAGACAGAGCAACGTTCCTAGGAAAGACTAGTGACACAAAGGCTTCTAAGAACTAGTCTCCTAGACAGAACTCCCTTAGATCTTTACTTTTCATGCTATTAAAATTAAGTTAATTAAGTTAATAAAAATCTAAGTTAATTAAAAATTTAAGTTAATTAAGTTAATGAAAATCTAAGTTAATTAAGTTAAGTTAATTTAAAAAGTTAAGTTAGTAAAATTAAAAAAAATCTAAGTTAATTAAAAAGTTAAGTTAATTAAGTTTAAGTAAACTAAAAATCTAAGTTAATTAAGTTAATGAAAAATCTAAGTTAATTAAAAATCTAAGTTAATTAAGTTAATTTAAGTAAAAATCTAAGTTAGTTAAGTTAAATAAAAATTAAGAGAGAGAAAAAAAAATAGTTAAAGAAAAGAAAGAAAAATAAAATAAAAATTAAAAAAGGTAAAAAAAAATAAAAAATAAAAATAGAGAAAGGTAAAACAAATAATTTTTTTTCATATTTTTTTAACAAAAATAAAATTAAGATTTTAAATAAAAATTAAATGAAAATGAAAATTAAAAAAAGTAAGTTTTATATTTTTTTTAATTTTTTTTAATTTAAATTTTTTTTAAGTTTTTTATTTTTATTAATTTTATTTTATTTATATTTTTTACTATTCATGAACGGTAATTTTATTTTACTATTTACACTATATTATTTATTTAAAATTTTTAATTTTTTTTAATTTTGTTTTACTAATCATGAACGGTAAATTTTTTTTTACTTCAAATTTCAAATTTTTAAATTATTTTACTTAAAAAATATTTTTATTTTTTTTATTTCTTAAGAAATTTGAAATTTGATTATTTTTTTATTAAAACAAAAAAAATCATAATTATTTACAGCACAAAAATGTTTTTTAAAATTGTGATAAATAATTTAAAAATTGTTATTTCTTCCCCGTCAACGGCGCCAAAAACTTGATGAGATTGATGTCATACCCGGAAACGGCGCCAAAAACTTGATCAGATTGATGCCATCACCGGCAACGGCGCCAAAAACTTGATGAGCGAAAACCGGCATCGCCGATTCTTGCTAATACTTTGGTTTTAATATTTATAAAACTCTCGCAAGTGCACGAATCATTTCGTAAAAAATGATAAGTATACTCAAAGGTCGATCTAAGGAAGGAATGTATGTGGTTTTTAAGTTATTATTCAAAATTTTAAAAACGAAATTAAATCCTAAACATCCTGTCACGAAATTTTGGGGTTTTGTGTTTTTAATCTATTTACATAAAAAATAAACATAGATTCAATAAACATTTATGCAAATTTTATCATTTATAATGGCGGAGTATTTATGGATATAATAACTAAGTTAATTATGCTTGCTCATATTATTTAGGTTATTAAAGATATGAATTGATATTTATTGATTCTCCCTTTTTTGTATGAATACCACCTTTGGTGGGGTTAGACAGTTTAAACTTTATTCAAGGTGTCCAAATTAAACCTAAGAATTTAGTTATCCGAGTACTAACTTTCAAGTTTTAAAACCACTATTGAAAACATGTTGTCAATACATTTTCAGATAATAATTCTTATAAAAACTTTTGAAATAGAGTTTTACTCTAACTACCGGGCGATTGTACCATCAAATAAAAGAGCACTACTCTAAATCAGACCGGATAACTAAACCTTAAAATCTAATTTTCAGGCTTAAGTTTGTAATGAAAAATAATATATTTCTCTCTAAAATTCTTAATATAAAATCTCGAATAAAAACAAAATCAATTCATTTTAGAGATTTTCACTTATTTAATATTTCGCAAGCATAACAACGTTATTATTACATCATGTTTATAAATAGCCAGCACAGTTCAATTTAACCACAGACAAATTAAATATAACATGTAAGAACAAAGCATAAAAATAACTATAAAGAAAATAAAATCCTTACAGAACTTCGACGCTATTCCCATTGGTGGAAAACCTCCAAGCGGAATTTGCACTCTCATTTATTGAATCAAAAAGCTAATAAATTACATAAACATAACTAGTTCTTCCCAAAAAGGGAAGAACTCTAAAACTAAGAGAAATTTACTAATAAAAGCTAAAAACTAAGAAAAACTAAAAATCTAAGAAAAGAGAGAAAGAAAGAAGAGAGAAGTGTGTTTTGAAGGTGTTGAAGGTGTGTTTTGAAGGTGTTGAAGGTGTGTTTTGAAGTGAAGGGAAGGGGGGGTATTTATAGGTGAGGATGGAGAGAAAAAATAAGTAAAAAAATGTTAAAAAAATGTAAAAAGGCGTAATGGAATTGCTGAGGTCATTGATGATGTCAGCATGATGTCATGGGGGCGGCTGCACGTGAAAAATGGGGTAAAACGCGCGTCGGTGCGCGCGGATGAATAATAGCAGCGCGCGCAGCTTGGTGCGGATGAACAGTAGCAGCGCGCGCGGCTGGTTACGGATGAACAGTAGCAGGGTGCGCGGATGGGCACTGGCTCGCGTGGGTCTGGGCGGCAAGACGGCGCATTTTTCTCCTTTTTAACATTTTTGACCTTTTTGACCCATTTTGTCCAATTTTTGCATATTTGTTGACCTTTCCCCATTTATTTATTAATATATTTGTGATGTATTGCTTCAAGTATTCCTCTTTGAGTATTTAAGTTACGTTTTTAAGCCAAAATATCTTAAAAACTATAAAAATATCCGTGATTCCGAAAAAGACAAATTATATATAAATATATGATAAAATATATAAATATATATATTTTTAATCAATTAATGTGCATAAAATCATGATTATTTTAGTGCTTTTTGAGAACTCATCACCACGCAATCTCATGACGCTCAAACTATATCCAGTATGGGATATAGTCATCCTATTGGTCCTCCATTTATGCCAAGAATGCATATGCAATCAAGTAGTGGTTCATTTTCTCCAATGCAATCTACGCATTCTTACCATCAATCACATAATGATGAACGTTTTAGTGAAAATGTACATCCAATAGCTACCCCACATGCGAGTCTTCCTTTATTTGATGAATCATATATGGTAAGATTTTAATTTATAGTGTAGATAATCTATTATTTTTTATTTTTATTATATGTTTTATTTATTATATATAAATCTTATATTTTTTTACAGAATTTGAAATGTTTGTTGAAACATCCTTCATCAACGGACTTTGTTGCTATTGGAATGGTACAACAAATGAGCGATGATTGGATGATTCATAATAAATATTTGCCAAATCATTAGTGAATAGTAATTGATTAATCATTGGTCCATGATTGTCCACTACATGTGCCTTCTGATGCTACCACAGTCCAAGAGGTGGTTGGACAATATATGGCTTAGCCGTCGATTCAAGTTGTTCTAAATTTTGACGTGTTAGTATTTTTTTACTTAAAAGTTAACACTTTCTCACTACTATTATTTATTATATCTTTTATTGTTACTAACATACATAATACTTATTTTTTAGTCTACTATACAAGAACTCTTAAATGTGACACATTTAAGAGATACGAAGCAAGTATCTCATGCTAAATCTATGTCTAGTGGCTAATCATCGCGCACTAAGTCATTCAAGAAGAAGCCTTGGAAAAAGTATAGTTATGATTATGCTTTCAGCTTCAGCAGAAATCTTGGTGCTTTAATGACTATTGTTGCAAGGGCATCTAATATAAATGATGGATGGACTGTGCTACTTCCCATAGAAATTTCTGGTGTAAACCTTGGCCAGACTTATATATTGATCGAGTGCACATTGCAGCTATTTGAATATCAAATGATCGATTTAAGTATAATTCAAATGTGGACAAGGTGATTCCTCAATCAATAAATTTCTTTCATTTATGTAGAACATATATAATTATATTTATATTATCTAATTACTTATATATATTTCTTTTATATAGGGCATGTTATTGTCGACTTCAACATAATCACTCATCACATTTAGCAATGTTCTATGATTCTTCATATGTCAATCAATATCAAGAGAAGGATGTTAGCATCAAAGCTAAACAATTATGTGATCGGGCATCAACGCTTAACAAAAATCAAAAGTTGATAATCCCTTGTCCATTAAGGTTTGAACAAGGCCAAGATCATTGGATGTTGATAATCCTTTATCAGTTCAATAATCATGTTTGATACTATGACTCAACTTTCATATAATTGAGTAAAGATACAAAAGCAGTTGTTGAAATGTAAGAGTTGTAACTAGTTATTTTTCTTCTATTGTTCTTTGTAATATTTAATAAAAAAAAACTAATTGTTTTAAACCTTGATAGGGCATGGAAGCTGTGGAAGAAGTTTAGGGGCATTACCTTTAAAAAATCTCATAAGCTTATATGTCATATATTTATGGTATGTATAAGTGAATATTAATAATTTTATTAATTTTACTATTGAATAATAAAGATGTTCGAATATGGAAAATCATGTACACTTATTTTTTTTAGGTTCCACAACAAAATAATGGAGTCATGTGTGGTTATTATGTCATGAAGTTTATGAGCGAAATCATCACAAGTATCAAAATCATCACATGAAATTACATTCTTATTTTGATTTTAAATACATGTAGTTCTTTGGTTGGAACAAGACGGGCTATAACCAACAAATTTTTGATGATTTACGAGAGGAATAAGTAGAACACATGGTTTAAATTATATCATCACAAGAAGAATCAGGAGAAGATTTTGTTGATCTTGAATAGCATATGACAACATAACGATAATTTTATAATGATTTAATTTCTCTATTCCTGTGTCTAAAGTCCCTTGTTTGATGAATGTTTTGTTTGATGAGTATTTATGTGCTCATGTATTTAGGGGAATGCATTGTTTTATGGACCTATTTTTTGCCCAAAATTTATCTCATCTCTCTGGCATACTTTCCTTAACACATCATCATGATAGCACTTTATTAGTCATTTGTCTATAAATATGAAGCTATCTGGAATCAAGCTGGTATATTTAATGCTATAATGAGCTCTAAATATGAAGTCAGGTGTAACTCCTATTTTGTTACTTGGCTTGGTTGAGTTTTGTTGCCCATAAACGTATTACACAATTTTTCTATACGTTTAAGGGCACCAAAACTCAACCAAGCCAAGTAACAAATCCGAGTTATACTTGATTTCATATTTAGAGCTCATTATAGCATTAAAAATACCAGCTTGATTCTAGATAGCTTCATATTTATAGACAAAAGATTAATAAAGTGCTAATATGAGTTCGAAGGGATAAAGTTATTATTATATTACTCGGATGTCGATGTGGTAATCTTTTTTACTAAATGTTAACATATATAAGTTATTTTTTATGAATTCATGATATTACATTCTGAATTTGAATTTAATTAATTACATATATTTCTTTTGTTGGAATAAGTGGGGCTATGATATGCATATTTTTGATGATTTACAAGAAGAATGGACAAAACACTTTGTTCAAATTACAACATTAGGAAAAGAATATAATTTTGAATAACACAGGACAACACTATGGTAATGTTTATAATGATTTAATTTCTCAATTCATATGTCTCTGAAGTTTAGACTACTTGTTTGATGGATGTTTATGTGCTCATGTATGTAGGGGAATGAATTGTTATATAGACCAGCTATTTTTTGCCCAGTTTCCTTGTCACTATGCTGGTGATTCTAAGCTAACCAAACTTGCTCGCACAATCCATTACACTTTGACGACATCATTTTATTTGTAACTTAAGTTAACTATATATATACATATATGTATTGTACATAAATTATTTTTTTGTGATAAATTTAATTATCAAGTAATTAATTATATTTAAATTTTCAATTATTTGTATTATTATTTACACTTTGTCAAATAGATTTTGGTTTTTTATGTTATATTGAATATAGGTTATTAGTAGAGTGAAAATGAGAACAAAATTTTTTAAAAAATCAATATTTTAAAGTCAGTCAATTTAAAGTCAGTTTTGTAGTAGTGATTGGTCCTTCTCATCTTCATTGATTGAAGTATTTCTAGGATATGTTTTCTTAAATAACACTGAATGCTTTACTATTTTTGATGTCTCTATAGGAGATGTTTTTCTAACTAGGACTGGAGGCCTTGCTATCTTTCCAAGATTTGTCAATTTGCTTAGAGTTGTTGGTTTTGTTGTAATACTGTAGAATAATTTCTTATTATTTCCTCTAGAGTTATTAGTTTTAGTGTTTTGTATATGACATAACTACCTTCGGCTTCTATTATGTTGGTGAAGGTTCTATGAGTTACTCCACTAATTCCTAGAATAGATTTAATAGTTTCTGCAGAGTTGTTATAAATTCTTGGTTTTGGGCCATTATAGACCACATAAACTTTTTTCTATCCTTCTTTTTTTGCCTCATATACCTAATTGAGTTTTTTAGTTTCAACAGTTTTTTGTTAATTGTTAGGTTCTTCCTTTTTGTTTTTAGAAGTTTCACATTATTTTGATTGAATTTTTAATGAAGATTCCTCTTTTGAGCTTTTGGTCTCTAGAGGTTGTTTTGAACGATTACGTTCTTCCTATTTCTTTCCTGTCTCCATAAGAGATTTCTCAAGATATAGCAGCTCGAGTTGTTCTTGTAGGATTTTTATCTCTTTTTCCTTTATCTTGATTTTGATGTCAAGATGTTCCATTCCTGAAAGTATAAAAATAGTTAGAGGTGCTAATTCTCTAATTAGAGCATCTGTTAAGCTATTTTTATGGTCTGGAAGATGTTCATTATCAAAATTGAAATGGTTGAATCATTGTTTCCATTTAACCAATTTTCATTGTTTGTAATCACCTACAATATTAGTTCTTAAGAAATAACCAAAATTCTTGTTATCTATTCTATTAATAAATATGGAGCTTATATCATATATTGCAAATTTCTTAATAGTTTTTTTGACAGTTAAATATTCTTTTTCATTACTATGGTAATTTAATTCTAAACCTTGAAAAGATCCTCATGTATATCTACAAAGTTATTCATCTTTGTCATCTACTCATGCTTTAAGAACTACTCTCTAATATTCTTGTGAGCATTTCTTTCAATTATCATTTAGCCCTAGATGGTATAAAGTTGGAATTATTTTTACCTTTGATTTTACTTTATCCATATAAAGAGTATCTTCTTTGGTTCATTTTCAGATATGATATTTTTTAAGTTTTTCTTGTAATGGTTTTCTCATTACTGCAATTTTCTTGATGTATGTTTTTACATATGTTAAACACCCTAAAAATCTTTGTAATTAATTTTTGTCTTTTAATTCACTAGGGAAACCTTAAATATTATTTAGTATATGAGATTGTAGATTATGTTTTCCATCTTCAATTTTCAACCCTAAATATTTATTTTTGTTGTTGCGCAAGTACTACTTTCTTTTCAGATAGTACAATACCTTCTTTTCTACATTCTTGTAAAATATTGATAATATTCAAATAATGTTTATTTAATTCATTACTGAAAACCAAAATATCATCTATGTAAACATAGAAAATATCTTGCAATTTCTTAAAAATGTTATCCATTTATCTTTGAAAAATACTTGGAGTTTGTTTTAATCCAAATGGTATAACTGTCCATTGGAATTGTCCTTAGGGGCAACTAAATACCATTAGTTTTTGGGATTCTTCATCCCGTCTTATTTGCCAAAATCTATTTTTGCAATCAAAACTCGAATAATATTTCTTTCCTTTTATTAATGATAGTAGTTCTTCCTTTTTTGGAATAAAATATCAATCGTCAATAGTTTATTTATTTAATATTTAAAGTTTATTACCATTCTCTTTTTTCCTTTTTTTTCTCAGCTTCTTTTTCAACTAAAAATGTTGGACTAGAGTGAGGTGAATTACTTGGTATTATGACTTTTAATTTTAAATGTTATGCGTGTTAGGGCTTTGTCTTATTGTATTTTATTGAGAAATGAATTTTTGTTTTTCTTCTATATCTAATGAAATATTTTTAAAATAAGGTTTTTGCTTGTTTATCTCACGACATTTTCATTTTTTTATGTTTTGTATAAAAGTTGGGTTTGACACAGTTAAAGCTTTTCTTATTTTTGAGACATAGATGGTATCTCCTTCTAAGGTTGAGGTACTTGTTTTATCAAAATTATATGTGAAAGTTGATATAAGCTTAGGAAATTATTTCTTATGAACAAATCAACTCTTGTTTCCTATTGATATATGGTAGGATTGTGAAATTTTTCTCCTCCGATCATTATATCAATATCTTTTAATACCTTACTAAGATTTATTGTAGTATTATTAACAATTCTTACAATTAAATCTTTTAGCGCTTATTTGCAATTATGTTCTAGAAATACATACTTACAAGTTACATACATACTAGCTCTTGTATCTATATATGCATGTAAATGATAAGTGGTATAACATTTAAATTTTAGTCCTACTTTAATGTAAGTACTATTTAGATTTGTAATATTATACAAATCATCCATCTTATGATGAAGAATATCCAAAATTTGAGTGTTTATATTCTGAGTCAGTTATCTCTTTCTCAATTTCTTTTAATAGATAGATATTATAAGTATCATCTATATTAGATTCCTTGATTGGTTCTAATTCCATTTTGAAAGCTTCTTCCTTGATTTTTACTTTTTGTGGAAATTCCTTTTTATGTTGAATTCTGCTTGGACATTCGTTGGCACAATGGCCTTCTTCATTACAAATCCAACATATGCATTTTTTCTTTCCTGAAGGGCAATAATTCCTATTTTTAGAAGGTTTACACCTCTTTCTTCTAAAATATCTCTTCTTGTAGCTTTCTCTATTAAATGTTTTTTTATATTTTGGGAAATTCTGTTTTATGAATTTATATTTTTTATATTTATATTTTTGTTTATAAGATTTTATATTACATCCATATTTTCCTAGTATTCTAAAATTCTTTGTATCACATCAAATTTTATCATTTCCTCTTATCTATTTATATTCTTTTCTTTCTTGGCATTTGATAGTGATCCAATTTTTATGGCTTCTTTTTCTTTCTATTAGAATATCTGGTATATTTTCTCTATCTTTATTCCCTACTTTCTGTTAAGGTTTTATGTAGTGTTCCAGGTAATTTTTGGGGAAAAAATATTTCTTCATAAGTTGTTTGCATAGAGGGTGGTAATTTATGATAATACATTTCATATTCATAAATAAAAGAATCTATGTAACACATGTTACAAATTTACATATATGTTTGATGCCATTTAGCTATATTGACTTCATTTTCACTAGATTTAGTAATAGTTCTTCCTTTATCTTCTCCAATAAATTCTTTGTATATTTCATTTATTACTGTATCTAAGTATTCCCTTCCTATGGAAGCATTCTCTTGCATTAACAAATATTGTTGGTTTGTTAAGTTTTTAAAACAAAACTTTAACATTTCCCGTCATTTTATGTGTTATAAGTACCCTATAGATTGAATGATTTGTTTGGATAGTTTGAGAGGTTTGTATGAGCACACTCATACAACTAGCCCATTCATATAAGACTTTCTTCCTATCTCTTATACATTCTAAATCTAGAAGATCAAACTTCTAATTATCATGGAGTTTGAATTATGGTGGAATATTACATCTAGTTCCCCAATGTTACCTTTCCTCCATTTTAGGTGATTGTCTTCTTCTATTTGTGTTATCAGGTTGATCTTTTCTTTGCTTATTCATTCTCCTCTATATGGGTCAGATGTTCCTTCTTAATAAAGGACTGGTAATGAAATTGGTTTCATATGACCTTTTAGGATCATGTTTTCTAGTTCAGAATAAGTTTCACTAATTATTGTCATATTATCCTCTTCTTTGTTCGTACAATTTTTTTCATTATAATGTTCTTCTATTTCTTCATTAATTAGTGTCAATAAACTAACTAGTTTTTCTATATCTATATTTTCAGGGTTCATAAATTTTCTTTCTAATTCTTTTCTATATTACATTAAATTGGAATTATCTCTTTGTTCTTAGATTGTTCTTCATTTTTTCTTTACTCATTTTTAGGAAACAAGGAATTTGATCTCCTAGGTGGTTCTTCTTAGAGATTATATTTACGACCTATTATTTCATTATTTCTATGTATGTTGAATACATTTTTTCTTAATTTTGAAAATTTCTTGTGTATATCTTGTTGTAGTTTATTATAGCCATATTCCTTTATTTCTTTTAGTAATTATTTTATGCGTCTATTATTTCATGTTAATATTTTGTGTTTGATTCTTGGACTAAATCCATTTCCTCTGTTAATAATTGTACAATTTTAAATAATATTGCTTGATTTTTTGCTACGCCTATTAGGCCTCTATTTACTTCCAAATGCATATTTTTTATTTTATCTCTAAACATTATTATTTTTTCCTAATATAAAGTCATGAACTAATGCCTTCGTTATTTTAAATTCATTTTCTAGTTTTTAACTTCTTCTTGGTTAGAAGTTTCTCCTTCATAGTCTATAAAAGTAAAAATTGACATGATATTATTTTTAACAACATTACTTTTTCTTCCTGTTATCACAGATTTTTCTTTGATATCTAATTGTCATTCTTTTGGTATTTCAAAGTTTATTAGTATTTTTGGTTTTTCAAAGTTTATTAGTATTTTTGGTTTTATTATTTGTCCAAACTCCTTAAAAATTTTGTCTATTTCTATAAATTCATTTGGTTCGTATATTGAACTATTATGATTGTTTTTAAAAAAATATGCTACTAGATAATGTATTGAAAATAAATGATTTCCTTATTTCATTAATTTTACTCTTTCAAATTCATAAGTTAAACTTAATACTTGATTTAGATTTTTATTATGTATATTAATAGCAAATATACGATATGTTGTAAATTTTAACTTTTCGTATCTTAAGTTACCATAGATCATTCTCAATAAGGCATATTTCTTATTTATTATTTTGTTATTTAATAATGCTATTTTTATTGGTGTATCCATTTATTCTTTAAAATGAGCTTTTATTAATATTTGAATTCCTCCTAAATTGATGTATCCAATTTTATTTTATTTTATGAGGAAGCTTGTATAATATAATTTCTTTATCAATTAATGATATATTATATCTTCTTTTTACATATATAATCTTAATACTCGTTTGTTTATTACTTATGCTATAATAAATTATGTTTTACTTAGGGAATAATTTTCTTAATAAAAATGATAGGTCTTTAAATCCATCTCATTTTTTAAGATTAATTTTTATTTTTAAATTTCTTCAAATTTCTTTTTACTTATTATTATTTCTATGAAAAAAATATCTTAAGATGAGACTTAGATATTCAGCTGGAATTAAATACAAGGTTTTTATAGAGTGAGCAAATAACATGCAATCGGTGGATAGATGATAGATTTTTAAAATATATATGCGGGATAGATGATAATATTTATTGTCTTAAGGGATAAACGATGATTTTTTATTATTATCAAAAGTGATAGAATTTTTTTTTGAAGATTGTTTAGTGATCAAATTAGAAAAGTATATGGCTAAAATATAATTGTGAATTGAAAGAGTTTGATTCTTTTTCTCAAATTGTTTATAACAAATTTATAACATATAAAATGGTGGTTAGTTACATTTTATTATTACAATTATGCTAGATAAAAACACGTCTAACTTTTGTTATAATTACATCATTATCTATACGTTGTGTATATAATTACAACTTTAATAATACAAACTGTTGAATATATTTTTATTTTTATTTATATATTGTGAACATAATTATAATAAAATAAATATTTTGAACATTTTTACAAATTGTCTCATATGTTGTGGGTATAGAACATAATTAACCCACAAAATGGTTTGATATTGAATTTGCTATTATGTTGATACCATAATTTCACTTTAAGTATTATCTTAATAATACTCATATTTAATGAAATGTATGAATTTAATACAATTTTTAGTTTGTTATAGATTTTTCACGCATATGAATCACATATGTATTTAATGGATATCATTTGTATTATTTTTTAATATTTTTTCAATAAAACATTAACATTTTCTTTACCCATCATTTGGAGTCTTTTTGTACATATTTTAATGATTTTACTAATTTTATAGGTAAAAATAACCATGTATATATAATTTATTAGAAATAACATTTATTTAAAAAATGTTACCAACTTGATGGTTCTCTCAAAACTTAAAATAAAATGTATGTTTTGTTTAGTCATAATCATATCTTAAATAAGGCATGAGCCAAGCTATAGAATATTGTTCATATGTTTAACTTAATAAATATTTATAAAAAATCACGGGCTTAAAAAATCTCAAACATGGGCCACTTTAAAACCATCAATCCCACTAGATGTTTTTTTATGTTGTCCAAGGTTGTTGTTCATTGTATGAAAAAAATATTAAAGTAAGCACAAATAAGTTAACGTAGTGTAAATAAATCTACATGTAATATGAAACATAATGAAAGAACATGGAAAACATGTATTTTTTTTTATCATTTTTTAATTAAAAATGTCCTCTTTTCCTAGCAATTTTATTCATTTGTTGTTTTATTTTTTATTTTTATTTTTATTTATTTTAATAATAAGGTCTTTCTGTGATACCTATGCTATCAATAACAAGTAAGCCAGAGGTTTCAGAATTTATTTCAACTACTGAATCCTTAATAGTATTATATTTAGGGCATGACATAAGTGTGAACCAATTGAAATCGTCATAGATACATCAGTGATCCCAAAAATGACCTATCGCGCCCTGTGGCCAATTAAACATAGGGAGAACCTCCCTACACACGAGAAAATCATTTATTTATTTAACATTTGTTGGTTCGTTGGTCCCTGCATCCCTTTACCTACTTAGCCCTCAAAACATAAGCATACACAAACTTTAAACTTTTTACTTCATATATTTATGAAAAAACATCATCTCTTTTCACGTCTCTTTTTCCAAAAGTATGGTATTAACATTTCATAATGAGCATATATGCATTGACATATATCATTATGCAAAAAAACTTTAAAAGCATATAAATTTCACATAGTCATATAGCATACATATAGCCTATACTAATGCAACAAAATTGGGATATATTTACCTTTAGATAGATTGTCTTAATTATTTCAATTTGAAGTATTTTTCAATAGCTTACAATTTATCTCTCTTTAAAACTTAAGAAGAATAGATTTTGAAATATCTTGAATTTACTCGTGAATTCTTGATGTAACATAGAGGAAAATAATAGATTTAAGGATTAAGAGATATATAATATGGTTAAGTAGAGATGAAAACTCGAGAGTAAATTTTATAAATGAATTTAATAACAAGAATATATTCAAATCTTAGACCTCACACAAAATTCTCAAAGACAAAACAAATGACTTACCTAATAAAATATTTAATTAAAAAATAAACTTATTTTTCAAATAAAATATTTAATTAAAAATGAACTTACTTACCAAGTAAAATATTTAATTATGAAAAGGAACTTATCCACCAAGTAAAATATTTAATTATAAAAAAGAACTTGCTCAATAAGCAAAATACACGAAGGTAAAGTAAAATACTTTGTAAAAAATAAAATATATAAATTAAATGGAATATGTAAGCAAATTTCTTAATTTTTTTTTAAAATGCTAAAATGTATTAGTAACTCTTAATCATGTGAATTAACTTACTTGTTTTTCACTTATTATAAGGTATGCTTAGGTTATATTTGACAAATTTCCCAAATATAAAATAAAATTTAAATCATTGTGTATAAATCAAATATGATCATATTACGATAAAATATAACAAAAAATCTAGTCATTACAATTCTCGTCCCTTAAGAAAAAGTTACGTTTTCAAAATTAGACATACCGAAAAAGTGAGGGTGTTTGACATGCATTTTGTCTTTTCTTTCCCATGTTACTTCTTCAATTACATGGTTTCTCCAAAGTACATTAACCAATTGAATGCTTTTGTCGATAAGTTTTTCACTTCAAAGTCCAAAATTTTCACTAGTGGCTCCTCATATAAGAGATCCTTATGGACATCCAATGATTCATAACTTAGAACATATGAGAGATCTGTCTCATATTTCCTAAGAAAATATTCGTGAAAAACATTGTGCACACTTAATAAGGTTGGTGGTAATGCCAACCCATATGCTAGATTGTGTAATCTATCTAGAATCTCAAGAGGTCGAACGAAGCAAGAACTCAATTTACCTTTTTTACCCAAACCTCGACATCCTCTTCATGGGTGATATCTTAAAACAATACTATATCACCAACTTCAAATTCCTTTGGCCTTCTCGACTTATTAGCATAAATTTTTGGCTAATTTGTGTCGTAAGTATCCATTGGAAAATTTGAGCTATAACCATAGTTGTTTATCGTACAACCCTAGCCTAGGTAATCTCTTTTCTCCTATCTCATCCTAATGAATTGGTGATCTACACTTCCTCTTATATAAGGCCTGATATGGTGTCATTCCAATATTTTCTTGATAATTATTATTATAGGAAAATTCCACCTATGGTAAGAACTCATCACAAGAACCTTGGAAATCAATCACACAAACCCTCAACATGTCCTCAAGGATTTGGATTGTCCTTTTTGATTAACCATATGGTTGTGGATGGAATGTAATCTTAAATCTCAATTGTGTATCCATGGCCTTGTGTAAGCTCTCCTAGGAGATATATTTGAATTTTGAATCCTTATCCTACATAATGAATAGTGGTACTCCATGAAGTCTTACAATATCTTTAACATATAATTGAGCATATTTGTCCACATTGTATGTCTTCTTAATTGGTGAAAAGTGGGTTGATTTCATGAGTCAATCTATTATTACCCAAATTGAATCATAACCTTTCTTTTTTCTAGGTACCAAGAAAAAAGTCCATTCTTATATGCTTTGATTTCCACTTTGACACCATTAGTGATTGTAAAAGACCATAAGTTCATTGATGCTCTGCCTTGACTTGTTCACATGTCAAACAATGTTCAACGTAATCAACTTTCTCTCTCTTAATCCTTATCCACGAGTTATATTTGCTTAAATCCTTATACATCTTTATGCTTTTTGGATAGACTGAATATGGAGTGTTGTGAGCCTTACACATGATTTATTTCTTCAACTCTAGATCATTAGGAATGCATATTCAACTTATACATCTCAATACCTCATCCTTTGATATAACAAAATATGACTTCTTATCGGCCTTTACTTCAACTTTGATCTTTTTAATGACTTGGCCTTGATGAGTGCTCAAAAAGCACTAAAATAACCATGATTTTATGTACCTTAATTGATTAAAAATACATATATTTATATGTTTTATCATATATTTATATAAATTTGTCTTTTTCGGAATCACGGGTATTTTTATTGTTTTTCAGATATTTTGGCTTAAAAACGCAATGTAAAGACTCAAAGAGGAATATTTGAAGCAATACATCACAAATATATCAACAAATAAGTGAGAAAAGGTCAACAAACATGGAAAAATCGGACGAAATGGGTCGAAAAGGTCAAAAATGTCAAAAAGACGGAAATCGCGCGCCGCAGCCCAGCCGTGCGCGCAGCCCAGCGCCCCAGCGCCCCATTCCGCGCGCGCTAGCATGCCAAGCTGCGCGCAGCGCAGCGCGCTGGCACTGTTCACGCGCGACGAGCTGCGCGCAGCGACAGCCCCAGCGCGCGCGCGCAGCGCCCCAGCAGCCCCCCTCTGCGCGCCCAACGCGTTTTCGCCCCATTTTTCACGTGCAGCCGCCCCTGTGACGTCATGCTGACGTCATTGATGACATCAGCAATTCCAATACGCGTTTTTACATTTTTTAATATTTTTTTAACATTTTTTTACTCATTTTTTCTCTCCATCCTCACCTATAAATACCCCCCTTCCCTTCACTTCAAATCACACCTTCAAAACTCACTTCTCTCTTCTTTCTTTCTCTCATTTCTTAGTTTTTAGTTTCTCTTAGTTTCTTTCTTAGTTTCTAAGCTTTTCTTAGTTTTTCTCTTAGTTTTTAGTTCAATTCTCTTAGGTTTAGAGTTCTTCTCTTTTTGAGAGGAACTTGTAATGTTTTTGTAATAATTTAGATTTTTGATTCAATATATGGAAGTGCAAATCCCGCTCGGAGGTTTTCTAGCTACGAGAATAGCGTCAAAGTTCTGTAAGGATTTTATTTTCTTTACAGTTATTTTTATGCTTTATTCTTACATGTTATATTCAACTTGTCTGTGGTTAAATTTAACTATGCTGGCTGTTTAGTAAATATGATGTAATAATGACGTTGTTATGCTTGCGAAATATTAAATAGGTAAAAATCTTTAAAATGAATTGATTTTGTTTTTATTCAAGATTTTATATTAAGAATGTTAGAGAGAAATATATTATTTTTCATTACAAACTTAAACCCGAAAATTAGATTTTAAGGTTTATTTATCCGGTCTAATTTAGAGTAGTGCTCTTTTATTTGTTGGTACAATCGCCCGGTAGTTAGAGTGAAACTCTATTTCAAAAGTTTTTATAAGAATTATTATGTGAAAATGTATTGACAACATGTTTTCAATAGTGGTTTTAAAACTTGAAAGTTAGTACTCGGATAATTAAATTCTTAAGTTTAATTTGGACACCTTGAATAATGTTTAAATTGTCTAACCCCACCAAAGGTGGCATTTAAATGGTTCACTTTCAATCTCTTAGAAAAAGGAATTAATTTAATTAAGCATATTAGTTATCAACCCCACCCATAGGTGTTAATTGATTTGTTTAGTTAACAAAGAATATCTAACCCCACCAAAGGTGGTATTTATATAAAAAAGAGAGAATCAATAAAATATCAATTTATATCTTTAATAACCTAGTTAATATGAGCAAGCATAATTAATTTAGTTATTATATCCATAAATACTCCGCTAATATAAATGATAAAAATTTGCATGAATATTTATTGAATCCGTATATATGTTTATTTTTAGATAATTATTTATTGAATTTGTATCTATGTTTATTTTTATGTTATTAGATTATATTTAATTAATCTGTATATATGTTTATTTTATGTTATTAGATTAGGAACACAAAAACCAAACTATCGTGACAGGATGTTTAGGATTTAATTTCGTTTTTAAAAGTTTGAATAATAAATTAAAAACCACATACATTCCTTCCTTAGATCGACCTTGGGAGTATACTTATCATTTTCTTCGAAATGATTCGTGCACTTGCGAGAGTTTTATAAATATTAAAACCAAAGTATTTGCGGGAATCGGCGATGCCGGTTTTCGTTCATCAGGCCTTCATTCTATGCTACATTAATTCCATTTAAAAGGATATGTTGGACTCTTAATGTTGCTAAGAAGCATGTATCCTTTTGGGAGACAATTTAACGTCCAAACCTCTAGATATCAGATTTAAGGAAAATGTGTATATACTTCACAAATGTTAGAAATCTTGAGGACTTTCACCTTAAAGCATTAGCAACCATATATTTGCCTTTCTAAGGTGATAGTTAATGTTGAAATCATGATATTTTACTACCTCTAACCATCAATGTTGCCCCATGTTTAGCTCATTCTGAGTAATGATGTATTTATGGCTATTGTGATCAATAAATATGTCGCATTTGACCTCATACAAGTAATGCCTTTATATTTTCAAAGCAAACAACATTGCAGCCAATTCAAGATCATAAATGGGGTAGTTTTTCTTATAGTATTTTAGTTTTCATGGGGTATCATCAATTACTCTTCCATATTGCATTTACACACAACCCCAACCTTTCTTTGAGGTAACACTATAGATGAATAATCCCTTTGTACCCACTCATAAAACTAAGATAAGTGTTGAGGTCAAGCACTTCTTAAATTCTTGAAAACTATATTCATATTCATAAGATCGTTTAAACTTATCATTTTTCCTCGTTAGCTAAGTTGGTGGTGATGCAATAATTGAAAATCCCTTGACAAAATGTTGATAATAGCCAAATATTTCTAAGAAGATTCAAAATTATTTCACATTCATAGGAGTTGTCCATCCATGTACAACTTTAACTTTACTGGGATCTACAACAATGCCTTCCTTAAGGTAGATATCATTGAATAATGTGAAGTAGAAGCATAAAATGATGTATCACCACTTCATCTCATGCTTATGATTTCAATAACTCTATTATTTATGAATCTAATTTACCTTTTGTTAGTGAAGAATTTCTCCACTATGTATTTGCCTTGGAAGCATTGTAGTAGGTTACATTATTTCGCAAAGAAGTAGAGAGGTTGGAACCAATGGTAGCAAAGACGCATTCTGTAATCTCTACCTAAAGAGTGCAACAAACTATAACTCCAGAGTTGAAGCTATTGCTAGAGCATCTTCGCTATGCATTCTTGGGTGATAGTTACACCTTTCGAGTGATTGTTGCGACATCACTTACACCCGAAGAAGAAAAAAAGTTACTACGTGTGTTATGAGAGCATAGAACAGCCTTGGGATGGACTATCTCTCACATAAAACATATAAGTCCATCCATTTACATGCATAATATTCTAATGGAGGAACCTTACAAACCATCAATTATGCCCCAAATAGGATTAAGTCCATCAATGAAAGAAATTGTGAGAATTGAAATTTTGAAGCTTTTCAATGCTGGAATTATTTATGCTATTTTAGACAGCTCATGGGTAAGTCTAGTGCATGTTATACCAAAAAAGGGTGGAATGACGGTGGTGAAAAATGACAACAATGAGCTTATTCCTACAAGAATAGTCACGGGTTGGCGTGTATGTATAGATTACCACAAGTTGAAAAAATCAACAAGGAATAATCATTTTCCACTTTCATTCATCGATCAAATGTTAGATCGATTGGCTGCATATCCTTATTATTGCTTTTTAGATGGTTATTCAAGGTATAACTAGATTGTCATAGCCCTCGAAAATCAAGAGAAAACTACATTCATATGCCCTTATGGAACATTTGCTTTTAGAAGGATGCTCTTTGGATTGTGCAATGCTCCAATGACATTTCAATGTTACATAATGGCTATCTTTTCTGATATGGTGGAAGATATAATGGAAATTTTCATGGATGACTTTTTGGTTTTTGGTACATCTTTTGATCATTTTTTTGCATAATTTAGCTCTTGTTTTGCATAGATGTAAAGATAAAAATATTGTCCTAAATTGGGAGAGATGTAGTTTTATGGTTCAAGAAAGGATCGTGCTTGGCCATAGAGTCTAAAGGAATTGAGGTTGATCGAGTTAAAATTGAAACCATAGAAAAACTATCACCTCCAAAGAATGTGAAAGGAATCATAGGTTTTTTGGGACATGTAAGATTTTATAGAAGATTTATAAGGGATTTTTTTAAACTCTCTAAACCTTTATGTAATCTTCTCGAAAAAAATTATGCATTTGACTTTGATGATGTTTATGTGCAAGTCTTTAATACAATCAAGGAGAAACTGATTTCAGTACTAGTAATGATTGTATTTGATTGGAGTCAACCTTTTGAAGTCATGTGTGATGTAAGTGACTTTGCAATTGGAGCAGTGTTAGGACAAAAGCGAGAGAAATTGTTTAGGGCCATATAATATGGAAGCCAAACATTGAATGAAGCACAATTGAATTATACAACAACTGAGAAGGACATGCTTGTTGTGGTATTTTCTTGTGACAAATTTCATTCTTACCTCATTAGTACAAAGGTGATAGTGTTCACTAATCATGCATCACTTTATTATTTGTTTAGCAAGAAGGATGTTAAACCTAGGATGATTTGTTGGATCCTTCTTTTTCAAGAATTTGATTTGGAAGTTCGAGATAAGAAAGGAAGTGAAAATTTAGTGGTTGACCATCTCTCTCAGTTGGAGCAAGAGGAAATAAAACTAGATTTAGTGATCTAAGAAGCATTCCTTGATGGGTATTTTTTTGCATGTGAGATCAAACTTCCTTGGTAAGATGATATTATAAAATACCTAGCTTGTAGGGTATTGCCACCATATGAAATATTATTTTTGGGATGAGCTTTTTCTTTTCAAAAGATGCCCTGATTAAATCATTCGAAGATGTGTGCTTGAAGAAGAGATGCAAGCTATTCTCCATCATTGCCATTTCTCATCATATGGAGGGAATTTTGGAGTAACATGAATAACATCTAAGGTACTTCAAAGTGATTTCTTTTGGCCCTCTATGTTTCATGATAGTTATACTTTGGTGAGTACTTGTGATCAGATCTAACGTATGGGAAATATTTCAAGACATTAGAAGATACCATCGAGGTTGAGTTATTTCATATTTAGGGAGTTGATTGTATGGGCCTTTTCCTCCCTCTTTTTGGATTTTTTTATATCTTGTTAGCAGTTGATTATGTGTCAAAGTAGGTAGAGGCAATTGTTGCAACAACAAATTATGCAAAGGTAGTGCTTAAATTTATGCATAAGAACATATTCACAAGATTTAGCACTCCACGAGCTATTATTAGTGATGAAAGGACTCATTTTTGTAATAAGTTGTTCGATAACCTTCTCTCTAAATATGGTGTGAAGCACAAGATATCTCTTTCTTACCATCCTTAAACCAATGGCCAAGCTAAAATTTCAAATTGAGAAATCAAGAATATCCTTGAGAAGACGGTCAACACCAATAGAAAGGATTGGATAAAGAAGCTTGATGATGCTTTGTGGGCATATCGTACAGCTTTTAAAACACCTATCAAGATGTCTCTTTATTGATTAGTGTTTGGAAAAGCATGTCATCTCCCTGAGTTAGAGTATAAATCTTATTGGGTTGTAAATAAGTTTAATTTTGATTTGAAGGCAGTAGAGAAAAATCGACTTCTTCAATTGAATAAGATGGATAAGTTCCGGAATGATGCTTATGAAAATGCGAAGATCTATAAAGAACGACCAAAGAAGTGGTATGACAAATAGATTTTTAGGTATGAGTTTGCTCTAGAACAACAAGTTTTGCTCTTCAATTCTTGACTAAAATTCTTCCCGAGTAAGTTAAGATCAAGATGGATAGGTTCTTATACAATTAACAAAGTTTTCTCTTTTGAAGCAATAGACTTGAAGGAAAAGGCAAGGAATATATTCAGAGTTAACGGTCAGAGATTGAAGCACTATTATGGAGAACAAGTGGAGAGGAAATGTGCATTTATTCCTCTTCAAAATCCTAATTGATGAAGATTGAAAAGTTTGATTGTAGACTATAAAACAAGTGCTTTTGGGAGGTAACCCATACAAATTTCTTTTATTTTATTTTTTATTAATATTTGAATAATTTGGATTTTGATGCTAGTTTATTATATAGGAATAAAAAGTTAAAAATTACAAACTAATGTCGATCCACCATAAAACGAGGAAAGTTTCTTTCATTTCTTTAATCTGTCTAAATTTTGAATTACAATGAGGGCATTGTTTAGTTTAAGTTTGGGGGTATCAACTCCTATAGTCTTGAGTTGTTAGATCCTTTTATCAAGCATGAATTTCAGTATGATTGAATTCGCTATGACTTTGAAATTTGTGATTGATGATGGTTTTGAGATTATTTTTTTCAAAATATGCTATTATGTTAGGCAAAGTTTTGTGGGTACTTTTATTTAAATCTTTGTCCTTAAAAATAATTGAACACATAGTAAACGTTTCTCCACTTCATTTTGCCTATGAAGAGAAGAAGTTGAATTAACTAGGTTAGGAAAGTTCAATATTGCTTTGCTCTAGAATCCTTTGATGGATCCTTGAGAAGAAATCCTAATTGATACCAAATATTAGAGAAATGATATAGGCAATTTTTTGGTCACAACCAAAAAGCTTTCCCAACCGTCCAAATTATCACGCCATTATTGCATGGTGTATTCCCATAGTTAACCCCTTGAACCTTATTTTACATAAGCCTTTATTTTTCTTTTAACTACATAAAACATTCCCATTCTAAGCTTGAAAAACCATGCACTTATCCTAAATTTTGAGAAAATACTTTGGTGGAAATTTTCATTTAAAGAGAAATTTAGTTTAAATTAAATAATCCACATTTTGTTTTCTCTATTTGATTAAAGTGTGAAAAAAAGTGAAAGACAAAAATAAAAAAAGGTTAATGTGATTAAAATTAGTAAAGACTATAAGTATCAAAGCAACCACATGAAAAAAAAGAAAAAAAAAGAACACAACACTTATTGAGTATAGCAACAATATTGTCATCAATATGAACTTATTGTCGAGAAAGAGCTATAGTGTGAATCCTGTGCATATTTTTTTATTGTTTTTTTTCTACCAAGTATTTTCCCATTTTGCTTTGATTTTCCATATCCATTTTTTTCTTATCTCTCACCCTGTAGCTTGTCATTACTATGATTAAAACCCTTTTGATCTCTGATTTTGGTATTTGATAACATTAGTGGAGAAGATTTATGAAAAATGGACTTATGGAGTTAAGTTTTGAGAGAATTCTTCTGATTTCAGATGTTCTACTTTTATTTGAATTTGATGGTGGTTTGGAGTTAAATTGACTATTTCACACATATACTCAAGGACTTAGCTTTAGGTTGAAGTAAATTCTTAACTCTTACTTGACAAATGGTTGAATTTTTGATTGATTTTCCTACTATCTTTGATGTAAAAAGAGTAAGTTATTAATGATAAAATCTAAATTCATATCATGGCTTAGTGAGTGATGGTAGTTCTCTATGGGGTCTTGTTGACACTGTCTACATTTTTCTTTTCTTTTCTTTTTGTTTGAGGACAAACAAAATTTTAAATTTGGGGGTATTTGATGACTTGTATAATTTGACATAATTTATCACTTTTTAACATTAAATTTAGTTTAATTTTATTTTATTTTTTTTATTGAATTTAGACTTTATTATTATTATTTAAATTTTATTACAAATTTGAAGATAATGAAGATCGAAAATTTTAGAAACATATCATCTTAAGACTCTTAAATTTAAATTAAGATATATATATATATATATATATATATATATATATTAGATTATGAAAGGAAGCAAATCGAATAATGTGGGCAAGAAGGATATATATATATATATATATATATATATAAGAGAAGAAACAGATAATGGGGGCAGAAGAAAAGAAAAGGTAAAGCGTAGGAACAAATCAAAAGAAGAAAAAGAAGAGAAAGCGACTGAAAAAAATGAAGAAAAAGTACAAGCGGTGTAAGAGGAAAGAAAAAACCAAAAGCATATTGGAGCGCAACATATTAATGCGAAAGAAAATTCTTTTAGCGAATCAATTTTCTTTTAATTCCTATTAGAAAATTATGGTGAATTCATTTTATGTTAAATTTAATTTTTATCATGAACTAATTTTTCTTTATTCTAGGAAAAAAATGTAATTTAATTCTGAATTATGTTTGATTTTTTATGTTAATTTGAATTATTTATATTCATGTTTGTTTGAGTTATTCTGAATTTATTGCTTCTAATTAACTGGCCATTAATTAGATGATTTTAGTCTTGTGATTTACTATTGAAAGAGGGACTTGTATGATAGATCTAAAATATTTCAACATAGGTAAATATAGAGATTGAAAAACTTATATGAACCTGTGTAGTTTTAAAATCATTGGTTTTAATGCTCTCTTGTTTTATTAAATTGTATACTCTTGTGTAAATTGATAAATAAAAATGTTTCCAATTGACTATCAAAATAGGTTTTTGGATATTTTTTGGAGATTGTTAACAAATAGAGATAATTAAATTTAATTAGCTAGATGACTAAAGCATAGCGAGAGATAAGGTGAAATCGATTTCGTAGAAGTTTTCTTCCCATTGATTTGATTTTTAAGCAACTTATTTCTTTTCTTTTGCGTATTTTTTTAAATTGATTTTATTTTAAATTCCATTTACACCAATCTTAGTGAATTTTTTAGATAAAATTGAGATTAATATAATTTTGTTATTTATCAAAAATAAGTTACCAATACATGAGGATGATACTCTTCTTATTACTTTATTATAAAACTACGATATTAGACATTTGTAGTTTTGCACCGATCAATTGTAATCCATTTTCTTTTTAAACTATTGAGAAAATATAGATAATAGACAAAAAAAAATCTATAAAAAATAACAGAATATTGCTAAAAATGCTAATATTTACAACCTTATAGCATTAAAATGGCACCAAAGTTGAACAAAGAAAAAGTATAAGAAGAAAAATTTTAAATTTTGTTCTATTAGATATATTATATTATTTTATCATAAACTTTTATAATAAAATAATATTTTTTGATCAAAATATACTTCATTAATTAAATAGATGAGACAATACAATGCTCTAAGATAAATCATATATCCAAGAGTAAGGACTAAACAACTACAGTCCCACTAAATTATAAAATAAGATAAATCTTAATCCATAATTAGATTACATCTTATCAAGTTTACAAAATTGAGAAGTAGTAAGTAGTATAACTTCTCCTACTAATCTAAATATGTTCTAAAATTGTTTATTATTTCTAGCTTTTCAAATCCTTCACCAAAAAATAATTAATATTTGTCATACATCTTCTATCACTCTTTTGTAAAGAGCTTCATCTAGTAAAAATAAGTGACCAATAAACAAAAATTTATCCAAAAGATCTATACTAGCTAGCATATCAATTGTAAAAGAACAATTCAAAGTGTCTTTTCTTCACAATATAATGGACATATTGAATCAACTTGCACATCTCTTTTAATCAAATTTCATTTGGTAGCCAAATTCTCCAAACATCCCATCATTACTTGTATGACTATTTGGACTAATTAATTGACCATCCCAAATTTCATTATTATTAATAACCAAAGTTCTTTTGTATCAAAATTTAACTAAGTAAGAACTCGATTTGTTATAGTATCAATAAGAGAAATGTAAGAATCTAAGGTTAATAATAAGAATAAAAGCTATCACATTGACATCGTCATGAATAAAAATATCTTCAAGAAGATTGAGGTTTCACATTCCATGTTCATTAATCAATTTTCCAACAAAATTGACACTTTAGTTTCTAGGATTAAAGTTTAAAGAGCCTTGGTCTTAGAATCTATAGTTTCCAAATGCGAATGACTCTTGCTTGAATTAGTTGACATTTTAAATCATTGGTTAATATTTTTCTTGTTTCAATAATCTTTTATCACTTTAGCTTCCATAAATTAGTAATTCTTATAATATTTATGTGTCATAATTTGTACAAAGATGATTCACAAGCTAACAGCCTCCAACCTTGTTTAATAAGTATAGTCAAATTAAAATCCTAAGTTTTTAAAACTTAAACCATGCACCTAGCTTTTATTATTCCTTCCAATTCTTACTATCAATTTTATTTTTATATTTGAGCCACACCATCACAAATTTATCATTAGGGATCTTATATCCTTAGAAAGGGTTTTGAGGGGGAAGAAAACAACTCACACCAAAATTTAAAATGGTAAAAAATTGATTTGAAAAGTGTTTTTCTGCTTGCAGGAGGAAGAAATTGCTAGGACCAGCTTTATTTTGCAAAATGTAAAAACTAATAACTTGTATTATTTTGATTGAAAGAATAAACTAATTGTCCTTGCGAATTCAAATACACAAAAATATACCGGTATGACGAGTATTACTTAATCCGCATTTAATCTTCCAATTTCTTCATATTTTAGTGAAAAATCCTATTATTATACTTACATTACCCCGCTTTTGTCTCTGCTTCTCTAAATCATTTTGAAGTTCCACAAAAACCCTAGAGCCCTTCTAGGCTTCTACCTCTCATCATTTCTGCACCCAAATTGAAACTTCTTGAAAGATTGTCGTAGGGAAATAGTGGTCCGGTCTAAATCAGCGATACTCGGCTTATATGGTTTTCTCTCTCTTTCTAAATCACTTTATCATTTCAGATCAAGACCAGGTACATGAATCTTTCTCTCTTAATTTTGGTATTTTTCCTTTTCATTTTTGTAACAGATTACTGTTTGGTTGGGGTTTCATATTCTTCATCTAGACCTTTTTGATTCCAATTTTTGCGCATTTGACTCTTAATTCAGTCTTGGGTCATAAGAATTCTTGAAGATACAGCATATTCGTACTAACTATTTTCAGATTTGGTTGATTTGATTTTGCAGTGAATTTGGTTTAGATTGGCTATATTTCTCTCAAAGTAAGATTGTTGAAAAATAGCTTGAAATTCAAATATTCGGTTATGCACAATCCTAGAGGAAGATACCCGCCGGGTCTTGGTGCTGGTCGAGGTGGGGGAATGAATGCAGGCCCTGCATTTCAGTCAAGGGCTCCTCAGCCTCAGTATGTGCAGAGAAGTATGATGCAAAATCAGCAGCAGTATTTTCAACATCAGCAACAACAGCGGCAGCAACATCAATATCAACAGCAACAGCAACAGCAACATCAACATCAACATCAACATCAACAGCAACAGCAAAATCAACAACACTGGCTGAGGAGGGATCAGGGTTCTGCTGCTGGTTCCAATGCCGAAGAGGTTGAGAAGACAGTACAGTCTGAAGCAATAGACTTGAGGTGGGTGCTGATATAAGTGCTGGGTGTAAATTTGTGTGTTTGTTTTCAAGCATCGGGATTGTATATATATTAAGTTTATTCTTTCTGTTATTCTTGCCTGTGCTAGAAAGAGAGATGGTGGAAAGTTGGGATTCTAGCAATAATATGAGGAGAACTGGAATTATTTGTCGAGCACTTGGAGAGTATTAGTGCAATACTTATAACAATTGGTATATAGTATAAAGGTTTTATGGATTATTTGGTTATGCATCTAATTTGTGTAGTTGACAGCGTTTTTCATGCATTCATGGAAGAGCTATTATGAAAATAAACTCTAGCGATGTCCTCTTATGCTTGTCATGTGCTTCTAGATAACTAGAAAAGTATGCCTTTTGTTTTACAAATTCATAACTCTTTCTAAGAGTATATTTTTTTCTTGCTTGATGGAGATATTTGAGAGGGCTTGAAGTCATAGGTGTATTCTGGCCTGTTTCATTAATTTTACAGGATTGCGTTGATGTTCTTATTTGATCAAGTTCTTGTGAGATTTTTGAATTGGACAATGTTCACATACTACTTAGTGTTACTAATATTGATTTATGAAACATCAAATGAAATTCTATTTTTGGCTGGTTCATAATGAGAGTTTAAATATATCTTGCTTTGTTTCATTAGTTTACTGTTTTTATTTTGTATTTCATGTATAATGTACGTTGTTATGCATGTTAAAAATGAAACCTAATTATTGCTTATTTTTCCTTTTCATCTATAGTTCACAAGATTGGAAGGCAAGGTTGAAGATACCCACTGCGGATACCCGCTATAAAACAGAGGTATCTTTTTCAATCAATGCTGCAACTTAACCTTTTTATTTTCATTTTCTTTTATTACCTGCTTGTCATGTAATGTACCTCATCTTAATGTGTGCTGTCACTGATTATTATGGAGGTATACAATTCTAAGTTTTCTAATACTATTTTATTCACATGGCTTCTAGCTTTTTGTTCTATTTTTTTTGGTTGGCCCCTTTTGTGTTCTATTATGTAAGTTATATAATAGACAAACTTGTGACAACTGACAACCTAGGCTTAAGTGCCTTTGAGTTTTACATAACTTGTTTTGGTAAATGCGATAATAAAATAATCCCTTCTGCCATCCTTTTTTAAAAATGGATTAGAGCCTTTGTTTTCTTATCCCATTAGTGTTTGTTCTTTCATTTGAGATTGTTAAAGTAATTATTCCTAATATAAAATCATTTAAAAATATTCAGACTAGGATAATTTTGTAATTACACCTTGTAAATTGGGGAAAGGGAATCAAACTAAGGGGATTATGGAATCAATCAATGGGGATGACTCCTGATTTTTTAGGTGTTTATTCCCTTTCCTTTCCACCATGGTTTTGGAAAGTAAACAAGGGAATGAGAAAGACTCTTTCCACTCATTCTATTTCCTTGTTAGTAAACATATCCTTAGTTCATATGAACCCACATACGATTAAAAGAGTAGACGAATCTCACCAACTCTTATTTAGCTTGTTTTAAATGGTATTGGCCTTTTTCATTGGACTCAAGTGACTTTGTATATGCATGAAGCTAAGTTAACCCAGCTAAATCTTTTCGATTAAGAGTTTAGTTTAGCTTAGATTGCATTTACTTACATCTAAAAAGCAAAGCAAAATAAGGCGTACAAACAGAACTCTAATAAGTTTTCATGGGCTAAACAATGTTTAAACTGCAATAATGTGCCAGCTCAGCTATTTTTTAATGGAAACAAATAAACCTTTTAAATAAAAAAAAGATGAGTAAACATGGACCAGAGGTCCACAGGAAGGAGCTAGTACTTGCGAGTTAAAAAGAAACAAAACAGATATACTGATAAGTGATGCAGTAAACCATAACAATAATACCCTAGACAAAATTCTGAAAATTTAGATAAATGTTAAATCTCAAAATCCCTCAAAAATTCTACATGTTCAAGACAGTTTAGAAGTTTCTTTTTTGCGTACCATAAAGCAGTTCAATGTGTTATCCTTTTCAAAATCATCATTTGCTCTTCATCTTCAAACACTTCTCATTCCTTTCTACTAACCAAATATTCCAAAGCAAAGCAATGCCAGCACTTCTCTTCAGTACCCTTCCATTCTTACATCTTCCAAAACATCCAAAATCTATTGCAAATTGGTATGAGGAGGTTAGGTGCGACACAAATAGCCCTTACTAGGGATAGCAATTAATTCCATAGTTGGGTCATATTCTCACGATACAAGAGCTAAGGAAAAGATGTCTTCCCTCTTATTTTAAGCATGATACACCATCTAGGAGATAATTAGAAAAAATGCCTTGCTGTTTTTTCAGTGCTTACAATTATCTTATTAATGTTCTTTCCAGGATGTGACAGCAACTAAGGGAAATGAGTTTGAGGACTATTTTCTGAAACGCGAGCTGCTTATGGGAATTTATGAGAAAGGATTTGAAAGACCATCGCCTATTCAAGAAGAAAGTATTCCAATTGCTCTAACTGGTAGTGATATTCTTGCTAGGGCTAAAAATGGTACTGGAAAAACTGCTGCATTTTGCATACCAGCTTTGGAGAAAATTGATCAAGATTCCAGTGTCATACAAGGTTTACCTATACAATTATACTTTATCTACTTCCAATATTTTTTTTACTCATGCTGAGTATAATAGATAGCATAGTGTGGTTTCACTAACTTGATTGGCTTGTTTTCATGGTGGAGATATTAATGTTTGGCTTTGCACTTGTTATACAGGTTTCTCGACTCACTGCATGGCATGGTTATTAACATGCAATGATATCTCATGGCATAGTTATTTACACGCAATGATATCTCATGTCATGGTTATTAACACGCAATGATATCTCATGTCATGGTTATTAATACGCAATGATATCTCATGGCATAGTTTATACTTTATGGTGTCCTACTTTTGTTTTCTACTGCCTCTAGCTCTGTATAAATAGATCTATTGCTACCTTTTTAAGTTTTACACTTTTGCTTTATGAGAATCACTTACATGCCATGTGCTCCAACCCTCCTAATTTCTCTACCCCCTCCCTTTCCCTTCTTCCTCATCTTTTGGTCTTAAGTCATTGATACTTCTTTAAACATGCAACTTGTTCTTGTACAGACAATGTTGTTCTTTCTGGTTCTCTCTTAGATATTGAAATACATGCATGTATTAATTAAAGACTGTAGAAAGTGGGTACATGGTGATAACTTTGACATGCGTTGACATTGATGCTATTATTGTGCATTATTTCTTCTGCACGCTTGACATGACATTTTAACACAGCTATTATACTTGTTCCAACTCGTGAGTTGGCTCTTCAAACATCACAAGTTTGCAAGGAGCTCGGAAAGCATTTGAAAATTCAAGTCATGGTTACCACTGGTGGTACCAGCTTAAAGGATGATATCATGCGCTTATATCAACCTGTTCATTTGCTTGTTGGAACTCCAGGGAGAATTCTAGATCTAGCAAGAAAAGGTGTTTGCATCTTGAAAGACTGTTCTATGCTAGTTATGGATGAGGTAGATACTTGATTCTTCCCTAGATATCTGTACGAAACATTAATAAAGCTTAGAATGCTCTTTATTGTAAGCTTCTTACCAATTTTCTTTAAAGCATCTTCTATGTTCATCACATTGTGCTTCACTCTTAAAATTGTTTTAAAGTCATGAACATTGGAACATTGAATAGTAAAACTATTAATTATTTTCCAGGCTGATAAGCTTTTGTCCCCTGAGTTTCAACCATCCATTGAGCAGTTGATTCGCTTTATGCCTGCAAACCGACAAATTTTGATGTATTCTGCTACGTTCCCTGTTACCGTTAAGGACTTCAAAGATAGATATTTACAGAAGCCTTACATTATTAATCTCATGGATGAGTTAACACTGAAGGGTATTTCTCAATTTTATGCTTTTGTTGAGGAAAGACAGAAAGTTCATTGCTTGAATACACTTTTCTCTAAGGTTTGTGCAGACTGAATTACTGATGTCTATTTCTAAGTTTAAGTTTTTGTTTTTGACTTTTTTTCGTTCCTTTTGCAGCTTCAAATCAACCAATCAATTATCTTCTGCAATTCAGTGAATCGGGTAGAATTACTGGCCAAGAAAATTACTGAACTTGGTTATTCTTGTTTTTACATTCATGCAAAGATGCTACAGGACCATCGCAACAGAGTATTTCATGACTTCCGTAATGGTGCATGCAGGAATCTTGTTTGTACTGGTATGTTGGTGATTTATGTTGTTGTGCATTCCCCTCTTAATGTAGGTGTCATGTGGCTGTGGTTGATACTCGGCTATGTCTCATTCTTAGTTATTGGAATTTTTAGTGATTTTCTTAAGTAAATATTTAAGCATTTTTTAATCAACAAGTGTGATATTTTATGTGAGGCATGTATGTTTTTCCCATGTGGTTAAATGTTATTAGAAAGGCCTTTATCCATTTTATATGCTGTTATTATTCAGCCATTTTTCATATCATTGGTGCTCATCAGAAAAAAGTTGACATTTCTAAAAAGTATAGTGAAGCTGTGAATAATCTCTTATAGTAGGGAGGAAGAACAATTGGTCTTAATGTATATGTTGTTGCAACAAGAGATCCATTGCAATAGCTCAGTTGTAGTAATAGATGAAACAAAAAGTGCTTGAGATTTGTCCAGGAAAAAGAAAGAAATGGTTCATGTAATTTTTTGTGCATGATAAAATAGATGACTATTCTATGACTCTTTCATTCCCTTTCTTTTTTTGCCTCTTCCTTTTATGTATCCTGCTATTAACTCTTATCTGTAGCACTAAGGTAATTTATATTTTATTCTATTTTGGTGAAAATTGCAGATTTGTTTACAAGGGGAATAGACATTCAAGCAGTGAACGTTGTTATTAACTTTGACTTTCCAAAGAACTCAGAGACATATCTGCACAGGGTGGGTAACATATAAGCTATTGATTCATATTTCAAAGATATGTTTGTCTCTCTTGACAGACTTAATATATCTGCAGGTTGGTCGATCTGGAAGGTTTGGCCACCTTGGGTTAGCGGTGAATTTGATCACATACGAGGACAGATTTAACTTGTACGTATTTGTTGAAATTTTGCAAAATGTTTTATTTGTTTATTAACCCCCTCTCTCTCCTCTTCCTTTCTCTCTCCGTGTCTCTCTTTTCCTTCTGATTTATTTTTATGCTTTGAGATCAGGTACAGGATTGAGCAAGAGCTTGGCACTGAAATAAAGCAAATTCCACCTCATATTGATCAAGCAATTTATTGCTGTTGATTGGTGTCAAAAGTTCTGTTGTCAACAATGGTGAGTGATATTTAAGTTTTTTTGGGTGATTGAGATGTTTGTTTTACAGAACATTTAACCGCATCATAGTTTCCTTTAGAGGTGTCAAATGAATTGCACTAGCATAACTCGCTTAGGTTCGGCTCAATCCATTTAAATTTTAAGTGAGATGAGTTCAATTAAGATCACTTTTAGGGGTATTTTCCTATGGTGGTATTATAGTAATTATTTTTGACAAACACATTTGATAAATGAGTTTGTGAGCTAGCTTATTTGTGCTAAGTGAGCTGATTAACCTATGTGCTGAGATACTTAGTTGACAACACTAGTTTCCATCTTCAAGGTCTGCTAGTGGCCATCATTAATGGATACTAAATTTTGATGTTGTTCGAGGGGGCCAGTGATCTTTGTTGAATTTTATGGTGTCAATTTTTGCATTGTCCATACTAATTCTAAGGTTATTATTTAGGTAAATGCTAATAATGTGGATTGTATATGCCATCGAACATTGAAGCTGCCCATGGAAGAAGGCATCCAACTCTGCATCAGAGAGATTAACTGGTGTTATTGAATGCGGATGAGATAATACCTTTTGATTACTTTTATGATTTTCTGAATTTTCGTAGTCATGGACGAGAGACTAATTGGCCTAGCCCAGTTGGTGGCTGCTTTTGGGAGTCGCCTTTTGTTCTATAGCCTCGATCTATTCTGAACCTAGTACAAATACAGTTTCAACTTCTGGTGGATGTACTTTTATGCAGTAAAAAATTGTGTTTTATTGACGATTGAAAATGAAAGAGATTATTTTGGTTCTTAAGATTTGTTGCTGCAAGTGTACAGATACCATACAAGCCTAGCCGTATCTACAAGCATCGGCTAGTGTCACTCCAATACTATTTAGATTATCAAAATTAATTGATGATCTAAGTAGATAAAATAAAATAAAGCTAATTATAACAATTCACAATTGATACGATATGAGATGAGAGGTTATAGTTTACACAGAATTAATTGTTCTTTTTTTATCTTAATAGAAAATATCTTTTTCAAACACTAATTTTTTCTATGCAACTAACTAGTTACACTTCTATGCTATATCAAAAAGAGATCATTTAGTACGTATTTAATTAAGTTGCGTACAATTAGTCATATACTCATATTTTCATGTTATTCAAATTAACATGTTATTTACTCCTAAATTAATCTCAACGAAATTAAGAATAATAAATCAATCAATTAATAAATACCTAATTGAAAATATTAAGCATGTCATTAAATCATTAAATCATGTATATAAAATTGTGATATTCATATTACGACTTGGAAAATGAGTATAGCCTACCACTTTAATAAAATACAAGCTCAATAAAGAAATTAACAATAAAAATGAACAAAAATTATTAAAAGAGAAGAGGGATAAACCACTAGGAAGAAATCTTCAATCTCCCAATGCCGCGTGGCTCCAAATGCTCATCTTTAAAATGGTGTGGATTCCCCGTTATCTCTCTAGGAGTCTTTCTCTAATTTGTGCCTTCTAGAATACGTGTTCGTAGGGCTTCGGGGAGAAATTATTAGGTGATTCTAAACCAATAATCCAAGCAAATAGCATGCAATGATTATGGGGAGAGCATAAAAGTTTAATAATGATCAAACTTTTTCTTTCTTTTACATATTTGAATTTGTATTTTTAGATTATTATTCAAAACTAACACATCAATATTTGTTTATAAATAATGTATAATTTTTTGAGTGTATGGACTCTATAATAACCCAAAGATCGCAGAGCAAATATTAATCATCATATCAAGGGAAATCAAAGACAACCAACATATTAGGATAAGGCGTGTCATTTCTAAATAATTAGAATTCATGTGTAACTCATTTTAAAAAAAATCGTCACTTTAGCCTAAACCGAGCTCAAAATAACATTGTTTTACACTAGACTATTGAACCCAAAGGTTGGCCATTTGGTTTTTTCAATATCTTGACCCGTCAAACGTTTGGCCAAACTAGATTTTTTTTGGGTTCAAATTGCTTAGACCTTTTTCTAAAATATTTTCAATACCTAATAAATCTTAAAAATAAATATTAATGCTAAAAATTTAAGAAAAATCTAAGCTTGAAAAGAGTTATCATACCCTAAACATTTTTCTAATATGACAATCAATCAACATTCTATTAACATATGGGTATGCAAGATTTTTAACAAAATAATTCATGTTTGTGTGTGACTTGTAAATGATGTCATTCAATGCACTTATGGTATAAGCTTATGTAAGCATACAATAGATTAAAATCTTAGAACAAGTATAATATGTTTACTTTTAGTATTCCTTTCTATTTATGCAGGTTATGTTTTAGCTAGAGATTAAAAAACTTTACATGCTTGTAATATGAGGCTTAGGTGGGGATAAAGAAGTGATTCCTTTAAGGTTCAAATCCATACCTTAATTTACTTTTCATCCTCATGCAATTGAGCTTTTTTTTTAATAACTTAGTGCACATATTTTTTTATTTTGTTTTTAAACTCAACACCCCCAAACTTATTTTCACTTACCTTTTATCATCATGCAATTGAGTTTTTCTTTAATAACTTTGTGTTTTTTTCCAACTCAATACCCCAAACTTATTTTAAGTTTATAAATCTACTTTTTATTGGGATTCTGATGTTGAGAGTTTATCTTAGCACTTAATTGTTCAATCTAAAGACTAAATCATTTCTCAAACTAAATATCAAATAGATTCTAAAATATGAAAGATT
The DNA here is from genome assembly GCA_037013495.1 of Hippophae tibetana. Taxonomy (NCBI): domain Eukaryota; kingdom Viridiplantae; phylum Streptophyta; class Magnoliopsida; order Rosales; family Elaeagnaceae; genus Hippophae; species Hippophae tibetana. Next base: position 40,430,085 of record CM072802.1, on the reverse strand, counting down.
TTTATCATACAATAGTACTTACTCCAAGTGTTCTATCACTAAGTACATCAAAAAATCAATCACATGCATTGCGCATAAATAATGGATGATTTTAATTAAAAACAAGCAAGCATACCACATGGTTAATTTGCACTATAGTCCTAGAAAGGTGCATAAGTCCTGTAACTTTGAGCTTTTAGGACTAAAGTGTCAATTTTTTCAAAGTTATGAGACTAAAGTGCTCTAATTGAAAGCAATAAGACTAAAACACTCTTTTTATAAAAGCTATAGGTTCTTCTGTGCCCCTCATCTCAATATTTGTTTATAAGATTCCTTATCATAATCAAGACAACCAATTCTATCATTAGGTTCATACATTTCATATCAAGCATATATCCATATAGTTTCAAAATATTTATTAATTTTTATCCATATCTTAACTATAAATATTAAACCAATAACTTAAAAACACACTAAAATCCTAAACAAGATAATAGAATTTCCTCCCCCACACTTGAATTGTACATTGTTCCCGATGTGCAACAATAAAGATAAGTAAAAGATATGAGAAAAGAAAAATCCCTTGATATTGATGTGTTGGTGTTCATCACTAAATATTCACATGTTTTTAGTGTCTCTACATTTACTCACCTAGAAAATGATAAAAACATAAGTAATAAAAATATGTTTGGGTTTTTCCCAACAAGCGTCATATTTAAGGTCCTTAACTAGACCTTTCTAAGCTTTTCAACTTGGATGCAACGTATAGTAGTCTAGGTGACCCTTTCCACGTACACCACTTGATTTCCTTAACTATTTAAAGCCTTTGTTAGCTACAATGCTACTTCCTTGAAAGATATCACTATTATTCATCATAAATAGTTCCTCCTTGAAGGGTTTGGTCTCTTCATATTTTTTTTGTATCTCTATCACCAATATAGTATAATTGCCTAACCCATATTTCTTTCAACTCTTTCTCTTTTTAACTTGCTCTTTCTTCTTCTTCTTCTTTTCACTTTCTTATCTTTTCTTTATTATCTCATTTTCCACCTCTTCTTTCTTCTTTTCCAAGTGTAGTCTTTCATTCTTCTCATCTCTTAACTTTATAGGATGTCTTTGAAGGTTTGAGTATCTTGTATTTTACTTTATCTTTGTGAACTCTCACCTATGTACATCAATTAAGGTCTTTCATAGAGTTGAAAAGGATGGCCTAAAATAATAGGAACATTCTTATCTTCTTCCATGTCTAAAACCAAAAAATAAGTGGGGAAGATGAACTTGTCTATCTTTACTAGCAAGTCCTCAATTTCTCCTCTTGGTTTTTTATAGACCAATAAGCCATTTGCAGTGTCACTAAGGTTGGTTGTGCTTCCTCATGTCTTAACTTTTTGAAATTTGACAAGTGCATTAATTTGATACTAGCTCTCAAATAGAGTGCATTCCCAAAGTGACGATCCCTTATTATGCATGGAATGTGAACTGTATGTTGGTCCTTAAACTTGGGTGGTAGTCTTTGGTCCATTGTAGCACTACAATACTTTGTAAGGGCAATGGTTTCATAATTTTCAAATTTCCTCTTCTTTGATAGAATTTTCTTCATACATTTCATGTATGATGATATTTATTTTAAAGCCTCCATAAAGGGGATATTAATATGCAACTTATTAAAAATGTCGAGGAATGAAAACTGTATTTTATACAGTTATTTTCGTTTATTTTATTAATTATAATTGCTATGTTCTTGACATTTTTAGTTAATTTTAACGGGATAAATTAATATTTTTTGTTTATTTCTTAAGGAATATATTTTTAAGAAAATTAAAGAATATTAATCGAAAAAAGACTTAATTACAAATAATGAAGTCTGAAAATATAATTTAAATTAAAAGAGTGCTTAATTGCAATTAACAAAAGTCTAAAATATAATTTAAATTAGAAAAAAAGGGATTAATTGTAATTAACGAAAGTTTAAAAGTTATTTTAAATTAAATTGGAGGGCTAAAATGCAATTTAAAATATTTGTTTGTTTGCGTAGGAAAGGAGGACCACACGTAGATATTTTGCACGCGCGCCACACACCGTCAGATTAGAAATCAACGGTGAAGATCAGGCGCTTGCGATGCATGCCCGACACAGGTGCGTGGACACCATTCCCAAGTGGCACATTGCTCGGCGCTGAGTGGGGCCCACCTACCGTGCAAGTCGACATGCAGGGTCGGATCCCTGTGTGACGCGATCAATAGAAACTTCGTGCACCCTATCATTCCAATGAATCATACAATGCAATGTGTATCAAATTTTCCTGTAGCTAATATGAAGCGGACACGTGGCACATGGCATGTGGCACGTATTGGTTAAAACATAAAAAAAACGTAGAATCAACACACGTGTTTCCAACTATTTATGTGGGACCCACGTGTCTCGCCTGCCATGATCCCATGCAGCGCAACCACGTGCAAGCTCTCCCTCCCACCATTTAAAGGCTGCCACGTGTCCCATTATTTCTTGCAGCCAATCAAATACGGACACGTGGCATGCATGAATTGAAACAAAAAAAAGCCGAACCGTTGCCCCTTTCCAACTGTTTTTTATTTCTTCCATGAATGTTTTAAAATATTATTTTCGATGTCTACCACTATTCACGCATGGTTGTAAGAAAAATATTTTTTTGATGTATGTTTTTAGCTATAAATAGGGCATTTATTGCTAGAAAAAAAGGGTTAAATGGGGAGATTTTGGAACAAGTAGAAGCCATTTTGGCTTCTGTTGTGTTTTTGTGTGGATGAAATTCTAATTTTCTTTGTGTTCTTCATCTAAATATTCCTTAAAATGTTTTAGTATTTTTGTTTTGTAATTTTAATTTTTATTATGAAGTAATTTAATTTTTCTAAGGTTGCATTTTATCTAAATTTATGAAGCTTGGATTTAATTATTTTTGAACGATTTATTAGATTTTTAATTTGTTTATTCTATTTGTGCTTAATGCTTTTGATTATTGGAAAATTTATCAATTGATCTGTGACACTTAAATAAACTTGGAAGAGACATTTTTGTGTATATTGCTCATGGATAGAATAACATGTATATATGAAGGATATGAATATACCTTTATCGTATATGTGGCCATTTGAGAACTTAGAACGTAATGAATCTTGATGAATTTAATTCTCATAGGAATATAGTGAATTAATTTAGCGAGATGTGTCTATACAGAGCTCAGGAGAAATGTATAGATAAAATTAGAAGTTCTTGGTTGACAAATTAAATTTACAAAATATATAAATCAAGAGAAAATGATATGATTCGAGTGGATTAATTTGGTGAAAAATGCAATCCTAGAATTTTCTTTTATTTTGTTATAAAACTCTTAGTTATTTAAAACATCTTCCAACTTTTCCATTGTTTTGGATAACATAAGATTGAAATAATTTTAGTACTCCACAAACTGTAGTAACAAATCTCCGTGGGAACAATAACTTACTTATCAAATTTTATTACGTGTTACCGTTTATACTTGCACGTTTTTATGTTCTCCAAAAGAGACAACAAGTTTTTAAGGAATCCAACGTGCCACTTGTGTTACGCGTGCATTGCAAGCGCCTGATCTTCACCGTTGATTTCTAACCTGACGGTGTGTGGGCGCGTGCAAAATATCTGCGCGTGGTCCTCTTTTCCTGCGCAGACAAACAAATATTTTAAATTTCATTTTCAGACTTCATTATTTGCAATTTAATTTTAATTAACTTTTAAAATTTTGTTAATTACAATTAAACCCTTTTCTAATTTAAATTATATTTTAGACTTTTGTTAATTGCAATTAAGTACTCTTTTAATTTAAATTATATTTTCAGACTTCATTATTTGCAATTAAGTCATTTTTCGATTCATATTCTTTAATTTTCCTAAAAATATATTCCTTAAGAAATAAACAAAAAATATTAATTTATCCTATTAAAATTAACTAAAAATGTCAAGAACATAGCAATTATAATTACTAAAATAGGCGAAAATAACTGTATAAAATACAGTTATCAAGGAACTTGGGGATTTTTTTATCTAGATTTTATCTATTGAGTTCTTTTGGGAAAGAGAGGAGTGGGATATGAATTCTCTCCCATATGAGTGTTTCCTTCTTCAAGCTTTACTACAACTTCTTTACTTAATTTTTCTTCTTTTTTACTTTTCTTTTCTTCCTTACCACTCATTTTTTCTAATCTCTTTCAGTTTTATTTTCTTCCTCACCTTCTATTACTGGCCCATTTCTTCTTATTATGGAATTGCACTATTTCATAGCATCTTTTTTAGGATTCACCTCGATGCTACAAAGAAGCATACCTTGAATTCTTCCTTACAATGTTTGTGCGAGCTATCCCATTTCTTGCCTATAAGTTTCTTATACTGGTTTGTACTTTGTATCTATGTGTTGGCTTTCTGTCTGTAAAATAGGAAGTATGTTTATTTTATTCAGTGTTATTGTCTTCCCTTATGTAAGGTTGATTACTATGGATCATTAATCACACATACACATAGTTAGAAGCACTATGATTGAAAGCATGTTTTTCACACACCATGAGGTTGGTTGTTTAGTATGCTAGGCCACGAGTGGCAGTTTGTGGCTCAGTTTGGGTATGGATTTTTATGAAAATTACTCAATAATTTTTGGTTAAAAAATGGGATTTTTACACACCTCAAAATGCCTTTACCAGACCTCATCATTGGACCCACGATAAGGTGGTTGGTTGTCCAAAATTTTCTATTGTTTATAATTCCATTTTTACTAATTATCTTGAAAGTATTTTGATAATTATGATAAGTCTGTGTGAGCATAAAGTAACGTGGTTGACTATTTTATTAAGTTTTTGAGGACTACTTTTTATGAATGGGTTGAGCTAAACTATTAACTTATCATATCTTTGGTTATGTGCGATAAGTGAGATTACATTGGATTGTTTTTCTCAAATCATCAATTGTGTGTGCTATGTGGTTGATTATGTGTCACATGTAGATAATTTATGGTTCGTGGTTAAAAGTGGTTCCTACGGTAATTATTGGTGGTTCATGTTTGAGGGTGGTCCTCATTATTGATTGTTCATATTACACTTTCTAATCTACGGGTACTGATCACAACATATTGAAAGGTGTTGGCTTTGGAGAAGAGCCAATTTTGTGTGTCAGATCAGATTGCTATGGAGGCAGCAATAGGCAGTTTGGACAGAGGTCTCGATCGATAGTGATTTGGTGGTTTTATTTCTATTAGTGTTGGATTGTTTACTACTGAGTGGCTACTATAAGCAACCCGAGTATGTTACCACATAAATAAGGTTTTTATTTAGGTTTACTTCATTACCTATTTGTGTTTGAATGATTGGTTGTGTTGTGAGTACAATTTGAGTCTTGATATTGTATGCTACCACATATAAGATTAGGACTCTGATTGAAAAACTACTTAATTCTATTTTGCATGCTTTACTTCGTATTTATGCAGCTTGTGATTATTTACTATCTAAGTTTATAAAATGCTTGCCTGAGAGTACTTGTACTGTTGTTACTTTTATTTTTATTGCAGCTTGTATGAATGAGTTCTTTAAAAGTATGTATCTACTTACCCTTGTAGTGCATTAGGTCTTAGACTCTTTCAATTAGTATTAGAACGAGTACACCTTTTTTGAGCTTAATTGCTCTGGTGTTGATCCTGTCCCCTTCCTATTTGTTTATCTCATATGATGGATGATGAGTGCTCAAAAAGCACTAAAATAACCATGATTTTATGCACATTAATTGATTAAAAATATATATATTTATACGTTTTATCATATATTTATATAAATTTGTCTTTTTCGGAATCACGGGTATTTTTATTGTTTTTCAGGTATTTTGGTCTAAAAACGCAACTTAAAGACTCAAAGAGGAATACTTGAAGCAATACATCACAAATATATTAATAAATAAATGGGGAAAGGTCAACGAACATGGAAAAATTGGACAAAATGGGTCAAAAAGGTCAAAAATGTCAAAAAGGAGAAAATCGCGCACAGCTGCCCAGCCGCGCGCCCCAACGCCCCAATCCGTGCCCGCCCCAGCGCGCGGGTACTGTTCACCCGTGCCGAGCTACGCGCAGCGCGCCCAGCAGCCCCTCCGCACGCGCCAACGCCTTTTCGCCCCATTTTCACGTGTAGCCGCCCCTATGACGTCATGTTGACGTCATTAATGACCTCAGTATTTCCATTACGCGTTTTTACATTTTTTTAACATTTTTTTACTCATTGTTTCTCTCCATCCTCACCTATAAATACCCCTCTTCCCTTCACTTCAAAACACACCTTCAAAACACACTTCTCTCTTCTTTCTTTCTCTCATTTCTTAGTTTTTAAGTTTTTCTTAGTTTTTTTCTTAGTTTTCAAGCTTTTCTTAGTTTTTCTCTTAGTTTTTAGTTCAATTCTCTTAGTTTTAGAGTTCTTCTCTTTTTGAGAGGAACTTGTAATTTTTTTGTAATAATTTAGCTTTTTGATTCAATAAATGGAAGTGCAAATTCCGCTTGGAGGTTTTCCAACAACGGGAATAGCGTCGAAGTTCTGTAAGGATTTTCTTTTCTTTACAGTTATTTTTTATGCTTTATTCTTACATGTTATATTTAATTTGTCTGTGATTAAATTTAACTGTGCTGGCTATTTATAATCATGATGTAATAATAACGTTGTTATGCTTGCGAAATATTAAATAGGTAAAAATTTCTAAAATGAATTGATTTTATTTTTATTCAAGATTTTATATTAAGAATGTTAGAGAGAAATATATTATTTTTCATTACAAACTTAAATCTGAAAATTAGATTTTAAGGTTTAGTTATCCGGTCTAATTTAGAGTAGTGCTCTTTTATTTGTTGGTACAATCGCCCGATAGTTAGAGTGAAACTCTATTTCAAAAGTTTTTATAAGAATTATTATGTGAAAATGTATTGACAACATGTTTTCAATAGTGGTTTTAAAACTTGAAAGTTAGTACTCGGATAATTAAATTCTTATGTTTAATTTGGACACCTTGAATAAAGTTTAAACTGTCTAACCCCACCAAAGGTGGCATTTGAATGGTTCATTTTCAATCTCTTAGAAAAAGGAAATAATTTAATTAACCAAATTAGTTATCAACCCCACCCATAGGTGTTAATTGATTTGTTTAGTTAACAAAGAATATCTAACCCCACTAGAGGTGGTATTTATATAAAAAAGAGAGAATCAATAAAATATCAATTTATATCTTTAATAACCTAGATAATATGAGCAAGCATAATTAATTTAGTTATTATATCCATAAATACTCCACTAATATAAATGATAAAATTTGCATAAATATTTATTGAATCTGTATTTATATTTATTTTTAGATAAATATTTATTGAATTTGTATCTATGTTTATTTTTATGTTATTAGATTATATTTAATTAATCTGTATATATGTTTATTTTTATGTTATTAGATTAGGAACACAAAAACCAAACTATCGTGAAAGGATGTTTAGGATTTAATTTCGTTTTTAAAAGTTTGAATAATAAATTAAAAACCACATACATTCCTTCCTTAGATCGACCTTGGGAGTATACTTATCATTTTCTTCGAAATGATTCGTGCACTTGCGAGAGTTTTATAAATATTAAAACCAAAGTATTGGCAAGAATCGGCGATGCCGGTTTTCGCTCATCAATGGATAATATTGAAGGCTCAGTTGGTGAACCACCTTAGTTCAATGGCTTTTGTTATTTTTACTAGAGATTTTAAATGTGTTCCTATTTGAGATGTACAAATAATAATGTTTGGTCTATAATTGAGAATGGTTGGATGTGCCCTACTCACATTACAAAGACTAGTGTTTTTTAACCTAAACCCATTGTTGCTTGGACCAAAGGGAGCTTCCTCTCAACAATCTAAATTGTCAAGGGTTACATCTACTCATGAGTTATGTTATTATTGAAGGCTTAGCTTTGATCTCTATGTTCATTACTTTATAGGAATCTTTGTACTACTTGGAAAAGAAATATGATGAGTGTTCTTCTCAAACTGTTGTGCTTACTCTAGAAATGTCAACATTTACTACTCTTGATTATTTTTCTTTGATGGCTTTCCACTTTGAGTCTTTCCCTTCTAGTTCCTCTTATTGAACAAGTGCTGGTGATGGTGACAAGTTTTCTCTTCAAGTTTTGTATGATCAACTTGTGTACGATGATCTCAGATTGAAAAAGGTTATGACTAAAATCAGTAGCAATTTGAAGGAAAAAGATAAGGGGAATTTGGACCTCTCTAGTCAATTGTTAAAACCCATATTGGATGGTGAAAAGGAAGTGAACAACTTAAAGTTGAATGAAGCAATTTGTGGGAGAAAGTTTTGCCTTGATAATTCTTCTGATGATCAACTTGAAGCTTGAACAAACTAACAGTAATTTGAATAATTCTATATATGCAACATTGCAATGCTAAAGGAAATTCTCGTAATCAATAATTTTCAAGTTATTAATCGACCCATATTCCATAAAGCAATGAAAGTAAAAGAAATAAATAGTGAAATTAGTCCAAAAAGGAACAAATGAAGACTATTTGTTTGAACCAACCAAGTTCATTAAGAGTATTCACTTAAGACCAAAAATTTCCTAAAACATATCCATGCAATAATATTGAGTCATGTGGAAAATTCTAGTGATCATCAAGCAAAGTAAATCTGATATATATTGTCTAAATTAAACAATTAAATATTTAACTTTATTTTTTTATTTTTTAAAAAATTATAAATTGTGTTGTTGTAAATATAATTACAAGTAAAAATTATTATCCGCAAAGATTTAAGTATATTTAATTATTAATTACTAGTTTAAAAATTAAATTCTAAAACCTCACAAATAAAACAAAGAGGTTTTTGAATTTTGTTTGAGAAAATAAAATAACATAAAAGAATAAGAACATAATAAAAAATACAAAATTTAAATTAATAACATAAACATGTAATTAGGATATTATCCTTGTTATTAGATTACAATTAAATTTATTATGTTATCATCCATTCAATTTTCAAATCCTAAATTTATTATATAGTTTTAAGATCTCTTTTCATTTTTCTCAATTTTAGTTTTAGGAATTTAAATTCACTTACAATTCTCTACTTTTCTTACTATATAATTGATTAATAACTCGATTATTAATCAACCTAACTGATGAAACTTAGAATTATGCCTACTAGATCATATTCATTTATTGCATTATAATCCAAAAAAGTAATAAACATATTAGTTGAAATGATATGGATAATAATTTATAACCTAATCATTTAATTTCATTGTAATAAAACATGCTACTTTAATTACAAAAATAAACAACTTTATTATAATCTAACAATAAAAAAATTAAATATTGAACTTGTTGTACATCTAATTCAAGAATTAGTATACTTTGACATTCAAATTAAACACACTAACAAATTAATAATTGAAATTTTATTCAAATCGTAGCATAATTTATAGTAAATCATAATTTAGGGTTTGAAATCATAATCACAATGAATTATTTAGTTAGATACAAAATTTTACATATAATAAAATAACTAAACAATTTATAATTATAAAGAGAAATAAGATACAAAAATCTTAATGTTCGAAGAAAAAGTAAAACCATATCAATTAAATACATTAATCTCTAAACTTATTCTTGAATTATTTTTTAAAAGTTCTTTAATATGCTCCAAGATAATTTTAATAAATTTTCTCTAATTTTGTGAATTCATCTCTTCATTCTCTTCAAAATGATATTTTGTGGATATTTATATAAGTTTTATTTTAGGTTCTATAGTGAGATAAAGTCTAGGTGTTTGGTTGGAGTCAAATGGATGCTCCTTGGGGTGCTACGTGTCAAAAAATGGAATTAGTGTGTGAACAATGACACTTGTGTGAAATAATGGTTGGACAAACGACAACTCATTTGGTTGGAGGAGAGATGAAATGATGTGTTGTTTGAAAGGAATGGTGGACGAAGGACATTTTCTACTTGAGGGATTGAAAACAACACCATTTTGGGCGCAATATTTTTAAGTCCTAAATCCATTATTTGTCTATGTACATCCACATTTCATTCTAAGTATATCTATATGTAAAATAAAATTAATAAAAAATCTATAAAACTTTTAAAAAATAAATCCTCAAGATTTTAAAAACTCATAATTTCTCATAAAATATAATATAAATAATTTATAACACATGAAAATAATAAAATAAACATAAATATGTAAAATTTAATAACTAAAAATATGTATAAATTATCACTTATCAAATTTTTCCATACCTATTCTTTACTAGTTCTCTAGCAAAGTTAGCACATGTTGTAGAGAGAATAAGTTTTTTAATATTTTATTTCAAGGACTAAGAAATATTATGGTTTCAAATTCTAATAAATGATAAATAATATCCATAGTTATCCCTTTGCTTTAGTTACTATAAAGTAATCATACTTAAAGTGTTTATATGATCACCATCCATTAACAATAATCAAACCATGTAACTTAAACAAGTTAGAACATTATTACTCCATACAAAACATCACTATTCTTTTAAGATTTGAATTGGACACCATAGTTTTTTCTTTAAAGTTGTATCTCTACTTACCAAAAGTATTTTCTAAAATCAAAAGTTCTTTCATTTGATTGTAATGTAGCTAGATATGTTGGTTAAATCAAATAAAATAGAAAAAGAAAAAAACAAAAACAAAAAAAATCATGAGTCTATAGAGTAAGAGAGCTATCTATAAATAATATCATCTTAAAACTAAATATATCAATAAAATTGGGTCAAAATTTATTATTTTGAACTCAGATATCATTATTGACTTCTTTTCTTTTCTTTTTGTCAATTTTTTTATACACAATCTTTTTTTATTTTTATTTGCAACTTGTCCCTTTATAGTCATTTTTTTAAGTAATAATACTATGAGGTACACATCAATATAAATGTTATTTTACATGTGTTAGACATTTAATTAATTAAACACATTTGACACTCTTAAATCTTATTCTAACATTTTTATAAAATCTATTCTCTTTTCATGCACTCCACTTTTTCTTGAAATATAGAGCATAGTCAAAGTATTTGGTTTAAAAGACAAGGAATGGGTACAAACAAATGACTCATGTAAGTTCAAATTGGTTCACTAAAAGGTTGTCCTTATAGGACAATATTATTATGGGTAATAACAATTTAGCCAAATGTTAATCCTATTACTTTAATAATTTTTCAAGAAGTACTTTAATATTTGCCTTGATAAACTTAAAAAAAGTTCTAACATCTTAATCATATTTATTAAAATCATAGCAAAGTTTCAAGAAATTCATAACATTTTTCATAAATTCAAGCAAATGGTTTTTCCTATCACCAACTTAACTATCACAAGGTTACCTTTACTCAAGAATAATATTAAGACTCTATCATCATCTATTATCATTTAAAACCTAACATTGCTTAGCTAATTTAGCTTTGAAAGAGTCCATGATCCAATATACAACTAGGGCAAAGAGATGGAGACTCATAAAAGGACTCGGTCCTAACTCGCATAAACAAGGAAATAAACACTTATACAAATCAAGGAGTAGAATCACAGATAGTATAATATCAAGCAGATAAATTGAATAATAGATATTATTTATCAAAGTAGAAAGCTAGTAAACAACAAATACTTTCTAATAAGAGTTTATGCTTCAATATGTTGAGACATATACGCAACAAACTCACATTATACTAACTCAATGAGAGATAATGCATAATACTCGATACAACGAGGTAAACCCACATAGAGTCTATATCTAAATGGTAACATCCTCGAGTTACTTAAGGCAACCACTCAATGACAAATAATACACTAAATAGTAAATAAGTTACAACACTAATAAGCAGTAAAACCACTATTACCTTTATCAGCCAAGACATATGTCCAAACTACCTACTATTGCTCTTCATTTGTTCTTCCGTACCTGTTTGGTTCAATACTTGAACCTGACTATCCTCTATAGCCAACACCACTTAATGTGGTGTGATTGAAAACCATAGCCTACAATTTAATTACTAAACTTACAAAATGACCCACACTTCAGAGTTAGCTTTCCAAAATGATTTTGAAAACAGTTATAATAATCAGTGTAAATTTTGGTAAAATTTTGCTATTAAAATAGGAGAAAAAGAAGAGAAAATAGTGGGGTATTTATAAGGCTCAAAATGCACACATCTCCCACCTCCTTTTCAAACACCGCACTAACGATGGTGGTAAAGGTAGTGATAAGGTCCTTGATGAGCTCGTTATGAGGTGCTAAAATGTTGTATTTTTCATTTCCAAAAGTGTCAAGTACAATTTATAAATATTCGTACTTGAAACATGCCAAATACCATAAGTGATAATGTCGACTTTGTCGTTGAAAACCAACAACTCTCAACATAGTGTGCACACTATGAAAACCAACCCCGTGGTGTGTAAATATGCTTGCATATGAAATGTATCTAACTATATACATGTGTGAATTACTTATCTGTAGTAATCAACTTTACAAAGAGGAAGATAAATATACTACGTAAAAATAAAACAAATATAATATTTTGTACACGAAAGGCCAACACATAGATACAAATACAATAGAACTTACAAGTTAATTTCATCACAAATGTCAGAAAAAATATCATATTATTAATGCAAGCATACTTATTGATTCTAATTACCTAAGTATAAAATGAATAAATTAAATATATAATAAATAATGAATGAAATAAACATAAAAAAATTACGATTCTAAAATATACTAAACTAATGAAGCAAATAAAACAACAACAAAAACAATAATAATAACTCTTCCTATACCTAATTCTTACATTGTCCTCAATATAAATACATGTATATATGTAATGTAAAAATAAGTAAAAATGGAGTAAAAAACAAATCTGTTGGGTTGCTTTCCATAAAATGCTTGGTTTTAAGTTCTTAGTCGAACTTTTACTACTTTTATTATCTGCCAATCTTGAAGTGTGTGATATCAAACTATCGAGTTAGCAATCCATAATTTGCATCCTTGCATCTTGATGGTAATTTCTTTTAAAACATATTTGACACATTTTTTTCCCACACCTATATCTTTGTTATAATTGAAAAACGTCTCCAATTTTTTTTATTTATGATTATGGTTCATAGAATTGTCAAACCTACCAAAAAAAGATAAAATAAGGTTATTAGTAAGAAAATAAGGTTTGAATAATACATTTGGTACCACATTTTATTCTTGGGGTGATGGTATTTTTTTTCTTCACTAATCTTTTCTTCGAATATATCATTTAGAGAAATTTTTTAGGACTCATCTAGCTACTTATCACTATCCACAATAATGGCATTGCCATTCTTTCTAGTTTTACTATTTGCATGGGAGGGAAGTTCAATAATTGCCCATGCTTCCATTCTTTTTACAACTGTTACTAGTTGGTTAACATGTATCTCAAGATTTCTCCTTGCAAATTTACATTCTTGTTGAAATTCTATAGTGTGAACAATTAGAGAATTTATTATGTTCTCAAGATACTTACATCGAATGATTTGAGTAGATTGTTGTATCAGGAATATAAAGTTAGGTGTGATGTTGAAATCAATTGCATGATTTGTATTAGAATAGCTTAGGTATTGATCATCCCATCATCTTCATTGTATATGTTAAAATATTAATATGCTCCCAATTATCTTCTTATGGTTTAAAGTAAGTTGCATGAAATTCATTAATTATATGATAATGTATTGCAATGTAATCTAACTATGGTTCTATTAAACACTTCAAGAATATATATATATATTTGAATTTAAAACTAAAAAAAATGAAGAAAAAATAATAGAAAAACAAATTCACAATTAAAAAAAACAAAACTAACAAATAATAAGAAAATTTTAAATCAATCCCGATGATACAATACCAAAATTTTGATGGTATCTAAATTAGAATATCAAACATCTAACCTTACTTTTTTACTTTTTAAAAAAAATTATAAATTGTGTCATTGTAAATATAATTACAAGGATTATTATCCACAAAGGAATAAATATATTTAATTATTAATTACTAGTTTAAAAATTAAATCCTAAAATGTCACAAATAAAATAAATTGGAGTTTTTGAATATTTTTTGCAAAAAAGTAAAATATCATAAAAGAATAAGAACATAGTAAAAAGTACAAAATTTAAATTAATAAGAAAAACATGTATTCAAGAAATTATCCTTACTACTATATTACAATCAAATTTATTTTGTTATGATCCATTTAGTTTCTAAATCTTAAATTTATTATATAATTTTAAAATGTCTTTTTTATTTTTCTCAATTTTAATTTTAAGAATTTAAATTTGTCTAAAAATTTCTACTTTATCTTACTTTGTAATTGACTAACAATTTTATTATTAATCAATTTAATTCATGAATAACCTATAATTGTGACTAATAGATTAATTCATTTGTTACATTATAATTTTTAAAAAAATTAAATTAGATAGAAGTGATATCGTTAATAATTTATAACCTAAACATTTTATTCCTTGATGAGAAAGTAAAGTCAAATCAACTATACATCAATCTCTAAACTTATTCTTGAATTATTCTTTAAAATTCTTTAATATGTTATAAGATAATTTTTATAATTTGTCTTTATTTTTTCTGAATTCCTCTCTTTAAAATGATATTTTTTAGTATTTATATGAATTTAATTTTAAATTTTATGATAAGATTAAATCTAAATCAATAGATAGAGTCAAATAGATGCTCCTCAATCTAAAAATGGAATCAACATGTTAGTGCATGAAAATAGTAATATTGATGTGAAATGATGGTTGGACTAATGATGCATCATTTGGCTAGATGAGAGACAAAACGACACATTGTTTGAAAGGCATGATGAACAAAACATGTTAGACTGGCATCGTCTGGCACTCGGGGGATTGTAAACATTTGGAAACATTTTTTCTTACTCCTAAATCCATCGTCGTTCTAAGTACATCTACCTAATCAAATAAAATTAATAAAAAAACCATAAAAATTTCCAAAATTCTAAAAACTCTTTTTTTATAAAATATAAAATAAACAGGTTTATAACACATGACTACAATAAGATAAACATAAATATGTAAAATTTAATAACTAAAAATATGTAAAAATTATCACTTATTAATATACTCTCTTGGTGGTGGCAAGAGATACTTTTATTCAGTATCAATAATATTAGAGTACAAACCAACATCACAATACCCCATCTTTAATCATCATGGATAAAAGCCAAAAAAAAAAAAAAACAGAGAAAAAACTACCAACAATCTCAAGGTATAATAGTAAAATATCTGAGATAGCATTCTAGTCGGAGTCTACCCAAAGACGACTCCCCTACATCAAGTCTTAGCACTCCAAGATCAGTTAAGACTAGCATTAAATAAGTCATGCTTAGAACTACTAGATGATTTGATACAAAAAGAAAACAACATACAATATGATAAAAGAAACTACTTAAAAATAACAGCTCCTTCTAGGCCATGGACAAGCTCTGCCCCAGCATCTCCTCACCATCAGTACCTTCCATATAATTCGAGCAAAGTCAGCATGGTACAGAGAAACAATCCAAGGCATTAACACACCACAAGTAAAACTAAATCAAAACAACCAAGGCACAGGACAGCACCTACATAGTCCACATAAAGAAAGCATCAATAAAACCTACAAAAAGCTCAAATTCAAACAGAATGTAGGAATATGAATCCACCACAGCCAGCCAAAATATGCTCTTGCAATGGACCTTTTTCTACAGAAAACCCAACGGGATCATCCTCCTCTCCCTTTAATTCCATTAAAATCTCAAAAAGAGATTCCACCAAGCAGAGCTTTTAGAGTAAGAAGAGCAAATTCAAGGTAGACAATTAGACTGAAAGTCCAGAGCAAACAAATCTTACACAGATAGAATCAACACTACTTTGAGATTTTTTTTATCAAATAAGGAAGAGAGCAGAGGAGAGTCACAGATGCTAACGATCTAAGGAATTACAGATTTGAACAAATTGCGACTGTAGGAATCGGCGATATGGTTGTGATGATTGCCACTGGGAGGATAAGAAACAATGGAAATGTAAGGTGAATCGACAATGGAAGGTGCACGGCAACAACAAAGGGAAGGTGAACACAATAAACGGAAGGTGCACAGCAACAATCAAATGAAGGTGCACAGTAAAAATAAATGGAAGGTGTGTTAGAAATCTGAACCTCTCACAAATATGACTGATAATATTTCCAAATTTATCACCACGATCTCTTTTAGAATAATATAGAAATAAAAATGAGAACACAAGAATTTATGTTGAAGCATAGAGCAAACCAGATGCTTAACCTATGCTAAGATGATTCTTCTCTTCTCTTCCTCCTCTATTTATAGGGTTTAAAAAATACTATTGCAATCTAGATTATAGTGAGAAAGCATAAATTAGCCACAATTTATTTTGCAAAATTCATTTGGCTGGTGGTCAATGTCTTTGGCCAACAATTTCCCACTTAAAGGCTAATTTCAATCATGTCTCCACACATGAGAACTGCAATTCTTGGAAAAACTTGTCTTTTACCAGCAACCACAATTCTCAATGCAGAGAATTAACAAACTCAACCATAAAGAGTACACTTGAATCCCAATCAATTCTAATAATTTCACTTTGACTCATGTCAAATAATCTTGTTGATAGTTATGGTGCAACCCCAATGTTTGACA
The DNA here is from genome assembly GCA_037013495.1 of Hippophae tibetana. Lineage (NCBI taxonomy): Eukaryota > Viridiplantae > Streptophyta > Magnoliopsida > Rosales > Elaeagnaceae > Hippophae > Hippophae tibetana. Next base: position 40,413,328 of record CM072802.1, on the reverse strand, counting down.
TTGCTAGGAGTTCATCAACCATCGACATAATTTCACCACACCTCCTACATCAAATGTCAAACCAATGTGTGCAAATATGTGAGCCGGCTAGCAATAAGACATCCTTTTTCATGGAAACTTTAGGACTAGCAACATGCTATGAGGATGCATAAGTTCTTTAGAGAGCATCGGTCTTCTATAAAAGAGACATTACCAACAACATTGTTAGTATATTCATTTACTGACTTGGAGGAGCTAACTGAACTAGCTCCACCTAGATGACAATTTTTCTTGAGCTACCCAGATTCTCCACACCCCAACAAATATCTTTCCTTCTCATAGAGCTCTTCTCTTTTTCTCGTTACCGTCTAGTTGAGTTTTCAAAAAATCCACCACTCGAACTGCCCAATCTTTTTTCTTCTGAGATAAGCTTACAATTGACCTTTGGGTAACTCAAGCTCTTTCTCATACATCAAAATTGGTCTCATGTGTTCATAAAAAGATGGGAGTGACCAGTTGAGTCTTAATGCAATATCCTCATCATCAAGTTTAACTCCAATAGTCTCCATATCAGAAACATTTCTATTGAGAACACTCAAATAATATGAGATATGAGTTCCTTCGTTCATATACAACTTATGAAATTGTTTTTTGAGATAACATAGATTTGAGACACCTTTGGTGGTAACAGTTAGAAAATTCGTATAGCAAAAATTCGATCATTCGGTGCAAAGACTCTCCAAGTTAAGGTCAACCTATCAACTTTCGAGTTTAAAACATGACTCTTGTCCAAATACTTTGGTGCTCTTTGAGAAAATCCCACAAGAACTCTCTCAACAATTCTCACACGTATGTGACTTCACGATTGCATCTTGATGTCAAGGTTACTCAATTGAGATGCTCGCCCCATCTTAAGGTTCTTCATCATCTAGACATTATGTTGCACAACTACTTACCCAACTGTGCAAGTCACATCTTGATAGCAAGTTGTTCAACAATGCACTAAGACTTAGCCGACTTCCCATTCCTCTAGTCAGGTATCTTTATACACATCCTCAAATAGGTAACTTGACATTAAGGGCCAACTCTTTGTCCAAAGGTCAACTTCTTCTTGTACCCCTCATGCACATATGCTCGTTTCTCTTCAAGATACTTTTACTTAGACTAACACACATGCTAACTTATCCTCAAGTCATCAAAGCAAGTGTGTCCCCATGGAAGTTCGCTCCATTCACACAAACCCACAAGCTGTCAAAGTGAACAACTTTTTTAATCCAAAGCCCACACATGATGCTTTCATCTTAGCACGTTATTGCCCACTTCCGTGCCATCAAGCCTACGAATCCCTAGTGCTTGGCCAAACCCTTAACTAATACACATCCTCATTTGACATCACCATTATAAGTGTTGTCACATTTGCAATGTATCTTGCTAGAGCAACCCTACCTTACTAGCATACCGTTACTCATCAATGCACCATCACTCGTGCAACACTACCCATAAGGCATGCCACATTCCCACGAAGCTATCTCTACATACCCATATTGAGTAAACTATCGGCATAGACATTCCATCTCGTGTAACCTCTTGGGTGGAAATCCTACGCAGTATCGATCCTTCCACATCACCGATACTGTCCTTAAAACTTCTCTCTTATAGAGACATTGACACGTCCTCATGGCACAATCAATGGCCGCTTTGTGAAGAGCTTGATACCATGCCTCCCTCTAAAGAACACTTAGAGCATTTTTCCTTCTTTTAGGAAGGAACATCACTTTAAGACATAAACTCAAAATAAAACAATAATAATCATTTTACCAATTACTAAAGTGCCCCTCATGTGGATCATGATACTTGGCCTAGAACTCTTCAAGTTCTAAGAAAAGCTGCTTTGTTGTAGATATTCCATGTACATTTGCGAGAATATTCTTGACTAGACACATGTATTTGACTTGTAGCTTTCAAATCTAAATTTTCTCAATCTTCATTGCTCATACTGATCTTAATAACATTTTTGCTAGGATTGAGGGTTGGTTTCTCCTTTAAAGCCTTGTGAAATCTAGTTTGGATCAATATATCTTTGACTCGAACTTTCCACAAGCCAATATTAATTCTCTCATCAAATTTCTTAACATTTAACTCAACACCAGGCATTTATCTTTATCTCTAAGCTTGGCAAAAATCTCTAAAAATGAATAGTACCCATTAGATAAGTTTCATGAAAGCTTGGAGGAGTCACAATGGGCTCACTTAAAGCCTAATCTCTTGTGATATTAGACCGTACTTATCCACACTATTGTACCAACACTTCCAATTAATCCAGGTAACACAAATCGTTAAAACAAATATACAACCTTCGGTTTTGATATCACTTGTTAAGCACAATTTTTTTTTATAAGAAACTATATATAATATGAATAAAAGTAATAAATATAAATATGCAAAGTAGATCAATAATCCACTTACAACCCCATTTTAACCAAAATGAAATTAGGCAAAACTCTTACAAAAAAAAACCTTCTAACTAAGAAATACAAGCTTTCCAATTAAGATTAATGATAAGTTGAGAATAATCCTTTAAATCTTTAGAGACTGAAGTCCAAGAAGAAACAAAAAATAGAACATTCTCTCATAACACATTCAGATTGTTCTCACAATCATCAAAGATCCTTTTATTCCTTTTCGTCCACAATACCCAAAGGATTGCTCCTATCGAATAGATCTATAACACCTTTGCCTTCAAAACTTTATTACTATTCCCATGCATATAGAAAATTTTCAGAAAGAGTAACTGATAAGTTTTTGGGAGTCCAAAGAAAACTCATATTAATTTATAGCTCGGACCAAAGAAAAAGTACAATTGGATAATGTAAGAATAAAATGTCTATATTTTCAAAAATATTCTTGTATAACACACATCAATTAGGAGAAAGATAAGACTTAGAAAACTTCAATTGAATCCAATCATTTGTGTTCAGCTTTAAAAGAGTAATAAACAACTTCAAAATTTTACTTTTAAAGGAATTAGGCCTATCCACACGAAAGAGAAATAATCAAAAGTTTGATCCTAAGGATTATCCACAAGAACCTCAAAATAAGATTTACATGAAAAACTTCCAGAAGAACCATTGATCCAAATCCTTCTATTACATATATATGCTCTTATTGTGACTCCTTCCAACTCTAACATGTTTGAGAAATCTACAACTTATCTATCATCGAAGTTTCTCCTAAACCTAAAGTTCCAACTTTCGAGTGAAAACAACCTACTAATAGAAATATTTTTCTCCAAACATAAACTGTATAACCTTGAAAATCTTATTGAAAATAATCAACCTCCATCCAACAATCCTCCTAAAAACAAATTTTACTTTTATCTCCCACGTTATATCACACATTAGAAAAGAATGAAGTCGAGTCTTTAACAATTGTCATCCAAGGACTAGAGCATACTCGATGAGAACCCCAAACCACACCTTTCTAGAAAAAGTCTCTTAACACTTCTCTAATCTTTTGGCTACTCTCACAAGTATTCTAAAAGTTGACTAGTAAGTAGGAAGACTTGACAAAGTTGAATTTATCAAGGTCAATTGTCCACTTCTAGAGAAAAAAGCTTTCTTCTACCCCATCAATCTTTTTTCAAATATTTCAATAACTGGTGATCAAACTCTATCTTCCTCTTATTGCCTCATAAAAGCAAATCCAAATATTTCAACAACTAATTCCCAACTTCGCTCCAAGGAATTAGCTAAAGGCTAACACTGTTTTCATTCTAATTAATACCTAATAATCAACTTTTGGACAAGTTAAACCTTGAAACAAAACCAAAAAGTTGAACAACATTAACCAAATTTTCAAATTAATCTTCATTGCCTAAGGAAAAGAAAATATTAACATTTGCAAACTAAAGGTGAGAAACTTCACAAAAAGATAGAGAAATATTTCAAAATATGATTATCACAATATTTCCAGATTCATCACTAGGATAGTTTTGAAATAAAGAGAAATAAAAACGTAGAATACCACCAAAACAATTTACGTGTAAACTCCAAAAATGAAGAAAAACCACAGGTTCTTAAAGACAGAGAGCCAAATCAACTACGTGAAAAGTTGTTACAATCATGCAATACCACTTTCTGACTCCCAAAGCCAAAAAGTACACCAAAATATAAAACTTTCTCAAATTTTTCTAATAATCAAAGCATAGAGCAAATGAGATGCTTAACTTATGTAGGGATAATCTTCTCTTCTCTTCTCTTCCTCCTCTATTTATAGTGAGAAAGCATTAATTAGCCATAATTGTTTTTGCAAAATTTCTTTGATCGATGGACTATTTTCTTTTCTTGGCCAATGAGGTGCACAACAACAACTAATGGAAGGTGCACAACAACAATCAATAGAAGGCAAATGAGAATCAACGGAACTACTAGCTGTGGAAGGTGAGCCGCATTTTGGTAATTGGTGAAAACTAGCCGAAATCGTGTCAGAAACGATAGAATTGGTGGAAGCTTGGTAAAGATCAGATGAAGCAACAATAAAAATGGTAAGAATTGGGGAAAGTACAAGAGGGATCCCCAACATAAACAAGAAATGAAGAAAAGTTTTTTACAATTAATATATTGTACCGGTACTAAATCCAACTAATTTTCTCCAATCTTTTTTATTATTATTATCTTTTTTACGGTGAATATATTGGAACGGTATTAAATCCAACTAATTTCCACCAATCATTTACACATGATCTTGATTCTATACTTGACATCATACTCAAAATTTGGTTGGGGGAGAAGAAAAGTTGCTTTCATTTTTGTTTTGATAATAAAAATACGGTTTAAAATTGTCATTCATTGAGTGTTTAAATATAAATGGAAATACATCTAAATTTTCATACTTCATAGATCCTTTACTAACTTAAAATTTCCAAAAGCATTATAACATATACTACCATCAGAAGCCATCCTACAAAATATGATGTGAAGACAACAAGAAGTACTAGAATCAAAAACTAGAAGATGAAAAAAACAAGGGTATATTTGTGTATAAAAATGGCTACTTTAGGCAGTTGGCAACAATATATAAGGTGAAATGTTATGAATAACATTAATGAAAAACAGAAGTAGGAATAAATAATACAGTGAGGTACCTAGGGAGAAAATCTGCACGTTGGTAGTCTAAGTGGTCAAAGGATTTTCCTCTTCAACTTTATGCAAGTCCCGTTCGACCAACAAGGAAGTGTATTCCATGCTGCACAAATGTGTAATAGTCAGTTGAATTTAGCATGCATAGTGATAAGAAAAACAAAAGAATTATTAGGACTTTTCTCATGACATATTACTAATGCTGACTACTTTTATAAATATAAACATGAAACTAATCTTATCACCCACCTTGGAATTATTAAAGACAGTAGAGTTCACAGGGGCAATGTGTTTTCATTGCTAATTTACGTATGAGATATCAATAGTATCGTTCATCAGCATATTTTGCATCCTGAGACCATAACAATATTTTGATATCAATAGTATCGTTCATCAGCATAATTTGCATCCTGAGACCATAACAATATTTTGATGCACAGCACGCATAGCACATAGCTCAGTTTCCTCAAGTTGCATGTACAAAATATTTGTGGAAAGTGAAACTACCGAGCAAGAAATCCCTATAGACTTCAAAGTCTTTGCAGCTTCATGCATGTAAAAATAGACCATGGGAAGCATTCTGATCTGCCAGAGTTGACAATGCCTCTACAGAGTCAGATTGTGGATGCTCTCAAGTTCTTACATCAGGAACAATACAATCGTACGATTGATTTATTAGGCCCCTTTTCACCAATTCATTCTGCAATTCAACCGCCTCAACCACACTCCCCAACTCATAGTATTTTCTCAGTAGTGATATACAGAGAATCTCATCAGGAAGGATACCCTTTTCAATCATTTCATCAAGCCATATCTTTGCTTGCTGCAGCTCACCACATTGGGAAAACCCCCATATCAAAGAAGTATATGCATGCAAATCAATTTCCAAGCCTCTTTCAATCATTCTGTTATACAACTTCAAAGCTTCTTCAAGATTCCCACACTTTAAGTACCCATCAATAAGACTGGTATAAGCAGCTTTATCAGGATTTATACCCTTGTCTAACATTTCATCAAACAACTTCTTAGCTTTTTCAATGCAACCACTTTTACAAAAACCATCCATTAGGGCTGTGTACACTGCAATATTAGGTTCCAAACCGAGGTCAACTATCTGACAAAAATAATTAGCTGCCTCTAAAACCAATCCTTTTTTGCACAAACCATCAATTAAGATACAATATGTTACAACATTTATCTCAATAGCATGGTCACACATTTCCTGAAAAATGGCAACTGCTTCCTTGACTTTGCCTGCCTTGAAATAGCCATCCATTAGCGTTGTATATATGAAATGATTTGGATTTAGACCACAGCCTTTCATTTCACTGATTACATGTTCAGCTTCTTCAAGATTATTTTCAGTGCAAAGACCCCAAACCATGGTCCCATATAGCAACAAATCTGGTTTAATGTTTTTATCCTTTATTTCATTCAAAATTTCAATAGCATTTTCCATCTCCCTAGCCTTAATATACCCATGAACAAGGGCAGTGTATATTTGCTGATTAGGAGTTACTCTGGCTTTCAGCATTACCATGAAAACTTCTTTTGCTTCCCTCATTCTGCCATCTGTACAAAGGCCATCCAGTAAGGCAGTATAGGTTACAATATTCATGTTTATTCCTGCCTGCAGCATTTCATTTATCATTTTTAATGCCTCAGTTAGGTTACCTGCTTTACAATATGCATCCACCAAAGAAGTATAAGTGTACTCATTAGGTAAAAGATCAGATCGCCTCATATCCACAAAAAATTTAAGTGCTTCTAGCATCATTGTTTCCTTACAAAAAGCATCGATTATAGTGCTATAGGTCACAACATTGGGCTTCAGCCCGTTATTCTTGATCTCCTGGAAAAACTCTAAAGCTTTAGGCAACTTATGCAATTTACAGAAATAATTAATCAAAGCATTAAAGGTTATGATATCAGGCTCACAGCCTGCATCTTGCATTTCTTCAAATATGCTAACTGACTCATCTAAATTTCCAACCTTACCATACCCATCAATAAGAGTATTATATGTCACAATGTCAGGTATAAGTCCCATTTGTTTCATTTGTGAAAATAGTAACCTAGCATGTTTCAGATCCCCTTCTTTACACATATAACCAATCACTATATTAAATGTAAAAACCGATGGAGACATCTGGTTATCGAGCATATCCCGGAAAAACTTCCTTGTCAAGTCCCCTTTTCCACACTTTGAAAGCTTATGCAAAAGAACATTACAGGAACGCACTTTGGGAAAAACCTTAAATTTCCTCATCCTAGAGAAACAATCAAATGCTTCCTCAAACATTTCCAATCCAATCAAAACACTAAACAGGGCATCAAAAACTCCAAAACCTGGAACAACAACATTCCTCGTGGACCACAACACATCCAACACGTCACAACCTGGTAACTGCCGGCTCAATAAAACCAACTCTCTAAGTATATCATTAGCATCTATATACATTCTCGCATAAAACAGAATATGAGCCAAAATACAATACGACTCAGAGGTATGTAGAAATCCCACTTGGTTCCCAACCCATTTGAACAATTTGAAAGCTAGTTTTGGCTCATTCTTCAGTTCCACCAAAAGCTTCGAGACCCAAATTGGAGCTATAGCAGAATCTAACAAATTAACAATATGGGGGTCGTCCCAACACTCTTCTTGAACTATTCTACGCAAATTTCCCCTATCTAAATCTTCAAGGAAAGAACTAGGTGTCGATTTGGAGACAAATGGGAAACGAATAACACAAAGAAAACTAGTAAACCAATCCAGAGGGCATGCTATAAAAGAACCACTAAATGATAGTGAAGACGAAATAACACTACAATTCCAGGCCTGGCGAAAATTACAAGGGGGATGTCGATGAATAAGAGACAATGGTCTTACTCGAATAGAAGCTCTACAACTCATGTCCAAAAGATTGCAAAAGAGGCAACACAGTTGAGAAGAAACAAAGAGAATATGAAGAATGCAATAGAGGCAATAGAAATGGTTCCCCGAGGGTTTATGAATAAAAATATTAAAGTAAGAACTAGGTTCTATGGTTTCTCCACCACAAGTTGAAATGAAGAACATGCCATAGAAACAGTTTACCAGAAATTCAGGTATGAAATATGCATGTTCAAATCATAACCTAGTACTCAATTGAGTGGATTAACGCGCTGCACCAAACTTAAAGCATACTTCTTTAACAATATTTGGCAACTAGAAAATGGCAGCTCGATCAAACCCACCAGAGAAACTTGCCAAAGAAGAGAGCGAGTACATATATATTGGGGAATGGCCGTGTCAAGGGGCATTTGTCTTAATGGGCCATAGAGGGAGAAAATCGCCCCTAAGGTAATTTTTTCAAGGACCGACCGAGGATTACCGTAGAAGTATGGTAGAGAAAAATAGAGATAATAATTTGATTAATTTATTTAAATTAAAAAATTTGATTTAATTTATCAATTACAAGAATTTTATATTCAAATCATATTTATATTAAAAATTATATAATCTATATGAATTTAAATCAGATTCTAAATTGTATTCGATTTGAAACAAATTATTATTAAATTATAAATAAATAAATATTTTTTATAATATATTATATTTAAATACTATACATATTATAATTATTTTAGATTAAAAAATAAATATAAAATTTATAAAAATTTAATAATTATATAAACTTATTATTTTTTATCAATTTAAAATTTAAGTTTATATATGTCATGTTATATATATGATAATAATTAATAAATAAATTTCAATATCAATTTGACATTATCCGATTCAAAAAATATGATAAGATTTGATTAATAATATTATCGGATTCAGATCGAATCGAATCTAAATTAGCAAAAAAAAAAACAATTTTGATCCTTATTAACCCTTATTTAAAACTATAGGCATGAGTAAAACTATTATTTAAATCTTTAAAATTAAAAATGTATTTATTAATCTTTTTATTTATAAAAATATGTTTATTAGTCCTTTTACTTATAAAAAAGAATCACAAAAAAACTTTTATTGATAAAAGAAATTTAAAATAGATATTAATGAGAGTATTTTCGTCATACCTTACCATGTTTCATAATTATTTTGAAAATTTGATAAATGTTTTAATTTTTAGATAATATTAATGTATAGAAAATTTTAACTGTGGGTGCGAAAATAAGTGAAAATTTATATATTATTAGCATTTATCAATCTATAAAAGGTTGGATCTAATATGGTTATATATGGTATGACATGTGTTAAGGATGATCCAATTTTAGAAAGATATATCAAAAAGATGTGATAAATAATACTTAATGTGTGTAATTTAAGACCATTGTGAATAATATGACAGGTACAAAGGCACATGTTAATTACATAAATCAAGTGTTAGAAGGTTGAATTAGTAAAAGACTATAGCTAAACTAAGCGCAACCATGTAATTTACTTTAGCTTGAGTTCGTACTCAAAGAGATGTAGAGTTGGAGATTTTGATACGAGCAATGCTCAAGAATCGAGCCTTAAATGATAACGAACATCGGATCATGTTTTATGCTCAAATAATATACAAATATGACACAAACATAAGTGATAAGATATGCAAGACTCATTTTATATGCATGTTAAATATGACAGGATGATATAAACTAATTCTTTTAATAAATATATTTTTTATAAACTCAAATGAACATATATTAAACTAAATTTTACCCATTTTCTTTTTGACCGTAACAATCTTATATCTCATTCATCAATGTTAATAAGTTGGTAACTAGAAAGTAAAGTATACAAATCTAATTACAAATAATATAAAAGGTGTAACTTATTTAACTTATCATCTTATATTTTATTGTTATGGTTTCCTAACTTTTATTAACAACATCACTTTATTTTTTTAACCTTTTTTTAAAGATTTGATCCCTAATATTTTTAATTTTATCAAATTTAATTCAGAAGGGATTGAATGTGTTAAAATTGAAAATTTATAAGACTAAATCACAATTAAAATTTTTATTTAAACACGTTGATTGTGATTGGTATGATAAAATTTTAATCTAATTTTTAAATTTAGATTAAATATTTTAATTAACAAAATTATGGGATCATATCTAACAAAGAAAAGTTAAGTAACATGTAGTTTGATAAAAGTTAGAGTATCATACATAATTCTAATTTATTATTATATTATTTGATAACTTGAAATGAAAAAGATATAACACTATACAAATAAATTTTACAAATATTTTTTACTTAAAATAATATATTTTAATTGACTAACACGTAAACACGGTACAAACTCAATGGATTAAAAAAATTATCACACAATAAGAAATGGATGGACATGCTAAATTTATTAAGTGGATTGATACAAAATCTTTATCAGAGATTTTCCATCAGATACTTTTTTTTTTACATTAGTTTTGATACTACTTGCTTGGGTATATGGACCAAGACCTGTAGTCTGGTCTGAGACGAAGGACCAAGACCTGTAGCCCAGTCCAAGATGAAGGATTTACATATAGGTCGGTCTAATTCAAAAGAAGCATCCTGAGCTTATGTCATTAGACCGAATCTATGGAAGATGACCTATTCATAAGAAGGAATACCCCGAATGACGTATATCACTCTATACACTTTAAATGCACCAACAAATTAGGAGGTTTATCTGAGATGACGCTTCCTCTAAAGGATTGACCACTATCTCGGCCTAAGGTCAAGCTCGATACATAAAATGTTGTATTTTTATACCGATTGTAATCCTTTGACACTCATATAATTATCATAACTTCTTTCTAAATCAGATCAACCCCAAACATTTTGGAGCCCACCGTGGGGATTAAATTTTTAGGTCAAGCTTAAGTTTCTAACCCCATACCTCTTGGGATTTACTTCCAGTCTTGAGAGAAGCTTGAAAAATCTATCGTTCTCTGTTCAAAAATTTCACCTAAGCCATTTGTCACACATCAAAATGGTGGGAACTCGTAATAGTATATGTTCAAAGTTGGCTAACAAGGAAATGAGGTTAGTTCAAAAAGGCACAGTACCATCCCTCGATGAGGTTAGAGTAGAAGATAGCCAGAATCACTAGGATATGTCTCACCAATTCCTAGAATTGAGAAGAGAGCTTGAGGAAACCAAACGAGAAAATAGGGAACTATGGTCCTTGTCAAGGGAAAGGGCCCTAGACGACCAAGTAACATGCCCAATTAATAGAAACATAGCAAGATAGGGTCAACCCGAGCGATACCACTCAAAGTATAAAGATGAAAGGAATCCTATTTCAAGCTCTATGAGACCTAGTGAAGAACAATGGGTTCAAGAAAAGAAGAGCTAGATGGCCCGATTTCAAACGTTGGATGAAGCCAATAAGAAGCAAAACCAAGCTTTGAAAGTAGCTAATGAGAAATACGTGAAAGGTAAAAATCCTTATGATGTGGACAAAGATTGTGAACAATTGTGTATCTCCCCCTTTTCTAATGATATAGAAAATGACAAGTTGTCGGTTAAGTTTAACACTCTTAAATACCATGACTATTTTGGGATAAAGGATCCAGTAACACACGTGCAACACTTCAAAACAGCCATGGCTCCTATGAGCCTAACCTAGAGAAAAAGAAGATTCCATGATGTGCAAACTATTCGCAGCTACTCCTTATGAGGCAATAATGGTTCAACAATTTGGTGCCCCAATCCATAACCTCATTTCCATAGTTTGCCAAGCTCTTTAACACAAACTACGCCTATAACAAACCCTTGAGAAACAAATCACACCATAATTTCTCAATTGTTCAGGAGGGGGAAGAATCCACTAAGGAGTACATGAAATGATTTCGATTGGAAAAATTAGAAATCTCTGATTTTCCTAACTCTATAGCTATAGAGGCCTTCTAGAGAGGTCTTCCAAAGAATTATGATCTATTTGTAGAATTAACCAAGACAATGCCTCGTACTTTAGAGGAAGCTTATGGAAAGGAAAGAAAGTTTGTCAACCTGGAGAGAGAGCTAGGCTTGGTCAAAGGCCAACAAACTAACATAGAGATGGTGCCAGACAAAGAAAAGAAGAGGATTAGCCTAGACAAGGAACGTCAAAACAGCAAAAGTAAACACTTCATACCAAATAACAGGGGGGCCAGACAATGGTCATGAAATAGAGGACCCTGCGAATGGTCACTTTATCCCTTTAACGGGCCTCCCTTGAGAGTAAATCTAACCTAAGTTGTATTAAGAATGGAAGAGGAACCCAGCATTAAGTGGCCATCGAAAATGAAATCCCCACTTAGGGACACATCTAAATGGTGTGTAAGGATGTAGGCTACGAGACAAAAGATTACAGACACATCAAGAAAGAGATAGATGAGTTATTAGTAAGGGAATATCTGATGGACCTCGTCATAGAAAATGGAGATAAGAGAAATCACCAAAATAGGCGAGAGATGCAAAAAAAAAAAACAACGAACTTAACAGGTAGTGAAAGGGAGTCCCAAAAAGAAACTAATATCAGAACCATACTGATGAGTGCTCAAAAAGCACTAAAATAACCATGATTTTATGTACATTAATTGATTAAAAATACATATATTTATATGTTTTATCATATATTTATATAAATTTGTCTTTTTCGGAATCACGGGTATTTTTATTGTTTTTCAGGTATTTTGGCTTAAAAACGCAATTTAAAGACTCAAAGAGGAATACTTGAAGCAATACATCACAAATATATTAATAAATAAGTGGGAAAAGGTCAACAAACATGGAAAAATTGGACAAAATGGGTCAAAAAGGTCAAAAATGTCAAAAAGACGGAAATCGCGCCCCGCAGCCCAGCCCCGCGCGCGCACAGCGCCCAGTAGCCCCCTCCGCGCGCCCAACGCCTTTTCGCCCCATTTTTCACGTGCAGCCGCCCCCGTGACATCATGCTGACGTCATTAATGACCTCAGCATTTCCATTACGCATTTTTACATTTTTTAACATTTTTTTACTCATTTTTTCTCTCCATCCTCACCTATAAATACCCCCCTTCCCTTCACTTCAAATCACACCTTCAAAACACACTTCTCTCTTCTTTCTTTCTCTCATTTCTTAGTTTTTAAGTTTTTCTTAGTTTCTTTCTTAGTTTCCAAGCTTTTCTTAGTTTTTCTCTTAGTTTTTAGTTCAATTCTCTTAGTTGTAGAGTTCTTCTCTTTTTGAGAGGAACTTGTAATGTTTTTGTAATAATTTAGCTTTTTGATTCAATAAATGGAAGTGCAAATTCTGCTTGGAGGTTTTCTAGCTACGGGGATAGCGTTGAAGTTTTGTAAGGATTTTATTTTCTTTACAGTTATTTTTATGCTTTATTCTTACATGTTATATTTAATTTGTCTGTGGTTAAATTTAACTATGCTGGTTGTTTAGTAAACATGATGTAATAATGACGTTGTTATGCTTGCGAAATATTAAATAGGTAAAAATCTTTAAAATGAATTGATTTTGTTTTTATTCAAGATTTTATATTAAGAATGTTAGAGAGAAATATATTATTTTTCATTACAAACTTAAACCTGAAAATTAGATTTTAAGGTTTAGTTATCCGGTCTAATTTAGAGTAGTGCTCTTTTATTTGTTGGTACAATCGCCCGGTAGTTAGAGTGAAACTCTATTTCAAAAGTTTTTATAAGAATTATTATGTGAAAATGTATTGACAACATGTTTTCAATAGTGGTTTTAAAACTTGAAAGTTAGTACTCGGATAATTAAATTCTTATGTTTAATTTGGACACCTTGAATAATGTTTAAATTGTCTAACCCCACCAAAGGTGGCATTTAAATGGTTCATTTTCAATCTCTTAGAAAAAGGAATTAATTTAATTAACCAAATTAGTTATCAACCCCACCCATAGGTGTTAATTGATTTGTTTAGTTAACAAAGAATATCTAACCCCACCAAATGTGGTATTTATATAAAAAAGAGAGAATCAATAAAATATCAATTTATATCTTTAATAACCTAGATAATATGAGCAAGCATAATTAATTTAGTTATTATATCCATAAATACTCCACTAATATAAATGATAAAATTTGCATAAATATTTATTGAATCTGTATTTGTATTTATTTTTAGATAAATATTTATTGAATTTGTCTCTATGTTTATTTTTTATGTTATTAGATTATATTTAATTAATCTGTATATATGTTTATTTTATGTTATTAGATTAGGAACACAAAAACCAAACTATCGTGACAGGATGTTTAGGAGTTTGCAAGACCGATGATTGGCACGACAACTGCCCTTATCCAGTTGGGTGAGGCTGCTCGGAATTATGACCTTAAAAATATTCATTTTTCTATGCTTCCTTCCTTTTATGGGCTACCTAATGAAGATTCTCTTTCCTTTATGAGAGATTTCTATGCTACGGTCCAAACATTCCCCCTCGGTATTCTAAACGAGGATCAACTTAGAATGAGATGTTTTCCCTACACTTTAAAGGATAAGGCCAAAGCTTCGTTGATGTCACTTCCCCCAGATTCTCTGATGACATGGGGTAACATTTACAATAAATTCATTGGAAAATTCTATTCCCACCAAAAAACATCAGAGTTGAGAGGAAAGATTGCTACTTTCTCTCAGATGGAAGGAGAACCATTCCATGAAGCTTGGGATAGGTTCAAAATGTTTCTCACTCAATGTCCCCATCATAGCTTTCCCCTGCAGTTGCAGAACCAATTCTTTTATGATGGACTTACACAACAATGTCAGTTCATTGTCGACAATGCTGCAGGAGGAGCAATAGGAGAAAAGACTGCCTCAGAGACGTATAACCTCTTTGAGATGTTGGGTGCTAATTCCCAAAAGAAAAGCTCCCGAGTGAGAAAAGCTGGAGTTCATGAAATCGACTCCAGTAATGAAGTTCAACAACAACTTGTTCAACTGACTAAGCAAGTTGCCCTTCTCGCTACACAAACCAACACCAATAATGAACAATATGGTTTGTATAGCAACATGGGACATGGTACTGAAGCCTGTCCATATCAAGGAGAAACAACAACTGGACCTGAACAGGTCAATGTGTTGGGAGCATATCAACAGAGACCAAGGTTTGACCCCAATTCAAATACCTATAATCCTGGGTGGAGAAGTCATCCAAATTTCTCTTGGAGGTAAAACAACCCTCCTTTCACTCAAAGCTCAAACCAGGCAGGCCAGCAATTCCACCCACCTATTCCAAGAAGCATTCCCAATAAACCAACCCTGGAGGAAAACTTGAATTCTTTTATTCAAGTTTGTAGGGATAACCAATCTAAAACCAATCAACGGTTGGACTTTGTGGAAGCTTCTATCAAAAAGGTGGAAGTTCAAGTAGAACAGTTGGTTGAACATTTACAAAAACAAAGCAAAGACTAATTTGATAGTCAAATGAATTCAATGAAGAGGAGACATTGAGTTTTTCATTCTGCAATCTCCAAGCAACGTCTTACTAGAAGACGATAAATTTTAGTCCTACATGGGAGGTCACCCATTGTTGTATTTTCCTTTGTTTTAGTTTGCGTGTAATAAAATTCAAATGAAATAAATTCGTTTGTTTCAAAAATTGTGTCCATTCGTTAAAATTAAAGTTAAAAAAAAAATTTAGGTTCCTTGCACCTTTTTGCTTTTACGTTTTATCAAGTTATAAATATTTCTTAGAGATATCTACTATTGTTTTTTTAAAAGCAAAATGTTGATACACAATAGGAGGAGGATCATTTTCAACTACAAACAACCATGGGAGATGCTGAAGATAGGCGGAAAAAGATGAAAGACTATACAATGCCAATCATTGGCAATGTAACTTCCGGAATCCAATTACAAGAGGCTGCAAGGAATTATGAATTGAAAAAGATTCATTATTCTTTGTTGCCTTCCTTTTACGGTATCCCTAATGAAGACCCTTTGCATTTCATTCGAGAATTCTATGCTATTGTCCAAACCTTTCCACTACATGCAATTAATGAAGATCAACTTAGGATGAGGTGTTTTCCTTACACCCTCAAAGATAAAGCTTGGTCATGGTTCATTACTCTACAGTCAGGTTCTCTTAAAACTTGGGAGGCAGTCTATGAAATTTTTATGGGTAGGTTCTATTCCCATCAAAAGACTGTTGATCTAAGAACAAAGATAGCAACATTTTCTCAAATGTATGAAGAGCCCTTTCATGAAGCTTGGGAACGATTCAAACTCCTTTTCATTCAATGTCAAAATCATAGCTTTCCATTACAGCTACAAAACCAATTCTTTTATGATGGATTGACACTACAGAGTCAATACATGGTTTATAATGCTGCTGGAGGTGCTGTAGGAGAAAAGACCGCAGAGGAAACCTATAATCTTTATGAGCTATTGGGTTCTAATTCCCAACAAAGAGGTGGTAGAAGGAAAGCAAGGGTCAATGAAGTTGGCTCTGATAATGAGATAACCTTGCAACTTGCTGAATTGACTAAACAAGTGCAATTTCTCACTACCCACCAAATTTCAAATCAAGAGGTATGTGAAGTGTGTTGTTCAATTGGGCATGGTACTCATAATTGTTCAAATACTTGTGATTCTAGTGTCGATGCCATAGAGGAGGTCCAATCTTTTCAAAGGTATCATCCAAACACGTATAATCACCCAACCTACACCCAATATCCAACACTAAGGTTGGTTAACAACCACCCTTACCCACCAAACCAATATTTTAAGCCAACCTTAGAAGATAGCTTGAATGCTTTTATTCAAGTTAGTCGTGACAATCAATTGATGACTAATCAAAGGTTGAACACCATGGAGGCTTCAGTTAAAAGGATTGAATCTAAAGTTGGGCAACTGGCTGAACAAATGCAAAAGAAAGAACCAGGAAAGTTGCCCAGTCAACCAGAACAAGAAAATGATGTAAGAACCCTTCGAAGTGGTAAGGTAGTCAATACCAGTTTACCTGAAATCTCTAACAATCTACCTTGTAGTTCAGGTAACAAAGAAGGCGATATTCTAATCTCGCAAAAAGGAGAAACAAGTGTTAAACTTAACAAGCCTTCTGAAAAACTCATTGGGGGGTCATCTGACACCCTCAAAATTCAAAAGACAACAGAACCACACCAGATGCAAGTACCTTTTCCCCACCGGTTGAAAGAATCCAAACAAGATAAGCAATTCAATGATCTTTTTAATATGCTCTCTAAAGTAAATATCAATTTACCATTATTAGAAGTGATCATGAATGTGCCCTCATATGCCAAGTTTTTCAAAGAGTTGAACACTAAGAAAAGGAGGTATGAACTGAATGAACGAGTAGTAGTATCAGAAATTTCTAGCGCTGTACTTCAGCACAAACTACCCCTAAGTTGAAAGACCCTGGAAGTTTTATTATAAACATAACTATGGGGGATAGGAAGGTTGCTAAAGCAATGCTTGATTTAGGTGCTAGTATAAATTTGATGCCCTACTCTATATTCTTACAGCTCAATCTAGGGGATTTAAAACCCACAACTATGTCCCTTCAACTTGCAGATAGATCTCTTAAATATCCAGAGGGAATAGTTGAGGATGTTTTGGTACAAGTAGACAAACTGATAATACCTGTTGACTTTGTGGTTCTGGATATGCAAGAAAATCCAGCATTGGACAGAGAGCACACAATATTGCTTGGTAGACCATTTATGGCAACTACTAAAACTATTATTGATGTCCAAGATGGAAATTTGACAATGATAGTCTTAGGAGAGACTGTTCATTTTAAAGTTTTTGATTCTTCACCTTTCCCTTCTATTTCTGCTATCGATGAAATATTCGATGTTGATCCTTTGGATAATCTTGTCCAAAACACCTTTTTCCAAACCAGAATAGAAGACAAGCTTGAAACCGTTCTTACACTTGAAAAGGTTGAAGAAGATTTAGATGAAGAAATTAAGGGGTACCTTGAACAACTAGACAATAATGAAGTAATGACAAAATCTAGTACACTTTTAAATCTACCTAGTTCTTCATCTATTAAAGAGGCCAATCCACCTGAACTTGAACTCAAAGACTTACCTGAGCACTTAAAATATGTGTTTTTGGGAGAAGGAGAAACTTATCCAGTGATAATTTCTTCAACCTTGACCAAACCACAAGAAAAGGAACTCATCAAAGTGCTTAAACAGTTTAAGACATCTATAGGTTGGAGTATAGGGGATATAAGAGGCATTAGTCCAACAATGTGTATGCACAAGATCAACTTGGAGGATGGTGCTAAACCTGTACGAGAGGACCAAAGAAGACTAAACCCAAACATGCAAGAGGTAGTTAAAAAGGAAATTCTTAAATTATTAGAAGAAGGGATTATCTATCCTATTGCGGATAGTAAGTGGGTTAGTCCAGTGCATGTGGTACCAAAGAAATCTGGGATAACAGTTGTTAAAAATGACAAAAGTGAATTAGTGCCCACTAGAATAATCACTGGATGGAGAATGTGTATAGATTTTAGGAAACTAAATTTATATACGAAAAAGGATCACTTTCCTCTTCCATTCATTGATCAAATGTTGGAAAGATTAGCTGGGCATGAATTTTACTGTTTTTTGGATGGATTGTCCGGATATTATCAAGTACCCATAGCACCAGAAGATCAGGAAAAGACCACATTTACATGTCCTTTTGGGACATTTGCTTTTCGCAGAATGCCATTTGGGTTATGTAATGCCCTTGCCACTTTCCAGAGATGCATGATATCTATTTTCTCGGACATGGTGGAAAAATTCATTGAGATTTTCATGAATGATTTCTCTGTCTTTGGGAACTCATTTGATGATTGCTTACATAAATTGACTTTGGTTTTAGAAAGATGCATTGAATGCAATCTCACCCTTAGTTGGGAGAAAAGTCATTTTATGGTTCAACAAGTGATAGTTTTAGGACATATAATTTCAAACAAGGGTATTGAAGTTGATAAGGCAAAAGTTGAATTGATATCCAAACTACCTCCCCCTACATCTGTGAAGGGGATAAGAAGCTTCTTGGGACATGCAGGATTTTACAGACGATTTATTAAAGATTTCTCTAAAATAAGTCGTCCCTTATGTAACTTACTATCCAAAGATGCTGATTTTGATTTCAACAATGACTGCCTTACTTCCTTTAATACCTTGAAAGATAAACTAACATCTACCCCTGTTATTATGGCACCAAACTGGTCTTTACCTTTTGAAATAATGTGTGACGCTTCTGATTATGCAATAGGAGCAGTCTTGGGACAAAAAGTGGATAAGCATTTGCATGTCATCTACTACGCTAGCAAAACACTCAATGATGCCCAAATGAATTATACCACCACTGAAAAGGAATTCTTGGCTATAGTATTCTCTTTAGACAAATTTCGGTCTTATTTAGTAGGATCTAAAGTGATTGTGCATTCTGATCATGCTGCTTTAAGATACCTATTAAGTAAACCAAATGCCAAGCCAAGATTAATCAGGTGGGTCTTACTCTTACAATAATTTGACCTAGAAATCAAGGATAAGACAGGCAGTGAAAACTTAGTAGTTGACCATTTGTCTAGGTTGATTTCTGACTTCAATTCTCTTAAAGATGAGAGTAATGAAGATATAGTTGAAACCTTTCCTAATGAACAGTTATTTTTCATAGGTCCAAACCCATGGTATGCTGATATTGTAAACTATCTTGCCACTGGTGTTTTGCGACCTAACACTTCATATCAGGACAAGAAAAGGTTTTTTAAAACTATTAAGGACTATTTCTGGGATGACCCTTATTTATACAAGATTGGTCAAGATCAAGTCATCCGGAGATGTGTACCTGAAGAAGAACATAAGAGCATTCTAACTTTTTGTCATGAACTTCATTGTGGGGGTCATTTTGGAGGTGAAAAGACAGCCCGTAAGGTATTACAGTCTGGATTCTTTTGGCCCACTCTTTTTAAAGATGCTCATATGTTTTGTGCACAATGTGATAGATGTCAAAGAACAGGAAACATAAGAAAAAGAGATGAAATGCCTTTGACATCTAATTTAGTTGTTGAACTCTTTGATGTATGGGGGATTGACTTTATGGGTCCTTTTCCCCCATCTAATGGCTTTCAATACATTTTGGTTGCTGTGGATTATGTGTCCAAGTGGGTAGAAGCTATCCCCACCAAAACCAATGATGCTAATGTTGTTGTGAAATTCTTGAAAGATTTCATATTCAGTAGGTTCGGAACGCCTAGAGCTATAATAAGTGATGGAGGTAGCCATTTTTGTAACAAACTCTTTGATGGAGTACTAAACAAGTACAACATCACACATAAGGTAGCTACTCCATATCATCCTCAAACTTCCGGTTTAGTGGAAGTAAGTAATAGGCAAATTAAGGGAATATTGGAACGCACTGTGCGTCCTTCAAGGAAGGATTGGGCATTTAAGTTAAATGATGCCTTATGGGCATACCGCACCGCTTACAAAACACCTATTGGGATGAGCCCTTACCGGTTAATCTTTGGGAAAGCGTGACACCTTCCAGTTGAACTTGAACACAAGGCTTACTGGGCAATTAAAGAGCTAAACATGGATTTAGATAAAGCAGGTGAAAAACGATTACTCCAGCTTCATGAGTTGGAAGAAATTAGGAATGAAGCTTATGAGAATGCCAAATTATACAAAGAGCGTACTAAGAGCTATCATGACAAGAGGCTAGTTCCTAAGACTTTTCACCCTGGAATGAAAGTTCTTTTATTTAACTCTCGTTTGAGATTGTTTCCAGGAAAGCTGAGATCAAGATGGGATGGACCATTCAAAATAGTTCAGGTATTTGAACATGGAGTGGTAGAACTATTGGACTCCAAGACACAAAAAACGTTCAAAGTTAATGGCCATCGTGTAAAGCCTTATTTAGAAGAACCAAACAACATTGCTGAAATAGATTGCATTTGGCTGAGTAATCCTTAGCACCAAAAAGATACGTCTTGCTAAGACGTTAAACTAAGCGCTGGATGGGAGGCAACCCATCATGTTAGGTAATTTTTTGTTATTTGTTTTATTTACTTAATTTTATTGTTTATTTTAGTTTACTTGTATGTGAATAATTTTTAAAATTGTTAAAACTAAAATATTTGTTGAGATGTTAGAAGTTCACAGCGATCTGCCTCTATACACTTTAATGATGAATATGATGGATGCACCTGCATTTCTTCATTACTACTTACACATTCTCAAGAAATAGGTAATCTTTCTCCTCTTTTCTCTTTATCTTTAATTTGCAGTTGTTACATTGAGGACAATGTAAGTTCTAGGTTGGGGGTGGTGAAAAGTTACCATGCTTAAAAAAAATAAAAATAAATAAATAAATAAAAATAAAAATAAAAAAAATAAAAAAATTCTCACAAAAATTTATCATTTCTTTAAGTCAAATTTAAGTAAATAGTTAAGTCTTTGGTACTGTTAGATTAATTTTTGAAAACATATCATGAAATATTTTGTAATTATTTTTGATAATTAGTTAGTTTTTGTCATAACTAGTATTTCTTGATAAAATGTGGAAATTATATTAAACCCAAAATCGGTGTTTATGAATTTTTTTTAGTGGAGACTACCCTTGTGAGATATAATTTGAGCCTAATTTCTTTTATTCAGAGTGAAATATATATTTTTTCTACTCCAAACACATTTCTTATTTATTCAATTTTTTAGATGATCTCTATAGGTATTAGCATTGAATGTATGAATTTTTTTTCTCATCTTAATAGAGTATCATATATATTTTTTTATTATATTTGTTTAGATTAAACGATTTGAGTAGAAATTGATAGTATATGCTTATATCTCATTCATGCATGACTGCTACAAAAACAAAAAGACATATCTGGGGTTACCTAAACCAAGATCAAACAGAAAAGCCACAAAATTAA
The DNA here is from genome assembly GCA_037013495.1 of Hippophae tibetana. Lineage (NCBI taxonomy): Eukaryota > Viridiplantae > Streptophyta > Magnoliopsida > Rosales > Elaeagnaceae > Hippophae > Hippophae tibetana. The sequence continues at coordinate 40,391,350 of CM072802.1, read as the reverse complement.
CCACTCACCAAAATCCAAAAAAATGTACAATCTGTACATGGGTTGACTCTCTAAAATATATATATATTGAAATATATATATATATATATTGAAATATATATATATATATATATATAGAGAGAGAGAGAGAGAGAGATAAAAAAATATAGTATCATCTACATACTATGACCCACATTGCCAACAAAGTTGTGAGTAAAGGTTAAATACAAAAGAAAGATATAGGAAGTAATTCCCTAAAAAGTCATTGCAATTTCTTCATTTATAAAAAGCATATATCTTGAAATTCTTTCTTAATGAGTTTGATTTATGCATGAAAATAATTTTTATATATGATATCTTTATAATTTATACATTCAATTCCTTTCATGAGATCAATGTTAAAATAACACTTTGAGCCTTTATTCTTTATACATATGCGAACATATTAGTTCATTTCTATACATCAACTCTTTCGCATATAAATTAGTATGAGTGTTTGAACCCATAGGATTCAGTGCTTTGAGAGTATTGACTTGTGAGGAATAGAGTCGAAGCGAATTCTGATTCATGACACTGAAATTGGGTAAAATTAAATTGATACATTTTTGAAATGAAATATGAAAATGATTTTCGACTAATTATTATAATAAAATCATGATTGTTTAAAGAGATTAAAATAACTTATGCTTGAGATTTTAATTATGATCTTAAAGGAGATTAAAAAGTATGAGATATTTTTGTGATATGTTGTTTTCTTTTATTCTTAAATTAATTTTTGATTGTGTTGTGATTGTTTTTATAGTTTCTTTTTATTTAGTTCAATGTTTGTGGGTATCATTACTGAAAACCCTCACGAGACTCAAACTCGTCCACTAGGGCAACCTAGGGGTTTAACGGCTTGTTGCATAGGCTAAATGCAACCGTTTCAATCCACGAAAGTGATTTAGGATAGTTTAATTTTTAGTTTTTATCGCTTCTCTTGCTAAGGGACTAGCAAGAAGCTGGTTGGGGGTTGTGATGAGTGCTCAAAAAGCACTAAAATAACCATGATTTTATGTACATTAATTCATTAAAAATACATATATTTATATGTTTTATCATATATTTATATAAATTTTTCTTTTTCGGAATCACGGGTATTTTTATTGTTTTTCAGGTATTTTGGCTTAAAAACGCAATTTAAAGACTTAAAGAGGAATACTTGAAACAATACATCACAAATATATTAATAAATAAGTGGGAAAAAGTCAACAAACATGGAAAAATTGGACAAAATGGGTCAAAAATGTCAAAAAGATGGAAATCGTGCCCCGCAGCCCAACCGCGCGCGCAGCCCAGCGCCCCAGCCCGCGCGCCCCAGCACACCCCAGCGCCCCATGCCGCGCGCTGACCTGCCCATCCGCGCGCGCCCCCAGCGCGTGGGCACTGTTAACGCGCGCGCGCACAACGTCCAGCAGCCCCCTCCGCGCGCCCAACGCCTTTTCGCCCCATTTTTCACGTGCAGCCGCCCCCGTGACATCATGCTGACGTCATTAATGACCTCAGCATTTCCATTACGCATTTTTACATTTTTTAACATTTTTTTACTCATTTTTTCTCTCCATCCTCACCTATAAATACCCCCCTTCCCTTCACTTCAAATCACACCTTCAAAACACACTTCTCTCTTCTTTCTTTCTCTCATTTCTTAGTTTTTAAGTTTTTCTTAGTTTCTTTCTTAGTTTCCAAGCTTTTCTTAGTTTTTCTCTTAGTTTTTAGTTCAATTCTCTTAGTTGTAGAGTTCTTCTCTTTTTGAGAGGAACTTGTAATGTTTTTGTAATAATTTAGCTTTTTGATTCAATAAATGGAAGTGTAAATTCTGCTTGGAGGTTTTCTAGCTACGGGGATAGCGTTGAAGTTTTGTAAGGATTTTATTTTCTTTACAGTTATTTTTATGCTTTATTCTTACATGTTATATTTAATTTGTCTGTGGTTAAATTTAACTATGCTGGTTGTTTAGTAAACATGATGTAATAATGACGTTGTTATGCTTGCGAAATATTAAATAGGTAAAAATCTTTAAAATGAATTGATTTTGTTTTTATTCAAGATTTTATATTAAGAATGTTAGAGAGAAATATATTATTTTTCATTACAAACTTAAACCTGAAAATTAGATTTTAAGGTTTAGTTATCCGGTCTAATTTAGAGTAGTGCTCTTTTATTTGTTGGTACAATCGCCCGGTAGTTAGAGTGAAACTCTATTTCAAAAGTTTTTATAAGAATTATTATGTGAAAATGTATTGACAACATGTTTTCAATAGTGGTTTTAAAACTTGAAAGTTAGTACTCGGATAATTAAATTCTTATGTTTAATTTAGACACCTTGAATAATGTTTAAATTGTCTAACCCCACCAAAGGTGGCATTTAAATGGTTCATTTTCCATCTCTTAGAAAAAGGAATTAATTTAATTAACCAAATTAGTTATAAACCCCACCCATAGGTGTTAATTGATTTGTTTAGTTAACAAAGAATATCTAACCCCACCAAATGTGGTATTTATATAAAAAAGAGAGAATCAATAAAATATCAATTTATATCTTTAATAACCTAGATAATATGAGCAAGCATAATTAATTTAGTTATTATATCCATAAATACTCCACTAATATAAATGATAAAATTTGCATAAATATTTATTGAATCTGTATTTGTATTTATTTTTAGATAAATATTTATTGAATTTGTATCTATGTTTATTTTTTATGTTATTAGATTATATTTAATTAATCTGTATATATGTTTATTTTATGTTATTAGATTAGGAACACAAAAACCAAACTATCGTGACAGGATGTTTAGGATTTAATTTTGTTTTTAAAAGTTTGAATAATAAATTAAAAACCACATACATTCCTTCCTTAGATCGACCTTGGGAGTATACTTATCATTTTCTACGAAATGATTCGTGCACTTGCGAGAGTTTTATAAATATTAAAACCAAAGTATTGGCAAGAATCGACGATGTCGGTTTTCGCTCATCACATACACACTATACATGGAAGGCTAGGGATTAACAGAAATTAAAAAAACTCGCACAAAAGATTTGCTAGATAATTGTATAGTGCCCCCCATGTATACGTCTTGGACAAAGAAAGACCTACCACTGAAATCATTTTCATTAAGAAGGATGAGACCTCGTCTCATTATGAGAACCCTCTGCTAATCACCTTGAGGATTGGATCTTGTGATGTTTGTAGAATAATGATTGATATATGGAGTTTGATAGACCTTTTTATGACCACTACAAGAGCTCTTGGTATAAAGAACCTTGATATTGTCAAGATGGAGCTCCCTCTAATAGGGTTTAATAGTAGTACTACCTATGCCAAAGGAACAATAGTACTTCCTGTTATGGCAAAATGAGTGATAGTAATGACCACTTTCGTAATCATTTATGTCTGAGCTCATTACAATGCCATCTTGGGAAGATCTTAGATACATAAAATGAGGGTAATCCCATCCACCCTCTACCAAGTAATCAAATTTCCCATTGATGGAGGTTGATAGGAGATTAGGGGAGACCAGGAGAAGGCTAAAAGCTACTATAATGCTACTATAAAGGAAGTGGCTCGTAAATATCAATTACCGAGAGGTCTCTCTAAAAAGAAGCCATAGAGTAAAGGCCTTATAAAATCGATAAACTTAAATGAAGTAAGGGACCTCCCAATAGAGGTGAAAGGCGAGAGCCACCCCTTAAAATTAGGTGAAGACTTGACGATAGAGCTAGAGGAACAACTCTCATAAACTTGCACGTTTTTATGTTCTCTTAAAGAGACAATAGGAAGCAATCCTTGGAATTGATCCAAAAGTCATATCACACCAACTAAATGTCAATCCAGAGGCTAGACTTGTACAACAACGAAAAAGAAAATTCCCCATAGAAAAGAAAGAGGTAACACACAAAATGCCTTTTTCAAGTTTATTTAAGTGTCAGAGATCAATTAATTAATCTTTCAATAATCAAAAGCATTAAGCATAGATAAAATAAACAACTTAAAACCGCTCAATAAAACATTCAAAAATAATTAATTCAAGTTTCATAATTTAAGCTACACTACAACCCTAGAACAAATAAATTAGTTCATAGCAGAAATTAAAATTACAATACAACAATAATCAGTCATTTCAGAAAAATAAAATTTAAAAGAAAGAAAAAAGATTAGGAGAAACTCTTTCACGATTCCTCAATGAAAAATAAAATTTCTTCCCTTTTCTTCTTCTTTGTTGTCTTCTTTCTCTCTATTTCCTAACAAAATAACAACATAAACAGTTAAAGAAAAGTTTATGCGTGTTATAGAGAACACACAAAGAAGAAGCAAAAAAATTGAAGTGAACTGGAAAAATGAAAAACTAAAAAATTTATACACATCTTTCCTCTCGTCTAAATTATATCACCCTAAACAATTACTTTTTTTTTCAAAATGCATATAGTGGGGGATATAAATACATGGAAAATAATAAAAAGTAAACATGCGTGTAGAGACAGCAAATAATAAGCTAGAAGAAGGCGTCGTTTCTATGTTTTTTATTTCACAAAACGCATGCCACGTGTCGCCATATGATTGGCTAGAAGAATAAGGAGACACATCACTGCTTCATATTTGATGGAATGGGAGGGGGCACGAAGTTTACATGGAACGCGTCGCACAATAATTTTATTTTGCAGCAGACACGAGGGTGACGCAGAACGAGCGAAAAAGTGGGCATCGTTTCTACGTAATAAAATCCTAAACATAATAAGACTCTAAATATTTGTATGGTTTGATCGAATTGTTTTGCCTCTTAATTCTAAGAGTTAGGTCAAAAGTTTAAGCATCACAAGTATTTTAAAACAATAAGACTCTAAGACGTCTAAAATAATACGAAAACATAATAATAACTCTATAATGTCTAACTCTAATACTTTTCAACACTAATAAAGAAACTAAATATTGATATCTAATATTCTAATTCTCCTCAAAAAGTTGAAGTATGGTTATACATCAGATTGAAACTTTTAATTTTAAGGCAACTCAAATCTGATCCAAATCAAAGCAAATTATGAATTATTCAATTTAAATCTAATCCACTCTAAATGTCAATCCGAAAAAATTCAAATCTGAGTCCGATTAGATTGTAAAAGATCAAAATCATAATTTCAACCGATAAAATGAAAAATTACATAGAATAAGAGAAATATTTAAAATAAAAATATTATCCATACAAATTCAATAGTAACTTACAAAATGATTAAAATTAGTTCAACAAAAATGATCCAAAAACTATTCAACATCAATTAAATAATTTAACTCCAAATATCCATAATTTTAACATAAAACTTGAAAATATTTAAGTTCAAACTAAATCAAAATAAACTAAAACTTTTAAAATGTTTTTCACTCCAAAGCTTCACTCTCCAAACATTAATAATAGTAACACAAACTACTTGAGATAATCATTCAAGGTTTAATTACCAATACCATCCATAACATATGCACGAGAAAAAATTGAAAAGTTAGAAATATAAATAAGCTAGTAATAAACTAATAAACACAATAATATATAAACAACTTTAATTTCCATATAATATGATAACAAATAAATCTATATACATTCAAATTTTACACTTGAAAGTTTTATGTAATATACCTGATTCTAGAACCTCAAATTCATCAAGTGACTCTTGGATATCAATGATTGGAGAAGAATAAATCCAATTTTGAGTGTAAATCAAAGATTCCACAATTTTAAAAGATAATGAACTCCTGTATAGACTAATCGTACAACTACTAGTAGAGAATGTAGATTCAGATGCTATAATAGATACCAGTATGGCCAATACATCTCGAGCTATCAAGGGTAAAACCTTAAATCTTGGGAAATGAACATTTCATCAACTTAAAAGATCAATTATCTCATAATTCATATCAACCAAGTATTTTTCAAGTATTTTTTTTACCTCAGATTTGTTTTCTATAATATGAAATTTTAAATGCTTTCTCTTACCAGAAGCATAAAGTTTAAATATATCTACTTTTAAACAAAAAATATTTTGTACCCATTTATAAAGATTGAGAAGATTCTTCTATACTTGAAGGAAAATAAGCTTTACGATACTCCTCATACATATCTTCTAAAGTTTTTTCACCCATTTTGAACTCTTTGATTCCTCAATCTCATCCCCATTACACAATTATAGCAAGCTTAGATTTAAAGAGCACTCTTTGTTCCTAGAATCAAGAAAAATATACACAAATAGCATCATATTCATTTTAGCTACTCCTCCTTAATACTTGTCAAACTTTACATTCATCTCACTAGCCATCTTCATCATCATGTAATCCTCACATTTACTGCACATTGATCACCACACAAATTGTGTGTGCAATGAATACATAAGTATACGTATCACAACAAGTAATATATGACAAGAAAAGATCGTTCCCACAAAGATTATTTTATTATAACTAATTTTTAAAACTAAAAACAATAAAATTCATTTTTTTTTGTTTTTATATTTTAAAGAAGCAAGAAGCAAAATTAAAATAACTAAAAGTAAATAGCAATAATTAATTAAATCAATTTTGGTAACTAAGAAGATATATGATAAAATATCTAAGAATACTTAATCCCCAAATTTTCTAAACATGTGAATCACTAAAATTCTTACAATATAATTATCAATTAATTACACGATCAATTGAGTAAACTACATATCATATAATAATTAATTTAATCACACTCTCATGCTAATAAAATTGCATACTACTCATTAAGTTCATCAATTACGGATAACATACATAAGAATCATATATCTTTGCCTAGAAACTATACATGTTATTTAATCAAGACAAACAATTAAATAATTCTCTCAAATCTATTTAATTATCTCTATAGATAAATTGTTGGCCAAACAATTAATAACATAAAAATTAGATTAACTAATATAATTAAATTAAAATTATATTTGGGGTAAAATATTAGATCATCACATGGTGAAAATTGGGTTCATAAGATCACTAGATTAATAAATTAACTACACATAATTGTGTTCATAAAACTCATATTTTTCATAAATAAAGACAAATTGATAAAGAAAAGAGTAGTAGAAGAAAAACAATCAATCTATTTAATTGTAGTGTTAATCTCCTCTTGAATCTCTATCAAAATTTTGTCCCTTTTTGAATTTTTCTATATTTTTCTCTCTTTTTAGCTCCCAAAACTATGCTAATGACGATCTATTTTCACTAAAAAGTTTATATTTTAATATTTTTGGACGAAATATTATTTATTGAATAAAACAAGTAAATATTAAGTAAAAAATTACACTAATGACTCTACTTCATAAAGTCATCACACCCCAAACTTTAAATCTTTGCTTGTCCTTAAGTAAAGAAAAATATAACCAAATAAAATAACATAGGTAGTATATTCATAAATATATGTCTATTAGTATATGCATATTTCACGAAAACTATCCCTCTCAAAAGTTGTATAATCCAATGATAAAGAGGTTCACATATTTATCAATCAACGTTCTATCAATACAAGAATATGTAAGGTTTTTGACAAATTGATTCATGTGTGTGTGCGCTGCACATGATATCATCAAATGCACTCATGAAATCAACTTATATTAGAATGATAATCAATTCAATCTTAGAACAAGATCATAAGTCTATTTTTCACATTCCTCTCCACTAATATAAATATGCACTTAGCTAAAGATCATTGAGGACATTACATGGTTGTAATATAAGGCTTAGGTAGGGGGTCGATAAATGAAGATTTAGGCTCTTTCCACACCTTAGCTTTCTTTTTGTTCATCATGCACTTTTTAACTGCAATTGAGCTTTTACTTGATATTTCAATGCACCCTCTTTTGACATTATTTTGATATTCTTTTTCTTTAGAGGGATAATTGTGTTATGAGTTTTGCTTCATCTTTTTTATAGGGTGCATTACATTTTACCTTACGCTATAACATAACAATTGATAGCATTTTTTTCTTTTCATACAAACTAAAGGTGCAAGGATAAAGATAATACTTATTAGTTAGGCATTAAATGTGGCTTAAAGATATGAAAGGTGCTTTGTTAGGCTCAAATGGGTGAAAAAGATATTAATAATTATTAGCTTGAAAGACTCAATCGATCCAAATAAGGCCTAAATCATTTCTCTTGCTAAATATTATTTAGGATTTTACCTCAAGGGATGATCAAATAGATTCTAAGACTTGGTTGATCTCATCAACTTGCATAACTCACTACAAATTTTCTCTCAATAAGCACACCAAAATCAATCATGAACATGTGCATAAGAATTTGAATCAATTCAATCAAAACTAGCAAACATATCACATGAATAATGTAAATAACTTAGCAAATATGTTACATTCCTTATCCTAGTAATGACAACCAATTTTTATCATTGAGTTTATATGTATCATATCAAGCATGCATGCATTTAGTTTCCATAAATTTATCAATTTATACCCAAATCATGATTAAAAATAACCTAAATATTTTTTTTAAAATCCCCTAAAAGGAATTCCTAAAAATTTAAAATGCTTAGTAGAAAAATTAATGTAGAGAATGAAGTTCCCTCCTCCAAACTTAAATTACTTATTGTCCCCAATGTGCATATATAAATATGAAAAGGTAAAATAAAAGAAAACTCCCTTAATTGTGCCAGACCACATCTTTCACTGAAATGCTCATTTTTGTTGCGCCATTGCTCTTCATATTTATTTTCCTACAAAACAAAAACAATAAAAATATAAGTAACATAACACTAGGTTACCTTCTAACCAGCGTCACGTTTAGCGTCATTGACTAGATGATTAGTTTGAGTCTTGATTTGTTCAATAATACCTTAAGTTCTAGTTCGTAAACATGGTGCTCAATTCTTTTCTCATGCCATATTTTTTTTTCTTTTTGAACTTTTTGGAATTCTTATAAGCACTCCACCATAACTCATCCAATTTATGTATTTCCAACATCTTTTTAATCTCTCTATTGGACTTTTTCAGTTTCATACTTGATTGGGGATGAGAGAGTAAAAGTGTGGGGTCTAAACTTGGTGGCCCTTCAATTGATGGTTTAAGCTTAGATCCTATCTCAAAAAATTTCATAATCACCTTTGATACACACATGAGAGGCACATCCTCCAAAAAGTTCACACAGTCTACAATGTCAACCTTTGATGCCATACTTTCAAAGTTAAAAAAAGATGGATTGTTTTCTGGTGAGTTTATGTCCTTATTTACAGCATCATGGGTGACTCAACATATTCTTTTAAGTCGTCCCTACATTTAGTAACATTTATCCTTAAGCATTAATTTTCATTATCAATGTTAGGGGGTTCAAATGTTTTAAAAAATTTAAACATGATTTGTTCATCTTGCACTCTCATTGTAAGTTCACCTTTTTGTACATCAATGAGTGTTCTTATGGTTGCTAAGAATGGATGACCAAGTATGATAAGAATGTCATGGTCCTCTTCTATGTTTAGCACAATTAAGTCTAGCAGAAAAAGGAATTTGTCTACTTTACTGGCAAATCTTCTACCACACCTCGAGGTCTCTTAATTGATCTATCTGCCATTTATAATGTTATTTAAGTGGGTTTGGCTTTACCAATCCAAAATCTCTTAAATACCTATAATGACATGAGGTTAATGCTAAAATCCAAGTCACATAGTGCCTTGCCAAAATGGATGTTTCCAATAGTTCAACGGATGTCAAAACTACCTGGATTTTTCATTTTTATGGTAGTTTTCTATTAAGGATGGCACTACAATCTTGAGTCAAGGTTATTATTTCATTATCTCCATGCCTTCTTTTATTAGATAAGATGTCCTTAAAAAATTTGGCATAGGAAGGCATCTTTTCAAGTGCATCTGCAAATGATATGTTTATGTGTAACTTCTTGAAGACTTCCAAAAATTTTGAAAACTGTGTATCTACCTTTGGATTTTGCAATCTTTGAGGGAAATAACTAGTGGGTTCGTAGAGATTTCTTTTTTTTTTTTGGCTGATTTATTTCCTTTTTATTACTCTCTTTATCCTATAATTCATCTTCATCCTTTTTAGTTTATAGTTCCTCCTTATCCTTTTGGGTATCTTGTTCCTCCTATAAAGTTTTACCACTACTCAAGTATATGGTGTTGCAATAGTCCTTACATTCTCTTCTTGGGTTTACAATTTTTTCACTTGGAAGTTTACCTTGAGGCCATTGACTTATAGTTTGAGTAAGTTTCCCCATTTGGTTTTCCAAATTTCCAATTGAAGCCTTTTGAGTTGAAACTTTTATATTAAATGATTTGATGAAGTCTTTCATCATCCCCATTAAAGCATTTTATTATCCTCGATAGTTTAAAACTTATTAATTTCCATAGACTTACTCATGTCTACATTAAAAAAACACCCAAGTCTCATTAGAAAGTAAGGTATCCAAGTCAACTTTCACATCTTTGAACCATGTTGGCACTTGTAAAGCCTTTTTATAAAAACGAGGCTTAGGAAAAATAGGTACACCATAAGATAGTGAAAACAAAAATACTTAGGCTTAGTGAGGCTGATACATAACTTTGAACATGTGGTAATGTTATGAGTATCAAGTTTAGTGAGACAATGAAACATTGGTACCCACTGAGGCATTATCAACTAAGGAAAAAAGAGGGATAAGAGAAAGGTAAAAACTATAAGGAATTAGAGAGTAATACTAGTATAGTATCCTAAATGGGAAACTCAATGGCTGGTGAAATATGGTAAAAAATAAGACAAATAATATCAAAAAAAGGAAAGTCAACACATAAAAAGTGGACTAGTTGACACCCCAATGCGTATAACAGGATAATAGGTATAGAATACATATGTGAATTAGAGATACACATAGAAGGCTTAGTTGATGATTGCCAGGCATGGAACAGTTTCAACTATTAAAACACTTTCCATTGTAAGACTTATAGGTCACTGCATATTGCCTTGACATTTTCAAAAATTGATACATGTCTAATCAAGGATACAATGTTACATAAAAAGAAGATAATTAAGAAGCAAAACTAAAAAACAATTTGAGATTGCAAACTTACAAGTGGAAAACACTAGATCAATTTAGGTAAAAAAATATGATATTAAGCTTAGACATGATCTATTTGAGCAATTGACCATTTCATAACAACAGGCATAAATATTTCAGAATAATGTTAAAAAAGGAAGTAATTACATAAATATTCACAGCAACAAGCATCTCACAATCAGATGAAATCCAATGAAAACCATATAAGAAGAAGAAAACAAAGTTTCATTCAGACTACGTCATATTAAACTATCATAGAACAAATCAAAAACTAAACTATCTTAACCATGTATATTTTAACCTAATAAGCTAACCTAAGCATAGAAATATATCACAAAAATTCAAACACAATGTAGTATTACTAAAAAAATTAACTTTTTGACTCACAATACTCTGTTGCACGATACCCACTCATAAGAATACAAACATAAAATGACCAAAACATTATGAACCACCATCAATGGCACATCATGAAACATAACATTTGAACATTGAAGAAAATGAAATCTAAAATCAAACTTAAAAAAAAAACCATTAAAAAATCTAACCTACTTCTAATAAGGAACAATGATTGAGAATTTGCAAGCTTGGTAGGGAATATGATAAACAATGGGAGGGATGAACCAATAAAGAAAAAATGGTTGGGAAAAATGATTGGGTAGGGAGTCTACTAGTCAGGGACGATGAACAGCGGCTGACACCAAGCTGGAAAAGGGAATGGGACAATGGTTGGTGACAGGCTGAGAAATGGAATGGCGTGAGAGAAAATTTTGCGCTGACGAGTTTGAGAGTGAAATGAAAATTAAATGTATTTTGATTTTAGATTAGGGTTTTGAAGGGAAATTGAATTTTTATAATCTCAATTTTTAAAATGATTTAATATAATATGAAATGGTACACCATAATATATAAATTGGACAAATAATATCAAGACATTTGTATATATATATATATATACACATGTTTAATTATGTTATTAAATATATTTTATATATATCGAATTAGATTGGATTTCCAAAATTCAATCCAAATTCGATCCAACTTTGGATCGAAAGCAATCCATTTTTTTCAAATTTGATCAAATTTTTCGAATTGATCATATATTTTTCTTAGCCCTAAGTTAAAGATAGATAAGTTTAGCTTGAATAATTACAAAATACAATTAAATAGAAATAAGCAAAAGTAATATTCCATAAGTAAAATTGAATCTCAAAACTGCTTATAATAGTCTTGCCAAAAAGTATAAAAGTAATCACTAAACCAACAAGAAATAATAGGTAATAATAGGATACACCACTTTGTTGATGACGTTAACCTTGATTAAAGTTATAGGTCACATTAGTAAAAGGTCCCTAAAAGTGTAGGGTACGTAATACAAAGAATCTGTTAAACACAAAAAAGCAACAAATGATACGGTAAATAAGCTAAATAATGCTGATAAAAAAACATTTTTATAATTGATGTTAGTCACAAAATATAACCAACACGTATCCATGATAGAAAACCCACAATGATAATAGAATGGGGCAAGTTTAACGTGATTAATACATGTTAGAGACCAAAAATCCAATCAATAACATACCAAATCATCTCAGACTATCCAAATAATCAATCAATACAAAACACTCAATCAATTCAAAGTTAATCAAATATCAAATCATTCAGGGAAAAATAAGAACCATTCCACAAAATAGACAATAACAACAAAACTTTTCAAAAAATAGTGATGGTGAAACGAAAGTTAAAATGAAAAGGAATTACCCTATAGTCAAAATATACCACTTTAACATTTCAAGTTCAAAGCAAGAGCCTATGTGAATAATTTATACATCTTCATTGACTAACTTGGAAATCAATAGCATAATAAAAAATAAAACCCCTATGGAAAATCCAAATAACAATTGAGAATACTTAACATTCAAAATAAAAATATCCTATCAATTATTCAAATAGTAATTATCACAATTATTATGCCAGCAAGTATCTCATGCCAACTTGATGATCAATTAGTCATCCATATCCTGGATTATCGAACATAAAGACATTTATGATTCTATCATTTGTCTATAAATGAAAAGGGAAATACCCATAAAATCAAAAGAATAACGAGAAGAAATCTAGAATGGTTCATATTCCATAACAATAAAGGAAAAATAACGAATCAATTTCAACTGAATAAGAGAAGGCAACCCAAAATACCCATAGCCTAATAAGTCCAAATATAAAACCAATACCCAAATAAGTCTAATAAGTCAAAATATACCAATATGATAATACCTCGTCTACCTTGAGCCCACTCTATCATCATGAGGACCTTTCATAATGTTTTAAAGTTAAGTGAAGCCAAATTTATTGGCTTCCATGACAATGATCTCACATGGTATATACACTTGATTATGGACTCACCATGTCTACACTTGAATTATACTTAAATCGATCATTTGATATTCAAATAGCTACAATATACACTCGATCGATATATATGTTTGTCCAATATCTACAAAAAACATTTCTATAGGAAGGGACAGTCCATCCATCATTTACGCTAGATGCCCTCGCAATAATAGTCATCAAAGTGCTAAGATTTCTACTGAAGTTTAAAGCATAATCATAACTATACTTTTTTCATGGTTTCTTCTTAAATGACTTAGTACGCGATGATTGGCCACTAAACATAGATTTACCATGAGATACTTGCTTTGTATCTCTTAAATGTGCCGCACTTACTAATTATGGTATAATATACTAAATAAGAAGTATTATGTATGTTAGTAACAATAAAAGAATAATAATATAATAGTAGTAAAAAAGTGTTATCTTAAGTAAAACAAATAGTACCATGTCAGAATTTTATCACAACTTGACTCGACGGCCAAGCCACAGATTGTCCAATTGTCTCTTGGACTATGGTAGCATCAGAAGGCATAGGTAGTGGATAATCATGGAGGAATGAATGATCAATTACTATTTGCCAATGATTTGGAAAATATTGATTATGAATCACTTGATCATTGCTCAATTGTTGTATCATTCTAATAGCAAAAAAGTATGTTGATGAAGGATGTTTCAACAAACATTTCATATTCTATAAAAAATTTAAGTGTTACAAATAATAAATAAAATATATAATAAAAAATAAAAATAAAAGTCTATCTACATAAACTTTAAATCTTACCACAAATTTTTCATCAAATAGAGGAGGACTCATATGTGGGGTAGCTATTGGAAGTACATTCTCATCAAAACGTTCATCATGATATGATGAATGGTAAGAATGCACATATTGCATCTACATTCCTAGCATAAAGGGAGGACCAATAGAATGATTATATCCCATACAGGATATAGGTTGGGCACCCTGAGATTGCATGGGTGGCATGACTGGCATGGATGGTGGCATGACTAGCATGGATGGTTGTATACCATGCCAATATGGCATGCCCTAATTGTAGTATGCTTCCATGCCTAACATGTGTTATGATTGATAATCTTTTAATGTGGAAATCTCACTTAACATTGAGGCCTTAAAAGAGTTGAGTTCTTCTTCAATTTTACATTACTTCTCCTTACTAATCATCTGAGGCTTTTGTTTTAGAATGTTAAAATACTCTATATAGCCATCATATTGGCTTCCTCCCCTAACAAGACCAAGATGCTCACGTCTGAATGCATGATATATGGCATCTTTCTCGGGTTATTCGATTATTTCACCCCTGGCTATTTGTTCTTGAACAACTCTATACAAATAATAAAACAAACAAACATATCATACATTATTACATCAATTAGAAAAAATCATAAGGACTTTGTATCAAGTTAAATTACTAACCAACTTATGTAGTTGTTCTTTTCCTTACTTAGTCATTGGTCTTGACTTTTTCGTTTTAGGGGTCTTTGTTTGAATGTACAATTCAGATCGGGCAACTGGTCTACCCAATTCAGCTTCCTACATAAATTAAATATATTTATTAATCATGACATCACCTTAAATTTGAGGAAAATAAATATAAAAATATTTATAAATTAAAACAAATTAGTAATACCATTCTATATCTAACTTGAGGATTTAAAGACTTTCCAGTACGGTTAGGAAGAATTTTGTGCATTTGTATATTCTTATATTCTTCCCTAATAATTTGAAATTCATCTATACGTCTATAATCCACGAAGTCTTTCCAAACTTGAGGAGTAATCCAAGGGTGTCCTTCAAGGATTTTGTATAGTTCTACTTCATCAAGTGGTTCCAAATATGGAAACACATAATTTCTAGCCAATCTAGAAGTTTTGTATTCCTTCCACGCCTTATTTTCAATCTTATAACACTTGCTCTTCAAAGTGTCAAGGACTTTATAACGATTCTGTAAAAACACACTACAAAAGATGAGATACAATACAAAAAAGATATAAATATATGTAATTAGTTATAAAATAAAAGAGACTTACACATATGGTTTTCCATATTTTGACTTTTTGAGCTTCGTCAACCTGAGTCCAATCATTTATATTGATTGGTATACTTGACTTCACAAGTCTACTAATAGAGGATTTCAATTGTTGGCCATTTCCCCTATTGGATTACCAATAGCATCAAATAGAATAGATACTCTATCATCTGGGTTAAGTAGAGCATCAAATATATTTGCCCAACTTCTTCTTTTCAAATGCCCCAATAAATCATTTGGATCTACAAGCTTTGGTACCCTAGGATCCATGAAATATCTACAAAAAATGATGAAATATAAATTAATTGACAATTTTAAGTCCATACATATAAAAATCCAAGAATTATTAGAATAATAT
Organism: Hippophae tibetana; assembly: GCA_037013495.1. Taxonomy (NCBI): domain Eukaryota; kingdom Viridiplantae; phylum Streptophyta; class Magnoliopsida; order Rosales; family Elaeagnaceae; genus Hippophae; species Hippophae tibetana. The sequence continues at coordinate 40,375,467 of CM072802.1, read as the reverse complement.
AGAACATACATTATGTTTAATTAGGTTATTGATCATATACATATATTCCTTCACAATCACTTCGAGTCCATGACGAAGAATCATCGTCATCAATTAGATCATCACATGCATTAGGCAATTTGTTTGAGAAATGACTAATATTGGATAATGTATCAAGCATAAGGCCATCATCTTTTAAAGCATCACAATGGTAGAACTCTTTTTATGGAGGTGTTAACACAACAGAGCATCTTGTGTCAATATGATCGCGCATGTAAAATACTTGTTTTGTATGTAGTGCTAATGTGAAAGGAACATCAATGTGACTTATCTTAGATAAATTTACAAGGGTAAATCCAAAATCATCTACTTTATATCCAACATTGATAACATCTTCGACCCAATCACATAAGAATATTATTTCATGGAAGACCTCATAATCGAGTTCCCAATTTTTTTGAATTATACCATAATATGTTCTATCAGAAAGTACAAGATTACCGTCTTTTGAACTTGAAAATTGCATAGTTTGTGCAACCATCTTCACACGCCTATTCTGATTTACTCGAAATTTGTCCCTTAATTAAGTCATAAACCTCTATCCATTAATTATGAAGCTAGAAAATGATTTGACATCCAATTTTGGAACATATGCAAGCCATTCTAAACTTTCTATTATTTTATGATTGAGTTTGTTCAGTTCAACTTGAATCTATGCATACAAAAACATGAAATGTGTTTAAAGTAAAGTTCTAAAACATTTCATAGAAGTACTAGTGAATTCTTGTATGTGACACTTACATGGTTGTGATACCAATTAATATGCTCTCATTTATGTTTATCATACAACCATTTTTCTCCTCATTTTTTTTATAACGAGGATTGATCTTCAGTAATTTTAAATGCATTCTATAATGTTATTAAAGATATATCAAGTAGATATCATTAATAGTTAAATAAAAATAATTTCATTTTAAATGGAAAGGTTGAACTTATCATCACTTACTTTATATATGGTTGTACCTCATTATTATTTACCAAATTGATTTGGTGTGCTTTTCCCCATCAAGTGCAATCAATAAACAGTTTCTTAATTTCACTAAGCATAGGGTTACCCACTTGGATCATGTGATGTTCTAAGAACAACTTGTGCGTTAGATTCCCAATTTCAGTGCAACCATTAAAGTATTCAGAACAAAACTCAATGGCCTCTTCAGCAATCTAACATTCCACCATGCATTCTTCAAGTCAATTTCTATTATTTACATATCCTTTAAGGACTTGTATGTATCTCTCAAAAGGATACATCCATCTTAAGTAAGTAGGACCATATAATTGAACCTCTCAAACTAAATGAACACATAAGTAAATCATTATATCGAAGAAAGGAGGAAAATATTTTTCAAGTAGAAACAAAGTCTCTAAAACATCTTTCTATAAAGATTTTAGCTCGCCAATTGATATAGATTTCTTGAATATTGTATTGAAGAATGAACAAAGACGAATTATTGATAATCGAACATGATTTGGAAGAATTGATCTAATGGAAACTGGTAATAACTGTTGAATTAAGATATGATAGTCATGTGATTTCAATCCATAAAGTTTCTTATCAGTGATAAGCACAAATTTTTTTTAAGTTGGATGAGTAACCATTAGGAACTTTCACACCCGCCAAACATTTACAAAACACATCCTTCTCTTTTGTTGACATTGTATATGATGTTGGTGGTAAGTATGTTCAATTCTTATCATTTTCCACCCTTGGTGCCAATTCAGGTAATATGCCTAGTTTCTTTAAATTTAGTCTTGCTTTAATTTCATCCTTCATTTTTCCAAGTATATTAAGTAATGTACCAATCAAGCTCTCACATACATTTTTCTCAATATGCATGACATCTAAGATGTGATGAATGTGTAGGTCTTTCCAATAATAATTCCCAAAATATTGATTTTTTATTCCAACAACCATGATCTACTAATTCAGTAACATTTTCATTTTCACCCCTTTTATTAGTTGACCTCTTTCTTTTCCCTACCTCAGTGAGTATTATTTTTTTCATCTTTCATATTGTTTGAATGTCATACCATTCAATTGCCTTAATATCTTAACACCTCGCAAAGGTCGGGGTGTAGGATCATGATCTTCTTCACCATCGAACAGTTTCTTTTGGTATCTAAACTTGTGTCTAGATGGCAAAAATCTTCTATCTCTTCTATAAGACATCTTTTGTCCATGAATAAGATAAGTTGCAGAAGTGCCATCACTACATATAGGGCATCCCATATAACTTTTTGTTGCATGTCCTGATAAGTTTCCATAGGCAGGAAAATTATTAATTGTCTATAAAAGGCCCCCCTCAAGTTAAAGTGTTCTTCTTTATGTGCAACGTAAATATTTACACCATCATTCCATAACGTCTTTAAATCATCTATCAGAGGCTGCAAATATACATCAATATCATTTGGATAAGCATGAATCTTATGATATTCCATGCCAAATCGATTAAGAGATTTCTTCACTTTATACATTGAAGATGGTAATTCAATCCCCTCAGAAAATATATTTATTAGTAGATTTAGTAATTCTGTGAATCCCTTGTCAGAAAAATCATGTTTTTCCTTCACATTGTACAAATGAACCAATCCCGACATTTTAGTGTATTTCTTGCATTCTAGATACAACGGATTTTTGGCATCTTCTAGAAATTTTTTAAAGGTTTCAAGATCATTCTCATGTAGTTTATCTTCAACACCATGAAACAAAATTTTTGTCTATATATTATGATAAGATGTATATAATCCACTCACAGTCTTATTTATCTCTTCCCCCGAGTATTATCAATATTTTCTTCATGATAATACCAATTTTATAACTCAAAATATACCACTATGGATAAAGTGATATTTAACCTTGTAAACATCATGAAATCTCTCATTTTTACATTTAACACGTGGACATCGAGTCATACTAATTTCATTATTACTATTTTTCCAAGCAAATTACAAGAAACTTTCAACTCCAAAAATGTAGTCATGTTCAATTCTACACTTTGACTTCCAAGATTTGTCCATTTTCTATTAATAATATTAAGAATATTAAATATGTATCCAATCAATATATTTCAGGTATTATTATATATGAATTCCTTTCCCTAATTATTTGAATATATACCAAAACACCATATAAAAATAAATACATAAAAACCAAATATAACAAATATATACACATAAATATAATTATATGAGATTGATTGTAATTACTAATAATAATATGCCACATCATTTGAGTTGATTTAAAATTTAAGATATATAAAATAGAATTTATATAACAATTTTGTGATGTAAAGATTTATTTTAAATAACTACACTACTTCAAATTATAGATATTTTAATGAGCATCATATTGTGGAATAATGTCTTTCCCATTTCATATTGACATAAATATATAAATTAAACACCAACCTTAAATTACAGTCATAAATATATATATATAAATTTATTTTATTACGAAATACTTATACAAAACCTACATAATAAAAATAATAACATACATAATACAAAAATTTATACACATAATATAAAAAAAATAACGCAAAGTGAATAATAAGTATGTAGGATTAATATAAATACTTACAAGCGTAAAAGAAGTGAAAAATGAAGGAAATGAAGAAAAAAAGATTGTTTTATAAGTGAGAAAATGGGCATAAAAATTTGAGTATTTTGCTAAAAAATAAATAAATAGGGGATCTGGAAGATAATTTGGAGAGGATTAAAACTCATTAAACGACGCTGGAATTGGTGGTCGTAAGTGGCCAGAAAATGAGAAAGAGTGGAGGAGGTGAAGCTCAATTTTGGGTTTTTGGGTGTTGTTTACAAAGCTACAAATAAAAAATGTTGTGTCTGATGGGGAAAAAAAGAGAAAAGGAAAAATCCATATGTATAGCCTCGGTTGACATGTTGAACCAATGCTACTTGAGGATGTAACGTCAATTCTACATGTCAACCGATGCTACACACGTGGATAGCATCAGTTGACACGTAGGACTGACACTACGTCCTCGTGTAGTGTCAGTTCAACACTTCAACCGACGCTATACGTAGCGTCGTTTTTTTCACTAAACCGACTTTAAATTCATTATAAGTCAATTTTCTCTAAAAATCAACTTTACATATCGACTTAAATACCATTTTTGTAGTAATGTATTTCAATATAGAAAAAAAAATCCCTACAAAAAAATGACAAAAAAAATCATTTGCAGTCAATATAGGGATAATGCATGTCACGTTTTCAACTTGCTTGACAAAAAAAAAAAAATCAGATTTCCAATATTAATGTTCTTGACACAAAACATTTAGATCTCTATTGCCTATGCCACTCATCATCTCACATATCATATAAGCACACAATTTGTGAACTAAGATAGCAACAAAGTTTAATCAATATAATTTCAACCAAAACTATTGCTAAAAGAAATATGCAATATAACACCATATTAAAAGTGATTCAGATTACTAACAAATAATATACTAAATCTAGTAAGTATCAAAAGTAACAATAAGAAAAGAATGTTACATATATAAATCAAACATATGTAACCATAAAAACAAGTTATTTAAATAGAAGTTTCATTTTTTTTTATTAACAAACTAACAAAAAAAAGAAATCTTATAACATGTAAAGAATCACATATGTAAGAACAATTACTCGAATGTCAATTATTCTTCTGATTCAAATATGTAACCAAAACATAAATGAAGGGTAGAGATGCCAACGAAAAAAATATTTTCATGAACTCTATATCAATTAAGCCAAGTTGACCTTATAAACGTGAACTAAGCAACTTACATAGCCGAAGTATACAACAGTATGCTTAATTCAAAACACTACCAAAACACTCAACAAATACGAAAACAACAATATGCAGTAAACACACTAGTAAAGGTGTGCCTCATAGGCTCTTGTTAGACTAGAAACATACATATGCATGACAAACAATTAATAGCATGTTAGGGAAGAATTCATGCTAAACAACAAAGAATTTCCAATCACTTCAAGACTTTATATGAAAGAACATATTCAATAAATGATAATTTTACTCTCACACCATATGATCAATCCAAACATAGCAAACCAAATAAAGAGTCCAACACTTGGGAAACAATGAAGGTAAGGAGATACAACCTCTTTCGAGACTCACGTCAAAATCACATGCACATAATTGGCATAAGTAAGATAAATTAATTAGGGAGTAGTAAGATTAATTTACTATAGTATAAGCTATTGTTAGAATGTTATAGACATGCCACATTGAAAGAAAATAAAGCATACAACAACATATAACAAGTAAACTTTCTCAGAGAATACATATAGTATGTTAGAAATTATATAAAAGAAACTCATATTATACTAAAATACACACCGATCATGCTTAAAAACATTAAAGGAGTTTAAAACCTAATACATAATTAGGCTAAGGAGATACTTACTCCTTAGGGAATCAACTTAAACATGTAAATCACAGTGAGGAAAGCACAAGATAGATAAACACATTTGCATTACATATAATCAAAGATAGACAGTATAATAAGGCAACAAATATAAAATTCAATAAATATAAAGCAAGTGATAAATATCATTAGTTTTCTTATGAGAGTTTAAACTTCAGTATGTAGGAATATACACTATTTAAGCTTTGATTATACTAGTCACATATTTGATCATGTATAACACTAGATATAACGAAGTAAACCCATATAAAAACCCTATTTATGTGGTAACATCTTTAGGTTTCTTAAAGTAATAATTCAGTAGTAAATAATTTACTAATCAATATAATGGTTAAAACTCTTAAAGAAATAAAACCAATATTACCTCTATCAGTTGGTACTTCCGTCCTTACTATCTATTGTTGCTCTTACTTACTCTCTTTATAACAATTTGGTTTGACACATAAACCTAGCTCTTCTTCAAAGCCCACACCACCCAATATGGTGTGATCAATAACTAGAAGTGTGACAACTCTCAATCTTGAGTACCTCCCTCAAATTTAAACAACCTATCTCTTATTACACATAACAAGATATATGAGAACTCAATGTATTTAAGTTAGCTCACTCTTATAACGAAGTTTTCACAAGTAAATAGTTGCATCCAAGTAACTCTTAGCCGACACACGGCTCACATACAACCCATTTACAAACACCATCTCGAGTACATGTTGTCTGTTTTGCAGAACATAAAACGTGCAAGCATACACGGTCACAAGTAATAATATTTGATAAGTAAGTTATCGTTCCCACAGAGATTTGTTACTACAGTTTGTTGAGTACTAAAATTATCTCTCTCTGATTTTATCCAAAACGCTCGTTCATTGTAACAAATTTAAGAAAAGGGTTTTATAACAAAATAAAAGAAATCTAGGATTGCAATTTTTCACTAAATTAATCAACTCAAATCATGTTATTTTCTTTTGATTTATATTTTTTTAGTACATTCAATTTGTCAACCGAAAACTTCTAACTTTATTCATACATCTCTTCCGAGCTTCATACAAACACACCTCGTTAAATTAATTCACTATATTCCTATGAGAATTAAATTCACCAAGATTCATTACGTTCTAAGTTCTCAAATGACCACACATACAATTAGGGTATATTCCTATCCTTCATCATACATGTCATTCTATCTATGAGCAATATACACAAAAATGCCTTTTCCAAGTTTATTTATGTGCCACAGATCATTTGATAAAATTCGTAAATAATCAAAAGCATTAAGCACAAAATAGAATAAACAACTCAAACGTCTTATAAATCGTTCAAAAATAATTAAAATAAAAGCATCATAAATTTAGATCAAATGCAACCCTAGAAAAATTAAATTACTTCATAAATTTAAAATAAAAATTACAACAGATACAGAAAAATTAGATGAAGAAGAAGGAAAATTAAAACATAAATATTTGGCACACGCAGAACACAACAAAAGCCAAAAAATGGCTTCTGCGTGTTCTACAGTCCAAAACAGAACAACAAAATAACCACAAAAACTAAACACTCAAAAAACTCTCCAAAACTTTCCAAAACTCCAAAACTTTTTCATCTTATCTCCTATTTATAGCTAAAAAAATACATCTAAAATATTACATTATTTTATTTTATTTTTTTAAATAAACGCGTAAAAATTTGTATCGAAAAATAAAAATCACGCGTATCGATTTTCGATATTTAAAATGTTTTTTTAAAATCACGCATACACACTGAGAGTCGTTCGGATTTTTTTAATTCAAAGTGCATGCCACGTGTAAATGTCTGATTCGCTGCAAGGATTTAATGCAGACACGTGGCAGCATTTCATTGGCTGCGGGAAACGGGCGCACGATGGATTGTCGCACGGGAGACAACGGCTGCAACGCGGGTGTGATCCTGCGCTTTCGCGCACATCGTAACATGACACGTTTCATAACATGATTGGCTTAAAAATAGAGTGGGACACGTGACATCTTCTGATTCGCTGCAAGAATTAGTGCGGACAAGTGGCATCATTTGATTAGTTGAAGATCCGGTTGCACGCAGAGATCAGTGCACGGGATCAGAGGCGCGCGTAACGTGGGGGAAAACGGATGGACGTGTCAGACACGTGGGTCCCACCTGCACGCCGGCCTGCGCGGTAGGTGGGCCCCACTCGGGCGCCGAGCCGCATGAAAGATAAGATCTGCACCCACGCGAGTTGGTCGGGTGTGATCGGGACGCGCGTATCGTAGCCGTTTCTTCTTTGATCAGACGGTCCACGTTTCGCGCGTGGTGTATGGTGCGTGGATTCTTCTCACCTGCGTAAAAAATTAAACTTTCTTAATTGTATTTTGACCCACAAATTTACTTCAAATTACATTTTAAACTTTATTTAATTACAACTAAGCCCTTTTCTAATTTAAATTAAAATTTTAAACTTTTAATAATTATAATTAAGCCCGATTTTAATTCAAATTATATTTTCGACTTTTATAATTTCCAATTAAACACTCTTTTATTTGAAATTATATTTTTGGACACAAATTTGCAATTAAGTACGTTTTCGATACAAATTATTTAATTTTCTTAAAATATATAAAAAACAGTAAATACTAATTTATTAAACTAAAATTAACTAAAAATATTAAAAATATAGCAATTATAATTAATAAAATAGATGAAAATAACTATATAAAATACAATTATCAGTACACACCACTCACAAGTACGATTTTTCTTACATAATCATGAATCACTAATATCAAACAACACTCATAATATTAGTGATTCATAAACAAAAAAAATGAGATGTTAATTTAATAGAAATTTGCTACATTTTTTTGGATACCAAATAAATAGAAATAGGGAGTATTTATAGAACTCAAATTTACCACCTTGCTAGCCACCTCGTTAGCCACCTACCCAAGGGTGGTGGCGATCTTGATGGAAAGCTTAATGATGAGGTGCTAAAAAGTCACATTTTTTTGTACCAAAAGTTATCGGGTGTTTTTCATAAATACCTGTATATGAAACGAACCAAAAATACAAGTGACAATGTCAACGAAAAAGTAAAATGAAAATCAACTACATATTGTGTGCAAATATATTCGTATACAAAATATTTTTAACTATATGCGTGTATGTATTACATGTATTTACAGTAATTAATTTTACACAAAAAGGACAAAATTCTAAGTAAAAATAAAAGAGACTATGTATTTTGTTAGAAGCCAATACATAAATACAAATACAACGATACTTATCTTTCCACTTGCTTCACGCAAAAAAAAATCACATACTTTCAAACACATTAATTTCAATATATTATACTTTGGTTTAACAAAACACATTCATTAAAAAATTTATTATCGACATAGTGGTATTTAAATATGAAAAAAAAACCGTTCAAAAATTGCCAAAACCCTTTAAAAATTGACAAAACAACCTTTAATCACTAGTACAAGGACCACAACAAAAACAGCCGACAAACACACCTGATATTTCAAAAGCACACCATACCAAGGAAAACAAAGAGAACAAACTTCTTTTTTGGATTTTTCAATATCAGGGACCCCGACAAACATATATCAGGTACTCAATAATGCATTGTTTTAGTTAAAATATAAAAATTCATTCAAAACAAACATAAAATAATAAGTAACTCAAGAATAAGATAATAAAAGTAAATACTGATCGCAACATTTTGGTGGTGCGTCATTCCCTCTAAGAATAAATTCATCCATTCCATGATCTTCCATATCTTTCTCAATTTTTTTTATAAACACTCCCACTTTTCTACATTTTTTTGTAAATTTCAATGGATTTCATTGTGATGTGTAATGATTTGGTACAGAATTGTGGTTGGCTAGAGTTTTTTTAGGTTTTCTCACTTGGCTTTATGAAAGGGAAAAAGGAAATGGTGACTAGCATAGCCAAGAAGGTAATTAACGACGTTGTTTTAGTTTTTCTAAAGGTAAATTGACCTTTTTACCCTCACTCATTCATAGTACAGGCAGTATCACACATTTTTACCACATGTTTTTACTATCATCAACAAAAAAGTGCCAGCAAAAAAAGACCACTGATGATATATAATTCGATCAACTTTTATATATAAAAATATTACATACTCACGCACAATGTTTATAATAGACGAGATTGAAACCCACTTATTATTAGTAAATTATATATCATTGTATTATAAAGGACAAAAATAGATAGGTATTAAAAATACTTTAAATAATGATTTGAATAAAAAGGTTTCACTAATTCAGTTATTACAATTAATGTAATTTGTTAACTTTCATTTTCAATTAAAAATTACCACATATATAAACTAAGAATGCCAATTGAATAAAAAAATAGGTGATATAAAATCTAAAACTGAGCCTAAACTAGTTATGTATATTTGAAACTAAACTTGAATCTATCATGTTTCAATTTAATACAAACTTGTGAAATCTAATCTTAAAACTCACAAATACAAAGTGTTTAAAAACTCAAAAAAAAAAAAAAAACTATTAAAGGCAAATTAAAATAATTAGAAAAAATCTAATATTCAGAATATAATAATACATTAACTATATAGAATATTACACACCAAAGATCTAATAGTGATAACGTCACAAAAATTATAAATTCTTTGATAAGTTGGTTTGTATAGGAACAATGAGATTAAAAATATCTCAAATTTGATTAAAAATAAAAAAATATACATTCAATTAAGTTATATTTAACAGCTGCCTAATTATCTATTTATATAAAACCAAAAATAAAGCTCTAAGAAAACTAATTAAAAAATAAAACTAAAAAGTGTTTGAACCATTTAAACATGTGAGACAAAAATTTGTTTGTGCGAGATCAAATCATGTTGCGTCGTGGATTAAAGCTAGAAAAACACAAATCTAATTTGAGAACATCAACTTGACGTGCTTGCCTTCCTTTTGCGGGAAAATCATCTGAGAGTTGTAAACCGCAACGCTCTTTACATCATACTATAACGAGGACCCACTTTCTTGAATTAGCATTTTTATATCTTGATTTGGCCCTTGGCACTAGTTATGCTATTTTTATGGCACATATTGGCCTTGAATCAACTCTTAAATTAACTTGTTTTAGTGCTTCCTCAAGTAGCTTAGTCTTAGAGTTTGTAGTTGGCTCATTGGGACATTGCGATGATCCTAGATTTGCATCATTTCCCTATTCTTTAAAAGAATTCAATCTTGAATTTGGACCTTGATCATAGGTTAAGCTTTAGTAAATAAACAATCTCTTTCTCCTTTTCTCTCCTCATTCTTTTTTTGTCACTCCATCACCTAACTCCTTCTCTTGTTTCTTCTTATCAAGGATTTCTTTTTCTATTCTCTTTTTTTTTTCTTTTCTTTTTCCCCTCCCTTATTTCTCAATTTTTCTTTTACTTCTTATTTCTCTTTTTCCTTTTTATTTTTCACTCTCATGTGATTTTCATAGATTGGATTTGTGGTAAGGGATATAAGAGTAATTTGTATGCTATCTTTGACAAATGTGTATATATTTCTAAGCCCATCACGTGACACATTCTTATCATATTGACATGACCAACCTAACAAGATATACCTTGCTTGTATTGGTACCACATCATATAGTATTTCATCTTTATACTTATCTATGAAAAAGATACTAGTATTTGTCTATCTACCATTACCTCCTCATCATCATTCAACCATTCAACTATGGCAGTTTGTAAGGTTTAGAGTGTTTTAATATGGTTAACACTAACTTCTCAACTAGGGTAATATTAGACAAGTTAGTACAACTCCCCCATTAATAATCATATTATAAACCTTATTGCTCTCATGACACCTAGTATGAAAAATACTTTCTCTTACTTGTTCTATGTCATCATCGATAATTTGAGCACTTAATGCTCACCTTAACACAAACGTTTCAGCTTCCATAGCATATACTATAATATCCTCATCACTAGTTTCCTCTAGTAATGCATCTCTTCATCTTTACTCTTACCATCATTTTTTTACCTCCTCACTCACTTGGGTTATCATGGTTCTCTTGTTTGGATATTGAGATGCAATGTGACCCCTACCAAGACAATTAAAGTAATATCACGATTATGAGTTGGGATATCCATTTTACTTTTATCCTTGCTTATCTCCACTTTTTGGGCTTTGATTGGTTTAGATTTTTACTTGGAACTTGTTCTCTCTTTTTTTCTCCAACTAAGCTTTCACGGTGTAATAAAGTTTGACACTTATGGTAGTGATTGATTACCTCTTATTTTAAATTGCCTCTCCACTATGATTATCATATGGGCCATGTTTTTCAACTCTACATAGTGATGAAGTTCTAGTATGTTTGCAATCTTATTGTTTAACCCACATAGAAACCGAGTCATAGTGGCTTCTCTATCCTCTTTTACATTAACCCTTATTATTATCACCTCCATCTCTTTGTAATAATCATCTTTCATGTTGAACCCTTGATTAAGTGTATGTAATTTTTGGTGCAGCTACCTATAGTAATAACTAGGGGTGAAACTCTTTTTCATGATAGCCTTTATTCCTTCCCAACTTTTAATTGGCCTTTCATAGTTCCTCCTTCTACCAATCTCTAATCCCAACAGTTCAATTCGTAATCAATAAATTCAATAATTATGAGTTTTACCTTTTTATCTTTGACATAGTTGTAGCGCTCGAAGATTCGTTCCACTTTCCTCTCCTATTCTAGGTATAACTCAGGGTTATTCTTCCCTTGAAAGAGTGTCATCTTCATTTTGATACTCCCCAAGTTTCAATCAACCTTATCATACGACCTAGATGGTGATCTCTATAAACCTGACCTTTTATCTATAACTCCTTCATTTCTATATCTTCCTTTAGTGGATAGTCTATCTTTCTCATCCTTATTCCTTAACATCCTTTCAATTACAATCTTCAGGATATTCTTCTTCATGGATTTGTCTATCTGGCTCCCTAGCACTTGAGAATCTTTGTGGTGCTCCTTGATGCAAGGCTGCTATTATGGTCTCTTGCTTTTCCACCCTTTCATTCATATTTTCTATTATTGTAGTCATTCTCTCAAATGATTGTTGCATAACTTGTAACACAAATATTGTATCATTTCTTATTTCTAAACTGGGTGTTCTATTCATGTTAGACATTTAAAAGCAACTAGCACAAATTTAATAACAAGATTTTTTTTCTTTTCGTTTTGACAACAAAATGGACAACAAGATACAAATTATTTTAATTATAAAAAAATTTGGACAAGAAATAAGGAAACGACTAACAAAATTGAATTCTTGAAAAAAAACTGATTTTTATATATATATAAGATCTTCTTTCTTTTATATATGTACTCTCTTTTTTAATCATCATATCTTTTTTTGACTCAATTCAACAAACAATAAAAAATCAAAAAACTAAGCCAAGCAATGACAAAAATTGAAAAACAATTTCAAAACAATCAAGGAAAAAAAACAAAGAACGAAAAAAAACATAGGAACTTGGAATTAGAACCTAAGGCTATAATATCAATTGATACAAATTCATGAACTCGAATCTTAAAACCCACGTACATGAAGTAATTGAGAACTCTAAGAGAAATAGTCGAAGACTCAACAAAAAATTGAGAAAATCTAATATTCAAACTTTATTAGCACCGTAATTGTGGATATTATGCACCAAATATCCAATGGCGATAAGACGCCACAATGTTTGAACGAGGAAACAAAGTACATCAAATCATGATGCGATATGATTTAAAATTGAAAAAAAAGAAAATATGATCCGAGACCTTTATGCCATGGTGGACATCAACTCATTATGTGACATGCCTTGCCTTTTGTTGGAAATCCATTTGAGAGTTGTATATCATGATGCTCTTAAATCATGCCACAGTGCAGACCTATTTTCTTGAATTACCAAACTTATTTCTTGGCCTGCCCATTAGCATGAGTTGTGCTCTTTTTATGGCACACTTTGGCATTGAATTAACTTTTGAATTAATCCGTTTAGTACTTCCTTTAGTGGTTTAGTCTTAAAGTTTATAGTTGGTTCACTAGGATGTTGTGACGTCTTAGATTTGCACCATATTTCACAGAATCCGATTGGCTAAAATTTATCTGCTCGAGATTCAAAAATCAAATTGTATATTTTTTTCCAATTTAAATTCTTCAAAATATATTTATTGAACAAAAAAGTACAATTTAAATAAAATAAAATAAAAAAATGTATCATTTAAATTAAATTAAATCATATCCACCAAATAGCATGACTCAAAATAACAAGTCCAAATAAGTTCAATAGAATTAAGATAAAGTTACTAAAATTTAAGAAATTAAAAAAAGAAAAAAAAGAAGAAATTATAAACATGAGCACTACATGACCATGATTCTAGTTGGATAGATTGGAATCATCATACTTTTGTAGTATACGAGCCTTGTAAGAAAAAAACTTGTTTAAATAACATCACCGCTACATAATTCCACTTAACTATGCAATTCCGTCAGCTATATACTATATATTTTTAAGAGACGATTATATATGCAATATATAACTACCACATTATCCACACAGGCACCTGCAAAACTCATTTCAAATATTAACAATAACAAACGGAGACATCAAATTCTTAAAATAAAAAAAAACAATTATTATAAATTAACAAGTGAATATAATGTTTTTTTTGTCGAGAACAAGTGAAGCATAATTTGGACAATATATAACTAACACATTATCCACATCAAAGCATCACTACTACAAAAATAGACATTAAAATCGGTTTTTAACTAACTTTAAACAAATTTAAAGTCAGTTCGCTGCATCGACTTTAAACTGAGTAACTTAAATGTAAAGTTGGTTCATGCGATGAATCGATTTTATACGTATATTTTATGATTTTTTTATTCTCATTTTTCGTATTCAATATTTAATATATAGCATAAAAAACTAAAATATAAATAATAATACAAATAATTAAAAATTTAAATATAATTAAATTTATTACAAAAACAAATAATGTATATACAATACATATAATTAACTTAAATTATAAATAAAATAATGTCGTCAAAGTGTAATTGGATTGTGCGAGTAAGTTTGGTTGGCTTAGAATCACCAGCATTATGACAAGGAAACTAGACAAAAAATAGTTGATCCATATAACAATTCATTCCCCTACATACATGAGCACGTAAACATACATCAAACAAGAAACTTAAGACACAGGAATAGAGAAATTAAATCATTAAATAATTACCGTTATATTGTCATATACTATTAAAGATCATTAGAATCTTTTCCTGATTCTTCTTGTGATGATATAATTTGAACCATGTGTTCTGCCCATTTCTCTCGTAAATCATCAAAAATTTGTTGGTCGTAGCCCGTCTTGTTCCAACCAAAGAACTACATGTATTTAAAATCAAAATAAGAATATAATTTCATTTATTTACAAAAAATAACTCAAATATGTTAAAAACTTTTTTGTATATGAAGGAAATGATATTACCACATCATCAATTAGAATTTTGATATTTGTGATGATTTCGCTCATAAACTTCATGACATAATAACCACACATGACTCCATTTTTTTGTTGTGAAACCTACAAAAAATAAGTGTACATGATTTTCCATATTCGAACATCTTTATTATTCAATTGTAAAATTAATAAATTAATATTCGCTTGTACATACCATAACTTTTTTTTCATATAAGCTTATGAGATTTTTTAAGGGCAATGCCCCTAAACTTGTTCCGCAACTTCCATGCTCTATCAAGGTTTAAAATGGTTAGTTTTTTTATTAAATATTACAAAAAATAATAGAAGAAACTAATATTTAGCTATAACTCTTACATTTTAACAACTGCTTTTGTATCTTTATTCAGTTCTATGGAAGCTGAGTCACAGTACCAAGCATGATTATTGAACAAATCAATGGTTACCAACATCCAGTGATCTTGGCTATGTTCAAACCTTAATGGCCAAGGGATTATCAACTTTTGATTTCTATTAAGCGTTATTGTCCTATCACATAATTGTTTAGCTTTGATGCTAACATCATTATCTTGATATTGATTGACATATGAAGAATCATAAAACATTGCTAAATGTGATGCATGATTATGTTGAAGTCGCCAAAAACTTGTTGTGTGTTTTTGAAACACATAAAAACGTGCAAGCATACACGGTCACAAGTAATAATATTTGATAAGTAAGTTATCGTTCCCGCGGAGATTTGTTACTATAGTTTGTTGAGTACTAAAATTATCTCTCTCTGAATTTATTCAAAACGTTCGTTGATTGTAACAAATTTAAGAAAAGAGTTTAATAACAAAATAAAAGAAATCTAGGATTGCAATTTTCACTAAATTAATAAACTCAAATCATATTATTTTCTTTTGATTTATATTTTTTAGTACATTTAATTTGTCAACCGAAAACTTCTAATTTTATTTATACATCTCTTCCGAGCTCCGTACAAACACACCTCGTTAAATTAATTCACTATATTCCTATGAGAATTAAATTCACCAAGATTTATTATGTTCTAAGTTCTCAAATAGCCACACATACAATTAGGGTATATTCCTATCCTTAATCATGTCATTCTATCTATGAGCAATATACACAAAAATGTCTCTTCCAAGTTTATTTTTGTGCTACGGATCATTTGATAAAATTCGTAAATAATCAAAAGCACTAAACACAAAATAGAATAAACAACTCAAACGTCTTATAAATCGTTCAAAAATAATTAAAATAAAAGCATCATAAATTTAGATCAAATGCAACCCTAGAAAAATTAAATTACTTCATAAATTTAAAATAAAAATTACAACAGATACAAAAAAATTAGATGAAGAAGAAGGAAAATTAAAACATCAATTAGAAAAAATATTTGGCACACGCAGAACACAACAAAAGCCAAAAAATGGCTTCTGCGTGTTCTGCAGTCCAAAACCGAACAACACAAAAAAATCACAAAAACTAAACTCTCCAAAAACATTTTTACTCTATCATCTTATCTCCTATTTATA
Source organism: Hippophae tibetana (assembly GCA_037013495.1). Classification (NCBI taxonomy): domain Eukaryota; kingdom Viridiplantae; phylum Streptophyta; class Magnoliopsida; order Rosales; family Elaeagnaceae; genus Hippophae; species Hippophae tibetana. Next base: position 40,358,932 of record CM072802.1, on the reverse strand, counting down.
GCTAAAAATAATACATCTAAAATATTACATTTTTTTTATAACCGCGTAAAAATTTGTATCGAAACTAAAATCGACGCATATTGAAATTCGATATCGAAAACATTATTAAAATCCATGCGTGAGACAAGCAGAGCCATTTCTGATCTTTTTTAATTCAAAGTGCATGCCACATGTCAACGCCTGATTCACTGCAAGGATTTGATGCGGACACGTGGCAGCATTTCATTGGCTGCGGGAAATGGGTGCACAATGGATTGTCGCACGGGGGACAACCACTACACGCGGGCGTGATCCTCTGCTTTCGCGCTCATCATAACATGACACGTGTCATAATATGATTGTCTTAAAAATAGAGTGGGACACGTGGCATTTTTTTATTCGCCGAAAGGATTAGTGCGGCCACGTGGCATCATTTGATTAGGTGAAGATCCGGTTGCACGTAGAGATTAGCGCACGGGGTCAGAGGCATGCGTAACGTGGGGGACAGCGGCTGGACGCGTCAGACACGTGGGTCCCACCTACACGTCATCTTGCGCGGCAGGTGGGCCCCACTCGGGCGCCGAGCCGCGTGAAAAATAAGATCTGCACCTACTCGCTTTGGTCGGGTGTGCTAAGGACGCGCGAATCTCAGTCGTTTCTTCTTTGATCGGATGGTCCACGTTTCGCGCGTGGTGTCTGGCGCGTGGCTCTTCTCACATGCGTAGAATAATAAACTTTCTTAATTGTATTTTGACCCACAAATTTATTTCAAATTGCATTTTCAACTTTTTTTAATTACAGTTTAGCCCTTTTCTAATTTAAATTAAATTTTTAAACTTTTAATAATTAAAATTAAGCCCAATTTTAATTTAAATTATATTTTTGACTTTTATAAATTGTAATTAAGAACTCTATTATTTGAAATTATATTTTTAGACATAAATTTACAATTAATTACGTTTTTCGATACAAATTATTTTATTTTCTTAAAATATATAAAAAACAGTAAATACTAATTTATTATACTAAAATTAACTAAAAACATTAAGAACATAGCAATTATAATTAATAAAATAGATAAAAATAACTATATAAAATACAGTTATCGGTTACCAACATCCAATGATCTTGGCCGTGTTCAAACCTTAATGGCCAAGGGATTATCAACTTTTGATTTCTGTTAAGCGTTATTGTCCTATCACATAATTGTTTAGCTTTGATGCTAACACTATTATCTTGATATTGATTGACATATGAAGAATCATAAAACATTGCTAAATGTGATGTGTGATTATATTGATGTCCATAATAGCATGCCCTATATAAAAGATATATATATATATATATATATATATATATATATATAAATAATTAGATATTTTAAATATAATTATATATGTTCTACATAAATGAAAGAAAAATAAAAAGATTGAGGACTCATCTTGTCCACACTTGAATTATACTTAAATCAATCATTTGATATTCAAATAGTTGCAATATGCACTCGATCGATATATAAGTTTGGCCGAGGTCTACACCAAAAATTTCTATAAGAAGTGGCACAGTCTATCCATCATTTATGCTAGATGCCCTCCCAACAATAGTCATCAAAGTGCCAAGATTTCTGCTGAAGTATAAAGCATAATCATAACTATACTTTTTCCATGGCTTCTTCTTGAATGACTTGGTGCACGATGATTGGCCACTAGACATAGATTTAGCACGAGATACTTGCTTCGTATCTCTTAAATGTGCCGCATTTAAGAGTTTTGGTATAATAGACTAAAAAAAGTATTATGTATTTTAGTAACAATAAAATATATAATAAAATAATAGTAGTAAACAAGTGTTATCTTTTAAGTTAAAAAATAGTACCACGTCAAAATTTAGAACAACTTGAATCGACGACCAAACCATATACTGTCCAACCGCCTCTTGGACTGTAGTAGCATCAGAAGGCACATGTAGTGGATAATCGTGAAACAATGATTGATCAATTACTATTCACCAATGATTAGGCAAATATTGATTATGAATCATCCGATCATCGCTCAATTGTTGTACCGTTCCAATAGCAAAAAAATCCATTGACAAAGGATGTTTCAACAAACATTTCATATTTCGTAAAAAATTTAAGTGTTATATATAAAAAATAAAACATATAATAAGAATTTAAAAATAATATATTATATACACCAGAAATTAAAATCTTACCACATATGATTCATCAAATAGAGGAGGACTCTCATGTGGGTAGCTATTGGATGTACATTCTCACCAAAACGTTTATCATGGTTTGATTGATGGTAAGAATGCGCAGATGGAGAAAATGAACCATTACCTGATTGCAAATACATTCCTGGCATATAGTGAGGACCAATAGGATGACTATATCCCATATTGGATGTAGTTTGAGCGCAATGAGATTACGTGGGTGGTATACCTGGCATGGATGGTGGCCTGCCTGTTATGGATGATGGTATGCCTGGCATGGATTGTGGCATGCCTGGCATGGATTGTGGCATGCCTGTCATGGATGGTGGCATTCCTGGCCAATATGGCATGCCCTGGTTATAGAATGATGTCATGCCTAACATGTGTTATGATTGACATTGTTTTAGAGTGGAAATCTCACTTAACACTAAGGTCTTAAAGGAGTTGAATTCTTCTTCAATTTTAGTGTACTTCTCCTTACTGGCCGTCTGAGGCTTTTGTTTTGAAATGTTAAAATACTCCATATAACCATCTTATTGGCTACCTTCTCTAACATGACCAGGATGCTCGCGTCCGAATGCATGATATAAAGTATCTTTCCTAGGCTCTTCGATTATTTCACCCCTAGATATTTTTTCTTGAACAACTCTCTACAAATAATAAAGCACACAAACATATCATTCATTATTACATCAATTATTAAAAATCATTAAGACTTTTTATCAATCAAAATTACTAACCAACTTATTTAGTTGTTCTTTTCCTCACTTAGTCATCGGTCTTGAATTCTTTGTTTTGGGAGTCTTTGTTTCTATGTACAATTCGGTTCGGGTAACAGGTCTACCCAATTCAGCTGCCTACATAAATTATGAAAAAAATATTAACAATGACATGAAATTAAATTGAGGAAAATAAATATAAAAATATTTATAAATTAAGACAAATTAATAATACCATTCTATATCTAACTTCAGGATTTGAAGACATCCCAATACAGTTAGGAAGAATGTTATGCATTTATATATTCTAATATTCTTCCCTAATAATTTGAAATTCATCTGAACATCTATAATCCACAAAGTCTTTCCAAACTTGAGGTGTAATCCAAGGGTGTCATTTAGGGATTTTGTAGAGCTCTACCTCATCAAGTGGTTCCAAATATGGAAACACATAGTTTCTTGCCAATCTGGAAGTCTTGTATCCCTTCCACGCCTTATTTGCAATCTTATAACACTTAAGTATCCAACTGTCATCGAATTTGTAACGATTCTATAAAAACAAAGTACAAAAGATTAGATATAATAGAAAAAAGATATAATATATATATTGATTGTAAAATATAAGAGACTTACACAAATGGTTATCCATATTTTTAACTTTTCTACATCGTCAACCTGAGACCAATCATTTATATTGATTGGTATACTGGACTTTGCAAGTCGACCAATAGAGGATTTCAATTGTTGGCCATTTTCCTCTATTGGATTACCAGTAGCATAAAATAGAACACGTATTCTATCATCTGGGTTAAGTGGAGTATCAGGTATATTAACCCAACCCCTTCTTTTCAAATACCCCAATGGATCATTTGGATCTACAAGTTCTGTTATTAGAAGATCCATGAAATATCTGCAATCAATGAAGAAATATAAATTAATTGACAATTTTAGGAACATACATATATATAAGAGTTATTACAATAATATAGAACATACTTATGTTTAATTAGGTTGTTGATCGTATACATATATTTCTTCACAATCACTTCGGGCCCATGACAAAGAATCATCATCATCAACTAGATCATCACATACATTAGGAAATTTATTTGAGAAATTACTAATATTGGTTAATGTATGAAGCATATAGTCATCATCTTCTACAACATCACAATGATAATACCAACATTTATAGCTCAAAAGAATAACATTACGGATAAGGTGATAATTAACCTCGTCAAATTTATGAAATCGCTCATTTTTACATTTAACACATGGGCATCGAATCATACTAGTTCCAGTATTACTATTTCTACAAGCAAATTCCATGAAACTTTTAACTCCAGATATATAATCTTGCTCAATTCTACACTTTGACATCCAAAATTTGTCCATTTTCTATTAATGACATTAATTAAACATATTAATTAATTATGTATCCAATGAATATATTTCAAGTATTATTATATATAAATTTCCTAATGATTAGAATATATATCAAAATATACATAATACAAAACAATTATCATTTAAATCATTTTACAAATGTATTACTTTTACTTAATAAAATATAATTATTTATATATAAATAAATTTATCCACGCATGGTAAATATATATATATATATATAATCCCTCAAATCCACGACATTTCAGATATTAATTATTTCCATAGAAAATAAACCAAACATATAATAACAAGCAAAATAAAAAACATACATAAATCAAATATTTATACAAAAAATGAAACAAACTAAATAATAAGCTGCAAAATTAATAAAAAATACTGACAAGAATGTTATGAAGTGACTATATGAAGGATATGAAGAAGAAAACGATGTTTTGTAAGTGAGGAAAAGTGAAAAAATAGGTATAAATTTTTTAATATTTCGCTAAAAAAAGAGTAAATCTAAAAGATAATAAGAAAAGGAATATAACCCACAAAATGACGTTGCAAATGGTGGTTGGAGGTGGCCGAAAATTGAAAAAGAGGGTGGGTATGAGTTCGGTTTTGGGAGAAATGGAGAAGAGAAATGAAGATTTTTGGGTTTCTGTAGAGAAGAAATGAGCCGATCGGTAATATTGTGTGGCTAGCGTTGGTTGACGGGGCAAACCGACGCTTTCCACGCAATTAAATTTTTTTTTTGTCAATTATTATTTTATTTAAACTATGCATACGTACAGAAAAAGAAAAAATAATAATTTTACAATAATATTTAAAAACAATACACAAAATTAAATAAAAATATATTTTAAGTACGTACATATGTATATAAATTTAAATATCCAAACAAATAAACAAATTTATATAATTTTAAATATCCAAACAAATAAACAAATTTATATAATTTTAAATATCCAAACAAATAAACAAATTTATATAACTTTAAATACTAATTGTCTAAACAAAAAGAAAAAAAAATTATACTATATATATATATATATATTTATATACAACTTAAATTTTAAAGAGTGAAATAAAATAATAATTAATGACCTAAAAAAAATTCAATTGTAAACTGCATAGATTTTTTAATTTAAAAAATAGGACATAGCGTTGGTTGACGGAGAAAACCGACGCTATCTACGTAGACGTGGTGTCGGTTGATAGGGCAAACTGATGCTATACACGTGGCTAGCATCAGTTTGCCATGACGCTATCCACACAATTAATTTTTTTTTGTTAATTATTATTTTATTTAAACTATGCATACATATTGAAAAAGAAAAAATAATAATTTTACAATAATATTTAAAAAAAATATACAAAATTAAATAAAGATATATTTTACGTACGTACGTATATAAATTTAAATATCCAAACAAATAAACAAATTTATATAATTTTAAATACTAATTGTCTAAAAAAAAGAAACAATTATACTATATATATATATTTATATCCAACTTAAATTTTAAATAGTGAAATAAAATAATAATTAATGACCTAAAAAAATTTCAATTTATAAACTACATGCATTTTTTAATTTAAAAAATATGACATAGCGTTGGTTGACTTGGCGAACTGACGCTACCCATGTGGCTAGCATTGGTTTTCCACGTCAACCGATGCTACGTTCAACGTGGATAGCGTCGGTTCTACACCGAATCGACTTTAAATTCATTATAAATCAATTTTTTTCAAAAAATGACTTTACACAATGACTTAAATACCCCTTTTTGTAATATTGTATATAAAACTCGTTCATGCTAAATTCATCTCAAAAATTAATATAATAACAAATATATACATCAAGTTTCAATTAAACCTAAGCATAATTATCACACTAATAAGTGAATATAATTAGACCAATATATAACTTTCACAAATTATCATATACTAATAAGTGAACATAATTTGGGCAATATTTAAGTTCAAATCTATATATATCTTCTTCTAAACTTGTAGTAGCTAGCTTCAATGCTTTGATAATGTTACAATTATGGGTGTTTAACGGTCCGATCCGGTCTGATTTTGGTTAAAAAACTTTAACCAGACCGGACCAGACCGTTTATATTAATCGAACCGAACCGTTTGAAACGGTTTTAATTAATACAAATCGGACCGAATCGTTTGATTTATAAAATGGTTCGGTCCGGTTTGGTTTCGGTTTAGTTTGATTTTTTATATATTTAATGAAGAATAATGTGAAATTTTTAATATATTATTAAATCGGTCCAGTCCGGTTCGAACAGTTTAAAATTAGTACAAATCGGACCGGACCGTTTGATTTGTAAAACCGTTCGGTCTGGTCCGATTTGGTCCAATCCGGTCCGGTTTATGAGTTACAATTTACAAAAAATAAAAAAATATGATTTAAATAGAAACAATATGTGAATAAGATATTACATGCTTACAATGGATTGCAATATATATATATACGATTTCAATACAAATTAATATGTATATAAGATATTACCTTAAGAATCATCCCATGCATAACCAACTTTGTGAATACATCAGTGGTTATAGTGCGTCTTCACGAAATCGGCTATGATGTTTACTTCCAACTCTACGGCTAGTTAAAAACGCAGCCACTAAAGCTACTATCAATATGGGAATTAATAGCTAAGAAATCTCTTCTAAGGTTGGATATTTCAATTCATTCAATTTTAACCATGTTAAGATACCAAAATCATCGTTTTCATTCTTAGGCAGTAAAATAAAAATAAACTAATTGGTCTTGATAGTTAGGGGTGGCAGATGAGCTCACACAACTTGATATCATTTCATGCGTTTTTTTTGTATGGCAATCTTCAATGGAGATATAATATAAACACTATTATTCACAGTACATTAAGTACTATCAGATTCAATTCTTTACTTTAAATTGTGTAACCAATTCAAAACAAGTTTGTTAAATACTTTGTGTACAGTTGTTAAAGATTTCCTCTATCTGGTAAATCAAAGTGAAGTAAAACTCAATATCTTGGATCATGGATCAATGCATATATACTCACAAAAATTGCTAAGTGTATAGCAGTTCAATACTTCTCAAACTTGGCATTCATTTTAATGGCAATTTTAGCAATCAGATCATCTACTAAACCCATCCAATCAAACAAAGATATATAGATGAATCTATAAATTTAAACACAACTAATATTTGATGTTGGATATTTTGTACTTGAAAATAGCTCAGTGGTATCATGTTTGTAGTATTCAGTAGTTAGGATAATCAACAAATATAGTTTTTATTGTTTATTATTTGTGTCATCAAATGAAGCTATGCTTATATAAACAAAGCAATTTGTTTTGCAAAAGCTTTGTTATAAACAATAATATAGTCTTGTTCAATTATATATATATATATATATATATGCATAAGTGGGGAATTCATATTTAGCTAACCATACACAATGTTTTTAAGTTAAGTCATTTCCAAGTTTCTTTTATTAGTTATATAGATGTTATTTGCGTATTAACCTCAAACTAAAATTTTGAATTTTTTTTGAAATATCAACTATTGCTTTAATTTTGAATATTAGAAATTTTAACAAGACCGTATAGTTAATAAAATATATATTATGATTAACTGTATCATCACTATGCTCCCTATAACCCTAATAGGTCATAACCTTATGGTCTGGTCCATCTTTATTCAAATATATATCTTGATACATACTATCACTTTACAAGTAAAATAATGTATATATCATTTTATTTATAGAAGTTTATTCTTAAAATATGGGACCAATTTTAATCTAAATCTTCTCTAATTCAATTAATATCCATATTATGTTACGTTAGTATCTATTCTCACCCATATTTTTAAATTCACTGCTTATTTATACTCAAAATTTTGGTCAAATAAGTAGGGATAGTATTAGTATTTATGATTATTTTCTTAAATTTTTGAGTGATAATTTTTTTTCTAAATCTAAAATAACATGTAAACACATATATACATTAATGGGTCCAAAACAATGTCCTCTCAATACGATAATGAACATATATCATTATAATACATATTAATTCTTGTTTAAATAATACTATTTACACGCATGTAAGATAATTTTTTTAATTGTTTACAATAAATTTTCTTACAAAAATTTGGGTGATGATTTTTTAATTGTTAACCGTAAAAATAGATTGACAACAGGAGGTAAAAGGTAACATAGCTCTGAAAAATACTGTTATATATTTATAGCTCTGAAAAATACTGTTAGATATTTCTTTTGAGTACTATTGTCTCCCTCTACTAATATATCTATTGTTATTAAAAAACTATTAGAAACAAGTTTGTTAAGACAGTGTTATAATAATATTACCGATAATTTTAAAATAAACTTGAGTCGCGGATTAAATCGTTCTCTTTAATACGTTTCACGACTCTGATCAAATGTGTGTAAATAGTATAATTATTTAAAAAATATAATTAAAAATTTATAATTGATATGTATTATAATGATATATTTCATTGTATTATTGAGAGGACATAGATTTGTACCCATATAGGTATGTGCCAATTTATAATTGTTATTTTAAAAATAAAAAATTACCACTGAATTTTTTTAAAAAATAATCTTAAATGTTAATATTATCCTATTTTGAGTTATTAAAGCTTTTTGACTAAAAAGATAACAATAGGTGAATTTAGATATTAAATAACAGCCTTTTAATAATACGGTGAGAATGTGTTACAAAATAATAACATGAATGTCACTAAATTATCGGGTGAATATTCAAATAGTATATTCCTAAATTAGTTGATTAACAATGCAACAGTGATTCCCTTAATATTCTATCATGTTGCATAGAATGACGTCACTGATTTTATATGTCATTTTAAACATTTCATTGCAAGAAGTACAAGAAAAAACCTCTTTGACCATAACTTTCTTAGAGAAAATAAAATAACATATTTCTATTACATAAGAAGTCTTCTTCGCCATCATTGTCTTTTCTTCATGTCTCATTCTTGTTGAATTTTTTCTTCCTCTTGGACTTCAACACTATTTTTATGTTGCTTAATTTAAATTAATTTGAATCTTACGCGTTTTGTATTTGTAGAGATATGATCTTTTGTTAATGATACTTACTTCAAATGAAATTTGTAGATAATAAATCAATTAAGTTGGTATCTCTATAGTAATATATTTATATAGTACTTCAACTATAAATATTATTAAATAGAAAAAAAAATAGTTATATAAAACAATCATAAGTAAAACCTATTTTTAGACTTCTTGTTAGAAACTGAATAAACAAAAGAACTAACGAATGGTGGGTTATCTCATCACCAATCGTGACTCAAATACAATGAGTCCTAGATGCTATACTATCAACTATATCATTACCTTTTTCATAAGTATGAGAATAGTGAAACTTCATGTGAGCAATATTCTCTAAGCAATCATCCCAAGCATAATATTATCTCTATGACATCGATAGCGACTGAGTTTAAAAAAGAGTACAACATAAACAAAGTATACTTTTAATCAAAGTTTCTACTACCTAAAAGTGTTAGCATACATTACCACATGAATGGCCATCATAAGTTCTGTCCCTCAAAAACACATAAGACCCTAAGTGAGACACAAAAACATCCCTTAAAAAAGGATATTAAGGTTTGAAAAAAATGCGCACAACTAGATAAGCCCAATGACCCAAAAATAGTATAATCTATATTTACCTTTATCCATCCCAAAGGTGGTGCCCTCTGGATAACCTTTACAATTCATTAAGTCTATTGTGAGATGCTTTGTATCCATAGACGTTAGAGAACCTAAAGAACATCCATTGTATTTCACATGGATTCGTATTGTGATAGACCCATCTCATGAATAAACTACCAAATTGTGGTAAATAAAAAACCGAGTTATCTATTTATCCTTAAAACTTCTGTTAACTAACCATCTAGATTCCTCTAATATGGTCAAATAATAAGGCTATAAACTAGGCTAAATAAAAGAGCAAACATAATAATCCTATAAAGCTTCCTTTCTATTTAAGTAAGGTCTGAGCAAGTAAAGAATTGTGCTAGAGTTTATTGTGATAATATACGAGGTGAATTTTTTTAACATGGAATCATTCAAGAGATTGAGGTCCCACAAGTCGAGACCTATTTCCTCTAGTATGTAACAACAATTCCTCTAAGCAACTGATGAGCAAAACCGGCATTGCCGATCTTGCCAATACTTTGGTTTTATATTTATAAAACTATCGCAAGTGCACGAATCATTTCATAGAAAATGATAAGTATACTTCCAAGGTCGATCTAAGGAAGGAATATATGTGGTTTTTAATTTATTATTCAAACTTTTAAAAAAGAAATTAAATCTTAAACATCCTGTCACGATATTTGGGTTTTTGTGTTTCTAATCTAATAATATAAAAATAAACATAGATACAGATTCAATAAATATTTATGCAAATTTTATCATTTATAATAGTGGAGTATTTATAGATATAATAACTAATTTAATTATGCTTGCTCATATTATTTAGGTTATTAAAGATATGAATTGATATTTATTGATTCTTTTTTTATATGAATACCACCTTTGGTGGGGTTAGATATTCTTTGTTAACTAAACAAATCAATTAACACATATGGGTGGGGTTGATAACTAATTTGGTTAATTAAATTAATTCATTTTTCTAAGAGATTGAAAATGCACCATTTAAATTCCACATTTGGTGGGGTTAGACAGTTTAAACTTTATTCAAGGTGTCCAAATTAAACCTAAGAATTTAGTTATCCGAGTACTAACTTTCAAGTTTTAAAACCACTACTGAAAACATGTTCTCAATACATTTTCAGATAATAATTCTTATAAAAACTTTTGAAATAGAGCTTCACTCTAACTACCGGGCGATTGTACCAACAAATAAAAGAGCACTACTTTAAATAAGACCGGATAACTAAACCTTAAAATCTAACATTCTTAATATAAAATCTTGAATAAAAACAACATCAATTCATTTTACAGTTTTTTACCTATTTAATATTTCGCAAGCATAACAACGTTATTATTATATCATGTTTACAAACAGCCAGCAAATTTAAATTTAATCATAGACAAATTAAATATAACATGTAAGAATAAAGCATAAAAAATAACTGTAAGAAAATAAAATCCTTACAGTACTTTGATGCTATTCCCGTTGCTGGAAAACCTCCAAACGGAATTTGCACTCCAATTTATTGAATCGAAAAGCAAATAAATTACAAAAACATAATTAGTTCTTCCCAAAAAGTGAAGAACTTTAAAACTATGAAAAACTAACTAAGAAAACCTAAAAACTAAGAAAAACTTAAAAAATAAGAAATGGAGAGAAAGAAAGAGAAAGAAGATGTGTTTTGAGGTGTGTTTAGTTAAGAAGAGAATGAGGGTATTTATAGGTGAGGATGAGAAGAAAAAGTGGGTGAAAAAATGATTAAAAATGGAGAAAACACGGAGTAGTGAATGATGATGTCATACTGATGACGTCATACTGGTGTGGGTACAGCAACGAGCGTAGATGGGCGCAGCGGCGTGTGTAGATGGGGCGTAGATGGATGCAGGCGCGCGTAGATTGGGCGCAGATGGGTGGAGGTGCGCGTTGATAGGGAAATGCGGTGCGCGGGGCTGGGCACTAATAGGCACGGGCGCGCGTGGAATGGACGTACTGCGCACGGCTGCTCGGTGCGACTGGGCGAGCTGCGCGCGTTGGTCGTCGCGGTTGGGAAACAGCGTGCGCGATGTCCTCCTTTTTGACATTTTTGACCTTTTTGACCTTTTGACTCATTTCGTCCAATTTTTCCATATTTGTTGACCTTTTCTCATTTATTTTATGAATATATTTGTGATGTATTGCCTCCAGTATTCCTCTTTGAGTATTTAAGTTACATTTTTAAGTGAAAATACATGAAAAATAATAAAATTACCCGTGATTCTAAAAAGACAAATATATATAAATATATGTTAAAATCATATAAATATATATATTTTTAATCAATTAATGTGCATAAAATCATGGTAATTTTAGTATTTTTTGAGCATTTATCAACAACCTGGACCAATTTAAATGTATTTTCCTTCAAACCAATTTTTTCTTAGAGCCCCTTGAAATAAGGTGACACTAAATTAGATAAAGAGGTAGCCTTTGTACACATCCTAGTTGTTTCTTGAATAGATGAAATATTTCTATAAGGTAGACCTTTACTAAAGTAAATGAAAGAATTGTCTAAATTGACCAACTAACTCAAAAGATTCCCATAAAATTGAAAAACCTCACGTAAAACTTGGAGGTTTGACAAGCAAACACGACTAAAGATGAAAAGGTCATCAGCATAAAAAAGAAAGTTGATGTGAGTGTTCTACTTAACAACTCTCACTAAATTAATTAAGTTAAATTAATTATTTACAGAGAGGGGATATTGCCACAATCATATATGATGGATTTGTAACATATTAATTGTTAATTTTAAAAAGTAACATTTATACCTTTATATCTTAGCTTCTTTGTTTTGACACCTCACATTCCATAACCCCATGTTTGGTTGACTGAAATGTAATTGAATCAGAATTGATTCCTTCCAATTTTATGCTTGGTTGGGTTGAAAAGTGAGAACTGAATGAAATCAATTACTAAAAGAGAAAAAAATCAGAATTTCTTCTCTCCCTTAAGTAATCATGATTCTATTCTCATCTCAATATTTTTTTTCCAATTTTACCCCAACCTCAAATATAACCCTAAACCTTAAGCCCTAAACCCTAAGTCCTAAACCTTAAATCCTAAATCATAAATCCCAAAACCTTAAACCCTATTTAGAAAAATAATAAATTTAACCCTAATCCTTAACCCACAAATATAACTCTAAACCCTATTTAGAAAAATAATAATTTTAACCCTAAACTTTAACCCACAAATATAACCCTAAACCATAAACCCTATTTAGAAAAATAATAATTTTAACCCTAAACCTTAACCCACAAATATAACCCTAAACCACAAATCCAAAATCCCAAAACCCTATTTAGAAAAATAATATATTTTAATAATATATTTTATTTTTAAGTAATAATTATTTAGAAAAATAATAATTTCGATAATGTATTTTGTTTGACAAAAAAAATAATAATTAAAGAATATTATTTAAACTTTACTGAATATAAGGATATTAAGGTAATATATAATGTTTTCATTCTATTCCAGTTGTAAACCAAATACTATAATATTGATTTTTTCTTTGATTCTAGTAGTCAAACCAAAAAATGTTGCTTCCTTTCCATTCCATTCCCATTCCCATTTCAATTCCATTCCATAAACCAAACGGCACATAAAGATATATCTATTACTTTTTTAAAACTAATAATTAACTTGTTGTAGAACCATCCAATATGATTGTGACAATATCGCCACCCATTATTTAATGGGTCAACAATTCTATTGGTCCCTAACTTTTTTTTATATATTTTAGTCCTTAATCTCTTAAAGTTTAACAATTTTAGTCTAGTTTAACATAATTTTGTCCCTAACATTTTCATGAAAATAAAATTTGGCCCGTAATTGTTTGACAAAACTGTTAAATTGGACTAAAATTGTTAAATTTAAAAAGGTTTGGGATTAAGATATATATAAAAATATATTTTAAAATAAATGTTAGTAACCAAGGCATATTTTAGATAATATTTACCAAAAATATTACTAACAATTATTTAATTATACAGTCAGTTAATCAATTTGAATTATCATTACTGGAGTCATATGTCAATTAGAGAATTATTGACCATCAAATAAATAAAACAATTATTTACAATAGAATTCATATAAGGCTCGAGTATATGTGTTTTCTAAATCACAAATAACTTCTATTATTTTTTTCTAAATACAAAAATAGTTCCAATAGATAATAAGGAGATGTCTAAATATAATACAAATAAAGAAAACAATGTGTCAATTCCTATCCTTTAAAAATAAGGCCAAAAGTTGGGGAGATGGTTGGTGACCTAATCAAGTTGCAGCTACCGAGTCTTATAGTTGCGAGCAACCCAATCTATGACTTTATTGGCCCCATGCCTTACATATTGAATTTGTACATCCAAGACATCCTGTAGACCTTTCCTTAAGCTAATTATTATGACTAAAAATCCGCATGGGATAATTGAAATATCACTTGTTAAGGTGTTAACTAATAACTTCGAATCCCTCCTTAGTTGGAAGTTGATGCAATCATAGCTCTTGGTTAAATTCAATACATAAAGAGTTGCTAAATATTCAATCTTTAAGGATGAGTTGCTAGCTACAATGAAATATTCACCAAATACAATATTTTCCCACAATTCGGATGTTATCTTGTTTTGAACGTGTATTCCATGCCATCATAATTGATAGTAATACAATGTTCAAGTGGAGGAACCCAAAAATGGATAGTATTAGCTTGGACAATGAGGCCAAAGGCTTGAGAATCTTCATAATGATTGTTGTCAAAGGTATGAAAAACCTGATATTCTTGACAACTAATAATGACCAATATATTAATCTTGATTGGATCGAGTAGAGTTTATTGAAAGACCCAAACACATCTATGTTTTGAAATAAACTATAAAGGGTAAACCAAAGAATCTTGGGTATCAAACCAATGCATTGTTCTTCCATTTTACTTATCCAAAATAGCAACCAACTTTCCATGAACTCGACAACTAATTGAGAACGAATGAAGAAAGGGCTTGCAAACCAAACTGCACATGTCCATTGGCATTGTAGGAACATATATTGTAAGCAGTCCACACCCTATCCACAATATAGGAAAGCAGGAGAGTTTATTATGTTTCTTTTGTAGCAAGAGCATGGTTAAGATATCTTCATATGAAGACACGAAGCTTTGGAGGCACATTTACCTTCCAAATTTATTCCATACATTTTCATGTTCTTAGTAGAATGCTCAACATTGCCCAACCTTAAGGGGATTTGAATAATTTTGTCAACAATATGTGCTTGAAAAAGCTCTTTAACCACACGCAAGTTCCAACCTTGTTTGCATTATGAAGTAGGTGAGACAGAAATTGGATAAAATGGTTTGCATATGCTATAACAGGAAGATAATCAAGCATCCATTAATCTTTCTACATTCTAATATGTGAACCATTTCCAACATGCTACCAATAATATCTGAATAGAATATCCTTTCCATGTAGTAAACTTTTCCTTACCTATGATGAAGATTGTGTAGCTTGGACGTCTATGGTAGAGGAATTCGTTAAATAGAGACCCCATAAAAACCTTAATTATAATGCATTGGGAGTATGAAGGAAACACCAAGCCAATTTAGCTAAGAAAGCAAAGTTAAAAGATTACATATCTTTCATACCAATACCACCTTCGTCTTTTTACTTGGTCATTGTTGAGAATGACACCCAATTAATACCTCTACTATCATCATATTTATCCCACCAAAATCTAATCATTGATGAGGTTAGTTGCAAGTAGAAAGTAGTTGGTATTTTAAATATTGACATGACAAAAGAGGAACATACTTTTAGGATCGATTTCAATAGCACTTCTTTACCAGCCTGGGATAAGGATTGACACTTCCATCCTTCTAGACGCCATTGTATACTTTTAGAATATAAGAGAAAAGCCTACACTTATTTCTTTCCTAAACTAATAGCAAGCCCAAGTAAGATTTAACCTGACATCATAGTGGAACATCAAGCTCTTCCAAGATTTGAAGCTATAATTTTTTAGGGGTATTAGTGTTAAAATCAACAAAGATTTAACCTTGCTGATAAGTTATCCCAATGCCATGCAATAGTATGAGATGATCCTCACTAGCGCACTATACTCGCCTGTAAAGAGAGCATAAGAATAATATGTATACGGATATAAGTAAGATTATGTGATATAAATAAATAACAACGAATACCTTAGGAGTGAAAAATCAATAGAAAAAGTATTATAACAATAATAATAGTAATAATAACAATAATAACACTAACAATAGTTATAAAAGCAAGACGGGGACGAAAACAACAACAACAACAACAACACCATAATAATAATAATAATAATAATAATAATAATAATAATAATAATAATAATTGTAAAGATTATGAGTGTTAGCTATTTTCGCGAACAAATATTTTTGTGTAAACTTATTTTTAAGCTCGCTATTAAGTCTATCAAAAAAAGTCAAAGAAATGTCAGAATTTTAGATAATTGTACTTCA
Organism: Hippophae tibetana; assembly: GCA_037013495.1. Classification (NCBI taxonomy): domain Eukaryota; kingdom Viridiplantae; phylum Streptophyta; class Magnoliopsida; order Rosales; family Elaeagnaceae; genus Hippophae; species Hippophae tibetana. Next base: position 40,342,363 of record CM072802.1, on the reverse strand, counting down.
GGTATATCTTTTATAACTATGACACATAAGATTGTACTTATGCATTTAGTAGCACATGTTCATAAAAATGAAATTATTTTTACTGCTAAAATATTTATTTAAACTTAAATCAATTTATAAAATTACTAATTAAGTATTTCTTGTGTTTTAATATTTTTAAGATATGTTTTAAAAATGATTTTTTATATTATTAAGGTTTTGAATGGGGTTTGAATAATGAAACCTAAAATAAATTAATCCTAATGCTATTAGGTTATCATTATCACTTAGTGTTAAAGCTATTTTAAGTTTTATTTTATTTAAGTATTTCATAAGTATTGTTCTCTAACTATTAGTCACATCTCTACTTTTCAGTACTAGCTTGTACTAATACGTATGGCTTAACAGTTCACATTAATGGAAGAGGTAAGGTTATTACAGAAATGCATAGATATAGGTGAAGGGTTGTAAGTCCCTGATAACTGTATATTATACAATTATTTTGTCTATTTTATTAATTATAATTGCTATGTTTTTGTTATTTTTGGTTAATTTTAATTAATTCAATTAATATTTACTGTTTATTTTTTAATGAATATATTTTTAAGAAAATTAAAGAATTTGAATAACAAAAATGACTTAATTGTAGATAATAAATGTCTGAAAATTTATTTTAAATTAAAAGAGTGCTTAATTGCAATTAATAAGAGTCTAAAATATAATTTGAATTAAAATAGGGATTAATTGCAATTAAGGAAAGTTTAAAAGTTAATTTAAATTAGAAAATGGCTTAATTGTAATTAAAAAAAGTTTAAAAGTTAATTTAAATTAAATTGGAGGGCTAAATTACAATTAAAGAATATTTGTTTTTCTGTGTAGGAAAAGGACCACACGTGCCATTATCCACGCGCTCTATACACCGTTAGATCATCCAATCAATGGTCAGGACCAGACACGTGGAAGTTAGACGCGAAAAAAGTGATTGGACCCGATTTTCCGGGATTGCACGCTACTCAGTGCACCATATGGGGTCCACTTGGCCGCGTAAGCTATCGTGTAGGGTGGGATCCACATGTCGTTGCGCGAATTGTCCCATGCGACACGATCTAGATAAACATCGTGCACCCTGCCATTCCAACGAATCATACATTACCACGTGTCTCGAGTATTCTTTCATCAAATAAGGAGCTAACACATGGCATGTGTTGGTAAAAATAAAAACACGGAAACAATGCATGTTTCCAACTACGTCTGCGTTCCCCACGTGTCTGGAAGGTACTTCTCCCATGCGACGTGATTCTTGTGCGCCCTATCTCCATAACGAATGAAAGGCTTCCATGTGTCTCGTTATTTCTTACAGCCAATCAAATGCTGACACGTGGCATACGTTTAAAAATAAAATAAAATGCAGAACGACACACTCTTCTAGCTGCTGTTTGCTTTTTATTATTTTCGATGTATTTCTGTCCCGCACTAAATGCATTTTTATAAAAAATAATTGTTTGGGGTGATATATTTGAGACACAAGAAAAGATGTGGGTGGTGGTTTTTAGTTTTTGATTTTTTTTAGTTCACTTTAAATTTTTAGCTTCATCTCTATGTGTTCTAGAGAACACGCAGAAACTTTTCTTTAACTATTTTTGTTGTTATTTTGTTAGGAAATAGAGAGAAAGAAGACATCGAAGAAGAAGAAAAGGGAAGAAATTTATTTTTCATTGAGGAATCGTGAAAGAGTTTCTCATAATCTTTTTCTTTTAAATTTTATTTCTCTGAAATGTCTCATTATTATTGTATTGTAATTTTAATTTCTGCTATGAACTAATTTATTTGTTCTAGGGTTGCAGTGTAACTTAAATTATGAAACTTGAATTAATTATTTTTGAATGATTTATGGAACAATTTTAAGTTGTTTATTTTATCTGTGCTTAATGCTTTTGATTATTTGAAAATTAATTAAATGATTTGTGACACTTAAATAAACTTGAAAAAGACATTTTTGTGTATTATCGTGATAAAATAACATATATATATATAAGGGATATGAATATACCTTTATTGTACGTGTAACTCTTTGAGAACTTAGAACTTAATAAATCTGGGTGAATTTAATTCTCATAGGAATATAGTGACTTATTTTAGCTAGATGTGTCTATATGGAGCTCAGAAGAGATATATGGATAAATTAGAAGCTCTGGGTTAACAACTTAAAATACGAGAACATAAATTAAGAGAAAACAATATGATTCAAGTTGATTAATTTGGTGAAACTGCAATCCTAGAATTTTCTTATAAAATGTTATAAAAATTAGTTAGTCAAACTTCATCATACTATCGACTGTTTGTATAGAATCAAGTTGAAATGATTTTAGTAATTAACAAACACTAGTAACAAATCTCCGTGTGAATGATATTTTACTTGTGACCGTGTATACTTGCACCATTTTATGTTCTTCTAAAGGAGACAACAAGTTTTTCCGCTTAAGCCGTGTGAAAGGCGTTCAGGGTAATAATAACTTATAAATACGAGCATGTTAGCAAACGACCAAGTTTGTTAAGTTAGTGTTATAAGATATAAGTATTCTTATAAGAGATAGAACAAGAACTTAACTATTAACTATTTCATGCCTTGTTTATTTAATTTAACATCATGACTCAAATTTCATGATTTATATTTTGTATCTTGCTTGTTATTAATAGACTGCAATTTATTTGTTAAGAATCATATTTACCATGCAATACATGTTATATTGATGATTAGTTTTATCCATATTATTTGCAATTTTATTTAAATTTAAAACTTAAATATGTCCAAACAAAGCTTTTCAATATCATCACATTTGTTAAGAAAAACTTCATCATCTTCTTCAAAGAAGTCTTACATTACCAATAGTAATGAAGTTACTATTTAAAATTTTGAAAAATATATTGATCGTTGGAAGATTCCGAAGATCAATAAAAACAAAATTTATCAATCAAAGATGATGAATCTTTTTAAAACAGATTACATAATTAAAACTGAAGAAAGAGATCTTCAACTTTTATTACCTTTTGAATCAATCCAACTTCTTTAAAAAGAATCATTACAAAAACATTTTGATAAACATTTCAAATATGTTTATTTCGGTTTAGTCCAGCTTGGATTAAGACCGTTAACCCTATTAGGGTTAAGTTTATCAATTCTAGCAATCTTAAGGGATGCTAGATTAACATATTTCAAGGAATCCTTATTAGGTATTGTTGAAACAGGTTTAGGCTTAGGACCAATATCCTTCAACTATTTCCCAAACATCATAGTATCTATAAGAGATCCCCAAATATTAAAAACATTAACACTTTTAATTCAAACTCATAATACTAATTTTTTACCAGGAATAATTCCGATAGCTTTATTATATAGAGTTCATTACAAAATTATGACGTCCACTTGGGATACTAGGAACTTTCATAACTTCGATAAAGGAGAAACAATTGTATTACAGATAGACTTGTTAACATCAAATATTAGCATCCCTAGACCAATAGGTTGGGATAACGTAGTATATCCAGATAGGTGGCTTTTAAAAGGAATTTTCTAGCAAACATATGAAACTAATGAATCGGAAGAACCTGTACAAAATACAGAACTAACGGAAATAATAAAATATAAAAATGGAAATATTGAAAGAGGATTCAATAGATCTTCATCAATGAGATGCTCTTCGAGTGCCTTTGACTTTTCATCAATGGATTTACCACTCAAAACCAACCCTAGGTTATCAAACTCAGATATCCTTAGGAAAACAAAAATCAAAGGAGTAGATTGTAGTACTAGAGTACCCAGACCAGTTTACACAGTTGACAATTCAGAGATGAGAGAATCACCTCATTTATCACCTATTTTTCCTTTATCACCAACTCAATCCAAAGCACTTAGCAAACAGGTTAGGATAAATGAGTTAAATGTATTAATAGTGGAAGATGGAATATTAGACATAGAAATATTGCATCTAGATATAGATTATCCACATAACAAAAGGATTAAACATTGGTTCTTTAAAACACACTCAGAACACACTAAGGCGAGTTGCTTTAGGAAACATGAGCACTATGTTAAAAATATAAAAAAAATATAGAATTTTTTGAATGGTTAGAAATCTATAGGGCAACCAAAGGATTAGATTCCTCATTCATATAGCAATGATGACATACTAATAGGGCACATAGGACAACACCTAGGCCAATAGAAACATTCCCAGAAGACATCAGCACCCTATTAGGAACTACCCAGTTAGGTCATCATCAGTACTTAACCATGAACCGGTTACATCAGTATCACCAATGGTCCAACCATTAGAAACATTACAGGATAACATTGTTAGCCCTGAACAGGTTAGCATAATATCACCAGTTGAACTTAAGTCAAACCAAATAGTAGAACTAGCTGACTTAGTCAAACCATTAACGGTCTTAATAGGTAACCTACCAGTTATAATAATAGATCTAAAACCCGAGCCAATAGTTAAACCTATAGTTCAAATTGACCATAAACCAATCAAGATTACTATAGAACTTATAACTATAGTTCCACATCATAAAATATTCCCATCAATTAGTGTTTCGGATGTCACAAAGGCTAACTTCGATATGCTTTTAGAAGATGAACCTATAAAGTCTTTAGCTAAAAAACCAATAGCTTTAACTCCACAACTCAAAACCTTTTCAGACATTAGTTCTAGTGAAGTCACCGAAGATGACTTTGATAGACTATTAGAAGAAATTGATAAACCAGTTAATTCACTTAACATGGTTAATATTAAAAAGAAGTTACTCATATGGGAAACTCCAGATGGTTCAGTTGAAGCTGAACATCCTCCATTAAGACCTATTACCATCCCTTACCAGGATAGTCAGGTAGGAGCCTTCCCTCTTAAGAACCCTCAAGAGAACCAGGCAACTAACCTTAAAAATATTATTACCCAAAATAATTTCACAAACATCAACCTAAATACTTTAGGAAAACAACTCATAACGATAGAGAAAAATCTAAGAATAGATATTCCCTCTACCTCTTATCAAACCATAGATAGTAAGGTTAAGAACCCTATCTTCAAACCCTTCCAAGTATCCAAACCAGCCCAGGAAGAAATAACATCAAAATTTGAAAAACTTCAAAATTGGAATAATACCCTTCGGTCCCAATTAGAAGACCAATTTTCAAACAAAAAGGACTAGTTGTTCCTAAGTCACCAATGACTTCAAAATTAACCCGAAAACCATTACAGGATCTTAGTATTCTTAGTAAACTAGGATTTGATATATCATCTGAGGATAGTTCCCATGAAACCTTTTCTACAATAAATCTTCACATTCAAAAAAATTCTTGGCAAAAACCTAGCACAGTTAGGTACCCACATACCATAGGTACCCAATCTAGTCAGGTAACCCAATCTAAGTATAACACGTCTTCTATCTATGTTTGGAACATTGATGGAATGACTGATCATGAGATATTAAATATCTTACAGAAAGTGACCATGGCGTCAAATGCTTATAAAACCCAAATTGGTACAACTGATAAAACAATTGTTGAATTATTAATAACTGACTTCTCAGGCCAACTAAAAGGATGGTGAGATTATCATCCTTCGAAACAACAACAATCAGATATCTACAATGTGATATTGATTGATGAGTATGGTATACCCATACTTTCACATCAAGGAGCTCCTATACAGGATGTAGTCTCTACATTACTCTTCACCACATCATATCATTTTATGGGAGATCCATCCACTACTACAGAAATAGGCATTAAAGTCGGTTCGCTGAACCGACGTTAAATTTAGTGACTTAAAATGTAAAGTCGGTTCATGGCATGAACTGACTTTACCCATACATTTTCTGATTTGTTTTTATTTTTATTTTCATTTTTCGTATTATTCAATATATATATAGCATACAAAAACTAAAATATAAATAATAATACAAGTAATTAAAAATTTAAATATATTTAATTATTTGATAATTAAATTTATTACAAAAACAAATAATGTATATATAATACATATAGTTAACTTAAATTACAAATAAAATAATGTCGTCAAAGTGTAATTATGCGATCGAGTAAGCTTGGTTGGCTTAGAATCTTGATTGGCCTTCACAAGCATTATGACAAAAAAACAGCTGATCCATATAACAATTCATATTCCCTTATATACATGAGCATGTAAAACATCCATAAAAAAACAGTCTAAACTTCAGACATACGAATGAAGAAATTAAATCATTATAAATATTACCATAAAAAAGAGATTACCACGTACAACGACATTCGACGAACTCATATTAGCACTTTATTAATCATTTGTCTATATATATGAAGTTATCTGGAATCTCTACTTAATAAAATATAATTATAAAATATAAATAAATTTATCCACGCATAGTAAATATATATAATCCATCAAACCCACAACATTTCAGATATTATTTCCACATAAAATAAGTCAAACATAATAACAAACAAAATAAAAAACATACCTAAATCAAAAATTTATACAAAATATAAAGCAAACTGAATAATAAGGTACAAAATTCTACTTAATAAAATATAATTATTTATAATATATAAATAAATTTATCCAGGCACAGTAAATATATATAATCCATCAAACCCACAACATTTTAGATATTATTTTCACGTAAAATAAGTCAAACATAATAACACACAAAATAAAAAACATACCTAAATCAAGAATTTATATAGAAAATGGGTATAAATGTTTTTTAATATTTTGCTCAAAAAAATAGTAGATCTGAAAGATAATGAGAAGAGGAATATAACTTACAAAACGACGTTACAAATGGTGGTTGAAGGTGGCCAGAAATTTAGAAAGAAGGTGGCGCACAGTGTAGATTTTGGGAGAAAATGGAGGAGAGAGAGGAAGAAAATTGGGTTTTGCATAAAAAATGACATTAGGTGGATAACGTCGATTGACGTGGAGAACCGACGCTATCCACGTGACGTAGCATCAGTTGATGTGGCGAACCGACGCTATCTACGTGGATAGTGTTGGTTGACATGGAGAACTGATGCTATCCACGTGACGTAGCATCGGTTAATGTGGCGAACCGACGCTATCTACGTGACTAGCATCGGTTCTACATGTCAACCGACACTACGTCCAATGTGGATAGCATCGGTTCTACACCGAACCGACTTTAAATTCATTATAAGTCGGTTTTTTCCAAAAACCGACTTTACACAGCGACTTAAATACCCCTTTTTGTAGAAGTGATCTCATTTAAAAGATAAAAATGCTGATCTCCTTTCCAATATAAAATGTAGGAAGATGAGAGATTTTCAAAATTATAAAACTACATTCCTGTCTAGAGTTATGTTAAGAGATGACTCTATTCAACCATTTTTGAAGGAGAAATTCCTAGCAGGACTTCCTCCCCTGTTAGGTGAGAAAACCATAAACAAAATTCGTGAAACTTATGGGAATCATATCATCCCATATGATTAACTAATCTACGGTCCATTGATCAGTTTTTCTCAAAACTAGGGTCTTCAAATTTGTCAAGATTTGAAACTCCAAAAACAAATGCATTTGGAACTCAAGGTTTCCAAAAGAGAAATTGAATCATTCTACAAACAGTTTGATGGAAATCTCTCTATTGACAAATCTTGTGAGGGAACTTGGAGCAAAACCAAATCAAAATCTTATAAGGAACCGAATAAACCTTATAAGAATTTTTCAAAATCAAGAAAACCATTCTTTGAAAAAAGAATGAATTTTTATAAAAAACCTTATAATTTTTTTAATAAGAAATCAAAATCACATAAAAAAACCCTTTAAAGAGTTTAAATGTTATAGATGTGGCAAGAAAGGTCACACTGCTAATTACTACAAGATGTCTAAAAAACATCACGAATTAAAACTTGAAGAAGACACATTTGCCAAAATATATGCCCTAATAGTGGACACATCCTCATCATCTGAGTCTGATCAATGGATAGACGAGGAATCAAATCCCCAGGATGATGAATTTTCATCCTGTAATTCAGATTCCTCTCATAAAAATATTAATGTATTAACTAAGGAAGAAGATGAACAACTTCAAGATAAAATCCTTAAGTTAAATGAGTCATTAATAACCAAATTATATGTAGACTATCTAACTACATCTTGGGAAAAATCAATAAAAAGGAATTCTGAACTTCCAAATACCAGCATAGGCTATTATAACCTCACTTCTGTCTGGAATGAAAGAACAAAATTATCAAACCAGAAAGTCAAATTCAAGACTTAAAATTGGAAATCAAAACTATTAAACTGGAACTCCACCAACTTAGAAAAAAACTAAAGGAATATGATATTAAGTTTCAACTACTTTATAATGGAGAAAAAATATCAACTTATGTGAGTGATTCTGACGATGATCTTACTCTAAACCATCAAGAAATTCAAAACTTGAGAAAAATTACCACCAAGAAATATAAGATTAACATAGTCTTAATATTCTAAGATAATTCAAAACTTGAAACTATTGCCCTATTTGATACAGGAGCTGATCTTAATTGCATCACACCATCAATTGTTCTGAGGAGGTTTTACAAACTAACTCAAGAACGACTCAATTCAGCCAATAAATCTCAAATGAACATTATTGGAAAAACTAAGGTATCTATTCTGAAAGGATCATACCTTATCAAAACTCCATTTGTCATAGTATCTGATATAGGCTACTCAGTCATATTAGGCACTCCTCTCATGGATATCATTACCTCATATTTTGTTAAACATGACATAATTTCTTTCAAAATAGGAAGAGAAGCCTTCAACTTCCCTTTCATCGAAGAATCAAAAACCAGAGATCTTAATTTCATGAAAACCCATTCAATCTCTCCAAAAGAGATTTTTGTTCTTATAAATCATAGATAAAAAGGACCTTGTCTATCTCAAAACCAAAGTTCAATCTCATACTGTTGAGAAAGAGCTTCAAATCCTAGAGATAAAAGATAAAATCTCTAAAATACAAACCTCTTTTGAAAAGGAAGTTTGTTCTGAATTACCTAGTGCTTTCTAGGATAGGAAATAACACATGGTAGATTTACCATATGAATCATCCTTCAAAGAAAAAGATATTCGTACAAAAGCAAGGCCAATTCAAATGAATGGTGACCTTGAACAATTCTGTATTGCGTACATCGATGATGTACTCATATTTTTAAAAGATGTCAGATAACACATTAGAGATCTCAAAACTTTCTTCCATATCATCAACAGGAATGGATTGACATTATTAGCCAAGAAAATGACTCTTTTCCAAACCAATATCAAGTTTCTTGGACAGAACATATCCAATGGAATAGTTATTCCAATTGACAGATCACTTCAGTTTACTACAAAGTTTCCTAATATTATTATCGATAAAATCCAGCTACAAAGATTTTCTTGGTAGCTTAAATTATGTCTTAAGTGTCTGTCCAAATATTAATAGATTGGAAAAACCACTTCATAACCAGCTTAAGAAAACTCATGAGCCATGGATAGAAGAACATACTAAAATTGTGCAAAAAATAAAAGCACAAATCCAAAAAATTCCCTACTTACATATTGCGGATCCGACGCTCCCTAAGGTAGTAGAAACCAATGCCAGTGAACTCGGCTATGGTGGGATATTAAAACAAGTCTAAGACAATAATGAACACATTGTTCAATTTGTCTCTAGCCATTGGAATGATTTCCAAAAGAATTATTCCTTTGTCAAAGAAGAAGTACTCTCCACAGTACTCTGTATTTCTAAATTTCAATCAGATTTAGTAAATCAATTTTTTTTACTAAGAATTAATTGTAAGTCTGCAAAAGAAATTTTATTAAAAGATGTTAAGAACATTGCATCAAAAAAGAATTTTTCCAGATGGCAAGCATTATTAAGCATTTTTTATTTTGATATTGGATTTATCAAAGGTGAAAATAACTCATTACTAGATTTTCTAACTAGAGAATTTCTTCAAAATAGATATCAAGATGAATAAGAAAAAGAAAGATAAGGAGAAGAGGGAACCTCCAAACCTTACCATTACCAGCCTCTTATCGGCAAAACCTAATTATGACCTGGTCTCAGGCAACCAAAAACCAAGCATAATCTTCCTAACCTAACTTGGATGAAACATCACCCTAGTTAACCCTTGAGGATAGAGAGCTAAATAAATGCATTTAACAATGGTTGCAAAATATGGATTCTGATAAAATCAGAAAAACTTTTAGTTGTATCCCAGAATTAGGGGGACCAATTTATTCATCAAATTTGGAATTAATTCCTTCCAAACCAAAACCATTTTCCCAAAAATCATCTGGAACAATTTCTATTCCAGAAAGACGAATAACACCTTCAACATATTTTCCTCCAAAAGGAGAAAAGGGAAGTTATTCCTAAAACTAAAATAACCTTTGAGTATTTTAAGAAACAACCAACTTAGGTGGTTATCATTTTAGAAAAAACAATTTTTCGAGCAAAACCCTTATGTGGTAATTCAAAAAATGTTTGGAAAAAGGATTTTTGATAGGCCAACATTATTTTCAAAAACACCTCAATACTATCAGTGTATTCTAGAAATTACTAGGAGTGTGGAATTCAAACATTTCCATTATCCTAAATCATCATAAGTGGAGTTTTTAACTGACAAACTTCACAAAATATTATCTCCAGTTGAGTGGGGAAATGAATTATCAAAACAGTTGACTTTTCTAGTCATCTCATCATATTCCATCCCTTATTGTACATCGTATAATTACTGGGATTATTACCAGGCATGGTTTAATGCATTCCTAATCCAAAACAAAGATAATCAATATTCTTGGTTATTTTTCTTTGTTAATAAATCCATCCATCCATCTCGATTTCCATCTTGGTTTTCTGAATGGTGGAAATTATTCGGAAACCTTAGTGGCATTCTGATATCACCTGTGAAAGAAAGTTATGAATCTATCCAGACATATTATAAATCATCCACAGAGGAAGCTAAATTCCCTCCCCTATGTATATTTTATTCAAAATTTAACCTTCCTTGGGTATGTCAATGGGTATTAAACCATATGGCAATAGAGGTAATTATAATTACCTGTTTATTTCAGATCAAATGGTGGTCATCATTTACGAGCTTGTCGGCACCAATAGCTTCAGAAGAGGACCTAATAGATTTAGAGACCTCTATTGTAGAAATGAAATTTTGGACCCTTAAAAAATAGGTATATTATTATTAGGCATGCATGTCCATAATTTTATTATTGGGCCTGTGTGTCCATAACTGTTTATTATTGGACCTGCATGTCCATTACTAATTAAAATTGGGCCTACGTGCCCTTTATTGTTCATTTACCCTTAAATTGGCCCATTATAATTGTCAGAAAACAACCAACGGTTGTTTTAAGAAGATGACAAATTAGTAAATGGTGCCGACAAGGTTGCTATTTAAATCACAAAATAGTACCCAACAAGGTACTATTCTATTTCCTATCTGGAATGATGAAGCATTTACTGTTCATACAATGTAGGCATCTCCAACAGTATCAAGTGGTAGACCAGATACTATTCATTGAATAGTAACATCATCTCTCCACAGTGCTATCACTCAGTTATTTAAGAAGAACTCGATCAGAAGAGAAGGGGTTCCAATTTCAGCATCCTCTCTACCTAATTCCCTCTACTCTCTCTCTCTCTCTCTGATATTTCTTTAATTTATAACCTTATTTTAGTTTAATAATAAGTAAGTTTGTTTAATTTTTAGTTTGTTAATTTCTTGTTTTAATTTTTATTTTATTTAAGTATTTTATTTTATTTGTAATTTATGGCTAGCTAAGCTGTCTAATCTATCAATATAATATGTATGTTTTGTTAAGCATGTGTTCTTAATTTAAATATGATTTCCTCTATTAATAACTCCACATATCCTAGGTAGACATTATGATATCAAAGCCAAAGGGTTAACTTAAATTAATTAAGACATGCAGTAGTTAATAATTAACTTAGTATTATTCTCGGACTTTCAAAAGTCCCATCTCCCCTTTTAGTACTAGCTTGTACTAATACATATGACTTAACTATTCACATTAATAGAAAAGGTAAGGGTGCTGCAGAAATGGATAGATCTGGATGAAGGGTTGTAAGTCCCGCTTAAGCCGTGTGAAAGGCGTTCAGGGCAATAATATCTTATAAATACCGGTGGTTTAGCAAACGACCTAATCTGTTAAGTTAGTGTTATAAGTTATAAGTATTCTTATAAGAGATAGAACAAGAACTTAACTATTAACTTTCATGCCTTGTTTATTTAATTTAACATCATGACTCAAATTTATGATTTATATTATGTATCTTGCTTGTTATTAATAGACTGCAATTTATTTGTTAAGAATCATATTTACCATGCAATGCATGTTATATTGATGATTAGTTTTATCCATATTATTTGCAAATTTATTTAAATTTAAAACTTAAATATGTCCAAACAAAGCTTTTCAGTATCATCACCTTTATTAAACGAAACTTCATCATCTTCTTCAAAGAAGTCTTACATTACCAATAGTAGTGAAGTTACTATTGAAAATTTTGAAAAATCTATTGATTGTTGGAAGATTCCGAAGATCAATAAAAACAAAATTTATCAATCAAAGATGATGAATCTTTTTAAAACAGATTACATCATTAAAACTAAAGAAAGAGATCTTCAACTTTTATTACCTTTTGAATCAATCCAACTTCTTTCAAAAGAATCATTACAAAAACATTTTGATAAACATTTCAAATATGTTTATTTCGGTCTAATCCAAATTGGATTAAGACTATTAACTCGATTAGGGTTAAGTTCATCAATTCTAGCAATCTTAAGAGATGCTAGATTAATAAAATTCAAGGAATCATTATTAGATACGGTTGAAACAGACTTTGACTTTGGCTTAATGCTTTTAAATTTCTGACCAAGATTTAGATGATTTGTTGCATTATGTTGAGACTGAGAAGAGATGTGTAATGAATGCTTCTTGTGATAAATACCATATGTTGAATGCGAGTGTGAGACCTAATGCATGATGTATGTGGTTATTCTAGAAATTCCATAAATCTTAATGTGCTTGTTTGTGATTAAATCTTCATAGAAATATAGTTGGTTTTCATAGATAAGTAATTCTAATATAACTCGAGAGAGAGTATTAGGTAAATTTGGGTTTTTCAATCATCACTTTTAGCTTTGATTCTCATATAACATGACTTGAAATCAGATTTAATTGATTTATCGAAATCAAATGCCTTAGCATTTTTAATCATTTGTAATCAACATTCAATTGTGTTATTTGCGTTTATTTTTAAGTTAATTTTCTTCTTAAACAGTTTCACCAATTAACGATTGTTTTGAATAAAATCATAGGGAAACAATTTTAGTACTCAACAAACTATAGTGACAAATCTCCATGGGAACGATAATTTACTTATCAAATTTTATTACTTGTGACCGTGTATACTTGTACGTTTTATTTTCTCCTAAAAAAGACAACAGTATAAATAGTAGATGCTTCATCATTCCAGATAGGAAATAGAATAGTACCTTGTCGGCACTGTTTACTAATTTTTCATGTTTTAAAACAACCGTTGGTTGCTTTCTCACAATTATAATGGGCCAATTTAAGGGCCAATGAACAGTAAATGACACGTATGCCCAATTTTAATTAGTAATGGACACGCAGGTGCAATAATAAATAGTAATGGACACACAGGCCCAATAATAAAATTATGGATATGTAGGCCCAATAATAATGGACCTATTTTTTAAGGGTCCAAAAGTTCAAATCTATAGTAGAGGTCTTTAAATATATTAGGTCCTCTTCTGAAGCTATTGATAGAGTTATTATTTTATCGAGTGATTGAGTTTCATCTGAATCTGGTAGATGTTCTTTCTAAACTTGGTTTTTGAATTCCACACTCCTAGTAATGTCCATAATACTATGATAGTATTGAGGTGTTTTTGAAATTAATGTTGGTCTATAAAAAATCCCTTTTCCAAAAAAGTTTTGAATGGCCAAATAAGGGTTTTGATCGAAAAATTGTTTTTCTAAAATGGTAACTACCTGAGTTGGATGTTTCTTAAAATACTCAGAGGTTATTTTAGTTTTGGGAATAACTTTCATTTCTCCTTTTGGAGGAAAATATGTTGAAGTTGTTATTCTTCTTTCTGGAATAAAAATTGTTCTAGATGATTTTTGGGAAAATGGTTTTGGTTTGGAAGAAATTAATTCCAAATTTGATGAATAAGTTGGTCTCCCTAATTCTGGGATATAACTAAAAGTTTTTCTGATGTTTTCAGAATCCATATTTTACAACCATTATTGGATGCAATTATTTAATTCTTTATCCTCAAGGGTAAACTGGGGTGATGTTTCTTCCAAGTTAGGTTGGGAAGATGATGCTTGGTTTTGGGTTGCCTGAGACCAGGTCATAATAGGTTTTGCCGATGAGAGGCTAGTAATGGTAAGGTTTGGAGGTTCCATCTTCTCTTTATCTTTCTTTTTCTTACTCATCTTGATACCTGTTATGAAGAAATTCTCTAGTTAGAAAATCTGGTAGTGAGTTATTTTCTACTTTGATAAATTGAATATCAAAATAAAAAATTCTTAATAATGCTTGCCATCTGGCAAAAATTTGTTTTGATGCAATTTTCTTAATATCTTTTAATAAAATTGCTTTTGGAGACTTACAATCAATTCTTAGTAATAACATTTGATTTAATAAATTTGATTGCAATTTAGAAATATAGAGTACTGTAGAGAGTACTTCTTTTTAGATACTGGAATAATTATTTTGTCAATCATTCCAATAGGAGAGACAAATTGAACAATGTGTTCATTATTGTCTTGGACTTGTTTTAATATCCCACCATAGCCGATTTCAATGGCATTGGTTTCTACTACTCATGAGCGAAAACCGACATCGTCGATTCTTGCCAATACTTTGGTTTTAATATTTTTAAAACTCTCGCAAGTGCACGAATCATTTCGAAGAAAATGATAAGTATACTCCCAAGGTCGATCTAAGGAAGGAATGTATGTGGTTTTTAATTTATTATTCAAACTTTTTAAAACGAAATTAAATCTTAAACATCCTGTCACGATAGTTTGGTTTTTGTGTTTTTAATCTAATAACATAAAAATAAACATAGATACAGATTCAATAAATATAATCTAATAGCATAAAAATAAACATAAATACAGATTCAATAAATATAATCTAATAACATAAAAATAAACATAGATACAGATTCAATAAATATTTATGCAAATTTAATCATTCACAATAGTGGAGTATTTATGGATATAATAACTAAATTAATTATGCTTGCTCATATTATCTAGGTTATTAAAGATATAAATTGATATTTTATTGATTCTCTCTTTTTTATATAAATAACACCTTTGGCGGGGTTAGATATTTTTTGTTAACTAAACAAATCAATTAACACCTATGGGTGGGGTTGATAACTAATTTGGTTAATTAAATTAATTCCTTTTTCTAAGAGATTGAAAATGAACCATTTAAATGCCACCTTTGGTGGGGTTAGACAGTTTAAACTTTATTCAAGGTGTCCAAATTAAACATAAGAATTTAATTATCCGATTACTAACTTTCAAGTTTTAAAACCACTACTGAAAACATGTTGTCAATATATTTTCACATAATAATTCTTATAAAAACTTTTGAAATAGAGCTTCACTCTAACTACCGGGCGATTGTACCAACAAATAAAAGAGCACTACTCTAAATTAGACCGGATAACTAAACCTTAAAATCTAATTTTCAGGTTTAAGTTTGTAATGAAAAATAATATATTTCTCTCTAACATTCTTAATATAAAATCTTGAATAAAAATAAAATCAATTCATTTTAGAAATTTTCACTATTTAATATTTCGCAAGCACAACAACGTTATTATTATATCATGATTATAAACAGCCAGCAGAGTTTAATTTAATCACAGACAAATTAAATATAACATGTAAGAATAAAGCATAAAAAATAACTGTAAAGAAAATAAAATCCTTACAGAACTTTGATGCTATTCCCGTTGCTGGAAAACCTCCAAACGGAATTTGCACTCCCATTTATTGAATCAAAAAGCTAATAAATTACAAAAACATTACAAGTTCCTCTCAAAAAGAGAAGAACTCTACAACTAAGATAATTTAACTAAAAACTAAGAAACAAACTAAGAAAAGCTTAGAAACTAAGAAAGAAACTAAGAAAAGCTTAAAAACTAAGAAATGAGAGAAAGAAAGAGAAGAGAAGAATGGTTTTTGAGGTATGTTTTGAAGTGAAGGGAAGGGGGGTATTTATAGGTGAAAATGGAGAGAAAAAGTGAGTGAAAAAATGATAAAAAATGGTGAAAACGCGTAGTGCAAATGGTGAGGTCATTGATGATGTCATGAGGCAGCTGCACGTGAAAAATGGGGTAAAACGGGCGTTGGCGCGCGTAGGTGTGGGCGCTGGGGCGTGCGGGGGCGCACGGGTGTGGGCGCTGGGGCGTGCGGGCGCGCGCGGGTGTGGGCGCTTTGGCGCTTGGCTGGGCGCGCGACTGGGCAGCTGGGCGCGATTTTCTCTCCTTTTTGACATTTTTGACCTTTTTGACCCATTTTGTCCAATTTTTCCATATTTGTTGACCTTTCCCCATTTATTTATTAATATATTTGTGATGTATTGCTTCAAGTATTCCTCTTTGAGTCTTTAAGTTACGTTTTTAAGCCAAAATTCCTGAAAAACAATAAAAATACCCGTGATTCCGAAAAAGACAAATTTATATAAATATATGATAAAACATATAAATATATATATATTTTTAATCAATTAATGTGCATAAAATCATGGTTATTTTAGTGCTTTTTTGAGCACTCATCACAACCCCCAACCAGCTTCTTGCTAGTCCCTTAGCAAGAGAAGCGATAAAAACTAAAAATTAAACTATCCTAAATCACTTTCGTGGATTGAAACGGTTGCATTTAGCCTATGCAACAAGCCTTTAAACCCCTAGGTTGCCCTAGTGGATGAGTTTGAGTCTCGTGAGGGTTTTCAGTAATGATACCCACAAACATTGTACTAAATGTAAAAATAAAAACAATAAAAAAAACTAAAATTACAACAAAATCAAAAATTAATTTAAGAATAAAAGAAAACAACATATCACAAAAATGTCTCATACGTTTTTAATCTCTTTTAAGATCATAATTAAAATCTTAAGCATAAGTTATTTTAATCTCTTTAAACAATCATGATTTTATTATAATAATTAGTCGAAAATCATTTTCATATTTCCTATCAAAAATGTATCAATTTAATTTTACCCAATTTCAGTGTCATGAATCAGAATTCGCTTCAACTCTATTCCTCACAAGTCAATACTCTCAAAACACTAAATCCTATGGGTTCAAAGACTCATACTAATTTATATGCGAAAGAGTTGATGTATAGAAATGAACTAATATGTTCGCATATGTATAAAGAATAAAGGCTCAAAGTGTTATTTTAACACTGATCTCATGAAAGGAATCGAATGTATAAATTATAAAGATATCATATATAAAAATTATTTTCATGCATAAATCAAACTCATTAAGAAAGAATTTCAAGATATATGCTTTTTAAAAATGAAGAAATTGCAATGACTTTTTAGGGAATTACTTCCTATATCTTTCTTTTGTAATTAGCCTTTACTCACAACTTTGTAGGCAATGTGGGTCATAGTATGTAGATGATACTATATTTTTTATCTCTCTATTATTTTTTTTTGAAGATATTTTTTTCAATATATGTATATTTTAGAGAGTAAACCCATGTACAGATTGTACATTTTTTTGGATTTTGGTGAGTGGTTAATTTTGTGGCTTTTCTGTTTGATCTTGGTTTAGGTAACCCCAGATATATCTTTTTGTTTTTGTAGCAGTCATGCATAAATGAGATATAAGCATATACTATCAATTTCTACTCAAATCATTTAATCTAAGCAAAAATAATAATAAAAAATATATGATACTCTATTAAGATAAGAAAAAATTCATACATTCAATACTAATACCTATAGAGATCATCTAAAAATTTGAATAAATAAGAAATGTGTTTGGAGTAGAAAAAATATATATTTCACTCTGAATAAAAGAAATTAGGCTCAAATTATATATCACAAGGGTAGTCTCCACTAAAAAAAAAATTCTTAAACACCGATTTTGGGTTTAATATAATTTCCACATTTTATCAAGAAATACTAGTTATGACAAAAACTAACTAATTATCAAAAATAATTACAAAATATTTCATGATATGTTTTCAAAAATTAATCTAACAGTACCAAAGACTTAACTATTTACTTAAATTTGATTTAAAGAAATGATAAATTTTTGTGAGAAATTTGTTTTTTTTTGTTGTTTTTTTATTATTATTATTAAGCATGGTAACTTTTCACCACCCCCAACCTAGAACTTACATTGTCCTCAATGTAACAACTGCAAATTAAAGATAAAGAGAAAAGAGGAGAAAGATTACCTATTTCTTGAGAATGTGTAAGTAGTAATGAAGAAATGCAGGTGCATCCATCATATTCATCATTAAAGTGTATACAGACAGATCGCTGTGAACTTCTAACATCTCAACAAATATTTTTCGTTTTAACAATTTTAAAAATTATTCACATATAATTAAACTAAAATAAACAATAAAATTAAGTAAATAAAACAAATAACAAAAAATTACCTAAAATGATGGGTTGCCTCCCATCCAGCGCTTAGTTTAACGTCTTAGCAAGACGTATCTTTTTGGTGCTAAGGGTTACTCACCCAAATGCAATCCATTTCAGCAATGTTTTTTGGTTCTTCTAAATAAGGCTTGACACGATGGCCATTGACTTTGAACGTTTTTTGTGTCTTGGAGTCCAATAGTTCTACTACTCCATGTTCAAATACCTGAACTATTTTGAATGGTCCATCCCATCTTGATCTCAGCTTTCCTGGAAACAATCTCAAACGAGAGTTAAATAAAAGAACTTTCATTCCAGGGTGAAGAGTCTTAGGAACTAGCCTCCATCACTTATTATAGCTCTAGGCGTTCCGAACCTGTTGAATATTAAATCTTTCAAGAATTTCACAACAACATTAGCATCATTGGTTTTGGTGGGGATAGCTTCTACCCACTTGGATACATAATCCACAGCAACCAAAATATATTGAAAACCATTAGATGGGGGAAAAGGACCCATAAAGTCAATCCCCCATACATCAAAGAGTTCAACAACTAAATTATATGTCAAAGGCATTTCATCTCTTTTGCTTATGTTTCCTGTTCTTTGACATCTATCACATTGTGCACAAAACATATGAGCATCTTTAAAAAGAGTGGGCCAAAAGAATCCAGACTGTAATACCTTACGGGCTGTGTTTTCACCACCAAAATGACCCCCACAATGAAGTTCATGACAAAAAGTTAGAATGCTCTTATGTTCTTCTTCAGGTACACATCTCCGGATGACTTGATCTTGACCAATCTTGTATAAATAAGGGTCATCCCAGAAATAGTACTTAATAGTTTTAAAAAACCTTTTCTTGTCCTGATATGAAGTGTTAGGTCGCAAAACACCAGTGGCAAGATAGTTTACAATATCAGCATACCATGGGTTCGGACCTATGAAAAATAACTGTTCATCAAGAAAGGTTTCAACTATATCTTCATTACTCTCATCTTTAAGAGAATTGAAGTCAGAAATCAACCTAGACAAATGGTCAGCTACTAAGTTTTCACTGCCTTTCTTATCCTTGATTTCTAGGTCAAATTCTTGTAAGAGTAAGACCCACCTGATTAATCTTGGCTTGGCATTTGGTTTACTTAATAGGTATCTTAAAGCAGCATGATCAGAATGCACAATCACTTTAGATCCTACTAAATAAGACCGAAATTTGTCTAAAGAAAACACTATAGCCAAGAATTCCTTTTCAGTGGTGGTATAATTCATTTGGGCATCATTGAGTGTTTTGCTAGCATAGTAGATGACATGCAAACGCTTATCCACTCTTTGTCTCAGGACTGCTCCTATAGCATAATCAGAAGCGTCACACATTATTTCAAAAGGTAAAGACCAGTTTGGTTCCATAATAACAGGAGTAGATGTTAGTTTATCTTTCAAGGTATTAAAGGAAATAAGGCAGTCATTGTTGAAATCAAAATAAGCATCTTTGGATAGCAAGTTACATAAGGGACGACTTATTTTAGAGAAATCTTTAATAAATCGTCTATAAAATCCTGCATGTCCTAAGAAGCTTCTTATCCCCTTCACAGATGTAGGGGGATGTAGTTTGGATATCAATTCAACTTTTGCCTTATCAACTTCAATACCCTTGTTTGAAATTATATGTCCTAAAACTATCCCTTGTTGAACCATAAAATGATTTTTCTCCCAACTAAGGGTGAGATTGCATTGAATGCATCTTTCTAAAACCAAAGTCAATTTATGTAAGCAATCATCAAATGAGTTCCCAAAGACAGAGAAATCATCCATGAAAATCTCAATGAATTTTTCCACCATGTCTGAGAAAATAGATATCATGCATCTCTGGAAAGTGGCAGGGGCATTGCATAATCCAAATGGCATTCTGCGAAAAGCAAATGTCCCAAAAGGACATGTAAATGTGGTCTTTTCCTGATCTTCTGGTGCTATGGGTACTTGATAATATCCAGACAATCCATCCAAAAAACAGTAAAATTCGTGCCCAGCTAATCTTTCCAACATTTGATCAATGAATGGAAGAGGAAAGTGATCCTTTTTCGTATATAAATTTAGTTTCCTAAAATCTATACACATTCTCCATCCAGTGATTATTCTAGTGGGCACTAATTCACTTTTGTCATTTTTAACAACTGTTATCCCAGATTTCTTTGGTACCACATGCACTGGACTAACCCACTTACTATCCGCAATAGGATAGATAATCCCTTCTTCTAATAATTTAAGAATTTCCTTTTTAACTACCTCTTGCATGTTTGGGTTTAGTCTTCTTTGGTCCTCTCGTACAGGTTTAGCACCATCCTCCAAGTTGATCTTATGCATACACATTGTTGGACTAATGCCTCTTATATCCCCTATACTCCAACCTATAGATTTCTTAAACTGTTTAAGCACTTTGATGAGTTCCTTTTCTTGTGGTTTGGTCAAGGTTGAAGAAATTATCACTGGATAAGTTTCTCCTTCTCCCAAAAACACATATTTTAAGTGCTCAGGTAAGTCTTTGAGTTCAAGTTCAGGTGGATTGGCCTCTTTACTAGATGAAGAACTGGATAGATTTAAAAGTGTACTAGATTTTGTCATTACTTCATCATTGTCTAGTTGTTCAAGGTACCCCTTAATTTCCTCATCTAAATCTTCTTCAACCTCTTCAAGTGTAAGAACATTTTCAAGCTTGTCTTCTATTTTGGTTTGGAAAAAGGTGCTTTGGACAAGATTATCCAAAGGGTCAACATCGAATATTTCATCGATGGCAGAAATAGAAGGAAAAGGTGATGAATCAAAAACTTTAAAATGAACAGTCTCTCCTAAGACTGTCATTGTCAAATTTCCATCTTGGACATCAATAATAGTTTTAGTAGTTGCCACCAAGCAATATTGTGTGCTCTCTGTCCAATGCTGGATTTTCTTGCATATCCAGAACCACAAAGTCAACAGGTATTATCTGTTTGTCTACCTGTACCAACACATCCTCAACTATTCCCTCTGGATATTTAAGAGATCTATCTGCAAGTTGAAGGGACATAGTTGTGGGTTTTAAATCCCCTAGATTGAGCTGTAAGAATATAGAGTAGGGCATCAAATTTATACTAGCACCTAAATCAAGCATTGCTTTAGCAACCTTCCTATCCCCCATAGTTATGTCTATAATAAAACTTCCAGGGTCTTTCCACTTAGGGGGTAGTTTGTGCTGAAGTACAGCGCTAGAAATTTATGATACTACTACTCGTTCATTCAGTTCATACCTCCTTTTCTTAGTGTTCAACTCTTTGAAAAACTTGGCATATGAGGGCACATTCATGATCACTTCTAATAATGGTAAATTGATATTTACTTTAGAGAGCATATTAAAAAGATCATAGAATTGCTTATCTTGTTTGGATTCTTTTAACCGGTGGGGAAAAGGTACTTGCATCTGGTGTGGTTCTGTTGTCTTTTGAATTTTGGGGATGTCAGATGACCCCCCAATGAGCTTTTCAGAAGGCTTGTTAAGTTTAGCACTTGTTTCTCCTTTTTGCGAGATTAGAATATCACCTTCTTTGTTACCTGAACTACAAGGTATATTGTTAGAGATTTCAGGTAAACTGGTATTGATTACCTTACCACTTCGAAGGGTTCTTACATCCTTTGCTTGTTCTGGTTGACTGGGCAACTTTCCTGGTTCTTTCTTTTGCATTTGTTCAGCTAGTTGCCCAACTTTAGATTCAATCCTTTTAACCGAAGCCTCCATGGTGTTCAACCTTTGATTAGTCATCAATTGGTTGTCACGACTAACTTGAATAAAAACATTCAAGCTATCTTCTAAGGTTGGCTTAAAAGATTGGCTTGGTGGGTAAGGGTGGTTGTTATCCGACCTTAGTGTTAGACATTGGGTGTAGGCTGGGTGATTATAGGTGTTTGGATGATACCTTTGAAAAGATTTGACTTCCTCTATGGCATCGACACTAGAATCACAAGTATTTGAAAACTTATGAGTACGATGCCCAATTGAACAACACACTTCACACACCTCTTGATTTGAAATTTGGTGGGTAGTGAGAAGTTTCACTTGTTTAGTAAATTCAGCAAGTTGCAAGGTTATCTCATTATCAGAGCCAACTTCATTGACCCTTGCTTTCCTTTTACCACCTATTTGTTGGGAATTAGAACCCAATAGCTCATAAAGATTATAGGTTTCCTCTGCGGTGTTTTCTCTTACAGCACCTCCAGCAGCATTATCAACCATGTATTGACTCTGCAGTGTCAATCCATCATAAAAGAATTGGTTTTGTAGCTGTAATGGAAAGCTATGATTTTGACATTGAATGAAAAGGAGTTTGAATCGTTCCCAAGCTTCATGAAAGGGCTCTTCATACATTTGAGAAAATGTTTCTATCTTTGTTCTTAGATCAACAGTCTTTTGATGGGAATAGAACCTACCCATAAAAATTTCATAGACTACCTCCCAAGTTTTAAGAGAACCTGACTGTAGAGTAATGAACCATGACCAAGCTTTATCTTTGAGGGTGTAAGGAAAACACCTCATCCTAAGTTGATCTTCATTAATTGCATGTAGTGGAAAGGTTTGGACAATAGCATAGAATTCTCGAATGAAGTGCAAAGGGTCTTCATTAGGGATACCGTAAAAGGAAGGCAACAAAGAATAATGAATCTTTTTCAATTCATAATTCCTTGCAACCTCTTGTAATTGGATGCCGGAAGTTACATTGCCAATGATTGGCATTGTATAGTCTTTCATCTTTTTCCACCTATCTTCAGCATCTCCCATGGTTGTTTGTAGTTGAAAATGATCCTCCTCCTATTGTGTATCAACATTTTTCTCTTAAAAAAACAATAGTAGATATCTCTAAGAAATATTTATAACTTGATAAAACGTAAAGGCTTAAAGCAAAAAGGTGCAAGGAACCTAATTTTTTTTTTGTTTTTTTTTTAATTTTAACGAATGGACCCAATTTTTGAAACAAACGAATTTATTTCATTTGAATTTTATTACACGCAAAATAAAACTAAAACAAAGGAAAATACAATAATGGGTGACCTCCCATGTAGGACTAAAACTTATCGTCTTCTAGTAAGACGTTGCTTGGAGATTGCAGAATAAAAGAAACTCAATGTCTCATCTTCATTGAATTCATTTGACTATCAAATTAGTCTTTGCTTTGTTTTTGCAAATGTTCAACTAACTATTCTACTTGAACTTCCACCTTTTTGATAGAAGCTTCCACAGAGTCCAATCGTTGATTGGTTTTAGATTGGTTATCTCTACAAACTTGAATAAAAGAATTCAAGTTGTCTTCCAGGGTTGGTTTATTGGGAATGCTTCTTGGAATATGTGGGTGGAATTGCTGGCCTGGCTGGTTTGAGCTTTGAGTGAAAGGAGGGTTGTTTTGCCTCCAGGAGAAATTTGGATGATTTCTCCACCCAGGATTATAGGTATTTGAATTGGGGTCAAACCTTGGTCTCTGTTGATATGCTCCCAACACATTAACCTGTCCAGGTCCAGTTGTTGTTTCTCCTTGATATGGACAGGCTTCAATACCATGTCCAATGTTGCTATACAAACCATATTGTTCATTATTGGTGTTAGTTTGTGTAGTGAGAAGGGCAACTTGCTTGGTCAGTTGAACAAGTTGTTGTTGAACTTCATTACTGGAGTCGATTTCATGAACTCCAGCTTTTCTCACTCGGGAGCTTTTCTGTTGGGAATTAGCACCCAACATCTCAAAAAGGTTATACGTCTCTGAGGCAGTCTTTTCTCCTATTGCTCCTCCTGCAGCGTTGTCGATAATGAACTGACATTGTTGTGTAAGTCCATCGTAAAAGAATTGGTTCTGCAACTGCAGGGGAAAGCTGTGATGGGGACATTGAGTGAGAAACATTTTGAACCTATCCCAAGCTTCATGGAATGGTTCTCCTTCCATCTGAGAGAAAGTAGCAATCTTTCCTCTCAACTCTGATGTTTTTTTATGGGAATAGAATTTTCCCATGAATTTATTGTAAATGTTACCCCATGTCATCAGAGAACCTGGGGGAAGTGACATCAACCAAGCTTTGGCTTTATCCTTTAAAGTGTAGGGAAAACATCTCATCCTAAGTTGATCCTCGTTTAGAATACCGAGGGGGAATGTTTGGACCGTAGCATAGAAATCTCTCATAAAGGAAAGAGAATCTTCATTAGGTAGCCCATAAAAGGAAGGAAGCATAGAAAAATGAATATTTTTAAGGTCATAATTCCGAGCAGCCTCTCCCAACTGGATAGCGGCAGTTGCCGTGCCTATCACCGGTCTTGCAAACTCCTTCATCGTGGTTTCCCTAACATGTTGGTTTTCCTCCATTTCTTTCGGTTCTAGTAAAGGATTAAGTCTTGGTTCTATGTTTGGTTCAAAAACAGGTTGATGGGTGGAATCCAGTGTTGTTGACACTTGTTTAAATTTATGAATATTATTTACATATGGTGTAAGGGGGTTTCCTAAGGATCTCCTACCACGCATAGACTATTGTAAACGTAAATTTAAAACTCCTGTCAACAAAAATAAAAAATTTAGAGAAAATTTACAGGGTATTTAATACAAAACACTAGACAAAACTAGTTAAACCCTAAATTTTTATTTTATTTTATTTTTTATTTTTATTTCTTATGAATTTTGAAATTTGATTATTGTTAAAATATCACAATTATTTACAGCACAAAAATGTTTTTAAAATTTTGATAAATAATTTAAAAAACGTTATTCCTTCCCCGGCAACGGCGCCAAAAACTTGATGAGCGAAAACCGGCATCACCGATTCTTGCCAATACTTTGGTTTTAATATTTATAAAACTCTCGCAAGTGCACGAATCATTTCGAAGAAAATGATAAGTATACTCCCAAGGTCGATCTAAGGAAGGAATGTATGTGGTTTTTAATTTATTATTCAAACTTTTAAAAACGAAATTAAATCCTAAACATCCTGTCACGATAGTTTGGTTATTGTGTTCCTAATCTAATAACATAAAAATAAAACATATATACAGATTAATTAAATATAATCTAATAACATAAAAATAAACATAGATACAGATTCAATGAACTGACATTGTTGTGTAAGTCCATCGTAAAAGAATTGGTTCTGCAACTGCAGGGGAAAGCTATGATGGGGACATTGAGTGAGAAACATTTTGAACCTATCCCAAGCTTCATGGAATGGTTCTCCTTCCATCTGAGAGAAAGTAGCAATCTTTCCTCTCAACTCTGATGTTTTTTGGTGGGAATAGAATTTTCCCATGAATTTATTGTAAATGTTCTCCCATGTCATCAGAGAACCTGGGGGAAGTGACATTAACCAAGCTTTGGCCTTATCCTTTAAGGTGTAGGGGAAACATCTCATTCTAAGTTGATCCTCGTTTAGAATACCGAGGGGGAATGTTTGGACCGTAGCATAGAAATCTCTCATGAAGGAAAGAGAATCTTCATTAGGTAGCCCATAAAAGGAAGGAAGCATAGAAAAATGAATATTTTTAGGTCATAATTCCGAGCAGCCTCACCCAATTGGATAGCGGCAGTTGCCGTGCCAATCACCGGTCTTGCAAACTCCTTCATAGTGGTTTCCCTAACATGTTGGTTTTCTTCCATTTCTTTCGGTTCTAGTAAAGGATTAAGACTTGGTTCTATGTTTGGCTCAAAAGCAGGTTGATGGGTGGAATCCAGTTTTGTTGACACTTGTTTAAATTTATGAATATTATTTACATATGGTGTAAGAGGGTTTCCTAAGGATCTCCTACCACGCATAGACTATTGTAAACGTAAATTTAAAACTCCTGTCAACAAAATAAAAAATTTAGATAAAATTTACATGGTATTTAATACAAAACACTAAACAAAACTAGTTAAAAAAATTTAATTTTTTTTAATTTTTTTTTAAATAACATAATCAGTATTAACCAAGAGTGCTCCCAGGAAAGAATGGTGGTGCAACGGCTCCTTAAAAACCATTCTCCTAGCCAGAACAACGTTCAAAGGAAAGATTAGTGGCACAAAGGCTTCCAAGAACTAGTCTCCTAGACAGAACTCTCTTAGATTTTTACTTTTCATACTATTTAGTTAATTAGGTATAAATTCAAGTAATGTTTTTATTTTATTTTATTTTTGTTTTTGAACGGTAATTTTATTTTAATATTCACACTATATTATTTCTTATTAACTTAAAATTTTTTGAAATTTTAATTTTTTTAACTATTCATGAACGGTAATTTTATTTTACTATTCACGCTATATTATTTCTTATTAACTTAAAATTTTTGAAATTTTAATTTTTTTTACTATTCATGAACGGTAAATTTTTTTATTCAAATTTCAAATTTCTAAATTATTTTAACCATTAAAAATAAAAATAAAAATTTATTTTTTTTATTTTTTTAATTTTTTTTAATTTTTTTAATTTTTTTAATTTTTTTAATTTTTTTAATTTTTTTAATTTTTTTAATTTTTTTAATTTTTTTAATTTTTTTAATTTTTTTAATTTTTTTAATTTTTTTAATTTTTTAATTTTTTTTTAATTTTTTTAATTTTTTTTATTTCTTATGAAATTTGAAATTTGATTATTATTTTTTTATTATTAAAAAAAATCATAATTATTTACAGCACAAAAATGTTTTTTAAAATTTTGATAAATAATTTAAAAACGCTATTCTTTCCCTGACAACGGTGCCAAAAACTTGATGAGATTGATGTCATCCTCGGCAACGGCGCCAAAAACTTGATGAGCGAAAACCGACATCGTCGATTCTTGCCAATACTTTAGTTTTAATATTTTTAAAACTCTCGCAAGTGCACGAATCATTTCGAAGAAAATGAGAAGTATACTAACAAGGTCGATCTAAGGAAGGAATGTATGTGATTTTTAATTTATTATTCAAACTTTTTAAAACGAAATTAAATCCTAAACATCCTGTCACGATAGTTTGGTTTTTGTGTTTTTAATCTAATAACATAAAAATAAACATAGATACAGATTCAATAAATATAATCTAATAGCATAAAAATAAACATAAATACAAATTCAATAAATATAATCTAATAACATAAAAATAAACATAGATACAGATTCAATAAATATTTATGCAAATTTAATCATTCATAATAGTGGAGTATTTATGGATATAATAACTACATTAATTATGCTTCCTTATATTATCTAGGTTATTAAAGATATAAATTGATATTTTATTGATTCTCTCTTTTTTATATAAATAACACCTTTGGTGGGGTTAGATATTCTTTGTTAACTAAACAAATCAATTAACACCTATGGGTGGGGTAGATAACTAATTTGGTTAATTAAATTAATTCCTTTTTCTAAGAGATTGAAAATGAACCATTTAAATGCCACCTTTGGTGGGGTTAGACAGTTTAAACTTTATTCAAGGTGTCCAAATTAAACATAAGAATTTAATTATCCGATTACTAACTTTCAAGTTTTAAAACCACTACTGAAAACATGTTGTCAATATATTTTCACATAATAATTCTTATAAAAACTTTTGAAATAGAGCTTCACTCTAACTACCGGGCGATTGTACCAACAAATAAAAGAGCACTACTCTAAATTAGACCGGATAACTAAACCTTAAAATCTAATTTTCAGGTTTAAGTTTGTAATGAAAAATAATATATTTCTCTCTAACATTCTTAATATAAAATCTTGAATAAAAATAAAATCAATTCATTTTAGAAATTTTCACTATTTAATATTTCGCAAGCACAACAACGTTATTATTATATCATGATTATAAACAGCCAGCAGAGTTTAATTTAATCACAGACAAATTAAATATAACATGTAAGAATAAAGCATAAAAAATAACTCTAAAGAAAATAAAATCCTTACAGAACATCGATGCTATTCCCGTTGTTGGAAATCCTCCAAATAGAATTTGCACTCCCATTTATTGAATAAAAAAGCTAATAAATTACAAAAACATTACAAGTTCCTCTCAAAAAGAGAAGAACTCTAAAACTAAAAGAATTTAACTAAAAACTAAGAAAGAAACTAAGAAAAGCTTAGAAACTAAGAAAGAAACTAAGAAAAGCTTAAAAACTAAGAAATGAGAGAAAGAAAGAGAAGAGAAGAATGGTTTTTGAGGTGTGTTTTGAAGTGAAGGGAAGGGGGTATTTATAGGTGAAAATGGAGAGAAAAGTGAGTGAAAAAATGATAAAAATGGAGAGAAAAGTGAGTGAAAAAATGATAAAAATGGTGAAAATGCGTAGTGCAAATGGTGAGGTCATTGATGACGTCATGAGGCAGCTGCACGTGAAAAATGGGGTGAAACGGGCATTGGTGCGCGCGGAAGGGCTACTGGGCGCACAGGGGCGCGCGCGGGTGTGGGCGCTGGGGCGCGCGGGTGTGGGCGTTGGGGCGCTTGGCTGGGCGCGCGGCTGGGTAACTGGGCGCGATTTTCTACTTTTTGACCCATTTTGTCCAATTTTTCAATATTTGTTGACCTTTCCCCATTTATTTATTAATATATTTGTGATGTATTGCTTCAAGTATTCCTCTTTGAGTCTTTAAGTTACGTTTTTAAGCCAAAATTCCTGAAAAACAATAAAAATACCCGTGATTCCGAAAAGATAAATTTATATAAATATATGATAAAGCATATAAATATATATATTTTTAATCAATTAATGTGCATAAAATCATGGTTATTTTAGTGCTTTTTTGAGCACTCATCAACTACCTTGGGGAGCATCGGATCCATAAGATGTAAGTAGGGAATGTTTTGGACTTGTGCTTTTATTTTTTGCACAATTTTAGTATGTTCTTATGTCCATGGCTCAGGAGTTTTCATAAGCCGGTTATGAAATGGTTTTGTCAATCTGTTAATATTTCGACAGAAACTTAAGACATAATTTAAGCTACCAAGAAATTTTTGTCGCTGGGTTTTTGTCGATAATCCTATAAGGAAACTTTGTAGTAAACTGAAGTGATCGGTCGATTGGAATAACTGTTCCATTGGATATATTGTGTCCAAGAAACCTGATATTGGTTTGGAAAAGAGTCATTTTCTTGGCTGATAATGCCAATCCATTCCTCTTGATGATATGGAAGAAAATTTGGAGATGTCTGATGTGTTGTCTGACATCTTTTGAAAATATGAGTACATCATTGATGTACACAATACAAAATTCTGAGTATGGATTGAATATGTCATTCATAATTTTCTGAAACTCAGTAGGTGCATTTTTGAGCCAAAATGGCATAACATTCCACTCAAACTTCTCGAATGGAACTGTGAATGCAGTTTTGTACCTATATTGAGGCTCAATTTGAATTTTCCATAAGCCTGATTTCATATCAAACTTTGAAAATATGGATGATGAATATAATCTTTGAAGTAAGTCTTTTTTATTGGGGATAGGGTACCTAATCCATTTTAATTCTTCGTTCAAAGGTTTATAGTTAATGACTAGCCGATGAGTTCTTCTTTCAATCTTGGTAGATTTATTGACATAGAAGGCCGCACAGCTCCACGACGATCTGGATTTTGAAATCATATTTTTAGATAAGAGATCGTTGATCTCCTTTTTACAGAATTGTTTAAGGTCACTATTCATTTGAATAGGCCTTACGTTTGTAGGAATATCTTTTTCTTTGAAGGATGATTAATATGGTAAATCTACCATGTGTTCTTTCCTATCCCAGAAAGCACTAGGTAATTCAGAACAAACTTCCTTTTCAAAAGAGGTTTGTATTTTAGAGATTTCATCTTTAATTTCTGGGATTTGAATCTCTTTCTCAACAGTATGAGATTGAACTTTGGTTTTGAGATAGAGAAGGTCATTTTCTCTATGATTTATAAGAATAGAAATCTCTTTTGGAGAGATTGAATGGGTTTTGATGAGATTAAGATATCTGGTTTTTGATTCTTCGATGAAAGGGAAGCTGAAGGCTTCTCTTCCTATTTTGAAAGAAATTTTGTCATATTTAACAGAATATGGGGTAATGATATCCATTAGAGGAATTCCTAATATGACCGAGTAGCCTATATCAGATACTATGACAAATGGAGTTTTGATAAGGTATGATCCTTTCATAATAAATACCTCAGTTTTTCCAATAATGTTCATTTGAGATTTATTGGCTGAATTGAGTCGTTCTTGAGTTGGTTTGTAAAACCTCCTTGGAACAATTGATGGTATGATGCAATTAAGATCAGCTCCTATATCAAAGAGGGAAATAGTTTCAAGTTTTGAATTATCTTGGAATATTAAGACTACGTTAATCTTATATTTCTTGGTGGTAATTTTTCTCAAGTTTTGAATTTCTTGATGGTTTAGAGTAAGATCATCGTCAGAATCACTCACATAAGTTGATATTATTTCTCCATTATTAAGTAGTTGAAACTTAATATCATATTCTTTTAGTTTTTCTCTAAGTTGATGGAGTTCTAGTTTAATAGTTTTGATTTCCGATTTTAAGTCTTGAATGTGACTTTCTAGTTTGATAATTTTGTTCTTTCGTTCCAGAATAACAGTGAGGTTATAATAGCCTGTGCTGGAATTTGGAAGTTCAGAATTCTTTTTTGTTGATTTTTTTCCAAGATGTAGTTAGATAGTCTACATATAATTTGGTTATTGATTGGTCATTTAACTTAAGGATTTTATCTTGAAGTTGTTTATCTTCTTCCTTAGTTAA
Source organism: Hippophae tibetana (assembly GCA_037013495.1). Lineage (NCBI taxonomy): Eukaryota > Viridiplantae > Streptophyta > Magnoliopsida > Rosales > Elaeagnaceae > Hippophae > Hippophae tibetana. The sequence continues at coordinate 40,310,922 of CM072802.1, read as the reverse complement.
TACATTAATATTTTTATGAGAGGAATCTGAATTGCTGGTTACAAATTCATCATCCTGGGGATTTGATTCTTCGTCTGTCCATTGATCAGACTCAGATGATGAGGATGTGTCCACTATTAGGGCAGATATTTTGGCAAAGGTGCCTTCTTCAAGTTTTAATTCGTGAAGGTTTTTAGACATTTTGCAGTAATTAGCAGTGTGACCTTTCTTGCCACATCTATAACATTTAAACTCTTTTAAAGTTTTTAAAGGGTTTTTTATGTGATTTTGATTCCTTATTAAAAAATTTATAAGGTTTTTTTTTTTATAAAAATTCATTCTTTTTTCAAAGAATGGTTTTCTTGGTTTTGAAAAATTATTATAAGTTTTATTCGGTTCCTTATAAGGTTTTGATTTGGTTTTATTGCAATTTCCCTCGTAGAGATTGCCATCAAAATGTTTTCAGAATGATCCAATTTCTCTTTTGGAAACCTTGAGTTCCAATTTCATTTGTTTTTGGAATTTCAAATCTTGACATATTTGAAGACCCTAGTTTTGAGCAAAACTAATCAATTGACCGTAGGTTAGTTGATCATATGGGATGATATGATTCCCATATGTCATATGGCATTCAATTCGAGTTTGGAGAATGGTCAAACCTTCACGCCACATGTTGTCATGCAATTGCTCCGCGTGTTCCACCCATGCTCCACGCCATCCATTACCACAAATTATGTTATGTCGTATGGTGTTGACTCAACATGCATTAACTCAAACGAATCTCCCTTACCACGCATTGTGCTCTAATTCACCCATTGAATTCCATGTGCCATATGTCATGCTATGATTGGTTGGCATTGATGATTTTGCTTGTTTTGATCTCAACCCTTGATATGTAGCTGATCTGATGGTCTAGATTACACTTGAGCTATATTTAATCCCCTAATCACCTCAAAAAACCTAATAAGTTGCCATTGACATAATATTTGCCAGTTTTTGGAGCTAAAAAGGAGAAAAATATACAAAATATTGAAAAAGAGATACAATTTTAGTAGAGATTCGATTAGCACTAGAATTCAAGAGATTTTTTGTATTTCTTCTTCTACTCTTTTCGTTATCAATTTTTATGTCTTTTTTTATGAAAAATATGAGCTTTATGGACAAAATTATATCTAGTTAATTTATTAATCTAGGAATCTTATGAACCTAGTTTTCACCATGTGATGATCTAATATTTTACCCCAATTATGATTTTAATTTAATTATATTATTTAATCTGATTTTTATGCTATTAATTGTTTGGCCAAAAATTTATCTATAGAGGCTATTAAATTGATTTTAGAGAATTATTTAATTGTTTGTCTTGATTAAATAACATGCATAGTTTCTAGGCAAAGATATATGATTCTTATGTAAATGATGCATAATTGATGAACTTAATGACTAGTATGTAATTTAATTGGCATGAGAGTATGATTAAATTAATTACTATATACTGTGTAGTTCACTTAAGAGAGGAATACATGCTAGGTTAGATTCAATTGATCATGTAATTAATTTATAATTATATTGGATATATTTTAGAAATTCACATGTTTATAAAATTAGGGGATTAATTATTTCTATATATTTTCTTATATATCCTCTTAATTACCAAATATGATTTAATTAATTATTTCATTTACTTTTAGTTATTTTAATTTTGTTTTTTAAAAATATATAAACACAAAAAATTGATTTTTATTTTTTTAGTTTTAAAAATTAGTTTCTAATAAAATAACCTCCATGGGAATGATCTTTTCTTTTCATTATATTACTTGTTGTAATACATATACTTACGTATTTATCGCATACACTTCGTGTAAGGTGATCAATTCCATTAGAGCAATACTACAACTTTTGGTCAATTATATCTTCACTTTTGTGATATCAATAATGCTTGTTCTAACCTTGGTGAGAAAATTCCACAACCTATTCTAGTACACAAACTCCTAAGCTCCTTAACATCACACTACAAGATGAATGTTACAGCAATAGAGGAAAGCAAGAATATGGATACGCTAAACATTGATGAACTTTTCGGGTCAATCCAAACCTACGACAAATTTCTCTAGCCTAGAAAAAGATAAAAAAGAAATTGTATGAACATATTAATGCCTTGAATTTGAGTCTTGTAGAAACTAATGAGAAAAAAAAAGGTTAGGTTGTAACTTAGTATTGCAAAATAGATAGTGAGGAATATGAAAAGCCACATGGAGATAAGAGAGGTCTTGGATACATAGATGAAAATTCAACACCTTCATTACCCAAAACGCAATTTGTAAAACCCACTATTGATCTAGAAAAGAAGGTACTTTTGGCACCTTATCACACTGAGCAAATTCAAATTGTTCCTATCTATCATAATTGTGGTAGGAAAGGTCATATAAGACCAAAATGTATATTTTTGATGAATGCTCATGAACTTGATGATTATTTTCATAATTCACATAGTAGGACCCATAAGTATCATCCATCTATGTATGCTATATCATATTCAAGGATGAATAAAAATTGTAATAACATGTTCAAAAATTCTACAAGGAAGCATGAAGTTTTAGGTTGAAAGAGGCAAGTAAAATTTAGTATTTTTAATGCTACGACTTATTGTCATCATCCTACTTTCCATAATGAATCTTCATTTGTAATGAATGACAAAAGTACAGCTAAGTCCAAGAACATGCCTATGAAACCTAAGTTAGTTGATTCCCAACCCAATTATATAGAGAAACCAAAATGCAAGAAAATTTGGATAAGAAAATATTATTTTTTCCTGGTCACCTGATTATTTTTTATTCTTTCATCCATGTATTTTTTTAGAGTGCTTAAATGATCCTTTGTGAGTAATCTTTATTGTATTTATTGTATTTATTAGTTAAGCTTACAAAAAAGAGAAAAGTAGAATCCTTATCAGATGAACAAGGTATTCGACTTATTCAACACTTACATATATATAACCTTATATTTTAGTGACTTAATTCATTTTGATATTTATTGTATAAATTACTCCACAATTTTGACTTATGCATACACACATTCTTGTACATGTGATGATTGATCTTGACATGAACTTATTCACACACTCACGAACACACATATATCCTATACTTGAAGTTTATGAATTCTTTTGAAAGACTTTAGAACTTCAACTAATTTTGAATGTAAAATTGTCTTGAGTTATATTTCTAGCCTTATAAAATTTTACCATATGAAGACACCTAGTATTGGGAGGGCTACATACTATGATGTGTGAAGCTACCATAGTAGGGGGGGGGGGGGGGGGGGGTGGAGAAGGATACCTCATAACTAGTGTGAAAGCCATCATGCTAGGTTTATGGCTCGTGCAAAAACAAAAACAAAAACAAAAGAAATAGATTGTGCAAAAAGAAATTGCTTATAAAATTTGTAAGCGGTATGCACATAAAGAAAGGGCCAATAGAGGTTAAAAAAATGTCTCATTTATTAAAAAACAATTTAATCCTCGTTTGGTAGATATATTTTATTTTGTGAAATTGATGACTAAATTATAATTATACATGATAGGTGATATTTTTTTTCTTTTGAGTCTTTCTTAAATAAATGATTTAATTGGCATATTTATGGAATTTAAACATATATACTGCTCTTAAGAAAATTTCAATATGTTATTATATATGTGAAGTCTGTTTTTGTGCCTCTTCTACTATACTTAATTATTTATACAATAGATAATCAAAATTTGAATTAAAAAATCATGATGAGTTCTCAATTGTTTGTGTGCTCGATTTTGCTTAAATGAATTTAATACCTTATGTTGGCTATTTATGAGAATTAAAAAAAATCAATTTTTTTAATCAATTACATCTTCTTTTTATTTATTAAATTTTTACTTGATTTTTAAATTATTGAATCATAGAACTTAAAGGGAGTTTAAACCACATTGCACTTATGCATAAATTTAGTTTTACATTGCTCTTTTATCTTTAGGGAGAGTTTAGCTCTATTACTTTGTCCAATGTTTTGTTCTTCTCGTAAAAAATGGGGAAAAAAATGTGTTTCACTCTCATGTTTTATTTTGTTATGCATATAGGGGGAGAACATATTTAGTTAGGCTTATGTTAAGCTGGATTGTTATGAATGCATGAACTACATGATTATTCCTTACACTTAGCTTATTTCTATGTACAATGAGGATTTCAAGTCAATTCAAGCCTAGTTGTCATGTCTTTTTTCTATGTTATTTCAATTACTTACAAGTTTGTCAAGTTACAGCAAAGATGGATTCACCGGACCATAGAATAGTTCAGGCCATTATGGATTCTAGGACATTAAAACCACATCAAGAATCTACAGGAAATATTCGAGGTAATCAGAAGGTATGGCATGAGACTTAACCCTAAAAATCATTAAGGGGGATTGAGGCCAATCCGGATAAGATACAAGTGATGGTGAACACGAAACCACCTACTAGCCTCAAGGTAATACAACAGCTAAATGGAAGAATGTGGCACTAAATAGGTTTATCTCTAAATGCACTGCTAAGTGTATAACCTTCTTCAAAATGCTGAGAAAAAACATGTCAATCTTTTGGGACAAGGATTGCAATGTAGCCTTTGAAGGAATTAAGAAGTACCTTAGCAACCCCCATATTAGTCGGCCCCATACCAGGAGAGATTATTTATATTTGGCTATGACATCCTAAACATGCAAGGCCATGCTCTTAGTTGAAAGGGAAAAAAATCAACACCCTATCTACTATCTTAGCCAAATCCTAACAGAGACCCAAAGTAGATATTCTACCATTGATAAACATGCCTTTGCTTTCAAGATTACTACCAGAAAGATCAGACATTACTTTGGCTCACACACAATTATGGTACTCACCTCACACCTTAATAAAAGTGTTCTAACAAGACCAAATGTTGCATGGAGATTGGCCCAGATAACCATAGATATGAGAGAGTATGATATTAAATACATGGCTAGAACAACCATTAAAAGGAAGACAAATGCCGATTTTGTGGCTAAATTCAACGATAAGCCTGAAGTCGTCACCAAAAAGGTGCAAGAGGAGATGCATGGGATAGACCAAAGGGAAGCCCCAACCTAGCAGGTATTTATGGATGGAGTGCACAACTTCAACAATGTAGGACTAGGGGTGGTCATAGTTGACCACAACAACTACTACTTTGAATATACAATCAAACTTGATTTCCAAGTAACTAATAATCTTACAGAATATGAGGCTGCAATATTTGGGGCCATGACTACAAAAAGCTAGGGGAAAATATAATCACCTTACATAGTGATTCTAGGCTAGTGGTCAATCAATTTTTAGGCACGTTTAAATCAAGAGATGAAAAAATGAAGGGATACTTAAAAATTGATTAAAGTAAGGTTTATATTTGAAGCACACTAAGGAGATTGCAGTTTGCATTCTTGTGGTAGGAGATTATGACAACGAATTATAGGACAACATTATTATTGAATCACCATGCTGGTAGACTATACCAAATACACTAAAAAATGCAATAAATGCCAAAGGTTTGTCCCACTATCACACACACCTCCTAATACCATAGTGGTAAGTCCTTGGCCCTTCTACAAATGGAGACTTAACATAGTAGGACCCTTACCTTTTGGTACGGGCAAAAAATAAGTTTATCCTTGTAGCTATTAATTATTTTTCACAATGGATCAAAGTAGAGCCCCTAGGTAGAATATGAGAGAAAGAAGTGAATCGATCTATATAGAAGTCCATAATTTGTCATTTCATCCTTCCTAGGGAGCTCGTCACAGATAATGGGAGAAAACTCACTGGCCATAACATCAAAGCATTCACCCTTAAATACAATATTAAGATGTGCCATTCAATGGCATAATATCCCTAAGCTAATGGTCAAGTATACTCTTCCAATAAGATAATCATCAGCCTATTGAAGAAGAGGTTATAAAGCAAAGAAGGAAGATGGGTAGAGAAGATACTGGGTACATTATGGGCTGTCAGGAAAACCCCCGAGAGAGCACTAATGAAACCTTTTTCCCTAGTCTATGGAACCGAGGCAACTATACCTATCGAGGTCACAATTCCTACTTTCTGATCAATTTTAACATAGAAATAGAGCAAGGTTAGAAGACCAACCTAATTGACCCTAGTAGAGGAGAAAAAGGATGAAGGTTTAAGGAGGATGGTTGAGCAAAAAGGGAAAGTATAAGATTACTACAAAAAATTGTGCACTTCAAAACTTTTTCCTAATGTGATTGGGTTCTTAAGAGGGTCTTTCCCAACAAAAAGGAATGGATGACATGAAAAATGGGTGCCAATTGGGAAGGACCTTATCAAATAATTGAAATGACACCATGAGGGGCATAGGTATTTAAAAACATTGAAGGAATTGAGGAAGAAGTGAGCTAGAATGCTATACACCTAAAGAGATACGATTTTTAAATATACACTAATTTTCCACTTTTTGTAACATCAGTATATATCCATTTATGAAACAAACACTTTCAAAAAATGGTCCCTCTCTAAAGCTCTCCTACCAAGTAGAGTGTATTGGCACTTGTATAAGATCACAAGTTGTCCACCTCGGTCAAAACCAGGTCAACGTTCTAACTTTGAGAGGATATGTATACCTTGGTCAAGAACCATGAAAGGCTCTGTCTCCCATTAATCTAAGTCGTAGATTGATCACCTCAATTAGGAACCAAGTAGAGCTTCCTGGCACTTGTATAAGGTCACGAGTTTACCACCTTGGTCAGAAACCAGGTCAGCACTTTGACTTTGAAAAGAGATGTATATCTTGGTCAGAAACCAGGTAAGGCTTTCTCTCCCATCTATTTAAGCCATGGGCTGATCACCTAAGTTAGGAACCATGTAGAGCTCCCTAACACTTACATAAGGTCATAAGTTTTCCACCTTGGTCAAGAACCAAGTTGGTTCTCTATCTTTAAGAAGAGATGTACACCTTGGTTAGGAACCAGGTAAGGCTCTCTCTCGTACCAATTTAAGACACAGGCTAATCACCTCGGTTAGGTATTAGGTAGAACACTCTGGCACTAGCGCAAGGTTACTATTTGCCAACCTCGATCAAGAATCAGGTCGGAACTTTAAATAGCATAAGGTCACGAGTCGACCATTCAGGTCAACAACCAAGTCGTGCCATATATAAAAACAAAGGAAAGAAAGAAAAAATATTCGAATATTTATTAATACAAGCATGCACACAATGTCAGGACATCACAAGTATATGCCATTCAAAATGTTTCATTATTTAAAAATTAAAATCTTCGATAATTATTAATGAAAACTTGACCATTTCAGAAGGTTAAAAGTCTTTAAAAGGTTGGATGCGTGACTAGTGTCTGGATCATCATTTTCTTCAACTAAAGTTAATAACTCGGCTTGAATCTCAATAATTTTCTTCTGTACATAGGTCACAGGCTCATGATAAGCTATCATCAGCATGAGTAGCTCTAGCTCCAATTCTTTAGTAACCTTCATCACCTTAAAGAATACTCTTTCAAATCGCTTCATATATAAGCTCAACAAAAATGATTCCCTATCTACAAGCACATTCATACTAGCCAACGTCCTTCTCTCTTGAAATTCAGTTTAGATTAACTTCTTCTTACAAAAAGTAAGCTCACACTTGGTCTCTTTTACATTACACTCAAGTTTAATCACCTCGAATTTGAGTTCCCTAACCTCGTCCTTAAGCCTACCATTTTCAACATGTAAAGCTCGAATTGAGCATCTATTGGTTCGATCAAAATCCATAAAATACTACCAAACAAGTTGGAGGAATTGATAGAAATCCCTAAATGTGTGGATTAAACAAGTATTCTCAACTGCTTTTTATAGGAGAGGAAGGTTGATAAGAAAACAAAAAAAAAAGGAAAAATCAATGACCCAAGTTCCCAAAAAAAGTAGGTAGGTCAATGATGACTCTATGAAAATAGAGTCATTAACACACTTTTTTTACTTAATATTTACTTGTTTTATTCCATAAATAGTATATTTTTTTGGGTAAAAAAATATTAAAAAACTAAACTTTTTAATGAAAAGAGGTGAAAATATAATTTTTGGGATTTTTATGAATTTTTAACATAGGACCAATTAAGAGGTGCCACATGGTATGCCACGTAGGCAGAGGAGCTGACTGGGAAAGCCATGCAAGCATGAAGAATGAATCATGTCGCGCCATATGTGAAGAGGATGAAACACGCATGTGTTTGCATGGCCTTCAATCCAAGTTCAGAAATCGGTCAATGCGTCATGCCATATGTCGCTACGCCATTGCTCCACACGTTTCACCCGTGAGCCACGCCATCCATTTTCACGAATCATGTCATGCCACGTGTTTATGACTCAGTGAGCTTTGCCTCTAATTAGTCTCCCTATCAAGTGTCACTCCCTAATTTTCCCATTGAATTTCCCTTGCCACGTGTCGCGCTATGATTGGCTGAAACAGTCAGTTTTGCTTGTTTTGATCGTAGCCCTTTATTTGAAGCTAATTGGACGGTCTAGATTGCATCTGAGCTTTATTTAATTTTTATGTAATTAATTGGTGGAGATTGAAGATAAGATTAATATTATAATTCAAGATATTGATGTATTTCTTTTTCTACTCTTTTCTTTATCAATTTTTATGTATTATTTTATGAAAAATATGAACTTTATGAACACAATTATGATTAATTAATTTATTAATCTAGGAATCTTATGAACCCAATTTTCAACATGTGATTATCTAATATTTTTTTTCCAATTATAATATTAATTTAATGTAATTTTTTTGCTATTAATTGTTTGGCCAATAATTTATGTATAAAGGTAATTAAATAGATTTGAGACGATTATTTAATTGTTTGTTTTGATTAAATAATATGCATAGTTTCTAGACAGAGATGTATGATTCTTATGTATGTGATCCATAATTGATGAACTTAATGAGTAGTATATGTTGTGTAGTTTATTTTAGAGAGGAATATATGCTAGGTTAGATTCAATTGATCATGTAATTAATTGATATTATATTGGGAGGATTTTAGCAATTTGCAAGTTTAGAAAATTGGGAGATTAAGTATTCTTAGATATTTTCTCATATATCACTTTAGTTATCAAGTTTGATTTAATTAATTATTGCTATTTAATTTTAGCTATTTTAATTTTGCTTCATTAAAATATAAAAACACCAAAAAAATTTATTTTTATTTTTTTAAGCTTTGAAAATTAGTTTATAATACTATAATCTCTTTGAGAATGATATTTTCTCATCATTATATTACTTGGTGCCATTGTTAGATATTAAAAATATTAGAAATTAATAAAAAAAATTGTTATTTTTTTATTTAATTTCTTTTCTTAATTTATTTATTTTTATTTTTATTTACTTATTTTCTTTTAGTGACTTATTTATTTATTTTCTAGTTAATTTCTTTTATTTATTTTCTTTACTTATTTATTTATTACTTTAATTTATTTATTTTATTTAGTTTTTATTTAGACATCTCATTTAATATTGTAGAAATATAGTTGAGTCTATTGTATAAGCAAAGTTCGTGAGGGAGAAATCTTACCTTTAGATCTTGAAATTGAGCATACTTGGAGATCAATTAAAAAAGAAGAAGTCACCTAAGGGAAAAATGGTTAATCCATTAGAAATAAACAATAATGAGCTAAACTTGAACAATCAAATACTTTTGATGGATGATAGAGATAGAGCTATGAATAAATATGCAATACCTACGTTGGAAGGGCTGAATCCAAGTATTACAAGGCTAAATATTCAAGCTAATCAGTTTGAACTAAAGGCAGTGATGTTTCAAATGCTACAAATAGTTGGAAAATTCAGCAGATTACCAATAAAGGATCCTCATCTTCATCTTAGGTTGTTTATTGATGTTGTAGATTCATTTAAGTTCAATGGTGTGACATAGGGGGCATTTAGGCTTAGATTATTCCCTTACTCTTTGTGAGACCGTCTCTTTGCCACCTGATTCCATTACAACTTGGAATGGTTTGGTGGAGAAATTCTTGATGAAATACTTCCCACAACAAAGAATTCCAAGCTTAGGAATGACATTACTTCCTACCAATAACACGAAGGAGAATCTCTATATAAAGCATGGGAAAGATTCAAGGAATTGCTAAGGAAGTACCCTTATCATGGTATTCCTTCTTGGATTCAAATGGAGACTTTTTACAATGGTCTCAATGCTCAAACAAGGACTATCATTGATGCGTCGGCTAATGGAGATTTTCTAGCCAAATCTTACATTCAAGCTTATGATTTACTTGAGAAAATGACTAGAAATAATTATCAATGGCCAATGGACAAAATGATAGCCATAAGAAGAGTAGCCAAAATGCATGAGGTAAATGATATCACAACACTTATAGCTAAAGTGTCATCTTTGGTTAATATTTTGAAGGCTCAAAAATCGCCAGCGAGTATAATCCAGGTCCAAGATTCAAGAGTGTCATGTGTGTTTTGTGGAAGAACTATTTATTTGATAATTGTCTAAAAAATCTTGTTTGCTAGGTGGTTAATGTGAATTGAAATAATAATCCATACTTAAACACATATAACCCAGGATGGAGACAACATCCAAATTTCTCTTAGAGTAATAACAATCAAGGTGGTAATTAACTCAACCGTCAATCGTTTCAACTACCTAGTTTTCAATAACCACATCATTCACAAGCACAAGAAAACAAGACACCTACTGAGGACAATACAAATGCCTTAATGGGGATGATGACAAACTTTATCCAATTAGTAAATACAAAAGTGTCCACTCAAGAGGCTTCGATTTGAAATTTGGAGAACCAAATGGGGTAACATGCCCAAGCCATAAGCCAAAGGCCTCAAAGTAACCTTCCAAGTGACACATTTATAAACCCAAGAAGAGAAGGGAAGGACCATTGTAGTGTTATATCCTTGAGGAGTGGTAAAACTATAGAGGGAGATGAGACTCAAAAGGATAAGCAAGAACCGAAAACTAAAAATGATGAAAAGGAAGTAACTGATAAATAGAGTAATGGAAAAGAAATAATTCATCCAAAAAAAGAGAAACCTCTATAAACCCACTATTTCTTTTCCTCAAAGGTTACAAAAGAACAATGCAGATACAAAGTTTTCAAAATTTTTGGAAGTCTTCAAGAAATTGCACATAAACATACCATTTGCAGAGGCACTTGAAAAAAATGCCATCTTATGCCAAATTCATGAAGGATATACTATCAAAGAAAAGGATCTTAGAGATCATGAAACAATAACCTTGACTGAAGGTTATAGTTTCATTCTTAATAGAAAACTATCACAAAAACTAAAAGATCCAGGTAGTTTTGACATCCCTTTCACTATTAGGAACATTCATTTTGACAAGGCAATATATGATTTGGGTTCTAGAATTAACATCATGCCATTATCAGTCTTCCAAAGATTGGGGGTTGGTAAAGCCAAACCCACTTTAGTAATATTGTAGATGGTAGACATGTCCATTAAAAGACCCCGGGGTGTGGTAGAATATTTACTAGTAAAAGTAGAAAAATTCATCTTTCCGGTGGACATTATTGTGCTAGACATGGAAGAGGACCATGAAATTCCTATCATACTTGGTCATCCATTCTTAGAAATCGGAAGAGAACTCATTGATGTACAAAAAGGGGAACTTACAATAAGAGTGCAAAATGAACAAGTAATATTTAATGTGTTCAAAGCAATTAAATTTTCTAATGATGACAATGATGGTGATTGCTTTTAAATAGATAGCACTGATGAGCTAACTACTGATGTGCTTTATGACATGTGCCCTATTTATGCTTTAGAGTTTGTGCTTGTTAATTCTATAAACACATATACTAATGAATACCATGACACACATATAGGTGCATAAATTCATGTCGATAGCCTAACACTTGTTGAATCACCCCCACTTATGAATTTAACACATGATGTTATGAATAGGACATTAACTCAAAAGAAAACAACTCAACTTGTTTTAATTTGGAAAATATGGAATCAAAGGTTGATTTTTTGAACTGTATGAACTTTTTGGAGGACACACCTCTCATGTGTGTATCAAATAAAGTTGTGGAATGTCTTGAAATAAGCTCACAATTGAAACCATCCATTGAGGAGCCACCAAAATTAGAGCTTAAACCTTTACCTTCTCATCTTCGTTATACATTTTTGGGTGATAATGAGACACTTCCAGTCATAATATTGACCAATCTAAGTATAGAGAGAGTGGAAGCACTACTAAAGGTGCTAAGGAACTTCAAAAGAGATATAGGATGGTCTATTGCCGACATCAAAGGCATAAGCCCATCAATATGCATGCACAAAATCTTACTAGAAGACAGGGCTAAACCCACCAGAGATGCACAACATTGCTTAAATCTCATTATGAAAGAAATGGTGAAGAAGGAAATTGTCCAGTGGCTGGATATGGGCATTATTTACCCAATATCATATAGTGAATGGGTAAGTCTAATCCAATGTGTACAGAAGAAAGGAGGAATCACTGTGGTGGAAAATGAGTCCAATGAGTTAATACCTACTAGGACTGTCATGGGATGGAAAGTATGTATGGATTTTCGTAAAGTAAATAAAGCTACAAGGAAGGATCATTTTCCTCTACCATTTATGGACCAAATGCTTGATCGATTAGCTAGGCATTCTTTCTTTTGCCTTCTAGATGGATACTTTGGTTATAATCAGATTGTTGTGGCACTTGAAGACCAAGAAAACACCACATTCACATGTCCTTATGGAACTTTTGCTTTTAGGAGAATGCCTTTTGGATTATGTAATGCACCTGCTACATTTCATCGTTATATGATGGCCATTTTCTCAGACATGGTGGAGAAGCATCTAGAAATCTTCATGGAAGATTTTTCGGTCTTTGGAAACTCATTTGATGAATGTCTACACTATCTCTCCCTAGTGTTACAAAGATGTGATGAAAAATTTTTGGTTTTAAACTGACAGAAATGTCATTTCATGGTACATGAAGGTATAATCTTGGGCCACAAAATCTCAGCTAATGGCATTGAGGTGGATAGAGCTAAAATAGAAGTGATTGAGAAACTACCACCACCTACCAATGTACAAGAAGTAAGAAGTTTTCTTGGGCATGTAGGATTTTATCGTAGATTCATAAAAGATTTCTCCCAAATCTCCAAACCCTTGTGTAATCTTTTGGAAAAGGATATGCCTTTCAAGTTTTATGATAAATGTTTAACAAAATTTCAAGTGCTTAAAGAGAGACTAGTTATAGTCACACCGAATCCGAACAAGCCCTTTGAATTGATGTGTGACACAAGTGATTTTGTTATTGAAGCTATTCTTGGACAATAAAGAGATAAAAAATTTAATGCCATATACTATACAAGCAAGACACTAAATGAGGCCCAAATGATTATGCTACTATAGAGAAAGAGCTCCTAGCCATTGTATATGCCTTTGAGAAATTTATATATTATTTGGTTGGCACCAAAGTGACTATTTACATAGATCATTCTGCAATAAAGTATCTGATGATGAAGAAGGATGCAAAACCAAGATTGATAAGATGGGTACTCCTTCTACAAGAATTTGACATAGAAATTCATGATAAAAGAGGAACAAAAAATTAGGTAGAAAACCATCTATCTAGACGAGAGAGAGAAGCAAAAATGAATGATAATATGGTAATTGGGGAATCATTTCCAGATGAGAAACTATTTTCTATAGGTCAAATAGAAGTTCCATAGTATGGAGACATTACAAATTTTCTTTCCGCCAATGTTCTTCCATTGAACTTCACATGGCAACAAAAGAATAAGTTTTTCCATGACATTAAACAATATTTTTGAGATGACCCTTACCTCTATAAAAAATGTGGTAATGGTATTTTGAGAAGGTTTCCCTAATGATGTAGTTGAAAGTATCCTTTACCATTGACATAGCTCAGACTATGAAGGTCACTTTGGGAGCTCATAAACAATAACTAAAGTACTTCAATCTAGTTATTTTTGGCCAATACTATTTAAAGATGCTTAAAATTATGTAAAGATATGTGATAGATGTCAAAGGATAGGTAATATTTCAAAAAAGAGATGAGATGTCTCTGAACAATATACTTCAAGTGGAATTGTGTGATGTGTGAGGCATCGAATTTATGGGACCATTTCCTCCATCATTTGGCAACCAATACATACTCGTAGGAGTGGATTACGTGTCAAATTGGGTAGAAGCCATTGCTAGCAACAAATGTGATGCAAAAGTTGGCATGAAATTTCTAAAGAAAAATATTTTCACTAGGTTTGGAACTCCTATGATCATTATTAGTGATGGAGGAAGTCACTTTTGCAATAAACCATTTACTTCCTTATTGTCTAACTATATGAGTAAGAATAAAGTTTCTACCCCTTACCATCCCCAAACAAGTGGGCAAGTAGAGGTATCTAATAGAGAAGTGATAAAAAAATTGGTACCACCCCGTATAAGCTAGTTTATGGAAAGGTGTGTCACTTACCATTACAATTGGAGCACAACGCATATTGGGCATTGAAACAATTGAATATGTCCATAGATGCAGCTGGTGAGAAAATAATGCTTCAAATAAATGAATTGGATGAATTACGATGGAATGCTTATAAAAACGTCAAGCTTTACAAAGAAAAGACAAAAAGATGGCATGATAAAAAAATTGTGCACCATATCTTTGAACCGGGTCAAAAAGTGTTACTGTACAACGCAAGACTCAAATTGTTTCCTAAAAAATTAAAGAGTAGATGGTCAGGACCATTCATCATCATTAAGGTAACCAACCATGGGGCCATTGAATTAGAAAATAAAGATAAAGAGTGATTTATGGTTAATGGGCATAGGGTGAAGCATTATTATGAAGATCAATTATCAAATGAAACACTTATGATAACCTTAGTGGATGCACCTTAGGACTTGATAGGACTGTCTAGTCAAGGATGTTAAATGTGACGCTAGTTGGGAGGCAACCTAACATTATTTTACTTATATTTTCATTATTATTTTTGTAGGTGAATAAATGTGGAGAGCAATGACGCAACAAGAATGAGAATTTCAACAAAAGATGTGGGGTGCCATGATTAAGGGAATTTTTCTTTTCTTTTCATATTTATATGTGCATATTGGGGACAATTTGTAATTTAAGTTTGGGGGAGGGAACTTCATTCTCTACATTAGTATTTAGTATGCATTTTAAATTTTTAGGGAATGTTTTAAATTTTTAGGTTGTTTTCAATCATGATTTGGGTAGAAATTGATATATATATATATGGAAACTAAATGCATGCATGCTTGATATGAAATATATGAACTCAATGATAAAAATTGGTTGTTATAACTAGGATAAGGAATGTAACATATTTGTTAAGATATTTTACATTAATGATGTGATATGCTTGCTAGTTTTGATTGAATTGATTCAACTTTTATGCACATGTTCATGATTTATTTTGGTGTGCTTACTAGGAGAACATTTGTAGTGAGTTATACGAGTCAATTAGATCTACCAAGTTTTAGAATCTATTTGATTATCCCTTGAGGCGAAATCCTAAATAGTATTTAGCAAGAGAAATGATTTAGGCCTTATTTGGATCGATTAAGCCTTTCAAGCTAACCATTGTTAATATCTTTAGTCCCCATTTGAGCCTAACAAAGAACCATTCATATCTTTAAGCCACATTTAATACCTAACCAATAAGCATTACCTTTATCCTTGCACCTTTAGCTTATATGAAAAGAAAAAAATGCAAGCATGTGTTAGCTATAGAGTAAGGTGAAATGTAATGCATCCTATAAAAAAAGAAAAAAAAAAGAAGAATAAAATTTCACAACATAATTATCCCTCTAAAGAAAAAGAAAATAGAATTGAAAATAAGTTTGAGAGAGAGAGAGAGAGAGAGAGAGAGAGAGAGAGAAAATATGTTAAACAAAAGAATATGAAGTGTGTTAAAAGAGGGTACGCTGAAATGTCAAGTTAAAGATCAATTGCAGTTAAAAAGTTCATGATGAAAAAAAAGAAGGTAAGGTGTGGAAAGAGCCTAAAATGTCTTCATTTATCGACCCCCCCCCCCCCACCTAAGCCTTACGTTACAACCATGTAAAGTCCTTATTGATCTTGAGCTAAGTGAATATTTGTATTAGTGGAGAAGGATCTAAAAAATAGACTTATGAGACTTATTCTAAGATGGAATTGATTAGAATGCTCATATATGTTGATTTCATGAGTGCATTGGATGATATCATATGCAGCACACACATACGAATCAATTTGTCAAAAACCTTACATATCCTTGTATTGATGAATATGTGAACCTCTTTATCATAGAATTGTATGAATTTTGAGAGGGATAGTTTTCGTGAAATATGCATATACTAATAGAAGTATATTTATGAATATACTACCCAAGTTATTTTACTTAGTTATACTTAGCTTTACGAGGACAAGAAAAGATTTAAGTTTAGAGGTGTGATGACTCTATGAAAATAGAGTCATTAAAGAGTTCGAGAATTGCTAAATATGGGACTATAGGATTGCATTCAATCCCAAAAAAGAGGATTTTATTGAGTATCGAGGGGTTAAAGAATTTACGCCAAAATACCAAATGAAAATAGATTGATTTTTTTTATTCTCGAGGAAGTGCATATTTTACCCAAATCTGCTTCCATAATGGTGCGGAACAATAGTATCATTGGAGTAGATATAGAAATCACTTAATACAAGAAACCGAGTGGGCGGATTGGTACGAGTAGAGAGAGAAAAAAAGATTGAACTTAAAATTTTTCTAGAGATATCAATTTTCCTGTAGAGATAGATAAGATATTCTGACATAGTGGCATCTTGATACTGCCAGAAACAGTAAAAAAAACATTTAAGGAATCGCAAAAATTGAAAAATTAGATCTATGTCCAATGGATCACACCTACCAAGAACAAATATTTTGTTTTGGTTCGACCCGTAATCATATATGAAATAGTGGATGGTATAAATTTAGAAACACTTTTTTCCCAAGGATTCGTTATGGAAACGGTAAACCAATTTGGGGAATTACTATGACAAATATTCAATTAGTTCGGACATGTTTAGTGTTGAATTGGAACCAAAACAAAAAAAATTCTTCTATCGAAGAGGCTCATGCCTCCTTTGTTGAAGTAAGTACAAATGGTTTGATTCGATATTTCCTAAGAATAAATTTAGGAAAATCTCATATTTCATATATGAAAAAAGGAAGGATCTCTAAGGTTCAAGATGGACCTCTAATAATAGGGCAGATCGCACTAATCCATTTTTTTCTATTTATCCCAAAGAAAGGATTCAACAACTACTTAGCCAAAATCAAGGAACTATTCGTATGTTCTAGAATAGAAGTAAGGAGTCCCAATCTTTGCTAATATTTTAAGCGTCTAATTGTTTTAAAATAGGCCCATTCAATGATAGAAAATATTCCAATGTGATAAAAGAATCAATTCAAAGAGATCCTAGAATTCCAATTTGTAATTTGCTAGGCCCTTTAGGAACAGCCTCTCAAATTGCGAATTTTATTACCTTTTAAAAACCTATAATAAGATTTTTTCAACTAAATATTTACAACTTGACAATTTAAAATAGACTTTTCAAGTAATTACATATTATTTAATGGATGAAAGTGGTAGAATTTCTAATTCCGATACATATAGCAACATCCTTTTGAATCCATTCAACTTAAATTGGAATTTTTTTCATCATAATTAGGATCATAATTATAATTATTGTGATGAAACATGCCCAATAATTAGACTTGGGTAGTTTCTTTGTGAAAATGTATGGATAGCCAAAAACGGACAACACCTAAAAGCGAGTCAGGTTATAATTGTTCAAATGGATTTTGTCGTAATAAGATCGGTAAAGCCTTATTTGGTCGCCCTAGGAGAAACTATTCATGGTCATTATGAAGAAATCCTTTCCAAAGGAGATACATTAATTACATTTATATATGAAAAATCGAGATCTCGTGATATAACACAAGGTCTTCCAAAAGTGGAACAAGTGTTAGAAGTACGCTCAATTGATTCAATATCGATGAACCTAGAAAAGGGAGTTGAGAGTTGGAATGAACATATAAAAAGAGTTCTTGGAATTCCTTTGGAATTCTTGATTGGTGTTGAGTTAACTATAGTGCAAAGTCCTATCTCTTTGGTTAATAAGATCCAAAAGGTTCATCGATCCCAGAGGGTGCAGATCCATAATAGACATATAGAAATTATTGTACGTCAAATAACATCAAAAGTGTTGGTTTTAGAAGATGGAATGTCTAATTTTGTTTTTGCACAGAGAACTCATTGGGTTGTTGTGAGCTGAACGAACGGGGTGTGCTTTGGAGGAAGCAATTTGTTACCGAGCCATATTACTAGGAATAATGAAAGCATCGTTAAATACTCAAAGTTTCATATCCGATTCGAGTTTTCAAGAAATTGCTCAGGTTTTAGCAAAAGCTACTCTACGTGTCCGTATTGATTGGTTGGAAGGTTTGAAAGAGAAAATTGTTCTAGGAGGGATGGTACCTGATGGTATCAGAATCAAAGGATTAGTTCACCATTCAAGGCAATATAATAATATTCCTTTCGAAACCCAAAAGAATAATTTCTTTGAGTGGAAAATGAGAGATATTTTGTTCCACCACAGAGAATTATTTGATTTTTACATTTCATAAAATTTACATAATACATCAAAATAATCATTTCTAGAATTTCATAACTCCTAAGAGTGAATTCATCCTTTTTTTCTTTTTTGTGTTTTTTGCGGTCATTTTATTTGTTAATAGTTGGTAATAGTTATAAAGATAATAACGAATGGAAAGAAATGAACAGTTTGGTTCATGTATCAGTGACCAATTTCCGATAGAAGGTTCCATAGGAATAATTATTTATTTTTATTATCAAGGTACCTCATCTCTTTTTTTTTCTTTAGAAAAAGAGAGAAGAAATATGGGGAGAAATGACAAGAAGATATTGGAACATCCATTTGGAAGAGATGATAGAGGCAGGAGTTCATTTTGGTCATGGGACTAGGAAATGGAATCCTAGAATGGCACCTTATATCTTTACAAAGCGTAAAGGCATTCATATTATAAATATTGCTAGAACTGCTCCGTTTTTGTTAGAAGCTTATGATTTAATTTTTGATGCAGCAAGTAGGGAAAAACATTCTTAATTGTTGGTACCAAAAATAAAGTAGTTGATTCAGTAGCACGGGTGGCAATAAAGGCTCAGTGTCATTATGTTAATAAAATATTGCTTTGTGGTATGTTAACAAATTGGTATACTAAAAAAATGAGACTTCAAAAGTTCTAGGACTTGAGAATGGAACAAAAGATGGGGAGACTCAACCATCTTTCGAAAAGGGATGCGGCCGTGTTGAAGAGACAATTATCTCATTTGCAAACATATTTGGGTGGGATTAAACATATGATGGGATACCTGATATTGTAATAATTGTTGACATCATAAATACATAATAAAAAAATCAAACTAATTTTCCATTAATAACTAAAGTTGATTATTTCACTTCACATTCTTACAAGTATGAGCTCGCAACCACAAAAATAGGAGTGACATCGAGCTTAGAAAAAGAAAATATGATCAAGTCATTAAAATTCAATGATCCTTTGACATTGCCCTTGTGACCTCAGGGCTGTTCTTACCATCAGAAGAGCTCGAGCCTTCTCTATCTTCCTTCTTTATAAAATGAACCTGTATACAAGTCGGAGTGACTAGGATATCTAAAATGCGATAATAATTCTTCCCCATATCCTTCTACTTGGCTTCCGTCTTAAAGGTTTCCATTGCCAGCTCGTACACCCTCCTCTCTACATTTGACTCGAGATTTTGAGCCATAGCATCCATATTGGCTTTTGTCTTACACATACCTCCTCAGTAGAAGCCTCTGCTCTTTTATAGGCTTCCTTGGCCCCCTTCCCAACTCGCCTTTGAGCCTTATCGAGCTTAATAATGTCACATTAATCACATTGCATTCAATAACAAAAAAAGGGGAAGGAAAGTCATAGGACTAGTTCACAATTATTAACCACCATCTCTAACCGGCCCCAAAAGTATGTAGGGGATTTTTTCATTTAGGAGGAGCCTGGGGTTTACGGTTGATTCTTAGAAGAGGATTCACTACACCATGCCTCATCAACCCACTACGACAAAGTGTGGGGCTTTCAACAAGTTTCTCCAGTTAGTCTTTTCAGGAAGATAGTTTTGGATATCAGCCAACCTTTGCTTTGTGTCAAGGCTCAAGGTTGTGATTAAGGAATCCATATTCCTTATCAAAATCTTAGTGTCGTTCTAGATGATCCTTATCAATCTAGTGTCATTATTAGGAGACTTCCATCGACTTGAAACATAGAAAAGTACTATTTCCATTTTTTCTCATTCTTAGGAAGTGACACATTCATCCCATGATCCTACTTCACTGATATATATACCATTTTAGGATCTTTGGGGTTCTTCATGACACAGGCCTCATTAAACTCGGCCATCTCTATGTCTACTCCGAGTTCTTGACAGATCAGTGTCAGGCAGAGTGGATACCACTATCCATTAGACATTAACTACCTTGGCACGCGCTGCATCCTAACCAAGAATCTCCTAATTAGAGGGTATAATGGGAACCTTACCCTTAACCATAAGGCCTTTTCATGAAAGATAGTCCAACCGGATAGAGGCTGATCACTATCACAAGCTCTTTTTAGAGGAATAATTCTATGAACCTAGGAAGGAATTTTGTAGGTTTTTCTTAATCTTTCATCCTCTTGGAATACCAACCCACAAGTCTTAGACACAACCGACCAACCCCTGGTACAACCTATTTGTTCCATAGATCCTATATTCCTTATTTTCTTCCTCCACATCCTAGCCACTGAGATTTGAGTTTAGGACATGCTCAATCTAACAGTAGGAGGGATTTGAGGATGCGGGGTAGAGGTAGATGGCTAAGGTAGAGATTGAATCACCTTACTAGAAGAGCTAGAGTCACCACTAGCACTAGAATATTAGGGGCTTTCCTAAGAGCCCGAGCTTGAGGCCAAGGTCTCTTCTCTGTGCATTATGTAAAAAACTATAAAAACATAATAAAAACCGATGGGTAAGGTACGAGAAGAAGAGGTTATCTAGGGTTGAGTTTGAAAATAAAATAAAATGATCCTTTAAAAACTGACCTAAAAATAAAGTAGAAAATTGTTAGGTTATCGATGCTTGAACTCTAAAAACTCAAATGGATAAAACTATAGTCCAAGATAAATTCTTTCCACATAACTAAAAACCTTATACAAACTAGAGGTGATGTGATAAAGCGTTTTTTCTTCACTATCTCTCAATTGTACATGAAATGATGATAATTCCTAACCCCAAGCATCCTTTTATATAGAGGCACTTGGTTTCTCTCTCCAATCAAATAACATGCATTTATTAGGGAAACTGAAAGGATCTTATCATATGCCTAATAATTACTCTTCCACCTCAGACCAAAGCCCGAGCTAAAAAAGTAGGGGGATTAGATGTTTGTATATCCAGACCTGTCCAGTCCCAACCCACGCAAGCTGCTCAAGCAAAGTCACCAACCCAAGATGGAAAGCAAAGCACCCTAAATTTCCTACCTATATATCAGCCTGAACCTAGTGGTTAACCCGAGCTTAATGATCACCCCAAGCTTAATGATCAGCTTGAGCTTTTTAATCAGCCCGAGTTGGGGTCAACCTCAACCCATGATATGTTGTACTCTATACCAATTATATCCCTCTGACATATAAATATGTATACTCATTATGTGATTGACACTTGTATATGTAATGTTCTATAAATATATGGGCCTCTTGTGAGATCCACACATTCAAAAAATTGTCTTAACTTCTCTTTAAGTTCTCTATCTGAACTTAGGTCGAATCTTAATAATAATAATAATAATAATATGAAAGGTAATGGTAATAACACCTATGTATGTAATATTCTATAAATAGATGAGCTTCTTATAAGATTCACATATTCAGTCAATTGTCTTGATTTTTTTCTAAGTTTTTTCTCTGAAATGAAATTGAATCTTAATAATAATAATAGGAACGGTAATGGTAATAGCTATAGGAGAAATTATGACAAAATAAGAATAAAATTTAAAATAGTAAAAGTAATGAGATAATAATGACATTAATAATAATAATAATAGCCTTAGTGGTAATAATATCAATTTTAATATTAGAATTTATAAAATAACTAATGGCAGTAAATTAGCGATAATAGTAATTATGATAATTAGTAAAAATAAAATTAATTGGAATGAAAATAATAGGAATAATAATAATGAAGTTGATAGTAGTAAGAATAAATAATATGTAGTATAATAATATCGAGTATTATTAACAATAAGAGCACTTATTAAAGAAAAAACAATGTGAGAATTGTATTAATAGTAATATTAAGAATGTTAATATTAATTGTAGTGTTAAATAATGATGATGATGATCACCACACGACTACGATGATATTTTAAAATAATAATGATAATAATCACATTAGTAGTAATAGTTATAATAGTAGAAAGAATAATACCAATAATAATAGTAGTAAGAATAAGGAGATATCATAATATTAATACACAAAAGAATAATAACTTATATTATTATAATAATAATAATAATAACAATATATAGTAAAAATGATAATAATAATAATAATAATAATAATAAAAATAATAATAATAAAAATAATAAGGTGACAGCGGTAATGATAATAGTAATAGATGTAGCGGTAATAATTATAGTAATAATAATAGTAATACATAGATGATGATGATGACGATGATATAGGTGATATATTAAAAGTGATAATAATGGTAAGATATATAATAGTAATAACAGCAGGAATAATACTAATAAGAATAGCGATACCAGAAGCACTACTAATAAGAATAAAGATATTATTAACAAGAGCAAATAAAATTAACAATAAGTAACAATGCTACTAATTAATAAATAATAGTGAAAATTATAATAAATTAGTAATGATAATAACTATAATAATAACAATAATTGTAGCAATAAGAATGATTATAAAAATGATTAGAAATGAATATATTAAGAAACACAGAAGCCCGATTTAATATCAGCAAAGAAAAGACAATCGTTTGCAAATAGAAGACGTAGAGTTTGTGTACAATGACGGTTGAGTCTTGAACCCCTTAATCATCCCTCTAGAAATGCGTTGTTAAGAACATTAGAGATTGAATCGTCAACAGAATAAATAGGTAATGAGATAATGGATCTCCTTGTCTAAGGCCACCATATGGGTTTTGCTCATATTTGTTTATAGGGTAATGGCGTAAGAGTGCCCCATTTTGTCCTTCTTAGGCGGTTGAAAACCTCTATGACAACAATCATATTATGATGTATGAACCTACCTTCCAAAAATACAAGGCTTCAACTTGTGAACTAGAAGTTGAGAGAGTATCTTGTAACTAATTGCATAAACTTATATGTTTGAAATCTTGAACCATCTCTATATTTTCCTTTTTATATAATAATGCTATGTTTGTTTTGTTGAAACACCTCATGGTATATCTCGTGTTAAAAAACTAAAAACCAAATTACATATATCATCTTGGCATAGATCCCAAAAATGTTGATAAAACATGTCATGAAGACCATTAGGCCATAGGACATAGACATAGACATGTCTTTTGACCTCGGTCTTTCAATAACTGAGGTTATAGGGTATGTCTATGGTTAAAACATTGAAGTCATATGTAACAAGTATATGGTCTCTCTCACTTAAGCCTCGATTCTTATAACTGTGATCATAAATCTACGGTCATGGTTAAAACCGAAACTATATGTATGTATTGTAGTAGTGAGGGTCAGAGGATGAGACTAGACCCAAGGAGAGTACTGTCTCTTCTACTTCTAATTGGAAGATTGGTTTTAAAAGAAAATCATTTGTATTGGGGATACACAAAGACAAGGACTTACTTTATCAAGGATAATGGAGAACTCACATCGATCAAAATTGGTAAACAAAGTTAAAAAGTACAAAGAGAATTCGTTAATCACTTCAAACTTTAATGTGATCCAATTACCATGTACTTTTTTACCCATGCAACTTTATTATTTCTCCTCGTTTGAACAACCAAGAGATGGAAAAAGAAAATGGGTGTTTCAACCTCCCTCACCCCCCCCCCCCCCCCCCCAAAAAAAAACATTTTAGGTAATTATCTCGTGAACGTTATTTGGGCATAAAGATAGAATTAGGATACCTTATTCAACACTGAAATATTTCTATATGGATTGTTTGATTTACCTTTTGCACATTTTATGATATTACACTATTTTTTTTTTCATAAAATCCAACATGTAAAACCACTAGTGATTTTCTATATTAGTATAACTAGAATCCACACTACTAAAATATATACCTTTGGTCTCGGGGTTTTAGCCTCGGTTCTTTTAAAAAATCGAGACCATAGAGTTTTGGCCACGGTTTATTAAAAACCGAGCCTATAGTGTATACATATACCTCGATTTTATCAGTAACCGTGACAATAAGTTAAATTATAAAAGAATATTTAAAAATATATAAATAAATTTATATAGCCATGATTATTAAATAACTGTAATTATTATTAATCACAATTAGAATAATAGAATTTTCAATATTTTTAAAACTGAAATAAAATAATATACTATATGTCATTCATTTAAAATAAATACAAAAATTATTTTACAATTTTTTTTATTTTTCTCTATTAATTTAATTTAATGTGTTTTATTTCTTTTATAATATATATATCAAATTTTTTCCCTCTTTTTTTTATTTTTTCATCACGTTGATATACTTTTTCTTTAATTTCCAAGTGCTTTCTATCATTTTCCTCATTTCTTTTCTTTTCTCCCCCATCTCCCTCGCATTTTCGCTCTCTCCCTAAACTAGCACCGCTCCCCCCCCCCCCAACAATTCTATTTTGTCCAATAGCTTTATCTCGTCCAAAAACTCCATCTTTTTTCTTTCCTTTTTCGACGGTACCAACAGATTCCTTTCCCCTCTCTTCTTCCTTTTCACTCTATTTTTTATTTTCCTTTTCCCTTATTCATACCTTGTTGACCGACTGTTTGTATTGTTGTCGCTTGCGACCCATATCTGGGTATGTGTGATACCTTTTTTTTTACCATATCAATTCATATATGCATTTATTATTAGTGGAATTAGGTCTCTACGCATAAAATATTGAATTAGGGTTATGCATTTCATGTATGAATCTATATTTTTTACTGTAATTTCTTAGGGTAGGGTGTTTTGTGCATCACTTGAAAATTATTTCATAACAAGCGTTTGCAATAGTTTGAATATGCTAGAGATGATGAGGATGCAAGAGATGCTGAAGATGCAATTTTAATATCGTGATGGCTATGATGAAGTAAGAGAGTTGAAGAAACTCACCTTTGGGAGATGGATGGATAAAGAAATTTCTCTGGGATTGCAGTTTGATATTAATTCTCTGGGGCCATCTCTTTCCCTGAAATAGTTATTTAGTATCTATGATTTCTCACCAGATTGGGCCTATTCAGGGATTGCAACGAAGGTATACATGTTGGTAATAAAAGTTATTTTTGGGTAGTTTACATGCTAATTGAGAACAAAAAAAAGTAAAATATCAAGCTTTTATTTCATTTTAGTTATTTACCTGATAGTTTCTAAAATAAAATTACATGCTGGATTTGACCATCTAATTCCCTTTACTTGATGTTAATAATGCTATTCACTAAACAATTGAATTGAATTAGACATTTTATTTTTCTATTCACTAATTTTGTAGCATATGATTGATTGTAATTGAGATTTACTTCACCGTATATGTTTAGATGGTTTTCTATTTGGTTAAAGTATGTTCCTGACATCAGCTTTAGAACAAACAATGAGCCTTCCAAGGTACTCTTTTGTTTTCTCACTTATTTAATCAGATTTAAGATCTATTTGTTTGTGTTTATCTTAAAAGTAGCTTATGCAGATACCTGCTCTAATTTGGTGGAAATAAAACCTTTTTGAGCCCTTTATTAGACATCTTAATTTGCAATCTGTTCCAGGGATACAAGTCTGGAGTCTCTCGGTTGTTGGCAGATCCAGGATCATAGGTTAGAAGTTCACATAATTACTTTGCACAAGCAAACTCACATCCCCTTACAATTTATACATCTTATACACCAACTCTAAACCAAGTTGACTAGAATGGGCAAAAATTATCTTTAGAAATTAAGAACAAGGATTTCTACAATGATTAAGTAACTCCTTTCCATTAGTCACCCGAGCTATGTAGCAACAATCTTTCTGGTTATGGGTATGCTGGACCTAAATTCTTCTCAGCTATTGGGTCAGCCCATTGGGATGGAGTGATAAAGGAAGGCAGCATACTTAACCATACATATCGTGTTGAGCAACCTAATGTTGCAAACTTCATAACTCATAAGCTGACAGATTCTTAATTAGACATGGGTAGCAGAATTCAAGGTGGTGTAATTTGCAAAGATAGGTTAACTTTTGATCTTGATATCCAGGCAATAACAATTGATTCCCGGAGAGAAATTCAAGTATACTATCTGCATTCATGTGTGTGTCTTGTATTATATATGTCACTCCTTAATTCTTTTATGAAAAAAAAAGGATTATGAGTAATTGTTTTTTATAACCTGATTTGTTTATGTTACATCAAGCTATTAAAGCCTTTTATGCCCTTCTCTCTCTTATATTATTTTTGTCTAATAGAAATTAGGTTTTACTATAGGGTGAAAATATTTTTGTTTATGAGACTATAATTGATCTTATCATTTTGCTTCCTTAACTCAAAATCAGTTGTTAGACATTTCTTAAATTGTGTCAAGTGGCTGTGCCTTGTTGACACTACAACAGGAACATGCACTAGGCCTACGAATTAAACACTTTTGTTGTATTAACATTTAGTTCTCTATATATTTCTATTAAACTTGAACTGTGGAGTGATCTAATTATGCTTTGTGGTTTTGATGCTCCTACAGTCGACAACTAGGCCTAAGGTACACTTACTTTGATCTTCATGGAAAGCCTTAGTAGTCTTTTACTTTTCGTTCCTTGCATGAAATGTTGGTACTTTGTGCAGAAAAGTGTAAGAGCATCTGGTGGAAATGGTCAACAGGATGAGTGGCATGTAGAATGCAAGTAGCAGTAGAATTCAACTGTTGGACGAGGATGCTTAGATTGGTTTAGGGTTGTTGAACAGTATTTTTATAGGAAGGGATTCTTGGGCAGTTTTGGTTGCTTTCATATATAGATGTATCTTTCTTTGGCCTTGTGTTATATGATAAATGATTTATGGAGTCCTTTTCTTTTCTTGTGATTCTTGATTTACATTGGAAGCTGTTGATTTTTAAATGTAATTATACTTTTAATATAATGTGATTTTTAATATTATAATTAATAAATTTATTGTAATTTATATTGATTTTAGTATTGTAATTAATAATTGTATTTTTTTAATTTATACATACCATATGGCCTCGGTTATTGAGAAACCGAGGTCATAGACATACCCTATGGCCTCGGTTATTGAAAGACCAAGGTCATAGACATGTTATATGGCCTCGGTCTTTCAATAACCAAGGTCATAGGATATGTCTATTACCTCGGTTAAAAACTAAGGTCATAGATAACAGTATATGGTCTCTCTCACTTAGGTTTCAATTCTTATAACTATAGGCCTACTCGATTCTTATAATCGTAGTCGTAGGCATACGATCACGATTAAAAACTGAGATCATATGTGCCTTTTGTAATAGTACCAATAGTCATTTTAGTTCAAACTTAAAGCATTTTTTATGTGGTACAATTATTGGGCTCCAAAGGAGTAAAAGTGAAGAGTGATCGCTACTAATTATAGAAAGTGCTCAATTAAAATGTAATTTTTTTATAAATATAAATTCTCATATAAATTGAATTTTTTTAATAATTAAATTAATTTTTTTATTAATGGATTACAATATTAATTAGAATAAAATTATAATAACCTTCTAAATTAATGATTTAATCATTAATTAACATCCAACAAAATTATTGTATGATTAGAATTATCCTAAACCAATTATAAATCTAAAGATTTAAGATATCTAGTGACTAACTCAATTAAGAAATCACAATCTTACCATAATTACAAATTATATAGAATCTTAGTATATTCAAGAAATCACATTTTTTTAATCATCCGATGCATGTATAAAGGAAACTTTAAAATCTATGATAGCCTAACAAAGTAGCCTTTGAGATGGAAACCCTAACAAGGTTGGAAGCCTCTTACTAAGGTAACAGTTGATGATGATTTTGTTTTATCTTTTTCTTTATTTTCTTCGACAATTATGAAAAAAAAAAGAATTAAAGGACAAGGAAAGCATTAGCCACGACCTATAATAAAATTGAGAGAGCTTTTATTATGAAACAACTTTACCTGTGGTTTGTATTTTTATCTTTTCAGTGAAACAAAAGTTATTTTTTTATATTTATTTTATGTCCATCATATATTGACTTTTTTAGCTCCTATTTTCTTTGATTTTATTTATTTATTTAATGTTTAAAATTTATTTTTGCAAAAAAAAAAAAGTGAAATGGACTATAGTGAAAACCACGTCAGTTTATCACTGCTCACTGTAGTTGTTTACCTTATTAATTTTATTTTATAATTCTATTTATTTGAAGTAACTTAATTTTTTTCTTTACTAATCTTTTACTTGTGCATATATAATATAAATAGTTGTCACTCATACGTTAGTGTTACTTCGTTTACATGTTCTCACTTTCCTACTCAAGCATTCTCATACTCAATATATATGAGTTGTATTATTTAAAAAAAATATTACTATTAAAGAGTAAAATATTTGTTATTTTTTAAAATTTAAATAAATATTTTAATTTGTGGTTGTTGAGACACAATCACATACCTTACAAATGATCAAATTAATAATTATAAAAATATCAAAATATCAGAATATGTATTTAGAAAAAAAAACATTTCTTTTCTTTTCTTTTTTTAATGGTGAAGTTGATAAAAGTTTTAATTTTGCCCAAATTACTACAAGAAGTACATCATCATCTCTAAAGATTGGATTCAAACGAAAAAACTTACATATAAAATAACAAAAACATACCAAAAATGTTATTAGATAAAATCTATAGGAAGAAATGCAACCCTAGATGTAAAACGATTATAAATCATGGTCACTTTTATTTAACTAAAATGAAACAAAAATAAATCAATAAAACTTACCCTCAGAGGGAGCCAACTCCGGTAGGAGATCTTAGCTCATCTTCTGATACACAAAATCTGAAAGGTGATGAATAAAGAAAAAAGAATAATTAGGTTTAGAGAGAAGGAGAAACTTTGAAAGTATTTTATTATTTAAAAAAATCAAATCAAATCAAAAGCTATTTATTAATTAGTAATTAACTACATAAAAATATCTTGCCATAAGTATCCAGAAAAGTAGACAGCCCCACGCGTATCATACAATCAGAAAGTATATAAATCAATTTCAGCTTCATAAAACTTATGTATTCAATAAATTTAAATTGCCTAATTGAAGCATAATAGTTAGTTAAAAAAATTAATTAAAGCATATATATTATATAACTTTTTGGTTTCTTAACTTTCTTAACTACATAAAATATTGTTTGATTAAAAACAATCTTAAATTTGTCGGTTTCATGTGCAAAATTCTACCAAAATCAATCTTAAAAGTAAAGTTTTTTTGTATAAAATGAATAAAAGAAAAGAATAAAGAGGATTCTCTCATAGATCTAGATCTAATTAATCACTACAATAGAATTTCTGCAAACTTTATTTATTTCTACGAATAAAACAACTAATACAAATGACATTAAAAATATTTATATATACGTATACCTCCACCTTGTCAATGATTAATGTTTTTTTTCATCTTTAGTTTCTTCAGTTCTAAGGAATTGTCTATATGTATATTTATTAAAATTATTGTCTTCTAACATTTTAAATTTAAAAAAGTAGTATCAAAATTTAATTATTTTTGATGAACATTTAATATACATCAATTGAAATAGTTTAAAAACCTTAAGATAAAATAAATAATTAAATCTTAAATTTTTTTATGTGTCAATAAATATCATTAACTTTACCAAATTTAATTGTTTTGTATTTAAATAAACGAACTTTAATCTATATTATATATTTTATCCATATTACTAATTAAAATTGAAATTTATCTATATTTTCTTTTATAAAACAATAGTTACCCCTAGTGAAGTTTCAAGGTGTCACTGAAGTAACTCTTTTCAATGTTTTTACTTAGGGTTTTCAATCTATATTATATATTTTATCCATATTACTAATTAAAATTGAAATTTATCTATATTTTCTTTTATAAAACAATAGTTACCCCTAGTGAAGTTTCAAGGTGTCAATGAAGTAACTCTTTTCAATGTTTTTACTTAGGGTTTTCAATGAGGCCGAGAGTGCTGGAGATCCTCTTTTCCTTTTTCACTGTTACAAAAAGGGTATTAAAGTCGGTTCGCTGAACCGACTTTAAATGAAATGACTTAAAATGTAAAGTCAGTTCAACGCGTGAATCGACTTTACGTTTAAAATTGGCTCAACGCGTGAACCTATTTTACGTTTAAAGTCGGTTCACACGATGAACTAACTTAAATTTTTTATTTTATTTTTAAATTTATTCATTTTTTATTATACTCAAATAAAAACCTACATTCGAGCAGGAAAAAAAACCTAAATTAGTTTAGCAAATAGTTCAAATAATACAAATATTTAAAAAATAAAATATTAATTAATAGCAGAAAAATTACCATGGTTTTATTTTATTTTATTCAAGATCCTCATATTCTTCTCCTGATGTTATAATACAAACATACATATATAATACAAAAATTTATACACATAAATAATAACACATAATAATAGAAAAAAATATGAATAATAAGTGCATAAAATTAATAGAAATATTTACAAAAGTAAATGAAGTGACAAAATGAAAGAAATGAAGAAAAAATGGTGTTTTGTAAGTGAGAAATGGGTATAAAAAATTTGAGTATTTTGCTCAAAAAAATAGGGGATCTAAAAGATTAGTTAGAGAGGAAGAAAATCTACTAATCGACGCTAAAATTGGTAGTCGTAGGTGGCCGAAAAATGAGAAAGAGTGGAGGAGGTTTTGGATTTTTAAGAGTTATGCAACGCTTAGAATAGTTTCTGTCTGGGAAGAAAGAAGAGAAAGGAATTTATCCACATGTGTAGCGTCAATTTCAGGTGGCAACCGACGCTATACTACATGGATAGCATCGGTTGACACCTGGAACCGACGCTACGTCCACGCATAGCATCGGTTCAACACGTCAACCGATGTTACATCCTACGTAGATAGCGTCAGTTCTACACCGAATCGACTTGAAATTCATTATAAGTCGGGTTTTTTTAGAAAAAACCGACTTTACATATCAACTTAAATACTCATTTTTGTAGTAGTGTTTCATCTATCATTTAAAATTTATTATACATTCTCACTTTAAATTTTTGTGTAACATATCATGAATTCCTACTAAGGAATGAAACCCACGAAGAGAACGTGAATACAAGTAATATTTTAAATATTATTTTTTATTTTTATTATAAAAGAAAAATTATAATAAAAGTAAGGCTATTATAAATATTTTTTAATAAAAAGATAAAATTTTGAGTTAATAAAGAATAAATAATATTTCTATAATATGGAGAAAAATAAAATTTATGTAATAATAAAGAAATGATCATTTTATATTAAACAATATTTATAGAATCTTATTACAAACTAGTTTGAAATAATAATAATAAATTAGAAATAATCGTAAGATTTTAAATATTTTTAATTTAAATAATTTTTATAAAAGAAAAATTGTTAATGTTTTAGTAGAATAAAAAATATAATTGAAAGATGAAATATGAAATATGAAATATATAAGGTATAATCTCAATCTTTACCCTGCTTTATGTTATAAAATAGGGATCCTCATTTCTCGTTCCCCATTCTCCATTTTGTTATTCATAGCCTTAACATTAACATAATTATCCTCGTAAAGACTTATCATCAGAAAAATTGATAACCTTATTTTAATCTTTAATATCTCCAGCTCTAAGGAATTGGTGATTAAGACAATATATTTTGATTTCACACACATGATATGATTGTAAAAATATTAAATTAGTTCACCTAGCAGTCTGAGAGTCTGACAGTAACACTAACATTTTCTCTATTTTAAATAATATGTTGGAATCATGCATATACTTCCCTTATTTTAAGTCATGCGTTCATATTTTATCAAGTATCATTTGATATAAAATATCTTATGTACATATAAAAATCAAATATGTCAATGTGATAGCAATTAGAGTAATTTTGTTAAGGTAGTTTAGTGTATCCTACTTAGTAAGTAAAGAGTGGTATCAATCAATAAAAAAGTTTATGGGTCAAGCCTAGTAAGCCTTAAGTTATTAGATAAATATGACTACAAGATAATCTTAATAAAGAGATAAAGACACAATATTTATCTCCTAATTATCCTAAATAAATAACTAGGGATATGTCTACGATGCTATAACAAGTCAACCCTACATCGATAAAAATAGGTATCAAGTTAACTCATTGCCTTATATATATTCACACATGTAAACATTCATAATAATCTAATCTTACAATATCAAATGATATAGATTTTCTATCACCTAATAGATAATCATAGCTCAATATGATCTTTCCTCATAATTACAGATCGAGATCGTAAATCTTCTTTAAATTTCATAATCTTGTTACCGACTTAAGTATCAAAGGGTCAAAAGCCACATACAATGGTGATATGGGGTCCTAATAGTGTGTTTCATCTTGTAGATTCATAGAAGATAGTCCTACATATAGTTGAAAAGAATCAACATCAACATATGGTACCATCTGTAGAAAAAAAGTGTGTTCTACTTGACTAAAAAGATCAAAAAATTGTAAGACTATCAAAAATATTCTTCAAGTTCTCAATCTACAAAAAATTCACATAGGACTTTAAAAAGATATCGAATAACACCAATATTTTCAAAGAGAAAGGATCATATTCATATAGTCCCTTGCATCTACTAGCTTGACCCTATGGAATTTTAAGAGGAGACCAATCAACTAACTCTACCTTTCAAACCATAACTAATAGTCCAGAGTCATGCCATCTTGGAATTCCTACCATAACCACCAACTTTTGGACTAGTCTTTACCCTATAAAAGTCCCTATGACATCTTCTAATGCGTAGAGTGCACGAGGTCAAACCTATAGCCATTCAAGGTCTAACTGGTGAGATGATTATCCATGATGGGACCTGACTCCTAAGCTAAGCCATTTCATCTAGGATTGATCGACAAGGAGGTACGCCTAGGCCAAGCACTACCGACAAGGACATGGTCGGCAAGGAAATGCTACCTAGGCTTAGTGTCGCTAGCCAAGAGATGGTTTAATTAGAATCATTAGCTAGGCAAGCCTTTACCACATATCCCTCATCGACAGACCACCCTTTGGTCATGCATGGCAAACCCGAGATACTACTACCATGTGGTGTGCCATCCACCATCATGTTTGGTCATAAACTTGACCAATGATAGGGGCACGTTCTCACATTTGTACTAGTTGGATGGAAATGTCTCCTTACATCCAAACTAAAGTTCTACATTGTGCCTAGAAAATTGATTCTATATGCTTCTATAAAAAAAGACAGGATAAATTTATAAGTTTTAAGACTTTGATTCCAAGGGACTCTAGGAAAGATCATTTTGTGCAATCACTCAATTAATGAGCCGAATATATATGCACCACAATCATCACCACCATATTTTGATTCTATTTTTGACGTTAAAACTTTGACAGCTAGAACTTCATTGACCAAAACTTTACCAGTCCGGACTTTATTAGTAAGGATTTTGTTGGCTAGAACTTTATTGGCCAAGACTTCTTTAACCACCAACTTGTATTGTCCACTCGATAACCATGCCATACAGACTTTCTTGGTCTATCTCCATCCCATTACATATCCAAGACTAATTGATTCGGGGTTGGTGGCTAAAAAAATATTCAAATACAATTTCTAACTTTTAAGATAATAGGACTTCAAGAGTAGGATAGGCATGATTAATAATACAAAAAAGAAATATACTATGAAACTTCAAGGTTGATTTTTTAAATCAAATGTTGACCTTGACATGACTTCCTAGGAAGAGTCTGATTGGAAATCTAAAAGTACCATCAATGAAAAGAAGCCTCTGTGCACATTTTGAAATTCCTCACTTGTACATGTGTAATGTAATGTTATTAAGTTAAAGAATTAAGTTACAATATAATAAGTGTAATGTCATTAAATTATGTTGATAGAAATTTAAATTTTTGATAGTTAGTAATGGTGTTGAATTCCATTTCGGTCGAACGTGTTAGTTCGATCTTGTAAATAACTGTGAGAATTAACGACACAAGAGTAGTGTGACACTTCAATGCCAAAGTTAGATATTTGATTAAGATAGAAAATGATAAGATTTTGTTATGATAAATTTTGGCATACTAGAGATTTGAAATATTGACAAATATTTAGAGGTACGAGAGATTTGACATTTAAAGTATATAGAAATACTTGTATCCTAATTTTTATAGAGTATTAAATTTTTTAAATAATATTTGTTAACTGAAAAGATATATTCAATTAATGAGAGATGATAATTATCATTAATGGGGTAATATTTAATAAATATGTTTGAGAAATAATTATTCATTCATTTTAAAAAATGTAGTATTTTAAGTTAATAAAATTTAAAAATAATATAATTTTTTATTTTAAAAAAATAAATATCTAATAAAAAGCGAAAGGGAGAACTTAATCTAATTTATGAGGTTTCAATGACAATAAATAACATTCGCATCTAGGTTTTTTATCAAAGAATGCGGCATATTAGAAACTAAATGGTCTAGTTCAAATGACGCATATATAGCTCCCTATTATGGCTCGATCGTCAGGTATACCTAGCGTAAAAAAATGAATATAGCTTAAGATATATAATTGATGCATAATTAAGTGCATATTATCAAATTGCTTAGTTAATTGCATAAATTGAGAATACATGCATAAAAATGCATCAATATCAATAGATATATAAAGAAGGGATATCATTATAATTAAGAGAACTTAATAAAATATATGAATGTAAAAATAAATATAAATTTATGAGTATATTATTAATATTAATTCTTATATGACCATTTAAAAGAATACCAATCATGAAGTGGGATTGGTAACCATTTTGATTAAAATTCAAGATTATATGTCCCTTTAGCTGGTCACATCTCTCGTGGCAAAACTTTAAGATTCACTAAGAAAATTATTATCAATGTACCTCAATATCATTTACTTAATATATTTGTAAGCATTATAAGTGTTGATTATTTTCATGAAAAAAATATTTGTATATAAATTTGTTTTTAAGCTCACCATCAAGTCTATCAAGCAAAGTCGAATAAACGTTAGAATTTTAGATAATCGTACTTTAAATATATTTGTTATAATTATAACACATAGAATTGCATTCACGCATTGAATAACACATAAATATGGAATTATTTTTGCTATTAAAATATAAAATAAGATATGTGTTAAACTATTATATAAGATATATCCTAAATTATAGGCTTAACTTTAACCTAAAAGAAAGCATAAGATATACATTAAAAGATTTTTTTTTTAAATATGAGTCTTTATGATTAATGAGTCTACTTTAAAAGAATTCTTCTTTAAATAAGAGTCTTCTTAATTAATGATTCTACTTTAAAAGAGTTCTTCTTGATTAGTGAGTATTACTAATCCTATTTGTAATAGAAAAGATATTTATCAATTACGTAGTATTAAGGGTTTAAATATTTCCTATAAATAAAACTCATTACTCATTGTTTCAATTAATCACACAAGAGCATTAGTCTCTTCTTCTTAATTTCTCTCTCTTATTTTGCAAATATAATATTATAATTCTTTATGTTTCTTTATTTAGTTAATCTATCAAATATTGGTTGTTATGTTTGATTGATTAATAAGCCTAATTAGTTTATGATATTTTGATCATATATTCTTATAACTTCTTTTTTATTTTTGTTCTTGAATTGTTAGATCAAATAATTATTTGTGTCATATCATAATTATTTGTTTTGATTATTAATCTGTAAAGAATCTATTTTTATTGAACTTGTGCTTAATCGCTTTGCTATAGGATTTGTTAATTGATTTGATTTAAGTAACATATGTTTTGAATCATATAGTTAGGATTATTTATTATTAAAACCGTTCTAGAACACACACGGGAACTTGTGTTTTTTTGTGCTAACCCTTTTGTAGTTGATTCATGAACATATCTGATTGGCAGGTATTTATTGGAACATTGATCTGGAAACTGCTCATACTAATATTAGAAATTGTGAAAACAAAGCAAGGGCTCGTAAGTAAGGTACATTGGGGCAATATCCTAGGGAGGGTAGCATAAGACCGAATTTGTACTTGAACATTGTTTTTCATAGTGGAAAGTTAGGTTTGTTTCCACCTAAAAATATCGTGTGTTATTCTTTTATATTCACACTCTATTCTTACACGCAATTTCATGCTTGATTGTTTTTTTAGGTTATTAAATTATAAATTGCTAAAAATTAAAAATAACCTATTCATCCACTCTAGGTTAATTAGGTCTATATTGTATAAACATTAAATTGGTATCTGAGTCAATACTAGATACACTTAGTATTGGTCATACAAATGTTTATTATAGATCATTTTATTGAGGGCTATATATAGCTTAGATTATAAGGAATTTGAATCTTCTTTTCTCTCTAAATATAATGTTAAAAGTTCTAAAGAAATATTTTCTAAATTTCTTATAGCCATAGAAGAGAATAAGGGTTAAATACAAAAATAGAAAAATTAAATAAACAGCTTAAGGCACATAATTTTTTTTCTAATAAATTAAAAGAAGAGAATAATATTTTTCAAGAACAAAAATAATGATTTCAATTTGAGACTTATAGGTTTGAAAGAAAAATAATAATAAGCTTATTGAAGATAATAAAAAAAAGTGCAAGAGTTCAAAGAATCATGTGAAGTAATGGAAAGACTTACCATTGGAGCTTAACACTTAGATAAAATCTCGAGCATTGGTAAGTCACATGGTGATGAAGTGGCTTTGGTTATAAGGATAAGGGTTTCACACCTTCAACATTAAAGACCACATTTGTAAGCCCATTAAACTCTACTTCTACTGTTACTACTTATGGACAAAGAACTATTGTATCTGTGGTAAAAACAAGTTATTAATTTTGTGCCTGCCTATCACCATTATGGTAGGAAAGGTCATATAAGACCAAATTGTAGATTTTTGATGAATGCTTATGAAATTAATCATTCTTTCCATGTTTCACATAGTAGGACTCATAAGGATCATCCATCTATGTATGCTACATCATATTCAAGGATGAATAGAAATTATAATAATGTGTTTAAAATTTTTACTAGGAAGCATGATGTCATAGGTTCAAAGAGGCAAGTAAAATTCAATACTTTTAATGCTAGAACTCATTTTCATTATCCTACTATGCATACTAAATCTTCATTTAGGATGAATGAGAAAAGTACAACTAAGTCCAATAACACGCCTATAAAACCTAAGGTAGTTGAGTCCCAACCCAATGATATAGAGAAACCAAAATGCAAGAAAATTTGGTTTAGTAAAGATTGTTTTTTCCATGTCACCTGACTATCTTTTATTCTTTCATCTAGGTATTTTTGTTAGAATGGTTAAATGAACTTAGGTTAGCAATCTCTATTGTCTTTATTTTATTTATTAGTTAAACTTATAGAGAGAGAGAGTTGGAATCCTTATCTCACCAATACGGTATTAGACTTATTCAACAATTACAAACATATAATCTTATTTTTAATGACTCAACTCATTTTGATATTTATTGTATAAATTATTCTACAATTTTGACTTATGTATACATATATTCTTGTACATGTGATGATCGATGTTGACATAAAATTATTCACACACTCATGAACACATATATATTCTATGTTTGAAGTTTATGAATTCTCTTGAAGACTCTAGGACTTTAACTAATCTTAACTGTAAAATTGTGTTAAGTTCTACCTACTGTGATGTGTAAAGCTACCGTAGTGAGTAGATAAGGCTACCTCACAACTATTTTGAAAGTCATCATGCTAGGTTTATGGCTCGTGCTAAAAAAAGATGAAAGAAGAAAGATCGTGCAAAAAATGACAACTTATAAAACTTGTACTTGTAATGCACAAAAATAAAAGGGTCATAATAGAGTTTTAAAAAATCATTTTCCTCGTTTATAAAATAAAGATAAAAAAACATTTAAGTCCTCATTTGGTAGATATATTTTATTTTATGAGATTGAAGACTCAATTATATTTTTATATGATAGGTGATATTTTTTTCTTTTAAGTCTTTTTTGATTAGCCATAAATGAATTAATTGAAATATTTGTGGAGTTTAAACATATATACTACTTTAAAGTAAATGTCAATATGTCATTCTATGTGCTTGTGTGCTTGTGTGCTTCTTCTACTTTACGTGCTTATTTATACAATAGATAATTAAAATTTGAGTTAAAAAAATGATGAATTTTCAATTGGTTTTATTCTAATTTTTGATTAAATTAGTTTAATATCTTATGTGGCTATTTATGAAAATTTGAAAAACAAAATTAGATTTTTATTTATTAACTTTTTAATTGGTTTTAAGTTAGAGAGTCATAGAACTTAGGGGGAGTTTAAACCACATTACACTTCTGCATCAATCTTCTTCTACAGTGCTCTATCTTTAGGGGAGTTTAGCTCCATTGTATTTTTCAATGATTTGTCCTCCTAATATGTCAAAAAAGGGGTGAGTGTGTTTCACTTTCATTATTTATTTTGTTATGCATATACGGGAAAAACATAATTAGGATAAGAATTTGTTTCCATCATTTTGTCTTATTTTAAGCTTGATTGGTATGAATGCATGCACTATATGATTATTCTTTACACTTTGCTTATTTTTATGTAAACTGAACTAATGTACAAAGAGGCTTTCTTGTGAAGTTTTCATATGTTTTGTCTATGTCATTTCAGTTACTTACAAGCTTGTCACGTTGTAGCGAAGATGGATTCACTGGACCATGGGATAGCTCTACTATGGATTCTAGGACATCATTGTATTTTATCTTATTCCTATAAGTGTCATGTAGTAAGAGAGAGGTTTTGCCACACTAAAATACTAAAGGAGGATTTTGTAAGGATTATAAGTGTTGGCTATTTTCATGGAAAACATATTTGCATGTAAACTTGTTTTTAAGCTTTCTATTAAGCCTATCAACCATAGTAAAAAAATGTGAGAATTTCAAATAGTCATACTTCATGTATATATATTATAACTATAATACATAAGATTTCACTCATGCATTTAATAGCACATAAATCTGGAATTATTTTTGCTACAAAAATATTTATGCTAAAATATAGAAAAAGATATATGCTAAACTATTATATAAGATATACCCTAAATTTTAGACTAAAATTTAACCTAAAAGATAGCATAAGATATACTTTAAAAGAACTCCTTTTTAAATAGGAGTCTTTATGATTAATAAATCTACTTTAAATGAATTCTTCTTTAAATATAAGTCTTTTTTATTAGTGCCTCTACTTTAAAGAACTCTTCTTTAAATAAGAGTTTTCTTGATTAGTGAGTATTACTAATCCTATTTATAACAAAAAATATATTTATTCATTATATAGGATTAAGGTTTTTAATTGTTTCCTATAAATGAAACCTATTGCTTATTGTTTCAATTAACCACAAAAGGGTATTACTCTCTTCTTCTTAATTTCTCTCTCTTATTTTGCAAATATAATATTATAATTATGTAAGCTTCTTTATTTAGTTAATCTATCAAATATTAGTGGTTATGTTTGATTGATTAATCAACCTAATTAGTTTATAATATTTTGATCATATGTTCTTATAGCTTATTCTTTATTTTTGTTCTTAAATTGTTAGATCAAATAATTGTTTATGTCATATCATAATTATTTGTTTTGATTGTTAAGCCTTAAATAAGATATTTTTATTGAACTTGTGCTAAATATATTTGCTCTATGATTTTCTAGTTGATTTGTTTTAAGTGACATATGTTTTGAATAATCTAGTTAGGATTATTCATTATTAAATTCATTCTAAAACACACACGAGCACTTATGTTTTTTATGCTAATCATTTTGTAGTTGATTCATAAACATATTTGATTAGCGAGAAGCTTATTGTAACATTGGTTTAGAAACCACTCGTGCTAATATTAGAAATAGTGTAAACAAAACAGGGGCTCGTAAGTAAGGTATATTGGGTTAGTATCCTAGGAAGGGTAGCATAAGACCAAGTTTGTATTTGAAAATTTGTTTCTTATAGTGAAAAGTTAAATGGTCTGGTGGATTGGTGGTTTTCCTTTTAGATCTTGATTATGGCCTAGGTTGTTTCCACCTAAAAATATCGTGTGTTATTATTTTATTTTTGTACTTTATTCTTATATGTGATTGCATGTCTGACCGTTTTGTTTAGGTTATTAAATTATAATTTGATAAAAATTGAAAAATAATCTATTTAATCACTCTAGTTTAATTAGATTCATATTTTATAAACTTTAAATTCTCTATGGGAAAAAATTGCTTTTAATTATTTTAACAATTAATACCACAATTTAATTCACACAATTAATTTATCAACATCTTATCAATCCACTTTATATGTAATTAATCACTATTACATCGCTTAATATATTCAACAACTGAAAACGTATAACATTATTCTTATTAAAAAACCTACGTCGAATACTCGACCATGAGGATTCAAATGCAAATAGCCATTTCCATTAAACCATCATTGATCGCTAGCTAAAAACAAAGATATAGTTGGATTTTAATAGCTCAATTGTTGGACATGCTCTTTTAGGGCATTCTGTCTACGTGGATATGAGTCTAACTCTAACATCCACTCCCTCCATCTCCTTCCTTGTTTTTGTAAAAATATATATTTTTCTGTATGGCTTCTTAGTGAGCAAATTGAAAAAGTCTCACATTGATTAGGAATGAAGGCGGATGCTGTATTTTAGGCTATAAATAAAGCCTCTTCCCCTACTTCTAAAACATCCCAAAATTTGTATATCTTATTCTTTTTTTGTAAGGATAATTGATTAACTCAAATTTTCCCAATTAGTTGTAATTTTGGAGATAGTAGAAGTAGTCAACGACGCCCGAGGACATAGGTAACATTTATACCGAACCTCGTTAAATTTATGGTGTTTTTATTTTTATATTTTTGTTTCTTTAGCATTATATTTCCAATAATATTATTTTTTCAGCCTAGTTTGAGTTCTATTCATTTAAATCATAACTGAATAGTAACTACTTAGAATGGGGAAATTATACCCGATTTTCCCAAAAATTGGTATCCGAGCCGAATGTTTCTACCTAGGCATTTGTTTGTATTCCGTTTATTTGCTATTGGAATGTAGTTGCTATTTGTTGTAATATGAAGAAATGGTGGAAGAAAAGTCTCCCTCAAAGAAAGGCCAACCATCCACGTTAGGTAGAATAATGGTGATGAATGCAAGGTTCAAGGTGGAGAAGTTTGATAGAACCAATCATTTCGACAAATGGCCAAGAAAAGTTCTAAATGATCTATTTCAACAAGGTGTAGACATTTCTATTGAAGAAGAAAACCCAAATAGAGTAGATGAAGTTGAGTAGAAAAATATCAAATGATTGGCATGTGATACAATTCGTTCCAGTCTCTCAAGAGAACAAAAGTACACTTTCATGAAGGAGACATCCATAAGTAAGTTGTGGAAGGCATTAGAGAACAAGTTTTTTGAAGAAGAGCGAATAGAATCGGCTCTATTTGAAGAAGAATTTGTTCCATTTTGAATACCTTTTAGGTACCACGATAAATAATCACATTACTGCTTTTAATCGATTAGTAGTAGATTTGTAAGAAATGGATTCATATTTTAAAGATGAAGATTTATCTTTGATGTTGTTATCCTCCCTTCCTAATGAGTTTGATCACCTTATTATGAGCTTACTCATTGGGAAGTATATAGTGTCTTTTGAGGAAGTTTGCCCTACTTTGTATAGTTATGAAATTAGAAAGAAAGATACAAAAGAAAGTAGGAATGAAGCAATAGAGGCACTTTCTATAAGAGGGTGTCCATAAACTAAAAAAAAGGAAGGAGAGGTAGATCACATTCAAAAGGAAGGCTTGGTAAAGAAGAATGTGTCTTTTGTCATGAAAAAAGCCATTGGAAAAAAAACTGTCTGAAGTTGTAGAAGAAAAGGAAAAGTTATGTCATCTGGTGCATATGTAGCTGAATGAAATTCAAATTCATATTTTGCATTGGTTGGTTCATCAATAACATCCCATATTGGTGATTGGATTTTTGATTCAGCATGTATCTTCTAAACTTTTAAGGATCAATACAATTATTTTAAAGAATCAAGATGATTCAACCAAAATCCTGAAAGATGTTTGTTATGTCCCAGATATGAAGAATAATTTCATTACTATGGGAGTTTTAAAATCAAAATGCCTTACTATGACCATGCAAAATGGGTCATTAAAGGTTAATTCTAGAGCACTTGTGGCAATGAAAGGTGTTCGAAATAATAACTTGTACTAGTACCTTGGTAGTACAATTATTGGGACAACATTAGCACCAATTTTGGAGGAAGAAAAAGATTCAAAAACTACAAAGTTGTGGCATATGTGTTTGGTACATACTGGTGAAAAATCTTTATAGATTCTAGTAAAGTAAGGCCTGTTGAAAGGTGAGAGAATTGACAAGTTGGAATTCTATAAGCATTGTGTATTAAGGAAGTAGAAAAGAGTAAACTTTGGCACTACACTCCATAATACAAAAGGTATTTTAGATTACATCTATACTGATGTATATGGACCAACAAGAACTACATCCATGAGTGGAAAACATTATTATGTCACTTTCATGGATGAGTTCTCCAGAAGAGTTTGGGTGTATCTCATGTAGAAGAAGGATGAAGTGTTGGGATTTTTTCTCAAGTGGAAGAAGATGATCGAGAATCAAACTAGTAGAAAGATCAAGTGTTTGAGGTCTGATAATGGCACTAAGTACACAAACTATCCATTTATGAAAGTTTTTGAAGAAGAAGGGATAGTGTAACACTTCACTATTTGAAAAACACCACAATATAACAGAGTTGCAGAACATATGAACTAAACTTTACTAGATAAGGTCAGGTGTATGTTGTAAAATGTTGGGTTATGCAAGTAGTAATGGGCTAAGGTTGTGATGTATGCATGTCATTTTTTCAAATGTCTACCATCATCTGCTCTTAAAGGAAAAATTCCTATAGAGGTATGGTCTGAAAAACTTGCTAGAGACTACGATTTATTACATATGTTTGGTTTTATTGCATACTAGTATGTAACGGAATCAAAGTTAGATCCAAGAGCCAAGAAAGCTATTTTTTAGGGATCCCCTCTAGTTCTAAAGGATATCGACTATGATGCCTTTAAACAAAAAATAATAATCTTTAGAACAAATGTTAGCTTTGATGAATCTTCCTTATTGAGAAAGATAACTGAGAATATTGATGGCACTTTGCATCAGGTAGAGTAAACTCTGAAGCATATGGAGTTTAAAAACAGAATTGTTAATCC
The DNA here is from genome assembly GCA_037013495.1 of Hippophae tibetana. Lineage (NCBI taxonomy): Eukaryota > Viridiplantae > Streptophyta > Magnoliopsida > Rosales > Elaeagnaceae > Hippophae > Hippophae tibetana. Next base: position 40,267,025 of record CM072802.1, on the reverse strand, counting down.
AATTGGTAGAGATAAGACAGAATTTGATCATTCATTGGCAGAAGATGAATCATATGAAGAAGGGGCTTTAACCTAAGAACCTCCATAGTAATAAGAAGAAACTACAATTGATAGGCCATGAAGAAAAGATGGTGTTCGCTACAAGGCAAGGTTGGTGGCTAAGGGTTACACTCAGAACGAGGGAATCAATTATAATGAGATATTTTTTACAGTTGTAAAACATTCCTTCATTAGAATTTTTCTAGCTATAGCCTTAGTAGCACATTTGGATTTGAAACTAGTTCAACCTGATATGAAAATCGAATTTCTACATGGTGACTTGGAAGAGGAAATCTATATGTATCAAGCATAAGGGTTTAATGTTACTAGTAAAGATAATTAGGTGTGCAAGTTGAACAAATCGTTGTATGGATTGAAGTAATCTTCAAGGCAGTGGTACAAATGATTTGATCAGTTTATATTGCAGTACAAGTATACTAGAAGTACACATGATCATTGTGTGTATTTTTTCAAGCTATAAGATGAATCTTTCATCTATCTACTATTGTATGTCGATAATATATCGATTGCATCAAAGAGCCAAGAAGAAATTAAGAGGTTGAAGGCTCAACTATGTCAAGAGTTTAAGATGAAAGATCTGGGAGAAGCCAAGAAGATTTTCGACATGGAGATAAACAGAGACATTAAGAAAAAGAAGCTTAGTTTGACCTAGAGTCAATATTTAAATAAGGTACTATAACGTTTTGGTATGAATGAATAGAAAAAACCTATAAGTACTCTACTTGTTACTCATTTCAAAGTAGTGCTCAATTATCTCCTAAGAATGATGTAAAATGAGAATACATGGCAGAGGTACCATATGAAAATACGGTTGGTAACTTGATGTATGCAATGGTATGTACGAGACCTGACATTTCACATACGGTTGGTGTTGTAAGTAGGTATATGCATGATTCTTGTAAAGGACATTGGTTGGATATGAAATGAATTATATGGTATATTTTGAATACTATAGATGTTGGTTTAGTATTTTAGTAGGATAATACTATTGGTCAATGTGTAGTTAGATATTGTGATTTTGATTGTGTAAGAGATATAGATAAGCGTCGATCAACTACTGGTTATGTGTTTACTCTTACTAGAGCACCAGTCTGTTGGAAGTCTACCTTGCAGTCCACTGTTGCTTTATCTACTATAGAGGTAAAGTATATGGCAGTTTTAGAGGCTGTGAAAAAAACTATTTGGTTATGAGGTTGGCTTGAAGACTTACGAATTGGTCAAAAACATATTAAGGTATTTTGTGACAGTTAGAATTCTATTTATTTAGCAAAGAACGAAGTCTACCATGAGTTCAAAAGATTAATACTATAGAGAATCCCGCATATATGATTACCAAGGTGGTAATATCAATCAAGTTCAAACATTGTTTAGAATTGATAAACATTCTGCAAATTTGAATTGGTAATGGCGTCGTTGATCTAGAGATTGAAGAAATCATTTAAGAGTCACTAATTTGCTAAGATGGATATTTTTTGTATAGCTCCTTAGTGAGCAAATTGAAAAAGGTCCATATTGATTAGGAATGAAGGTGGGAGTTGTATTTTGGGCTATAAATAAAGCCCTCTCCTCCATTTCTAAAACATCCCAAAAATTATATATCTTTTTCTCTTTTGTAAGGGTAATTGATTAGCTCAATTTTTCCCAATTAGTTGTAATTTTGGAGTTCATCCATTTAGAGATAGAGGAAGTGGTCAATGATACCCGAGGACATAGGTAACATTTATACCAAACCTCATTAAATTTTTGATGATTTTATTTTTCTACTTTAATAATTGATTTAGTGTCTTTTAGCATTATATTTACAATAGCATTATTTTGTCGGACAAGTTTGAGTTCTATTCATTTAAATCATTAGTAAATAGTAACTATTTAGAATAAGAAAAATATACCCAATTTTTCCAACACACACATATATAATAACCACGTTATTTTAAATCACATCATATTAATAAGCAAAGTAAGCCATTAACATCTTTTGCATTCATTGGGAGAAAGAAAAAAAATTTAAAAGGTGTACAAGTATTTTTTTAATGAAATGTTATAGATGATAGATATCAGTATTTGAATCAGGATATCCTAACTAGGTCGGCACCCCATAACACCATCTTCATTTAATCCTTCAACTACAAATATTATTAAATAGAGAAAAAAACAATAATAAGCAAAATAGATAATAAGGCTTGTTGTTAACATCCGAATAAACAAAAGCTTTAACGAATGGTGGGGCATCCTTCAACCAAAATTGCGTTATAAATACTTGGAGCCTTAGAGGTTATACAACTAGTTATAACATTTTCCTCTCCATAAATATGTGAACAGTAAAATTCTATACCGGCAATCTTCTTTGAGTAGTCAGCTCAAACAAAAGGTGTACAAGTGATTTAATTAGAAGGAAAAGATATCAACAATAGTTTGTTTTTAAATTTAAATTATGGTATTATTTTTATTCATGATCTAATGAATTTATTTGTATTATCCTTTTCAATTTTAATGGTGTAAGTTTTTTCAAATGCAACTGATTGATAAAAAGTAGAAGATATATTTGAAGTTTTTTGGAACATACATATTTAAGTAAATATTTTTTTCAATAAAGGATTAAGGGAATCAACTTTGGAATGAGATTTTTTAGATATTAGAAATATATACAAACTGTTAGTATTGAGATAAAGAATGAGTAGATATTTATGTATAGAAACTGTAAATGATTAGCTAGTAGTTGATGTGGAAGTTTGTTATAACAAACTTCTTCTAGTTACATTGATTCTATTATTCACATATTGTATATATGTGTGCACTATCGTTCTCAATTAGTATCAGTGAAGGATTATCTTCTTCATCCTCTATTCTTTGTATGGTATCAAAGTTCTAGTTCTTGTAGCTAATTCACTAATTGTTATCAATCTTCATTAATATTAACTTCTCTTAGATGGATGTTGATCACACTATCTTTACTTTGACTCCTCATTCTTCTATTGACCAATATATGTTCTTCAAACTTCTAGCTCAATGGTTTTTTATCCTTCTTTTGGTATGAATTTCTCAATCAAACTGGATTAAACTAATTTTCTTGTTTGGATAGAGCAATTCCTCTCGATAATAACTTCCTTTGTGCTTGACAAGTACATTGATGGTTCTTATTTTTGTCCTAAACCAATTTTTTTTGGAACTAGTGATGTAAATCCTAATTTCGAGATTTGGTCATCTTCCACACACTGGTATAGCTGCGATTTAGAGTGCTATTGATAAGAAATTCTCATGATCATCACATGTTCAGATCAAGGATCTCAAGCTTCAGTTACAAACTGTTTGTTAGAGATTGCTATAAAGCTCCTTAATTTAAGGAGTAAAACATGGAGCAAAACAAGAAGCTTAATTCAAGGAGCAATTCAAGGAACCATTAATTTAAGGAGTAATTCAAAGAGTGAATTTTCCTATAAATAGATGTGTAATTGTAATGAATTAATCCTCCAAAGTGTTCATTCCAATTGAGAGAGAAACTTTTGTGAGAGAAAATTGAGAGTAATTTTCTTGGGTGTAATTGGGTTATGGTTTGTGAGTTATGAGTGTTGTAAACACCTTGTGTAATTTCTCTCTTTTTAGTAGAAAGATCTACAGTAGGTCCGAAGATGTAAGCAAGATTGCCCAAACTCCCTTATCAAATTTGTGTGTTATTTTTATATTTTTGTTTTTTCATAAATCTCGCTTATCAAGAATTTGCGTAATTTCCCAATAATTGGTATTAGAGTTTTTGGTGGTGATTTCTATCAATTTCCTACAAGGTTACTATTCACGAGATTAATAGTGAATTACATGAATAGTGAAATTTTGTTGATGATATATGTTCGTTGACGAAGGTGTTCTAATACACGATGGTTTATAGAAATAGTCAGAAACGATCCGGAAGAAGTCATATTTGAGTAGGAGCAATGGCCGCAGATGAAGGAAGGGTGAAACTCAAGATATTAGATGGCCCAGATTTCGGGTTTTGGAAAATGCAGATAGAGGATTATTTGTATCAAAGAAATCTATATCAAGCTCTCTCAGGGAAGAAGCCAAAGGCTATGAAGGAAGAAGATTGGAATCTTCTAGACAGACAAACCCTCGGAGTTATTTGATTGACGCTATCCTGTAATTTTGCTTTCAACACAACAAAGGAAAAGACCACGGCGGGTCTTATGACAACTCTCTCAAATATGTATGAGAAGCCATCAGCCTCAAACAAAGTACACTTGATGAGGTGTTTGTTCAATTTATGGATGATTGAAGGCACATCGGTAGCTCAACATCTCAATGAACTCAATACAGTCACAACCCAGTTGAGTTCAATGGAAATTGAATTCGATGAAGAAGTACAAGCATTGATACTTTTGTCTTCTTTATCGGAAAGCTGGAATGCTACTGTAACGGCTATGAGTAGCTCGTTAAGAAGCAATAAGTTGAAATTTGACGATGTTCGTGATCTGGTTCTCAGTGAAGATATCTGACGTAAAGAGTTAGGTGAATCGTTAACTTCTTCAATTTTGCATACAGAGTCAAGACGAATAAATTCAACCAAAGGGAATAGACGTGGCAGAATAGACTACCGAGGTAGATCAAAGGACAGGAGGTCCAAATCCAGGAATCCTAATAATTCCCATAGCTCGAAGACTATCGAGTGTTGGAATTGTGGAAGAACCGAGCACTACAAAAAATTAGTGCAAGAGTGATGATTGGAAGATTTCAAAGGGCATAATGACAATTTCTTGAGGAAAGAAGAGTGGCACTCTTTACATGACAGTAAGAGTACGTTGTTCAATCGCAGTTGTAGTAAGCAATGAAACATCAAATTTGTGGCACCAGAGACTAGGCCACATGAGTGAGAAGAGGATGAAGATTATGCACTCAAAGGGAAAACTTCCAGGTCTACAGTCTACGGAGATAGACATTTGCAAAGATTGCATACTTGGAAAGCAAAAGAGAGTTAGCTTTCACACAAGTTGTAGAACCCCAAAGAAGAAAAGGCTAGAGCTTATTCATTATGATGTTTAGGGACCAACGACCGTCTCATCCATTGGTGGGAAACACTACTTTGTGACTTTCATCGATGATCACTCTTGGAAGGTATGGGTTTACTTTCTAAAGCATAAGTTTGAAGTATTTGAGGCTTTTAGAAAATGGAAAGCTATGGTGGAAAATGAGACAGATTTGAAGATCAAAAAGCTCAAAACCAATAATGGTGGTGAATATGAAGACACCAGATTCAAAAATTTCTACTATAAACACGGGATTAGAATGGAAAAAACTGTGCAGGCACGCCTCAACACAATGGTGTAGTTGAGAATATGAACCAAACGTTGACAGAAAAAGCCATAAGCATTCGTATACAGTCAGGTCTACTGAAGTAGTTATGGGCAGAAGCAGTCAACACGACAGCTTACTTGATCAACTGAGGCTCATCTGTTCCATTGGAACATAGAATACCCAAGGAGGTATGGAGCAGAAAAGAGGTGAAACTATCACATCTAAAATTTTTATGCATTTGTGCATATCAGTAATCAAGGCAGGAATAAGCTTGATCCAAAATCCAAGAAATGCACATTCATTGGTTATGGTGAGGATAAGTTTGGCTACCACATTTGGGATGATGAAAACAAGAAAGTAATTCTTAGTAGAGATGTGATTTTTAACGAAAGGGTGATGTATAAGGACATGCATAAAATAGATGGCAATGATTCAAAGCAGAATGAGTTAGTATTTGCATATGCAGATGATGTCCCAGATAGTTCCACAACAGAACCAATTGTAACAAGTCCTTAGCCAGAGGAACTTTTTGGGCAGAGCAGTACGTAGCAATCCGATATACCACAACCTCCTACTCCAGCTCCTGTATTGAGAAGGTCTTCTTGACCTCATGTGCCTAACAAAAGATATATGAACTATATGTTACTAACTGATGAAGGGGAGCCTGAATGCTATGATGAAGCTTTTCAGACTCGAGATTAGAACAAGTGGGAGCTTACCATGAAAGAAGAAATTAAATCTCTCTTCTCCAACCAAACATGGGAACTAGTTGAGTTACCTATGGGAAAGAAGGCACTTCACAACAAATGGGTGTACCGGGTGAAAGAGGAGCATGATGGTTCCAAGAGATATAAAGCCCTCCTAGTTTTCAAATGGTTTCAATAAAAGGAAGGAGTTGACTACACTGACATTTTCATTCCCGTTGTGAATCTTAATACTATCAGATCAGTGTTGAGTATTGTATCATTGAAGATCTTCCTCTTTAATAGTTGGATGTGAAGACTGCATTATTTCACGGAGATTTAGATGAAGAGATATACATGTACCAACCAGAAGGTTTCTTAGAAAGAGGGAAGAAGAACATAGTGTGCAAACTTTAGTAGAGTTTATATGGCCTGAAACAAGCCCCGAGACAATGGTATATAAAGTTTGCATCTTCATGCATAAGTAAGGCTTCCAAAAGTGCAATGTCGACCACTGTTGCTACTTCAAGAGATATAGGTCCAATTATATCATTTCTACTTTATGTTAATGATATGTTAGTAGCAGGTTCAGATATGGATGATATCAAAAGAGTGAAGCATCAATTTTCAAAGGAGTTTGACATGAAAGACTTGGGTTCAGCAAAGAAGATTCTTGGAATGCAAATCACAAGAAATAAGAAGAAAGGATCCTTGTAGTTATCTCAAGCAGAGTACATGAATCGTGTTTTGTAGAGATTTAACATGGGCGACGCCCGGCCAGTTAGCACACCCTTGGCTAGTCACTTTTGCCTATCCAAGGATCAGTCCCCTCAGACAAAGGAAGAAAAAGAATTCATGGATAAATTTCCTTATGCCTCAGCCATTGGAAGTTTTATGTACACAATGGTCTGTACGAGACCAAACATTGACCATGCAGTGGGAGTTGTTAGCAGATTTATGTCAAACCCAGGGAAAACTCATTGGGAAGCAGTCATGTGGATTTTGATGTATCTGTGAGGCACTACAAAAAATTGCTTGTACTTTAGTAAAGGAGAGTTAAAAGTACAAGGCTATGTAGATGCAGACTTTGGAGGTGAAGTTGATCACCGAAGAAGCACCGACGGTTATATATTTACTATTGGAACTACAACTGTTAGTTGGATGTCACAAATACAAAAAAATGTCACTTTATCCACTACAGAGGCTGAGTATGTAGCAGTAACTGAAGCTAGTAAAGAGATGATATGGCTTCAAGGTTTGTTAACTGAGCTGGGATTCAAACAGGAGAAGAATGTTTTGCACAGTGATAGTCAAAGTGCAATACATTTGGCGAAGAATTCCGCATTTCATTCTAGAACCAAGCATATTGAACTTCGTTATCACTTCATCAGATCTCTATTGGAAGATGGTATGTTAATATTGGAGAAGATTCAAGGAAGCAAAAATCCAGCAGATATGTTAACAAAGGTAGTGACTATTGATAAACTGAAGTTGTGCTCAACTTTAGTTGGTCTGCTAGAGCAACAAAGACTAGAAAAAATGCTGCATTGATCGAGGTGTGAAGACAGATTGAAATAATTCTTCAAGTGGGACATTGTTGGAGATTGCTATAAAGCTCCTTAATTTAAGGAGCAAATTAAGGAGCAAAACAAGAAGCTTAATTCAATGAGCAATTTAAGGAACCATTAATTTAAGGAGTAATTCAAGAAGTGAATTTTCCTATAAATAGATGTGTAATTGTAATGAATTAATCATCCAAAGTGTTCATTGCAATTGAGAGAAAAGCTTTTGGGAGAGAATTGAGAGTAATTTTCTTGGGTATAATTGGGTTGTGGGTTGTGAGTTGTAAGTGTTGTAAACACCTTCTATAATTTCTCCCCTTTCAGTAAAAAGATCTACAGTAGGTCCGGAGATGTAAGCAATTGGTCGAACTTCATTATTAAATTTGTGTGTTATTTTTCTATTCTTGATTTCTCATGAATCTGGCTTATCAGGAATTTGCATAATTTCCAAAAACTGTTCACAAAGGTATTTCTTCTATGGAAGATTATCTTTAACATGTGAAAAGAAATTTCTAATCATCTCTTGACTATTGGTTAGATTGTTATAGATAAGAATCTAATTCTTTGTTTTATAAGTGGATTAGACTCTTGTTATAATTCCTTCATTTCTTCTCTATCCTTTCATGAACGATCTATTACATTTGATGACCTATAAAATCTTCTTCTTGGTCATGAGTGCATTCTTGGTTATCAACTTGTACAGGCTAATATTTCTTTTGTCTATTAAGCATCCATTGCTTCTATAATTTCTGGTGTAACATCTTTGAATGCTTTTGCTACTAAAGCTTCACCATCTGCAAGCTTTGCTTATCCAAAATATGGATGTTCTAAAGGTAAACTTGGCTATGGTGCAAAAAAGTGTTTCCAGCTTCGTGATCTACTTCTTGGTAAGATTGGTATTGTATCTTCTTACCTTGTTGATACTCCCAGTAGTGCCTCCTCATTATTAGAAGCTCCTTCGTTGCTATAGTGCAGAAAAGTGTTTCCATATTTATGATCTACTTCTCAGTAAGTTTAGTGTTGCATCTTCTTACCTTGTTGATACTCCCAGTAGCGCATCCTCATTATTAGAAGCTCTTTAGTGGATTCTTAACTCAATTTCTACATATAATCTTACTAGTGATGCTAGCAATCTTCATGCCTTAATTTCTTACCCTGGACATGAATTAATGACTGTAGGTAATGGTAACTATTGAATTATTCAAACTTATGTTCCAATTCTATGTAAATAAATTGAGAATTCTATACGTAGGAACAATTGCATGAAGGTTAGTGATAACTGTATTTATATAGTTATCTTCATCTATTTTATTAATTATAATTGTTATGTTCTTGACATTTTTGGTTAATTTTAGTTAAATAAATTAATATTTACTGTTTAAGTGTTAAGGAATATATTTTTAAGAAAATTAAATAATTTGATTCGAAACTGTATTTAATTGCAAATTGATGTCCAAAAATATAATTTCAAATAAAAGAGTTCTTAATTGCAGTTTATAAAAGTCTAAAATATAATTTAAATTAAAATCGGGCTTAATTTTAATTATTAAGAGTTTAAAATTTAATTTAAATTAGAAAAGGGCTTAATTGTAATTAAAGAAAGTTTAAAATGTAATTTGAATTAAATTTGTAGGTCAAAATGCAATTAATTAAAGTTGAATTTTCTGCGCAGGAGAGAAGAAGCCCACGCGGTATCTTCCATGCACGCAACGTGAACCGTTAGATCAGAAAAGAAACGGTTAGGATGCGCGCGTGACCTTCGAACCCGACCAAAGCTAGTGGGTGTAGGGTTTCTGGATCACGTGGCTCGGTGCGCCGAGTGGGGCCCACCTATCGCACAGGCCGACATGTAGGGTGGGACCCACGTGTCTATTATGCGGATACCAATCTTTCTCACTCAACCACAAATCACTAATATCGAACATCCCTCAAGGTAATAGTGATCTAAGAATAGAAAATTAAGATATCAATTTTATAGAGTTTTACTACATTTTTTGGATGAAAAATACAAGGAGAAGAGGGTATTTATAGAAGAATACCAATGATCGGACCACCTCTCTATAACCTTGTTGAGGGGTGTGGTAAGGTGCCAAAAATTTTATTTTCTTCATTCCAAAAATATCAAGTATTTTTCATAAATACATGCATCGAAATCAAACCAAATACACAAGTGAAAATATTGGCTCACAAGCACGCTTGCTCATTGAAAACCAAAACACTCCACCTAACATGCATGCTATAAAAACCAATCTCATGATATGTGTAAACAAAATTTCAATCATAGTGTTCTTAACTAAGTACACATGTGCTTTGATGATCCGTAGTAACCAACCTTATACCGAGGAAGATAAAACACAGTGTAAAATAAATAGATTCCATATTTTGCACACAAAAATTCATCACATGCATAAAGGATTGCATGACTTACATCAATGATCATATTTTTCATCCACACAAAAGTATGGCACACACCTAAATTTCCTTCTAACCTTTTTTCTATCCACTATCTATGTATCGATAATAGTCTAATCATTTAGTCTATTAAGACAGATGATGAAGGTAAATTCAAGTTCTTGGATACTCATTTAAGTTCTCTTGGAGAAAAGGTTATATTTGTTGCTTCTAAGTAATGTTCCAAGAATTTTTTGTACATGCCTTTTGAGCAGTAATTTGTACAATGAATAGGCTTCCTACACCTATTTTAAAATCTCAATCACCCTATCAAGTGTTGTAACACTTGCTTCTTGACTATTCTTTCTTAAATTCTTTTGGTTGTGAGTGCTTTGCTTACATAAGAGCATTTAACAAACACAAACTCTATCTTAGGTTAGATTCTTGTGTATTTTTTGGCTATGTTCCTAACCATAAAGGGTACCCTATGCTATGATTCTAGCAATAAGAAACTCTATACTAATAGCCATATCATTTTTATTGAGTATGCTTTTCCTTATAAAGTCTTTATGTCTACTAATAACTCTATGAAAGTAGAGTCATCAATATAATTGTTTTACTTAATATTTATTTTTTATTCAATAAATAGTATTTTTGGGAAAAAGAATATTAAAATATAAACTTTTTAGTGAAAATGGGTGAAAATATAATTTCACATTTTTTTGGGATTTTATGGATTTTTAATACAAGACTAATCAGAAGATGCCACGTCACATGCCATGCAAGTAGAGGAGCTCACTGGGTAAGACTTATGGATGCCATATAAGTAGGAACAATAAATCATAGATTTCCGCATGAGAGGACATATGAATTGCGTGACAAATCTCAGCACGATGTTCATTTCAAGTTTAAGTGCAATCAAACCATCACAAAATGTGTCGCCAATCTACTCATCCAATTATTCCACCTGTGCACCATGCTACATGTCACTCTTTGAATCGCCCGGTGAGTTCTGTGTGATCGGTTGACGGTGTTAATTTTGCTTCTTTTGATCTCAACCATTGATCTAAAGTTGATCTTTCGGTCCAGATTGCATATGAGCTATATTTAAGCCCTTAATCACCCTATAAACCCTAATGAGCCATCATTAGCATAATTTTGTCAGTTTTTGGTGCTAAGAAAAGAAAAAAAACACAGAAAAAATTCAAGAGGAGATTAGCACTACAATTCAAGAGATTGATTGTATTTCTTCTTCTACTCTTTTCTTTATCAATTTTTATGTCTTTCTTTATGAACAATATGAGCTTTATGAACAAAATTATATTTAGTTATTTTATTAATCTAGGTTTCTTATGAACCCAATTTTCACCATGTGATGATCTAATATTTTACCTCAACTATAATTTTAATGTAATTATATTATTTAATCTAATTTTTATGCTATTAATTGTTTGACCAATAATTTATTTATAGAGGAAATTAAATAAATTTGAGATAATTATTTAATTGTTTGTCTTTATTAAATAACATACATAGTTTCTAGGCATAGATGTATGATTCTTATGTATATGATCCATAATTGATGAACTTAATATTTAGTATACAATTTAATTGGTACAAGAGTGTGATTAAATTTATTACTATATGGTGTGTAATTTACTTGAGAGATAAATACATGCTAAGTTAGATTCAATTAATCATTTAATTAATTGATAATTATATTGAAGGGATTTTAGTTATTCACATGTTTAGAAAATTTGGGGATTAAGTATTTCTAGATATTTTTTCATACGTCTTCTTAGTTACCAAATCCGATTTAATTAATTATTGCTATTAACTTTTAGTTATTTTAATTTTACTTCCTTAAAATATAAAAACACAAAAACAAAATTGATTATTGTTCTTATTAGTTCTTAAAATTAGTTTCTAATAAAATAATATCTATGGGAACGATCTTTTATTATCATTATATTACTTATTGGGATACATATACTTGCGTACTTATTGCACACACAATTTTTGTAGAGATCATCTGCATCCTCAGTTTCAACAGATACCTTACATATGCTAGTGTCTAACTCATCTACATCTATTATCACACCTAGTTATCCTAATCATGATAATATGTCTATTATCCATCAGTTTCTATATGTACCCTCTTGCCTTTCTCATAACCATTTTCATATTTCTTCACCAATACTCTTATGTCATGTTCCTTTGTTACCTCACTTAACACCTCATAAGTCTTCTACTTCATCTTTAAGACTTTAACTTGTCTCTTGCTCTGATTCTTTTGGTAAGTCTTCTACTTATCAGAATCATTATCCAATGCTCACTCGAGCAAAGGATTGGGTTTATAATTTTAATCCAAAATACTCTAAGGGCTTTATTTCTATAGTCACTACCACTCTGATTTTACCTTAGCGTTCATGTTATGAGGAAGCTCTAGGTATACTATAGTGGAAAGAGGCAATGAGGAAGGAGTATGAGGCACTCATCAAAAATAATACTTGGGAGTTGGTCCCCTTACTTTCTCGAAAGAAAACAATCGATTGTAAGTGGGTGTACAAAGTAAAGCAACTTTCAGATCACATGTTGGATAAATACAAAACTAGGGTAGTTGGAAAATATTATCATCAAAAACATGGGATTGACTATTTAGAGACCTTTCTCTACTATGGTGAAACATCAAACCATTAGGATTATATTGACTATATCTATCACATTATCATGGGATATACACAAATAGTTGTGAATAATGCTTTCCTTAATGGAGAGCTTGAAGAATCAATTTATATGGCTTAACCTTGTGGTTTTGAGGATACATCAAGGCCTAATCTTGTTTGCAAACTTACCAACGCTCTTTATGGGCTAAAACAAGCACCAAGAGCCATGTTTTAGAAGCTCTTATCAACTTTAGTTTTACGAGGGTTTACTGGTTCCAAGATAGATACATCTATGTTCATTTTCTTTATTGCTACTAAAATACAATATTTCTTATATATGTAAATGATATTGTAGTTACAGGTAGTGACTTTGTATATTTCAGTGAGCTTATTGGCATGCTTAACTCTAAATTTCCACTCAAAGACCTAGGAACCTAAGCTACTTTTTAAGCATTGTAGTGAAGAGAATTAAGGATAACATGCAACTTTCACAACACAAGTATATTTGTGATCTTCGTAAGAGAGATGGGTTAGAAACAACTAAAGCTTTAAATACTCATATGGTTTCTACTTCAATTTTGCCTAAGTACTCAGGGACACTTTTCCTGATCCTACCTTGTACAAAATTCTCACATATGCTTTGCACTATTATGTAATGAGTAGGCCTAAAATTGCATATTCTATAAAACAGATTAGGTCAATTCTTACATGAACCAATAGATAAGTATATGAAGGTAGCCAAGAGGGTCCTTAGATACCCTTAGGATATAACTACTCATAATGTGACTTTACAAAAGTCAGATATGCTTGGCTTAGTAGGTTTCTCAAACTCAAATTGGGCAAGCTTCCCAGATGATAGTTGTAGTACTAGTGGATATGGAATTTACTTTGGGGAAAGTTTGGTGTAATGGAATGTAACTAAGCAAAACATTATAGAGATATCATCAATAGAGGTTGAGTATATGGTGTTATCTCTAGCATCCACTGAGATGTTATATCTTCAAAATTTTCTATCTAAGTTAAAAGTTCAAATGGCCTATACACTTGTGTTTTTATATGATAATATTAGCACCAAGAACTTAGCTTTAAATCTTATTATCCATGCACGAATGAAATATGTAGAATTATATTTTCATTTCCTTTGAGAATAGGTTATAGTAGGAACATTGGATGTGTGATACACCCCTTAGAGGATCAAGTAGAAAAAATCCTGACAAAACCTTTGTTAGAAAATAGATTCACTTTTTTAAAGACTAAACTAATGGTACTTCTACTACTGAAAGTTGAAGTTATGGATCTCATTAACCTAGAAAAGGTGAATAAGTAATTTTTCAAACTATGTCTAGCTAAAAATACCAAGAGGCATATCATCTAATTTTATGTAAATAATATAAAGTATAAAAAATAAGAACTTGACATATGATGATTTAAAAGAAAATAACTTAAGCCACAATAATGACCTAAAAGGAAAACCATTGGTCTACCAGACCACCTATCTATCCACTATGAAAGTCAATGTTCAATTGCAAATCCATGTCTTAGACTATCCTCCAAAGATAAAGCTTGCAATGTAATCTACTTATATGCCATTAGTTTTTTTTACAGTCTCTATAAGATAGTTGCACGAATCTGGATGAACATTCTGATATCTCGAGTCACACAAGCAATCGAACCCGTTCCACAAGCACATAAAAAGTTATCACAAATAGCACAAGTGGAAAGTGTGTCATAGTACAAATTATAAAATAAAAATCCTGGCTAGAAGATTCAAGAATAAATTAGTTAAATTAAATCATCTAGTAAACCCTAGAATAAAAGTTGAAATCACAGTATCATAAAATAGATAGGTTTATCAATCAATCAAAAATAACCACACAATATTTGATAGATTAAATCAAGAATGAGCCTAACAAAATATGATTCAATTTTTTAAAAACATTTTGAGAGAGAAAGAACAAAACAACTAGAAGAATAGAATAAGTATGGTTGTTTAAAACAAAGAGCATTAGGTTGTTCATATAGGGAAAAAATACTTTAATGCTAGCTTAAATAGAAATTAATATTCTATCTATTAAACCATCCATAGAGCAATAATTAATAGGAATAATATGGTGAAACAATAGTTTAGCTAAAGTATATAACTAGGTTTTAAGTTGAAACCCTACTCACTTGATCGATCCAATCAAGACTCGATCGATCAAACCAATAAGGTCGATTTATCAAAACCCTTTCCGATCGATTTAATAATGATTAATAAAAACCTGAGACTAGGTAGATTAAACATGATAGATCCTTGATTGATATAGCCTCTCGATCGATTAAATCCAGCTTTGATTGATCTATCCAAATTTGAAAACCAACCTAGGAGAACATAGATCATATATGATCGATCCTCGATTGATTAACCAACAAGTTGATCGATTGACTATATAAATACTAAATGTTCCTAAGTGTATAAAATGGATTCTAACATGTTTAAAAGTAAGAGTAAACTTGAAATATATTAAATTGAAGCTAGGAAGTTTCTTCAACTTGAATAAGGGACATAAAAATGAGCTTCGAAACTAGTTTAAATTTAAACATTTTGTTCATGAACATCACTAACATTCATATATCTTACAATCTTCTTTTGGAATATTCGTGTGAAGAAACCTCTCTCTCACTACATAACACTCATAGGAAAAAAAAATTTGCAAGTGGTACTATCCTATGATCTGGTGAAACCATCTTCACTTGAATTTTGAAAGCTCATATATACACTGAAAAATCAAATAGACAAATAGGCACACGACTTGTCTCGAATGACTTATTTTTCATTAGTTCAGTGTATATAGTAATAATAAAGTGAAAATAATAAGAGGTTAGTAATAATAGATTGAGCATTTAAATATTAAAATTACTCCCCAATGTGACATATTAAAGAAAAAACTTACTTATTAAGAGTTCTCCCCCTATGTGAAATAACAAATAACAAATAAAACACTTAAACAATATATTTTTCCCTATATGCAATAACCATCCCAACATTAACCACTCTCCCTTTTTTTGTTATACAAAAATATAATTTAACTTTGAAACTTAAATTCTATATGAACATGAGTACAATGTATTTAATAAAAATAACTCCCCCTAAGTTCTATAACTCAAAATAAAATAGAATAAAAAAATAATTTATCAAAATTGATATATATATATATATATATTATAAATTTTTCCTTTTAATTGAATATAGTCAACTTATTTAAGCATGACTAGGATAAAACACTCAATTGAAAACTTAATATTATTTAAAAAAAATTGACTATCTATTAAAAGCATAAGTATATCAACAAGACACACAGACATATTGACACACATTGTGACATATCAAAAATCACCCAAAATAGAATTCATATTTGAACTTCAAAAGTATGTCATGAATTAATAATAAGTCATGAAGGTTTCAAAGGAAAAAATGTCATCTATCATGAAAAAGTACAATTAAATTATTAATTTTATAAAACAAAAAATATCTATAAAGAGAGAACTTAAAAAACTTTATTCCCTTTTTCTTACATATAAGGAGTGGTTATTTATCTATTTATTTTATTTTTGTATAACCACTTTTGAATCTTTCTTTTTATGAATAAAATTTCTTTTGCTTTCCTTTTTGTTTTAATAAGAAAACATGCACTAGTCATAAATCTAATATGATGAATTTTACACTAGTTATGCGGTATCCTTCTCTTCTCATTATGGTAGCTCACACATCATTATAGGTAATCCTCTAAAAGCTAAATATCTTTCTATAGTATAATTTTATAAATTTAAAGATAGATTTCAAACATAATTTTGTAGTCAAGGTTAGCTTAATCCCTAGAATCTTACAAGAGTAATTATAAACTTCAAGCATGAATTACATATTTGTTCAGTGAGCATATGAGTAAGTTATTATCAATATTGATCACTATATGTGAAAGAGTATGTAAATTCATAAATCCCTTATTACACAATGAAGAGTCAATCAAAAGAATTGAAGTTTGTAAGTAAAACCAGTATGTAAAGTCTATTTCATTGTTAAAATAAAACTACTCCTCTTTTTCTTGTTTTTTATTTTTTTATTTTACTAAAACTAAAGAGACATCAATAATAAAAAAGAACAAACAAACCTACTAAAGATTATTACATAGGATTAATTAAGCACTCAAACAAAAGTATCCAAGTGAACAATAAAGGATGATGAGGTGACTGAAAAGAGATAATCTTTCCTAATACAAAATTTCTTAAATTTTGATTTCTCTATATCTTTAAGTTAGAAATCAACTATCTTAGTTGTCATTGGAATGTTCTTGGACTTTCTTTCAGATTTCACATTCATCCTAAATGAAGACGAAACATGCATGGTAGGATAATGATAATTAGTCATAAAATTAAATGTATTGAATTGAACTTGCCTCTTTGAACCAACAACTTCATGATTTCTAGTAGAATTATTGAGCATATCATGCATAAATGGATGAAAATAATAAGTCCTATGACTAAAAGCATGGAAAGAATTGTTAACATGGGAAACTATTAACAAAAATCTACATTTGGGCCTAATATGACATTTCCTACTACAATAATGACAAACAGGCATGAACTTAATAATTTGTTCAATAATAGATGCAACACTTCTTTGTGCATAATTAATAACTATAGGAGTATAGTTAGAAGGCCTTATAAATATGGTTTTTGATGTTAAAGTATTGAAGCTCTCATTCATATAACCAAGACCATGTGATCATGTGAAGAAGAAGGGTTAGAGAGTTTTACAAACTAAGTTGTTTTAAAGATGATGGTGTAGAGTGCTCATCTACATATCCTAGCTATCTCTTATCTCCAAAATGTTTTCTATAGTCAAGAACTTTATTTATCCTTTTAGTTGTAATGGTCAATGTCTTTACAACTTCCTTTGATTGTCCAAGTTATTGCACAAGATTCTTGTATTCCTATTTAGGGTTTGTAAGACTTGAATTCAAAACATCAACAAGATCAGATAGCTCAATTTTCTTTTTCTATAGTGGAGGAATTAATTTCATAGGATTTAAGTTTATTATTTAATTTGGTTGCTTCTAGTAGTAACTTATTATTTTATCTCTTGCAACTTATTAAATCTATAAATAGTTCACCAAGACTATTAGCATTAAATTTAGTAAGTAAAAATTCATAATCACTTTCTCACTATGTAAGCTAATTTTAGACTTACTAAAGTGTCCATTAATAGTTGTAGGAAATTCTAAGTAGTTAGTGCCATAGTTTTCTGAGTAATTAGGATTATCATTGTTACTTTTTGAGTCATTAAGGGTAGCATTGAAAGCCCTTTCCAATTATTTTATTTTTCTTAGCACACTCATTTGTAAAATGATCAATCCCATTCCATTCAAAACATTTTGGTTTGGTGGGTTTATTTTTCTTACCTTCGAAACTCATAGGTTTGAGTTCTCTCGATCTAGGATCCTTTGTATGGCTTGGTTGCCAGTTATTCTATGAGTTGTTATGATTAAAGATTTTTTGAATCTTTTAGCTAAGATTTCCAATTCTTCATCATCCTCGTCATTCTTATTATTTCTATTATTAGTCATGGCAGTTTTGAAAGAAAAATCTTTGTTCTTTGTAGGTGTTTGAAATCTCATCTCAAAGGTTTGAAATGAACCAATGAGTTTCTCTGATGGTGTCTGCATCCTTACTTTCATTAGTGGTAGTGACTTTTGCAAAGAAGTGGTCTAGCAATGAGAAAAGAATCTTCCAAACCAACCTAAATTTCTCAATTATTTTCTCCAATATTTGAAGAGATATTAGCAATATCACATAGTTTAATTAACATAGAATTCATAAAAGTTTCATTTTTTCCATCCTAATGTTTTCAAACCTAGTGCCTAGCATGTGTAGTTTAATTCTTGTAACTTTTGTGGTGCCTTCATGGGAAATCTTTAAAGTATTGCAAGCATACTTAGTAGTATCAACATAAAAAATATGATGAAACTCATCATTAGACATAGTACTAAAGATAACATTGATTCCTTTTTTATTCCTGTTACTATCAATTTTATCTTCAATAGTCCTTTCGTTCCTAGGATTAAGTGTAACAATATTATCTTTAGTAATCGTAGGTGGTTCTTAACCATAAATAACAGAATTTCACACACTCTAATCTAGAGAATATAGAAAGGTTCTCATATGAGCATTCCAGTATAGATAGTTAAACCCATCAAGAAAATGGGCACATATTACCAAAGAACCCTCCCTCAAATGATCCATAATAAGGTCCTAGACAAACACTTAGTATATCTAGTAACATGCTCCAATACCAATTGAAAGTTTTATGTTACGGATCTAATTAACTAAGAGGGGTGAATAGGTAATTTTTTGAATTATGTCTGATTAAAAATCATCAAGCTGTCAGACATGTAATCATGTGTAAATAATATAAAGAAAAAATAAATAATAACTTGACACATGATATTTTAGGTTGAAACAACTTAGGCCACAATAATGATCTAAGAGGAAAATCACTGGTTCATCGGACCACTTAATTATCCATTATGTAAATCAATGTTCAATTACAAAGCTTGGTCTTAGACAACCCTTCACAAATAAAGCCCCTAATGTAATATACTTAAAATCCATTTCTTCTTTTACAGTCTCCATAAGATAGGTGTAGAGATCTAGACTAATATTTTGATATCTCGAATCCCATAAGTAATTGAACTCGTTCAACAAGCACTTGAAAAGTTAGCACAAATAGCACAAGTGTAAAATGTGTCCAAGATCATATTCAATAATGAAAAACCCTAGTTAAAAGATTCAAGAATAAATCAGTTAACTTAAATTATCTAGCAAACCCTAGAATGAAAGTTGAAATCACATTATTATAAAACAAGTAAGCTTATTAAATA
Organism: Hippophae tibetana; assembly: GCA_037013495.1. Taxonomy (NCBI): domain Eukaryota; kingdom Viridiplantae; phylum Streptophyta; class Magnoliopsida; order Rosales; family Elaeagnaceae; genus Hippophae; species Hippophae tibetana. Next base: position 40,247,466 of record CM072802.1, on the reverse strand, counting down.
ATCAAACAAAACCATACAAGGAGCATTTGGTTGTTTATAGAGGGGGGATGAAGCCTTAATGCCAAGTTAAAGAGCAATTACCATTATGTCCATTAAATAATCCATAAAGCAATAATTAATAGGGATAATATGGTAAAACAAAAGTTTTGCTCGAGTACATAATTAAGTTTTAAGTTGAAATCCTACCCATTCGATCGATCCAGTCAAGGCTCGATCGATTGAACCAATAAAGTTGATCAATCAAAACTATTTTTATCGATCCAACAATGATTAATAAAAACCCAATACTAGATAGATCGAACATGATTGATTCTCGAACGATCTAACCTCTCGATCGATCAAAACCAATTTCGATCGATCTACCCAATTTAAAAACCAACCCAAGAGGACATAGATCGTACACAATCAATCCTCGATCAATCTACTAATCGATCGATGGACTAATATAAATGCTAAATGTTCCTAAGTGTGTAAAATGCATCCTAACGTGTTTAAAAACAAGTGTATATCTAAAACATATTAACTTAAAATTCGAAAATTTCTTCGACTTAAAAACAAACACAAAAACATACCTAAAAACTAGTTTATATTTAAATGTTTTGTTTACGAATATCATCAACACTCATGTACATTATAACCATAGTTAGTTTAAGGGAGTCTATTGAGATAAATAATGAGCAGATATTTATGTATAGAAACTGTAAATGATTCGCTTGCACCTGATGTGTATATTTGTTTTAACAAACTTCTAGTTATATTGATTCTATTATTCACATCCTTTATAAATGTGTGTACTATTATTCTCGATTAATATTAGTGAAGAATTATCTTCTTCATCCTCTTTTCTTTGAAGTTAGGACCGGAGATGGAACTAAGCACCTGTTTTGATCCATTTTTGAATCACAGTTGCAGAGTTGTGCTTTTGAGGTTGAATATTCATTGAGATATTATGAGAAGCAATTATAGGAAAGCCTTGATACTCTAACCCAAGTTAATGTGAGTGCGTGAGATAAAATCCATGAATGTTAAAGGCTACTTGTTATTATGATATGTCTTATAAAAACGTAGTTGTCACTATTTGATTGACCAAACATAAAAGGGGACAAGGGAAATAGAACAAAGGAATTGGGCTCGGTTCATATACTTGTAAAAGTAAGTTTCGGTGCACTTCTAAAAAAATTGAAACAGTGATTACATTGTTTGTATGTAATGAATTTTTACGACCTTTTTATTATTTTAATAAGTATAAGATTAAAGCATATTTTTGTCAAAGATAATAAACTTGGATTATGTTTTTTCCTAAAAATTATGGAGGTAAAAATATTTATAAAATTAAATAATTTTAACATTTCTCTTCCTTAACTATACGAAGATGAATGAATGCCCACTTTATCAGAAAGATAAAGTTCAGATCAATGAAACTTCATTTATATATCGGTCAACATATCAATCTGAGAGATAAAATAGAAAAAAAAAACTATCAATTATGGTATTTTTGAGAAAATGTAATTAAGTCTAGAAATGCTTAATTATTTTGGAAAAATTACATTTCTCTGTAAAAAATTTATGTTTTGCTTGAATATACAAGTATTTTATTTATTAGAAAAACACTTTCCAACTGTATTGCAGCAAAGCAAATGAATTAGCTTCTAATCTTACAATTAGCAAACAGAATCTCATTTGCAAAAGTACGTAGTAGCTTTTATTCTTTTAATAATTCAGCTTTTTAGTTGGAATCTCAAACCTATAAAATCCCATATATTTGTTCTGCAGCATTAATTTACGATAACTCTTCACAGTCTTTAATTTTCTGAATATCATAATGGCTAAAACAAACCACTACACTATAGTCCTCTTCCTTTGCCTTCTAATTCTGTCCTTGAAGTTTGGTATTTAAATCATTCATTTTCCATATTTAATTTATCATCTATTTCTCGTATATTCTAATAGCATTACATATATATATGCATATAATATGGTTCTTAGTCCTTTCAAGAAGATTATCAATTTCAATGTTTCCTTCTCTTTTGTCTGTTCATCTTTCTAAAACACATTAACTTGTGTATTATTTATTCTGCAGGAGAAAGTTCAACCATTGTGAAACTACAGGTAAACTCTACACGTAAAATTAGTTTTCTTATATATTTATATATATTATGCTAAATTTTTAAACTTTAAATGAATTCGTTATTAAGCTTTTAAAACGGTTGATGTAATTGGGCCCTATATAATATATATTTATATATCTTGAAGATCAGTGCAATAACTTGAATATTATTTTATAGACATGGTGTGTGGCAAAGCCATCAACAAGCAGCACAATTCTTGATGATAATGAAGATTTTGCATGTAATCATGTGGATTGTAGTCCAATTAATGAAGGGGGTGCTTGTCATAACCCAAATACAAACAATCACCATGCTTCTTATGCTATGAATGCTTATTACCAAAGGGAAAGGCACCAATGGAACTGTAATTTTGGAGACTCTGGTCTTCTAACCTTCACTAATCCAAGTATGCATATCTTTTTTTTACTATATAAAATCAGCTATATATTACAACTTTGTTTTGGTTAATTTCCTATAGAGAAATCTAACACATCCTTTCTTTCTTTTTACTTCAACCCTTTTGCAGGTTATCCTAGTTGCACTTACAATGGTAACTAATCAATCACTACACCTATTAGATTCAACTTTATTTTCTTGGATCAATAAAGTGTTGTAATTGTAGATATGTTATCTAGTTAGGTCTGAAAAGGTTATGGAACTTGTAAGGGAAAAATAAGTACTATAATAGGGGTATTTTTGTAAAATCAGTCTGAAATTAAGATATTAAAATCCTTGAGGCACAAAATATTACATTTTTGGAAGTTACACAAAGTTCCCAAAATCCTACTTTTGAAATATGTGTGCAAATTATGAGATTTAACTCCCAACTACAAGTTTGTGAGTATAAGTCCTATAAAGAAGTGTTACATTTGTCACAGATTTTCAAAAACCCAAATTAATTGTACCTAAGTCCTAAGTGAGAATAGCCAAAGTTTTTTAACAAATAAAAAGTTGTTGGCAGATTCGTAACAATCCAATAAGTTGTGGGAAGAGCATAACTTGCTCTTATTTTTAATTATAATTTTCCCTATTTTCTTTTAATTAGGTGATGATAATGACGATGATGATGAAACAATTATTTTTTGCAGGGGGAGAGACCATGGTGGATTTATCAACTTTGGTAAATAAATACAGAAATTTAACTTCTCTAATATGAATAGTATGTTAATTAATTTGACTATATATGATTTGGTTATGAAGGGAAAATGGTGTGTGGCGAAGCCTATGACGAACAACGATATACTGCAATCAAACATAGACTATGCTTGCAATCAAGTAGATTGTAGCATAATAAAAGAAGGTGGTCAATGTTATGAACCAAATACTCTATTAAACCATGCTTCGATTGCTATGAATCTTTACTATCAGTCCACTACTAAAGTTGATTCTAGCTGTGATTTCAAGACCACTGGTCTTATCGTTGTGAATGATCCAAGTAAGTCTAATTTAACTAATTAATATTACACTACTTATATTGCTAATTACCTAGGGCTAGTTTTTGTTTTCTATGTTTAATCTTAAATTAGCAATTAGTTATGTTTTCATATTTTTTATTTTAATTGGAAATGAGTTCCACTTTTCAATCTAATCTTAGAGCTTGAAAAAAGAAGCTCCTAAAACTTATTTTATGTTTTCAAATTTCAAAATTGGTTTTCTGTTTCCAAATTTTAAATTTTTTGTGATTAAATATCAAATCTTATTCTAACATCTATTTTTGTGAATACCATAATCTCATCTTTTTTTATCATCAAAATGAATATTAAATAGAAAAATAAAAACATAACACAGAACTCAAAACAGTTTTACAAAATGAATTTTCTAGGTTACGTATTCATATTTTACAAAACAGAAAACAAAACTCATTACCAACGAGTTCCTGTTTTCTTTAAAAACTAAATTATAAAACAAAAAAATAGTTTTAAACACAAGAAACAAAACTTGAAAATGGGATTCATTACAAAACAAACTATATTAATTAATTAATTAATTATTTAAAACTATTTTTTTGATCTATCTTTTTTTCTTTTCTTTTCAATATCACAGGTTATGGAAGTTGCAAATACACATTTCTAAAGTAAAGTAGTGACAACATTAATGGTTCAAATTTGGAGGACATGAATAACAAATGATGTGTTCATATAATATTGTGTAATTTAATAACAGTTTTAAAGGAAAAATATGTTCCAAAAAAGCTTTCATTAGTCTATTGGTATTTCTTAACGAATTTCCTGTTTTGAGTCCTACTCTAAAATATATTAAAAAGGTGTTGGTTCTCTTGTTCATATAATGAAAGGCCTCTTATATACTTATAATACAAAGTCAAAGGATATATAAAACAACCTTATTAGTTTTACTATCATTGATGGAATGAAACCTTTAATATTGAGAGCAAGTATTGAATCTAAATAATATCATTAAAGATAATATGAGCTAGAGCATGAAACTATGATTCTAACTAAGAAGGAACTAAACATAACATTTTCTTTTACCAAAATAAAAGTCAAGTCACAAAAGAAGTTATGGGAAACTTGTGTTAATCCTACATGATAACATATATGATGAATATGAGCAATTAAGCAGTCAAAAATTGCTCAATATGTTAGAGAGTAGTAAGGAAATGTTAGTGATGAAGTAGAAAATTTTGGATAGAGTTGAATCTAAATGTTAGGTAGGTAGTAGTTATGAATTATGTAGACCATCACCAATGGGGTGGTGAAGGGAAGCCCCCGAGTGATAGAGAAAAAAACCAGCAACAAGAATAAGGTTGATGCCAATAATAAATATGTTATCTTCATGCATAGATCAGAATAAAAAATATTGAATATTGAAACCAGTTAAAAAATTATTAAAGATTTCATTAAATAAATGTAGAATAAAATTGTTTTCAGGACAAAGAAAGAAAAGAGAAACTAAACTAGTAAAATTTAAAACTACTATAGTTACAATTGTAATAACCATTAATTAGACATGTAAGATGAGATGAGTTTTCGAGTTAAAAAATAGTACAACCTATTAAATTAGATTTATTGGCCTATCTTGTTCCATTTGATTTAGGATAAGTACGAGCTTTAAGCCTAAATAACATAGATATATATTTTATATCCAATTTTCCAAAACTAACAAAATGGAATCCAAAATGCACAACATTATTTAAATAAAAATAGTTAAATTATAAAAACACTCTTAAGGCTAATTAGAAACAAATAAAAAATAATTACATGGGTCTTTATAATATATTCCAAACGACCAGACGACTAACTCATTGAGTCTTTCACCAGTAATATGATTATGTGATGAAGATGAAGAAAAACACAAACAACATCAAAGAAAATTGAGGTAAATAACAAAAAAGTACAATAAGGAGATAATAAATCTATATTTAGATGTAAAAGGTAGAGTTACATACATGATATAATTAGTTGATGATGAAGATCATTGTAGTGAAGTTTTAAAAATTTCTCAGAACCATTCCAACAAAGATCATCACAATTCAACACTCATATCTACAAAATTTGATAATCATCTTCCATTGATACTTCTTGTCAAGACAATATATTAGAAAAACAACCAAAGATAACTTCTATAAGTAAGAATCACGATCAAAATCATAATCCTAGGTATAAAGTATTTTACATATGTAAATATATGGTGATGAGTCAGAAATATAACATGTATGTAAATCTGGATTGTAGAGATAATATGTTTTATATATTTTCTCCATATGTTTTGCAAATCACGATTGATAGGATCATAGAAAAAATAATGTTATAATGAGTTATTATGATATAAACTCATTTTGATCCTATTATTAATAAGGGATGAAGTTTATATGATAATTAAACTTTAAAATAAACTATCGTTATCCAGTGAGCTAACAAATGTAACTAGCTACATACCATTCATTATTAACAATATAATGTATTACATACATTTATATAAACATGCAAATCTAATATGCTTAAATTTTGTAAAATTAATGTAATACTTTCAATACAAATTTTACATGATTATTTTAGTATATAAAATGTAATCAAAACTTTCAAAAATATGTGCTATTCTACATCTAGATGAAGATATAAATATTAAAATGAAGTGTGTTCATATGGCTATATACATCAAGGATGATAGGGATGTGGAATACTTCATGAAAATAAATATTGACCAACAAAGTAAAGAATATAACAAATTATGTATAACACATACAATTCAACAAACTTTACAAGATGCAATTGATCTAGGTACAAGAGTAGAGTATGTAACTCCAGATGCAAGGAGTCAAATTGATTTAGCAATAAGTTCAAAAGATGATGAATACATATATTATTGAAAAGTGTACAACAATAAGGAAGAAATTAAGTCACATGCCTCAACATTAACAATAAGTGAAAATTTTGATTATAAGATTAGCTATTCTAGTAAGAAAAACATAAGGATGAAATGTGAATGAAAGTTTACAGCAAAACAAATTAGTAAAAAAAATGCATTCAAGGTAACAACTTACAAGGAAGCCCATACATATTCAAAAATTTATAAAAATCAATGAGGAAAACATGCTACCTATAAATACATAACGAAAAACATCAAATCATTTATCGAAATACTAGTCGAGAATTGAGATCAAATGATGTTGTAAATGAAATCAACAATGAAGTAGGTACAAAAATCATGTACAAAAGAGAAATTATGGGGAAAAGATAACCAATAAAGATATTAGAGGGGATCCAAAAGATCCATACATAAAATTACTCGGGTTCCTCAATATGTTGGAAGAAACAAACCAAGGTTCTTACTCACAGATAAAAATAAACATTGATTACAACTTCATATATGGATTCATGGCAATAGGTACATGTATCAATAGGTTCAAGAATACATGAGACCATAGTAGTAGTATATGGAACATTTATAAAGGAAAGACAAGGAGAAGTATTATTGGTTGTAGTAATAAAAAAAGATGGAAACAATTAGGTATAAACCTATATTTATAAGATTAATGCTCTTTGTTTTTATAAATTAGAAATTAATTTTAGCTCGTAACTATGATATACAACATGTTACATATATACTCAATATACATGTAACTTATTACATACTTTATAGTGTTTGCTAATGAACAATACAATAACACATTTACAATATATATATATAGTTGACTAATGATCTAATATATTTATCCTATTGTATTTGTGATAGTAAATGGAGAAACCACAAAAACATGGAAATGATTCTTTAAAAGACTAAAACTTTTTATTAGAGATAGGGAAACTTGTTAATAGTCTCAGATAGAAATCCAGCAATAAAATATACTGTGAGTATAATGCATGGAAAAAAGACAAATGTGTGTTATTATTACTATCACATGAAACAAAACATTGTGACTAACTTTCATAACAATATAGGAAACAAATACTTTAAGCTGGCAACTTACCCCTACAATGAAAATGAATTAATAAAGAATGCAACCATGATTAATGAGGCATCTAAAGAAGCAATGAAATACTTAATAAAAGTTTATTTGTCAACATGAGTAAGAATAAATGTTCTACTCTAATCATAAGATATGGTTTCATGACATTAAATGACACTGAACATATGGATTTAGTTTTAAGGCATACTAGAGACACTAATGTAACATACTTATTTGGAAAATCACCATATATGATTTCATGACATTAAACAATGTTGAACACACAAATTCAATTTTGAGGCATGCTAGATACACTCATGTAGCATACTTATTGGAAGAAGTATGAGTTATGATCGAAGGTTGGTTTGCGAAAATGGATAGAAAATAATATTGTAATGAGAAAAATCACAACAGAATAAATGCACGTAATTGACATAATCAACCATATATTACAAGTGAAAAAGGAAAATAACAGTTACATTGTAGATTTAGAAGCAAAAACATGTAGTTATTGAAAGTTTCAAGCACTAAAGATAACTTGTGTACATGCAATTGCAGCATGCATAATAAAGAAGCAACCAATGAAGTCCATTTGTCCAAAATTTACCACATAACAATGTTATGACTTACTTATGAAGCTCTAATATACCCAATACAACCTGAAACAAATGAAACTTGCCAACTTATGTAAGGAATATCTTAGTATTAGCACTAGTTATGAAAAAAAAAGTTAAAGGTTTCAATCTCACTCATCCATTTGACCCATGATCCAAGGGCTCAAATAGAGGGAGATAACTGAGAATCTAATATGAGAATCTAATCTGATAACCATCAGGATGTGAAAATCAAAATTCGTAGGACCTTCATTGACTTTCCTATTGTGAATTTTGATTGACTATAAGTTTTCAATTGAAACTTTATTTGACACATGAAAAAAATTGTTGCAAATCTTAAATTTCCAAGAATGAAAATGTATATAGATACTTGGGATACCATCTTCCCAGAAGGTTAAAATTCCCCTATCATAATGCTTGTGCACTATCGTATCGAATTAAAGTAGCTAAACCACCTAGCCAACCAAATATGACACAAATAAGGGATGATCTTAGGGGAAATTTCAACATGTACACATGGAATCTCTTGATAAGTCCACCTCATCTTTGATTCATCAAAAGGCCAATAGTTAACACATGGTAAGATTGCACAATCAACAAATAAGTTTGAATTTTAACAAAAAATATATACAAAATAATTCACTCTATAAGATAATTATCTAATACATAAATTATATATTATTAGATATTAATATTTTTAAATATATCTCCTTAGAGCTTATCTGTATCAAATTAATCTTTATAAATAGCTTTCCATGCAATTATAAGGTATGAAATTTCTACTCCATGTAACTATGTTAGTTAAAAGACTCTTGGAATATTGATTTATGCATCTGAATGAATTTGATACTCTCCGATGTCATTCTTTCTAAGTATTTGCTCATCTATTTAAAGATCCAGATTAACAAACACGTGGTGAACAAGGCTTCTACATTTTAAAAAACAATTACATCAATAACAAACTCAAAATCTACAACAAGAAAAATTGCACAATTGTTTTTTGAATATAGAGATATCTAAGTTAATGTTATGATGTTATTTTTATTGTTATGAATTTTAAGAGTATTTGATTTATTATTGTAGTTAGTTGATGGTCAAATAGATTACATGATAGTTTAGGACATTAAATTAAATATTATTTTTGGTATGTTACTTTATATATCATTAATAGTTAAAAAAAATACACAGATAAAAATCCACTTTAAAATAATAAGGAGAAGGGTTGTATAAGACTTAGAGTTGAAATTTCGGATATAACTTATCAACTCAATACAATCTCGAGCCCTTTAAACATATTTGATTTAAAGTTAAATAGATTGGATCATAAATTGTTCGACTCATCTTAACCCGTTTATTAAATGGGTTAGGTCTAGATTGTGATTAATATAATGTTGTTATCCTTTATTTCATTTGGACAACTTATTAATTCAAAAATATATTTAATATTTTAAATTTTATATAATCATTTATAAATTTATAAATTATTCTAAAAAGAAATTGAGGGAAAAGAAAAGTGAGATGTTAAATTTAAATAAAAATATTTTAAAATGTTAAAATGCTATAGTGTTTTTGTAAACACATTCAAAGTTTAAATGTTTAAATTATTGAAAAAAAATGTTTAAATTTAACAATAAAAATCTTACTATGATAATAATTTCTAAAGACAGTTTGGCCAAAAAAATGGCAGTCACCTTTTCTATATTTTGTTTCTTAAAAAAATATTTTTAAAATATTGGCCAAACGCACCGTTGTTTTTAAAAATTATTAAAAATTGTTTTCTGAGTTATAGTTTGAAAGCAATTTTTGAGAATTGTTTTTTAATCATCGGGCAAAACAGACCCTAAATTTTCTTCTTTTAGAAGTTAGTTCATGCACACAGATACAACCATTATAATTAATACTTCCAAATAAGAAAATATTAATATGCATGTACGTGGTTTCTCTTGATGGATTTACCGGAATAAAACTAACAAGCATTTCTTATTTCGAAAGATAATGATTGTTATGGATCATCGGTTACATTTACTAAGCTCCACAGCCATAGATAAAATAAAAAAACTAAACATCTTGAATTGCAAATAAATTATTAGATAGAAATGTAAAAAGCTAAATTAGACTGGGAACTCTGTAATCCACCAATTCCTTGTCTTATGCAGATTGCCCATCCTTACCTTTCGTCTCATAACCTTTCATCTCGTTCTTGGGACGAAATGCTTTCGGTATGTACCCTTTCTCAAGCAGCTTCTCAATTTCCTCAATATGCATTCCTTTGGTTTCAGGTACTAGGAAATATATAGCTATTAGTCCAATTATTGAAAACCCAGCAAAGAGAAGGAATGTGCCTGCAGATCCAAGAGCCTTTGTCAGAGTTAAAAATGTCTCACTCACTACAAGATTAGAACACCAGTTAGCAACTGCAGCTATTCCTCCACCAACACCTCTGTATCTTAGGGGGTATATCTCAGAGTTTACAATCCAAGGTATTGTTCCTAATCCAGGAGCATAGGAGATAATATATAACCCTAAGAAAATAACTGAGATGAACCCTACTTTGCTAGGACAACCTTGTGAGAACCATACACGCTTTTCTCCGCGACATTGGCTTCGGACAATGCTATTGAGGTTTAAGCATGCTCCTGGATGATATTCACTTGCTTTATCAGCACAGAAGGCACAATCTGCTTTCAAACATGACATACAATTCCACAATGAAGCTTTTGGGCTTGAAATGTAAGCTGAACAAGTAGAGTTTCTTCCAAAATGGGTGGAACCCAATTGACTAATAGCTGGAGCATTAGCAGCTGCAGTAAAAAACACCCCAGATAATACCACAAGGCAGGTTATAATCCCAAACAATGAAATAATCATCAACTTTCTCCTTCCATATCTGTCCACAGAGCACATACTTATCATAGTGCCAACAAAGTTAAGACTAGTAGTGGTGAGGGAAAGTGCCATAGCTGTTTTATTGGAAGCAAATCCAGCAAACTGAACAATAGTTGGGCTATAATACATAACAGTATTGATACCAACAAATTGCTGAACGACTTGAACAGTAATGCCTGCATAAAGTCCTCTTCTTACCACTTTGTTTTTGAAAGCAGCCTTTACTTTTGTTACCATTCCATCGCCAATAGCTAAATCATCAGCCTTTTCAGTTTCAACGGACTCATGCAAGGCTCTAATCTCACCTTCAACTTCACTATCTGGGTAAATTTTCTCCAAAATGGATCTGGCTTCATCTGTCCTGTCTTTTCTGTATAGCCATCTGGGTGAGTCAGGAAGTGATAACATCAATATGAACTGAACTAAGGCGGGAATCCCAGCTACTCCAAGCATCCAACGCCAAGTTCCATGAACATTTGTAAAGGCTAAATTAACTAGGTATGACAAGAATTGACCTCCTGTAAGTAGTAAACCATTTGTAGCTACAAGGGCTCCTCTTATTCTAGATGGAGAAGCTTCTGAGATGTAAAGTGGTGCAGTCATAGAAGCCATACCAACTCCTAAACCAACCAATATTCTTCCAATTATAAGAACCCAAGGGGCTGGAGCTATTGCCATTATTATTGCCCCAAAGAAGAAAAATACATCTGCAATTAAGATCGATTTTTTTCTGCCAAGTGCATCACTCATCCATCCACCAATTGCAGCACCAACAATAGCACCAGCAACAGCCATACTCACTATTGTTTCCTGCAGATATTCAATAATATACAATATAGTAATTCAGTCATTGGAGGCTCATTTGTGCTATTTAACATACACATGGTAGGCAATATAACATTGGTGGCTAACCTGCAGCCATGTTTTCTTCTCAACTGACTCAAAGTCCTCACGAATGTAAAGCAAAGCCCCAGATATCACACCTATACACCAATGACATTGAGAGCATCGATTATATGACATTGTTAGATATTGGATTAGTATGAATATGCAATTAATTACATGAATTGCGCAGACCCAGATGGATCAATTTCAGGATTGTGTACTACAATTTGCTAAACAATCAAAAGGGACACCTAGGATTTATATAAATAAAAAAAATTGTTTCTTCCAAATTGCGTAAACTTACTGATCAAATTCCAAACATGGTACTCAAGAGTATTTAATATCAGTATAACAGCCATCGTAGAACTCACCCTACAAAACAGCTTGCAAGGAGAAGGTGTGACCAATTAGTTCTTAACCCACTTACCCATCTCTTAGCTTAAGTGTGTATGTGAGCTAAGTTAGCACATGGTGCACATTGGTGCTTGAGAGTTTATTAGATCACACTAGCACCTCACTGATAGAATACTCCACTAAAGTGATCTATGTAAGTCTTGTATTTACCAACAGAATAATAAGAATTTTTATAATGTTCATATTCATCAATTCATTTCTCTTTGATCTCCCTCTTCAATTCCTAATCTATCATGGTATCAGACACGGTTGATAAAACTGTTTCCACTGTTCAAGAACAAAGCATGATAGATGATAATAGTTCATCGGTTGTGATCAAATCCTCACATTTTGCTTCATCAGGTTACACTTCATTTGTAGTTTCTTTTCCTACATTTCCTACTTATCCTATCAATCCTAGCTTATCTTTGAAGTTAGATGAATCTAACTATTTGATCTAGAAATAACAATTACAGTAAGTAATTACTGTATACGGCTTAAGATCTTTGATCAAAGATGATTTTATCTCTCCATCAAAACTTGTTAAAAAAGATGTTATAGCAATAGATACCTTAGGAATTTCTCATTCACATGAAGTTCTTGAAGAAAAAAATGACTATTTACTATGGGAGAGACAAGACAATGCTATCAAAAACTAGATCTATTCATCCGTTTCCTCATGTTTTCTTCATGGAAGACTCTCAAGTAATGCTAATGGATTTGAGATGGTGTCTACAAACATTGAGTAAAGGATCTATGAGTATTGAACGATATATCAGCACAACAAAGGATTTAATCAATCATCTTCTTGGTGTTGGTGATAATACAAGTGACAGAAAGAAACTGCTCTGTCCTTGGAGGTTTGGATTCCAACTACTCTGCACTTGTGACAAATATCACTAAAAAAAAGAAATTTTGGTTTGGATGAGCTATTTACAAGAATGAGAACACATGATAGATAACAATAGCCCATTAATTTACCTGATTCAAGCCTAATTCAAGCAAATTTCTCAAATTCTTATACTAGACATTCACAATCTGATGGTTCTTTTTCTAAATATTCTGCTCCTAATACTTCACAACTTCCAAATCAAAATTTCTCAAATAAATCTAACAATCAAAGCTTTGAAAACACTAAGTGCTAGATTTGCATTAGTATGGCCATACTGTAGCACGTTGTTACTTTAGATATTCATAATCTAAAAAAATGGTGCTTCAAACCAAAACACTCAATCCAAAACTTATGTTCCATCACATCGAGCAAATATTACTCAATCACAAGAAGCATCTGATAGAGACAGCTTTGAAAATGTTACTTTATCCTCATAATGTTGCTCCACAGGCCTTACATACAACTATTATGCCTTCAGCTACTAATTCTCAGCAGTGGTTTATAGATACAGGAGCTACACACCATCTAACTTCTATTCAACATGTTCTACAACAACCTAGTCCTTATTCAGGTAATGCATAAGTGTTACTTGGTAATGGATCTAATATTCCTATTTCACATTCAGGAAGTACATGTTTGTCTTGTAATACTTGTGATCTAAAGTTACAAAATCTGTTATGTGTTTCTCAACTGGACAAAAAATTATTTTATGTTAAGAAATTATGTGAATACAATAGTGTTTTTGTAGAATTCTTTCCTAATACAATTTGTTTAAAGGATTTGAAGACCAAGAGTACTACTTTAGTAAGGAGAACCAAAAACTTCCTTTATCAACTACTAAGCTCCCAAGGACATCAGGTGATAAGCACTGTTTCCTACAATAAAGCTGTGCTTAGTCGTGTTTTGTTGCACGATCAACTAGGTCATCCTCACTTGGATATAGTAAAGCATGTAGCTAGGAGTATGAATAAAGATGTTAAGCATATTAGTGTTTTTGATCTATGTAACTCATTTCAAATAACTAAAGCTCATAGGTTGCCTAATACTCATATACACAAAAGATCTTTACAACCTTTTGATATAGTTCATATGGATTTATGGGGTCCTTCTCTTGTGTCTTCTGCTCAAGGCATGAGGCATTTCTTACTTTTTTTTATGATTGTACACTATTCATGTGGATATATGTACTTAATAATAAGTCTCAAGTAGCTTCATTTATTTTGCATTTTGAGTCTCTTGTTGAAAGACAATTTCAATCCAAAATAAAAGTCCTTCAGAGTGATGGATGTGTTGAATTTAAGGCTTTAGAGACTCATTTATTTAAAAGTAGTGTTTTACGCTGGTTGTCTTTCCATTATACACCATCTTAGAATGATGTTGTTGAAAGAAGAAATAGGAAAGTTGTTGAGGTTGGACTGGCTATGATATTAATGTCAAATGTTCCCACACTATACTAGGATTATGCATTTAAAACTTCATTGCGTTTAATAAACAGGATATCTCCTATGAATCTTAATTTTCACATCCCCTTTGAATTTTTATTTCATTCTAGGCCTAATTATACATATCTTAAAACCTTTGGTTGTTTTCGCTACCCTTTTGGAGACCATAAAGCCACAATAAACTTGAGTGTAGATAATTATCCTGTGTTTTTCTTGAGTATGCATCTCAACATAAAGATTTGTCTGTCTTGGAACCAACTTCTGGTAAGTTATAAATATATGCTTATATGAGGTTTAATGAACATATTTTTCCTTTTCTCTCACCCAAGCCAACTCATCAATCAATTACTCAACCTATCTTCCAATCATCTATTGAAATGTTCTCATCAACTATAGATTTTGGCTCTTTTGATCCTCGTCACATTTTTGATCCTTCCAGTATCTCTTTAACAATTGATTTACCCATTGATGCTCCTATCTTTAGTATTCATTAGCCTCTTACTATTACTAGTACTCATTCCATGGTTACATCAGGCAAGAGTGGTGTTTTCAAGAATTGCTTATTTTTACTGTTCTTCCTGAGCCACAATATGTATCTAAAACCTTGAGTATACCATAATGGAAAGCTTCCATGCAAAGTGATATGACTCTTAATGTAGAATGGAACATGTGATCTTGTTCCTAAACCAAAGGATGTGAAGATAACTAACTGGTCATAAATAGGTCTTTAGGACTAAACTTCCAGCTGATAGATCCTTAGATAAATACAAGTCAAGAGTAGTGGTTAAAGGTTTTCAACAAACAAAAAGCATTAATTATACTGAGACATTCAGTCCAATTGTTAAACCTACAATGATTAGAATTGTGTTCAGTTAGCTCTTTCTTAGAGGTGGCTTGTTAGACAACTTGATGTAAACACAATATTCTTGAATAGAGACATTGAAAAAGAGATTTACATGACTCAATCACAAGGTTTTGTTAGTCTTCAATTCCCTGATTCATTCAAGTTGAGAAAAGCTATTTATGGTTTAAAGCAAAGCTTGGTTCCTCAAGCTTAGTGGTTGGTTAACTAGTTGGGATTTCAAGTGCTCTAACAGTGATGCCTCCATGATGGTTTATGCTGAAAATGGTGTGTTTGTTTTTTGTTGCCTTTCTCATCTATGTTGATGATATTTTTATAAAAAGGAAATTACAATGCTTTTATACAAAGTCTTATAACCAATCTTAATGTTGTGTATCCACTTAAAGACTTGGGTAAGCTAGGTATAGAAGTGATACGTACAGTACATGCATCTGAAGGGTTTCAGTTAAGTCAAATCAATAAGAGACCTTGATAAAGTTCAGACATAATTCAAAGGCCACTACCACTCCAAAGATTGTAGGCTACTCAATGTCTAAAACTAATAGCACTCCTTTACAAAATGCTACTCAATACAGAATCATCATAGTTGTGTTACAATACTGCACCCTTACAGGACTTGAAATTAGTTGTTTTAGTGAATAAACTATGTCAATTTCTTCATCAACCAACTAATACACATTGGATTGTAGCTAAAAGACTATTGATGTATCTTAAAGGTACTCAAGACCATAGATTGTTTCTAGTTCAATCTGAAAGTCAAGCCTTAATTGCCTACAATGATGCAGATTGGAGTGATGACGAAAGGTCCACTGGTGGCTATTACATTTATCTTGCACAATCTTTGGTGTCTTAGGGATCAGGAAAATAAAAGGTTGTTCAAGATCTAGCACTGAAACAGAGTTCAAATCACTTGCTCATACTGTTGTTGAGATAACATGGATACAGAAAGTGTTGAACTATTTGAGGCTCCAATTATTTACTGTGATAATATTAGTGCTGGATATCTCACTAAAGATCATGCTTTTCATTGAAATAGATTTTCATTTTGTAAAAACGATAACAGTAGTTGGTTTGCTGCTTGTGAAGTATACTCCTACTAAGGAACAAATTGCTAATATAATAATTAAAGTTCTTGCCAGCACTCGGTTTTGAGAACCGAGAACAAAGTTGATAGTTCTCAAAAGGCCTTTAGACTAAGGGGAAATGTTAGCTTAAGTGTATACGTGATCTGAGTGAGTACACGGGTGCACATGGGTGCTTGAGATGTTAGATCACACTGGCACTTCTCTAAGAGAATACTCCACTAGATACATGGAAACGCCAAAATTGTACCAAATATGATCTCTACAAAGAAGAAATAAAGAAAAGAATGTGATCTCTACAAAAAAATTCTTTTATATTCTTGATGATTAGGTTATGGTACTTACCTGTATCGTATCCAAAGAGGAGACCACCAATACCAGCAGAAAGTGCAAGACGCATTATATAAGGAGTTTTCCATACTGTTCTCCAACACTCTGTGAACTGAGTCCTATCGGCACCATGAACATCACCTTCCATTATTTCACATGCAACAATTCCAGAAAAAGCGACGAGCTATGTCTTGTCAAATTTCTTTTCTTTTCTTTTATGTTAACGATCCTTGAAAATGTCGAAATTTTAAACGAATGACAGCAGCTAGCGTGGACCGATTCCAAGTGAATTTTCTGGCTTTAAAATTATGGCTACCTTACCTTAAAAGGCGGGACCATACTAATTATAACTGGACTGATTCACCAACTATACAGGGCAACTGAAATTGAAACAAATTTAAATTTTGACGACAATTGTATAAGATAAGGATAGGCAATTAAGGAAAATAAGTGACAATAATATGTGTATCTGACCTGTTTTACCAACATTGATAACATTATTTATTTACCAAGATTTGCAATTATATTATTTATAGTATATAATGTTTCAAAATAACTTTTAAAATTTAAAATTTATTTTTTAATAAAATTTTATTATATGAAAAAACTATCATATCATAACTAATAACGGTACAAATATAAGAAAATATTATTAATATTTCTCTATTCTCAATAAATTTTTGTAAATAATTGAACAATTTTTTTTATGAAAAATATAAAAATAATCTAAAATTAAAAGGAAAAACTATAAACCTCAATTAAAGAGAAATAAAATTATAATATACTGTAATAAAAGTCTTGTACCGTTTGACAAAAGTATAATTTATTTCACTAGTTATTCGTTGGGACAATAGAAGCCTATTATCTCTTTTAAAATGATACTAAAGTTCATATGAAAGATTTAAGTCAAAATTTTAGGAATAAGAATAGCATTTCAAAAATTATTTTTTTACTAAAAATAACTATAATAAATATTTAAATAATTATTTTTAAAAAAATAAATAATTTTATGTTTAAAATAATAAGTATAAGAATAAATATTAAAAAAATATCATTAATAAAACATTCGTTGTAAGAAGATAAATTATGACGTAGTTGTGAATAAAAAAAAATTTATTTAAATATTTACTAACATTATTTTTGGTAAAAAATTAAATAATTTTTGAAATATCAATTTTATCCTTAAAATTTTTATCTCAATATTCCATATAGACTTTAGTGATTATTTCGAAAGAGATAATAAACTTGTAATGTTTCACCAAATAACTACCAGATTAAAATGTTTATTTGTCAGTTGTAGTAGATTTTTGCTACCCTTTTATCTTAAAACCACAACCTATTTTCTTTCTTTGCCTTTTTCTTAATTAATGAATATTTTTTTCCAATTTTCTTAGCAAATTATTTTCTCCTCAATCTCAATAGTTGTTAATAAGCTTTCATATTTATAATATGAGAATTGTTAGTCATAAAACCTAAAACATTAAACCTACCCTCCATTTGATGATCTAACTTCATTTAGCTAATTCATAAGCCAAAGTATTACAATTCATAAGTATCCAAGCAATTGAAAAATAGTCAAAATTTGCAATAAATAACGTGGCTTCATCTAAAAATTACTTAGCCTCCCAAGACGTCTAATTAGGTATATTGAAAATATAATTAATTATCGATTGACAATCACTCTCAACAATTACAGATTTTACCCGCATAGCCTTTACCAGACTAATGGCCAATGAAATAACTCTTGATTTACTCACTTCTCCATTAGAAACTTGTAAAGATGAACACTATATACCCAAAACATTTTCAAATTCATCTTGGGCTAGCATAGCTAATGATCCTTTGTTATTTGAGAAGCATGCATCGTAGTTAATTTTTAAACTTTCATGAGGTGGTTTACACTATCTGACCACAATTTGATGCACATATAAATATCTACTCATTTTAAGTATATATAGATCTTCCTTGAAAACATAACAATATAATCGTTCAATAATTTGCTTAATGTATACGTGGTGAACTGATGAGTGCTCAAAAAACACTAAAATTACCATGATTTTATTCACTTTAATAGATCAAAAAGATATATGTTTATATGATTTTATCATATTTCTATATAAATCTATCTTTTCGGAATCACGGGTATTTTTATTGTTTTTCAGGTATTTTCGCTTAAAAAAGTAACTTAAAGACTCAGAAAAATATTGCAGACAATACATCATAAATATATTCATAAAATAAATGAGGAAAAGTAAAAAAAAAGATGGAAAATTTGAGAAAATGGGTCAAAAAGGATGAAATCGCGCATGTAGTCACCCAACAGTGCCGCCCAACGCGCTCAACGTGCCCAGCCGTGCCAAGCAACGCGTGTGCCCACACACATTGCCTAGTCCATACCCATCAACACCCAATCCACGCGCGCCGCTGTGCCCATCTGCCCCATCCGCGCGCACCGCTGCGCCAATCTACCCATTTCTTGCATGCTGTTATGCCCATCTGCTCCATTCCGCATGGGCTGTCGCACCCCACCTACCATGATGTCAGTGATGACATCATCATCACCTACTATGCGTTTTTCCCACTTTTTCTTCCAATCTTCACCTATAAATACCTTCATTCTCTTCACACCTTAAAAACATCTTCTTCTCTCTTTCTTTTTCTCCATTTTTTTTTATTTTTTCTTAGTTTTAGAGTTCTTCTCTTTTTGAGAAGAACTAATTATTTTTTTTGTAATTTAATAGCTTTTTGATTGAATAAATGGAAATGCAAATTCCGTCTGGAGGTTTTCCAACGACAGGAATAACATCAAAGTACGGTAGGGATTTTATTTTCTTTACAATTATTTTTTATGTTTTATTCTTATATGTTATATTTAATTTGTCTGTGATTAAATTTAACTTTGCTGGGTGTTTGTAAACATGATATAATAATAACGTTGTTATGCTTGCGAAATATTAACTAGGTAAAAATCTCTAAAATGAATTAATTTTGTTTTTATTCAAGATTTTATATTAAGAATGTTAGAGAAAAATATATTATTTTTCATTACAAACTTAAATCTAAAAATTAAATTTTAAGGTTTAGTTATCCAGTATGATTTAGAGTAGTTCTCTTTTATTTGTTGGTACAATCGCCCGGTAGTTAGAGTGAAATTCTATTTTAAAAGTTTTTATAAGAATTATTATCTGAAAATGTATTGACAACATGTTTTGAGTAATGGTTTTAAAACTTGAAAGTTAGTACTCGGATAACTAAATTCTTAGGTTTAATTTGAACACCTTGAATAAAGTTTAAACTGTCTAACCTCACCAAAGGTGGCATTTCAATGGTTCATTTTCAATCTCTTAAAAAAGGAATTAATTTAATTAACCAAATTAGTTATCAACCCCACCCATAAGTGTTAATTGATTTGTTTAGTTAACAAAGAATATCTAACCCCACCAAAGGTGGTATTCATATAAAAAGAGAGAATCAATAAATATCAAGTCGTTGTAGTATAGTGGTAAGTATTCCCGCCTGTCACGCGGGTGACCCGGGTTCGATCCCCGGCAACGGCGCCAAAAACTTGACGAGCAGAACTGGCATCGTCGATCCTACCAATACTTTGGTTTTATATTTATAAAACTCTCGCAAGTGCATGAATCATTTTGTAGAAAATGATAAGTATACTCCCAAAGTCGATCTAAGAAAGGAATATATGTCATTTTTAATTTATTATTCAAACTTTTTTTTATTTTTCCTCATTTATTTTATGAATATATTTGTGATGAATACCTTCATTATTTTTCTGAGTATTTAAGTTACTTTTTTAAACGAAAATACCTGAAAAACAATAAAAATACATGTGATCCAAAAAGACAAATTTATATAGAAATATGATAAAACCATATAAATATATATATTTTTAATCTATTAAAATGAATAAAATCATGGTAATTTTATTGTTTTTTGAGCATTCGTCATGAACTCAAAATTGAAAGGAATATTTCTAAATATGAGTTCATTTTGTATTCTCTAGATTGCACCCATTACCAGTACTATAGCAAGAGTAAAAATTTTCTTGTGTTTTTTTATCTCTTATCAGTAAGTCAGGGGGATATAAACATAATTTAAGGAAGGATATGATATCCAAATATGTAAATTATTAAATTCTAACCCTTCCTATCTATTTCTTCCATAGGTTTTGCATGCATGGGTATCAAATAAATAAGTGATCTCTAGTTTCTTTCTTAGCTGAGCAAAATGTACATAACACATTATTATTTTATATAAACCTTTTTAGATTATTTCTGGTAGGTAGGGAGTTATATGTAATTCTCCGAAGTATAATTTTATGTCTCTCGTGTAATTTAGTATCCCAAATCAATTTCCAAATTGGAAAAGCACCAACATCTGAGTCCTCATTTACTAGTAAAGTATATGCTGATTTTACTGAAAAAGTTTCATATTTGTTTGTAGTCTACAATAACTTATGATGCAACATGTCATTCAGACTCCTTAGTTTTCTTATTAGAAAACTGGTGTTTCTATAAAAAAAAATGATCAATCTAATGCCAATTACATCTCGTTTCATTAGAGAGTTGTTTAACAATGATGGTGTTTACCAAATCATACATACCTGGATTGATTGTAGGGAGAAAATTGATTATGATAGGTATCCAAGGGTGTTTGGTTGCCAGAGTTGATGAACCACTACCTACTTGAAAACCCAATTCCTTTTTGAGTGTATCTCTTGTCCCATAAGTTCATTTTCAAATAAATCTTAGATTTGGAAATATTTTTGCTTGAGAGTGTTCACTTAGAGTTTTTTTTGAGTTATTAACCATATTCTATCCAATTTTTGCCAACATAGCTTGATTAAGCCAGTGAAATGTTCAAAATCTTAAACCTTTCATTTCATTAGGTACAAATATCTTTCCATTTTTTGACTTCACAATAACGATTAGAGTTGGATTTTGAGTTCTAATAAAACTTGCATATTAAGGAGTTAATTTTTTTATATATAAATACCCTTATGAATCTAAAAAGTGCTCATGGTATAACTAGGAGCGGATTGAATTATAGACCTTACAAGCATTGCCTTGATTGCATTTGAAAGAAGTTTTACCTTCCATCCTTCTTCTGTTTATTGATGCAATTTTCTCAATTAATTTCTTGAAAGCTCTTGTTTTATTTCTCTGGATGACCAATGGATTACCCAAATATATAATATTCGGACCAATTTTTCTTATCCCTAAGATCTAAGTAATTCTGTTTTGTATCCTTTCGTTTGCATTTTTGAAAAGAAAATCCCAAACGTTTTAGGATTTGTAGTATGTCCTAACATCCTTTGTAGATTCAAACACATTTATGACACATTTATCTTCTTGTTCAAAAGCATTATAGAATATCAATACATTATCATCATAAAATTTGGATAATTGGAAAATCATATCTTACTTTCTTGATGCCATGTGGGTGATTATTGGCTTCTGCTTATGGAATCAATCTAGATAGAGTTTCATATGTAATAATGAATAGATAAGGAGAAAGGAGATCACTTTATCTTAATCCTCTTAATGGCATGATATTACTGAATTTGGATCCATTCAGAAGACTGTAGAGATGCAATGCCTCATTTGGTTACAAATTTTTTCGTTAAATCCTAATCAATACATGATGTAATCTATTAGTCATCATTCCATTTTGTCTTATGCTTTACTCATGTCGATTCCTAAAGAGGCACTCATACTTTTTTTTTTCCTCATAGAATGAATAATTTATTGAGCTAAAATAATATTTTTGATATCAACGTGAGAGGACAAAAGAAATTGGAAATGGTGAAATGAACATTTCTAAGTTTATTTGATGAGTGCTTAAAAAATATTAAATATTACGTGATTTATTTGAACTTTAATATCAAAAATATATTTATATTTTTCATAATTTCATCATTATTTTAGTAAATATATGTTTTCAAAATTATAGGTATATTTTGTTGTTTTTTTATATATTTATAGCTTCAAATTGATTAAAAAGATCAACACATGAAAAATCATATCTAAAGTACTTAATTACAAATTAAGAGAATTAAAGAACAAACATATATAAGTCTTGCATATGTACCAATCAAGATGTATGGGATAAAATACAAAAAATAATTGGAGAAAAACTAAACAATGCAGGTTGCGGCAATGTGTGCCATGGTATGGGTGTCTAGAATCAAAATTTTCACCCATAATAGAATTATCGGGTGTTGTGGTGGTGGAGAAAAGTAATATATGGCATGCGACCTCATGATCTACATTTTTCTCCTCATTTTAGTATTTTTCCAACTATAAATGTAGCCCCTAAACCCTACCAGGGTTGAATAAAAAAATGTTTCCTTCTTCAATCGTAACAATCAACTTGTAAAAAGAAAAATTCTCTTAAAGAGTTTGTAATAGTTTTAATTTTTTTAGTTATGTAGTACTTATTTTGATCCAATAAATAGTATTGACGGATCTATTTAGAGGTTTTCTAGATACAGATCAATACTCAAATTCTATACTTTGAAAGATATGCTTGAGGTATAAATTTTAAATGTATTATTCTATTTTCAGATTAAATTTATATGCTATTTTTAATATTTTTATCATTCATTAAATCTAAGCATGTATGACTAAAAATATTATGAAATATTAGTTATATTGTTATGTTTATGAAATATTAACTTACGTAAACATTTTTATAAAATAAATATTTTTATTTTTTCATTCATGAGTTTTACAAAGCTTATACCGAAAAATATAGTTATATCATATTTTTCTTAATAATTTTAAAACAAAAAAGTTAGATGATATGATTATTTAGATCTAATTTAAAATAATATTTTATTCTAAAGACTTTTCACAAAGATTTGTTATTGTAAAATATATTGAAAACATATATTTTGTAATAGATTTAAAATCTAAAAGTTAGTTCTAATATACATCAATCTTAAATTCAACTTTGATAACTTGAATAAGAGTCTAACTTATGTGCTCCATTCAAAATAGTGATTTAAATTATTTACTATTTTCTTATAAACAAATCATAATGTAATATTAGTCAATTGTTAGGTTGCACCTAAGGATATTAATTAGTTTTTATTAACAAATTTTGGGCTCCATTTAAGGATATTTTCATATAAAAAGAAAAAAAATGTAATATTAATTTATATCTTAATAATTGAATTAATATGAGCAAATAAAATTAATTAACTAATATATCTCATTCATTGAATGTTAAATGTTTATTTTCTTAATATTTGTTGAATCGATTTTATCTTTAATTTTATGTCTATAGAATAATTTTTTTAAAATACAAACAATTGTGACCGGATGTTTAGGTTTATTTTTTATTTTGAGATTTTTGTTGAATTATTTAAAAATTACGTCATTTTTATATAATTATTACTTTTTTCAAGTAATTCGTATACCTATAAACTATTTATCAAATATAAAATTTGTGCATCAAGATTCTCAATCTTGACACAAGGATTTTTGGAGTGACTTTGTATATAACATTACATAAATGATGGGTCTATAATAACCCATTTGAGAAGGCTGAGTATTCTTCAGCAATAATATGATAAAGGTTTCATTTTTTTCAGGGTTCATGATACCAGTACAGATAGGAAGAATTCCAGCACAAACTTGATCATATCTAGTCCCACTATATTCCAAAATTTTTTCATAAAATCCAGCATTCACTCCATCAGATCCAAGTGCCTTCGAATTGTGGATGCTCCAAAGTGCCTTCTTAATCTCATTTTCATCAGGGATTTTACATAGCTTTTCATTATCCGTACTAGAGATACATGATTGAAATAGCTCATTAATGGTTTCAAAGCTTTGATGATTTTTGGATTGGAATAAGCTTTGGAAATATGCAGTTCCTCTATATTCCATCTTCCTTAGAACCAAGAAAATCATTAGTTTTCATAACCCATATGGCATTTTTTCTTCTGAACAAGGTTGATAAGTGAAAAATCTTAGTAATCTTATTCCCTTCCTTTATCTAAATCTCTCTCGATCACTTTTGTCTTCAAATCAGTTCTTGCCTTATTTGACTTTCCTGTAAATTATTTTACCCTTGTGTACATCTAACTTGCTCAAGTTCATTTAGATTTGATTGTTGCAGTGAGGCCAATTCTTTTTTCAAGCACTTTATTTTTTCCTTACACATGCCCTTCCAAAATTTTAAATCAGAAGCATTTTGCCTTATTCTGTCTCAATAGTTGTTGATCATGGTCGAACCAGCTTACAATTTATGTTGTCAACCAGTAATGTATTATTTCTTCATTTATTAATAAAATACTAAATTTAATATTTTATTTTAATTATCAGATATATTCTTGCAAACGAAAAGTTGGTAGT
Source organism: Hippophae tibetana (assembly GCA_037013495.1). Lineage (NCBI taxonomy): Eukaryota > Viridiplantae > Streptophyta > Magnoliopsida > Rosales > Elaeagnaceae > Hippophae > Hippophae tibetana. The sequence goes on along the minus strand of CM072802.1, from coordinate 40,222,187 downwards.
TTTGTTACGTGGTTTAGATTCTTTGAAAATTAGTCAAATTTGAATATAAGTTTGATATATTTTTAACTTTTGGGATAGAATAATAATTCATTAAATTTGAGGGAGTGGTTGATAAATATTGATATTGATAATTAACATGACTTCATAAGCAAACAGTAGTTGAGGGCTAGGAGCAGTTGTAGTCCCGATAGAAATTTTGTAAAAAAATTAATTAGTATTAATCTTAATTTATATATTTATAAATAATAATTATTAATTAAATTGAGTGATAAATCTAATACTTTAATTTGATCATTTTTATATTAATTTTTTTCAATTTGGCATCCTAAATTATCTAAATTGATCAAATTGGATTTAAATTATTCTTTAAATTAGTGAAAACTCTTGAAAATTTATGTTCTTTAAGTTTAAGTGAGAAAAAAAAATGAATCATGTAATTTATAGATACACTGATAACTACATATAGCTTTCAAACAGTATAAATATTAGACAATGATTAATTTGATTTTGTATTCTCTAGTTAATAAGGTAAAAAACAAAGTGGTACCATTTATAAAATTTAAAGTCAAATTTATAATTATAATAAAATGATACGAGTAATTTGACAGATAGTTAGAGGAAGAAGAAGAAGAGGTAAATTGTGTAATTGTTCTATATGATTTCCATAGTTCCTCGATTACATATAGCCTTATAATGATTAAAGAGAAATAATAGAAGGAATGCAGAGAAATAACAAAAAATACGTGGTAGGTGAGTATGTGTCAGAAGGGGTGGTCCCATACTACACCGTGCATCATCTTTGCTCTGATAGTTGCAACCTCGCGTTAGGAACTATTCAATGCCCATGTGCGCTCGACTATAACCATGATCATAGTGTTTCCAATAGGCGTGGTGGTAAAGTTCCATAAACTACTTTGAATGGAGTCATCTTAGTGGAATAATGTGTTGAGGTATTATAGCTAAATTCAGCCCAAGGTAACCATTATATCCATTGCCTCGACTATTCCTCAATGAAGCAACGTAAATACTATTCTAAGGTACGATTAACCACCTCTGTTTGGCCATCAGTTTGGGGATGGTAGCTTGAACTCATGCATAACTTGGTACCTTGTAGCTAGAACAAGGCTCTCCATAATGAACTGATAAATATGTTATCTCTATCATTCACTAAGGATGTGGCAATGTTGTGTAGGCGCACCATGTTGGCCACAAATTCCTTGGCAATGATTATTGCATTAAAATGGTGTCTCATGGAAATAAAATGGGCATATTTGGTTAGGCGATTGACTATAACCATGATCATAGTGTTTCCCTTCGAGAGAGGTAACCCTTTAATGAAATCCATTGAGATTTCAGTCCAACTTCTAGTGGGAATTGGTAGGGCCTACAGTAGCCCTACTGGTTTCGTGCAATCATTCTTGCTCCTTTTTCATACATCACAAGAGTATAGGAACTCCTTGACTCTTCTTTGCATGTTAGACCAATTGAAATTTTTTTTGATGCAAGAGAGTGTTTTGTGAAATCCGAAGTGTATCCTTATTGGTGATAAGTGGCAATCAACTAATATTTGTGTCACTAGGAAAGGCTAGGAACTTAGATACATTTTGTCTCCTTTGAACTATACTTCATCACGTTGATAGAAGTTATGTACCCCCATATAGGAGATTTTGGCTTGGAATTTCTCATAGAAGGAGTCTTGTTGGACTTCTTTTTAGAGTATAGGCCACCAAGCTTCTTGGGGTTGAGAGATGGAGAGAAGTTGAAACTCTACCACTCGGGACAAGGAATCTACTCCCTAATTTTCTAAACCCTTTTTATTCTCAATTTCATAGTCATAACCTAGAAGCTTAGGCAACCATCGTGCCTAGGTTGGTGTGGTTATTCTTTGCTCTAGAAGATACTTCAGGCTCTTCTGATCAGTGTGCACAATGAATGGACTTCCCAGTAGATAAGGTCCCCATAACTTGATGGTTCTAACCACTACTAACATCTTTTTTTCTCATAGGTTCATAGGGCTAAGGCCGATCCCTTGAGTGTAGCACTGAAATAAGCCACTGGGAAATTTTCTTGAGTCAAAACTGCCCCAAGTCCTATGCCACTTGCATCACATTCGATTATAAATAGTATAGTGAAATCAGGAAACCAAATGATAAGAGGGGAAGTTAATGCTTCCTTCAATTGTTGGAAGGCCCTGGTTGCACCCTCATTCCATTGGAATCCCTCTTTTCCCATTAGACGGGTTAGTGGTGCTACTAATCCTCCAAACTGTCGAATGAATTTTATGTAATAGCCTGCCAACCCCAAGAACCCTCTAACTCCTTTGGTTGTGATGGGTGTTGGCCATTCCACAACTGCACAAACGTTTGCAGAATCAACTTAGACTCCTTGTTTTGAGATAAGATTGCCTAAGTAATCTACCTACAATACACCAAAATGACACTTAGATGTTTTAGCAAACAAACTATTACTTGCTATTATCTGTAGAACAGTCTACAGGTGTTGGTTATGATCTTCCCATGATCTAGAATACACCAGAATGTCATCAAAGAAAACCAATATTAATTTTCTAAGGTAGGGCTAGAAGAGATTATTCATTAGGCTTTGGAAGGTAGCTTGAGCATTGGTGAGACCAAATGGCATCGTGAGGAACTCATAATGGCCTTTATGTGTCCTAAATGCATTCTTCAAAGTGTCATCCTCATGAACTCCTATTTGGTGATACCTTGAGCATAAATCCAATTTGGAGTAGACCTTGGCTCTATATAATTCATCTAACAGCTCATCTATGATAGGTATAGGGTACTTATCTTTGACAGTGATTGCATTAAAAAACCTATAGTCCACATAGAACCTCCAGGCTCCATCTATTTTTTTAACCAACAAAACTGGTGATAAAAAGGACTATTACTGGGTCTGGTCAAGCTTGATTGTAAGAGCTTTTGCACCATTTTCTCTATTTCATCTTTTTGATAATAAGGGTAACGATAGGGTCGCTTGTTTATTAGTCTAGAGCTTGGTTGTAGAGGGATGAGATGATCATGTAATCTTCTCGAAGGTAGACTGGATGGAGGTTCAAATACTCAAGGAAATACAATCGGTATTTTGTCTATCATAGGGGGATGAGTTTTGAACTGCTCATTGGGGTTGTCATAAGGAATTATTTGAAGAAACAACCTTGTACCTTATAGATTGTTGAACTCCTTGTAGGTCAAAGCTGTAGTGTTTGTTCTTCTTAACCCTTGGAACTTATGAGAGACACCTTCCACCTTGAAGTTGATGGTAAGTTTTTTATAATCCATCTCGATGAGTCCTAGGGTTTCTAGCTATTGGAAACCTAAAACCAATTGACATGTTGCAACTAGGAGGTTATAAAAATTTGTTGTGATTTGATACCCTTTGATGGTAAGGGTAAGGTTACAACATTGTCCAGTGTATTCTATCTTTTCACGATTAGCCACCATTACCTCTAACTTTTTTTCCTTGGTTATGGTCATTCCAAACTGAGTGCTTAGGGATTGATCAATAAAATTATGAGTACTTCCCTCATCTATTAGTACTAATACCCTTTTATTTTTTAATTAGCCCATAATGCGCAATGTTTGTGGATGTTTAGCCCCTACTATTGCATGGAAGGAGATCTGAGGTATCATTCCTTGAAGTTCTTGTTCCCACCGGGTTTCTTCCAGGTTATTTGTGAGATCATGGGTAGAATCTTCTATCATAAATAGCTATGATCGAGCACAACAGTTGCCAACCATGAATTTTTCATCATAGTAGTAGCATAACCTTTTGTCTCGATGTTCACGTGCTTTTTGGTTAGTAATTCTTTTAAAAGTCATTGGTTGAGTTTTTGGGTTTGAGTTGGGTCGTTGTTGGGGTGGAGGTCCTAACACATCAGTTGTGGGATTAGGCGAGTTTTTTGTGTTACTACGGCTGATTAGTAACGAGGGTATTGAGTTGTTTTCTTCTAAAGTAAATTCTTCTATTCGATCAATCTCGTCACCCCTATAACATCAGCCAATGTTATAGGTTGTTTAATTTTGACATCAATTATGATTTCATCTCTTAGTCCAACAATAAAGCAACATATTAGAAACTCATCTGGCAAGCCATCAACCCTGTGAGAAAGCTTCTCAAATGCTACACTTGAGGTGTGTTTGATTCGAGTTAGTTCTTCTGAAGGGTCCTCATAATCAGTTGGGCCAAATTACATTTGTATAACTTTGGTGAATTCTTTATAGGTAAGTGGTCCACGGAACTTAGTGAACCACTGATGTCATTATAAGGCAATGCCTTCGAGATGGAATAAGGCTAATTGTACGCGTTGTTCTGATATAATATTAGTGAATTTAAAGTACTACTCAGCTTTATATATCCTACATGTTGGATCCTTACCAACAAGTGTTGGAAATGATAGCTTTAGGTGAGAGCATGGTGGTTCAATATGATTTTGAGATGTATATGGATGTGGTTGTGGGTTTTCTTTCCTCACAAAGGAGTTAACCTCAGGGGAAGTTTGAAAGACACGAAGCATATGTAGTTCGGTAAGCATTGCTTGTAAGGTAGTGCGCACTTGGTCGAATCCGGACTCATGTTGTGCAAGGGTTTCTATCACTTCACTGCAGAATTTAGCGTTGGATTTTCCCTTGGTATCCATGGCTTTGATACCATTGATACGAGTAATTTGAGAGATAGATAGAGGAAGAAGAAGAACAATAAAGAAGAAAGGTAGATTGTATAATTGTTCTATATGATTTCCATAGTTCCTCGGCTACATATAGCCTTACAATGATTAAAGAGAAATAACATAAGGAATGTGGAAAAATAGCAGAAAATACATGACATGTGAATGTGTGTCAGAGGGGGTGAATGAGCATCTTTTCCTAACAGATTGGTGGTCCTCTCTAATAGTTGGGGTGGTCCCCTCATCCACTATGCATCATCTTTTCTCTGGTAGTTGTAGCCTCGTGCTAGGAACTGCCTCAATGCCCATGTGCGCCCATCTCCGCGCTTGTGTTCCTATCTGTGTGTGGATTAGCACGCATATAAGTTCTACACCTATCATAAAATTGATTATAATACCTATAAAATTGTGAATATGATAAGAAATTTTACTTAAATTATAAAACTGGTGTTATAAATTATGTGATTTTGACTAAAGTTACCATTAATTTTAAAACTTTGGATCAAGTTGACTAAATTTTAATGTAAAGAAATAAAATGAATAATGTTCCTAAATTTTGTGCTAAATTTATTATATACATTAGTATAAGTGAAATTTGAGTTGTGCTAAATTTCTCCTATTTTAATCTTTTGATTTTATAAATCTCTTTAATACTAACATGAAATGCTTGGCTTATTAATCAAAATTTACTCAAATAATTATCACTCACGTATATATGGTTATAGTAATAAAAATCCACGTATCCCCAACCCATTTGGCTATTACACATACATGAGATGTTAAGTACCTAGAATTAATAATTGATTATATACACAATGATCAATGTCATGCTAGAAGTATATTTGTGCATCAATTCTCACATATTTACAATGAATTATTGTTTCATATGTGTTTCATATGTTGTTTTGTGTTATAGGTATTAAGATTTAATTAATATGATTAAAACATGATTATGATAACACTCTCCAGTACTAGCATGAATTACTAATTAATAACAACATATCCTAATTTCTTGTTTTTTTGACTATACCAATTTAGATAAATTCACAAGCTCGAAAGTCTGTACTTCTTTGTACCTAATCATTGAGTTATATAAGTTCTTAATTCATTCTATTTTTAATAGAAAATATATAATAGACTCTCTAGATTTAATTTATCAAAAGATTTGATTTTAAAAAGCGTATTGGATCAATGTTAAACTATAAGCAAGGTTTAATTATTTGGAGTGTTAATTCTCATTAGAAAGCAATTTATCACTATTTATTTAAATTTATTAAACAACTACGTACCTAATCTACTAAATTGATTGTCGATGAACAAACCTAATACTTTAATTGTACACTTAAATAATCAAGAAAATCCATCCTGATATTAAAATAGTGAATCAAACATATTATCAAAGAAAATAGAAAATTAGATTATAATATATTTTATTAATAAATGCAAAACATGTCTAGGGCTTTAAAATCACCCTTAATCACAAGAAGATTAGCTATCCAAAGAGAACAATGAAAGCATAATAATATTCATGAAAATAATAAAAGAAATGAGTAGAATTTTAGGACTATTGTCAATAAAAAATGTCTCCAACCCCCTCTCAATTGTATCCCACCAAACTCCCATTAATAATGTTAATGAGTCTATTTATAGTACTATATTTTTAGGGAAAAGTGGGAAAATTTTGCAATTGGGTGTTCAAGGATTTTTATAACATATGGGCCATGACATTTATAATACTATGCCTTAACATGATACAATTTTATGATCCATAGTGAAATTTGTGGCCATAATGCCCCATCATCACATTTTTAATGCCTCAGTGCACTCTTGTATTTCCAACATCCATAGTGACACTTGTGGCCTCCATGCCACGACATCACTTTTTAATGCCTCAATATGTTCTCGTTTTTCCTCGGCCACACCTATTGATAGAAGTTTATTGTGTTTTTTGTACTAAAATGATACATAGGCCCTCCAATATTTGACATTTAGTGCACCATGTGCTGAATCTTCAAACCTTGTCACTTTGGCCCCTTATCTTCAACATTTTTTTCTTTCATTTACGTCTTTTAAAGCTCAAAATACCTTAAATACATCAAAACATACTCGTGATTCCAAAACAATTTGTGAAATAATTAAGGCAAAATACAATATTAAAACCTAATTCTCCTAAATAATTAAAATACATCACAAAGTAAGCATGTTTTTCAAGCACTTATCATATCACCTTGGCAAGTCCTCATCGAACCCTTGGTGAGATAGGCTTCATCCATCTTGATGACCCACCAACCATCTTGATTATCCATTCCATGTTTCAAATCTACACCATCTATTGAGCTCCAACAATGCTTCATGCTCTAACTAATCATTAACCCTACTATGCTATTTTTAGTTACACATGTACCTGCACACAAAAAATAAGACATACCTATAAATAAAACATGTAGACATAGAGTATATTCTAACAACTACTATCAAGTCACCCTTACACAAGCGAACAATGATAGCCTAAGAACACTAAACATGCAACTAAAATATGCTGACCCCTCTAAGCATATGCAAGACTACTCATAAATGTATGTGTATTAAGCAACAAATATGCAATGCAAACTATACTCACTAATTCATGCAACAAATCATGCAGAGCACAAATACAGGTTGTGCACACTTTCTGCTTTTTGACATGAAAATTCAAACTAAGCATGTACACATATATGCAACATACTAGACACCTAAATGTAAGAGAAAAGTCATACAAAAATGTATGCAATCATAACAGAGATGGAAAAAAATGACCAACAACACCAAGTAAATACTAAGGTACAAACATGCAAAAATAACGAACTAAATACATAGACAAAACTAGAAAAGACATCAAATGTCTCCTTAATGCTATACATAGCATAGAGCATAATGTCTCTATTTTCTAAGGAAGGCATAAGGGACTTCACAATGTGCATAATACACATCGGTAGGATGGGCGATCAAGCACCAATGCCACATAAATATGTCAACAAATTTGTAAGAAAAAATTGACTAGGAGTGAAACTATCTTCTAAGTTGATACACTCCTAGTAGTTCAAATATTGTTTTCTCAACGACACTTAAGAAGATTCAATCTTGCAATCTCACCTCATATTATGTGTAAAGTTGATGAGTATTGGCGATATTCATGAACAAAATATCTAATTGTTATTTAGTTTTTAGGTAAGTATTTCAAGAATTATATTCAAGTTGAAGAAACTATCGAGCTCTAAATGAAGACATCTCAGGCATATCTTAATTCTTATGCACATTAGATTTCATATTAGACATACATGAATATTTTACATATAGGTTACCCGATCGATCAAGTAATATCTAGATTGATAGAGAATTGATCAACCTTGATTAAAAGTCCTAACAAAATTAATTTTCAAATTAGATAGATCGATTGAAGTTTAAGGCTCGATCCATCAAAGAATGGACCGGTCAAGAATTAATCTCATTTGATCTACCCGATCTCAGGTTTTATTTTTTGATACCTAGATCGATCAAAATTTGGTTAGATCGATCGAGCATCTTTTAATTGTTGCCTGAAATGATCGAAAAGGGTTTTGATCGATCGACCTTATTAGTTCGATCAATTGAGCTCAAGCTATATCGATCGAGTAGCAAGAGTTTCAACTTTCAACCTAATTTTTATTAGATATAATTTATTTTATTACTATATTGTCCTTAATTTTTTAAAGCTCTTTTAAATGATTTTATGGACATGCTATTAATAGGCCTTTGACCTAGAGATGTAAAAAATTCTATTTATTAAAACCTAAAGCATATAAATCTATTAACCACAATGGAATCAACTCTTACAACTTATACTCTCTCTAAACCTGTTTTGCAAAAACTATTATGCTAGGATTTTTTTATTAGTCAATCTATCAAACATTATGTGGTTGTGTTTGATTGATTAACAAACCTATGTTATTTATGATATTGTGCTTAATCACATGTCCTAGGGTTTGCTAGTGATTGTTTTTATCTACTATTATGTTGAATCATCTAGATATGATTGTTCATTTTTTAATTCACTCTAAGACATACATTACAATTGTGTTTTTGTGTTAACATTTCAAGTTTCAGTTGAATGGGTTCGATAACTAGTATAACTTGGGTTTATTTGAATGTTGGTATTAATCTAAATACCTTGCTTATGGAGACTGTGAAAGAAAGTATAGGCTCGTAAGTAGGTTACTTAGGCGTATTACTTTGGAGGCTAGTTTGAGTCATAGCCTTGTAATCGAACATATTTTCATAGTGAATATTTTGGTGGTCCATTGGATTAGTGATTTTCCTCTTAGGTTTTTTTTATAGCTTAGGTTGTTTTTACCTAAAAATCTTGTGTATTATTTTATTTACATGCGATTATATGTCTGGTCATTTATGAAATTTTAATTTGACATATTTTTGTTAATTATCTACTCATCCCTCTCTAGCTAATTAGATTCGTAACTTAAAAACTTTCATTTGGTATCAAAGTGGGTCACTAGATGCACTTAGTGTTGCCTAGAACCTTAGTATGGATAATTTTACAGAGGATTCTTCTACAACCCATGCTATATTCTCTGATGGGTCTAACCACCCATATTGAAGGGCTCGTATGAGAGCCTTTCAACCATTTATAGATGAAAGTGTCTCAAACTCTATTATTTATGGTTCGAAACCATCTACAGTTATGTATTCACAATTAAACATAGGAGCAAATGGACACTGAAGATAAGACTGGAAGTAACTGTAATAAAAAAGGGTATAAATGTTATCTTTAATGTTGTATCTATTAACATATTTCATCTAATATCTGATTAGACAAGACCGACATTAGGTTAGCAATACCGATCTTACGGATACTTTGGTTTTATATTTCTAAAACTCTCGCAAATGCACGAATCATTTTATAGGAAATGACAAGTATAAGGTCGATCTAATGATGGAATATATGTGATTTTGAATTTATTATTCAAACTTTTTTAAAAAAATTAAATCTTAAACATTTTGTCACGATATTTTGATTTTTGTTTCCTAATCTAATGACATAAAAAATAAACATAGATATGGATTCAATAAAAAATAATGTAATTTTTTATCATTCATAATTGTGGAGTATTTATGAATATAATAATTAAGTTAATTATGATTGCTCATATTATTTAGGTTATTAAAGATATAAATTGATATTTGTTGATTTTCTCTTTTTGGTATGAAAGTTTCCTTAGGTGGAGCTCAAATTCTACTGTTTAATATTAATTAACTAATATCCTTAGACGAGACTTATTAATTAATTAAGTATTAAATTTCAGCTGTATTTCTAAGAAAATAGCAAACTATCTAATCATAGCTTTAGAGGAAGATAGTTAATTAGACTTTATTTAAGATGTCCAATTAAACTTAAGAATTTAATTATCCAAATACTAACTTTTAAGTTTTAAAACCATTACTGAAAATATGTTGTCAATACATTTTTGAATAATAATTCTTATAAAAAATATTTGAAATAGAGTTTCACTCTAACTACCAAGCGATTGTACCAACAAATAAAAAAACATTACTCTAAATTAGACCGAATAATTAAACCTTAGGATCTAATTTTTAAATTTAAATTTGTAATGAAAAATAATACACTTCTCTCTAACATCCTTAATATAAAATCTTGAATAAAAACAAAATCAATTTATTTTATAAATTTTTTTTGCCTATTTAATATTTCGCAAGCATAATAACGTTATTATTATATCATATTTACAAATAATCAACCATGTTAAATTTACTCACAGACAAATTAAAAAAAACATATAAGAATAAAAACATAAAAAAATAACTGTAAAGAATTCATTTTAAAATTATACCTCAAAAGAATCCTTATAGAACTTTGATGCTAATTCTGGTGCTGGAAAACTTCCAAATGGATTTACATTTCTGTTTATTGAATTAAAAACTAGAAATCTATAAAAGTATAACTAGTTCTTATCAAAAAGAGAAAAACTTTAAAAATAACAATAAAACTAAAAAATGAAAGCTTTCTAGAGAGAGAGAGAAATAGAGAGAAGTTGGTGATTTTTGAGATGCTTTTTAAAATGGGAGAGAGGGTCCTTTTATATATGAGAAAAAGGCCAAAAAAAGTGAAAAAAATGGCAAAAACAAATGAGAAAACATCTCAAAAATTGATTTTGGACACATTTGGACAAGCTGGCGCGCGTGCGTGCGTGCAAGACAAGAACGTGTGGGACTCGGTACGGGAATGTGCTTACTACCTGTGGGCCTTTGTTGGCTGCATACGCATGGGACTTGGCATATGTTTTCACATTTTTGACCATTTTGTCCAATTTTTCCATTTTTTTCAGTTTTCCTCATTTTTTCTCAACATATTCGTCATGTATTGCCTCCAGTATTTTTCTTCGAGTTTTTAAGTTATTTTTAAACAAAAATACTTGAAAAATAATAAAAATACCTGTGATTTTGAAAAGACAAATTTATATAAAAATATGATAAAATCATACATATATAAATCTATTTAATCAATTAAAGTATATTAAATCATGGTAACTTTAGTGGTTTTCAAGTACTCATCAATATATGATATTGAAATTTCCAAGCATGCTTGAGATACTTTAGAGGTTGCCCATAAGGGCACTACTAAAGTTAAAAGAACAAAACCTCATATACTAGGAACTAGGATTCAAAATCTGAGAATGGAAGAGTTTGAAATATTTTCTGAATTTTATATTAAATTATATGATATTGCTAACTCTTCTACTAATCTTGGTGAGAAGATTAAGGAATTTAGATTAGTTCAAAAGATATTTTTCTCTTTACTAAATCTCTTCCATGCAAAGGTTGCCGCCTTTGATAAAATCAAAGATATGGATACCATTAAAATTGAGGAACTAATGGGCGTATTCTTCACTTTTGATATAAGCTCTCGAACTCTTACAAAGAACAAAGGTGTTGCTTTCATAATAGCCATGATTGAAGTTGATGACAATGATGATGAAGAATTAGTACTCATAGCCGAAAGATTAAAGAAAATCTTCAACATAAGGAATCCTAAAAGTAAAAGATAATCAAGTCAACCAAAAGATTAGAAACAAAAAGAACTCAAATTTATGAGTTTGGAAGGTAAGAAAACTAAACCCACTGAACCTTAACGTTTTGAATGTATGGGCTATGGTTGCTTTGCAGCTAATTGTGCCAACAATAAGAAAAAAATTGGAAGAGCCTTCAATGCTACACTTATTGACTCTGCAGGTGATAACGACATTCCAGTTGAATCAAAAAATAATGACACCAACTTTCTGGCATTTACTACAACAATTGATGATATATATGAATTGTTCATAGATTTAGTAGGATATGACTCTAAATTTGTACTGAATAAATTTGATTCCTCTGGTATATATGAATTGTTCATAGATTTAGTAGGATGTAAAAAGGAAAAGGATAAGTTACTTATAGAAGTAACTAAACTTAATGAAAAACTAAAATCCTATGAAATTAATTCTTTAATGTTGGAAAAAGAAAAAAACTTTATTTCTATGAACATATTAATGATTTGAATTCAAGTTTTGTAGGTTTAAAACAGGAAAAATAAAATCTTGTGCATGAACTTGAATAATCTAAATAATTTGAAAAAAGGCTAACAATTGGAACTAAAAGATTGAACAAGAATCTAGATTATAAAAACTTTGTTGGAGATAATTGAGAGTTAGGGTATGTAGATGGGCATTCTATGCTAAATTCTTCAAAAATAACATTGTTTGCAAAACTTTTTGATCCATACCCTTCACACACTACACACAATTATCATGCATTTGCTTCTAATTTTATTCCTACATGCCATAATCTAAAGAAGATGTAAAAAGGCTAACAATTGGAGCTAAAAGATTGAACAATATTCTAGATTAAAAAAAATTGTTGGAGATAAGAGAGAGTTAGGATATGTAGATGGGCATTCTATGCTACATTCTTCAAAAATAACATTGTTTGTAAAACTTTTTGATCCATACCCTTCACACACTACACGCAATTCTCATGCATTTGCTTCTAATTTTATTCCTACATATCATAATTGTGGTAGAAAGAGATATATTAGATCCAGGTGTAGATTCTTGATGACATATAAATATGTTGACAATTTGCATGCATCCTATTCAAGAATTAATAGTTATGTTTCCATAAATAAGAACATAATTTTAAAAACTAGGAAATCTCTTAAAGCTAAATCTACTATTGCCTGGTATTTGATAATGGTTGTTCTAGACACATGATTGATGACCGTTCTCTTTTTGAAAAATATTATGAAGGAAAAATTACCTTTAATCATGGAAATAAGTCTTGAATTATTGATAAAGATATAATCAGATACTACAAGAGATGGCAAGAGTTTTGCTACATGCAAAAGACATTCCCAAGAAATTTTGGGTTGAAGCCTTAAGTACTTCATGCTACATAATGAAGCATGTTTACCTACACCGAAGTACAAACCAAACTTCCATGAGTTATGAAAAGGTAAGAAACCTAATCTTATTAAACATCTACACATTTTTGGAAGTAAATTTTACATCCTTAGAAATTGTGACAACCTAGGTAAATTTGATTCTATAAGTGATGAAGGTATCTTCCTAGGTTACTCATTAATAAGTAATGCTTTTAGAATGTTAAAATTAAGAAATAACATTGTGATGGATTCCATCAATGTTGTTGTGGATGATGTAGGTACTAGTACTCCAGTTACTGATGATAAAGATGAACTTCTAAGCACAAGCTTGCCAATTGAGGAATATAATGATGAAATACCTAACACTAATGAGGTAGAAAAAACGAGCTAGATGAAGAGTTAGCCTTAGATGATGAAGACACCATGCACAACACTCAAATTTAGAGACAAACATATACCACCAAAAACCACTCAACTGAAAAGATCATTGGATGGTAACTAGAAGGAGATAGCTAAGTGAGGTAACTCATCTTTGTTATATTTCTAAAATAGATCCAAAAAAATGTTATAGAAGCATTAAAATATGAATTCTAGATAAATGTCGTGCTAAATGAGTTAGCTCAATTCACTAAGAATGATGTTTTGACTTTAGTACCTAGATCTAATGACAAAAATATCATAGGAACTAAATAAGCGTTTAAAAATAAATTTGGAGAATATGATATTATGATAAGAAACAAGGCTAGACTAGTTGCTCAAGGATATAGACAAGTTGAAGGTATTAATTTTGATGAGAAATTTGCTTCTATATCTAGGTTAGAATCAATTAGGATATTACTTGCCATTGCATGCTTTATGAAATTTAAATTTTTTCAAATGGATGTAAAGTCTACCTTCCTAAATGGTTTAATTAATGAGGAAGTCTATGTCGAACAACCAAAAGATTTTGTTGACCTACAATTTCCAAAACATGTTTATAAACTCAATAAGGCCCTTTATGATTTGAAACAAGCTCATATATCTTAGTATGAGATACTTATAGCTTACCTCTTGGACAATGGATTTGTTAAAGGTGGAATTGATAAGAATCTTTTTACTAAAAGGAAAAAATGGATATATTCATTGCTCAAATATATGTCAATGACATAATTTTTGGTTCAAAATCCAATTCTCTTGTGAAATATTTTTTGAACATAATGACTAGTGAATTTGAAATGTCTATAATGGGTGAGCTCACATATATTATTGGTTTGAAAATCAAACTATTAAATGATGGCATCTTTCTTTGTTAACCTAAGTATGCATGTAATCTATTTAAGAAATTTGGAATTGAGACAAGTAAGCATTTTAGAACCCCTATAAGTACAATTGCCAAAGTTTTAGTGGATGAGTCAAGTAAGAGTGTTGATGAAATACTATATAGAAGTATGATAGGAAGCTTATTGTACCTCACAGCAAGTAGACCTAATCTTTGTTTTAGTATTTAGTGTTTATGATTGTTATCAATCAAATCCTATGGAATAACACATTTAAAATGTTAAAAGGAATATCAGGTATGTCTCTGTAAGTAAAAACTTTAGTATTTGGTTTACTAATGATACTACATGTGAAATTAGTGGATACACATATGCAGGTTAGGTAGAAAATCAATATGTAAGAAAAAAAACACTCAAGTGGATATTTCTATATTGGTAACAATATTTTACCCTAGTATAGCAAGAAATAAAATTTCATCTTATTATAATGAAGAGGTGTAGAATACATTATTGCTAGAAGCTCCTACACATAACTTTTATGGATGAAGAACATGCTTAAGGAATATAGTTTTGAACATGGTACAATTCCTTTTTACTGTGATAACAATAGTGCTATTTGTATCTTCAAAGATCCTATTATGCATTGTCAAATAAAACATATAGACATTATACATCATTTTATTAGGGAACTAGTAGAAGATAAAGTTTTCTCTCTTGAGTTTGTGTCTACTAAAAGGCAATTGGCTGATTTATTCACTAAGGCACTTGAGACCCAAAGACTTGAATCTCTTAGAATTTCCTTAAGAATTTGCATTATTAAATATAGTTTTTTTAGTAATTTTTTTCTCCATTTTTTCTGTTTCTCATAGAACCAAAAAAGAAGACGAGGAAAGTTAACTGCCTCAACATTGACTTGAGCATTACATATTACATTCATATTTATTAACTATGCATTATGAAAATGGATATTGTTACTTGTTTATTTACATATTTTTCACATCTAGTGATTAATGTCAACATGACCCTACTTACACACTCATTGACATATAAGTATGTCATGATTGAAGTTTATGATTGACATTGTGATATTTTAGGGCTTGAAATAAACTTACCTAGTTTTAAGAGAGCTACCAACTATGACGTGTGAAGCTACTACAGTGACGGGAGAGGTCTAACTCATAACTAGTGTGAAATTCATCATGCTAGGTCTTTTGGCTCGTGCATAATCCCTTCGCAAAAGAAAAATTAATGATGAAAAATACAAAAGTAATTACACACACAAAAAGAAAGAGCCACAAATGGTTATGAAAAAGTAAAAATAAATAACCAATCTCTCACACAAAAAATATAATAATTGATGAGAAGGAATACAAAAGAAAAGTTAGTTAAGTTCTCTCTTGGTCAGTAAAATTTTATATTGTGTAAGTATGAATATCACTGCAATTTCTTTATGATAGGTGATACTCTTTTCTTTAAATCTTTCATAACTAATCATGAATGAACTAATTGACATACTGGTATAGTTCCAATATTCATCTCACTTTTGGAAACTGCGGATATGTCACTATATGTATTAATATGTTTGAGTGTCTCTTCTACACATGTTTATGTTGTTAAGGAATAGTCACACTTTGAACACAAATTAATTTTATCATTTGTATGTTCTGTTGTAGTCATTTTTAGTTCAATCTACAACCCTTGGTTGCGAAGAAATCTCTATGTTTTCTTTGTATTGTTTATTCATATGAAAAAAGAGAGAGAAAATTATTGAGCTTCATTGAAAATCTACAAAAAAGGGGAGAGTTAAATTTTTTTAGGAGAATTAACTTAGAGGGAGTAACTTTTAAAATTTCCTATCTATTGTTTACTCATTGGTTCTTTGGTTATATATTGTTTTATATATTGAACTAATGAATAGTGAGTCTTTCCGGACAAGTTGCATGGTTGTTTGTGTTTTTTTATCTTTTAGTGTACACATGAGCTGTCAAGATTCAAGCAAAGATGGTTTCATCGGATCATAAGATATTTTCATAGTATAAATTTACTTTTCTATGAGCATTATGTAATGAGAGAGAGATTTTGTCATATGAATATGTCAAAGGGGGATTGTAAGGTTTATAGGTATTAGTGATATTCGTAAACAAACTATCTAAATGTAATTTATTTTCTAAGTAAATTTTTCAAGAACAATATTCAAGTTAAAGAAACTATCAAGCTACAAACAAACATATTTCAAGTATATCTTTGTTTTTATGCACATTAGATTTATATTAGACACATAGGAATATTTTACTCGATTGATCGAGTAATTTTTGGATCAATTGAGGAAGTAGATCGATCGAGAATCAATCTACCTTGATTAAAAGTCCTCTTGGAATTAATTTTTAAATGAGTAGATTGATCAAAGTTTAGGGCTCAATTGATCGAGGAATGAATTCATCAAGAATTAATTCATTGGATCTACTTGGTCTCAAGTTTAGTTTTTAATACCCTAGATCGATGAAAATTTGGTTAGATAAATCAATCAATCGAGCTTGACTTAGATTGATCGAGCAATAAGGGTTTAAATTTGAAAACTTATTTTTACTAGAGCTAATATATTTTATTACTTTATTATCCTTACTTTTTAAAGCTCTCTTAAATGATTTTATAGACATACTAGTATTAGATATTTGACCTAGGGCTTCAAAATTTCTATTTAAACAAACATAAAGCACACATTTTATGGTTGTGTTTGATTGATTAACAAGCATATGTTATTTGCAATATTGTGCTTAAGCATCTGTTATAGGGTTTGCTAGTGATTTTGGTTTTTCTACTATTTTTTTAAATCATCTAACGAAAAATGTTCATTATTTAATCCACTCTAGAACACACATTTCACTTGAGTTTTTGTGCTAACATTTCAATTGTCAGCTGAACGGGTTCGATAACTCGTGTAACTCAAGTTTATCGAAACGTTGGTCTGAATCGAAATACCTTACTTGTGGAACAAAAAGTGAATGCTTGTAAGTAGGTTACTTGGGGGTATTACCTTGAATGGTAGTTTGATTCCTAGCCCTATAAACTAACATATTTTCATAGTTGATAGTTAGATGATTGGGTGGACCAGTGATTTTCTTCTTAGGCATTTTTGTGGCTTAGGTTGTTTCCACCTAAAAATATTGTGTGTCAATCTATCTTTTTGAATTATTTTATTGACACACAATTGCATGTATGACTGTCTATGAAATTTTAATTTGGTCTATTTTTGTTAATTATCTATTCACTCCCTCTAGTTAATTAAATATGTAACTTAAAAAAATTCACTATTCACAAACATAAGGAAAGACATCGTATTATACAAAAGAAAACTTGTGTCATGCATCCTAAAAACAAATACCAAGTAATCAGTTACATGTAGGAAAAATTTAATAAAGCATTACAAAGCAAGAATTTTTGTAAATATATAAGATAACATATGAAACAAGATGAGACACACATTGCAAACAACATGTCATACTAATTGTCTTAAATGTATGCATGATAGAAAATAACAATGTTATGCTTCTTACACTCTCACAACTCTCCCTAAACAATTGCGTCCACATATAGAAAATAACATGCAATATGGAAACATGAAAGCATACTAAATATATCAAGAGAAACACAACTCACAACTTTATAAAAGAGATATATATTGACCACCTCAATGAGCCCTCGCCGGCCCCTTAGCAATCTATATGCAACCTAACAATGCAAACTATATGCAATCTAAGAGATTGAGTACTTGTAACAAGAAAACAACACACTGTGTGCTAAGTGATATTGAGTTATTAATAACCAACAATACAAAAAAAATAGATAGAAACATCAAATAAATTATAGAGACTTTGTTTTACACACGAGAATATCAACACTAAAAGGACAAGAGTTAAAAGATGAAATTCCTATTGTACTTTGTGTCTATGTATGGCCTTCCCATGTGCAAAATACGAAGCCTATTTATTTTAATTAGTGTTTTTTCTTTCTTTGTGTAAGGTTGGTTACTGACAATCAGTGATGTATACACCCATATAGTTTGGTATACTTTTTATACGAGCATGTTTACACACACTACGAGGTTAGTTTTCATAGTGTGCATGCTAGGTTGAACATTTTTATTTTTAACAAGCGAGCTGACATTGTCGCTCTTGTTTTTTTTTCATTTTGGGTACAGGTATTTATGAAAATTACTAGACAATTTTTGAAATTAGAAATGGGATTCTTTGGCACCTTAATGAGGCCCTCATGAGATCCCATGTGGAACCTCCGACAAGGTGGCCTGCGAGGACCCTTGCCAAGGTTGGTCATGAGTTTGGATGATTTCTATAAATACCTCATCTCTTTGTGTTTAGTATCCAAAAAATATGTAGTAGAGCTATATCCAATGGACATCTCATTTTCTATTTTTGGATCACTATTACCTTGAGTATTGTTTGGTATTAGTGATTCATGACTGTGTGGGAAAAACCATACTCTTGAGTAATGAGTACTCAATATGGTGCTTGCATGTGGTTTTATGTGGAGAGCCTGTATGGCTATGAGTTGTGTGTCGACTGGTAATTTCCCTCGTGCCATTTTTTCTTATGTGAAAAGCCTATGTGGCTATAAGTAATGTGTCGGCTGGTTATTGCCTTCATGTTACTTTTTATATTTGATAATAATCATGTGAGAATGGATTAAGCTGAATTATTTAAGTTCTCATATATTTAGCTATGTAATATGTGGATTGACTATGTGTCCAATGTATACGATTTATGGTCTATAGCTTAATTGTATCCCACAAGGAGATTATTAGGTGTTCGTGTTCGAGGGTGGTTCTATTGATTGTTTACATTACTCATTACTAATCTATGATTTTTAATCACACCATATGTGGTAGCTTTAGAGGAGAGTTGAGTTTGTGTGTCGAACTAGATTATTGTGGAGGCAGCAAGGAAGGATAGAAATAGGCGGTTTGGAAAATGGTCCCTACTAATAGAGGTAATAGGGTTTTATTTCTATCAGGGTCATAATTGTGTTATTACTTAGTTGATTTGTTTACTATTGAATGGTTTCCATAAGTAACCTGAGGATGTTACCACATAGGTAGGGATTCTATGTGGGTTTACCTCATTGTATCTTTTGTGATGCATGATTTTCTATTTTGTTTGTATAATATGAGTTTGTATTGTGTATGTACCAACATACTAGATTTAAACTCTAATTATATAGATTATTTTATGTGTAATTGCATTTTTTTGTTTCATTTCCTTGCAACATGCCTATAGCTTTCTAATTATTGCTTCTCCTTTATAATCATGCAATTTTGGTGTCAGTCTCTAAGGAGTTTATATCTCCTTATCATGATTATATACTGAGTGTTGGAGTCTTTCTTATGATATGCTATGTAATCTATGATTACATGCTGTGAAAGTACAATCATCATGTATCGAAAATGAGGTCTTGAAGTGATTGAACATCCTTTGTAGTCTTTCAATATGTATGACTGTTTTGCATGCTATGTGATGTTTTCTATATTAATGTATACTACTAGTATGGACAGGAGCATGTGAGGTATACCATGACTAGTGTCTTTACCACAATTTATTCTTTCTTACTACCGAACATTTTTGTTGTGTATTGAATTGAGCATATTGTCTAGTGATAACTGTATTTTATATAGTTATTTTCATCTATTTTATTAATTATAATTTTTTATGTTCTTCATATTTTTAGTTAATTTTAGTTTAATAAATTAGTATTTACTGTTTTTTATATATTTTAAGAAAATTAAATATTTTTTATCGAAAACTTACTTAATTTCAAATTTATGTCTAAAAATATAATTTCAAATAAAAGTGTGTTTAATTGCAACTAATAAAAGTTGAAAATATAATTTAAATTAAAATCGGGCTTAATTTTAATTATTAAAATTTAATTAAAATTAGAAAAGGGCTTAATTGAAATTAAAGAAAGTTTAAAATGTAATTTGAATTAAATTTGTGGGTCAAAATGCAATCAATTAAAGTTTAAATTTCTACGCAAGTGAGAAGAAGTCCACGCGCGCAACGTGTACCGTCAGATCAGCGAAGAAATGGCTATGATGCGCGCGTCTCTATCACACCCGACCAACTCACGTGGGTGTAGGTTTCTGTCTTTCACGCCGCTTGGTGCCGAGTGAGGCCCACCTGCCGCGTAGGTCGACGTGCGGGAGGGACCCACGTGTCTGACGCGTCCAGCCCCTGTCCCCTCCACGTTTCGCGCGCCCCAGTCCCGTGCGACAATCTATCGTGCGCCCGTTCCCTGTAACCAATGAGGTTCTACCACGTGTCCCACTATTTATTTCAGCGAATCAGAGCACGACACGTGGTAGAGTTTATTGAAAAGAAAAAAATAGAAATAGACGGCTCTCCACTCAGTTTTAATCGCGTTTTCGATACATTTTGTCCCCCCATGCGTAATATTTTATTATTTTTGCCATATCTCTCTGTCCCCCCCTCCCCGCGTGTATTAAAATAATATATTTTTAAATGTATATTTTTTTAGAAATTTGATGTTATAAATAGGGGATAGTATGATAGAGTAAAAAAGTTTTGGGGAGTATAGTTTTTGAGATTTTTTGTATTGTTCGGTTCTGGACTGTGGAACACGCAGAAGCCATTTTTGGCTTCTGTTGTGTTCTGCGTGTGCCAAATATTTGTGCGAAGAGATGTTTTAATTTGCTATGTTATTCATCTTATTTTTCTTAAACTGGTGTAATTTCTATTTTAAATTTATGAAGTAATTTAATTTTTCTAGGGTTGTATTTGATCTAAATTTATGAAGCTTTTATTTTAGTTATTTTTGAATGATTTATAAGACGTTTGAGTTGTTTATTATATTTTGTGCTTAATGCTTTTGATTATTTACGAATTTTATCAAATGATCTGTGACACTTAAATAAACTTGGAAGAGGCATTTTTGTGTATATTGCTATAGATGAAGGATAGGAATATACCCTAATTGCATGTGTGGCCATTTGAGAACTTAAAACGTAATGAATCTTGTTGAACTTAATTCTCATAGGAGTATAGTGAATTAATTTAACGAGGTGTGTTTATACGGAGCTCGGAAGAGATGTATGGATAAAATTAGAAGTTTTCGGTTGACAAATTAAATGTACTAAAAAAATATAAATCAAAAGAAAATAACATGATTTGAGTTGATTAATTTGGTGAAAAATTGCAATCCTAGATTTCTTTTATTTTGTTAAAAACTCTTTTTTTAACTTGTTCCAATCAACGATCATTTTGGATAAAATCAGAGAGAGATAATTTTAGTACTCAACAAACTGTAGTAACAAATCTCCGTGGAAACGATAACTTACTTATCAAATATTATTACTTGTGACGGTATATGCTTGCACGTTTTATGTTCTCCAAAATAGAAAACATCTTATACTTTTGTTGTGTTACTTACTTAATTCATGTTTGTGAGGCTAGCTTGGCTGAAATGGTTTAAAGCTAGGAAGATATTACATGGGTTGAGATTTCCACTCCTTATCTAGATCCCGATTACTTATTCGAGTCAGAAGAATAATTGAATTTTGGGTAATTGTTCCTACATATAGAATTCTCAAAAGGTATACTATAAGTATCAATGTATTTCCTCATATAACTTAATCCAATTATATCATAAAATCCTAATTAATTGTAAAAGTATTATTAGTTATATTTTTATATTCTTTAAAATCCTAATTAATTGTAAAAATATAATTAGTTATGGCTATACAGTGCATAAAATATGCATGTCCTCGCCTAAAAAATGATATATCAAAATTTGATTGGTGATGTGTACTTTAACTATCAATGTATTTTCTTATATAATCTAATTCAACAACTATATAATAAATATATTATACTTTTTGATATTCTCTAAAATTCTAATTAAAAGTAATAATATAATTAATTATGACTACACATTTTATGAACTAATGTATAATTGATTTTTAATTTATCTATACTATTAGTTGTTATATTAGTTTATTATTTGACTAGGTAACTTATAAGAGAAAATAAAAAAGTTTCTCATTAAAATTATAATATTAAAGTTTTCAAAACTCTTACATTTCTTAATGTAAACTCTTACTCATAGGTATTATTTTATACGCATTTTTATATATGAATTCATTTATATATATATATATATATTATTATAATGAGCTAAAAATATTTATTGAACAATATTAATTTTTCGGATTTTTCTATATTTTTATGATTTTTATTTGATATATGGATTAACTTAGAAATGAAGTCGATATATTTAGCAACCCCATTGCAACTATTCACATAGTAGCTTATCTTATCATTTTGACACGTGGTGTGTACTAACCGTATCTCCTACAAAATACCAACAATCATATTTACATCCTCATTCAATTTTTACTCTTATAAATACAAAACAACACTCTACAACATAAGAGAGCATCATAATTAATAAAATCAATATAATAATTCCTACAAGGAATAAGAGAGATAAAAGAGTACATCTAGGATAACTTTTCGATGAGATTTTGGAGATCTTCATAAGATTTTTTTTAATTCTCTTCTCTTTAGTTTTCCCTTACTATAAGGAACAAGAGAGATGAAGAGTACATCTAGGATAACTTTTGGATGAGATTTTGGAGATCTTCATAAGATTTTCTTAATTCGCCTCTCTTTAGTTTTCCATGATAATAATATTAATTCTTATGAAATCTAGCTAATTTAAAAATGTGATTTTGGACGATTCCAAGCCCTAAACTATGGTTTAATTAATTTAATTTCATAGTAATTTTAGTTTTAATTCTTTATTTTCAATGTGTACAATTCAATGTTTGAATATCAAAAATCTCATGTATGAATTAGAGTAATTAACTAATTTGTTACATGAATATAATGATATATATTCTATGATGTTAGCATATAATCGCTAAAATTATCATTCAAAGTGATACCTTGTGACTGCTATCATAAGTAGGATTGAATACCTAAGCTAAATGCGATTGTTCTAATATTATCTAGTCAAGTTATCACCTTTTTAGATCTTAATGCAACTTAAGAATTAAATCTAGTAAGCATACCTCTATGTTATTTAGGATTTAATTTGTTAATAAGCAAATTTATAATCAATTATACGGTAAGAACAAATCAAAATTTTTAAGCAAACTTGGACTTCTAAAGCTAAAATCAAGAATTCAATAATGGTTTTAAATTATGAAAATAATTTAAAACTTAAAAAAATTAAATTACATTCATGATATGATTAATTAAATTGTAGGATACTTTCATGATCACATAACTCTCATAATTCTTTTGCAATCTCATTTTATTGTTTTAAGTTATTCTTTTCAAAAACAATTCAAAATCTCTTTTTAATAATTTTAACTAACTTACTAACTAACTAGTAATTAGGAATAGATATTATTATCAATTCTTATGTGTACGAAAATCCTAGTTCTTAAAATTATTTATCACTTGTACATAATCATATATACTTAGTTCTTCTTAATCGTATCCCTTACAATTCTAAAAAGAATTAATTTAAATAATATAAATTATTTTGCTCTTGGTACCCAATTTATTTTGAAGTCTCTTATCCATAATGTTTTCAATAAGTGTATTACTCTTGTAATTTTTATCATTGATTCACAATATTGTACTATTTTTCACAAATACTTTTATTTCAACACATTTATTGATATTATTCTTATAACTATTCTAAATATAAGAGTCTGCATGTTCATTAGAAAAATACTATAATGTTCTTAATATTTCTATTTCTAAGTCCTATAGTCTTGTAGTTCTTTGTGTATTTATTGGCTTTCGTGTATAAGATACAGAATCTATTTATTTTACTTAGTATATTTGGCTTTCTCTTTGTAAGGTTGGTTATTATTGATCAGTAATGCACACATACATATATTTAGTTACTCGAGGATTTTTGGATAAATATTTTGAATTTTTGGCACCTCGATAAGGCCCTTGTCGGATCCTTAGTGAGGACCCTTAGCAAGGATGGCCATTGAGGCTTGGTTTCTTCTATATATACCCCTCATTTTGGCCTTTTTAAACATCATTTCTACGTCAAAACTCTACCAAAATTTACTTTAATTCTATATCACAAATTACTTTGAATGTATTTCAATATTTGTGCTACATTATTATGGGTAAAATAGTGTGTTTGAGTGTTGAGAGCTCTTGAGTATTTTACAGATATTGTGATAACAACATTTTGAGATTGAATTGGGTAGTATTGGTTGTGTTTAAAACTATTGGTTGCTCGTGACACATGGTAGAGTGTATTTCTCACATTGGTTTTTTATGGTGCATAGTTGAGTATATTTCCCATGATTGGATGTTAGTGGCTGGTGTCGGACTAAGTTGTTATGGAGCCACCAAGTGAGGGAAGAAATAGGTTGTTAGGGCAAAAGTTCTGACTTATAGAGATATTTGTATTTAAATTTATATTGAGTCCTATATATTTTATTGCTTATTGGATTTGTTTGTTGCCGAATGATTTCCATAAGCAACCCAAGGGTTTTCCAAATATATAGGAGTTATATGTGGGTTTATTTCGTTATATCTGATATTGTACATGTTCTATTGTTAGGCTAGTTGATCGCAACACATGAAGTTTGTGAAATAAACACGTAAATATATGTATCGTAACAAGTAATATGATGATAAGAAAAGATCGTTCCCATAGAGAATATGTTATTAAAAACTAATTTTTAAAACAAAAAAATAAAATCAATATTTTTTTGTTATTTTATATTTTAAGTAAAATTAAAATAACTAAAAGTAAATATCAATAATTAATAAATCAGATTTGGAAATTAAGAAGATATATGAGAAAGTATCTAGAAATACTTAATCTCCCAATTTTCTAAACATGCAAATCGCTAAAATCCCCCCAATATAATTATCAATTAATTACATGATCAATTGAATATAACCTATCATGTATTCCTCTCTCAAGTAAACTACACACCATATAGTAATTAATTTAATAACACTCTCATACCTATTAAATTGCATACTAATCATTAAGTTCATCAATTATGGATCAAATACATAATAATTATACATCTCTGCCTAGAAACTAGATATGTTATTTAATCAAGATAAACAATTAAATAATTCTCTCAAATCTATTTAATTGCCTCTCTAGATAAATTGTTGGCCAAACAATTCATAGCATAAAAATCATATTAAATAATATAATTAAATTATAATTATAATTTATGTAAAATATTAGATCATCATATGGTGAAAAATTGGGTTCATAAGATCCCTTAATTAATAAATTAACTAGACATAATTTTTTCCATAAATCTCAATTTTTTCATAAAGAAAGACATAAAAATTGATTAAGAAAAGAGTAGAAGAAGAAATACAATGAATCTTTTGAATTTCTCTTGAATCTCCACCAAAATTATATCTCTTTTTGAATTTTTCTCTCTTTTTAGCTTCAAAAATGGATCAAAATTATGCTAATGGTGGCTCATTAGGGTTTATGGGGTGATTAGGGACTTAAAAATAGCTCAAGTGCAATATGGACCATCAAATCAACTTCAGATCAATGGTTGAGATCAAAACAAGCAAAATTAACAGCGCCAAAAAAACCAAATTGTGACACGTGCCAAACATAATTTATTGAGGGAATTAGAGCTCGATGTGTGGTAGGGGAGATCGATCCAAGTCAATGTTTGTTGAGTCAGCGCCACGCGGTGCAACATGATTCACTATAATGGAAGGTGTGGCGTACAGGTGGAATGGCTAGACTAGTAGATTGGTGACACATTGTGTGAAGGTTTGACCGTATGAACGACATGCTAGAAAGTGGCACGCGGTTTGTCACTCCTCACACGCGGTGATCTACAATTCATCATATCTTCTAGCATGGTATCCGCGTGGCTTGCCTTGTCAGCTACATGGCAGTTTTTTATTGGTTATGCACTAAAAATTCATAAAAAATCCATAAAAATTCCAAACAATCCCAAAAATTCCAAAAAATATATTTTCACTAAAAAGTTTATATTTTAATATTTTTATCCCCAAAAATACTATTTTTTGAATAAAATAAGTAAATATTAAGTAAAAAGGTGCGCTAATGACTCTACTTTCATAGAGTCATCACACCCCTAAACTTAACTTTATGTTTGTTCTCAAGTAACGCCAAGTATAACTAAATAAAATAACATTGCTAGTATATTCATAAATATATATATATATATATATATATATATATATATATATATATATATTAATACATACATATTTCACCAAAATTGATAAGAACTCTACTCTCATAAAGTCATCACAACCCTAAACTTAACTCTATGCTTGTCCTCAAGTAATGACAAATATAACTAAATAAAATAACATGGGTAGTATAATATATATATTAATACATACATATTTCACCAAAACTATCTCTCTCAAAAGTTGTATAATCCTATGATAAGAAGGTTCACATATTTATCATTCAACGTTCCATCAATACAAGAATATGCAATTTTTTTGACAAATTGATTCGTGTGTGTGTGTGTTCTGCACATGATATCATGCAATGCACTTATGAAATCAACCTACACGGGTATGGTAATAATAAATTCGATCTTAGAACAAGTCTCATATGTTTATTTTTCACATCCCTCTTTACTAATATAAATATATATTTAACTAAAGATCAATAACAATTTTACATGATTGTAATATAAGGCTTAGGTAGGGGTTAATAAATGAAGACCTTTGGACTCTTTCCACACCTTAGCTTTCATTTTATTCATTATGTAATTTTTAACTGCAATTGAGCTTTAACTTGATATTTCAGTTCATCATCTTTTGTCATTCTTTTCATATTCTTTTATTCCACATCTATTTTCTCTCTTTTTTATTGTAACTTCATAACACCCCCAAAATTATTTTCAATTTTATTTTCTTTTTCTTTAGAGGGATAATTGTGTTGTGAGTTTTGCTTCTTCTTCTTCTTCTTTTCTATTTTTATATGGTTCATTACATTTCACCTTACTCTATAGCATAACACTTGATTGCATTTTTTTCTTTTCATACAAGCTAAAGGTCCAAGGATAAAGGTAATGCTTATTAGTTAGGCATAAAATGTTGCTTAAATATATGAATGGTTCTTTTTTAGGCTCAAATGGGTGACTACGGATATTAACAATTGTTAGCTTGAAAGGCTCAATCTATCAAAATAAAGCCTAAATCATTTCTCTTTCTAAATACTATTTAGAATTTCGCCTTAAGGGATGATCAAATAGATTCTAAAAATTGGTATTTCTCATACTCGCATAAACTACTACAATATTTCTCTCAATAAGCACACCAAAATCAATCATGAACATGTGCATAAAAATTTGAATCAATTCAATCAAAACTAGCAAGTATATCACATGATTAATGTAAATATCTTAACAAATATGTTACATTCCTTATCTTAATCATGACAATCATTTTTTATCATTGTTTTCATATGTTTCATATCAAGCATGCATGCATTTAGTTTCCATATATTTGTTAATTTCTACCCAAATTATGATTAAAAACACCCGAAGAAAAAAAATTCCCTAAAAAACTTAAAATGCATAGTAAATATTAAAGTAGAGAATAAATTTATCTCCCCCAAACTTAAATTGCACATTGTCCCCAATGTGCACATATAAATATGAAAAATGTAAAAGAAAAGAAAACTTCCTTAATCATGGCATACCACATCTGTCGTTGAAATGCTCCTTCTTGTTGTGCCATTGTTTTCCACATTTATTCACCTACAAAATAAAAACAATGAAAATATAAGTAAAATAATGTTGGGTTACCTCCCAACCAGCGTCACAGTTAACGTCCTTAACTAGATGGTCGTATCAACTCCTAAGGTACATCCCTTTGTGTCCTTGTTTACATTTGATTTTTCCTAGAAACAATTTGAGTCTTGATTTGCTCAATAATACTTTATGTTCTGATTTGAAAACATGGTACTTAAATCTCTTATCATACCATTTTTTTTCCTTTTGAAATTTTTGGCATTCTTATAAGCACTCAACTGTAACTCGTCCAATTTATGTATTTCGAACATCATTTTCACCTATATATTGGAATCTTTTGCTTTCCTACTTTATTGGAGATGGTAGAGTAAAAGTGTGGATTCTAAACTTGATGGCCCTTCAATTGATGGTTTGAGCTTAGATCCTATCTAAATTTTTTTCATAATCACCTTTGATACACATATGAGAGGCGCGTCTTCAAAAAAGTTCACATACTCCACAATATCAACTTTTGATTCCATATTTTCAAAGCTAAAATAGGTTGAGTTGTTTTCTGATAAGTTTATGTCCTTGTTTATAGAATCTTGTGTTAAATTCGTAAGTGTGGGCGAATCAACAGACTCTTTAAAGTTGTTCCCATAATCAGTAACATTTATCCTTAAGAATTCATTAGCATTATCATTATCAGGAGGTTTAAATGCTTTAAAAACTTTAAACATTACTTGTTCATCTTGAAATCTTATTGTAAGTTCACCTTTTTGTACATCAATGAGTGTTCTTTCGATTGCTAAGAATGGATGACCAAGTATGATAAGAATGTCACAATCCTTTTCCATGTCTAGCATAATGAAGTCTACCGGAAAGATGAATTTGTCTACTTTTACTAGCACATCTTCTACCACAACCCAAGGTCTCTTAATTGATATATTTGTTATTTGTAATGTTATTGAAGAGGTTTGCCTTTACCAACCTCAAATCTCTAGAAGATCGATAATGGCATAAGGTTAATGTTGGAACCCCAATCACATAATACTTTCTCAAAGTATATATTCCCAATTGTACTACAGATGTCAAAACTACATGGAACTTTCAGTTTGTGTGCTAGTTTTCTAGCAAAGATGGAACTACAAACTTCAGTTAAGGTTATTATTTCATTATCTCCATGCCTCTTTTTTTATAGTATATTCTTCATGAATTTGGCATAAGATGACATTTGTTCAAGTGTCTCTGCATATGGTATGTTTATGTGTACCTTCTCGAAGACATCAAGAAATTTTGAAAAATGGGCATCCAACTTTTGCTTGTGTAGTCTTTAAGTGAAGATAATAGTGGGTTTGTAGAGATTATTTTTCTTTGGTTGAATTATTTCCTTTTTCAATGCTCTCTTTATCCACTAGTTCCTCTTCATCCTTGTTAATTTCATGTTTCTTCTCATCCTTTTGGGTCTTACTTTCCTACTCTAAGGTTTTACCACTCTTCAAGGATAATGATTTACAATGGTCCTTACCTTCTCTTCTTGGGTTTACAATTGTGTCACTTTGAAGGTTGTCTTTAGGCCTTTGGCTTATAGCTTGTGCAAATTGTCCCATTTGGTTCTCTAAATTCCTAATTGAAGCATTTTGAGTAAATACTTTTGTATTTACTAATTGGATGAAGTCTTTCATCATCCTCATTAAATCATTTGTATTATTTTCTATAAGTGACTTCTTTTCTTGGGCTTTTGATTGTTGTGATTGTTGGAAACTAGGTGGTAGAAATGATTGACAATTGAATTGATTACCACCTTGATTTTTGTTATTCCAAGAGAAATTTGGATTTTGTCTCCATCCTGGGTTATATGTGTTTGAGTATGGATTATTGTTTTTATTCACATTACCCACGTAAAATGTTGATTTAGGATTATTTGGACAATTATCAAACAAATGGCCTCCATCACAAAACACACATGACACCCTTGAATCTTAGACTTGGTTTATACTCACTACGAGTTTTAAACCTTTAAAATAATTACCAAAGATGACACTTGAGTTGTAAGTGCTATGATATCATTTACCTCATGCATTCCATCTACTCTTCTTATGGCTATCATTCTATCCATTAACCATTGATAATTATTGCTAACCATTTTTCTACTCTATGGTTCTAATAACACTAAATGATGTGTCTAAATTAAAAATTAAACAACTAAATTAATTAATTAAAGTTAAATTAATTAACTAAAATAAATAAATAAATAATTCAGTAAAAGAAAATAAGTAAATTAAAATTAAAATTAAATTAAAAAAATAACTATAATAAAAAAATAATAAATTAATTTCTAATATTTATAATTCTCGAAAATGGTGCCAAAAACTTAATCGTGCCATACAAAGTGTGTACAATGAATACACAAGTATATATATCGTAATAAGTAATATAATGATAAAAAAGATCGTTCACAAGGAAATTATGATATTAGAAACTAAATTTTAAAACAAAAAAATAAAATCAATTTTTTTTGGTGTTTTCATATTTGAAGGAAGTAAAATTAAAATAGCTAAAAGTAAAAAGAAATAATTAATTAAATCAAATTTGGTAACTAAGAAAATATATGAGGAAATATCTAAAAAATATTTAATCCCCCAATTTTCTAAACATGTGAATAACTAAAATTCTCACAATATAATTATAAATTAATTACATAATCAATTGAATATAACTTAACACGTATTCTTTTCTCAAGTAAATTATACACAATATAGTAATTAATTTAATCATACTTTCATGTTAATTAAATTACATACTACTCATTAAGTTCATCAATTACGGATAACATACATAAGAATTATACATCTCTACCTAGAAAGTATGCATATTATTTAATCAAGACAAAAAACTAAATAATCTCTCAAATCCATTTAATTTCCTTTATATATAAATTGTTGGCTAAAAAATTAATAGCATAAAAATCAGATTAAATAATATAATTAAATTAAAATTATAATTAAGGTAAAATATTATATCATCACATGGTAAAAATTGGGTTCATAAGATCTATAGATTAATAAATTAACTAGATACGATTTTTTTTCATAAAGCTCATATTTTTCATAAAAAAAGACATAAAAATCGATAAAGAAAAAAGTAGAAGAAATACAATCAATCTCTTGAATTGAAGTACTAATTTTCTCTTAAATCTCCACCAAAATTGTATATCCTTTTTAATTTTTCTATATTTTTCTCTCTTTTCAAAAAACTGATCAAAATTATGCTAATGGTGACTCATTAGGGTTTATGGGTGATTAGGGACTTAAATGTAACTCATGTGCAATATAGACCCTCAAATCAGCTTCAGATCAAAGGTTGAGATCAAAACAAGCAAAATTAACAATGCTACCAATCACAACACAATACGTGGAATGTAGAATTTATTGGGCTAATTAGAGTGCGACACGTGGTAGGGGAGACTGATCCAAGTCAATGTTTGTTGAGTCAGTGTCACATGGCGTAATATGATTTGTGGTAATGGATGGAGTGGCACGCAGGTGGAACAGCTGAACGAGTAGATTGGCGACAAGTGGTGACATATGGTACACGGTTCATCGCTCCTCACACGCGATGATATACGATTTGTCATAACTGCTAGCATGGTGTCTACATGGTTTTCCGAGTCAACTCTTAAGCTTGCGTGGTAGCTTCTGATTGGTCCTGCATAAAAAATTCATAAAAGTTTCAGAAAAATCTCAAAAATTATATTTTCACCCATTTTCACTAAAACAATTATATTTTAATATTTTTAGCCCTAAAAATACTTTTTATTAAATAAAACAAGTAAATATTAAGTAAAAAAGTGAATTTGTATATATTGGGTTATATGCTAGTTAATATACTAGTTTGTGATTATTGTGTATTACCTTCGTTGCTTATGTTACATGTTTTACTTATTATTATTACGAGTTAGGAACGAGTCTTTAAGAAGTCAGTTTCTCCTTAACTTAGTTATGTATCGGGTCTCCAAATCCTTCTCTATTTGACTTTGGAAATCCTAAATGAATGATGTATCAAAAAATGATTTTTGCCTTTTTATTCTAAATTTTTATTTGCATAATTTATTGGTTATACTTATTCTTAATTGTTATGTTTTTAATAAAAAATATTCCAAGGTAAATAATAAATAACAAATATAGTTAATTTTAAAAGAAATATTACCAAAGTAAATCTTTCATTATATCAACACCAAAAAACACATTATCATAATTACATTTATGTCATAGTTTATGAAAGAGTTCCACATTTTTTAAAAAATTTATCTCCTGGAAGGGATTTTTGTATATATTTTTTTATTAATTTCATCCTATAATTTCAAAATATTTAATTAATATTTTTAATGAAAATTAACTTTTTGGGGTAATAAATAATAAGCATAATGACTTAATTATGAATTAAAAATTAAAATTTCAAAAGATTTTAGTTATGATTATTTAATCACCATTTCATAACTTTCTTTTTTAATGTTTTTAATTAAAATTAATTATTTGTGATAATATACATCATATATGGCTTAATTAAAAATATAAAAAAAAATATGTCCAAAAGACTTCAATTAAGATTATTTAATCACCATTTCATAACTTTTTTTTATAAAATTAAAAAAATTATAGATTGTATATAATTATTTTAGTCACACTTCTTCAAATTTCAACATTTTTAATTAAATTAATTATTTTTAGTAAAATAAAAGACATGGTGGCTTTAGGAATTAAAAACTAGAATTTCAAAACACATCATGATCATTTAATCACCATGTTATAATTTTATTTTTTAATAAAATTATAAATTATAAATTGCATATAAAGAATATAATTATTTTTGTTATATTTCTTCAAAGTTTTAATAGTTTAATTAAAATTATATGTTTTAGAATAATAAATAACGTAATTAAGAATTAAAACTATAATTCTAAAAGACTTAAGTTCTAGGATTATTGAATAACCCTCCCTTAATTTTTTTACTTTTAAAAATAAAAGTTTATAAATTACATATAACTATTTTGATCATACTTTTTAAATTTTTTAATATTTTTACTAAAACTAATTCATTTCGAAATAATAGATAACATATAATATGACTAACTTAGATATTAAAAACTAAAATTTCAAAAGGTTTCGGTTTAAATTATTTAACCACCTCTTCATATGTTTATTTTTTAATATTTTTAATTAAAATTAATTCTTTGAAGTAATAAAAAATATACATAA
This sequence comes from Hippophae tibetana, assembly GCA_037013495.1. Taxonomy (NCBI): domain Eukaryota; kingdom Viridiplantae; phylum Streptophyta; class Magnoliopsida; order Rosales; family Elaeagnaceae; genus Hippophae; species Hippophae tibetana. The sequence continues at coordinate 40,188,733 of CM072802.1, read as the reverse complement.
TAATTTAATTAAGAATTAAAAACTTTTAAAAAGTTTAGGTAAAGTTATTTAATCACTCCTTCGTAACTTTTTGTTCTAATGTTTTCAATTGAAATTAATTATTTATCATAAGTAACCGACGTAATATTTTAATTATGAATTAAAAACTAAAATTTTAAAAGACTTGAGTTAAGATTATTTACTTAACCTTTCATAATTGTTTTATAAAATTAAAAGTTATAGATTGCATATAATTCTTTTGATTATACTTCTTCAAAACTTTAATGATTTTAATTAAAATTAATTTTTTTGAAATAATAAATAATAATCACAATAGCTTAATTCTGAACTAAAAACTAGAATTTTAAAAGACTTTAGTTAGGATTATTTAATCATTCTTTTTTAATTTTTTTTATAAAATTAAAAATTTATAAATTACATATAATTATTTTGATCATAATTCTTCAAAAATTTAATATTTTTAATTAAAATCAATTCTTTTTAGAATAATAAATAACATTCATTAAAAACTAGAATTATAAAATACTTTTGAATTATTTAATCATGATTTCATAACTTTCTTTTTTATAATTATAAAATAGTTATACATTGCATACACTTATTTCTTTCAAAATTCTTTTAAACTTTAATGTTCTTAACTAAAATTAATTATTTATAGAATAATAAATAACAAACATAATCACTTAGTTAAAAATGAAAAACAAGAATTCCAATTTTGATTATTTGATCATATTTTCTTAACTTTTTTTATAAAATTAAAATAGTTAGAGATTTTATATACTTATTTTGATGAATCTTTACTGCTTTGAAGTTAATACTAATAATTATTATATATCTAGTTTAGTAGACAATATGACCATTTTTTTCTTTTGTTTTCTCAAATTTATTGTGAGGTTATTTGATAATTTTTTTATATCAAATTATATTTTGTGTGATTCAAATTTAAAGCTTAACGAGGGAGAAAGAATTTATTTGATGATATGTGAATACAAGAAGATGTATAAAAGCATCATAGGTAAGTTTAACTTTTTTATTATAATATTCTTTTTCATTTTCCTTAAAATGTATAATTTTCAATGCTATAAAAAGAAATACATCAAATTAATTATGGTAAATTTTTTACTTTTTCACAATGTTCATAATCTCTTTTAATGATTTAGTCTATAAAATTCTATATTTTTAGAACTTATAAATACTTGTTAATTTTCGTCATATATATATTACATATTTTTTATGCATATTTATAAAGCATTGATCAAGAAAATTTATTCGTTTTCTTATTGTGTTTGATTTTATAGCATATTATTTGTTTATAAAATTAATATTTATTTTCACAATTTATTTAAAATATTGTTATACAAATATATTATCATAAATAAAAATATTTTCTATTTAATTTGTTAGTGTAAATTTTCATATGTATACACTTACTGATTTGTTTATCCACACTCAAAGCTTGATTAGGCTTGTAGAACTTGGTAAGGCCCTAAACGAAATATTTTAGAGTTGTACTTAAGGTCAAATATTTCTATTATGATCTTAAACCAAGGCTCGAAATGCGAATTATGTTTAAATTTTACAAAATATATGTACATTTAACAATTTGATAGCACTTTTCGAACGATTATAACTTAGTTGCATCAATGTATCCTTATTAGGCATATAAATGTGATATCAATAGTTTAATGCATAAGATGTGTGAATTGTGTAATGTTACTTAAAAAAACAACAATTTCATTTCATTTCATTGTTTTATGAATCATATATTAATTTAAATCAATTCAAAATTCAAAAAAACTAAGCTTGAACATACCAGAATAATTTTATTGCAGGTTTTGGGCTTTATTTAATTTGAAAAATTCAATTTTTCCCGACTTAAAAATATATATGGGTCTACAATGTCCAATTTGAATCCTAACTTCAAGTTTAAATTTAAACTTGCTCAATTAACCCTGATTTACATCTTTTTCAAAATCTTAAATATGTTTTGTCCTTCTCTTTCATGAACGAAGTTGAATGATTATGTCTCATATCAACTAGGCGTTCGGTTGTAGTGTAGTTTTTAAGTGTGAGTAACTTTTAACTCAATGAGATTTTATTGAGTTGAGTTAGGCTCACGTGTTTATAACATGGTATCAAAGCTAGGTCCTGAGTTTATCGTGATTTGTGATCTTCGTTGCCCCTTACGATGTGAGAGAGGATGTTGAAGGATTATGTTTCACATTGACTAAGCGTTCGACTGTAGTCTAGTTTATAAATGTGAACAATTCTTAACTCAATAAAATCTTATTGGGTTGAGTTAGGCCCGCGGGTTTATAACAAACGGTAACAAAAATTCCCTTAAAGTTTAACTTGTTGCAAAATATTAACATTTAATTCGGTTATCATTTAAGTCTTTTTAGTCATTTTTGTTAACATAGGTAAATATTGAAGTAGTTTTAGAAAAAGTCAAACATTGATAACATTTGTATTACAATTTTAACATATTAGTGGCATAACATTGTATTAGCCGAGTGCTAACGAGTGAATTATGACTCAGCCGGACGTAAAAACATACAACCTTTGAGGTTGGAACTACTTACTTTCTGTCCAATAAAACTACAATTCAACCGATTCTAGGAAGTGTGAACTGAAGCTGCAATAATTGCGTCTTTGCCACTAGCCAGCACACAATGCCCAAGTTGACAAATGACGTAATGGCTAAACTTGTGCGTCTTGAAAAAGTACTGACAAGTCATGGCTTCAGATTCTGCCGACGTGGTTTGATGTTTTTGTTCGTTTATTTCCTAGTGGTTTCTTAAGTGCGCCCACCGTATATAATTATTAATGACTAGTTGTCACTCACACACCGAACTTACATCCTTTCATTACACATTTGGAATATATGACATTCCACTGTACAATTGGTAGCTATTGATTGTATGGTAATTCTATGACTCAAGTGTATCTTATTGATTAGTGTTCAAATGTATGACCCACTGCAATTAATATAGAATTCAGCTAGATGCAGTGTAAATGGATAAATAGAGGAGACATACAGGGCTTTCCTGTCATCTTGTTAGCTCAAAGTCAAAGTTATAACTTTATCCTCAAGTTCAGAGCATCCCATTTCTTAACTCTTTTAAAGATATCAACACATTAATTCTGTGGGTCATTGAATGGCTGAAAGTTGAGTATATATATGCCTTGTCTAGTATAGGTTGAAACAGAGTCCACTTATTTCTATAGCTATAGTACCCATGGTTTCTCAAAGAGTCAGTTGGTCAGTCATAGTAATAATCAATCTTCTTGTAATCACTATTCAATCAGCTGAACACAACTTCGACAATGACCTTGAAGCTTTGAAGGCCTTCAAGAATTCTGTTACTGATGACCCAATTGGAGCACTTGCAGATTGGAATCAAACTAACCACCATTGCAATTGGTCGGGCATTACTTGCGATCCCACATCAAACAGCGTCATTTCGATTTCTTTGATTGAAAAGCAACTCAAAGGCCAGTTATCTCCATTCCTGGGCAATATTTCAACTCTTCATGTTCTTGATTTAACTTTAAATTCATTCACAGGGCACATTCCAGCTCAATTGGGACTTTGCTCCCAGCTTTCTGATCTGATATTGTATAAAAATTCTCTTTCGGGATCAATTCCACCCGAAATAGGAAGGCTAACAAATCTGCAAACAATAGATTTAACTGAAAATCTCTTAAGTGGAAGCATACCTGAGAGCATTTGCAACTGCACCTCCTTGTTAGCTATTGGTGTCAGTTTAAATAACCTCACAGGCACTGTACCATCAAGCATAGGAAGCTTAGTAAATCTTCAAATATTTGTAGCATTTGGAAACAAATTGGTTGGTTCAATACCTTTTTCTATAGGCAACTTAATTGCTCTGCAGGCACTTGACTTTAGTCAAAATCAAATGTCTGGAGTGATCCCATCTGGGGTTGGAAATCTAACAAATTTAGAATATCTGCAACTGTTTCAAAATTCCTTTTCTAGAAAAATTCCTCATGAATTAGGTCAATGTAAGAAGCTTCTTGCACTTGAACTATACAGCAATCAGTTTTCTAAAGATATTCCTTCTGAGCTTGGTAACTTGGTTCACTTAGAAACGTTGAGATTGTATAAGAATAAATTAAGTTCTACAATTCCACTTTCCATATTTCAAATAAAGTCCTTGACCCATTTGGGTCTGTCTGAGAATAAACTGACCGGAATACTTCCATCTCAGCTCGGAAACTTAAAATCATTACAAGTATTGACATTGCATGCCAATAAGTTTACTGGAAGCATCCCTGTGTCACTAACAAACTTGAAAAACCTAACATATTTGAGCATGAGCTTCAATTCACTCAGCGGGGAGCTTCCATCAAACATAGGTTTGCTTTATAACCTCAAGAATTTGACCATGAACAATAACCTTCTTCAAGGAACTATCCCTTCAAGTATTACCAATTGTACCAAGCTTCTAAATATAGGTCTATCATACAACAAGTTAACTGGGAGACTTCCTCAAGGATTAGGGCAGTTGCCAAATCTTACTTTCCTGTCCCTTTCCTCGAATAAGATGTTCGGAGAACTCCCTGACAACCTATTCAATTGCTCAGCTCTTGATATCTTAGATTTGGCAGGGAACCATTTCACTGGGAAGCTAAAACCCGATATTGGAAAACTCTCAAATCTGCGTATTCTCATTCTTCACTCAAATTCCTTTGAAGGACCAATTCCCCAAGAAATTGGCCAATTGAGCAGACTTATCTACCTGTCACTTGGTGAGAATAATTTTTCAGGTGTAGTTCCCCCAGAGTTCTCGAAGCTTTCTCACCTTCAGGGGCTTGCATTGCATCACAATGCTTTAGAAGGAGTCATACCAGAGAAAATTTCTGAGCTGAAACAACTCACTGAACTTCATCTAGAACACAACATGTTTACAGGTTCAATCCCAGGTGCTATCTCAAAACTTGAGTTTCTTTCATACTTGAACCTACATGATAATCTGCTAAATGGGTCCATTCCTAGAAGCATGAAACAGCTGAATAGGCTTACAACATTAGACCTCTCTCAAAATCATTTTTCAGGATCAATTCCAGGGGTACTCATAGCAAATATAAAAAACATGCAAATATATTTGAATCTTTCACACAACCAACTGAAAGGAACCATTCCTGATGAGCTTGGGATGCTCGAAATGATACAAGAAATTGACATTTCCAATAACAAACTTACAGGGATCATTCCCAAAACAATAGGAAACTGCAAGAATTTATTCTCTCTGGATCTATCAAGTAACCATCTTTCAGGTCCCATTCCTGCTGAAGCTTTTGCCAAAATGGACATGCTCACAACCTTGAACCTCTCAAGTAACAAATTGGATGGTGAAATACCAGAAATGTTCGCAAGTATGATGCATCTTAGCACCCTAGACCTTTCTCAGAATCAATTAAACGGCATTATACCTGAGAGCTTTGCCCATTTTGCAACACTGACGCACCTGAATCTCTCTTTCAACCAACTCTCAGGCCATGTTCCAGAATCTGGAATATTCAGAAGCATAAACGCATCAAGCCTGGTAGGAAACACAGATATTTGTGGAGCTGATTTTCTCCGAAGATGCAGAAAAACAAATTTGCACCGGCTGTCTAAAAAAGCTCCACTGGTTCTTCTAGCACTTGGGTCAGTGTTTGTACTTCTACTTTTAGTTTTCATTATTTTGATCTTTGTCCGACGTAGGCAAATGCTCAAACCACAGGAGGTTGAAAATAACGAACCAGAGTACATTTCAGCTTTGACAGTCAGAAGGTATGAGCAGAATGATATAGAAGTTGCTACAACATTTTTCAGTGAAGATAATATTATAGGTTCAAGTAATTTGAGCACCGTGTACATAGGTCAGCTGGAGGATGGAAAGACTGTAGCTATAAAGAAATTGAATCTGCAGCAGTTTCCTGAAGACTCAGATAAGTGCTTCAGTAGAGAAATCAAAACTCTTAGCCGACTGAGACATAGGAATTTGGTAAAAATTCTTGGCTATGCTTGGGAGAGTGGGAAACTAAAGGCCTTTGTTCTCCAATACATGCAAAATGGGAACTTGGACAGCATTATCCATGGGGGAACGGATCGGTCGAGATGGACATTATTTGAGAGAATCAATGTTTTCAATTCCATTGCTAAAGCTTTGGATTACTTACATTCAAGCTACGATTATCCAATTGTTCATTGTGACTTAAAACCTTCTAATATACTGTTGGATGGAGACTGGGAAGCCCATGTGAGTGATTTTGGAACAGCTCGAATGCTTGGATTTTATCAGCTAAATGGAAGCAACACTCTTTCTTCATCATTAGCTTTTCAGGGCACCATTGGCTACATGGCACCAGGTAAATTTTTGTCACATTCCGGTCATTAAGGAAATTTTAATCCTCTGGTTTAATCGAAAGACTACTTTCAATTATAAAACATCAGAAAAATCCATTATTTTGATCTTTCTATGAACAAAGCTATCTTCTGATGAACTCTTTTTTTTGGCGGTCTTTTTGCTGAGACTGGTGAAACTTGCTTTATTAACCCTTCTATGTAATTGTCAGAGTTTGCATACATGAGCAAAGTCACAACAAAGGTGGACATATTTAGCTTTGGAATAATTGTGATGGAATTTCTAACAAAGCAAAGACCAACCGAACTTGCAGAAGAGGAAGGAATTTCCACCAGCTTAAGGCAGCTAGTTGAGAAAGCACTTGAAAATGGGATAAATATTCATCTTCAAGCTCTAGATCCTATTCTGGCATTGAATTTCTCCAAAGAGCAGGAGGAAATATTGGTTAAACTATTTAAACTAGCCTTGTTTTGCACCAATACGAATCCAGAGGACCGACCCAACATTAAAGATGTATTGTCAACCCTTCAAAAAATAAAAGGGGTACACTAGTTTACCTATCAAGATGGTCATATTCTCACCAGCATGCTCTAATATTTTATCCAAACAATAAATCTTGTTTCCAATTTTAATACATTTAACCTAAATTTGGAAATCATGTTGTTGAAATTCGGACTGAATGCATTATAATTGAAAATAATTATTAATATCGATGAAATTGTTAATGTCGTTTTCTGCCAACACAAGATGAGAACGATCTCTTGGAACTTGCACAGGAAGATAGCTAGGAAATCAGTGTGGTGTCTTTCTAAAGACATAAGTCAGTATGAGTAGTTATAGAATAATGGAGAACTAAGGTCACTTTCGATGTTTACGGGAAATGAGAAACGTGTAGAGAATTATTGGTTCTCCGTTGTGAGTTATGCATGAAGTGAGTGAAATTAATATATATAAGGTTTAGATTTTACATAATACGTATCTCTTACCCATTTAGATTAGTTTTCTATAGTATTGCTATCATTTCTCCATAATTATCTCTTATGGACTATTGCGAATAACACTGATCATATATATTTGTGCTTTGGTCTGTGAGTTATTCCTACTAACAGAGACCTCTCATATCACACCATTATTTATTTACCCCCAACATCATCCTTTGAGATTCTTGGACATGGAATCCTAGACATATGGGCGATGAGGTCTCTCTATAGTTTTGTCGATATCGGGACACTTCGGCCTTTTCAGTCACACTGGCAGCGCTTGGTCAACCTTCGCTTGCTATTTCTTCTTTTCGATCTAAGGAATTTGACTTTTCCCCGATCGATAATAGCTATCTTCTATCAAGTTATCTCCTCTAAAAAGAAGACTTTTGATATTAGGAAATGATTTTGAAAAAAGTAGCATCTAGGTTAACTATCACCCTTTTTGTAATAAGATTGTAACAGTTGTAACCCTTTTGAGTAGGAGAGTATCCAATAAATACAAATTGAATAATTCTTGAAACTAACTTAGATTTGGAATGAAGATGAGAAAAAAAAAATACAATTAAACACTCTAATAGATAAGTTTGATAAAAGATGGCACATTGAAAAAGTTTGTTGAAGTTTTTGAAGAGGCTTTTTGAAAGAAAAGATCTAACTTGGCATTTGATTGATGAGATAAGTTGAAGTTAGAATAACATCACCTCAAAATTGTTTAAGTACGTTCATAACGAACATTAATGCTCGGGCTACTTCAAGAATTTGTATTTTCCCTTTCAACTACCCTATGTTGTTGTAGGAAAGTGTGTACATAACAACTTTGGTGTACTATTCCATAATATTAGATATAGTTTCTCAAGAAATTGTCGAAATATTCTATCACATTATCAGTCTGAAGGAATTGAATTTGTGTTTAAAATTATGTTTGAATAATTAAATGAAAATCATTAAAAATATCATGAACCATACTCTTTTTTTTAACAAATAGACCCAATAACTCGAGTATGACCATCAACAAAAGTGACAAACTACTTGATATAAGTGTGATTAGAAAAACGTGAAGGTCTCCATACGTCATTATGGATCAAAGTAAAGGGTTTTGATGGTCCATCTTATAATGTCATAACAATATTTCACTATTCTTACAAATAGATACAAAATCACAACTAGTAATTTGACTACATTCACTCACATTAGCTTAATCAAAGTAGTAGAGTCCTTCATATTTTGTAAAACTATCAATCATCTTCCCCAATGAAAAGTCCTTTCAAGATACAATGAGATGGGAGAAACTTAGCTAAACAATGTGAGTGTTTTTAATTGACTAATAAATAAAAGATTACATGATAAATTTAGGATATGAAGAGATTTAAGGACAATAGAGTTAGAAATTTGAATACTCTTTTTTACCCACAACGGATGAGAGAAATCCATTTGCTACTATTATTTTAAATTAGCAATACATGGCAAGTAAGAAATAAATAAATGATGTGTTAGCCATATAATCTAACGCAATAGAGTCAATAATCCAAAGGTGTTTGTCTTGTGAAGTGGTAAATAAAAACTTAGATAATTACCTTTGTATGCTAATAAAGTTAAGGAAATATTTGTGAGTGAATGACCAGAGTTTGAAAAACTCGAAAAGAGTTTGTAAAGTTGATCTAGTTGTTTTGGGTTGAATGCTTCCCCTGAACTTGAGCAATTATGTGATTTATGATAGTCAATTGACACTTGATATCCTTGTATCATGTTCTATCTTGGCTCCCAATCTATTGGTTTTCGATGAATTTCCCAATACTTTTTCCTTGTATGACCTGATTTACGATAGTGGTCACACCAAAATATTAATATATACGTGTGTGGAATTTGGGTTTGCTTGGGTTTTGTTACCATGGGTCTATAGGCCAAGTTTATAGAGGGCCTATTAAGCCCAAATTCCTTTAGGAATGAGGTTTCTAAGGAAACCTCACCAAATGCTAAGTGCATCCTATTAAGGCCAGATCCAAGTCCATTCCTAGCATTCGTGTACTTTCTCCATACGGACTAGAATTTCTTGCAAAGCCACCTCATCCAACTACAAGGCAAAAAATTCACACGACGACCCAATCCTTTTAGCACCTATGCCACCAATTTCAACCATGACACATCATTGATTTTTGCAACGAACTTCCTCACAAAAAAAGTAAGGGTTTTCTTCCAAGTAATCTCCACCTCACATCTTCGCGTTATTACTTGAAATAACTTGTTATATGGGTCATGAATGGGAACTTAGTTTTTGTTCGAGTATGCGACCTTGGATTGTTATTGCATATTCAACTCTTGTTACAGATGCTACTGCTATTTTCTCAATCTATCCAATCAGTCAAGGAAGCTTTTTTAAAGGTATACCTCTAGGAATCTCTTGTACTTTCAATTTCATGATTTTATTCCAAGCTAAGCACAACATCCTTATGCACCCATTTCAAATGTTGAGTGTAGCCGGTGTATTCGACGACTTCCTATTCAATGCAATGCATGATTTCTTTTTATTTTTTTATTTTTTTGGTAATAAAAAATGTCATGAGAGCACTCATTTCTCCTTAGAACATAAATCATTACTTACCAGAGAGCCACCATCTTCATGTAGTATTCGATTAGCTCTCTATCCCTTCTTTTTGTTTGGCATAATCAAGTTTTTAACTCAAATTTGATAAGCATCTTTGCCATCGAAGTATGTCTTGCATATAGCCTTCCACACTTCTCTGGCTATCGAAAAAAAATGTAGGCTTTTCCTATCACCAGTAACATGGTATTGACGAGCCACATAATTGCCATCAAGTTCTCTAAGCTCATCTTTGTAGAGCATTTTCATTGGTAGAGGCGGGTTTTATCGTTTCTCCTGTAAGATACCCTATTTTTCCCTTCCATTGATAATCAATTTAGTTGATTATGTCCATTCTCTATAATTTTTTTCCATTGAATTTTTCAACGGTAACTTGCAATACCAATTTGTCAATATATTTGAACATATTGTACATCAAAAATGGTTACAATATTTATAGGACAATTATGTCGGGAAAATAAGAAAATGTCTTAATTATAAGTGGGAAAAAAACTCCCAATAAGATAAGAATTATTCTAATAGAATCCATAAACTTCTAATTAACATAGAATCAAATCAAACCAAATGCATTTCCATGATTTCAACATTATATTATTTTTTTAATTAAACTAATACAAATAGTCTGATTGGTTTGATCCACGCTTTATTTGGTGTTATATAATTTCAAACTGAATTGGACCGTTATGTTACAAAATCATTCGATCCGATCTGACCGGTTCTTTAGGTTAGTTCGGCTCTTATGGTTTCTTGGACTCCTTTACTAAATGCAATCACGTCTATATATACAAAAATTCATCCAAGAATTAAGAGATCATAGGATTCTATAGGCTTGGAGCCCAAAATTCAAATGTGAATTTCCCTCAAAAGAGAAAAGGTGGACTTTTCAAGAGTCGACAATTGACTCCTCAACTGGGAGTCTGATTAGAAATCCTAAAATACCAACAAAGATAGGAAATTCCTATGCAAGTCTTAACGATGGAACATAGCTCAAATTTGTTGACTGAAAATACAATACAACATGCGAAGGTTGATCAAGCGCCTCTAGTGTGGCTGAAAGAACCAACCCAATGAACATTGAGTCATCTAATGAGCATATTTCATGGATATCCCTTTGGGATAAATGACCGGATTATTCCCAATTATCTATAAGATATAATTATAGAGTAATCGTGATACTACGTAAAGCTTATCTAAATAGCTAAGGGATACGTATTAGGTAAAATCTAAACCCTATATATATTCATCTCACTTCAAACATACCTCAAAAATGAGAGCCAATGATTCTCTACACCTTTCTTATTTCTATACACATTGAGAGAGATCATAGTCCTCCATTATTTGCAACTACCCATGATGTCTTAAGCATCATAATGTCTTTGAAAAGACACCACCCAGATGTCCTAACTATCTTCTTATGCAGGTTCCAAGGGATCGCTACCATCTTCAAAAAAATGGCATTAACAAAACCTATCATATTAGGATTAAGAACCATAAGTATATCAATGACATGGCTAGCATACAAATGATGAATGTTGATTGCCAAAATGATAATGAACATAAAACAATGGGTATAGCATAATAGGCACTCCATTTGTCCATGAACTAGATATGCCAAAATGGTCATTAGGATTGCATTGTCTTAAATATACTTCAAGGCTTTAGATATTATTCTTTTATATTTCTTTTTTAATTTTTATTTAGATTTTACACCTACAATTTATAAAATAGTTAATCAAGTAAAGCTAGCTTGATGAGATACAGTTATTACGTGACACTTCAGTTGTAATCTTAAATGCCTTAGAGATCACAATTATTGTTTAAATTTGAGTGTCAGCTTAATAATTTCTACATGTTAATTTCTAAAAGCTTGAAATTTGTAACATGTTTCCTCCTCTCTCAGAGTTGATTCAATGTTTAACCACATAATAAATCCCTTTTAGACCCCGATGATTCCTAGGATGTCTATATCATGGGTATCATTGATCTATTATTTCTCTCAACTAGAATCCATATATTATAGAGTAGCGAGTTCTCACTAAAGAGAGTTCACCAATCTACCTTAATTTAGGACTTCAAGACCTCAAAGAATTCCATTTAGGGGCAATAAAAACCATCATGGAAAATGGTCCAGTATTACCTATGACTCCTAATTCAAATCATGTTTCAATTTCTTTGGTTGACAAGCAGCTAAAACGTTAGATATTTTCTTATCACTTTATTATAAAATTACGATACTGTGCACTTACCGTTCTACATCGATAATGTTTTTTTGTCAACTAATATAATCTTGAGTTGTTGGATTATCTTATCAAGCATGTATTTAAGTATGATTGAATTCGCTATGGCTATGAAATTTGTGATTGAGGATGAGTTTGAGAAAATACGTTGGTAAAACTTTGCATTTAAAAAGAAAGTTAGTTCAAATTAAATAATTCACATTATGTTTGATATATTTGATCAAAGTGTGAAAAAAAGAGAAAGTGAAAAGCAAGAATCGAAAAAGAGTTAAATTGATTGAAAATCAAAAAGGCTATGAGTATCAAGATGCTCAAAAAACAAGTAGAAAAAACGAGCACTCCACATATTGAGTATGACAATAATATTGTCATTAGTATGAACATATTATCAAGAAAAAGCTATAGTATGAATCTTGTGGATATTGTTTTTATTGTTTCTTTCTACCAAGTATTTTCCCACTTTGCTTTGATTTTCCATATCTATTTCTTTCTTAGCCTTCACCCTATGACCTGTAATTACAACCCTAACTAAAAACTTTTTGATATTTAAATTTGGTATTTGATTACATTAGTGGAGAGGATTTTTGGACTTTTGGAGTTAAGTTTTGAGAGGATTCTTCTAATTTCATTTGTTCTACTTTTATCTAAATTTGATGGTAGTTTGGAGTTAAATTGATTATTTCACACACACACTCAAGGATTTAGCTTTAGATTGAAGTAAATGCTTAAGCCTTGCTTGAAAAATTGCTGAATTTTTAATTGATTTTCCTACTATCTTCGATGTAAAATGAGTAAACGTAGAAAGAAATCAGAACGGTGGAGAAGACACGAAAGTAGATTCTTTTTGCGATTCAATTTTCTTTCAATTCCTCTTAGAAATATTATGGTGAATTTGTTTATGTTAAATTTAATTTTTAACATAAACGAATTTTTATTTATTCTAAAAAATATGTAATTTAATTTCAAATTATGTTTGATTTTCTATGTTAATTTGAATTATTTTTCTTCATGTTTGTTTGATTATTCTGAGTTTATTGTTTCTAATTAACTGGTTATTAATTAGATGATTTTAGTCTTATGATTTACTATCGATAGAGGGAATTGTATGATAGATCTGAAATATTTTGACATAGGTAAATATAGAGATCGAAAGATTTTTATGAACTCGTGTAGTTTTAAAAATCATTAGTCTTAATGTTTTCTTGTTTTATTAAATTGTATATTCTTGTGTAAATTAATGAAAAAGAATATTTCCAATTGACTATCGAAATTTTTTTTTGGATATTTTTTGGAGATTGTTAACAAATTGAGAAAATTAAATTAAATTAGCTAGATGAGTAAGGCATAGTGGATAATTAGGTTAAATCGATTTTTTACAAGTTTTCTTCCTATTAATTTGATCTTTTAACATCTTTATTTTCTTTTACATATTTTCTTTAAATTGATTTTATTTTAAATTTCAATTAAAACAACCTTAGTGATTTTTCTAAATAAAATTGAGATTAGTATAATTTTTGTATTTGTCAAAAGTAAGTTACTAATCACTAAGAACGATACTCTTCTTATATCACTTTATTATAAACTTACGATACTGTACAATTGTAGTTTTGCACCGATCACTAACAATCTCCAAAAAACATCTAAAAGCCTCTTTCAATAGTAAATTGGAAATATTTTTGTTCATTAATTTACACAAGAGTATGCAATTTAATAAAGCAATAAAGCATTAAGACCAATGATTTTAAAACTACACAGGTTCATACAAGTTTTTTTATTTCTATATTTACCTACGTCGACATATTCTAGATTTATCCTATAATTCTATTTTGATAATAAATCATAAGATAAAATCATATAATTAATAACTAGTGAATTAGAAACAATAAACTCAAAATAAATGAGACAAACATAAAGAGAAATAATTCAAATTAACATGGATAATCAAACATAATTTGATCAAGCATAATTTGGAATTACATTACATTTTTTTTCCTAGAATAAAGAAAATTTAGTTTATGTTAAAAATTAAATTTAACATAAACAAATTCACCATAATATTTCTAAGAGGAATTGAAAGAAAATTGAATCGCAAAAAGAATCTACTTTCGTGTCTTCTCCACCGTTCTGATTTCTTTCTACGTTCTTCTCCAATGTCTTCCCTAGAATCTACTTTCTTTTTTTCTCCAACCCATTCTCAATTTATTTCTTATATATATATATATATATATATATAGAAAAAAATCTTAATTTAAATTTTGATTTAAATAAATATTCATTTAAATTATAAGAGTAATTAGATAATATGATTATAAAATTTTGGATATTTATTTTTTTAAAATCTATAATAAATTTAAATAATAATAATGAAGTCTAACATCAATAAAAATTAAACTAAAATTTAAAGTTAAAAAATGATAAATTATATTAAATTATGTAATTCATCACAATACAACCATGGTAACTTAAAGAATTTGCAAGTTATAGTCAAGTCCTATTGAATGGAAGTCATCCGGCGGCAATCTTTTTGTCATGTTTAGGAATATATGTGGACACAGTTTAATCAACATAGGATATGTATTTACTTATTTTCTGAGCATATGGTGCTCGCATGATTGGTTCAATACATACTTCCGCAGGTAACTTAGAAGTTTAGCATGTGCTGACTTTAGCCAAGATCAACTCATTTAGGCATCTTACAGTACGAAGAATTACCATCTGATATTGAAAATTTAACACCATTACACAAATCTTGATTCTGAATCCCAATAATATTACTGGAAATATACCTTTATCGCTAACATATTTGAGCACACTTCAATTTTAAACAGATCCATACTACTTGCTATAACCTATTATAGTCACCTTGTCACTGTAAATTTCACAAAAAGAAAGAAAAACTGGAAAAGCATCTCAAAAAATTTCAATTGCAAATGCCAATTTCGTATTGTTTTCCTCGAATATTTTAATCAAAGAAGTTACGGATAACCTCTTCAAGTTTTGAGCATTTGTTCAACTCAAGCAAGATCTACAATAGAAAAGTTTTAGTAGCTAGCTAAAAATAAAATCGTTTCTGAGATCAAGTATTTTATGGCTCCTTAAATTCCTTCACAGAAGTAATTCTCCTAAACACTAATCACTTAAGCAGACTAGCCCTATTTAATCTCTCTCATCGGAAATGATTATTCCTACATTGCAAGCCTTTAGAGGGACTGAAAGAAAATAATTCTACACTAGAATAACTTTGTGGTCAAACTCCAGAGGGCATCCTAAAAATCTAGTTTCTTTCATATTATAAATTATGTGTAACATTTTCCATGGGTCCACTACGTGAAGCATAAATCTTAACTTGACAACTTGAACCTCTCCCATAATCATTCACATATCTTATTATAGAGTATCACCCCATTATGAAAATGCTTAGTCATTTCTTTGGAAACTTCAAAGGTTATGATGGAGTAAAACAAGATGATTACATTCTCGTTATAGAGCATCCAGTTAAATGAACTACTAGTATGTAAATACAGAAGAAAGTCATTGTGTGCCCCAAAATAAGATGATTGTTAGTTTCAATAATTTCTTCTTACGTTCTAATAACTAAATTCAACTAGGCATTGTTACTACAGTCAAACTCTCTCATGAATAAACAAAAAATGTCTCATCGTATCAACTCCACCAGGATGTCTTTCACATACCAAGAGTCATAATTTTCTTAGGTATATACCCGGCTCCTAGTCGATGAGTTACGGTTGACAAAATGTTTTTAAATACCTCGTCATTGAAGTTATGGTTAAAATTATGAAGGGGGAAACTAAATTTGACATCACATAATTCAACATTCATTTTAACCACTGAATCTTTCTTTTTAATAATTAAAATAATGTTAACCAACAACAAAAGGTATTTAGGCAAAAACTCACATATTGTAATTTCATATAAAAAATTTATGCCATCAGTATTTGATTGGAGTATCATCTAAATTCTAAAGTACACTATTACATAACATGCACAATAAGACTAAGTCAACATTCAATTGAGAAACAAAGGAACAATGAAAGATCAACTGCAGGACATGGAAAACCTTCAATGTGTTGGAGGGTCATTCAGCAAAAAGTCCTCAATTGTTGATGGGAAGTCCAAAACATCAAGAGTACTATCATCAACCTCCGAAAGAAAAGCAGCTTTACTCAGAAGCAAATGGGATAGCCTGAAAGGCTCTATCTTCTCCTCCCCACCCCCGTTCAAAAAGTACTTAATCCAACCATCCAACCTTTCCACTTCCTTTTCACACTTTGGACCCTTCACCCCAACAATCTTTGAGTAGAACCCACCTTCACAATGGCATGAATTACAACCACCATCTTTGCCCCCAAAATAAGAACAAAGCTTCAAGCCAAAACCAACTCTTTCCTTTTTTTCCTCCTCTGCAGCATTCTGTTGGCAATCAGGTAAACAAAGAAGTTGTACTAACTGTTCGATATGGTCCATTGCCTCAGCCTCAGATTCATTGATAGTTTTGGGGTGAACTAGAGCAAATTCTTTTGATGGATTTTCATGAGTTGGTGGAAATTGGGGTGAACATGAGAGGAATGCCTCAGGGGGTTCACTACTATCAATAGTTGAGTTCTTGTTACTAGCATGTTCGAAATGGAGATATAACGGTGAGCTCAGTGATTCAACAGTGAAAGTGTTACTTCCTTGTGTTAGTTGATGTTGTGAAACTAGGGAGGGTTCTGATGGTTGTTCTAACTTCAGTCTCTTTTCAACCTATGAAATTAATGCCAGTCTTTATGAAAAAAAAACCGTACTAAAACAAGGGTTTTTTTTATCTTCTTAGGTCCCAAGGAGCAATTTAAGAGCTCAAAATTATTTTCTTTTCAACTTGAGGCGCTTACTAAGTTATCAATTCATATAAACCTGTTTTTAAAGCCACTGGAATAACTTATATAGTAACACATATAGCGGAATAAACTGTGTAGAAAGAAACAAACAAACAAAAAAAGAACTTGCTGCAATAAATTAGTAACTTGAAAGGGTTCTAAAAGAAGAGGAAAAAATGAGGTCTTAAAATGAAAATTAAACTCTTAAATGGTCATATGAATATAAAAACCCTTAAAACAAACTAAAAAACCAAACATATAAAACAATGAAGGAATATAGTGATATTATTACAATGAAATTGTTATTGTCATCAATTGATATATTTATTCAATAATAATGACACCAAAATGTAATTAGTACCAGGTAAAATAAACCTTTCATACACTTTGTTATGACGATAACAAAAATAGTTACGATAATATCACTAAAAACTTAACAGAAGTTTAGAAAGAGGGTTTTGAAAACAAAATACAGAATTTCAGGAAGATATAGAGAAAATAACCTCGATATCGAGATGTACCTGCTTAAGAGATGAGAAGAACTTTGTGTGCGGAGATGGCAGTGGTCGCATCTCTACCTGATAACAGGAACCCGGTTTCCTGTACTGATCTTAAGGGAGCAAACTACGCCAACCCCCGAGTTTCTGTTTCCTAATCTAACTTAAGGACAGCAACAATTTAGTTAGTAATTTGAAGTGTATTTGCTTAAAAGGACCATTTGTGTGAGAATTTAATAGAATCCAAACTTTTTTTTTCTTCAAGTATTAATTACTACACCAAGTTATCGTTTCTCTCTAAATATTTATCATATATATATATATATATGTATAATTTTTGGTATTAATTCGGATTATCCACCCCAAAATCCAACATGCATTATTATTATCCGGAATTTTTTAAGCTCGGGGATTTTTATATCTCTATTCACGTTTTTTTTTCTATCTAATTTAAATTATAATCCACAATTTAAGTATATATATATATATATATATAATTTTTGATATTAATTTGAATTATCCATCCCAAAATTTTAGTTTTTTTCTATCTAATTTAAATGATGATCTACAATTTCAATTATATATATATATAATTTTTAGTATTAATTTAAACATGTTTGATTATTATCCACAATTACTCAAGTTAGTGAAAGATTTTGACATCTTTATTTTTGTTTTTTTTATCTAATTTAAAATGATAATTCATGATTTTAATTTATTTAATTTAAGTAAAAATTAGTCAATTTTAAAAATAACGTGAATAAATAAATTATTATTATGAATAGTAATATTAATTCAACCTTTAACATCAGTATAACTAAGTGATAAGATATTTGTAATGTAAATTGATAAATTTGAGCATGCATGGATTACCCCTCAATGAATTACGGATTAAGGATTTAACTTTTGGGCAATCTTAGTTTCCTTTGAAATGATCAAAATTCAAACATTTACTAAAGAGTTGGTCCAACCCCTAAGTAATATGGGTTAAGAAAAAATATGATTCAAAAAATGTCTTTTATATTTTTAAAATATTAAAATAAAATAAAATTTATTTTTCTTTTTATTTCATTTCTATTAAAGTTAAACATAATTTAATCTACGTATACAATTCTAAACTCAAGCAAAGTCCTCCTATCAAAACAAAGGTTGGATACAATTTCAAAGTCGGGCTTTATCATAGGCCAATTTGAGCTATAATGATAACGTCATTCTTGAGGTGTGTTAGAAACTCAGGCCTAACTTAACCCAATAAGATCTCATTAAGTTAAGGATTGCCCAAGCCCTAAGCAGCTTTGCTGCTTTGTTCTTAGTCGATGTGGGACAAGGATACTTAACAGCCCCCTCCACACGGCAGACAAAGATGGACATTATTAGCGCCACGGTGCGACTGTGGTAGAGCTCAATTAGGTCCAAACACATAGAGACTAAGTCCAGCTCTGATACCATGTTAGAAGCTCAGGCCTAACTCAACCCAATAAGATCTCATTAAGTTAAGGGTTGCCCAAACTTATAAGCAGCTTTACTGCTTTATTCCTAGTCGATGTGGGACAAGGATACTTAATAGCCTCCCTCCACACGGCGGACAAAGGTGGACATTAGCGCCACGGTGAGACTATGGTAGAGCCCAATTAGGTCCAAGCACATATAATTAGAGACTAGGCCCAACTCTAATACCATGTTAGAAACTCAGGCCTAACTTAACCCAATAAGGCTGTTAAGTAAGGCTGTTAAGTATCCTTGTCCCACATCGACTAGGAATAAAGCAGTAAAACTGCTTATAAGTTTGGGCAACCCTTAACTTAATGAGATCTTATTGGGTTGAGTTAGGCCTGAGCTTCTAACATGGTATCAGAGCTGGGCTTAGTCTCTATGTGTTTGGACCTAATTGGGCTCTACCACAGTCTCACTGTGGCGCTAATAATGTCCACCTTTGTCCGTCGTGTGGAGGGGGGATGTTAAGTATCCTTGTCCCACATCGAGTAAGAACAAAGCAGCAAAGCTGCTTATAAGCTTGGGCAATCCTTAACTTAATGAGATCTTATTGGGTTAAGTTAGGCCTAAGTTTCTAACATGGTATTAGAGCTGGGCCTAGTCTCTAATTATATGTGCTTGGACCTAATTGGGCTCTACCACAGTCTCACCGTGGCGCTAATAATGTCCACTTTTGTCCGCCGTGTGGAGGGGGGCTGTTAAGTATTCTT
This sequence comes from Hippophae tibetana, assembly GCA_037013495.1. NCBI lineage: Eukaryota > Viridiplantae > Streptophyta > Magnoliopsida > Rosales > Elaeagnaceae > Hippophae > Hippophae tibetana. The sequence continues at coordinate 40,168,962 of CM072802.1, read as the reverse complement.
GTCGCACATCGACTAAGAACAAAGCAGCAAAGCTGCTTATAAGCTTGGGCAATCCTTAACTTAATGAGATCTTATTAAGTTAAGGGTTGCCCAAACTTATAAGCAGCTTTACTGCTTTATTCCTAGTCGATGTGGGACAAGGATACTTAACAGCCTCCCTCCACACGGCGGACAAAGGTGGACATTAGCGCCACGGTGAGACTATGGTAGAGCCCAATTAGGTCCAAGCACATATAATTAGAGACTAGGCCCAGCTCTAATACCATGTTAGAAACTTAGGCCTAACTTAACCCAATAAGATCTCATTAAGTTAAAGATTGCCCAAGCTTATAAGCAGTTTTGCTGCTTTGTTTTTAGTCGATGTGGGACAAGGATACTTAACAAGGTGATTAGGGCTCTAGTATATGTAGCCTCCTTGAGTTGATGATGGTTTAAGTGAGGGCTCTAGCTTGTGTGCGCTCCTTAAGCTAGTGAGGACTTTGGCTTGTGTGCCGTTCTCTAGTTGGCGAAGGCTCTAATCAATGTGTCCTTCTCTAATAGGTGAAATCTAACACGCGAGTCAATTATTAATTCATTGGAATTTTGGCTAATAGGTCCCACGATGAGTTATACCGTTGATATTCCTTTATACCAAATATATATAAATAAAATTTATTCATTATCTTAAATTCATTAGCTTCTAAGACAAATTGAATTAGCAAGAGATTTTAGTCCTAATTTGTAAAATTTATAAAATATTTATTCTTATTATATTATTTTATATTAAAAATAAATTAATTATTAAATAAAATATAATTAAGAATATAAATTTATATAAACTAAGTTAGTTTAAACTAATCATGACCCTAATCCAAATTGAATATAATTATCGTTATAAGTTGTCAACCTTAACTCAAACTAAAAAAATTTGAGCTAACACAAAATAGCTCAAATTGGTCTAAATTTTTATTTATATGTATTAATTGATTTTTTACCTTATTTAATCTTATGTTGATTTAAAATACAGTAAATATTTTTATAATTTTTAACCTAATTAAAATAATAAAAGTTTTGAGCCAAATTTAATGTATTCTAAGAATGTTAAACATACAAACAAATTTTTTGTTACAATTGTTTACAAAACTGAAAAGTAAAAAGTTTTAAAACCATAAGTATGTTACAAAATAACTCAATGAACTACTACCTAAATTAAAATAAATAAATATTTAATACTTTAATTTTATGTAATTGTGATTAGTGATAATATAATATATTTACAAAAATAATTAAGAATAATAAAATTATAAGTCAATTTAAGATATCTACGAATAAATCAATAAACTCATTATAAGTACTCTATATAAAATAATTTATGAATTCAAAAGAAGCATTGACGTATCTTATTTTTAAATAAAATTCAAAAATATTTATATAATTAATCATGTTTATTGTTAATAAGATACTCTATAATTTTTGTTAATAAGTAAATAATCAATATATGAAGACGAAAAAAGTTTCAATAAAAATAATATGAGAAATGAAAAAAAATTATGATATGAATTAACTTAACCCTATCTTAACCTTACTTTTTTTGTCTTATTTGTGCACATCCAAATTGGACTTAAATTTAGCTCTATTCTTATTCCAATTAGACAATCAAACTATAACACAAAGTGATACCTCTAAATTTAGTACACATTTGTGCTTGTATTTTTTTTATTTAATGTTTTAATATTTTAATATTAAATTATTAATTTAAGTATATTTTAAATTTAAATTTTGAAAAAATATATTCTAAATATATATATATATATATATATATATAAAAGGTAATAGCAAGTATTCAATTTATGGGGTCAACACAGTTACCAAATCTTGTTTTATGTTCCAATTGGGATAATATCAATAATACTTCAAGTTTTAAAGTAATATGATAAATATTTTTCTAAGATTTTAAAAATATCACAAATACTTTCTAAACTTATTTAAAGTAAATAGTAACTTTTTATGCATAAACATGATGTACATAATAAAAGAATTAATAAATAATAGGAAACCAAGAAATAATAGAAATAGAAACACAAGATATCGTAGAATTTTTTCACAAAAAATAGTAATTAGTAAAAAGAAATTTGAAGAAATACAAAAGGTAATATTAAATCATATTTTAAAGAAGGAATTGATACACCAATAAAATTGACACTCTTAAACAATTTAATAATAAATAGGAAATATGTTTTATTAAAAATAATCCATGAAAACCTAAGATACCATAAATGAAAATTCACAACATACCCCAGGCTTGCCATTAATATTAATGATAAAAACTTAAATCAAGTGTTAAGTTTAACCTATGAATTTGAAATTGAAGATTTAATGAAAAAAAGAAAATTATTCATTTTCAGTACACTATATAGTAGGATGTTCATTAACAAACAACCATAATAGTTTAATAAATGGATAAAATGAATTCATAAAAATAAATAAAACTTTTGAATAAATTGAAAAAAATAATAAAAACAAAAATATTAACAGATTTTAAAATATCATAAAAATGGAACTTACATATTAAAAAAGAACCTTTGATACCAAGAAAAAATAATGTATTAATATTTATGTTTATAGATCCTGAAAGAGAAATTTAATAAAGAAAGAAAAGTTACATCTCTAAAACCAAGAAGTTAAAATAATGAAAATATTAGTTCATGACATAATATTAAGAAGAAAATGATAACATTATTATCCCAATACTGTTTTAAAAATAATAGAATATATAATTGGATTTTGATAGAAGCCTAGTAGGCATATCAAAAAACTAAATAATAATAATAATGAAAACTATAATTCTTTTAGTACAAGAATCAAATATCAAGTTCTTACAGGACATAAATGAATCATAAAAGAACTCCTAAAAAAATAAAAGAATATGATTATAATAAGAAATTACAATAAAACATCTATAAGAAATTTACAAAATTAATAAGAGATATAAATAACATACATAGGGACAATAAAGTCATAGGTTACAAGTTTAATCCATTTGTAGGATTAAAAGAAGAATCCCTTAGGAGATTAGATGCATTGATACCTAAGAATGAGAAAAAAAAACACAAAGATAAGGAAGGAGCTATAACTCCAATTTAATAGAATTAATTTCATTTTCACTTCCTTATCAAGAAGGAACATCTAACCACATAGAGAAAAAATAAACAGGAAAAAGCCAAAAGAATATGAGCTTTCTTATAGAAGAAAACAACCATAAAAAATAGAAGAAGGATTACATTGAAAAACTTCATAAAAGTTATAGATTTGATCTTTTAGATTTAAATTTTATAAGAGATAGAAAAAGAAACTTAGATAAATCGTCTAGTGGTACGTGTATAATTATGAAAACTTCTCTAACCACACAATCAAACCCTTAATTTTGTAGAGTCTTAATAGCTCATAAAATGATGAAAATGTTAAATTTGGTTTACAAATTTAATATAACAACAATATTTAACAATGTAATAGAATACTTCCATGTATAGGGAATACTTAGATACTATAGTAAGTGAAATGTATAAGGAATTTATTAGAGAAGATACAGATAGACATAATACTGAATCAAGTGAAAATAAAATTGAAGAAGCCAAATAACATTTAATAAATATGAAAATATGTAACATGTATTATATAGATTCCTTTATTTGTAAGAATGAAATATATTATCATAAGTTACCACCCTCTAGCAAGAAACTTTTAAGAAAATGGTTTTTTAGAAATTACCTAGAACATCACATAAAACCATAACATAAGGATAAAATAAAAAAATAGATAAACTATACCAAATACCTTAAGAGGAAAATAAAAAGTCTTAAAAATTGGATAATCATTCAATATCAAGAACGAAAGTAATATAAACAAATAATAAAATATGTTGTGAAACAAGAGATTTTAGAATACTAGGAAAATATAAATATAACATAAAATCTTATAAGCAAAAATATAAAAATATAAAATATTTAAAAAATATAAATTTAGAAAATAATATTTTCAAAAATAGAAGAAAAATTTATAACAACGAACCTTATAGAAAAAGATATTTCAAGAGAAAAGTATATAAGCCACCAGAAAATAAAAATGATTGCCCATTAAGGAAAAATAAATGCAAATGTTGGATTTACAATAAGGAAGGACATTATGCTAATGAATGACCTAACATGCTTTAGCATAAAAAAAATTTAAAATGAATTTTCACAAAAAACAAAAAAATCTTAGAAGAAACTTTTAAGATTGAATTAGAACCATAAAGAAATCGGATATAGATGATATTTGTAGTATTTATCTATTAAAATAAAATGAGAAATAAATAAATAACTCAGAATGTGAAGAATATGAATACTCTTCATGAGAAGATGAATAATTTGTATAATATTACAAATCCAAACAGTACTTATATTAAGATAATATTGAAATTTAAAAGTTATACAAGTTATCATCTATATGTATACGTAGATACAAGAGCTAGTATATGTGTAGTTAATAAATATATATTCTTATAAGAACTCTAAAAACAAGTACCAAAAAACTTAAAAGATACATATATAATGATAGGATGAGAGAAATTTCATATTCTTACTATATATTAACAAAAAACATGAGTTGATTTATTAATAGGGAATAATTTTCTAAACTTATATCAACCTTTTATACCATATTTAAACCAAATAAGGTTAACAATACTAGATGACAAAACTATTTATATGTTGAAAAAAAACTTTGATTGTATCAAATCTGACTTTTTCTGTAACAACATAAAACAGTAACAAAAACCTTATTTAGAAAAAAATTCATTAGATATAGAAGATAAATAAAACTATTTTTTAATAAAATTTAAAAAGATAAAGCCTTAACTGGTATTAGAAAATTATTAAATACAATAAACTTAAAAAATCCTTTATATCCAAAAGTAAATAAATTTAAAATGATTGCTAATAGAAAACCAAGAGACTATAACAAAGTTATTAGAGTAAAATCTTTGATTTATACTCTAGAAGATAGGATTGAATTTGAAAAATAAATTCAAAAACTTTTGGAACTAATAGTCATAATACTAAGTAATTCACCTTACTCTAGTCCATCATTCTTAATTGAAAAAGAAGTTGAAAAAAAGAGGAAAAAAAGATAATGATAATAAGCCTTAAAACATTAAATAAAGAAATCATTAATGATGGATAATTTATTTCAAAGAAAGAATAATTATTATCGCTAATAAAAGGACAAAAACACTTATCAAGTTTTGATTGTAAAAGTAGATTTTGGAAAATAAAACTAGATAAGGATTCTTAAAAACTAACTACATTTAGTTTCCCTAAAGAATAATTATAATGGGTTGTTGTACCATTCACATTAAACCAATCTCCAAGTATCTTTCAAAGATATATGAACAACATCTTTAAGAAATTACAAAATATTTGTTGTGTAATGATATTTTAATTTTCAATATTAAATTAAATAAACATGATTTGGATATTATTAATAGTCTACAAGAAAGTAGAAAATAAGGCATCATACTTTTTGGAAAAAAACTATAATTTCTTAGTAAAAAATTAAGCATGTAGGATTAGAAATTGAAGGTGGAGAACATAATCTATAGTCTCATATACTAAATAACATTCAAGGATTTGTTAGTGAATTAAAAGATAAAAATAAATTACAAAGATTATTAGGATGTTTAACATATGATGAAGCATACATAAAAAAACTTACAAAAATGCGAAAACCTTTACAAACAAAATTGAAAAAAGATCATGTTTAGAAATGGACAGAACAATATACTTTGTACATGGATAAGTTAAAAACACATATAAAAAATTTACCAACTTTGTACTATTCAGGTCCAGATGATAAAATGATAACTAAAATAGATGATTCACACGAATATTATGAAGTAGTTTTAAAAACAAAAATAGATGAAAAAGTTAAATATCTTTGTAGATATATATCAGGATCTTTCCATGGTCTAGAATTAAATTATCTCAATAATTAAAAGGAATAATTAGTTGTCAAAAAAGCTATTAAAAATTTGTAATATATGTAATAAGTTTTAGATTTATTGTCATAACAATGAAGACTAGTCAAATAGAAACAATGGTTTAACCACTACAATTATGTTGTCAGACATCTTCTAGAAAATAAGAATAGTTTAGCATATCTCCTTACAAGAAAATTAACACCTTTAACTATTTTTGTTTTTGTAAGAATGGAACATCTTGATATCAAGACCAAGATAAAAGAAAATGAGATAAAAATCTTTTAGGAACAACTTGAGGTTTTGTAGCTAGAGAAGTCTCTTTTAGAGACAATAATTAAAAGGAAGAACTTAACAGTTCAAAACCAATATTAGAGTCCAAAAACTTTGAAAAGGAATCCACCTTAGAGATTCTTTTATAAAAAGAATCGAAAATGAAAAGGAAGAACCTAATAGTTCAAAAGAGAGTAACATCTCTAAAAATAAAAGGAAAAACTTAATTTGGATAAAAAGCAAAAAAAAAAGACCAAAAAAAGACTTATATAATAGGAATTTACAACAACTCACATAAAGCAAATAAAGCTATTACTGAATTTAGTAAAATAACTCATAGAGTTTTCACTAATAGAATAGAAGCTGAAGGTAGATATGTTAACTATAGAGTACCAAAAGTAATAACTCCAAATGATATAGTTAAAAATTACTCTACAACATTACAAAAATAACCATCTTTACTTAGGAGAAGGATGTGTGTTTTAAAAGTTATTCTTTTTGATAAAGATTTATGTATTGTTCATGATTTTGAATATTATGTATTCTTGTTCCTTGATATTAACATGTTATATTTTGGAAGTGTTCAAGAAGATGAACTTGGTCTTGAACCATAGAACTTTTAAAATGAGAAACATGTAATCCTAAATATGTTCACAATTGTGGTAATTAAGGAGGAACATTAATTACCGTGAAAGATTGTCATGTCGATTAAAAGTACATTGTAGTTATATAAATGTTGATAAAAGATTATCATTTAATGACACGAGTATATAAAATGTGTATTTTATATATTGAACATGACCGAACTAGATGGAACATTATATGGATTGTGTTTTATGTCATTAATGTTTTCATTGTGTCTTTAGAATCTTAGATATGAAATGTGTAGGTTTTTCACATGAGAAGTATATAATGTGATTGCTATTTAAATACTATCTTATGATAGAAATGAAATAGTAGTTCGTTGTGTACAACCTGTGCGGAAAAAATCTAAATGTTAATATTATAATTGTCCCTTGACCTTGAGTTGTGATATTACTAGTCTCCTTGGTAAAGTGGAATTATATCGCATGCAATATAACTGATGTAGTTATAATTATAATTCACTTGAGAGACCAAGAAAACAAATATCATTCAAAAGTGACATGATCCTATTTTGCATATTATTCATAATATCATGTAACAAGGATAGACACAAAATTAGTGGATCGAGTAAATAATTACTATGTCATTTGAAAAACTATAATGTAATGATAGAACCTCTTATGGTTAATAATATAAAGTTTTATATTATTGCCAAGATGATATAGATCATCTATACGGTCACACCAACTGAAGAGAAACAATGACTATTTTACATTTCATAATGATGTATAAGATAAAATACATGAGATAAAATTCTAAAATAAAATGTCATAATATGACATGCTTAGACCATAAATAAATTTGTGAAGTTATGCAAATATTATTTGGTATAATGTTTGAATGCATTATAAGAATAATAGAGACATTGTATAATAGAATAATACGAATAATATTATTTGTTCATAAATTAATTTATTAAACCAATCACAAGTTGAGATTAAAGAGAGCATGAGATGGCTCAACAAGGCTAGTGGTATTTATGTAATTGATTCAAACCTTACACAAAGAGTTTCTCTAACCCTTGCCTATTTAAGGAGGCATAATTAAGGAAAATGGATCCAATTTTCTGCCTCTAACCCTAGCCAAAATCTGCCCCATTGTTCAGCCACGTTTTTCCTTCTCCTAGGCCAAAACTTAGAAAGGCTTGCTCAAGGCCAAAACCTAGGTGGTTCAACCCTAGGCCGAAATTATTTTATCTCATCTCTTCTTGCTAGGTGGTTAGATATAAGTCTTGAACTCTACATTCATCTATCTAAGAGGTGTGGTAGTTCGTTGTTTAAGTTCAAGGTGAACTAAGAGGTGCTCCCGCAAGAGAGGTGGTTTCCAAGAAATCTAGAAGGGAAATCGACTTCCCTCTACTCAAGATATTTGACAATCTCTTTAGGTCTTCATCTCTAGAAATAAGGTAGATGAGATTTGTTTATTTTATTTTGTGCACATTAGGTGTTTGTTGAAATGCTAAAGAGAAAATATTGCTTGCAATTGTCATACAAATGAGGTCCTTTGTGTATTTAGCCAAGTGATGATAGGATAATTTTAAATTCTCACCATATAGGCATACACGTGAAATCCTAACACAAGAAAGTTGAAGACCCTAGGAAAAATAGTACGACCATCAGTACTATTTAGAGAGATGCCTCTCATAGAGACAATAAAGATAGTACGACTACAATCACTATTTAATAATATAGGAATTTAAGTAAACCACTATGGTTGAGTCTATTTAACTTAACTAGAAAATCTACTCATAAATATATCGAAGATATGAAAGTTTACATCATAGAAAAAGAATTCCCTATAGGCAATAAATTTAATATCCTTACCCTGTCAAAAGGAACCATTATTTTCATTAGTTGACACAACTTCAACAATAGCAACCTTTTTACTCTAAAAATTATTCATCTTACAACTATACATCTAAGAACTATGAATGTCCATGAATCTATTCAACATTCTTAGTTGGCTTTTAGAATTGTAATAATTATTAATATTATAAATAAAATGGAGTGTAGTCAGTCTTTTTCTATTTTCTAGTAAGTCTAATTTGGATACCATATTAGATACGAATGCAAAGGCTTCACCGTTACTAGGAAGGTATTAAGGTTTGAGCAAGCTAAGGTATATCTGGTATAATAAAAGAAGATGAACAATGGAAGGAAAGATCATGGTGAACCCATTAAATTAAGATATGACAATTATAATTCTAAGTCAATTTAGGGTCTTGAATGATTACGTATTTGTTTATAAAACTAATAAATAAGAAAATAAAAACAAAAAAACTAGTTACAAGTCTTTATAAATATAAACATAAGGAACTTAAAAGTTTGGCTTTAAATAATAATCTACAAGGAGTAACATCTACTGTTATAAAACAGGTAGCCACAATTTGGTATTAGAGTCACAGGAAAGAAAAATACATCATTGAATGGAAAGATAACGTTGTTAACTATTGAAGAACATTAGTGATATTAACTTAAAATTCGAGAATATTAGAACTCTTTTTATAAAAATTAAGAACACACATAAAGATATATTAAAATTCATGAGCATTAATGACATTTTTGTGTGCCAACCACAAGTTTTTTTTTCTAGAGACATACATGATAATCCTTTTGAGGTCTTTTTTCTTACATTCTGATTTCTTGCCCAATCTACATCGATATATCCACTAGTTTCATAGGTAGTCTCATTAGAAAACCAAATGCGAAACTTTTTATTTCCAAAGAGATTCCTAATAATCCTTTTGAATGTTCAATAATGTGATTCCTTAGGATCTGATTGAAAATGGACACAAACATCAACACTAAAGAAAATGGCAAGCATACTAGCTATAAGGTACTATAAGCTTCCTATTATGCTTTTATATAACATTTGATCAACGCTATTACCTAACTTGTCTATATAAATTCTGGCACTTGTACTTATAAAAGTATTCAAATACTTACTTATCTCAAGCCCAAATTTCTTATTTAGATTACATGTATACTTGGTTTGAGAGATAAAGATACCATCATTTAGTTGTTTAATTTGTAAACCAAGAAATTATTAAAGTTCGCCCATCATAGACATTTTAAATTATATTCACAAAATCATTGGCAAGTGATGAATATATATGTTTGAGTAATGAATATATCCACTTTGGTTCCCTTAATTAAAAGATAAGCTATAAGTCTTTCATAGCACGCTCTAAGAGCTTGTTTTAAACCATAAAGATCCTTATTGAGTTTGTAGACATTCTTGGGGCATTATGAGTCGATAAAGCCTTTGGGTTGTTCTACATAGAATTCTTTACTAAGTAAAATATTTACTAAATCAGACTTCATATCCATTTAAAAGAGGTTAGATTTCATAAAGCGTACAATTGCAAGTAATATCTTAATTGATTCTAATTTAGCTACAAGAGAAAATGTTTCATCAAAATTAATTCCTTCTACTTGTATATATCCTTAAGCAACTAGATTTGCCTTATTCCTAACCACAACATCATGTTCAACAAATTTATTTTTAAACATCTATTTAGTTTCTATGATATTTTTGTCATTAGGTCTTGGTATTACTGTCCAAACATCATTCCTAGTGAATTGAGCTAACTCTTTTTGTATGGCATTTATCCAGAATTCATCCTTCAAGGCATTGTTAACATTCTTTGGTTATATTTGTGAAGTATAGCAAATATGAGTTATCTCACTTACCTGTCTTCTTATAGTTACCATGATTGAATTTGGATCCTTAATGATGTTCTCAGTTGGGTGGTTTTGAGTGTTGAGGATGGTATCCTTATCATCCAAGGTTGATTCTAACTTAGATTCTATCTTTTCATTGTTAGGTGTTTCATTATTTTATCCCTCAATTGGCAAGCTTATGTGCAAAGATTCATCTTCATCATCAACGATCAGAGTACTAATACCTACATCATCTACAACAATATTGATAGACTCCATCATAGTGTTAGTTCTCACATTAAAAACTATAAAAGCATGACTTATCAGTGAGTAACCTGGAAAAATGCTTTCATCACTTTTAGAGTCAAATTTTTCTAGATTCTCACAATTTCCAAGAATGTAGCATTTACTCCAAAACATATATTGATGCTTAAGATTAGGTTTCTTACCTTTTCATATCTCATAGGAAGTTTGGTTTGTACCTCAGCGTATATAGACATGATTCCTATGTAGTAGGAGATACTTATTTCTTCAGCTCAAAACTTATTTGGGATGTTCTTGGAATGTAGAAAGACTCATTCCATCTCTTGTAACACCTAATTCTTTCTTTAAACTATGCCATTTTATTATGGGATGATTGGTGTATAGAACTCATGAGCTATTATTCCATACTCCTTGTAAAATTCAACATATCTTGAGCTCTTAAACTCCTTGCCATGATCAGTTCGTAGTCTCATTATATTGGTTATTCTATTACCTATTTCAATCTACACTTTAAAACAAAAGGAACTAAAGAAATCAAATGTATTAGATTTTTTTAGAAAGCTTACCCACGTAAAACAAGAAAAATCATCAACAACAATAATGATATATTTCTTACCATCCAAAATCTTAGTTCTCATAGGATCATGAGGTCAATGTGAATTAACTCAAGTATTCTACTTGTGTTAACTCCTTTAATTTTCTTATGAGAAGAATGATCTTGTTTTCCAAGTTGGCATGGTCCATAAAATGTTTTTTTAGTTTCAGATAGTATAAGTAGACCATCCACAATTTCCTTTTTGCTCAAGTTTACAAGATTCTTAAAGTTGATATGTTATATTTTTTTTATGCCACAAGGAAGCAAAATGATTATTAACTAAGTTGCAAGTAATATTATATTAATGTAGTAAAAGTTATCATGAGACCTAGTTCCTCTAAGCATACACTTACCTTTTAGAGAAATTATAATACAATGATTATTGATAAATTGTACAATATAATTTTTGTCACAAATTTGACTGATGCTTATTATATTGGCTTTAAGTCTATCAACATCTAGAACATAATCCAACCTAGGTATGCACTCAACCTGAGTTGTACCTTTATCTAGAATCTTAAATTTATTTCCATCACCAAAAGTAATCATTCCTTCATTATACTTTTCATAAGTTTTAGAAAGAGAATGATCACTAGTCATATGCCTAGAACACCCACTATCAAAATATCAAGCAATATTAGATCTAGCTTTAAATTAAATATGCACTACAAAATAATGTAAATTAGACTTCTTGACCCAACCTTTCATAGATCTCATACTCATGTCATTATGTTTAATTTGGACACCTTGAATAAAGTTTAAACTGTCTAACCCCACCAAAGGTGGCATTTAAATGGTTCATTTTCAATCTCTTAGAAAAACGAATTAATTTAATTAACCAAATTAGTTATCAACCCCACCCATAGGTGTTAATTGATTTGTTTAGTTAACAAAGAATATCTAACCCCACCAAAGGTGGTATTTATATATAAAAAAAAGAATCAATAAAATATCAATTTATATCTTTAATAACCTAGATAATATGAGCAAGCATAATTAATTTAGTTATTATATCCATAAATACTCCACTAATATAAATGATAAAATTTGCATAATTATTTATTGAATCTGTATCTATGTTTATTTTTATGTTATTAGATTATATTTATTGAATCTGTATCTATGTTTATTTTTATGTTATTAAATTATATTTATTTAATCTGTATCTATGTTTATTTTTATGTTATTAGATTAGAAACACAAAAACCAAACTATCGTGACAGGATGTTTAGGATTTAATTTCGTTTTTAAAAGTTTGAATAATAAATTAAAAACCACATACATTCCTTCCTTAGATCGACCTTGGGAGTATACTTATCATTTTCTACGAAATTATTCGTGCACTTGCGAGAGTTTTATAAATATTAAAACCAAAGTATTGGCAAGAATCGGCGATGCCGGTTTTCGCTCATCATCCTCCCGCTATATGCAATCTCTCTCATTAAATATTTCTCCCATTAACTCTCCCTTCTTTTTATCATACTAATAATTAATATGACCATGAAGTAAAAAAATTTCTTTTGAATTGAGGTTAGTAGACTTATCTAAATATGACTGAAACAAAACACTGAATTAATGAAAATAATATTGTTCAAAGTAAGACTTCACATTAACAGCATAAATATATCAACAAGGCATATTTATACTCATATATATGGTGAGATATTAGCAATCACCAAAAATAAGATAAATGTTTGAACTATCATAGTATATCAATTTATTCATTTATGATTAGTCATAAAAAATTAAAAAAAAAAGAATATCACCTATTATAAAAAATTGATGTTGAATTCTTACTTTTATAATATAAAATTATTTACCAAGAAAGAACTTAATGTATTTATTCTCTCTTTTTATTTTTTATACGAGGAGTATATATATATAATAACCACTTGTTCCTGTTTCTTTTTGTGCATGTAATTGTTTTTGTATTTTTCTTTTCCTTTATTAATTTTTTTTTTGCTAAGGAAATATACACAAGCCAAAAACCTAATATAATAACTTAATTTCATACTAGTTGTGAGATAATACTCTTTGTTAACTATGGTAGCTTCACACATTACAGTAGAAGCTCTCTCAAAACTAGGTGTATCTCTATAGTAACATTTTATAAAATGAAAGATAGAGCTCAAATATAATTTTGTAATCAAAGTTATCTAAGTCCTAGAATTTCATAAAAGCAACCGTAAACTTTAAACATGATATACATATGTGTTTGGTGAGCGTCTGAATAGGTTATTGTCAACATCGATCACTAAATGTGAAAAAAAAAATGTAAATACACAAGTCAAAATATTCATTTATAGAATATAAAGTCAATAAGAAGAGAAGTAGTACAAGAATAGTATGTAAAGTTTGTATCAATCTTAAAATATGTCTATTCCACTTTTTCTTTTTCTTTTTTTGTCTTGTGTGAAACTAAAGAACAATAAATCAAAACAAAAAAGTAACTAAAAAAAATTAATTTCCTAACGTGCTTCTTAAATATTCAAATCTTTAGATATCAAGGAATTTAGTGAATAATCAGTTAATTGCCTTTCAAGAACAAACTAAGGGCAGTAGTGGACTGTTGGTATGATGTCCCTGCGGTTTACAAATCTCCAGGCTATGTTTGGCATTCTGCAAGTGCAAGTTTTGGACTGCGTAAATATTCAATATGACAAGCTCAATGGATCTTGTAGTAAAAGAAAATATATTTAAAAAAGAATTATTGCTACCAGGACATGCCAATGAAAGAAACAATGATATGCTGCAGTAGCCCAATTCCGTAGAACTATAACAAGAAGAGATCCAAAAGAAGCTATTACAAAACAGACTAATATGATTTTCTATATCTAAGTGTTCTTCTGAAAAAAGCAATTTATATGCTCACTAGTTCAGCTAAGAGAACAATGAGACGTATTGATGAGTACTTCATAAATAAACACCATGTACTAGGCAAAGAAAAAAAAAAGGAAAAAGAATTGGGGTCTGGGTGGTTATTTACGAAAGGGGATGACATTTCTTTTGTTAGGGTGCAATTTTAGGTTTGCACTGGCGAGGTTAGATGAATTAGTAGTTTATGTCTGATATACTGTTGGTTCCCCCCTTCCTAACACACGTACACACATAAAAAGCTAGAGTTCAGTGGTTAGCATGTCAGCAAAATCTTTGTTTTAATTTATTTGATAGGATCAACTAAAAAGATTTTTCAAACCAGATATGACACAAAAACCAAAGGGGCCACTCAAATGAAAGGAGATAATGTCATGAAAATTATGTTAGTTTTACTCTTCATAATTCGTAAAGTGTCTGTAACTAAGCAACATGATGTTGATATAAGTGTGAGTATTAATTGAGATGTTTCAATTTAATGTATATTTACAAAAATAAAAATAAAAAATTAACGTATGTAATACCCAGATATGTATTCAAAATTTACTACTCTTAGTATGTTATAAAAACAAAAATCTAAGTAACATGAAAGAATAATGACTAAAAGGAGAAACCAAATGATAGTAAGTAGACTTGCTATTACCTTGTTATTAACTTCGGCAAACCTGTTGTTTCCAACTCTAGGTGGTCCAAAGTATATGGTCACGGATATTGCCCCATGCCTAAACAAATATAAAAGTAAAAATTAGATATGCAATTATGTAGGGTCTAGGCTCGAGTCTTAATTACAAAAAGAATGTCACATTGAGCTTTCTCGGAGCATTTTCAACGCTTCAAGAAAGTTAAGAACAATACTCTTGAAGTAATATTATTGAATCATAATGGAGTTCTATATACACAGTTTCCTACTTATAGTAATCTAAGCCCCTGTACCATAACAACCTAACAAACTATACCACACTAATGATACGTGTACAAGACTCGTTGATCACACAATCACATACTGCAACAAACTATACCTAACGCATAACAACTTCTATACAATACGACGACTATACCCCTCTCAAACTAATGGCATAGGAAGTACCATTAGTTTATACCTTAGAAACATAAATTGAGAAAATGAAGTGGTTTATGTTGGTGTGTGTTGTGGTGTATGCTGCAACTGTGTCAAACACCAATGTAGAAAGGAATGACATACAATAATATTAGTGGAATCGTAAAATATGAGTGTGCAGCAACTAAGGTTAGGTTTTAATTATTATTTTTCCTTAGTATATATAAACTAAGATTCTTGTATAGAAACAGAACAGAATATACATGAATATATGGATAATTACCAAATTTCACAATATTTGTCATGGTATCAGAGCAAGTTATTGTTGACTAATGAAATTACTTGCTACGCTGATTTCTGTTTTGGTAGCATCTGATTTCTGATTTCTAGGGTGGTAGTTCTAATTTACTTGTTGAAACCGTATCGTTCTAACTGGTTGGGTCCAACGCTGGTTGCTTGCTAGTGTGGTCGGTTCCACCATCATTTTCTTTTCCGAAAGAGAAACAGAACACAGCGATAAACGGCGCGGAGGTCGCATTCTTTGTATTTGCGTTTGGGGTCACAGATTGCTCGTTGGTCGTGGAACTGTCGCAGTCTCTCTACGTCGTCATGGGTAGCTGCACCGTTCTCCTAGCTTGGTGAAACTTGAAACGCAGCGACATATAGCACTGTCTCCTCAGCAACATATTTTTTGTGTTTCGTCTCTCTACGTGTGGCTGGTTGGAGCCATAGGTCTATCTGCTCGTTGCGCCGTCGCAGTCTCTCTACGTACCAGTCCAGCCACCGTTGTGGGTAACAATACTGTTCTTCTAAGCTCAGACAAGCTTGGAACGAGAAGGAAAGGAAAGCGCTACAGAGGGCTGCGCAAATAGGAAAAAAAATGAATTAGGATTACTGAATATTCTATATATACTTGGTTGGTGTACGAAGTGTAAAAAAAAGGAAAAAAAGGAATCTAGAGATTTAACCACCAATTCTATATTGGACGATTTGATTACAAAAATGATTGAAGTTCTAATTAGAACTCAAATCACCTCACAACCTCCGCTAACTGAGGCATCGACTACTCCCATTAGTATCCAGTTAGGAGGATCCAACTATGCCTTGTGGTCCAAGGTGGTGGAGATGTATATCTCTAGCAAGGACAAACTAGGATATATTAATGGATATTTTCCTCAACCTGTTGAAACTGACCCCTCATTTAGGATATGGCGCACTGAAAATGCCATTGTCAAGGGATGGTTGATCAATTTGATGGACCCTTACTTGATTGAAAATTTTATCTGATTCCCAACTGCAAAATAGGTTTGGGATTCTGCTGCTACAACCTACTTTGATGGGACAAACACGTCTCAAGTGTATGATATCCGCCGTCGAGTTACTCGTATGAAATAGGCAGGTGGATCCATTGAAAAATACTACAATGATCTTCAAGGGTTATGGCAAGAAATTGATTTTCATCATCCTAACCCAATGGACTGTGCGACTGACATACAAAAATACAAATCCATCGTATAGGAAGATCGAGTGTATACCTTCCTCAATGGACTTGATGACCGACTAGATAAAACTCGAAGTGATGTGCTTCAAATCAAACCATTCCCTACTGTAGAATAGGCATATAGATTCATCCGTAGGGAAGAGGTCCGGAAAACCGTGATGATCACGGGTGGAGATACACCTCCCAGAGCAGTTATGGCTTTCAAAGGGATCAAGGGACACCATAATGTGATGCCACAAAAACCAGGAACTCTTTCTTTGGGTAGCAAGAAATCCACGGGAAATCCACCGTCTATTGACATGAAATGTGGCCATTGTGGAAACTCCAAACACACCCGTGAAAATTGCTTCAAACTACATGGGTATCGAGAATGGTGGAATGATCTTCAAGCACAGAAGAAACGGGAAACCATTGGGAGAGCCGTTGTGGCTACCAATAATGCATCACTATCCCTTATTCCTCACGCCGAATCTTCCCAGGATCCAAGAATTTCAAGTAAAGCATTTCACATCTCTACTCGTAGTGATAATGAGGATTGGATTCTAGACTTTAGAGCTACAGATCATATGACATTTGACCTAAAAGATCTCTCCAATACAACCCAGCCGATACGGAGCCGTGTTACCAATGCCAATGGGGTCACTTATCCAGTTACAGGGGCTGGAACAGTGACTTTATCTCCTTCATTATCATTATCTAATACATTACTTGTACCCTCTCTTTCAAACAGACTAATGTCTGTAAGTCAAGTTACTTCACATCTTAACTCTGTAGTATTGATGTATTCTACCTTTTGTCTCCTTTAGGATATTCTCACCAAGGAGATCATTGGGCGTGGTACTAAGAGAGGAGGCTTATATTACGTGGATGACCTCAGTTCAGGAAGAGCCAATCACATGCAACACACAGTTAGTAACAAGGAGCGACAAATTTGGTTATGTCATCATCGATTTGGGCATCCATCATTTGGGTATTTAAAGCACCTATTCCCTAGTTTATTTTCAAATGTCACACACTCGGATTTCAAATATGATACTTGTATCTTAGAAAAAAGTCATAGGGCGTCTTATTCTATGAGCATGCATAAAAGTGTGACTCCTTTTGCTTTAGTACATTCTGATGTTTGGGGACCTTCCTCGGTCACTACGTCATCAGATCATCGTTGGTTTGTAATTTTTGTTAATGATTGTACATGAATGACATGGGTTTACCTTCTCAAACATAAAGATGAAGTATTTTCTATGTTTCACTTGTTTCACACCATGATTCAGACACAATTTTCTGAAAAAAATTAAGATCCTTAGGTCTGATAATGGAGGGGAGTATGTTAATCAACAATTTCGGACATACTTGGACAACCATAGTATTCTCCATGAAACCTCATGTTCACAAACCCCACAACAGAATGGGACTGTGAAGAGGAAGAATAGGCATTTTAGAAACTACTCGGGCCTTACTAATCGGTGCACATATGCCTAGTAGATACTGGAGTGATATTGTTACTATAGTTGTGTATCTACTGCACCATAAGCCCACAAAACCTTACAATTTTAGACTCCATTAAAGGTGCTATCTGATTATGTTCCCTTGCCTACTATTTTGATGTTGCTGCCCCGAATTTTTGGATGTATTGCTTTTGTCCACCTCCATAAAAATCAACGAACTAAGTTGGATCCATATGCTGTCCGATATGTATTCTTGGGGTATGACATACAAAAAAAAAAGGATACCGATGCTACGATCCTTTTACTAAAAGAACCTATATTATTATGGATTTCACCTTCCTAGAATCTGAATGGTTTTTCCCATCATCAGTATCCAATTACCCTCTTCAGGGGGAGAGTTATGGTGAAGAATGAAATTAGCTTGATGTTGAAGTATTAGACATTAGTAACAATCTGACATACTCAAATAATACCAACAATATGGATGAGATAGTACCTAGACCCAAACTTGAACTTCTAAGAACTGAATCTGAACTAGTGACTGAATCTACAGAAGATGCAGTGGTTGATGGACCTCTCTACTCTCTAGTACCCAATGATCCTCCTGCTGAGAATACTCCTGAGGTAAGCCATCATATCACATCTTTACAAACTAATGTTATAGATACACCTATTGGTTATGTTCTACCTTTCAGGCACAATCGAGGCAAACCTCCAAATTGATACTCTTCAGACAGAGAAGAATGACAATCCAAGTATCCAATAGCCAATTATGTATCTACTCAAGGGTTATCAGAACCTATAAGGGCGTTTTCACAAACACTCTCCTCCTGTCGAATTCCAAGTAGCATTGAAGAAGCCCTATGTAATCCAAACTGGGCTCAAGCTATAAAAGAAGAATTTGAGGCATTGCAGAAGAATAACACATGGGTGTTAAGCGAGCTGCCTCAAGGGAGGAAGATGGTAGGATGCATGTGGATTTTCTCCATTAAGTATAAAGCAGATGAGTCAGTTGATCGATACAAGGCGAAGCTAGTAGCAAAAGGGTATACATAGAAACATGGTATAGATTATCAGGAAACCTTCTCACTTGTGGCTAAACTAAAAACTATTAGAGTTTTGTTATCTCTTACAGCAAATTTAGATTGGCCATTGCACCAACTTGACGTGAAGAATGCCTTCCTTCATGGTGACCTTGAATAAGAGATTTACATGAATATCCCACTAGGATATATTTTTATATTAGGAAAAGAAATTGAATGTAGATTACAACGAGCATTGTATGGACTAAACAATCACCTCGAGCATGGTTTGGCAGATTGAGTTCAACAATGAGGAAATATGGGTTTCAACAATGAGGAAATATGGGTTTCAACAATGAGGAAATATGGGTTTCAACAAAGCAACTCTAACCACACATTTTTCCTAAAACATCGATTGGGAAAAATAACAACCCTTATAGTTTATGTAGATGACATGATCATTATAAGGGATGATAAAGAAGAAATCTCTAGGCTTCAAGAACAACTATCAAATGAGTTTGAAATGAAGGACTTGGGAGGGCTCAAATACTTCTTAGGCATTGAGGTAACAAGATCAAAACAAGGTATATGTCTTTCCCAAAGGAAATATACTCTAAACCTACTGGCAGAGGCAGGATTACTAGATTGTAAACCTGTTGATATTCTGATGGTCCAAAATCATAAACTTGGAGAATATGTGGACCAAGTACCAGTAGATAAACAGAGATATCAACGGTTAGTAGGTAAACTCATATATTTATCTCATACTTGACCTGATATTGCTTATGTTGTGAGTGTCGTGAGTTAGTTCATGCACTACCCAAGTGAAGACCATATGGATGCTGTCATGCGAATACTTCATTATTTAAAATCCTCCCCTGGGAAAGGTGATGACTCTATGGAAATAGAGTCATTAACGCACTTTTTCACTTAATATTTACTTATTTTATTTAATAAATAGTATTTTTGTGGCTAAAAAAATTAAAATATAAACTTTTTAGTGAAAAAGGGTGAAAATATAAATTTTGGGATTTTTATGAATTTTTTACGCAGGACCAATCAGAATCTGCCACGTGGCATGCCACGCAAGCATAGGAGTTGACTGAGCAAGCCATGTGGACACCACGTAAGCATGGAGAGCGAATCACGTTGTGCCGCGTGTAAGGAGGAGAAACACGTGCCACGTGTCAGCACAACGTTCAATCCGAGTTCGGAAATTAGTCAACGTGTTATGACACGTGTCACCACACTATTGCTCAAACCATTCCACCCGTGTGCCACGCCATCCGTTCCTGCGAATCACGTCGTGCCACGTGGTGCTGACTCGGCGAACGTTGACTCTGACCGGTCTCCCCTACCACTCGTCGCTCTCTAATTCGCCCAATAAACTTATGATGCCACGTGTCCCGCTGTGATTGGCTAAAACTGTTAGTTTTGCTTGTTTTGATCGTAGCCCTTGATTTGAAGCTAATCGGACGGTTGAAATCACACCTGAGCTTTATTTAAGCCCCTACTCACTCCATAAACCCTAATTGGCCTCTATTAGCATAATTTTGGTCAGTTTTTAGAGCTAAAAAGAGAGAAAAATTCAAGTAACGACACAATTTTGGTGGAGATTTCAGAGGAAATTAATTCTACAATTCAAGAGATTGATTGTATTTCTTTTTCTATTATTTTCTTTATTAATTTTATGTCTTTCTTTATAAAATATGAGCTTTATGAACACAATTATGTGTAATCAATTTATTAATCTAGGGATCTTATGAACCCAATTTTTACCATGTGATGATCTAATATTTTTCCCAATTATAATATTAATTTAATTATATTATTTAATCTGATTTTTATGCTATTAATTATTTGGCCAACAATTTATCTATAGAGGCAATTAAATAGATTTGAGAAAATTATTTAATTGTTTGTATTGATTAAATAACATGCATAGTTTCTAGGCAGAGATGTATGATTCTTATGTATGTGATCCATAATTGATGAACTTAATGAGTAGTATGTAATTGAATTGGCATGAGAGTGTGATTAAATTAATTACTATATGATGTGTAGTTTACTTAGAGAGGAATACATGCTAGGTTAGATTCAATTGACCATGTAATTAATTGATATTATATTGGGGAGATTTTAGTGATTCACATGTTTAGAAAATTGGGGGATTAATTATTCCTAGATATTTTCTCATATATCTTTTTAGTCACAATATCTGATTTAATTAATTATTGCTATTTACTTTTAATTATTTTAATTTTTGCTTTCTTAAGATATAAAAACACCAAAAAAAATTGATTTTTATTATTTTTAGTTTTAAAAATTAGTTTCTAAAAAAAATAATCTCTGTGGAACGATCTTTATTTATCATTATATTACTTGTTACAATACGTATACTTGTGTATTTATTGCACACACAATTTGTGTGACGATCAAAAGGACTTATGTTTTCAAAAAATGGTCAATTGGAAGTCGTTGGATATACAGATTCAGATTGGGCAGGGAATATCAAGGATAGGAAATCTACTGCTGGGTACTTTATTTTTGTGGGGGGAAATCTTGTTACATAGAGGAGCAAGAAGCAAAAGGTAGTGCCTTATCTAGTGTTGAAGTTGAATTTCGAGAAATGGTAAAGGGAATATGTGAGCTCCTTTGGTTGAAAAAACTTCTAACTGAGATTGGTGTTGCTCTTAACTCTGAAATGAACTTATTTTGTGATAACAAAGTAGCCATTGCCATCTCCCACAATCCAGTTCAACATGATCGCACGAAGCACGTTGAAATGGATCGGAACTTCATCAAACAAAATCTTGAAGAAAATATTATTCAGCTTCTATTTGTTAAATCAGAAGATCAATTGGCTGATATACTCACAAAATCTGTCTGTAAAAAACTTCTACAACTCACTTGACAAGTTGGGCATAAGAGACATATATGCACCAACTTGAGAGGGAGTGTTGGTGTGTGTTATGGTGTATGTTGCAACAGTACGTGGAAGATACCAATGTTTAGTGGAGCAAGGAATGACAGACTAATAATATTAGTGGAACCGTAAAATATGAGTATGCAGTAGCTAGGGTTAGGTTTTAATTATTCGTTTTCCTTAGTATACATAAACTAAGACTCTTGTATAGAAACAGAACAAAATATACATGAATATATGGATAATTACCAAATTTCATAATATTTGTCAAAATTTATAGTGAGGGAGTTTGTTATTTGCTCTCAAGAAGGAAAAAGTCCACCAGAAGAAATCTTGATTATCGAATTAAATGGTAATCAATGTCAATATTGTAGAAAATAAAAATCAGAATAATTTGGGCTTGAAATATCCTCTAATTTTTTTCATTAGATGTACATGTATTTATAGAAATCTAGTTAGACTTGCACATACATGAATGTGTAGATACAAAGGCACCTAGTTACTTATGAAAATTAAATGAGTGTCCAGATACACTATCCAGTACGTGGTTATCATAAAATACATTGAATACTTATTTACAAAGCACCTAATGTTATATTTCCTAGAAAACAGAAACTACTGATTCCTAAGTAAATAATATTTACTTTCAACACTTTCCCTGAAGATGAGGAATAAATATTTTTCATTTCCGACTTGCTTAAGATCTCTTGAAATGCATGTTTAGGAAGCCCTTTTGTCAAAATATCAACTAATTACTAGTTATTTAAGGGAACATGGGATCGAGATATCAAGCCACTGTCTAACTTCTCTTTGATAAAATATCGAACCATTTCGATGTGTTGGGTTCTATGATGTTAAACAAGTTTATGAGCTATACTATAACCTCGTCATTCCATCCCATTTAACTTGGAGATCATTAGGAATGATTTTTACTAAGGTAACTTACAAATATCATGAATCATAGCTTTAAATTCAACTTTAACAATAAATCTTGCAACCATTGATTGTTTTTTTTTTTACTTCTCTTATTAATCATATTATCTTCTAACATGGTACAATAACTTGTGGTATGATCGATATCTATATATGAGACTAGGTTAAATGTTACTTTTCTTGAACCAAATTTCCTTGCCTGATTTGTTTTGCAAACGATAAAGAATCCCAAAAAAAAAACTACCTCCAAGTGATAATCTCTAGAATTATGCATAAGTTATTTACAACTCCATCATCATAAACTATGTTTGGATGCATAAGTGTCAAATAAATTAGCTTTATCAACAAATCGACTTGCATCTCAACTTTCTTCTCTCCAACTATATGATTTGGTTCAATTGGAGTTTCTACTGGTTTGTATCCAAGTATTCCAATTTCTTTTAAGAGATTGATAATGTACTTTCTTAACTCAAACAACTTATTTCCATCGATACTTTTCAATATACCAAGTGGAATCTCCATGTACACCTCTTCATGTAAGTCAACATGTAGGAATAGATTCTTGACACCAAACAAAGGCCGATTAAGATTAAAGAAAAAAATATTTAGATTGTATTCATCTTTGCCACGGGAGAGAAAGACTCTTGGTAGTCAATGTCATAGACTCCTTGCTACTACTCTTACCTTGTACTTTTCTAAGACACCATATGCATTTTGTTTTATAGAAAATATTCATTTAGAACCCACAGTTTTCTTTCCCTTTGGAAGATCGACTATTTCCCAGGTTTTGTTTCTTCTTTTCCAATGTTTCAAATTCCTCTTTTTTAGCGTTTCTCCAATTTTCACTTTCTAATGCCTCTTGAGCAGTGGTGAGAATTTTTAAAAAAGTTAATGGGTGGTAAAGATTCTAAAATAATTGGAAATTTTTTCAAGAGTCACAAAGTTAGAAATGCGATGTTGGGTGATTACAAAGATTAAGGTTATGAATAATTGAATCAACCATATCAACATCTGAACCATTTAACAATATGTCATCAACATAGACAAGTATGATAACAATGTAAGAACTCTAGTGAGAGCATTTGCCTTTGCTCCAGTAAGCATGGGATGAGTATTAGACACAGGTGGAACAACATGAGGTGAGGCAGGTGTTATAGGTAGTAATTGAATAGCAAGAGATATATCATTGTTAGGAGAAGGAGGAATAACAATTGATTGAGAAGTTGTGCCTTCCATAGGACCTGAAGTCACTAGAAAAGAACTAGTGTGAGGAACATCATCAGAAAAGAAGTTTTGAGTTGGTGACTGATCAAGGGTAGGCTAATTACTAGAGAAGAATTGGGCAAAGGAATAATGTCAAGAGTAGGTGATTTAGGTTGAAGCTTATTTAACATAAAAATACATAACCTGAGATGAAAGACATGTACAAGGAGAAAAGCAGCTGTTGACTGAGTGCTATTTTCACATTGTTGTTGTTGAGAAGTTACTTGCAGCTAAGGAAAATAAGGTTCACGAAAAAGCACATGCCTACTAATATAGATTCTTCCAGAGGATCTATCAAGACACGAGTAACCTTTTTGTTTCCCTGCATATCCCAAAAACACACTGTTTGGATCTAGGCTCGAGGTTATTACTAGTATATGCTCTTAATAAAGGATAGCAAGCACTACCAAATACCCATTAAGTATTGTAATCTGGTGATTTGTCAAAAAGAGCTTCGATAGAGGACGTATGATTGAGATCACTAACAGGCAATCAATTAATCAACTACGTTTTTAACAACATAGCACCAATAAGTAAGAGGCAAACCAGCTTGTAATAATAAAATCAAAGCTCTCCCTACTACTCTTTAATGTCTACATTCCACCTTTCCATTTTGCTCAGAGGAATGGGAACACGTAACTCAATGAATAAAGCCCTCCTTTTCCAGTTCCAAACTAAGCTTATAAAATTCTTCACTACCATTTGTTTGAACAGCTTTGACATATACTCTAAATTACTTATGTATCATACTTTTAAAATACGGAAAACAGAATATGTTTGATCTTTAGTATCAAGTGAAAACACCCACATGAAATTGCTACAATCACTGACAATGAATAAGAAGTACTTAGCACCTGAATAAGGCCAATGAGGCAATGTCCAGACATTCGTACAAGGCAAGTCATGTAGGTCTCTCCCACGTGGAAGAAGAAAAAAATAAAAATATTAGGTGCAATCACATTTGAAAAAATAAAAATATTACGTATAATTATATTTGACAAAATAAAATTAAGCGTAATCACATTTGATAAATGTATCAAATATAAAATTTGACTATCTATGTAACTAATTTCTAGCCACATAAGAGATATGCAATTTTACCTATAAATAGGTAATGTTTTTGCCTTAGAGAGACACACCAACACACCAAAAGAAAATAAGCAAAACAAAACCAAAGAAATAATTTCTTTTGAAGAAAAATAGTGTTGTGTGTGTAAGAGAGTGAGAGATAATATTTTAGAAAAATATTGGGATATTTTTCTAAAAAGGGAGTGACAAAATAGTGAGTTTAAAAAACACTTGTGTGATATTATTTTGAATTTATCTCAATTTATTGTATTGTCTATCACTTTATACCTATTAATTTTATTAGTGAAAGAAATATTTTCAGAGTTTGTCCCATGGACTTAATCCAAATTAACGGGTGAACCACATTAAATTACTGGTGTTATTAGTTTACTATGTTGAATTTACTTTATTTGTACCTGTTATACCCCAACAAGTCAAAAGGTACATTGACTCTAACATGAGCCTTATAGGTAAAAGGGAATTTATGTGACTTAGTAACATGACAAAATTGACAATAAAACAAGAAACACTAGAGGGATCAGCAACACTAGGTAACAAGCCTTAGCCAAAACTTGATGCACAATCCTTTGAGAAGGATGACAAGAGTCTTGCATGCCAATCCTTTATTGAAATAGTAAAAGCAACAATAGAATTGGCAGTTGGAAACATAAGATGAAGCACTATAAACAATAGGATCTCCTCCATGAGTAGCTTCATGTAACATGGCACCTCTGACCTTGTACAATCCATCTTCAATATTCTCCTGAAGTATGATCTTCTTCAAATGCAGATCCTTCAAAAAGAAGAGATTAGTAAAAAAAATTCTACAAAACATTTTTATATGCACATAATTTCTGAATGTATAACAAGTTATTGGAGGCTTGTGGTAAACACGGTAAATTATTCAAAGAAAACTTTTTATCACTATCACTAGCTATAGTTAGAAAATTTCTTCCAATACTATGAATTTACATAGCCTTGCCATTATCAATAGTAATACCACTACTACCTTTTTAATTATTTACTTGTTGAAGTAGAGATGCATCACGTGTCAAGTTATTACTTGCACCTTAATCGAGCAGCCAAGTAGGAGCTTTATCATTTGAATCACCCTCATGAACATCTTTTGAAGATACAGATCAACAACAATATTCATACCAGTAGCAAGAACATTACTAGTGAACTTTCCAATCAATATATCTCTTAATTGAAAATTTTCGGATGCAACATGATCTATTTTTCTACAAATTTGATTAGTAGGCTTCTCAAAAAATTTGTGATTAACGTTGTCACCATCCCTAGAACGTTGAGATTCCTCACTAGAAGGCTTGCTTTTAGTATTAAAATTATCCAAGGTTGTGGCTATTGGAGATTGCTATAAAGCTCCTTAATTTAATGAGCAAATTAAGGAGCAAAACATGGAGCAAAACAAGGAGTATAAGATGGAGCAATTCATGGAGCAAAATAAGAAGCTTAATTCAAGGAGCAATTTAAGAAACCATTAATTTAAGGAGAAATTCAAGGAGTGAATTTTCCTATAAATAGATGTGTAATTGTAATGAATTAATCATCCAAAGTATTCATTCCAATTGAGAGAAAAGCTTAGAGAGAAAAGCTTTTGTGAGAGAAAATTGAGAGTAATTTTCTTGGGTGCAATTGGGTTGTGGGTTGTAAGCTATGAGTGTTGTAAACACCTTGTGTAATTTCTCCTCTTTCAATAAAAAGATCTGCAGCAGGTCCGGAGACGTAAGCAAGATTGGCCGAACTCCATTATCAAATTTGTGTTATTTTTCTATTCTTGCTTTCTCATAAGTTTGACTTATCAGAAATTTGAGTAATTTCCCAACAACTGGTATCAGAGCTATTAGTGGTGATTTCTGTCAATTTTCTACAAGGTTACTATTTACGTAAATAGTGAATTACGTGAATAGTGACATTTTTTCGACGATATTTGTTCGTTGATAGAGGTGTTCTAATATACGATGGTTTATAGAAATAGTCAGAAACGAGCCGGAGGAAGTCAAATTTGAGTGGGAGCAATGGTCGTAGATGAAGGAAGGGTGAAACTCGAGAAATTTGATGGCATAGATTTCGGTTTTGGAAAATACAGATAGAGGATTATTTGTATCAAAGAAATCTATATCAACTTCTCTCAGGGAAGAAGCCAGAGGCTATGAAGGAAGAAGATTGGAATCTTCTAGACAGACAAGCCCTCGGAGTTATTTGATTGACGTTATCCCGTAATGTTGCTTTCAACATAGCAAAGGAAAAGACCACGGCGGGTCTTACGGCAGCTCTCTCCAATATGTATGAGAAGTCATCAGCCTCAAACAAAGTGCACTTGATAAGGCGTTTGTTCAATTTGCGGATGAATGAAGGCACATCGGTAGCTCAACATCTCAATGAACTCAACAGAGTCATAACCCAGTTGAGTTCAGTGGAAATTGAATTCGATGAAGAAGTACGAGCATTGATACTTTTTTCTTCTTTACCAGAAAGTTGGAATGTTACTATCACGGCTATGAGTAGCTCGTCAGGAAGCAATAAGTGGAAATTTGATGATGTTCGTGATCTGGTTCTCAATGAAGAGATCCGACATAGAGAGTCAGGTGAATCGTCAACTTCTTCAGTTTTGCATACAAATTCAAGAGGAAGAAATTCAACCAAAGGGAATGGACGTGGCAGAACAGACTATCGAGTGTTGGAATTGTGGAAGAATCGGGCACTACAAAATTAGTGCAAGAGTGCACCGAAGGACAAACAAGTGAAGGTAGAGGCAAATGTTACTTCCACCTCAAGAGGAGACGATGCATTGATATGCTCTTTGGAGAGCAAGGAAGAATCTTGGGTGTTAGACTCTGGAGCATCGTTCCATGCTACTTCACAAAAAGAATTCTTCGAGAAATATGTCCCCGGAAACCTTGGAAAGGTATATCTTGGTGATGATCAACCATGTGCTATTATTGGCAAAGGTGTAGTGAAGATTAAGTTGAACGGATCTGTTTGGGAACTGAAGGATGTCAGGCATATTCCAGATCTCAGAAGGAACTTAATCTCAGTGGGGCAGTTGGCGAGTGAAGGCTACACTATGATCTTCCATGGTGATGATTGGAAGATTTCAAAGGGTGCAATGACAGTTGCTCGAGGCAAGAAAAGTGGCACTCTTTACATGACAGTAGAGGCACGTTGTTCAATCACAATTGTAGCCGGTAATGAAACACTAAATCTATGGCACCAGAGACTAGGCCACATGAGTGAGAAGGGGATGAAAATTATGCAATCAAAAGGAAAACTTCCAGGTCTACAGTCTGTAAAGATGGACATGTGCGAAGATTGCATACTTGGAAATCAAAAGAGAGTCAGCTTTTAGACAAGTTTCAGAACCCCAAAGAAGGAAAGGCTAGAGCTTATTCACTTTGATGTTTGGGGACCAATGACCGTCTCATCTATTGGTGGGAAACACTATTTCGTGACTTTCATCGATGATCACTCTCGGAAGGTATGGGTTAACTTTCTAAAGCATAAGTCTGAAGTATTTGAGGCTTTCAAAAGATGGAAAGCTATTGTGGAAAATGAGACAGGTTTAAAGATCAAAAAGTTCAGAACCGATAATGGTGGTGAATATGAAGATACCAGATTCAAAAAATTTTGCTATGAGCATGAGATCAGAATGGAAAGAATTGTACCAGGCACGCCTCAACACAATGGTGTAGCTGAGCGTATGAACCGAACATTGACAGAAAGAGCTAGAAGAATTCGTATATAGTCAGGTCTACCGAAGCAGTTCTGGGCAGAAGCAGTCAACACGGAAACTTACTTGATCAACCGAGGCCCATCTGTTCCATTGGAGCATAGAATACCAGAGGAGGTATGGAGCGAAAAAGAGGTGAAACTATCACATCTAAAAGTTTTCGGGTGTGTAGCATTTGTGCATATTAATGATCAAGGCAGGAATAAGCTTGATCCTAAATCCAAGAAATGCACATTCATCGGCTATGGTGAGGATGAGTTTGGCTACCGCATTTGGGATGACGAAAAGAAGAAAGTTACCCATAGCATAGATGTGATTTTCAACGAAATGGTGATGTATAAGGACATGCATAAAATAGACGCCAATGACTCAGAGCAAAATGAGTCAGTATTTGTAGATGCAAATGATATCCCAGATAGTTCCGCATCAGAACCAATTGTAACAAGTCCTCAGCCAGAGGAACTTGTTGGACAGAGCAGTACACAACATTCCGACACACCACAACCTCTTACTCCAGATCCTGTATTGAGAAAGTCTTCTCGACCTCATATGCCTAACAGGGGATACATGAACTATATGTTGCTGACTGATGGAGGGGAGCCTGAATGCTATGATGAAGCTTATCAGACTCAAGATTCCAACAAGTGGGAGCTTGCTATGAAAGAAGAAATGAAATCTCTCATCTCCAACCAGACATGGGAACTAGCTGAGTTACCTATGGGAAAGAAGGCACTTCACAACAAATGGGTGTACCGGGTGAAAGAAGAGCATGATGGTTCCAAGAGATACAAAGCCCGCCTAGTTGTCAAAGGGTTTCGACAGAAGGAAGGAGTTTACTACACTAACATTTTCATTCCCGTTGTGAAGCTCAATACTATCAGATTAGTATTGAGTATTGTAGCCATTGAAGATCTTCATCTTGAACAGTTGGATATGAAGACTGCATTCCTTCATGGAGATTTAGATGAAGAGATATATATGTACCAACCAGAAGGTTTCTTAGAAAGAGGGAAGAAAAACATGGTGTGCAGACTTAAGAAGAGTTTGTATGGCCTTAAACAAGCCCCGAGACAATGGTACAAAAAGTTTGACAGCTTCATGCACAAGGAAGGTTTCCAGAAGTGCAATTCTGACTATTGTTGCTACTTTAAGAGATATAGGTCCAGTTATATCATTTTACTACTTTATGTTGATGATATGTTAGTAGCAGGTTCAGATATGGATGATATTAAAAGGTTGAAGTAGCAATTGTCAAAGGAGTTTGACATGAAAGACTTGGGTCTAGCAAAGAAGATTATTAGAATGCAAATCACAAGAAATAAGAAGAAAGGATCCTTGCAGTTATCTCAGGCAGAGTACATCAATCGTGTTTTGCAGAGATTCAACATGGACGATGCCAAGCCAGTTAGCACACCCTTGGCAAGTCATTTTTGCCTATCCAAGGATCAGTCCCCTCAGACAGAGGAAGAGAGAGAATTCATAGCTAAGGTTCCTTATGCCTCAGCCATTGGAAGTTTGATGTATGCAATGGTATGTACGAGACCAGACATTGGCCATGTAATGGGAGTTGTTAGCAGATTTATGTCAAATCCAGGGAAAACTCATTGGGAAGTAGTCAAGTGGATTTTGAGGTATCTGCGAGGCACCACAGAAAAGTGCTTGTATTTAATAAAGGAGAGTTAAAAGTACAAGGTTATGTAGACGCAGACTTTGGAGGTGAAGTTGATCACCGAAGAAGCACCGACGGTTAGTTGGATGTCACAAATACAAAAAATTGTCACTTTATCCACTACAGAGGCTGAGTATGTAGCAGTAACTGAAGCTAGTAAAGAGATTATATGGCTTCAAGGTTTGTTAACTGAGCTGAGATTCAAATAGGAGAAGAATGTTCTGCATAGTGATAGTCAAAGTGCAATACACTTGGCGAAGAATTCAACATTTCATTCTAGAACCAAGCATATTGGACTTCGTTATCACTTCATCAGATCTCTATTGGAAGATGATGTGTTAATATTGGAGAAGATTCAAGGAAGAAAAAATCCAGCAGATATGTTAACAAAGATGGTGACTATTGATAAACTGAAGTTGTGCTCAACTTCAATTGGTCTGCTAGAGTAACAAAGACTAGAAAAAATGTTGCATTGATCGAGTTGTGAAGACAGATTGAAATCAGTCTTCAAGTGGGAGATTGCTATAAAACTCCTTAAATTAAGGAGCAAAACATGGACCAAAACAAGGAGCTTAATTCAAGGAGCAATTTAAGGAACCATTAATTTAATGGAGAAATTGAAGGAGTGAATTTTCCTATAAATATATGTGTAATTGTAATGAATTAATCATCCAAAGTGTTCATTCCAATTGAGAGAAAAGCTTTTGTGAGAGAAAATTGTGAGTAATTTTCTTGGGTGCAATTGGGTTATGGGTTGTGAGTTGTGAGTGTTGTAAACACCTTGTGTAATTTCTCCTCTTTCAATAAAAAGATGTGCAGTAGGTCCGGAGACGTAAGCAAGATTGGCCGAACTCCGCTATCAAATTTGTGTTATTTTTCTATTCTTTCTTTCTCATAAGTCTGACTTATTGGGAATTTGCGTAATTTCCCAACAGTGGCTTGACATCACTACTATTTTATTTACTCCTACCACTACCATATCAAGGAAAATGACCAACATTTGCCTGATACACCTTCGAATCAAGTGATCTTGTTGAACTAGCATCCTCTCATATGCTAACAACATACCACACAGTGCATCAAACTTAGGAAAATGGTCACGCACATGCATAGATATGGTAAATGAATTAAACCTAGGATCAAGGCCACTAAGCACATAATGAATAAAATCCTTCCCAAGAACATATTCATCCTTAGCCTTTAATCAGTTAGATATGCTGCAAGCCTGAGAGAAGAATTCAGACAATGAGGAACCACTTCTCTCAAAAGATTACAATTGCAAACTTAGCTCAATAATTATAGTTCTTATAGTAAAATTAAAATTTTCTTCAAGAGAAATCCATTGATCATAAACTTGGGCTTTCTTGTGATAACTGAAGATAAATTAATTCTTAGAAATAGGATTGTAAATCCATGATTACATATAATTTAATCGATTCCAACTAGCATACCTGAGATTAAGTCAATAATTGATGAACTTTGGAGAAGGAAGCAAGGTTCCATCAATAAAGCTTTTCCAATCTATATGCTGTGATCATGCTCTTTATATATGTTCTCCTTACAAATAAGATAGTTATCATTTTCTAGCTTGATCGAGAAATAAATATTCGGAGGTGGAGTAGCAACTACAAATTGATCATGAATATCACTGGATTCTTTTTGTGCATGAATATGTGGTGGAAAATTGAGATCAGTTCCATGATCAACAGTTCTCGAAGTATATATCTTCACCATCATCTGAATGCATAACATCTTTATTCTCAGAAGCCATTGCAAGATCAACACAAAGTACTTAGATCGTAGTCAACAATTCGTGAGGCACAAGAACTGTCATACCATATACAAGAGTAAGGAGTGAATGAATTATGATATATTTACTAGTAGAATAAATTGCACTAAAGTTATGTGTTATAAATTAGTACTTGCAGAAGCGAAGTTCGGGTCCAATTTTGATTACACAAATATTCAATAATAGGTAACAACAAAATAATAATAAGCAGTAAGAAAATAAATGACACACAATGATTTAAGTGGTTTAACTTTTCAATGTGAAAAGTCTACTCCACTGACGACGGCACACTGAGAAAAATCCACTAATTATCAAATGGAGTTACAAACACCAATAATTTGAAATCTTCACAAAATATCCCCCTCTAATTTACTGGTAAATATATAACAAGATAAATTAACAAACTTGTTATTAAATCAAATATTACCACAAACACCACCAACGACAGCTTCTTCAATCTGTTGTCATCTTTTACAGCTTCTCAGATTTGATGGTGATGATGTAGAGAATTGAAGAAGCAAACTAAAAAAGAGTCGGCTTATTGCTCTCTACTCTCTGCTGCAATTCAGTTTTTTTCTTTCTCTCTCTCTCTGACGGCTTACAAATTCACGCAGAGAACTAATATATATATATATATATATTAGAAGAAAGTGCAAGGGTTTCTAATGAGATATATAGGCTTTGGGTTGATGAGGTTTTGGGCCAAACAAATAACACTAAATATATATATATATATATTACTTGTTGAGTAAAATTTAGAATACACAACTCTAAATTTACTAATATTGGATCCAAACAAGTAAACAAACTACTTTTATTATAAACAATAAAAGACACTATAACAAGGTAACTCAAAAATTGAAGAGAAATACAAACACTTAAAGAAAAAACTCTTAACTAACACTTAAATTAAGAATATAAAGATTTATTTGTTTTTGATGGAATGATTAAAACAAATGCAAGGTAGGTTATTTATAGTCCTCACCATGCATTCTATATCACTTAAATATAAAACTAAAAAATAATTATAAACACACATATATTTGTTGAGTTAGTGTTGATTTTCCACACTATGAGACTCTACAACCTACCTAAGTTCGTTGCAATTCTGTTAGTTATTGAGCTAAATTATCAGCTCACTCTTTATGCCTTAACAACATGGACATTACAAAGTTTAAAAATTAAATTTCAATAATGATTCAATTTCCCAATTGTATACATTTTTCAATAGTGGACACTAAATGTGTCTTATTTGAAAATATATGGGTCTTAATTAGGTAAAATAATTATAAAAATATGCGCAAGTGCACAAAAGGGAGAAAAAACATCCCAAAAAAATTGCATTAAAAAAATGATAAAAGAAAGGAAACGACTAAATTTTTATTACAAACTGACAGGAGGCTTCTCGTTTTTGTAAGAGTTCTCCACTGACAGGCTTATAATTCACTTGTCCATATGGGCATAGCAAAATCCTAATTAAAAAAAATTTAATAATAATATTAATAAAGTCTGCCCAGGTATAGCAGATCTTCACATTTGAATTTTAGTTTAATTTGTGCTGTCATTTGTTCTTGTCATTGATTCCAAGTGTGTCCTTCACAGTGTCCATAGCACCCTGAGCCATGTTCTTCACTTGCTCTCCAGTCTATAACAAAACACAATATTGATAAAAAATAATATTTATTACTACTTTAATATTCCAGTCACAAATCATAATAGTATAAATACCCTTAAAAAATAGACTCTAGCTCAAAGTAGAACATGTATTATGTAAAATTTTAATGGACCATATTTATTTATATATATGTAAATGCTAAAAATAGTGATAAGTACCTCACATATTGTATAGAATGACTCCAAGTATTATGTAAAAAAGGTAGGAATTGAAACAAATATTTTTATTTATTTATACGGTATAATATTTATATTATAAAGTTTTAGAGATTAATAATAGATATTATTTGAATCTTAACTAAATTTATTATATGAAGTTTTATTTGTATGTGTTGAAACTAATTTTATTTAAAAAAAGGCATGTAAAGTTCATCTAAACAATAGCCAATTTTTCTTTTTTATTATTTTATAAATTTAATTTCCTGGTCAGCCAGTTTTTTCTATCACTATAGATGTCCTGGGCATGACCTTGTAGTAGCTATGGCCCCCTTAATTTTGCAGAAAACATGATGATAATAGTTTGAGCAGTGCTGGACATCATATTATTTCAAATAATATGGTATTTTATGATAAGTTGAGATGTTAATCTGTAATATTTAATTGTTAACAATGGAGTCTACCTAAAATAAAGAGCTAACAAATTTGTAACAAATAAATTATGTTTTATCTCAACTTGAGATATAAAATATTTTCTTAAATAGTTTAGAATGTACATTGTGGGTACTTTGAATGCATGAATTCAAATCCTCTAAATATATATATATGTATGAGAGTATGTAATGTTATTAAAAAAAAAGTGTACAATGTACACTAATGGGATATAACAATTGATATGTTCTCCTCAATAAAAAAACCCATGCTTGATACTACATGCAATTTTTAATTTTTTTAATTTTAAAATAACCGATGATGTGTCCAAATTATTTATTTTAAACATTTATTTTTTGAGTGATTCACTCTAAATCACTTTTAAAACTGATTAATAACTTTACTTCAATTTATATTAAAAAAATAATCAATTGAGTATTTCATATTAGTCTTAATATGCATTTAATTCATAGGATTTAAAAAGGTATTTTATGTTCCTCAACTTAAAAAAAATGATCAATTAAAAATAAATAATAATATTTTAATGATATTTATATTAAAATATTATTATTTCATATTAAGTAATTAAAATACGATAAAAGATTAATCTTTTAAAAATAAAAAAATTACAATTAATATGAAATAAATTTTATAAAATATGTGTTTTAAGATTTGGTTATTACTACTATTTTATTTTTATATTTTATTGATTTTTTATTTAAAATAAAATAAAAATATGTATTTAAATAATTTTTTGTTAGAAATTTTTTCGTTAATCATTTTTCTGAAATAATTTTATATTAAATTTCACTTTTATCCTTGTTAATGGCTCACATTTTAATTAATTAATAGTCAAAAAATAATATTTTAATACAAAAATTATTAAAATAATATTATTTTCTCTTAACTAACTCTTTTTCTCAAAATTAAATGACTAAAAAACACATTTTAAAATATAATAAACTAATGGCACTAACTTCATAATCTTAAAACTCTTACATCTCTATCTTTTTATATTATTATATTAAAATTAGAGAAAAATAATCATATGAAAAAGGATAATATTAAAAATCAATTCATTTATTGTATTTTCTGTTATTTTTTTAACTAATTTTTTTTCTCAAAATTAAATGACTAAAAAATACATTTTAAAATATAATAAACTAAAGGTACTAACTTCATAATCTTGTAGATTCTTATGCCCTTATCCTTTTATATTATTATATTAAAATTAGAAAAAATATCAATACGAGAAAAAGATATTATTAAAAATCAATTTATTTATTGTATTTTCTGTTATTTTTAACACAACAAGCTAATACTTATCAATATCTCATATTACATGCAAGTTTTTCAACAAAAAATAAATTTCATAAAACTACATGAATATGAATCTGTGTTTAATACAAAGATAAAGAGTAAATGAAAAATATTAGTTGATTTCTAAAAGTTTAATGATATGAAAATAATATAGTATGAAATTAAATTATTAGCTATGATATAGAAAGAAAGTAAAAAGAAATTGTAAACTCAAACTAAACCGTGTGCATTCGATCAAAAAATATATGCTTAATACTCTTCATGATGATTTTTTTTTTCTCAAAAATGTACGTCGATATTTTTAGGCCCTTCATAACTTTTATTTTGGTTACGTTCCTGTCTATCAAAACATAAAATTATATTGCCCAACTCCATTAAAACTTGATTGATACATGTATGCATACGTCATATTCCACAAAATTGTTTCAATAATTGTTAACACATCTCAATTTTTTTTTATTAAAAGAATTTTGCAAGGCCAATATATAATATATTAAAAATATTAAGAAAAAAAATGTTAAAAAAATGAATGAAAAGTTACCTGTTGAAGAATGCCAGCACTTTCCTCCTTGGTCATCTGGGCAGATTCTTTTGTTGATTCAGTTGCACTAGAGGCCTTCTCACTGATTGCACTTGCTGAATTCTTAGCAGAATGAGCCAATTCATCTGCCTTAGCCTATACACCATCAAAAGGAAAACTATAAGTATTATATCATCTTTATTGCATGTTATTTTAAAATAAATTACATGTTACAAGACAAATTATGGGTTTCACTTAATTTAATAACAGGATACATATTTAAATCCCAACAACTTTATTTAATTAAAAAAATAGACTCAAGTTTCCCTCTGTAAAAAACTATAAGAATATTATAAATAATTCATACAATTTTATAACGAGTTCAATACAAAATGACTGTAACAATGTATTTTTAAAACAACATTAATAGATTATACAATACCTGGCCTTGGGTTTGCTGCATGCTAGCCATATTTTCTCGGAAAATTAAGTTCAAATATTTGGAAGACAACTTAACTTTTTCTCTATTTTTTTTTTAATTTGGTTTTCTGAGGCCAAGTATATATAAGGGTTTATAACGGAGCTATACGCACTTCGACGTTAGCTTGAAATATGATCGTTACAACATCAATTTCGGCTTTTGACTTGGGAGAAGAGTTGATCAAATTAGCCCTTTGACGGAACCCACAATCTAGTAGTGAACCGCAGTATAAGTGGGAAATAAATTAGGGAAACCACAAATTAATTATGAGAGAATTCTATTATATGGTTCATCTCAGGAAGAAGAAGAAGAAGAAGAAGAAGAAGAAGAAGAAGGAACAAAAAAAAAAGATGCAAATAAATGGTCCAAATATGATAAAACATGTGTAGCATTTTTTTTCAAGTAATTAATACTCATATAGAATCACTCATCCCAAATAATAGCCACTAAAAGACACGTTGCATTGGATTTGGGAAATTGAACGGGGATATATATATATATATATATATATATATGTATAGGGGAAAAACTAGAACATTAATCACTTTACTTAAAGATATTTGGTATTTTCCAAAATTTCACCACTACTAAATTTGATATTTTAGTAGTGTCATAATGTCATAACATTAACCCTCTATTAATTTGATAATTTCGTTCTATAAAATCATAAATTATACATTATTTTAAAAGTAAGTGAGGTGAGAAAAATTATATATAAGTCTTATTGATTATATGATGATCTAGACTAATGAAGTGACAGATACATATATTAATTTTTTTAAAATATAATTAGCTAGCTATTATTTTTCTAAAACATCACGCGATAAAATTAATAGAAATCATCATATCACTTTATTAGAGAATAATGTATAATTTCTCATATCTAACAATTTTATTTGGAGTTAAGAGGAATCATCACATCACTTTTTTCGGGACTAATTTATAATTTTTCTTAATTACACAAAAAGCAACGTAAGCTTTTGATCGAAAAAAATCATCGTATCAATTATTAAGCATAGGAGAGAGAAAAAAAAGTGATGTGATGATTCATACTAAAAATCACATGCTAATAATTGTGCAATATATTCTACTCACTTTTTATTTTGTCTATCCTCTGCCCAAACCCTCCCGATCCACCATCCGCCAACCCCAACCGATCCACCATCCGTGTAGCACAGACTGACAATCTCGTGACCTCCAACAACCTCCAGTTGTCGACAACTACCCTTATCTAATTTTAAAGATGCAAAGAAGCCACTTTTTTCAATTTGTATAAAAAAAATACTAAGTTTGTGCATCGATAAAGATGTATAATATCAAGACAAAATTGTTGGTCCAACTGATGTGGGTCAGCAACAAAGAAAAAAAGAAAGATAAACACTCTGGCGTCGAAAGAAAAAAAGAAAAAAAAAAAGAAAAAGGTTAAAAATCTCTTCGTATAATCCGGAGAGAATGATGAAGCTTTGGCTCTATAAAAATCATGCTTCATCTCAATAGAAACATATCAGAAGCGGAGAAAAGAAAAGAGAGAGAGAGTTTTCTGAGAGAAAAATTAAGAGAGCTAATTTGTAAAATTTTATCCACAAATTGAAGATACATATTTGTTGTATTTTTGTGAGAGATCCATCTAAAGGTGAAGTGTGTAATCTCATCTTATTATAGTGGAAGTTTAAGTGACCTACGGGTCCCGTGGTTGTTACTTTCATTTTGAAAGGTTTTTCCACGTAAAATCTTGGTGTTATTTTTATTCTATTTTGATTTGGGAAATTATCCTAGATGTGTGAAATTTATTTCTTTACAACCATCTGTTTTTCCCAACAAAGTGGTATCAGAGCCAAGTTATTTTTAGTAAGAGACTATACACGTATACAGTACTATTCATATATACTGTATTGCACTATTCACGGACATTATTCACATAGTGCTATTCAGAAGGTACTATTCATCCATACTATTTGGCGGGTACTATTTATCGTCAGAAAAGTATCAAGTTCGACGAAACCTGGTGATTGACGACTCAAATGGAGGAGAGCACAAGTAATATGATAAAGTTGACCGCATTTAATTATGCAATTTGGAAGCCAAAGATGGAAGATCTTTTATACATTAAAGATCTATGGAAGCCAATTATAATGCCTAAAGAGAAAGAAGTAACCGATGCAGACATTGAATGGGCCGTTCTAAACCGAAAGTGTGCTACTCAAATCAGACAATGGATCGACAAAAGCATTTTTCAAAATTTTGCTAATGAACACGATGCTTACGTTCTTTGGAAAAAGTTGGAGAAAATGTATGCAAGGACAACTGCACAGAATAAAGCAAATCTGATGCGACGATTAGTCAATTTGAAGTATAAAGACGGAAGCAGCGTATCAGAACATATGAGTGAGTTCCAAGGCATTGTAGATCAACTCAACTCTATGAAGATGATTGTAGATGGCGAGCTACAAGCGTTGTTGATGTTGAGTTCTCTACCAAAAAGTTGGGATACTCTAGTTGTGTCAGTTAGCAACTCAGCCCCTGACGGTAAGCTTACCATGGATATGATAAAAGACAGAATGTTAAATGAAGAGTCTCGACGAAAATATGAAGGATATACTCCTGACACTGAAGCGTTTGTCATGCAGAAACAAGGCAAGCAAGAATGGCGGGGGAGAAGTAAAAGTAAAAATCCCCGTAACCAAAGTCAACAAAGAGGACGCTCGAAGTCTAGATCAAGGTATGACATGAAGTGTCATCATTGCGGCAAGCCTGGACACTTCATTCGAGAATGTAGAAGGTTAAAGGCGGAACAATTCAGAAATCAGGAAGTAAAAACCCGAACAAATGACACCACAACTGTCACTGAAGAAGTTGTCATCGTTCGAGATGCTGATTATGTCAATCTTGCATGCCAAGACACTACTTGGGTAGTTGACTCAGGCGCTTCCTATCATGTCACCTCACGACGGGAATTCTTCTCAACCTACACTCAAGGTGATTTTGGACGTGTGAGAATGGGAAATGATGATGCATCAAAAATTGTCGGCATTGGAAATATTTATCTAGAGACTAATCTTGGATGCAGATTACTTCTGAAAGATGTGAGGCATGTTCCTGATATCCGCCTCAATTTAATCTCTACCGGTATGCTTGATGATGATGGATACAATAATTATTTTGGTGAAGGAAAGTGGAAGCTCACCAAAGGCAATCTGGTAATAGCTAAAGGCAAGAAAGATACATCACTCTACATCACAGAAGCCAGACTGTGTAGAGGAGAAGTAAATGCCACAAGGAAAGAAGTTCCTACCGAGCTATGGCATAAGCGACTCGGCCACATGAGTGAAAAAGGTCTCAGAATTCTTTCCAAAAATGAGCTCTTACCAGGAATGAAAGGTACTCCCTTGCAAACTTGTGTTGACTGTATTATGGGAAAACAACATAGAGTTGCATTTCGTAGTCTTGCACCATCTAGAAAGGAAAATATTCTAGATTTAATACACACAGATGTATGTACAATGAGTTGTAAGTCATTAGGAGGTGTTCACTATTTTGTGACCTTTATTGATGACCATTCTAGAAAAGTATGGACTTTTGCTTTGAAAACTAAAGATCAAGTGCATGAAGTTTTCAAGCAGTTTCATGTAAAAGTAGAGAGAGAAACTGACAGACGTTTGAAGTGTGTAGGTGCAGATAATGGTGGTGAGTATCGTGGACCATTCGAGGAGTACTGCAGAAGTTTTGGCATCAGGCTAGAAAAATCATTACCAAAGACACCTCAACATAATGGTGTCGCAGAGAGAATGAACAGAACCATCTGTGAAAGAGTCAGATGTATGCTCTCAAATGCAAAACTTCCAAACTCCTTTTGGGGGGGCAATGAGGACAGCAGTCGATTTAATCAACCTTTCTCCATCAGTTCCACTGAACTACGACGTACTGGAAAGAGTTTGGACGGGGAAAGATGTTTCTTACAAACACTTGAAAGTATTTGGTTGCAGAGCATTTGTTCACATCCCAAGAGATGAGCGATCCAAGTTGGATGGAAAAGCGAAGCAATGTATCTTTATGGGATATGCCCATGAAGAATTTGGTTACAGACTTTGGGATCCTATTAGCAAAAGGATTGTCAAAAGCAGAGACGTGGTATTTCTTGAAGATCAAACAATCGAGGATTTTGAGAAATCCAAGAAACCACAGTCAGATGAAATTCCAATTAATCTGGACCCAGTCTCTCCACCAATAAATCTTGATGACGGGGGAGTTACACCAGATAATGATGATGGCAATCCACCAGCTCGTAGTTCAGAACCAGAACAAGTTTCTGAACAAGTCCAACTAGAAGTACAGACAAGGAGATCCACCCGAGTACGACAACCTAGTCGTATATATTCTCCTAACGAGTATGTGATGCTTACTGAAGGGGGAGAACCAGAGAGTTATGACGAAGCTATCACTGATCAGCATAAGACTGAGTGGTTAAAAGCCATGCAGGAAGAAATGAAATCTCTGCATGAGAACCACACATTTGATCTGATGAAACTACCACAGGGAAGAAAAGCTCTCAAGAACAAGTGGGTGTACAGAATCAAAAGTGAAGAAGGCAACTCGCAACCATGCTACAAAGCAAGATTGGTTGTGAAAGGATTCGAGCAGAAGAAAGGCGTTGACTTCGATGAAATATTCTCACCAGTAGTTAAAATGTCTTCAATCTGAGTTGTTCTTGGTTTGGCAGCTAGTCTTAATCTGGAGGTTGAACAACTTGACGTAAAGACTGCATTCTTACATGGTGATCTTGA
Organism: Hippophae tibetana; assembly: GCA_037013495.1. Lineage (NCBI taxonomy): Eukaryota > Viridiplantae > Streptophyta > Magnoliopsida > Rosales > Elaeagnaceae > Hippophae > Hippophae tibetana. The sequence continues at coordinate 40,126,869 of CM072802.1, read as the reverse complement.
TGAGGAAATCTATATGGAGCAACCCGAAGGTTTCCAAGTCAAAGGCAAAGAGAAGTTGGTATGCAAACTAAAGAAAATCATGTATGGTCTGAAGCAAGCACCAAGGCAGTGGTACAAAAAGTTCGACTCATTCATGGAGAAAAATGAATACAACAGAACGACCGCTGATCACTGCGTCTTCATCAAGAAATTCTCTGATGGTGATTTTATTATTCTTTTGCTTTATGTTGATGATATGTTAATTGTGGGTCAAAATATTGACAAGATTAACAAGTTAAAGAAGGAGTTGAGAAAGTCCTTTGCAATGAAGGACTTAGGACCTGCCAAGCAGATTCTTGGCATGACGATTACCCGCAACAGGCAAAAGCAAAAGATCTGGCTTTCCCAAAAACGGTATGTTGAAAAAGTTCTTGAAAGATTCAACATGAGCAAAGCTAAACCCGTTAGTTGTCCACTTGCAAGCCACTTCAAACTTAATGTGAGTCAATGTCCCTCAAGTGATGAGGAGAAGTCAGAGATGAGCAAGGTGCCTTATGCATCGGTAGTTGGCAGTCTAATGTACGCTATGGTATGCACTAGACCAGACATTGCACATGATGTTGGCTTTGTGAGCCGATTCCTATCAAATCCTGGAAAGGAACATTGGGCAGCTGTCAAATGGATACTCAGGTATCTCAGAGGAACCTCCAGTCATTGTTTATGCTTTGGTAATAATAAACCTGTATTAGAAGGATATACAGATTCAGATATGGATGGCGATGTAGATACGAGAAAATCTATATCTGGGTACCTAATAACATTTGGAGGGGGAGCTGTTTCATGGCAATCACGATTACAAAAGTGTATTGCCTTAAGTACCACAGAAGTAGAGTACATTGCAATCACTGAAGGTTGTAAGGAGATCCTGTGGATGAAAAAGTTCCTACAAGAATTGCATCAGAACCAAGAAAACTATGTTCTTTATTGCGACAGTCAAAGTGAAATTCACCTTAGCAAGAACCCAACCTTCCACTCAAGGTCCAAACACATCGACGTAAGGTATCATTGGATTCGTGATGTGTTGGAACATAAACTATTGAAGTTGAGAAGGTTCACACCAATGATAACGGGGCATATATGATGACAAAGACCGTGACTAGAGAAAAACTTACTATCTGTAGAAAGATTGCAGGTATGGAAGAGCCATGTCCCACATAAGGTGGAAGGGGGAGATTTGTTGGTCCAACTGATGTAGACCAGCAACAAAGAAAAAAAAAGGTAAACACTCTGGCGCCGAAAGAAAAGAAGAAAAGAAGAAAAAGAAAAAGAAGGTCAAAAATCTCTCCGTATAATCCGGAGAGAAGGATGGAGCTTTGGCTCTATAAAAGCCATGCTTCATCTCAATAGAAACATATCAGAAGCGGAGAAAAGAAAAGAGAGAGAGAGTTTTCTGAGAGAAAAATTAAGAGAGCTAATTTGTGAAGTTTTATCCACAAATTAAAGATACATATTTGTTGTATTTTTGTGAGAGATCCATCTAAAGGTGAAGTGTGTAATCCCATCTTATTATAGTGGAAGTTTAAGTGGCCTACGGGTCCCGTGGTTGTTACTTTCATTTTGAAAGGTTTTTCCACGCAAAATCTTGGTGTTATTTTTATTCTATTTTGATTTGGGAAATTATCCTAGATGTGTGAAATTTATTTCTTTACAACCATATGTTTTTCCCAACAAAAATATGATCACTAATATAAAAAAATTATTTAAGTTGAGATTTAATTTTATATAAGTCACAAAATTATTATATAAATTTTGTTATATATATCTTAAATTTAAAATAAACTCAAATAATGTGACATATTATTATTAATAATTACAAGCAATCTCATATAATTATATTTATGTGTATATATTTGTTATGTTTGGTTTTTATGTATTTATTTTTATATAATGTTTTGGTAAATATTTTAATAATTAGGAAATTCATATATAATAAGCAGGACTACATTTTTGGAGTTGAAAGTTTCTTGGAATTTGCTTGTAGAATTAGTAATAATGAAATTAGTATGATTTGATGCTCATGTGTTAAATGTAAAAATGAGCGATTTCATGATGTTGACGATGTTAAGTATCACCCTATTTGTAGTGGTATTCTTTTGAGTTATAAATGTTGGTATTATCATGGAAAAAATATTGATAATACTCGTGGAGAAGAGATAAATAAGAATTTGAGTGAATTATATACATCTTATCATAATGTACAAACAAAAAATATGTTTCATGGTTTTGAAGATGAACTACATGAGAATGATCCTGAAACCTTTAAAAACTTCTAGAAGTTGCCAAAAAACCGTTGTATCTAGAATGCAAGAAATACACTAAAATGTCGAGATTAGTTCATTTGTACAATATGAAGGTAAAAAAATGGTTTTTCTAACAAGGGATTCACAAAATTACTAAATGTATTAATAGATATGTTTCATGAGGGTATTGAATTGCCATCTTCAATGTATGAAGTGAAGAAATCTCTTCGTCTATTTGGCATGCAATATCATAAGATTCATGCTTGTCCAAATGATTTCATTCTTTATAGAAAATAATATGATACATTAGATGAATGTTTGATGTGTAAAGAATCGAGATGGAAACATGCTACAAATTAGACAACACCTAAGAAAGGCGTGCTGGGAAAGGTTATTTAGTACTTTCCTCTGATTCCTCGCTTTCAAAGGTTGTTCAAAAGTAAAGAGACATCAAAGATGTTGACTTTGCTATTCAGATAATCGATCTAATGATGGGGTGCTACGTCATCCTTGTGATTCTCCAAATTGGAAAGTAATAAATAATTTATCCCTTCAATTTGCATCTGATCATTTTTGCTGATGGAATTCATCCACATAGTTGCCTTAGTAGTAGATATAGTTGTTGGCCAGTAATTATGGTAACATACAACCTTCCTCCCTGGTTTTGTATGAAAATAAAATTCATGATGTTAACATTATTGATCTCAAGACTGAAACAACCTAGTGTTGATATTGATGTATATTTGTAGCCTTTGATAGATGATTTAAAGACGTTGTGGAATGATGGTGTAAATATTTATGATGCATATAAAGAAAAACACTTTAACTTGATAGGGGTCCTTTTATGGATAATTAATTATTTTTCTACCTATGGGAACTTATTAGGACATGCAACTAAAGGTTATATGGAATGCCCTATATGTAGTGATGACACTTCTACAACTTATCTTGTTCACAGACGAAAGATGTCTTATAGAAGACATAGAAGCTTTTTGCCATCTGGACACAAGTTTAGATACCAAAAGAAATCGTTCGATGATAAAGAAGATCATGATCTTGCACCTTGACCTTTGCGAGGTGTTGAGATTGTAAGGCAATTGAATGGTATGACATTAAAAGATATGGAAAGATGAAAAAAAGAATACTCACTAATGGAGGGAAACGAAATAGGTCAATCAATAAAAGGGGTGAAAATGAAAATGTTACTGAATCAGTAGATCATGGTTGTCTGAATAAAAAATCAATATTTTAGGAATTACCTTATTGGAAATACCTACACATTCGTCACATCTTAGATGCCATTCACATTGAGAAAAATGTATGTGAGAGCTCGATTGGAACATTACTTAATATACCTAGAAAAATGAAGGATGGGATTAAAGCAAGACTAGATTTAAAGAAACTAGGCATACGATCTGAATTGGCACCAATGGTGGAAAATGATAAGAATCTAGCATACTTGCCACCAGCATCATATACAATGTCAACAAAAGAGAAGGATGTTTTTTGTAAATGTTTGGAGGGTGTGAGAGTTCCTGATGGTTACTCATCTAACTTAAGAAATTTTGTGTCTATCATTGATAAGAAACTTTATGGATTGAAATCACATAACTGTCATGTCTTATTGCAACAATTATTACCAATTTCTATTAGATCAATTCTTCCAAAACATGTTCGATTATCAATAATTCGTATTTGTTCATTCTTCAATACAATATGCAAGAAATCTATATCAATTGGAGAGTTAAACTCTTTACATAAAGATGTATACTTTTTTGAGAATCTGCTTTATTAGTGATGAACGGGCTGTATTATTCAGTGAAAAAAAAGTTGCAATTATTGTTGATACCAACTGTTATATTCCTAGCTTAGTGGCCACTAATCTGTTATTTTCCTATTTATGGTGTTGTATATACATTAAAGAAAATTAGAGAATGAAGTGAAAATATATACTCCAGATTATCTCCATCATATCTCTCGTAATATAATATTCATGGTATCAGAGCATTTCTAAAATCCAATTGTGTGTTCTCACCAATTCTGTCCGAGGAAGGAATTTTTTTTCTTTTCTGAAATAAATAGTTCTCAGGAGACGTTTGATTTTTGTCACCATCAACCATCATTAGCCATCTACTCATCGTCATCGCTGATGATATAATATAATCTTAGACCAATCAGCATCTAAAACCAGGGATCATCACCAGTGGACTTCATAGACCTGTCATCATCGCCAGTTATCATTATCGCCGACCATTATCGTTATCGCCAATCATCTCTTAATCGTCATCTTCGATCATCATCGTTGTCGCCGATCATCATCGTCGTCTGCCTCAGTCCCGCAAGTTAGTAAGTCGGAATTTGCATTCTGTTTTTTTGTTTCCAATACCTATAAACTAGTTTATTTGTAATATATCTCAACCCGACCCAGTAAAAACCTACATGTCCGACCCGATCCAACATACCTGATCCAGTAAAAACCTACACGTCCGATCCAACATACCTGATCCGACCCAGTAGATTATCTAAAAAAATAGCCCACAAATTTCAATCCACATATAATCTACAATTGAAATAAATGGCTACAGGAAAACCTATAATTACTGGTTCCATAGAAAACAGTCTTATGCCCATCACTAGTCACAAATTAAATGGTCACAATTACCTTCAGTGGTCCCAATCCGTCATGATGTTTATATGTGGCAAGATGAAAGATGATTACCTTATTGGCGATGTAGTAGCTCCGAACAAGGATGATCTACAATACATAACATGGAAATCTGAAAACAATATGGTGATGTCTTGGTTGATCAATTCCATGACAAATGAAATTGGAGAGAATTTTCTTCTCTACAAAACTGCCAGAGGAATATAGGATGCCGCCAAAGACACTTATTCCAGTTCTGATAATATGTCCAAACTATTTGAGATCGAAAGCATCCTTCATGATCTTCGTCAAGGTGAGTTTTTAGTTACAAAATACTTTAACTCTCTCACTCGATGTTAGCAGCAATTAGATCTCTTTGAGGTTCACGAATAGACCTGTCCAGTAGACAGCATCTTGTACAAAGAGATTATTGACAGGAAAGGGGTTTTCAAATTTTTACTGGGGCTCTATAATGATCTTGATGATGTGAGTGACAAAATTCTCGGAACAAAACCCTTGCCCAACATTCGTGAAGCCTTCTCTGAAGTCCTTCAAAAGAAGAGTCGGAAGAAAGTAATGATGGGTCCTCAATCTACCATTTCCGTGATTGAAGAAGAATCTGCACTTGTTATTCAAGGCCACCAACACTCTCATAATACAGAAAATTGTCCTCGTCGTGGAAGACCTTGGTGTGATCATTTTCGTAAACCTGGTCATACTAAGGAAACCTGCTTAGCAAGGAACAGATTGATCTCCTCTAGAAATTATTTGGACAATCCTTGACCACATCATCTACCAATATAGCTTAATCACGTAACTGATGAGTGCTCAAAGAGTACTAAAATTACCATGATTTTATGTACATTAATTGATTAAAAATATATATATTTATATAAATTTGTCTTTTTTGGAATCACGGGTATTTTTATTGTTTTTCGGGTATTTTTGCTTAAAAACGTAACTTAAAGACTCAAATAGGAATACTGGAGGCAATACATCACAAATATATTCATAAATAAATGAGGAAAGGTAAAAAATTATGCAAAAATTGGACAAAATGGGTCAAAAAGGTCAAAAAGGAGGAAATCGTGCACGAAGCCGTCCAGCGGGCCCAGCCATGCCGAGAAACGCGCGTGCCAGCTCTCCAGCCCACACACACCCTTGCCCATTTCTGCGCGCACTTGCGTGCACCGTTGCTGCTTCCACGCACGCCGCTGTCCATCTGCACCCCAATCCGTGCACACCACCTACCTACTGACGTCATCTTCACCTACTACGCATTTCCTCCATTTTTAATCATTTTTTCACCCACTTTTTATTCCTTTCCTCACCTATAAATACCTTCATTCTCTTCACTTCATACACACCTCAAAACATATCTTCTCTTCTCTTTCTTTCTCTCATTTCTTAGTTTTTTCTAGTTTTTCTTAGTTTTTAGCTTTTCTTAGTTTTAGAGTTCTTCTCTTTTTGAGAAGAACTAGTTATGTTTTTGTAATTTATTTTATTTTCGATTCAATAAATGGGAGTGCAAATTCCGTTTTGAGATTTTCCAGCAACGGGAATAACATCGAAGTACTATAAGGATTTTATTTTCTTTACAGTTATTTTTTATGCTTTATTCTTACATGTTATATTTAATTTATCTGTGATTAAATTTAACTTTGTTGGTTGTTTGTAAACATGATATAATAATAACGTTGTTATGCTTGCGAAATATTAAATAGGTAAAAATCTCTAAAATGAATTGATTTTGTTTTTATTCAAGATTTTATATTAAGAATGTTAGAGAGAAATATATTATTTTTCATTACAAATTTAAATCTAAAAATTAGATTTTAAGGTTTAGTTATCCGGTCTGATTTACAGTAGTGCTCTTTTATTTGTTGGTACAATCGCCCAGTAGTTAGAGTGAAGCTCTATTTCAAAAGTTTTTATAAGAATTATTATCTGAAAATGTATTGACAACATGTTTTCAGTAGTGATTTTAAAACTTGAAAGTTAGTACTCGGATAATTAAATTCTTAGGTTTAATTTGGACACCTTGAATAAAGTTTAAATTGTCTAACCCCACCAAATATGGCATTTAAATGTTTCATTTTCAATCTCTTAGAAAAAAAATTAATTTAATTAACCAAATTAGTTATCAACCCTACCCATAGGTGTTAATTGATTTGTTTAGTTAATAAAGAATATATAACTCCACCAAAGGTGGTATTCATACAAAAAAGAGAGAATCAATAAATATCAATTTATATCTTTAATAACCTAAATAATATGAGCAAGCATAATTAACTTAGTTATTATATCCATAAATACTCCATTATTATAAATGATAAAATTTGCATAAATGTTTATTAAATCTTTATCTATGTTTATTTTTATGTTATTAGATTAGAAACACAAAAATCCAAATATCATGATAGGATGTTTAGGATTTAATTTCGTTTTTAAAAGTTTGAATAATAAATTAAAAATCACATATAATCCTTCCTTAGATCGACCTTGAGAGTATACTTATCATTTTCTACGAAATGATTCGTGCACTTGCGAGATTTTTTATAAATATAAAACCAAAGTATTGACAGAATCGGTGATGCCGATTTTTGCTCATCAAGTTTTTGATTTTTTTGTTTTTTTATTATTTATGAACGTTAAATTTATTATTATTATTATTTATTATTATTATTATTATTTATTGTTATTATTATTATTTTACTATTCATGAATGGTAAGTTTTTTTTTACTTCAAATTTCAAATTTCAAAAAAAATATTTTACTATTCACGCAATATTTATTATTATTTTTTAATTTAATTTTTTTTATTTTATTTTGATTAATTGTTTTTAATTTATCATTTATTTTCTTTAACTATGTTTTATCTTAATTTTCATTTAACTTAATTAACTTAGATTTTTTCTAACTTAATTAACTTAGATTTTTACTTAAATTAACTTAATTAACTTAACTTAGTTAACTTAGATTTTCATTAACTTAATTAATTTAGATTTTTACTTAAATTAACTTAATTAACTTAGTTTTTTAATTAACTTAACTTAATTAACTTAGATTTTCATTAACTTAATTAACTTAGATTTTTATTAACTTAATTAACTTAGATTTTTACTTAACTTAACTTAATTAACTTAGATTTTTACTTAACTTAACTTAATTAACTTAACTTTTTACTTAACTTAACTTAAGTAACTTAATTTTAATAGCATGAAAAGTAAAGATCTAAGTGAGTTCTGTCTAGGAGACTAGTTCTTGTAAGCCTTTGTGCCTCTAGTCTTTCCTAGGAACGTTGCTCTGTATAGGAGGATGGTTTTTAAGGAGCCTTTGTCCCAATATTCTTTCTCGTGAGCACTCTTTGTTAATACTGATTATGTTATTTTATCTTAAGAAAAACAAAATAAAAATTCTGAAACTATCTCCAAAATTTTAAAGTTTTAATTACAATATAAGGAGTTAGTTTCTTTGTTTGATCTAGGTACAATTGTGTTTTGATGCCTTAATTATTTGATTTGCACCTAGATGTGGGTTATCTAAAACCCTCAAAGCATGCCCTTAGTTTTAAGTACATACACTTGATTGTAATCTTGTATCAATTACTAAACTCACCCGTGATAAAAATTATATGGCTAAATTTGTTCATAACCTATGTGAATTTCAGGACTTGGATTTGGGGAAGATGATTGGCAGTGCTAAAGAATGCTCGGGACTCTATCTCCTCAGTAGTGAAGAACCTTCAGCAAGACAAGCCCACCAAGTTGTATCTGAAGTTTCTTATCAGAATAAAGCTTTGTTAAAACTTAAGTCTAATAAAGATGGTGAAATCATGTTGAATCGCTATCGCTTAGGTCATCCTAATTTCAAGTATTTATAGAAACTTTTTCTTTCATCCTTAGAAATAAAAATTCAGAAGATTTTTAGTGTGAAGTATGTCAATTTTCAAAACATGTTAGAAGTTCATATCTGCATCTTCCATATAAAAAATCACATATTTTCTCATTAATTCACATTGATATATGGGGACCTTCTCGAATCAAAAACATCACAAGGACACGTTGGTTCATTTCATTTGTGGATGATCATACTCGAATCACTTGGTTATTTCTAATGAAAGAAAAATCTGAAGCATGTCAAATTTTTAAAATTTTCAATACCATGATTCAAACCCAATTTCAAACAAAAATCCAAGTTTTGAAATCTGACAATGCTAAAGAATACTTCACTTCCACCCTTATTGATTATCTGTTAAGTCAAGGGATTGTCCATCTAAGCTCATGTGTTGACACACCTCAAAAAAATAGGGTGGCTAAAAGAAAGAATATGCATCTTCTCGAGGTAGCTAGATCCCTCATGTTCACAACTCATGTCCCTCAACATTTTTGGGGGGATGTTGTTCTTACAGCTACCTATCTTATCAATAGGATGCCATCTCTTGTCCTCTTGTTTAAAACACCTATCAATACTCTACTTGAGTCATACCCATACACCAAAATCGTGTCCCACGTTCCCTTTAAAATTTTCAGATGTTCTGCTTATGTCCATGTACATCATAGTGGCAAACTTGATCCTCGAGCCATCAAATGCATATTCCTAGGGTATTCATCATACCATAAAGGGTACAAATGTTTTTCTCCTATCACAAAAACGATTCTATAATACAATGGATGTCACATTCTTTGAACAATATCTGTATTATTCCAAACCTGTCATTCAGGGGGAGAACATAGGAAATGAATACCAGCTTTCGAATATCATAACCACTCAGTCTCCCACAAATCCTATCCCGCAACTTCCAGAGAGTGAATCAATACCTCAAATAAATACTCTTATCCTGAACAATGATATTCTTGTCTACTCTAGAAGGAAAACAACTCAAGAAAAATCAGAGAACCGAGCATATCTTGAGCCAATCTAGGAATCCAACCCGAGTATAGGCCAATCCGAAAATTCACAAGGTAACATCATTGAACCTCATATTATTGAATTACCTCCTAATGATTTGAATTTTCCAATTGCCATAAGGAAAGGTGTAAGATCATGCACAAACCACCCTATCTACAACTTTGTTTCCTATAAAAATCTCTCACTAGGTTATAAGGCATTTATAAGTAACCTTGATCAGATAGAGGTTCCAAATTATGTTCATGAAGCATTTCAGATACCTGAATGGAAGACAACTATTCGTGAAGAACTCAATGCCTTAGAGAAAAACAAGACTTGGGAGATCACAAAACTACCATCGGGAAAACAAACTCTAGGGTGTAAATGGATCTTTAGAATCAAACACAAAATAGGCGGCAATGTAGAAAGACTCAAAGCTCCTCTTCTGGCTAAGGGATTCACTCAGACATATGGGTTTGACTATCAGGAGACTTTTGCACCTGTAGCAAAACTCAACACTATTCATGTTCTTCTCTCCTTAGCATCTAACTTGGATTGGCCTATTTACCAATTAGATGTCAAGAATACATTCCTTAATGGTAATCTCGAAGAAGAAGTCTACATGGACACTCCTACTGGAATTGAATCTTCTGTTCTAACCAATAGAGTCTGCAAACTTAAAAAATCCTTGTATGGATTGAAATAGTCTCCACGTGCCTGGTTTGATAGGTTCTCCAAAGTTTTGAAGCGATATGGGTACAGTCAATGTCAATCAGATCATACATTATTCGTCAAACACTTCTCTAATGATAGAATAGTTATCGTAATTGTGTTCGTAGATGATATTGTTCTAACAAGTAATTCTACAATTGAGATGAATAAACTCAAGGAATTCCTTGCCAAGGAATTTGAGATCAAAGATATGGGCAATCTCAAATATCTCCTAGGAATGGAAGTAGCACGAACAAAAAAAGGCATATCTATATCTCAAAGAAAATATGTACTTAATCTTCTCAAAGAAACTAGAATGATCGGGTGTAAACCGATAAACACTCTGATGGACTCTATAGTAAAACTCAGGATCAAAGAAAATAGTACACATGTGGACAAAGGCCATTACCAAAGATTAGTGGGAAAACTCATTTACCTATCCCATACTAGACCAGATATTGGTTTTTCAATAAGTGTTGTAAGTCAATTTATGAATAGTCCCATTGAAGAACACATGGAAGCAGTCTATCGTATACTCAGATATCTCAATATGACACCAAGAAAAGGATTATACTTCAGTAAGAATTCCACAAGAAAAATTGATGTCTTTGTAGATGCTGACTAGGCATGTTCTATAGTGGATCGCAGATCTACCACTGGGTATTGTACATTCGTATGGGGAAAACTTGTAACTTGGCGAAGTAAGAAACAGTCAGTAGTTGCTCGAAGCAGTACAGAATCTGAATTTAGAGCTATGGCTCATGGGATTTGTGAAGGAATGTGTTTAAGAAGACTACTCAATGAATTGGAATTCACAACTTCTGAACCAATCAACATGCATTGTGACAATCAAGTTCCAATAAGAATTGCAAAGAGTCCAATTCATCATGAACGAACCAAACATGTAGAGATAGATAGTCATTTCATTAAAGAAAATTTAGATGAAAAAATCGTGGACCTACTATATACATCTACACATCATCAAATTGCAGATATCCTTACCAAAGCATTACCTCGAACAATCTTCGAAGAATTAAGTTACAAGTTAGGAATGATTAATATCTATTACCCAACTTGAGAGGGAGTGTAGACTTTTCTAAGAATCTGATTTATTAGTGATGAACATGCTGTATTATTCAGTGAAAAACAAGCTGTAATTATTGTTGATACCAATTGTTATATTTCTAGCTTAGTGGCCACAAATATGTTATTTTCCTATTTATAGTGTTGTATATACATTAAAGAAAATTAGAGAATGAAGTGAAAATACATACTCTAGATTATCTCCATCATATCTCTCGTAATATAATCTTCAAAAGATGTTGTAGAGAATTAGTGTCTAATTGAAAAATATTTTCCTCCCTTTTTCTTCCATATAATGATTCAGTTATGTGTTCATTTAGTTCGAGAGGTTCAATTGTGTGGTCCTACTTACTTAAGGTGGATGTATCCTTTTGAGAGATACATGAAAGCCCTTAAAGGATATGTAAATAATAGAAATTGACCATAAGGATGCATGGTAGAACGTTACATTGTTGAAGAGGACATTGAGTTTTGTTCTGAATACTTTAGTAGTTGCACTGAAATTGGGAATCCTATGCACAAGTTGTTCTTAGAACATCACATGATCCAAGTAGGTAACCCTATGCTTGGTAGAAGTAAAAAAATGTTTATTGATCGTAGTCGATGGGAAAAAGTACACTGAACCATTTTGGTAATAATAAGAAGACATAACCGTATATAGAGTAAGTGATGACATGTTCAACCTTTTCATTTAAAATAAAATTATTTTCTATTTAACTATTAATGATATCTAATTGATATATTTTTAATAACATTACATAATGCATATATACTTACTAAAGATCGATCCTCATTATAAAAAAAAGGGAGGTATAAAATGCTTGTATGATGAACATAAGTGAGAGATTATTAATTAGTTTCGCAACCATGTAAGTGTCACATACAAGAATTCATTTGTATTTCTATGTAATGTTTCAAAACTTTATTTCAAACATATTTCATGTTTTTGTATGCATAGATTCGATTTGAACTCAACAAACCCAATCATAAAATAATAGAAAGTTTAGAATGGTTTGCACACGGTCCAAAATTTGATGTCAAATCATATTCTAGTTTGACAATTAATGGATCGAGGTTTACGGCTCAAGAAAGTGACAAAGTCCAAGTAAATCAAAATAGTGGTGTGAAGATGGTTGCACAAACTATGCAATTTTCCAGTTCAAAAGATGGTAATCCTGTACTTTGTGATAGAACATATTATGGTATAATTCAAGAAATTTGGGAACTCGATTATGAGGTCTTCCATGAAACAATATTCTTGTGTGATTTGGTCGAAGATGTTATCAATGTTGGATATAAAGTAGATGATTTTGGATTTACCCTTGTAAATATATCCAAGATAAGTCACACTGATGATCCTTTCATGTTAGCACTTCATGCAAAACAAGTATTTTACGTGAGTGATCAAATTGACACAATAGGGTCTGTTGTGTTAATGCCTCCACAAAAAGAGTTCTACAATTATGATGCTTTAGAAGATGATGACATGCTTGATACATTATCCAATATTAGGAATTTCTCAAACAAATTGCCTAATATATGTGATGATTTAGTTGATGATGATGAGTCTTCGTCATGGACTCGAAGTGATTGTGAAAGAATATATATATATATATATATATATATATATATATATATATATATATATATATATATATATATATATATATATATATATATATATTATCAACAACTTAATTAAACATAATTTATGTTTTATATTGTCACTATTAACTCTTCCATGTTTATATGTTTGGAATTAAAATTATCAATTAATTTCTATTTCATCATTGTTTGTAGATATTTCATGGATCCTAGGGTACCAAAGATTATAGATTCAAATGATCTATTGGGGCATTTTAAAAGAAGGGATTGGGAGAATATACAAGATGATCCACTTAACCCAAATGATAGATTACCCATTCTATTTAATCCTACTAGTAATCCATTAGGGGAAAATGGCCAACAATTGAAATCCTCTATTGGTAGACTAGTGAAGTGAAGTATACCAATCAATATAAATGATTGGACTAAGGTTGACGAAGTTGAAAAGTTAAAAATATGGAAAACCATTTGTGTAAGTCTTTTTTATTTTATAACTAATTACATATATTACATCTTTTTTGTATTATATTTCATCTTTTGTAGTGTGTTTTTACAGAATCGTTATAAAGTCCCTGACACTTGGATGAACAAGTGTTATAAGATTGCAAATAAGGCATGGAAGGAATACAAAACTTCCAAATTGGCCAAAAATTATGTGTTTCCATATTTGGAACCACTTGATGAAGCACAACTATACAAAATCCATGAAGAACACCCCTGGATTACACCTGAAGTTTGGAAAGATTTCGTGGATTATAAACGTATGGATGAATTTCAAATTATTAGGGAAGAACGTCAGAATATACAAATGCATAATGTTCTTCCTAATCGTACTGGAAGGTCTTCAAATCATGTAGTTAGATATAGAATGATATTATTAATTTGTGTTAATTTATAAATATTTTTGTATTTATTTTCCTCAAATTTAAGTTGATTTCCTGGTTAATAAATTTATTTAATTTATGTAGGAAGCTGAATTGGGTAGACCGATTACCTGATCTAAATTGTACATAGAAACAAAGACCCCCAAAATGAAGACCAATGACTAAGCGAGGAGAAGAACAACTAAATAAGTTGGTTAGTAATTTAACTTGATACAAAGTCCATATGATTTTTGATAATTCATATAATAATGTATGATATGTTTGTTTGCTTTATTATTTGTAGAGAGTTGTTTAAGAACAAATAGACAGGAGTGAAATAATCGAATAGTTAGGGAGAGATGGTATATACCATGCATTCGGACGCGAGCATCCTAGTCGTGTTAGGGGAGGAAGCCAACATGATGGTTATATGGAGTATTTTAACATTCCAAAACAAAAACCTTATATTGTCAATAAGGAGAAGTACTGTAAAATTGAAGAAGAACTCAACTCTTTTAAGGCCTCAATGTTAAATGAGATTGCCACTTTTAAAGAATATGAATCACAACACATGTTAGGCATGGAAGCATACTACAATCAGGGCATGCCACCATCCATGCAGGGCATGCCACCCATGCAATCTCATGGCACCCAACCTATATCCTATATGGGATATAGTCATCCTATTGGTCCTCCCTTTATGCTAGGAATGCACATGCAATCCGGTAGTGATTCATTTTTTCCAATGCAATCTATGCATTCTTACCATCCATCACATCACGATGAACATTTTGATGAGAATGTACTTCCAATATCTACCCCACATGAGAGTCTTCCTATATTTGATGAATCATTTGTGATAAGATTTAACTTTTATGTAGATAGTCTATTATTTTTATTTTTATTATATATTTTATTTATTATATGTAACACTTATTTTTATTACAGAATAAGAAATGTTTGTTAAAACATCATTCATCAATGGAATTTGTTGCTATTTGAATGGTATAACAATTGAGCGATGATGACTATTGTTATGAGGGCATCTAGCATAAATGATGGATGGACTGTGCCACTTATTATAGAAATTTCTTATGTAGACATTAACCAAACCTATATATTAATCGAGTGCATATTGTAGCTATTTGAATATCAAATGATCGATTTAAGTATAATTCAGTGTGGACAAAATGAGTCCTCAACTGTTAAATAAATTTCATATATGTAGAAAATATATAATTATATTTATATTAGCTAATTATTTATTTATATTCCTTTTATATAGGGCATGTTATTATCAACTTGAAGCTAATCATTCGTCACATTTAGCAATGTTCTATGATTATTTATTTATCAATCAATATCAAGAGAAGGATGTTAGCATCAGAGCTAAACAATTATGTGATAGAGCATTAACACTTAACACAAATCAGAAGTTGATAATCCCTTGACCATTAAGGTTTGAACCAGGCCAAGATCATTAGATGTTGGTAATCCTTGATCTATATGTAAATCATGTTTAGTACTGTGACTCAGCTTCCATAGAATTGAATAAAGATACAAAAGCAGTTGTTGAAATGTAAGAGTTATAACTAGCTATTTTTCTTTGTAATATTTAATAAAAAACTAACCATTATAAACTTTAATAGGGCATGGAAGCTATGGAACAAGAGTAGGGGATATTGCCCTTAAAAAATCTCATAAGATTATATGGGACAAAGTTATGGTATCTGAATATTAATAATTTAATTAATTTTACTATTGAATAATAAAGATGTTCGAATATATAAAATAATGTACACTTGTTTTTTGTAGGTTCCACAACAAAATGATGGAGTCATGTGTGGTTACTATGTCATGAAGTTTATGAGCAAAATCATCATAAATATCAAAATTCCAATTAAAGATGTAGTAATCTATTTTACCAATATACATTTTTAACATATATGAGTTATTTTTTGTGAATTCATGAAATTACATTCTTATTTTGAATTTAAATACATGTAGTTCTTTGGTTGGAACAAGTCAGGCTATGCTTGCAAATATTTGATGATTTACGAAAGAAATGGGTAGAACACATGGTTCAAATTATATCATCACAAGAAGAATCGGGAGAATATTATAATGATCTTGAATAGCATATGAAAACATCATGGTAATTTATATAATGATTTAATTTCTTTATTCCTATGTCTAAAGTTTGTGCAGGTTTGATAGATCTTTATGTGCTCATGTATTTTGGGGAATGAATTGTTATATGGACCTATTTTTTGCCCAACTTCATCTCATCTCTCTTGTCTAGTTCCCTTGTATGATAACATCATGCTTTAAGTTCTTTTATGCCTTCGAAATCATATTAGAAATTTATTAATCTTTTGTCTATAAATATGAAGCTATATGGAATTAAGCTGGTATTTTTAATGCTATAATGAGCTCTAAATATGAAGTCAAATGTAACTCCAATTTGTTACATGGGTTGGTTTTGCACCAAACATCTGTTCCAAGTAACAAATTGAAGTTACACTTGACTTCATATTTAGAGATCATTATAACATTAAAAATATCAGCTTGATTCCAAATAGATTCATATTTATAGACAAAAAATTAATATAATACTAATATGATTTCGAAGGGATAAAGTTATTATTATATCACTCTGGTGTCAATGTGGTCATCTTTTTCACTAATCTTTTAATATATATAAGTTTTTTTTTTGAATTCATGATATTACATTCTTATTATTAATTTAATTACATATAGTTCTTTGGTTGGATCAAGTGGGGTTATGATATGTAAATTTTTAATGAATTACAAGAAGAATGGACATAATACTTTGTTCAAATTATAACATCAGGAGAAGAATCTGATGATCTTGAATAACACAGGATAACATCGCATGGTAACTTTTATAATGCTTTAATTTCTCCATTCTTATGTCTCTAAGTTTGGACTGCTTTTTTGATGGATGTTTATGTGCTCATATATTTAGGAGAATGAATTGTTATATGGACCATGTGTTTTTTTACCGCTAAGCCAACCAAGCTTCCTCTCCTTGAAATAAAGTTAGAATATAACAAAATCCATGAAAAAAGAGACAATATCATTTTTTTTGTAATTTAAGTTAAATATATATGTATTGTATATAAATTATTTTTTGTAATAAATTTAATTCTCAAGTAATTAATTAATTTTTAATTTTTCAATGATTTGTATTATTTAAACTATTTGTTAAACATATTTTGGTTTTTTCTACTATTATGTAATGATCGAATACATGTTTTAATTTGAGTGTAATAAAAAATGGTAAATTTTGTAAAAAAATTAAAAATTTAAAGTCGGTTCAACGCGTGAACCGACTTTACATTTTTAAGTCATCGCATTTAAAGTCGATTATTAACCGACTTGAAAATTCATTTTTGGCATAGTGATAATGGATTTACTGAAATGTTAAATGTAGTTATGAACTTGCTATGTGATGAAAATAAATTTCCTTTCTCTTGATTACATTCTTTATAAAAAAGAATATATGAATCTCTCAAGTTGTCCAACTTATGGTGCTTCAAGATGGAAGATGACTTCTGATGAAAATGTGAAGAAAGGTGTGTCAGCAAAGGTTTCATGGTACTTCCTACCAATTCCTCATTTTCAAAGAATGTATAAGAGTAAGGAGACATAAAAAATGTTGACATGGCATGTAGTGAATGATGGGTTTTTGCATCACCCTTGTGATTCCCCATCTTGGAGAGTAGTTGATGACATGAGATCTAATTTTGCAAATGAACATAGGAATCTTCAAGTTTCCATAGCTACTGATGGAATTAACACACATAATTCCCTAAGTAGTAGATATAGTTTTTGGCCAGTTATTATGGTCATCTATAATTTTCCTCCTTGGATTTGCATAAAAATATTTATGATGTTAAAAATGTTGATATTAGGTCCAAAACAACCTAGTTTAGACATTGATATATTCTTTGAGATTTTAATAAATGACTTAGAGACCTTGTGAGATGAAGGCATAAAAGTGTATAATGCAAACAAAAACAAGTGTTTCACATTAAGAGTGGCGCTTTTATGAAAAATTAATGACTTTTTGACCTATAGTAATTTATCCTAACATGCAACTCATAGATATAAAGCTTATCCAATTTTTAATCATGATATTGCATAAATTATCTCTAACACAGAAGAAAGGCGTGTATGTATGTGTGTGTTAAAGAATGAATAGTAGAAAGAGTTAGATAATGAAGTCACACGAACAACCTTCTTCATAGCAACCAAGGTACCTAAGAAAAGGTCTAAGAAGACATTAACAAATTATCAACAATCATTACTTGATTTGGAGGTGAATTTAATATTGTAATCTATTAATATTTTATTTACATTTAATAAATATTATGTAAATTGTTTATTTATATTTAGAAAATAAATCAAGAGAAAATAAATAAAGGTTATCTTCAAAATCAACCTACAAATGATGTTTTATTATATACATTTAGACTAGATCACTCAGAACAAGTGAAGAGAGCTTCAAAATATATTACTCTAATTTAATATCATTATGATCCTTGGAAAATTTGATGAGTGCTCAAAAAGCACTAAAATAACCATGATTTTATGCACATTAATTAATTAAAAATATATATATTTATATGTTTTATCATATATTTATATAAATTTGTCTTTCTCGGAATCACGGGTATTTTTATTGTTTTTCAGGTATTTTGGCTTAAAAACGCAACTTAAAGACTCAAAGAGGAATACTTGAAGCAATACATCACAAATATATTAATAAATAAATGGGCAAAGGTCAAAAAACATGGAAAAATTGGACAAAATGGGTCAAAAAGGTCAAAAATGTCAAAAAGGAGAAAATCGCGCCCAGCTGCCCAGCCGCACGCCCCAGCGCCCACGCCCGCGCGCGACAGCCATCCGTGTGCGCCCAGCAGCCCCTTCCGCGCACGCCGACGCCTTTTCACCCCATTTTTCGCGTGCAGCCGCCCCTATGACGTCATGCTGACGTCATCAATGACCTTAGCATTTCCATTACGCGTTTTTACATTTTTTTACTCATTTTTTCTCTCCATCCTCACCTATAAATACCCCCCTTCCCTTCACTTCAAAACACACCTTCAACACCTCCAAATACATTATTTTCTCTCTTTCTTTCTCTCTTTTCTTAGATTTTTAGTTTTCTTTAGTTTTCCTTAGTTTTTAGTTAATTTCTCTTAGTTTTAGAGTTCTTCCCTTTTTGGGAAGAAATAGTTATGTTTTTGTAATTTTTTTAGCTTTTTGATTCAATAAATGGGAGTGCAAATTCCATTTGGAGTTTTTTCCAGCAACGGGAATAGCATCGAAGTTCTGTAAGGATTTTATTTTCTTTACAGTTATTTTTTATGCTTTATTCTTACATGTTATATTTAATTTGTCTGTGATTAAATTTAACTATGCTGGCTATTTATAAACATAGTGTAATAATAACGTTGTTATGCTTGCGAAATATTAAATAGGTGAAAATCTCTAAAATGAATTGATTTTGTTTTTATTCATGATTTTATATTAAGAATGTTAGAGAGAAATATATTATTTTTCATTACAAACTTAAACCTGAAAATTAGATTTTAAGGTTTAGTTATCCGGTCTGAATTAGAGTAGTGCTCTTTTATTTGATGGTACAATCGCCCGGTAGTTAGAGTGAAGCTATTTCAAAAGTTTTTATAAGAATTATTATCTGAAAATGTATTGACGACATGTTTTCGGTAGTGGTTTTAAAACTTGAAAGTTAGTACTCGGATAATTAAATTCTTAGGTTTAATTTGGACACCTTGAATAAAGTTTAAACTGTCTAACCCCACCAAAGGTGGCATTTAAATGGTTCATTTTCAATCTCTTAGAAAAAGGAATTAATTTAATTAGGCAAATTAGTTATCAACCCCACCCATAGGTGTTAATTGATTTGTTTAGTTAACAAAGAATATCTAACCCCACCAAAGGTGGTATTCATACAAAAAAGGGAGAATCAATAAATATCAATTCATATCTTTAATAACCTAGATAATATGAGCAAGCATAATTAACTTAGTTATTATATCCATAAATACTCCGCCATTATAAATGAACAAAATTTTCATGAATATTTATTGAATCTATGTTTATTTTTATGTATGTAGATTAAAACACAAAAACCCCAAAATATCGTAACAGGATGTTTAGGATTTAATTTCATTTTTAAATGTTTGAATAATAAATTAAAAACCACATACATTCCTCCCTTAGATCGACCTTGGGAGTATACTTATCATTTTCTACGAAATGATTCGTGCACTTGCGAGAGTTTTATAAATATTAAAACCAAAGTATTGGCAAGAATCAGCGATGCCGGTTTTCGCTCATCAAAAATCCCAAAAATGTGCCATGAAAGAACATATGAACTTGGTAAGTGTGTATAAATCCTTAAAAAAATTCTCATAGCTTTAACACAAATATTTGATGAAAGGTTGGGAAATCAATCATGTAAAGGTTACACTCAAAATTTCAACTACCATCCTATGGATGTTAGTCCCCCTCATGACCATATGGTACCAATTGCTACTCCTCAATGATCCACGTTTGAGATTAACAAAATTTTGAAAAGTTAAATGTATTTATTCAAACTGTATATTATATTTGACTTATAATATTAATCACTAAATATTGGTCATGATTTTAGGGTAAGGGGTTCTTGATAAGAGATATAACAAATGACGTATATGTTACTTTTAGATCCATAGCACCAAAACAAGGAGATGTGATACATCAACTGCATATTGAAAATATTTATAGGATCATAGTAGAGATGGCATATGAACCTAAGTGCATAAATCTAGCTTCAAATAGATATTATCCAACTTTAATAGAACTATAAGGTTCATTTATGGCTTGACTTCCTCATTTATTTTAACTAGAGCCCAAACCAATGAGATTTATATTTATTGAAATATTCAGAAAAAATTACTTAATAAATTATCTTTTACACTTTTATCATTTAATATGTATGAACTTATTGAAAATTTAAGCCATCAAGAAGATTTTAAGGAAACAATGAAGGTCACTCGTGAGGGTAAACAACTGTCAAGTGCCTAAGGTATTATAGGGATGACAGGGCCAAGAAAGAAGAAACCTTGGACAAAGTACAATGCTATTTATGCCTAAAATTATAGTCCAAACCTGAAGAGTATAATGATCATGGAAATTTGTTGAAAGAAACTTGGCAATGGTTAGAGAGTGCAATTTTATTAGTATATTTTGAAGGTTTGAATTTAAATTCATAGATATTATACTTGATTGCTTGATGCCATTCTTTGAAATGGATTGCATGGGCCAATATATCATCCAAATGTGGATAAGTTAACATTCATAACATATCTATATATGATTTTAATAATAATCATAAGTCTTAGTATATACTTTTCTTATATTCAATTTAAAAGTTGAATGATGACTTGGTTATAAAAGATGAAACTCCTATCCTACAATCTATATTCTAGCTTAAAGGGCGGTTTTTACTCAATTTTTTGTTAAGTTTCAAGGCTATGACCTTTTGGGTTCACATTTATTTTTTCTTAGTAAGTTTTCAAGGCTAGTCCTTTCGTGGTTCATATTATTTGGTATCAGAATATGATTCTAGAATCAAATTAACTATTTTTTTGTTTATTGTTTTTCTTTGTTCCTTTTTTTTCTTTTGATTTTTTTGCAAAGTTTTGTTCTTGTGGTATTAAAAAAAGGAAAAATTAAATTCTTAGAAAAAAAAAAGAGAAAACAAGGGGGAAATAAGAGGAGGGGAGGAAAATTATGGTATTGCTTCAAAAAAAGGAGAAAAAAGTTATTGTTTTGTTTATAGGTTGTAAGCATGTTTCATACTAGATGTCATGTCAAGGTATGTATCTTATTGATGATTGCATTCATTCTAATTTTGCTAGCACTACCATGTTGGAAAAATTGAACATAGACAACTTTCCAATATCCAAGGATGTATATATGGATGAATGATTATGGAGAAGTAAAGATAAACAAACATGTGGTTGCATCCTTTTCAATCGGAAATATAATGGTGAAGTTCTTAGTGATGTAATTCCTATACACTATTATCATATTTCATTGAAGATATTGTGGTAATTTGATAGAAGAGCTATCCATGATGGGTTTAGAATAAGTATAAATATATGAAGGACAATGATGAAATATCTTGAACCATTACCCCCAAGAGATATGTATGAAGATCAAGGAAGATTATTTAGAAAAATAGAGCTAAAAAGAGAGATTGGGTTTTAAAATTGAGCAAAAAATAGAAAATTGAGTAAAAAAAAAAGAGTGAGCTTAAAAAAGAGATCAAGTCACAAAAGGGGTAAGGTATACAGTAGTGCCCAAGTTTAGTAACTAGTATCCAATTTTACCCATATTATAGAAAAGTTTCAATTTAGTACCCATGTTCGTTAAATGATTCCAATATTAACAATTATGAATAATAAATCTAGTACTAAATTTATGAACTATGGTAGTGATGAGCGAAAACCGGCATCGCCGATTCTTGTCAATACTTTGGTTTTAATATTTATAAAACTTTCGCAAGTGCACGAATCATTTCGAAGAAAATGATAAGTATACTCCCAAGGTCGATCTAAGGAAGTAATGTATGTGGTTTTTAATTTATTATTCAAACTTTTAAAAACGAAATTAAATCCTAAACATCCTGTCACGATATTTTGGGGTTTTGTGTTTTTAATCTAATTACATAAAATTAAACATAGATTCAATAAACATTTATGAAAATTTTATCATTTATAATGGCGGAGTATTTATGGATATAATAACTAAGTTAATTATGCTTGCTCATATTATTTAGGTTATTAAAGATATGAATTCATATTTATTGATTCTCCTTTTTTTGTATGAATACCACCTTTGGTGGGGTTAGATATTCTTTGTTAACTAAACAAATCAATTAACACCTATGGGTGGGGTTGATAACCAATTTTCTTAATTAAATTAATTCCTTTTTCTAAGAGATTGAAAATGAACCATTTAAATGCCACCTTTGGTGGGGTTAGACAGTTTAAACTTTATTCAAGGTGTCCAAATTAAACCCAAGAATTTAGTTATCCGAGTACTAACTTTCAAGTTTTAAAACCACTACCGAAAACATGTCGTCAATACATTTTCAAATAATAATTCTTATAAAAACTTTTGAAATAGAGCTTCACTCTAACTACCGGGCGATTGTACCATCAAATAAAAGAGCACTACTCTAAATCAGACCGGATAACTAAACCTTAAAATCTAATTTTCAGGTTTAAGTTTGTAATGAAAAATAATATATTTCTCTCTAACATTCTTAATATAAAATCTTGAATAAAAACAAAATCAATTCATTTTAGAGATTTTCACCTATTTAATATTTCGCAAGCATAACAACGTTATTATTACGTCATGTTTATAAACAGTCAGCACAGTTAAATTTAATCATAGACAAATTAAATATAACATGTAAGAATAAAGCATAAAAAATAACTGTAAAGAAAATAAAATCCTTACAGAACTTCGACACTATTCCCGTTGCTGGAAAAACTCCAAACGGAATTTGCACTCCCATTTATTGAATCAAAAAGCTAAAAAATTACATAAACATAATTAGTTCTTCCCAAAAAGGGAAGAACTCTAAAACTAAGAGAAATTAACTAAAAACTAAGAAAAACTAAAGAAAACTAAAAAGAGAGAAAAAAATGTATTTGGAGGTTTTGAAGGTGTGTTTTGAAGTGAAGGGAAGAGGGGTATTTATAGGTGAGGATGGAGAGAAAAAGTAGAGAAAAAAATGTTAAAAAAATGTAAAAACGCGAATTAGTGATTGCTGACGTCATTTGATGACGTCAACATGACGGGGGCGGCTGCACGTGAACAGTACCCGCGCGCAGCTTGGCGCAGATGAACAGTACCCGCGCGCGCAGTTCTGCGCGGATGAACAGTACCCGCGTGCAGTTCTGCGCAGATGAACAGTATCGCGTGCGTAGTTCTGCGCAGATGAACAGTACCGCGCGCAGCTTGGGGAGGAGCTGGGAGCTGGGGCGCGGCGGCTGGGTGGCGCAGTGGCGTGATTTTCTCCTTTTTGACATTTTTGTCTTTTTTTTACCCATTTTGTCCAATTTTTTCATATTTGTTGACCTTTCCCCATTTATTTATTAATATATTTGTGATGTATTGCTTCCAATATTCCTCTTTGAGTCTTTAAGTTGCGTTTTTAAGCCAAAATACCTGAAAAACAATAAAAATACCCGTGATTCCGAAAAAGACAAATTTATATAAATATATGATAAAACATGTAAATATATATATTTTTAATCAATTAATGTGCATAAAATCATGGTTATTTTAGTGCTTTTTGAGCACTCATCAGGTAGCAAATTGGAACTATTTTATGCATTATGGTACTAATTAAAACTATTTTATGGATAAGGGTATTAAATTTGAACCATTTAATGAACATGGGTACTAAATTAGAACTTTTCAAAATATGGGTGAAAAGGGTACTAGTTATTAAACTTGGGTACCACTGTGGTACCTAATCCTAGAGAGAGAGAGAGATAGTTAAAAAAAGCGAGTAAGTTTAAAAAGAAATAAAATTAAAAGAAGCAAGAAGTGAGAAAATAATGGAAAACAAGAGATGATTAAGAAGAAAGATGATAAAGAAAGTGAAAAGTAAAATGAAGTTTATGTCAGTAAGGAAAGAAAAGTGGATCGTTCTAGTACCAATGGAGTAAAGTTTTACTTCCCTAGTGTTCAACATATTAATTTTATTGGAGTCCAAAAACAAAATTTTGTAGAAATCATGCATAAAATTTATGTTATACTCGGACCAACAATTTCAAATAGGCCAACCAAGATATTATTGCATTATATGCTTGGAACAGCCTTCATGATGTGGGCTATCCTCAATGTAAGTCCTATAAACATTTGTGTCTTTATTGGCATTCATGTTTGCAAAACACGGAATCTGTTTATTCTACTATTTGTATTTGTCTTAATCTATGTAAGGTCGGTTTCTGATGATTAGTAATGCACACATGCACATAGCTAGATTTACTTTGTATATGAGCATGTTTACATACATCACGAGGTTAATTTTCATAGTATGCATGCTAGGTTGAGTCTATGGCTTTTCTTTCATATCGTTTACAGATATTTGTGGAAAATAACTTGATAGTTTTTAAAACACAAAATTAAATATGTTGGTGAACTTTTGGATGCCTTATCGAAGCCCTCTCTCTATGGTGAGTGAAGCCTCAATGAGGTACCCCTAGACATCCCAAAAATTTCTATAAATACCTATTCTCTTCATGTTTCTTTGATGAGAACAAATATAATAGAGCTCTGTCAATTTGACATCTCATTTTTTGATTCCCAATTACTATTAATTTTAGTGTTTATTCGATATTAGTGATTCAGGATTGTATGAGAAAAACTATGTTCTTGAGTGGTAAGTACTCAAGGCAATGTTTGTTTGTAGGTTTATGGTTTGGGTGAATATTTGTTTTCATTCACAAATCACCTTAAACGTATTATGGTATTTATGTGTCATTCTTATGAGAGTAAAATAATGTTCTTAAGTTATGAGTACTTAAGACTATTTTACTAGCGAGATATGAGTAATATTGTACTCTTAGGATTAGGCTAAGCTATATATGTAAGTATCTAAAATGGTGATTGTTAGTGGTTGTAGTTATGGTTGAGAGAACTTTTACATTGTTGATAGTTGATTACACTATTATATACAGTGTTGGCTCTAGAGAAGAGTCAGATTCATGTGTCGGATTAGGTTGTTGTGTTAGTAGAAAATGAAGGCAACAATAGGTAGTTCTGGTAGGGTGATCCAAACTGATAATGGTATTTGTGTTTATACTTTTATCATATTGTATCTATTTTTTTGTATTTAGTGAATTTTTTGTTGTCGAGTAGTTACCATAAATAACTCAATGAGGTTACCACATTGGTAGGAATAACCAGATGAGGTTAGCACATTGGTCGTATAATCTAATTTTCTAGAATGAATATATCAATATACTTTATTTAAACTCTGACTAGAAAGCTTATTTGATTTATGTAGTTGCATGATTTCTTTCCTTTTCTTGTAGCATGCCTATAGCTTTATGTTTATTGCTTCTATTCATTTAAATTAATATACTTGTATGTGAGTTTGATGTGATTCTCTAAGGATTCAGTATCTCCTTACCCTAATCGTGTAACATGTGTTAGACTATTTTTTTTGGTATGTTGTGTTTTGCATAACTGCATTTTGTGAGAGTATAATCATAAATTTACCGAATATTCTCTTACAAATGAGGTCTTAAAGTGATTAGAAATCCTTTATAGTTTTTGTAATTTGTATTACTATTTTGCATGCTATGTAATACTTGAATTGTTTATACATATAGCTAGTTTAGACATGAGCCTATGAGGCACACCGTCACTAGTGTGTTTATTGTATATTTTTCTTTCTTATTTGATGATTGTTTTAGTTGTGTTGAATTAAATATGTTTTTTTTGTATTTATGCTATGCTATTTGCTTAATTCATGCTATGAGACTTGCTTGGTCGAGTTGGAATAGAGCTCATAAAAAGATTCCATAGGTTCGCATTTTCACCCCTTTGCTAGTTTATGAATGCCTATTTGGATCAGAAGAGCAATTGACTTTTGTGCAATTATTCCTACATATGGAAATCTTAATTGATAATTGAGGTCACCCATGTTTAGGCTTAACCACGTGGGTGTTCAATTCTAGAGCTCTATCTACATATACACACACCTTGTATATTTGTGTCATTTTGTCTCCATTAGAGTGGGTTGTTATTGTTCTATATGGTTGTTTATCTCCATGAACTTTTTTTGTTGAAAGTTTATAAGATACAGACTTGATTAACCTAGAAAGGGTGAATAGGTTATTTTTAATTTTTATCAATTTATAATTTGATAACCTAAACAAAGTGGTCAGACATGCAATCGTGTGTAAGAATAAAGTACAAAAATCAAAGAATAACACACAATATTAGGTGGAAACAACCTAGGCCACAACCATGACCTAAGAGGAAAACTATCGGTCTACCAGACCACCTAACTTTTCACTATGAAAATCAAATGTTCAAGTACAAAGTCGGTCTTATGCTACCCTCTTTAGGATACTGCCCTAATGTACTTTACTAACGAGCTCTTGCATTGTTTTCATAGTTTCTAAAATTAGCGTGAGTAGTTTCCAGACCAACATTCCAATAAGTTTTCCGTCAATCAGATCGTTCACAAATCAACTGCAAAATAGGTTAGCACAAAAACATAAGTACCCGTGTATGTTCCAGAACGGATTTAATAACGAATAATTCTAATTAGATGAATCAAAATATATATCACTGAATTAAATCAACTAACAAATTCTAGAGCAAAAAGATTAAGCAAAAATCAATAAAAATAACTTTTTTGAAAATTAATAATCAAATCAAATAATTATGATCACACATAAAATTATTTAATTTAAATATGTAAAAAAATAAACAAAAAGAAACTATTTAAAAATAAAAATATTAAACAAATTTATTAATAAATATACTATTAAGATATCAATTTGATATTAATCAATTTATTTAATACCTTATTTTTCAATTATCAACTAAATCAGCCGCAGCTATTCTCTAACTTCTGTAGACCATATTGAGTAATAAATAAAGAGATGCTTAATATTAATTAAGTGATGGCTCAAATTCAGAACATGGCCAAGGGTAAGGATGAGTGGTGTTCGGCTGATTCTTTTTCTTCAACAGTGCCCCATCAATTTCTAGCAGATTAGTAGATTTTGGCAAATTCAGGGGCTCTTCTTTTTTTAGCAGTTCCGACAATACCATTTTCAATCCCAATGTATGTATATATATAAAATAAACTAATAGAATTAGAGTTAAATATATTTTAGGCTTAATTTTTAAACAGCGTCAATGGTAAGGATGAGTGGTGTTCAGCTGATTTTGTTTTCTTCCACATTGCCCCATCGATACCATTTTTCAATTAGAGTTAAATATATTTTGGACTTAAATTCAGAACATGGCCAAGGGTACGGATGAGTGGTGTTCGGCTGTTTTTTTTTTCTTCAACAGATTGGTAGATTTTGGCAAATTCAGGGGCTCTCCTTTTTTTAGCAATTCGGCCAAAATAATTTTCAAACCGTGTGTGTATATATAATAATAATAATAATAATAATAATAATAATAATAATAATAATAATAATAATAATAATAATAATAATAATAATAATAATAATAATAATAATAATAATAATAATAATAATAATAATAATAATAATAATAATAATAATAATAATAATAATAATAATAATAATAATAATAATAATAATAATAATAATAATAATAATAATAATAATAATAATAATAATAATAATAATAATAATAATAATAATAATAATAATAATAATAATAATAATAATAATAATAATAATAATAATAATAATAATAATAATAATAATAATAATAATAATAATAATAATAATAATAATAATAATAATAATAATAATAATAATAATAATAATAATAATAATAATAATAATAATAATAATAATAATAATAATAATAATAATAATAATAATAATAATAATAATAATAATAATAATAATAATAATAATAATAATAATAATAATAATAATAATAATAATAATAATAATAATAATAATAATAATAATAATAATAATAATAATAATAATAATAATAATAATAATAATAACCTCATAAAATTATAGTTGAATATATTTTGGGTTTAATTTTTCAAAGTTTATTAAAAACCTTAATATTATAAAATTTTATTTTTTTAAAACACATCTTAAAAATATTAAAGTACATCTAAAAAATATTTAATTAGTAATTTTATAAATTGATTCAAGTTTAAATAAATATTTTAACACAAAAAATAATTTTACATTTATGAACATGTGTTATTAAATACATGAGTATAATCTTATGTGTAATAATTATAAAAGATATACATGAAGTATAATTATCTAAAACTTAAGCATTTGTTCATTTTTTCTTGATAGACTTGATAACAGTCATAAAAAGAAGTTTATAGGTAAATATTTTGTCCACAAATATAGCCAACACTCATGGTCCTTACAAACTCCCCATTTAGAATTTTCGTGTGCCAAAATCTCTCACTTACTACATAACACTTATAAAAATAAGATAAAAATACAATGATGTCCCAAACTCCCTAGTAGAACTATCTTATGATCCGATGAATCCATCTTTACTACAACTTGACAAGCTTGTAAGTTATTGAAATGATATAAACAAATCATGCGACATTTTGGCTTGAAAAGCTCATTGTACATTAGTTCAGTTTACATAGAAATAAACGAAGTGTAAAAAATAGTCATGTAGTATGCATTCCTACCAATCAAGTTTAACATAAGCTTAACTAAATGTGTTCTCCACCTATATGAATAACAAAATAAAACATGGAAGTGAAACACAATATCTCTCCCTCTTTTTGATATAAGAGAATTAAAAAGTATTTGACAAAGTAATGAAGCTAAACTCCTTCTAAAGTTATAGCAATGTAAAATCAATAGGAATGCAGAAATGCAATGTGCTTTAAACTCCCCCTAAGTTCTATGACTCTCTAACTTAGAAACCAATTAAAAAGGTAATAAAGAAAAAGAATATGTAAATGAAAAAAAATTAATTGTTTTTCTTTTTGAAATTTTCATAAATAGCCACGTAAGGTATTAAACTCATTTAATCACAAAGGAGCACACAACCAATTGAGAACTCATTATTTTTTTAACTCAACTATTGATTATTTATCATATAAATAAGCAAGTAGATTAGAAGAGGCACACTTCGCACATATAATGACATATTGATATTAACTTAAAAATAGTGTATATGTTTAAACTCTACAAATATACCAATTAATTCATTTATGACCAATCAAGAAAAACTCAAAAGAAAAAAATATCACCTATCATATAAAATTTTAATGGAGTCTTCAAGCTCACAAAATAAAATATATTTACCAAAAGAGGACTTAAATTCTTATTTTTATTTTATTTTATAAAGGAGGCACAAATATATTTTTTAACCTCTATTGGCTCTTTCTTTTTGTGCATTCAAAGTACAAGTTTTATAAGTAGTTTCTTTTTGCACAAACTTTCCTTTTTTTTTTGCACGAGTCATAACCTAGCATGACTTTCACACTAGTTGTTAGGTAATCATCTCCGCTCACTACGGTAACTTCACACATTTGATCGCCACACATGAAGTGTGTGCAATGAGTAAGTATACGTATCGCAACAAGTAATATAATGATAAGAAAAAATCATTCCCACGAAGATTATTTTATTAGAAACTAATTTTTAAAATTTAAAATAATAAAAATCAATTTTTTTTTGTGTTTTTACATTTTAAGGAAGCAAAATTAAAATAACTAAAAGTAAATAGCAATAATTAATTAAATCATATTTTTGGAAACTAAAAAGATATATGAGAAAATATCTAAGAATATTTAATCCCCCAATTTTCTAAACATGTGAATCACTAAAATCCCCCCAATATAATATCAATTAATTACATGATCAATTGTATCTAACCTAGTATGTTTTTCTCTCTCAAGTAAACTACAGACCATATTGTAATTAATTTAATCACATTCTCATGCCAATTAAATTGCATACTACTCATTAAGTTCATCAATTATGGACCAAATACTTAAGAATCATACATCTCTGTCTAGAAACTATGCATGTTATTTAATTAAGACAAAACAATTAAATAATACTCTCAAATCTATTTAATTACCTCTATAGATAAATTTTTGGCCAAACAATTAATAGCATACAAATCAGATTAAATAATATATTTAAATTATAATTATAATTGGGGTAAAATATTAAATCATCACATGGTGAAAATTAGGTTCATAAGATCCCTAGATTAATAAATTAATTACACATAATTGTGTTCATAAAGCTCATATTTTTCATAAAGAAAGGCATAAAACTGATAAAGAAAAGAGTAGAAGAAGAAATACAATCAATCTCTTGAATTGTAGAATTAATCTCTTCTTGAATCTCCACCAAAATTGTGTCTTCTACTAAATTTTTCTCTCTTTTTAGCTCTAGACAACGACCAAAATTATGTTAATGGAGGCCACTTAGGGTTTATGGAGTGATTAGGGCCTTAAATAAAGCTCAGATGTGATCTGGATCGTCATATCAGCTTTAGATCAAGGGCTAAGATCAAAACAAGCAAAACTGACAGTTCTAGCCAATGACAACATGACACGTGGCATCAAAAATTCATTGGGCGAATCAGGGAGCGACATGTAGCAGGGGAGACCGATTAGAGTCAACACTTGTTGAGTCAACGACATGTGGCATGATGTGATTCACAGAGACGGATGGGATGGCACATGGGTGGAATGTACATAGCAATGGTATAGCGACATGTGGCATGGCGTGTTGACCAATTTACAAACTCGAATTGAACACCGTGTGATTCACTCTTTGTGCTTGTGTGGCGTCCGCATGGCTTGCCGAGACAGCTCCTCTACTTACGTGGTAGCTCCTGATTAGTCTTGCGTTAAAAATTCACAAAAAATTCCAAAAATTATATTTTGACTAAAAAGTTTATATTTTAATATTTTTAGCCATAAAAATACTATTTATTCAATAAAACAAGTAAATATTAAGTAAAAATGTATGTTAATGACTCTACTTTCATAGAGTTATCAACATCACAATAGGTAGACTTCTTAATACTAGGTGCCTCCAAACAATAAAATTTTAGAAAGTAAGAAATAGAACTCAAAACATTGTTACAATTAAGATTAGTTGAAGTCCTAGAGTCTTTCAAGAAAAATCATAAACTTCAAGCATAACATATATGTGTGTTTGTGAGTGTGGGAATATAAGTTTATGTCAACATTGATCATCACATGTACAAGAATATGTGTGTGCATAATTCAAAATTGTAGAAGAATTTATACAATAAATATCAAAATGAGATGAGTCACTAAAAATGAAGTTATATATATGTAATTATTAACTAAGTTCAATACCATGTTGGCCAAATAAGGATTTTTTATTTTTTTTGGTAATAAAATTTGGAATTCAATTTTAGGGAGAAATTCCTAAGGCACTCCTAAGATACTCAAATATTTGAATGCCTATAGCTTTGGTGAATATATAAGCTAGTTGTCTCTTAGTAGGTACAAACTCAAGTGTCACTACTTTTTCTTCAACTAATTCTCGAATAAAGTGATGCCTAATGTCAATATGCTTAGTTCTAGAATACTGAACTAGGTTCTTAGAAATACATATAGCGCTAGAGTTATCACAATATAAGAGCATCATACCTTATGGTTGATTGTAGTCTTTCAACATATTTTTCATCCAAATCATCTGTGTGCAAAGGCTTTCTGTAGAAATGTATTCCACCTCAACTGTAGAAAATGAGACAAAGTTATGCTCTTTTACTATGCCAGGATACTAAGTTGTTCCTAATGTAGAAGTAACCACCTCATGTGCTCTTCCGGCCATCTGATGAGGTTACTGCTTCTTCCTTCTTTTATTCTCTTTCCTCTAACTCCTCATTTGTTCCAATTGTGTCACTAGTTATTGTTAATTGAGGTGTTGTGAAATTTTATTCATTACCAACTTCTTCACTTATAATCTTCTTACCTTCATCATATAAATGACATTTATGGATTCCATAACAACATTAGTTCTACAGTTGAAGACTCTATAGGCTCTACTATTTATGGAAAAACCAAGAAATATATCTTCATCAATTCTTGAATTAAATTTGCCCAACTATTCTCGATCCTTAAGTATCTAGCATTTACTTTTGAAAACATAAATGAATTTCAGATTGGGTTTTTTACCTCTCCATATCTCATAGGGAGTTTGGTTTGTACCTGGGCGAAGGTATACACGATTTATAATGTGACATGTGGTGTTTATAGCTTCCACCCAAAACCTTTTGGAGACTCCCTTGGCATGTAGCATTACTTTTTCCATCTCTTGAAGTATCCAATTTTTTCTTTCAACAACTCCATTTTCTTGAGGTGTGATGGGAGTAGAGAATTCATGAAAGATGACATGTTCTTTGCAGAAGTCAACATACTCGATATTTTCTAACTCTTTTCCATGGTATGTTCCCAGTCTCTTGATGGTTACTATTTTTTCACTTGCTTCAACCTAAACTCTTGTACAATATGAGATGAAGAACTCAAAAGAATATGACTTAACTCTTAGAAAGTCTACCCAAGTGTAGCGAGAAAAGTCATCTACTAGAATTATGATATATTTCTTACCTCCAATAATTTCTATTCTTATAGGACCCATGAGGTCAATATGTATCAATTCAAATACTCTATTTGTATTGATACTCTTGATATTCTTATGAGAGATCCTAGTTTTTTTACCCAATTGACATGGTCCACATACAAGTGTTTCAATTTTTGGGAGAACATGTAAACCACACATAGTCTTTTACTTAATCTAACCAGATCTTTAAAATTCATATGACCAAGCTTTTTATGCCATAAGGTAGTTGAGTCATTGCTAGCTAGGTTACATGTTAATATATGTGATGTATCAATACAATAACAATTGACATGTGATCTGATTCCTTTGATCATACATTCACCTTTTTTATCTGTTATAATACAGTGATTGTTTATAAATTGCACATTAAAATCACTGTCATATATTTGATTTATGCTAATCATTTTTTCCTTAAGTCCTTCCACATATAGAACTTCATCAAGTTTAGGGATACCTTTTATTCGAACAAAGTCTTTTCCAACAATTTTAGATGTTTTACCATCACCAAAGGTAATTGTCCCTTCATTGTATTCCTCAAAGGGTTTAAACAAAGGATGGTTCCCAGTCATGTGCCTAGAGAATCCACTATCAAAATACTAGGCAGTATTTGATTTAGCTTTAAATGCTATGTGGGATACAAAGTAGTGTAACTCAGATTTCTTAACCTATCTTTTTTTAATTTTGGACATTTGAGTCTCTGGTTTCTTAGGTTCCACTTTTTGTGTAGCACTTAGAGTAAAAAAATTATGTTTTGAAAATTTTTGAGGTGTCTTAGAAACATTTGTACTCATGATAGAATCATAAGCATAAAGAAACTAAACTTAGTTCTAATGTGTCTTTTCCTCCCACAATGATGACAGATGGGAACAAACTGAATTAGCTTAGAGTGGTAAGGTGTAGAAATTACCTCCCCGCTTGGGCAACAATGGGTTTTACAAATTGAATTTTGGATGATGAAGGTATTGAATGTTCATCTATGTATCTGAGATCTCTCTTATCTCTATGTGGCTTTCCATAGTCTAGGACTTTGGTCAATTTTTTAACACCAATGGTCAAATTCATCACCGTCTCTTTAGTAATACTAAGTTCTTGCTTAAGCTTTTTGTTTTCCTCAATAGTTTCTACAAGTCTCAAATTCAAGGCATTAATATGTTCATACAATTCTTTTTTATCTTTATCTAGGCTAGAGGAATGTGTGTTTTGAACATTGATGATATCATTAGGTTTAGTTACTATAACAAGTAATTTATCTTTCTCTTCCCTGGAACCTAGACAATTCATGAATAGTTTCTCATAATTCAATACATTAAACTTAGATAGTAAAAGAGAAGAGTTTACTTCTTCATTTTCTTCATCCAAGCTAAAGTCAATGTCATTGTGGTGTGCTTTGGAAGTTGCGTTAAAGGCACAATAATTAGTGTCATCATCATCTGAGTTACTAGCATTGTCTTGCTCACTTTCTATGTCACTGAGTGTAGCATTAAAGGCTTTTCCAACTTTATTTTTATTGTTAGCACATTCTGTAAAAATATGATTAAAGCCCCCACAAGTAAAGCATTGAGAACTAGTGGGCTTACTTTTCTTACCATCAAGGCTAGGAGACTTGGTTTCTCTTGAATTTTGGTCCTTGGAATGATTGGATTGTCCCTTGTTAAATTAATTACTCAGTTGACCCTTACTCTTCATGAACTTCTTAAATTTTAGTGCTAACAATACTAATGACTCATCATTCATATCCTAATCACTATCAGAGATGTCTTTTTTAGAGCTTTTGAATGCCATATCCTTGTTTTTCTTGGATGGATCAAGAGTAAGCTCGTAGGTTTGGATTGACCTAACAAGTTCATCAATGTTTAGTGTGTCCATATTCTTGCTTTCCTCTATTGCTATAACTTTAATCTTCTAGTCTACTGTTAAGGATTTTAAGAGTTTATGTACTTATATAGGTTGTGGAATTTTGTCACCAACATAACAAGCATTAGTGATATCACAAAAGAGAGCACATAATTGACCAAAAAATTTAGTGTTGCTCATTTTCATGGAATCAAACTGAGATGTTAGTAATATCAATTTTTTTTTTGTTTCACTTGGGAAGTATCCTCATGAGCAAGAACAAGTGCATTCCATGCGACAAAATTCATCCATTGACACAGTAACAAAGATTGAGCTTAGACCTTTTTGCTTTGCCCTAATCAGCGTACGTTCTTAAATGGTCCAGTCTTTTCTTGGCTTTATGATTGTTACACCATATTTTGTTACCGAAGGTAGATCCTAACCATCAAGAATATCATCCTAGAATTTTTCATCTTATTTGAGAAAGGTTTGCATGCGAGCATTCTAGTAAGAGTAATTATACCCATCAAAGAGTAGGGTTTTAAGAGATGACCCACCTTCTTTCATTTGATCCATAAGTAGGGTTGTGTATCCGTAAGGATCAATCTTACTAAGTGTGCCTAGTGTCTTCTCAGTTACCAATTGAAAGTTTATAAGATACAAATCTAATTAACCTAGAGAGTGGTGAATAGGTTGTTTTTAATTTTTATAAATTTATAATTTGATAACCTAAATAAAACGGTCACAAATACAATTGTGTGTAAGAATAAAGTGTAGAAATCAAAGAATAACACACAATATATTTAGATGAAAACAACCTAGGCCATAACAATAACCTAAGAGGAAAACCATTGGTCCATCGGTCTACCGAACCACCTAACTTTCCACTATAAAAATCTAACGTTCAAGTACAAACTCGGTCTTATGCTACCCCTTCCTAGGGTACTACCCCAATGTACTTTACTAACGAGCTCTTGCTTTGTTTTCAAAGTTTCTAAAATTCGCGTGAGTGATTTCCATACCAACATTTCAATAAGCTTCCCATCAATCAGATCGTTTACAAATCAACTATAAATTAGGTTAGCATAAAAACACAAGTACTCGTATGTGTTCCAAAACAGATTTAATAATGGATAATCCTAACTAGTTGAATCAAAATATAAATCACTTAATCAAATCAACTAACAAATTTTAGAGCAAAAAGATTAATCAAAAATTAATAAAAATACCTTCTTTGAAAGTTAATAATCAAATCAAATAATTATGATAACACATAAAATTATTTAATTTAAATATGTGAAAATATAATCAAGAAAAAACTATATAAAGATAAAAATACTATACAAATTTATTAATAAATATCTTTAATAACATATAATTTGATATTAATCAATTTATTTAATAACTTGTTTTTCAATTATCAATGAATCAGCCGCCACTCTTCTCTATCTTCTTTACACCATATTGAGTAATAAATAGAGAGATGCTTAAGTGATAGCTCAAATTCAGAACATGGACAAGGGTAAGGATGAGTGGTATTCGACTGATTTATTTTTCAACAGCGCCCCATCAATTTCCAACAGATTGGTAGATTTCAGCAAATTCAGGGGCTGTCCTTTTCTTAGCAATTCGGCCAATACCATTTGTATATATAGATAATAATAATAATAATAATAATAATAATAATAATAATAATAATAATAATAATAATAATAATAATAATAATAACTTAATAGAATTAGGATTAAATATATTTTGGGCTTAATTTTTCAAAACCCATTAAAAACCTTAATATTATAAAAAATTATTTTTTAAAACACATTTTAAAAATATTTAAACACATCTAAACACATGATCCTTATTTTCTTGTTCATGTATATCCTTTTCTCACTACTTCTTTGTCTTGTGTAGTATGTTACTTATCGTATTTGTTGTTATGCCTAACCATTTGATTCTTTACTAGTTTTCTCATATGCTAGTTTTTTTGACATGCTCTTTATGTGTGTTTGCCTTACTTATTTTTTGCTTATTCTTTTGTGGCTTTTTAAGTAAGCATTACGTCTATGATTTCATCATGTAGTATCAAAGTTTTAGGATTTTTCTTCATACAATTTTGTCATTCATATGTCATATCATATAGACTGCATCTTCTCTATTTTACTAGGTTGTTCTTTCTTGTACCTTGTATGTTGAGTGTTGATTCTCTATTTGTCTCCTATTGTTTTTGTCATCTTTTGCATGTTCTTCCTTTTCTTGTGCTTTGGATGTCTTTTCAAAGAAAACTATAGTGTGTTATAAGTTTAAGTACTTGCTTTGTGCATATGTATGTCATATAGATTATTTACCTATCTTTAGGACTATTGACTTAAATGCTTTGCTGTGACTAGACTAGTGTATTTAGTTGGACTATTTACCTAAGCATGTCTCTTTCTTTTGTGTTGAACTTGAGTCTTTCTCACTTGCTTGGATACTTTAGTAGCATCCTTTATTTCTTCTCTCTCTTAGGGGTGTTACTTGTGTTGCTCACTAGTTAGTTAGCTTCTTTCTTTCTCTTAACTAGAAATAATGTAAGTGTTGTCCATGATCTCTTTTTGAGGCAACAATGTGCAGTTTGTTGCCAATGATCTCTCTAGACGTAACACCGTATAGTATGTATTGATGATTTCTCTTTAGGAACGTTCTCATATTTTTGGCCTATGATCTTCTTTGAGGCCATCTTTGTCATCTCATTTGTTTTTTGTTGTTATGTTTCATAAGATTGATTGTCTTACTCTCTCACTAGCATGTTTGTCTTTTATAAGTTTTTTTCTTAACATGCTTAATATGCTTTCCTACTTTAGTTTTATTTGTTTTATATTGTATGTAGATGCTTTTATATTGGGGGAATTTTAAGAGTGTAGGATGCATAACATCTTTATTGTCTTACATGTATACATTTAGGGGGACATGTATGTGCCAAATATATGTACTTTGTATTTGTTTTACATCCTTGGTGTTTGTCCAGACTATGATTTTTTGTTATGCTTTATATTCATTCGATTCTTTCTTCTTCTTGACATCACTTTGTATGAACCATGTATAAATAGACTATTAATATGACATGTATGCATTATATGCATTCACTT
Organism: Hippophae tibetana; assembly: GCA_037013495.1. NCBI lineage: Eukaryota > Viridiplantae > Streptophyta > Magnoliopsida > Rosales > Elaeagnaceae > Hippophae > Hippophae tibetana. Next base: position 40,088,430 of record CM072802.1, on the reverse strand, counting down.
GTTTCACATGTCATCTTATTTGTTTATTAGCATTCTTGTTGTAGTGAGTTATTGCTTGTTTCTTGCATGTAATTGATTGCTTAGTATTTGTTATTGAAATGAATGACATATGTTTTCGTTAGTAGATAGGGATGACTTTTCTTATACATGTGCATAGTATAGGTTGAGGTTATGGGATCGAATCTACCCATGTGTCAGTAGGGGAAGAAAGTTGAGCCACTAGGAATGTGTTAACTTGGAAGATAGTTGGAATCCTAGTCAACTTCTTCCTATAGAGTTGCTAACATATTTATGTGTTATTTGTGTTTGACTGCCCATCCTTTTAATGTGTCTTAAGCACATCAGTGTTATGTACGCATTAGGAAAATGTTTTACGTCCACACTTCTCTTGTTTTGTCTATGCATTCATCTTGTTATTGCATGTGTTATTTGTGTTTGACTGTCCATACCATTGATGTGTCGTAAGCATACCTATGCCATGTATCTTGTTAGAAAAAAAATTTATGTCCTTGGTTTGAATTTCTATGTCAAAAGAAGGGATGTGTGCACAACATATGTTTTTTTGTGCATTGTGTTTGTTTGTTAACATGTTGTTTGATGCATAAAGATGATGAGTGTAGTTTGCACTACATCTAAGTTACCTAATATGCATACACTTAATGGGAGTGTTTCATATGTTTAGAGGGAGTTTGCATATCTATGTTGCATATAGATTGTGTTTGTTTTTGCTACATGTTGAGTATGCTTAGCCTATTAGTATGTACCTGTGTAGGGGTAACACGTTAGTATCTGGATAGACTACATGTTGCTTCTCCATGATATGTTCACGCGATATATGTTTATTTTGTGTGTGTAGGTTGCAAAGTGAAAATGAGTTGGAACCATCAAGTTTCAGATTTATAAAGTGTATATGAGGTGAGATCTTTGAGTTTTAGACTTGTAAAGTGTAGATGAGTTGAGACCTTTATGTTTCAAACTAATAAACATGCAGAGTATAGATGTGAAATTCATGTTTTTGATTGATAGACTATGGATGAGTTAATCCTAAAGATGGATGAAACACATAAGATGGATGCATTTAGACTAGGTGTGATTTTGGTTGTTGGGTGTATGTCGATGTTTCATTCATTGGAACAAACATAAAGTCATCTTTATGATCATCTAATTGTTAATATACATATATACTTAATTATGCAGTATTTTGTCATAGAAAGCTAGGGGGAATGCAAGTTTTGTGGTCCTCTATGTCTTTATTGGCATTCCCATGTATAAAACACAAGGTTTCTTTATTTTACTTAGTGTATTTATCTTCGTTTGTGTAAGGTTGATTATTGAGGATCAATAATGCATACATGCACATAGCAAGGTTGGTTTTTGTAGTATGTATGCTAGGTTGAGTGTATGGTTTTTGTTTCATTTCTTTCATGAGTATTTGTGAAAAATTACTCAATGATTTTTAAAACAAAAAATTACATTTTCGTGTGAACTTTTAAGTGCTTCACCAGACCCCTGGCTTAGTGGTTCACGAGAAAAAAATGTAGTGGAGCTATGTCAATTTGACATATCACTTTTCTAATTTTGAATCATTATTACCTTGAGTGTTTGTTCGATATTAGTGATTTATAACTGTGTGAGAAAAACTATGCTCTTAAATGGTGAGTAATCGAGGTGGTGTTTACTAATGAGTTCATGGTTTATATGATTATCTATTTCCATTTCAAAAATCACCTTGAGTGTATTTCAGTGTTTGTATTATGTTATTGTGAGAGTAAGATAACATTCTTAAGTTGTGGGTACTTAAGTCTATTTTACTATTGAAATGTGAACAATACTATGTTCATAGTATTAAGATAAGCTATATTTATGAGTACCCAAGATAGTGATTTCTAGTTATTATAGTTGGGGGGCTTCTACATTATTGTACACATTGTTGATTGTTAGTAGCTGATTATAGTGTTGTGTATGGTGTTATCTCTGAAGAGTGTCAGATCCGTGTGTTGGATCAAGTTATTAAGGATGCACCAAGTGAGGGCAGTAATAGGTAGTTAGGATAGGATGGTCCCAACTAATATAGGTTTTTACGTTTTTACTTTTATCAAGTTGTATCTATTTATTGCATTTAGTGGATTGTTTATTGTTGAGTAGTTCCCATAAGAAACTCGAGGATGTTATCACATAGATAGGGATTCTATGTGAGTTTACCTTATTATATCTGTTGTTATGTATGATCAACTATTATGGTATTATAATCTGAGTTTATATCATGTATGTACCAACATACTAGATTTAGACTATGATTAGAAACCTTACTTGATTTATGTAATTGCATGCTTTCTTTCTTTTCCTTATAGCATGCCTATAACTTTCTTATTATTGGTTTTTCTAATTTAAATTAATATGCTTTCATGTGAGTTTAGTATAAGTCTCTAAGAAGTTGATATCTCCTTACCGTGATTATGTACTAGGTATCAGACTCTTTCTATTAGTATACTATGTTTTGTATAATCACATGCTATGAGAGTACAATATTCATTTACTGAATATACTCTCACATATGAGGTCTTAAATTAATTAAAAATCCTTTATAGTTTTTCCAATTTATATTCCTGTTTTACATATTATGTGATGCTTGACTTGTTTATACAAGTAACAAGTCTTGACAAGATCCTATGAGATACAACATCACTAGTTTTTTTTACCGTATATAGTTGTTTCTTGTCTGATGGTTGTTTTAGTAGTGTGTTGAATTAAATGTGTCGTTTTATATTTTCGTCACACTATTAGCTTAATTCATGTTATAAGGGCTACTTGGCCGAGTTAGAATAGAACTCATAAAATAATTCCATGGGTTGACATTTTCATTCCTCAACTAAGTCCTCCATACCTATTTGGGTTGGAAGAATAATTGACCTTTGTGTCAATTTTTTTTATTTATGGAAATCACACCCAATATTATAGCAAAGATTAGAGAGCAAATCTTTTTTCAGGAAGTGGGAAAAGATGATAATCAAGCAGAATCACCAAAGGGGCAAGTTACGATTGGGCCAATTTTTCAAAGAATCACTTAATGAACCGATTTGCAAGTGGTTTGGATATGTACATCAAGGTTGGGCTTCTTGGGCTTGGAGCACAAGGAATGGCAAGTAAAATCCTAATTTTAAAAGTTTTATTGAGCAACTATCATATGTTCATATATGTGGCATCCAAAATCTGAATGAGATGATACAAATTGAGATAAAAAGAGGACTAACTGAGCTATATTCTATATAGAAATAATTTTTTCCCACATTTGATCATTACTAGGTCAAAATTGGCTTAGAAATTTTGACCATAAATCTGTGAAAATTTACGTTCCTTTTTCATTATAGGATGTGTATGACATTTGTTTTTTAGGATTTAATTTATTTTCCAACAATAATATTTAGGGTTTTATACTTGTTTTATTAGCTAGTATTTTGGTTTCTATATGTACTTACCAAGACAAATCTTGTAATAGGCTTTTGGATTCATTAATATCAATGAAATTATTAAGGTTTTTCCTCTTGGTTCCTATCCCTCAATTTGCATTCTAGCTTCATGGACAATGTTTAGTCAATTTATTACTAGATTTCAAGGCTATGATATTTTTGATTCACATTGTTTTGTTCTTTATAGGATTTCAAAGCTTTTCCTTTCAGGGTTCACATCATCCATCCATTGTTGGTTGATGAAATTGGAGGTGAATCATTTTCAAACTGAGCTACTAAAGTATGCAATAGAAGATTGGAGTTACATTTCAACCAAATGTTAATTATTTTATATCCCACAAGATAATTTATATTTTGATGTATTTATACTCATTATATGATTAATATAATAGAGTAACAATTTTAATGTATATAAATTAGCTTTGCTTGTTTAACTGTTGTAGTCAATATTGGGTTTAGGTTGTGTATGAACCATATCTTCATACGTAATGTTATATTGATTCTTTGAAAGACTTTTAGATACAAGATGTTCATAATGTATTTAACATGTAAGTAATATTGATTATGTATTATAATTACTCCAAAATCTTAAATCATATACATATTTAGTAATATTACATTAAAGTTGTTCAGGGCTCAAAGACTTTGATGTAGCAAAGTTGGAAATGTTATAAACAACTACGTACCCAAATGTATGTTAATTGTAAACTTTTTATATTTACATTTATATATTCATATTTTGTTTTTTCATTAATTTATATTAAATATTAGATACTTAGCTAACAATATGACTTAATTTTAATATTGTGTCAACCAGGTTAGAATCAAAGTGTGTAGGCTTTATGTCACAAAGTTTATGAATGAAATTAAACAATTTTTCAAAGCCTATCACAGAATTATATGTAACATGAATGAGTCTGCAACCCGGCATACAACTACGGTAAGGAAATACAGACTTCTAACGAACTTGTCCCCATAAGCAACAAACAGAATAATAGTATGAAAGTAGTACAATCAACATAAGTAGTATTAGAATAATTTCAAAATAACATATAGCATCCAGAGTAAGAAATTACAAGCAAATTAAAAGTCAGACAAAGTGACCAAATACATTCTAATCAGAGTTTAAATAATCATATGTTTCAACATATACATTTTAAACTCTGATTATTCTAACCTCACAACTAAGCATGCATAACACAAGATATAATGAGGTAAACCTATAGAGGAACCGTATATATGTGGTAACATTCTCGAGTTACTTAAGGCAATCACTCAATAGTAAATAATTCACTAATAAATATGATAGCTACAACTTTGAAAGAAATAAAGCTAATATTACCTATACCAATGGGGACCACTATACTAATTGCCTATTGTTGCTTATGCTTATTACTTCTACAATTATTTGGTTCAACACTCGAACCTAACTGTCCTCCATATCCAACACGATTTGATATGATGTAATTAGATACAACAGAACAATAATGTGTAGAATATACTAACACAACCTTTGAATACTACTTACACATAAATGTATTCACTCACAATGTAAAATAGCAACTCATACTATTCTTTGCTAACGTGAACGTATCATAATTACATATATAATTAGTGAGTATGAAACTTAAAATAATGCAAAGTTTTGCAAGTTTTGTCATGTTTTTCAGATTAAGAAACAATTAAAGAAATAGGGCATTTATAGCCAATGGCCAGTGACCTCACTTGACATCTTATCAACCACCTCACCAAGGGTAGTAGTAAGCGTATTAGTGAGATCAATGGCGAGGGTGTTAGTGAGATCAATGGTAAAGGTGGTAGTGATGTGCCAAAAAGTTACATTTTTTGCTTCCAAAAATGCCGAGAACAATCCCTAAATACCTAAACTTGAAGCAAACCATAAGTAAAAGTATCGCTCGCTTGCATGCTTTCTTGCCAAAAACTAACACTCTGCTTAGCATGCACACTACAAAAAAACAACCTTAGGTTGTGTAAACATGCTTATATACAAAGTATACCAAACTATGTGCGTGTGTGAATTATTGATCTACAGTAGCTAACCATACATAGAGAAAGATAAAAACACTAAGTAAAATAACATACACCATGTTTTATATATGAGAAGCCAACACACAGACACAAGTACAATGAGACTTACATTATCGCTCTTGGGTTTTCCATGTCAAAACAAAGCATAACTAGATACAAAAACTTATCAAGAATGAGAAGATCATAAAGATGTCATAAAGTTGTTTATTCCCATGAACAACACAACGACACACCAAAATCCAAAAGAAACACCTACTCTAAGTGCATCCATCGTGAGCATGCTCCATCCATTTTCATGTACCAAATATTTCCCTGTTAAATAGAACCACAAGGGTTTTAGCACCACAACATCATTTCATACTAAAAGCACGAAGAATTCACTCTATAATTGTAACTTGCACACACGAAACAAACATATACCCTATGAACATATCATGAAAAAATAGTGTGTATCCAAACCACAAACTATTGTGTTACCCCTATAAAGGTACACACAAATAGGCATAAAAACAAGTAAAGTACACAAATCCATCTGAATTCATGCAACACTCCCCCTGAATGCAAGAAAGTTAGACAACAATATGCATGCAATCCTACACTCGTAACCCCTGCAGTGTACATATTGGAAACAAGCACAAAGTTATGCATATAAACTTCTCCCCTTTTTCATACTAAAAATCAAAGGAATACCCATATATAAGGGAAAGATGAAAAAAAAATGAGACATAAAGAGAGATTGATAAAGCAAGTTCAAAGATTAAGACTAAATTTAGATTAAACAATGAACTTCACATAAACATTCATAGGGTTATAAATTCATGCTACAATCAAGTAGGAGTATGACCTAAAAATTTATTTCAAGCTCAATGTGTGCTGTGAAAAATATTTTTACTCTATATAACATAAATAAGAGTTTAAGCGAAATAATCAAATGGAGAAATATACTCAAATTGAACCAAAATTCATAAGTCCATAAGTAACCTCTCTCTCTACTAATGTAAGTGCAAGATCAAAATAAATCAAAAGGTCTTTCAAATCTTGTAAAGATAGGCTGAGGTTTGGATAGAAGAGAAGGAACATTTTAAGTAATGACACACCTTTAAAAGATAGACTTTCACATCGAGCACAAAGATCATAAGCAAAAGAGATTAGTCAATAAACAATGAACCTTTTTCTTGTACCTCTAAAAAAGAATCACTTAAGAACTTTTCCAAATAAGGAAACTTTTTCGATAACTATTTAGACATTAGTTGAATGAACCATTTTTCGTTTGTTTTCTTTTTCTTTCTTTTTCCCATTTTTTATAAAAATATATATTTCTTTCTCTCTCTTTTTTTTTCTCCCTTTTGTTCACATTCATTGCTCGAGAAGAAAACATCCAATCTTAAAGAAAAAGCATTCAGCACGGCTAAGTTGAAACCAAATAAAAGGATTCTAGGTAAGTGGGATTTAACATTTAAGCTCACAAGAGGATGTAAAGAAATGAAGGTATAACGAAAGAGCTCAAGAGAGGAAAGTAAGAACAAGTAAACAAGGGTAGCATAAAGGATCAAACAAATTAAAGAAGACTTGAATCATCTTTCTATCTAAGTAGCACCTATGATTTTGTCTTGAGAGACACTCGACACATATTCTAAAGCATGTTAGATTCATACAAGTCATTTAATCAAGGAACACACAAACCTCTCAAAAACACCCATATAAAATAACAATGTTAAGACACTGGTAAAAGAAACAAAAAAGTTTAGAAAAATGCAAGAATTTAATCATACATGAGCTTCAATAAAAACACATATCATGACATACTTATTTCAATTTAAGAAAAAGGCACGTTAACCACCAAACAACCTTGGAACTTCAAAACTAGTTCAAAACGCAAGAAGAAATAAGATTCGTTCGGCAAACAAAGATAACATATAAAAGAGAAGATGAAAAATTCAAGAAAATAACAGCAAGCAAAGTTCTTCAGGCTCGTTCACATTTGAAGTACACAAAACAAGTCTCTCAAGTTGAAAGACACGGAACAATAGCTTTTCAAAGGATTTGAAACCTTTGAAAATCTAAAGGTTAGTGAAAATATCAGCAAATTGATGATTAATGCATATGTGTTGTAGAGTCAAGGTGTTTGATTCAATAATATCTCTTATAAAATGATGATAGATATCAATGTGTTTAATCCTTGAGTGTTTGATAGGGTTCTTTGAAATACAAATAGCATTGGTTATATCACAATGTAAGAAATGATCTTTAACTTGGATACCATAATTAGATAATATCTATTTCATGCAAAGTAATTGAGAGCAACACAAACTAGAGCCTCAATAGTCAAAAGAGAGACTAAGCTCTATTTTTTATTTTTCCAAGAGATTAAGGAATTTTCCAAGTAGAAACACCCACCTAAAGTACTTTTTCTATCGTCATTACATCCAGCTCAATTAGCATTAGAGTAACTAACCAACTCTCTAGTAGTATCCCTAGGATATCAATTACCAACCTTTGATGTATCCTTGACATATTTAATAATCCTTTTGATAAAGAAAATGTCTGGGCTACTAGCAGTTAGATACAAAAGACTTCTAATCATGCTCCTATATAAAGTTTGCTCAATAATCTTGCTAGAAGAGTCTTGATGGAGTTTCAAAGTTGTGCTCACAAGAGTTCAAGCATAAGTGAAATTATCCACCCTAAAATTCTTAACTAGATCTTTGGCATATTTTTCTTATGAGAGAAAGATCCTATTTGTCATTTGTTTTATTTGAAAACCAAGAAAGAATTTTAGCTCACTAACTTGGCTCATCTCGAATTCACTTTGCATGGTCACGGTGAACTTTTGAGCAAGGTCATATTTAGTGGAACCAAAAATAATGTCATCAACATAGACTTAAGTAATAACAACCTCTCCTTGAATTCTTGAGATAAATAAGGTTTTGTCACCACTTCCTCTCAGAAAACAATTATTGAGGATAAACATGGTGAGACAATTATACCATGCACGAGAAGCTTGTTTTAATCCATAAATAGTTTTTTTTAGTCTCATGATATGATTTGAAAAGTATGGGTCTTCATAGCCTTTTGGTTATTCCACAAAAACTTCTTCTTTAATGAGTCCATTTAAAAAGGCACTTTTGACATCCATTTGATATAGCTTAAACTTGAAAAAGCAAGCAAGACCAAGAAGTAGTCTGACAAACTTAAGATGAGCAACAAGAGTGAAGGTTTGCTCAAAGTATATCCTTTCAATCTAGGTATACCCTTAGGCAACAAGGTGAGATTCATTTTTAGTAATGACTCCATTTTTATCTTTTTTGTTCTTGCACAACTAGCATGTACCAATAATATGTTTATCCAAAGATCTAAAGAAAAGATACCAAACATTGTTTCACTTAAATTGGTTAAGTTCTTCCTATATAGAGTTGACCCAATTTACATCGTGTAGAGCTCCTGTTATATTTTTGGGAAGAATGGTTGAAAGTGAAGCACATGTAATTCAAAGTCTCTTGTAGTTGATGTCTTCTCATAACACCTCATTTCATATTATGAATGATGTTATTAGTAGAATGAGCTTTATTTTCCCACTTAGGAAGTGATAAGTCTTCTTAATCACCATCTCTTTCCTTCTTCAAATTTCTAGGAGGATTAATAGGAGTCATTGTTGGATAAGTCTCAACATTACTGATGACACTATCTCAAGAACTCCAATCACCAAAAATATTATTGTCATCTGATTCAACAAGTTTTGTAGCACCTAAGTAATCAATCACAACATTTATTGACTCTATAATGGTAGATATTCATAAATTATAGACCCAATATGCACGATTATTGCTAGAGTATCCTATGAATATTCCAACATCACTCTTAGCTTCAAACTTGTCTAGATTCTCCCTATCTCTAAGAGTATAGCATGTGCTACCAAACAAATAAAGATGCTTAATATTTGATTTCCTTCTTTGCATGAGTTCCTACAAAGATTGACAAGTACCGAGTCTCATGAAGCATTAATTCAACGTATAACATGCAATGTTAAATGCCTCAGTGCAATAGTGATTTGCTAGATTCTTACTGGCCAACATCACCCTATTAATCTCTTGAATTACCCTATTTTTCTTTCAACAATCCTATTTTGTTAGGGGGTCTTTGGAGTAGAGAACTTATGTTGAATTCCCATTTCATCACAGAATGTACTAAACTTAGAATTTTCAAATTCTCTACTATAGTCACTTTTGATTTTGATAATAGTACCAATGATTTCAAATTTCTCATTTTTTGACTTGATGCACAAGGTCTTGAAGTGATCAAAATCTTTAAATATTTCTCTGAAAACAACACCCAAGTATATCTAGAAAAATTGTCAATAATAACCAACATATATTTTCTTCCTCTCAGACTGGGAGTTTGAACTGGACCCATCAGATCCATGTGAAGAAGTTGAAAAGGTCTAGTGGCAGACAAGTGTTGGTTCTTCTTATGTTGAATCTTGCTTTATTTACCCATCTAAAAAAGACCATAAATGTGTTTAGGTATGGAAGTTATAAAAGGGAGACCCTGAACAACTTTGAGATTTGAGATTTTCTTCAACAATTTATAATTAACATACCCAATACGTTAGGGCTATAATTCTTTGGTGCACATACTTAGCTTTTTACAAACAAATTTGGAAGGGTTTCTTACACAATAGCAACTATCATCAAATCTAACATCTCTAACAAAAGTTCCACTAGAATCATTATGCATAATAGAGTCAATTTAAGTAATCTAACAGTGTATTTGTTATCACAAATTTGGCTGATGCTAATAAGGTTAGCCTTTAGTCCTTCCACACATAGGACATGTCTAAGTTCAAGGATACTATGAAGGTGATAGATTCTCTACCACATATCAACACCTTATTACCATTACCAAATGTAATTGATCAATTGTTATTGAGAGTTACATTGATGAATAAGGATTTATTATCAATCATGTATCTTGAGAAACCATTATCAAAATACCAATAGCTAGAAGTATGGGCCTTCAAGGCAGTATGAACCAAATTGCAATTTAAATCTTGATCATAAGTACCAATTTCAAGAGAAGATTTAAACTTGTTCAAGATCAACATTGCATTATTCTGTAAAGTTGAGGCTTCATTAGTCAAAGTAATGGAAAGTTTTAGAAGTTCTTCCATATGACTTAACATATATTCATTGTGGGTATGATACTCCTTTTGAGATCAGGCAAAGGCAAAGTAGGAGAGAAAGATAGATTTTGACCACTCATAAAATCATTGGTAGAGTCATCATCAAAAATCTCAATGATATAAGAATGTTCACCCATGATTTTGAAATAATAGCAATGGTTTTGCCTTAAAAATATGGATGCATTATCTATATTGTGAAAAATGTCAATTTTTTATTAATCATAAGAGCTTAAAGTATTTATTATCACAAAAGGATCTTAACTTGAGACAAAAGAGATGGTTGGAGTTAATCAAAGATTATGATTGTATTATTGACTATCACCTAGGAAAAGATAATATAGTAGCAAATTCTCTAATAAGAAATCAACAAGTTCAATAGAAAGTCCACAAGCATTACATTTTTCCCTACTTGTGGAGTTAATAAATTTGAATATGGACCTATCAATAAGTTATTCAAGTTTTATACTTGCAAGCTTTAGGGTGAAGCCTATTTTAATTGATAAAATTCATGATGCTCAATCACAAGACTCTTTTTTGATAAAATTAAAGGGTAAAATATAAAATGGAAAGCTAAGGTTATTATTATTTAATTCAAGATGATGTAACTATAGTTTTTAACAACAGGTTATGTATACCAAATAATGAAGATCATAAGAGGAAAATACCATAAAAAGAACATAGTTCAGTTTCTGATATGAATTCAAGTACTACTAAGACATATTGAACAATAAAGAAACATTTTTCGTAGCATGGAATGAAACAATAAATTAAAAAATTTATGGCAAAGTTTTTAATTTTCTTACAAGTCAAAACTGAACACCATAAACCCAAGGGACCTCTTCAGCCACTTCCTATTCTTAAATGGAAATGGGAACATATAACATTGGATTTTCCCTACAACCTTACTCATACACAATGTGGGCATCATGGGATATAGGCTATTATAGATCACTTAACCAAATATGCATACATTTTTCCTGTTAAACAAACATTTTCATTAGTAAAACTTACCAAACTATATGTGGAAGAGATTGTGAGATTACATGGAGCTCTAATATTTACTATTTTTTATAGAGATTCAAGATTTACATCTCAATTTTGGTCTAAATTATAAGATGCCATAGGAACAAAGTTATGCTTTAATACTACATTTTATCCTCAAACTAATGGATAGTCATAATGAATAATTCAAACCCTTGAACAAATGTCACATGCTCATGTTTTACAATTTAAGGATAATTAAGATGATCACTTATCATTAATGGAGTTTGTCTACAATAATAGCTACCATTTGAGGATTGAGTTAAAACCATATAAAGCACTATATGGCAGGAAGTGTAGAACTCCAATATGTTGGGATGAAGTTCATGAGAGAAGGACTTTAAGCCTAGAGTACATAAGAATTGCTCACTAATAATATTTAAGTGTTCAAGGAAAAAATGAAGATAGCCTAAGATTGACAAAAGAGCTATGTATATAATATTATTAAAGAATATGAATATGAAGTTAGAGATCAAGTCTTCTTAAAGTTATTACCATGGGAGGATGGAAAGCTATGCCCTGTTACATTGGTCTTTATAAGATTACAGAGAAAATTAGCCCCATGGCTTATCATTTAGCTCTGCTCAGCTTGAGATTAAATCAATTTTATTACATACTATTTTTATATGAGCTTAGAAGTTTTCAATTATAATTGGCTCTATCAACGTTCATAATATTTAGTCTAACTTGGTAAGATATTATAACCAACAATTTTGGTATAATTCAATTCAGTAAGATATTCACTAATTTAGTATGATATTTATCAATTTCGTTCAATATGATATCTATCAGTTCAGTAAAGTTTGATGTGCATGGCATATCAGCAGAGTCAATAGAGTCATTCCCATGGTTACATCAAGTAAATTCCCCACAAATGTAGTTGCTTGCTTACACTAGTGCTAAGTATCTACTGCATGTATAACCATATCCCCAAGTGCTTATGGCATAATAATTTAAAGTACATTTATTATAGATAATTTATATTTGCATACTTCTAACAGTATGTTACTATATTCTAAGGACCATATTAATTATTGCATATCATGGTAAGTAATAAAACTTTCATATACAGTTTGTAGAAGTATGAAATATAGTTATTTTATAAATCTTATCCATTCACTAAACTTCCAAGCTCACCCTTTCTATTATTTTCCTCCTTAATGTAACAAATTTTTAGGCCACATCATTCAAATATGGAGGCTTATGATCAACCTTTTGTTGTAAGGTCTAAGTTGTTCTATCTCCTTGCCACTTTTTATAGTTTATTATGATTGATGTGTTATGAAATAGTGGAAAAGGCTAGAAAGCCTTATGTTTTGGTGTATAGTTTGTATCTTAAAGTATGTAGTTATGTTTATGATTATGAACCACTTTCTCATTGTATAAAATTTATATGAAGTTTGCTAGTATGTGAAAAATATCATTTCAAAATTATTGTTATTTAATTGTAAGGAGATTAGTCCAATAATTAGAAGAGACTCTACTCATTTTGTTAGTCTTCTTAAATGAAACCTTCAAGTTTATCAAAGCTAGATTAAGAATTCTAGTTAGAATAGTCATTTAGGACATGTCACATGCCCTAGGGTTTAGTTGGAATGGGACCTGATACTGAGTGATTTAGTTGGCCCCTTAATGTAGTACCTTGGTATTTAACTTCCTCTGTGATGTGTGAAGTATTGGGTTAAGATACCTTATATCTTGGTATCTTGGTGTTTGTGATAGGATGGGAAGTTAATCATACAAGATATGGAATCCACTCAGTCTATTCATAGCTATTAGATAGCAATTCCTTTGTTTAGCAATTCAAAGCTTCTATGATTATGCACAATATATGATATAATTATAGATAGTTATTCATGTGCATCATTAGTACTCAAGGAGAATATCTAATAGTGGAGGTAAAACAGACTTAATGACTTTAGTCATTTTATAAGTTGATTGTGGAGGATTGAGCTATACCTAATGGTTATATCAATGGATTACTAATATACATTATGTTGGGTAAATATCAGCTATAAAACTTGAGAGTTTGTAGTCTTAGGTTTATAGTGAAGTAACTCTAAGATCAATAAAGATTGATAATTAGTTATTGGGATAATTAATTTATCAATGCTTTATTTAAGCTTGAATTCGTGCTTTCATTAATCCTCGAGTCTACTCTATAACAACAAATGAATGATATTGCTTTTGAGATAAATAATTCATTAATTTAGAATTAAGAATTTCATACGATAAAAATGCATATTTATTTATTTAAAAAATTTATGATGGTTATAAATGTCAAATAAATATGTAATAATAAAATGATAATTTGGCATAGCTGAATTAATACAATGAATTAATTAAATAATAATTAGTTAGATTAAATATTTATTAATTAGTTAAAATATTAAAATGATAAATTTAAATATTTATTAGTCATTTAAATATTTATGGGACAAAAAGGATATTCTAGTAATTATCAAATTGTATTTGATTTGAATTAATTATACAATTGAATTTGAAATTGAATTGTCGTACACGAATTAGAATAGGACTCCTAATTGGACGTGGAAGAGGCTAATATAATTGGAATGATATTGTTGGATTATGTGAATACAATAGACTTGCTATATAGGATTACTACGCCCTAATAATATAATAATTTATTACTAGATATTCCAGATACACTCTTGATTTGTTGTAGAGTTGCTATATATAAAGTAGTTTAGTCACTCAACAATATTAGTGTTGATTGTTTCCTTATCCTCACTAGTCTATGGTATCAGAACGAACTTTTGTAGAGATCCATCAAGGTTCATCAATGGCTTCCATTCCTGTACAAATTGCAAGGAATCATAACATCATTTCTAATTTTGATGAAGTAGCAAATGAAGGTCACCAAATGATCTCATTCTCTTTCTCAAAACTTGAATTTGCACCAATAAATCTCATCTTTTCTATAAAGCTTGATAACACCGTTTACTTGATATGAAAGAGCAGATAATCTTGATCATTGTAACATATGATCTATAAGAGATCATAGATGAATCTATTCCCTCTCCTATTTAGTTTCTTGGAATAAGAACTAATCCAGAATATGCTTATTGGAACAGATTGAACAATCTAGTGAAGAGTTGGTCATATGGTTTTATATCACCCTCAATGCATATATACCTTCCTCATGATGCTTCTATAGCATGTCAATGAGGCTCTTTACAACAAATTGTAACCAAGGATGACCAAACTATGGATCTTCTTCCCAAGCAAGAATCATTGGCCTTTATCTTGAGTTACAAATTGTAACCAAGAATGACGAAATTATTGAGAAATATACAATGAAATTTAGGATAATTGTAGATAATCTTGCTATTATTGGGGAATCTATTTCACAAAGGGATTTAGTGCTTTATGTATTTTAAGGGCTTGACTCATCCTACAACTCTTTTGTTTCATCCATGACTATACTCATGAGGAAAGAATTGATTACTTTTAAAGATTTTTAGAGTCAACTAATGTCCTATGAGAAAATTTTATGTACTCAAAGTAGTTCTAATGATTATTTGAATTATATGCATGCCATTGTGGCTTAATTTACTCAAAATATAATTCCAACAATTCCAAGAATTTTAATTCTTCAATATCTTCTTCTAATCTTCCCCTAGTTGGAATATTTATCACTTTATTCAAAAGAGTGATTCATTTCAACCTCTAAAGCAAGATAATGGTGGTTTCAAATCCAAAAAAGATGGCCAGCCTAGGATTCAATACCAATTCTGTGGAAAGTTGGGGAATCCAACTAACAAATGCTTTCAGTTTAGAGATTTCTTGAATGGTCAGTCTTCTAAATTTGGAATTCCTTCAACACATCTAGCAACTACTTCAAATGATATTTTTCAAAATGCATAATTAATGGATTCAAGGGCAACATATCACGTCATCAATTCTAAAGATATTTTTAACTCACTTGGATGTTTATGGTGATTTGGAGAGTATAGGTGTAGGTAATGGCTCTACCCTCTCTTTCCATAATCATATTTTTAGTCTCTTCAAACCTTCAAGTTATAACAATGTTTTAAAGTTTTCTAATGTATTGCATGCTCCTAATATGTCTAGAAATCTTAGTTCTATAAATAAGTTGTGTAAGGATAATGATTCCATTTTTGAATTTCTTTTGCATGAATTATTTTTTAAGGTTTCCAAGTTAAAGGAGGTTCTGGCTTAAGGAATTACTAATGAAGGCTTGTACTCTCTCACTAGTTAGGTACAAAATTCAACTACTTCTTATGATGTCACATATTAATACTACTAGCTATCTTATTGCTTATATTGATATAATAAAATAAGGTATTCTTTATAGCATAATCATTTAGCCCATACTTCAATGTCTATCATAGACAAACTTCTTTCTTCTCAGCTGATTTCAAGTACAAAAGATAATGTTAACTCTACTTATACTACTTGTGTATTGGTAAAGTCTTAGAAATCACCTTTTAAACATTCTCATGTTTCAAAAAAAAATTTACTTAGTGTATGTTGAACTTTGTTGTTCACCCATTATTGCTAACATTGGTGCAAGATACTTTATGTTAGTAGTTGATGATTATTTTAGATTTATGTGGATATTTTCTGTTAAAACAAAAGATGAAGCATAATTTTTATTCTTGAATTTTAGTAAAATGGTTGAAAGAAATTTTGAAGTATCTATCAAATTTATTCAATTAGATGGTGGGGGTGAATTTCATTTCATGTGAACTATATTAGCCACACATGGTATTTTCCATAGAAAAATTTGTCCATATAACAAAATGGACTATGGCGATAAGGAATATGCATGTAGTGAATAAAGGCGTAGCACTCTTGTTGAAATCTAGTTTATTTGTTAAATATTGGGTCTATGCATTTACAGTAGTTGTGTTCACTATGAACAGGTTACCTACTAAAGTTCTTGGTTATCAAATACCTTATGTTGTGTTATATAAAAAGCCATCAAACTTTTCTTTTCTCAAGACTTTCGGGTTTCTACGCTTTCCCTACCTTAGGTCTCAAAAAAACATAAATTGTAGCATAGATCTTTGCCTTGTATTTTCCTTGGTTATGCCACACAACAAAAAAGATATATTTTCTTTGATTCTTCTACTAGTAAGATATACACAATAGACATGAAAACTTTGTTGAAGTGTTTTTCCTTGTCTCTATGATAGTGATAGCAATGATGAACATTATTTGACCTATAATTTGTTATGTTTTAAGAGTTAATTTTATGTTTTATTTTAGTATTATGTTGTTTAAGAGGGTATTTTTATGTTTTGTAAGTTAATGTGATTTAAGAAGAATCTTGGACGAACAAGAGCAAAAGAAGTGAAAACAAGATCATAAATGGAAACTTACACAAGTTGGGACGAATAAGAATATCAAGAATGAGGAAATAGGGCATATTATGGTCTAGACATAATCCATGCTACGACAAGGTACTCTCGGGTGGCATTTAGTGATTCGGGAAATTCTATGTGCAATGCACCTCAACAAATTCCACACTATGGAAAAGTACACTCAAATCTATTTATGTGTTCACTAAAGTTCAACACTCACCTTGGTTGCAATTAGGAGTTCAATTTTTAATGCGCACAGCTGTACAAATGCATGCCACAACTCGATTCTCAAAACTTACAATAAATCCTAATAAGTGTATAAAATGTGTTTTACTTAAAACCTGACTTAAAAATACACTATAAAATCCTCTTAAACAATATCCAGTTATACCATCTACCTATAGCTATACCTTTCCAATATATAACAAAGAAAATAGAGAGAAAACTCCAAATTGTGAAGTATTTTCTAAAGACTTGAAGAAAGGGATCAATCATTTCAAAAATTTGGAATCACATGTCAAGGAGGGATATTTTTATTGTTAGATATTCTTTTTCTCTCTATAATATAAATTTATTTTGTAATTGGATTAATTTTGGTAATTTTAATTATGATAGGCTAACTTTTATATATGAAATTTTAGTTTTACTTCCAATCATTGAAAAAATAATTTTATGATTTAATTAAATAAAAGTTGATTTATTTCTTCTTCATATTTTTTATATATTTAATTATAAATTAACGATGAGTCAATCTTAATTCATAATTAAAGAGAATATTTTAGAACTAAGCACTAGGCACATCATATATGCTTGGTTATACATTTATGAACAAGAGTAACAAATTTCATTGATTTATGTTAAATTAGATGGTTTATATATTTTCCTTAATTTATCAATTAATCAATTTCAAGCTAGATCTAGGAATTTATTTGTTAATTGACAACTATTAAGGCTCACCATGATCATTAGGGGTTCGCCTATTTAAAAGGAAAAAAATCAATAATTCTAACTTTTTATGAAAATCATTTAATTGGTTCTTTCCATGAATGAATGGCTAGCTAATTTTCTATATTCGTTAATTGATCTTCAATTCAATTATAATTTACTTGCTTTAATTTAGTTATCTAATTTTAGAGTTTGTTATCTTTTTCTCTATTGACATTTGTTAAAATATTTCAGATTGTTCTTTTAGTTAATTAAGAAAATAATTTTACTTTTTAAAATAATCTATAGATTCTTTTAGAGACCAACCTAAAGATAATCTTATCATTAATCTACTAGTAATTTGTACACTTGTGAGTAATTAAAATTCATGCATTAATCTGTTCACTAGATATATCTAATGTCGACAATTATTTTACATTTTTTCCTCCATTTAATGTCTCATTTCCCTCTTTATTAATAGGTCCCTTAAATAGCTCTCTTTTGTCAAATTTACTTTTACCAAATCACCCATATATTTCAAATATGCCAAATAGTCCAAATGTGACAAATATTCCTAATATGCCAGATAATGTCAATTTTCTTGTTACATCTCTTACTCTATCAGCCACTACACCAAATCATTCAAGTCTCCTACTAGCTCATCTACCTGTCCTTTGTCTTAGTTTTCTTCGTAGCCTATACTACCTTCCATCTTACTTTTACTTGTCTTTACCCAATGCCCTATCACAACAACTCTTTTGTCTTCATCTATATCTATTTCCTCTAATCACTTGACCAATGAATTATTTTTCAAACTCACTATACTATATAATTCATTTTCCATTCCAACAAATCAACCACACATGGTTACAAGGTCAAGGAAAGGTTCTTTAAATCCTAAGGTTTTTTTCATAGGTCTTTTGCATGAGCCATCATGCTATGTTTAGGATTATGGTATATTTGAGTAGGAAGAAGCAATAGAGAGGGAGTTTAAAGCTCTCATAGCCAATGTAACTTGGGAGTGTGCTTCTTGTCCTGATGATGCAGATCCTAAAGGAAGTAAATGGGTGTATCGTACAAAGCTCAACGTTAATGGGCTATGTGAAATTATAAGGCAAGAGTTGGTACCAAAGGTTAGGACCAAGTGGAGGATACTTACTACATAAAAACTTCTCATGTAGTTAAAGCTCAAACAATATGTGTATGGTTTGGTTTTTGTAGCAACTTGATGTTATAATATTCTTTTGAATGGTGATTTAGAGGAAGTTATCTACATAAAACAACCACATGTCTTTGAGGATAAAGAGCATCCATAGTGGGTGTGTAAACTCAAAAGAAATACTTTATTTAAACAAGCACTTAGGGCTTGGTATAACAAGTTATGTTATTATTTTACTTCCTCTAGCTTTTCAAATTCTAAGGCTAATACTTCCATATTTGTGAGATCAGTTCAAGAACATATCACTATCATCTTGGTTTATATAGATGATATTATTGCCACAGGGAGAAGCAATGACTACATACAAGAGTTAGTGATTCTACCAAACAAAAATTTTGAATTATAGATCTTGGTATTGTCCATTGTTTTCCTTGGTATTGAGGTTATTACATATTCCATTTCTATTCATCTTTCTCAGCATAAATACATTAGGTCTCAAGTTAAAAGAGCAAGACTAGATCAATTAAGTCTTTTAAAACTCCTATGAGTTCTTCATTAGTTTTTTCTAAACACACTAGATCTATATTGAATGATGTACAATTTATAAAAGCTTAGTGGGTGGATTGAAGTACTATGTAATGAAACTCCCACAAATAGCTTATTCAGTTCATATGCTATGCTAGTTTCTGTTGGAAATAGTATGAATTTAAATAAAAAATGATAAGGAAAAAGTGCAAAAAATTTCTCTCTTAAAAAACTTTATCCCACATTGATTTTCTACTTCTCTTAGGAGGTGTTGATTTAGAGAAGGATTTACAATTGGAATTGAGCCTCAAGAAGCACCCACTTTTGTGGAAGGGGAGATGACCTGTCGTTCGACTAAGTCGAGCCGAGTGTGTGTGTGTATGAGGTGGCACTTTATTTTTTGGAAAATATTTTGTTATTAAAATTATTTTTTCCAACAATCAGAAATTTTGTTCTTATCCAAATTGAGTTATCTAAATCCTAACCATATATTATTATTTTTTTATCGTTCCATTCCATTATTGTGTGAAATTTTTGACATTATTGAGTGAATGTTTTTGCTATTATTGTGTGAACATTACACACACGTTCATCCTTTTTTCAACTATAAAAGAGGGTCATAGCTCTTAGTTTTACATAACTAAGAAACTACTCTTCACAGTAAAACCAAGAAAAGAAAATTCAAAATTGTTTTTTTAGTTTTCCGAGCAACATAAATACTTTAGAGGTGTATTATTCCAAACTTCATCAGTGTAGTGAAGCTTTCAGATAGAAAAAAGGATTATGGGCTATTTTATTCTGGGGATAATGAGGTTGTGTTTCTTGCACAAATTTAGGCAGAGCCGCAAAGTGTCCTAAAGAGAGCGACTTAGTCTGCGACTCAACCCAAGTAGTAATTTTTAGTATATTAGTAATACTATTCATGTCTTGTTTTTACATACCTACTTCCAACAGTTTCTTTTTTTAAAAACTGATGCTCACTTGCTTGTAGCCATGAAAGTGTTATGCTATAAAAATAAAATGTTATAAGTTTGATTGAATTTTATTACTCGAAGCATGTACAAATTGACTTCCACTTCATTCAAGATTTGGTTGTAGGTAACAAGTCAGATGTCAAGTTCACTTCATCTAAAGAGAAAGTAGCTGATATTTTAACAAAACCCTTAGGAGATTCTAGATATCTTCCTTTAAAAACCAAACTAATGGTTCTTCCCCCACCATTATTTTAAAGGGGGTGTTAGACTATGTAAATACAATAGACTTACTGTCTAGGATTGCTACTACTCTAATAGTATAATAGTTTGTTACTAGATATTTCATATATGCTCGATCCATTTTAGAGCTTCTAATATAAAGCAATTCAATCACTTAATAATATTTAATGTTGATTGTTTCCTTTTCCTTGAAAGTCTATATTCTTTATAGAGATTCTCATTGGAGTACACAATTTGATTGTGTGAATGACTTCTATAGAGAGTACATTCAGGAATTGTATTTTACACCAACTCTTAGCCAAATTGGAGACTATTTAATCACTCTTTTCCCCTCACTCATGACCAGCCACTTGTAGAAAAATTAGAAAAAAATTATAGCCTTCAATTGAGAGAACTTTGTGAGGATAAAATTCAACCTAAAGCCATACATTTTTAAGAAGGCATTCTTGAGAAACAAATTTTTCTTTGATAATTTACTAATTATGCACAGGAAGTTCTAGTTGGATAACCATAATCAAATTTTTGATCAACTTAGAGTTTGCAATAATTTTCATCGATCTCATTCTTGTTCGTTGGGAGACAAGGCTTAAAATCCTGCAGGTTCTAACTGTTTGTTCATACGCTACAAATATATGTTTCTTATTTTACTTTATTATAATTAAATTATTAATATCATAAGATCTTTGTTAGGAAACTTTTTTTTTACCCAATACCGATCGCTTTTGCAAATTTTGTAAATAAAAATTAGATTTTTATCGAACAAGAACTTTTAAAACCAAAACCAACCAATTAGAAACAAGATTATTTCCAAGGAATTTGAGCCTGAGATAAAAATTAGTTCATTATTTTCTATACATACTTGCATGTTTACACTTCAAAAGTTATTGGAAATATTTAGCAATGGTAATTTCTTTTGAGAAGTTCCAGAGTACCCATTCTTTAGTTTTAAGAGATAATTGGCTCTACTCAACATTCAAAATATTCACTAAAGCTTGGTAAGGCATCATGACCTACAAATTTTGTCGAGCTTAGTTCAGTATGATGTTTACCATTTTAGTATGATATTTATCAATTTAATTTAGAATTATAACTATTAGTTCAATGAAGGTAACATATGCATGACATATGTACTAACAGAGGTAATTGAGCCATTCTAATGGCTATATCAGGTAATTCCTCATACGAGTAGTGTGAAAGCTTTCACAAGTGCTAAGCCAACTACTACAATATTGATATATGGCCTCAATTTTTAACCATGACCATAGGTGTATAGCCACTATTATAAAAACCGAGGCCTAAATGAGTGAGACCATAGACTGTTACCTATGGTTTCGGTTTTTAACCGAGGCCATAGAAATACCATTTGATCATGGTCTTATAAAAAATTAAGGTCATAGAATATATTTGGTTACGATGTTTAAAAGATCGAGGCATAGACATACCATTTGGTCACTGTGTTTAAAATATTGAGGTCATAGACATACATTTGGTCTTGGTCTTTAAAAGACCAAGGCCATAGACATACCATTTGATCATGGTCTTTAAAAGACCAAGGCCATAGACATACATTTAGTCTCGGTCTTTTACAAGATTGAGGCCTAATGATATGTCTATGACCTTGGTTTTTTATAAGACCGTGACCAAATGATATATCTATTGTCTTGGCTACACTTAAACCATGACCATATACATCTCAATTAACCCCATTTTTCAATATAAATTATAATAATTTTATTAATTACAATATTAAAAGTCATATTATATTAAATTAATAATGCAATTATATTTGAGAGTTTATACACTAAAACATAATAAATCCTTACTAGCTAATTCTAATATTTACAATAACTATGAAGAATAGCCTCTAAATAACAAGTTGATAATGTCAACAAACATACGATAGAAAATTCTACACCTAAAAGTGAGTTTTACATTGAGCCAAAACCAGTTTGGTATATAGTCCTTAACTTTACTGTCTATTTCATCGTGTGCAAATTTTCTCATTCCAAGAGTATCACCAATAGGACTAAGGGCAATACCATTAACTCTAATATCATAATCAGTTTCCCATTCTAAAGCCAAGTTTCTCGTAGTGGCATCAATAGCTGCTTGTTGTGAGGAACAATTTAGAAATGTGAATGAAACTTACAAAAGATGTTGGATACATGTGACAGATAATCTATTAGAGTATGTTACAAACCTTGGCTACTGACACATGGATTATTGTAAACTAATGTACCGGTATTGGTTTTGGATCAAAAGAAACCACTACTCTAGCAAACTCTGTGATCCTCTATGATTATACTTCCCGTTTGTATACATTTAGTATTATGTAATGATATTTTAAAGACAAAATTCATTATTTCACTTTAAGGTAATTCATAAGTATTTCATACATAACTTGCATAAGAATCAAGTATTGTTATCATCTAAGAACTATCTACTCATTGAGAATTCAAGTTCACCCTTTATATCTATTTTCCTCCAAAAGGTTACAACTTTTAGGCCACTTCATGCAAGTTTAGAGGGTTAGGATCTATCTTTTGTTGTAAAGTCTAAGTTATTCTATCTCATTTCCTCTTGATAGAGTGTATTTTGATTGATATGTTCTAAATTAATAGCAAAGGTTAAAAAGCCTTATGTTTTGGTGTATAATATGTATATTAAAGCACGTAGTTATGTTTATGATCATGAGCTACTTTATGCTTATGTAAAATTATACCATGGTTGTTAATTTGTAGAAACATGTCATTTCAAAACTGTTTTCATTTCATTGCAAGATGGTTATCTAGTTACTAGGGGAGACTATGCCCATTCTTTTTAATTTCCTTGAATGAAATCTTAAGTTTAACAAAAGTAAGTTCAGGAACATTCATCTTTTGATTCTCATTATGGTCACTCAAGACACGTGATATGTTTTAGGGTGGAGATGGGTAGTTCCTCACACAAACAACCTTGAGAAAAATAAAAATGTCATCAATTCATTGAAATTAGTTATACTTGAAGAATAAAAATACACAAGCAATTACAAAGATAAATGTTATATAGTATTTTTTTAATCTTTTTGGTGTTAATTGTAGCAGTATTTGCTTCCAATAATGATTTTCTTCGTGTGGATTACTTCAATAAGTGCAAGCATGTCTAAGGATGGATATTTTATGTGCACATACTTAAAATTGTAGTTATTTGTAAAAATTTGACTATTTTTTCTGAAAATAACTGTAACCAATTAGACGTGGAGTGGGGATAATTATCGTAATATTGAAACTGTATTTAACTGAAATCGAATATATATTAATATTATATTTTTTATGTACATATAATTATGTAAAAAATAAATTTTTAGTATTAAAAAACACAATACTTTAAATAGTCATATTGAATTTTGTTTATTCTTACATGTAATATTTTTATTTGACTTAAAAACATGTGCTAAATAACTAAAAAATAAAAATTAATGTCAATAATATAGTCGAATAAGTATTATATGAATATTTTAATTTTTTAAAATAAATATATTTTTGAATAAATGTTAGAAAAATAAAAAAGTATGATTAAACTGTGAGAAAACTATTATTCATTCATAATCAAAAATTATTACTCGAATCTACTCAAAATTGGTGGTGGATGATTATATTTATTAGTATAATTATCCTCTTCTTTCCTAACATTCATCTCTAATGTCAAATAATTTTATTAATTTCATGTATTTTGATACCATAATATCAATATATTCAACAACAAAAATTACAATATATCTATATTTAATATTAGACTATAGAGAAAAATATGATAAAATAAAAATAAAAGCACGTCTAAGTCGCACTAAAATAAATATATAAGTGCAAGAATATATCACTCTAAATCTAAGATACGGATGAAAACATTACAGTTGAAGTTAGCTTTACTGCACTATAATGATAATAAAAGAAACGGGTTATCAAAGAGAGCCAAATCTTATAAATGAACGCTCCATCTCCAATAAAAGATGTAAATAACTTAGGTTTTGCTATAGATTCCAATTTATTCTAAGTAAAATATTTTGTTTTGGGACATTAATGAAAATTATATATTACATGTCTTAAGTGCACCATATTCTTTATGTATATATGGGTGGTGATTAAATATTTTATTAATATTATATATTTGGATACTAATTATTTTTTATTTTTGAAAATTTTATTCAACTTTTTTGCTTTAACTAGATATGTAATCATTATTTTAGAAGATAAATATAAGAGAAAAATAAATCATTAATTTTACTTATGTAAGAATTTTTCTATAAATAAAATTTTGATAATCTTATCTTATATTTTTCCAAGCACTTTTTTCCTTCTCTCTTATTTACCAATAGTTTTTTTTTTTTTGTATCTTTATTTTTTAAATGTTGAGTTATCCTAAAACAGAATTTATAAAAAAATAGAGCTATAGATTTCATCGTAAAAATAATTATCATAAAAATAATTTAGAAACAAAAAAAACCTATATATTTCATCTTTTGCAAAAAGAATAATTTTTAAACACTCCAACTCATAGATAAATTATATTAATTTAAATTTAGGACATATAATTATTTTTTTAGTAAATAAAATTGACCTATTTTATATTTCTAAATTTTCCTATTTATGAGAATCCTACTATCTTTTACAAGTTTTGAAATATTTAGTCCACTACTAGTTGCAAAAAAATAATAATTTAATATACTAATTTTAAAACATAATTATTTAGACCTATATTATCACATTTTTAAAATTAATAAACTAAATTATCATTCAAAAATCTAATACACCTATTTAATTTATTTTAAAAAATTATTAAACTTGTACCGTCAACCCCTTCTTCTTTTTTTCGCTACATAAGTTTACGTTAAAAGCAAGTTATATATTTAAGTATATTTAAAGTTTAAAAGTTTTATTAAATTAATATAGCATTAACTATTAATCAATTAATAAAAAAATAATAAAACAAACATAATAGTTTGTGAAGTAAAATAATAATATTTTTTATAATCCATATCATTATCATTCCTTGAAACCAATACAATTTTATAATTTATATCAATTAGAGGTTTAGAACCTAGATATGTGTCATCAAATAAGAGAGAAAAATATGTATTTACTTCTTTCATAGATTTTTAAAATTATTTTTATAAAAATAAAGTTAACAAAATGTTTATAAAATTAGAATGTTTAAAGTTCTCATAATTTTGTTAAAAAAAAAAAGTTTCTCATAATAATAGTGTATCATTATCTTTTCAAATATATCCTTACTTTGTGGAGGAACATTTTTATTATATTTTATTAATATAAAATATAAAATATCATTAACATTATTTGTTTGCATTTATTTATATAAATATGAATTTTATTTTCATTAAGTTACAAACACAAATAAAACTTAAGCATGCTTTAATATAAAACTATTTTCGAATTAAAAGCACCAACCATCTATATATTATCATTTTCCATCTATTTTATCCTAATATAAATATTACATCCATTTTAGTCCCCAAATTATCATTCTCTATCCATTTTCATCCCTATATAAATATTATATCAATTTTATTACCTATACAATCATCCTCTATCTATTTTTATATAGAAATATTAATCTCATATTATATGGTTTATTTTAGTTTTCATACTATTATTCTACATTTATTTTTGTCCCTATACAAATATTACATTCATTTTAATACCTAAAGTATCAAAATCATAATCTAATTGATTCATACATCAATTTTCAACTAAATCTAAAGAAAATTAAATTTTTGTTACTTATTTTTTTACATGTGACTTGTAAGTGCTTGTAACATAAGGATAAAATCATATTTTTATTTTTTAACATTAATAATTTTATTTATTATTTTAAAATTTTCTAATAAAAATTCAAAAATTAAATTTAAAAAAATTTCCTATCACATTTTATTTTCCTTTAAAACTAATTATTCAATATTTTAATGAGAAATCTAAAACAAAATTTCAAAAAATGTTCCTTTTCTCAAAAATTTATTATATGACATATCATTGTAATTTATATTAAAGATCCCATAAAATTAAATTTAGTGGACTTAATTTATAGTATAATTTTTGTCTTATCTTAATTTTTTTTATCGAGAAACTTAAATTTTTTAGTTAGCAATGGACTACATATAAAATGCTAAAGTTTATATTTATCATAGCATGTGGCTAGCACATGCACAAAACGTTGTTCATATATTCTGTGCTGAGATTAATTTTAGGGAAAGCACAGTATAAGTATAAATTTTATGAAAAATTATAATATGATTATCTAAATTATTTATATATATAATTTTATTATATAAGTGTGTAAATAATTTAAAAATATTTAAAATTCAAAATATATAGTAAAATTTACCAAAGCTCTAAGGGGTCTAAATTTTCATATAATTTTATGGATTTTATATCTTTAAAAGTTACATATATTTATAGAAACCTTTTAAGACTTTATATGAAATTTTATAGACTTTTTCAAGATTTCAACAGACTTGTTAAATTTTTAATTTTAGAACTTTTATAAACTTTTACATAATTTCATATACTTTTATTATTATTATTATTATTATTTACTTTTTCCAATTTCTCTCTTCTTCAATTTTTAAAGGTATTCACATCTTTGTTATTTCTGTCATCCGTTAACATTAGCAAGTAACATTCAAAGGACTCCCACATTCAACTCTACACTTCAATAAAAAAAATCATATTATTTATATTTTATTAAACAATAAATTATAAAATATAATGCATAAAATAAATATTTAAAAATATCAAAGATGCAGTTATTTCACATCGAGTATGCAATAATCTAAAAATTAATAAAGAAACAAACAAATAAACAATAATAGAACTAATAATTAAAAATACATCAAATCTAAACTTAATTAAATATTAAAAAGTTCATGTTAAACAAACTCATGTACACTTAGAAATAAATTAAAAAGGAAAAAATATACCCTTAATTTATTTTCGTATACTCTTAAGTATGATTGTTAGTAGCATTTCTTTACATATTTGATGCTATTTTTAATCTCCATTCATTGATAATTTTTTGTTCTTGTTCTTCTATTTTAGAAAATTCTTCATCTTCTTCGTTATCAAGTTTTGATTCTGATTTAGTATCTAATTCTATTGAAAATTCATGAGAGCGACATTTCTTACGAAGAGTGCGTCGTGCAATCCTGTACAAGCTAATACTAACTTTTGTTTGTGTCATAAATGGGAATGGAGGAGCAGATTTGAAAATTGGAAAATGAGATTTGAATATATCAAATATTCTTGTGATTACATTCCTTATAGAAGCATGACGAAGATTGGATAATTCAACTGCTCGTTTGGGTCACGAACTCGACTAGAAAAATCTTGAAGATGATAATGAATACCATGAAATGGAGCCAAAAAACTATGAGGATTTGCAAACCCACAATCTATTAGAAGTACTTACCTGATGTACAAAATGAACAAAATTATATATATAAAGATCTTGAGAATGGTCGCAACCTCTCGCAATACCACAATGATTATCTGTTGGAAAATATGAATGTTATAAAAAAGTATTGTTGGAAAAGACAAAGTTAATAAAAAATCGTAAAGCCTTATCCACGTTGCTTTTTTACATTATTTAAAAGAGGTATAAATAGTGAAAAGTTGGTTATTGGGATTGGGCCCAAGGGGCACCCACTTTTGTAGAAGGGGAGAGGACCTAGGCAAATGTGATACCACACACGCGCGTCGCCGCCGACCGTGTCGAGTGCGTGTGAGGTGAAGTGGTATTTTATTTTTTGGAAAAATATTTTTTAAGGAAAAATTTTCCACTTAGAAAAATGGTTGTTATATATATATATATATTCTCTTAGAAAAAAACGACCATTATTTTCTTTTATCATAATATGACCGTTAAATGGTCGTTTCTTTTCTTTATTCAGAAAAATAGTGGTTGCTCGTATTTACTCTAAAAATGTTCGTTACTCGTCTTTACTCTCAAAATAGTCGTTACTCTTCATTACTCAATATGAGTGTTACGCTCTTAATTTCCAGACATTACCGTTATTATCATAATTGCCACACAGTTTCTAAAACCTATAAAAAGAGGGCTTCAACTCTCAGTTTCAACACAACAATCTACAATCTCACCTCCCTTCGAAAAATAATTCACTCTACAATTTTAAGTTTTTTTTTTTAGTTTTCCGAGCAACAAATTTTCAGGTGTAGCATTCCAGTCTTTATCAGTGCAGTGAAGTTCTGAGACAGAGATTAAGATTCTGGGTTGTTTTATCCTGGGGACGATGAGGCTGTGTTTGCTTGCACAAATTGGGCAAAGCCGCGAAACGTCTTAAAGAGAGTGACTTAGTCCGCGACTCAACCCAAGCAATTCCTTTCAAATTTTCAGTAATATTGTTCCTACACTGTTATTATAAACTTGCTTCAACATTATCCCTACCCAATGGGTCTACATCTATGTTTATATATGATCTGCTTTTGTTTTTAGTATAATCTAAGTTTCTATTGTGTATGTTTCATTATAATAGCTTTAGACTTTGATTAGAAAGCTTATTTGTTTTCGTAGTTGTATGCTTTCTTTCCTTTTCTTGTAGCATGCCTATAGTTTTCTAATTATTACTTCTACTTTTTGACATACATTTTTGTGTGATTCTTTAAGAAGTATGTATCTCTTTATTCTTGCATTGTACCATGTGTTGGACTCTTTATTATGGCTTGTTATGCAATATATGATTGCATGTTATAAAAGTACAATCCTTATTTATTGAATATGTTTCCACATATGAGATCTTGAAGAGATTGAAAATCCCTTATATATAACTTTTCAATATGTATAATTGTCTTGCATATTGTGTGATGTTTACTATGTTTATATATACTGCTAGTTTGGACAAAGAGCTTGTGAGGCACACTGTTACTATTATGTTTACTATAATTTCTTTTTTATTATTGTAGGATGTTTTTGTTGTATATTGAATTGAGAATATTGTTTTATATTTTTGTAGTATTAATTGCTAAATTTATGTTATGAGGTTTACTTAGCCGAATTGATATAAAGCTCGTTAAAAGGTTATATAGTTTGACATTTTCACCCCTCATCTAGGTCCCGATTATCATTTAAGTTGAAAGAATAATTAATCTTCGTGTAACTATTCTTATAATTAATAATTTTCATCTTTTAAACTATTTAACAAGACCTTGGTAATTAGTATATGTCTTTTTACATACAAGAAGCATTTTGCTTTAGACAATTGTCTTACTCAAAACACCATTACTATCATGCCACCCACGATTGGCATCATCAACCATCATTTCTAATAATAAGTTACTTTATCCAAATTCTATGTTTTGTAGTTAATTTTATCTTTTTTTTCTTAATCTTCCATTAGTAATTACTATATTACACATGTATTTTTATTCATTAATTTTACATTTATATGTATCATCATGTAAAGAAAAAATATAAGTAAAAAATTGTTATAAATATTGATAAAGTTGAATAAATATTATTATAATAAAAGATAACTTTGTTTTTGCTCAAATTTCAAAAATCTATAGAATAAAAGATAACAAATTGTTATCAAAATCTATAAAAGTTGTTAAAAGGAAATGAGTTTGAGAATTATTAACATGGTTAAAAACGTATGTTTAAAAAAAGTAACATGACCACAAGAAAGAAAGAAAAAAATCCACTATTTCAAATACTAATGGATAAAATACCACAAAGTTCTCTTTTTGGTTAGAAGATTAATTTGTATTAGAGAATCTAACATCTTTTAAAACAACAACATTAATAACAAGAAATAAAGTCCAAAAAGCAAAACTCACGTACCCGTAAGAAAGATATGCAAGCCCTAATTTGAATGAGAGTTATAGAGAGAAAGAAAAATATTGTCTTTATATAACATATTTTTTATTCGAATAATATTTTTTCCTAAGTTAGCAAAAACTTAACTTAAAATTCATAATTATATATATATATATATATATATATATATATATATATATATATATATATATTCAATAAAATAAAATAAGATTAGAATACACAAGGTTATTGTCAACCGTTATAAACAACTCACATAATTTTTGACAACCTTCGATCAATAACCTATCGAATTTGACCTATTAAATATACCTGTATCTTTCTATATAACCTATTATATCTCCCTGAATCTTTGTAACTTATTACATATATATATATATATATGTTTATATGTAACATATATTGTATATCTCTAATAAGATCACCAAAACTCTAATGAACATGTTATCTTAAATTCTACATTTTGAATATTACACGTGAAATTCACCTCTAACGAGATTATCATTAGAATTATTAGAGATTTGACAAAGTCGTCGAAGATGATTAGATCTTACAATGATATTATTTTATTGAAGTTACAAAATAATGATACATTGGTTTGTTTATAAAGTAATTTGATATAAGATTATGAGTTTTAAGATTAGTTATTAATAATTAAGAAAAATTGATAAATTTATTAAAAATAATGTTATATTAGGTGGTAAAAAAAGGAGGGAAAGAAAAAAATTACAATTTTTTTGTAAGAAAATATTATAGAGTTATGATAGAATTTTTGTATATAATATATTCATAAAATATACAAACGTTATTGAAATATTAAATTCTTTAAAAGTTATTGATTTTTTTAATATAAGAAAACTTCTATATTTAAAAGTTATTAATTGAATATGCCTAACTTTTATATATTTTATAAATATTTTAAAAAATTTAATTGAATACACTTAAATTTCTATAATATCTTTAAAATCCATAAAAATCAGCCTATCTTCAATTTAATTTTTGTCCAAGGAAGCAACCCTTGACGGAGGCCGCTAGATCTTTCATCACCGTTGAAGGGGAAGTGGAAGGCGAACGATTTCCCGGAACTTGGCATGCGCTTGAGCTCATTTTGAATCTTCAGAAATTTGCTAGCACTGTTGAAGGTATTCTTACAACTGTTAACTGGATCTTTAGAAATTTCTTTATATTACTTCGAGACCAATCATCTTTTGATTGCGTTCAAATACTGTTTGTACAATCTGGTTACGCCTTTATTGTGAAATTAGAGAGAAAGAGAAAAGAATAATTATCGATATGGAAAACCCATTTGCAAATAGAAAGTAAAAGGAAGGTGCAAACTGACTGGTTATTTGTCTCTTGTATTAGTCCAGAGTTTTTTTATTACATACGTCATTGTTCCGGAATTGCAAGATGTGAGTGGCTTCCCTATGCTTAAAGCTGGTGCACTGAGAAATTTCTTCATTCTTATGATGGTAGTAGTATTCAAAAACTTTTTCTGGTAAATATCAAAGAGGGGGTACCGAAGTATATTCAGAAATAATGTATTTTATATTTATTTCAATTTGTTGGAGAAGATTATAGGGAAAGTGATAGAGAGATTGGAACGGAATACAATGAAGTAGGACATGTTGGGATTAGAAATTTTCAGGAATACGGATCAGCTTCAAGTAGACGCATGCATCATCAACTGTTTTTCTTTTCCCCTCTTTCTCTTGAAAATGAGTTTGTCTGCAAAGAATTTGCATAATACTTTATTTTCTTCCCCTCTTATTACATTGGCATCCAGTCACGTTGTATTTTTTCCTTTTTCCTTTTAAATTTTCCTGAGGGTCTTTAATTTTTTTTAGTTTTACTCTTTTACCATTTCTTCCAAAAACATCTTAGTTGACCAGACATTGGGTTATATTGCAATTTCAAAAATTTGTGTGAATAATATGCTTCACAAAGTTTCCTAACAGTTGACGAAGTTTGATTGATAGGAATTTGATAATAATCCCCTTTGAGGACTAATTCTTCCGGGATTTTGAAAGTTTTGGATTAATTTGGATTAATTTTTTAACAAGGACTACATAAATTTGATTTAAAATGCCTTTTGAGGTTTAATCCTTCAAATTTTGATATACAATGAGCAAAGTCAATGAAAATGTAGCTAAGCTGCTTATGCTTTAAAAAGGGATCATAGTCTATGAAATCTCTATTGTATAAGACAATAAGGATTGGTTATGATAATCTTATATGTTTAAGCTACAAGATCTGAATACATATCTTAACCTTGGGAATGGGAAAATTCTGTTTCCTCATTTACTTTGTCTATTTGAAATTGAATTAGGAGCTTTTTTCTTTTATTTAATACAATATGTACGTTGCATGCAGACTGATGCGAATTAATCATGTGCTTTTAATTCTTGCCTTGAGAAGATTTTTTTCCCCTTTGATTTTGCATTCTTGGGTAGTTGGGTGATGAATTGTTGGGTTAGAGTTAATTCGTACTTCATATAAAATTAAATTGTAGATGTAGTTTTACTTTCACGTTTGTTGATCAAAAGAGAAAATTGGGAATTTGTTTCTCTTTAAAAAGACTGTTTTTTTACATTTTTTCCTATATCTATAATTTGTTTTGGAGTAAATGGCATTTAAAAAAAAGGGAAAAAATAAAAAGAGCTAAATAAATTTGGTTGTTGAATATGAAATATCAAAAGTCTAATATTAATTGACATAATCTATGCCAAATGGAAAAGAAATGAAAGGTCCTTAACGTTGTACTTGACTCTTGAGGTGCAAAGGATTACATACAGCCAAAGGTTATATGGATAGTAATGTTAGTGAGTTTGCTATTAATCACTTAGTTAATATTTCGTGCGTTTTTTGAGTTGAAGTTAAAAAGTTTTTTTTTTTTGGTAATTGTGTGGGTGAAGTGATTATGTTGCACAACACAAACCAAAAATAGAGTAACTGACAAAGGTAAAATTGAGTTTATTTATTTTGTTTTTTGTGTGAGAGTGATATTAGGTGTATTGGGGCTTTAGGTTTGAGAGTGTGACTTGAATTCGTAATATTATTCTTGGGATATAGAGTATAATCGAATTATTTGAAAATGATTATGCATTCAAAAATTAATATAAGGTATAGTTTAAGACTTTGGGTGTGGACTAAGACAATTTGTTTAACCACGTAAAAAATGTGTGCTTATTTTCTTGTTTATTTTTTTGTGCTTCTCTTGTATCCAAGAAGTGGCACCATAACTAAAAGTTAGGAGTCCTAAATTGAGAAAACATGGCAACAACAAAGTTTGAGATAGATAAATTTGATGGGAAAAATAACTTCAACATTTAGCAAAGTAATGTGAAGGATACATTAGTGCAACAAGAGTTTCTTAAGGCATTGAAAGGAATGAAGCTAGAAGACATGAAAGAAGATGGTTGGGATTAGTGTAAGTAAGGTAGTTAGCACCATTCGTTTGAGTTTGGTTTTTGAGGTCAAATACAACGCACTGAATGAGACTTTTTCATCAAAGTTATGGGAAAAATTAGAAAATTTGTATATCTCATTTTCTTGAAGAAACAATTGTATGCTTTGAGGTTGGGTGTGAAGGCGATGTCATTAGAATCCATCTAAACATGTTCAATGGATGTAGTTTTGAACTTTTGAGTATTGATGTAAAGATAGATGATGAAGACCAAGCAATGATTTTAATGTCATCATTGCCAAAATTATACGTTACATTGGTGACAATATTGTTTGTTGGAAAGATGACATTGACTGTGGATGAGGTGTTAACAATACTTTTTGGAAACTAGTAATATGATGCAACTTGCAATTTCTACACGTGGAGATGTTCTTGTCACTCGAGAAGATTCAGTAGCAAGTTCATCAAGTAGAGGAAGAAGCGAGCCTAGAGAAAGAGATTCTAATAAAGATGACAATTGTTTCATGTCTCGTTGAAGAGATGACATTGAGTACTTTTATTGTTATAAAAAGAGCACGTAAAGAGATTTCGTGAAGACAAACTAAAGGATATAAGATGTTTTGATAAAAAGAAAAGGAAGGTAAATAAGAGGTAAATACCACTGAAATTTATGATTCTGATTCTGATATCACATGTGTGACTATTGGTGAAAGCTCCTTAAATGAATGAATTTTGGATTTTGTATGTTTCCATAGGTGTGTTGGCAAGAAATTGTTTGATAGTTACAAGTTTGTATTGATGGTGATGTTGTCATATCTAATGGTTCAAGGAGCAAGGTTACTAGAAAAAATACTGTCAAAATGAAGATATATGATGGAGTTATCTGAACAGTCGGTGATGTGAGCTTCGTTCCTGGCTTGAGAAATAATTTGATTTCGTTGAGTAGATTGGGTTCTCTTGGCTATGGTTTTTCTACAAATAACAAGTCTATAGAGTTGAGTAAAGGTCCTCTTGTTGTAATGAATTGAACGAAGAATGAAAGTTTTTACAAGTTGATTTGATACCTGTTCAAGGTAGAGCTGCAACCACTTTTAAGGATAGGGTGAGTATTGACTAAAAGTTTAAATCTTGCAATAATATTGGTAATGTAAGGCAATAAAAAGGGTCAAGTTCAATGAAGTGAATTTAAGTTTCTATATTTATTGTGTTTTTTTGTGTGAGTGATATTGGGTGTATTAAGGTTTCGGATTTGAGTGCAATTTAAATTTGTAATATTATTCTTGTGATATAGGGTGAAATTGGGTTATCTGAAAAAGACTTTGTATTCAAGAATTAATATTAGTGTAATTGAGACTTTGGGTGTGGACTAAGGCAAGTGGCTTAATTTCTTAAAATTTATTGTGTGTTTATTTTCTTCTTTATATTTTTGCGCTATAGCCAACAATTTGTGCTTTGTTTATTTGAATAGAAACTGCACCTTAGACCAATATAAACATAGTTCAATAAGTTTTGAACTTGTAGAGTAGCTGTTAATGGAATTCTTTCAACGTATTTATCAATCATGTTTTTATTTCTTTCCCCTCTCCTCTCTCTGTAGAATGGAAGAATAGAGGAAGGTTGAAGGAATTATCCAGTCGAGCTCTATAATTTTGATGGTTGGTTTTTGCCTTTATGCTTCAAGTAAAAGGGAGAAGCTAAAGCGGAATAACTACATTTCAGAAGTTAGTATTCCTTTCTTCTTCCTCTTCCCCCCCCCCCCCCCCCCCAACACACAAACAAAAAGAAGAAGAAAAGAAAAGGAAGTTAGTAATATTATTTACATAATTTGTTGTTTTGATAAATGATTGTACTCAATTTCCCATTGATTGCATTGAATGCTTTGGTTTCTTAAAAAAAAAATTTATAGCATTTAGGTAAGATACATCTATTTCGGTTCGGGAACTTTTCCTATATTTCATGATTTGATGTATTTTACCCCCTTATTTATTTTCCGTCCTTTTATTTGGCAATCATTTTATTTATTTAAATTGAGGAAAAAGACCAAAAAAAAAACACACACACACTTGCCACTTGCTTTTCAAATGAGATTTATTTATAATTTGATTGCTCTTTGACCAGTTTTCAAATCACATGTTGCTCCTTTTGAATTGTTGGTTTCAATAACTTATTCAGCATGATGTGCAAAAGTTATGAATATTCAAAGATGGACATTGTTATATGCAATTAGCGGATAATGAAGTGAATTCTCTTTCTCTTATCGATTGAATTACTCTTAATTAGATGATAAATGTTGTTCCTTCTCCTCTTCTACAATAAAACACAACTTTTTCCATCAGTGGCAACATGTTCTTGCTCCATTTATTCAAACTTTTTTTCTTTTAACAATGAAATGCATTTGTTTGTTTAAGATGTCTATTTAGCAACAAAAAGGGGTTCGTTTAAGAGCTTGGGCAGAACCAATATCCTAGAGAAATAAAAACAAATTGGCTTCATATGAGAAAAACTTGCTTCATTTTAAAATGGATAATGTAATTTGTCAGAAGAGATTCTTCTGAGGATTGAACAATTTATATGCCACTTGTAAATAGTTTTTATTTAATCATGGTTTCTGTCTGTTATCAAAAACATAGGTTGGGAAGTTTGTTACTAGTAATTTTAATTCTGAAATTGTAACTACCCAAAATTTATAAACATTACAGACTAAGCAGGTGTCTTAAATGTGCCAGCAAAATTTATTTCCTACAAAGAAAAACGTCAGGTCTAAACTATTTAGCCCGAAACAATATAAAAATATTCAGCTAAAGAAAAGTAAAATCCATAAACTAAAAAACATTGCTGAATATAAATCATAAAAATTAATAATGAAAAATGACACGGCACATTTGAAACCAACAGAAGCATGTACAAATATGTATGTAATGTATGCATCTTGTAAGCGACTGTAGTATCTTTTGTTCATTAGTTTTCATGCACATGCTTTTGAATAAGTTTGCTGATCAAGAAGCTCTGATTTTCAAAATGTAATGAAAAAAACCCAATGA
Source organism: Hippophae tibetana (assembly GCA_037013495.1). NCBI lineage: Eukaryota > Viridiplantae > Streptophyta > Magnoliopsida > Rosales > Elaeagnaceae > Hippophae > Hippophae tibetana. The sequence goes on along the minus strand of CM072802.1, from coordinate 40,051,231 downwards.
TAGTGGCGAAACGTACTAACACGATCGAGCTGGGCTGTATTGCGTGCAAAGAACTGAGTGAACTTGGGGCTGGCAAGGAAGGCTGGCTTGTTAACAACCCCAATCTCCTTTGCGCCCTCGACACCCATTCCCTCGCCCTCGCAAACCGATCCCTTATTCTCATTCTAGGATGGTCTGATTCTGATTCCTCCTGTGTCAAGATTCCACCTGAATTGTCCCCAATTGAGGCTGAGTATATCTCTGCCATCGAGTGGTTGGTATTTGATGATATTCGTGTCGTTGCAGTTGGAACCTCTTCTGGGTATCTGCTGCTTTATTCTTTGGGTGGTGATTTGATCCATAAGCAGGTTAGTTGCTTCTTTTTTTTCTTTTTTTTGATGGTAATGCTAATTGCTTCTTGAAAAAATGGTCTATTTGAATTCCAATTTTCTTTTTGTTGGAGAATTTTACTACTTTGAAACAAATTTTATGTCGTTTAGACGTCATTTTGGTTGTTGATATCCAAATTTGTTATGTTGTCCAGTGATTTTATATTTTTGTCAGGGATCTTGAAAGTTTGTGTATTTACAGATGGTGTATCCTGGACGGATTATAAAGTTGAGAGTTCGTGGAACCAAGAGAGATTTGATTGAAGATACGTCCTCAGAGGAGGTTTGTGTTGTAATGCCAGGTGTAATTGCCCGTTTTTGTGGCTCTGAAGTACAGGTATCTGATAATATCTTGCCAATCTTTGAGTTTTGGTTGAACCTTCTCATTGTTTGCATGTGCAATAAATATATATATAATGCTTAATTGCTTATATATGAGGTTTTCTCTTTTAATGCGGTCGCGGTCGGGGTTGGGGTTGGGGTCGGGGAGGGGGAGGGGGAGCTCAAATATCTAGTTTATTGTCAGAGCTTTTGTCTCTTTCCTAATTAAGTTTATCTTTGGTGTTGGTTTTGGTTTTAACCATTATGATTCTCAAGTTATGCGTTCATTGTTTTGAATGTAGAGTATGTTGCAAAACTGGTTTCAAGAAAAGCACTCTCAGTTTTGGGATTCTAAATCAAGAAAGCAAGAATCAGATGTCCCTGAAAATTCTTATGGAAAATTGCCTTATCAATTATGGAATGTTAGCAAGTATGGCATATGTACTGATGCAGCAATAAGTGGGATAATGCCTCCACCTTTAATGGAACTCCAGGTATGGTAGTTGGCTGCTTATTTTAGTGATGTGTGTCAATGTCTTGTTTAAGGTCATCAATGAATGATATTGTCTTGGTTAATCACCGGTGATACATTACATAATTATATTCCTCTAATACGTTACAGTGGCAGACCTCTTAACATAACATCAGCTAGCTACCTTTATGGTGCTATGCACACTAGTTCTTTTGGGAAACATGAAATCTTCTGATAATATTATGGTTTTGAATTCAGCTAGACCAGTCAAGTCAACGCTATTACTGTGCAGTCATTGTTGGAGAGGATGCTGTGATCTCAGCTTTCAGGTTATGATTCATTTAATAGGTTGCCGAATATAATATAGTAAAAGTAGTCCCTGTGCCTAAAGTGCTTCATTTGTTATTTCTAGCAATGTTATGCTATTGACTTGAAATTTTCCCCCTCATATAGACTTTCAGAGGACAAAAATAAGTCTCTGGTGGGAGCACTATTATCTAAAGTTGTTCCTGCAACGTTTTCGACAATAGCTTCCTTTTCTAAAATGATTTGGAGAAATGAACAAACACCAAAAAGGGCAGAAGTGAAGCCTCAACAATTTGCTAGAGGTGACATTTTTGTGTTTTGCCTGGCTCTGATTCAAACTGTTGCAGGATAGTCTTTATAAAGGGCCAATGACTGGTGGAACTAGAGATGTCAATTGGAATGGGATGTCCCATTTGCTTATGATACAATTCATAAATATTGTGAGCCCATCCCATCTTGTCCTACTTATTTTTTAGTGGATTAGAATAATAATGGGATGATATATAATGGGATATCTCATTTAAAACATCATAAATATTGTGAGCCCATCCCATTTTGTCCTACTTTTTTTTAGTGGATTAGAATAATAATGGGCTGATATATAATGAGATATCTCATTTGTTATTAATAGATCTACATGGAACAAGTAAAAGTACAAAAATAATGAAAAAAGAAACATGATTATCTATAATAACCATGATTATCTATATTAACTATGATCTCATTAGGGACAACTTTAAATGGGATGGGATGGGATGAAATTTAAATAGAATGTGATAACTTTAACCCACAAATCCATTAGGGACATTAAATTGGACAATCCATTTGACATCTCTAGGTGGAGCTAGTGGTATTGGTTCGACACCATTGAATTTGAGCTAATCTAATCCAATCAAATCATTTGATTGGATTGTGGAATTTTCATTCGATCCAATCCAATCACGTATTTTTATCCAATCCATTAATTGATTGGATGAGTTCGGATCAATTTTATCTATAATGTTATTTATATGCGTTTTTTTGGGCATTTTTGACTATCTATCCTAATATCTTTATAAACAGTCAACATATAAGTATTTAATCTAAATACGGTCACAAATGTCACAATAACAATACAAACTATTACAATATTAAATTTAACATACACAAAAGCTAATTCCAGAATGAAGTCATAAATGTGAAGGGATGAGAACTCATGTGTGCTAGAATCTTTTACCGATTTTACAGGTTAAGTAAATTGAGAGAATATATAAAAGGGTGGGGTGATACCAAGGTCACAAAAATTATATTTTTTTGGGATACTTTAGACTCCAAATTTTCAGCTAGTATATTTATTCCTATTGAAAAAAAACTCACACTTTAGTTCACATTGACTTTTGCCCCTACAATGTGAACTAAAGTGAGTTTTTTTCCTAAAAGTACGAACTAAGTATACTAGTTGAAGATTTAGGTACTATAATATTCTATGGACATAATTTTAGTGAATTGTTTTTTACATAATGTCCTAAGCTAAATATGAGTATTAAAATATATCAGTTGAAAACTTAGGAATGAATGTGTCCCGCAGATATAAATTTAGGGACCATGAGTATTTTTTTTTTGGTAATAAAAAGTGCTAAAAAATCTTAGACAAGTGATATATGTACAAAATATTAACGTTATTTTATTTTGATCGGATTGTCGCGAATGGTAGACAGTGTTGTTCACCAACCGATCTGAATTTAATGTATTGATAATTTTTCAATCTAATTCAATTATCGGTTCAAAACCACCTAAAATTTAACAGATTGATTTGGATTTGTCCGATTCATCATAGGATCAAATATTTTGCAAACCCCTAGGTGGAACTGTTTTATGAGTCATTGTTTTAGTCAAGGCTTTTATGTGCTGCTGCCTTTTAGAAATCTGTCTTTGTACGTGCATCTCTGTGCGCTTCATTTTCCCACTCCTTTTAGAGATTAGAGTGTGCATATCCTGCTTGTATGTATGTTTTTTTTTCTAAATTGTATTTTCTTTGGCCCTTTGGTATTTTGCTTGAAAAATGTAAAATCAGAATTTACTTTTATTTACTTCAATTCAAAGATACTACATATTTATATACAAAGTTAGGGATACTATTAGTTGATAGATACCTAATACACAACTAATATATTCAACTAGTGATAAACACCTAATACACAACTAATATATCTAACACTCTCCCTCAAGTTAGAGCATAGATGTTAATCATGTCCAACTTGTTACAGAGATAATCAACCCGAACCTCACTTAAAGCTTTCGTGAAGATATCTCCTAGTTGTTCTCCAGTCTTTACATATCCTGTAGAAATCAAACCTTGTTGAATTTTCTCGCGAACAAAATGACAATCAATTTCAATGTGTTTAGTTCGCTCATGAAACACAGGATTAGAAGCAATATGAAGAGCAGTTTGGTTATCACACCACAATTTCGTTGGTACTGAAGTTTTAAGACCTATTTCATCCAAGAGTTGATATATCCACATTATCTCAGACGCAGATTGTGTCATAGTCCTATATTCTGACTCTGCACTTGATCGTGACACAACATTCTGCTTCTTGCTTTTCCATGAGACCAAATTTCCTCTAATGAAAATACAATAGCTTGATGTGGATCTTCTATCCACTTTGGAACCTGCCCAATCTGCATTTGAAAAATATTCAATATGAGTGTGTCCATGATTTGCATACAAGATACCACATCCAGGTACTCTTTTCAAGTAACACACAATTTGCTCTAATGTTGCCCAATGATGAACTGTTGGGGATGACAAATTGGCTAACAACACTGACAGAATATGCAATATCTGGATGAGTCACGGTAAGGTAGTTCAGCTTTCCAATCATCCTTCGATATCTCTTAGGATCTTTAAAGAGTTCCCCATCTCCTGTAAGGTGGATGTTCGGAATCATTGGAGCACTACAAGGCTTTGCTCCTAATTTTCCTATCTCAATTAGTAAGTCCAGGACATATTTTCTTTGAGATAGAAAGATACCTTTTTTACTCACTGTGATTTCAACACCCAAGAAATACTTTAGCATCCCCAAATCCTTCGTGTGAAACTGAGTATGTAGGAAAAACTTAAGATGAAATTCCCGTAGTATCACTTCCAGTAATAACAATGTCAACTACATACACAACTAAAAGAATGATACCAGCTTCTGATTGTTTGTAGAACACAGAATGGTTAGATTTGCTTTTCATTATACCAAACGTTTCTATAGCTTGACTAAATTTTCCAAACCAAGCACGAGGACTGTTTCAAACCATACAAAGATTTGCAGAGATGACAAACTTGCCTAGACTCCCCTGAGCAACAAAACCAGGAGGTTGCTCCTTAAACACCTCCTCTTGAAGATTACCATGAAGAAAAACATTCTTGATATCTAGTTGATGCAAAGGCCAATGGTGAATAGCTATCATAGAAATAAACAACCGAACAGAGGTCAATTTAGCAACAGGAGAGAAAGTGTCAGAATAGTTCACTCTATAGGTTTGAGCATATCCTTTAGCAACAAGATAGGCCTTTAATCGAGCAACTGACCCATCTGGATTAACCTTAATTGTGAACACCCATTTGCATCCGATAGCCCGTTTCCCTGAAGGTAAATAAACTAAGTCCCAAGTACCATTGTCATCCAAAGCATTCATTTCCTCTATCATTGCATGATGCCAACCAGGATGAGATATGGTTTCGTGAACGGTTTTAGGGATAGAAATATAATCAAGAGAGGCAATAAAAGAGTAAGAGGAAGACGACAAACAGTTATAAGAAACAAAAGAAGAAATAGGATAAGTACATTGACGTTTACCTTTGCGTAATGCAATAGGAAGATCATCATTCAGGACTGGATTTGATGATGAAAAAGCAGGTGTAGGACATGAATCAGAAGGTCTATGTCTGGAGTAGACTTGAGTAATAGGAGGCCTGACAGGAACTGGATCAGAGTCAAGTTCAAATGATGTGATAGAATAGATTAACAAATCATCATCCTCTTTCTGACGTGTAGAAGGAGGAGAAGACGAAAAATAGGGTGTGTCTTCTATGAAGGTAACATTAATTGAGACAAGATATTTGTTAAGACTAGGACAATAACATCTATAACCTTTTTGGAGATGAGAATAACCAAGGAAGATACACTTCAAAGACTTGGGATCTAATTTAGTAACATGAGGACGAATGTCCCAAACAAAACAAGTGCTACTAGGGTCCACCGGAAATAGTGACTTATTAGGAAACAAGATTTTGTAAGGAATCTCACCATGAAGAACAGATAAAGACATGCGATTAATAAGAAAACATGTTGTTGAAACTGCATCGGCCTAAAAAGGTTTAGAAACATTCATTTGAAATAATAAGGCACGTGCAGTTTCGAGAAGATGTTTGTTCTTACATTCTGCCACTCCATTTTGAGATAGAGTATCAACACATGAAATTTCATTAAGCATGTCATTTTGAACCATATAAGATTGAAACAAAGCTGATGTATATTCTTTGACATTATCACTTCTTAAAGTACGAATGTTAAATTGAGTTTTAATCTCAACACAAAATGCGCAAAAAAATAGAAAATAATTCAGAACGACTCTTCATTAAATATAACCAAATTACACGAAAATAATCATCCAAAAAAGTAACAAAATACTTAAATCCAGGTTTAGACAAAAGAGGACAAAGACCCCAAAACATTAGAATGAACTAATTCAAAAGGAACACTAGCACGTTTATTAACTCTTGGATTTGAACTAAGGCGATGATGTTTTGCAAATTGACAAGACTCACAATCTAATGAAGACACCTTACTAAACTGAGGACAAAGTTTCTGAAGTAAAGGAAGAGATGAATGACCCAGTTTACAATGTGCCTCGAAGGGAGAGGTTACACCAGAGCAAGCAACAGATTTCGGTATTGGTGTGTCAAGAATATAGAGACCTCCAGACTCATGTCCTTTACCAATAGTCTTCGTTATAAGATCTTGAAATAAGCAACCATCAAGAAAAAATGAGATGCAACAGTTAAGATTGCGAGTAAGCTGACTTATAGAGATCAAATTAAAGGATAAGCTAGGTAAATGTAAGACATACGACAAAGGAAGCAAATGAGTGGGAGTAATTGTGCCAGACCCAAGAACACGAGATGGTGACCCATCGGCTAAGGTAACAGTAGAGGTGGAAGTGTGTGACTGAAGAGTAGAAAAGAGACTAGAATTACCTGTCATATGATCTGTGGCACCAGAATCAATAACCCATTTGGAAAATGAGGAAAGAAGACACATTTGGTTTACCTAAATCAGCAATAGCAGTGACAGAAGGTGATGAAGACTTTAGTGATTCTTGATACTGTGAGAACTTGGTAAATTTATCTGCAGAGATAATAACCGATTTTTCAGAAGTATCATAAGTGGATGCAATATGGGCCGAGTGACTTTTCTGATGCTTGTACTGAAGCTTTCTACAGTTATGTTTCGTATGTCCTGGTTTGTGACAATAGTGACACATAATATCTCCTGGGTCCTGTGGTCGAGTTTCAAACCCTTGTGAGCCGCCTCCTTTGTTTCTACACATATAAGTTGACCGTCCAGGCTCATAATTATTATTTCTGCTTACCAAAACACCATTTAATTGAGTAGGTGGAGTGGAATGTTTTCTGTACGAAATACTCGACTAAATGCCTCTTGTAAAGAGATCTCAGAACCAGAAAGAACCTGGGACTTAGCAGTCTCAAAAGCAGAGAGAAGATCGACAAGAAAACTCATGACCGTCATTTGTTTCCGTTGGCTTTGCTAAACCTTTACATCAGGGCTAAAAGGCATCAAACTATTGAGCTCCTCATAAGTCCTTTTAAATTCCATAAAATAATTCATGAGGAACTGATCTTGTTTGTCTGCACGGTAAAATGTTTTGCATATCTCATACATGCGAGAAAAATTTCCTTTACCAGAATATAAGAAATCCAAATAATCCATCAATTCCTTAACGAATTCACAATGATTGATCAAGTCAATTACATTACTCAATAGAATTCCGAATCTGCAGAAATAAGCGGGCATCTTTTCTAAGTCATGTCTGCTTTGAATCATCTTTAGGAGGATCATTAGTCAAATGAGTATCTTTGTTGATACTTCTCAAATAAATTCGAATGGTCTTGCTCCAAGCCAAATAATTCGAGCCCTTGAGCTTATGGGCCGTGATTTTAGACATCATAGGCACCATATCCGTCACAACATTAGATTTATTTTCAACCATAACTCCTACGAACTACAAGGTAACGAACAAATGAACAAACGAACAAACAAAATCCAACAAGGGCAGCGACCAAACACGTAGCAAACAAGAACACAAAATTGGAAGAACACAAACCCGAACAATCACAAAGCAAGGAGTGCCAAACCACCACAGATGACGCAAGGGAACGCCGGAGAGCAACACGAGGACGACCGAAGAAGACTGCTGCAGGGACGTGTTGTCATGCGTCGGCGCGTGGGAAGATGGCAGAAAGTCGCGATAGTGCGTGTGACCCACTTGCGGCTCGTCTGGTGACTGGACTTCATGGTTTGGCCGGTCGGTGGTTGGGCTTCCTCCCTATGCTGGCAGTGAGAATAATTTTTCACTCCAAAAGGCACGTGGGAAGATGGCAAAAAATCGCGGTGGTACGTGGGGCACACTCGCGGCTCGTCTGGTGACCGGATTTCGGGGTTTGGCTGGTCGGCGGCTGGGCTTTTTTCCTATGACAGAGGTGAAAATAAATTTGCACTCCAAAAGGGTGTTCCAAGTTGGAACCCAAAAATGCACTAAACCTTAATTTGTGTTTATCTAAAATCAGACCCTAATTTGAACGGAAAAAGAAAAAGAATTCCCAATTTTATAACACAAATGCTGTGATACCATTTAAAATCAGAATTCACTCTTATTTACTTCCATTCAAAGATACTTCATATTTATATAGAAAGCTAGAGACACTATTAGGTGATAGACACTTAATACACAATTAATATATTCAACTAGTGATAAACACATAATACGCACCTAATACACAACTAATATATCTAACAAAAAAGATAGTGCATGCACAACAAAAGATAGCATGTTATTGGAGTTTCCTAGATCCTAGTCATTATCTACTGTAGAAAAATATTCTCTGATGACTTTTATTATGATTCCCAACAGCGTCTCCATTGACATCTCTAAAGGATTACCCAAGAAAGGGTGAGAAACTTATCTTATCTCCAAGTGGCACGCTGGCAGCAATTACAGATTCACTCGGTCGTATTTTGCTCTTAGACACTCAAGCATTGGTGGTGGTGCGTTTATGGAAGGTATTCTCCTCAAATGAATTTTCCCTTTTGCAGTGCTCATCTTTTTCCTTCTGGTGGAGCATAACAATGGTTTATTTTTCAGGGATATCGAGATGCTAAGTGTCTATTCATGGAAATGCTAGTAAAAAAAAACGAAGCAACTTCTATTTCCAGCCATTATGAACCTACAAAGAGTGACTATTGCCTGTGTCTGGCTATTCATGCTCCTCGAAAAGAGATTATCGAGGTAAATTTTATATTGTTTTGGAAAAATATTCTTTAGCCATTTATGTGCATTATATCTAATAGTTAAAATATTATCGTATTAGATTAAATTGTATTATAATTAGTCATTATAATATTTGGTGACAATTTGTATAATATAATCTGATAAAATTGATAATAAAAATAATTTATATTTAAAATAATATGTGAATTATTTTATGTAGTTTTCTTATGTATCAAAATAATGTTTTTATAAAATTTATTTAAATAAAAATTAATTCCTATTTTTATGTATTTTCTTACATTTTAAAAATAATTAAAAACAATATTTTTTATTTGAGATAAAAGAAAAAGTCAACACATTTTAGAAATGAAAATTTAGACAATTAAATGTCTAGTACGGTTTAACTCTACAATTCTTGATAGGTCAAATTTTTTACATAGTTGTATAATTTTTATTTTGTACATTACAATCTGACTTCATGGTCATTAGTTTGTACATAAATTATACGGTCAAGCCTTTAGTACTTGCCTTTATGTTCCCAACAGTTGAGCTATTAAAGGTTGGGATACTGCAGAACCCTCTAATCAATGCAAAACTCAGTTTTGGAATTATTTTACTTCTTTCTTTGTCGCCGTTGAATATATATAATTATTTCCCCTTTGGCTATCCTTTTTCAGATATGGCAAATGAGAACTGGACCAAGGCTTCGAACTATTCGATGTGCTAAAGGCAGCAAAATACTTCAGCCTACGTATAGATTTGGATCGTCCATGGTATCCTCATATGTACCTTTGGAGGTTTTCTTGTTAAATGGTGACTCTGGTGTAATTTCAGTTTTAAATCGAACCCTTTAATTGATTTGTAAAAAATGAATGATCGTGTTCTCAAATGCCATTCAATTCTAGTAATATTGTATGTTTTATTTTTGGTTATGTAAATAGTACAAACGAAAAAGGTATGGCCTTGTAGTCTTACCTTAAAGATTCAAATAACTTGAGGATCCTCGTAATGAGTTGCATGCACATTCTAGGTTCAACTTTCAAAGAATATATATACTTGAGGATCTTCGTAAAGAGTTGCATGCACTTTCTAGGTTCAGCTTTCGAAGAATATATATATATTCCTCAAATTTTAATTAAATTTATACATAGATTTTCAAACTTATTAAACATATTATTTTATCTTTAAACTTTTAATACTTCACAAGGAATTTTTAAATTTTCACACAGGTCTATTACTAAAATGTATATTTGTAAATTAAAAATTTAAGATTTATGTATAAAATTTTAAATATTTGAGATAAAAGAGTACAATTCATGTGAATTTAAAGTTTGTTGAGTATTTTAATCACATGAATATATATACCAACCTAATTGGGACATTTTGGGATTATGACAAGAAATGTACGAATTAGAAATTTTAAATATTTGAGATGAAACACTAGTTAATTTATCTATTTTCATTATAAAAGAGGAGTTTGTGGTTGGAAAAGGGAAATACCATCATAACCTTAGTTCTTTTATTTATCCATTTTAACCTCTAAAAGTACAAAATATCATGAATTTTTATTTTATTTTAATTGATAAATGAATAGTTTCAAGTAATATGACATTTTTTTATTTCATAACTTAAAAATGACATTTTATCATCTCTTGTTGACGTGGAGCTACTGTCCAAAACGGTGTAATAGTGCTGTCCTATCTCTAGCGAAACTATAACACGCACGGAGGAGTGGGTTTGACTATAAGAGTTTCCTATGCTAGTTGCAGATTTAGTTCTGCATGATGCCAATACCATGTAATATGGTTTTTTGTGTTTTGGATTTTTCTGTGTATGGGTTGATTTAAACACGTTTAATGAAATACTACTTCTTGTTTAAAAAAAAGAAAAAGAAATGTAATTTATTGTGACTATATAGTCCCAAATAAAAGGTTAAAAGGATAATTAAAGGCTTCAAAATCATTATTTTTTATTATTTAATTTACATTTTCTGCTAATTTATTGTCCCATTTAATTTGACAATAAATGGAAAACTTCAATCTCTCAACCATTATATATAATTGTATTTTATTTATAAGATGAATCACTTTTAAAACATTTTTAAAACTAAAATATTTGAATTTACTGATATTATTGTCCTAGCGAAAAGAATTTGCCTATACCATTCAAGTCCCCATCAATAAATCAAAAACCTTTCAAGATAAATTATCAAAACAGTCAACATTCATATGATTATTTGTTATGATTTTTATTACTTTAATTTTAAAAAATTTAAATTCAATATTCAATTTGATTAAAATGAATGCGTTAAATTTTGTTACAATATTGATTAGTATTTATATCTTACACTAATTTATTTTCCAAATTAATTTAACATAAACCGAAGATTATTTCATTATTTATATATATAATGAAATGATTTTAGAAGTTAGAAGGTCACTTAGAAGAATGAGAAAGTCTACATCAAAAATCTTCAAATCTCAAGATCATTATATATATGCATGTATAATTATTGGCCACTACTAACATAATGATGTATATCTAAAGTTTCATTTTAAAAATGACACAAGTACAATATGGTAGTTTGTCATAACACACTGATATTGCAAAGATATTAAATGTAAGAAGTTTTATTCTGGATCAAATTAGTTAGAGTATGTGAATAGATAATTAATAAAATTTATGTCTGTTAATGTATATCTATTAACAGATTAATGTATATCTGTTAATGTATATTGACATGATCAAAACGAAAATGCTAAAGTGCGAGAGAAGGTAAAGAAGAAGCTGCAGTAGCAATAGAGACAAGAGCAACGGGTGGAAGTTGAAGATTGTTCATGGAAAACATACGTCTAACCCTAGGACCGGTCACAAGCTCTTGCCCCATCCTCGGATCCTACACAATATACCTAGAATAGTCAAAAATAAGGCGATATTCTAGTTCGGCTAATTGTCCCATAGAGCATAAATTATAGGATAAGTTAGGTATATGAAAGATCCCAAGAACAGAGGGATTAGAAGTCGAAACAAAACCTAGACTATTTTCATGCATGGTGGAACCATCAGCTATATGAATATTAAGAGGATGTGGTGCAGGGTAAAGTTTGGAGAATAAAGATGAGTGAGGTGTCATGTGATTACAACAGGTAGAATCAAAAAGCCAAGTTTGAGACTTATTGGGCAGAACTGAGAGAGTAGTGAAAAGAGATGCATTACCATCCATTTGAATAGTCTGAGTTATGATCTTTTATAGTTCAGTGGGAGAGAGGTTGATAATGGATCCAGAAGACTAGGACTCAGTTGAAATGGAAGGCATCAACGAAGTAGGCTCAGTATTAGCAACAATAGCAATATATTTGTTGCGATGGTAAGAAGTCTCAATGAGTGGCCATGATACTTGCAATAATTGTAGAGCTTCTTATTGGTCTACCTGCGATGATTACTAGAGCCAGAGGAATCACTTGACTGTTGAGGTTGCTCAATGGAAAGATCAGAAGCAAGATTAATAGTCAAAACATTGAACTTATTTTGGGCTTGTAGGGTTGTAAGCCTAGCTTCTTATCTAATCAACTCGTTTATGGTAGTATCAAGAGAGGGATAAGGACTACGATTGAGAAGTTGACTCCGGATGGGCTCAAAGTCCTTATGAAGTGACATTAGGAACTTATAAAGACGAAACTCATCTCTAACTGTAGCATATTGTTGAGCATTCTTTGAGCATGCCCAAATTGGATCACAAAGGTCAATTTTTTCCCAAATAAAGCGAAGCTGATCATAATAGTCATTGATAGATTGTCATGGTTCTTGTCTAAGTTGATGAAATTCAACTACTAACTGATATTTCATAGATCTGTGAGTAGTGGAGTACCTTTTGGCCAATATATCCCATGGTGATTTTGCATCATCAAAGCTACCCAATAGATTAGAGATGGAGGGAACAAAAGTATTCCAAATCCATGTGAGGATCATGTGGTTGTGAATATCCCATTCAATCATGCAACCAAGGTAGGCAGCATCTTCTTCACTTGTTTCTTTGACAGGAATGGTAATTGCACCACTCCAGTAATTCCAGAGCATGTGACCCTTAAGAAAACTGCGCATAGTTTGAAAAAAGATAAGTATTTCTTGGTCCTTTTTAATATAGTATTAATGAGGAGAGGAAGAAAAACATCATTTTAATCCATTTAGAAACACAATATGCAAAAATGAGGTCTACGCGAAAAACTGGGTAAAGAGAACCTAATTTGCAAAAAGTCAACCATGTAGAAAAGTCAAAGGCCATGGTCAATAGGAAAGGTCAATAGTCAAAGGTCAATGGTTTGGTCAATGGAAGTCAAAGGGCACGGTCAACGGAAGCAACAACGATGGTTAATGACGGCCAACAGTGACAGTCAACGGTTCCACCCTACACCACATCCTCTTAATATTCATATAAGTAATGGTTCCACTATGCATGAGAATAGTTTAGGTTTTGTTTTGACCTCTAACCTCTCTGTTCCTAGGGTCTTTCATGTACCTCACATATCCTATAATTTATGCTCTGTGGGACAATTAGCTGAACTAGGATATCACCTTATTTTTTTACTATTCTTGGTGTATTGTGCAGGATCCAAGGATGGGGCAAGAGCTTGGGATCGGTCCTAGGGTTGGGCGTATGTTTCTCATGAAAAATCTTCATCTTCCACATGTTGCTCTTGTCTCTATTGTTGCTGTAGTTGCTACAGTTTCTTCCTTACCTTCTCTTGCACTTTGGCATTCTCGTCTTGGTCATGCTTCATCCACTCGGGTACGACAGTTAGCTTCTAAAGGTCCGTTGGGTTCTATGTCCAAAGATAATTTTTATTGTACTTCATTCCAGTTAAGAAAACAACCAACTTTACCTTTCAATAATAGTGAATCTATCTCTAATAGTATTTTTGAGTTAATTCATTATGATGTTTGGGGACCTTCTCCTGTTACTAGTATTGATAGATCTCGTTATTTGTTTTTGTTTTTATTGATGATTATTCTTGATATAGTTGGATCTTTCCTATGAAATCTCGTTCTGAAATCTTACCAATATACAATAACTTTGCAAAAATGGTTGAAACATAATTCTCCAAATATATCAAAACTTTTTAATTTGATAATGCTCTTGATTATACTCAATATGCTTTTCAAGCTCTGTTACATTCCTATGGCATTGTACATCATCTAACCTGTCCAGGTACCTCTCAATAAAATGAGTAAGCCGAAAGAAAACTTCGTCATATTCTTGACACTATCTGTGCTCTTCTTCTTTTTGCCAAAGTTCTTACCCCATTTTGGGGTGAAGTCACTCTTCATGCTATTCATGCCATTAATCGCATTCCAAGTGTTGTAATTCATAATCAAACTCCGTATGAGCACCTTTTGGGTCATCCCCTGACTATAATTGACTTCGCTTCTTTGAATCTGCATGTTTCGTTCTTCTTCAACCTTATAAGCACAACATACTTGAGCCTCGATCTAGACATTTTTGTTTTCTTGGTTATGGTGAAATTTAAAAAGGTTATCGGTGCTATGATCTTGTCTCACATCATCTTCATATTTCTCGTAATGTTGTCTTTTGGGAACACCGATTATTTGTTGAACTTTCTCACTTTCGTTCTTCCCTAACTAACTCTTTTATTTTAGAAATATTTCCAGATGAGTCTCATGTTTCTTCTACAGATACTCATGATCCTCCTTTGGATTTCTATATGCAATATTCATATATTTTTTATGATTCTCCTAGACAGGTTGTAGATGAGCAGGTTGATGACGAGCTACCCCACCTTAAGCATAGGTCCCTTGCTCCTACTCCGCTTGAAGATCCTCTACAAGACATTCCACCTTGCCACTTAAACCGGGTAAGATCAATTCCTACACATTTACTTGACTATCATTGTTACACTTCCCTTGCTACACTTCATGAGCCTCACACCTATCATGAGGCATCTACTAACCCTTTATAGCAGATTGCAATGAAAGAGGAAGTTGATGCATTAACCAAAAACCATACTTAGGATTTGGTTACTCTTTCTCCTGGTCAGTCTATGGTTGGTTGTAAGTGGATCTATAAGATTAAGACTCACTCTGATGGGTCTATCGAGTGCTACATAGGATTGATTATGAAGAGACTTTTGCTCCAGTTTCCCGTATCTCATTGTTTGTGCCCTCTTAGTTGTTTCCACTGCTAGTAAATGAGACATTTTTTCATATGGATGTTAAAAATTCCTTCCTTAATGAGGATCTATATGAAGAAGTATATATGCAACCTCCTTAGTTCTTCCTTGATTTCTTGGCGAAGTAAGAAACAAACTTTCGTGGCCCACTCCAGTACTAAAGTAGAATATCATGCTCTTCGTGATACCACTTTTGAGCTCCTTTGGCTATGATGGCTTCTTAAGGATTTGGGTGTGTCCACATCCTCTGCTACTCCCCTTTATTGTGACAATCAGAGTGTCATTCATATTGCTCACAATGATTTCTTCCATGAATAGACTAAACACATCGAGATTGATTATCACTTTATTCATTCTCATTTTGTCCATGGTACTCTCAAGATTTTTCTCGTCTCCTCTAACAATTAACTTGTAGATATCTTCACTAAGACACTTCCTAAGGGACACACTCATAATTTGGTTAACACCTTCAAGCTGGTCTCACACCACCTTGAGTTTGAGGGGAGTTGTTAATGTATATCTATTAAGAGATTAATGTATATCTGTTAATGTATATCATATCTAATAATGTATATTTTTTTATTTTAGGCATATCTAGTTTACTTGTAACTCCTATATAAAGGTACCATGTATATTCCTTAATACACAGAATACAACACAATCATTAAGTACTTCTAACAATGTCAAATTAAAATTTTGCAGACAGTCAGATAAATAACTACGTATAAAATAAAATAATGCCAAAAAGTAAATATATGAGATTTTTAGGTGGAGAAGAGATGAATCAAAATCACTATTAACAAAAGAATAAATGTTCAAACACAATTCACAAATATTGTAGGCTCATTAATCAATCAAACACAATCACTAATGTTTGATAAATTAACTAAAGAAAAATCCTGCTAGAAATTTTGGAAAAACAAATTTTCAAAGAAAGCTTATATGCAAAATTAGATTCAATTGTTGTTAAGAAAATTGTGAATCAAAGCTTTGTTTAAATAGAATGAGTTGAATCCCTAAGTCAAAGGCTTATTATAATTCTGTCCTTGAAAACATTTAAAAGAACTTTAAAAAGTAAAGACAATATGGTAATAAAACACATTAGCTAGAGTAAAAATTGGGTTAAAATTGAAAACTTCTCCACTCGATCAATCTAGTCAATCTGCAACTGATCCAGTGAAACAAATAATTAATTCTAAAATAAGCAAATCGATCTACTCATTAATCTTGATCAATCTAATGCTCGATCGATCCAACTTTAATACATCGATCAATCTAGTCACATAAAAAATGAATTCAAGCAATTTTAATTAAGCTTGATTGGTCTAGACATGACTCGATCAATTTAGTAACCTACGTGCAAAATATTCATATATGTCTAATATAAAATCTAACATGCATGAAAATAAAGATATAACTAAGATGTGCTCATTAAAGCTCGTTGGTTCATTCGAATTGAAATATACTTGAGAAATACACTTATAAACTAAAATTACATATGTATGTTTTATTTACAAATATCACTAATATTCACATAAACTTTACAAAATGCTTTATCAGAAATGTTAAATGCACTCAAATTTGTAAATACATTTATATTCAAGTCAATTATGATATGAAATGTGAAAATTTTATTGAAAAATGAATAACTTTATCATTTTTATAGTGATTTGTCCATGTGTTATACCATACTTAGTCTGAATAAAATTTGTGTCCAAAGTTTCAAAGTCATCATTTTTTCTATATGTACATCTTCTTTTCTTCTTAGTTCTTTTATTCTTTCGTTCGCCAATTAATATTTTTATGTTCTTCATTTTCCCTTTATATTTTGGGTCATACTATTCTTTTTTTCACGTACGCTTTGAGCTTCTTACATGTTTTTGACAAATATTTACTCCTTCAATGATTTTGGATATAATTTTTGGGTTTTATATCTATGGTTGATAATTGGATTTGAGATAGCTCAGTTAGTGCATCTGTTGTTAGTTTCTCTTATAAAGTTGATAATTTAGGGGATAAAACGAGATTATTATCCCTTTCACCTGATAAGGTTTTTTGTGTTCAAAATTTTGTTTTGGTCGATAAGAATGTGAATAACTTATTTTTTAAAGCCAAAATTAGTCTTCTTTTTCTTTGATAATCTCATGTGTGGCTTCAAGTGCATGTTATTTATTGTAACCCAATTATTTGATAATAAGTTAGTTTATATATATATATATATATATATAAAACTAACTTATTATGTATTTATTAGAAAAAAAAGACTATCATATCTATAAAAACTAGCTTATTATATATATAAAGCTTATGTATTTATAGGTCTCAGAATTTGTTTTAGCTAATAGAGTTCTTTTAAACTGTCAAAATAAATTTAAAGATAATAATTTTTTTAAATCCAAAGGTAATGTACCAATTTTATTTACAAAATTCAAACTTATGATTTTTTACTATTTAATATGTTTAATTCAAAAGTTATGATATTAAAAAATAAATTGATACATGTATGAATTTTGGGAAGTTAATGAATGAATGCATTATGGAAAGTTTTTTTTTTTTTTTTTTGCATTTCTTTTACTAAGAAGAACAAATTAGTACTAGACATACTGTATAATTGTGACCATGCATATTAAATATCCAAATACCAATTAGTTAGTTTTTTTCAACTTGTTTGTGGCTAAACAGAGTATAGGTATACAGGAGTCTAGGATTCGAGTGTATAAATAATGTATTTATTTTTAAAAAATTAGTTTTTATAATGAATTTCTTTAAATTTTAAGATTCAAATGTATTATTTTATTTTTATTTTTATTTATTTATGGGTATACATATTAATCTTTTGTACTTTATAGAATTATTTTTTATTGAAATCACTTCTAAATAAGATAAAACACTTCAAATAAACAATGTATGAAATTAATAATTTCTTCAAAAATAAAAGCTAAGAGTGTACATATTTAATGTCTTACTAGTGTATTGTGTGTATAACATTTGATTAAAGATGTCCAGAAGTATCATAAACATTTTTTTAATTTTTCAACTAAGAATTTGTGCTATATTTGGTTACAACTAATTTTCATCAAGTTTTAATAATTTTTATAGTGATTTTATGAATCTAAAGTGTGTAAATTGTTTAATGAAAAGTAAAATTTCATTCACCTTCATGTAAATTATTATATTTCTTATGAAAAGGTAAATATTATACCATTTGCAGGCCACATGCTCTTTGTCTAGTATTCAAAATAAAGATGTGTTCAAAAATGAATTTATTTAAAGACATTTTCAATAGTAAATATTCACGAACCAAAATTATTCTTAGAAGCAAAACATGATTTGTTGGGCATTTGTTAGGTCCGAAAAAAAGTGGGTACGTGAATAAATAAAAAGAAATATATTTAAGTTTTTTAAAATAAAAGTTAATAGTTATGAAAAACCATCTTAAAACTAATTGAAATAATAATACAATTTGATACCCTAAAAAGGTTTCAATTCCTTGAAATAAATCAAAAATATGAAATACTGTATAACTTATACAAATTCAAATATTCATGATATTTATTTACAAAACTAATTGTTATATCAATTCAAAATGGTCTTTAACTTGCCCATATGATAAACAGAATAGCCAATAAAAAAATTAGGTTTTAGATAAACCCTTTTGAGTCAGATTCTTCCAACGATCATGCTCTGCATCCATGCCCATATCATCATGACTGTACTTATCTGAAAGGTTAGGGAGGGAGGTGAGATTACAACTCAGTAGGAGAATACTTCATGCAAATTAACTTTAATGAATGTGCATATAAAACCATTGTTTAAACCATGTATTAAATATGAGTTTAAAAACGTAAAATTATTAATAAAATATTATTTCAATAATAATTGTAAGTATCAAAAGAGATATATAATTTTACTATCACCATTTATGCACCTGGGAGAATAACAAGTTTCAGAAATCACTTTCATAGGAAAATTCCATGAAAACATATCATGTATATAATCCATCAAATATGCATGTCATGCTATCAAAATTTCCATATATATTAGTCAACTTCGAGATAAACGTACTGGTCCAACTATGATATATGTGTACACTCATTCTCTGAGATACATATGATACATTTATTAGTTAACTCTAAGATATATGCGTAGTCTACTTTGAGCTAGACATATGTAGGGTATAACTCCGAGATACATGTGTGGTTATACTCCGAGATGCATGTATGGATATAATTCTAGAATACATATGTACAATATGTACTTGTAGTTTAAGTGAATCTAATCTACTACAACCAGTATCCCTAAGGTTTCACGATGCATGATCAAAATGGTAAGATGCCATGTATAATATTAATTATATAATCTCGTATCATATTCTCATATATAAAAATTGAAAGAGCCTACAATTCAGTATACTACCAAGGTAAGGAGAAGCATACTCTTAAAGTACTCAGCCCTAACTTGCATTAATAGGATAGAGAACACTAATATAGAACACAGTAGAATTACAGAAGATATAATATCAAACAAAGTTATAACTTGAAGCATATATATTATATATCAAACAAAAAACATGTAAATAATAAACACTTTCTAATGAGAGTTTATGCTTCAATATGTTGAGACATACATACATAAAACTTGGATTATACTAACTCAATAATAGATCATGCATAACAAGTGATATAATGAGGTAAATACACATAGATATTATATTTATGTGGTAATATTCTCGAGTTTCTTAAGTCAATCACTTAGTAGCAAATAATTCACTAAAAAATGAAATAGTTATAATTCTAATAGATAGTAAACCATAATTTCCTCTATGAATGGGGACTTCCATCCTAATTGTCTATTAATACTTTTTACTTATTTCTACCACAACGATTTGTAAAACTTAAACCCAACTATCCTCCATAGCCAACACCACCTAAAATAGTGTGATTGATAAACATAGATCAATAGCTAGTAGTGTAGCTACTCTCAACCTCATGAGATACACAATCCAGTATAAATATCAAATCAAATATGAGAGACATATAGTCAAACCACGTATTCATATAGATAACAGTTTGATAAGAACCAAAAAATGACATGTAGTTTCAAGTAAGCTCTCTAAAATATTTTAAACAATAGATATAAATCTCAAAGTGAATTTTGGTAAATTTTCAATTCTTAAATAATGGGTGAGGAGAAGAGAAATAAGTAGGATATTTTTAAGGCTTGGAATGCACACCTTGCCAGCCACCTTGCCAACTAGATATAATTTTATAGATTTTTAGTTTTGATTCAATAAATAGATATACAAATCCATTTGAAGGTTTTTCAACAATAGAATTAGCAACAAAGTTTTGTAAGGATTCTTTTGAGGTATAATTTTAAAATGAATTCTTTATTTTTATGTTTTATTCTTATATGTTATGTTTAATTTATCTGTGATTGAATTTAACATGGTTGACTGTTTGTAAATATGATATAATAATAATGTTGTTATGCTTATGAAATATTAAATGGGTATAACATTCCTATAAAATAAATTTATTTTGTTCTTATTCAAGATTTTATATTAAGGATGTTAGAGAGAAATATATTATTTTTCATTACAAACTTAAATTTGAAAATTAGATTATAAGGTCTAATTATTCGGTCTGATTTAAAGTAGTATTCTTTTATTTGTTGGTACAATCGCCTAGTAGTTAGAGTAAAATTCTATCTCAAAAGTTTTTTTATAAGAACAATTATTCGAAAATGTATTGACGACATATTTTTAGTAATAGTTTTAAAACTTAAAAATTAATCCTCAGATAATGAAATTCTTAGGTTTAATTTAGACATCTTGAATAAAGTCTAATTAATTGACTCACCCTAAAGTTGTGATTAGATGGTTTGTTATTTTCTTATAAATAAAGTTGAAATTTAATACTTAATTAATTAATAGACCTCACCTAAGTATATTAGTTCATTAATATTAAACAAAAAAATTTGGGCTCTGCTTAAGGACACTTTCATACCAAAAAGATAAAATCAATAAATATCAATTTATATCTTTAATAACTTAAATAATATTAGCAAACATAATTAAATTAATTATTATACCCATAAATACTCTACTGTTATGAATGATAAAAATTTGTATTATTATTTATTGAATCATATCTATGTTTTTTCATGTTATTAGATTAGAAAAAACAAAAACCAAAATATTGTGACAAAATGTTTAAGATTTAATTTCGTTTTTAAGAGTTTAAATAATAAATTAAAAATCACATATATTCCTTTCAATTTTGAGAATATATATTTTCTATAAAATAATTCGTGCACTTGCGATAATTTTACTAATATAAAACAAAAACTATCGACCAGATCGTCATTGCCGGAATTGTCTCATCAACCCATAAGTGAGGAAAATAATTTTTAGAGAGAAGTTTTGAAAAAATAATAAATCAATAGCTACCTTACCCTATTTATAGGAATTTTGTTGACCACTTGACATCGTCGACTCCTCACTAGTGGCACTCGCTGACACCTGATCATACACTTGGTGAGTTTGGAATGAGATCTCAATGACCGTTCATATATTCTCATCATCTTCTCTCTAACCCGCACTTACTATAACCATACATTGCCAATCATCCTTGCTGGCAGCAACTAGGCGATTACTCTATAAGATAGCTAGATTTTTATCGATTTGATGTAAAACTAATCTTGATTGAAAATTTAACATTAAAATTCATAATTAAAGCCGGTAAAATTTATAATATATTAAATTAATCTTTGAAACAAATTATGGAGACCAGGGTCTTACAACGTCTATTTATTATGGAGATTTGAAGGTTTTAGAGTAATTTGATCATGTGAAATGCATATGACATGTTCCATGTTAAGTCTAAATTTTGACACTTTACAATTTGGTCGTAGATGAGTGAGAAATGTTTGTTACAAGATTGTGAACTTCACCATATTTATAATAAAATTCTCAAAACCTAGTGAAACCTGATTGAAAAAAATCAGAGTATGATGTGACATTAAAAGAGTAACGGAAAGGAATTGCCCGGAGCTTAAAAAATATAGTTGACATTGTAAAAATAAGTTAGCAAAATCGATCCATCGAAGAGAGGGATTGATCCTTCATTGATAAAGTTATACTTAATAAGAAGTAAAATCGATCAATCTATGAGACGGGTAGATCCTTTTATCTTACAATGTACAAAACTTTTGATATATATTGGATATTAGTCCTTAATTCAAGGAATAAAACAAGGACCTTAATTCAAAGAATAAAACAAGGACCTTAATTCAAAGAATAAAACAAGGACCTTAATTTAAGGAATAAAACAAGGACCTTAATTCAAGGAGTAAAACAAGGAATCATTAATTCAAGGAGTAAGACAAGGAATCCTTAATTCAAGGAGTAAGACAAGGAATCCTTAATTCAAGGAGTAAAACAAGGAATCTTTAATTCAAGGAGTAAATCAAGGAATGCTTAATTTAAAGAGTAATTGAAGGAGTAAAATTTCCTTATAAATAGCTATACAATTGTAATGAAAACATGAAGAAAATAATACAAACTAGAGAACTCTTTTGTGTAGAGTTATTTCTTGTTTTTTCTACATGGTATCAGAGCAGGAAAATTAACTTGCTTCTGCTTTATTATTATCTTAGCATCTTCAATCTTTGAAATAGCTGAAGACAAGCCGCTAGGATCAGAAGCTGGAAGTTCATCAGTGCTTTCCTTCATGAATATGCATGAGGTGGATGTCAACCCAAATCAAAGATTAAGCTCAGTCTTGTTGAATGAGTTTAATTACTTGCCTTGGTCAAGAGCAGTGTCTCTGGCTCTAGGTGGAAGGCCCAAGTTGGGGTTCATAAATGGCAGCATCGAAGTACCTGATGTTTCCTCACCAACCTATGAATCCTGGCTTAGTAAGGATCAGCTGGTTATGTCATGGCTCCTAAATTCCATGGAACGTAAATTAGCTGAAATATTCAGTTACTCTGAATCTGCATACCAACTATGGGAGACGGTCAGGGAAATGTATGGCAGTCAAAACAATGCTACACGAGTTTTTCAATTAAAGAAAGACATCTCAGATCTGCAACAAGATGGCAAGCCTTTTGTACAACTCTTAGGAAGCATGAAAAGCATGTGGAATGAGTTGGAAATATATCGTCCTCATACAACCGATGTAGCTTTGCTACGAAAGAAACCGGAAGAAGATAAGATATTTCAACTTTTGTCCAGTCTGGATTCAACATATGAAGATTTACGATGCCATATAATCATGAATACTAAACTTCCTTCCTTCACCAATGTATGTGCGACAATTCAACGTGAAGAAGTAAGAAGGAAAGTCATGAACAAGGATACAATGGCTAGTTCACCTGAGGCAAGAGCCTATCTAACCAATGAGAGGAAGTACAAAAGAAAGCATCCAAACTTGAAGTGTCAACATTGCAACCATACGGGCCATGTTAAGGACACATGTTGGATTCTACATCCATAATTAAAACTCATTTTAATTCATACATGCCATAATTAGGTATATTTTTTATACAAATATGTTTACACACACCATAGAGTTGGTTTTCGTAGTGTGCATATTAGGTTAAGTGCTAGGGATCTTGTGAGCGAATTGATGTTACTCGTGATTTTTGGCTTGTTTTGGGTATGGATATTTGTGATTTTTACTCAATATTTTTACAAAAAATATATCATGTTTTATACACCTTACCAACAAGCTCTCCAAGAAGCTCATCAGGGAACTCACTATAGGTGATGACGAAGTGGAAAATCTAAGTTCTATAAGTATCCTACTCATTTCTTTTCTCTTTATTCATGTTTTACATAGCAAAAATTTGTCAAAATTCACACTGATGAGTATATCTAACTTTGAAATCATTTGGATGAGCATACATTTGAGAGTAGGTCATTTTGTGAGTTTAATAATCAAATCATAAGTTATGTGAGTACATGGAAAGTGACAGTTAAGCTAAATATTTCATAAGGAGGGCATGCCAATGGATTCAGATTTTGCTGATTTAGTCTAAATAGCTAGTTGTATTGAATTTTGTGCCGATTCAGCTTATTAGATGTCCACTTCTGTACCTCAGATGAAACTGGAAAAGAAGAGGTCATCATCCATGGATAAGATAATTAACAAGTTGAGATCTGCTCAGAAGAGAGCTCAAGAAATGAGGTCAGTGTTTGACAACCGGGTCCAGCATCAAGTCTCAAGGACTTCTCAAAAATCCATGTAATTCCAGATGGGTTCTGTAAGTAGCTGTTTTATCTGTCATGCTTTCTAAAGCCTCATCCAGCCCCAGGTGTCTGTCATTTCACTTGATCTACAGGGCAAGGTAACTCTATCTATAAAACTATCACATTACGCGTTTATATACCAGAATTTTATCTTTTTGTTCGATATTGTGAATAATTCTGAATGATTTTGAAAATTGTCTCCAGAATATCGTAAATCCTCTTTTTTTTTTCTCACTTATTCTTTGTTTTTATTTTTTTTGGGAATTAAATTACATATATTTTTTTTTATTTTTCCAGGTCAGGTTAAAGAATTAGCAAGAATGAGAATAGGAATGGTGTACAGCAGGAGTAGGATTTTGACACTAAAATCTATCTGTAATTTTGACAAAAATAATTGATGCCACGAACATGGTTTTAAGATTGCTCCACAAAATAGGTTGTGCCAATATTGCTCCTCCTTTGTTGTAATTGCCAACGTATAGTGAACCTCAATTTTGTCCTTTATCGATCTTTTCTAAAAAGCAACAAGGTGAAAAAATACTATTTTTAAAGTCCATAATTAAATACTTATGGAGGCTCTTTGTCTTAAACAAAATTGGGATATTTATGTTAGAAGCATCCTAGAGATCAATGATATTAACCAATGAATCTAACTAATTATCTCAATGATGTAAATGCTATCACAATTTAAATTTAAATTTAAAATTAATTAATAGCTTCTAAAATTAAGGTAAAAATTAAATAACACATAAGTAAATACTCACCATTAAATTTAAACAATTCAATAATCATAATTAGATTTATTGGCTAAACTCATTAATCTTCCTAGCCCTTTATGCTATATTAGTAACACTGGTACAAAATTAACAAAACTAGCATGAGTTTGAAGTGTGTTTACAGTTTTAAATGACACTTTAAATCCAACAATATAACTTTATAAAAGAGTAGGATATTTTGAAAATTGAAATGGAAAAAATCTGAAAAGAAAAAAAAGTGATGGTTCCTCAAAATTTAAACGATATTGTACTATCTCAACTTAAGGGCCCCAGTTTTTTAAACAAGAGGATCATGTTGAAAATAATGGAACTAACATGTCCCTTTTACCTAAACAAAATGACTTGTTTTGTCCCTCACCCATTTTACAATATATGTTTTCAAGGTTATTTATTCCAATAGAGAGAGCACATGGATGACATCAATGTCTTTCGTTGCATTGTTTATACAACTCAACTCATACACTCTAAGTGGAATTTAAACCCCAAACCTTCAACATATTTAAATAGGATACATGCCGTTTAGTCACATAACGTACGTTGGCAGTCTTTTGTTACATTTTCACTCAAGTACACATAGCTACATTCTGCTTTCGTCACACAAAATGTGAAAAAACCTTCTAAATGACAGAAGCAAATTAGGCCATTCACGAGAACTATGTAAAGAAAAATCAAAGGAACCAAAAAGGTTGAAAACACAACTTGTGTGGTTAGTTGGACATACAAATGGCATAAACAAAACATTACCCTACTGATGCTTTTCAAGCATATAGAAGTTTTTTTTCTAGACGTAAAAGATTCAAATGTTGAAAGGAAACTAGGATACATATCAAAAGAATCAAACCCAAATTTGTGTCTTATAGGTTATAACTAACAGCTGATTGTTTACCTTTAATTAAAGCAGATTAGGAAGGAGAATGCTGTATCTCAGGCAGAAGGTCCATTTCCTCACTTGCTTCGTCACCATCCAAAAGGTCCTTTACACAGAATTGATGCAAATTTTCATACATTTTTTTCCATTGCTGAGCCATTTGCATGGACTTTCTGCAATCTAGATTTGGTCCCTCCATTTCCATTTCAGAAGCAGCAGAACCTTGTTGCTGCTCAGAAAAAAAGCCAAAAATTACATGTAAGAATGGCGTTGCAGGTTGTTTGAGGGCAATACCATCTGAGCTCAGCTGCTAACTTGGAAGGAAAGTTAATCCATGTTACTTGGACTTTCCAAGCAACATGACAGGGATAATATGCCAAAAATTTGCTCACTTCGTATTTTTAAGAAACCTTTTTTTTACCCCTCATGAAAACTAGGACGATATGCCATATTTATTGGTATGACAGAACATACAAATAAAAAAGGAGGATTTGAGCTATTTAAATCTAAGTCAACAAGTATGTGGCTCAATAACATATAGTCCACTTAGACATATAGAAGGTATGTAGTTCGAGTTCTAGTTACGGATGTGTGAATAGTGTAATTATTTAAAAAAAATCTAAGCAAGTCACACAGATACACACTCAAGATATATTTATATCAACAATAAGTTATTACAATGAGCATTAATTAGTCACCAACCTGAAGTTGTTTTATTAGATTATTGAACACGTGTGAGCTTTGGTATAAGGAGTCCATTGAATTAGAGCAAGTTTTCTGCAGACCAATGAGAGCTTTATACTCTACGTCTTCATCTGATGAGTTTGCATATTTTTCTAATGGAGGTGGTAATAATGATCCATGCCTTCTGGAGGATGCTTGAGAATTTAGAATCGTTCGGAAACTGAAGCAGAGTTCCTTTTTAACAATGATAATATTATTTATGGGACCTGCAAAATACAATGCAATGCAAAGTGTGAAAGCCGCAGTCTAAAACTTCAAGGAAGGAGAGAAGAGAAAAATAACACATGGAAAATGTGACTAAATAAGATTCTTATAACGTATAGATTACATATCTAAAAGCATTTATTTGCATGTATTAACCTATGGTAAATCCTAAAAAACTGCAATAATTATAGAAAAAGCCTAAATATCATAAATTTATCATATAACTCATTGGATAGTACAATTGGCACACGTAGTTATATCCAATGAGATTTTGCCACATCAGTTGTG
The DNA here is from genome assembly GCA_037013495.1 of Hippophae tibetana. Classification (NCBI taxonomy): domain Eukaryota; kingdom Viridiplantae; phylum Streptophyta; class Magnoliopsida; order Rosales; family Elaeagnaceae; genus Hippophae; species Hippophae tibetana. The sequence goes on along the minus strand of CM072802.1, from coordinate 40,023,901 downwards.
TTTTGATAAATTTGAGATGTATAGTAGGGCTCATAATTATATGCATCCCACATTTTGTAAAATTAATAAAACAACCATAGAGGTGGAGAACTAGAAGAAACAATAACAATAGCTTATGCAAGCACAAGGCATGAGAAGAGTATTTTAAACAGCAGGAGGGAAGAAGAAAAAGCATTGGAAAAACCTTTTGCATGTTTGAGCACACGAACAATGTTACGAGTCCTAGCATCCCAAATGCGAACCAAGCCATCTTCTGATCCAGATATCAAGAAGTTTCCACTTGTATAATATGTCAAGCAAGTAACAGCCTTGCTGCTCAAAAATTATAGAATTGAATCATTAGGAGCAAAAAAAAATAGCAGATAATTTTAGCAGAGCTGCATGCTCTGTATGTCACATATCCGGTAAGGATCACATTTCTGGAGAAATACACCAATCAGCTCACGCTACTAGGAAAAAACAAACCTGTGATTAGGAAACAAACTGATGATATGCAACCCATACTTGCTGCTAGATGTGCTATCAGCACTGAGTGCAGCAACATATATTTTTCCATCTCTACTGCCGGCATAGAAAACATCCTCACCAGGGTCCAGTGCAATAGCATCAATTATTGAAGGAAAAACAACATTTCTTATTAATTTTCCTTTTGATACGCTCCAGACCTTGAAAAATATACAACAGTATGAAAAATCAATATACAATCTAGAACATAATATCAAAATATCATCAATACTATAGGAATTTGAATAATAAAATGTACACCACTTAGAGACACATACAAAACGCATGTCATGAAAATGTGCATAAGAACGACCACATTAAAGAGACAACATAAGAGGAGAGGAAGGACTAAAAAATGATTTGATAGTATAAAAAGTAACAATTTTCATGGGTAAAAAGGGAACATGCCGTACCTTGAGAACCATGTGATCCTTCATATAATTTAGGAGAAGGAAAAAATTAACAGTGAAACTGGATTCAAAAACCAACTACTTCAGTGCACTCAAAATAAATGCAGGAATATGCCCTTGAAATGGGAAGCTGTTTTACTCAGCATCCAATTTAACAATGCTAAAACTAGAGGATGACAAATGAAAATGTTATCACTAAATGTTAAAAAAGATTGCATATGTTACATTCATGACTTGAAAACTACTCAAGTCGGCATCACACTTATCCACCTACACTTTTCATATTCTTTTTCCATTATATCAGGTGGTAGTTGTAACAACAACATCTAAGAGATTTAAGATTCAGTTTATGTATTGAATATAACAGAGTATTCCAAACCTTACAAGTTCGATCCTCCGAAGCTGACACTATAATTGCATTGCATCCTCCAGATCCTACAGCAATATCAGTTACACAGAGTGTGTGCTCTGTAAAATTATGTTCATACATCCGATGTGCTCGCTGTGTTTGGTAATCATAAAATACCCTGTAGATTTTTAATTTTGGAAAGCCAAGTTGAACCTTTTAAAGTCAATGTTGAAAATAAATGAAGAAAGCAAACTGGAAAATTATAATTATAAGATTGCATATAGGCTTACATTAGAAGTGACCAAACTTTAATGGAGCCATCCTCCGACCCAGAAATAAGCAAGGAGTCGTCATGAGAAAACACCAAGCAAGTAACAGCCCTATAATGAGCATGCCATTTCTTCAGCAGTCTACCACTAACAACCTAAATCACAAAACATGGGTATTTACCATCTAACTCTGAATATAAAACGAAATATTCAAACAATTACTGTTGCAAAATTCACAAGTAAATGGAAAAGAAAACACTGGAGGATGGGGTAAAAAGTTTAGAAATTTTCACCTCCCACAAATAGATATGACCGGATAAACCTCCACCAACAATATAAGCGCCTTCACAGTTAGCAACCAGAGGCTTTATCTGTTCTGTCGGGAAGCTCTTGACCTCAACTTGAGGCTGTTAACAAAGTTTCATGAAATATGTTAATCAAAGAGGCAATTGATAGAACAGTTTGTGCGCAAACATAAACATGACTACGAAGAAAGAGAAAGACCTTAGACCATGACCAGTAGTTAACATAACCATCATATGAATCTCGAAGCTGTGAGGAGGCCAGAAACTGTTGGCCAACACAGACGAGGCCATGAGAAGTGGAGGCGCAAGACTTGTAACGAAGCTGCTCTGCCCCAGTTTGGAGGTTCCAACAACCAATGCCACCATCAACAGAAGACGAAGCAACAATGAAATCCATTACTCCGCAACTTAAATCAAATTGAGCTAACAAAGTTCAGGACATGGAATGTAGAATTAGATAGTTTGCCCTAGTTTGTGGGATGTTTATCGGTAAGGGTAATCTACTGTTTGAAAGCACTATTTTTGATGATTCAAACAAACCCAACTAATTTAAAGAAGATCAGTAAACCTATGACCTAAGATGCTATTTTAATCAGGAAAATCATATTCAGGTAAATAAAAAAGTATTAAAGAAAAGGAAAATCATGTATCACGAAACAAAGAGTTTTGTAGTAACCTAAGAAGAAGAAGAAGATAGAGCAGAGTTCAAAGGTGATGTCTGCTTAAATTGTGGCGGATACTATAATTTTAATTTTAAGATGTAATTTCGTCGGTGGAATGAAATGAAATGAAATCGTAATCGAAATAAAATGGAATCGAAAAGAAATAATATTATTTGGTTTGAATATTATAATGAAGTTCGGAATTAGGATTACGGTATTTGTTTTGTCATTGAAATAAAATTTAAAAAAATTGTAAATTACTTTAATATCCTTACATTTAATAAAATTCAAATAATATTATTTAATTATTATTTTTTTATTAGAAAAAATACATTATCAAAATCATTATTTTTTAAATAATTATTACTTAATTAAAAATAAATATATTATTAAAATTATTATTTTTCTAAATAGGGTTTAGGGTTTTGAAGTTTGAGATTTAAGATTTAGTGTTTAGGGTTATATTTGTGGGTTAATGTTTAGGGTTAAAATTATTATTTTTCTAAAAATAGTTTAGGGTTTTAGAATTTGGGATTTTGGATTTAGGGTTTAGGATTTTAGGATTTGGAATTTAGGGTTTAGGGTTTAGGGTTTAAGGTTTAGCAGTTTTGGGATTTATGTTATAGGGTTTAAGGTTTAGGGATTTGGGGTTTAAGGATTTTAGGTTTTGGGTTTTGAGATTTAGGGTTTAGGGTTTAGGTTTTAAAGTTTAGGATTTAGGGATTTGGGTTTTGAGGTTTAGGCTTTAGTGATTTGGGATTTAGGGTTTTAGGAATTTGGATTTAGGGTTTAGGGTTTGGGGATTTTGAATTTGAGTTTAGGGTTATATTTTAGGAAGAGGTAAAATTGGAAAAAAAAAAAGTTTAGATACGAATGAAATCATGATTTTTAAAGTTGAGAGAGAATTGTGATTATTTCTTCTTTAGTAATTAATTTCATTCTATCCCCAATTTCGTCAAACCATTGTGAACATTTTTAGTTAGTGATTTTTTTTAATTTAGTAGTAATATGGATATTATTTGATTTAGGTTAGGTGGATGTTATATTGCTATATAATGTTATTTTTGTTTAGTACTATTTCAAATTTAAAAAAAAAACTTAGAATTTTTTGAAGCATGTAGTGACATAAAAAGTGCTATGGTATAGTGTTCTCGGGTTTTTTCCTGGAAATTTTTTACAAAGTGCACCAAAACATGGAATATTGTCCATTGCGTCCCATGGTTAAAAAGTTCACTTATAGTCTCTTATGTCGCAAGAAACATCACAAAAATTTTTATTTTCCAAATTTTTCAATCCTAGCTACGTTTTTCTCTCTAAAAATTCTTCAACAAATTAACATCATTAAAGTGATTTTGGGCCATATTTGCAAGAATATCCATCAAATTTACTCTCTACACCAACGTGCAAGTTATGGGTCCTAGCATTTGAAGCTTGAATCTCTCTCATCAATGGAGATTTTTAGCTTGATAATCAACAAGTGTCCCTTATTCTAAAGATATTAACTTTTTAGTAAAATTAGGAGTGATTTTTAGTGAGTCTAAGTTAGCATAACCTAGCTTGGGTAGTGATTAAGGAAGAAAGCCTATTTGAAACATTTTCATGTATTAAATTGTTAAAATTTTCACTCTCTAAATTTTCAAATATGGTACCAAAAATAGGTAGTGAAAAAGGTAAAGGGAAGGTTGTACAAGAAGAATTTGACAGAACTAGGTTTGTGAGTTTAGAGGTTAAGAAAAGATTTGAAAAGGTTGTAGAAAGAAACAAAAAATTTATTGTGGAAAGGATTACATATTTTAGGGACCATGGATATCTAGGAGTATTTGAAAAAATTGCCACCTTCAGATGAAGATAGTTTTGTGAAGGTTCAAAGGCGGTAGTTATGTCAATTGTTAGAGAGTTTATGCTAATGTTCTGGAAGACGTAGATGATATAGTAATGGTCAAAGGTGGGCTAGTATCATTTAGTAAGTCAATCATTAACTTTTATTATGAGCTGAGAGATATAGATCATAGGAAATATAAGGCTTATTTAGAGAATGTCGATTATGATGAGGTAATTCAATTCTTAATATTCGCCTTAGGAAATAGTAAATGGAAAATATAAGAGTTTTGATGCAAAGTACTTGACAAATGTTTCTTGAGTTTGGAAATACTTCATTTTCTCCAGGTTGATGCTGACCAATCATTACAACACTTTTGTTAACGAATGAGCTATCCTCCAATTTTCTATTCAAATAGGAAAAACAATGAAAGTCAAATCAATTAGCAACGAAATAATTCAACTATTTGCTAATAAAAAAGTTATTTATTTTCCCAATTCATCACTGCGTTGCTAAAATACGGTGCAATTCCTTCCTGTGAAGTGTTGTTACAACTAAGGGAACTTTTAAGCTTGACATTTATGAGAAACCTCACTAGTGACACAAAAGTTGCTTAGGAAAAAAGGAAAGCAACCTCTTCTTCGAAGATGATGAAAAAATATCAATTTAACATGTTGTATGAAGAGTAAAACAACTAAAAGAATATCAATGCCAACAATAAGAATGGTTGTATAGACACATGAGGTTTCAAATAGAATATATGCAATCGATACATGAAATGCAAAGGTTACAACTCTTCTAATCTGGTATAAATTATAGTCAATTAAGGAGAGTACTTGAGTATATAGGGCATGAATTTGTCTCTTAGCAGCTTGAAGATGTAGATGAAGAAACTCCCATTTGAAGTGATACTTGAATATTTTATGTGTTATGTGTTATGTGCAATGTTTGAGACAACTATATGAATTAATTTGAAAAGCATAATTATTTTATTTACTTCTAGTTTTTGTTTGATATGATTTATTTTGGTTTAGTTAGGATATTTGGAGGTTTCATCATTAGAAGCCCTCATGAGACTATAAATCATCCACTAGGGTCACTTAGAGATTTAAAGGCTTATTACATATGCTAAATACAATCTTATCGATTCTCAAAAATAATTTGGATTAGCTTAGGATAGAATTGTTTATTTTCTTTGTGAGATCATCTTTGGATCACTTAGCTAGTTAGGGACTAGCTAGAAGATGGTTGAGGATTGTGATAAGTGCTTGAAAAGCATGCTTACCATGTGATTTATCAAAATCAATTGGAAGAATTAAGTTTTAATATTGCATTTTTATTTAATTATTTTACAATATGTGTTTTCAGAATCATAGGATATGTTTTGATGTATTTCAGGTACTTTAATTTTTTTAAAGATATAAATGAAATAATTAAACTTGAAAGCAAAACTCCAAAGTGACAAAATTAAAGATTCATCACTTGGAGCAAAAATCTCAAACAATGAAGGACATAAATGTAATTTTTTACATACAAAATACATTAGAATTTTATGTAAGGGAAGAATTGAGAAAATACAAAGCGCATTGAGGCATAGAAATTGTATACTATTGTATAAAAGCCTCGAGTTTTACTATGTAATCTGGAAATATAGGGTTGTATCATGGCATGGATAATAGTGAGTCGTAGTAGACTACTAATGGGTTTTACTATAGGGTATAAAATGGTTTTGTGCCGCAACATGAAATAAAATGCATCGTGACATATGGCTCGTGAATCAACATGAACACGCAGTTTCTAATTTTTTTCTATCCCACTTATTCTCCCTCTAAAATTAGCAATATAAATAGGTTAATTAGGATCAATGAGAAGAATAATTTAGGTTGGAACTAGAGGTTAGAAGAAAAGGATATAAGGTAGGAATTGATAAATTTGGAGATCACTTTCAAAGATAATAGTCATAGCTTCTTCTCGTTTATTTTATTGTTTTCGTGAATACTATTATGATTTTATTATTATTTATGAGTAGTTAAATTTCTATTTGATTGTGGGTATTTTCAAAGCTCCGGATATGGATTGCAATTCTTAATAAAATGTTATATTCCAATTTTCTATTCTTCTTGATTATGTTTTTAATTCTCTATTTTAGTATTCATATAATTTTTTTTATCATTTAAGTGTAAAATTGAATAATTAGGTTAATTCATTATTAATCATTTTAGTTGATTGTGTACGTAATTGATTTATCAATTTAAATAACTAATGATAAATTGATTTGGAATGAGAATTAATGTTTAAGATAATTAAATCGAGTGTATGAGTTTAACTTTAATCTAATGTATTTCTTGAAATTAAATGTTTCTAATAGATTAAATTTAGAAAACTTATTGTACGTTGTGTATTAGAAAGAGATAGAATTAAGAGCTTATTCAATTCAAGGATTAAGTAAGAAGAGATTGAGACTTTCAAACTTATGAATTTTTTAAAATTGATATAATCAAAGAATATGAAATTATAATATGCTTTTATTGATTTATAATATGTTAGTGATAGAGGATGATCCTGCAATTATCTGTTATTCATATTTTAATATTATTCTTTATATATTATTTTTATTTTACTTGTTTTTTGTTGATATATTTAATATTTATTTTATAACAAAAAAACCCTTAATTTCATAAATAAGAGTTATTTTCTAAAAAAATTCACAGAAAAAACCCTTGTTTGCTATATACTAAAATAAGAAATTTTAAATAACTAAAATTAAAATTTACTGTTGTATTTGAATACATCAATCATCATCCTAAACTTCTTTGGGACTTCATAGTATTGCAAGTGAATAGAGTTCAATTATCCATCACTAAACCTTTAAACAATGCAAATAACTTTGAGCTAAAATCTACTATGATCTAAATGGTACAATCTAATCAATTTGGTGGGTTAGGTAATTAGGATCCTAACTCCCACTTAGCCACATTCTTTGAACTGTGTCAAACATGAAGATCAATGAAGTTTTCAAAGATTCCATCTTTCTTTGCTTGTTCCACTTCTCATTTAGGGACAAGACGCATGGCTAAATTCATTATCTACAGGATCTATCATCTCCTAGGATGACTTGGCCCAGAAATTATTGGCTAAATATTCCCACCTTTAAAGATAACCAAGTTTAAGAATACTATCGCTTCCTTTCAACAATTTGATGGGAAGCCTTTCTACGAGGCATGAGAACATTTCAAAGAGATATTGAGAAAATGTCCACATTATAGTATTCCTCTATGGTTACAAATCCAAACATTATATGGTGGATTACTAGTGTAAAGTAGAACTACACTTGACGAAGTGCATCTCAAGTCACTTTCTTTTGCAAATATAACACTTTAATCAATTTCCTTTTGAATGGCCCACCAAAGTCTCTTTGCTTTTTTAAAAAAGAAAATTCACTTCAATATATTATTATATTTAAATTAGAGAAAAATATCCAAGGGACATTATTGAAAATAAACTAATTACTTTCATTTTTTACTAGTTTTTTTAAACATTTTTTTACATATGAAATAAATTTGCTCATTTTTCATAACTATTTGGTGATGTGTGATATATGTGAGGTACACAATAACTCTCTCTATGTGATAGAATTCGAATTAAATGAAGGATACAATGAGAGTAACAACCAAATTGTCATGATTAATCACATTGCGTTATTACAAGAAAGGTAACTTTTCTTTCATTTTCTTCTTTTTATTTAGATTTACATTTGAATATTAGGGACATTGTAGATTTTAGATTAGGGATGAGGGAAAAAGTTCCTTAGAAATTATGAATTATGAATTTTTTAACATTTCTTTTAATTTTTGAACTTCATTTATTGTAGGTTTAGTTATTGTGGTGCAAACAAGTATAATAAAAAACTTTTTGATATAAAACGACCATGCATATAGTCTATTTTATGGTGATTAATAGAGTTTTTATATACTTTTTGTGTGATGTCTTAAACATGTTCAAGGTTTATTGTAAAATTTAGTTCTTATTCATGGTTTATGTTTCATGCTTTGAGAGTTAAAATTGAGATAAACCAAATTTTTGTGTCTAAGAATCAAATAGCGGAGAATACCTTGTGAAATTATTTTTGAGCCTATAGTGTTTTTTTTTCTGAGAAATAATTTTTCTTCTACTCTTTTAAACACTTTCCTTATGGTTCTAAATTGTTATATAATCTTTATAAGTTTTGCATTGGATGTTAGAACTTTAAACATTCAAATAAAGTCTCATTTACTTTTTTTCATTACTTTGGTTGAATAACTTTAGTAGGAATTAAAAATGTGTGTTTATTTTCATTTCATGCTTTACTTCTAGTGAATAATGATACATATGAGTTTTCTTTAAAAGAAAAAGAAGAAGCTATAATAGCCATTCTTATAAGTACTACATATATGCATGAGTTTGTACCATATTTCTAAAAAAAGAAGAAAAAGAAGAAGAAATAAATGATCTAAATAAATACTATGACCATGAAATCTTGAAAGTAGTAACATGGTTGTTGCAAGAGAGTAGAAATAACCATTTGAAGTCAAATGCATTTTCACTTTGAACCTTTTTTTGTTTATAAACATATGTGTACTTATTTTCTTTCTTCTTTACATAACTTCTGTTCGCATATACCTCGTTGAGTGCTTGAATCCCTAGAATTGATGTGTTATTAAGAGTGTATCTTGAGAGGTTTGAAGTCAAAGTGAATTCAGATTATTGACACTAGATTTAGAGGAATTAATATTGATACATTTTGAGTATTAGGATATAGATTTGTGATGTAAAGCTGATTAGCATGATAAGCTTGACGTGTTAAGATTATAGATGAACTTGTACATGAGCCTTATTTATGAATTAAAAATAAGCTAAAGCATGAGGAATTTTGTTGATTTCAATTTGTATTTTTTCTTTTAGAATTGTTATTTGTCTTTTTAGTTATTGTTTTGCTCGAGGACTAGTATAAGTTAGGTTCGGGGGAATTCAATAAACATATATTTTAGCCTATAGTTTGTTATGTTTTTAAGCATTACTTTTATTTTTAATTATAGAAATTTTGTTGTTTTGAAATGTATTTTTATGTTATCTAGGTTTATAAGCTCTTGGAGGAATGTGAGATTAAAACAACAAAAAGAGAAAAAAAGGGACGATAAATGACAAATTGAACAAGTCAGAACGAACAACAAATCAAGCACTTTTGGATTTCATTGTGTGCCACGACACAAACATTTTCAAGTCGCGGCGGAATGCTCTTGTGAAATTTTTGTTTAAGTTCTCTTATCGCGACACAACCTTTTCCGCGCCATGGTGCAATGCTCTTAGGTTGTTTTATAAGATTTCAAACTTATCTCACGTTGCGATATGAATAAAAGTGTACCACATCCTGCCTTCATATTTTGGCCACCAATCCCCTCAAAATAATGACTATGTTTTTTTTCCTAAACCTAACCTATAAATACATCACAAACATTTTCTAAAACATCACCAATCACATTTCACATCATCTTACATAGAATTTTGAGAAAAAAATCCCAATTGTGAAGCTTCTCAAAGAATTTAAAGAAAGAGATAAACCAATTTCAAGGATTTAGAGATAGAAGATCAAATGAGATATTTTAAAATCTATATTTTATTTTGCTCTAGATTCTTGACTTTGATTTATGTAATTGAATTGATTATAATTAATTTAATTATGCTATGTTAGATTTTTGTATGTGATATTGGTTTTACTTCCATAATTTGCACATAATAGACCACTTTAATAACTTTTCTTTTGAATGGCTCACCTCAAGTTACTTTGCTTTAAGAAAGAGTAAATTTAGTTTTATTTATATTATTATATTTAAATTAGAGAAAATACCTACATGATAAAGAGACATTATTGGAAATCAATTATCCTTTTCATTTTCTGCCAGCTTCTTTAAACAATTTTTTTACACAGATTCATATAATTTTATTAAGTTTTTTTGTTAAGAAAACTTGTATATAATATGAGATATTTATGAGTATGAGATTATTGTGTTAAAAATAATATTGGTTTAATAAAATGGTAGAAAATGAAAGGGATTAGTTGGTTTTCAATAATGTCCCTTTTCATGTGAATATTTTCTCTAATTTGAATATAATAATATAAATTAAAATAAATTTATTCATTTTTAAAAATAAAATAATTTGAGTAAATCACTAAAAAAAAAGTGTATAAAGTGATCTATTTGCAAAATAAAGTTACTTGAGGTGCATTTTATCATTTTAAATTAAGTAAAATGTATAATGGTTAAATAGTTATATAATTTGAGTTTAGTTTTAAAGATTGTAATGAAGATATTGGTGGTGATAGAGATAGATAAAATGATTATGGGTTTTTTTTAGCTAGGAGAAGTGTGGGATGTATGGGTATGTATCCGTAGATTATAAATATTTTTTAATTATATTAAATAGTTTAAAACATTTGGGGTATGTACTTAGTCGTATTTGTGGTAGAATTTTGAAGACATATGTACCGTTTCCTCGTATTTTGCCTGCACCGTCCGGATCCATTATAATTGTTTTTTTGTTTTTAAATAATTGGGTTAAATTTAATGCTTAAATGGTAACCCTTTTCAGAAAGTAAGAACCATAGGGGCTAAGATGTTGTCTCGCGCTGTCTCTGCCAAAAGTTTTCCACTGTTTTCCTACTCCTCGAAAGGTACTCTGTTTTCTCACATCTATATGACTCTTACTTCTATCTAAGTGCAATCTAATGTATTATATGTCCTCAGTGAAGCTACTTGACCCCTGCTATTTTGCATTCCGATCACTGTCCTCAACTCACAATATTGTTGGCGATAAACCAATTCTTGTAATACTCTTGCCACTTTCTTTCTCATTTTTTTTTTCTAATTTGGACCCTGTTTGTTCGGTTTAGGATCATGCGTTTCTCAAAAATGATCATTTTTGGGTTTGGGATTAATTTTAATTGGGTAGGTTGGTGATTTTATCCGCTCTGCATTGTATGATCCAAAGCATGGATATTTCTCGCAAAGGTCGAGATCAGTTGGAGTACTCCAGAGAAGTATTAAGTTCCATAAGCTTGAAGGTAAATCTTATCTTTGATTTGCTATAGATATGTTTAAATTTTTCATCTTTTTGTTCTGTGCATTTTTATGTTATCATATAGTTTTCAGCTTGCTTATATACCAAAAATATTAGATGTCATTGGCCTAACTGTTTTAGTATCAATATTTCTAGAAATGTTTTTACCAAAAGTTTACTTAAATTTTTTTTTTGATAAGAAACAAAATAATATAATTTATATATAAAAGTAGTTACAAAAGTATAAAATGTGGAATAGCAATCCATAAGAAAGAAAACTTAACATACTAAATTATAACCTCTACATAGCCAAAACATATTCTTAAATTAAGCAAGCTCTTTAATTATAATTTAGAAGGAACTGATCATAATCTTTAAACTCTTTTGAAACTGAAGCCCAAAAAGAAACCAAAATTAAAATTTCATCCCATAAAATATTGCTATCATTTTCAATTTCTTCGAAAATTCTACTATTCCTCTCACTCCACGGCACCACAAATCTATCCCACAACTCAACAACGTTGTCGCTTTCTTGGCCTTCATACTATTCCTATGCAAGTTAATTTTTTTTAAAGAGTGCTAAGGAAACAACTTTGTCTTCAGTACAATTAATACTTAAGATACAACTTTTGGAAAGATTTAATTGCAAATTCGATGCATAACAGGAAATTCAATCACCTTAACCAAATTAACAAACTTTTCCTTATCACTAGAGGAGAAGAAAATATTGTCATCTGCAAATTGAAGATGAGAGATTCAATACTATTTGTCCTAACATCTAGGTCTTTCACCAATTGAAATGCTTTGCTCTTTCCATCAATCTACTCAATCCATCAACAACCAATATGAAAGAAAAGGCAAAAGGGGATTTCTTTGTCTTAACCCTTTTGAAGCCCCAAAAAGTTCTAGGGTTTCATTAATAATCATTGAAAAGTTCATGGAGCTCAGACAACTTTTAATTCAACTTCTCCATCGTTCTCCAAATCTTTTATCTTTCGGCACAAAATCTAGAAAATCTAGTCAACATGGTCATAAGCCTTTTCAAAGTCTATCTTAAAAATCAAATCTTTTTCCTTAGTAGCCTTCTTGTACCCCTCAACAACCTCATTAGCGACTAAAACAACATCCAAAATTTGTCTCCCTTTCACAAAAGCTGCTTGCTCAAGAAAAATAGTTGAATCAAACACCTTGCTCAACTTAAGAGATAAAACCTTAGCAATTATCTCGTATATGCTAGTACCCAAGCTAATAGGCCTAAAATTCAAAATGGAGAAGTAAAATAGCGTAAAATTCATTCCCTTTCTTTGTATTTACTAAAGAGCTAGAAGGAATCATTATAAAATATTAAATTACTTAAATGTCATTTTAAAAGTGATAATGAAAAATATAAAATAAAAGAAAATATTAAAATAAGGCCTAGTTTGTAATTACATATTGTGAATTTGGAAAAGGGAATCGTTACCAAGGGAGATTAGGGAATCAATCAATAGAAATGTCTCCCAAATTTGTAGGGTCCTTATTCCCTTTCCACCATGCTTTTAGGAAGTAAACAAGGGAATGAGAATGACTCCCTTTCCTCTTATTTTCTTTCCTTATTAGTAAACACTCCCAAATGGAGAATTTTTCCAATTTTATGATTATGTTTATGATGGTCTACAAACTAGGCCTATTTTTCACAATATTGATACTTCTAAATGAGATTGGTATGTATGAAATCATGTTTCTGATATAGTATATGCCATTTGTTTATGATATTACCATCATATTTGTAATATGTGACAGTTCATTATGCATAGACTATGCTACATGGACTCTTCATTTTTTTACTCGTGTCCTACAGACACTATATGAATATCAGTGTGGGTGCTTAATATTCTAAATTGGTGGAAATTTAAAGAAAATTGAAAAAAATAGGTATGTCTGACACTCGGATATGTATCCAAAAATTTAGGTCACTCGGTGTCCTAAAAGAGTCTATGGAACATAATGTATGGATAATTTTTGGCATCTTGGATTTATGTAGAAGTGATGGTATACATTTACTTGCTTACGGTTCAGTAATGGAATTTTAGGGAGGAAAGCTTATATAAAATACCTGGATAAGATATACAAGGACAGCGACCTATCATGGTTTACCCCTGTGGAACTTTTTAAGGTATACTCGATTTTTGTCTTTCCGCTTTTTGCTCTATCGGCATCAAGAAGTTAACATTCTTATTATGGAATCTAATTAAAAAAAACCTTCTGATTTACTTTTCTCTTTATGAATGAAAAAGTAATCACTTTCATGATTTGACTTCAACAAGAACTAGATAACTTCACATTATTTGCATTTTGAGAATAGTTTGATAAACAATTACTTGTCTACTTTTTGTCATATGCTTTTATTAATTTCAGATATGTTTTGTTTATTTCTGTATGATTATGAGTTGTCTAATTGCTTCTTTATGTATTTGTATACTTAGTTTACTGGGATTTGGGTTATTTGTTAGCCTCTTTATGTATTTGGTTGAAAGGTGAAAAACTTCTAGACAAAAATACAATATTGACTGATGAGGAATTAAAAAAGAAAGAAAGAAGAGAATAAAGCTTGTGATCCATTAGTGATTAGCCATAATTTTACAACAAATATTTGATGTTGTTGTATAGCATGCCTTAACTTTGTGCGACGAGGGCTTTCTCTCCTGTGACAAAGGAAAGCTGAAGAATTGTGTTCCCAAAAACCACCCATCTTACTACTATTGTCAAGTAATCACCAATCCTTTCACCTCCGTTGCTTTTTCCAACCTTCATTGCAACCCACACCGGTCGAAAAACCCTAACGGTCGGCATAAATTAGCTTTAAGAGTGTTGACTGTCAGGATGTCTCTTAGGGTAGTTTTTCAATCTGCCACCTTTACCCAACATCTTCACAACCCACCCTTTCAAATTGATAGCTTTAAATTTGGAAGAAGAGATTGGAACTTGACTCAATTATGTTTTAGGGAAAGCATATGTTAAATAGAAATATTTCAAGCTTTTCTCCTCCTAGGATTGTTAAGGAAGTAATAAGGAGATGACCTTTGTCGATTGTGGCAAGAAGAGGTGCTCCTTTTAGGGCTAGTGATGTTAAGGGCATTTGTTTTGTTAAAAAGTGTGTCCCTAGGGTGTTTTCCAAGCATGTGAAAAGAAAGATTTGTTTTCCAAAAAAGTTGCATAATGATTTACTAAAAAGGAAAGAGTGCTTGTGAAGGACAAGTAAGTGATAGTGAAGATTTGGAACGATTTGTGACATTGGGGATTCTTAATGAGTGTAAAGTAGTCTCCAATTTTGGTGCTCTTCTTGAAAAGGAAGATGGAGAATGTTTGGAAATCAAAGTAGATTTTAGTAATCCAAGACCTACCACTAGTGGAGGTTTAACGAAAGGAAAGTTTGGACTTTTTAAAGTTAAACATCTATCTTTTTTTAAGTATAATCCGAAGCATTATGGAAAAATTGGTTATCATGTAGATTCTAATAAAGTGTTTGAGTTCTAATAATCCTATTTTGAGGGATATACGTGGGACAGGAACAAGCTTCCTTTGATGGTTTTGATTTTGAAAGGAGCTTAATTGATAACAAGGATGATGATCTTATTGCCAATTTTCACTTAGATTCAAGAGTTAAAGAAAGTTTCGACTTGGATATCTTGGAGCATCACTTTGAAGGTTTAAGGGACTTGAATGAAGTTGAAGGTCTAATTGTTTCAAGAAGTGGGAATTGATATTATACAATATTTTGTTAGTGACACATATTTTGAGATGGGGTGAGATTGATGCATATAGTATTGTTGATTGTAAGAGTGTGACCTTTGAAGAGGCTTTGGTTGACATCCATCGTTTGTTTCTATCCGCTCAGTTACTTATCGAGGTGGTTGAGGTTTCTCAGTTAGCGAGGATTAATACGGCTAGTGAGTCAGTGAAGGTTGTTGATACCGTTGGTGTAGAGGAGGTTGTTGAGGCCATTCAATTAAAGAATAAAGTTGTTGAGCCAGTTGATATAATGGAGAAGATTGTGGTGGTCATTGAGGTTGAGAAAATGGAGAAGGTTGGTGAGTTTGATGAGGAAGTAGAGGTTATTTATGCAGTTGATGTCGTTGAGTATGCTGAAATCGTTGGTCAAAAATTTGACACGTGTTACTCCAAAAAGAGAAAGAATGGGATAAAAAATTTTGAAGTTAAAGCTTGCTTTTCTCAAGAGAAGATAGTAGAAAGGAAAAAATATTTGCTTAGATAATGTTAACATACTAGAGTAAAGGACCGTGGTAAGAAAGTTAGATTTATCCTAGACTTTGATAAAGAAGAAAAAGGAGCCCTTTGTTTAAGAAAAAGAGATAAAAGAAGGTTTTGGGGAGCTAAGAATTTCGATAAGTGAGGTCAGATACAACAAAGGCAATACAAGAGGATTGGATAAATCTTTCTCCATGAAGTTTTGAGCTTGAATATTCTTGGATTGGGCTATTGATGGAGGAGGTGTGTTCTCAAGGAGTATGTAAGGAACCTAAATCCTAATGTTATTCTTTAGGAGTTAAAAAAGAGATATTTGATCATGGATTTATTGGTAGTATCTGGGGTTTTTTGTTTTAAAGAATGGTCTACTTGCCTTCTTATGGTAGATCGGGGTTATCATCTTAATGTGAGATAATTAAAAATGTGGAGATAGTTGATTTGTAGTTAAGTGGGTTAATGCTCTTACCTGTTTCCTGAAGATACTGGGCTAATAGCATTTTTTTCGTTGAAGAAATAGTTGGTGGTGTTTGGGTTGGTGGCGATAGTTAGGGTGTGTCGTAATGGTTAGGGATGGATTTTGGTGGTTAGGTGACATATGGTTGCATTGTGTTTAGTTGATATCTCTAATCCTTTGTTTTTTTTCTTCAGTAGAATTAATATCTCTTGCATATCATTGCTCAATTTTCTTTGGCCTGGAAGAAGGTTTTGTATCACGTTTTGTTCTCAAGTTGTTTTTTTTTTAATTTTCTATTTAATTTTAATTTTTTGCTTTTATATTTACATTTTCAAATCTATTTTTTGGAAAATGGCAATAGAAGAGAGAAAGTCTTGGTCTTTTGAATGGTGAAGTGGATGTCTTAGAGAAGGGTTGGAGTTTGATTGTACAATTTTTGAAATTTAAAAACTAAAACAAGCTTTAAAAATAACTTTTTTATGCTTTAGAATTAGGCTAGAAAATGAAACTCATTTATAACGAAAATTGAAAGCCAAACTAGTAACCGGAAAAACTAAATTCAAAAACTTGAGTTTGGATGTAGAAAACAGAAAATAGAATATCTTACAAGATCAACCTTAAAAGAAACTTGGAAATAGAAATGGTTACTTTTTCCTCAACTGGCCTCAAGCTAAGATAATTTTGTGCTTATCTTAGGTAATTCTTGCTATGTTGTTGACTTTCTATGCTTCCTGGAAAAGAAATCCCAGCCTTATATGGAGTGCTCTCTACTGATAATATATTTGTAGTTTTATATCAATTAAAATCGTGAAGTGCATTCGATGTTTCATACACCATTACAAACCACTATTCTGAATGAAAAGTATTCATTACTTTACCATTAACACGCTCATGTGGGGATAAATTTGCTTGAATTTAGTTATGAAGTAATAACTAAAATAGAAGAGATGGATAACTTTGAAAACAAACATTTGGATTTTTCTTGGCTTAGAGTAGATGCTGGGGCATTGACTAGATACTCGCTTTGGGTTCATCTGGTATGATTGTGCTTTTTATTTTATAAGCATGATTCCCTCCGTGCTAGTCTTTGTTGCTCCTTAAGACATGCATGCATTCATCTTTTCTTTTCCTTTCTTTCCTGAAATTGCAAATGACAACAGTTTGGTTGTGCTTGCAGCCTTGGTATGCCCATGGGATTGCTGAAGCCATATTGCGCACTACTAATCTTTCAGTTCCATTAAAAGTGAGTTTTCATAATCAACTATATTGTACTTTCCACTTGATAATTCAGCCAAGAACATTCTAGTACTTGTTACTACTACTTAATTGATATGACTATTAATTCCCGTGAGAATGCATAAATCTTTTATTATTTTTATGCACACTCATTTGCTTGGTTTGAATCTCCCGATTTTCCTATTATTTTTTACTGTTGAGGTTAGAAAGTTAAAAGGCCAATATTATGAGCCATAAGTAATACTTGTAATGTCCTAGTAATTAGTTGTCTTTTCATGTCCTATTTTAGGAATAATTAAGAAAACTATAGGACAAACATGGCTCACTTGCACTTTGAATTTGGTGTAGACATTTTCGTGACAAGGAATACTAGTTGGCTAGATTTAGTTTCCGAAATCGAGCTGATTGAGATATATATCCTAGTTTCTGTCTCATCAATCCTGGACTATGCAATAAAGGGTCTTATTTATTAGCTTGGCATTATTTTTTAAGTTCATATAATTTTTCTTAAAATGTGGTGTGACTATGAGATTATACATTGGAAAATACTGAGAAAGGAAACTGCAAATGATTGGTAATACACTGTCTAGAGGACGGTGCGTACATATATAGGTAAATGCCATGTACACGTGTCATTTCAAGATTAGGGCAACGTAGGCCCATTATATGCAAAGGATAAAAAGGAAGGGTCTTGCCATACACGCGTGCTTGCGCATGATATGCAGAGAGCTCGGGTGGAGACCGGCTCTGCCTGCCTGTAGCTCTGTAAGGGTCTGTCTGTGAGGAACCTATCTGACCTTTGAGCCAGGTACCCTGGCTACAGGTTAAACATTATTCTCTTAAGTTTTGTAGAGTTATAAGCACTATGGTTGGCCCAATTTCATAAGGTTAATTGAATGGGTGTTGAAACAGATGGTTTTTATGAAGTCTACATACATGAGTGACACTATTTATACTACAAAATTGCCTCAAGATATTGGTCCTCTATCTTTTGCAAAGGCCCAATATTATGAATATTTCTTTTAAATTCTCAAATGTTGATGATTTGTCTTTCATTTTACAAAGGCCCATCTATTGGGTAACATTTTTCCTTGGATACTTGTTTTCTTTGTCTAGGTATTTTTGAAGCTTTGAGACCATATTAAGTTTATGGAAAACAATAATAATAAATAATCATATAAATAACTGCCTCATTAAAATATTTTATTTTAATTAGTTTCTGAAACAGGTACCCGCTTAGCATCATCAGTTACACTTCACAGCACAAATGAGACATGGAATTGCTTTGAAAATTTATAGAATAGTATTTCTTTACTTATTTATATTGAAGATGTGTGTTTCATGTCATAAATTATTTGTATTGATAATGTGCATTGAATGTCAGATTTAGTAATTTATTGCCCTGAGTTTCTGGTAATTACATTTAACCATCCCATCATATTAGCGAATAATTTTCTCTGATTTTTATGAAATGAAATAGAGCTCTGTTTCTCATTTTCACTAAAATCTTTTTTTATCTTTGGTTGAAATTGATGCGAATGCTTTCTAACGTGCATTCAGATTTATGAAATTGGAGGTGGATCGGGTACTTGTGCAAAGGGCATAATGGACTACATAAAGATGAATGCACCTACTAGGGTTTATGATAGTATGACTTACGTGTATGTTTCTTGACTATATCTAATATAATGTTGTTCAGCTGGCAGCTTTGATTGGCATAATATTTGAAAACTTACCATAATAGTTCTTGATCTTCTAGTTCTTTTTACCACATGTCTGAAATTATATGTTCTGTAGTTCCTAAATGTCAATCATGCTGTAATTGCAAAGTAATTGCTCAATCTTGTGACAGCATGCCCTTTTCAATTTAATTGCTTCGATACCCTTTTTGAATTTTTGAGGTTCTCTCTCTGTATGTGAATTGCATTCTAACTTGAAATCATTTCTTTAATCATGAGCATTTACAAGACAAACTTTTTAAGGTTTTTCTGAGTGAAATTAGAGCCACAAAAGAAGAAAAGAAAACTTGAACTTCTTTTGATGTAGAAAACCTCAACCACACAAGATTACTCATCATTACAAAAAAAATGTTGCTTTATATTTCCTGTCGGTCATTATTTATTTTTGAGCTTGCTTTTGAGTTACTGGCCAGCCTTTAGTAGAAAGCTTCTAGAAACATGTATGTTGTTTTGCACCGCTGGTTTTTAAGAAAATGTTGAGGAGTGATTTGTTAGATTGGACGAGGGTTAGATTGAACACATGAAGATCGTCTTCATGTGTTCTTCAGTGGGACTGTTCATAAATTGACTTACAACACTTACTGAAAAACCAATATATGGTCTAGTGTGGAATAGGTAAATGAGTTTTCCTATTAATCTTTGATAACGGCCTTTGTCCACGAATGTACTATTTTCTTTGATTCTAAGTTTTACTGTAGAGTCTATCGGTGTTTCTATCGGTTTACACCCCATCATTCCAGTTTTCTTGAGAAGATCAAGTACATATTTCCTTTGAGATATAGATATGCCTTTCTTTGTTCGGGTTACTTCCATTCCTAGGAAATATTTGAGATTGTCTAAATCTTTGATCTCAAATTTCTTGGCTAGGAACTTCTTGAGTTTATTCATCTCAACTGTGGAATTACCTATTAGAACAATATCATCTAAGTACATAATTAGGGTAACTATTCTGTCATTCGAGAAATGCTTAACGAAGAGTTTGTGATCTGTTTGGCATTGATTGTACTCATATTTCTTCAGAATTTTAGAAAACCTATCGAACCAGGCACGTGGAGATTGCTTCAATCCATATAAGGATTTTTTAAGTTTGTAGACTCTATTGGTTAAAGCAGGAGATTCAATTCTAGGAGGAATGTTCATGTAGACTTCTTTTCGAGATCACCATTTAGGAATGCATTCTTAACATCTAATTGGTAGAGAGACGAATCTAAGTTAGATGCCAGGGAAAGAAGAACACGAACAGTATTGAGCTTTGCTACATGTGCAAATATTTCTTGATAGTCAATCGCATATGCTTGAGTGTATCCCTTAGCCACAAGGCAAGCCTTGAATCTTTCTACACTGTCGTATGCTTTGTGTTTGACTATAAAGATCCACTTACATCCAATAACTCGTTTTTTCGGTGGTAGTTCTGTGATTTCCCAAGTCTTGTTTTTCTCTAAGGCATTGATTCTTTAAGAATAGTTGTCTTCCATTCAGGTACTTGAAAAGCTTCATGAACGGAATTTGGAACCTGTATCTAATCAAGGTTGCTGATAAATGTCTTATAACTTGGTGAGAGATTTTTATAGGAAACAAAGTTGTAGATGGAGTGGTTTGTACAAGATCTTACAAATTTCCTTACAACAATTGGCTAATTCAAATCATTAGGAGGTAGCTCAATAATAAGAGGTTCAGTGATGCTACCTTGTGAATTGTCAGAGTGGCCTGTACTCGGGTTGGACTCCAAGACTGGCTCAAGATATGTTCTGTTCTCTGTTCTCTATTTCTTCTTAAGTTCTTCTTCTTCTAGAGTAGACAAGAAGATCACTGTTTGGGACAGGGAAATTTGGATTTGTTGGCAGAAGAGTTAAGGGTTCATTGGGATTATTAGGAGCATTTGTTTGAGACATTGAGATATGATTTGAGACAAAATTTGTGGGAATCACTATTTGTTCGGATGGAGGTGATGACTGAGTGATAATGCTATTCCAAAACTGGTATTCATTGTCTATGTTCTCCCCCTGATTGGCAGGTTTGGGATTGTACGGATATTGTTCAAAGGCGACATCCATTGTATTGTAGAAATGTTGTGTCATAGGAGAGAAGCATTTGTATCCTTTTTGGTGTGATGAATACCCTAAGAATATGCCTTTGATGGTTCTGGGATCAAGTTTACCTCTATTATGATGTACATGGACATAAGCAGAACATTCGAATCTGGTGTGTGGGTATGATTCAAGCAGAATGTTGATGGGTGTTTTGAGTGTGAGGACACGAGACGACATCCTATTGATAAGATAAGTAGTCGTAAGGACAGCTTCCCCCGAGAAATGTTTAGGGACATGAGTGGTGAACATAAGAGATCTAGTTATCTTGAGAATATGCCTATTTTTTCTTTCAGACACCTGTTTTGTTGAGGTGTGTCAACACAAAAGCTTAGATGTTCAATCCTATGACTTAACAGATAATCACAAATATTGAAGCAAAGTATTCCTTAGCATTGTCAGTTTTCAATACTTGGATTTTTGTTTGAAATTGGATTTGAATTATAGTATTGAAATTTTTGAAGATCTGATCTGCTTCAGAGTTTTCTTTCATGAGAAATAATCAAGTGATCCGAGTATGATCATCTACAAATGAAATGAACCAACGTGTTTTTGTTATGTTTTTGATTCGAGAAGGTCTCCAAATATCATTGTGAATGAATGAGAAAAGATGTGATTTTTTACGTGGAAGAATGAGATATGAATTTCTAACATGTTTTGAAAATTGACATACTTTACATTGAAAATCTTTTGAATTTTTATTTCTAAATAATGAAGGGATTTTTTTTTAAATACAAGAAATTAGGATGACCTAAGCAATAATGATTCAGCATGATTTTATCATCGTAATTGGGCTTAAAATTTAACAAAGCTTTATTCTCAGAAGGAACTTCAGATACAGTTTGGAAGACTTGTCTTTCCAGAGGGTCTTTACTTTTGAGGAGATAGTCTCGAACACTCTTTAGCATTAGGAGATAGATTTATCTTTTACAATTTGATTTTAACCATACCTCAAGCATGTCCCATGCATATCGAGAAGTGTCTCTAGGATTTTTTTTACATAGGATAATTCCTAAATTATTCTAGAAATGAACATAACATTTTAATGATATTCCTTTATAGAAATAACCGTGATAAATCTTGTATGTATTCATAAGAATAGAAATTTGTCCATTTTTTGGGATCTCGAGGGGGCGTGGAAACCATGTCTTTTACCAAAAATACTAATATAACTCTTTTTTTTCTTTCGTTTTTTTAAGTCTACAGGAGTCCCTCCTTTCCCACGAACCTAATATCTATATTACCCAATTAATTATACTACAAAAGCCAAGTATCTACTCATTGCTAGTAATGATCATCCAATTTAACAAATTTCTCTTTCACATTTTCTAAAATCATCAGGCAGTTAGAATATTGGAGGAATAGTGGCAGGAGTGTTAGAAAGAGAATAACATCAAATTTAGGCTCACTATTCTATGAAGTGTTCACAGATAGTTTTGTTTTTTGCTAATGAAGTTTTACAGATATTTCGAAGTGATTACATCGTATGGCTATTTATTTTTGCCATAAATTTTATCATTCCATCTCACAAGGCGAAGAAAGGAAAATGTGTTTTAACATAAGTGTTTTACCCGGATAAGAGTTTGAACTTTGTAAGGTTGTCTCAGGTACTAATTTGTTGGTTAGATTTTAATTTGTTAAACGAACTTCAGTAAAAACTAGTGTACTCGTTTTCTGATGGGTGGTGACTTGTATTTTTAGCTGGTAAGACGACTACCAGCCAACAGCCAACATGGTGAAGTAATGGACTAAAATTTTATATGATGTTATTTCATGAAAAGGGGGTGGGTGGGACATCATTGATCACCAAGAATCAATATTGTATCCATATGAAGAGAAAACAGCAGCTAATACTAGAATATCTCAGAACATTTTTGGGCATCATTGATCAGCAAGAATCAAACTGGAAATATTGTATCCAAATGAAAAGAAAACAGCAGATAATATTAGAATCTCAAAAACATTTTTATTTTGATGTAAACTATTATTTCTTTTGGTGTCATGTGGATATGATTCTCTTTGTATGATCTGCGTCTATCTTTCTTTGCTTAATGAAAATTTAAAATATATAGATGGAAAAAGTGTCTTAAGAATCCGATCTTGAATAAATTGTTGTGAATCATGAGATTGGATGTGCACGTTAATGTTTCTTAAGAGTTTGCTTCCTGATTTTGATATTCTTGAATTGCACATAGTAGACCTGCATTCATACTCTTTTACACGATTTGAATTCCTGATCAAGGGGCAATGTTCATGCCTGTAGCTCAGTGGAAATCAGTCCTTCCCTTGCTGAGATACAAAGAGAAACTGTTGGAGAAGTTAATAGTCATTTAACAAAGTTCCGAGTCGAATGTCGTGATGCTGCAGACAGAAGTGGCTGGGGTAATATACGTCAATTCCTTTTTTTGATAGAAAACTTTTGAATCAAAATGATTTTCTTATTATTTTATTTGGAAATTAGGATACATAGTCTATATTTAAAGTTATAAATATAACTAACAATATAAAATTACTAAGCTACCTCTACTTTTAACACTCTTAGTCACGCTGGAGCATAAATATTCAACATACTCAGCACGGACCAAAAGGAAAAAATAAGTTTTTGGTAACAACCTTGGTAAATATATCTCCTAATTGCTTGTTTGACTTAACACGAGTACACATGTTCCCATTCTTTAGAGCCTCTCTTATGAAGTAACAATCTACCTCTATATGTTTAGTTCACTCATGAAAATAGGATTATTGGCAATATAGATCGCAACTTAATTATCACAATACATTTTCATATGAACCTCTCCTTCAATACCCATTTCAATCATCAGATTCTTAATCTACATCAATTCGCATGAAGTGTGAGCCATAGCTCGATACTTTGCTTCAGCACTAGAATGGGATACCATATTTTGTTTCTTGTTTCTCAAGTAATCAGGTTTCCTCCGATTAAAGTACAGTGTCTTGTAATTGATCTTTTATTAGTATGTAAATCTATCTAATCTGCATCAGAATAACTTATGATGTAATTCTAACCTCTCTTATAAACAACTCCCATTCCAATAGTTCTTTTTAGATACGTCATAATACGGAAAACATCATTCCAATGTATTTGCCTAGGAGCTTCCATGAATTGGCAGACAATCCTTACAACTAAGGTTATATCTCGTCTAGTTATAGTGAGGTATATGAGTTTCCCTACCAAGGTTTGGTACCTCCTTTTAACACTAAAAACTTCACTATTAGTATCATTCAAACCAAACTTTGGGTCCATTGGATGTCCACTAGTTTAGATGCCAACATATCAGTTTCTATTAGTAAGTTTTGCATATATTTTCTTTGAGATATAACAATTTTTTTTACCAAGTGTCACTTCAATACCCAAAAAGTCATAGTTGACTCAAGTCATTTGTTTCAAATGTCTATTTCAACTTACTCACCTCTTCTATGCAATCAAAGCCATTGCTAGACATAATAATGTCATCTACATATACAATAAGAATCACAAGACCTAACTTTGTTTACGTACAAAAATGGAGTGATCAGATTGAAATCGAGAGACCCCAAATGAGACAAACGCATTACTCAATTTATCAAACCATGTATGAGAAAACTGCTTTAACCCATAAATTATCCTTTTCAAGCGGCATACTAAACGAGACCCCTTGAGTAATAAACTTGTGTAGTTGCTCCATTAGACCTCTTACTTAAGGTTATCGTAGAGAAAAACATTTTTGATATCCAAATGATAAAAAGGCTAATGAAGAGTGATAACAATAGAAATCAAAATGCATGCAAAGTTTGAGCGTTTTATAATAATCAGCACCATTTTCACAAAAGATTAATAATAAGTGCGACAAACAAATTAAAATTAATCCATCAGCTTAGTAACAGAGAGAAAGATGACAAAACCGAGCTTAACACATGCTAGTATCAAAGCACATAGCTTTGAAATCTGCAGCAAAGCATCAGCAAGGTACCACATGGTGCAAAGAAGGTGCAACACCTTTGGTAGGGAACCTGTAACAGCCACTGGAGAGACGGCATCCCACAACCAGGTGAACTCAGATATAAAGAAACAAGGCAGAGGGCATTGCTCTGTGGGAGGAAGGGGGATTTTATTCAGGAAACCATGGTAGAGAGGCAATCTGAGAGAGGAAGGTGGGTTTTGCCCAAAAATTGCATTAGAGTCAATTTGTGAGCCGATGATGTGGTGTTGTGGCGGGGGTAGCAATTGGGGCTATGTGTCGTGGTGAGGATGGCGACTGGGGTTGCGTTTCTTGGTGGGGTGGCTGTTGGGGTTGTTTTTTGCGTTTTCAATGGCGGTTGGCTGGGGTTGGGTTATGTTATAAACCCCAGGCCTAATTCTTAACTCAAAAGCTAGCTCGTAAGTTAGAGGATTGCCCAAGCTTATAAGTACAACTGATGCCTAACTCCTGACCGATGTAGGATAAACAAATCCTTCACACTCCCCCTCACATCGGACGACTGTGGAGAACAATCGGGCCAGGGCCTAGCTCTGATACCATGTAAAACTCAGAATTCACTCTTATTCATTTCCATTCAAAGACACTACATATTTATATACAAAGCTAGGGACACTCTTAGGTGACATATACCTAATACACAACTAATATATTCAACTAGTGATAGACACCTAATACACAACTAACATCTCTAACACTCCCCCTCAAGTTGGAGCATAGATATTAATTATGCCCAACTTGTTACAAAGATAATCAACCCGAACCCCACTTAAAGCTTTCGTGAAGATATCTCCTAGTTATTCTCCAATCTTCATATATCCTGTAGAAATCCAACCTTGAATTTTCTCGTGAACAAAATGACACTCAATTTCAATGTGTTTAATTCGCTCATGAAACACAGGATTAGAAGCAATATGAATAACAGCTTGGTTATCACACCACAATTTTGCTGGTACTGAAGTTTTAAGACCTATTTCATCCAAGAGCTGATATATCCATATTATCTCAGACGTAGATTGTGCCATAACCCTATATTCTGACTCTGCACTCGATCGTGACATAACATTCTGCTTCTTGCTTCTCGTTAAGACCAAATTTTCTCCAATGAAAATACAATAGCTTGATGTGGATCTTCTATCCACTTTGGAACCTGTCCAATCTGCATCTGAAAAACATTCAATATGAGTGTGTCCATGATTTGCATACAAGATACCACGTCCAGGTGCTCCTTTCATGTAACATAAAATTTGCTCTAATGTTGCCCAATGATGAACTGTTGGGGATGACATAAATTGGCTAACAACACTGACCGAATATGCCATATCTGGACGAGTCACGGTAAGGTAATTCAGTTTTCCAACCACCCTTCGATATCTCTCAGAATCTTTAAAGAGTTACCTATCTCCCGTAAGGTGGATGTTCGGAGTCATTGAAGCACTACAAGGTTTTGCTCCTAATTTTCCTGTCTCAGTTAATAAGTTCAGGATATTTTCTCTGAGATAGAAAGATATCTTTTTTACTCCTTGTGACTTCAACACCCAAAAAATACTTTAGCATCCCCAAATTCTTCATGTAAAACTGAGTATGTAGGAAAGACTTAAGAGATGAAATTCCTGTAGTATCACTTCCAATAATAACAATGTCATCTACATACACAACTAAAAGAATGATATCAACTTCTGATTGTTTGTAGAACACAGAATGGTCAGACTTGCTTTTCATCATACCAAACGTTTCTATAGCTTGACTAAATTTTCCAAACCAAGCACGAGGACTCTGTTTCAAACCGTACAAAGATTTGCGGACACGATAAACTTGCCAAGACTCCCCCTGAGCAACAAAATCAGGAGGTTGCTCCATAAACACCTCCTCTTGAAGATCACCATGAAGAAAAACATTCTTGATATCTAGTTGATGCAAAGGCCAATGGTGAGTAGCTGCCATAGAAATAAACAACCGAACAGAGGTCAATTTAGCAACAGGAGAGAAAGTGTCAGAATAGTTCACTCTATAGGTTTGAGCATATCCCTTAGCAACAAGACGGGCCTGTAATCGAGCAAATGACCCATCCGGATTAAATTTAACTGTGAACACCCATTTGCATCCGATAGCCCGTTTCCCCGAAGGTAAATCAACCAAGTCCCAAGTACCATTATTATCCAACGCATTCATTTCCTTAATCATTGCATGATGCCAACCAGGATGAGATATGACAGTTGGGGTTGGGGTTGGGTTACATGGTGGGGATAGCAGCAGCCAACAGGTGGTGGGTGAGTCAGTTCTTGGTGTGGTTGAGGGTGGGGGTGATTGGTAGGCAGTGGCTAGCTGGAACTAATAGAGTTATGGTTTGGTGGTGGGAATGGAGAGGGAAAACAACTAAGTGCTATGATTAGGGTTTCATTTGAGTCCTAATAAGACCCGCTCTAATACCATGCTGAATCATAATGATTTTATTATTATTTTATTTACAAAGAGGATACATAGTCTCTATATATATTATATGATATAACTAATGATATAAAATTACTAAACTACCCATAGCTTTAACATAAACTAACAAAAACTTATTTATGAAAAGCATACAAAGGAGAGCGGACCACTAATCCACTCAACACTAAGCACTAAACTCTCAACAAAACTGCCCTTTCCCAAAAAATCTGCAATACTACTTTTCCCCAAATATCTTATTATTCCTTTTTGTCCAAATTACTCAATGCACTGCTCCTACACCGCTTCTCCATAATGTTTTCAGTTTCTTTTTCAATCCTACAGGCTTGAAATTTTCCAGCAAAAAAGAATCAGTCCTTAGGAGCTGTAATCATCACCGAACCACTCAAAGTAAGATTTACAAGATAGAACCAAAATCATAGCTTAATCAAACTTAAGAATCTTTTTGAGAAGAGTAAACATAAATGTTCTTCCAAAAGCTGCAACAATTTTGCTAGATCTTTAATCTCACAATCATTTCGATTTCTCCTAAAATTAATAATCCGATTACATGTAGAGTAAACTTTGCTCCCAAAAACATTTCATATTTACAATAGATTATACAACCTAGAAAACAAAATGTTTTAAAATTTATTGATTGAAAAATTCTATTTCACCACTTGAAAAAAATGGTACCTTTAGCAAATTAAAGATGAGTCGCTAACTAATACCAAATTAAAGCGCATAGCTCCTTCCACCGATATGCTCAATCCATCCACTACCAAAACATAAACAAAAGGTGAAAGAGGATCACCTTGCCGTAATCTTCTTTAAGCATCAAATGGACAAGGACTCTTTGATCTCCTATTAATAATAATTGAAAGTTTTGTTGACTTTAGGCAATCGTGTATCCATTATTTCCACTTTATCTTGAAGAATTGAGTTCGAAAATTCCCATCCTATGTAATCATACGTCATCTCAAAATCAATCTTAAACACCAAATGTTATTTATTCCTTCTTCAGTAGTCCTTGACAAATTCATTAGCCACACAACATCCAAAATATGAATGTCCTTCATGGAAGCTTATTCTGCTACTGAAAAAATATCTTCCAAAACCTCCTATAGCGTCAAGGACATAACTTTAGATAAACGCTCAAAATCTGTAATCTTTAATTCTTCTGATACTTTAGGAATAAGGCAGACATATGTTGAATTAGTCCTTCTATTTACCACACCTCCCTCAAAATGTTTTTTTTGAACACATCAAGTCATCATTGACCTCAAGCCAACGCTTCTTAATAAAAGCAAAATTGAAACCATCTGAGCCTGGTGCCTTTTCCTTATAATACTCAAAACAACCTTACAGTGTGCCTCTTCTGCTTCAAAAGGTCTCTTTAGCCAACATGCTTTCTCACCATTTAATTTAATCCAATCCAAACCACCAATTCTTGGTCTGCAACTTGAAGATTTAGAGTGGAGACTCTTGAAAAACTGCAGCACATGTTCCTCTAATGAATTATCCTCCTAAATAAATACACCAGATTTCACTTCTAGTTTGATTATAAAATTCCTAAGCCTTTCTACCATCAACCATGTTATGAAAAAACCTGGAATTAGTATCCCCTCCTTTTAACCAAGTAATGTGTGACATTTGTTTCCACAATCTTTCTTTTATAATCAGCTCTTTATTCCATCTCTTCCGCTTGTCCTTGGAACAACTCAACTTCATAAATTAATATCCTCTCCACCCCTCAAAAACAGCTTATTTCCACCATACCACCACTTGATTCCTGAACGAATGATGTTCCCACCAAATATTTTCAATTGTAAAAGGCACTAGACACCATTGTTGAACCTTGGTATCCAAAATAATGGGAAGTGATTTGATCCAGTCTTCTCTCTGTCCTCGTCTTAAATTATCTCTCAAGAGGACTGTCCCATTCTGTTAGGAAGATCTGTTTTTCTGCTCACTGTCAAATTGTTCCATGTAAACTTTGCTCCAAAATATGTTTTGATTCATCACCTGCTTCATTTCTATATTCTATTGTTTGACTGATTGGACGACTTCTATTTTCATTAAATTGCAATCATAGTCATCTTCTGAAGCTCTTTTATTGTATCACTTTTCTGAAGTATCTTTAATTGTCAAGGAGTTCTGTCTTCTGAAACAGCTAATTCTTTTTTCTTTTTAAATCCATATTGATGTAATTGATTATGCTAAAAGTGCATAGTTGTAGTTTTATCTTACAAAAGTTTCTCCATTAGGTATACCTTCTTTTCTCTCTCTTATTGAAGTTCACAGCTACTTTCCTTCTTACTATGTTTATTTACTTTCAATAGGGGGTGTGGAAGAGCAACCATGTTGGGTCATAATGCTTGAGGTATGTCCTAACCTGGTATCAATTTATAATAACTAGACTGCTTTTTGTTTATTGTAGTCAAATAGAAAAAATAGTATAGAATTTCTTTCAGTGTGCAAATTAATGTCAGAATCTCATTTAGTGCTATTTTTATGTTGAACATAAATTTGATTGTTACCTATCAATACCACAAATTTTCAAGATTTTGATTCTCGACATCTTTTTACTGAAGTCATATCCTCCCTGTCCTCACTATCTCTCTTGTGTGGTTTGGGGTTGTAATATAATGGCCTGTTTTTATGGTTTCGACAAATAGCAGATTTTATTCCGACCCTATTCAAAAATCTGATGTAAAAATTATGAGAAAATTGGAAATAGCCATAAGATTTTTCATTCATAATAGATACTTTTTTCAAATCTACATATAGGACCCTGAACTTTTATCTCATATGATGGAGTTATTCGAAACTTGAAAATAGTCATTAGGTTTTCCGGTCAAAATTTTGAAATCTACATAATTATTTATCATATGCCACATAGAAAAGATCACCAACACAGTTAAATGTTTTGAGTGTTAGGAAAAGAGTGCCCATAATAGAAGAAAAGTACGAAAGAGAAAGGTAGGCAACAACCAAAGAAATAATGACAACTAGCAAGAAATTGTCTTGGAACGATTTTTCATTGTGAACAAGTTTTATTATTTTTTTTGTAATTTATAAATAGAGAAGAAGATGAGTGAAAATTATCTATGCTATGTAGAGATGAGAGATAACTGAGTATAAAGAGCTTTAGGGCTTCAAATGGGCATGATAGCATAGTAAATCATGCCATGTATAGTGCGAGGAAAACTTACATAGATATTTTTTTTCGCGACAAACATTTTTGTATTATTTCTCTATAGTGAAGGCATATAGTAGCTTTGTGGACATAGTCCTGTTAATTTTGGCTAACTACTTAAAAATTTACACGCTATATTGTTATTTTCTTTTCATGCTTTGTATATTCCTTATTTTGTTCTCCTAATTGAAGGATTATAATTTTTGCTAACTTAAAGAAGTCATAGGCTATAAAAATGAAAAAACCCTGAGAATGCTGGGAAACAAACAACACCATAAAAGCATAGGGAAAGACATAAGACAGTGGAACTCATATTTTTTGGAGCATAGAGACGATAGGAGACCTTCAAATGGACATAAAATAATAGAGGTAGAGATAAGTTACAATAAAGAGATAATATTAAATAGATAAATAACCAAATGACTCCCAATCAGAAACAAAAGTTTCTTGAACAATTAAGTTCTTCAAAAGGCGACATGTAGCAGTAGCATCAGTGGAGGATAAATAGTAGTAGATTCTATTGGAGTATTAGATATTTCTATTTATTTTTCTTATTAGTTTAGGAGTCATATTAGGATTAGGATTTCAATGTCCTAATATCCCTATAAATATTGATGCAATCCTCTTATTATTAAGGAAAATTTCTTTGATTTTCAAGTTCTTGTTATATTTTGATATTTTATCTTGGTGTTTGAGCAATGTTCGATTTTAAACATTTTGATTTATTTTTTTAATCATTAAAAGTTTAATGATTAAAAAAACATAAAAATTTAGAAGCCTTATGTCAAAAAAGAGTTTCTTGACTCCTCCATTGATATTTTGTGGTTTTTTCTTTTGACCAACTCATCGATATTAGCTTCAACGTCACATAACTTAGAAGTTACAAAGTTGTGACCCTAATTGTTGTTATATTATCTTGCAACTTTAGCCTTCTTTAACCAAAGTTTTCCCTTCCGATCTCCTTTCATTGGCCATCACTTGCCTTACTCTAAATTGCAAGCAAGTGAAATATTAGTTGTATTGGTGCCATCTCTACACTTGGGATCGCGTGTTTCCTTGTCCAACCGTTACGTTCATGTATTGCTTAAACTTTGCTTTTAATGATGTTTTGTTTGTGCTTCCTTCTGGCCATCCATCCAAGTCGACGACATTTAGTTCATGTTTGACATCTCACTAATTGAGGGTTGTGAGGTACTTAAGTGGCTCCTCTCTCATCATTGTGTATTTCTCCATTTTTCTCTCTTATCGGGTCACACTCCATTGAAGAAGGTGATACTTTTCTTTGACAAATTTGAAGATCCATGAGCCTAGACCATTATTATTCGCTGAAGGTGGTATCTTTAGGTTCAACCATTATCCATCTCTCTTTGACCATTGTTGGACTTGTTGAACTTGGTAACATCTGGTTCAAATAGGTATTATATTTCAATTTATCTCTATTTATTGGGTGGTGTCTAAGATGTTCTTGTTATTTTTGTTAAGTCACGTTGCTTCTTGTATTTATTTTCTTTGACAAAAATTGTTTGCAAGTTGAGGATTTCAATGTTACTTCAGTAGAGCAATTGTTTCCTTCTCCTCCAAGATGTGTTGAACAAATAGGATGGGTATATGTTCACATTTGTTCTTGTGCTCAAATTATATCAAGTCCTCCCACTCATGGATTACTTGGGCTTTAAAAAATTATGAATTGTTGATTGATTATAAAAAAGAAGAAAAAATGGTTCGTGTTGGCCAGTCATTATAGTTGGAAATATTCCTTTATTACTTGTTCTCTGATTATTTGGTTTATGGATTATGATACTCTGGTTGGGGTAGTTATCTAGTTGATTGAGGATCATTTGTTTACACATCTAATCGAAAGGTTTCTTATTTTACTCGATAAAATTTAAGTTGTACTATTACAAATATAAAGGCTTATTTGTTATTGGAAGATTCTTTCACAATTCACTATTCAAGTTGGCCATGTGATGTGATATGCTCCAACTTGATAGGAGAGTTAGTGTCTTCTCTTTACATGTATTAGTAACCACTTATGTCAGCTTCTTGCTTTTACTTGTCAAAAGTAGCACTCTTTCTTGTCTTACCCTTAGCTTCTAACGCCATTATACAAGCCTAGTGTAACCGTCTGCGAATTCACATAGCCGAAATTTGATTGTTTGGCACCAAGACTCCAAGTCAAAGCCAACCTATCATTTTTCGAGTTTAAAACATGACTCTTCTATAAATACTTAGTGGTGTCCCTTAAGAAAATACCAACAAAAACTACTTTCGATCGAGTCATGCATGCATACAACATAACGATTGCTTCCAAGCATGAAGGTTACTCAATCGAGGTGTTTGCCCCATCGTAAGATTCCTATCATCAATGCATTAGGGCGCACAGCTACTCCCCTAGTTGTACAAGTCATACACGTTGATAGCAAGAAGTACAACAATACACTAAGACGTAGTAGGTCTGCCATTCCTCTTGTCGGATCTCTTTATATACACCATCGAATAGCAACTTGACACTAAGGGAGAATTCCTTGCCCAAAAGCCAAGTTTATCGTGCACCCCTCATGCATGTATGCTTAATTTATCCTCAGCATATTTATACTCAAGCTAACGCAAATGCCAACGTATTCTCAAGTTAATCAAGCAAGCGTGTCTTACATGCAAGCAAGTTCCATTCACCTAAACTCACATGTCGCCTGAGTGAGCAATTCATTGATTCGAAGACCACGCATGATGCCATCATCCTAGCACGTTGTCACCCACTTCCTTGCCTTTTAGCTTACGGATCCTTAGTGCTTGGCCGAACTCTTAGCTAACACACATCCCCACTTGACGTCACCGTTATGAGTGTTGCCACACTCGCAATGTGCATACCATAGAGCAACTTTACCATATTAGCATGCTGCTACTCATCCATGTACCATCACTTGTGCAATGCCGACCACAAGGAATATCACTTTCTCACGAAGTTACCTTCACATGCCTACGTGGGAAAGATGTGCAATATTGACTCTTCTACATCACCAATATTGTCCCTAAGGCTCCTTGTCTCTTCTACATCACCAATATTGTCCCTAAGGCTCCTTGTCTCTGACATTGATGTGCCTCTGTGAAACAACCAATCTCTGCCTCATGAGCATTCTCTAGCTCACAAGTAATTCACTTAGCATATCGTGCAAATGGTTGCTGGGATGGTAGAAACATTGACACCATACCTTCCCCTAAATTACTCTTAGAGCATTTTCTCTTCTTTAAAGAAGAAACATCATTTTTTGAGAGGAGATATAAATTCAAAATAATTCAATAATTATAATTTTTGCAATTACCAAAGTGCTCCTCATTGGATCATGACACCTAGCACTGTTTTTGTCTATCTCAGTTTCCAAAAACCCTTTTTTGTGTGCTTTTGCATTGTTGTTTTAGCTTGTGATTTCACCTGCTCTTGCTCTTCTACTTTTTACTGCTTAGGTACTTTATTATGTTACCATACCCTTAGCATCTTTCTATTGTAGATGGCATTCAACTTTAGTATATTGTACTAAACAAAGTGGCGCTTCAAGATTTATTATTGAGTAAAGGTCTTTATAGGTAATGTAATTCATTAAAATGTACACTTTTAACTTTCTATCTTTTAAGGTATGTAGTCATCTAATTCTTTTAGGCTGGCTTCAACCCAAAACTCTATGTAAGTGTAACTTTTGTGCTAAGATGGTGCAATTTTGACACTGTTTTTTCATCTCTAACCCAATACGCTAAATATCAAACGAAAATGTATATACTATTGCAATTGTAGAATATTCTTATATTAGAACTCTACTTTAGTGTAACTTTTGCACCAAAACTTATTCCTAGGAGGCGTTAATACTCTGCACTATTTTAGAGCTTTTCTTTGAGATTTGAGAAAGCATGAGATTTATCCCTTTCAATGAAGTTGACACGCCTAAGTACTTCTCATAGCACCCCATTATGGGAATAGACAAAGTAGAGGATATATCCTACTTTACTGGTCCTGTGACATTCAGGCTAAATATTTAAAACAAATAAATTCAAAATACAAAAAAAAACGGATTTCTAAATATACAAAAAAGTTAAAAAAAGGAAGCTACTTCATATTAGAAATGAATAAAATTCATGAGTTCTTTAAAAATGCAAAAGTCTAAAGATTAGAATTTTGAAATAGAAAATGTAAAAGAAATAAATTTTTAAAAACACAAAAAAAGTTTATTGCATACTTATTTTTTTATTTCCCAAATATAAATTGATTTTTTCTTTTGTGTATTTTATAATTGTTTTTTGGGGAACTTTTTTTTTTTTCTTTTTGTGTTCTGTTTTTTTAAATTTCAAATTTATCTTTTAAAAAAGATTATTTGGTATTGATTGAAATTTTTAAAGAATTAGAGGACCATAAATGTATACTTTAAAACATAAAGGATTAAAGTGTATTTATTGATGAAATATAGAACTTGTAGTGACCTCAACTCTTTATTATTTGATGTGAGTTTCATCACAAATACTATTATTAGATTGTTGATGTTTTTTTAACTATTGCGCTTAGCTTCAACTTCAATTGCAGTGGATATTCTTTTGATTTTATTTGGTGTCATTGCTTTTTATATTTTAATGTTTTAGTAAATGTGCAAGATGTTCATAGATAATATATAAGCCCAGGTTGAGGGGAGTGTCGGACTATAAGATATTTTTTATTTAGTTTCTTTATAAATTTAAGAGTCATATTAAGATTAGTCTTATAGTGTCCCACTATCCCTATACATATTGTAATTCTCTATTATTATTAAGGGGAATAAGAATGCATTTCTTTGATTTTCAAGTTCTCTCGTCATATTTCTATATTTCAACATATTCTTGTTCTAGACAGACACCAACTATGTGGAGACTGGAGATGGCATGTTGAGATTTTGAGAATAGAAACTACTATGATCATGTTGAGAAATCAAACAATGAAAAAATTAAGTTTTCTAAAATAGCCATTACATTTTTTATTTATAATAATGAGTGTGTTGGTCTGTGAATATATGTATATATTTATTTATAGAGCACTGCGACATTAAAAACCTTACAAGACTCAGGACCTAATAAATATTTTTCGTTTGTCTTTGCCAAGAGTTTTTCTCACGTTTGTAAAACAGAGGTGTATGGATTTTTATTGTCCTCTCTAACATGGCGTTATATCAATGAGCAAACTTAGTTCTCAACTTTAGTTTCTGAAGTTTCTTGGTACACAGGTGAGCTATATTTGAATTGATTGCAAAATAAATTTCTGAATTTGTCCCTTCCAGGTTCTCGATAATCTTCCTCATGATCTTATCCATTCAAAAGATCAAGTCTCCCCATGGATGGAAGTGTGGGTAGAGAAACATGTTAGGTAGGAAGCAGTGCCAGTCAATTTATTGAATTTTTTTTCTATAGCTTATTGCTTGATTTTTTAATAATTGTTTTAATCCAGCTAAAAATATTTTATTGGGGAAACTCACAATGTAGGGTTGGGTTATACCAATATTCATAATCTTCTTTAACTTAACTTTATTTCACAATATATTTCCATCACTGTTCATTTTATTGTTCTCTTTCCCAATTTTTGTTTACACACAACTGGCATATATCTGTGTAAAAATTTCACGCTTATAATTTGTTAGAAATCTGTGTAGAATTTTCACAGAGGTGAAGATTTTACGCATCCATCTAACTTCTCTTTTCATAGTATGTGAATTTTACATATCCAAACTTTACATTAAAAATTCGTTTAACTCACCTTCCTTTGTGAAATATGCTAAAATTGGACCTTGAATGAGGTGATTTCTGTATTTTATTCCATTTGGTTTTATATCAATATAGGAATGTAAAGGTCACTTTCAAATAGAATCAAATTTGTCATGTAGATATTAGTATTTTACTCTACATGTAATGACCTTTCTAATGATGTTTCAAGTTGATCTTGTTACTCATTTGAATGGGACCATAAAAGAAATTTTTTGTACAATATAGAATTGCAAAGAAGGGATCCGTTAACTGAATTACAACGGTTGTATTGAAAGTACTATCTTTAAATTGTTATAAAACTAGTAACAAAACTATAATTAAACTTCAATTGTTGTATATCATCATTGCCAAGTTCCTAAAAAAATTAACTGAAACAAATCACTTGGCATCACATGACCAATTTTAATGTCAAAATGATATAGTATTATTTAAGATGATAATAAATTATTATTAAATACGATATAATTTTTTTTTAAATTATTAAAAAAAACATTAAACCATCCCAGCACCTGTTCTTGATTGGTTTGCAACCCCAAACAACCTCTAATCCAAAACCAACCAAAACCTCCATTATTGATAAATCTTGTTCCCTTTTCTTCTTCCTGACAAAGGATCTTCAAGTTCCTTTTCCATCTTCAAAAAACTAAATTGAATTTTGGCCCAGTGCTGCCCATTATAATAACATGTGTTACCTTTCTTCAAAACTCGTCACATATCTTGTGAAGAATTCAAAAATATATACTTTTTTTGTTGGGGTTAGTAGAAATATTCTGTGTTTTACTCAGCATTAATTTCCAGCAGATTTGTTTACTGAATAATTTCCTTAAATTAAAGGATTGAGTAGTGATTAGTTTCTTTAATTTAAGGGATTTTGGTAGTTTCTTTTTTTAAGGGAGATTTGACTTATATTACTGTTATATACTTAGGTTGCACGAACTTTACTTTTTCAAACCAATGTTTCTGAAATTTTTTTGGGTGAAGCCATTCTTACTTCAACACACTTGATCAATCGAATGCCTTCTTGAGTTCTCAACTTTCACTCACCTTTACAAGTGTTTTAGGGTCAATATTCTACCTAACAACTTGTGTCACCAATTCTTTTTAAGGTTTTTGGTTGCACTGTTTTTGTCCATATTCATTCACAATATCGTGGTAAACTTGATGCTCGTGCCATTAAATGCATCTTCCTTGGCTACTCAGCCAATCAAAAGGCTACAAATGTTTCTCTCCCATCACCCGTAAGTTTTACCATTCCATGGATGTTACTTTATTTGAAAAAACTCCATTCTATGGAAGAAAGACAAATCTTGACTTGCTCACACGAAATCAACAAAGCCAAGAGACCCTTCTGAGCCAGATTGAATCTGAAAGATTACAAGATAAAGCAAAATCTAGTCCAAAGCTAGGTTCTGACCCTGAGTTAGATCTTCCTATTGCACAGAGAAAAGGTGATCGATCATGCACTCAACATCCTTTTCAAAGTTACATTTCTTACGCAAATCTGTCCCCAAAATTTTAGGCATTTGTGACATCTCTAGACAACATCAAGATTCCTAATTCTGTTAATGAGGCTCTAAAGGTTCCTGAAGGCACAAGGCAACCTTAGAAGAATACATTGTACTTGGAAAAGAATGGTACATTGATGTTAACAGAGCTACCACCCGGAAATAAGACAGTGGGGTGTAAATGGATATTCTTTGTTAAACAGAAAACAGATGGAAATATAGACAAATATAAAACTCGATTGGTGGTAAAAGGGTTCACCCAATCATATGAAATTGATTATCAAGAGACTTTTGCTCCTGTAGCAAAACTTAACATAGTTTGTGTCTTGCTGTCTATTGAAGTTAATAAGGATTAGCCACTGCTT
Source organism: Hippophae tibetana (assembly GCA_037013495.1). Classification (NCBI taxonomy): domain Eukaryota; kingdom Viridiplantae; phylum Streptophyta; class Magnoliopsida; order Rosales; family Elaeagnaceae; genus Hippophae; species Hippophae tibetana. Next base: position 39,985,479 of record CM072802.1, on the reverse strand, counting down.
TAACTCGATGTCAAGAACGCATTCTTAAATGGAGATTTGATCGAGGAAGTTCGCATGGATGTACCTCCTGGATTTGAGACCAAGGATACACAAGGGAAGGTATGCAAGTTGAGAAAGGCACTATATAGACTTAAATAGTCACCTAGAGCATGGTTCGGCGAATTCACTAAGGTCCTCAAATAGGATGGATACTCTCAGACACATGTAGACCACACTCTGTTTATCAAACACTTCATAGATGGAAGAATCACAACTTTGATTGTATATGTTGATGATATAGTTCTTACAAGAAATCATGTGGGAGAGATGAAGAGGCTTAAGATGCTATTATCCAAGGAATTCGAGTTTAAAGACTTGGGATATTTGAAATATTTCTTAGGAATGGAGGTGGCATGTAGCACCAAAGGAATCTCAGTTTCTCAACACAAATATGTTCTAGATCTCTTACGTGAGACTAGCATGAGTGGGTGTAAGCCTGTTGAAACACCCATGAACCCTAACTCCAAACTAATACCTCGAACTAATGAATTGGCAACTGATAATGGGCAATATCAGTGTTTGGTAGGAAAGTTAATATATTTGACACATCAACGTCCAAATATAAGTTTTGTAGTCAGTGTTGTTAGCCGATTTCTTGGCAACCCATCAGTAGATCACTTGGAGGCAGTAAATCGTATCCTAAGGTACTTGAAGAAGGATCCTGGAAAATGGCTCATGTTCAGGAAAACAATTAATAGGACATTGGAAATTTATACTGACGTTGATTGGGTTGGATCTCCTAGTGATCGAAAATCCACATCTAGATATTGCACATTTATTTGGGGAAATTTGGTGATATGGCGTAACAAAAAGCAGGCAGTGATAGCATGTAGCAATGTCGAGGGTGAGTTCCGTGCATTGGCTTTGGGCATGTGTGAAGGAATTTGGCTAAAATGACTGCTAAACGAACTCAAGGTTGAAAATTCAGAATCTATTAGAATCATGTGACAATCAGTCAGAAATTGCAATTGCCAAAAATCTAGTCCATCATGATCAAACTAAACATATGGAAATTTATACACTTTATCAGTGAGAAAGTTGAAGGCAAGATGATCTCCTTCAACTATGTTCCATTTAGACAACAAGTAGCAGATATCTTAACCAAAACTTTGTTGTATTTGGTATCAAGAAATAATGAGGAAATTTTTATGTAAAATAAAAACAACTTCAATAACTGCTGGAATTTTTTTGAAAAACAAGCGGATTGGAAGCCATCACACCATACTTATAATAGAGAAGGTTGAGTTAATCATGTCTCTATGGGAGAGAACCCTAAACCAACCCAGTCTAGGCCATTCAACAAGGAGCAATTGGAGCTGACGCAAAAAATGTTCAACCAATTACAAATTATAGGAACCCTATCCTTTGCACACAATGGTAGTTTTCTGAGTGCTTTGTGTTAAAAGGAAATATTAAATCCATGGATTGTGGAATTCAGGCATCGGATCATATGATTGGAGATGGAAAAATGCTTACTACTTTCAAGCCTTGCCATGAAAATTTATCTGTCATAATAGCATATGGTTCACTCTTAAGGGTAGCTGGTACACATTTTGTTAAGATTTTAAAGAACCTCACACTCAACTCAGTTCTTTTAGTTCCAAAATTAGAATGCAATCTATTGTCAATTAGTAGATTTCCTAGGGAACACACTAGTGATACTAAAAGTGTCCCAAATTTTTGTGAATTCTAGGTCTTGGATTTGGTATGATTGAGCTAAAATGTGTTCCAAGCTCTATCTTTGCAAGGTTAATGATTATATTCAAAGGAAACAATGCACTGATTAGTGTTTATGAGTAAATTTCATGAAAGTCTTTTTTTTCACTCTCCATAATGATAATGCAATCATGTTGTGGCACTATAGGTTAGGACATCTAAATTTTGTGTATCTCAAAAAAGTTTCCTATCGTTATTCAATAATAAAAGTTTGAACGATTTTTAATGGGAAATTTGTTAGTGTTCATAGCATGTTCGAAATGCATACCCTAATTAACCTTACAAAGTATCCCAATCTCTGTCAATGATTAGTAGTGGTGTGTGGAGACCATCTAGGGTTAAGAATGTTACCGAAACTCGTTGGTTTATAACATTTATAAATGATCACATTAGGTTAAGAAATGTGTTTTCTTTGTGAAAGAAAAATAGAGACATGTCAAATTTTCAAAAATTTTAACACCATGATTCAATCATAGTTTCAAGCCAAAATACAGATTTTGAGAACTGATAATGATAAGGAATATTTCAAGTTCATTCTTGATGATTATCTATTAAGCCAAGACATTATACCTCAAAGTTGTGTTGACATAGCTCAGCATAATGAAATTGTTGAAAGAAAAAACAAATATCTCCTTCATATTCTCTACACATGCAAAAAAAGTTTTGGAGTGATGTTGTCTTCACTACGGCCTACCTCATAAATAGAATTTCTTCTCGAGTCCTAAAATTTCAAATTTCACCTAAACTGTTGACATGTGGTAGACTTGATCCTTGAGGAGTTAAGTGTATTTTCCTTAAGTATTCTTCAATTCAAAAGGGGTACAAATGCTACTTTTTAGCTGCAAAAAGATACTACCACTTCATGGATGTCACATTCTTTGAAGAACAACCCTTTTACCCCAAATCTGATATTAAAGGGGAGAATCAGAGAGTAATATCAGCGTTGGGATGTTGAAACCATTGAAATCAATACCCTTGAGTCATCTTACATTCCTCCACATTTTCTTGTTCCTCTTGATACTCCAGCCTAATTGCTCATTCCATTGTTAGAACCTTTAACTCCTCTTCCAAACACTACTCAATAAACAAACAAGAACGTTCTTATCTTCTATTCAAAAAGGAAAAAGAGCCTAAATGAGATAGAACAACATGAACCTCTTGGGAAAATCCAAGAATTGAATCTGAATGAAGATCCCTAAGGTAACTACAATCCTGAGTCTTTTAATAATAAGTTAACTAATGATGATAGCGATTTGCGTATTGTTGTACAATTTTCCCGTAGTGAGTTATCTGATGATGATAGTGATTTACCTATTGCTATAAGGAAAGGTGTTTGATCCTACACAAAGCACCCAATAAATATATTTGTGTCATATCAAGGACTATCGACCAACTTCAGAGCTTTTGTTGTTAACCTTCACAAAACACTAATCCCTAACAACATAAATGAAGCTCTCAGATCCCTTGAATGCAAAGCAGATGTATTGGAAGAAATCGTTGCACTAGAGTATAATGAAACATGGGAGATAACAGGATTGTTAATGGGGAACTGTCTAGTTGGTTGTAAATGGATCTTCACTATGATATACAGAGGAGACAAAAGTATTGGTTGGTTCAAAGCTTGTCTTGTTTCAAAAGGATTTACACAATCCTTTGGAATTGACTACGAAGAGATCTTTGCTCCTATAGTCAAGCTAAACATAGTTTGAGTCCTTATGCCTTACCTTATTTGGGAAAACTGCTTGAGTACCCATTTCTGCCTTTTGGAGCCTTGGGTGCAACTACTTTTAGTGCCAAGTAAATCACACTCTTTTTGTTAAACACTCATTGGAAGGAAAAATTGCTATCCTTATTGTTTATATAGGCGACATCATTCTATAGGAGATTATAAGGAGGAGATAAGCAGTCCTAAAAGTCTCCTAGCCAAAGGTTTTTAAATCAAAGACTTGGTAAGCCTTAAATTTTTTTCTAGGGATGGAAGTAACTCGATCAAGAAAGGGCTCTCTAAAGGAAATACACCATTGACCTTTTGAAAGAAACATGGTTGCTCGAATGCAAGCTAGTTGATACTCCTATGGACTCGACAACCAAATTGGTAACCCAAGAAGATACTGCATTTATTGTCCAAGCTAGATTTCAAAGACTTGTGGGAAAACTTATATATTTATCACACACCAGGCCTGACATTGGTTTCTCAGTGAGTATGGTGAATCGGTTTATGAACTGTCCAAATGAAGAACACATGGAGGTGGTCTACAGAATCCTGAGGTACTTGAAGCTAATAAACGAACATTGAGTAGAGACATTGAGATATATAGTGATGTTGATTGGACTGGATCAATAAAAGATCGAATATCAACTTATTTATGACTATTGCACTTATTTATAGGAAAAATCTAGTCACATGGTGAAGTAAAAACAATTGTTTGTGTCAAGAAGCAATGCAAAAGCTAGTTTTAGAGCAATGGCTCATGGCATTTGCGAAAGAATGTAGCTGAGAAGACTCCTAAGAAAAATGGGAATCTCGATGAAAGAACTTATGAAGATGTTATGTGACAATCAATCTGCCATCAACTTTACAAAGAATCCAGTACATCGTGACGAAATAAAACATGATGATATTGATCATCACTTTATAAAAGAGAAAATAGAAGAATGGATAATCATGTTACATCTTCCAACATGTCTTTAGATAGCTAGTATTCTTACCAAAGCACTACCAAGAATAAAGTTCGAACATTTGAATTTCAAGCTAGGCTTAATCAATATTTACAACCAAGCTTGAGGTGGAGTGTAGAAATATTTTGCGTTTTATTCAGCATTAATTACCATGATTTTTATTTGATTTACAACATATATGTTTATTGCATAATTTCCTTAAATTAAGGGATTGATTACTAATTAGTTTTGTTTATTTAAGGTTTTTAGTAGTTGCCATTTTAGAGAGATTTGATTTATATTATGCTGTTATGCCTTAATTAATAGATGGATTTGTCATCTATAAAAGGGACTGTAGACCATTATCTTTAAAAAAAAAGGAAGTGGAATATTAATATTTTCTTTCACAATTTCACAGGTTATTTAATTTATGCTTCCATATTTTGCCTAACTAGAAGGAATTAGAAAATATAGAGAATCAAGTCCTTTGGGAGAGGAATCCTTTTGGAAAATTGGAGCCAAATGAGAAGGGAGATTTGGTGGAGGGTTTGAAGGTGGGGGAGAGAGAAGATAAGGATGGTGATGAAGCAAAGCAGAGTACAAATAGATAGTGGATGAAGTGGAAGAGATTCTGGTTAGAACTAGGTTAGAGATTTATAAAGAAGAGGTTCACAGGTATCTGAAATTTGTTTTCAAAATACTATAAAATTTAGTATTTTAATGATACTGATATTATTATCTTAACTAATTGTATATTATTTTAATATTAAAATTGATCCCGTGATTGCACCTAATTTGTTTTCATTAGTTTTATAGAAATTTAATGGTGAGGGTTTGTTAGTAACCACAATTGAATTTTAATGCTAGTTTTGTAACAATTTAAAGTTGGGAGGTACTTTTGTAACGATCATTATAATTTTTGGTTGTACAAAAATCTATTTACCCATGTAAATGAAGTAGAATGCATTAAAAAAATATGTAAGCACAACCTGTGCTGGTGAGTGGAATAATCCAGTCTTCCATACTGAGCTTTTAGGTCACAGGCCGTCATATTATCTTTCTAATGGCTTTCAATTTTCTGTTTAAAAAAGGAAAGCGTGTTCATATTGTTTACTGATTCAAGCTGGTCATTGATAGGGAAAATCTATACGAATTGTATAAGCCTTCATATTGTTTACTGATTCAAGCTGGTCATTGATAGGGAAAATCTATACGAATTGTATAAGCCTTTAGAAGACTCACTAATCAAGCGTTGCGTTGACATCTTGGAGTTGGATCATTATCAAACTACTGAAGGTCCACTTTTTGTTGCAAAGAGCATTTGGTCTAAAGTCTTTCCGAAACCTAGAAGATGTTGGTTACCAACTGGTTGCCTGGTTTGACAAATCTCCCCTCTCCCTCTTTTCCTACACTCAATTTAGATAACTTCATGCAATGATCCTATTTTGATTATGCAGAAATTATTAGAGGTTTTGCATAGCATGCTTCCAAAGATGTCTTTGATTGCTTCAGATTTCAGTTACTTGCCTGATGTTAAAATACTGGGGGACAGAGCTCCATTGGTTGCGACCAAGGTATCATCTTTTCACACATCATAATAAGTATGTTGCAATTAATGTAGTTTCTACCTTTAAATATAGTTTTATGACTCATTAAGTTTGTAATATATGTCTTTTTTTATAAGAAATATTATATTATATTAATATATGTAATAATTATAAATGTACAAAGTGGACTAGTACTTCAATTATAAATGTATAAAGTGGACTAGTAATTCAATTACAAAAACTAGTGCCAAGCTATAATAGTTGAAATATTATATATTTAATATTATTAGTATTAGATATTAGATAATTATAATTAAGTTTCCTTATTGGTTTAGAAGTCTTATTTAGAGTTTTATTAAGATTAGTTATTTTTTCTTCCTTATTTTTGTTATTCTTATAAATATAGATGTAATCTATTATTATAATAATGAATTAGAATTAGAATTGTACATCTTTAATTTTCTGGTTCTCCAATCAATCTATTTTGATTCATTAATATTTTAGCTTCCACATTATTTTACCTATTTTATATTTCTACTTGGCATCAAAGTCATGTTTGATCTTTAACACTTTTTCTATTTTCCAAACTTGAAAATATTTGTACTTTATCCTCCCTCAATCCGAGTGGTGATTAAAACAAAGGACCCAGTTGCCGTCTGGCACGACCAACTCATGCGAGGTCATCCAACATTAAATCCATCGTTTTACCTTGCCTTTGTCGGCTCCCACGGGGCCTTCTTTTCCCAATTGCCATGACCACCTTAAGAGTTATTGTTTAACCAGTCCCCATCGTGAACCCAAATGTCTCTACACTGACCTTTTTCGAGAGACCCAACCAGCCGCCATCACTCGTTTGTCATCATCGCTTACTTTCCAACAAAGCCTATTTGTTGGATGCGTCATCTTCTTACCTTGTGTCGACAATCATCATGTTCCCTGTGGTTTTGCCCAAATGGGCATCAATTGGGAGATGATTTCCTGATCCATGAGCTGCCATTTACAAAGCCTCTTTATTTGGCAACGAATTTTATAGTATCATTGATTGGTCTCGTTAGATGCCTAATGGTCACTAGTCTCAATGAAGTTAGGTATTTTGCCGTAGGAACAAGAGGGTATGCCATATGGGTACTCTTCAACCTATGATTTTAAGTGGCATGTTTTATTATTCAGATAACTTTTTATTAATTTGGTTTGATTATTTGAATGTGTACTGGTTATGAAATTTGAGACATGGATATCATCTCGTTTTTATTTATTAGTTGGAACTTTGAAAAAGTCATATGAGTACTCTTACTGTTGGTTAACAAGTTATTTTTTGGGCATCTTCATATAAAGTTCAAATATATGTGTGGTGAGTGGGTTTTCATAGGATTCCTTATAGGTGATTGGTTTCATTTGGTTGGCTTGGGTATTTTGAATTGAATTGTTTTGTATTCTCTTTAGTTGATTAGATGATTGGTATGTTTTTTATTGGATTTTGATTGCTGGTACATATCATTTACTTTAAACTTGCGTCATTCTATTATTGTCGTGAGTTTGTTTTTATGGATATACATTGGTTGTCTTTTGTGACCAACATCAATTGCAAACACTAGGGACAGTTTCTTATACCATCGTCTATCATCAATGACATCTCCTAAGATTTAGTTGGATTTCTTATCACTGATGCGGTTATGTAGTATGATATATTTGGGTTTTGTTGCTGCTTTATGAGTTATATGCTCTAGTTGATTTTACAATGAAGATTGTTTGATTATATATTTTAATATGCTTAATTAAAAGGTTATCATTCTGAGCTCGATAAAATTTGAGTTCTATTACTAATGTCCTATAATAAGGTTCTTTGTTGTTGGAAGAATGTCATATCTCACCATTTAAGTTAGGTATGTTTGACATTTATGCCCGAACTTGAGCAAGAGTATTAGAGTTTGTCTTCTTTTTGCTTGTGTCGTTAACTACTTATGCCAGGCGTCAGTCTTCATTTAATTGGGTGTTATTGCTACCTATGCTACTATGCATCAGTTGCTTGTGCCGTTGAATATACTAGTTTCTGGATAGCCCTTTCCAATGTGTTTTTGCATCGCTCTATTATTGGTACTCCACCACCTGCCTATTTTTTGTGTGGTTTTGTTGTTGTTTAGCATATGCCACATATCCTCTATTGCTTTCTGTGTCTTAAGGCTTATTCTATGTTACCTTATGTTTTAAGGGATGCTCTACTACACGTGGCCTACGATTTCACTCAAAGTTAATGTTCTCGATAAAGTGGAATAATTTATTATTTTAAGTTATTTATGGATTGTTCATATACACTCTTGGCAAGACTACTAGTAAGGAACTTTGAGGCTTAACTTCACCCGTGACAAATTGCTTTTGCTGATTTTTATTTTATTGTCTTTTATAACTATTTAAGTTAAACTTTTCTCTATTCAGATTAAGGGGAGTTGAAATATTATACAGTTATGATTAAGTTTCTTTATTAGTGTAAGAATCTTGTTTAGAGTCCTATTAGAATTAGGACCCTTACAAAGCTCCAAAAACTAAACATGCTATACAAACTCCTCAATACAAGAAGCAGAGAAAAATCTCTCAATTCTTTAGAAGCCTAAGCCCATGAAGATGTTAAAATAAAACTTTATCCCCTTTTTTGTGATTATTTTAACCGTTGTCAAAAAAATTCCTTTTCCTCTCCATCAACAAGACCCAAAGAATTACTCTTCCTTACAATTTCACAACACCCTTACTCTTCAAATTGTAAGGGTATTTGTGAAAAAATACAAATTCTAACATTAGTGATATTTATCCCTTTTACATGACTCTTTTCATGATTCAAGTTTCTTCTAAAACTGAGATTCCAACCTTTGGATGAATACAACTTGTTAGTAAGAATATTCTTCTCCAAATATAATCTATATAAGCTTGGAATCATGTTGAAAAAGAATCATCATCCTTCTAGGTTTCCTACCAAAAGTAAATTTTGCTTCTATCCCCAATCTTATAGTTCAAGTTTAAAAAGAACGAGTTAGACTCTTTAACGATTATCATTCAAGGACTACAATGCTATTGGTGAAAACCACAAATCGCATCCCACCTATTCTTATTCTACCTGTATCTACTTAATGATGCTATGCTAATGTGAGTTTTCTTTAAATGTAACCACTAAAGCCACTTCCTTAATAGTGCCATATTTCATTTGATGATATTACAAATGCTTAAACCCATTTTTTCTTCATCTTTTAACAATATTCCAATTGGTGAAATGAATCTTCCTACCTTCATTTTAACTACTTCCCACAAAAAGTTCCACTATTTTTTCTAATTTTTTGGCTATTGTTACATGTATTTTGAAAATTGACAAATAATAAGCTGGAAGAGTCCACGATACTGAACTTATCAAGGTTAACCAATTCCCTATTGAGAAAAAAAACTCTCTTCCATCATGTCAATGTTAAAAAATCATTGATACTTATAGGGTTTGTATTTTCTTCACGAATGCTCTTAATTCAAAAATGCCTTTAATGTTTGAGAAAAATTTCCCTGACGATACTAAGGTTAGACATATTTTCATAGATAGCCCCCATCACTAATGTCTTTGCCACCTATTTTCCGCCCTTGAGTTTTCATCGACAACTTAACAGTGATCCAATGAGAGCTCATTGAAAGACAAACTTTTACGATGTTTCAAGTAAAATTGATTTTTTTTTTAAAGTTTTAGATTAATGTTATTATTAAAGATAATAAACTGAATATTTTGAAAATTACTTAGATAAATTACAGAGACTAGGGGTCTCACAAACACTATCTGTTCCAACATTGGCATTTCACTTAGTTTTAGCTCTTCACTCTTTCCACATCTATCGACTACCAACATGAAAAGAAAATGTGAAAGTCGGTCTCCTACCTTAAACCACTGATGCTCCAAAGAGCCTAATTTCTCATTCAGTTATGGAAAAATTCATAGAACTAAACTAGTTTTTGATTCACATTCTCCATCTTCCCTGAACCATTTCTCTTTCAACAAAAAATCCATAAAGCCCTAGTCAAGATGGTCATAGTTCATCAGCTACTAGGTCTGCACCTTAAATTTGTTTACTTTTACAAAAGTTTCCTATTTATTTGAAATAGTAGGCCCAAGTACCTCTCTATAAAACCTTGATAATGAACTTATATAATCTAGTAACCAAGTTATTGGCCTAAAATTCATTACACTCAAGGCATTGTCTATCTTATGGATTAAGCGAACAAAAGTCATGTAAGCTATTATTATTTTTTTAAACTATTCGATCATCAAAGAATTTCCAAAACATCTCTAACTAGTCCTCTTTAATTATCTCCCAATACTTACGAATGAAAAATTAAATTTAGGAGCCTTATCATTTAAGCACTCAAAAATTGTTTTTTTATTTATATTTTGTCTTCAAAATGCCTTTCTAGGCAATTTGCCCTTTTCTCTAAAATACAACCCCAATCTAGCTCCTTAACTGATTGTCTTTGCCCATCATTTTTAGAGTAAAGCTTCTTGAAAAAATTGACAACTTCCTCTTCTATTTTCTAGGTCTTCCCTCCACTACACTTCCACTTCTTTTTCAAAATTTCCAATCATGTTTCTGTATTCTTCCTGTTAGCCACATTGTCAATTTTTTTTGAGTTGCTAATCTTTTAGTCATCATGTATGTGTCCCTTTTTCTCGGTTTTCAGTTTTATTTTATTTTTTGTTTCTTTACACTTTATCCACCTGCTAATCTTTTAAAGTCATCATGTATGTGTCCATTTTTCTCGGTTTGCAGTTTTATTTTATTTCTTTTCGTTTCTTGACAGTTTATTCGCCTTCATAACTTTGATTTGTTCTTTTTTTTTTGTGGAAACATAATACAAAGAAAAAAAGGAGAAAGAAAAGATAAGTCATGTTCATATTTACACTGTTTTAACCCTTCTCCCGGGGTGGTTGCGTATGGAGTAGACTCCCCTCATCTACTTTATTGAATAGCCGGAAAGAGATGCAGTCGATTGGTACCTCGATCTCTATCTATGATGCAATTCGTGAAATATGGTTGATTACGATCTTGATCTAGGGAATGACCCACCGGTAACAATTCCCCTCATTAGCCAATTTGAAAATCCACAAAAATATAGTTCAACTTATTTCTTCAATATCCATTGGAAATATCTATATTCTTGGTGGAAATTGTCATATTAATTTCAGCATATGATATTTTTTCCCTTCCAAAAGAAAAGAAAAAAAAGAACAAACAAACTATAGAAGTTATTGCAATTAAAGGTTTAGTTTTCCCACTATTGAATTTCTGTTGATTATTTCAGTTCATGGTTTCATGGCTAAAGAAAATATTTCTTTCAATAAGTGAACTAGTAGTGGAAAGCAGAAGAAAATCACTCATGTTCATAAAATGGTGTAAGATCATTTGAATTGTGTCATCCTAAAGCTTCTAGACCTTGCATATTTGAGCCAAATATATTAATTAGTTAAGTAACTAGTTCAATAAATACGCTTCAATGTTGGTTGAGATTTTTATATGTTCTTGTTTATAATTCTGTTACTAAAAACTTAGCATAAACTAGTTCTTTGCCCATGTAAGAGTTCAAAATGTCAGCGAATGTATAGACTTGAATTTCTTGTTATTAATGATTTTGATTTTGTATTATATAATTGATTTTTTGGTTTCTGAATTTTTTTGTTAAACTAAACTACATATTTGATAACGATTTATGACTCATGGTTTCAAAGATAATAAAAAATAATAATCGACAGTTGTCTGATAATGTTTTATATTTATGATTTTTTTTCAAGAAAAAAACTATCTAATAGTTATTTATAATCTTTTAGTAAATTTCTTTCAAGTTCATATTAAAATATCATGGGACTTGATTTACTCTTAAAACCATGTTTGGTAGAAAGGAAAAAATAAGCATAAAAAGTCTGATTAAAAATGTTGCTTGATTAAATTACTTAATTAGGCTTCATTTTGTAAGTGATTTTTGAAATCAAAAATTTTTAGCAAGCATATCTCAAGTTGCTTATCAGAAAAAGGTCATTGTTATTTTATTTTTTGTTGTAGAAAAATGGCAGAAGCTTGGATTATGGTAGTTATCTAGATGCAAAGGTATGCCTTTTCTATTTCTAGCAGATCTCTTAACTGTATTTCTTTCCTTAATTTGAGCAGAGTAGTGCATCTGGTAATGCATGTTTCTAATGTAATCTCTCAATTTTCTGTTTCTTCTCCATATAATTTGGCAAAGTTTTTAGATCAGGAAATTTATTAAAAGAACTAAAAAATTTATGATCATGAATGCTATAGTATGAATTGTTCGGGTAAGTCAGAGAATCATAAATATGAGAGTTAGATGATTGATTATCAGTTATTTTGTTTGTTAATTGTCTTTTGGATCATGTATCCTTTCTTTGATTAGTTTGCTTGGAACCTGTAGGAAATGCACTTGCTTAGAACCTGTAGGAATGCATTGTGTTTTGGTCCTTAGCTTTGTATGTCAAAACCGTTGGTCTTTTGATGGTTTCTTAATTTTATAGTTGCTTTTAGTTTCTTTGTAATTTTAAGATTTTTTACTTCCATGAGTCCCAATTGGTATTACAAAATGCCGTGCTTGGAAGGTGGATGTTAGATTACCAATTTACCAAGCATTTACATTAGTGATATTATAAATTTTGTGGACTAATTCAATTGGTAATAATTAGTACTGTTTTCTCTACTTCCAAATACATATATTTGGCTTTTAGCCCCCACCCCCCCTCCAAAAAAAAAACACTATCTTTTACCAGCAGTCTTTTATTGGAGTGGAAGGGTAGGAATTTACCCAAGAATATCTCATTTGATTCCCGCCAGTTATCATTTGGTAAAAACATACTTATCTTTGACATCTATAAAAATACTTTATGACATAATGGTATTATAGCTTCTGGGTATTTTCAGGGTGATGCTGATATCTTTTTCCCAACTGACTTTTGTCTTTTGGAACGTATTGACCATTACTGTTCTGGATGGCTGAAGCTACAGAAAGATAAGTCATCCAATCAAGGAAAGAAGAGGCGAACAATCATAGTAAGTTCGTTCAACTCGTTGAATAAAGTTTAGGGTTACTAACTTTGAATGACAAGGTGATAATAATCTTACAATCTTTTGTTGTTTATGTTTCTCTACTTGATCAATCGTTGATATGGTAGGAATATTATAATTAGATTTCTACATTAAAATTGGAAAAGTTCTTACTTTTTTTTTTGCTAATCAAATTAGAAAAATGCTACAAAAGTCAGGAAATCCCAACTTATATGTCATAATAATCATTTGGTGCAAATATCATGGGTATCCCATGACCAATAGGACCTACCCCACCCAGTAAGGGGTCCATTAATCTAGAGTCCAACCAGCAGCTCTTAGCCCGTGGACTAAGAGCCCTCACCTACCCAATTCACATTTTAGTACTCAGAATCACTGGTCTGTGACCTAGCCCTTCACAGACCACGGAAAGACGAATTGCACAGATCACGTACAGCCTGTGCACAGTTTGCATGCAGCCCGGCAACAGGTCCATATCTGTATGGTTCCAATCAGTAAAAACCTAAGTATCAGCCTGCAATGCCAGCTGATTCAACCCGTTGTCAGCCTGATTTTTTAATGTACTCATCTTCTAACATGTTAGCTAATAAATTGTACTTTGGACCGTACCAATGGCTCCATTACTTTATTATGTCCCCAATGAGACACGGCCACGTTTACCTCCCCTTTATTATAAATAGAGGGGAGGTAGACCCAAGAAGGGACCATTGGAACCACAATAGGTTATAATCCTTTTATTAGGACTCCCTCAAATATTTTGGCGTCAACCGTGAGGCCTCAAGATTTTCTGATCTTAGGAGAACATTGGGATCTCGTAGCTTGATAAAACTTAGAGAGTCAGTTCGAGACTAGAGGATTTGACACCATTAATCAGATTCTCACTGATTAGTAGAATTTTCATCGTGTGATTCACGTTCCAAGCCTGCATAACAAGCATGGTGCGGTGGACCACTCCTTCAAGTGTCCTTCACGGAAGCCGTTAGGCATATTGAAGGAAATGATTTGGTCTGGTGTCCACTTCGTATATGAGTTACAAACAACGACTATTCCCGTATTGTGCCTTTTACAAGGAAATCAAACATGAGACAAGTGACTGCAGATATCTAAAACGAGAAATAGAGCTACTTTTGTCTAGAGGCCAAAGGACATCATAAATTAGCCACGATTACCATCACGCAGAGAAGCCCAATCCGAAGAAAATGATAGAAATGTAAGGATAATACACAATGTACATAAAGGGTCGAATATGTTTGGCCTCACTTTGAACTCATGTAAGTGATATGCTAGGGAAGGAAGGATTACACTACACTCCATGCACAATCTGGAGTAAGGACTCAACCATCCAATCATTTTGATAATGGAGAAATCCTTCCTTTACATGATGAACCACTGGTCATAACAATTCAAGTGGTGTGAGATAAGGAGATTGTTGATCGATAATGGGAGCTCCTCCGACCTAATGTTTCTGGCCATGCTAAAGAAAATGGGAGTACGGCTAGAAGAGATAACTAGGAAGGAGTTACCTTTAGTGGGCTTTAATGAAAGTATGACAATGTCGATAGGTACAATAAAGCTACGCGTATCTTTTCCGGTGGCTATTGTGTTGATAAACTTTGTGGTATTTGATTTTCATTCGCCATACGATCATCTTGTGCAAATCATGGCTCCACCGGTTATAGGTAATGCCCTCCACACTACAACAAATGATCAAATACCCTACGGCCTCAGGAGTGGAAACAGTAAAGGGCGATCAACAAAGGGCTTGCAGCTGTTACAATTTGACCTTCAAAAGAATCCAAACCCAATAGCAATCAAAGGTTGGGTGACCAGAATCCCCGGCCAAGTTGGACCTTTGGTACAAGTAGGCAATAAGCAAGAGCATTCAACAGGATTAGCTCTGATATGCGTGAAAAACAATAATGAAATGTTCACTTGAAATCCTGTTGAAATAAAGAGTATTAGTCCAAAGGTCATAACTCACAAGATCAATGTCAACTCAACGATGAGGCCTAAAAATAGCAAAAAAGAAAGTTTACCAAAGAAAAAATGTCATAAAAAAAAGAAAGTGAAATTCATTGAAAGTAGTAAGATGGGTTGGAGAAGTTGACTACCTTACATGGCTTTTCAATGTTGTTTTAGCCCTCAAGGCAAGTGGAGATGCCTGGATGTGCATAGATTTCATTGACATTAACAAGGCCACACCTATATATTGTTTTCCATTGCCAAGCAAAGTCCAATTGGGGGATGCTCGAGAAGTTGACTACCTTACATGGCTTTTCAATGTTGTTTTAGCCCTCAAGGCAAGTGGAGATGCCTGGATGTGCATAGATTTCATTGACATTAACAAGGCCACACCTATATATTGTTTTCCATTGCCAAGCAAAGTCCAATTGGGGGATGCTATTACGGGGCTTAGTTTGATGAATTTTATGGATGCGTATTCAAGTTACCACCAAATCAGGATGCATCTTGAAGATGAAGAAAATACATCTTTTATCATGGAAGATGAAACTTTTTGTTGCGCCAAAATCCATTTGGGCTCAAGAATGCAAGAGTAACCTATCAACGCTTGGTCAACAGAATGTTTAACAATTAGCTTGAGCAAAAGATGGATGTATGTATTGATGATATGGTGCCAAGTCTTGCAAGCTAGATGAGCACATGTATGATTTGGAAGAAACTTTCAGAGTGTTGAAGAGTACAGCATGAAACTGAACCTTACAAAGTGTATTTTCGGAGTTACATCAGGAAAGTTGTGATACCTAGTGTCGGTTAAGGGAATAGAGGTCAACCCTGATAAAATCAAAGCCCTGATAGACATGAGGTCACCGAGGAAAGAGATTGAATTAAAAAAAAGGGAGGGTATACTCACCTAAAGGGAAGTTAGAGATAAACTTGACAAGTGACACTTGGTTGTAGACTCTAGTTTCCCCAACCTAATGGCCTTACGAAGTTATAAGATCTCAAATATCTCAGGAAAATCCTAGTTTGGATATTAAGGAGCCCAACCGAGATGAGGGGAGTTAGGGAGAAAAAGTTACCTCTATAAACAAGTTTAAATTCCTACAGGTGGTTTGAAAACCCTTCGGACGGTCTAAAAATCCTTCGAGCGACCTGAAATTCTTTTTGTGCGAGTTGGTTTTATCTAAGAAGGGAGATACTTTGGGAAGTCTACAGTGGGTGAATGAGGTCTTCCTAACATATATAACTCAAAAAAAAAAAAAAAACAAAAAAAAGTTTACTGAAAGAGCAAAACAATAACTGAAATGACACAATAATGGCTGGATATGACAAGAATTGAAAAGCCATAAGCAAATTTAAAAAAAATAAAGAAAGAAGCCAAGTATAGCTAACCCTACATAAGTAACCAGATAGTACCAGATACTCTTCCAGTTTGATATAAACTAAAAGAGTAGGGGACTTGATGTTTGGTACAAATATCATGGACATCCCGTGATAGACCGCATACAACCCGTGTCATTAATATAGAGCCCAACCAGTCGCTCTTAGTAGGTGGATTGAGAACTCTCATCGGCCTAATTCATACAATAGTCAGAATCTCCAATCCATGGCTCAACCCTTCACAGACTACGAACAGAAGAATTTCCCAGACCCCGTACAACCCGTGCACAATCTATGTATGGCCCGTGAACAGTCCCATACCTACATGGTTCCAACTTGTAAAGACATAAGTATCAGTCCGCAATGGCAGCCTGATTCAGCCCATCGTCAACCTGATTTTTGAATTACTTGTGCTCTAAATTGTTTTGGACTGTACCAGTGGCTTCATGCGCACCCTTGCTTTTAGTACATCCCCAATGAGACATGGCCATGTATACCTCCTCTTTAGTATAAATAGAGGGGTGATAGACCCAAGAATGGACCTTTAGAATCACAATAGGTTGTAACCCTCTTACTAGGACTCTCAAACAATAACTTTGGCTCCTTGGTTGCCTGTGGAGGCTAGTTACATTATACTTTGGCGAAAATTATATATCTTTGAATGTCTAGCATTTATCTGAAAATCAAGTTCTTAGAGAGATTTAGTTGGACAATGGCAATATTCTGGTTGCACAGAGAGATATTGCATGGATACCCAATGCATGTTTGGATGTATTGCTCCCGGAAGCAGTTTAAAGTTATTTTTATCCTTTTTGTTTTGTTTATTTTATTTATATTTTTTGTGTACTCTTTTATATATATATGGAGACTTGTCTAAAAAATACTTTATCACAAAACACGATTGGTTGCTCGACATAGAAGTTAAGAAGCATTTTTTCATTTTGGTGATGCTTCAGTTATATTGCTTTAATTCAGAACCAGTGTTAGTTAAGTGCTGATTGCTCATTTAAATTTGAACATATGATACAGCTTGATACATCTTCATTCATGGAAGAGTTTGGATTGCCTTCAAAGACAAGAACTAGGGATGGATATAACCCACTTCTCGATGACTTCAAGAATACTAAATTCTATCTTAGTGTCCCTACACATAACATTAAATAGTGTTTTCCTAAATTCAGTTGTGGTAACGTTATTTGCAATTAGATTCATAATTGAGGGTACGCTTTTTACAGTCAACCCTTCCACCTTCAAATGAATTTACAAGTTGACTTGCTAGCTATTTATTAGATTTCACTGGAAGGTGGTTGAAATGGAATTGAGAGGCACAGAATTTATTTATTCCCTTGAAGACCAGTACAATGCGGCTTCCATGCAGTAAAGAAGAATGAGGTCAAGACCCTGCCAAAAATTGGATGTTACAAGCATCAGACGTAATCTCAAAAATATATTTGTTATCTGCAACATTTGTTAAAACTAATGCATAAATGATTGTTTATGATTCTATTTTAATGAATTTTGGTAGATTATTTTAGTAGTGGTGCCCTCGTTATATTAATGAGAAATTCTGGGACATCTCATAATTTACTAGACATTCTTTTAATTTAAAAAAAAAAGAATTTAAAAGTTGATGAACTTATTAATTTAATCTTTATGCATCTATACATCCTATGATGTTTAATAAGACCTACTGAACGGAGATTCGGTAGGTTCTACTGAACCTTACAGAGGAGGTACAGTAAGGTCTATTGAACTTGTGATTTGAAGAAGAAAAAAGAGAAATGAAATTGTTTTGGATGGTTTTTTAGTGAATTTTCTTTGGATTTTCTTGTCTATTTGGTATATGTATCTTTCATTTTGAGTATTAGAAGTCATTGAGATGAAAGTAGTAGGGTATGTGAGTTGGTGGTAGGTTGTGGGAGTGGTAGATCAGAGAGATCTAGGCTAAGAAGAGGGAGGAATAGAGCGATGTACTATTGGAAAATTAGTTTTGCGAGAGTTTTTTTTGGTGGGATGTCTCAATTGTAAGGGACATTAAATTGTTTTACTATATTGAAATTGATTTTCAAATGTTTTAGAATTAGCGGGGTGTATCGTGTAAATAACGTAATGTCTTCATAATTTCTCTATCTTAATTTAATGTTCATGTTCTATTGGATTTGCTATATTAGTGGTAACATATTTTCATTTTAGGTACCTTTATTATGCATATTTTTCATGTGTTATTTTAGTAATATCCACATTTAATAAAATATATCAATTTGATACAATTTATTTATTTTTTTGTGAATTTTTCATGTGTACATTGGTGGAGGGTATTTGTGATACTTTTTACTATTTTATTTACTAGAACATTAACAGTTTTTTTATTGACATTTTTGAGTTTTTAAATACTTGTTTTAATGTTTAACTAATTTTAAGCAGGTTTTTAAATACTTGTATTAATGTTCATCTAAAATTTATACAGTTTGTGTAGATTTTGTTTTAATGAATACAAGATGCAATTTTTGAATTTTTTTGATAGAAAAATAGGAAAATAATATGCAATTTGTATTAAAAAAATTAGAATTAATTACTAGAAAAAGTAGTTTGTATGAACAACTCAATATAGTTATAAATAGTAATGTAGTCCTATTATTATAAACAATAATATCATAAAGACCATTGAGCAAATACTTCTTCTCTTAGAACTTGGACAAGTTTTAACCTTTTATTCTTAGAATCATCATAAATACTTTAAAAAAAACAATCATAAAAATATCTCAATTTAAGTTATTAATAGAAAAAAAAACAAGATATTAGGGAAGCTGTTGAGTTCTTAGATGATAGGAAAAGGATGCATTGAAGAACTCAATAATGGTGAAAAAGAGTTAAAAAAAATAACAAAATATGTATTTAAAAAAAAACACAAAATGAATGCTTCCTTTTTTTTTTTTTTGGTTTTTTTTCCTATTGAACTTAAATGTAAACTTAAGATAGAGCTCTACCTTCAATAAGAAAATAAAAAAAAAGTTTCTAAACATTCAAGACATATTGACAAAAATAAATACCATGTTATTTGTCATCGAGTCTTTGGGCAAAAATAAATTCAATTATCCAACTATTTGTTAGGATAGAGCTCTAATGCAAATTGTTTTATTTTATTATTATTGAAATTAGAATAAATAAAATTACATTTAATTTATTTACATTTGTTAGATATTTCTTCAAATAATTATATAAAATTCTTTGATTATTCACATATATTTTAACTTAATATATCAGTTTATATACAAGAAAGATTGAGTTTAAATAAATAAACATAATTATTCGTGATCATTAATTAAAATTGTTCTTTACTTATGTCCATGATTGGGGTAAGTGATGTAATAGATATCTACTTGAGGGTACTTTGTATAATGGTAATTATATTAGATTAGAAGACATCAAAAACATTGTTAATATTTGTTTACTCGTGGTTATTTTTATATGTCACTCAATGATCATATGTGTGATAATCTTAATCTTGAGTAATCTAATTGGTTTCTTGTTGTAGCACCTTGACATTAAACTTATTCTACGTTTGTATTCGTGTGCTAAGACGAATTGTATCTTGGTGTCTTAATGTTTATGGTGGATTTAGAGGCTATCTCACAAAATGTGGTATCCACTCATTATATTCTAAGGTGTGTATCATAGTTTTCTATTTTAGCAATTTTAAAGCTTGAATAGATGAACACAATCTATAATATAATTATATATAGTTAGTTATTCACAATAATTGTGAGCACAAGGAGGAGATATAATAGAGTGGGTAAAACAAAAGTTATGACACTTATTTAATTACAAACTTGTTGTGGATGATTGAATTGTATATAATGATTATATCAATTGATTATTTAAACTATATTGAATTAAGTAAATATCAACTCTTATATTTAAGAATTTATGTTTAGGTTTATAGTTCATTAACTTTGGGATTAATATGATTGATACTTAATTTATGAAATTTAATTTAAGTTTGAACTTACAATTTCACTGTTTCCTTAAATTTACTTCATAATGACCGAGTAATGTTTCTTTCAAGGTAAATAATTAATATTTAGAATTAATTATTTAATAATCAAAATATATACATACATATACATATATATACATACATATATATATATATATACATACATACATATATATATATATATATATGTATGTATGTATGTATGTATGTATGTATGTATGTATGTATGTATGTATATGTTTATGTATATATATAAAAGTAAAACAACAATTATATATCTTTAGAGATGAAGAAAATGTAATGACTTTTAGTGAATTTATTTTTTATCTTTTCTTTTTATAATAGCTAATTCTCACAACTTGAAGCATTTTTTAGATCATATCATTTAGTTTATATTATTGATTATTCTTCCTATATATATATATTCATTCTCTTTTGTTATAGACCTATGATTAGTTTTGTACATATTTTGTATAAAGGATATACATTTTTAATTTCTACTTAAGCTATTTAATTTAAGCAATTAAAATCTTTGAAATTAATGTAAAAACCTAGATATCATCTAAATATTTGAATTGATAAAAAGAGTATTTAAATGAGGAGAAAATATTATCAAATTTATGTAATTTAAATTTTTGCACCCACAACTTAGAATTTATATTGCGCTCAATGTAACAATTGTAAATTAAAGATGAAGACAAAAAAAGAAAAAAATTATTGATTTTTCTATACGTGATCAAGTATTAATGTGGAAATTCATGTGCAATCATCATTTCAAACATTTTTTTAACCACATAGAGAGTTCGTTATGTGCTTCTCACATATATCAATAAACAATTATAATTTTAACAGTTATAAATAACATGGTTCACATAAATAAAACAAAATAAATTTCAATAACAGAAAATAAAATAAAATTAAAGTACATAAAAATTAAAATCGTAAGAAAAGTTGGAGCTCAATTATCCATGTTGCCTGATTCTTTTTCAAACTAAATAATATTTAGGGTGAGAGAAAAGTATATTTGAGAAAGCAGAAGAGAAAATGTTTATAGATCTCATTTGAAATGCATATTTTGGGATTTTTAATTTAAATATTCATTGCAACAAAAAAAAGAACCAAGTGTAATCAAACAAAGACTAGTGTGCATATATGTTTTCTTTTAACCTAATTGTACCCTGAGAGTTCCATGCTACAACGAGAACAAAAAGCATGTCACAAATTTTTTTTATAATTAAACAAAAATACTAAACAATTATACTAATAAAATAAAATAAATAACAACAAGTAAAATAAAGCAAATAAAAATAAAAAATAAAATAAAATAAATAAAAAGAAACAAATACGATATAAATAATATAAATCCAATATATGATTCAAACAATTTATATAATTATACAAGTTAAATGAAAAAATTACAACATATAATATATGATACAAATAATAATACAACTTAAATACAACAATTATAAAAGTTAATAAAAATATATTATACAAGGATTAAGTTCAAAATATTTAACAAAAATAAAGAAAATAAGAATGGTTAAGAAAATATAAATAAAAGAGAATAAAATAAGTTAAAGTTAGTAAATAAAAAAATAAAGTTAAAATAAAAATTGATATTAGTACACAAAAATAAAAAATAAAATAAAAAGAAAGTTCTAAAAAGAAATTAAGTTAATAAATAAATATTTAAGTCAAGTTAGAAAATAAAAATAAACTAAGATATTTTTAGATTTATTTATTTATTGATATCTAAATTCAACTAATAATTAAGATAGTTTTTTAAATAAAATAAAATCTTAAAATTTTCAAATGTTTTAATATTTGAATTATTATTTTTAAGTCTAATCAAAATCTCATTAATGTGTTTGACACTTCTTTTAGAATTTGTTTTAAAGTTAACTAATAAATGAGAAATTAATTTTTGAATTTTTTAAATTAAATAAATAAAAATCATGAATATTTTACAACACAATTTTTTTTAAAGATTTTTTATAATAAAAATTTAAAAATGGTATTCTTCTCCGATAATAGATGCTTGAGTTTTGTATTTATAAAATAGGTTGCAAGTGTATGAATCACTTTATAAGAAATGATAAATATACTTTCAAAGTTCTTTTAAAGAGGAAGTACATGATTTTTCATTTATTCAACAAATTCTTAAAAACGAAAAATAAATCTAAACATTATGTCACAAAGTTTTGGTTTTGAAAATCTAAACTAATAATATAAATTTAAAGATACCATATAGATTGGTTCACACAAATAGCAGGCAGACATGCAATTCATTTATCAACAGAGGATTGATTAATATGATATTTAGTTAATTGATTATATTTGGCAATATTAATTATGTTAATGAAATATAAACTCAGATTATATTTAATGGGGCCCTTATTTTTTATTAATTAAATCTTGACCTACCACCTTTGGTGGGACTGAATATTTGAAATAGAACATGACTTCAAATTAGATCCAAATAATTATATCTAATAAATCTTTTATGAAAAACTTTTTGTCGATATATTTTTCGATAATAAACTTTGTAAAAATTCTTGAATAGAAAATAATTATTTCCCTAGATAATTTACACAAACATATCAACATTAGTAAATTTCCTTTGTTACAATCAGCCAAACATAGTAAAAATAATGTATGATTAGTAAATTATTTATGACAAATTCAAGAAATCTAATTTATTTATTGAAAAAATAAGAAAATAAATTAGATATATACCCAAAAGATAGATGGACGAATGTGCCCTATTCCACAAAAGAGGTACAAAACTTTGTAATATCCTCTAGATTTCAGTAATGAATTCTTATGGCTTGATCTGAAATAACTCTGTATTACTGCCTCATTTATTTGAGGTAACCTAGTCTAGAATGTTTAACAACTAAACATAAAAATAAAACTTGTTTAACTCTTAAATTGAGAGACCTTAAAGAAAAATTATAGAAACTAAGAAAAAAAAGAAAAGAGACAAACTTCAAGAGCTAAGGGATGATTTAGAATGAAGGAGAAGAATCCATTATACATGCGAGAAAATGCTACAAAAGGGAGAAAAATATGGATCATATAGTCAGGAGCCGCGATGCACATTTATCACAATCCACAAGTTTCGCACTATGGCTCATATAAACCTTCGTCGTGGTTTGCATTGATATGTGCTCTAGAAACTCCTTTGTATTTCATCCCTTATATTTGGTTGGATGTTATTCTTTTGTTCTTCATGGTTGCATTGGAATGCTTTTAGGTATAATTCTTCAAGAGTTTATTTGTTGAATCAATTTGAAGCTATAAATACCTAGAATTAACAAAACATAAGCATGATTCCAAAAACATGGGTTTATTAAAATAATGATAAAATTATGCAAATATAAATCTATTTTAAAATTTCAAAGTGCATAAAATCATGTTATATGTGTTCTTTTTAAGCATTCATCACACAACACAAACAAACACCCAACAATGAAAACTATATGCAATATAAGAGAGTGAGTATGTATTATAAGCAAACATAAAACTATATCCTAAGTGATAATGAACCATCAATAATCAATCTTACAAAGGACATAAATAAACATCAAATAAAATACAGAGACTATATTTTGCACGATGACTAAAGAAAAAGCAAGCAGTATCTACCATTCTTTTTCCATAAAGAAAATCACTCTAAGGAAAAGGTGAATCAAGGAACTTAGCCTAGCAAGTGATCAAAAAGAGAAAGTGAATAATAGTATTTGGTGTAGAAAAAGAGCGTAAAATAATGGTTCTAAAGGTCATGCCAACACGATCGAGAATAATAACAAGAAAATGACCACTTAGTGTAGTCACTGAGAAGTAATGAGAATAGGGGTGAACATAAGCACTCATAATGTCACTGAGATGATAGCCAAGAGAGGAAGTAGATAAAGTGACATCACCTCTTACAAATCTATTTTTGCTTCTAGTCATTTTGCTAGGCATCACAATGACATCATAAGAGTTGAGATTAACAACTTTTCAAGAAAAAGAGGCTAAGAAGATTGCTTTCAAAATTGTAAGGAAGTATAGGAATGAAAGGATTTTCAATATCCAAAAAGGATAGAATTTGAATAATTTTTTCCTTAGACAATGTGATAGAACGTCCCTTGAAAGTAAAAGAAATGAAAAACTTTCTAGTGTTAATAGGAAAAATGCAGTAGTAAAACTCCTGAGCAAAAGTTAGGTGATAAGTGTAAGAGAAAGAACAAAGGAATAGCTAAGAAAATAAAGAAAACCTTCCTTTTATGACATGAAAATCATCTATCTTAATAGCTCTTTCTGGGACAAATGGAGCAATACTAGTGGAAGTACTTTTTTGCAATAGTAGATTCTCAAATTCCTTTAACAAGAACAAGAGGCTTCTGGCTCATTTTGAATCAGTTAGGGGTCAATTTTAGAAATATGTTAGGAGTAAAAGTGGGTAAAAGGGTTGGTGAAAGGTAAAATTTAAAGTTTAAAGATTCCTATATGTAGGAACAATTATGTGAAAGCCAATTGATCTTCTGACTCAAATAGGTAACCATGACCTATATAAGGGGTTGGAGATGCCAATTCATGGGATATTTTCATGAGCTAAATATCGACTCAGCCAAACCAATCTCACAAACATGAATTAAGAAAATTATACAGTGAAAGTACAAAACAATATGTTAAATTCAACACATAATTAAAACACTTAGGAGATATGAAATCTACAATCTTCAATCAACACACTAGTGACGTTGTGCCATAAAGGCTCCTGTCCAAACTAGCAACAAGCATACCTAACAATCAACACAAAACATGTTAGGCATGAATGCATACTAAACAATAAGGATTTTCAATCATTTCAAGACATTATATGTGGGAACATATTTGGTGAATTGATGATTGTACTCTTACAACATGTGATTAAACTAAATATAACAAATCAATTAAAAAGCCCGACACCTGAGACACAACTAGGATAAGGAGATACAGGTTCTTTAGAGACTCATACCAAACTCACATGCATATAACAAACATAAACAATATAAATTAATCAAAAAATTGGAAGATTAATTTAATACATCATAAGCAATTATTGGAAAGATATAGATATGCTACATAGAAAGGAAAAAAAGCATACGACAACATATAACAAATGCGCTTTCTAATCAAATACAGATTATACTAACAAACATATTGATCATACATAACACTATTGAAGGAGTCTGAGAACAGATACACAATCAAGCTAAAGAGATACTTGATCTTTAATAACTTAACCTAAACATGCAAATGATAAGAGATAAACATAACTACAATACATATAATCAAAGACAAGCAATATCATAAAGCAATAGATATCAAATTTAATAAATGGAAAGTAGATGATAAATATTAGAAGCTTTCTATTAAGACTTTAAACTTCAGTATGTAAGAACATACACAATATATAACAAGATAAATCCACATAAAAACTCTATCTATGTGGTAACATCTTCGGGTTGTTTATGGCAACCACTCGACAGCAAACAATTCACTAAACAGGATAAACAGATACAACTTGATAGAAAAGTATAAATGCAAATACCTTTATCAGTCAGGACATCTGCCCAACTACTTAAGCTATCCTCGCTTGTTGCCTTTGTAATGGCTTGGTTAGACAAAAAACCTAGTATGGTGTGATCATAAACCATGGACTAGTAATGTGTAATGTGGACTATCAATAAAACCACCCTTGAACATGAATACTCAATAATCATGTATTATTGTACACAACCAAAAGATATGAGAACTTATACAATTTGGCTCAACCCACTCTCACATAGTTGTTCTCACATAAGAAAAAAAAAGTTACATGAGGGCAACTATCAGTCAACACATGGCTCACACATAAAACCTGTTCACAAACACCATCTCGAGTATTCACTACTCAAAAGCACAGTTTTTCTCATACAGTCATAGATCACTAATACCAAAGAATGCTCAAGATATTAGTGATCCTAAAATAGAACATGAGATATCAATTTGATAGAGCTCCTTTATATTTTTCTGAATAACAATAAGAAGAAATTGGGGGTATTTATAGATCCTTGAATGGCTACCTCACCAGTCACCTTACCAATAACCTCACCAAAGGGGGTGGTGAGAGTGGTGTCAAGCTTGACAGTGAGGTGCTAAAGAAGATATTTTTTTATTTCCAGTAATGGCAAGAAAATTTCACAAATATCCTCACTCGAAATCAATCAAAACCATGAGTGACAACATCAACTCGCTCGCACATTCGCTCGTTGAAAACTAGTATCCCACCTAGCATGCACACTATAAAAATCAACCTTATGGTGTGTATAAACATACTCGCTTACAAAGTGTTCCAAACTATGTGCATGTGTGTATTACTGATCTACAGTAACCAACCTTACATAGAGGATGGCAGAACACAGAGTAAAATAAAACAGACACCATATTTTGGATATGAGAAGCCAACACACAAATACGAGTACAATGGGACTTACAAAGTGGGTAAAATAATGTGAAAGCTGAGGTGTGGTAGAAAATAAATACAAGGGGATTTATTTAAAAGAATGAGCATCTCACTGAATTCCTCGCAAAGTCCTTACTGAGGGGTCAACAATACCCCAACAAGCATTATATAAATCACTCAACCAGAGATCAACGAGGGTGAATGAATGGATAGCTAGAGGAAGATAAATAGGATAGATAAAATAAGACAAATTTAAAATATTTTTTATTTTAAATAAGCTTAACATGAAGAATCACCTAAAGAACTACGAAACACTGTAAGCACATATGACCAACATGAATAAATTGCTATAAAGAAAAGGAAAATACATTGAAAGGTAAGCACATATAGAGAGTCAAAAACACACACACACATTCCTCTTAACATTATAGCATACTTTTGTGTTCTTTTAGTTGGAACATGAGAAAAACCAACATAAGTATCCCCATATAGATAACTAGGCAAGCTATTAAGAAAAGGTTTTAATATCCTTTCAATGATATGTTGTCGATGCATAATGCATTCAAATTGAAAGTGTTCAAGTGAACCAATTGTTACAACCTGAGAAATCAGTGTGGGAGGAATGAAGGAAAGATCTCATAGGACTACTCCGAGAATACCTCGAACACTATCAAGAAAAGTGGAAAACAACACCTCAAAGAAAGCAAGGTGCATACAAAAGTGAGAGCGAATAAGTCTCTAAATCATGGGAGTCATGCAAAGAAAGAGGGAAGAACTAACTTTAACTCTCACACAGGGATGAGAAACTAGTCTCTCACAATGAGGTATTTGATAACTCTATGAAAATAGAGTCATTAGCGCATTATTTTTACTTAATATTTACTTGTTTTATTTAATAAATAGTATTTTTATGTCCAAAAAATTAAAATATAAACTTTTTAGTGAAAATGGGTGAAATATATTTTTTGGGATTTTTATGGAATTTTTCTAGATTTTGTTATGAATTTTTAATGCAAGACCAATTAGAAACTGTCATGTGTCATGCCACGCAAGTAGAGGAGCTGACTGGGCAAGCCACATGGACGCCACACAAGCACAGAGAGAAAATCAAATCGCACCGCATATGAGGAGAACAAAACACGGGCCATGTGTCAACACGACGTTCAATCCAAGTTCAGAAATCGATCAACGCGTCATGCCATATGTCACCACACCATTGTTCCGTGCATTCCACCCGTACTCCATGCCATTTGTTCCCACAAATCACATCATGCCACGTGTTGCTGACTCGACAAGCATTAACCCTGACCGGTCTCCCCTGCCATGTGTCGCTCCTTGATTTTCCTGATGAATTTTTGATGCCACGTGTCGCACTATGATTGGCTGAAATCGAAAATTTTGCTTGTTTTAATCGTAACCCTTGAGTTGAAGTTGATCGAACGGTCCAGATCACATATAAGCTTTATTTAAGCTCATAATCACTCCATAAACCCTAATTAACCTCTATTAGCATATTTTGGTCAGTTTTTAGAGCTAAAAAAAGAGAAAAATACAAAAAAAATCAGGAGAAGACATAATTTGGGTGGAGATTTAAGAGAAAATTAATTCTACAATTCAAGATATTGATTGTATTTATTTTTCTAATCTTTTCTTTATCAATTTTATTTCTTTCTTTATGAAAAATATGAGTTTGTGAACACAATTATAGTTAATTAATTTATTAATCTAAGAATCTTATGAACTCAATTTTTACCATGTGATGATCTAATATTTTTTCCCAATTATAATATTAATTTAATTATATTATTTAATCTAATTTTTATGCTATTAATTGTTTGGCCAACAATTTATCTATAGAGGCAATTAAATATATTTGAGAGAATTATTTAATTATTTGTCTTGATTAAATAACATGCATAGTTTCTAGGCAGAGATGTATGATTCTTATATATGTGATCCATAATCGATGAACTTAATGAGTAGTATGCAATTTAATTGGCATGAGAGTGTGATTAAATTAATTACTATATGGTGTGTAGTTTACTTGAGAGAGGAATACATGTTAGGTTAGATTCAATTGATCGTGTAATTAATTGATATTATATTGAGAAGATTTTAGCGATTCGTATGTTTAGAAAATATGTGGATTAAGTATTCCTAGATATTTTCTCATATATCTTTTTAGTTACAAAATTTGATTTAATTAATTATTGCTACATAATTTTAGTTATTTTAATTTTTCCTCCTTAAAATATAAAAACACAAAAAAAATTGATTTTTATTATTTTTAGTTTTAAAAATTAGTTTATAATAAAATAATCTCCGTGTAAACGATTGTTACTTATCATTATATTATTTGTTATGATACATATACTTACGTATTCATTGCATACAAAATTTGTGTGGCGATCAATATTAGTACCTACAATCACCATAGTGGTGAAAAATAGGTGAAACACATGCAGACAGGGGTAATAGACCGTCATCAGTGCAACGAGAAAGGATAGTATAAGGTGAAACATTCACCTTGCTAAAACAACATGGTTGGGAAACGAACTTTTTTTTACCTTCAATAGAGGCTACAATTGTCTTCACTATAGGGTCAGGAATAGTAGGTTCGATGAACTTAGGCATAGAGCTTGAAGGTGTAACACTCTCATTAGTATACTTCAAACCACATTTGTCACATTAAGTCGTATTGTTACTCAAAATCTCGTCTATCTTTTGAGTACCCATCATAATCTTCTTGCATATTTCTTTAGAGTGTTCCAACTCTTTTTCCAACTTAGATTTTACTTAGCTACCAAAGCCTTTACATAGTCATCTTTTTCACTAATGGAAGCCTCCAGAAACTCGATAGTATAACACAGATCCTTTATTATTTCTTGAAAAGTCTTAAACTAAACATCATTTTTAGAAAGAGTATATGCAAGATACTCTTCGTCACTTTCCAAGGTAATCACCTTGCTTCATAGAATGATGATTTTATCAACTTGTTGCTTAGACAAATCAAGGCCAAAAGTCCATTGATTTTCTTGACTAGACTCTGGGCTCTTATGTTGTACTCCATAAAATTCATTTTTCCTTTGTCAGTTTCAAACTCTATGACTAAGTCATTATATCTCTTGAGAATTATCTCACTCTTCTTAGAGAGATCATATTTTTTGTTTGGAGAAGGATTTTCTTTCCTTAAGAACGACTCTCAATTGATTCAATTCTTTATCCTTCTCTTTAAGTCTCTCAATCATAGCTTTTTTACAACCTTTTTCATACTTAACATGCTCTTGTAAGATCTCTAAGTACATTCCAAGAAGCCCTTCATTTTCATCATTACTAGTGTTAACATACCTAGTGTACTTGGTTATGGAAGATGATTCCTTAGTAGGTGGAGATGTCGAAAAGGAAAGGAATGTGCAGTCGTCATCCTCAACACTATTGTTACTATTATCCAAAATAATAACACCAGGCTTCATGGTCCTTTTACTATTATTCTTTCCTATGCTAAAATAATTAACAAAAATGTGTACAGGTTTCCTATACTCAAAAGTATTGATTCTGATTGAGTTGACTTCCACTCTGAATTCATCCTCATCAGAGTCCTAAATTTTTCTAGCTTGTATTGATTCTCTTCTACTCGAGCTTCCTTTTCTTGTACTAATAAACATGTTTTTCTTGCTTCTAATAACATAGGTAAAAAAAATCGTAAGAAGAGTCATTTCTTCTTCATCTAGGCTCAAACTTTCATCACTTGAACCATAAGTTTTTCCTTTTTGAGAATGGTGGCAAATTTCATAGGCATGTAGATCTCCATCCAACTCATGAATCTTAAGTGACTCGAAGTCAAAGGTCATTTTAATAGTAGTTATGTTGTATTGAAAGTGATAAGGAGAGAAAGTTAAAACATTTTCCACATTTTTCTCCTCACTGAATGATTTTTCATCCTAAGTTGAAAGAAGTGTTGATGATGTTAGAGAACCTTGCATTGAAGTTGTCAAAAGTTCCTTCTTCTTCCATTTAGAGTAGTTCAAACTCCTTGTTTAGGCACATTAGGCTTGAATTTTTGACTCTAGAGGTACCCTTGTGTGCATTTCTAGAACATCCTAAGCTTCCTTTCAAGCTATCCAATCATAAATACATCAGTGTTTGGAAGGAGTAACACCTCTTATAATGGCATATAGCCCTTTATTGTTCCAATTGCTCTATTTATTACCCTCTTTTGTCCATTCTTCCAATGGATTTGGAACCTTGGACCCATCAGCTAATCTCCACTGAGGATACTCCCAAGTGTTTTATACTTGGAACAAATCACAATCTCTTTACGCCTGAAGGAAGCCATGCATTTGAGACTACTAGAAAGCATAGTTCACGTCATTGAAAAATGGAAGTCTACCTATATTATCTCCTTTAACGAAATTCATACTTATGAAATTTGGTGTGTGTACAAGAAGCAAGAAAAGTAATCAATACTGGAATGGTTAAGCCCAACAGGGTGTACCCTCTCTAATACCAACTAAAAGTTTACATTCGTTACACAACCAAGATAGAGGTGATATCAATACCTCAAGAACTCAACACTCCTGCTCACAATAAAAATAGATAAGCAACAATCCAACAAATAGTAAGAAAGTAATAGACAACCAAATGCAATACAAACATACAACTACAAGAAAGGAGTAAAGAAAAACTTTCTAATCATAATTAGTACCTCCTATGTAAGAAAATATTAGGTATTAACTATTATTGTACTAAACATCATGCAATCATTCACAACAAAACATAAAATGTGGTAAATCACATAGGATCCAACATCTATGCAAAAACATCCATAAGTTGCAATGGAAACCACCGACAATAAGCTATTCACTAAAAAGAAAAATTAATAGTCTACAACTTAATAAAAATATAAATGAAAACACTTTTATAAGTCAAGACACCTTCCATTACTAAGCCTAAACTGCCTTTAATATTTTCTACACAATAACCTAATCCGAGTAGATATACATCTACCTATAGCTTCAAAACCACATCATGTGGAATAATCACCAACGGCTTAATATGTGATAACAACCTAGATTCGTGAAATTCTTATGCACATGAATCTAGATAAGAAACTATATCTTGGTATTTAATTCAACTTAATTAAATCTCACCAAAAAATTTGTTTTTTTGCAAAACCACTTTTTAAGTGTATCACTAATAAACTAAACTAGAAAAACAATTTTCAAAACCCGAGTTTTCAAACTAGAAGAGTTTCACCCATTTTTACTAATTTCCAAAATAAATAGAAAGAAAGGGTATTTATAAGAAATTATTTAGCTTTCGCGATGCTAGCCAACTACCCACACCACCACTTGGCAAGGATAATAGCCACGAAACTTCTCGTGTTGACCTTACCTCAATGAATCCATGTCAGCTTTGTCGAGTCCAACTCTACAAGCCATGTAGTACACTTTAGATATCTCAACAAGCTCGACAAGACTTGTTGACACCTCAACGAGGCCTCAAAAAATAACAATGCAAACATACAATTTAAACATGTCAATCACATGCTCAAACCCTCAAAGTTAACATGCAAACATACAAAGTCTGATTTATATAAGTGTGTCAAATAATGAACCTACTATGATCAATCTTACATAGAAGATGACAAATATACCAAATAAAATATAGACTTCTTATTTTGCATACAAAAATTCCAACACTAAAATAAATAGGACTTACATATATGATCTACTAACATACGAAGTACCCCCGACTAGATGTCTCCATATTTGTAACCTCGAATAAGGGTTCTTCTGATCTAAATACATATGTGCCATACTAGTGACCCAATTAAGGATCTTGAATTCAATTGTTTTAGATTATTTTACTTAAACTCATTCCTTATGTATATGATCCTATATAATGAATTTAAGTAGATACGAATAATCGACGATTTTAATTTTTTATTTAATGAAACAAATAACATATGAAAATAAACAAATAACTCTTTTATTTGTTATAGTTTAAATACAAATACACTTGTGTTTAATGTCTTTTATCCTAATAGTGATCTCATCCTAGATCCAATGATTATTGTCAGCAATCTTGACGGAATTCCAACAATCTCCTCTCGAGCATATTTAAGATCTTATATATTTTTATGAAATATATAATGTGTTACATACAAATGAAATAAATAATGCATTAAAATAAAATCATGCTATTCATTAGTGTGAGAAGCTAATATATTTATATTTTGTTTACTAGGGCATTATTTGTACAAATGTAAGAAAAAGGAAAGTACTAAATCGAACGCAAGCTACCGTTTATACATATATGCAATTGATTTTTTTCCTAGTTATGTATCGTCTACAAGTGAGGGTTGAAATGATATATTTTATTTCATCGATTGATTATGTGTGGTTGACTTAGATTTAGGAATTCTGGTATGTGAAGGTTATACATTATTAACCGGTCGTAAGGCTTTACCACTTATTGCAATGTTTTAGGTAAGGCATTAAATCTTTGTTTTAAAAAAAAAAAGAATTGTAATGGATAACATAAAGCTTAAAGAACCGATTTGTATTAGTTTACAAATCATCCACTCAATGCAGTGGTATCTTTATGGCCTTACATCTATTTTGCTAATTTCTGTAATGATTAGTGAAAGCTTAAGAACCAATTTTTATATACTTATATAGGATCATTCTAACTTGCAAAGGATGTAAGGTACATCCTTGCATTTTGAACCTTTAAAAAGTAATACTCCATTCAATTTTATTTAATATAAAAGTATTTATTTTGGAACCATTCACCATACATGGAGTAATTTATTTTGGTAACTATTCACCATACATGGTGAGTAGTGGGATGTACTAAGGGTACTTTGTTCTTTTTATTATAAGCTGTGGGTTTTAGAATGTTTTATTGCTTGTTTACCAAAAATTATAAAAAATGGCAATATGTTGCAGTATAAGCCAAGAACTCCTATTCCTTTATTCAAACGGATCTTTGCTAAAACGGATCGAACAGATCACCGCATCAACAGATAAGAACCAATCCATTGCCATCCCTAGGTATTTAAGAAAATTTAGTTCCTGCCATAATTGAATATGCCAATTTGGTAAGGATGGTAACAGAACTTAGAGCAAACTGATCGTTACTGATCAAAGAATGAAAGAATTTTCCAACATATCTTCTGAAATAAAAACGACATTTTGCATTCCATTTCATGTCAGCTAACAAAGCTTGAAAATGCTCTGGTATAGTCATTGCTTTTTTGATTTCATTTAAATATTCATATATAGACCTGGCAGGACATGGGTCTCATGCCTTTTGAAGTGTTGATATTTTGTGAAGCTCTGACTCAGAGCCAACTACGCCAATTCTTACTATTTTCAATGAAGTACTATCCAGTTCAAAAAAAAAAAAAACCACCACACACACTAATGCAGCTATCAAAATCACATCTTTTATTGACCATCGTGGGGAACATCTTCATTGAGGACTTGAAACAGTCCAAGCTATAGGAACCGTGATGAGAAAAATACCCATGAGCAAATGATTGGGAAGACAATCACTGCAGAAGCCTGCAATTTTCAGCGATGTTAGAAATGATATTAATAGGCGGCAAAAGATAAAATGAAAGGGCGCTCATAAAGAGAACTGTGAAACAATTGAAAGCATCATGATACCAACACAAAAGACGAGGAAAAAATAACACACCAATACAAATACCAATTCCATGTTGGCAAGAGCAGTTGTTAACTCATTCTTGTCCATTTCTTGCTTTATGAAATGTTGCAACTGCATATAATGTAGAAATTTATATTAATTAGGACAACAACAATGGAAACTACAGTTCTACACATTTCCCATACAAACCAAGTCGTTTATTCTAGACATGGCTTGAAAATGCAAACATAATACTCGAAGCAGCTTTAATGTTCTAACTTAAGAAACTTACAGCTCTGCAACATTCTAATTGTCTGACAGGACTTATTCATCTGTACTAAATTGATTTGCTTAAATTTCTGGAAAATGCATGACATACACAGCCTTATAATTTGTCTAGAGACACAGAGGGCAAAGTTTTAGGAGTAGCTTACCATCTTAGCATGACTGAATTGAAAAGTCTTTCCATTTACTCAATAGGATAGTATGACACACTAATCACTTTACTTTCACAAACTGGATGCATTATTTACCTTTTTTAAAATTGGTGTACTTTAATAACTTTATTATTGTATTTCTGGACACTTTCATCACTTGCCAAAAATTTTTTTGGATTACTTTTTTGGGGAAAAACATAAATATGGTCGAATTAGCAAAGAGTTGTAAATGTTTGAAGAGAAAATGTCACAAAAAATTAAAGAAAAGGAAAAAAAATAAAGCGAGTAATATGACCAATATTGGTCTAAAATAACTAAAATGTCCACAAATGCAACAGTAAGGTGATTTAAAGTGCATCAATTTTAAAAAAGTAACTAATATGTCCAATTCGCAAAAGTACACTGACCCTAGGTACATTTTTTCTATTCTCAATGACACATGTATAAGTTCTATTTCTTGAAAAAAAAACACGTATAAAAAAAACATGTATAAGTTTTAAATAGCAATTAATTAACATATGACTCTGTCTGCTATTGTTTTCTCACCATTGGAGAAGACAATGAAATTCTTATAGTAAGCAGCAGTAGGGTAGTCAGACCAATCTCGACTTCATTTTCTTTTCGCTAAACAACTTCTGAAGTACCGTAACTTTGACCCATTTAACATATAGAAGTTCTTATCTTCGTAAAAAGATAACACAAATCCTATTTATATATATATATATAATGCCAAATGGCTGATTAATTTGTTCCAATATAGTATGGTGTACCAGATATGGAGTGAAAACTAACTCATGATGGGTTATCGATTATGAAAATAGCCAAAAAGATATCAATTGTTAGGCGATTAAATCTCTATTTAGGACTATTGTGTTATCAGGTTTAAAGTCTAAGTACCTTCTATTAGGGAAAAAAGGTCAGGTACTTGTGTGTTAAACGAATCAAAATTTGGATACATCAGAAGTTATTTAGTTTTTTCTTTCTTTCTTTCAATTCTTAGCACCAATACCAGGAGAGTTGAGGTCGCCAAGAAAAAACCTTCAACACGTCCTCCTATAATGGAAGCTATGCAATTTCCAACAAGAATTGATATGCAATCACAACCCTTTCTCGCCTCTATCTCATTGGTATACCTATTCTCACATTTCTAGACATTATGTAAATTTCACATATTAAAATCTGATTGAATCTGCAGCCAAATTTGGAATCAAATTTTGCCCGATAAATTATAGGAAAAACACAAACGGAAAGAAAGAATTTTTTTTTTTTGTCTAATAAAAGAAACTGAGAATCGAGAAAAGTAGAAGACTAGTAAGAGGCAATGAATTTAGAGAACAGTTTCTAAGAGTTCAACTTTTATTTTAATAAAAAAGGCATAATTACTTTATCAGTCTCAATAGAGGGTAGATTTTTCATCAGCACCTATATGTGCATTAGCAGAACCTGATCATACAGGACCTAGAGGATCTCGGATAGATATTAAGAAAGAAGTCCCATCAGCTGCTACGACAATCAAGACCTCTCAGGACGTGGGAGGAAGCTCCAAGAGTCTCCAAGGGAAGCTCTTGGACCTCCAAGGCCTTTCAACAACATAAGGGAAGGGGGATCCGCAAGAAGTTTCTTTTTAGCCTCCTCCTAGTAGGACAGAAGGAAGCTCTTAGACCTTTGGAAAACTGGAAGGACCAGAAAGACCCTTGGACCTGATGCAAGAAGGATCTCCTCTGCTCCCAAAACCTGGTCTAGTTGCAGCATCTATGATTCTCCCAGAGTTCTATCATCATAAGAACTTTACTTCAGTGCCCAATTTGATCCAAGATAAGAGAACTATCTCTTAACTAAGACAAAAACTCCTTGTTGATATAAAACCAGGATAATGGGATCCTATTCTGACAAAACAGCTCCTTACAAATATACTCATCGTCTCTACAACTAAGAATAGGTTGGTAATGCTATCTAAACTCAAAGAAGCTCTTACCTTCTCTTGATCAATACTAACTCGAGCATCAGAGCCCGATTGAAAACACCACCCTCTCGTGGTCGTCCAACAGTTCTCACATTGTATCTTGCACGTAGGTTTAGAAATAATCTTGAAACTATGACCAGCTTCACACATGGTCCCTATTTAAACAACATAATTTAGTATTCAAACTTTTGAAACTTGATAAATAGGTCCCAAACTTTTAAGGGTGAATTACATTTTACATCTAGTAACTTTATCACTTTTAACATTTCTGATATAGTGCAATTTATTCTAACTTTTAAATTTAATGAAATTATTAAATATAAAAAGTTAGTAGACGAAAAATTATGAAAAGTTCGTCAAGGGACCAAAGTATTAAAAGTAATAAAATTAGTAGACGAAAAGTATAATTCACATAATTTTTAAATCAAATTCTCAAACTTTTAAAACTTAACATGGTTTTCAATTTGACAATTAACATAAGAATTTGTGATTTTTAATAATTGCCAAATCAAGACCTATATGTGAAGTAAAAATTTAAAAAATAAATCATACAATTGAAAAGTTTTAAAATTTATTTATTGAGTTTCAAAAATATTGGGACTATATAATCTGATATAAAGATTTAAGAACCTGGGTATAAATCTAGTCAAATTTTAAGGACGGATAAAAGAGTTGGCCTAAAAAGACAATTGCATAATTTTTTAATATTTACATTCGATAATCATTTCAATTTTTAATTTCCAATTTCAATTCCTAAATTTTAAAATTGTGTATGTTTGATAACTTATTTCCACTTTTTATTTCTTAAATTCAAGCATATTCAATTTTGCAATAAAGAAATATTTTGATATTTAAAAAACCAATCAATTTTGAAATTGAATTTCTATTTTTCCCTTCTTTAAACTTAAAACAAATAAACATACCATACTCTCACAAGCTCAAAATGATTGGAGAGCCAATGTTTAATGAAAAATAATCAACACATCAGTTTCAAATTAAATTTAGATATAAAAAGGCTAAACAATGAAAATTAGAAATTTGTCATCAAACATTCAACATTTTATTTTTGATTTCTAATTTTGAAACTAGGAATTTGTTATCAAACAACTTTTCAAACTATTTCTTTTTCAAAGTTTAAAAATTAGAAATCTAGTTACAAAGTTTAAGAATTAGAAATTATAAAATTGAATAATTGAAATATTAGATATTATTATTTAGTTTCCTTAATTGTGTTGGAAACTATTAAGGTAAGAATATTATACAATTATAATTTGTTTCCTTATTATTTTAGGAGCCATATTTAAAGTCTTATTACGATTTTAAAATTATTTATTCTATAAATATAGATGTAATCTCTTATTATTATGTCTTTTATTTTCTAGTTCTCATCTCAACTTATTTTGATTTCTTAATATTTACTTCCACAACATATTTTATATTTCTACTTGATATCAGAGTTATGTTCGTTCATACACTTTTAATGTATTTTAAAATCTAGCATCTTTCCCTCCCTTAATCTTGTTTGTCTTTATTAAAATAAGACAAAAATCAAATTGTCCTTATTTAAAAAATATCAGATCAGTTTTCTTAGTTAAAGAAAACCTAGCCAATGCTATTTTCAAGGAACCTAGTCGCCATATCCAACGTCGCTATCCATAGCCATCCACCCATCCACAAGCCATGTGCTACTGTCAGCCAAAGTCACAAAATCGTGTTTCAGATTATGTGATTGAGGGCAACGGCTGAACGTGTTTCTTTTTTTTCTTTGTTTCTTTTTCATGACCTCAGATTTTTTAAAAACATTAAGCTAATGTGGGGAAAGGACCCGTGAGAAAAAAATAATTTTTTTAGGGTTTATATCGAACCCAATCTGATATCAAATAGAAATATAAAATAGATAAACATGGAGGCAATTTAGGGAATCAAAGTAAATTGAGAGAATGAGAAAGCCTAATAAATTCATTCTAATTTCCTATTTATAATAATAAATAGGATTACAAGTATATTTATAGAAACAGAAACAGACAATGAAATCTTAATTTTAATAAGACTCCTAAAATAATAAGAAAATATTTCAACTAATACTCATAATCAAAATCAATAGTCTTCAATTACAGTGCAAATAAGCCTATTTATAGGCATAATAAAGACTAACTTACTCTATAAGAACACAAATTTTAATTATCCTAATACAATAATACATCATAATCTGATAACAACTGCCATAATAAAGAAACTCTAAATGATAAACTTATAAATACACCAAAATCCTAATAAAATATTAATTTTATTAAGGCTCCCAAAATCAACTTTGTTGTAAATTGAATTCCAAATTGATAAAAATCAGTAGATGTTGTAAATTGGTGTTGAAAAATGCCAAGGCCTCAAAACAAGCTCTCTTAAAGTTGTGTTCTTCTTATTCCTTTCTTCCGTCTTTCATTCTCTGATACAGATTATATATATATTTTATATATATATACTAATGTTATAACTAAAATACACGGCTGTAATACACTAAAATACAGTTGGAATACACTAATACAAAGTAGGAAATAAAGTTGGAAATTGAGCTGGAAATAAAGCTGAAAGTCATCCTGAAAATCAGGAAACTAACCTCCTGAAAATCAGGGCCTGATTTCATCCTCAAAATCAGGAAACCACTTCCTAAAAATCAAGAGCTGCTTAGGAATCAATCATACGCCTAGATTGATTTCCTACACTCCCCCTCAAGCTGGGCGATATATGTTTTCCAAACCAAGTGCTACACTTAATTCTCAGAAACAAAGCTTTGGTTAAGATAACTGCTACTTGTTGTCTAGATGGAACATAATTGAAAGAGATATTCTTGCCTTCAATTTACTCCTTAAATTAAGGGTTAACATTCAATACTCACACTCAAGTTAGATCCCAAAGTTTTATGGATCTAAACTTTGTATATAATGACATCCCAAAAAGGATTATTGATCCTGTTGCTAAGTAGCCTAAAGATTGAGATGATGAGGAAGTTGGTGAAAGGGTTAACATTCAACAAACTTTAATGATTTTCAAAGCTTAGATGGGGAAGTTTGCATCATCCAAAATTTTCTCCTTAGATTTAGCAATATATCTCAGGCAAGAGAAGGGTATTAAGACATACTGAAGCCATAACCGCTGGAAAAGCAAGAATAACAAATTTATGCAACGAGTCCTAATTCTCACATACATGGTAAATATTTCCAGACGGTATGACCAAACTGAATACACAGCATGCTGAAGAGAGTAAATATAACTAAGAACATCAAGGGGGAAAAGGAATAAATATAACAAGAATCAAAAAGCTTCCATATAGAGGACCATGTTCCATAACTTATGTAACCATCTATTTTGCTAGAAACATAATCAATATGGGGTTGCCTCCGAGGAATGTACTGAGAACCTTAAAACAGTGAAAGCAAATTTTCTTCCCTAGATGTATATTAAAAATTATGAGAAGAGAATTTCGTACAAACCTGGTGATGGTATTCTTTAGCTATTGCAAAGACACTTTGAAGCTGATGCCAAACTTGAGAAAAATAGGAACTTGTGGAAGACATTTTGTAAAAGCCATACCCATCCACTTTGCCAAGAGCCTTTTGAAGATGATGGGTGTATACTTTACTCATAAACTATAAAGCACATAACATTTAATTAGGACAAAATTACACAAGTAAGATGAAAACAAGCAAGGGAAAGAAATCAGTTTTAGGAAGAGCTGGCTGGATTGCATGGTCTTTTAGTCCTCACTGGTGTGTAGGGGATGATTTTAATATTGTAAGATTTCCTACAAAAAAGTCTAATGGGGGCAGAGAAACTATAAGTATGGAGGTTATTAATCCCTTCATTCGGGTTAAAAGAAAGTGTCTATTGGATAGGAGATTCACTTGGTCAAATGTCACATCTAATCTCACTTATTGTAAGATAGATTTTTTATTCCTAACTTAATGGGAGAATTTGTTCAGATTTAATGTTAGACAAGAAATTTGCCAAAAGAAAACTTCATATCATTGTCTGATTTTTTTGAGTATGGTAATTAAGCATTGGGTCCAACTCCTTTTTAAGTTTAAGAATGTATGGCTTGGGTATAAAAACTTCAATATTAAGGTGCAAAAATGGCAGAGAAAGACTACCATTCATGATGGTGTGGTTATAAGTTCATGAAAAAATTATTCTTAAAAGAAAATCTGAAACGATGTAACAAGGAGGAATTTGATGATTTGAATTAGAGAAGAAAATTTTTGGAAGATAGAATTTCCTTTTAGGATAAGTGTCAAGAAGATGAAAGTTTCAATGAACCGTGACATTTAAACTAAGTAATCGGAAAATGCAAATAGAAGACTTAATTGTGAATGAGGAACTTTTTTGGAGGCAAAACTCTCAAGCCACCTGAATTATTGAGTAGGGTGAAGTAACCTCAATGTTCTTTTTTTTCCATTATGCTGCTAATGGGAGAAAGAACAGAAATCTGATTGAAAAGCTTGAAAAGGAAGATGGGACAACCTTAGCAGACGGTCTACAAATTGAAGAAGTGTTGAGTTTCTTTATAAAGCTACACTCAAGAAAAGACAGGCAAACACCAATAATTCATAGTCTAGGTCTTTT
This sequence comes from Hippophae tibetana, assembly GCA_037013495.1. NCBI lineage: Eukaryota > Viridiplantae > Streptophyta > Magnoliopsida > Rosales > Elaeagnaceae > Hippophae > Hippophae tibetana. Next base: position 39,943,941 of record CM072802.1, on the reverse strand, counting down.
ACAGAAAATGAAATTAGGAAAGTCGTATAAAAAAATGAAATTAGGAAAATCATTTTTGAATGCTATAAGGCACTACATCCAAATGGTTTTAACTTTGTTTTTTTTCACATTAGTTGGGAGATAGTTAAGAGAAGTTGTTGGAGGTTTTTGGTAGTATAATTAACAAAAAAACTGCTATTTTTGTGGCCTAATTCAAAGAAAGACAATGCTTTGCGAGTCATGGATTTTAGGCCAATAGGCTTGATTACTAGCTTATACAAGATAATTGTTAATGTTTCAAGGCTAAGATAGATGCCTTTTTCTACTATTTTTCTTAAGCAAGCAACTTTTGTAAGAGGAGGCAAATTTTGGATGATGTTCTAGTTGCTAATGAATTTGTTGAGGATAATAGGAGGGGTATCAAGAAAGCTTTGATTTTCAAAATAGAATTTGAAAAATCTTATGACCATGTTGATTGAAATTTTCTAGATTTTGTATTGAAAGAGAAAGGATTTGGGGAACAATTGGGGCTTGAACAAAGGGTTCTTTGAGTTCTATGAATTCTTCGGTAATTATTAATGGAAAAACCTAGAGAAATTTTAGAGCTTAAATAGGGTTGAGGCCCTATCCTCTATCTCCTTTTCTTTTTGTGTTGGCAATTGATGGATTTCGTAGATTGATGAAAAAATCAAAAAGGTTCAATTTGGTGGAAGGTTTGAGTGCTAGGCCAAACAATGTTTAAATCTCTCATCTCCAATATAAGAATGACACTATTTTCTTCCCCTCTAGCAATGAGGGAAAATTTGCCGATTTAGTTAAAGTAATTCTGGTTTGCATTTATATCTATCCAAAAGTTGTATCTTAGGTATCAATTATGTTGAAGACAAAATGGTTTCCTTAGCCATCGCCAACTCTTTAAGGTGTAAAGTTGGGACATGCCTATTGAAATATTTAGACATGCCTCTTAGAGGTAATCCAAGAGTTGCACACTTTTCATCACCGGTTATAAAAAGATTTGAAAAAGGCTATTAGGACGGAGAAGAGCCTTTTTTTTCTATAGAAGGGACAAGTTAACTTCAATAAATGCAACATTTTCAGTTTTTTCAATTTACTACCTATCGATTTTTAAAAGGGAGAAGGGCACCAACAATCTTATAGCTTTGCACAAAAAAACATTTTAGTCTCGTAGTTTTTAGTTGAAGCGCTTTACTCCCATAACTTTGAAAAAATATGTACTTTAATCTCAAAAATGGTGCATATGAGTCCTATAACTTTGTACTTTTAGGACTAAATGTACCCATTTTTCAAAGTTGTGGAACTAAAGCGCTCTAGTTGAAATCAATGGGACTAAAACACTCCTTTGGTAAAAGCTATGGGACCTCCCACGCTTGTAACCTAGATTGGAAGATGGCACAAAGATCAACGAAAAAAATGAGGGTTAAGCATTGAAAATATTATTACAATAAATATATCATTGTTAGGCAAATGGCTTTGAAGATTCCCGCTCAAGGAAAACTCTATTTAGCATAGAGATAACAGAAGTATAGGTTGAATGAGAATAAATGAGATACAGGTTTGTGGTTTGCAAGGTAGTAAGCATAATCCTTGGATGGTAATTGCTAAATAATTTAATTTCTCTTCTAATTTGAGTTACAAGTTGGGGAACGAAGTAAAATATTCAATTTTTGGAAGATTCTTGGTTGGATGATGGTTCTCTTTCAACAAGATATCTAATGTTGTATAATCTATGTTTGGATAAAAATGCTCCATATGCATGTTTTTCCCATAGGATTGGAATCTCAAATTTAGAATAAACTTAAATGATTGGGAACTGATGATTTTGTAATATTGACATCTGGATTGAAAAGAATAACTATTCAGAGTTAGCAATATTAATATAAGATATGGATTCATGAGTCATCTAGTAGTTTTTCTTATAAATCTTACATTGAGCTTCTTGTGATGATTATAATATACTCGAATTTGATCACTATGCTTCAGTGTGAAAGTGTATTAGTCCAAGCTAAAAGATGTTGGAAGTGGCAAATTATTCTTGATAAGGTCAACACAATGGATTGAATATAATCAAAGTTCTCAAAGCTTTGTCTTCCACCTAACTGTGTTCTTTGCAGGAGAAGTTTAAAAGACATTGACTTTATTTCCACCTAACACAATTACATATAATCTTTGGTCTAAAGCTAAAAAGTATCATGAATAGGCCATTCCAAGATCTTGCAAATCTTTGTTGCTAGAATAACTTAACTTGCATTGGAATAATATGACTAAGAAGGCTACAATGTTGTCGAGTTGTAAGATAAGAGCAATTCTTTACGTGTTAAAATAGTAGAATTTTTGGAGAAACTGAAATTAATAACAATATTTTATAGATTTTTTTTTGGGCTTCATAACGAGCTTTAGTTTCTAAAGAGTTTAAAGATTATTCTCAATTGCTTATAAGCTAGGATTGGGTAGTTTGCTTATCTTAAAAATATGTGTTAGATTTTGTAAAGATCATACTATCTTATAATTAAATTTTTCTTTCACATGAATTGTTCGTCCACATTTTTGAACATTTATAATTATTTTTATATATAAATATATAATGATGTTTCTTATGAAAAAAATTGAAATATTCACTTTTACCTTCAAAAATGAGCATTTTGAATACATTACTCGTCTTCGAGCTCGGATAGCCCTAGTCTTTTAGCAAGAACAGTTATAAACAAAGAAACAGAGTTAGTAAATTAGAATAAAAGTATTCACAGCTTACTACGTGAAAAACCTATCATATAGTAAAGCAACTTTCAATAGGATTTAGGCAGCCAAAGAAAAACTTTCAGTAGGATTTACTTTTGTAATATGAAGAGCCTGCTCAAGCCGCTGAATTTGAATCCATTGTTCTGTAACAATGTCAGCCATCTGGAAGCGGTTCAAAGACATCAAAAGTATGTTCACATTTGCATAGGGAGCAACTGATAATTACAACCAGCAAATCCAAGCTAACAAAAGTACCATAAACAATAGAGATGATAAGTATAAAAAAGAAATTCATTGCAAAGTAAAAATAATAATAATAATAATGGTAATTAACTCTAACTGATGAAACTTTGTCTCATTATTGCATAACATATATACCATATGCAAAACAGACATAACACTAATAAATATCAAATTTGTAATCAGTCACAAAATACGCTATGCTTTCATCAATTGTCCAACATGTTAAATTCAAATTAAGGAAACATTCCTTCACATTAAACTCTTCAAGGTCATCCTGGCCCTTGGCACAAGAGGATGATGGTTTTCGTGACCTCCTAAAACCTATTATCCCCACCAGTTTCCACAATCAAACCCATAGACGCCCCTTATTTAGATTTAATACGGGAGTGGGGGAATCTTCAGGTTACAAAAGGGTGAAAGACGAAAAGTTAAAATTTTACAAAAACCACCATTCAGTAAGAAACAAAAGCACCCTCAGAAGTTGGAACAAGAACCTGTCAATATTCGAGAATTATTACCTAATGCAAACACGCAACATTACTCAACTATGCTAGATCGATAAGTGACCTTTTCAGCTTGAGCGGTAGTCTGCTCTAGTCTTTCCCCAGCATCCCGTACTTTAGTCTCTAAAATATGAATATCATAGTTGCTCCTTCTTGAAGCAGCCCATAGAGATTGTACCTAAGCAGCCCATAGCATACTCAAATTAGGTCCACTAAGCTTTCATTAAACTCTGTTGCTTATTTATGGCGAGCAATGTGAACAAAACTCATCCAAAAAAAACAGCAATAAACCTCTTCTTCTAAAGCATTAACCCTCTCATCAGCCCGTAATGAATCACCCTGCAAGTCATAATGGATTCATATTCATGTCAATACCAAATATATAACTTTTAATGGGTACTTAAATATCCTTCATTTGATGCATCTACATTAATGCAATTGAGTGACCAAAAGTAGCATGAAAACAGTTCTAACCCAGCAGCTTTTCACTTGAAAATATAGAACAACTAAAATAAGGAAGGGCGGGTGATCATAGAGGTCCACTAACTTTACAAAATGGAACACTGAGATTTAGTAGTTTTTTTTTCATAATAGTTAGTCCCCTAGTTTTGAGAAAGTGACACTACATGATCAAATGGCCTATTTTTATATTTTTCTTCATTTGTTTCTATTAAAAAAAATTAAAAATGCTTAAACAATTATTCATGTTAAAACTTTCTATTTCAAATGCAATTGAAAAAATGAATATATATATATATAAAAAAAATTCAAAAACCTAAAAGAATAACCAATTGAATTTGTAGTATCACTTTTTCAACACTGTTGGACTAAACTGCCACCAAAAAAAAAAGCTACTGGACCTAGTTATTATATCTGTAATAGTTAGTGAACTGCTGCACCATTTGCCCCAATGAAGAAATTATTGTAGCCAAAATATTTTTAAAAAATTAGTAAAAACATATATGAGCTTCCCTAAGAGCAACAGAGCAGACACATATGGAGCAAAAGTAACAAAGCAATTAAAATTATGTGCTAATAATAATACTACTGTATTGACTCGGTACTGGAAAACAAACCTTAAGATTCGAAGCAGCAGACTGCAGAAGATGGATCTCATGTGACATCTGATGAATTAGCTTTTCTTGCTCTTCAATCTTACCCATTTTCATATATAAATTTTGAAAGTTTTCCTCAAGTACGGACTCTGCATTTCATTCTTAAGAAATTCAAATTTTCCCAATTTCCTATCCAAAAACACAATTAAACAACGACAATAGAGATGAACTTGACCAAAAAGATCAAAAATAATTCAATACTATGCAGCTTAATACCTAAGTTAGAGATCTTCAGCTTAAGTTCCAGCAATTCGCTGATGGAATCGTTAGAGTTGGTGTGAAGTTCAACTGAGCTCGTCGCCGCCGGGAGAGAAAAGAGGTACGACGAAGAAATAATGGGAACTAAAAAGAGCAATAGAATTTTATGACCAACAGCAACAGCCATTGTCGGTCTTTCACCGCATTCAGATTTTTCTTCAGTTCTGTATCAGTTGTGTACACGCCGACCTAGCTTTTCAATCGTTTTTCCTACACCGTTTTGTTTACCGTATAGGTTAACTGTAATTATATTAGGTTAATATAACAGTGTCAAATTGATAATAAATATTCTAATAAATATTTTTATATTTAAATAATATTTATTTTATTTTATATAGTTTTTTATATATTAAAATATATATTTTTGTAAAATTTTATTTAAAATGATATTTAATTTATTTTTAATTAAGATAAAAAAATACATAAATTTAAAATTTAAATTTAAGATAATCTAAATAAAATGTTTAATATAATTTAATTTCACATCCAAATATTAAATATAATAATATAATTTTTATTTATTATAATATGATATCACGACAACCACGTAATAATATTAAATTTATATAAAACCCGTCAAAGAATATATCATAAATGGACAAAAATATTTTGTTAATGCATTTGTCTTCAGGCTGTTTGTTTGTTTTCCGAAAGCTTTATTAAAAGTTGCTTAGCCAAAAAAACAAAAAAAAGGTCAAAGTTTAAATGTGGAATTAGGGTTAGGCTAGTAATTTGTGTAAATTGTGATGCTTGTATACTGTTTGTTCACGTGGTGTTGCACGGAGTTCCACAATGTTTGTTTATGTTGTATATATTTGGTTTTTCAATCTAAAATTATATTTTTTTTATATAGTAAACAATTAAATAATTTTTATTCAATTTATCTTTAAACCTATAATTTTAAAAAATATATATTTTAATCTTAAAAAACTCCAAAAAAAACTAAAGTTTACATTTTACTCAAATGTATGGAATTAAAATAGATATTTTTTAAAATTATAAAACTAAATTACTTTAATTGAAAGCTATGAAATTAAAGTATTTTAATTAAAAGTTATTAAAATATTTTAATTGAAAGTGTGGACTAAAGCATTCATTTGTCCAAAATGACTGTAATGGTAGTATTATGTTTCCTTTATTTATTTATAATGATAATAAAACTCAATGTATTTGTTATCACAAAAAAAACTAATAATTAATTCAAACTAAAAAGCTTTGAATTACAACACAAATCATCACCCATAATTTAGGGGTTAGTACTTTACTTATACTTTATTTTAGTGCTTATTATCATCAAAATTATGTAGTAATACCTTAAAAGTGCCCATATTTTTAAAAAAATATTCACTTGATTAAAAATATTTTTTATGCAAAAAAATATGAAGGGTAATTTAATCATTTTAAATTTTTATTATTGTTTTTCTTCTTTCTTTTTTTTCTATCTTTCTACTATTGAATTTTTCTTTTTTTTTTCTTCTCTAATATCTCTATCTCACACCTCTATATATTTACATAAAATTTTCTTTCATTTTCTTTTCCATTAAATCTAAATTTTATATACTAAATATTAAACTCTAAATTTTAAACATAAAATAATAAACACTGAACTTTAAATCCTAAATCTTAAACCGAATAAGAGAGAATGAGAAAGAAAAAAAATAAAAAAATAAAGAACTTTAGATACTTTAAAGATAACGCTAAATAATTTGTATAACAATAGATAACAAAATTAATATGGGTATTAATAAAATACAAAATCTCCTAATTTATTCCTTATATTTTTTTTATTTATAAAATTAAATGCTTTAACACACGGTTTAAATATGCATATGTTATTACGTGATTTAGATCAAAAATCAAAATTATCAAATAAAACTCATTCCTACCGTGTTAGATTAGGATTTATAGGATACGTACAATTTTTTTTGCTACATAAAAGAATAGAAAAAAAAATTATATTCTCGTTTGCACCTGTGATGTAGAACTCAATTATAAAAACTGACAAGAAATAGAAGAGAATGTTTCCAACCAAACTTTTAGATCTTACCCATATAATTAAATTGTGTGCTTACATGTTTAACTCTCATGGGATCCATCTAACTGAAAAGCATGAAAAATTCACAAAGATGATTAAGTGAATCCTTGAGAATATGTTGAGAGTTTAGATATACTAGATATTAATTTTCTTGATTGAAAGCATCAACAATCATTTTTGCATCTTTCTCTATGTAAACTTCTTTAGTTTCTATGTTAAGGATAGCTCTAAAGAAGGCTTCAATTTCTTCATTGGTTATAATTGTAGTATAACCAATGCATGAATAGAGTATTCTTCTACAATGATTTGTGACCAAAAAACCCAAATCTACTTTACCTTGCATACAAGCATAAAAAAAAAGTAATGTCATTTTTAAGGAAAGATTACCAAAAACATGGTATAATATGATTGTCTTCATTCACTTCTGGCTCATTCTTTTCATCCTTGCCTTAAAGCATGTGAGAAAACTCATCAATCCTTTAAAATACTCAGTTTATTTGAAACTTAGTGTTAATGACTTTGTTTTTAAACATTACTTCATTTCTCAACCACCAAATCTACTCTATCATGATCACTATTGTAAGAGTAAACTCTATCATGATTACTGTTGTGAGAGTAAACTCTATCATGATCACTTTTGTGAGAGTAAACTAGTATTTAACTATTACCTTAGTTAACCATTTATTGTGAGGGTCTAAAATGAAAGAAATGTAGGGTTTAATGTCTAGCTTTTCGGTGAAATTTCAAATAATGTTTCATTATAGCTAAACCACTAAAATCTAAGAAGTTCACATCTTATAAAATATATGTTCAATATCTTTCACTTTCTTACCGCACAATGGACAAGTCAAATCTTCAATGACTCTCTTCTGTATGTTAAAATAGTTAATGGTAATTTTTTAAAGTATAACTTTGTGTTATTCATAGATCTATGATTTCCATAATATTCTTCAAAAATTGATATAAGGATTTTGGAATCTATATTGGACCAAAAATTCATAAGCATTTGATTGTGAACTTTTGTTTTCCTATACCATGCCAATGAATTTGATCGTCAACATAAGGGTCTAATGGTTTTAGTTTCAGAGTGTACAAGATGATATCACCTTTAAATAAAGAAAATAGTTTATAATAGTCTTTATTTTAGTAACTGATGAGCGAAAACCGACATCGTCGATTCTTGCCAATACTTTGGTTTTAATATTTATAAAACTCTCGCAAGTGCACGAATCATTTCGAAGAAAATGATAAGTATACTCCCAAGGTCGATCTAAGGAATGAATGTATGTGGTTTTTAATTTATTATTCAAACTTTTAAAAACGAAATTAAATCCTAAACATCATGTCACGATATTTTCGGTTTTTGTGTTTTTAATCTACTTACATAAAAATAAACATAGATTCAATAAACATTTATGCAAATTTTATCTTTTATAAATAGTTGAGTATTTATGGATATAATAACTAAGTAATTATGCTTGCTCATATTATTTAGGTTATTAAAGATATGAATTGATATTTATTGATTCTCCCTTTTTTATATGAATACCACCTTTGGTGGAGTTAGATATTCTTTGTTAACTAAACAAATCAATTAACACCTATGGGTGGGGTTGATAACCAATTTGCTTAATTAAATTAATTCCTTTTTCTAAGAGATTGAAAATGAACCATTTAAATGCCACCTTTGGTGGGGTTAGACAGTTTAAACTTTATTCAAGGTGTCCAAATTAAACCTAAGAATTTAGTTATCCGAGTACTAACTTTCAAGTTTTAAAACCACTACTGAAAACATGTTGTCAATACATTTTCAGATAATAATTCTTATAAAAACTTTTGAAATAGAGCTTCACTCTAACTACCAGGCGATTGTACCAACAAATAAAAGAGCACTACTCTAAATCAGACCAGATAACTAAACCTTAAAATCTAATTTTCAGGTTTAAGTTTGTAATGAAAAATAATATATTTCTCTCTAACATTCTTAATATAAAATCTTGAATAAAAACAAAATCAATTCATTTTAGAGATTTTCACCTATTTAATATTTCGCACGCATAACAACGTTATTATTACATCATGTTTATAAACAGCCAGCAGAGTTTAATTTAATCACAGACAAATTAAATATAACATGTAAGAATAATGCATAAAAAATAACTATAAAGAAAATAAAATCCTTACAGAATTTCGACGCTATTCCCGTTGTTGGAAAACCTCCAAGCGGAATTTGCACTCCCATTTATTGAATCAAAAAGCTAATAAATTACAAAAACATAACTAGTTCTTCCCAAAAAGGGAAGAACTCTAAAACTAAGAGAAATTAACTAAGAAAAACTAAAAATCTAAAGAAAGAGAGAAAATAATGTATTTTTGAGGTGTTTTTAGAAGTGAAAGGAAAGGGGGTATTTATAGGTGAGGATGGAGAGAAAAAGTGAGTGAAAAAATGTTAAAAAAATGGGGCGAAACGGGCGTCGGCACGCGCGCGTGAACAGTAACGCGCAGCTTAGCGCGGGACTGGGGCTACTACGCACGGCGGCGCGATTTTCTCCTTTTTGACATTTTTGACCTTTTTGACTCATTTTGTCCAATTTTTCCATATTTGTTGACATTTTCCCATTTATTTATTAATTAATTTGTGATGTATTGCTTCCAATATTCCTCTTTGAGTCTTTAAGTTGCGTTTTTAAGCCAAAATACCTGAAAAACAATAAAAATACCCGTGATTCTGAAAAAGACAAATATATATAAATATATGATAAAACATATAAATATATATATATATATATTAATCAATTAATGTGCATAAAATCATGGTAATTTTAGTGCTTTTTGAGCACTCATCACAACCCCTAACCAGCTTCTTACAAATCCCTTAGCAAGAGAAGCGATAAAAACTAAAAATTAAACTATCCTAAATCACTTTCGTGGATTGAAACGGTTGCATTTAGCCTATGCAACAAGCCTTTAAACTCCTAGGTTGCCCTAGTGGACGAGTTTGAGTCTCGTGAGGGTTTTCAGTAATGATACCCACAAACATTAAAGTAAATGTAAAAATCAAAAGAAATAAAAATAATCAACTTAAAAACTAAAATTAAAATCAAAAATTAACTTTGAAGAATAAAAGAAAACAACATATCACAAAAATGTCTCATACTTTTTAATCTCTTTTAAGATCATAATTAAAATCTCAAGCATAAGTTATTTTAATCTCTTTAAACAATCATGATTTATTATAATAATTAGTCGAAAATCATTTTCATATTTCCTATCAAAAATGTATCAATTTAATTTCACCCAATTTCAGTGTCATGAATCAGAATTCGCTCCGACTCTATTCCTCACAAGTCAATACTCTCAAAACAATGAATCCTATGGGTTCAAACACTCATACTAATTTATATGCGAAAGAGTTGATGTATAGAAATGAACTAATATGTTCGCATATGTATAAAGAATAAAGGCTCAAAGTGTTATTTTAACATTGATCTCATGAAAGGAATCGAATGTATAAATAATAAAGATATTATATATAAAAATTATTTTCATGCATAAATCAAACTCATTAAGAAAGAATTTCAAGATATATGCTTTTTACAAATGAATAAATTGCAATGACTTTTTAGGGATTTACTTCTTATATCTTTCTTTTAGCTTGTACTCACAACTTTGTAGGGAATGTGGGTCATAGTATGTAGATGATACTATATATTTTTTATCTCTCTATTTTTTTCTGTAGATATTTTTCAATATATGTATTTTTTAGAGAGTCAACCCATGTACAAATTGTACATTTTTTAGGATTTTGGTGAGTGGTTAATTTTGTGGCTTTTCTGTTTGATCTTGGTTTAGGTAACCCCATATATATCTTTTTTTTTGTAGCAGTCATGCATAAATGAGATATAAGCATATACTATCAATTTCTACTCAAATCATTTAATCTAAGAAAAAATAATAATAAAAAAATATATATGATACTCTATTAAGATGAGAAAAAATTCATACATTCAATACTAATACCTATAGAGATCATCTAAAAATTTGAATAAATAAGAAATGTGTTTGGAGTAGAAAAAATATATATTTCACTCTGAATAAAAGATATTAGGCTCAAATTATATCTCACAAGGATAGTCTCCACTAAAAAAAATTCATAAACACCGATTTTGGGTTTAATATAATTTCCACATTTTATCAAGAAATACTATTTATGACAAAAACTAACTAACTATCAAAAATAATTACAAAATATTTCATGATATGTTTTCAAAAATTAATCTAACAGTACAAAAGACTTAACTATTTACTTAAATTTGATTTAAAGAAATGATAAATTTTTGTGAGAATTTTTTTTTATTTGAAAAATTACTAAATCACACAAAACTAAAATAAAACCAAACACAAAAAATTAAAACGTGAACATAAAAAAAAGAATTTTTTTTATTTAAGTTAAAATAACATAATCAGTATTAATCAAGAGTGCTCCCAGGAAAGAATGGTGGGGCAAAAACTCCTTAAAAACCATCCTCCTAGACAGAACAACGTTCCCAGGAAAGACTAGTGGCACAAAGGCTTCCACGAACTAGTCTCCTAGACAGAACTCCCTTAGATCTTTACTTTTCATGCTATTAAAATTAAGTTAATTAAGTTCAGTTAAGTAAAAATCTAAGTTAATTAAGTTAATGAAAATCTAAGTTAATTAAGTTAAGTTAATTTAAAAATCTAAGTTAGTTAAGTTAAAAAAATTTAAGTTAATTAAAAAGCTAAGTTAATCAAAGTTAATTAAAAAGTTAAGTTAATTAAGTTAATTTAAGTAAAAATCTAAGTTAATTAAGTTAAATTAAGTAAAAATTTAAGTTAATTAAGTAAAAGAAAATGTAAGTTAATTAAGTTAATTAAAAATCTAAGTTAATTAAGTTAATAAAACAAAATTAAGTTAATTAAGTTAGTAAAAATCTAAGTTAATTAAGTTAAATGAAAATTAAGAGAGAAAAAAAATAGTTAAAGAAAATAAAGAAAAAATAAAAATAAAATAAAAATAAATTAAATTAAAATTGAAAAAGGTAAAATAAAATAAAATAAATTAAAATATAGAAAGGTAAAAGCAAATAAAATAAAAATAAAAATTGAATTTATATATTATTTTTATTTAACAAAAATAAAATTAAGATTTTAAATAAAAAATTAAAATTAAATGAAAATTAAAAAGTAAGTTTTATTTTTTTTAATTTTTAATTTTTTAATTTTTTTAATTTTTTTTAATTTTTTTTAATTTTTAATTTAAAATTTATTTAAGTTTTATTTTATTTTATTTTATTTTACTATTCATGAACGGTAATTATATTATACTATTCACGCTATAAATTTTATTTATTTATTTTTAACTTAAAATTTTTGAAATTTTAATTTTAATTTTTTTTACTATTTATGAACGGTAATTTTATTTTACGATTTATACTATATTATTTATTTATTTTTTTATCTTAAAAGTTTTTTTAATTTTTTGTACTATTCATAAACGGTAATTTTATTTTACTATTAACGCTATATTATTTATTTATTTTTAAATTTTTAAATTTTTTTTTGTTATTATTTTTTTTACTATTCAGGAACGGTAAAATTTTTTTACTTCAAATTTCAAATTTCTAAATTATTTTATTAATTTTTTTTTGTATTTATTTATTTTATTTTATTATTTCTTATGAAATTTGAAATTTGATTATTATTTTTTTATTAAAACAAAAAAAAATCACAATTATTTACAGGATAAAAAATGTTTTTAAAATTTTGATAAATAATTTAAAAACCGCTATTCCTTCCCCGGCAACGATGCCAAAAACTTGATGAACGAAAACCGACATCGTCGATTCTTGCCAATACTTTGGTTTTAATATTTATAAAACTCTCGCAAGTGCACGAATCATTTCGAAGAAAATGATAAGTATACTCCCAAGGTCGATCTAAGGAATGAATGTATGTGGTTTTTAATTTATTATTCAAACTTTTAAAAACGAAATTAAATCCTAAACATCCTATCACGATATTTTGGGTTTTTGTGTTTTTAATCTACTTACATAAAAATAAACATAGATTCAATAAACATTTATGCAAATTTTATCTTTTATAAATAGTTGAGTATTTATGGATATAATAACTAAGTAATTATATTTGCTCATATTATTTAGGTTATTAAAGATATGAATTGATATTTATTGATTCTCCCTTTTTATATGAATACCACCTTTGGTGGGGTTAGATATTCTTTGTTAACTAAACAAATCAATTAACACCTATGGGTGGGGTTGATAAACAATTTGCTTAATTAAATTAATTCCTTTTTCTAAGAGATTGAAAATGAACCATTTAAATGCCACCTTTGGTGGGGTTAGACAGTTTAAACTTTATTCAAGGTGTCCAAATTAAACCTAAGAATTTAGTTATTCGAGTACTAACTTTCAAGTTTTAAAACCACTACTAAAAACATGTTGTCAATACATTTTCAGATAATAATTCTTATAAAAACTTTTGAAATAGAGCTTCACTCTAACTACCGGGCGATTGTACCAACAAATAAAAGAGCACTACTCTAAATCAGACCGGATAACTAAACCTTAAAATCTAATTTTCAGGTTTAAGTTTGTAATGAAAAATAATATATTTCTCTCTAACATTTTTAATATAAAATCTTGAAAAAAAACAAAATCAATTCATTTTAGAGATTTTCACCTATTTAATATTTCGCAAGCATAACAACGTTATTATTACATCATGTTTATAAACAGCGAGCATAGTTTAATTTAATCACAGACAAATTAAATATAACATGTAAGAATAAAGCATAAAAAATAACTGTAAAGAAAATAAAATCCTTACAGAATTTCGACGCTATTCCCATTGCTGGAAAACCTCCAAGCGGAATTTGCACTCCCATTTATTGAATAAAAAAGCTAATAAATTACAAAAACATAACTAGTTCTTCCCAAAAAGGGAAGAACTCTAAAACTAAGAGAAATTAACTAAGAAAAGTTAAAAACTAAGAAAAACTAAAAATCTAATAAAAGAGAGAAAGAAAGAGAGAAAAGAATGTATTTTTGAGGTGTTTTTAGAAGTGAAAGGAAGGGGGGTATTTATAGGTGAGGATGGAGAGAAAAAGTGAGTGAAAAAATGTTAAAAAAATGTAAAAACGCGGAGTGCAAATGGTGAGGCCATTGATGACGTCAGCATGACGTCATGGGGCGGCTGCACGTGAAAAATGGGGCGAAACGGGCGTCGGCGTGCGCGCGTGAACAGTAACGCACAGCTTAGCGCGGGACTGGGGCTACTGCGCGCACGGCGGCGCGATTTTCTCCTTTTTGACATTTTTGACCTTTTTGACCCATTTTGTCCAATTTTTCTATATTTGTTGACCTTTCCCCATTTATTTATTATTGTATTTGTGATGTATTACTTCCAGTATTTCTCTTTGAGTCTTTAAGTTGCGTTTTAAAGCCAAAATACCTGAAAAATAATAAAAATACCCGTGATTCCGAAAAAGACAAATATATGATAAAACATATAAATATATATATATATTAATCAATTAATGTGCATAAAATCATGGTAATTTTAGTACTTTTTGAGCACTTATCAGTAACTGTTTCAAGTGCAAAGGTTAAAAAGATAATTAAACTGTTGTAAATTAATATCTAAAATTCTTCTATCAACTAGGTAGGATTAGTCCATAGATTGAAATTACCTATACATATATTACAATAAATTCCTTGTGAATTAGATCTTTAGTCCAAAGCAAACATTTTCATATATTTGAATCACTTTGTTTTTTTTTATTAAACTCCTGAAAAGAATCTTGTTTTAAATATTTATTGTTGAAGACTTTAACCTAGAGCTTGTTAGCTTGAATCACTAATTTTTAAGCTTCCTTTTTTAGCATAACTTTGTCAAAATCATCAGTTTTTTAAATCTCAATCCACTATAATATATTTTAGACTGCATAAAGTTTCCCAACTTATAGAAGCAAAATAGTGTTGAAAATTTATATTACCTGTCCACTAGAATTTTTTCATAAGAGAATCTACAACTTCACTTAAACTAGTTGGCAATTTAAAAGTACTTATTAAATAAAATAAGTATAGTTTGTAAAACAAAGTTTGGTAGAGTTCTTCTGCTTGCTTAAGATAACAGTGTAGATTTCTAATTATCCAATTTAGCCTTAAGCTTTTCTTAAAGATTGTTGAACTCTAATTTTTTACTTTTACCAATGGGTAAAGAAAGCCCCTATATTTGAAGATTGTTTCTAAACTATTAACGTGGATGCTAGTGGAAATTTGTCTATGATAAATTAAAGGAGTGCTTTTTGCAAGTTGATGCTCTGTCCATACCAAGAACTGTATTTATCAAAAATACCTTTGATAGAGGTTACCTCCTGAAAATTGGCTTTGAGAAAAACGACTATGTCATCCACATACAAAAGATAAGAGATAAGAGGAGTACCTCTAGCCAATTTAATACCATGCACTTATTTGAATTTTCAGCTTTAATAATCATCCTTGAAAGACATTATGAGATTATCAAAAATAGATAAGGGATAAAGGATCACCTTATTTTAAACCCCTTTAACGATAAAAAAATTCATATGGAGGTCCATTTAGCAAGAAAGAAAAAGACATAGTAGTAATGCATTGATGAATTAGAGTGCATAATTTTTTGGAGAAGCCCATGCAATTTAAGATCTTCATTAAGAAATTCCATTCAATCATAACATAAGCTTTCCTCATGTCTAATTTAATCCCCATATGCTTATAGTTTTCTTGGAAATAGTCAAAGTAGTTTCCTCGACAATCAAAGTATTTTTTACTATCCATTTGCCCGAATTAAATGCCGTTTGGAAATGAAAAATATGGTCCAATAAATAATTTCTTAATCTTTTGACCAATAATCTAGCTACAATTTTGCATCTGACATTACACAAGCTTATAGGTTTGTAATCTAAGACACCTTGATGAATATTAACTTTAGATATCAATGTAATATAAGCGTGATTTTAATTAGTTCTAATTGCCCTTTTATAAATAAGTTTTGAATCTTAGAGATTACTTATTCCCTAATAATATTCTAATTTCTTATAGAAGATTACACAATACCTATCAGGTCCTGGAGCTTTTAAAGGACGCATATCTCACATACCTTTTTTAAGTTTTAATGGTGATGGAATACTTGCAATATGAACATTTTGTTCTTTAATGATGGCTAAAGTAAACAATTTTACTATTTCTAAGTTCATTATTGGAGAGTAGGAAGAGAAAAGATTCTAATTAAAATCCAAAAAAGCTTTTATTATGTTGTCTCTATCCCAAATTGCGAAACCATCTTCAAGTTTTAACAAAGGAATAAAAAAAATTCTTCATCTAAGTTGAGATATGGAAACATTTGTACTTCTATCACCCTTATTAAGCCATAATTCTTTAGATTTTTGTTTCCACATTAACTATTGTCTTTCATATTGTTCATTAATTTATTCTTGTAATAGTTTCTCAAGTTGCATATGTTCAATGCTTTGATTACAGGATTGGATAAAATTCAATTATGATTCTAAACTCTTTAACTTTTCATGAACATATCCAAATTGATTTTTGTTCCAAGATACAAGTTGTTCAGAGAGGTGAATTAGATTCTTATTGAGATCATTGCCTTGTTCATTCTATCTAGTTTTCCATTGTGAATTGATGAGTTGTACACAAGTTTTGTCTCTAAACCACATATGCATGAATCTGAAAGGCCTTCCCTTTTAAGGCTCACGTATACCAATAGTATGTAATGTAATTGGATTATGATAAGAAGTAAACTTTGGTACACTATTACAAATAAAGGCTTTTAAGTTGGTTAGGTGAACCGACTTAAAATTTGAAGTCGGTTCAGGGGTAGAACCTACTTTAAATTTTAAGTTGGTCCTACGTGTTAATGAACTTAAAATTTTAAGTCCAATCACTAGTAGAATCGACTTAAAATTCTATAAAAAATTTTAAACATATTTTGGTTTATTTTTTATTAACCTCATTGCATGTTTTTGATCACATAACAACAAAAACAACCAAAATTTGTACCAAAATATATATATTTAACTTATGCTATATTATAAGATACATATGCTATTCAATATCATCATATTCTTGTTCTGATTCTTCTTGTGATTTTATAATTTCAAGCATGTGTTCTGCCCATTATTCTCGTAAATCATCAAAATTTGTATGTCATAGCCCGATTTGTTCCAACAAAAGAACTATATATATTTAAATTTAAAATAAGAATGTAATATCATGAATTCATAAAAAATAACACATATATGTTAAAATAGTATATTCGTAAAAGAGATTATCACATCTTTAATTGACATATTGATATTTGAGATTATTTCGCTCATAAATTTCATGACAAAGTAACCACACATGACTCCATCGTTTTGTTATGGAAACTACAAAAAACAATTGTACATGGTTTATCAATTTGAACATCTTTATTATTCAATAGTAAAATTCATTAAATTTTTAATATTAGCTTCTACATACCATAACTTTGTCACATATAAGCTTATGTGATTTTTTAAGGGTAATGCACGTACTCTTGTTCCACAACTCTCATGCCTTATCAAAGTTTAAAACAATTAATTCTTTATTAAATATTAAAAAAATAATAGAAAAAAATAGCTAACTATAAACTTTACATTTCAACAACAGCTTTTGTGTTTTTACTCAATTCTACGGAAGCTGAGTCAGAGTACCAAACATAATTTACATATAGATAAAGGATTATCAACATCCAATGATCTTGGCTAGGATTATCATCCACCTAATTATCCACTATGAAAATAATATTTGATTACAAAGCTAGAACTCAAACTACCCACTAAGATAATGCCCCTAAGTAACCTACTTACAAGTCTTCACTTTCTTTCACAACCTTCACAAGAAAGGTGTTCGAATCTAGACCAAAATTTTGATAAACTCGAGTCACACGAGCTATTGAACCCATTCAACTAGCACCCAAAATGTTAGCACAAAACACACAAGTGCAAGGTGTGTACTAGAGCATATTTAATAATAAAAAATCATGGCTATATGATTTAATAAAATATCAGTTACAATAAAATCAACTAACAAGCCTTAGAACAAAAGTTGAAGCACATGCTCAATAAAGATAACTTCTTTATAATTAAATAAAAATCAAATAATTATGATCACGTACACAATTTATTTGATCCAAGCGTTGAAGAATATAATAAAGAAGAAGCTATATGAACATTTAATTTAAATATCATAAACTAATTAGGTTTATTAACCAATCAAAGACAATCACTAATATTTGACAAATTAATTAAAGAAATAAGCCTAAAGAAATATGATCTTGTTTTTACAAAATAATTTGAAAGAGAGCTTAAGATGAAAAGATTGATGCTCTTGTGGTTATTAAAACATGGAGTATTAGGTTCTTTATATAGGAAATATTGAATCTCTAATGCTAGGTTAAAGTTCAATTACAATTCTTTCCATTGAATAATACATAGAGCAATAAATAATAGGAACAAAATAGTAATTGAAATGTTTGACTCGAGTAAAAATTAGGTTAAAGTTTTAAACCTAGTTACTCAATCAATCAACCCAAAAAAGTTCAATATATCTAACTAATCCTCAATTGATCTAAGGCGTTAAAAAAATCCCAAGATGGATAGATTGATCTACCCATTTCTCAATCGATTTAGTGCTTGATTAATCGAACATTTAAAGCTCAATCTATCTATCTCAATTGAAAATTAAATCATAGACGTTTTAATCAAGGTAGATAGATTCTTGATTGGTCTCCTCACCTCAATGGATCAAGACATGTCTTGATTGATCGAGTAATCTAAGTGCAAAATGTTCCTATGTATCTAATATAAAACACAAGTGTATATGAACAAAGATAATCCTGAGATGTGTTCATTTAGAGTTTGATAGTTTCTTTTGCTTGAAAAGTGTTCTTGAAAAACTCAACTAGAAGCTAAATTATATTTAAATATTTTGTTAACAAATAATTCCAACCATCATAAACCTTACAATCTATCCCTTTGATATATTTGTGTGACAAAACCTCTCTATCACTACATAACACTTGTAGGAAAAATACATTTTACATAGTGAAACTATCCTATAATCTAGTCAAGTCATCTTCGCTTCAATCTTGACATCTCATATGTACACTATAAAACAAAAACACAAAGAGACATACAATTTATCCTGAAAAACTCATTGTTTATTAGTTCAATGTAGATAATTGTAGAAAAGAAAAGAAATAGGCATGAGTAACAATAGATAGAACATTTAAGTATTACTCCCTCTATGTGAATAAACTTGAATACTCAATATTTTTTCCCCTATGTGTAATCTCTTTTAAAGAAAATTTTCAATCAATAACTCTCATTCTTTATATATTTTCAATTAATGTTCAATAACTCTTTCCCCTTTTTGTCATACAAATAAATAATATAATCATGAAGCAATAACAAATAGGTTGAACAAGCAAGCAATATCTTTAATGAATGAAAAGAGGAATACACATTCTAAAAAGCTCAGTAATGATCAAAGCAGAGAGCTAAAACAATATGTTTTATAAAAATAAATAAATTCTCCTTAAGTTCTAAGACTATTCTAAATATATTATAATAATTTTTTTTATAAAAATCGATATATATATATATATATATTCTTGAATTGAGAGTAATAGACTTAGTTAAACATGACTAAAATAGTACACACAAAAGATGAAATTAATTTTGTTCAAAGTGTGACTATCTATTGACAACATAAATATATGTGAACAATACACACAAACATACTAAAACATATGGTGACATATTGACAATCACCAAAAGTAAAATGTGTTAGAACTGTAATAGGATGTCATTTTTTTCATTTATGATCAATTATGAAAGATTCAAAGAAAAGAATATCATCTATCATGAAAACATTGTAGTTGAATTCATACTAATACATAATAAAATTTTACTTAACAAGAAAGAACTTAATTAACCTTTTTTTTATTTGCCTCTTGTATCTTTTTACAAGAGATTGGTCATTTATTTTCTTTTTGTGTAACCATTTATGGCTCTCTCTTTTTGTGCGGGCAAAAACTTTTGTATTTTTCTTTTTTCCTTTAATATTATTATGATCTTGTTAAGGAAATATACATGAGTCAAAAACTTAATATGATGACTTTCACACAAGTTGTGAGGTAGCCCTCTCCGTTGACTACGATAGCTTCACATATCATAATAGGTAGTCCTTTTAAATCTCTTTATAATAGCATTTATGAAGTAAATGTTATAGCTCAACCATAATTTTGCAGTGAAAGTTATCTCACAATATTAATCATAAACTTCAAGCATGATTTACATATGTGTTCAATGAGTGTGTAAGCAGGTTTATATTAACATCGATCACCAGATGTGAAAAATACGTAGATGCACAAGTCAAAATACTCAATTAAGCAATGTAAAGTCAATCAAAAGAAGCGAAGTAGTATAAAAATAATATGTAAAAGTTCATGTCAATATTAAATCAAGTATACTCCATATTTTTTCTTTTTAACTTGTGTGGTGCCTTCACGCAACCTTTAAAATGTCCTAAGCATGCTTAGTAGTATCAACATAAGAAATATGACATAACCCATAAGCAGACAACACTAAATATAGCATTAATACTTTTATAATTCTAGTTACTACCTGCTTTATCTTCAGTGATCCAATCTTTCTTAGGCTTATGAGTGACTACATTATCTTTGGTAATCGTATGTGGTTTTCAACCATAAAGCACAAAGTTCTAGACACAATCTCATCTATAGATTATAGAAAGGCTCTCATACGAGCCTTTCAATATGGATAATTAGACTCGTTAAAGAAGGGAGCATGGGTTATAGACAAACCCTCTCTGAAATGATCCATAACAAGGTTCTAGGTAACATTAAGTGTATTTAATGACCTACTATGATACCAATTGAAAATTTATTTAATTATGGATCTAATTAGCTAAAAGTATGAATAGATAATTAACAAAAATATGATAAATTAAAATTTTCACAAATAACCAAACATGTAATCATGTGTAAATAAATTAAATGTAAAAAAATAAAATAGCACACGAGATTTTTAGATGAAAATAATCGAGGTCACAATAATGACTTAAAAGAAAAAAATATCAATCCACCAAACCACATAACTATCCACTATGAAAATAATGTTTAATTACAAAGCTAGAACTCAAACTACCCACCAAGGTAACATCCCCAAGTAACCTACTTACAAGCCCCTACTTTCTTTCACAATCTCTACAAGTAAGGTGTTTGGATTTGAACCAATGTTTCGATAAACTTGAGGCATATGAGTTATCAAACTCGTTTAGCTGGCACTTAAAATGTTAGCACAAAAACACAAGTGCAAGGTGTGTCCTATAGCAGATTCAATAATGAAAAACCCTAACTAGATGATTTAATAGAATATCAGTTAAAAAGTCAACTAGTAAATCCTAAAATAGAAGTTGAAGTACAAGTTCAATAAATACAACTTCTTTACAATTAAATAATCAAATAAAATAATTATGATCACATACATAATTTATTTCATCCAAGCATTCAAGAACATAATAAAGAAGAAGCAATATGAAAATTTAATCTAAATATCATAAACTAATTAGGCTTATTAACCAATCAAACACAACCACTAATATTTGAAAAATTACTTAAAGAAAGAAGCCTAAAGAAATATGATCTTGTTTTTACCAAGCAATTTGAAATAGAGAGCTTAAGATGAAAAGATTGATACTCTTATGGTTATTAAAATATAAAGCATTATGTTCTTTATATAGGAAATATTAAAGCCCTAGTGCTATGTTAAAATCTAATAATAATTTTATCCATTAAATAATTCATAAAGTAGTAAATAATAGGGACAAAATAGTAATTGAAATGTTTGGTTCGAGTAAAAATTAGATTAAAGTTTAAAACTTGATCGCACGATCGATTGACCTAAAAATTTCAATCAATTTAACCAATCCTCCAACAATCTAAGGTATTAAAAAATAAATCTCAAGATAGGTAGATCGATCTACCCATTTCTCGATCAATCGATCGAACATTAAACCTTAATTGGTCTATCTCAATTGAAAATTAAATCAAGGACTTTTTAATCAAGGTAGATTGATTCTCGATCGATTTACTCACCTCAATTGATCTAAACATGTCTCAATCGATTGAGTAAATGAAGTGCAAAATGTTCCTATGTGTCTAATATGAAATCTAATATGCATACGAATAAAAATATACTTGAGATATGTTTGTTTGGTGTTTGATAGTTTCTTCAATTTGAAAATTGTTCTTGAAAGACTCACCTAGAAACTAAATTATATTTTTATGTTTTGTTCCTGAATATCACTAGCACTCATAAACCTTACATATGGAAAAACAAAGTGCTAGTCCTTGAGTAGAAAATAAGGAAACAAAACACGAAAAAAAACATAATCCTACCTAGAAAGAGTCTATAAAAAGCTGATATGTTCTCCTTTCTTTAATGCAATTGAGATAAGCGAGCCTATTGAGAAATTCATATCCCCTAAGTGATCGAGGTACAACGAAAAAACACCCTATCGCTCATGTTCTTCTTTTCAAGACAACATGGCTTTTATTAGCATACCTTGAGATAAAAGGGATGTGATGTCATGTAAATCCTTTGTTGACATTTTGCATGATTTAGTACATAGATAGTTTAATGACTTGATGTTGTACAGTATAACATCCTTTGTTGAGCTTGTTAGGTTGTTTGTCATTCATTAGGCAAATATTTTGCAAAGAGAAGATCAAAATCTCTAATCTCCCAAACTCCATTGTGGTGCAAGCATTTAGGAAGGTTCTTAAAGAGCTCGAGGCTAATTGTAGAGCTCACCAAGATGGTACCCCAAACAATAAGGGAAGCCTACGAAGGAGTACAAATTTTTTTCAACCTTGAAAGAGATTTAAGGCCAATTAAGAAGGAAAGGGTGATCAATGAAGTTCTCTCAAAAGGGAAATAGAAAAGAGAGATATCGTGTCACGAGTCTAGTCTGTTCTTTAACCAACATTAACCTCTCCACGACTCTATTGCTTACCACTTTTAGACAAAAGTACTAACTAAACATGAAGTGTACAACTTGTTCAAGCTCTTGCTAAACATATTGTGAATCTTGGTAAAATGAGGCATTAAAAATTATGTTATTAGCCTTTAATCTTGAGCTCCATCGTAGGCGGGGATTATCTAATCCTAGAGAGAAACAAATAAGATGTAATAAATTCTAAGAAATGTGAGTGGTTTAAGATCATGTATATATATATATATAGAGAGAGAGAGAGAGAACATTTACAATAAGAATACACATCAACAAGTGTGAGAAGGTTAAGATACGATCAGAAGGTTTGTCCTAAATTGAGGTCGTACCTAGGGAGACATTGACTTATAAGTTCTACTACACGTAATGGTCAAAGCTCAAACATTGTATTATAAGGACACATGTCGATTATATAAAGAATATACATCAACAAGTGTCAAAAAGTTAAATTAATAAAAGATAACAACTAAAATAGGTGTAACAATTTGTCCTATATTGTGGTCATACCTAGAGAGAATTGACTTAGAGGTTCTAATAGACTCAAACACTACTTAACATAGGATAACATGTCATACTTCATGTTTAAATAGATACTAATGTTTAAAACAAACATAGTAATAATTATATTATTTTTATTAAATTTAATTTCTATTACTATTCTCCTGTACACAAATCAAACATGACATGACTCCTTTCATATATAGAATTCAATTCTTAACCCAATCAGAAAAAAATATGTTAATTTTCTTACAACATAAATAAATATATGTGAGAGGTTAAAAATAAAACTAGTTGAATGACTAAATCATTTATACATAAAAAGGTTAATCATTTATACAAGAATGCTGATTGCTGAATGAAGCTAGTAGATGTTGAAAAACAGATGATTCCATTCAATTTAAGATGCAAATGAAACAATTTAAATACATATTTTTATATCGACTACAGAATCAACTCTCCTAACTTATTTCAAAATTGAGTTAACACAACAGATATTGTACCACAATAGTTGATCATCACAACAAATGCATTCTGTCCACGCAAGACTGGAGCAACCATCGATTAAGAGGCTCCCCACAGCCTACAAAACACCCAGAATTACCACTTTCAACAAAAAAAGGAAAGCTAAAAATATGCAGAAGTTCCTGTATAGACTGTCTAACTAGAGAAGATCCTGTAACCCTGCTTCTACGACCCCATCCAGTCACAATATCAATCCGGCTAGGACAAATCCCTGAGACGAGCATCTTTTGTCGAAACCAGGAAAGAGTCCTTGACAGAGCTGTTATGGCTGTACCATCCGACATGACATGGAGGTTGATAAGCCAATAACAAGAGCTTTTCTCCTTTATAGCATCTGGATACACATTCTTTTCAGCAGCCACTTCCCAAACAGAACCAGCCTCCTCCTTTAGCCCAGATTTATGAAGAAAATCCACTACTGCATCTACAAGGCCCCTCTTGCTCTCTCTATCTTCACTATGCATCAGATCCAAGAACATACTCACATGATCTCGGACATTCTGACCATTGGGTCCAGCTGATGGCATAGATAGTAAAAATGTATGTGCAGGATGGCCCGTGATTGACATAAGCTTGCTACAAAATCCCATCTCATACGACGACTGCACTTCCGTACAATAACTAAGAAGCAAAGTATAGGTTTGCAAAGAAGGTTTCAGATCCAAACCTACTATGCTCTGCAGCATATTAAAGGCATCTGACAGTCGATTTACTCGAAGGTAAGCACTGAGCAGAGAGTTAAAAGTGGGCACATTGGGCCTCAAACCTGCACTAATCATTGCTTGATACCACCCCCAAGCCTTCTCCACATTACCAACCTTTCCCCACAAGTCTATTAAAAGTCCATAAACAGGTTCATCAGGAACCCAGTTCTTTCTTTTCATCTCGATGAAGATAGCTTCTGCTTCTTCAATGCACCCGCAATGTCCAAGCACCTCCATTACTATGCTATACGTCACCTTATCTGGTTGAAAACCTGCATTTTGCATGTCACGGTAAAGTTTCAAAGCAGTCTCATAGTTCCTTGCTTTGGCTTGCAAGTCTATCATGATGTTATAGGTAACTAAATTAGGAATACAGCCCTGATCAACCATCCTACAAAATAATTTGTGTGCAGATGCTAAATGGCCAGCCTTTCCAAGGCAGTTGATCATGACACTATAAGTAAATGTGTCAGGAGAAAGGCCAGCCTCTTGCATCCTATCATACAGGCTTAGAGCAATATCAAGGAACCCAGCCTTGGCATGGATGTCAATGAGTGTAGAATAAGTGACTCGATCAGGCTCGCATCCTGCTTTTTGCATTTGATTGAACACATCCATTGCTTCGTGCAAATAGTTAGCACGACCATAACTATGAATTAGACGGTTATATGTCACAACATTTGGTACGCAACCTTCCTCCATCATTTGAACGAGCAATTTGTTTATGGCACCAAACTGCCTTGCACGGCCAAGGACTCCTACCATAGTGGTGTAAGTATGCCCATCATGTTTGAACCCAGCTTGTCGTTTCAGCCAATAGAAGAATCCCAGAGCAACTGAAGAATCGTTAAGTTGCTTTAAAATTTGGTTTGCCTGGTATGCATCCACTGGACAGTTCAGACTCCTGAGAGCCTCTTCAGCACCAATCCCCCACTTCACACCTTGCAATATTCGAGAAACACGTTCCACAATATTCCCAGTGTTAGCAGCTGGCCTCCTGATTGGCACATATCCTATTGGGGATTTCATATCTCTTGAAGGTTTGTTTAAACCTGCACTTGTATAGCCCACAATCTCAACATTAGAAGCCTTAATGTTGGAATTCAAATCTGTCCTGAAGCTGTTCAAATAGGCTTTTTGTCTCTGTGGTACAATCTTCTCACTAAAAGTGCCTGAGCTTCGAGTCTCCCTAGATGGAACATGCTTAAAATCCTTAGCGGAAGTTGATGAATCTCCTTTATCCTTTGTGCCATGACAGCTACTCTTGGGTTTTGATCCCACTGCTACCTCAGCAGACGGTTTTGGATGAACATTGTAAAAGCTCTCTCTTTTGATATGTTTCACATTTGAAGTCTTTATACTAGATCTGCCGGCCCTGGCATCAACCATAGACTTCTTGGAGGAATTAAGCACTTCATTCTCATTAGATAAAAGAAGCTTATAATTTGCTAAGTCCGACAGAAAATTCACTGTTGCAACACCTACCCTAACAAAGTTGTCTGCATTAAGTATCTGAGAATGTTCCACATCCTTCTGGGCAGCTTCTGTGCAAATAGCATAACTTACATCATCTGATCTACCCAAAGGTCTTGGAGTAGATGCAACCTGTTTTGGAGAAGCTATTTGGTCGACACATGGGCTTTGAGAACTAAACCCTTCTACCGCATCTCCTGAAATGATGGTTCCCACTCTTTCTGAAGTCCTCAAAAAAGGAGTGGATGGTCTTTTTGTGTGAAGGTTTTCATTTATTATCTGCTGCCTTCGGGGAATACAAGTTTCATCTTCAGAACAAGTGCAAGAACTTCCATCAGCTGCACTACCTCTTGAACCACTAAGAAAGAATGACCTGGCGCCATTTGAAAGATTCGAGATATGCTTTCCTCGTAACATAATCTACACATATAGTAGTAAGTCTGAGATTCGAAGTTTCATAAATTATTTCTAAGTTGATACACAAGATCAGCCTAAATGTTAATGGAGAACACACTCATTCAATAGCCATGTAAAACGTCAAGTTTAAAAGCGAGACAATTTGCAAGACCATGATAACACACAAGTATATGCTTCATACCTTCGAGGTTACTGGGGCCAGGGGCATTTTATCCTAAAGCAAATATATGTGTATGTGTGTGTGTGTGTGTTTACCTACACAAACATGACTTTTACACTCGTGAAGTTCTAGTTAGGATTTTATCTTGCTTAGGGAAGCTTCAATTAGTTGTTCTGTGCTACAAGTCTCTTATCATGAATATGTTTTCTTTTTCTCTCATCTGATTTTACAAATATGAATCTATTGATTATTATTTAAGTTGTTCTCTACCCATGCAAGGAGCTTTGCAAGTGGGTGACACATATATTGGAGACACAAAACAAGTATCAACAACAAGAATAGTTTACCCCAATCACTACTCTAATCTGTTTCCAGTACATACAGAGAACAATACATACTACTTCCAGTTGGATAAGCATAGTTCAATAATCATAGTCAACTTATAATTGATTCAGCAAATTATTTGATGGCCCAAACGTGTTTTTTCTCCTCTATTCAAATCTGATTTTGTTTTTTTCTTTTCAATTCTTTATATGGCTGATTCCAAACTAGTCATAAAATCTTGATCAAAAGCTCTATCACATCCATGAACTATTTCTCCCCTGGTTCTTGTTATTTTCATTATATTACATATGGCTTGTGATCAGATTTTACCTTAACATTAGGATTAAATATACAAAGGATATAATAAGATAATATTTATTGAAAAATAGTATTTACCTTGCCCAATAAATATCTTGAATGCTTCTCGTTTTAGAGGACTTTAAGCTAGAAAGCAAAGAACACCAATAAATTTACTAACAACAAATATGCCCTGTGTTCTCAACTATACTCAAAACAGGTATCATTTTTTCTTAGCTAGCTAGCTACATATGGCATCAACATCATTTCTTTCATCATTTCTTACAATTAATCCATTAGCAGTGTCCTTAAAAATAGAAACTAATAGCAGAAATAAACCCTCAGTTAATGAAGTTCTTGCATCAAGAAGAGAATCTTAAAACAATGAATCAATAAATCATTCATGACAAAGTCTCCATAAACATTTTACTTTACTATTTCTCATGTTACTATAGCAGCAGGCTACTGGTGATATGATCATTGTGCTGAGGCAGAGGATTCATAAGATGAAGATGATGGAGAATAACAATAAGCCTCCTGCAGAGTTCATATCGAATGACTAGCGACTAAGGAGAAAAGGATATTACACCAGCTATGATTCTTTCATTTGTCAAGTTATGGGTTTGTTGTAATCTAGTTGATTAATACTGGACCAAGTTTGGTTTTGGGATTTTTGGCTAGGAATATCCCTGTACGCCACCTCATGCAGCTGTGAAGAACATTATAAAAGAGGACTTTGGCTGGGATGTATTTTGGCTAATCTTGGAGTAAACACATATTCTCTTTTTTCGAAAAAGTAATGTACTAGCAGATTAAAATATCAGAACAGTACTTAGCATCTTTTCTTCTGTTTTTTTCTTTTTTACTGATTCAAACTTGAAGCTTTAATTAATGAATTAGTGATTAACATGAACAGAAAAACTCTAAGGAACACACACATCATTGAAGAGTAATCCTAGATGAGGAAAGTTATGTTATTTTCCCCCTATCTTTCTCACTCCTTTTGCTCAAATGAAACTAGGGGAAGGGGGATTTAAACTCGATCCCTTGTCACAGATGATGAAAACAAGTAAATAACAATTAGAGCTGCATGCAAATATAATCGGCCATAATAATCCCACATCTTCAAACCCCAAATTTATAAAACCTTAAAATAAAATCCTGAAAGCAGCAGTTTGTGAATTTTCCTTTTGTTCCCAAAATCATTTTTCATGTAAATCATTCCCCATGCTTACAAAATCATATAAACCACTAAAACTCATAAATAGTTCAGAGCCCATCAATATAGAAAGAGAGCTTCCCTTCTCCAAACTACAAATCAACACATCGAACAGAAGCCAATGTCTGCAATTAATTCAATATGTTACAGACAGAGAACAAATTAAAGTTTCAATATTTTACCACATATCATTGTTATCTAAGAAACCCATATCCACAATTTCCTTTTGTAAAGAAAACAAAAAGAAGGATTAGACAAAAAGAAACGCAACAGATCGTCTACTGGGAAAAACAAAAGAAACAATTGTTGGTAGAGCACAATAGCTCAAACCCACTAAAAAGAGTTGGAAGCTCACAGCAAGAGAGAAGAATATGTACCAGAATGGTTGATTGGATTAGTCTTCTTCTGCAAGTATAGAGTGAGAGACAAGGGAAGAGTCGAAGAGGCGGCTCTGCTCTCCTGCCGTCAATACGAAAGTTGTTTGTCCAAATAAATTGGGGAAGAGAAGGTATGAGGTTAACCTCTTACATTGGTTGTCTTTGGCTCTTTTATTTGCTTTTCACCCAAATTTCTTGTTTCTTTTTCGGTGCTAATCCCACTGCTTATGAGACACGTACCTTCATGACTTATATTTGACAGTCGACGCTAGACCCTTTTCACCCATTCAACTCAAAGGAACAAAAAAGTCCGCTCGTTTTTACGATTGAAACTATATTATAATTTTAATTAGGGTGGAGTGACGGACACGCTGCTAATTTTTTTTAAATGTTTTATTTCATATATTTTTAACTAATATATTTAATTTTATTTTCAAAAAATTATATTTTAACTTTTAAATTTGAAAATTTTAAGGATTAAATTATTATATTTTAATAAAATTTAAAGATAAATAATTTATTTCTTTTTTATAATGTCATAAACTTTAAAATATGGAATAAAATGAGATTATTATCCAAAATATTCCCAAGTTTTGATATATCTTTAAAAATATGTTAGATTTAAAAACAAATTTAAAAATACTTTTAAAATATAACGAAAATTAAATCGAACTAAATTAAATAGTAATATTCCTAAAATGGTAAAAGAAATAATAAACCTAAAATTAGTAGGATTAAAATTAGAAGACATTTCAAGATGTTTCTCACAACAAATGATGATAAGTAAAAAGAAATTTAAAAAAATTTAAAAAGTAAAATTATATCTTAAAAAAGGAAATAGATTTAAAGATCTATCGTTTTTATCTCTAAGAAAATTATTCCCAAGTAAAGACATAATTTATTATAGAATAAGTAATAAATAAATGAGTATTAATATAACATATACAAAAAAGTATAATATATCCTTAATTGATAAAGAAACTATGTTAAATAAGCTATCCAAAATTCCGTAAAAAGGTAATAAAAAAATTAGATACATCTATTTAGGAGGTATTTAAATATTAATAAAAGCTCATTTCAGAGAAGTGATATATAGACCAATAAAAATAGTATTACTAGATGACAGAATAATAAATATGAATATGTTTTATTAGGAATGATCCATAATAACTTAGGATATCAAAAGTTAAAATTTACAGCATATCCTATATTTACTATTAATATCCATGATAAAACCTAAACCAAATATTAAGCCTAACTTATGAATTTAAAATATGAGATTTAATTAAAGTAGAAAATCATCCATTTTTAATACATTATCTAGTAATATATTTTAAAAAAAATAGTCATAATGGTTCAATACATTGACAAAATGAATTTATAGAAATAAATAAAACTTTTAAGAAACTAGAACAAATAATAAAACAAAAAATACTAATTTTTTTAAAAATATTAGAGGAATAATAATTAAATATCAAAGAAAAATCCCTTATAACAGGAAGAAAAAGTAATGTTGGTAGAAACAATAATATATCAAGATTTATTTTTATAGATCATGAAGGAGAAAACTCTAATAAAGAAGAAGTTAAGAAATTAGAAAATGAAGTCAAAATAATGAAGACATTAATTCATGATGTTATATTAGGAAAAAGTAAGGTTTACGGATAAAATAAAAAATATATAGTTAGAAGTAAATAGAAGCCTAATAGGCGTAGCAAATAATCAAGCAACATTATTTGAAACTTTGAAACTTATAATAGAAGAAATAGATTTAGTCTAAGAATTAAACACAAAATATCTATAGGATATAATTGAAAAATAGAAAGAATTATTAAAGGAAATAAAAGAATATGGTTATAATAAACTACAAAAAAAATATACACATGAATTTTTAGAACTAAGAAAAGATGTATATAACATACATAGAAATAATGAAATTATACGTCATAAATATGATTCCTTAGAAGGACTAAAAGAGGAACCACCTAGAAGATCAGATGCTCTGATTCCTAAAAAAGAACAAAGAAAAAATGAAGAATAGTCTAATAAAAAATATATGATTTCAATTTGATGGAATATAGGAAAGAATTAGAGAAATAATTCATGAACCCTAAAAATAGGGATATGAAAAAATTAGTTAGTTTGTTAACACTAACTAATGAAGAAATAAAAGTACATTATAATGAAAAACTTTATACCATCCAAAGCCAGATGATAAAATGATAATTGAAACAAATGTTACACAAGAATATTGAAAAGCAAATTTGAAAGCAAGAATAGATGACAAAGACGAATATCTATGTAGATATACATCAGGATCTTTCCAAGGTCTATAATTAAATTACCAAAGTAATGAAAAATAATATTTAGCTATTAAAAAATCCATTAAAATTTGCAATATATGTTATGAGCTCAAGATTCATTGTTAGAACAAATAACAAGAATTTTGGATATTTCTAAAGAACTAATATTGCAGGTGATTACAAACAAGGAAGATTAGTTAGATGGCAACAATGGTTCAACCATTACAATTTTGATGTTGAACATCTTCTAAGACATAAAAATAGCTTAACATATGTTCTTACTAGAGAATTAACATTTCTAACTATTTTTATGCTTTTAAGAATGAAACATTTTGACATCAAGATCAAGATAAAAGGAAAAAATGAGATAAAAATCCTACTAGAACAACTCAAGTTGTTATACCTTGAGAAATCTCTTATGGAGACAGAAAATAAACAGGAAGAACTTAATTGTTTAAAACAACATTTAGAGCCCAAAATCTCAAACGAGGAATTTTCATTAAAAATTCAAACTAAAGAAGGTGAAACTTCTAAAGAGAGAATTCAAAATGAAAAGGAAAACCTAGCAGTCCAAAGATTTATGAAACCAAAAAGCTTAAGTGGGTAGATGAGGCAGAAAAAGGTTTATGTGGTCTATAATGACCCAAAATTAGGAATCTATAACAACTGGGCAGAAAACCAGTAAATCTATTCTAGGATTTAGTGGAGTAACGCACAGAGCCTTCACTAATAGAATAAAAGCTAAATGCATTTATGCCAATTACAAAACACCAAAACTAATAACTCTAGAGGAAATAGTAAAAAATTATCCTACAACATTACAACAAAAAACAACCCCAAGCAAAATGAAAAATATAGGGAAAATAGCAAGGCCTTCAATGCTATTTAGGGATGCATCTCTCCCAAAGACATCAAAGATAGTAAAGCATTCAATACTATTCAGGGATTTTAAAATAGCAATCAAGAACTTCATAAAGAAGATTAAAGTAAGAGGTAAGCTTGTGTATCTTATATTTTTTAATTCACTAATGGATTGGAATAAGGAAAGATGTATCAATCTATACCACTTCATCAAGATAGGAATTTGCAATACAAACAGAGAAGTTCCCAAACCAAGGGCACTTTCAGAAAAAGAATTTAACACAGAAGAACTTTGTGTACTACAAGGTCAAATGCTAGGCCAAATTTACTATGAACTCAAGAAGATTGAAAATTCTACTAAGATCAAAGTAAATTATTCAACTAGTAAAGTCATTATCATTTCCCACAACAGCATGACTCTGTCAGATTAAGATGGTGAATTTTTTTCCAAATATGAAGCCAATTTTAATAGCAATAACCTGGAAATTGGTCAAGAAATAAGGAAGGTATTATGATTCTATGCCAGAAAAGCCACCAAAGATCACAAATGCATCCATTGCATTAAATATTGAGAAAACGAATATGCATCATCATCAATGTCATCAAAAAGACTGTCGGTAAAAAAGATAAAGAATAAAGAAAAGAACTATCAGTAGAAGACGATAAATATAATAAAGATATAGACCTCATATCTTAGTCGACAACATGTACCAAGGAAAAAAATAGTGGCTATCATTTAAAGCAAAAAAAGTAGATAAATTATTAAAGTAAAGAGAAAATAGGATTTTTATTCTTGTAAACAGGGATTGCTTATGCTATAAAAGAAACTCTTATTTTCATTTCAAGGAAACCTAAAAAATCCATAGCTCTTTACTCTAAAAAAACACAAACTAAATCCCTTATATCTAGAAATCCCAAACTAGTAATATTATACCCAAAAATGATGCACAACTAAGAATCCTTTCAAGGTTCTTAGTTGGTCTTAAGTTTGTAATAATTATTATAGTATGAATAAAATAAAGTTCAGTTACTCTTTTCTAGTAAGTCAAATATTAGACATCATCTATATAAGGATACATAAGGCTTACCATTGCCATGGGGGTATCGAGGTTTGAGCAAGTTAAGGCATAATCAGTATAACAAAAGGAGACAAACATAAAGGAAGATCGTGATGAATCCACTAAATTCAAATATAATAATTATAAATTTAAGTCAGTTAAGAATCTTGAATGTTTAAATATTTGCTTACTGATTAACCATAATATTGATAAACAGGAAAATGAAAACTATTTTTAAAAATAAACAACTAATTCCAAATGAAATTAAAGATAGAAATATAATTCTATTAGAAAAATTTGATAAAAGGCTATCTCTATCATTTAAACGAATATTTTAAAGATGAAGATTATGAAACTTGTCTTGAAAATTTTAAAAGATTTAGCATCTTATTATACATCTATACAGATTATATTAAAGCTATCACAAACATCATAAACCATCTTGTTTCAAGGACATTAAGAGACTATTTTAATAAAACATATGTAAGAATAAAGGAAGATAAATTCAACCATTTAATGTTTGGATATTACTTCTTTGAAGATTACAAATACATTGTATGTACACTGATGACTTTATGAAAGTAGAGTCACTAACGCACTTTTTACTTAATATTTACTTATTTTATTTAATAGATAGTATTTTTGGAGCAAAAATATTAAAATATAAACTTTTTAGTGGAAAAGGGTTAAAATATATTTTTTGGATTTTTATGAGATTTTTAATGCACAACCAATCAATAGTTGCCATATGGCCTACTACGCAAGCAGAAGAGCTGATTAGGCAAGCCAAGCAGATGACACACAATTAGGGTTAACGAATCATAGATCGCTGCGTGTGAGGAGCAAAGTAGCGTGTGTCACATTTCAGCACCACGTTCAATCCGAGTTTGGAGAGTAGTCAAACCTTCAAATAGTGCATCATCATGCGATTGCTCCCCGTGTTCCACCCATGTGCCACGTCATCTATTACTGTGAATCAAGATACACCTCATGGAATTGACTTAGCATTCCTTGACTTAGACCGGTCTCTTCTACCACGCATTGCGCTCTGATTCGCCCAGTGAATTCTGTGTGCCATGTGTCGCATTGTGATTGGTTAGCACTGTTGATTTCTTGTATTGATCTCAACCCTTGATCTGAAGCTAATTTAACTATCCAGATTGCACCTGAGCTACATTTAAGGCCCTAATCATTCTATAAACCCTAATTAGCCATCATTAGCATAATTATGGTAGGTTTTTGGAGCTAAAAA
Source organism: Hippophae tibetana (assembly GCA_037013495.1). Classification (NCBI taxonomy): domain Eukaryota; kingdom Viridiplantae; phylum Streptophyta; class Magnoliopsida; order Rosales; family Elaeagnaceae; genus Hippophae; species Hippophae tibetana. The sequence continues at coordinate 39,909,423 of CM072802.1, read as the reverse complement.
GAGAGAAAAATATAGCAAAATTCAAAAAGAGATATAATTTTGGTGGAGATTCAAGAGAAGATTAACACTACAATTCAAAAAATTGATTATGTTTCTTCTTCTACTCTTTTTTTTTATCAATTTTTATGTCTTTTTTTATAAAAATATGAGTTTTATGAACAAAATTATATCTAGTTAATTTATTAATCTAGGGATCTTATGAACCCAATTTTCACTATATGATGATCTAATATTTTACACAAATTATAATTACAATTTAATTATATTATTTAATCTGATTTTTATGTTATTAATTTTTTGGCCAACAACTTATCTATAGAGGCAATTAAATAGATTTGAGAGAATTATTTAATTGTTTGTTTTGATTAAACATGCATAGTTTTTAGGCAAAGATATGTAGTTCTTATGTATATGATTCATAATTGATGAACTTAATGAGTAGTATGCAATTTAATTTCACAAGAGGTGATAAATTAATTACTATATAGTGTGTAGTTTACTTTAGAGAGGATTACATGCTAGGTTTGATTTAATCGATCAAACCTCATCTAGGTCCCAATTACCTATTTGAGTCAGAGCAACAATTGACCTTTGTACAATTATTTCTACGTATGAAATTATCAATTGGTATCAGAGTAGGTCACTCCAGTTTAGGCTTAACCACTTGGGTGCTTGATCTTCGAGCTCTATCTACAGATACATACATCTTGTATATTTTTACCCATTATCTCTAGTGGAGAAAGTTGTTGTTCTAAGATGTTGTTTATCTCTGTGAACTTTTGGTTTTTACAAGTTCCATGTTTTCTAGTTCATACATATCTCTTTCTCACCATTCTTTGTCTTGTATAGTATATTAATTGCAATATCTGTTTCTTTTCCTAATTTGATCCTTTACTAGTATTCTCCCCTACTAGTTGCTTTAACATGCTCTTTATGCGTGTTTGCCTTACTTACTGCTTACTTATTTTTCTATAGTTGTTTGCATGAACATCACGCCACATTTTTCATCATGTAGTGTTAAAATATTAGGATTTTTCTATATTCAATCTTATCATTCATATGCCATGTTATATAGATTGCATCTCTTCTTTTTACTAGGTTGTTCTTTCTCATACCAAGTATGTTGTGTGTTGGTTCTTTGTTTGTCTCCTGTTGCTTTTTGTTCATATTTTGCATGTTCTTCCTTCTCTTGTGCTTTAGATGTATCTCTAGAGAAAATTGAGGTGTTGTTACAAGCTTGTTTATATAAGACTTTCTCTATAATATGTTTGTTTTGGCTTTCCATGTGCATATGTATGTCATATAGATTATTTACCGTCTTTAGGATTCTTGATTTACATACATTACTGTGACCAGACTTGTGTATTTGGTAGCCTAGTGTTTGGAGCATTCATCTTGCCTAATCATGTCTCTTGTTTCTATGTTAAAACTTGAGATTCTCTCACATGCTTAGATGTTTTAGTAGCATCCCTTATTTCTTCTCTCTCTTGGAAGATGTTGCTCACTAGTTATTTTTTTTTCTTTCTCTTAACTAGTGATGATGTGAGTGTTATTGATGATATCTTTTGAAGCAACTGTGTGCATTTTGTTGCCATTTCTCTCTCTAGAGGCAATAATCTATGTTTTATACTGATGATCTCCTTTAAGGCCATCCTTATCATCTCACTTTTTGTTGTTATGTTTTGTAAGATTGACGATTTTACTATCTTCTAACATGTTTCTCTTTTGTGAGTTTTTCTTAACATGCATAGTACGCTTCCCTGCTTCTATATTTTTTGTTTTCTACTGTGTAGATGCTTTTGCTTTAAGAGAGTTTTGAGGGTTTAGGATGCATAACATGCTTATTACCTCACATGTACACTTTTAGGGGGAGAGGTGTGATAAGTGCTCAAAAAATACTAAAATTACCATGATTTTATGCACGTTAATTGATTAAAAATATATATTTATATGATTTTATCATATATTTATATAAATCTGTATTTTCAGAATCACGGGTATTTTTATTATTTTTCAGGTATTTTCGCTTAAAAAAGTAACTTAAAGACTAAAATAAAAATACCAGAGGCAATACATCGCAAATATATTCATAAATTAAATGAGGAAAGGTTAACAAATATGGAAAATTGTACAAAATCTGTCAAAAATGTCAAAAAGGAGGAAATCTCTCACGCAACCGCCCAACCGTGCCGGCCACGCGCCCAGTTGCGCCAAGCAACGCACGCGTATTGCCCAGTGTACACGCATCCGCGCCCATTAGCGCTCGGTTCGCGCGCGCTGCATCGCCCAGTCCGTGTGTGCCCGCGCACGCCGCCGTGCCACACACCACCATGACGTCAGTAGTATGATGTCATCATTCACTACTCTGCGTTTTCTCCAAGTGCACATATCATTTCATAGAAAATGATAAGTGTACTCCCAAGGTCGATCTAAGGAAGGAATATATGTGGTTTTAAATTTATTATTCAAACTTTTAAAAATAAAATTAAATCCTAAACATCCTGTCACGATATTTTGGATTTTGTGTTTCTAATCTAATAACATAAAAATAAACATAGATACAGATTCAATAAACATGTATGCAAATTTTATCTTTTATAATAGTGGAGTATTTATGGATATAATAACTAAGTTAATTATGATTTCTCATATTATTTAGGTTATTAAATATATAAATTGGTATTTATTGATTCTCTCTTTTTTATATAAATACCACCTTTGGTGGGGTTAGATATTATTTATTAACTAAACAAATCAATTAACACCTATAGGTGGGTTGATAACTAATTTGGTTAATTGAATTAATTCCTTTTTTTCTAAGAGATTGAAAATAAACCATTTAAATGTCACCTTTGGTAGGGTTAGACAGTTTAAACTTTATTCAAGGTGTCCAAATTAGACCTAAGAATTTAATTATCCGACTACTAACTTTCAAGTTTTAAAACCACTACGGAAAACATGTTGTCAATACATTTTCCGATAATAATTCTTATAAAAACTTTTGAAATAGAGCTTCACTCTAACGGCCGGGAGATTGTACTAACAAATAAAAGAGCACTACTCTAAATGAGACCGGATAACTAAACCTTAAAATCTAATTTTTAGATTTAAGTTTGTAATGAAAAATAATATATTTCTCTCTAACATTCTTAATATAAAATCTTAAATAAAATTAAAATCAATTCATTTTAGGGATTTTTACCTATTTAATATTTCGCAAGCATAACAACGTTATTATTATATCATGTTTACAAACAACGAGCAAAGTTAAATTTAATCATAAACAAATTAAATATAACATATAAGAATAAAGCATAAAAAATAACTGTAAAGAAAATAAAATCCTTACAATACTTTGATGTTATTCTTGTTGCTAGAAAACCTTCAAACGGAATTTTCACTTCCATTTATTGAATCAAAAAACAAATAAATTACAAAAACATAATTAGTTCTTCTCAAAAAGAGAAGAACTCTAAAATTAAGAAAAAATAAGGAAAAACTAAAAACTAAGAAATGGAGAGAAAGAAAGAGAGAAGAAGATGTGTTTTTAGGTGTGATTTGAAGTGAAGAGAATGAGGGTATTTATAGGTGAAGAGGAGAAGAAAAAGTGGGTGCAAAAATGATTAAAAATGGAGAAAATACAGAGTAGTGAATGATGATGTCGTACTGCTCACATCATGGTGGTGTGTGGCGCAGTGGCGCTCGTAGATGGGGAAAATGGGCGCAGCGCCGTGCACAGGTGGGCATGGCCACGTGCGGAATGGAGAACAGACGTGTGCAAACCGGGAACTAATAGGCACGGGTGCATGTAGACTGGGCGATGCGCACGCATTACTCGGTGTTGCTGGGAGCACTGCGCGCGTTGGCCGGCGCGGTTGGGCGGCTGCGTGAGCGATTTCCTCCTTTTTGACATTTTTGACCCTTTTGACCAATTTTGTACAATTTTTCCATATTTGTTGACCTTTCCTCATTTAATCTATGAATATATTTGCAATGTATTGCCTCCGGTATTTTTATTTGAGTCTTTAAGTTACTTTTTTAAGCGAAAATACCTGAAATACAATAAAAATACCCTTGATTTTGAAAAGACAGATTTATATAAATATATGATAAAATCATATAAATATATATATTTTTAATCAATTAACGTGCATAAAATCATGGTAATTTTAGTACTTTTTGAGCACTCATCAAGGTGTATGTGAAATGTATGTTTCTAGGGGGACTGTTGTGTTTGTTTGGCTTCCTTGGTGCTTATTCTTTTTGAATTTATGTTGTTATATATGTTCTTGTAATGCTTCCTTCTTCTATACATCACTTTGTATGAACCATACATAAATAGGATTGTAAGTATGACATGTTGCATGCATTGTATATAATCTCTTGTTTCACATATCTTCCTATATGTTTACTAGTTTTCTTATTGTAGTGAGTTATTGCATGTTTTCTACATATAGCTATTTTCTTGGTATTTTCTGTTAGAATGCATGACATATGTTTTCTTTGGTAGACTAGGGTGTCTTTCCATATGTGTGTGTGTAGTATGGGTTGAGGTTGCATGATTGAATACACCCAAGTATTGTTAGGGGAAGATAATCGAGTCATTAGGAATGTATCAACTTGGAACGGTTGGACTCCTAGTTAACTCCTTCTTATAGATTCATTAACACATTTATATGGCATTTAAGTTTAGGGGAAGATAGTTAAGTCACTAGGAGTGCGTTAACTTGGAAGAGAGTTGGACTTTTAGTTAACTTCTTCTTACGGATTTGCTAACACATTTATGTGGTATTGGTGTTTGATTGCCCATTTTTTTGATGTGTTATAAGCATATTGCGAAGACCCTTATGCCTTCCTATAGCACTTATAGAAGTGGGGCTTTATGTTATGTATCAAATTAGAGATATGTTTTCTATCTACACTTCTCTTAGTTTGTCTATGCATTCATTTTGTTGTTTGTGACATGTTTTTAGCTTGATATTGCCTCGTTTTTTCATCTATTTTGTATGATAGCATGTGTTGCTCATGTTTGCTTTAATCTTCTCTGCAAGATTGTGTTTGTTTGTGCTATATGTTGACTGTGCTTAGCCTATCAATGTGTACCTATGTAGGGATAACACGATAGTATTTGGATAGAGTACACGATGTTTCATATGTGCAGGTTATAGGCATAGGTTGAAGTTATCGAACTTCAGACTTGAAGTATACAAATGTGTTGAAACCCTCATATTTTAGACTGATATAATGCGAATGAATTGATTTGAGAAGATGGATGGAGTGTAGAAGATGGATGCACTTGGATTAGGTATGTTTCTGAGTGTTATGTGTGCGTCGATGTTTTGTTCATGGGAACAAACATCTTTAGGTCATCTTTAGGATTAACTTATAATTAATGTGTGTCTGTACTTAGTGTGTAGTGGTTTGACATGGAAAGCCAAAGAGAGAGATTGTAAGCCCTATAGTCCTTTGTTGTCTTTCCGTGTGTCAAACACGAAGTTTGTTTATTTTACTTAGTGTATCTGTCTTACTCTATATAAGGTTAGTTATTGATAATCAGTAACGCTCACACATGTATAGTTAGACACACTTTGTATGCAAACATATTTACATTGTCGCTCATATTTTTTTTATTTTGAGTGTGGATATTTATGAAAATTACTAAAAATTTTGGAAATGAATAAATGGTCTTTTTTGGTGCCTCAAAGAGGTCTTCTACAAGGGCCTCGCTGGACCCCTGATGAGGTGGTCGGTGAGAATCTTCGATGAGGTTGGCCATTGTGCTTGGGTGAGTTCAATAAATACTCCTTCTCTACTCGTTCCTTATCTAGAAAATATGTAATAGAGCTTTGTCAAATTAACCTCTATTTATTCAATTTCTAGATCACTATTACCTTGAGTGTTGTTAGGTATTAATGATTCATGACTATATGGGAAAAAAACGTTCTCTTGAGTGGTTGATTACTCTATGAAAGTAGAGTCATTAGCACACCTTTTTACTTAATATATACTTTTTTATTCAATAAATAGTATTTTTGGGGCTAAAAACATTAAAATATATACTTTTTAGTGAAAATTGATGAAAATATAATTTTTGGGATTTTTTTGAGGTTTTTATGAAGTTTTACACAAGACCAATCATGAACTGCTACGTGGCTTACCACGCAAGTAGAGGAGCTGATTGGGCAAGCCACACAAATTCCACATAAAGTAGGGACAATGAATCATAGATCGCCGTATATAAGGAAGATAAATTACGTGCCACATGTCAGCACAACATTTAATCCGACTTAGGAGCGTGATAAAACAGAAATTTCATATGTCACCACGTGATTTCTCCCCTAATTCCACCCATGTGCCACGCCATCCGTTAGTATGAATCACGTTGCATCGCGTGGTGTAGACTCAGCATTTGTTGATTCTGATTGGTCTCTCTTACCACGCGCCACGCTGTAATTTGCCTAGTAAATTCCATGTGCCAAATGTCATGCTGTGATTGGCTGGCACTATTGATTTTGTTGGTTTTGATCTCAACACTTGATCTGAAGCTGATTTGGCGGTCCAGATTGCACTTGAGCTATATATATTCTCTTAATCACCCCTTAAATCCTAATGAGCTACCATTAGCATAATTTTGATCAATTTTTGGATCTAAAAAGAGAAAAATATAGAAAAATTGAAAAGGATATATAATTTTGGTAGAGATTGAAGAAAATATTAGTACTATGATTCAAGAGATTGATTGTATTTCTTCTTCTACTATTTTCTTTATAAATTTTTATGTCTTTCTTTTTAAAAAATATAAGCTTTATAAAAAAAATTATGTGTATTAATTTATTAATCTAGGGATCTTATGAACCCAATTTTTACCATGTGATGATCTAATATTTTACCCAATTATGATTTCAATTTTATTTTATTATTTAATCTTATTTTTGTGCTATTAATTGTTTGGCCAACAATTTTTTCTATAGAGACAATTATATAGATTTGAGAGAACTATTTAATTGTTTGCCTTGATTAAATAATATACATAGTTTCTAGGCAGAGATGTATGATTCTTAGGTATGTGATTCATAATTGATGAACTTAATGAGTAATATGTAATTTAATTGGCATGAGAATGTGATTAAATTAATTACTATATGGTGTGTAGTTTACTTTAGAGGGGAATACATGTTAGGTTAGATTCAATTGATCGTGTAATTAATTGATAATTATATTGGGTGGATTTTAGAGATTTGCATGTGTAGAAAATTGAGGGATTAAGTATTTCTAGATATTTTCTCATATATCTTCTTAGTTAACAAATCTTATTTAATTAATTATTTCTATTTACTTTTAGTTATTTTAATTTTCCTTCCTTAAAATATAATTACACAAAAAAATTGATTTTTATTTTTTTTAGTTTTAAAAATTTATTTCTAACAAAATAATCTTTGTGGGAACAATTTATTATTATTATTATTATATTACTTGTTACGATATGTATACTTGTATATTCATTGCACACACAATCTGTGTGACGATCAATGGTGAGTACTTAAGGGAGGTGTTTACAAGTGGATTTATATAAAGAGCATGCGTGGCTATAAGTCATATGTCGGTTGGTAGTTGCCCTCATGCAACTTTTTCTTATATGAGGAGCTTGTATAACTGTGAGTCGTGTATAGTTAGGTAGTTTCCTTCGTGTAACTTTTGCTAATGTGAGAACAAATCTGTGAGAATGGATTGAATAGAATTATTGAGTTCTTATATCTTTGACTTGTGCAATAAGTGGTAGACTCTGTGTCCCACTTTAACTGTGTGCAATTCATGGATTGACTATGTGTCCGACGGTGCTAATTAGTTGTTCATGATTGGGGGTAGTCCTCACGGTAGATTGTTCACATTTCACTTTATTGATCGTTGGTAGATGATTGCACTACATATAGTGGTGTTGGCTTTAGAAGAAAGTCAAGTTCGTATGTCGAACTAAGTCGGTACGAAGGCAACAAATAAGGATGAGGGCAATAATAGGCAGTTCAAACAGTGGTCCCAATTGATAGAGAAAATAAAGGTTTTATTTGTATCAAGGTTGTAATTGTTTTATTACTTAATGGATTTTTTGCTTCCGAATTGTTGCTATAAGCAACTCAAAGGTGTTACTAGATAGAAAGGAGTTCTATATGGGTTTACCTCATTATATCTGTTGTTATGCATGATCTGCTATTGTGTTAACATAATTCAAGTTTTTATCATGTATGTACCAACATATTAGATTTAGATTCTGATTAAAATGCTTATTTGATTTGTGTAACTACATACTTTTTTTCCTTTCCTTGTAGCATGCCTATACCTTTCTACTTATTACTTATGCTTTATGATCATGTGTTTTTGGTGTTAGTCTCTAAAGAGTTTGCATCTCCTTACCTTGGTCGTGTACTGGGTGCCATATTCTTTCTTGTGGTATGCTATGTTATGTATGATTGCATACTTTAAGACTACAATCAGAATTTACAATGTATGTTTCCACATATGAAGTCTTGAAGGATTGAAAATCCTTTATAGCTTTTCCAATATGTATGACTGATTAGCATGTTGTGTGATGTTTAATATGTATATGTATACTACTAGCATGGACAAGAGCCTGTGAGGATAATGCGTTCAGATGAACAATCAATTTAAATCTTACTTTAAATTGCTTAAGATGTCATAAATTAATATAAAACAAGTAAAGATCTTTCCCACAAAGGATTGTGGAAACTATATATATTTATTAAAATGGACATTTTGGTAGTTTTTGAGATGAACACTAAATATATCGACTAAAGATTAATAAAGATGAAAACAAAATATAAAGATTATGATAAATATTCGAATAAAAAAATGATTGCATGATCATTCTCTACTAGTAGCATGCATTACAATTCAACAAAAACATGTCATATTCTCTTATTCTTTTGATTATATCAACTTAGAGAAATTCATAATTTCAAAAATCTCCACATTTTCTTACCTATTCATTGAATTAAACAAGCTCTTAATCCAAACTCTTTTTAATAGACAACCTAGAACAAGATTTCTAAGTTTAATATACCAAAATAATTCAATTTTAAGAAGTAAATTGGATCAAGGTCAAAACATAAGCTCGGTTTACTTATCTTGAGTATTAATTTTTATTGCAAACAATTTATGAGTAATTAATCAAGCGATTATGTATCAATTATCATTTAAATTTATTAATGATGAATTAATTTAATTATTTAATTGTACACTTAAATAATTAAATAAATTCATACCAAAATTAAAATTGATAATTAATATATAATCAAAAAGAATAGTTGAATAAAATATTAGACATCTTATTAAATATTGCAATCCAAGTCTAGGGTTTTGAAATCACTCACAATCAATTATAAAACTAACTACTCATAGAAAACAATAAAGTAAGAATATTATTCATGAAAATAATAAAATAAAAAGGAAGAAATTTTAGGTTTTTTATCTTTACTTTTGCTATTCAATTCCTTTGATTGCTTATTGAATGTCCATATCAATTGTTACTTTTAGCTTAATTATATTATTCCTTTATTTTTATTTTTCTTAATTTTCATGCAATTCTCATACCGATTTCATTTTATGGGGTGTTGTTTTGTATTTATATTAAGAAAATTAATCTGTTTTTAAGTTGTATCGGGGCTGGTAGATTGCAAATCAAGCTGAAAAATTACAAAATTCATGTTGCTCAAGATATGTATACCATAGAAAAAAATTCGTTCAAAAAAAGGTCCAGAAGTCAACTTGTGAGATTAGGTGTGAATAGTACAATGCGTGGATGGGAGGGCTGATAATTCGATCATACGAGATGTCGTATGGGAGGAGGGGAGCCACAAAATTATCCATCATTTTTGGTGGTGGAAGAGTGGATTGGGAAGGGCAAAATGGCATCGTTTTCGGGTTCTTTATTCTATATACATCCATGGATCAACTAAGTGACCCACTTTTGTTATGTACATCCATGAATATTTCTAAGTACATACACTTGTAAAATAAAAATTATAAAAAATCCATAAAAATATCAAAAATTAATATTTTTCTAATAAATTCAAAATAAATAATTTTAGCTCATTATAATATATATAAAAATGTAAAGGAATTGATATATAAAAATGTATATAAAATAACATTTATCAAGCACCATACACATACTCGTTGCTAGTCTTTGAGCAAAGTTGATACCCATAATTAAGAGATATTTTTTTTTGGCATTTTATCTCAAGGGCTTAACGGTATTAGGATTTCAAATTCCAATAAATGTTATATATATATATTGTTTCTTGTCATCCCTTTGTTACAATTATTGTACAATAATCATGCTCAAAGTGTGTGTTATATAGTATCAATTAGCAATAGTTAAATCATCTAACATAAACGAGTTTAAACATTATTCCTCTATACAAAATATCACTATTCTTTTTAGAGTTAAATTAGGTATCAAGCTTTTCCTTAAAATTGTATCTCCACTCACCAAAAGTGATCTTTAATATTAAAAGGTCTTTCATTTGGTCATAATACGTGGCTATGTTTATTGGTTCAATTAAATGAAAGAAAAAAGGAGAAACAAAAGTTTATGAGTCTATGAAGTAAGAGAAAGAGAACTATAAATGATATTATCATAAGACCAATTATGTCAATAAAATATGGCAAATTTTATTTTTGGACCCATCATCATTATTGGCTTCTTTTCTTTTCTTTTTATCATTTTTTTGAATAATACATAGCCTTTTTTATAATTATTTCTAGCTTTGTCACCTTATATATATATATTCTTCTTTTTATTTTCCTCTTTTTTATGGGGTACATATTGTAGCATGAGTTGTTACTATGTGTTGGGAATTTAATCAATTATAGCATAATTAACACTCTTGAATCTTATTCTATCATTTTCATAGAATTTTTTTCTCTTTTTGAGCAACTCCATTTATTTTTTAACTATACGATATGGCCAATGTGTTTGGTTCAAAAGGTAAAGAGTGGGTACAAATATAATTGGTTTATAAAAACTTAAATTGGTTTTCTAAAAGGTTTGTTCTTAAAGACAAATAACATTAAGAGTAGAAAATCTAGCCAAAAAAGTTAATCCTATTGCCTTAATCATTTTTCAAGAAATACATTTAACATTCATCGTGATAAACTTAAAGAAAAGTTATAGAAACCTATTCTTATTCATTAAAAGTATAGCAAAGTTTCATGGGATTCACAATATTTTTTACAAGTTCATGCATATAGATTATTTTATCATCAATTTACTATTGTGCATGTAGGTTTTAACCAAAATTATCATAAAGTTACCTTCATTTAAGAACAAGGTCAAGATTCTATCAATAATCATTATACTTTTTGACCTAATATTTTTTTGCTAATTTCATTATGGATGCTAGAAAACAAAGGGAGAATATGTGATTGATTCTAAGCCTATATATTAATCTTAACTATCCTAAGAAATGCTACAAATAAATACGAAAAATGAAAGAAAAATATGCTACCTAGAGCATACTAATCCTAAAACATGTTAAACTAATAAAACATAAAAAAAAATATAGTGATGTATTAACACTCCCTCATACCTAATTCTTACGTTGTTCTCATTGTATGTAAATGCATATATGTAATGTAAAAATATAAGTAAAAAGGGAGCATAAAACAAATCTTATGGGTTGTTTCTTTCAAAGTGCGTAGTTTAAGTTCGCTAGCCTAACGATGCCTCATATGTTTCTTTAACTGTCCAAATCTATTGGTTCGTGTACAATCACATTCTCTATATTGATTGATGTAAAAGGTTCATAGTATGACTTCAATCTGTATCCATTAACTTTCAATCCTTTACGATACTTGGGATTCGTATTGCAACTACACTATAAGAGCAAACATTAGTGATATTAAATGGATCAACCCAACTAGAATGTAACTTACCTAGAAACAGTTTAAGATATGAATGGAATAAGAAGACATTATCGCCAATGGTGAATTCTTTCCTTGATATCACATTGTCATGAAACACCTTTGTTTTGTCTTTTTAAACATTTGAGCTTTCATAGGCATCATTCCTAATTTCCTCTAGTTCATTTAATTGTAATTTTTTTTTGTCTCTCGGCCTCATCTGGGTCCATGTTACATTGTTTCACCATCCAAAATTCTTAGTGCTCTAACTTAACTCGTAGATGACAAGGTTTACCATACACCAACCAGAATGACAACATCCCAATTGGCATTTTATATGCAATTCTATATGTCATAATGCATAATCCAATTTTAAGCTCCAATCTTTTATATTGGATTTGATTGTCTTTTCAAGGATGGACTTTATCTCTCTATTGGATACTTCAGATTATCCACTTATCTGTGGGTGATAAGGGGTAGTGACTCTATGGTTGATATTGTTCCTTTTGAGTTAGGCCCAAAAAGTACTATTGCAAAAATGTAGTCAACCACTACTGATGACAGCTCATGGTGTTCCAAACCTAGTAAAAATGTTAGACTTCACAAAATCCACAATAACTTTAGAGTTGTTAGTTCTGATGGCTTTAGCTTTCACTCATTTAGACACGAAATCCATAATAAGTATCATATATATATAACCGTAAGAAGTGTAAGGATTATGAATGTTGGCTATTTTTGTGGATGAAATATTTATCTGTAAATTTGTTTTTAGGCCTCCTATCAAGACTATCAAGAAAAGTTGAACAAATGCTCGAGTTTTAGAGTATTGTACTTTAGGTATATCTTTGATAACTACGACACATATGATTGTATTTATGCATTTAATAACACATGCTCATAAATTTGAAATTTTTTTTTGTTAAAATATTTATTTAAACTTGAATCAATTTATGAAATTATCAATTAGCTATCTCTTAGATATATGTGTTTAAATATTTTTTAGAGGTGTCTTAATATTTTTTAAATAATATTTTTAAGATGTGTTTTAAAAAATATATTTTTTATAATATTAAGGCTTTTTATGGACTTTGAAAAATTAAGCCTAAAATATATTTAACCCTATTATTATTAGGTTATTATTATTATCTATATATATAGACACATTATGGTTAAAAGCTGTGTGGCTAAGAATGAATTTGGTTTGAGCAAAAAGAAGGGTGTTCTCGAATTGCCGAGGTGTTGCAAAAACTGTTGTGTAATATGTTTAGATCAAATAATTCTGTGTAAGATCATAATTATTTGATTTGATTATTAAATTTTAAAAAAGCTATTTTTATTAAACTTGTGCTTAATTGTTTTGCTCTAGGATTTGCTAATTGATTTAATTTAAGTGACATATGTTTTGAATCATCTAGTTAGGCTTATTCATTGTTAAATCTATCCTAGAACATACACGGACACTTGTGTTTTTTGTGCTAACCATTTTTGTAGTTAATTTGGGAACATATCTGATTGGCGAGAAACTTATTGGAACGTTGGTCTAGAAACCATTCACGTTAATTTTAGAAACTGTGAAAAAAGAGAAAATGACTCGTAAGTAAAGTACATTGGGGCAGTATCCTAGAGAGGGTAGTATAAGACCGAGTTTGTACTTGAATATTTGATTTTCATAGTGGAAAGTTAGGTGGTTCGGTGGACCAGTGGTTTTCCTCTAGGTCATGGTTGTGGCCTAGGTTGTTTCCACCTAAAAATATCATGTGTTATTATTTTATTTCTACACTTTATTCTTATACAAGATTGCATTCTTGGTCGCCTTGTTAAGGTTATTAAGTTATAAATTGATAAAAATTAAAAATAACCTATTCACCCCATCTAGGTTAATTAGGTCCATATCTTATAAAATTTCAATTGGTATAAGAACCGACACTAGATACACTTAGTTAGATTGATCCTTAGGGACATACACTTCTACTTATGGGCCAAATGAGAGAAGGTGGGTCATCTATTAGACCCTCACTTTTTGATAGGTTTAATTACCCTTATTGGAAGGCTCGCATGCAAGGCTTTCTCAAACTAGATGAAAAAGTTTGGGATGCTATTCTTGATGGTTAGGAGCCACCTTTTGTAACAAAATATTGTGTAACAATCATAAAGCTCAATCTTTGTTGTTGTATCGATGGATGAGTTCCATCGCATATCCGATTGTGAAACTGTTAAAGATGCATGGAATGCACTTGCTCTTGCTTATGAAGGAACTTCCCAAGTAAAACGGACAAAATAAAGATTGCTAACATCTAAGTTTGATTCCATTAAAATGAGGAACACTAAAAATTTTGGTCAATTCTATGCTCGCTTTTGTGATATCACGAATGTTTATTCTAACCTTGGTGAGAAAATTCCACAACCAATACAAGTACACAGCTCTTTAAAAGCAGACTACAAGATGAAAGTTACAACGATAGAGGAAAGCAAGAATATGGACACACTAAACATTGATGAACTTGTCGGGTCAATCCAAACCTACGAGCTTTCTCTTAATCATCCTAATAAAATCAAGGATGTGGCATTCAAAAGCTCCAAACAGACATCTCTGATAGTGATGATGATATAAATGATGAGTCATTAGTCTCGCTAGCTTGAAAATTGAAGATGTTCTTGAAAAAGAAGGGTCAATAGATTAATCAATCTAATAAAGAACAATCTAGTTGTTTGATGGATCGAAAGCTAAGGGAAATCAAGCCTCCTAGCTCTGATGATAAGAAAACTAAGCTAATTAGTTATCAATGCTATACTTGTGAGGGCTTTGGTCATATTTTTATAATTTGTGCAAACAATAAAAAGAAATTTGTTAAAGCATTTAATGCTTCACTCAGTGACACGGAAAATGGGTAGGATAATGCTAGTAACTCAAAAGATGATGACACTAACCTTCACCGTAACTACCAAAGCACACCAAAATGACTCTAACTCTAGCTCGGATGAAGAAAATGAGAAAGTAAACTCTTCTTTCTTATTGTCTAACATTAATGTATCAAGTTATGAGGAACTATTCATTGACTGTCTAGGTGCTATGGAAGATAGGGAAAAACTACTTGTGAAAGTAACTAAACTTAATGATATTGTTGTCTCTTTAAGAGAACATAAAAACGTGCAAGTATACACGGTCACAAGTAATAAAATTGCTAAGTAAGATTATTTTTCCCATAGATATTTGTTACTATAGTTTGTTAAGTACTAAAATTATTTCACTCTGATTTTATCCAAATAAGTGAAAGTTGATGAGAGTATTAACTAAACTGATTCTTTTAAAAAACAATAAATAAGAAACAATTCAAGGATTTTAGTTTCACCAAATTAATCCACTCGAATCATATTATTTTCTATTGATTTATATTTTTGAATTTGATTTGTCAACAGAAAACTACTAATTTTATCCATATGTCTCTTCCGATAACAAATAGACACATCTTGCTAAAATAATTCACTATATTCCTATGAGAATTAAATTCACCAAGATTCTTATGAGAATTAAAAACATTAAGCGCAAATAGAATAAACAACTTAAAAATCTCATATATCTTTCAAAAATAATTTATTCAAGCTTCATAGATTTAGCTAAAACACAACCCTAGAAAATTAAATTAGTTCATAATAAAAATTAAAATTACAAAATGAAAATACTAAAACATTTAAGGAATATTAGATGAAGAACAACACAAAGAAAATTAAAATTTCATCTATGCAGAAACACAACAGAAGCCAAAAATGGCTTCTGTGTGTTCCAAAGTCACCTATCCAACCCCCCTAATTTATCACAAATATCTCCTATTTATAGTTCCAAAAATGGCTTATGTGTGTTCCAAAGTCACCTGAAATAGTGGGGGACATCGAAAATATTACTTTAATACACATGTGGGAGAAATACAAAACCAGTTGGAAAGTGCACCGGTTCTGCATTTTCATTTTTTCAAAATGCATGCCATGTGTCAACATCTGATGGGCTGAAAGAATAATTGAGACATATGGCAGATTTTAATTCGTGTTGAGGACATGATGCACGTGGCCGTTTCGCATGGGAATATTGCAAGTGAGACACGCGGTTCCCATAGAACCAGTTGGAAAAACATGTGCCGATTCTGCGTTTTTGTTTCAGCCAACCCGTGCCACGTGTCAGCTTTTGATTAGCTGAAATATTAATCGAGAAATGTGGCATTTTCTAATTCGTTGTAAGGGGAGGACACATTGAGGTTGTATGGACCGCATCGTAGGGGAAAAGTTCTTATACAGACACGTGGGTCCCATCCTAGAAGCCGACATACGTGGCCAGGTGGACCCCACATGGCACACCGAGCAGTGTGCAACCTGGAAACGCGTCCAATTGCTTATGTCACAATTAAGCCTTTTTTCTAATTTAAATTAACTTTTAAACTTTTGTTAATTACAATTAAGCCCTATTTTAATTCAAATTATATTTTAGACTTTTGTTAATTGAAATTATGCACTCTTTTAATTTAAATTATATTTTCTGACTCTTATTATTTGCAATTAAATCCTTTTTTGATTCACATTCTTTGATTTAATTTCTTAAAAATATATTCCTTAAAAAATAAACAGTAAATATTAATTTAATTAATTAAAATTAACTAAAAACATTAAGAACATAGCAATTATAATTAATAAAATGGACGAAAATAGCTGTATAATATACAGTTATGAGATATCATCAAGTTCACAAAACAAATTCCTCTAGCCTAGAGAAAGATAAAAATGAATTGTTTGAAAATATTAATGCCTTGAATTTGAGACTTGTAGAAACCATTGAGGAAAACAAAAAGCTTATGCAAGAACTTAGTATTGCTAAAAAGATGGTGAGGAATTTGACCATAGGTGCTAAACAATTGACCAAAGTCCTAGACTATGCAAAGCTATATAGAGATAAGAAAGGTCTTGGATATATAGGTGAACAGTCAACACCTTCAACATCAAAGATCACATTTATAAGGTCTTTAAACTCTACTCCTATTGTTACTACTTATGCACAAAGAACTATTGCACCTATGGTTGAAAAATTTGTTAAATTTGTGCCTATCTATCATCATTGTGGTAAGAAAGGTCATATAAGACCAAAATGTAGATTTTTGAGGAATTATCTTGAACTTAATCATTCTTTCCATGTTTTGCATAGTAAGACCCACAAGCATCATCCATCTATGCATACTGCATCATATTCAAGGATGAATGAAAATTTTAATAATGTGGTCAAGAATTCTACTAGGAAGCATGAAGTCTTAGGTTTAAAAAGGCAAGTAAAATTCAATACTTTTAATGCTAGGACGCATTATCATCATCCTACTATGCATACAGTATCTTCATTTTAGATGGATGAGAAAAGTATAACTAAGTCCAAGAACACGGCTATGAAACCTAAGTTTGTTGAGTTATAACTCAGTGATATAGAGAAACCAAAATGCAAGAAAATGTGGGTTAGGAAAGGTTGTTTTTTCCTGGTCACTTGATCGTATTTTATTCCTTCATCTAGGTATTTATTTAGAGTGTTTAAATGACATTAGGTGAGTAATTTTTATTGTCTTTATTTTATTTATTAGTTAAAAAAATATAAGTCGAATCCTTATCTGACCAACACAATATTGTACTTATTTAATACTTATATATACATAACCTCATTTTTAGTGACTCAACTCATTTTGATATTTATTGTCTAAATTATTCTACAATTTTGACTTATGCACACATATATTCTTGTACATGTGATGATCGATGTTAACATAAAATTATTCGCACACTCACGAACACACAAATATTCTATGCTTGAAGTTTATGATTTTTCTTGAAAGACTCTAGGACTTCAACTAATATTGATTGTAAAATTTTGTTGAGTTCTATTTTTTGTATACTAAAATTTTACCGTATGGAGGCACCGAGTATTGAGAGGGCTACCTACTGTGATATGTAAAGCTACCGTAGTGAGCGGAGAGGGATACCCCACAACTAGTGTGAAAGTCATCATGCTAGGTTTATGACTCGTGAAAAAAAGAAAAGATTATACAAAAAACAACTACTTATAAATCTTGTACTTTGAATGCACATAAAGAAAGAGCCAATAGAGGTTAAAAAATCAAAAAATAAATAAAAAATATATCAGATACCTCATATATAAAATAAAAGAAAAAATTGAAGTCCTCTTTTAGTAGATATATTTTATTTTGTGAGATTGAAGACTCGATTATAATTTTACATGATAAGTGATTTTTTTGAGTCTTTATTGATTGTTCATAAATGAATTAACTAGTTTATTTGTGGATTTTCAACATATACACTGTTTTCAAGTAAATGTCAATATGTCACTATATGTGCCAAGTGTGCTTGTGTGTCACTTCTACTCTCCTTGCTTATTTATATGATAAATAATCAAAATTTGTGTTAAAAAATGATGAGTTCTCAATTGGTTGTATGCTCGTTTATAATTAAATGAGTTTAATATCTTACATGGTTATTTATGAAAATTCAAAAAAAAAATCAGATTTTTATTCATTTCTATCTTCTTATTTATTAACTTTTTAATTAATTTCTAAGTTAAAGAGTCATAGAACTTAAGGAGAGTTTAAACCACATTACACTTCTGCATTAATCTCCTTTCATATTACTCTATCTTTAAGAGGAGTTTAGCTTCATTGCTTTGTCGAATACTTTGTCCTTCTCGTATGTCAAAAATGGGGAGCGAATAATGTGTTATACTTCCATGTTTCTATTTTGTTATGCATATAGGGGAGAATATATTTAGTTAAGCTTGATTGGTATGCATGCACTACATGATTATTCTTTATACTTCTCTTATTTCTATGTAAATTGAACTAATATATAAGAGGCTTTCATGCCAAGTTGTTGTATGCTTTGTCAATGTCATTTCAATTACTTACAAGCTTGTCAAGTTGCAGTGGAGATGGATTGGCTGGACCATAAGATAGTTCCACTATGGAGTATGGGACACCGTTGTATTTATCTTATTTTTATACGTGTCATGTAGTGAGTGAGATGTTTTGCTACATAAAAATGTCAAAGGGGGAGTTTGTAAGAATTATGAATGTTAGCTATTTTTGTGGACAAAATATTTACTTATAAATTTATTTTTAGATCTGCTATCAAGTCTATCAAGAAAAGTCGAACAAATGCTCGAGTTTCAAATAATTGTACTTCAGGTATATCTTTAATAATTACGGCACATAAGGATGCATTTATGCATTTAATAGCACATGTTCATAAATCTGAAATTAATTTTGGTGTTAAAATATTTATTTAAAATTGAATAAATTTATGAAATTATCAATTAGTTATCTCTTAGATAGATGTGTTTAAATATTTTTTTAGATGTGTTTAAATTTTTTTATTATATAATATTAAGATTTTTTATAGGTTTTGAAGAGTTAAGCTAAAAATATATTTAACAATAATAATATTATTATTATTATTATTATTATTATTATTATTATTATTATTATTATATATAGACATTAGGATTAAAAAATGTGTCCCCGTCGAGAATGAATTTGGTTTGAGCGAAAAGAAGGGTGTGCTCGATCTGCCGAGGTGCTGCAAAAACTGTCGAAAGAAAAAAGGGAAATTAGAGAAACGATAGAATAGTGATAAAAAGAGAAAGTCAGTAATTGAAGGTTAATAGTTAATATATGACAGGAGCGGGACCAAAGACCAAAGTAACAAATTCAATAACCAATATATATACACACATTACAGCAAGCTTTGATCTGCAAGTGGTGCCGAAAAATTATTATAAGAAGGATTTATTGAATTAGTAATTGTAATATTGTTTTTTGATTAATGAGTTTTTTATAATTAGAGTACAATGGATTAAATAAGTTCTTAATATTAAATATTTTATCTTCATATGGCTTCTTCTTTGTTAGTGTCTAACATGTTTACATCAAATAATTATTTGATTTGATTATTAAATTTTAAAGAAATTTTTTTTATTAAATTTAAGTTTAATCTTTTTACTCTAGGATTTGTTATTTAATTTAATTTAAGTGACATATGTTTTGAATCATCTAGTTAGAATTATTCATTGTTAAATCCATCCTAAAACATACACGGACACTTGTGTTTTCTGTACTAACCATTTTGCAGTTAATTTGAGTACGTATCTTATTGGCGGAAAACTTATTGGAACGTTGGTTTGGAAACCTTTCACGTTGATTTTAGAAATTGTGAAAACAAAGTAAGGATTCGTAAGTAAAGTACATTAGGGCAGTATCCTATGGAGAGTAGCATAAGACTGAGTTTGTACTTGAACATTTGATTTTCATAGTGAAAAGTTAAGTGGTCCGGTAGACCGGTGGTTTTCCTTTTATATCATGATTGTGACCTAGGTTGTTTCCACCTAAAAATATCGTGTTATTATTTTATTTCCGCATTTTATTCTTATATGCGATTGCATGCCTGACCGCCTTGTTTAGTTTATTAAGTTATAAATTGATAAAAATTAAAAGTAACCTATTCACCCCTTATAGGTCAATTAGGTCCATATCTTATAAACTTTCAAGAAGATTGAAAGGGTCCTATGAAATCAATACCCTAAACATCAAAGATTTTAACAATAATAATTGGAGTTTATAGTATTTGATTCTTACGGCTTAAGTTACCTGTTTGTTGACCATGGTCACATGTTTTGCAAAAGGTGAAGGCATCCTTGAAAAGTGTTGGCTAATAGAATCCATTCTCTAAGACTTTGAGAGTGGTTTATTTTACTCCAAAATTTCCCCATATGCATATGAATGACAAAAATTTGGAATAAATGTAAGGTCAGTGTCAGGTATGCACCTTCGTATCAATTGGTCTAGGCAATGTTTCCAAGGGTAAGGGTCATCCCACACATTGTTTGGAAACCTTCTTGAGTTTGAATTTTCTAGGTTGTGATAAGTCTTATAGGAACTTTTTATTGACCAAGTAGTTCATTATATCCATATACCATGGAGTAAATAATGTGGTCTCAAGTAGTTTCTAATCTAGAAAGTCTTTTCTTATAGAAAGTGATTCCTCTTATTGAATTAATCTACTGAGGTGATTTACTATTATATTTTCACTTCTTTTTTTGTAATTGATTTCAAGGTCAAATTCTTATAGAAAAAGAATCTACCTTATTAACCTTGGCTTGACATCTTTCTTCATAAGCAAGTACTTGAAAGCTGCATGATCAGGGAAAATAGTTACTTTAGTTCTAATTATATATGATCAATTTTTTTTCTAAAGTAAAAATCACAGCTAAAGGCTCTTTCTCTGTTGTGGAGTAATTGAGTTGGGCATCGTTTAAAGTTCATGATGTATAATAAATGGAATTTGAAAGCTTGCTAACCCTTTGTCCTAAAACAACACCAACTACATAATCACTTGCATCATACATTAACTCAAATAGTAGATTGTAATCAGGTGGCCTAATGATAGGTGTTTTTATTAAAAAAGAATTCAATATGTTAAATGCTTTGGGGCATTCTTCATTGAACACAAATGCCATATTTTTCTAGAGCAAATGGCATTGAGGCCTTGCTATTTTGAAAAATCCTATATAAATCTTTGATAGAATCTTACATGACCAAGAAAAGAAGGAACCTCCCTCACACAAGTGTGAGGTGGTAAGGAGCAAATAAGAACTATCTTAAATTTATTAAATTATATTCCCTTAGATGACATCACATATCCTAGAACTATACCTTGATCTACCATAAAATGACGTTTTCTCCAATTAAGTACAAGGTTAGTTTCTACAGATATCTTTAGAATTAATGTTAGGTTTCTGAGGCAATTATCAAATGAATATTTATATATAGTAAAATCATCCATAAATGCTTCTATAATTCTCTCTATAAAATCAAAATATATACTTATCATACACCTATAAAATCAAATACTTGAGCATTGAGCAGGTTATACTCAATATTTTTTTTTATGGTTTTCATGTTATAATTAGATTTTCAGTACACCAAAGACCAAGAGAAGATAACACTCACTTGTCCCTTTAGAACTTTTCGCTAGATGCATTTCATTTGGCCTTTGTAATGCATATATAAGCAAAAGGTAAAGGAAAATGATCTTTATGAGTCATAGAGTCAAGCTTTCATAACCAATGCAAATTCACCACTCGATTTGAAGTCGGGTAGAAATCAATTCATTATTCTCATTCTTCACCATTATCCTGATTTCTTTGGAACTACTTGGACTACACTAACCCACTTGTTATTTGAAATTGGAAAAATTACACCAACTTTCAATAGCTTGATAACTTCAATCATTAGCATATTCAATGGTTCTCTTATTGGTTTGGCATCATCTTTAAGTAATATTCTATGCATGCATATAGAAGCACGGATTCCTTTAATGTAAGCTATTGTCCATCCAATCAATGATTTACATTCTCTCAATACTAGAATTAAGTTCTCATCTTAAATAGCTAAAAGCTTAGATTCTATAATCATGGGAAGTGTGTCTTTGTCTCCTAAATGTATATTTGAGATGTTTTGGAAGAGGCTTGAGGTTCAAAATGGGTGTCTGCATAATGGAAGGCAAAAGTTTCTCATTAGACACAGGAAGAGAAATATAGGAAAGATTGTAACTTGGGTTTAATTTTTGTAGAAGAGTCAAGAAAGGCAACAATCTCCTTCAATTCCTATGCTTTATTAATATATCCTTCTTCACGAGTTAAATATTCGATTATCATATTGCCTCTTATTACAACTTCTAATAGATCTGTACAATTGACATCAATCATTTGTTGTACTAAATATTCACATACATCAACATATAAACAAGAATTATAATCACTAAGGTACCTCATTGCTTCAAATATATTAAAGCAAATGACCACTTTGTCAAACTCCATAGTTAGTATTTTGGTATGCACATTTATCTTTGTCTAGGCAGTTCTCATGAATGGTCTACCCAAAAGCAAGAGTATGGACTTAATAATGGAGTCATATTTTATATAAGCACATAAAAATCAACTAGGAAGATAATTTCATTAAAAAGTTTCCAAAACTCCATTTAGATAAGCATTAGATCAATCGAAAAATTGGATAACTACATCGGTTTCTTTAAGGGAACCAGGATTTAAGGTAACATAAATTGAGTAAGGTATAACATTAATTGAAGCTCTCAAATCTCGCATAACACTTTCATTTAGTGTTACATATAATGCATGGTATGGTGAAATTAACTGGTTTCTTATATTTTTGTAAAATTTTCCTTTGTAAGAATGTCAAGACATTCTTTATTATTGTAAGGACTATGAGTGTTGGATATTTTCGTAGACAAAATATTTATCAATAAATTTATTTTTAAGCCTGATATCAAGTTTATTAGGAAAAACCAAACAAATGCTCAAGTTTTAGATAATCGTATTTTAAGTATATCTTTTATAATTATGACACATAAGATTGTACTCATGCATTTAATAGTATATGATCATAAATCTAAAATTATTTTTAATACTAAAATATTTATTTATACTTGGATCAATTTATGAAATTATTAATTAAACATTTATTAGATATATTTTAATATTTTTAAGATGTGTTTTAAAAATGATTTTTTTATAATATTAAGATTTTTAATAAATTTTGAAAAATTAATTACAAAATACACTCTCAACCCAAACATTACTAATAGTATTATTATATATATATATATTAGAGTTCAAGGAACGCTGAAAAAAATGAAATAACTGCACGGACAGAACTACGGAATTGAGGGGTTGCTGAAATTGTTGAAAATGCGACTGCCGAAAAAAAAAATTAAAAACAACGGCAGTAAAGAAGAGCCCATTGTGATATTATATATATATATGAAGGAAGAGAAATCTTCAGCCACGTCAGGTAATTAACATATAATTAATATATATATATATATTTTGATTTATAAGATGTCGTAGAAATTTTTTTATTGAAAAAGTTTAATAATTTTCGCAATTAGAATATTTTATTAATTAATGAATTAATTGAAATACAAGGGATTGAATAGTTTGATTAATGTTAAATTGATATTATATCAAATATATTTATTTGATATTTTTATCTTTATAAAGCTTCTTTTTAATGATATTTTTATATGTTTAGATTAAATAATTTTATATTTGATTATAATTATTTGATTTAATGATATTAAATTTCAAAGAAGTTATTTTTGTTGAATTTATGCTTAGTCTTTTTGTTCTAGAATTTGCTAGTTGATTTGATTTAAGTGATATATGTTTTGAATCATTTAGTTAAGATCATTCATTATTAAATCCATTCTAGAACACACATCGACACTTGTGTTTGTATGCTAACCTTTTTGTAGTTGATTTGTGAATGTATTGAATTAGCAGGAAGCTTATTGGAACGTTGATTTGGAAACTACTTACGCTAATATTAAAAACTGTGAAAACATAGTAGGGTCTCGTAAGTAAAGTACATTGAAACAGTATTCTGGAGAGAGTAGCATAAGACCAAATCTGTATATGAACATTTGATTTTCATAGTGGAAAATTAGGTGATCCAGTGTGCCAGTAGTTTCCTCTTAGGTCATGGTTGTGACCTAAGTTGTTTCCACATAAAAATATCGTGTGTTATTATTTTATTTCTGTACTTTATTCTTACATGTGATTGCATGCTTGACCGCTTTGTTTAAGTTATTAAGTTATAAATTGATAAAAATTAAGAATAACATATTCACACACTCTAGGTTAATTAGATTCATATCTTATAAACTTTCAGTTATGTTCACCATTTCATTGCCTTTGAGCTTCCTATTTCCTTTAGAAATTTAGCATAGTATGACACTTGCTTGATGACATCTAATACTAGAATGTTAACTCATACTTTTCAAAAAGTTTTCAAGGCTTCTTGCTCATGTACATCCTTCTTGGATTTTGCAAACCTGTTAGGAAAAGAAATAGGCAATTTATAATTAGAACTTAGAGACTTTAGATTGTACCTTAGGTGGTTGCTTTGCTTCTTTGTTATTGGTTTTCTTGTTTTATACATTGTTAGAATTACTTGTTTGTTCTTGAATTAGCTCATCCTTAGTCTCATTTTTTTGGTTTGTTCCTTGTGAGCTTCTTCAAGATGGTTACCGCTTCTCAATGATATAGTATTGGCATTTTCACAAGGATTGATCATTGGTTGAGAGGAAAGTTTACTAGATCCTTGTGCTTCTAATTTCCCAATAGTGGTAGCTAACTGACTGAATCTATTTACAAGTTTCTTGATAGTAGACTTTTTATCTTGTTGAAATCTAATTGATTCTTTTTGGAACTTAATAGTATCTTGTTGGAACTAAGTAGTATTAGATGTTATTATACTCATTATATCCTGTAAAGATTTACCTTGAGATGGTGGAGGATTTTGTGGTCTCACTTGATAAGGTTGTTGGCTTCATAGAAAGGGAAAACCTGGTGGATTACAAGGGGCAACTACTTGATTGCCTCTAGAATAGCTAAAGTTGGGATGATCCTTCCAACCAGAATTTTAAGTGTTAGAGTAGGGATCATATTTATGCCTTTACTGTCCTTGGTATCCTCCTATAGCATTTGGTTGTTCAACATTAGGATCTTGAATAATAGGACATATGTCTATTAGGTGTCCAATGTTAGTGGAGATTCCACATGCTTGAACTTGTCTGGTTGCTAATTGTTTCACAATTGAAGTGAGGGTGATCAATTGTTGTTTGATATTACTAGGAAATCACACTTTATTGGTTTTTGGTGTCGGGTTGGAATGGTTGCCAAATTGTTGAGAATTTCTAGCTATAATGGCAATTAAATTCCTTATAGTTTCAAAAGTCTTATTTATCAAAGCTCTAATACTTGCTACATCTATCATGTTTCTATCCATGAACTACTACAAAAAGGGATATTTAAATCAAGATTTAAAGTCGGTTTTTAGTTGAATTTAGGGAAAACCGACTTATAATAAATTATAAGTTGGTTCGCTGAAAAATCGACTTAAGAAATTAAAAATGTAGCGTTGGTTGACACGTAAGACCAACACTACACGTAGGACGTAGAGTCGGTACTACATGTCAACTGACGTTACATTTTTTTTCCTTTTCTCTTCTTTCTTCCCTATTTTTCAACAAAACCTATTTTCTAGTTGTTGTAACCCTAAAACAATGACTCCCTCCTCCACTCTTTCTCATTTTTCGGCCACCTCTGACCACCAATTTTGGTATCGTTTAGTGAGTTTTCTTCCTCTTTAATTTCTCTTCTAGATCTCCTATTTTTTTTTAGCATAATACTCAAATTTTTTATACCCATTTTCTCACTTACAAAACACCATTTTTTCTTCATTTCCTTCATTTTGTCATTTCATTTACTCTTGTAAGGATTTCTAGGAATTATTTTACACTTATTATTCATATTTCTTTATTTTTTTTGTATATTATGTGTTATTATTTATGTGTATACATTTTTGTATTATGTAGGTTTTGTATAAATTTTTGTAATAAATTAAATAATTTTGTGATATATTCGTAATAAATTTATATATTTATACGTTTAACCTTTTTTATATCATTCTGTTGAGAATGATTGTGATTTAAGGTTGGTTTTTAATTTATTTATTTTTGTTAATATGAAATGGGAAAGACATGATTCAATAATATGATGCTCATTAAAAATTTAGGTTTTAAGTAGTATAGTTATTTAAAAAAATATTAATCATCACAAAATTGTTATATAATATTTTTATATATATCGTAAATTTGAAATCAACTCAAATGATGTGACATATTATTATTAGTAGTTACAATCAATCTCATATAATTATATTTATGTGTATATATTTGTTATGTTTGGTTTTTATGTATTTATTTCTATATGATGTTTTGATAGATATTCTAATAATTAGGAAATTCATATATAATAATATCTAAAATATGTTTAGTTGTGTTGTGTTAACGCCTCCACAAAAAAAGTTCTCTATCATTGTGATGGATTAGAAGATGATGACATGCTTGATACATTATCCAATATTAGTCATTTCTCAAACAAATTGCCTAATATATGTGATGATCTAGTTGATGACGATGACTCTTCTTCGTAGACTCGAAGTGATTGTGAATGAATTTATATATACGATCAATAACCTAATGAAACATAATGTATATTCTATATTATTCTAATAACTCTTGCATGTTTATATGTTTGGACTTAAAATTATCAATTAATTTCTATTTTATCATTGTTTGTAGATATTTCATGAATCCTAGGGTACTAGAAAATGTAGATCCAAATGATTCATTAGGGTATTTGAAAAGGAGTTGGGCGAATGTACCTGATGTTCCATTTAACCTAGATGATAAAGTACCCATTCTATTTGATGCTATTGGTAATCCATTAGGGAAAAATAGCCAACAATTGAAATCTTCTATTGGTAGACTTATGAAGTCAAGTATACCAATCAATATAAATGATCGGACTAAGGTTGACGATGCTGAAAAGTACAAAATATGAAAAACCATTTATATAAGTCTCTTTTATTTTATAACTAATTACATATATTATATCTTTTTTGTATTATATCTCATCTAAAATGTATGTTTTACAGAATCATTTTAAAGTCCTTGATATTTGAAAGAACAAGTGTTATAAGATTGCAAATAAGGCATGAAACGAATACAAAACTTTCAAATTAGCCAGAAATTATGTGTTTCCATATTTGGAACCACTTGATGAAGTATAACTATACAAAATCCCTTGTAGAAGTATTGGATTTAAAGTTGCTCACTTATTTGATAATGAAGATAACTTGCACATAATTTCTTAAACCGTTTCCAATACTTATTAAATTCTCCTAATTGTACCACTAAGCACCACAAATTTATTTTTTGATTAGAGTGGATTGGAAGCTGGAAAATATTTCTCTAAAAAGAACCATTTCATTTCATTCCAATTATTTATAGTCCCAAATGGTAAGTTGTATAACCATTCTTTAATGTTATCTACTAAAAAGAATAGGAATGCTCTAAGTCTTACTTATTCTTCAGTAGTGCCATTAGATTTCATGCTAGAACATGTCCTATGAAATTCCTTTAGAAATTTGTTTGGATCCTCACCAGCTAGACCTTGAAAAGTAGGCAAGAGATGAATCATGACAAACTTCAATTCAAGAGCATTACCATTTTCATTGTATTGAATGCTTAATGGCTATTGATCTAAAGTCGATGCTGCCATCTCCTTAATAATTTGATTGGAATTATTCACAACAATTTTTACATGGATAGAATGATCTGAGTTGTTAGATGAATTGCTTGAACTTGAAAGATTTGTACGAAGCTTGCTCAAGAAACTGTACAATATGTAAATTTGATCTCAAATTACAGCGAGTTCATTCGTTGTGACTGTGAAAAAAAATAAAGATTAAAAATAAATTAAGTAAAAATAAAACAAATACCAATATAAATAAACCAAAATAAAAATAAAGAAAATATTTTTTTATTTTTAATATATAAATACTTAAAATAAATAAAAGTAAATAAGAGTTAATTTAATGAAAATACCTAGCGATACATAACCAAAAATTGATGTGTTCAAATGAATAGTTAATTTAAATATCACTTTAAATTGTTTAAGTTATCGTAAATTAGTATATAGCTAGTAAAGTTCATTTTTGTAGAAAGGTTTGGAAACTAATACCTATTTATTAAAGGTAGTTTTGGTATTTTTTGAAACAAAAACTAAATCTATTAACCAAAGATTAATAAAAATAAAAAGAATACGAAGATTATGATAAAAAATCGAATAAAAGAACGATTACATGATCTTTCTTCACCACTAATATACATTATAAATCAACTGAAGCATATCTTATTCTCCTATTATTTTGATTATATTAACATAGACAAATTTATAAGTGTGAAAGTCTCTAACTTTTCTTACCTATTTTTTGAATTAAACAAACTCTTAATCCAAACTCTTTTTAATAAACAACTTAAAACAAACTCTCTAAATTTAATATATCAAAATTATTCAATTTTAATAAGCAAATTGGATCAAAATTAAACACACAAACTCGATTTAATTATTTTGAGTTTTAATTCTCATTGCATGCAATTTATGATTAATTATTTATATTTATTGAGCAATTATGTATCCAATCAACTAAATTAATTAACGATAAATTAATTTGATTATTTAATTGTACACTTAAATAATTAAATAAATTCATACAAAAATTAAAACACATAATTAATACATAATTAAAAAGAATATTTGAATAAAATATTGCATATCTTATTAAATATTACAATCTATGTCTAGGGCTTTAAAATCACCCACAATCAATTATAAAATTAACTTCTTTTAGAAAAAAATAAATTAAGAATATTATTCATGAAAATAATAAAATAAAGGAGAAGAAATTTTAGGTTTTTTTTCTTTACTTTTGCTCTTCAAATCTTTTGATTGATTTTTGAGTCTCCTTCCCAACTATTTCCTCTAGATTAGTTATATAATTCCTATATATTTTTTATTTTTTCCTTAATTTTTATGCAATTATGATATCGATTCTATTTTATGGGGTGTTGTTTTGTATTTATATTGAGAAAGTTGATTTTTTTTAGTTGTATTTGGATTGGTAGATCACAAAACACGCTAAATAATCACAAAATTCATGCTACTTAGGATATTTATGCCACGTTTCACCTTGTGAGATTACTGTGAATAAGAGAGTGAATGGGTGGGTGGGCTAATAATACAACCATATGACATTTCATGTTGAGGGATATGGGTCGCAAAACGATGTGTCATTTGGGGAGAGTGCACTAGGATCAAAATAGCAACGTTTTGGGGTTCTCTTTTCTATGTACACCCACGGATCAGCTAAGTGTACACACTTTTACTAAGTACATCCACAAATATTTCTAAGTATATATACTTATTAAATAAAAAAAATCTATAAAAATTTCAAAAATTAATAATTTTTAATAAATACAAAATAAATAATTTTAACTCATTATAATAATAAATATACATAAATATAAAAGAATTGATATATAAAATGTGTATAAAATTTCACTTATCATAGGCACACTATTATTAGTGTGTTTACCATTGTTTTTTCTTTCTTACTGCTAGTTGTTTTTGTTATGTGTTGAATTGAGAATGTTGTTTTATATTTCCATTGTGTTATTTTCTTAATTCAAGTTTGTGAGTCCTATTTGGTTGAATTGGTATCTCACGAAAACATTTCATAGGTTAGCGTTTATACCTTTCATCTAGGTGCTAATAAAGGCTAGTTTTATAGCCTTTCTATGATGTGTAGATGAGAGTATTTAGAATTCTATGACTTATGATTGAAAACTACCTATGGTTACCAAAGATAATGTTGTCACACCTAAGTCTAGGAAATATTGGATCACTGAAGATAAAATTGGTAGTGACTGGAATCAAAAGAGTATTAATGTTATTTTCAATGTTGTGTTTGGTTATGAGTTTCATTGTATTTCTCATGTTGAAACTGCTAAGCATGGTTAGAATATTTTGGAGGTTGCCTATGAAGGTACCTCATAAGTCAAACAAACAAAACTTAGCATGCTTAGTACTCAATATGAGAATATTAGAATGAAAGAAGATGAGACTTTTTTTTAATTCTATGCTAGATTATGTGATATTAGTAACACTTTTACTAATTTTGGAGAGAAAATTGATGATTTCATAATGTTTGAAAGATTCTCTACTAATTATCAAATCATTTCCCTACAAAGGTCATTGCCATTGATGAAAACAAGGACGTCGATAGTATCAAATAGAAGAACTTGTTGGATCACTTCAAACTTTTGAGATGAGTTTTCATCTTCCCATAAAGAATAAAGGTGTTGCTTTCAAAACTACTATGATTGAAGAAGGTGTCAATGAAGATACAGAACTAGCACTCTTGACTAAAAGACTAAACAAGATTTTCAATAAAAAGAATCCTCATAACAAAGATCAGCCAAGTCATCAAAATGATCAGAATATAAGGGAACTTAATTCTATGATTTTTGATGGTAAGAAACCTAAACTCACTGGACCTCAATGTTTTAAATGTATGGATTTTGGTCACTTTGTAACTGATTTTGCAAATAAGAAGAACAACACTAGAAGAGCATTCAACACTACATTGACTGACTCAGAAAGTAATAACGACAATCTAATTGATTCAAAAAATGATGACACCAATTTCCTAGCATTTACTGCAATAGTTGGTGGACACTCTAGTAAGTATGATATTAATTCATACAATGAGAAAAGTGACTTTGAATTTTTACTTAAATATTTTAATGTCACTAGTATTGATGAATTGTTTCGAGAGTTCGTAATATGCAAAAGAGATAAAGATAAGTTGCTTGTAGAAGTAATTAAACTCAATGAAAAATTGAAATCTTATGAAATATATTCATCAGAATAGGAAAAAGAAAATCTTAATTTGTGTGAATGTACTGATGATCTCAGTTCGAGTTTTGCTGGTTCAGAATAGCAAAAACAAAATTTGATGCATGAACTTGAATAATCTAAGAAGGCTATGAAGAGATTAACAATTGGAACTGAAAGGTTGAATAAAGTTCTCGACTATAAAAAAACCTTTTGGAGACAATAGAGGGCTAGATTATGTAGATGAGGATACTACACCATTGTCTTCAAAAATAACTAAGCTTATAAAACCCTCCAACCTTTATTTCTCACAAAATACAAATGCAACTTTAACATCAAAGACAACTAGGTAAGGCCTCCTAACCCTACCACTAATGTTTTTCATTTTGCATAAAGAATAATTACATATATGATTGAAAAATATGTTAAGTTTGTGCTTATTTGTCATCATTATAGTAAGAAATGTCATATTAGACCACATTGTAGATTTCTTGTGACATATCAATATTTTATCAATGTTTTTCATGCACGGTATTCTACAATTAATTTTCATCATCCATACATGAATGCTAAATCTCCATCAATGATGAAAACAAAAGGCAAAAGTCAAAATATAGATAAATCTAAAAATTTATCTAAGTCAATTAAATTCAAATCCCAAAGTATAAAGAAACCAAAATTGAAGAAAGTATGGTTAGGAAAGATAGTCTTTTTCTGGTCAACTAATCGTCCTTCTCTTTCACCAAGGAATTATTATTTTATGTTTGATTGACCCTAGGTGAACATGTTATTTTGATTAATGATTTTAATTTGATTTTTTTTTATCTTTGTTTGTTTAGTTCTTAATTTTAAAAATAAAAAAGTGAGGAAAGTAGACATGTTTTAATATTGACATGATCATTACATACTCCATTCATATATTATTTGATTGTTTATACAAATGGTTATTTTGACTTTTGTGTTTACATATTTTTCACATTTAAAGATCGATGTTGATATAAACCTACTCACATACTCATTGGACACATATGTATGTCATGCTTTAAGTTTATAATTGATTTTGTAAGATACTAGAGAATGAGCTAACCTTGAATACAAAGTTATTTTAAAGATCTATCTTTCACTTTCTAAAATACTACCATATAAAGACATTTAGTTTTGAAAGGGCTACCAACTGTGATGTGTAAAAGCTACTACAATGAACAGAGAAAACTATCTCACAGCGAGTATGAAAGTTATCATATTAGTTAGATTAGCTTATGCATATTTCCTTAAAAAATATTAAAGCATGCACAAAAAAAGAAAGAGCCACAAAAATAAAATAAATGATTATTCCCTCACAAAAATTAATATAATAGAGAAATGCAAAAAATATAGATTAAAGTTTTCTCTTAGTTAGTAAAATTTTATGTTGTAAAAGTTTGAATTCAACTGTAATTCTTTAATGATTAATGATGTTTTTTCTTTAAATCCTTCATAACTAATCATGAATTGATAAATTGAAATACCATTACAATTCTAATTTTTTTAAACTTTGAGAAATTATTGATATGTCACCAAGTGTGTTGAAAGATGTTTGTGTACTTTACTGGTACACTCAAGCATATAGTAAATAATGTAATCTTATTATAAAATAAACTTTTTTTTAAAATTGATTATTTGAATGGGTTTCATATATAAATAAATCTACTACCTTGATATATATATAGAGGTATTTTATGTTTGTATTTGTGATTATTGGTGTTTATTTGAGCTAGTATAGTACTTAGGAGGAATTTTTCAAATTTTCTAGATTTATGATAGTCGATCGATCAAGGATGAACTAGATCGATCAAAGTATGAATATTGATCAATCGATGTTAATCTCGATCGATCGAGCGATTTCAATTTAAATATACTCCTTTTTCCTTTGTCTCGTATGAACCTTAATCCCCTTCTCGGCCTACATTTTCATTTTGACTCAAAATCACTTATTTTTTCCTTAAAATACTTATAATTGATTGCTATTCCATTTGTATGCATCAACCTCTTCAAAAAATTCATTTTTGAGAAAAAATCACTAATTTCATTTTCTCACCAACCAACACCCTTTTTATGCTTATTTCTACAACCCCTTTCCAACAACAATTCCCTGATCTTGATTTTGCATTTTGGTTGGAAAATTTTAACAGTTTGGGTAAATTTTTAGATTATGAGTATTTTTTCTTTTCGATTTGTTCTCGGTTTCTACAATGGCTTTCAGATGTCATGATCTACCTTTTGGTGCTCTAGCTCCACATTCCCTCCAATGGTGGGACGATTAATCAAAATCTTAGCATAACACTACTTTTTCTAAATCTCCAATTTTATTAGAATGTGAGATTACTTGGATAGAATTTCATGAATTAGGAATTACCTAAGCCATTAGGGCTCTAGGTTGGCATTCATTGTTTATAGCAACCAAATTATGTTACCTATCCCTAGTCCATGAATTATATGCAAACATCGACCCCAAAATCTATCACTTAGGACCTATAAGCTACAAAGTTTTTGTACAAAATAAAACTATTAACATCTCGACTTAGAGAATTAACAATTTTTTGTCCATCATGAACATTGGAGATCCCGATTTTAAACTAGAATGGTATAACATCTCTACTGAAGATTTGTTAATCGAACTTTCTGGTTCACCAAATGTTGGTTTTAGTACTAAATAATTATTTATCTCATATGAGTTCACTCCCTTTTATCGGGTATTGAACAAAATGGTATGTGCTAACTTGCTACCTTTAAAGCATTGTATGAGATTGATCACCTACGTGTAAAGATATTATATTGCATTTGATGTAGGCTCAATAATTCAAGATGAGATCATAAACCAATCTCAGATTATTAACCCGAGGATAGGTCTTCCATAAGGATGTCTTATCACCCAAATGATACTAGCTGCGAGTGTGCCATATCAAGGGATTATGATAATATTCGACTTATGAGTGATTAGAAATTCAATTGTATCAAGATCATTTGCTCAAACTTCAAAAAGACAGAGGCCTATTGATATTGGTACAAGTAGAATAGTAGCCTTTGCATATTATATTTTTGGGGATGAAAAAAAGGAAAATATACTTGCTTCTAAACCCTCACGTCAAGACTCATTTGAAAATGATATGCGTGTGAGAATGGGTGTTTTGGAATATCAAATTACTATTATGAAAGAACATCAAGAAGCAATATTCTCCATGATTAAGGACATCCATTCACACTACGGGTTTCCTCATCCAACATAATGATCTATTTTAATGATATTTTGATATTTTTTCCTATTTTATTAGTGTGTTTGGAAGTAAATTTAGTTTGTTTTTATTTTATTTTTTAGTGTAATTGAAATGGTTTGTAATGTGAAAAAAAATTAATTAAATACATTTTATGTTTGATTCATGTGTTTGTGTTTTTTCTCTAGTATGTGTTTGTTTATTCATATGAAAAAAAAGGGGAGAAAATTAATATAAATTTTTTTGAACTTTAACTAAAGCATAAAAAAAGGAAATAGTTAATTTAGGAAAAGATTTTTATTTTTGAATTACTTTGAATTTTTTTAGGATATTTAACATGCAAGAGTTATTTTTAATTTCCATCATTTTTTTAATCCTCTTTTGAACATTTTTCACCTTTTTTATTATTAAATACACTAGACTATTATGAACAATGAGTTCTTCAGGACAAGTTGTTTACTTATTGGTATTTTTGTTGTACAGTGTAAACAAGAGCTATCAAGATACAAGTAAATGGTTTACCGGATCATAGGTTAGTTCCAATATGTAATTTCTTTTCCTATGAACCTTATGTAGTTAGAGAGAGGTTTAGTCACACAAATATGCCAAAGGAATAGATTGTAAGGTTTATAAGTATTGACGATATTCGTGAACAAAATATTTGCATGTAATATTAGTTTCTAGATGTGTCTTTCAAGAATATTTTCAATCCAAAGAAACTATCGAACCTCAACGATCACATGCCAAGAATATCTCTATTTTGGTGCATGTTAGATTTCATATTAGATACATAGGAACATTGTTCAAATAGGTCACTCAATCGATACTCGATTAACTGAGTGATGACTAGACCGATCGGGCTTAATTAAAACTGACTAAGTTAATTTTTAATATTATTAGATTGATCAAAGCATTAACTCGATCGATCAAACACTAGATCGATCGAGATTAATGAGTATATCAACCCAATTATTTCTAAATTAATTAATTTTTCACTAGATCTATCGAGACTTAACTAGATTGATTGAACTATTCATATTCGATCCATCGAGCTTGACTAGATCGATCAAGTGACCATACTCGATCGATCAAGCGACTAGGTTTTTAAATTTAACCTAATTTTTACTCGAACCAATTAGCATTTTTACTATATTTTCCTTATGCTTTTAAGCTATTCTAAATATTTTTAGGATAATTTTGTAATTAACCTTTGACTTAGGGTTTCT
Organism: Hippophae tibetana; assembly: GCA_037013495.1. Lineage (NCBI taxonomy): Eukaryota > Viridiplantae > Streptophyta > Magnoliopsida > Rosales > Elaeagnaceae > Hippophae > Hippophae tibetana. Next base: position 39,873,616 of record CM072802.1, on the reverse strand, counting down.
GTTCCGTACTATTTAATCATACCATTGGCTCAATTTTTTATTAACCACATTCAAGCATTCTTTTTTACATCTTAATATCTCTCTCATTTTTTTTTTGCAAAAGATTTCAAGTAGATTTTTTCATTGAGTTAATTTATCAAACATTTGTGGTTATGTTTGATGAGTTAATAAACCTATAATATTTATAATATTATACTTTTAACTGATTGTTCTAGAGTTGTTAGTTGATTTTGTTTTATCTGTTGATTTGTTAAATCATCTAATTAGGATTACTCATTATTGAATCTACTCTAAGACACATATTTACACTTGCGAAATTATATTAACTTTTCAAATACTTGCTGTATGAGTTTGATTAACTCGCGTGACTCAAATTTATCAAAATATTGGTTTAGATCTAAACATCTTTCTTGTAGAGACTATGATGAAACCAATGGCTTGTAAGTAGATTACTTGGGAGAATTACTTTAGAGGGTAGTTTGAGTTATTACCTTATAATTGGATTTTATTAAACATAGTAGATAGTTAAGTGGTCCGACGAACAAGTAGTTTTTCTCTTAGATCATTGGTGTGACTTAGGTTATTTATACCTATAAGTCTCATGTTTTAAACTTTATTTTTCGCATTAATTTATTTCATATTATTGCATGCTTATGTACTGTAAAATTTTAATTTAATGTTATTTTATTAATTATAATTCACCTCTTTTAAATAATTAGATCTATAACTAAATAAAAAAATTTCAAAACATAATCCTTACAAAATAGATTATGTTTGGTATCAATTGGATAATAAAGTTAGGATTTGAATAACATATTGGAAGTTATACATAAAGTACTAACGCAAGAAGTATCGTGCATTGTACTTTATGGAAGGAAATGTTTGCACAAAGAGTAGAACCACCATGATTCATGCATAGATAATTTCTACTTTAGCACTTAAAGTTATATTACTAGCCAATTTGGATAATATAAAAATATAATGACATTGTACACTACAATTTTTGGTATTCCTTTCATAGGTGAAGTAGGAGAATATTAATCTTAAAATAATTGATTAAATAAATAAATAAAAATGTGACCCACTTTCAAATAACACAAAAAGTGTTTTAAGTTATTTGGTACAAGTCAAAGTATATCAAAATATGATTTGTGAGATCACTTACACATGGTTACTCATTTAGTTATTTATCTATAGTAATTTAAGGAGATAATTAAGTATATCTTAAAATATTAAATCTCATAAATAAATTCAAATTCATATAAGATTTCTTTAGACAGAAGGAAATATGATATGGACAATTATTGAATAAAGATTCTTATCCCAACTCTACGTAAGCATGTGACCTCCATTAGTTATTGCCAAACTAAAAGCAAAAAATATATACAGCATAGGCTGGAAGACTTTTAATTGGTATCATTGGGCAATTATAGCTGGAGGCAATTATATTAATTTTGCTGCAAATCTTTATCAAAATTCAATTTTTCATACAAATTTATATCATTAAAAATAATCATTTATTACAAAACTACTACCATAATATACATTTATAGGTTACACAACACTTAATTCCATAACTTTTACCAATTTTATACTTTAATTATTTAACTTCTTTTCGTTAGATTTGATCCTTTAACCGGTGGATTACACTAGTCTAAAACTAATTATAATTAAAAAAACACATAAAAACCAACTACCAAACCCCTTTCAAACCAATTCAAAATGGTTTGGTTTGAATTGGTTTATAGCTTATATTATATTGGATCATTTTCTAAATTTTAAGCATTGACTTTATTAGTTTGGTTCCTATATAACAAATCAGCCTATAGCATGCACACCCTACGAGAAACCACCAGAAATAATCATTTATGCATATAATTTATGCTTAATTAACATAAAAATTAAATAATAAATTTTTATTTTAGTTTCTAAGCTGTTTAGAATTGCAATACATATAACGTAGTAACCTTTAAATCAAAGATAAGAACTCTAGAAAGGAAAATCATCTATGGATTAATTCCTTGAAAACTGCATATATACGGAGAGACAATTCTCTTAAAGTTTATGCAAATGAACAACTGAGCTCCTCACTCCCTTACCACTAGTCTTAAACTCACACCAAACGCACACTACCCTTAACAGCCAACATGCCGCATCACGCAATCAAACAAAAGAGTAAAAGAACTAGTGTCTCCTTATGAAAAAGAAAGAAATAAACAATATAATAAAAATTGCAAAACGATAATAGAAGAATCCAAACAACCCATTGCTCACTAAATCAATTTTCCTTTTATTTGAAAAAAGATTCGATCTCGAAACTATTACGGAAACTCTACGAATCAGTCCCTTACCATTAGACTTAAACCCACGCACATCGTCATCCTCGCGTCATCCACTACCACCATTAGAGGCCATCGAAGCTTTAGGAATTCCTTGGCTCTAATATCAATTTGGCATAGTAGCCTTTATACCTTAGACAAGAACTATGGGAAGGGAACTATGGATTAATTCCTTGAAAACTGCTTATGTACGTACGCACAACCCTTAATGGCCAATATGCCATATCACGCAATCAAACTAAAGAGTATAACAACTAGTGTCTCATGTGCCAAGCACATCCTTATGGAAAAGAAAGAAATAAACACCATAATAAAAATAACCAAATGACAATAGAAGGATCCAAACAACCGATAGCTCATTACATCTTTTCTTATTTGGAACAAAATAAAATCATATTATGTTATAAACTTAATCAATATATAAAATACACAAAAATCAATTTATCTCATCCAATATACCCAACAAAATCCAAACCATTCTAAATGGTTACATTGGAATTTCAATTTTACATAGTTGTATTTAGTTGAGAATTTTAATGATTTTTATGGAGTTGCAAAATTCAAGTGTATTTAATTACTAATATATCAAAATTATATTTGAAGATACATTCTTTAATGCAAAATCAATCTAGCCTATGCTATATATCCAAATCTTATAGGAAGGAATAAGATCCTTTATTAGTCAAATCTAGATAATACACTATTTTTTTAAGGGTGTTTTTATTAAGAAGGAAAAGGGAATGAGGAGAAAAATAATCATTCTCATTCACATGTTTAATGCCTAAAAATATGACAAAAAATGAAAAAAATTCAATGATATCTTAGAGATTTTGGTTTTCTTGGTTAATGTACTCTACTTTTTTATAAATAGGCTCTAATATTTTTATTTAAAAAAATAGGTTTTAATATCCTCATTTTAAAAAATAGGCTCTAATATCCTCAATGTTGATTGAATCTTCACAAATACTCTTTGTTAGTAACAAATGTAATATTACGTATTTGTGGCACAAATTTTTAAAAAAATATCATGAATGCTGTTAAGGTTTGTCTTTTTTTCTTAAATACTCTCAAAATTTGAAATAATATCTCTAATAACACTGGGATTAGATGTATTAACAAAGATTATCCCAATTAATAACAACATTAAGTTTTCTATCCATACATTTTTTAAATTATTAAAATATTCATTAAAAATTATAAAAGAAAATATATTTATTATGTTTATTATAATTAAAAATAAAAATTTATAATAAGTGAAGAAATACATATAAATTAAAAATAATCATAAAAATAATATTATATTATTAATTTTTTTCATAAATCAGTAAATCATATCATTTATTAACTCTCTTAAGTTTTTTTAAAATATTTATTGATATTTATTGAAATACAATAAATAAATTTTTCATTACTTATATAATATGATCACATGTAATAAAGTCGTTGACTTTTAATTTTTTAAAAAAATAACAAAAATAAAAGTTTATAAAGTTTATACCAAAAAAATAACACCATTTGTATCTAATTTATATTTTTACTATAGAAAATTTATCTAATTATTTTACATTAAATGACGTCTAATTAGACTCTATTTAAGTAGAATTATTATTATTTAAATCAATTTAATGTAAAAATACGTTAATTAGATTCCATTCCACAGTAATATTATTTTTGTTGTAATAAATTTTAAAGATGTTACTTTATTTAATTTTTATTATTTTTTGTATGTTCTAAAAAGTTTAAAGATAAATTAAAATTAAAATTAATCACATATAGCTTCAAATGGAATGTTAAAAAAAAATAGAACTTTAAAACAAAATTAATAAAAAAAATTAAAATAATTTACATAAGTTTAGAAACATTTAAAATAAATTATATCTTATTTTATAATAAATTATTTAATTATTATAAATACATAGTTTATTTGTTGAATGAGAAGTAATTTTTAATTGTAGGAAGGATAAATAATTTTTAATTATGTTAATAAATCAAAATAATAATTTTTTTAAAAATAACTAGAGATAATAAATGATACATTTACTGATTTAGGAAATAAATCAATAATATATTATTATTTTTATGGTTATTTTTTATACATTCTTTCATTTATTATAAGTTAAAAAGCACGGAGAAGTTATCACTATTATTAAGTGTGGTTATCTTTAATAATATATCTGACTTTGTTAACGTCAGCTACTAATAAAAGATATCTGTAAAGATTAACTTATTATTAAAAAATTGAGTACAAGGAAATTAAACCCTCGCAGATATCATTGAATTTTTTTCAATAGAAAAAGGAATAAAGACCCTACAAATTTGTGAGTTTTTTCCATTTATTGATTTTTTATTTCCCTTGATATTGATTCACTTTCCGAAACTAACGAGATAAAATAATCAAAATATTACTTATTTTAATATATTTTTCATTAATAATTAAGTAAATCAATATTTTTATTCCAATTTTCTTACAATTATTAATAAATATAAAAAATAATAAATTTCTTACACCCATTCACAATATACTTTGGATATAGGAATTGATGATTAAGATTAAAAAAAAAGGGGGGGGGGGGGGGGGGGGGAGGGGGGAAAAACCAAAAACAACTAGAGAAAAACCAAAAACCCAGCCCAGCCCAACCTTACCTTACCTTTTATTTCCCTTTTGTTCTTGTAAGCAGTACGAATGCCCAATTCTTTCTTTCTGAACTTTTCCTTTCTCTTTCTAACCACCAAAACCAACCATAAACCACCAGATTCTCTTTCTCCTCTCTCTTCTCTCTTCTCTCGATGAGAGGTTGATTGGGCTTAGTGCAAATGGTCAAGTACATGAAGAAGGCAAAAGAAGCTAACGAAGTAGCTCTAATGGAGGTTTCACAATCTTCCCTAGGAGTTCGAACCCGAGCTAAGACTCTTGCGTTACAGAAACTTAAGAAATCTACGACTCTTTCTTCTTCGAGTTCAGGGTCTTACCTTCAGCTTCGAAATCGGAGGCTTGAGAAACCGCCAATTGGGATTCGAACCCATGAACCCAAGAGGCAAAAACAAGGACCCAAATTGAGTTGTGTGCAAAACCCTAATATTAGTTCTGGTACTAGGGCGAATTCGAGGCTTATGGTGGGTTCTATGGCGTCTGAGTCTGATGGGTCGGTGTCTTTTTTTCGTGTGAAGGACGAGGAGTGTGGTCTGAAGGTTGAAGTGGCTGATGTATTAGTGATTCAGAAAGAAGATGTTCAAGAAGACAATAACAAGAAATATGGGGACTTGGGTGTTGAAGAAGCTTCATTTGGAGAAAATGTGTTGGAGTTTGAAAGCAGAGAAAGGTGTGTTTTCTGGATTTCTTTCTTCTTTTTTTGATAAATGTTTTCTTTGGTGCGGATTCCCCTATATTATGGTTGCCTTTAACTCTTTTGCTACAGAGAAAATTAAAGAAAGTGGTCAACGATTGAAAATTATAGGTTGTTTGTTTCAATTTAAAATTTAGTGCAACTAATTACTGAAGTCATATTGAATGTTTTGGTGTGGTTGTCTTCATTTATGTTTGAAACCTCTTATTTAAAGAGTTTTTTTAAACCCTTTTTTTATTCATTATAAAAAAGAAATTAAAATTTATGATGTTAGGTTTGCAATGTTATTTTCTGCAAGGGAAAATTATACGCGCCTAAAGACTAATTTTGGCTTGTGTCTTTTGGACATGGCAGAAAATTGTAAAGAAGGAAGAAAGAAAACTCAAAGACTTGAGCTTGATGTTAGTTTTAAGTAGAATTTCTTGGAAAATATTCTTGCTTATGTTTATAGTTTTATTTTTTTGCGAAAGTTTGTATTGCTTATTTTTGGGTGTGTTTACTTAGAAGGTAAGGGAATGACTGGAAATGGAGCCATTCCCATTTTTGTTGTTTCCTTTCTAAATATATGATGGATAGAGAATAAGGACCTCACAAATTTTGGAATCACTCCTATTTATTGATTCTCCCACTCTTAGTATTGATTGTCTTTCCCAATTCATAATGTGTAATTCCCAAACTTTTGCTTCTTTTAGTATTTTATTTTAGGTTTAATTACATGGCATAACCCCTTTCATATATACAGTATTATTTTTAACCTCACAGGAAAAAAAAATATGTTCATTTTTTTTTACAATGTAAAGTAACATATGTTTTTTAATGTTGTACGAAAATGAACATATGTTTTCTTATTAGGGTTTAAAAGTGAAATCATATTGAACAACTGAGTCATTTATGCGGATTGATTATTTTATTTTATATCATATTTTACTTTTAAAAAGGACATATAAGTAAATTAATATTTTCATTCCGATTCATTACAATTTTTAGTAAACACATGTTAAGGGAATGGTTTTTTCATTCCTTTCATCTGCAACTTGATTCATTTTTATTTTAATTCTAATTGATTTCCATTACAGATTATAAATGATGTTGAGAAAAGAACCGAAGAAGTGAATAGGATTTCATAAAATAAAATAAAAAAAACAGCAAAACTTACTAATACTTGAACCAGTATTGTTATTGGATCTCCCTTTAAAAGATTTAGTTTCGTTCGAACATTGACTCTTTAGAAGTTTCTTTCTGCTAAAAAAGAGAGATTTTAATAGGTTTATCAGATTAGGAGCCATATAATCGGAAACTTTCATCAAGTTGAGTTATAGGCTAAAATAAGAAGTAGTGGCTAAATGGATGTGCCTCTTCTTTTTTTTTCAAGGAAAAAATTATTAGCCTTTAAATCAAAACTGGGCCCTGCTGCTTGTTATTTTGAGAAAAAGCTTCTTTTTTTGTTTCATAAATCAGTATTGCTTATTTTTTGGATCTGTTGTGGATAACATACTATTGCATTGGGAGTATTCGTTTTTTAATGAAAAGGTTAACCCTGCAACCCATACTGAAATGTAGTTTATCTACCAGATGCTAAAGAAAAAGGTTTTATGTCTTCATTACTGATTATGCTATGCTTAAAATTGAAATGAATTTTTTTATAGGACAGTTTAAATGAAAATTTGAAATATTTATTGTAGTTCCCTGACCCCAAAACTCATATTCTATGCTTTTTATGTGTTACTGATCTTATTTCTTTGTCAATTGAAGCATAAAATTGTTTAACAATTTCTTCAATCATTGTATGAATCATTTTGTGCTCTAATGATGTTCAGTTATTGTTTACCGCATCATTGTTTTGGTCTTCAAGTGTTGTATCTGTTGTGCATGGCTAGATTTGGTTTACATAGGAAATTCAAAGTGATGGTAGATTCCTTTAGTTTTCGCCATTCCTTAAGTAAAGAGTACTGTAAATTATCTGTCAAGAAGCTTTCTTGCAATCCTTTCAGACCGGTTACTCAATTTTGTATAATGTCTTGTTGATTTTGCATGTAAGTTTTCATTAATGGCAACCTCATTTTAGTTCAGGCTACAATGAAAAACTCCACTTTTTAAGTTTTAATGAGTTCTGATATGCTTTGTGGCAGAAGCACAAGAGAGTCTACTCCTTCCAGTCTGATAAGGGATCCTGACACCAACCAAACACCAGGATCTACTACCAGAGCTACTAGTTCAGCTGAAGCTAACAAGAGAATACAAAATCAATCACGTAGACACATACCGACAGCAAATGAAATGGATGAGTTCTTTTCTGGTGCTGAAGAGGAGCAACATAAGCAGTTCATTGAGAAGTATGTTGTGTGCTAATTCTTAATATTGGTCTAATATTTACACCCAAATGTGCTGATACAAATATTTTTTCCGGAAACATGGACAGGTACAACTTTGATCCTGTGAAAGAGAAACCGCTGCCAGGACGTTTTCAATGGGTGAAAGTCGATCCATAGAAGACGTCAAACATTCCATCAGGATTTACTTTCCTGCATATTCTTGATTGATCTCTGGGTTAGGAATTTTAGAAAAGCAGGAAATTAGTTTTTGTTGTAAAGGTGATGGTGTTAATTACATATTCCATCACTCTCTTTTTTAACATGTAAAGAAGTAGGTTTGTCAAAGATGTGTAGACTTAATGGTCTGTAACTTAACAGAGGTAACGAGTACACAACAAATACAAATGAAGGTCCTTTGTCTAACAGATCATCTATGATTGAGGGTAAGGAAAAAAGAGGGTGTAAACTTAGTTTTAGTCTTTTAGACCTGTAGGTTTAGGTTTCACTCAGGTTAATCTTTGCCCCCTTTCTTTGTCCATACTTGTACCAAATGGAACTTTATTAAACTCTTGAAATAAACCTTCCTCCCATTTCCCATTTCCCATTTCCCATTTCCCTCTATCATTTTACATGTGTTCTGAAGTATCAAGTTTTGGCCCTTTGTACTGTGTTGGAGACGATGCAACTCGCCAAGCACATAATTGATTTCTTTTGTAAGCTTGTGAGATTTTTATATTTTTTATTTTGGCTAATGTTGTGTAAGCTTGTGAGAATGGTTGGTGGTTTTGATGATCATGTTGGGTGCGGTAAATTATTGATAGTGGCAATGCGTTGGAAGATTCTTGTCCTCCACTTATAATTGGAAGCTAGCATTAGTTGAAGATTAGATGCTAGTTCTCATGTACTAGCTTATAAAAAGTCAATTTTCCACATAAATACTATTATAATATATATTTTAATTAAAATTAAAAAATATATTATAATAGTATTTATATTTATTATCACGTTATATTTAATAATTATTTTAATTTTTTTATAAAAAATTAAAGTTATTTGATAATTAATTTATAGTTTTAATTTTAAAAAGTATAAAATGAAATTTTAGTAAAGTTTGTTTGATAGTTAATTTTTAATTTCTTAGGGTTATATTTGCTAAACATTTCAATTTCAAATGTTTAATTCCTTAATTTTGAAATTGTATTTTCAATTTCAATTTTTTTTAAAATATAAATAAAAGTTGTTTGAAAATTAATTTATAGTTTTAATTTTGAGAAAGAAAAATTAAAAATTGATATTGGTGTTTGATAAATAATTTCTAATTTTCAAAATTTTAAGTGCTAAAATTCAATTTTAAATTTATTTTTGATAAAATTTTATTAAAGTTATACTCTTTAATTATATTGAGTATAACTAAATTATTAATCAAGATATAAAAGAATAAAAATTTAATTCCACAAATAAATTTTAAAATTTAGAAAATAAAAATTAGAATGAGTCATTAAATGTATTTAATGTTAAAATATATAAAATTTTAAAAATTAGAATTAAAAATTATGAATTAAAATGATTGGTAAAGAAATTTCAAACTGCAAATTTTGAACTTTATTTTGGTACTTGTTTTTGTTAATTGTTGGCTTGAATTATTTTAAGTAAGTTCTAGTAATATTGAGTATGATTGAGTTATTTCTTATATAAAAAAATTGAAAATTTAATTTTAAATTAATTTTTTTTATTTCAAAATTTGGTCCAATTTTAAAATTATATTTCAAAATTTTTAAATTTAAAAATTAAGAATTAAAATGATTATCAAATAAGTAATTATTAATTAAAAAATATAATTCGAAAAGACTTTAATTTTGATGATTTAATCATTCTTTCACAAATTTCTTTTTATATATTTTTAATTAAAATTAATATTTTGAGATAATGGGATAATTAACAATTAAAGATTATAATTTCAAAAGACTTCGTTATTGTTATTTAATCACTCTTTTGTAATTTTATTTTTTATGAAATAAAAATTTATATATTATATATAATTATTTTGGTTTATATTTCTTCTAAATTTTAATACTTTAAATTAAAATGATTTCTTTTTTATAATAAATAACAAACACAATGACTTAATTAAAACTTAAAAAACTATAAATACATAGTTACTTAATTAATCACTTTTTGATAGCTTTCTTTTTTTTATATATATATATATATATATATATTATATATATAATTATTTTGGTTAGAATTTTAATAAACATGATTCTTCTTAATTAAAATTCATTATTAAGCAAAATTCTTCAAATTTATTGAATTTTTATGTTCATGAATATCTTGATAATTCTATAAACTCTTATAATGGTTTAATATATAAATTTATGCTTTTAGAATTTTGGAGTACTTTCTAATTTTGTTGTTATGTTACATATTTTCTCCATATGTCTTTTCACGAAGCATTAATTAAAAAAAAATATTTATTTGTTATATTTGATCTTTTATAAAGTTAATTTTATGTTGTATAAAAACATGAAATTAAAATATTAAATTAGAGAAATGAGTTATACTAATAAAAATAATTTATATAATTTATTTAAAATATTGTAATATAAATGAATTATGATAGATAAAAGTAATTGTATATTTAATGCAATTTTTAAGTGCAATACATGACTGATGCTATTCTTAAAGTGTGTCTGCACTTCAAGAGGGAGATTACTATTATCCATAGTAATTTTTATTGGACTATTTTAACCTTAATTTTTTTGACATGTATTGCAATTCCACTTTCATCTTAATTCATAAACTTTAAAAATGTTACATTATCTTTAAAAAATATTGGATTTCAATAGTGAAGATTAATATAGAGGAAGGGTTTTCTTCTTTTTTGCCTCTCATTCTTTGTGTCCTAAATCAGGTTTATTTCTATCAATTTCTATGGAGTTTCAGGTTTTGTTAACTCTATTTGATTTTTGGTACATATTTTGTTCTCATTCATAATATTTTTTTTGCAATAACTCTCAACTCATAATATTATGCATAGGGTAAAAAAGAAGAAGAATACTTTTGTTCTTCTATTCAGTTTTTCTAAAGTAAATATAATTTAATTTTATATTAATTAGATGAATCAATTTTGAGTGCTAACCTTCAAAAGCTCCCCCATTATTTCTTTCCATATTTTCTTTAATTGTCGCGCATTTTCTTTACTTATATCTCTCTCTCTACTATTCGTTTATCTAACTTATTGATCACTATTGAGTTAAATTATTAAATTGTTGATATATAATAGAGATTCCATCATTTAAAATAATTGTTTTGGTAAACCACATGCAACGTACTGATCATCGATGACTAGTGCTTAGCAATTATCCTACTTTATCAGTGTACAACTTGGTTGGCTACAAGTTTGTATACATTTTACAAGAGGGCATTCAAAGCATATTTGTTGAAGCCAATTTCTACTTTCACTGTTAAGAGTTTCATAGTTTGTAACATACGTGTAAATTTTACTATTAGTCTTGTAAGTCTTTTGTGTCTAGATAGAGTTTTCGTTTGTAAAATAAAGTTTTTTTTTAATTTTATTCGGTGTATTGTCTTCTTTTGTATAAGATTTGTTACTAATAATCAATAATGTACATATACGTTTAATTAGGTACATTTTATATTTGAACATATTTACACAACCATATAGATGGTTTCGTAGTATGCATGTTAGATTGAGTATTTTCTCTCTCTCTCTCTCTCTCTCTCTATATATATATATATATATATATATTTCTCACAAAAAATTATCATTTCTTTAAATCAAATTTAAGTAAATAGTTAAGTCTTTTATACTGTTAGATTAATTTTTGAAAACATATCATGAAATATTTTGTAATTATTTTTGATAATTAGTTAGTTTTTGTTATAACTAGTATTTTCTTGATAAAATGTGGAAATTATATTAAACCCAAAATCGGTGTTTATTAATTTTTTATGGTGGAGACTACCCTTGTGAGATATAATTTGAGCCTAATTTCTTTTATTCAGAGTGAAATATATATTTTTTCTACTCCAAACATATTTCTTATTTATTCAAATTTTAGATGATCTCTATAGGTATTAGCATTGAATGTATGAATTTTTTCTCATCTTAATAGAGTATCATATATTTTTTATTATTATTTTTGCTTAGATTAAATGATTTGAGTAGAAATTGATAGTATATGCTTATATCTCATTTATGTATGACTGCTACAAAAAACAAAAAGACATATCTGGGGTTACCTAAACCAAGATCAAACAGAAAAGCCACAAAATTAACCACTCACCAAAATCCAAAAAATGTACAATCTGTACATGGGTTGACTCTCTAAAAAATACATATATTGAAAAATATCTACAGAATAAAATAGAGAGATAAAAAATATATAGTATCATCTACATACTATGACCCAAGTTGCCTACAAAGTTGTGAGTACATGCTAATTACAAAAGAAAGATATAGGAAGTAATTCCTTAAAAAGTCATTGCAATTTCTTCATTTGTAAAAAACATATATCTTTAAATTCTTTCTTAATGAGTTTGATTTATGCATGAAAATAATTTTTATATATGATATCTTTATAATTTATACATTTGATTCTTTTCATGAGATCAATGTTAAAATAACACTTTAAGCCTTTATTCTTTATACATATGCGAACATATTAGTTCATTTCTATACATCAACTCTTTCGCATATAAATTAGTATGAGTGTTTGAACCCATAGGATTCAGTGTTTTGAAAGTATTGACTTGTGAGGAATAGAGTCGAAGCGAATTCTCATTCATGACACTGAAATTGGGTGAAATTAAATTGATACATTTTTGACATGAAATATGAAAATGATTTTCGACTAATTATATAATAAATCATGATTTTTTTAAAAAGATTAAAATAACTTATGCTTGAGATTTTAATTATGATCTTAAAGGAGATTAAAAAGTATGAGACATTTTTGTGATATGTTGTTTTCTTTTTTCTTAAATTAATTTTTGATTTTGTTGGAATTTTAGTTTTTGATTTGATTGTTTTTATTGTTTCTTTTGAGTTTTTTTAGTTCAATGTTTGTGGGTATCATTACTCAAAACCCTCACGAGACTCAAACTCGTCCACTAGGGCAACCTAGGGGTTTAAAGGCTTGTTGCATATGCTAAATGCAACCATTTCAATCCACGAAAGTGATTTAGGATAGTTTAATTTTTAGTTTTTATCACTTCTCTTGCTAAGAGACTAGCAAGAAGCTGGTTGGGGGTTGTGATGAGTGCTCAAAAAGCACTAAAATTACCATGATTTTATGCACATTAATTTATTAATATATATATATATATATATTTGTATGTTTTATCATATATTTATATATATTTGTCTTTTTCAGAATCACGGGTATTTTTATTGTTTTTAGGTATTTTGGCTTAAAAACGTAACGTAAAGACTCAAAGAGGAATACTGGAAGCAATACATCACAAATATATTAATAAATAAATGGGGAAAGGTCAACAAATATGGAAAAATTGGACAAAATGAGTCAAAAAGGAGAAAATTGTGCCGCCGCGTCGCGCAGTTGCCCAGCCGCGCGCGCCCAAGCCCACACCTGCGCGCGCCTGCTTCCAAATCCGCATGCAGCGCCTGCCCTTCCGTGCGCGCCGACGCCTATTTCGCCCCATTTTTCACGTGCAGCCGCCCCATGACATCATGCTGACATCATCAATGACCTCAGCATTTGCACTCCGCGTTTTCACATTTTTTTAACATTTTTTCACTCATTTTTTCTCTCCATCCTCACCTATAAATACCACCTTCCCTTCACTTCTAAACACACCTCAAAACACACTTCTCTCTTCTTTCTTTCTCTCTTTTCTTATATTTTTTAGGTTTTTTTTAGTTTTTCTTAGTTTTTAGTTAATTTCTCTTAGTTTTAGAGTTCTTCCCTTTTTGGGAAGAACTAGTTATGTTTATGTAATTTATTAGCTTTTTGATTCAATAAATGGGAGTGCAAATTCCGCTTGGAGGTTTTCCAGCAACGAGAATAGCGTCGAAGTTCTGTAAGGATTTTATTTTCTTTACAGTTATTTTTATGCTTTATTCTTACATGTTATATTTAATTTGTCTGTGATTAAATTTAACTGTGCTGGCTGTTTATAAACATGATGTAATAATAACGTTGTTATGCTTGCGAAATATTAAATAGGTGAAAATCTCTAAAATGAATTGATTTTGTTTTTATTCAAGATTTTATATTAAGAATGTTAGAGATAAATATATTATTTTTCATTACAAACTTAAACTTGAAAATTAGATTTTAAGGTTTAGTTATCCGGTCTGATTTAGAGTAGTGCTCTTTTATTTGTTGGTACAATCACCCGGTAGTTAGAGTGAAGCTCTATTTCAAAAGTTTTTATAAGAATTATTATCTGAAAATGTATTGACAACATGTTTTCAGTAGTGGTTTTAAAACATGAAAGTTAGTACTCGGATAACTAAATTCTTAGGTTTAATTTGGACACCTTGAATAAAGTTTAAACTGTCTAACCCCACCAAAGGTGGCATTTAAATGGTTCATTTTTAGTCTCTTAGAAAAAGGAATTAATTTAATTAACCAAATTAGTTATCAACCCCACCCATAGGTGTTAATTGATTTGTTTAGTTAACAAAGAATATCTAACCCCACCAAAGGTGGTATTCATACAAAAAAGGGAGAATCAACAAATATCAATTCATATCTTTAATAACCCAAATAATATGAGGAAGCATAATTAACTTAGTTATTATATCTATAAATACTCCGCCATTATAAATGATAAAATTTGCATAAATTTTTATTGAATCTATGTTTATTTTTATGTAAGTAGATTAAAAATACAAAACCCCAAAATATCGTGACAGGATGTTTAGGATTTAATTTCGTTTTTAAAAGTTTCAATAATAAATTAAAAACCACATACATTCCTTACTTAGATCGACCTTGGGAGTATAATTATCATTTTCTTTGAAATGATTCGTGCACTTGTGAGAGTTTTACAAATATTAAAACCAAAGTATTGGTAAGAATCGGCGATGCCGGTTTTTGCTCATCACCCACTTTGACACATAATCAACTGTTAAAAAGATATAAACAAAGCCAAAAGAAGGAGGAAAATGATCCTTCCTTGTTGCTTTGTTCAACTTGTAGTAATCCATACATACACACCAACCAATGACTGTTCTTGTAAAAATAAATTCATTGTTGTCATTTTTCACCACCGTTATTCCACCATTTTTTGGTACAATTTACACTGGACTTACCCATGAGCTGTCTGAAATAGCATAAAAATTCTAGCATTGAAATGCTTCAGAATTTTAGCTCTCATAACTTCCTTGATTGATGGATTTAATCTTCTTTCAAACTCAATTTATGGTTTGTAAATTTCCTCCATTAGAATCTTGTGCATGCAAATGGATGGACTTATATCTTTTATTTTGGAGATAGTACATCTCAAGGTTGTTCTATGTTCCCTTAACACACGTAGTAACATTTCCTTTTCTTCGAGTGTAAATGATGTTGCAACAATCACTGAAAAAGATGTTACTATCACCCAAGAACACATAGCAAAGATGATCAGGCAATTGCTTCAACTCTAGAGTTATAGATTGCTACACTTTTTCTGTAGAGATTACAAAATCCATCTTTGCTACCATTGGTTCCAACCTTTCCACTTCTTTGTTAAATGATGCAACCTTCTACAATGCTTCTAAGGAAAATACATAATGGAGAAATTATTCATTAAAAAAAGGTAAATCAGATTAAAAAATAGCAGAGTTATTAAAATCATAAGCATATGATGAAGTGGTGATACATCATTTTAGGTGATTGGTTGGCATAGCTTCTGGAAAGGCTTCTACTTTATATTGTTCAATGATATCTACCCGAAATCAAGTTCTTGGATCTTTTGGAAATCTCATGGCTTCGTAGATGTTGAACATAACCTTTTCCTTGTTCACTCTCAATGTTAACTCACCCTTTTGAACATCCATTAAAGCCCTTCCCGTAGCCATAAATGGTCGGCTAAGAATTAGTGGGACATCTTGGTCTTCATCCATATGTAACACTAAAAAATAAATAGGAAAAATAAATTTATCCACCTTTACCAATACATCTTCTATGATTCCACGTGGATACATAATGGATTGGTTTGCTAGTTGCAAAGAAATTGTTGTTTGTTTTTCTCTCAAAGTCCTAATTTCCTATAAACAGAAAGTGGCATAAGATTAATGCTAGCACCAAGATCACATAAAAATTTATCAAAAAATGAATTTCCAATAGAGCAATACAAAGTGAAACTCCCTGGATATTTTAATTTTTCAGGTAATTTCTTTTAAATAATAGCACCACATTCTTCAAAAAGATTCACTATTTTGAAATCCTCCAACCTTCTCTTATTGGACATAATGTCCTTCAGAAATTTGGCATATGTTCAAAGGCATCTACAAAAGGAATATTTATGTGAATTTTCTTCAAAATATCCAAAAACTTAGAAAATTACTTATCTAATTTTTGTTTTTGAAAGCATTGAGGATATGAAAGTGGAGTAGAAAGAATATGAGGATTGTCAGGAATTGTCCATTGAGTATTGATGCTTATTTTCGCAAGTGTACGAATTGTTCAAGTAATAAAGTGTACAAAAAGTACGGATATCGAACCCACAAGGAATGGGGTTACTAAGTACCGAAATTGACTGACCCTAATTTTATTTGAAAACCGATTTGTTGAAATTGTTTTAAAAGCAAATTAACATAAAACTAAATGCAAATAACAAAATTTAATGTTGTTCACAAATGATTAAAAACGCTAAGACATTTGATTTCACTAAATCAATTCAATCCAATTTCAAGTCATGTTATATGAGAATCAAAGCTAAAAGTGATGGTTGAAAAACCCAAACTTATCTAATACTCTTTCTCAAGTTATATTAGAATTACTTATCTATGAAAACCAACTATATTTCTATGAAGATTTAATCACAATTAAGCACATTACGATTTATGGAATTTCTAGATTAACCACATACATCATGCATTAGGTGTCAAACTCGCATTCAACATACAATATTTATCACAAGAAGCATTCATTACACATCTCCTCTCGGTCCCAATATAATGCAACAAATCATCTAAATATTGATCAGAAATTTAAAATCATTAAGCATGGAAATAAATACTCAACTTGAAAACAATGAATTCATATAACAATAACAAAAGAAATCAGATTTCCTTGATTTAACTACATCATAGCCTTAGCAAAAACGAATTAGTTCATAACAGAAATAAGAACAACCATTATTTCAATTGAATCCATGAATAACAAAACTGAAGAAATTGCAGAATATAAAAGCTAAGGAGAAGAGATGAAAGAATCTAGAAGATGAAGACTTAGTAGCAACAATGGTGAAGATCCTTTAAGTTTCTCCAAAATTTCTTTCTCTCCTCCAAAAATGGCTTTGAACTCCCCTCTCTATCGTCCCCCTCTTTCTCCATCATATTGTATATATAGATCTAGGGTTTGAGGGGAAATTTTGGAACAAAACAACACAAAAATATGTTTTCGGACGAAACTCGCCAGCGACGACATTATTCTCGCCGCGGCGAGATTGCTGGAAAATAATTTTTTTTGGTTTTCCGATTTTGGCCGGCGGCTAGATGCATTTGGCCGGTGGGGAGATTATTTGGCCGGCGGCTAGATGCATTTGGCCGGTGGGGAGATTATTTGGCTGGCGGCGAGATGAATTTACTAAAATTTGTGCTCTCGAGAAGATTTTCGCCCAGCTTTCCGTAGGATTTTCGCCGGCGGTGAGATTAATCTAGCCGCCGGCGAGAGTTCTAAATTTTGAAACTTTGTTTTCTTTTTATTTTCACTCAATCCCGATCATTGAACTTTGTCCGAAACTTCTCCAAAATCATGATTTTACCTGAAATTGCACTTTAAACACAAAATACCCGTGAAATGACATTTGTGGATTAAATAATCAAGTAAACGCAATTTTCACACAAATATCAACATTTAAATCATAACAAAAATGCAATAATTTGACTCTTATCAAGTATCATCAACAATCTCCTCTTCTTCTATTTTATTATTGCTTTGGCCATTGTTTGGAGCTGTAGGGGTGGACTTGGTTTCCTTTGATGGAAACCTCTCAATTTCTCTTCCAATCCTAAGTGTAATAACATTGCATTGTTCCTTTGGATTCACTTCTGTATTGTTAGGAAAAGTTTCTCTTTATTGGGCATTGATGGTCATGGCTAGTTGCCTAAGTGACATCTTTTTCTCACTTGGTTGACTAGCAAACCCCGGAGGAGATTGCAACACATTCTTTGTGTTTCCATAAGAAAATTTCTTATGATTCTGAAGCCTTAGATGGTAGTAATTCTGCATAGGATTACCATGATAGTTGTAGTTATGATTGTTGATGTATTGAACTTATTCTTGACTTACTTCATTTATCGGAATTGTCATACTTGAATCTGCAACATATTCTATACTTTGTGGTATTCTTTGGGTTATCAAGTCTAAAATTTAATGAGATAGAGAAGAAACTTGAGCTGAAAGGGTAACAAATGGCTCCAAATCATGAATCCTATAAACTTTCTTAGCCATAGATCTTTTAGTTAGCCACTGATAGTTATTTGAGGCCATTTCTTACAAAATAGAAGTAGCACCCTCAGTTGTCTTCGACATCAAAGTTCCATCAAAAGTAACATCTACTATGGTTTTAGTTTGCCCATTTAACCCATTATAGAACATATAAACTTGCAACCAATCCGGAAATCCATGTTGAGGGCAACACAAAATCATATATTTATACCTTTCTCATGCTTGATAGAGTGTCTCAAAATAATTTTGCTTGAATTAACCAATCTCACTCCTTAGTTGGGCTATTTTTACAGGTGTAAAGAATTTAGCAACAAATATTTCTGCCATGTCTAGCCAACTAGTGATGCTTCATGCTTGTAAAGATTGTAGCCAACCTTTGGCCTTGTCCCTCAATGAAAAAGGAACAATCTCAGTCTAAGAATATCGCCAAATGAATATTGGGATCATCAAATTGTGATCCTCTAAATTGGGCTTGTTACACCATGCTAATTATTACAAGTTGGAGCTCAAAATTATTGGCATTAATGATCTGGCATCTTACTTTGTATCGATATTAGAAAAAATAAGAAGAAATTAATCCATGAAAATGGTGCCAAAAACTTGATAACAAGTTCACAATATCGTAGTTTTATAGTAAAGTGATAAAAAGAGTATCGTCCGTAAAGATTGGTAAATTACTTTTGACAAATATCAAAATTATGTTAATCTCAATTTTATCTAAAAAAGTCACTAAGGTTGTTGTAATTGGAATTTAAAATAAAATTAATTTATAGAAAATACATAAAATAAAAGAAAGATGTTGATCAAAGATCAAATTAATGAGAAGAAAACTTCTAGGAAATTGATTTCACCTAATTCCTCACTATGCTTTACTCATCTAGTAAATTTAATTTAATTCTCTCTATTTGTTAGCAATATGCAAAAAATAGCCAAACGCCTCTTTCGACAGTCAACTGGAAACATTCTTGTTCTTTAATTTATACGACAATATGAAATTTAATAAAGCTAGAAAACATTAAGATCAATGATTTTAATACTACACAAGTTCATATAAGTCTTTCAATTTCTATATTTAACTATGTCAAAATATTCCAGATTTATCCTATAATTCCCTCTTTCGATAGTAAATCACAAGACTAAAATTATCTAATTAATGGCCAATTAATTGGAAGCAATAAACTCAGAATTAATCAACCAAATATGATGAGAAATAATTCAAATTAACATGGAAAATTAAGCATAGTTCAGAATTAGATTACATTTTTTTCCTAGAATAAAGAAAAAATAGTTCATGCTAAAAATTAAATTTAACATAAATGAATTCACCATAATTGTTTTGAGAAGAATTGAAAGGAAACTAAATCGCAAAAAGAATTTACTTTCATGTCAATCTGTTCCAACGTTCTCTTTCATACTTTTTCTCTAATCTTTTCTAGATTTCCTTTTTTTCTCTTTTTTTTGTTTTCCTTTACTACCTCTCTATTTCGTTCCCTCTCTATTCTCCTTCTATTCGCTCCATTTTGCTCTCTCAATTCTTTGGTTTATCTATATCCACCCCTTGTTTTCTACTGCCTTATATATATTGAAAATTCTTGTTTAAATTTTATTTTAATATATCCCAACTTAAATTTGATTTGAATAAATATTATTTTAAATTATAAGACTCCTTAGACAATATGCTTCTAAAATTTTGGATCTTCATTTTTTTCAAATCTGTAATAAAATTTAAATAATAATAATGATGTCTAAAATCAATAAAAATTAAATAAAATTAGACTAAAGTTTAAAGTTGAGAAGTGATAAATTATGCTAAATTAGGCAAATCATCATCGATGGTGCTTCAAAGTAGTGAGATAGTTATTACCAAATAATATAAAATTTCCCATAAAGCCAATGGCATTTTCATTTATCTTAAGGCACATACTTAAAATTTTTGCTTAATGATTTTGATTGAAGCATGATATTAGTAATGTGATTCTTTATAAATCCCAACATTTGATTATTATCATGAAATCAATGCTATGCAAATTTGTGCCTTTATTGTTTATTTTATGCAAACATTTTAGCTTTATTTTTTACATAACTTATGTTCGCATATACCTTGTTCAATGCTTGAAGCCATATGATAAGTGTGAAACTGAGAGTATATCTTGTCAAGATTAGAATCGAAGTGAATTCATATTCCTAACACTACGATTGGGTGGGTCAATATTGATAGATTTTTGTTATGGAGCAAGAGTTTGTGATTAGTACTAATTTGAACAATAAACTATGAATCTTTGGGATATTGAATTAATTTGTGCTAGATATTTTGATTAAAACTAAAAATAAACTAAAGCATGAGAAGCTTTGTTTATTTTATTTTTTTATGTTATTTTTAGTTTTACTTTTTATTTCTTTTTATTTTGTTATTTGTAGTTTGTTTTTATTTTTATTCTTTTTAGTTTTAAATTTTTGTGGGTTAGTATGTTTGTGAGTATCGTCACTAAAAGTCTCACGAGACTTAAAATCATCTACTAGGACAACCTGAGGGTTTAAAGACTTATTGTATACACTAAATGCAACTTTGTCAATCTACGATAATTATTTAGGTTAACTTAGTTAGTTTATTTATTTAGTTTTTAGATCACTTTCCTTATTATAGGCTAGTAAGAAATTGGATGAGAATGGTGATAAGTGCTTAAGAAGTACTCATATTTGGTGAATTTATTATGCTTAAAGAAAATAAATAGGCTTGATTATACCATGTTCATATCATTATTTATATAAATTTATATGATTGATAATTACAGATATGTTTTGTTATATTTCGAGTGTTTTTAACTTCAAAATGTATAAATTTATCAGCATATAATGAGCAACACATGAAACACTTAATTTTCACCATATAAGCTTATAATAAAAAGGCATGTAAGCCTTACATGAAGAACCAATTAATTTTTAAGGTGTACAAGACATGATTGAAGAAAATTAAAGCATGTTGTGGCAAGGATTATAGTGTAATGCGACACATACTATTCGTTATGGATTTTCTACGCACGCAAAACAACATGTGCCACGACCTGAAAAAAGTGGGTCATGACACGAGCTTCTCTATTTGTAATTGGGAAAACCGTTACATATCCCATGTTGTGGCAGAGAAAAGTTTGTGGCGCAGTGATAACTGTATTTTATATAGTTATTTTCACCTATTTTATTAATTAAAACTGCTATGTTCTTAATGTTTTTAGTTAATTTTAGTTTAATAAATTAGTATTTACTGTTTTTTAAATATTTTAATAAAAATTAAATAATTTGTATCGAAAACGTACTTAATTGCAAATTTGTGTCCAAAAATATAATTTCAAATAAAAGAGTTTTTAATTGCAATTTATAAAAATCGAAAATATAATTTAAATTAAAATTGGGGTTAATTTTAATTATTGAAAGTTTAAACATTTAATTTAAATTACCAAGAGGGCTATATTGCAATTAAACAAAGTTTAAAATGTAATTTGAAATATATTTGTGAGTGAAAATACAATTAATAAAAGTGAGTTTTCTGCGCAGGTAAAGAATTCCACACGGCATCATCTACGCGTCAATGTGGACCGTTAGATCAACACATAAACGGTTAGGATGCACGCGTGTTCTTCAAACCCGACCAAGGAGAGTGGGTGCAGAATTCCTGTCACGCGGCTCGGCGCCCGAGTGGGGCCCACTGGCCGCGCAGACTGGCGTGCAGGGTGGGTCCCACATGTCGGCTGCGCAGAATTCCTCGAGGCGCATCATTCACCGTTGGATCCGTTGAACGGTCCAGATTGAAGCACGTGGATCCAGTTGTCGCGCACCGAGCTGCTACCCGATATGTTCCCGTGCGTTGCGCTGCATCGTTTCTCCGTGAGCCTGACCTGCTCGTCCAATGAAACGCTGTCACGTGTCTCTGAATTGCTCGCAGCCAATCACATGGCGACACGTGGCATGCGTAGAAGAAAAAAAAAATTTAGAAACGCGCAGAATTCTTTTCACGCGTGATATTTTTTTATTCCCCCCCATTTATTTGTGTCCCCCGCTAAATATTAAAATATATATATATAATAATAAAAAAAAGGAATAATTGAATAGTGGGGGATATATGTAACGGGAATTTTTCTTTTAGACGCGTTTTTCTTTTTTTGGTTTCCTTTGGAGTTCTTTCTTTTGCAGAATTCTTTTCTTCTTTATTTTTCTTCATTTTATTTTTGAGCAGAGAGTTTTTTCTCAAATTTGTGAAGGATTTTCGAGTTCTTCGATTTGTTTTAATTATTTCCTCTTAAGAAGTTTTCATTTTTCCCTCTCTGCGTGTCTCTTTTATACACAGAAAATTCTATTTTGACATTGTTGTTGTGTATTATCTTAGGGAAATTATAGAGAAAGAGGTTGATGAAGAAGAAGGAAATGGAAGAAATTATTTTTCATTGAGAAATCGTGAAAGATTTTCTCCTAACTCATTTTCTTTTAATTTTTGTTTCTCTGCAATGTTTTATTTTTGTGGTGTTGTAATTTTAATTTCTACTATGACCTAGTATATTTGTTCTAGGATTGCAGTGTTACGTAAATTATGAAACTTGAAGTAATTATTTTTGAATGATTTGTGGAACTGTTTTAAGTTTTTTATTTTACCTGCTGAAAATGTTTTTAATTATCGGAAGATTAATTAACTGATATGTGACACTTAAATAAACTTGAAAAAGGAATTTATGTGGGTTGCTCGGGATAAAATAACGCATATACATAAGGGATAAAAATATACTTTTATTGTATGTGTAACTTTTTGAGAACTCAGAACTTAATAAATATGGTTGAAATTAATTCTCATAGGAATATAGTGAATCATTTTAACTGGATGTGTCTGTATGGAGCTTGGAAGAGATATATGGATAAATTAGGAGTTCTTGGTTAATAACTTAAAACATAATAACATAAATCAAGAGAGAATAAAATATTCAAGTGAATTAATTTGGGTAAACTGCAATCCTAGAATTTTCATAAATAAATTGTTAAAAAGAAACAAAAAAATATTGATTAAGTCTAACTGCATAAAATTATTGATTGTTTGAATAAAATTAGGTTTAAATAATTTTAGTAATTAACAAGAGTTGGTAACATTTCTCTGTGGGAACGATAATTTATTTATCATATTATTACTTGAGACCGTGTATACTTGCATGTTTTTTTTGTGTGTTGTAAAACACGCAACAAGTTTTTGGCGCCGTCGCCGGGGATTTTGTTTTACCATTTTTATTGTTGATACTAATTCCAATTAATCTGATTTTAGTTCAAAAAAAAAATTTAATTATTATTATTTGGTTTTATTGCTTACTGTTATTTTCTTAGATTGGTGTGTTTATTTATGTTTTTATTTTTATGAATTTTTTTTATTAGATCTATTTATTTCTTATTTCTTGTTAGATTTTTGGATTAAGGGAAACGTTGTATGCGACGCATAAAAAATCTTGACATAGTTCCTTTAGATCTAGAAATCCATAGAACTATTTTGAATTTAAAGAAAAATAATAAACAAGACACCTTAGAACATCTAGTTATGGATAATGAAATTCCAGAAGTAGAAGAACCAAAATCTTTAAGAGATTATGCAGTGCCTATGGTTGGCGGCATTCATTCAAGCATAAGAAGACCATCAATTCAAGCTAATAATTTTGAAATTAAGCCTGCAATAATTCATATGATTCAAACTTCGGTTCAATTTGGAGGTTTACCCCATGATGATCCAAACTCCCATATTGCAAACTTTCTAGAGATTTGTGACACTTTTAGGCATAATGGAGTCACTGATGATGCTATTCGGTTGAGAATTTTTCCTTTTTCACTTAGGGAAAAGGCTAAAAATTGGTTGAATTCATTACCATGTGGATCTATCACTACTTGGGAGGATTTGGCACAAAAATTTTTGGCCAAATACTTTCCACCAACAAAAACTGCACGGATGAGGAATGAAATCACCACTTTCATGCAGTTTGACTCAGAATCATTATATGAAGCTTGGGAGAGGTACAAGGAGCTACTTAGAAGGTGTCCTCACCACGGATTACCGAAGTGGCTTCAAGTTCAAACATTTTATAATAGTTTGATGGGACAAACCAGAAACACGATTGACGCTGCAGCTGGTGGTGCTTTAATGGGGAAATAAATTGATGAAGCTTACAAATTATTAGAGGAAATGACTTCAAATAGTTATGAGTGGGCATCAGAGAGGATGCTGCCTAAGAAAGTAGTTGGAATTCATGAGATTGATGCTATGACCGCTTTAACTGCACAAGTATCCACATTAGTAAAAAAGATGGATACCATGGGTGTCCATTCTATTCAGAGTCCTTTTGTGGCATGTGAAATTTGCAAAGGAAATCATGCCAGTGAGAGATGTCCTCACAACACTGAATCTGTCAATTTTGTTTCCAATTATAATAGGAATCAAAACAATCAAAACAATCCCTACTCCAACACTTACAATCCAGGATGGAAGAATCACCCTTATTTTTCTTGGAGTAATAATCAAGGCCAATCATCTTCTATGAAGCCCACTCATCCTCCAGGTTTTCATAATCAAGTTCCACAACAAGAGAGAAAGCCTTCATTGGAGGATATGTTTGCTCAATACATGGCTAAGAATGAGACTATTCTCCAGAATCAGGCAACATCGATTAGAAATCTCGAAGTTCAATTGATGAAGCAACTCAAGAATTTTACCATATAGATATGGTTTTATGTGGGCTTACCTTGTTATATATGTTGTTATGCATGATCTTCCTTTTTGTTAGTATAAGCTGAGTTTCTATTATGTATATTCCATCATACAAAATTTAGACTCCGATTAGAAAGCTTATTTGTTCTACATAGTTGCATATTTTCTTTCCTTTCCTTCTAGAATTCCTATAACTTTCAAATTATTAATTCTACTTTTTGATAATGCATTTTTAGTGTGAGTCTCTAAGGAGTCTATATTTCCTTATCCTGGTAATGTACCAAGTGTTGGACTCTTTATTTTAGTTTTTTATGTAATGTATGATTGCATTATGTGAAAGTGCAATCATCATTTACCAAATACATTTTCACATATGTGGTCTTGAAGATATTGGAAATCCCTTACAAATTTTCAGTATATATGATTGTCTTGCATGTTGTGTGATGTTTGCTATAGTTATGCATGCTACTAGCCTAGACAGGAGCCTGTGAGGTATACCATCACTAGTGTGTATAGTGTAGTTTCTTCTTTCTTACTGTATGTTTTTTTATTATGTATTGAATTGAGAATGTTATTTTGTACTTTTTCTATGTTAATTTCTCAATTCATATTGTGAGACATGCTTAGCCAAATTTATATAGAGCTCATGAAAAGATTCCATAGGTTGGCATTTCTACCCCTTGTTTAGTTCTTGGTTACCTATTTGAGTCAGAAGAACAATTGACCTTCATGTAATTATTCCTACATATAAGAATCTTTATACTTGATTTCTTTAGATATAATTGAATTTACAATTTATAATTCTATTTCACCACATAATGACTTGTTAGAATGTTTAGGATTTGTGTTTTTCTTAATTGAATTATAAAATAATTGAACTTTTTAAAACCATCGAAATTCCTTCAGAGATGATTTTGTGAGTATATTTATTGTTTATTATAAGTAATTCGTGCACTTATGAGCTTTTTATAAATATAAAATTTGACCATCATGTTTTTGTACATCAAGTCCCTTACGAATCGATATCTCCTTACCCTGATTGTGTATCGGGTGCTGAACTCTTTCAGTTGGTATCATAATGGGTAGACCCTTTTGGGCTTAACCATTCTAGTGTTAATTCTTCCTCCATCCTCTTTTTTTATTGCCTTTCTATCTTCTTATGGATGACGGGCAAGGTTTGGTTGGTAAATCTTATCAATTTGATGGAACTTTTACTCTTAATGGAGATCTTAGATGTGCTTTTATTTTAGATCATTAAATGATGATGTTTGGTACTTGATTGAAAATGGATGGGAGTTCCCTATGCATAATTCTAAATATGGTAATGGTGAACCAAAGCCCATTGCTGATTGGAATAAAGAAGAGTTGTGTCTTAATACTCTTAATTATAAAGGGTTGTACATCATTGTCAAATGTGTTACTACTGACAACTCATATATCCTTTAATAATTTAATAGCTCCAAGGAAGCTTTGGATTTCTTGAACATAAAGTATGATAAATGTTACTCCCATCTGAATGATGCTTTGTATCAGAATACTAGGGTTGGTACTTAGTATTCTACTTTGATGACTTCTTATTCTGAGAAAGTTTCTTCTAAGACTTCTTACTAGACTGATGATTTTGACAATGATTACTTTTCCCATTAATAATCTTAAGATCAATTGGTGTATGAGAATTTAAAGATGAAAAAGAACATGATCAAGATCAAGATCAACAACAGTTTGAAAGAAAAGCATAAAGAACATTTGGACCTCATTGGTCAATTTTTGAATATCACTTTGGAATGTGAGAAAGATATGGGAAACCTAAAAATGATATTCAATAATCTCACCAAGTCAATCTAAATTCTCCTTCTTCATGATGAAAAATGTCTCTCTTGCATTAATGAACTTGAGAAGTGTCTTCAAGACAATGAATCAAAAGGTCTTAAAAGTTAAGGTACTCCTAATTCGTCTTCAAATAAGTTTGATATTATCACTAAATTGAAGAAGAATATGTATATCTTGGAAGATGAAAAGGCTCTTATTGGGACTTTTTTGGATGATTTGAAGCTGAACTTAGTGATCTTCAAGTTTGAGCTGATATTGATACTCATAAAGTCAAGCTTCTTGAATATTGCATGTAGGATAAAAATAAAATGGTCGAGCCTCTCTATCATCAACAATATGATGTTAAAAAGAAAGTTAAAGAATCTTGAGATATCATTTGAAACTTTTATCTTTGAAATACTTGTTTTGACAAATTTTTTAAAACTAATGATTCACAAGTTGTTCCCTCTTGCTCTTGATAATGAATGCACTTCTAATATTGTAAGTTCCAAGAGTAAAGCTCTTTCTCTTGCCTCTGACTCCTTTGGTTTTTTGTCGACCTCTACCTCTCCCAAAAAATCTTTTTTATTTGGCAAGAAAATGTTTAGTCATATTGAAGATTTGATAAACCAGTCAATCTCCCTTACTAATGAAGCACTGATAATTCAAAATGAAGCAATTATGCCTTTCAAAGAGTATAAGTTCTATTTGGCTAAGGCTCAAGCATATGATTGTTGGTACTTTGAAAATGGTTGTTCTAATCATATGACTAAAGATAAATCTTTTTTCACCAACCAAATTCTTGTTGATAATGCATCTATTACTTTTGGATATGGAAATAAAGCTATAATATATGGAAATGGATCTATTAGTGCCCTTGGAATACCTAAGCTTAAGGATGTTCTCTACATGGAAGGACTCAAGTCTAATCTCATCAATATAATCCAAATTTAGTCCAATTCACTCTCAAGAAGTGTACTATCATACCAATTCTAGAAATATCAGGTCAAGGGCACCAAGTCTTTAACATTATGTTGGTAAACTCTCTCAAGTCGTGTGCAATAGATTAAGTTTCAACATGTAAAAGCTTTGGAATCAACGTTTCGGCCATGTTAAATACAAGCTTCTAAAACCAATCCTCAAGACTTTAAGAGGTATTCCTTCCATCATTGCTTTACCTGATCATATTTGCGGTCATTATCATTTTGGTAAGAAGAGTAAGAGTTAACATAAAAATAATCAACATCTCTCCATAATGAGATATCTTGAGCTTTTTTATATAGATTTGATGGGTCCTACGTAGATAACTAGTATTGGTGGGAGAATATACATCATGGTTATTGTTAATTATTTTTCTAAGTAACTTGGGTGATATTTCTAAGAGAAAAATTGGAAGTAATTGCTAATTTCAAGACTTTATGCATTAAGCTTCAAAATGAAAAGTTTGATTCTACTGGGACTATTATTAAGATTAGAAGTGATTGATGAGTGCTCAAAAAGCACTAAAATAACCATGATTTTATGTACATTAATTGATTAAAAATATATATATTTATATGTTTTATCATATATTTATATAAATTTGTCTTTTTCGGAATCACGGGTATTTTTATTATTTTTCAGGTATTTTGGCTTAAAACGCAATTTAAAGATTCAAATAGGAATACTTGAAGCAATACATCACAAATATATTAATAAATAAGTGGGAAAAGGTCAACAAACATGGAAAAATTGGACAAAATGGGTCAAAAAGGTCAAAAATGTCAAAAAGGCGGAAATCGCGCCCCGCTGCCCAGCCGTGCGTGCCCCAGAGCACGGGCACTGTTCACGCGCGCCGAGCTGCGCACAGCGACAGCCCCCCGCGCGTGCGCGCAGCGCCCAGCAGCCCCCCTCCGCGCGCACCAACGCCTTTTCGCCCCATTTTTCACGTGCAGCCGCCCCCATGACGTCATGCTGACGTCATTAATGACCTCAGCATTTCCATTACGCGTTTTTACATTTTTTAACATTTTTTTACTCATTTTTTCTCTCCATCCTCACCTATAAATACCCCCCTTCCCTTCACTTCAAAACACACTTCTCTCTTCTTTCTTTCTCTCATTTCTTAGTTTTTGAGATTTTCTTAGTTTCTTTCTTAGTTTCTAAGCTTTTCTTAGTTTTTCTCTTAGTTTTTAGTTCAATTCTCTTAGTTGTAGAGTTCTTCTCTTTTTGAGAGGAACTTCTAATGTTTTTGTAATAATTTAGCTTTTTGATTCAATAAATGGGAGTGCAAATTCCGCTTGGAGGTTTTCTAGCTACGGGAATAGCGTCGAAGTTCTGTAAGGATTTTATTTTCTTTACAGTTATTTTTATGCTTTATTCTTACATGTTATATTTAATTTGGCTGTGGTTAAATTTAACTATGCTGGCTGTTTAGTAAACATGATGTAATAATGACATTGTTATGCTTGCGAAATATTAAATAGGTAAAAATCTTTAAAATGAATTGATTTTGTTTTTATTCAAGATTTTATATTAAGAATGTTAGAGAGAAATATATTATTTTTCATTACAAACTTAAACCTGAAAATTAGATTTTAAGGTTTAGTTATCCGGTCTAATTTAGAGTAATGCTCTTTTATTTGTTGGTACAATCGCCCGGTAGTTAGAGTGAAACTCTATTTCAAAAGTTTTTATAAGAATTATTATGTGAAAATGTATTGACAACATGTTTTCAATAGTGGTTTTAAAACTTGAAAGTTAGTACTCGGATAATTAAATTCTTATGTTTAATTTGGACACCTTGAATAATGTTTAAATTGTCTAACCCCACCAAAGGTGGCATTTAAATGGTTCATTTTCAATCTCTTAGAAAAAAGGAATTAATTTAATTAACCAAATTAGTTATCAACCCCACCCATAGGTGTTAATTGATTTGTTTAGTTAACAAAGAATATCTAACCCCACCAAAGGTGGTATTTATATAAAAAAAAGAGAATCAATAAAATATCAATTTATATCTTTAATAACCTAGATAATATGAGCAAGCATAATTAATTTAGTTATTATATCCATAAATACTCCACTAATATAAATGATAAAATTTGCATAAATATTTATTGAATCTGTATTTGTGTTTATTTTTAGATAAATATTTATTGAATCTGTATTTATGTTTATGTTATTAGAATATATTTATTAATCTGTATATAAGTTTATTTTTATGTTATTAGATTAGGAACACAAAAACCAAACTATCGTGACAGGATGTTTAGGATTTAATTTCGTTTTTAAAAGTTTGAATAATAAATTAAAAACCACATACATTCCTTCCTTAGATCGACCTTGGGAGTATACTTATCATTTTCTTCGAAATGATTCGTGCACTTGCGAGAGTTTTATAAATATTAAAACCAAAGTATTGGCAAGAATCGGTGATGCCGGTTTTCGCTCATCAAGTTTTAGTGCTTTTTGAGCACTCATGACAACCCCCAACTAGCTTCTTGCTAGTCCCTTAGCAAGAGAAGCGATAAAAGCTAAAAATTAAACTATCCTAAATCACTTTCGTGGATTGAAACGGTTGCATTTAGCCTATGCAACAAGCCTTTAAACCCCTAGGTTGCTCTAGTGGACGAGTTTGAGTCTCGTGAGGGTTTTCAGTAATGATACCCACAAACATTGAACTAACTGTAAAAATCAAAAGAAACTATAAAAACAATCAAATCAAAAACTACAATTACAACACAATCAAAAATTAATTTAAGAATAAAAGAAAACAACATATCACAAAAATATCTCATACTTTTTAATCTCCTTTAAGATCATAATTAAAATCTCAAGCATAAGTTATTTTAATCTCTTTAAACAATCATGATTTTATTATAATAATTAGTCGAAAATCATTTTCATATTTCATTTCAAAAATGTATCAATTTAATTTTACCCAATTTCAGTGTCATGAATCAGAATTCGCTTCGACTCTATTCCTCACAAGTCAATACTCTCAAAGCACTGAATCATATGGGTTCAAACACTCATACTAATTTATATGCGAAAGAGTTGATGTATAGAAATGAACTAATATGTTCGCATATGTATAAAGAATAAAGACTCAAAGTGTTATTTTAACATTGATCTCATGAAAGGAATCGATTGTATAAATTATAAAGATATCATATATAAAAATTATTTTCATGCATAAATCAAACTCATTTAGAAAGAATTTCAAGATATATGCTTTTTTTTTAAAAATGAAGAAATTGCAATGACTTTTTAGGGAAT
This sequence comes from Hippophae tibetana, assembly GCA_037013495.1. Classification (NCBI taxonomy): domain Eukaryota; kingdom Viridiplantae; phylum Streptophyta; class Magnoliopsida; order Rosales; family Elaeagnaceae; genus Hippophae; species Hippophae tibetana. The sequence continues at coordinate 39,842,182 of CM072802.1, read as the reverse complement.
TACTTCCTATATCTTTCTTTTGTATTTAGCCTTTACTCACAACTTTGTTGGCAATGTGGGTCATAGTATGTAGATGATACTATATTTTTTTTATCTCTCTCTCTCTCTCTCTATATATATATATATATATATATTTTTTTTTCAATATATGTATATTTTAGAAAGTCAACCCATGTACAGATTGTACATTTTTTTGGATTTTGGTGAGTGGTTAATTTTGTGACTTTTCTGTTTGATCTTGGTTTAGGTAACCCCAGATATGTCTTTTTGTTTTTGTAGCAGTCATGCATGAATGAGATATAAGCATATACTATCAATTTCTACTCAAATCGTTTAATCTAAACAAAAATAATAATAAAAAATATATGATACTCTATTATGATGAGAAAAAATTCATACATTCAATGCTAATACCTATAGAGATCATCTAAAAATTTGAATAAATAAGAAATGTGTTTGGAGTAGAAAAAATATATATTTCACTCTGAATAAAAGAAATTAGGCTCAAATTATATCTCACAAGGGTAGTCTTTACTAAAAAAAATTCGTAAACACCGATTTTGGGTTTAATATAATTTCCACATTTTATCAAGAAATACTAGTTATGACAAAAACTAACTAATTATCAAAAATAATTACAAAATATTTCATGATATGTTTTCAAAAATTAATCTAACAGTACCAAAGACTTAACTATTTACTTAAATTTGACTTAAAGAAATGATAAATTTTTGTGAGAATTTTTTTTTATTATTATTATTTTTTTAAGCATGGTAACTTTTCACCACCCCCAACCTAGAACTTACATTGTTCTCAATGTAACAACTGCAAATTAAAGATAAAGAGAAAAGAGGAGAAAGATTACCTATTTCTTGAGAATGTGTAAGTAGTAATGAAGAAATGCAGGTGCATCCATCATATTCATCATTAAAGTGTGTACAGACAGATCGCTGTGAACTTCTAACATCTCAACAAATATTTTTAGTTTTAACAATTTTAAAAATTATTCACATATAAGTAAACTAAAATAAACAATAAAATTAAGTAAATAAAACAAATAACATAAAATTTACCTAAAATGATGGGTTGCCTCCCATCCAGCGCTTAGTTTAATGTCTTAGCAAGACGTATCTTTTTGGTGCTAAGGGTTACTCAGCCAAATGAAATCCATTTCAGCAATGTTGTTTGGTTCTTCTAAATAAGGCTTGACACGATGGCCATTGACTTTGAACGTTTTTTGTGTCTTGGAGTCCAATAGTTCTACTACTCCATGTTCAAATACCTGAACTATTTTGAATGGTCCATCCCATCTTGATCTCAGCTTTCCTGGAAACAATCTCAAACGAGAGTTAAATAAAAGAACTTTCATTCCAGGGTGAAGCGTTTTAGGAACTAGCCTCTTGTCATGATAGCGCTTAGTACGCTCTTGTATAATTTGGCATTCTCATAGGCTTCATTCCTAATTTCTTCCAACTCATGAAGCTGGAGTAATCGTTTTTCACCTGCTTTATCTAAATCCATGTTTAACTCTTTAATTGCCCAGTAAGCCTTGTGTTCAAGTTCAACTGGAAGGTGGCACGCTTTCCCAAAGATTAACCGGTAAGGGCTCATCCCAATAGGTGTGTTGTAAGCGGTGCGGTATGCCCATAAGGCATCATTTAACTTAAATGCCCAATCCTTCCTTGAAGGACGCACAGTGCGTTCCAATATTCCCTTAATTTGCCTATTACTTACTTCCACTAAACCGGAAGTTTGAGGATGATATGGAGTAGCTACTTTATTTGTGATGTTGTACTTGTTTAGTACTCCATCAAAGAGTTTGTTACAAAAATAGCTACCTCCATCACTTATTATAGCTCTAGGCGTTCCGAACCTACTGAATATTAAATCTTTCAAGAATTTCACAACAACATTAGCATCATTGGTTTTGGTGGGGATAGCTTCTACCCACTTGGACACATAATCCACAGCAACCAAAATGTATTGAAAACCATTAGATGGGGGAAAAGGACCCATAAAGTCAATCCCCCATACATCAAAGAGTTCAACAACTAAATTAGATGTCAAATGCATTTCATCTCTTTTGCTTATGTTTCCTGTTCTTTGACATCTATCACATTGTGCACAAAACATATGAGCATCTTTAAAAAGAGTAGGCCAAAAGAATCCAGACTGTAATATCTTACGGGCTGTCTTTTCACCTCCAAAATGACCCCCACAATGAAGTTCATGACAAAAAGTTAGAATGCTCTTATGTTCTTCTTCAAGTACACATCTCCGGATGACTTGATCTTGACCAATCTTGTATAAATAAGGGTCATCCCAGAAATAGTCCTTAATAGTTTTAAAAAACCTTTTCTTGTCCTGATATGAAGTGTTAGGTCGCAAAACACCAGTGGCAAGATAGTTTACAATATCAGCATACCATGGGTTTGGACCTATGAAAAATAACTGTTCATCAGGAAAGGTTTCAACTATATCTTCATTACTCTCATCTTTAAGAGAATTGAAGTCAGAAATCAACCTAGACAAATGGTCAGCTACTAAGTTTTCACTGCCTTTCTTATCCTTGATTTCTAGGTCAAATTCTTGTAAGAGTAAGACCCACCTGATTAATCTTGGCTTGGAATTTGGTTTACTTAATAGGTATCTTAAAGCAGCATGATCAGAATGCACAATCACTTTAGATCCTACTAAATAAGACCGAAATTTGTCTAAAGAGAATACTATAGCCAAGAATTCCTTTTCAGTGGTGGTATAATTCATTTGGGCATCATTGAGTGTTTTGCTAGCATAGTAGATAACATGCAAACGCTTATCCACTCTTTGTCCCAGGACTGCTCCTATTGCATAATCAGAAGCGTCACACATTATTTCAAAAGGTAAAGACCAGTTTGGTGCCATAATAACAGGGGTAGATGTTAGTTTATCTTTCAAGGTATAAAAGGAAACAAGGCATTCATCGTTGAAATCAAAATAAGCATCTTTGGATAGCAAGTTACATAAGGGACGACTTATTTTAGAGAAATCTTTAATAAATCATCTGTAAAATCCTGCATGTCCTAAGAAGCTTCTTATCCCCTTCACAGATGTAGGGGAGGTAGTTTGGATATCAATTCAACTTTTGCCTTATCAACTTCAATACCCTTGTTTGAAATTATATGTCCTAAAACTATCCCTTGTTGAACCATAAAATGACTTTTCTCCCAACTAAGGGTGAGATTGCATTCAATGCATCTTTCTAAAACCAAAGTCAATTTATGTAAGCAATCATCAAATGAGTTCCCAAAGACAGAGAAATCGTCCATGAAAATCTCAATGAATTTTTCCACCATGTCCGAGAAAATAGATATCATGCATCTCTGGAAAGTGGCAGGGGCATTGCATAACCCAAATGGCATTCTGCGAAAAGCAAATGTCCCAAAAGAACATGTAAATGTGGTCTTTTCCTGATCTTCTGGTGCTATGGGTACTTGATAATATTCGGATAATCCATCCAAAAAACATTAAAATTCGTGCCCAGCTAATCTTTCCAACATTTGATCAATGAATGGAAGAGGAAAGTGATCCTTTTTCGTATATAAATTTAGTTTCCTAAAATCTATACACATTATCCATCCAGTGATTATTCTAGTGGGCACTAATTCACTTTTGTCATTTTTAACAACTGTTATCCCAGATTTCTTTGGTACCACATGCACTGGACTAACCCACTTACTATTCGCAATAGGATAGATAATCCCTTCTTCTAATAATTTAAGAATTTCTTTTTTAACTACCTCTTGCATGTTTGGGTTTAGTCTTCTTTGGGCCTCTCGTACAGGTTTAGCCCCTATACTCCAACCTATAGATTTCTTAAACTGTTTAAGCACTTTGATGAGTTCCTTTTCTTGTGGTTTGGTCAAGGTTGAAGAAATTATCACTGGATAAGTTTCTCCTTCTCCCAAAAACACATATTTTAAGTGCTCAGGTAAGTCTTTGAGTTCAAGTTCAGGTGGATTGGCCTCTTTAATAGATGAAGAACTGGGTAGATTTAAAAGTTTACTAGATTTTGTCATTACTTCATTATTGTCTAGTTGTTCAAGGTACCCCTTAATTTCTTCATCTAAATCTTCTTCAACCTTTTCAAGTGTAAGAACGGTTTCAAGCTTGTCTTCTATTCTGGTTTGTAAAAAGGTGCTTTGGACAAGATTATCCAAAGGATCAACATCGAATATTTCATCGATGGTAGAAATAGAAGGAAAAGGTGAAGAATCAAAAACTTTAAAATGAAAAGTCTCTCCTAAGACTGTCATTGTCAAATTTCCATCTTGGACATCAATAATAGTTTTAGTAGTTGCCATAAATGGTCTACCAAGCAATATTGTGTGCTCTCTGTCCAATGCTGGATTTTCTTGCATATCCAGAACCACAAAGTCAACAGGTATTATCAGTTTGTCTACCTGTACCAAAACATCCTCAACTATTCCCTCTGGATATTTAAGAGATCTATCTGCAAGTTGAAGGGACATAGTTGTGGGTTTTAAATCCCCTAGATTGAGTTGTAAGAATATAGAGTAGGGCATCAAATTTATACTAGCACCTAAATCAAGCATTGCTTTAGCAACCTTCCTATCCCTCATAGTTATGTTTATAATAAAACTTCCAGGGTCTTTCAACTTAGGGGGTAGTTTGTGCTGAAGTACAGCGCTAGAAATTTCTGATACTACTACTCTTTCATTCAGTTCATACCTCCTTTTCTTAGTGTTCAACTCTTTGAAAAACTTGGCATATGAGGGCACATTCATGATCACTTCTAATAATGGTAAATTGATATTTACTTTAGAGAGCATATTAAAAAGATCATTGAATTGCTTATCTTGTTTGGATTCTTTCAACCGGTGGGGAAAAGGTACTTGTATCTGGTGTGGTTCTGTTGTCTTTTGAATTTTGGGGGTGTCAGATGACCCCCCAATGAGTTTTTCAGAAGGCTTGTTAAGTTTAACACTTGTTTCTCCTTTTTTCGAGATTAGAATATCGCCTTCTTTGTTACCTGAAGTACAAGGTAGATTGTTAGAGATTTCAGGTAAACTGGTATTGACTACCTTACCACTTCGAAGGGTTCTTACATCCTTTGCTTGTTCTGGTTGACTGGGCAACTTTCCTGGTTCTTTCTTTTGCATTTGTTCAGCCAGTTGCCCAACTTTAGATTCAATTCTTTTAACCGAAGCCTCCATGGTGTTCAACATTTGATTAGTCATCAATTGGTTGTCACGACTAACTTGAATAAAAGCATTCAAGCTATCTTCTAAGGTTGGCTTAAAAGATTGGCTTGGTTGGTAAGGGTGGTTGTTAACCGACCTTAGTGTTGGATATTGGGTGTAGGCTGGGTGATTATACGTGTTTGGATGATACCTTTGAAAAGATTGGACCTCCTCTATGGCATCGACACTAGAATCACAAGTATTTGAACAATTATGAGTACCATGCCCAATTGAACAACACACTTCACATACCTCTTGATTTGAAATTTGGTGGGTAGTGAGAAATTGCACTTGTTTAGTCAATTCAGCAAGTTGCAAGGTTATCTCATTATCAGAGCCAACTTCATTGACCCTTGCTTTCCTTCTACCACCTCTTTGTTGGGAATTAGAACCCAATAGCTCATAAAGATTATAGGTTTCCTCTGCGGTCTTTTCTCCTACAGCACCTCCAGCAGCATTATCAACCATGTATTGACTCTGTAGTGTCAATCCATCATAAAAGAATTGGTTTTGTAGCTGTAATGGAAAGCTATGATTTTGACATAGAATGAAAAGGAGTTTGAATCGCTCCCAAGCTTCATGAAAGGGCTCTTCATACATTTGAGAAAATGTTGCTATCTTTATTCTTAGATCAACAGTCTTTTGATGGGAATAGAACCTACCCATAAAAATTTCATAGACTGCCTCCCAAGTTTTAAGAGAACCTGACTGTAGAGTAATGAACCATGACCAAGCTTTATCTTTGAGAGTGTAAGGAAAACACCTCATCCTAAGTTGATCTTCATTAATTGCATGTAGTGGAAAGGTTTGGACAATAGCATAGAATTCTCGAATGAAATGCAAAGGGTCTTCATTAGGGATACCGTAAAAGGAAGGCAACAAAGAATAATGAATCTTTTTCAATTCATAATTCCTTGCAGCCTCTTGTAATTGGATGCCGGAAGTTACATTGCCAATGATTGGCATTGTATAGTCTTTCATCTTTTTTCGCCTATCTTCAGCATCTCCCATGGTTTTTGTAGTTGAAAATGATCCTCCTCCTATTGTGTATCAACATTTTGCTCTTAAAAAACAATAGTAGAGTAATGTTGACTAGCAATAATTTTTCAAAACATTTTGGGACTAAACCTATGAGTACATTATGTTATATGTTAAACTAATGCTTTTTCAAACTTGGTACTTGTCAATCCTCTTATGAACTAATGCATGGGAAGAATTCTAATGTCAAGCACCTTTCTATGTTTGGTAGCACTTATTACATTCTCAGAGACAAAGAGAATTTGGAGAAGTTTGAAGCTAAAAGTGATCTTGAAATATTTCTTAGATACTCAAGTAATAGTCATACCTAATGTGTTTACAACTTAATAACTTCTATGGTTATGGAATTCATTAATGTTGTTATTGATGGCTCGATAGCTACTAAACTAGTTGAAACTAAAGACAATGATTTTTCAGTTATTGTGGTTCTTCTGAAAATTCTATTGATAATGTTAAGGCTCTTTCTAATGTAACTCTAATTGACCCGCCAAAGAATACTAAAGAAGAAGAACCTTATCTCCCTAAAAAGTTAAGAATGTTGACTCTATTGACAATATCATTGGAAAAATTAAAGGAGGAGTTAGAATTAGACTTCATATTCAAGAGACATTGAACTACATGGGCTTTACTTATACCATCCTTCCAAAAATGTTAAGAAACATTACAGGACATACATTGGGTCAACTCTATACAAGAGGAACTTACTCAATTTCAATGGAATGAATTCTGGTATCTTGTTTCTAAACCAAAATATAAACATGTCATAGGTACACATTGATTGTAAAAGAACAAAGAAGAAGCTAATGGTGTGATTGCTAGAAATAAATCCAAGCTTGTTACTCAAGGTTATACTATGATAAAAGGTATCAATTTTGAAGAACATTTTTCTCTAACTTCTCTTCTTGAGTGCATATGATTGCTAATTGGGTTGGCTTGTTACTTTGGATTCAAGTTGTATCAGATGGACATCAACATTGCGTTCCTCAATAGTGTAGTCAAAGTGATGAATCATATTGTTCTCATGAAAGGAATCAAATGAAAATATTTATAAAAAAATCACATATTATTTTCTTACATCAATCAAATTCATCAAATAAATATCTCAAGTAATATTCTTGTTAGGAGTTGAAGAAAGTATAATTACTTTTTGGAGAATTATTTCCTATTATTTTCTTTCTTTTACATTTGGCTAATTCTCACAACTTTGAAGGATAATGGGTCATAGTATGTATTTTATACTATTCATTTTTTTTCTTCTTTTTTTATTTTTTCTTTTTTCTTTTATCTCTCTCTCGTTTGTTTTTGGAGATATTTTTATTTCTTTTTTAGAGAAATAAGCCATGTACGTTCTGTACATATATTGTATGATAGAGTTAGTAGCTAATTTGTGACTTTGTATTTTATTGATTTAGGTAACCCCATGTATGTTTTTTAAGGAGTCATGCACGAATGAATATAAAGGAATATACTTTCAATTTCTACTTAATTTATTCAATTTAAGTAATGAAAATAAAAATATGACACTTTATTAGATGTAAAAATCCTAACATGTAATGCTAAGACCTATACAGATCATCTAACAATTAGAATTGATACAAAGAGTGTTTAAATAGTAGAAAACATTATCACTTATAATGGGATGACAATAGCTCAAAATATATGCTCACAAGAATAATCTCTAATATTTGATTCCTAAACACTGAATTTGGATTCATTACAATTTTAACATTTAATCATGAAATAATAATAATGAAAAAAATCAATTAATTATCACATTATTCTATGAAATATTTTTAAATTAATCTAATAAGGAGATGATTATCACCACTAAACAATGTTTGTCTTTAACTTTTAATAAGAAATACATGGGTGAGGTTAATTATGTGCTTGGTGTTAAGATAGTTAGGGATCAAACTCAGAGACAACTAGGTTCATCTCAAGGGACTTATATACATAAAATCCTTGAGACTCCAAATACAAAATTGTAAACCCATTGACACTCTTGTTGCTAAAGGTGAAAGCTTGTGTGGCGAGATGAAACCTAAGAATTCTAAAGAAAGAGATTGGATGGCTTGTTTAACATATTCTAGTGCTATTGGGAGTCTAAAATTTCCTAAAGGTGCCAAAACAAATTTATGTTGAAAAGAAAATAAAAAGAAAAGCAGCTTCAGAATTGGATTAATGGAGTTTCATATATATTAGCCTTTGTATCTCATTAGTAGAAAAATGAAAATACATATATATACTCAATCATAATTATATATATATATATATATAGTGTATTTATTAGTTTATTTGTTTCATATTTTTTACGTTCATATAGCTTATTCTATGAATATGATCTTGCATATTTAAATTAAATAATTGTATGAGATATCATAATTATTTGATTTAATTATAAAATTTTGAATAAGTTATTTTTATTGAACTTGTGATTAATCTTTTTGCTCTAAAATTTTCTAATTGATTTTATTTAAGTGAAATATATTTTGAATCATTTAGTTAGGATTATTCATTATTAAATTCATTCTACAACACACACGTGTTCTTGTGTTTTTGTGCTAATCCTTTTTTTGCAGTTGATTTATGAACGATCTGATTGACGAAAAGCTTAATAGAACGTTGGTCTAAAAACCGCTCACTCTAATTTCATGAACTATGAAAATAGAGTAAGGGCTCGTAAGTAAAGTATATTGGGGCAGTATCCTAGAGAGATAACATAAGACCAAATTTGTATTTGAACATTTGATTTTCATAATAGAAAGTTAGATGGTCTGGTGGACCAGTGGTTTTCCGCTTAGGTCATGGTTGTGGCCTAAGTTCTTTCCACCTAAAAATATCGTGTATTATTATTTTATTTCTGCACTTTATTCTTACACGTGATTGCATGACTGGTGATAACTGTATTTTATATAGTTATTTTCATCTATTTTATTAATTATAATTGCTATGTTCTTGACATTTTTAGTTAATTTTAATGGAATAAATTAATATTTACCCTTTATTTGTTAAGAAATATATTTTTAAGAAAATTAAAGAATTTGAATCGAAAAAATACTTAATTACAAATTTATGTTTGAAAATATAATTTAAATTAAAAAAGTACTTAATTACAATTAATAAAAGTCTAAAATATAATTTGAATTAAAATAGGGTTTAATTGTAATTAGTAAAAGTGTAAAAGTGAATTTAAATTAGAAAAGGGCATGATTGCAATTAAAGAAAGTTTAAAAGTTAATTTAAATTAAATTGGAGGGCTAAAATGTAATTAAGGAAATTTATTTTCTGTGCTGGAAAAGGAGGCAAGTCGCGCAATCACCAATGTGTGACACCAACCGTTCGATCAGGAAATGAACGACTACGATGAGGCACGTGAAACCAAACGCGACAAAAGAGAGTGGACGCGTGTATTCAGGTGCACGTTGCTAAGTACTGAGTAGGGCCCACGTGTCTGCCTAAAAAAATTGTCCTATGCTACGCGGTCTAGATGGATATCGTGCGCCCGATGTTGTCTCTTTTGGAGAACATAAAACTTGCAAGCATACACGGTCACAAGTAATAAATATTTGATAAGTAAGTTATCGTTCCCACAGAGATTTGTTACTACAGTTTGTTGAGTACTAAAATTATCTCTCCTTGATTTTATCCAAAACAATCGTTGATTTGGAAAAAGTTTAAGAAAATAGTTTTATAACAAAATAAAAGAAATCTAGGATTGCATTTTTTCACCAAATTAATCCACTTGAATCATGTTATTTTCTCTTGATTTATATGTTTTGGTACATTTAATTTGTCAACCGAAAACTTCTAATTTTATCCATACATCTCTTCCGAGCTCCGTATAGACACACCTCGTTAAATTAATTCATTATATTCCTATGAGAATTAAATTCAAAAAGATTCATTACGTTCTAAGTTCTCAAATGGTCACTCATACAATTAGGGTATATTCCTATCCTTCATCATACATGTCATTCTATCCATGAACAATATACACAAAAATGCCCCTTCCAATTTTATTTAAGTGCCACGGATCATTTTATAAAATTCGTAAATAATCAAAAGTAGTAAGCACAAATAGAATAAAAAAATCGAACGTCTTATAAATCGTTCAAAAATAATTAAAATCAAAGCTTCATAAATTTAGATAAAATGCAACCCTAGAAAAATTAAATTACTTCATAAATTTAAATTAAAATTACAGCAGTTAAGGAAAATGAGATGAAAAACAAAAGAAAATTAAATCATTTCGGATCGTAAATGTTTGGCACACACAGAACACAATAGAAGCCAAAAATGGCTTCTGCGTGTTCCACAGTCCATCCCCGAACACTACTAAAAATCTCAAACTCTAAACTCCCAAAACCTTTTTACCCTATCATAATATCCCCTATTTATAACATCAAATTTCTAAAAAAATTCATTTAAAAATATATTTTTTTACACGCGAAGACAAACCGTTATGACGAAAATAATTAAATAATACGCGTGGGGGACAAACTTTATCGAAAACGAAAAACTGGTATCGAACACACAAAACTGGGGAACGTGCGCATCGTTTTTTCTTTTTTTCAATTCATGCTGCCACGTGTCGCAATATGATTCGCTGAAATCTAAAGTAGGACACGTGGAAACATATCACTCGCTATCAAGAACAGGTGCACGTGGAAATGCCGCACGGGATTAGAGGCGCGAGAACGTGGGGGACAACGGCTGGAACGCGTGAGTGATCCTATGTATTCGTGCTCATCGAACCTTGCCACGTGTCAGAATATGATTGACTAAAAGATAAAGTAGGGCATGTGGCAGCTTTCGATTCGTTGTATAACCGGACACATGTGAATCGGTCGCACGAGATCATGCCTTGGTTGACGCATGAGACACGTGAGTCCTACCCTACACGTCGGCCTACGGGTAGGTGGGCCCCACTCAGCGCACCGAGTGGCGTGAATGAGACAACTGCACCCAATCGCTTTGGTCGGATCTGACGGCTCACGTGCACGTGTGGATGATGGCGCGTGGGCTTCTTCTCCTTTACGTAGAAAAAATAAATTTTCTTAATTACATTTTGACCCACAAATTTAATTCAAATTACATTTTAAACTTTCTTTAATTACAATTAAGCCCTTTTCTAATTTAAAGCTTTTAATAATTAAAATTAAGCCTGATTTTAATTTAAATTATATTTTCGACTTTTATAAATTGCAATTTAAGCACTCTTTTATTTGAAATTATATTTTTGGACATAAATTTGCAATTAAGTACGGTTTCAAATCAAATTATTTAATTTTCTTAAAAATATATTCCTTAACACATAAATAGTAAATATTAGTTTATTTAACTAAAATTAACAAAAAAAGTCAAGAACATAGCAATTATAATTAATAAAATAGATGAAAATAACTATATAAAATACAGTTATCACCCGGATATGACAACTAATCAAGAATTTCCACATGTCTCGAATATTATTTCAGCGAATCAGGATCTGACACGTGGCATGTGTTGATTAAAATAAAAACACGAAAATGACGCACGTTTCCAACCGCGCCTGTGTCCGCCACATGTCTCGCGTGACATTATCCCCTACGCCATGTCCCTAGTGAGCCCATTCCTCACAGCCTATGAACCGCTACCACGTGTCTTGATTATTCTTTCAGCCAATCAGATTATGACTCGTGGCAACATGAATTGAAATGAAAATCAGCAACGGCGCACGTTCCTCCTATTTTGCGTGTTTGTGTGTCTCAATATTCTTGTCCCCCACGCGGATTAATTTATTATTTTTTACATACGTTTTTGTCCCCCCGCATGTAGAGAAATATATTTTAAAATGTATTTGGTTTTTAGAGATTTGATGTTATAAATAGGGGATTATATTGATTAATTTGGAGAGTTTTGTTTTAGTTTCATTTTGGGGTTGGATTGTGGAACACGCAAAAGCCATTTTTGGCTTCTGTTGTATTCTGCGTATGCCAAAAATTTAGGAGCAGAAATGTTTTAATTTTCTTTGTGTTCTTAAGCGAATATTCCTTAAGTGTTGTAATTTAATTTTTATTTATGAAGTAATTTAATTTTTCTAGGGTTGCGTTTGATCTAAATTTATGAAGTTTGAGTTTAATTATTTTTGAATGATTTATTAGATTTTTAATTTGTTTATTCTATTTGTGCTTAATGCTTTTGATTATTGGAAAATTTATCAATTGATCCGTGACACTCAAATAAACTTAGAAGAGACAGTTTTGTGTATATTTCTCATGGATAGAATAACATGTATATATGAAGGATATGAATATACTTTTATCGTATGTGTGGCCATTGAGAACTTAGAACGTAATGAATCTTGGTGAATTTAATTCTCATAGGAATATAGTGAATTAATTTAACAAGGTGTGTCTATACGGAGCTCGGAAGAGATGTATGGATAAAATTAAAAAATTTCGATTGATAAATTAAATTTACAAAAAAATATAAATCAAGAGAAAATTATATGATTCGAGTGGACTAATTTGGTGAAAACTACAATCCTAGAATTTTCTTTTATTTTGTTATAAAAATTTTTAGTTAGTTAAATCATCTTCCAATTAACAATTGTTTTGGATAAAATCAGAGTGAAATAATTTTAGTACTCAACAAATTGTAGTGACAAATCTCCGTGGGAACGATAACTCACTTATCAAATTTTATTACTTGTGACCGTGTATACTTGCACGTTTTATGTTTTCCTAAAAGAGACAACAACTGACTGCTCTATTTAGGTTATTAAATTATAAATTGATAAAACATAAAAATAACTTATTCACTTCTCTAGATTAATTAGGTTTCATATCTTATAAACTTTCAATATATATATATATATCAAGGAAACTATTCATTACATGCTTTGTTACCAAAGCTCAAATTTCCACATTGTTTGTTATACTAGTTCTGATTGGAGTGGTGATATATATGAGCATGAATCTACATCTTGTTATGCCTTCCTTCTCAATAGATGAGTTATCTCTAAGAGTAGTAAAAAATAATCATATGTCGCCTTATCTACTATGGAGGTAGGGTTTATGGATTGCATAAACATGATGGAAGAAAAAGTTTGGTTGAGAAGGTTTTTTCAGCATATTAGAGTTTTAGTAATGCCTTTATATCTTGTATTTATTCGTTGTGATTATATGGTTACACTAGTATATATTAAGGATCCTAAATATCATGAAAAAATACATTGATGTAAAATATCACATCTTCAGAGATATTGCTTCAAGTGGAGAAGTTACTCTATAATGCATACCCACTAATCGTATCACAACAAATCCTATGACTAAATCGTATAGCTAAAGATTCTTTTGTTTCTCATGCTAGGACGCTAGGACATTAGGACTATGTAAATTGTGATTTTATGTATTTTTGTTTAACTTATTTATGTCAATCTATATACATTGTATATACAATATTTGATGCATTTTCATATATATATATATATATTCTTACACATTGAAAATATTGGTATAGCATGCTTACGCGCGCACACACACATATATACACTAAAAAATAATGTCAACAGGTTAAGTTGGCTCTCTCACATAAGCAATCACCTTATAGTGCTTCAATGGAAGCAAGTAAAGATAAGATACATTAGCCTATTATTACAATAATAGCTAATTGAAGAAATATTCAAATGTTACCTTGTTCTTGTCGTTGAGATCTATTTAAAAATCATCGATGATGGGTATACCCATTACCCATTATACATGTATTTATTGTTAGATATAAGTTCCAAAGGCATTTCTTACCATTATGGTATATTTAGGAACTCAAATTAGATTCTATGGAAGAGTTTAAATCAAGATCTAGTCCTATAATGACATGGCTTCTACAGTATGCATTTCAAACCATGATGCTATATTTATGTTGTTTCTTTAATATTGACATGGTCCTATATTAGTTGGATAACTCTATTATAACCTGTATTTTATACTACATGTGTTAGTGACCATATATGAAGAAGGTCAATGAATAAATCCTTGCTTTGTCACTATGTAAATCTTATACATCATTATAAACGACCATTGTGCCCTTTGTAACCTTTGATTATGTCACGGAGTAAAGAATCGATTATGCACACGAGGATATCTAATCCATCTCTTTCAATATTATCAAAAATGTTATTTATTTTAAAAAGAAAATAGATATTCTAAGTAATTATTAGAAAGGAAAACTACCAAGTAATTTTTTTTTCAATCTTTAAAAAAGGATGGAACCAAGGAAAATGAAAAAGAATGGGAAAAAAAAGTTTACTAAAATATTTCTTCTACCTACCAAAACAAACATAGGCGTTTTGATTGTGCGTTTAGAAGTCATTCATTCTATTGGAATTTTAACCATACAAAACACCCAATGAATTATCATACTTTTTTCATCGATTAAAGGTTACGCAAACACAAACATATAATTATTGTTTTATTTCATTCAATAAAAATAATAAATATTATTAAAAATAGTTAATTATTATTGTTCCATTACTAATTTCATAATTTTTAATGAAATTATTTAAAAATATAGATGTTAATAAATATAAATTATTATTATTATTATTATTATATATGATGATAGATACTAATACAAATGATTTTGATAAATATTTTTATCAATTTCTCGATTTTTAAATAAATAAAATATAATAATAAATATTTTTAATTTTAATTAAATATTTTTCAATATCTAATTAATTTAAATTTTATATTTATTAAAATATATATATTTAAATAACTCCATCCATATAATACTATGATTTATCAATATTATTTATCTAAATTATTTGTAATTAGAATATATATATATATATAAAAGTTTCTACAATAATAATAATAATTTTATTAACATATATATCTTTAAATGATTTTATCTAAGTAATACTATAATTTATCAGTATTATTTGTATAAATTATTTTTCTTTAAATGATTTTATCTAAGTAATACTATAATTTATCGGTATTATTTGTATAAATTATTTTTCAACCAAATGGACTTGATATATATGGATCAATTCGGCTTACAAATTATTTAGATAAATAATACTAATAAATGATAGTGTTATTTTATTAAAGTCATATGATCCGAATTTGTAAAATATTAGCATACTCTTTTTGAAAGAGTCCGATACATCCCCCCTGGACATGTGATGAAGGGATTACTGTATTTGGTATAATTTGTGTATTTCCATAATAATTAATTATAAATTAAAATATAATTTATAATTAACTATTATAAATTATATAAAATAATAATAATAAAATAATATTATAATAACGATAAATATGATTTAATTAATAACAAAATTTATTTGAACGGATTAAATAACAATTAGTAAGTTTAATAGATTTAAAATGATAGGTGGAATTTTTTTTAAATATATAAACTATACATAAAATATTATTTTTATAATTATTAGTGATATTTTGTTTTTTTAAAATTTTATTTTATATAAATTGGTAATTTAATAATTAAAAGAATTGCTAAATAAAATAAAAGTCTTATTAATGATTGATAAGATAAATGAAAAAATATTAGAATCCGCCACGTTAGTTAGGCTATCTCATGTCAGCTGGGCGTTCGTAACGAGGAGTGCTATGCATGTGAACTTCTACCAATATTGACTTCTTCTTCTTCTTGAAAATAGCTTACCGATTTTCATTCTCTCAGACACGAGCCACACGCTACAGAATATATACTTTCTTTGAGAAAAAGAAAGAGAGATGGCTACAGATATGGTGGTTTTGGAACACGCGAATGAGATTGGGAAGAGGCAGGGCAATGAAAATGGTTGTTGCAAGGGTGGTGGACCAGGGTATGCCACTCCAATTGAGGCCATGTCTGGTCCAAGAGAGCGTTTGATTTATGTAACTTGTGTTTATTCTGGTAAGTCTTATTTATTGTCATTCATTATTCATAACTTGTGTTTTGTCTTTGTTTTTGTTGTTTTCTTTCTGTTTTACAATTCTCTTATTTGTTTAATTCGATTGATATTAGTTAAAATCACATTAGTTATTTTGATTAAAAAATAATCTCTTTTTACTGTCTTTTGTCTTTTTCTTATGGTTTTTGAACATTAAATCTAATCAATAACGTTAATGTAGAATAATTTAAATCAATATTATAAATACCAACCCAATTTTAAATTTTAAATTAATCAATAACTTTTAAATTAAGGCATAAATTAAGTAACATAAAAATACATATTCTTTATTACATCGTAATAATTCAACATAAAATATAATTAGACACAATTTGTTTAGCAGACCCTTGCTTTCACAACTAAGGAGAGCTACCAATCAAAAGGAAAGCAGAGATCAAAACCAAAAAGAATGAAAATCTGAAATCAAAATAACAAAATGGAAACTAGCAAAACACATGTAGCTAAAACATAAACTATCGAGTGTGAATTAATATATACCACGTTACTATAGGTGATTAGTCTAACTCAGTATAATGTCTTTTGAGTTTTCCCAATAGAATTTAAGTCATCAAATAAACATATTTGTTAGATAATCTCTATTGAATCTGATTTATAAGTCTATTGTGTTCACCACTTGAATTGTTGATTAGGATCCTTAAAATAGATGAGTGAATAATCATAGATATAATATAAGGGTGTCATATCTACTCTAATGCTTAACTTTAATTCTATAGGATTTAATTGAGAAAGTAAGAGAAAAATTTGTTATAGTTTTAAAAGATCATACCTTCAATGTTGAATATGAGGATCCATTTATAGGCTTCATTCAATAACAATATCGTAATATCGCATTGAATCATTAATAAGATAATATCAAAATAATATATAATTTTGATATTAATCTTAATATTTATGATTATTTATATTTCAAGATATCAAATCATAAATATTTAATTTAAAATTAAATTAAGAGATAATTACTAAAAAAGATTTTTATTTGAAATTCAAACATCAACTAACTATATATTGAGTACTCATTTAACTATTCAAAGGTGACATTAACCAATCAAATAGTGTCATTTAAACTTGGTGAAATCCCCCACCAATATTAGTCCCTAGATCGCCTGGGTCGTCTTTGAAGGATGAAGTGGTCTAGCTATTTCACCTGGGTATGGCAACATAATTGCATCTATATGTGGAACATTTTGATTGAAACATGCAACTTCTATTCCAATTTTCTTTATATAAGAGTAATATTGAGGTTCTAAGCTTTCCAACGATTATCTCTATGTCTCAATAATACTAGAGGTTAGGAAGTTAGGTTGGTCAAACTTTATAATAAAAGATCACCATAGGCTTACGGATTTCAACTTCTTAATCTTGATTGATATTTGATTAAATTCTTCAAAATTTCTTCCATTTTACTACTTTGGATCTTGGGTCAAATGAACGAATGAGATCAAACTTGTGAAGAGATGTATAGATCAAGCCTCCATCAACCTCATTTATTCTCAAGTCCATCCAACCAAATTATGAGAAATTTTTTGTAGAGAATATTTTTTGAAAACACCTTGTCTTCATCAATCACTTAGTAAGTGTATCAAAACTCTCTTCTCTTTATTTTTTCTTTGAATTTTGTTGAATCTTGTATGAAAACCAAAAACACTTGGAACAAAAATAGTTACGATCTTTCTTGTTGGCACTCTAGGCACAACAACAACCAATATAACCACAACATAGATCACTAGTATAGATCTTCCAAGTAGCCCATATGGACCAATGTAGGTGGATCCAATCACTCGGATTAAAACACAAATGGAGGTCGAGCAAGAAGGGGTCTCCGTCCAAGTCAATTGCTAATCAGCCGCCCAGAGAAGCCAAGCGACCGACAAGGCAATCCATCCAGGTGAGATATCAAGGCAAGCCGTCTACGTAAGCCGATACAAGGGTCTACACCATCTAGCCAACCAACGGGCAAAGGTCCCAATGACCTGCGATATGGCCAATTAAACAAACTAGTTTGACAAGTTTATGGTCGGCGGTCCCTCATTCAGTGGAGGTCATTCTAATGATCTTGTAGTCTTCGTGTTTCCTTTTGCCTCTTCCTGCGGCACTCTTGACACTTCTGTTGGCACTTCCAACTCTGCTACTATCCCTATTGGCTTTCTGGTTAAATAATTTGAACCAAGTTTGGGCTATAAAGTTGATTCTTTTGTCCCCACTCTGATTGAGTCTATTGCTGATGAGTTGAGAAAGATGTTTGAAATTTTGGATGACATAGGAATTCTTCTTCCTAATTGTTAAATTTTGGCCTAACTTCATCTCAAAACCCTGGTTGTGAGATGGAGAACTGTCCTTGTTTATATGCGTAGCGTGGGTACAATCCTCAGTCGATGTGGGACTTTAACACTCCCCCTCACATCGGCAAGGGTCTATCCTCTTGAGACCGATGGGGATGTTGAGCTTATGGAACCCAAGTGGTGGAATGCATCACTCACCAGTGATGAAACAACTACACCGATCGGATAACCTTGCTTTGATACCATGTTAAATTTGGGCCTAACTCCATCTCAAAACCTAGGTTGTGAGATAGAAGACTTCCCTTGTTTATATGTGCAGCGTGTGCGCGATCCCTAGTCGATGTGAGACTTTAACACTAATGGCAACTTGATTCCCAACAATCCCCCTTTCGATGGCATCACTATCTTCGCCGACCAACTATCTTTGGAGTTGGACTTTTGTTCCCATCTTTGATGCAGGAATATTTTTGTAAAGTAGGGCACACCAGGAAATTTCCACTTAATTTTTGAAAGATCTTGGTTTCTTGTCATATTTTGTGATGACGGCCACGAGATGACTCTAAAAGACTTTAAGTTTCTATTGGAGGTATGTTTGGGGTCAGACCTTATAACCACTACAAATTCTTCAATGAGTTGCCAAAATCAAATAAAGGTTGGTAATTGTCTTGGTTTATTATGACTGAGGCTTATGATGTGGTCTGTCTTAAGCTTGGTCCCATTCCTACCTAAATTGTTCTTGGTGTTGAGCCATAGTTGATCTCCATTAGTGACTTGGTTTTTTTTTATAAATAACATCTGAAGTATCTAAATTTTGGTCTATTTTACACAAAAGTGTCTGATTTTTTTCTCTATAGAAAAGTATCCAAAATATTATTTTGTTTATACATAAGTACTTTTAATAAGCAAAAAACATTGTTTATTTATAGGAAAAATTACATATCCCTTATGTGGCCATAATTTGGCCACGTAGATGGCCAAATTTTAGCTACAAATATATATATATATTATAATGAATTTGTCAAATGTGGTTGCACCTAAAATTTTTATTTTTTTCCCTTCCATGTGAGCAGGACCTACAAATCTCCCCATTTTGACTACATGGAGGGTTCCACCAATCCAACAGTTAAACGACAGTATTCAAAATTCTATCTTAAAAGAATTTTCATCAACATGTATGATCCATTTTCCTTTGTATGGATCTTCTCAAGCTATAGTAGCTTCTTCTCCGTTACATCCCTAATCCAGTGATATCTCACATCAATATGTTTTTATCTCGAATGAAAGGAGACATTATTTCCAAGGTACATAGCACTCTGACTATCACAAAATAATTGGTAATTGTCTTGCTGCAACCCAAGTTATTTCAAGATAAACTTTTTCATCATATATAACAACTCTTTACATGCTTCTGTTACTACTATAAACTCTACTTCTGTAGTGGACAATACAACACATTTTTATAACTTTGACTGACATGACACAACTCTCTCTGCAAATGTAATCAGGTAACCTGAAGTACATTTTCTAAAATCTATATCTCCAGTAATATCTGCATCTATGTATCCAACTAATACAGGTTTTTTATTTTCAAAACATAGGAATATTTTGAAATAACCTCGAAGATACCTAAAAATCTATTTCACTACAGCCCAATATTCCTTTCTATGATTTGAAATGAATCTACTCATAACTCCAACTGCATGAGCGATATCTGGCCGTGTATAAACCATTGTATACATCAGACTTCCAATTGATGAAGCATATGGAACATTTTTCATCTCTTCCTTCTTTTTGTCTGTAGAAGGGCTCTACTTAGAACTTAGGTTAAAATAATTGACAAGAAGACAACTAATCGCTTTAACCTTGTCCATATGAAATCTCAGAAGTACTTTCTCATTGTACTTATCTTGTGACAACCATAATTTCTTGGCGTCTTTGTCTCTAATAATACTCATGCCAAGAATCTATTTTTCTGGCCCCAATTCTTTCATAGAAAAAGACTTACTCAATTTCTTTTTCAAGTTGTTGATTTCGAAAATAGTCTGACAAACAATCAATATACCATCCACATAGAATAAAAATATAATGAAATCATCATCAAAGAATTTCTGCACAAAAACACAATGGTTTAAAGTAGTCTTTGTATAGCTTTGGTTCCCCATAATAGACTCAAACTCCTTGTACCATTGTCTCGGTGCCTATTTTATATCGTAGTGTCTTTTCTTCAATTTGCAAACATAATCTGTGGAATAGGATAAGTCGCAAGTATTGGTCCTAGATAATGAATATCATCATTTCCCTCGTCTTCAAAACCAACTTCTATGGGAGCATCATCTTCATCAAGTGGATAAACCTGGTCTTCATCTCCAACTTATCTTGGCACTGATGTTGGAGGAATTAATTCCAAATTTGATGAGTCACCATTGGAATTAGGAACATCCTTCTTCATTTTGACAATATCTTCAATTGTCTCATCTTCAACAAATATAGCATCACTACTCCTGACAAGTCTCTTTACAACTGGATCATA
Organism: Hippophae tibetana; assembly: GCA_037013495.1. Classification (NCBI taxonomy): domain Eukaryota; kingdom Viridiplantae; phylum Streptophyta; class Magnoliopsida; order Rosales; family Elaeagnaceae; genus Hippophae; species Hippophae tibetana. The sequence goes on along the minus strand of CM072802.1, from coordinate 39,821,125 downwards.
AAATCTATAGCCAAATTGATCTTGACCATAGCCAATAAAAAATACACTGTCTTATCTTGGCATCAAGTTTGGATCTCTCATCCTTGGGGATATGAACAAATTATTTGCAGCCAAACACCTGTAGATGATCATAGGAAACATTTTTTTGAGTACATTTTATCTAGAACATTCATCTTGAGAGAAGTACAGGGTTAAATATTAAACACGTGTGAAACTCTGAGTATGGCTTCACCGCATAAAGTTTTAGGAAACTTTGCATGTGAGAGTAGACATCTGACTCTCTCCATCAAAGTTCTGTTCATCCTCTCAGCTAAGTCATTCAATTGTGGTGTCTTTATAGGTATCATCTGATGCTGAGTACCATACTTTTTGCAGTAAGCATGAAAAGGTCTTGTGTATTCTCCACCATTGTCTATCCAAATGCACTTCAGCTTCTTCCCATTCTGTTTCTCAATTGAGGCATGAAATTCTTTGAAGATATGCACCTGATCCTTTGTCTTTAGAAGATATACACATGTCTTCCTTGAATGATCATAAATGAAAGTAACAAAGTATTGAACATCACCAAGTGACTTTAGTAGTGGCTAGAGGTGAGACAGAGATCAATATCTTTTATTTTCAAGTTTGTGTACAGAGATCAAATTCAGGCACATATATGGAATATGCTTGACATCCTTCATAAATAGTCTGGTTTTATTCTCTATTTCTAAGCAAAACTTTCATCTGCCAACAACCTTTGACAGGCCTTCATTTCCCATTCTAATACCAAAACTTCTAGGTGTGTATGATGAGAAAAATTATTTACGCAATGTAACGTGAATTGTAGTACCACTATCAATCACCCAATTGGTCTCGTGTAATGCAAGATTGAAAAAATCTTCATCATAAATGATATTGTACTCCTCTATGGTATTTGTTTACTCATCATCACTACTATCATCTTTCTTCACTGCTTTGTCTTTGTTCGTTTCATGTTCCTTCTTGAACACTTGGTAAAATTTCTTGATGTGATCCTTCCTCTTACATTGATGTCATTCAACGTTGGTATATTTGTTTGATTTGCCTCTACTCTTGCCTCTGGGTTTCTGTTCTCTATACTGTCTCCTACCTCCGAACTCTATGATAAGGGCTTGTGTTTCTGAATCTCTCTCCCTATTCTGTTTCTCATATGACAATAGAGTTTCTACAACAGCTTCAAACTCCATCTTGTCATTTGCATAAGTCAGAGTTGTTATGAGATGATTATATGATGAGGGTAGTAATGCCAACAACATTATAACTCTCTCTTCATCGTCGAAACTCACATTGAATCTTACTAAGTGAGAAAACTTGTTATTGAAATCGCTAACGTGTTGCATCATGCTCACATTATCTTCCTTCCTCATCTGATATAAATCCTTCCACAAATAAAATTTATTGGTAAGGTTCTTTGACATGTATACGTTTTCTAGAGTCTCACATGTTTCTTTTGCAGTCTTCCAATTTTTTTATTCAATATTTTGCAAGACATTATCTTAGGGATGTAGATAGATTGTACTGGATGCAATTTCATCTATCTCCTCCCACTGTTCCTTGGTGACAGTTGTTGCCTTTTTTCCCTTCCCCAACAATGTCTTATGAACCTTCAATTGAATGAGAATATTCTTCATCCTCCTTTGCCATAAAGAGAAATTATTTTTGCCAATAAATTTCTCAATATCTACTTTCTGGCTTGACATTTTTTTCGCTGTGTTTCTTTTTCTACAAATAAATACGCCCTGGGCTTAATAAAATCTTTTTTGATGTGACAGATTAGTCTATGCTACAACCACAGAGCATACTAAGAATTTTACTAGACTAGTTCTGATACCAGTTGTTAGAGCACATTGGAGAAAAATAAAATAAATTCAACAGGGTAAAATAATGACACCGACAATTTAACGTGGTTTACCCTTTAATTTGGATTATATCCATGTGACAAACTCCAAAAAATATTTCTTCTACTAATAAAATTAATGGATATAAAGTGGGAGACAATACAACAAATTGCGATAAACCTAAAATAGTGACACATAAGTGTTTTTTAAACTCCCCTTTAAGAAAAATATCCCAAATATTTTTCTAAAATATTCTCTCCCACTCTCTTACACACACAACACTATTTTTCATCAAAAGAAATTGTTCATTTGACTTTGTTTTACTTCTCTTTTTTTGGTGTGTCTCTCTAAGTCAAAAACATTACCTATTTATAGAAAAAATTACTTATCTTTTATATGGCCAGAAATTGGCCACGTAACTAACCAAATTTTAGTCATATATATACGATAAATTTGTCAAATATGGTTTCATCTAAAATTTTTATTTTCTTCCTCTACGTCGTCAAGACTTACACAAAGATGTATTAATTAACCATTCATTTGATAGTTTGAAGTTGTTTATGTTTGTGTAGTTTATATTTTAGGAAATTTTATGATTTATTATTGTTTGACAATGTGTTGTTTACTGATTTCAAATATGGATCGATTCTTACAAGTGTTCCTTTTCGTAGGACATAGAAATGAGATATACATGCTAATAGTAGTCTTCAAAATTTGATTTTTCTATAAAGCTTTCTTTTTTCTTGAGTTAGGCAATTCATTTTAGTCATTTGATCAAATGATTTCAATCAATTGCTTCAAAATTTTGTAGGAACAGGAAGAGAGAAGCCAGATTACTTGGCCACAGTGGACATAGACCCTAGTTCTCCCACTTACTCGAAAGTTATCCACAGGCTGCCTGTACCATATTTAGGTGATGAACTACATCATTCAGGATGGAATGCTTGCAGCTCTTGCCATGGAGATCCGTCTGCAGATCGTCGTTTCCTCATCCTACCTTCACTAATGTAACCCACTAAGTTCTTTTTGCATCAAAAATTCGCATGTTCCTTCATTCTGTTGAATCATGCAAATATATGGTTTTTTGTGTATATATACGTATATATAGGTGATTGCTATTGCCAAAGAAAATGCACTTTTGCATTAGTTTTTTTCTCTCTCTTTGGCATATATATATATATATATATATATGAGTCAGAATACTTAGAGCCACTCGGCATCATAAAGTTGAGAAAATATTAAGAATAAGGTTTGTATTTTCTTCAAAAATACACTTGACTTTTTAAAATATGAAGTATGACATAATGCATGTAACGGAAGTTAAAATAATGATTATTCAGATTGAAAAGTATCTTTGATTTTATGTAGCCTATTAATTAATATTAAATAATCCATAACATTAAATTAATAAATAAACATAAAGATGTTAGGTTTTTATTTTATTATAATCATAAAAATTAATAAAATAAACAAATACTCATAAAGTGAAAAATATAAATACATGTTCTTACGAATTAAAAAAATAAAATTTGAAATATATACAATGAAATAGATATCAATTAAACAATATGTATATGTCTTTAAGAAGTTTAGATTTTTATTTTTTTTAATCATAATAAATATAGTAAATAGGTAAAAAAAATTGAAAAAAAACAATTATAATGTCTCTTAAAATTTGTAACTACAAAGATAGCAAATATTATGTTCAAATTATATATTTTTTACTAAAGAATATCTTAAACCCAAAATTTCACTTTGAACAACATTCATTTGGACGTAATTTAAGTTCGTAATTTTCCAATATTGTTTATTGTGTTATTATTTTTAAAAGATATTTCAATAATTTAGCAAAAATATTGAAATAGTAAGTGGGAGATTTGCACGTACAGAAGTTAATACCATTATTGATTGGGGTTATCTTTGATATTATGTCTAACCATTAGAGACAATTTTTTCAAATGTTAATGATATTTGTGAAAAAAGTGCAAACATTAGGAACATCATTGAGCTTGATTTTTTCCCAGTTTACACTGCATGACATGGTACCACAGTAGCTGTCTAGCTTTAGCTGACATTGCATGTATTTGTTCAATTTAAACGGAAATGCTTAACTTATAGTTAGAAGTTGGTAGAAAACTAAAACTTCAACATTTTTAAAATTGTATGAATAAGCTGCTAACATGTAAGGTTGAAATGATAAATGGCTTCGAGTTTCATTAGTACGTAAATTTTGTGCATTTTGTGACAAAATTTGATATAATTCACAAGTGTATATGACCTTGAGTAACAATCTCTTTCTGAGAGTTGTTTTAGATATATATCATCTGGAAGAGCATAGTTACTGTTACAATGCTGCAATTTGCATGAATGACCCATTACAAACATGAATAGTAATGCTTCCTTTTAATGAAAAATTACTAATATTTGGTGGTTCATATGCTAGCTAGAAAGATCTATTGTTTTGAACTGAACCTAATAATTCTTGTTTCATTTACACCTGTCAGATCTGGTCGTATATATGTGATTGACACCAAAACAAATCCAAAAGCGCCCTCTATACATAAAGTTGTTGAGCCTGAAGATATTTTAACAAAAACCGGACTGGCTTATCCACATACATCCCATTGTCTTGCTTCTGGTGATTTAATGGTGTCATGCTTAGGAGATAAAGATGGAAATGCTACCGGGAATGGATTTCTTCTACTTGATTCAGAATTTAATGTGAAGGGAAGGTATGCATTTTTGTTTCAGTTAAGGGCACATTAAACGTAGTACGCATCATTAGTTTTATATTGATTTTGTTAGATAATAAATTTCTTCAGAGGATTATGGACTGAATATGAATTACAAGGCACAAAATTTGTAAACATTTTAACCTAACAAGAAGGCATTTGTAGCGAGTTTTTCACCATTTTGATTTTTAGCATTGATTTTGTATGTTATATTCTAGCAAGAGCTTCATCATTTATATAACCGCTATTAGGTGGGAGAAACCAGGGCACAGTCCATTGTTTGGCTATGATTTTTGGTACCAACCACGACATGGGACAATGATAAGCACATCATGGGGCGCCCCTTCTGCTTTTACTGAAGGTTTTAATCTTCAACATGTCTCAGATGGTTTATATGGGAGACATTTGCATGTGTACAGCTGGCCTGGTGGTGAACTGAAACAAACATTGGATCTTGGGAACACAGGATTATTACCCTTAGAGGTGAACGTATATAAGTTTAACCTACATTTTTTATTATACAATTTGAATATATGTTCTTAGCAAATTAAATAAGTTCTGTACATGATAACACCCTCCTACTCAATCTCATACCGTTACAGATAAGATTCCTTCATGATCCTTCTAAAGATACTGGATTTGTTGGATGTGCCTTAACAAGTAACATGGTTCGGTTTTTCAAGAAAGAGGATAGCTCATGGAGCCATGAGGTATATGCATGTCTTATGTATTAATCATCTGTTTATCCTCCACTTATGAGCCGTAACTGTCTGGACAATCACTAATTTATTCTCTTCAGGTTGCAATATCAGTGAAACCATTGAAGGTGCAGAACTGGATACTTCCAGAAATGCCCGGGCTGATAACTGATTTTCTAATGTCATTAGATGATCGTTTTCTATACTTTGTGAATTGGCTTCATGGTGATGTTAGACAATACAACATTGAAGACCCTAGAGTTCCCAAGTTGACCGGCCAATTATGGGTTGGAGGACTAATCCAAAAGGGAAGCCCAGTCTTTGCTGAGGCAGAAGATGGTAACACATTTCAGTTTGACTTTCCGGAAGTCCAGGTTCGTATGACCTCCGTTATGAAACTTGTGTACTTCACGGTGGGTATCTACACCGTAGAAGTTCTAAATATCAATTCTTCCATAAATTCAAGCTCAAAAGCTTAAATTTTTGAGAAGTGGATTTAACAACTCTTGTATACTTCTTAATATTTTCCTTCTAGTATAGGTTACTTTATCTTTACAAATGTTTATTATTTAAACTTTCCTCGAGAGATTTCTTGTCTTTTTACAAGACCCATCAAATTTAAGAATTTAATTAACATTGGGGAGTTGTCACATGAATTAGATCCCAAAACGTTACTACTTTGATACCATATAGAAGAGTCAAAACTCAATTCTTTCAAAAACTTAAACTTAAGATCTTAAGTTTATGTGTTTAACAATTAATTTATACTTCTTAATATACACTTCATATATATATATATATAACCAAAAATTCTTAACATACATTTCATGATAAAACTCCACCGGATATCAAACTAGAAGTTTTTCATAGCACATTGACTTTCTTCTCAGTGGCAAAATATTTCATGATTTGAACATAAATATATTAGAATATTATAGACATATATCATCAATAGGAAGAACCCATCGATTTTATATAGCTTTCTTCGCAAGGACTAGACAATATAGAACTCTACCAAGTTTTATGATAGTGTTCAGGACATATTACACTTCATGTGATCTATATGTCAGTCCTGGACGTGTTAAGCTGCATAACTTTTTTTCTAATTATTTGGAATTTTTGATAGATATGTCTCGTGCTTTAGATGAGCTTATATTGATGAGCTTCTTATGTTCTCTCTATAAAGGGTCATAGGCTGAGGGGAGGTCCACAAATGATTCAGTTAAGCTTAGATGGGAAGAGGCTTTATGTAACCAACTCACTATACAGTGCATGGGATCGTCAATTTTACCCCGAACTTGTCGACAAAGGATCACACATGTTACAAATTGATGTTGATACTGAGAAAGGTGGTCTTGCTTTAAATCCAAATTTTTTTGTGGACTTTGGAGCTGAACCTGATGGACCTTCTCTAGCCCATGAAATGAGATACCCTGGAGGTGACTGCACGTCAGACATATGGGTTTAGATTGTTCATCCAGATTGTGAAGACCGGATGATCTGTTTCTTGCTTGCTTGAGAATTTGATTACTACTAATTCAAGTTGTCAGGCATTAATTAATAATTAAGACTTATGATAGAACTTGCTCATGTTTGTTGGCATTATTGTATCAAAAGAATAATTTCGACTCATTTTATCTTATTTTAGTACTTGTTTTTATATATTATATAAAATTTATATAAAGGAAAAAATAAATAATTACTATGTTTTTAATAATTAAAAAGCATACTTGAAATAGGTCCCCGTGGAAGAGTCACAAAGCATACTTGAAATGGGTTAGTGCTAAAGTGTAAGTTGCTACACTAGCTCTTTTCTCCAAGATAGAACTTTGTGTAACTCATTTTCTCCAATATAGAACTTTTTGTAACTCATTACGGATGGAAAATTTTAAATTAAAATTGTTTAAACGGCTAGCTTGTTTTAATGTATTTCAGTTTCTTTTTATTTCTTTTATTTCTTTCTATTTTTAATATTTTTAATGTGTTTCAATATCTTAAATGATGTTTATCAGCCATTTATATCTTCTCTTCTCTATTCTTCTTTATAAAGTAAAAGACAATAGAAGAAAAAAGGAGAAACAGACAGCAGAAGAAAAAAGAAAGAAAAATGAAAGAGAAATTATTATTCTTTGTATAGTTGTATTTTGGTAGATAAATTTTCATATTTCTCTTAGGCCAAGCATGGTGAAAATATTATCTTAAAGATATTATGTCATATAAAGATTTCGATCATTTATTATATTTAAATTTTATATTATTTAAATTGTATATTTAAATTTATACATATATTTTTATTTGTGTATTTTTAATTTTAAAAAAATAATTTTATTTATAACTTATTTGTTGATGTATTATTTTCTATAATTTTAATATAATATTTTTTATTCGCTCATGGACAAACAAGAACTATTTTATATCTATTTTTGAAACTGTGTTCAGCCATGTTTAAAGCAATGCTTTAGCATTCTGATTGCTTTGTTTAATTATTTTGTTAATCTGGGTAATTTTATTAGATGATTGCATGTTATGATCTGATATTATACTTGTAATTGTTAAATGGCTTTCATTTTGCATTGATGTAGAAGATTTTTCAAGCAAGTAAATTACGTACCGTGAATTATTTGTATACCTTTTTGCCATGAATCCTTTTACATTAATAATGTCCTTCCATTACATTACTGGACAATTGCTAAAGAACTATTTTAGAGAATTGATTGTTTTTTATGTTAACATTCAAATTTGCATAGTTGATTATAATCCACTTTTGCAATTTGACCTTTTAGTTACCCGTTCAAAGGGTAAGCCAATTAACATCTCTTTGTTACGTTTTAAAATAGCAAGATTTAAATTAATATTTTTGGTATTAAGATAAATTGGAGGATAAAGAATTTATCACGCTTCTTATCTGAAAATTTTATTGTTTCAATAGTTTGAGTTAGTGTTTGTGCTCTGTCATGCATGCTTGAATATATGATTTAATTCATAGTGGGTGCTAACAACACATTTATTCTGGTTTTTGTAGTTAACGTGAAAACAATATTATATAATTGATATTCATAAACTGTTTTAATCGAACAATCCCAAACAATAATTTTTAAAATCTATAAATTGAGAGGTTATAGTTCAACTTATTTTGTTTTGAGTTAGCATTGTAGATTATTTGGTGGATGCTATCAATTTGTATTTTATAAATTATTATTTTGTAAATGATAAATTTTACGGATTAAGTAATTTCATTATAAGAAATAAGAAAATTCGTACAAGTGAAAAAAAGTAATTTTTTTACATTTGATAAATTGATTGATTTTGTGTTACGAAATTAGTAAATTTTGTATTTGAAAAAAATAGTGAATTTTATTTTCATTAAAAATGAATATTTTATATTTGAGAAATAGTGAATTCTATATTTTTTGGACTAAGGTTTACAAAATAAATGGATTTTACATTTACTAAATTCTTAATTTTTGAAGTAACAAAAAGTAGTGAATTTGGTGTTCATAAAAGAAATAAATTTTGTAGTGACAAAATAATGAATTTTGTATTCATAAAATACTCAATCTATATATTATTGGGTTTCATATTATTAAACTATGAATTGGAATTGATTTATAAGAAAATTAAATTTTGGATATTAAGTAAACTAATTTTTTGAATTAATTAATTTTGGATTAATCATATTAAATTAAATTCTCAAAATTATTCTTGTATTTTAAAATTTAATTTTGACTCATTTTTGAATATTAGTGTAAAACAATATTAATGTGTTTTTGAAATTACAACACGTGTGATGGATAACATTATCAGGTTGGTTCATATATGAACATGTTGGTAGTTATTTTTTTATGTGAATTTGGTCGGGTATAACTCGAAAGAGTGATAGATCAATAGTGGTGTTATTAGGTATATATGCTCAAATAATGAGTTATTCACTTTCTCCAAACCATTTGAGAATAGGGAGAAGTTGTGAATGAGGAACTTTCCAACTATGATTGATGGTGAGGCAAAGTGATCCTAAAGATGACCTTTAAAAAAGATATAAGTCTAAACAACATACTGTACATGTTAGAGATTCGGAAGAATCTTACGAGATTCATTGCTTGAGAAGCATATATTCTAGATGAATGTGAAGTCTAGTAAAGTCATATTGATCAAGAATGGAATAATTGTATTAAAGGGAGATGTAATAGATTATATCCATTTTTACAATTAGTTCAAACATAAGTGTGAAACTTGTGTAGAGGTAAAATTATTATGTCATCTTTTCAATCAACTAAGAGGAACATAAAACCCCTTGATTTGATCCAAAGTATTCTATGTGATTTGAAATTTGTTTTAACAAGAGGTGATAATAAGTAATTCATTAATTTTGTTGATAATAGCTTGAAATATTGCTATGTTTATTTTTTTTAAAGCAAATATGAAGCTATAAAGAAATTTATTCTTTATAAAACAGAAGTTGATAATCAACTCAACAAGAAGATCAAGGTATTATACAATGATTGTGGTGGTGAATATGAAGCACTGTTTGGTGAATTTTGCGCACAACATATAGTTTTCCATGAAACCATAGCACCTTATTCACCTATGGAAAATGGAGTTGCTAAACGTAAGAATCATACCTTGAAAGAAACGGTAAATGCAATGCTATTAAGTTTTAGATTGTCATAGAACTTATGGGATAAGCTATTTTGTCAGCTAACTATCTTTTAAATAAGGTACTATAGAAAAATACACATAAGACACTATAAATTATTTTAAGGAAAGGTATGTTCCTATAAATATTTATGAGTGTGGGGATATTTTGCTAAAGTACCTAATAAGATGAAGATAGGTCCAAAAATAATAGATTACATCTTCATTAGATATACATTTAATAGTAGTGCTTGTAAGTTGCTAAAGTATCTAAAAAAATTAATTTTACTATTCACATTGTAATTTTTTTAATTTAAAATTGTTTTATATAGTATTTAATACAAAATAATAAACAAAACAAGTTAAACTCTAAGTTATTTTTTATTTTTTATTTTAAAAGAAAATCATAAAATAAAGTTTTAATTTTATTTATTTATTTTTCAAAAAAAAATTATTTTATTATTATTTTTATTATTTTATTTATTCATTTTTATTTAACTTCAAATTTCAAATTTCAAAATTATTTTACTATTCACGTGTAAATTTTTTATTTTTATTTCTTTTTTTAGATTTAAAATTTTAATTTTTTTTAATATTTATTTTTTTACTATTCACGAACAACAATTTTTTATTTACTTATTATTTTATTTTTTTCGGTTTTGTTTTACTATTCATAAACATTAAGTTTTTTTATTATTATTATTTTTTGTTTTTTTTTGTTTTACTATTCATAAACAGAAAATTTCTATTTAATATATTTAATTTTTTTGTTTTTTTAACTTAAAACAATCATAATTATTTACACCATAAAAAGTTTTTAAAATTTAGATAAATAATTTAAAAATGTTAATCCTTACTCGGCAACGGTGCCAAAAACTTGATAAGCAAAACCGATATCGATGATCTTGCCAATACTTTGGTTTTATATTTATAAAACTATCGCAAGTGCACGAATCATTTCATAGAAAATGATAAGTGTACTCCCAAGGTAGATCTAAGGAATGAATTTATGTGATTTTTAATTTATTATACAAACTTTTAAAAATGAAATTAAATCCTAAACATTCTGTCACGATATTTTAGGTTGTGTTTTTAATCTAATGACATAAAAATAAACATAGATAGAGATTCAATAAATATTTATGCAAATTTTATCTGTTAAAATATTGGAGTATTTATAGATATAATAACTAAGTTAATTATGCTTACTCATATTATTTAGGTTCTTAAAAATATAAATCAATATTTATTGATTCTCTCTTTTTTATATGAATACCACATTTGGTGGGGTTAGATATTCTTTGTTAACCAAACAAAACAATTAACACCTATGAGTGGGGTTAATAACTAATTTGGTTAATTAACTTAACTCATTTTTCTAAGATATTGAAAATGAACCATTTAAATGTCACTTTTGTTGAGTTTAGACAATTTAAACTTTATTCAAGGTATCCAAATTAAACCTAAGAATTTAATTATCCGAGTACTAACTTTCAAGTTTTAAAACTACTACTAAAAACGTGTTGTCAATACATTTTTAGATAATAATTCTTATAAAAACTTTTGAAATAGAGCTTTACTCTAACTACAAGGAGATTGTACCAACAAATAAAAGAGCACTACTCTAAATCAAACCGGATAACTAATCCTTAAAATCCAATTTTCAGATTTAAGTTTGTAATGAAAAATAATATATTTCTCTCTAACATTATTAATATAAAATCTTGAATAAAAACAAAATCAATTCATTTTAGAGATTTTTACCTATTTAATATTTTGCAAGCATAACAAAGTTATTATTATATCATGTTTACAAACAACCAGTAAAGTTAAATTTAATTATAGACAAATTAAATATAACATGTAACAATAAAGCATAAAAAATAACTGTAAAGAAAATAAAATCCTTACAGTACTTTGATGTTATTCATGTTGCTGAAAAACCTCTAAACGGAATTTTTACTTCCATTTATTGAATCAAAAAGTAAATAAATTACAAAAACATAACTAGTTCTTCTCAAAAAGAGAAGAACTCTAAAACTAAGAAAAACTAACTAAAAACTAAGAAATGGAGAGAAAGAAAGAGAGAAGAAGATGTGTTTTGAGGTGGTTTTTAGGTATGATTTGAAGCGAAGAGAATGTGGGTATTTATAGGTGAGCATGGGAAGAAAAAGTGGGTGAAAAAATGATTAAAAATGGTGGAAACGCGGAGTAGTGAATGATGACATCATGCTGGCGTGGGGCACGACGGCGCACAGATGAGGCAAATGGGCGCAGTGGCACACGCAGATGGGCGCAGGCGTGCACGGTGTGGAGCAGGGGTGCGCGCGGACTGGGCGCAGATGCTGGCGCGGTTGGGTGCACGATTTCCTCCTTTTTGACCCCTTTTGTCCAATTTTTCATCTTTTTTGACTTTTAATCATTTAATTTATGAATATATTTGTGATGTATTGCCTCCAGTATTTTTTTCTTTGAGTCTTTAAGTTACTTTTTTAAGTGAAAATACCTGAAAAACATAAAAATATATATATTTTTAATCAATTAATGTGCATAAAGTCATGGTAATTTTAGTGTTTTTTGAACACTTATCACAACCCCCAACCAGCTTTTTGCTAGTCCCTTAGCAAGAAAAGAGATAAAATCTAAAAATTAAATTATCCTAAATCACTTCTGTGGATTGATACGGTTGCATTTAGCCTATGCAACAAGCCATTAAACCTCTAGGTTGCCCGAGTGGACGAGTTTGAGTCTCGTGAGGGTTTTTAGTAATGATACCCACAAACATTGAACTAAATGTGAAAGTTAAAAGAAATAATAAAAATAACAACTTAAAAACTAAAATTACAAAAAAAATTAACTTTTTTTTAAAAATAAAATAAAAGAAAACAACATGAAACATAACACAAAAATATCTCATACTTTTTAATCTCCTTTAAGATCATAATTAAAATCTAAAGCATAAGTTATTTTAATCTTCTTAAACAATCATGATTTATTAGAAAATTAGTCAAAAATCATTTTCATATTTCATATAAAAAATGTATTAATTTAACTTCACCCAATTTCAGTGTCTAGAATCTGAATTCACTTCGACTCTATTCCTTATTAGTCAATACTCTCAAAACACTGAATCCTATGAGTTCAAACACTCATACTAATTTATATGCGAAAGAGTTTATGTATAGAAATGAACTAATATGTTCGCATATGTATAAAGAATAAAGGCTCAAAGTGTTATTTTAACATTGATCTCATGAAAAGAATCGAATGTATAAATTATAAAGATATCATATATAAAAATTATTTTCATGCATAAATCAAACTCATTAAGAAAAAAAAATTCAAGATATATGCCTTTTACAAATGAAGAGAATGCAATGACTTTTTAGAGAATTACTTCATATATCTTTCTTTTGTAATTAGTCTGTACTCACAACTTTGTAGGCAATGTGGGTCATAGTATGTAAATTATACTATATATTCTTTATCTTTCTATTTTTCTTTTTTTTCTGAAGATTTTTTTTCAATATATATATATATATATATATATTAGAGAGTAACCCATGTACAAATTGTACATTTTTTAGGATTTTGGTAAGTGGTTAATTTTGTGGCTTTTCTGTTTGATTTTGGTTTAGATCACCCCATATATGTCTCTCTTTTTTGTAAGAGTCATGCACGAATGAGATAAAAGCATATACTATCAATTTCTACTTAAATCATTTAATCTAAGCAAAAATAATAATAATAAATATACGACACTCTATTAAGATGAGAAAAAAATGCATACATTCATTGCTAATAACTATAAAGATCATCTAAAAATTTGAAGAAATAATAAATGTGTTTGGAGTAGAAAAAATATATATTTCACTCTAAATAAAGGAAATTAGGTTCAAATTATATCTCACAAAGGTAGTCCCTAATAAAAAAATTCATAAACACTGATTTTGGGTTTAATATTATTTCTACATCTTATCAAGAAATACTAATTATGACAAAAACTAACTAATTACCAAAAACAATTACAAAATATTTCATGATATGTTTTCAAAAATTAATCTAACAGTACAAAATACTTAACTATTTACTTAAATTTGATTTAAAGAAATGATAAATTTTTGTGAGAATGTTTTTTTTAATTTCAAAAATTACCAAATCACACAAAGAAAATAAAACCAAACACAATAAAAATGAAAATGTGAACATAAAAAAGAAAAACAAAATTGTTAAATATTTTTTTTTAATTAAGCATAGTAACTTTTCACCACCCCCAACCTAGAACTTACATTGTCCTCGATGTAACAACTATAAATTAAAGATAAAGATAAAAGATAAGAAATATTACTTATTTCCTGAGAATGTTGCAAGTAGTGACGGAAAAATGCAGGTGCATCCATCATATTCATTAAAGTGCACACAGACAAATCGTTGTGAACTTCTAACATCTCAACAAATATTTTTAGTTTTAATAAATTAAAACTATTCAAATTTAATTAAACTAAAATAAACATAGAAATTAAGTAAATAAAACAAATAAGAGAAAATTACCTAAAATGATGGGTTGCCTCCCATCCAGCGCTTAGTTTAACGTCTTAGCAAGACGTAACTTAGGGATTTCATTTTAATTAAACTCAATATCCCCACATCATTGAGTCGATCAAACTTACAGGTAAGACAATGTTGTCTACCTATACTTTTTCAGTCATGTCCTATGGATTTTCAAATTTTCTGTACTTAAAACTAGAGACATGCTTGAGGGTTTTAGATAACCCACGTCTAGGTACAAATCAAATAATTAAATGCATCAAAATACAATTGTATCTAGATCAAACAAAACAACTAACTTCTTATATTGTAATTAAAACTTTAAAATTTTGGAAATAGTTTCAGAATTTTTTTGTTTTTTTGTTTTTGTTTTTTTAAGTATAATATCTAAGTTAAAATAACATAATAAGTATTAACCAAGACTGCTCCCAAGAAAGAATGGTGGGACAAAGGCTCCTTAAAAACCATTCTCCTAGACATAACAAACGTTCCTAGGAAAGACTAGTGGCACAAAGGCTTCCAGGAACTAGTCTCTTAAACAGAACTCCCTTATATCTTTATTTTTCATGCTATTAAAGTTAAGTTAAGTTAAGTTAATAAAAATCTTAGTTAATTAAGTAAAACGAAAATTAAACCAAAAATAAAATTAAAAAAATAAATATATTAAAAAAGGTAAAAGAGAAAAAACAAAATTAAAAGAAAATAAAATAAAATAAGGTAAATATTTAAATTAAAAATTAAACCAAAAATAAAATAAAATAAAATTGAAAAACGTAAAAGAAAAAAAATAAAATAGAATAAAAAAATTGAAATTTTTATTAATATATTAATTTATTTTTTTTATTTTTAATAAGTTATATTGTTTTATTATTTTATTTAAAATTTATTAAAGTCTTTTTTATTTTTTATTTTTTTAATTTTTTTTTACTATTCATGAATGTTAAGTTTATTTATTTATATTTTTTTTATTTTTTTTAATTTAAAAATTGTTTTTACATAGTATTTAATACAAAACACTAAATAAAACAAGTTAAACCCTTAGTTATTTTTTATTTTAAAAGAAAATCATAAAATAAAGTTTTAATTTTTTAATTTTTTATTTATTTTTTTTAACTTCAAATTTTAAAATTATTTTACTATTCACACTATAACTTTTTTTGTTTTTTTTAATTTAAAATTTTCATTATTTTTTTTAAATATTTATCTTTAAATTTTTTACTATTCATGAAGGGCAATTGTTTTATTTACTTATTATTATTATTATTATTATTTTGGGTTTTGTTTTATTATTCATGAACGTTAATTTTTTATTATTATTATTATTTACTATTAATGAATAGAAATTTTCTATTTAATATTTTTTTTTTAATTTTAAAAAAATCAAAATTATTTAAATTACAGAAAGTTTTTAAAATTTTGATAAATAATTTAAAAATACTATTTCTTCCCCGGTAACGGCGCCAAAAACTTGATGAGCAAAACCAACATCGATGATTCTACCAATACTTTGGTTTTATATTTATAAAACTCTCGTAAGTGCACGAATCATTTCATAGAAAATGATAAGTATACTCTAAAGGTCGATCTAAGGAAGGAATGTATGTGGGTTTTTGTGTTTCTAATCTAATAACATAAAAATAAACATAGATAGAAATTTAATAAACATTGATGCAAATTTTATCTGTTAAAATAGTGGAGTATTTATGGATATAATAACTAAGTTAATTATACTTACTCATATTATTTAGGTTATTAAAGATATAAATTGATATTTATCGATTCTCTCGTTTTTATATGAATACCATCTTTGGTGGGGTTAGATATTCTTTGTTAACTAAACAAATCAATTAACACTTGTGTGTGGAATTAATAACTAATTTGATTAATTAACTTAATTCCTTTTTCTAAGATATTGAAAATGAACCATTTAAATGCCACATTTGGTCGAGTAAGACAGTTTAAATTTTATTCAAGGTGTTCAAATTAAACCTAAGAATTTAATTATCTGAATATTAACTTTCAAGTTTTAAAACTACTACTGAAAACATGTTGTCAATACATTTTCAAATAATAATTCTTATAAAAACTTTTGAATAGAGCTTAACTCTAACTACCGGGCGATTGTACCAACAAATAAAAGAGCACTACTCTAAATCAGACCGGATAACTAAACCTTAAAATCTAATTTTCAGATTTAAGTTTGTAATGAAAAATAATATATTTCTCTCTTATATTCTTAATATAAAATCTTGAATAAAAATAAAATCAATTCATTTTAGAGATTTTTACCTATTTAATATTTCGTAAGCATAACAACGTTATTATTATATCATGTTTACAAACAAACAGCAAAGTTAAATTTAATCACAAATAAATTAAATATAACATGTAAGAATAAAGCATAAAAAATAACTGTAAAGAAAATAAAATCCTTACAGTACTTTGATGTTATTCATGTTGCTGGAAAACCTTCAAACAGAATTTATACTTCCATTTATTGAATCAAAAAGCAAATAAATTACAAAAACATAACTAGTTCTTCTCAAAAAGAGAAGAACTCTAAAACTAAGAAAAACTAAAAAGTAAGAAATGGAGAGAAAGAAAGAGAGAAGATGTGTTTTGAGGTGGTTTTTAGGTGTGATTTGAAGTGAAGAGAATGGGGGGGTATTTATAGGTGAGGAGTGGAAGAAAAAATGGGTGAAAAAATGATTAAAAATGATGGAAATGTGGAGTAGTGAATGATTACATCATGTTGGCATGGGGCACAGTGGTGCGCAAATGAGGCAAATGGGCGCAGTAGCACGCGTAGATGGGCGCAGGTGCGTGCGGACTTGGCGTAGATGTTGGGTGTGGTTGAACGCAACTGAGCGGCTGCATGCGCGATTTCCTCCTTTTTGACCCATTTTAGTCAATTTTTCATCTTTTTTGACTTTTTCTCATTTAATTTATGAATATATTTGTGATGTATTGCCTCCGGTATTTTTCTTTGACTCTTTAAGTTACTTTTTTAAGTGAAAGTACTTGAAAAATAATAAAAATATCTATGATTCTGAAAAAATAGATTTATATAAATATATTATAAAATCATATAAATATATATGTCCTATGGTCCATATTTTTTGACCTACTTGCTAGAAAGTGAACGTCAAACCTATGAAGAGGTTATGAATTCTTTTGAAGGTCCTCAACGGTAAGAAGCCAATAATAGTGAAATTGAGTCCATTATACAAAATAACACTTGGGAACTAGTTAATTTACCTCCATGTAGTAAAACACTAGGGTTTAAGTGCATTTTCACAAGAAAACATAAATCAGATGGATCAATTGATAAGTACAAGGCCAGGCTTGTAATTAAGGGATACAGGCAACGATATGGCCTTGATTACTTTGATACTTATTCTCTTATGATGAAAATAAAATCTATAAAGATGATAATTGTTATCGTCACAATGTGAAATCTTGAAATACATCAAATGGATGTAAAGACAACCTTTCTAAATTGAAAGTTAGATGAATAAATTTACATGGACCAACCTAAGGGTTTTTCATGCCTAAGGTAAGAAGGAAAGGTCTATAAATTGGTAAAGTCTTCATATAGCTTGAAATAAGCAACAAAATAGTGGCATGAAAAGTTTGATAATGTCATGAGGACAAATGGCTTTAAAATCAATGAATGTGACAAATGTGTATATGTTGAAGACAAAGAAGATGGTTATGTTATCTTGTGCCTATACGTTGATAACATGCTAATTGTGGGTAGTAATGATCAAATTTACTAAGGGTGATGTAATACATGGAGCCTACTGATGTAATTTTAGGAATTAAGATATCAAGGATATCAAGCGGTCTCATTTTAAGTTAATGTCATTATGTTGACAAAATACTTGAGAAATTTAACAAGGGTGATTCTGGAATTATAAGAACACCAGTAGATGTAAATTTACACCTATCTAAGAATAAAAGTGAGAGTGTGTCTCAACTAGAATATTTTAGGATAATAGGAAGCCTTATGTACTTGATGAGTTGTATGAGACAGATATAGCTTATGTTGTAAGCATAGTAAGTAGGTGATGAACGAAAACCGGCATCGCCGATTCCCGCAAATACTATGGTTTTAATATTTATAAAACTCTCGCAAGTGCACGAATCATTTCGAAGAAAATGATAAGTATACTCTCAAGGTCGATCTAAGGAAGGAATGTATGTGGTTTTTAATTTATTATTCAAACTTTTAAAAAAACGAAATTAAATCCTAAACATCCTGTCACGATAGTTTGGTTTTTGTGTTCCTAATCTAATAACATAAAATAAACATATATACAGATTAATTAAATATAATCTAATAACATAAAAATAAACATAGATACAAATTCAATAAATAATTATCTAAAAATAAACATATATACGGATTCAATAAATATTCATGCAAATTTTTATCATTTATATTAGCGGAGTATTTATGGATATAATAACTAAATTAATTATGCTTGCTCATATTAACTAGGTTATTAAAGATATAAATTGATATTTTATTGATTCTCTCTTTTTTATATAAATACCACCTTTGGTGGGGTTAGATATTCTTTGTTAACTAAACAAATCAATTAACACCTATGGGTGGGGTTGATAACTAATATGCTTAATTAAATTAATTCCTTTTTCTAAGAGATTGAAAATGAACCATTTAAATGCCACCTTTGGTGGGGTTAGACAATTTAAACATTATTCAAGGTGTCCAAATTAAACATAAGAATTTAATTATCCGAGTACTAACTTTCAAGTTTTAAAACCACTATTGAAAACATGTTGTCAATACATTTTCACATAATAATTCTTATAAAAACTTTTGAAATAGAGTTTCACTCTAACTACCGGGCGATTGTACCAACAAATAAAAGAGCACTACTCTAAATTAGACCGGATAACTAAACCTTAAAATCTAATTTTCAGGTTTAAGTTTGTAATGAAAAATAATATATTTCTCTCTAACATTCTTAATATAAAATCTTGAATAAAAACAAAATCAATTCATTTTAGAGATTTTTACCTATTTAATATTTCGCAAGCATAACAACGTCATTATTACATCATATTTACTAAACAGCCAGCATAGTTAAATTTAACCACAGACAAGTTGAATATAACATGTAAGAATAAAGCATAAAAATAACTGTAAAGAAAATAAAATCCTTACAGAACTTTGACGCTATTCCCGTAGCTGGAAAACCTCCGAGCGGAATTTGCACTTCCATATATTGAATCAAAAATCTAAATTATTACAAAAACATTACAAGTTCCTCTCAAAAAGAGAAGAACTCTAAACCTAAGAGAATTGAACTAAAAACTAAGAGAAAAACTAAGAAAAAAACTAAGAAAAGCTTAGAAACTTAGAAAGAAACTAAGAGAAACTAAAAACTAAGAAATGAGAGAAAGAAAGAAGAGAGAAGTGAGTTTTGAAGGTGTGATTTGAAGTGAAGGGAAGGGGGGTATTTATAGGTGAGGAAGGAGAAAAAAATGAGTAAAAATATGTTAAAAAAATATTAAAAAATGTAAAAACGCGTATTGGAATTGCTGATGTCATCAATGACGTCAGCATGACGTCACAGGGGCGGCTGCACGTGAAAAATGGGGCGAAAACGCGTTGGGCGCGCGCTGGGGCTGTCGCTGCGCGCAGCTCGGCGCGCATGAACAGTGCCAGCGCGCGCGGGCGCGCGCGGAGTGGGGCGCTGGGCTGCGCGCACGGCTGGGCTGCGGCGCGCGATTTCCGTCTTTTTGACATTTTTGACCTTTTCGACCCATTTCGTCCGATTTTTCTATGTTTGTTGACCTTTTCTCACTTATTTATTGATATATTTGTGATGTATTGCTTCAAATATTCCTCTTTGAGTCTTTACATTGCGTTTTTAAGCCAAAATACCTGAAAAACAATAAAAATACCCGTGATTCCGAAAAAGGCAAATTTATATAAATATATGATAAAACATATAAATATATGTATTTTTAATCAATTAAGGTACATAAAATCATGGTTATTTTAGTGCTTTTTGAGCACTCATCACAACCCCCAACCACCTTCTTGCTAGTCTCTTAGCAAGAGAAGCGATAAAAGCTAAAAATTAAACTATCCTAAATCACTTTCGTGGATTGAAACGGTTGCATTTAGCCTATGCAACAAGCCGTTAAACCCCTAGGTTGCCCTAGTGGACGAGTTTGAGTCTCGTGAGGGTTTTCAGTAATGATACCCACAAACATTGAACTAAATGTAAAGATAAAAACAATCAAATCAAAAATTAAAATTACAACACAATAAAAAATTAATTTAAGAATAAAAGAACACAACATATCACAAAAATATCTCATACTTTTTAATCTCCTTTAAGATCATAATTAAAATCTCAAGCATAAGTTATTTTAATCTCTTTAAACAATCATGATTTTATTACAATAATTAGTCGAAAATCATTTTCATATTTCATTTCAAAAATGTATCAATTTAATTTTACCCAATTTCAGTGTCATGAATCAGTATTCGCTTCGACTCTATTCCTCACAAGTCAATACTCTCAAAGCACTGAATTCTATGGGTTCAAACACTCATACTAATTTATATGCGAAAGAGTTGATGTATAGAAATGAACTAATATGTTCGCATATGTATAAAGAATAAAGGCTCAAAGTGTTATTTTAACATTGATCTCATGAAAGGGATCGAATGTATAAATTATAAAGATATCATATACAAAAATTATTTTCATGCATAAATCAAACTCATTAAGAAAGAATTTCAAGATATATGCTTTTACAAATGAAGAAATTGCAATGACTTTTTAGGGAATTACTTCCTATATCTTTCTTTTGTAATTAGCCTTTACTCACAACTTTGTAGGCAATGTGGGTCATAGTATGTAGATGATACTATTTTTTTATCTCTCTATTTTTTTTTCTGTAGATATTTTTCAATATATGTATTTTTTTAGAGAGTCAACCCATGTACAGATTGTACATTTTTTTGGATTTTGGTGAGTGGTTAATTTTGTGTCTTTTCTGTTTGATCTTGGTTTAGGTAACCCCAGATATGTCTTTTTGTTTTTGTAGCAGTCATGCATGAATGAGATATAAGCATATACTATCAATTTCTACTCAAATCGTTTAATCTAAACAAAAAAATAATAATCAAAAATATATGATACTCTATTAAGATGAAAAAAATTCATACATTCAATGCTAATACCTATAGAGATCATCTAAACTTTTTGAATAAATAAGAAATGTGTTTGGAGTAGAAAAAATATATATTTCACTCTGAATAAAAGAAATTAGGCTCAAATTATATCTCACAAGGGTAGTCTCCACTAAAAAAAATTCATAAATACCGATTTTGGGTTTAATATAATTTCCACATTTTATCAAGAAATACTAGTTATGACAAAAACTAACTAATTATCAAAAATAATTACACAATATTTCATGATATGTTTTCAAAAATTAATCTAACAGTACCAAAGACTTAACTATTTACTTAAATTTGATTTAAAGAAATGATAAATTTTTGTGAGAATTTTTTATTTTTTTTTATTTTTATTGTTTTATTAAGCATGGTAACTTTTCACCACCCCCAACCTAGAACTTACATTGTCCTCAATGTAACAACTGTAAATTAAAGATAAAGAGAAAAGAGTAGAAAGATTACCTATTTCTTGAGAATGTGTAAGTAGTAATGAAGGAATGCAGGTGCATCCATCATATTCATCATTAAAGTGTGTACAGACAGATCGCTGTGAACTTCTAATATCTCAACAAATATTTTTAGTTTTAACAATTTTTTTTTTTTAAATTATTCACATATAAGTAAACTAAAATAAACAATAAAATTAAGTAAATAAAACAAATAACAAAAAATTACCTAACATGATGGGTTGCCTCCCATCCAGCGCTTAGTTTAACGTCTTAGCAAGACGTATCTTTTTGGTGCTAAGGGTTACTCAGCCAAATGCAATCCATTTCAGCAATGTTGTTTGGTTCTTCCACATAAGGCTTGACACGATGGCCATTAACTTTGAACGTTTTTTGTGTCTTGGAGTCCAATAGTTCTACCACTCCATGTTCAGATACCTGAACTATTTTGAATGGTCCTTCCCATCTTGATCTTAGCTTTCCTAGAAACAATCTCAAACGAGAGTTAAATAAAAGAACTTTCATTCCAGGGTGAAAAGTTTTAGGAACTAGCCTCTTGTCATGATAGCGCTTAGTACGCTCCTTGTATAATTTGGCATTCTCATAGGCTTCATTCCTAATTTCTTCCAACTCATGAAGCTGGAGTACTCGTTTTTCACCTGCTTTATCTAAATCCATGTTTAGCTCTTTAATTGCCCAATAAGCCTTATGTTCAAGTTCAACTGGAAGGTGGCACGCTTTCCCAAAGATTAACCGGTAAGGGCTCATCCCAATAGGTGTTTTGTAAGCGGTGTGGTATGCCCATAAGGCATCATTTAACTTAAATGCCCAATCCTTCCTTGAGGGACACACAGTGCGTTCCAGTATTCCCTTAATTTTCCTATTACTTACTTCCACTAAACCGGAAGTTTGAGGATGATATGGAGTAGCTACCTTATGTGTGATGTTGTACTTGTTTAGTACTCCATCAAAGAGTTTGTTACAAAAATGGCTACCTCCATCACTTATTATAGCTCTAGGCGTTCCGAACCTACTGAATATGAAATCTTTCAAGAATTTCACAACAACATTAGCATCATTGGTTTTGGTGGGTATAGCTTCTACCCACTTGGACACATAATCCACAGCAACCAAAATGTATTGAAAACCATTAGATGGGGGAAAAGGACCCATAAAGTCAATCCCCCATACGTCAAAGAGTTCAACAACTAAATTAGATGTCAAAGGCATTTCATCTCTTTTGCTTATGTTTCCTGTTCTTTGACATCTATCACATTGTGCACAAAACATATGAGCATCTTTAAAAAGAGTGGGCCAAAAGAATCCAGACTGTAATATCTTACGGGCTGTCTTTTCACCTCCAAAATGACCCCCACAATGAAGTTCATGACAAAAAGTCAGAATGCTCTTATGTTCTTCTTCAGGTACACATCTCCGGATGACTTGATCTTGACCAATCTTGTATAAATAAGGGTCATCCCAGAAATAGTCCTTAATAGTTTTAAAAAACCTTTTCTTCTCCTGATATGAAGTGTTAGGTCGCAAAACACCAGTGGCAAGATAGTTTACAATATCAGCGTACCATGGGTTCGGACCTATGAAAAATAACTGTTCATCAGGAAAGGTTTCAACTATATCGTCATTACTCTCATCTTTAAGAGAATTAAAGTCAGAAATCAACCTAGACAAATGGTCAGCTACTAAGTTTTCACTGCCTTTCTTATCCTTGATTTCTAGGTCAAATTCTTGTAAGAGTAAGACCCACCTGATTAATCTTGGCTTGGCATTTGGTTTACTTAATAGGTATCTTAAAGCAGCATGATCAGAATGCACAATCACTTTAGATCCTACTAAATAAGACCGAAATTTGTCTAAAGAGAATACTATAGCCAAGAATTCCTTTTCAGTGGTGGTGTAATTCATCTGGGCATCATTGAGTGTTTTGCTAGCATAGTAGATGACATGTAAACGCTTATCCACTCTTTGTCCCAGGACTGCTCCTATTGCATAATCAGAAGCGTCACACATTATTTCAAAGGGTAAAGACCAGTTTGGTGCCATTATAACAGGGGTAGATGTGAGTTTATCTTTCAAGGTATTAAAGGAAGTAAGGCAGTCATTGTTGAAATCAAAATCAGCATCTTTGGATAGCAAGTTACATAATGGACGACTTATTTTAGAGAAATCTTTAATAAATCGTCTGTAGAATCCTGCATGTCCCAAGAAGCTTCTTATCCCCTTCACAGATGTAGGGGGAGGTAGTTTGGATATCAATTCAACTTTTGCCTTATCAACTTGAATACCCTTGTTTGAAATTATATGTCCTAAAACTATCCCTTGTTGAACCATAAAATGACTTTTCTCCCAACTAAGGGTTAGATTGCATTCAATGCATCTTTCTAAAACCAAAGTCAATTTATGTAAGCAATCATCAAATGAGTTCCCAAAGACAGAGAAATCGTCCATGAAAATCTCAATGAATTTTTCTACCATGTCCGAGAAAATGGATATCATGCATCTCTGGAACGTGGCAGGGGCATTGCATAACCCAAATGGCATTCTGCGAAAAGCAAATGTCCCAAAAGGACATGTAAATGTGGTCTTTTCCTGATCTTCTGGTGCTATGGGTACTTGATAATATCCAGACAGTCCATCCAAAAAACAGTAAAATTCGTGCCCAGCTAATCTTTCCAACATTTGATCAATGAATGGAAGAGGAAAGTGATCCTTTTTTGTATATAAATTTAGTTTCCTAAAATCTATACACATTCTCCATCCAATGATTATTCTAGTGGGCACTAATTCACTTTTGTCATTCTTAACAACTGTTATCCCGGATTTCTTTGGTACCACATGCACTGGACTAACCCACTTACTATCCGCAATAGGATAGATAATCCCTTCCTCTAATAATTTAAGAATTTCCTTCTTAACTACCTCTTGCATGTTTGGGTTTAGTCTTCTTTGGGCCTCTCGTACAGGTTTAGCACCGTCCTCCAAGTTGATCTTGTGCATACACATTGTTGGACTAATGCCTCTTATATCCCCTATACTCCAACCTATAGATTTCTTAAACTGTTTAAGCACTTTGATGAGTTCATTTTCTTGTGGTTTGGTCAAGGTTGAAGAAATTATCACTGGATAAGTTTCCCCTTCTCCCAAAAACACATATTTTAAGTGCTCAGGTAAGTCTTTGAGTTCAAGTTCAGGTGGATTGGCCTCTTTAATAGATGAAGAACTGGGTAGATTTAAAAGTGTACTAGATTTTGTCATCACTTCATTATTGTCTAGTTGTTCAAGGTACCCCTTTATTTCCTCATCTAAATCTTCTTCAACCTTTTCAAGTGTAAGAACGGTTTCAAGCTTGTCTTCTATTCTGGTTCGGAAAAAGGTGTTTTGGACAAGATTATCCAAAGGATCAACATCGAATATTTCATCGATGGCAGAAATAGAAGGGAAAGGTGAAGAATCAAAAACTTTAAAATGAACAGTCTCTCCTAAGACTGTCATTGTCAAATTTCCATCTTGGACATCAATAATAGTTTTAGTAGTTGCCATAAATGGTCTACCAAGCAATATTGTGTGCTCTCTGTCCAATGCTGGATTTTCTTGCATATCCAGAACCACAAAGTCAACAGGTATTATCAGTTTGTCTACCTGTACCAAAACATCCTCAACTATTCCCTCTGGATATTTAAGAGATCTATCTGTAAGTTGAAGGGACATAGTTGTGGGTTTTAAATCCCCTAGATTGAGTTGTAAGAATATAGAGTAGGGCATCAAATTTATACTAGCACCTAAATCAAGCATTGCTTTAGCAACCTTCCTATCCCTCATAGTTATGTTTATAATAAAACTTCCAGGGTCTTTCAACTTAGGGGGTAGTTTGTGCTGAAGTACAGCGCTAGAAATTTCTGATACTACTACTCTTTCATTCAGTTCATACCTCCTTTTCTTAGTGTTCAACTCTTTGAAAAATTTGGCATATGAGGGCACATTCATGATCACTTCTAATAATGGTAAATTGATATTTACTTTAGAGAGCATATTAAAAAGATCATTGAATTGCTTATCTTGTTTGGATTCTTTCAACCGGTGGGGAAAAGGTACTTGTATCTGGTGTGGTTCTGTTGTCTTTTGAATTTTGGGGGTGTCAGATGACCCCCCAATGAGTTTTTCAGAAGGCTTGTTAAGTTTAACACTTGTTTCTCCTTTTTGCGAGATTAGAGTATCGCCTTCTTTGTTACCTGAAGTACAAGGTAGATTGTTAGAGATTTCAGGTAAACTAGTATTGACTACCTTACCACTTCGAAGGGTTCTAACATCCTTTGCTTGTTCTGGTTGACTGGGCAACTTTCCTGGTTCTTTCTTTTGCATTTGTTCAGCCAGTTGCCCAACTTTAGATTCAATTCTTTTAACCGAAGCCTCCATGGTGTTCAACATTTGATTAGTCATCAATTGGTTGTCACGACTAACTTGAATAAAAGCATTCAAGCTATCTTCTAAGGTTGGTTTAAAAGATTGGCTTGGTGGGTAAGGGTGGTTGTTATCCGACCTTAGTGTTGGATATTGGGTGTAGGCTGGGTGATTATAGGTGTTTGGATGATACCTTTGAAAAGATTGGACTTCCTCTATGGCATCGACACTAGAATCACAAGTATTTGAACAATTATGAGTACCATGCCCAATTGAACAACACACTTCACATACCTCTTGATTTGAAATTTGGTGGGAAGTGAGGAATTTCACTTGTTTAGTCAATTCAGCAAGTTGCAAGGTTATCTCATTATCAGAGCCGACTTCATTGACCTTTGCTTTCCTTCTACCACCTCTTTGTTGGGAATTAGAACCCAACAGCTCATAAAGATTATAGGTTTCCTCTACGGTCTTTTCTCCTACAGCACCTCCAGCAGCATTATCAACCATGTATTGACTCTGTAGTGTCAATCCATCATAAAAGAATTGGTTTTGTAGCTGTAAGGGAAAGCTATGATTTTGACATTGAATGAAAAGGAGTTTGAATCGTTCCCAAGCTTCATGAAAGGGCTCTTCATTCATTTGAGAAAATGTTGCTATCTTTGTTCTTAGATCAACAGTCTTTTGATGGGAATAGAACCTACCCATAAAAATTTCATAGACTGCCTCCCAAGTTTTAAGAGAACCTGACTGTAGAGTAATGAACCATGACCAAGCTTTATCTTTGAGAGTGTAAGGAAAACACCTCATCCTAAGTTGATCTTCATTAATTGCATGTAGTGGAAAGGTTTGGACAATAGCATAGAATTCTCGAATGAAATGCAAAGGGTCTTCATTAGGGATACCGTAAAAGGAAGGCAACAAAGAATAATGAATCTTTTTCAATTCATAATTCCTTACAGCCTCTTGTAATTGGATACCGGAAGTTACATTGCCAATGATTGGCATTGTATATTCTTTCATCTTTTTCCGCCTATCTTCAGCATCTCCCATGGTTGTTTGTAGTTGAAAATGATCCTCCTCCTATTGTGTATCAACATTTTTCTTTTAGTAGATATCTCTAAGAAATATTTATAACTTGATAAAACGTAAAAGCAAAAAGTGCAAGGAACCTAATTTTTTTTTTTTTTTAATTTAAGCGAATTGACAGAATTTTTGAAACAAACGAATTTTATTTCATTTGAATTTTTATTACACGCAAACTAAAACAAAGGAAGATACAATAATGGGTGACCTCCCATACAGGACTAAAATTTATCGTCTTCTAGTAAGACGTTGCTTGGAGATTGCAGAATGAAAAACTCAATGTCTCCTCTTCATTGAATTCATTTAAGTATCAAATTAGTCTTTGCCTTTTTGCAAATGTTCAACTAACTGTTCAACTTGAACTTCCACCTTTTTGATAGAAGCTTCCACAGAGTCCAACCGTTGATTGGTTTTAGATTGGTTATCCCTACAAACTTGAATAAAAGAATTCAAGTTGTCCTCTAGAGTTGGTTTATTGGGAATGCTTCTTGGAATAGGTGGGTGGAATTGCTGGCCTGCCTGGTTTGAGCTTTGAGTGAAAGGAGGGTTGTTTTGCTTCCAAGAGAAATTTGGATGACTTCTCCACCCAGGATTATAGGTATTTGAATTGGGATCAAACCTGGGTCTCTGTTGATATGCTCCCAACACATTGACCTGTTCAGGTCCAGTTGTTTCTCCTTGATATGGACAGGCTTCAGTACCATGTCCCATGTTGCTATACAAACCATATTGATCATTATTGGTGTTGGTTTGTGTAGCGAGAAGGGCAACTTGCTTTGTCAGTTGAACAAGTTGTTGTTGAACTTCATTACTGGAGTCGATTTCATGAACTCCAGCTTTTCTCACTCGGGAGCTTTTCTGTTGGGAATTAGCACCCAACATCTCAAAGAGGTTATACGTCTCTGAGGCAGTCTTTTCTCCTATTGCTCCTCCTGCAGCGTTGTCGACAATGAACTGACATTGTTGTGTAAGTCCATCGTAAAAGAATTGGTTCTGCAACTGCAGGGGAAAGCTATGATGGGGACATTGAGTGAGAAACATTTTGAACCTATCCCAAGCTTCATGGAATGGTTCTCCTTCCATCTGAGAGAAAGTAGCAATCTTTCCTCTCAACTCTGATGTTTTTTGATGGGAATAGAATTTTCCCATGAATTTATTGTAAATGTTACCCCATGTCATCAGAGAACCTGGGGGAAGTGACATCAACCAAGCTTTGGCCTTATCCTTTAGAGTGTAGGGAAAACATCTCATCCTAAGTTGATCCTCGTTTAGAATACCGAGGGGGAATGTTTGGACC
The DNA here is from genome assembly GCA_037013495.1 of Hippophae tibetana. Taxonomy (NCBI): domain Eukaryota; kingdom Viridiplantae; phylum Streptophyta; class Magnoliopsida; order Rosales; family Elaeagnaceae; genus Hippophae; species Hippophae tibetana. The sequence goes on along the minus strand of CM072802.1, from coordinate 39,792,186 downwards.
GTAGCATAGAAATCTCTCATAAAGGAAAGAGAATCTTCATTAGGTAACCCATAAAAGGAAGGAAGCATAGAAAAATGAATATTTTTAAGGTCATAATTCCGAGCAGCCTCTCCCAACTGGATAGCGGCAGTTGTCGTGCCTATTACCGGTCTTGCAAACTCCTTCATCGTGGTTTCCCTAATATGTTGGTTTTCCTCCATTTCTTTTGGTTCTAGTAAAGGATTAAGACTTGGTTCTATGTTTGGCTCAAACACAGGTTGATGGGTAGAATCCAGTTTTGTTGACACTTGTTTGAATTTATGAAATTTATTTACATATGGTGTAAGGGGATTTCCTAGGGATCTCCTACCACGCATAGACTATTGTAAACGTAAATTTAAAACTCCTGTCAACAAAATAAAAAATTTAGAGAAAATTTACATGTTATTCAATACAAAGCACTAAACAAAACTAGTTAAACCCTAAAAAAAAAAAATTAATATTTATAAAACTCTCGCAAGTGCACGAATCATTTCGAAGAAAATGATAAGTATACTCCCAAGGTCGATCTAAGGAAGGAATGTATGTGGTTTTTAATTTATTATTCAAACTTTTAAAAAAACGAAATTAAATCCTAAACATCCTGTCACGATAGTTTGGTTTTTGTGTTCCTAATCTAATAACATAAAATAAACATATATACAGATTAATTAAATATAATCTAATAACATAAAAATAAACATAGATACAAATTCAATAAATAATTATCTAAAAATAAACATATATACGGATTCAATAAATATTCATGCAAATTTTTATCATTTATATTAGCGGAGTATTTATGGATATAATAACTAAATTAATTATGCTTGCTCATATTAACTAGGTTATTAAAGATATAAATTGATATTTTATTGATTCTCTCTTTTTTATATAAATACCACCTTTGGTGGGGTTAGATATTCTTTGTTAACTAAACAAATCAATTAACACCTATGGGTGGGGTTGATAACTAATATGCTTAATTAAATTAATTCCTTTTTCTAAGAGATTGAAAATGAACCATTTAAATGCCACCTTTGGTGGGGTTAGACAATTTAAACATTATTCAAGGTGTCCAAATTAAACATAAGAATTTAATTATCCGAGTACTAACTTTCAAGTTTTAAAACCACTATTGAAAACATGTTGTCAATACATTTTCACATAATAATTCTTATAAAAACTTTTGAAATAGAGTTTCACTCTAACTACCGGGCGATTGTACCAACAAATAAAAGAGCACTACTCTAAATTAGACCGGATAACTAAACCTTAAAATCTAATTTTCAGGTTTAAGTTTGTAATGAAAAATAATATATTTCTCTCTAACATTCTTAATATAAAATCTTGAATAAAAACAAAATCAATTCATTTTAGAGATTTTTACCTATTTAATATTTCGCAAGCATAACAACGTCATTATTACATCATATTTACTAAACAGCCAGCATAGTTAAATTTAACCACAGACAAGTTGAATATAACATGTAAGAATAAAGCATAAAAATAACTGTAAAGAAAATAAAATCCTTACAGAACTTTGACGCTATTCCCGTAGTTGGAAAACCTCCGAGCGGAATTTGCACTTCCATATATTGAATCAAAAATCTAAATTATTACAAAAACATTACAAGTTCCTCTCAAAAAGAGAAGAACTCTAAACCTAAGAGAATTGAACTAAAAACTAAGATAAAAACTAAGAAAAAAACTAAGAAAAGCTTAGAAACTTAGAAAGAAACTAAGAGAAACTAAAAACTAAGAAATGAGAGAAAGAAAGAAGAGAGAAGTGAGTTTTGAAGGTGTGATTTGAAGTGAAGGGAAGGGGGGTATTTATAGGTGAGGAAGGAGAAAAAAAATGAGTAAAAATATGTTAAAAAAATATTAAAAAATGTAAAAACGCGTATTGGAATTGTTGATGTCATCAATGACGTCAGCATGACGTCACAGGGCGGCTGCACGTGAAAAATGGGGCGAAAATGCGTTGGGCGCGCGGAGGGGGGCTGCTGGGGCGCTGCGCGCGCGCAGCTCGGCGCGCGTGAACAGTGCCAGCGCGCGCGGCTGCGCGCTGGGGCGCTGGGCTGCGGCGCGCGATTTCCGTCTTTTTGACATTTTTGACCTTTTCGACCCATTTCGTCCGATTTTTCCATGTTTGTTGACCTTTTCTCACTTATTTATTGATATATTTGTGATGTATTGCTTCAAATATTCCTCTTTGAGTCTTTACATTGCGTTTTTAAGCCAAAATACCTGAAAAACAATAAAAATACCCGTGATTCCGAAAAAGACAAATTTATATAAATATATGATAAAACATATAAATATATGTATTTTTAATCAATTAAGGTACATAAAATCATGGTTATTTTAGTGCTTTTTGAGCACTCATCAGTAGGTATACTAGTAATCCAGGATCTTATCACTTAAAAGGTATTATAAGACTACTTTGATACTTAAGATATACACATAGCTACTGACTGCACTATACAAGATATCTAGCTATATTAGAAAGATACAGTGATGTAAATTATATATCTGACATGAAAGACTCAGAGCATACAAGTGGATATGTGTTCATACTGAGTAGTGCAGCTGTTTCATGGAAGTCCTCTAAACAAACGTGCATTGCTAGGTCCACGATGGAATATAAGTTTATCACTTTGGATAAATGTGGCGAAGAAGCCGAATAGCTATGTAATTTTTAGAGGATATTCCTAAATGGGTTAAGCATATACCTACAATATGCATTTATTATGATAGTCAATTTGTTATTGGTATGGCACAGAGCAATATGTATAATGGTAAGTCTCAACATATACATCGTAAACATAATACCATTAGACAACTACTCTCAATTGGGTTATCTCTATTGACTATGTGAAGTCAATGGATAACATAGAAAATCCCTTAACTAAAGGGTTAAATCAAAAGTTAGTTGATAAGTCATCGAGAGGAATGAGATTGAAATCCATGAATGAATAAGGATTTGCAAAGAAAACCCAACCTATTTGACTAGATATCCCAAAATCTAGATTCAAAGGGATAACCTAATTATAAAGACTTAGTGATATCATTGTGGAGGGTTTACCCTCAAGTCCATTCCTATGATAAAAATAGTGATACCCGTAAGATATAAGGTAAGTTAAGGCTTTAAATAATTCTTATGAAAAGAATATCGAGCAGAGTATGTGGGTTACTGTTTGTGGATTACTTTTAAAGATACTTTTAAAAATAAGACATCACTTATTTGAGGGAGGAGTGAAGCCGCTTCGAAAGAGAATTGTATAGGGCTCAATTCTTTAGAGACTCTCATAGAACCAGATGTATGTTCATGGCCAAAATGAACATAATAGTGAGAAGTGAATTGTGTTATAAAAGACTTTTATTTGAAGTAAGTCATCGCTTACATAAACGGAAGAACAATTCAAGGACATCGCATCTATTAGTCAGTCAGTAAGGTAAATATACTTTTACAGTGGAAGGTTCAAAGGATAACACCTATCTATCTTATCTGAGTTTTAATCCGTTGAACTCTATTTTCGTGTCAAATTTTGATTTAAAATCTATGTCTGTTTTTATTCATGTGTGTGATTGTTGAAAAAATTTGAATTAAAATTGTTGAAATGGTTAGCTTGTTTTAATGTATTTTGGTTTCTTTTTCTTTCTTTCGTTTCTGTCTATTTTTAATGTGTTTCAGTTTCTTTTTCTTTTTCCATTTTTGTTCTATCTTAAATAATTTACGTTTCTGTTCTATCTTATATGATTTTTCATCAACAGTTTTTGTCTTCTCTTCTCTGTTCTCCTATATAAAGTATATACAAAAAAAAGAGAAGAAACAAACAAACAGAGTAGAGAAAAGAGAGGAAAAAATGATTTTTTTTGTATTTTTTAAGAGTTCAGACACTTGGAAATTCATGAAATAATAAACTATGATGTAAGTTTATTACTATTTGATCATTGTATCTTGGGGAATAAGTTTCCATATTTCTCTTACACCCAAAATAAGCAGAAAAATTATCTTAAGAACACTGTGTGATACACAGGCCTCGATCATTTACTATATTTTAATTTTATATTATTTAAATTATGTATTTTAATTTATATACATATATATTTTTATTTGTGTATTTTAAGTTTTATAAAAATAATTTTATTTTTAAATTGTTTGTCCATGTATTATTTCTTACATCTATATTTTCATATGTTTTAATTTTTAGTTAAAAATGTCAAGTCAGAACATTCTTTCTTTTTAACTATGTTACATGTTTTTAATTTGACCTACTCTTCCTAAAGAGAGAATTTCTACAAGCGTTAGTATTGTTTTTAAGCTTTAGATTAAATCAAGCCTAATTCACAACACTTATCTCATGCATGACACAATATTCTTATTTAACTAAACATAGTTTGCTTTTCGTAACTTACGCTACACATTTTAATTAAATCTTTACCATTCATTTTTGAAAGAAGTGTAAACTTAGCCATTCATTTTTCAATAAATACCAATCATTCCACCATTTCATTCTCATCTCTTGAAACTTTTGTTGAGAATTCTTTTTGTTATCTCTTTATTGTGCTCTTAGAGCAAATTTGGTGTTTTCGTGAGAAGTCTTGTAGTCATTGGTTCAAGCATTGAAATACTGTTATCTATATTAGTATATGTGACCCTTATGGAATGCATGTGGTTTGGTTCCAATCAATACAAATTAAGAGATCATATTTTTCATCCTGTTTCTTAGAAAGAATATCTTCTAAGAACAAAAAGAGAAAATTAGTTTATTTGTATTTGATGATGTTTTGATCATCATTTTTGTAGTTAAATAATTAAGAGTTCTTTAAAGTTTCTACGAAAAAACATTCTTCATTTTATATCTCCAAAATGAATTTCATCTCGACAAAAAAATTTAAAAATAAGTTAATGTGAAAATTCTTTGGTTTGTGAATTTAATTCTCTACATTACGGTTTGAGACTAGGCCAACGAAAAATGTTATTGGTTTATGAGTTAAAAAAAACTTAACATAAAGGTTTAAGACCAAATCAAAGTGAAATTTTTTTGATTTTTGAGTTTAACAAAAAAAAACTCTATATTAAGGTTTAAGAATAAATCAATAGAAAAAAGTCTTTGATTTGTAAGTTTAACTAAAAAAATTCAATACAAAGATTTAAGAATAAACCAACAAAAAAAGTGATTGGTTTGTGAGTTATTATAAGATAATCCAAAATATAGTTATTATTAATCCACAAAAGTCACAAGCTTGAAGACATTAATGAAAATTAAATTTACTTGTAAAAATAAATGTTGTAATCAACGACTTTGAGACAATTGTCGATGTTGATTTCTACATGATCAATATAAAACCTCAAATAATGAAAAAAATATTAGAATTAAGTGGAATATCACAATAAGGAATGAATCAAACGGACTCAAAAAACTTAAGTCAAATAGATGATCAATACAGAGAAAATTAATCTGTAAATTATAAATACTTATAAGTGTATGAATCACTAATAATCTGGCAATAAGTTTTATCTTAAGTCAATCTCTCACAAAATTACAATGGTTTCAAATTTTATAATTATTTTCTATAAATTAATAAATTAATAAAATAAACCTAGATACTCTAAACAAATTATTAAAAAAGTTAAAAATACTAATTAAATAACTAAATTAACTAAAAGCTATTGAAAATTTTTAATTAAAAATATGAGATAACTAATAGGAATATTAACTAACTAACTAACCAATCATATTTTAGATGATTTAGATTAATTTAATAATTATTCATAAGTTGATATTATTGATTTTTCCACTAAAATAAGAAAATTTCTATGATTATGGAAATTGTCACTACAACTAACTAAACAATTTCTTTGATATTGACAATTAATTAATTAATTAATTAAAATAAATACAAGAAAGGATAAAGTATCTTAGAAGTCATTTTATTATGTCATTTGTACAATTTACTCAGTTATTTTTTATATAAGATACATAAGTCACTTAAAGCTTTAAAATAGGACAGATAAATCACTTATCTCTTTAAACACCCGTTTAAGTTGAATAAAATAATATATACTCAACGTGTTAACTTCATGCGTACATTGATGGAGGGCAAATTCGGCATTTTAGAGAAAATGGACCGCAAAACTAAAACATCCAATTCAAGCCTAAGATTTTGCTTTCCCTTTGCAAAAACGAATCAAAGATGGTGGGGGCTACCATGCCACAAAAACACTTTAGAATGTCTCCCGCTATACTGCTTGATGGAAGGGAAAACTATCCCATATTTGGTTCTTTCTGTTATAGAAGCCTAAGAATTCAACAAGTAAAAACAATAAAAGCTGATATTTTCAACAAGAAGAGAAATTTTCAAAGATAAATAGATAGGTATGAAAAGAGACAATAATGCAAGTTGATCCACCAAATCTATATAAAACCAATCCATTGGGACCAAAAAGTGGTCCTACATATAAATGGAGGAACCACTGTAACATATGGTAATAATGGAAGGAAACATGCATATACGAATTACACCATTTTTATTCATCATTTAAATGGTAAAGTTACAGCCCTCATTATATATGTTGATATTATTTTGAGCTGAAATGAGACTCATGGGGATAAAAGAGTTGGAAACCTATAGACTTTCATTTGTCTGAAAGCAAAAAAGTACAATCTCATTTCCAAACTCTCACATAATGGTTTTTAAGGCCAATCAATAAATTTCAAGAGATGTTTGAACTATCTTATAGTTTTGTATGATGAGTTCTTACAATTACATATGACTAGACAATATAAGGTTGATTAAGATATTGTGGGAAGGCATTTGCAAGCTAATCATTGGAGAAAATCTTGTGATGCTAGTTTCAAAAAACAAAATGGTTCTATAGTGACAATGGGAATAGATGAATATGGTAATCTTATTGGCTATTGGGGTAAGATTCTTCAAGCTTCCACAATTGAAGTTGCTGAAGCCCGAGTATTTTCTTTGGCCATTGGTATTGCTAAAGAGATGAATGTAAAGATGATCATCAATGAAGGGGACTGTAAATAGGTTATTGATTATATTTCATGCAATTCAAATCAATTGTCATGTAGCAACTCAATTTTTAAATGAAGTTTTTTTCTCTCATTTCACATTTTGAATCATTTGAAGTTACTTGGACTCAAAAAGAGTAATAATCTTACTCATGAATTAACCAAATGATGTTTTATGAAAAAATTAAAAGATAGCTTTAACAAAAATGATGTACCTTTTAATATACATTCGATTGTATATGTAAAAACTTTATTAATGATATTTTTTTGGTTTATTATAAAAAAAAAAACTCATAATATATAGAAGCCATATCTACTCCAAAATATGTAGTTAGATAATGAGTGTAATAGAAATATCAAAAGTGCCCTTCAACAAAATATCATTTTTAAGAAGAAAAAAATTATCCTAAAGATCACTCTTTTTGTATCATTTGATCATTTTAATCACTTAACTTTTACAAGAAACGCAATTATTTGACTTTTAAAGTTTGAACATTTTAATGATATAAGTTCATATTTATGTGATTAAAATATCTTTTTTATATTATAAAAAATACACTTTAATAACATAACTTCATAGTTATAAAATTATATAACTAAAGTATCTCAATTTTAAAAATTGAGTGACTTATATGTCACTTATATACAAAAGATATTTAATCAAAGTGTCCTAATGATACTAGCAAAGTGTTTAAAGAATTGATCACCCATTATTTAATTGTGCTTCCCTTTCTCACATAATATTTTGTGGGTCACACTTACTAAATATGAATGCATATATGATATCCTCTTTATCTAGAAATTCATTTTCTTGTAACTCTGACTTTTTTTTCATTCGCTCACGCTCCATGCATTTCAAAAATACAAGAATTATGCCTTCCAAGAAAGGTTCACAGACGATGAATTTCATGCGTTCAAATTCCATGCATTTCAAAAATACAATAATTATGTCTTCCAAGAAAGGTTCACAAACTATGAATAGTAAGATCTCTTCAATAATAAAAACTAAAAATTTCTAACTTGAAAATTTCAGATTTTTTGCTTCCGTTACATTTTTTGGGAGGGCTGCACTAGAAATGGAATAATTATATAAACCATTTGCATATAGAATGTAGAGACCAACGGATATGACCCCAAAAAACTAACCATCCAAAGTTTCAATGTTTCCTTGAAATACATATCACTGTATCCAATTAAACAAAAATATCAAATCAATCCCTTCCATCTTCTTCACCTTTCAAACAATTTAAAATGTTTAAAATTACAAAGGTGAAAAGCATAAGCAGAAACACAAGTTCATACCAATAGTTCGAAGACATGATAATTTTTGTGTAAAAGCTAGACAGGGTGTCCCTTTTAAGAATGAAGAGCTAGTTAATTGACTTATAGCTTATTTGGATTTGCTTCTCTTAAAAGTGGTTTCAAGAGAAATGGTTTAGAATGAAGTGGTTTTAAGTTAATCATTTAAGTGTTTGGTGTTTGATTTTGAGTAGCACTTTAATAATTATTTTATAAAGAGAGCATGCATAAAGGACTACTCCTAAAAAGCATTTATAAGGCTTAAAATTTTGGAAGCCCTTCTCCTTAAGATTACCATACACCTTAATTAGTGTTTTTAAAAACTACTTTCAACTAAAGGAGCAGTTCTAAACGAACCCTTACTTCAATAAGAAGTTTAGAATGGTAATTCTTTATTTTCTAACAAATAGACAATCAGATGCTAGGAATACTATGACTAGAGCACTAAACGAGAAATAAATGCATAAATCTCCATAGCTCCTATAAGATTAGTCTTTACTTGTGTAGTAAAAAAAAATTCAAAATGCAATACTATTTGATATTGAAAAAGAAAATGGAAAAAAGAATTATTCCAGCTTAAGTATGCATACATGATCACAAAGCAGGGAAAAATATATATACCTAATTTAGAAAGTTATTTAAGAAATTAATCAAAATACTGCAGAAAGATCGATTAAAGCTACAATGACACATGCATTTGAAATCCAAATTTGTGTCCTTCACAAGTTGCAGATTCTTACACTAGTTGATGGTTATCAACCGAGAGCAAAATATTTGAATGAGAACAGAAGATAGCAAATAGGTCAATGAGATAGTAGAGCCTACTTCAAGAGTTCAAGCAATGAGGAGCATATGGAACTCCACAGAACTGCAAAGTTGCACATGCAAAAACATTCATGACTTTGGATGATACTGACTTCATACATTTGGTACAGTTACAGGTATAACAAGCTTGATGGCTTTGTTTCTACTTCTAAGACCATATAAAAGCGCTTCTGACAGAAGGAAAAAAAGCGCTTCACAACCAAATAGGAAAATAAAATTATAAGTTCTTTCTTGGCTCAGAAAACACATTTTGTTCTTAATGGCAAAAGCAACTACTTTCTAAAACCACTTTTTTTAAACCGCTTCAATCTGAAACCAATTATAATAGAAGCGCACCAGCAAACAAACCCTCATCAGATTGCAATAATGTGGAGACAACAAAATCAAACATGGAATTGACATGTAGCAAGTGAGTGAGCAATCAAGCAATTACATCAAACTCTCTAAAGGAAAAGAAAAAAGAATTTATAATTAAAACCCTAAAGGCAACATTCAAAACAATAGACAATATTAGAAAGGTAACCAATTGGTCAAAAGCCAATTGTGCACTTTCTTTTAATTTTTCTTTTAAATAGGACCAAGAGAGTCAGGAGCTGAAATATGAAACAACAGGACATCTCCATCTGTGAACGAAGGAACTATTAATCCACACTTTAATCCAGCTGAGCAACAAAAATGAATGGATCCAACTCATAGTTATGAGTCATACATAACAGATACTTCAAAGTAGAGAAAAATGAAACGTAAATTTTAAGACTGGATGGGGATTAAAAAAAAAGAACGGGGGGAAGTGGAGAACTGCACTACCTTTTCTTCCTACTATTCTGTAGATTGATGCTCGAGGTTCAAAGCAGATTCAAATCTCAAAATCAATTAAGTTTTACAAATATAATTAAGCAAATAACTTGAGCAGATATAAATATTTCTTTGCAATACTCCCTTGTTTTCTTCTTTGCATTTCATTTGATGCCAATCAGCTTTAATTTAACCATGACCATATAAACATTCAAAATATCCTATAATCCTTTGTCGAGAGAGGTTGTCTTAATTGGTCAAAAGCCATAGCTCCATGATGGTATGACTTGTTAACTGATAGAATCAAAATACAAAATAAACACAAGATTATTTATCATGAATGTAGGAACAATTCTGCTTTGAATTGTTTCCAATAATCACGACAGTTTCGTACTCAAAATTTTATTATAAACATCCAAAGTCCTTAGAGAACAGAATGCCTACAGTTGCAGCACAAGAAGGCAGAGTAATGAACTAGCATCAAACCACCTTAATTGCAACATGTACAAAGTGGGGATAATAAGCCCAGAAACATGACAACTGGTGATAAAGCAATATAGTGAGTTCTTCCACATTATAAGGGTCAATCCACAGATTCCATCCAATGAGCACCTTTCAGGTAGGTGAAAACACAACCTCAATAGAATTGAAAACCAATTCTCTTAATTACATTAACAAATATGCCAGATATGAATCATCAAAAATTTAACATCGACATTATTGGGGGATAGTTAACAACCCTAGTCAATTTGGTTTATCCAGACATGGAATGCATATTTATACTTTACTGGAGTAGAAGAATAAACTTTTAGTGAGTTCTACAATAGCTTAGGCTAAAGAGGAGCAATGTACATTTTGAGTATGGGTACCTCTTAATTTTCAAGGTAATTCACATGCCAAATGCATAAAATACCATGTTAGCTAATAAATGGTATGTTACCCCATCTCCCAACAACTAAGCTTTTGGTAAGATTGTTGATCTACATACTCTAATATGGTATTAGGTACTATGTTCAAAACCTTGCAATCCCACAATCTTGAATTTTAAATGATGGGCATACAATTATAATCTATTTAGAGCTCAAACTAAGGAGCAAAGTCATTATATAGAATGAGTACCTTACTCTACTAAACAAATAAGAACCTTTTGCAAGCTTCAATCGACCATTTCATGCATCATATGTGGTGAGAAATCTACAAGACATGTACTATACAGACTCAGGATGTTTATCGCATAAACGGAGCTATTTTATGTCAATAGGCAATGTAAAATTATATATCTTAGACTTGCAGTTATATCGTATAAAATTATAAGATGAAGCAACATCAATCTCTGCTATTTTAGGCTAATTTTATAAGGACTCTGCAAATAGGTGGAATCTGGATTGAGAAAACATGCATTACCTTTTCCTGTGTAGAGTTAAAATGTTCAAATAGCCAACACAAACACTGCATAGCTTAGATAGCTATGTACTTACTATCAATCAAACTAAATCTTTTTACTTGGTATTTCAAAAACCTCAGTGAAGGAGACCACTTATACAGGGAAAAGCAACAAGTAACATTAAGAAGGACCAATTTTCCGTAACCACTTCTTATCGAAAGCTTTCAACAATCTGTCATAAAAAGTGAGCCTTTGAACTACTAATATTATCCTTATGAAAACTATGAAATCTTTAATCTCCATCTATGTGAATCACCACCTCTTAAAAGATGCATCAATGCATTCTAGGCATTTTACCTGTTATTCCCACAGTAGGTGTTTCAAATCATTTGTCTGAGAAAATTAAATTAAACAGAAAGAAAAAAAAAAGTAATCCCTATAGTTCCAACTTGGACTAAAATGGTAGCAATGAATGAAGAACAGATTCTTGGGAAGGATTACATCGACCGGCAGCTCTACCGCAAAACCCATGCTGCCAAATGTAATGCAAACTATCTTGACCTAAAACAAAATATGATCCAAACTCAGAGCATCCATTTCAGCCTAAGAGTTGGAAGGGCATAATTTGGGATAGATTATTTAATAAACATTGCTATTGCCCAATAGTAGAGTGGCAGAGGTTTAACATTTCTCCACAAAGTTGACTGGTTCAATTCCCGCCCCCAACCGTTTAGTAAAAAACAAATCTAATAACAAACATTAAGAAATAATTATTTTGACTGCACCATTAAGAAATAATGGTTGAAAAATTTAAGCATAGTCAGAACTGAGAAATCATGAATTTTGAAGTAACTTCCTTTAATTATAAAGGATGTTAGTAAAAGCTGCAATAGCATCAAAAACTAGTAAAGTAAATGACAAGATTGGTGGGACATAAAGAGAAGATGAAAATAGAAGAGAAGCTTATGTTAGCAAAATTCTCAAAACACAAAGGAGCTGTTGGTGAGTAAAATAACCACCCAACTATATTTCACTAGGCTGTAAACCATCATTTTAAAATATAGAAAAAGAAAAACAGGTGTAACATGTCTTCGTCTCAAGAAACAACAATATGGTAACCAACCAAATAGAGTAAAAATAAGATTGTGAAAAGAAGCCATCGACTAACCAATCTATGAGAAGCAAGCTCTTTCTTCTTTTTACTCATGATTATCCTCTACTAAGCCTGGGTTCCAGTGAGGGACTTCATCTGAATGTGCTCCTGATCATGGGCAGCAATTGGCAAGGCCTCATAGGAGCCCAGTCTTCGAGCACCAACAATCCTGGACAGAACTGCATATATGACCATGACAATGAATAGATCGAACATGACATGAACCAAGAATGCAAGATCCAAGATGGCAACGGCTCTAAGACTGGACTCCTCTAGGTCACACTTGGTAGATCCCTCAACCCCCTTAATGACATCAAGAAGACGATGACAGCCTTCTGGGATAAAGGCCTCTACATAAAGAGAGAGGCCAGTTTGAAGGGTCCAAAGGCCCTGCAGGCAGATGGAGGCAGCAAGACCGACGTCAGCAACAAAGAGCCTAGGCAGGCAGGCAAGGAGGAGGCAGAGGAGGGCAGAGAGAGCCGAGATCCGAGAAGATAGGTAGTCACACTTGGCCTGGAGGTCTGAGGTCTGGACAGAGGCGGCTGCAAAGGAGACAGAAGACTGGAGGTAGAAGAAGGCAGAGGCAAGGGCAAAGAAGAGATCATGGGGAATGGGAAGAAGAGACGGGAAACAATCAGAGAGGAAGAGACTGACAGAGAGCACTAAAAATAGGAAGAGGACTGCAGCTGACTGGAGGGAAGTGAAGCGGTGTACAGGGGTGCGACCCTTGAGAAGTGGGTCAGAATCACCAGCAATGAGGACCTGATGCACGAAGGCCACAAAGAGGCATGCGATCAACAGGTACAGCTGCAGATACCTAAGACGATGACCATTATTGTTATTATTGTTGGATGCTGAGTTTGGGAAAAGGTGGAATGGTTTCGCCAAATAGGACTGTGGGAATTTGAGGTAATTATGGATGGAAGCGACTAGGTGGTACAGCCCCAGTGACACCAACGCTGATGATGTGAAAATAGGATACAGCACAGCTGTTGCCATTTAATATTTCCTTTCCTTTGATCAATGATATAATCAATTACCACATCAATCAATATGCAAGAAGCAGCAACTACAGTGGTGGGTGCAGGAAAGCAATGCCACTTCACAGGGGACGCAGTTAGCTTTCTGTTATGCAGTGCAATGGATAATGGGTAGTGCTTTAAACCCAGTAACAACCTGTTGCTGACAACGAAAACAATAAGGAGAAGAGGAATTGAGGCATAGATTTCAAACGATGACCATACCAAACTGGAAAACAAAATTCAGAAGACCCAGTCGAATTAGAATGACGATCAAAATGGGATTCAAATGAAAGATATAAAGCCAAAATAATAAAATATTTTAGCGTCAACTTTCCCTCCATTTTGGTTCCCCATTTATGCTAAGCAGCAAAAAAACAGTATAAACTCGTCTATAAATGCATCAATAAAATGAACCAATAAAAGGATCAAGCTATCACATCACAAAGGAAAAGGGATGAATTATAACAAAAGAAAAGGCAACAGCAACAAATTTTATAATTTGGCCTTAACTAGACTAAAAAAGCATAAAACTTTCAGAAAGTCCTATTTAATTAGTGTAAAAAATTCAAGAACATCACCAATAATGACCAAAAAATACATGGGAAATTTTGTATGAAAAAGACCAACAGATCAAAAAAGAGATGAAATAAAGACTGTTAGATTATCGGACAGCAAGAGATCTTCATACTCAACATATTTTCTAAAGATAAAAAATTAGAGGAACTGTTACCTTCGTTTTCCCGACTTCTCTGACACTATTGCCTCTAAGGAAAGAGATCGAAGAAGAAATGAAATAAATACTGTTTGATTGTCGGAGTTTAAGCCGGACGGAGAGAGGCCAAGAGACGTCAGCTACGCAACCGGTGAGCTCAGAGTGTTGCCGCGAGGAGCGTTCGAAATGGGTCTTTTGGTCACACCTCAACAGATGGTTCCGGTTTGGAAAAGTCAAAATCTTATTAATAGATTTTTATATAACCGATTTTTAGAATAGTTATTTTCATAACATTAAATTTATATTTATTATTTTAGTAACATTAAATTTTATATTTGTGATCCATTAACGAAATTAACAACTTATATGTGTAATCTTATACCCCAAATCAGATCTCATTCATACATTACCAACATAATAAATAAAATGGTAGAAAAATAGATAAAGTGATTGAAGGATGTAAAAAAATAAATAAAATAGTTGAAAGATGAATAAATAAGATGGTTAAATGATGTAAAAAAGAGAAGTGTGTAGATAATATTTGTGTGTTTAGAATTATTTCTTAGTTTTATATTTGTGTGATGTAGATTGTATGGTGAAAACTATAAATAGTCTACCTTGCATTTGGTTTAATCATTCCATCAAAAACAAATAAGTCTTTGTATTCTTAGTTTGAATATAAGTTGAGAGTTTTCTGTTTGAGTGTAAGTTGAGAGCTTTCTATTTGAGTGTTTGTATTTCTCTTCAATTTGTGAGTTCATTTTGAAAGGTGTTATAGTGGGTATAATACAAGTAGTTTGTTTACATGTTTGGATCTAATATTAGTAAATTTAGAGTTGTGTATTCTAAATATTACTCAACAATTGGTATTAGAGCGGGACAGTCAAGGATCGTTCTTATGTGGAGCTATCTTGAGTTGTGAGGAGTTTGATACTCTGCAAGTTTAGTAGTTAAGTTTGTTCGGTATAGTCGAAGTCTTGTCGGCACGATGGGTGACCTTCAAGTAGTTGGAGGAATCAAGAAGCTTAAAAACAAAAACTATAACACATGGGCAACATGTATGGAGTCTTACCTATAAGGTCAAGACTTGTGGGAGGTTGTTGGTAGTGACAAAGTTACACAACCAGCAGTGAAAGATGCAAACAACATCTTGCGGAAGTGGAAAATTAAAGCAGGTAAAGCGATGTTTGCTTTGAAGACCACAGTTGAAGAAGAAATGTGGAGCACATTCGGGATGCAAAAACACCAAAGGAAACATAAGACACTCTTATTACACTCTTTTCAAAGAAGAATGATACAAGATTGTAACTTCTGGAGAACGAGTTACTATCGATGGCGCAACGCAACATGGCGATTTCCCAATACTTTCACAAGGTAAAGTCGTTATGCCGCGAAATTTTAGAGTTAGATCTGAAAACTCTTATTAGGGAAACAAGGATAAAGAAAATAATTATTCATGGTTTGAGACCCGAATATTAAAGGTTTGTTACCGCTATACAAGGATAGCCGACACAATCATCTCTTGTTGAGTTTGAGAATTTGCTAGTCGGTCAAGAAGTTATGGCTAAGCAAATGGGAGGAGTCTCGCTGAAAAGGGAGGCTTTCGTCCAGGGAGAGCTTAAAAGAACCGTAATAACAATAGAAAATTTGATGATGAATGTTACAACTACGGAAAGATGGGTCACATGGCAAAAGATTGTTGGAGTAAGAAAAAGCATGTTGAAAGCAATATAGCTACTTCCAGTTCTAAGGAGCATAGCGAAGATGGTTGGGATGCCGAAGCATTATTCGCTACAGAGGAAGAAGAATTAGCTCTTACGGTGACAACATCAAAACAGATTGACTACAAGAATGACTGGATCGTAGATTCGGGCTGCTTAAATCATATGACAAGTGATAAATAGAAGTTGGAAAGCATGTTTGAGTACAAGGGAGGTCGTGTAGTGGTGACAACTAAAAACTCAAGGTTATCGATAGCCCACAAGGGAGGTCGTGAATGTGTATTGTGATCTCAAAATCTCAAAAACATCGATAATGGAGGGGCAACAATTGGAATCAGTCTACGTGATGTCAGTAAAATATGCATATGTAAACAAGACAAGAAGAAATGAGACAGCAGATCTATGGCATATGCGGTTAGGTTACGTTAGTTATTCTAAGCTAAGTGTGATGGTGAATAAATCGATGCTTAAAGGGCTTCCTCAACTAGACGTGCGAATAGACACGGTCTGCTCAAGATGCTAATTTGGTAAAGCTCGCCAATTGTCATATGAGGAATCAAAGTTTAAAGCAAAAGAACCATTGGAGTTAGTTCACTCTGATGTATTCGGTCCTGTTAAGCAACCATCAATTGCCTGTATGCGATACATGGTGACATTCATTGACGACTTCTCAAGGTATGTGTGGGTTTTCTTTATGAAAGAAAAATCTGACATATTCACAAAGTTTAAAGAATTTAGAGAGTCAACTGAAGGAGAAGTTGGAAAGAAGATTTGTTACTTGCGCACAAACAATGACAGAGAATATAGCTCAAGTGAGTTCTCTCAATACCTAATGGAATTTCGAATACGTCATCAGTACACTTGTGCCAACACGCCACAACAAAATGGTGTAATAGAGAGAAAGAACCAGCATCTTGTAGAAATTTTTCGGAGTATGCTACATGAAAAGAATGTACTTGGAAGGTTTTGGGCTGAAGCAATGAGGACTGCAACCTTTGTGATCAACAGACTTCCTCGACCAAGGTTAGAATTTGTTTCATCCTTTGAGAAACTATGGAACATGAAACCTACAGTTAGCTACTTTTGAGTATTTGGTTGTGTATGTTATGTATTTATTCCTTATCATTTACGGAGCAAATTTGATAAGAAAGATGTTAGATGTATATTTGTGGGATACAACAGCCAGAGAAAAGGGTGGAAATTTTGTGATCCAACGAGTGGAAGATGCTACACTTCACGAGATGTGGTGTTCGATGAAGCATTTTCTTGGTGTTCGATGAAGCATTTTCTTGGTGTTCCTCAGAGAAGAAAGTGTTTCCAGACTCAAGAGAATTTGGTGCCAAGCTGTAACAAAAGATGGGGGAGCATACTATTTAATTCCAACCAAGTTTAGATGAATCCAAAGATCTAGACGATGATGGTGCCGAACAAAGAGTAACTCAGAATCCTTGGCAAACTGGCATATATCAATAACTAAATGAAGAAGGTAGGCCTAGTGAAATAGAAGAATCAACTCCACAATCTCAACTTCATAGGTCAACAAGAACATGAAAGCCAAATCCTAAATACGCTAATGTAGCCATAATTGAAGAAGCAACAGAGCTTGAGACATTCGAAGAAGCGTCGCAGAGTTCTCAATGGATGACAACTATGAAAGAAGAGATCGATTCACTTCAGCAAAATCAAACTTGGGATCTCGTGCCAAAGCCAAGAGATGTGAAACCCATATCCTACAAATGGGTTTATAAGATAAAACGTCGTCCAGATGGGTCAATCAAGAGGCATAAGGAACGATTGGTAGCTCATGGTTTCTCTCAACAATATGGACTAGACTATGATGAAATGTTTAGTCCAGTGGTGAAAGTTACAACTGTTCGAGTCCTACTTGCACTTGCATCCAACAAAGATTTAAAGTTGTGGCAAATGGATCTGAAGAATGCTTTTCTTCATGGAGAGCTGGATCGAGAGATCTACGTGATTCAACCAATGGGTTTTCAGAGCCAAGATCATCCTGAATATGTGTGTAAGCTATGAAAAGCACTCTACGGATTGAAACAAACACCCAGGGCGTGGTATAGTAAGATTGCTGAATTTCTAACATAAAGTGCTTATTCAGTAACACTTACAGATTCCAGATTGTTTGTCAAAGCCAATGAAAGAAAGATAGCTATTGTGCTAGTGTATGTGGATGACTTAATTATAATCGGTGATGATGAGGTAGAAATTCTTCGAACGAAGGAGAATTTGTCAGTCCATTTCCAAATGAAGGAACTTGGCCAACTCAAGCATTTCCTTGGTTTAGAGGTCGATTGCACACAAGAAGAAATATTTCTTTTTCAGCAAAAATATTCCAAATATTTGTTGAAAAGGTTAGGAATGCTCGAATACAAGCCGATTTCGACACCGATGCAACCAAATTCCAAAATGTGTACACGCAAAGGAAAAGATTTGGAAGATGCAATGATGTATCAACAATTGATAAGTAGTTTGATATACTTAACCTTGACTCGACCTGACATTTCTTATTCAGTTAGTGTGATGATTCGATACATGAAAAATCCAAAGAAGTCTCATTTGGATGCAGTTTAACAAATACTGAGATATGTGAAGAGTACAATTGACTATGGTCTTTTGTACAAGAAAGGTGGAGCGTGCAAGTTAGTTGGTTATTGTGATGAAAACTATGCAAGAGATCATGACACCAGGAGATCAACAACTGGGTATGTGTTTTAAGCTGGGTTCCGGAACAATTTCTTGGTGTAGCAAGAGACAACCAACAATATCATTATCAACCACTGAAGTTGAGTATCGAGCAACGACAATGGAGCTCAAAAGTGTACATGGTTGATACAGCTAATGAATAATCTACATCAACCAATAGATTATACAGTATCGTTGTATTGTGACAATCAATCGACAATTCGTTTGGCAGAGAATCCGATCTTTCATGCAAGAACTAAGCATATTAAAGTGCACTATCACTTTATCGGAGAAAAGGTTCTTTAAGAAGAAATTAAGATGAGGCAAATCAAGACAGATGTTCAAATTGCAAACTTGTTCACAAAAAGCTTAAGCATTGGTAAGTTCGAAATATTTCGCCGTTAGTTTGACGCAGTAAAAATAGTGAGAGTTGGTATTAAAGGGGAGTGTTGAAAATCAACACCAACATAATAAATAAAGTGGTAGGAAAATAAATGGAGTGGTTGAAGGATGTAAAGAAATGAATGGAGTGGTTGAAGGATGTAAAGAAATGAATGGAGTGGTTGAAGAATGAATAAATAAGGTGGTGGAAGTTGTAGAAAAGAGAAGTGTGTAGATAATATTTGTGTGGCTAAAATTATTTCTTAGTTTTATATTTGTGTGGTATAGATTATATGGTAGGGACTATAAATAGTCTACTTTGTATTTGGTTTAATCATTCCATCAAAACAAATAAGTCTTTGTATTCTTAATTTGAGTGTGAGTTGAGAACTTTCTCTTTGAATGTTTATATTTATCTTAAATTTGTAAGTTGCTTTCGAAAAGTGTTATAATGGGTATAATATAAGTAGTTTGTTTATTTGTTTAGATCAAATATTAGTAAATTTAAAGTTGTGTATTCTAAATATTACTCAACACACTCATCTTTTTTTCTTTCTTTTTTAATTTCATACCAAATCCTAACATTATCATTCATTCGGAAGACAATTGAGAAAATTAACTAGATTCAAAGTAAATTAAAATTAAAATTAAAAAAAAATAAAAATAAAGCATCAAAATTCATCTATGGATCTTTTTAACTTCCTTACTTTAAAAACTCAAATGCAGAAGAAACTATACTTAGAACTATAATTCTCTCTTCCCCATTTCTCATAATTTAGAAACTAAAGCAATAAAGGTACATCAATCAATAATTGTTATTTTCTTTTGATCAAGTCACCCTTGTCTGATTCTTATTTTCTGTTTATTTTCAGACAACATTAATTTCCGTTCTTGGTCTCAAATTGCAAGTTCTGATCATCACAGTATGTCTATTCACGTGTTCTAGGGGTCTCAAGGTATTTCATTATATATTCGAGTCATATATTAGTTTCGTTATGTGGGTATTGAATTTTTTGGACTCTGAATAGATTGGAGAGACCGCAGTAGGTATGAATGGGAGATTTATACTATTAATATTGCGTTTGATAGTAGATTTGAAATAGAAGAAGTAATAGATTTGTAACATTAAGTTTAAGTTTTAGTTGATTTGTTATATGTTAAAGTTAACGATAGATTTATATAAACTGTGGTAGATTTATTAGTTTATTTTAATAAATATTTTACTTAATATATATTTTTTATGTATTATTTTTCATATTAAACAATTTTATCTAAAAAAAATTATTCATTATTTTAATAGATAAATAAAAATAAAAATTGATTAAATATTTTATTTTACCTATGATTTCATGTATAAATAAGACTATTATTCATCTTTTCTTATAACTTTTAAATATTTTTTTCTTCTCTCTTATTACAATTTTTTTTATTTTTTTTAAATGCATAATTATCATTAAAAAAAACTACATATAACTTTTGCAAAAAATAAAATAAATAAATAAATTTTACTTATTGTAACTTATAAATAATTTACGTTATTTTAGATATTATAATAATTAGTTATTTCTTTTATTAAATGTCCAAACATTTACAAGTTTTTCTCGTTAGTTAATAGAATTTTTAGAACATATTTTAAATATATTTTGTTTGAAGGAAACTTTTACAAATACTATAATTCTTAATATTTTTAGAATTATATTCAATTTATTGTAAATCTTTTAAATAATTTGAATTATTTTATTCCTATTAACCAGGTAATTATTCTAATTTACAATTGTAATTTATATAAATAAAATAATATATAAATTAATTAATAATCTCATTTTTAATTAAAAAAAATTTCTTCATACTTCTTTAAAAATAAATATATGAATAAATAATAGATTTTGTTAAGCAAGGGTACATAAGTCAATTATTCATCAATAATTAATTAATAAATATTTTATTTTATTTTATTTTAATTTAATTTATAGGTTGTAAATTTATGTAAGGATTCTAATCTTTTAATTTATTTCATTAAAATTGTTTGTGTGATATTTTATTTTTGTTCGTATGGTTAAAAGTAAGATATATATTTTTTAAGTAAAATATGTATGAAAGTTAAATTTTTTATTAAATTAATATAATTTTAACTACCGGTCAAATAATTAATAAAACAAATGATAATAAAAAAATAATATTTTTTATATTTTATATTATTGTCATATAATTTTATATTTTTACATCGAATAAAGTTTCAAAATTTAAATATATATAATTAAAATAGGGAGAATATATAGAAAATTAATTGAATTTTTTAAAATTATTTTCATGAAAATAAAATAAAAAAAATATTTATAAAATGATATGTTTAAGGTTTTTATAACGTTGTTTCAAAGAAAAGTTTCTTATAATAATAATAATAATAATAATTATGTATTTTAATGTTTTTAAATGTATACTTATGTATTTATAAATTTGTGTCCCGAAGAGAGCATTCTCCATAAATGAAGGTCTCTCTCCGTCGTGATTAAATGAAAGCAGGGAAACAGAGAAGTAGATGAAAAAAAAAAGACATAAGAGAGCGGGAGGAGAAAAGTATAACTTTGTCTTCTTTTTATTATATAATGTTCATCTTAAAGTTTTTTCATATATAAGCTTTTTTTTCTACTTTTTACTTACAATTTATTTTAGAGTGATTTATATATTCATTTTAAAATCTTATATATGCATGTTAGTTTAATTAGTATTATAAATTTGTAATAAATTTTAAATGATACGGTAAAAATTAAACATCAAATTATATTTGTATTAAATTAATTATATTAATGATATTTTAATAACATTTTAATGAGATATAATATCAATAGTGATAATTTTTAATTTTAAAAAAGAACAATTTTAGTGTTCATTTATTCTAATGGGTAAGTGGTAATAACTGAAGCAATCAAATAGTTATTTATTTTTTTACTTTTACTATTATGAATTGCAATTCCATTTAAAAACATTTCATTTATGAGACAGAATTTGTACCTTTTTATAAATGAGAAGAATAGCTTTTTTTGTCGAGAAAGAAAACAAACAATAACTATTCACAAAGTTGATATTTGGGTAGTATGATGATATTCAATTGGTTCTCATTGTGTTATCATATTGTGTTTTAGTATATTATTGTGTTTTTATATGTTAATTTAAGTATGAATAACTTAATTTTTTTATAATTGCTTATTTATAATATTATAATAGTATAAAATAATAAAAAAATTAAAGATATCAAAAAATATTAATCAATTTTAATTAATTTTTTATATATATTTCATGTTGCGTTCGTGTCATGTTATTGTATTGTGTTAAATACTATCACCTCTGATTATTCATTATCTTAAAGGAATATGATTTAATGTATTTTTTTCTAAAAAGTTTAAAATATATAAATCCTTTTGTAGAGATTAAGGGTATTTTTAAAAATTCATAAAAGTATATATTATATTTTTTATTTTGTAAACAAAACATAGTATAAATGTTTTCATTAATTATTATATGTCACACTTGATTTAATAGCATGAACTATTTTTAAAACAGTTGGTTAATCTCTTGTTACCTTGATATCATTATTATCCATAGTATTTACCTTGATATCATTATTATCCATAGTATTTACCTTTGAAATTTTGTGTAAACGATTTTGTTGGTAAGTTGACAAATGCCACGAAAGAGGAAATGAAGCAAAACTTTTACAATTCAACTTATGAACTGTAAAAGGAAGTTGCAATAAAGGAGAGATATATTATGTTTGTCTCATTCTTTAGACCATTGACAGATGTTGATCACTCGGTTGTGAATGGATCTTTGACAGTTGAGAGTATAATTTTTTATGGCATCTGCTCGTCCATCCTAGTAATCTCTTTCCTTAACTATTTTTTTGAACTACATTTCCTTTTTCCTTCCTTAATACGACAATTTAGGTCTCTTCCTTCATTGCAGTTTTTGTTCTCAACACCCCCACCCACAACCACTTCCAAGTCGCTCTTTCTCAACCCATTAACTCGTAGTCTCCACCCCTTATTGAGCTTGTTTTGGTCTAGGGCTTTTGCCTCTTAATTATGGAACTGCACTTATTTTGTAGATATGTCCAAGCCCAAACCTCCAATTTTTGTGCATACATAAAAATAACCTCTAAAGAGTTACGCTCAGACTATTGGCAATAACTCTTCAAGCTTGGATATTGAATCATGCGATGCTTTTCCACAAAAGAGTAGATATATTGTTTGTATCACCCTGGATTCCTAAGTCTATTAATCTTGCCTTGACCTATGTAAAGAATCTTTTATCAGTCCCTTAATTCTTTTTAAATAAGACAAACCTTGGAGTCAAGGTGACCTAAAAAAATGATTAACCTAGGTATGGAATTTTCCCTATACTTGGAAACTTATTGCCCTCAGTTACGATTTCTATCACATTTTATTACACTCCATTGAAGAGTGAACCAGAGTTCGAGTTAGTGCTTCCATTGACGTTAAATAAGGAATCTTTTGGATTCAACTGTGGATACCTAACTTTAACCCTCACAATCAAAAAAGCCATCAATGTTCAAGTGTGGATTTGATTCTACAATTTAACCTAGAAATTTTGGGATAAGAAAATTATCGCACAAATTGCACGAGCCATTAGTGTTCCTCTAAAAATTGACAACAACACCCTCAATAGTGAGCTAGGTTGTATGCTAGACTCTTGATCAATATAAATTTCACTCATAACTAAATGAGCAGGTTATCATAGAAGTGGACTCACTTATGATATTCATCGACCTATATTACGAAAATGTGTCAGACTTTTGGAGTCTTTACTTCTCTATAGACCATGTCGCTTACAAATGTAGAAAAAATGCTACTTCTATAAATGAAAAGCCCAAGGAGACTCAACCAACTAGGCCTTAGGCACAAACCCATACACAACATGTTTATAGGCCTAAGGTAACCAATATTTATAATGTTCTTCCGATAAGTAATGCTTTCGCTGCCCTTTATGCCTTGGGTGCTGAGGCTCCTACCTCTTATGTGACCCCTTCCTTTCTTGTCATACTTGTGTACTCAAATGCTATAATAACCAAGCTAATACTTGATAGTAACCCCCTAGTTCCATACTTTGATGCCTACCCTTTAAGACAAATTTCTTTGAAATTAGAGATTAGCAGGTAACAATCATCGATATCCTTACGGATGTAATAACATGTATAACTTATCCTACCTCAACTATTATTTCCTTAACCATGTAGGGCTCTACTGCTTCTACCCTTTCCTCTTCCACCTATCGCACTAGGGATCAATTTTCCCACTCTAACTATCCCAACTACTTCCATCTTGGTGACTTCACTCAGTGCACTTATGCATAAATTAACATAAGATCAATTGAAAAATACCGATAATGAAGGATGAAAATTAGCAACCGAGAAAAGTCAACAGATTAAATCAGTCAGCCTTTACCTTTAGCCTATGATATTTTCACCTTTTACAAGGGACTTATACACTAATTCATCATGATAGTTCTTTATTGGAATCACAAAGATATCTCAAACTCGGATACCCGATCTACTCCGAAAAACCTATGTAGAAAGGAATGGCCTGATTTTTTATGTATAGCAGAGTCGATGTTATATATAAGCTTTATGGATGATTTCTTCTGGTGAAATCTTGGCTACACTTTATTTGTACTAACGACATGTCTATAACTAAGCTTTGACCTTTTTAGGCCTCTTGAGTGATGAATAATACTATGGTTGTTATATAGCATTGGCAACATTTAATAGTTACTTACATTGCAAATTCCAAAAATCTACCACTTAAATTTTATTTATGGTAATGGCACTTATATTAAGCTAAGGGACGTCTGGGACTCAATGAGGTCCATTTCAAATGTTCAATCCCCCTAGTTAATAATAGGGGGTTTTAATGTAGTCCTTGGATCTTATGAAACTACGAGTTCGTCTCATAGTACAATCTCAATTGAGGAATTTAGCGCTGCAATATACTATTGTAATTTGGTTGAAATTTATACTAAAGGGTTATTTTATACTTACTATAAAGGCAGGCTCTCTCATATTTGATCGTGTCTCGACCACGAGTTATGTTTTAAGACTTTTCTTGAATATTGGTCCAATTTCTCTTGTTGTATTCTCCCAAGTCATCAATCTAACCACTACCTACTCTTACTTTTCACTTCATGGCTAGGTTAGAGGGTTTGAGGCCTTTCCGGTTTCATGGTATATGGCTTGAACATCTTGGTTTTATTGATTTAGTAAGTGCCACTTGGTTAGCTCATGTCCATGCTAATCCCATAAGGATTATTATTAATAAGCTAAAGGCTTTAAAGTTGACTCTTAAGGTTTTTAATAAAGAGGTCCTTGATAATTTAGATCAAAATATTACGAAAGCCTCAACTATACTAGCATACATGGAAAAGTAGTACGATGTTGACTTGGATAGACTACTACATTAATAAGACACTTTTTTAAAGGAAAAGATCATATTAAAATGACTAAAAGGTAGTGATAGAAACTTTACCAATTTCCACTCACGCTTTGGACATTTAAAGGCCCAAAAACCCTTAACCCACTTGGAAATTAAACAAGATCCTGAAGCGATAGCTAGCCATATTTTGGGATACTACAAACTAATTTTCTCAACTCAAGTGGGTGATGCTATGGATTTGACTCTTATCGATTTGGCCATTCCCTACTTGGTCACTCTTATCGACAAGGGCAATTTACAAAATGTATCATCACTAGAGTTTATTTATGCCATGGTTTCTAACATAGATCTCATGAGTGCTCCTTGATCAGGTGATTTTACAACTAAATATTTTAGTAGTGTTTGGGGCATCATTAGGACAGATGTAATGTGAGAAATTCAAAACTATTTTAACATGATTTGGATACATTTAAGACTAAATTTAAATTATTTAATCTTATACCAAAAACCTATAATTAAACACTATTTATTAATATATGCCAATCGCCTTAGGGAACTTTATGTTCAAGCCTATAACAAAGATTATCACTGGCTATTTAGAAGACATATGTTCCCTCATTTTGTCCTATAATCAGTTTAGGTTCATTTCAGGCCAAAATATTGGTGACTGTATGGTGGGTAGTTGAGAGTGTTTTAATACGATGCAATTCCCTAATCGTACGGGTAATGTTGCTCTTTAAATTGATATCTGTAAAGATTTTGATACTATACATTGGAATTTTATTATAAAAGTGATGTAATGCTTTGACTTTAGAAACATCTTTATAGCTTATATTCAATTTTTTTTGCTTCTTTGAGAATCTTGATCCTGATTAATGGTTCATCCAAGTGTTACTTCTCTTACTCTAGAGGCGTCCAACATGGGGACCCTTTATCTCTGCTTTTGTTTTTATTGTCGAAGATTTTTCTACCTTGGATCGTTGGTTGATAATGAGCGCTTTCTCCCAATTTCTTCACCAAGAGGAAACATTACACTAACTCACTTTTGATATGCAAATGTCCTTCTCATCTTTGGGATTACCTGCTTATCGAATTGCCATATTTTAGCTAAGGCTTTTCAATTGTATAGACACCTTCTGAATCAGATAGTTAATTTGGATAAATCTTTTGTTTAATTTGCTAAAGGGGTACCTCAAGCCAACTTCTCATCACTTCAGGAGATAACTAGAATGCGTATAGAGGGCTCATTTATGTTCTAATTAAGTATCAATCTTTTTCATAGGGCCCAAATAAAGTGTTAGTTCAAGGATTGGCTGATAAAATCCGTGTAAGGATCAAAGTGAGGAAAGGACTCACACTCTCTTTGGCAAGACATAAATGCTTGATTTCCTCGGTCATTCAGAGTATGTTTCTTCCATTTCTTTCAGATACATAAATGGAAAAATCAATCTTGGATGGTTTAACAAGCTTTATCCTATTTTATTTTGGCCGGGGAAGATAGATAATCTTAAATTTGTTCAAGTTGCTTAGAGGTATAGTTGTCGTCCATTAGAGAAAATAGGTATTGGATTGTGAGACCTTGGTCTTTTAAATGAGGTTATCTTAAGAAATTTTTCCTAACGGGTTATCATAGTGAACTCGTGTATGCCACTTTATTTAGGCAAACTGTACTTAGATAGGGAGGAAGCTCTATGAATATATTATGTTTGTTCTAATGCTTGGTTAACTTACGACTTCATTACTTGACCATTTTAAAGGAATCTATATGGCTAGTCGGAAAGAACTCTATTGGGAATATCAAAACAAAGTCCCAAATTGACTAGATATGGGATGACTGATGGACTTATAAAGCCTTATGCTACACCACCTAGTAGGTTAATCTTTTGGGATGGAACCCTAAGTTCCTTACATTTGGTATCAAAACCAACCCCAAACTTAGGTATTGTGAGCACTTATGTGACTCTTTCCACTACATGGGCTCTATTTGTGTGAACTCGAGGCTCGTTGTGGGCTCCATCTACTTGAACACAATGCTCAATGTAGGCCAGAAAGAAGTTAAGCTATAAATTAAAGTGTAAACATAAGGCTCTCTTCGATTGAGAGGGAGTTAGGCACAATGTAAATTGTGAAGATAATATATATCTTCGATTGAGGGGGAGCTAAACATATGGTCCTTCGTTTGAGAGGGATATTGTTAGAATATGCAAATAAAGTCCCACATTGACTAGACATATGGTGATTCATGGGATTACTAGGAGTTGTGTTACTTCACCTAATTGGCTAACATTTTAGGATGGAACTCCAAGTTCCTTACAATTGGTATCAGAGCATTCACTAGATAGACTTAGTATTGCCTAGAACCTTATTATGGATAATTTGAGAGAAGGTTCTTCTACAACCCACCCATCCTTCTTTGATAAGTCTAACTAACCATATTGGAAGGCTCATATGAGATATTTTTTATGTTCTCTAGATGAGAGTGTGTCGAAGTATGTGTTTTATGGTTGGGAATGACATATGATTACCAAAAATGATAAAGTCACACTTAAGCCTAGAAATGAATGGACCACTAAGGATAAAATTGTTAATTGCTAGAATCAAAAGGATATTAATGCCATCTTTAGTGATGTGTCACCATATGAGGATGTCATATTCAAAACCATCATAACTGATGATGGTGACAATGAAAATGATAAAGGTGATGAAGAATTAGTATTCTTATCCAAAAGGCTCAAGAAAATATTTAATCAAAAGAACTCACAAATTAAAGGGAATTAAGCTATACAAAAGAAATAATAATGTTTTGAATGCAATAGGTTTGGTCATTTTGCAATTGAGTGTGTAAATAAAAAGAAAAAAATTGGAAGGACTTTCAACGTTACCCTTAGTGACTCACAAAGTAACCACGAGAATGCTATTTACTCAAAAAATGGTGACACCAACTACCCAACATTCATTACAATTATTGATGGACACTCCAGGGAGTTTGACATTGACTTAAATAGTGAGGGAAGTGATTCTGAATTTCTTAGTACTAAATTTAATGCTAATAGTGTTAAGGAATATTTTCTAAACTTAATGGGGTGTAAGAAATAAAAAGATAGGTTACACTACTACAAAATGGAATGACTTAAAATTTGAAGTCGATTCACATGTTGAACCAACTTTAAATTTTTAATTTTTTTTTTACAAAATTTACTCATTTTCTATTATACTCAAATTAAAACCTGTATTCGATCACTACATAATAGCAAGAAAAAAACCAAAATCTGTTTAAAAAATAGTTTAAATAATACAAATAATTGAAAAATAAAATATTAATTAATAGTAGAAAAATTACCATGGTGTTGTCCTATGTTATTCAAGATGATGTTATAATACAAAACCTACATATATAATATAAAAATTTATACATATAAATAATAACACATAATAGCAGAAAAATATGAATAATAAGTGCGTATGATTAATAGAAATACTTCCAAGAGTAAATGAAGCCACAAAATGAAGGAAATGAAGAAATAATGGTGTTTTGTAAGTGAGAAATGAGTATTTTGCTCAAAATAATAAGGGATCTAAAAGATGAGCTAAAGAGGAAGAAAACCCACTAACCGATGCTAGAATTGGTGGTCGTAGGTGGCCGGAAAATGAGAAAAAGTGGAAGAGGTTTTAGGTTTTTGAGAGTTATACAATGCTTGGAATAGTTTTGTTTTAGGGAAGAAAGAAAAAAGAAATATCCATGTGTGTAGCATCGGTTCTATGTGTCAACTAACGCTATCCACATAGTTCATAGTGTTGGTTGATGTGTCGAACCGACGCTACACCTGGACATAGCGTCGGTTCTACGTGTCAACTGATGCTACACATGTGGATAGTGTCGCTTCACCATGTTAACCGATGCTACATCCTACATGTAGCATCGATTTGACATCAATCGATGCTATGCGTAGAACGTAGCGTCAGTTGATGTGGTGAAGCGATGCTATCCACGTGTGTAACGTTGGTTCGACACATCAACCGACCTTATGTGTAGAGTCGGTTCTACACCGAACCAACTTTAAATTCATTATAAGTCGTTTTTTTCCAAAAATTGACTTTACATATCGACTTAAATACCCCTTTTTGTAGTAGTGTTACTTATATATGTAACAAAATTAAGTGATAAAGTTCAAACCCATGAACCTAATTACTCTATCTTACAAAAACAAAAAATTGAACTATCTGAATTTGTTGATATTTTAAATTCAAATTTTGCAGATCTTAAATAGGAAGACAATAAGCTTGTGCAAAAACTTAAACAATCAAAGAAAGTTGTGAATAGGTGAACCATTAGAGCTGAAAGGCTAAACTAAATTATTGGCTATAGAAGACCTTTTAAGGATGAGAGATGACTGAGCTATGTAGATGAGTATTATATACCATCATCTTCAAAAACAACTGATTTTAAAAAACTCTCTAGCTCTTTTTCTTTATGTGCTACATGATACGTGCTTGAAAATCATTAATATTTCATGGTTTTATTACACTTAAATGTAATAAATAGGTCTAATTATAACATGTTTATGTGAATACTAATGCAAATATATGTGTTCGAAAAAGTTGGGCTGCGGTGCGCATTTAATTATTTTACTTGAACCCCTTTGATTTCAACTAGCCTATAAATTAAA
Organism: Hippophae tibetana; assembly: GCA_037013495.1. NCBI lineage: Eukaryota > Viridiplantae > Streptophyta > Magnoliopsida > Rosales > Elaeagnaceae > Hippophae > Hippophae tibetana. The sequence goes on along the minus strand of CM072802.1, from coordinate 39,762,026 downwards.
CTTTATATTCATTGGGTAAAAAGTGCAAAAACATTAAAGTAGTTTATTTTCTTCCAACTATAATTATTTTATTTCTTAGTTTTAAGTTTAGTTTTTATACATAACTTAGATTAGGTAAATCAAATAAGAGGTAACAAGAAAGAAATTTTTTAGATCAAGTGATGCAAAATTGTTAATAGAATTTAGGAAATACTATGAAGATTAAAATCACAATTGTAGAGTATGGCACATGTATCTATCTACTTCTTGTATTAAAATATGATTTGTATTTTTATTTCTTTTCAGTAAACATTATTATATTTTTTGAACTTATTGAAAGTAATTTATTGATCATTTATTATTTTAAACATTTTGAAGGGTTGTAATAATGATATTTTAGTTTTGTTGCTTGTTTATGTAGATTATTTACGCGAATATTTTAATCATTATTAAATATAGATTTTTTTTATTTCAAGATTTTAACAAAATTTATTATTAAGAAATATATTAACAACATATTTTTCATAATATATTCAAAATATAAAAATTAGGTTTCAAATACATCATCTAGATTTAATTTAGACAACTTGAATATGAATTTAAATTGGTAACCCTACTAAAGGTATCAAGTTATACGCTTTGTTAATTCTGTAGACAATAGGAATAATTAAATTAAATTAATTCACGATTTGATCGAAGATATTAAATGGTTTGATTAATAACAAATAATGATATAATTGAAGGAATTATTTATACATAAAATAGATAATCAATAATCTAAATTTATATTTCATATCTCTAATTAATTTGACCAAACTTAGACAACTATGCCAAATTTTATATTAATTCTTCATCAATTTTTAATTGCATATCTACCTATAATTTATTTGAGCCAAATATATCTTTTATTATATTATTATTTTTGTCATTAGTTTAATCTTTTCAAAAACTAATATATTGTGACAAAATATTTAAGTTTATTTTTAAAACAAATTGTCGAATTATTTAAAATCATGTATTTCCTTTTAAACCAACATTGAGAGTATATTTATCATTTATTATTATAAGTTATTCGTGCACTTATGAGCTTATTGTAAATCTATAAAATTTGATTATCTAGTTTTTAACGCCATGAGGAATGAATAGCATTTTAAAATTTTATTATCAAAATTCCTAAAAATATTTTTGTAAATATTTATTAGTTGTTTAAATTAAAAAATTAAAAAATATAAAATAATTAAAAATTAGTAAAAAAAATTAATTAATTTTTACTTTTTTTTATTAACTTGACTTTAGTTATTAATTTATTACTAACTTAATTTTTTATAGTAATTTTATGTACGAATTTTCATTTTAATTTTATCTTATTTTAATTAATTATTTTTATTTATTTATTTATTAACTTTAATTCTTTGTTATTTTATATTATCTTATTTTTATTTCATTTTGTTATTTAATTTTTGATTAGTATTTTCTATTTCCTGTTTTTTTATTAACTTATTTTTAGTTGTTTATTTTTTTTATTTGGTTGTATCCGTTTATTATATTTTTGTTATTTATTTACTTTTATTTTTTATTTTTATCATTTTTTATTTATGTGATCTAGCAAGTTAATTTTATTTTTTTTAATTATTTTTCTTTCTTGTTTATTTTTTATTTTTCTTTTATTTATGTATTTATTATTGTTTTATTTTATTTTTATCTTATTATAATTATTTAGTATTTATTTTAGTTTAGCTGTTAATATTGTGTATTAAATTAAAAATATTTGGGCCACGACAACTCATCTCAACATGGAGTTTTCGGGATATAATTGAATTGAAGAGTAACTTTTGGCATTGGGTTATTTTTTTTATTCACACCTTGTCCTACTATGAATTTTAACATCAAAAACCTTAAAAAAATACATTTCAAATTAGACTTACATAAAAAAAATTCTTATTTTTCTTCTACAAACTCTATTTTTTCACACCCGAGACATAAATAATTCTGAAGATACCTCCAAAGGTTATGAAAGTTTTAATATCTATATCACCTTTGGTGATAAAAAAAGAGTTGAATGATAGTTAGACTTTGGTCAAGGGTTAATTTAATTCTTTATTCATTATACTAGTTGTTAGAAGTGGATGAGCTAAAACCCACAACCATATCCCTACAATAATAGGATAAATCTCAAGGGTATGTTGAAGGATTTAATGATACAAGTAGATAATCTTATTATATATGTAAATTTTCTAATTACATATGTGCAAGAAACCTTGGAATTGTACAATGAGTACAATGTAGGGGTGTTTACGGTCTGATCCGGTCTAGTTTTGAGTAAAAAAATTAACCAAACCGGATCAGACTATTTGGTTATAAAAAATGTTGTAATCGAACAGTTTGGTTAAAGGTTTTCAACGGTCTAATTAATAATACATAAATATGAGCTTTGTTTTTCTTATAACTAGAGTTGTAGGGCATTGAACAAGTAACTTATAAATTGATGGAATTCTAGTGAGGCTATGACAAAATGATCTAAAGCAAATATCTAAAAACAAAAATATTAATTTTAATTATTATGTCCCGGACCAATGTAAATGAAATAAAAAGAATATAATAGTTCATCATTTTGTTGGGCATAATGAGTACAAATAACATAAATTCAACAGAGTAAAATAATGACACCGACAATTTAACGTGGTTCACTCTTTAATTTGGGCTAAGTCCACGGGACAAACTCCGCAAAATATTTCTTCCACTGATAAAATTAATGGGTATAAAATGAGAGGTAATACAACAAATTGAGATAAACCCAAAATAGTGTCACACAAGTGTTTTCCAAACTCACTATTTTGTCACTCCCATTTTAGAAAAATATCCTAATATTTTTCTAAGATATTATTTCCCACTTTCTTACACATAACACTATTTTTATTCAAAGGAAATTGTTCCTTTGGCTTTGCTTCTCTTCTTGTTCTGGTGTGTTGATATATCTCTAAGGCAAAGACATTGCCTATTTATAGGCAAAATTGCATATCAATGTTAAATGCACCTAACATTTATGGTTGCACCTACCATTTGTGGTTACACCTAACATTTGTGGTTACACCTACCATTTGTGGTTACACCTAACATTTTTATTTTCTTCCTCTTCAATATAGGAGGGACTTATAAATCTTCCTTTCCCGACTACATAGAAGGCTCTACCAATCCAACAACTAAATGACAGTATTCAAAATTTTGTCTCGAGAGAATTTTTGTCAACATGTCTGATCCATTTTCTGTTGTATGGATCTTGTCAAGTTATAATAGCTTCTTCTCCATTACATCCATAATTCAGTGATATCACACATCAATAAGTTTTGATCTCGAATGAAATGAGGCATTCTTTCCAACATAGATAGCATTTTAACTATCACAAAATAACTGGTAATTGTCTTGTTGCAACCCAAGTTCTTTCAAGAACTTTTTCATCCATAGCAACTCTTAACATGCTTCTGTTGCTGCTATAAACTCTGCTTCAGTAGTGGACAGTGCAACACATTTTTGTATCCAACTAACATATTTGCATCTGTGTATCCAACTAACATATTTGCATCTGTGTATCCAACTAACACAGGTTTTTCATTTCCAAAACATAGGCATATTTTGGAAGAACCTCATACATACCTGAAAATCCATTTCATTACAACCCAATGTTCCTTTCCAAGATTTGAAAGAAATCTACTCACAATTCCAACTGCATGAGTGATATTTGGCCGTGTACAAACCATGGCATACATTAGACTTCTAACTACTAAAGCATATGGAACCTCTTCCATCTCTTCCTTCTCTTTGTCTGTAGAAGGGCTCTGCTTAGAACTTAGCTTAAAGTGATTAGCAAGAAGACAACTAATCATTTTAGCCTTATCCATATGAAATCTTTGAAGTACTTTCTCAATGTACTTCTCCTATGACAACCATAATTTCTTGGCGCCTCTATCTCTAATAATACTCATGCTAAGAATCTGCTTTGCTGGCCACAAGTCTTTCATGGCAAAAGACTTACTCAACTACGTTTTCAAGTTGTTGATTTTGAAATATTCCGGCCAACAATCAACATATCATCCACATAGAGTAAAAGAATAATGAAATCATCATCAGAGAATTTTTGCACAAAAACACAATGGTCTGAAGTTGTCTTTTTGTAGCCTTGCTCCTCCATAACGGACTCAAACTTTTTGTACCATTGTCTTGGTGCCTGTTTTAAGCCATAGAGACTTTTCTTCAATTTGCAGGTATAATTTTCTTTTCCCTTTTGTTGAAAACCCTCTGACTGCTCCATGTATATCTCTTCTTCTAAGTCACTATGTAAGAAGGCAGTTTTGACATCCATTTCCTCAACCTCCAAGTCAAGACTTGCTGCTAACCCTTGCACAATATGGGTGGATGTCATTTTTACAACAGGAGAGAAAATCTCGTCAAAGTCAACACCTATTCTTTGGCTGAATCCTTTGACAACCAGTCTGGCTTTGTATCGTAAACTAGAATTGTGTCCTTCATGTTTCACCCTGAACACCCATTTATTTTTCAAGGCCTTCTTCCCTTTGGGCAGCTTCATCAACTCAAAGGTTTTGTTCTCATGTAGGGACTTCATCTCATCTTGCATGGCTTCAACCCATTTTTGTTTGGATTCTTCATCCATGGATTCTTCATAACTCTCAGGTTCTCCCCCATCAGTGAAAGTTACATACTCATCTAGAAGATATGAGGTAGAAGGTCGTCTTACTCTATCACTTCTTTTCAGTGAAACAGGAGATATGAGGTAGAAGGTCGTCTTACTCTATCACTTCATAACCAACTTCTATGGTAGCATCATCTTCATCAGGTGGATAAACCTGGTCTTCATCTCCAACTTGTCTTGGTACTAATGTTGGAAGAATTAATTCCAAATCTGATGAGTCGCCATTGGAATTAGGAACATCTTTCTTCATTATGATAATATCTTTAATAGTCTCATCTTCAACAAATATAGCATCATAGCTCCTGACAAATCTCTTTGCAACTAGATCGTAAAATCTATAGCCAAATTGATCTTGACCATAGCGAATAAAAATACATTGTCTTGTTTTGGAATCAAGTTTGGATCTCTCATCCTTGAGGATATTAACAAATTATTTGCAGCCAAACACTCGTAAATGATCATAGGAAACATCTTTTCCTGACCACACTTTATCTGTAACATCCATCTTGAGAGGAGTACAGGGTGAAAGATTCAACACATGTGCAATTGTGAGTATGGTTTCACCCCAAAAAATTTTAGGCAACTTTGCATGTGAGAGTAGACATATAACTCTTTCCATCAAATTTATGTTCATCCTCTCAGCTAAGCCATTCAACCACGGTATCTTTGGAGGTGTCATCTGATGCCGAATACCATGCTTTTTGCAATAAGCATAGAAAGGTCTTGTGTATTCTCTACCATTGTCTGTCCGGATGAACTTCAGCTTCTTTCCAGTCTGTCTCTCAACCAAGGCATAAAATTCTTTGTAGACATCTAGCACCTGATCCTTTGTCTTTAGAAGATATACTCACGTGTTCCTTGAATGATCATCAATGAAAGTCACAAAGTATTGAGCACCACCAAGTGACTTTGGCATTAGTCCACACAAATCTGAATGAATCAGATCTAAAATATTATTCATTCTGGAAGGAGGGAAACTCTTGAAAGAAACCCTATTTTTCTTTCCTGCTAGACAATGAACACATTTCTCCAAATGTACTTCATCCATTCCGAGCAATATCTTCTTTTTGGCTAGACTTGTCAAACCTTTTTTCACCCATATGACTCAGTCTCTAATGCCATAACTCAGTTGCACTGTCTTTCTCTATGGCATTTACTATGTCAGTGGAGAGCTTCGTTTGTATTATATACAGAGTTGTATGTTTCTCACCTCTAGCCACTACTAAGGAGCCTTTTGTAAGTTTCCATTTGTGAAGGAGCTGCAATATTCTTCATTTTCAAGTTTGGGCACATAGATCAAATTCAGGTGCATATCTGGAATATGCCTGACATCCTTCAGAAATAGTCTGGTTCCGTTCTTTGTATCCAAGCAAACATATCCTCTGTCTACAACCTTTAACATTTCCCATTCTAACAACACCAAAACTTCCAAGTGTGTATGATGAGAAAAATTCTCTACGCGATGTAGCGTGAACTGTAGCACCACTATCAATCACCCAATTAGTCTCGTGTGATGCAAGATTGACAAAATATTCATCATAAACGATATTAAACTCATCTATGGTATTTGTTTGCTCATCATCACTGTTGTCTACTTTCTTCATTACTTTGCCTTTGTTCGTTTCTTGTTCCTTCTTGAACACACGACAAAATTTCTTAATGTGACCCTTCCTCTTGCAGTGATGGCATTCAACATTGGCAAATTTGTTTGATTTTTCTCTGCTCTTGCTTTTGGGTTTTGTTCTTTGTACAGTCTCTTTCCTCTAGACTTTGTGATAAGGGCTTGTGCTTCTGAATCTCTTTTCTTGTTTTGTTTCTCATATAAGAACAAGGCTTCTACAACAACTTCAAACTCCATCTTGTCTTTTGCATAAGTTATAGTTGTTGTGATATGATTATATGATGAGGGTAGTTATGCCAACAACATCACAACTTTCTCTTCATCGTCGAAACTCACATTAAATCTTGCTAAGTGAGAAAGCTTGCTGTTGAAATTGCTAACATGCTGCATCATGCTTACATTATCTTCCTTTCTCATCTGATATAGCTCCTTCCACAAATAAAATTTATTGGCAAGGTTCTTTGACATGTACACGTTTTCTAGAGTCTCTCATGTTTCTTTAGTAGTCTTACAATTTTTTGATTCAATATTTTGCAAGACACTGTCTGAGAGATTTAGACGGACTGTACTAGCTGTAATCTCATATATTTCCTCCCACTGTTCCTCGTAGATGGTTGCTACCTTCTTTTCTTTTCCCAACAACGCCTTATGGACCTTCTATTGAATGAGAATATCCTTCATCCCCCTTTTCCATAAAGAAAAATTATTATTGCCATTAAATTTCTCAATATCTACCATTTGGCTTGACATTTTTTTTCATTGTGTTTCTTTTTTTGTAAATAAATATGTCCTAGACCTAATAAAATCTTTTTTAATGTGGCAAATCAGTCTATGCTCCAACCACAGAGCATATTAAGAATTTTACTAGACCAGCTTTGATACCAGTTGTTGGGCACAACGAGTAAAAATAACATAAATTGAACAGAGTAAAATAATGACACCGATAATTTAACATGGTTCACTCTTTAATTTGGGCTAAGTCCACGGGACAAACTCTGAAAAATATTTCTTCCATTAATAAAATTAATGGGTACAAAATGAGAGGTAATACAACAAATTGAGATAAACCCAAAATTGTATCACACAAGTGTTTCCCAAACTCACTATTTTGTTACTCCCCTTTTAGAAAAACCTAATATTTTCTAAGATATTCTCTCCTACTTTCTTACACACAATACTATTTTTCTTCAAAGGAAATTGTTCCTTTGGCTTAGCTTCTCTTCTTGTTTTGGTGTGTTGATATATCTCTAAGGCAAAGACATTGCCTATTTATAGGTAAAATTGCATATCCATGTTAGATGCACCTAACATTTATGGTTGCACCTAATATTTGTGGTTGCACCTAACATTTATGGTTGCACCTAACATTTGTGGTTGCACTTAAAATTTTTATTTTCTTCATCTTCAATGTAGGAGAGACTTACACATTCATATAAGAGAAATACCTACCTTATTAGATAAAAAAATCATGGCATAAAATCACAATCTCTAGAGATCTAGTTTCATGCAATAAACCAACCAGTTTTTCTCCGTATTTGTTAAGCATCACCATTTTTTACTACTGAGGCACTAAATATCATAATCCAAATAGCAATGTAAATTTCTTAGACAATTAAGGGAAAAAAATATTGCTATTCGACTCATCATGTCAAAACCTATAGAGCTAACTAAGCTATAGATAGAGTTATGGTTAATATAGTGATTTAAATCCAAAAAACTTTGGAGTTTTATAGCTAAAATTTCAAAATCTTGCATTATATAAATGTAGTACTTCTATATAAAAAAGTCATCGATATAGGACCTCCAAATCATATCTTACACAAGTAGATAAAATACCATCCATACTTTAGGGATTATAGCTAATAAGCATCACACTCGAGTTTGGATATCTAACAAACATTTCGATTCTATTATGTCTTGGAAAGTTTTCTTAAGATTAGAATCAAATAAGCTAATCCCATTAAAACTATTTAAAATTTTAATTTCTAGGTTTCTCGATGAACTTCTTATTTTATCTCCTACTTAACTACTTCAATTTGTGCACTTAACAGATTCTTTCCAAAAATCACCATCACCATTTTTACGAAATCAGATAACAAAAATTCTATGCATATTTTTAAAAGCTAGTGGTTGACTCAAAGTTTGTTTGATACTCATAAATCTACATTAAAAAAACAACGAGTTGAAAATTTTATCACCTAGGTTTAGTGCAAATTGGGCCATTCTCAAAGTGCCTATAGAACTTTGACTTGCTGATGAGACATAAAGAACGAAGTGAAGATGAAATTTAGCTGAAAGAACTGTTTTAGAAATTAATGGAGATGAGAGCCCCAAATAAAAATTAATACTATACACCAAGGTTTCCATTCCTTTTTTAAGCATTAAATAACAACGTAGACAAAACATAGAGCGACAAAGATTCCACATACATATTTCGTCCATGGATGACAAAACTAAAGGCAATGGGAGGTAGGGATGGTTGGTTGTTGTTAGAGGTGGGGTAAGGACGGCTGGTGATATGTTGGAGGTGACAAGGACACAGATAAGGTATTAGGATTTTGAAGAGTTAATCGATTCGATTTTGTAATATATAATACCCTATTACCCTTTGCTAAATTAATTTTTAAGTTATTATTAATAACGGTTTAGTCTGATCCTACCGGTTTAAAAATTAGTATAATCGGACCAAACCATTTGACAAACAGTTTCAGTTAATACAAACTAGACCAGACCATGTAATTTATAAAATTGTTCGACCCGGTCCGATCTGATTTGATTTTTCGGTTTAATTTGATTTGATCCAATTTTTAGACACTCTTAGTACAATGTACTTCTTGGTAGATCATTTATGGCCTCCACCAAAATAATTATTAATGTTCATAAATGGAGTTTATCAATGACAATCTTGGAAGAGAGTGTACATTTTCAAGTATATACTGACACAAACTCAATAATGAAGAGAATATTGAGTGAATTAATTCTACAAATTATAATCCCCAATAAGCGTCTTACTAGGACGTTAAACTAAGCCATAAATGAGAGGTAACACATTAAACTTTTTTTTCATTTTTCATTTTTCATTTATTTATTTATTATTTTTATTTGTTAGTTCCAATTGTTTTTATTTGATTTCCTGTCATTTTAGATTTAATGTATTTTTTTACTTTATTTTTATTTTTCTGTTAATGTGAACCTATGTTTATTTTACTTAGAAGTATCAAATTCATAATTGTTTATTAAGATGTGGTTTATGAAAAGTACATAACATTCTATCTGTGTGATAAAATTGTGTTAGATGATAGATGCATCATAACTTACCATGTCACTACTTGATCACATTGAGTTAAAACAAATGGGCAACTTTTATTTTCTTCATCTTTATCTTTAATTTACATATATTATATTAAGGACAATGTAAATTCTAGGTTAAGGTGGAAGAAAAGTTACACTTAAATTTAGACCTTTGTAAATTTTGTATTAAACATGTGTTTACTTTTATTTGCATTTATTTAGTTTTAGTGATATTTAGGTTCATTTTTAAAAAAATTGTAAAATTATCATGCCTTAAGTTGATTTAAAGTGAATGATTGAGTCTTTACATTGTTTGATTTAAAGTGAATGATTGAGTCTTTGTATTGTTTGATTGATGTCTTAAACATGTCACAGAAAATTGTGAAAATTAGTTTTTTATTCATAATTTGTGTTTCATGCTAGATTTTGAAATTAAGATAAATCCAAAATTGATGTTTATGAATGAAATAGTGGAGACTACCTAATAAGAATATTTTAAGCCTATAAGCATTTTATTATGAATGATAATATTTTTTCTACTCATTTAAACACTTTCTTATTATTTCACATTGTTTGATATTTTTGGTAATGAAACATGAATTTATGATTTGTAACTAATTTGAAAAATAAACTTATGCTTAGAGGTTTTGATCACTAAATGAAAAGAGGCTATACTAAGAGAACTTTTTCTATTTTAGTTTTTAGTTTTACTTTTTATTTTGTTATTTATCATTTGTTTTTATTTTCATTATTTATTTTTAGTTTAATTTTGCATTTTAGAATATTTGTGGGTATAATCATTGAAGATCCTCATGAGACTTAAACTCGTCTACTAAGATAACCTAAAGATTCAAAGCTCTACTGTATTTTCTAAATGCAAACTTGTCAATCTACATGAATGATTTAGGTTAGTTTAATTTTTTTTATTTTTGTTTTTGGTTTTTGGTTTTTATCACTTTCCTTGCTCGAGGATTTCAAGAAGGTGGTTGGGTTGCGATAAGTTCTTGAAAAGTACTAACATTTTATGATTTTATTGCACTTAAATGTAATAAATAGGTTTGATTATGGTATGTTTATGTAAATATTTATGGAAATCTATGTGTTCAAAATCTTGGGTATTTTCTATGATATTTTAGGTATTTTTAGCTTCAAATATATAATTTATCAACACCGAAGAATTATACCTCAAGCATCCATTTACACCTTAGAAGCTTAAATAAATTATGCATGTAAGCCTTACATGTAAAACCAACCGGTATGTAAGGAGTGCAAAATAAGAATTCAAGTTAAGTATTACATTCTCTCGAGAAAAAATAGTGGGTCACAGTGCATTCCTCACTATATGAATTTACTAGGCACGTTATTCACTATGTGCCACGGCAAAGAAAAAGTTGGGTCGCGGCATGTACTTAATTATTTCATCAAAAGTCCTTTGATTTTAACTGGCCTATAAATTAAACTTTATAGTCATTAGGTCAAACGTGTAGAAACATTAGAATAGTTTCTTTTCCTCTATAGTTAGCTATTTTATTTATTAATTTTAGGCTTAGTTTTTACACATAATTAAGATTAAGTAATAACAAATAAGAGGTAGCAACATAGAGATTTTTCAAATAAAGTGATACAAAAGTTAATTCACATCAATCTTATGGGTCTTGTGAAAACTAAGAGTTTGGGTAGCAACAAATATATCATTGTTGTTGTTGATGATTTCTCTCGATTTACATGACTAAATTTTCTAAAAGAGAAATTTGATGCATTTGATTTCTTTAGTTCCTTTTGTCTTAAAGTGCAGATTGAAGCAGATGATCAAATAGTCAGCATAATAAGACTAAGGATTGATAATGGTAAGGAATTTGAGAGTTCAAAATATGTTGAATTCTGCAAAGAGTATAGAATAGATCATGAGTTTTTTATACTAATCATGCCCAACAAAACAATATACATGTAAGAAACCTAATATTAATCATCTACATGTATTGGAAGTAAATGTTACATTCTTAGGGATTATGAACATTTAGGTAAATTTGACTCTAGAAGTGATTAAGGTTTTTTTCTAGGTTTTTTTAACAAGTCATGCTTTTAGAGTCTTTAACTAGAGAACTAACATTGTGATAAAGTCTATCAATGTGATTGTAGATGATATAGGTACTAGTACTACAACCATTAATGATTAAGATGAACCTTTGAGTATAAGTTTGTCTGTTGGGGGACAAAATAATGAAACACCAACCATGAAAAAGGTAGCATCTGAAATGGATGAAGAAACAACCTTGGATAATAAGGATTCTATTGCTAACACATTTGCTAACATTCCAAACAACCTTTGAGTATTGGTTAGTTGCTCAAGGGTATAGACAAGTTGAAGGAATTGACTTTGATGAAACATTTGCTTCTTTAGCTAGGTTATAATCAATTAGGATCTTACTTATCATTGCAAGCTTTATGAAATTTAAATTCTTTCAAATGGATGTGAAGTTTTCTTTCCTAAATGGTTTTCTTAGTGAAGAGGTCTATATAGAACAATCCAATGATTTTATTGATCCAAAGTACCTATACATATGTCTATAAAATCAATAAGGTTCTTTATGGTTTTAAACAAGCTCCTAGAGTTTGGTATAAGAGGCTTATAACTTACCTATTGCACAAGGGATTTGTTCGAGGGGGAATTGATAAGACTCTTTTAGTTAAGAGCATCAATGAGGATATATTCATTGCACAAATATACATTGATGACATATTTTTTGGGTCAAACTCTACCTCACTTGTCAAAGATTTTGTGTATGTAATGACTAGTGAATTCAAAATGTCTGTGATGGAGAACCTACATTTTTCTTGGTTTGCTAATTAAACAACTAAGCAATGTTATCTTTGTTTCTCAGACCAAGTATGCATGTAATCTCATTAAGAAATTTAGGCTTGAATCAAGTAAGTATTTGAGAACTCTCATAAGTCCAAGTAGCAACATTTCTATGGATTAGTTACGTAAGAGCATTGATCAAACGTCATATGGAAATATGATAGGGAGCTTATTGTACCTCACAGTTTGTAGGCCTGACATTCGTTTTAGTGTTGGTGTTTGTGCCTATTAGTAAGATTCTAAGGAATCACATATCAAACATGTTAAAAGGATTATCAGGTATATTTCTGGAACTAGAATCTTTGGCATTTGATTTACTAATGACACTACCTGTGTGATTAGTTGGTACACATATGCAAATTGGATAGAAAATTAGGATATAAGAAAAGGCACCTCAGATGGATGCTTTTATATTGATAATAACATTGACATGGCATATTAAGAAATAAAATCCTCTCTTTATCTACTATAGAGGTAGAATATATTGTTGTTAGAAGCCCGTGCACACAACTTCTATGGATGAAAAACATACTTATGAAGTATGGTTTTAAACAAGGTAATATACTCATTTATTGTGATAAAATTAGTGCTATATGTATATCAAAAAACCATGTACTACACTCTCGAACAAAATATATAGACATTAGGCATCATTTTATTAGGGAACTAGTTGAAGACAAGATCGTATCCCTTGAGTTTGGGCAAATTGAAAGTCAATTAACTGACTTATTTACCAAGATACTTGATACCCAAAGATTCAAATCACTTATAAATGCCTTAGGAATCTATGCTATAGAGTACATTATTGTTCTTATTATTTTTTTTTTATTTTTTTTATTTATTTAAAAATAATAATAAAATGGAGTAGAATTTTTTTGTCAACAATTAAATGGACTTAAAAATTACTTATACTTACAACCTTATTTTTTATGAATTGACTTATTTTGTTTGACTTTTAATTGTATGAAAGGGTCTACAATTGTGACTTGTGAACATACATACATTTCTAAATGTGATGATTGATGTTAACAAGAACTTACATACACACTCACTAAAAACACATGTATGCCATGCTTGAAATTTATGATTACTCTTGTAAGATTATATGAGTTAAATTAAACTTGACTGTAAAATTGTGTTACCTACTGTAATGTGTGCAACTACTATAGTGAGCGAAGAGGGTTACCTCACAACTAGTGGGAAAGTCATCATACTAAATTTATGGCTTGAGCATATAAAAAAATACATTCAGAATGTTGTGCAAAAAGTGACTTTGCTTAGAAAAAATATATTTGGAATGCATAAAAAGAAAGAGCAAAAATAGGTTAAAATAAATATATAATCATAAGCCTCATTTATAAAATAAAAAGAAATAAAACTTTAAGTCCTCTTTGGGTAGATATTTTTTTTGTGAAATTAAAGACTCAATTATAGTTTTACATGATAGTTGATACTTCTTATTTTGGGTCCTTCATGATTGATTATAAATGATTGATTGCCATACTAATAAAGTTCAAACATGTATCTTATTTTGGGTGATTGTCAATATTTTGTTGTCTATGTTACTGTGTCTTTGTCTTGTCAATGTACTTATGCATATAATGGATAGTCAAAATTTGAAAAACAATGATTCTTCTGTGTTTTTCGTGACTAAATAAGTCCACTATCCTTACTTTTCAGTGTTCATATTTTTTTCTTATTTTATTTTTTATTTCAATATTTAATTTAGGAGTTATAGGACATAAGAGGAGTTAATTTAGTTGAAAAAAGATTTTTTTCTAGAACCATAAAATGTTGATCGATCAAAGTTTGAATGATATAGATAGAACATATATTTGATCAATTTAATAAGTATAGTTTAAATACCACTTTAGCTTTTTCCTAGCCCTTAATGAGCTTTAACGCCTCATCTTGCCTCCCCATATGGATTTCTACCAAAATCTTATGAAAACTCACATATTTTATCCCAATTCATGCTCATTTCATTTCTAAACACATTTCTAATATCATATACTTCAAAAATATCCTTTTTCAAAAAAATTTGACCCTTCTTCAACCATTTTTATTCTCTTTTTCTCACTAACCAAATAATCCTTTTGGCCTAAAAAGCTTCACAAAATCTTTCCTTCTACATCACTCTAGTGCTTACAAACACAAACCTCAACCTTTTGGAGCAAAAATTAGTGTTTTTAAGTCTTTAAATTCTTAGGTGTATCTTTGATATTTTGATATATTTACTCTTTTCCTGCAATGGCTATCAGACATAAAGAAATTCCTTATGGTGACATGCTCAATTTTCTTCCCAATAGCTGATAAAGGATTCTCAAATAAGGTATAACAATACTATCTATAAAAGACCTCTTTTACTATCACAATAGAAGTTCCCAAATTAAAGACCTTATAAGCATGGCTGTTACAAGAATACCCCAAAGAAGATAATGAGATCACTCTTCACTTCAAACATGTTTAAATTCTCTCTGTCTCTATCAATGTAGCATGTGTTTCCAAACACTCTCAGATGCTTGACATTTGGTCTTTTCTCGTGAAGAAGTTCATAGGATGACTATTGAGTGCCTGGTCTTAAGAAGTAACGACTCAATATATAGAAGCGTATTCAAGGCTTCTTTCCAAAAATACCTATCTGGATTTTTACTAGCCAGTATTAGTATACCCTTCTCTTGAACAACTTTGTCATTTCTCTCAACAATTCCATTCTATTGAGGAGTCTTGGGAGCAAAAAATTTATGTTAAATACTGAAGTTTTATTCGTAAGCAAAATTGCACATAGGTGAATTAAAATTCTAATCGAAATAGGCTACTAGGACCTAGATGAGTGGTGGATATACCAACCAGTGGAATTTTTTACGACCTCTATTCCAACTGTACCAAACAGGTCTCACAATATGGATTGAGAAGATAACACATTAGAATGCAAAATAAACACAAACATGTTTAATTCAACACACTACATAACAATAAGCAGAAAAGAGAGTAATGTGTGGTAAACACATTAGTGATGGTGTGACTCATAAGCTCTTGTCCAGGATAGCAAAATGTATTAACAAGGCAAAAAAACACATAGCATATGAATCAAGCAAACATATTGGAAATCAATAAAAGATTTCAAATTACTTCAATACTTCTTATGTATGAACATGTTCGATAATTGATGATTTTAATTTCACAGTATGTGATCATACATTACACTATTGGTTTTGAAAATTATTTTTTGATAAAAATCTAATTTTTATTAGTGAAAATTGTGAAAGCGATTGGTATTGGACAATAAAATATTTTCTAACTAAGATCTTATGATATTAATAATTTAATTATAATAAAGTATAACAAAAAACATACATTCATGGTGTGTGAAAAAAGCTTTGTGTCCCAATGAACAAGAACAAGATTGGTGAGAATCCTTACAATCTCCAAGTTGATCAAAACATGATTCGAGTTCTCCAACTAGAATCCCATTTGCTTGATTAGTAAATTGTTGAAGAACTTTGTTTCTCAAGAACAACCTTCTTAAAACTCTATGGATTTGGATTGAATTTTGTATTAAAAATTCTCTCAATTGAATGTTAGAAAAAAATTCTAATTTTTCTTCAAGTAGATGACCATTATTGAGGGAAACATGGTATTTAAATAGTCTCCAATTTGACTAAGGGTTGGTGTAAAACTTAACTCTTAATTGCACTCACATTAAGAGTCCTTTACACAATCAAATTATGTTCTTTAATAAGAATCCCATTCTCATTATCTTAACCCTTTCCACGCCACATAAGGAGTCTCGTTCCTTGTTTATGCTACAATTTAATTCAAAACTAAATTGTATAATTAATCCAAAATCAAATCCAATTTAATATTTATTAAAAAATACTTATTATCTCACAAATATTTAAATGAATACAAAACATTTTAATTTTTAATTAATTTAAATAAATATTTAGTTCCACTAAATAATATTTAGTTAATTAATTGGATTAATTCGACCATGTCAAATTACGATTATATCCTTACATATTTATATGAGATTTATGATCATCATAAATTATCCCAACAAATGAATATGCATTTTAATCTTATGAAATAATTATCTCTAAATTAATTATTAATTTATCTTTGAAGTAACATTGTTCAACTGTTATTTTGGGGCAGACTTGGAGACCGACAGAACTACGAATTTAAACTTAAATAAAGCATTAATACACTAATTAATCACTTAACTAATTATCAATCTTTATTAATCTCATAGTCACTCCAATTTAAACCTAAGATCGAAAACTCTAGAATATCACAACTGGTATTTAGCCAACAAAATATATAAGAATAATCCATTGATATATCCATTTGGTGCAACTTAATCCTCCAGCATCGGTTTGTAATACAACTATGATCACTAAGTCCGTTTTACTTCCTCTATTACATTTTCTCCTTGTGAAGCTACGATGCATATCTATAATCATATTATAGATTGCATGCAGTCATTTAAGCTTTAGATCACTAAACAAGGGAATTTCAATATATTATCTAGGAACATACTGACTGGATTCAACATATTGTGAGATAACCTCCTAGCCTACTATAAACACCGTGTTATCAAGATACAAGCACATTAGCCCAACACTTTAAGAATCACCAAGTAAGTCAAATACAAAGATGTTATTACAAAGGGCCAACTAAATCAATCATGACTAATATTATCCTACAAATTGTCATTAAGCAACATAGAGAAACAACTATGAGTAATCGATGTTAACAATGTTTCTAATATTTCTAGTATACTCTTGTATAATCAACTATTATAAAAAGCATGACCAATTAGATGCCTTCACATTAGTCACCCCTGATAAGGGCTATTCCATTTCAAATGGATATGGGTCGTACTAGTGACTTAACTAAAAGTCTCACTATATAAAATTTAATTAAGCATCATAGATTTTTGGAGATATGAACTGACCTGGTGCTCAGTCCTAGTTGTCAACCCAAGTCATAAGATAGCAGCTTGAGTCATAAGACGAGGCATCCTAAATTACCTACCCAACGACATGCTCACAACACACCAACAAGAAGGATATCGATCTGAGGGAACCATGCTACCTATAAGGTCAACCACCAGCTCAAGCTAAGGTCGACCTGGAGCCATAAAATGTGGTACTATTTACCATTTGTATCCCTCTAACATTCATGTATGTGTACACACTAAGTAATCGACACTTGTACATATAATGTTCTACAAATAGATAGTCTTCTTAAGGAATTCACACACTCAGCCAATAAATCAAACTTCTCTCTAATTTATCTCTTTGTAAATTAAATCAATCCCAACAATAGACAATTAATTATTTCACTTCAACTAAATCCTCTTATATATGCACTTGTATATTGAGTTTTAATTATTTATTTGATGAATAAAGTACCATATGTAAATAAATGAAATGTTTCTGTTATTTATTCTAATTTAAGCATAAATTTAAATGTAAGTTCCTTTGCATTTAAGGTTGTATCCTAACAATCTTTTACTAGTCCTTAAGCAAAGAGGACATGTCTTTTAACCCTATCCATTTTACGTATCCTTCATTTAAATGTAAGTTCCTTTGCATTTAGGGTTGTATCCTAACAATCTTTTACTAGTCCTTAAGCAAAGAGGACATGTCTTTTAACCCTGTCCATTTTACGTATCCTTCAAAACTCTTGGTAGGTAGTGTTTTGGTGAACAAGTTAGCAAGGTTGTTCTAGAAGTTATATTCTTGACTACTACATGCCTCTATGTGCAATATCTCAGATAAAATATTAATTGCACTCTATATGCTTTCATCATTTATGGCTCCTTAGTTCTTTTGAGTTAGTCAGTGCTTAACTACTATCATAGTACATATTAGTAGCTAGTCCATATTTTGAACAACATGCAAATATGCCATAAACTAGTAGAGCCATACGCCTTCTTATGTTTCTTCACAAGCGATAAAATATTCAACATCCATTATGGAATCGATTATATAGCCTTGCTTCATGATTCTTCATATTATGACTCTTCCACCGAGGGTTAACATTAACTCAAACATAGATCTATGAGAATCTTTGTCAGCTTGAAAGTCATAGTTTGCGTATTCTATGAGATCAAATCTTTACCAGAATAGACAAGCATATAATTCCTTGTTCTTCTATGATCTTTATGCTTTCTTGAGTCTATAAATGGACCTCTTAAGCTTACAAAGATTTTTCTCCTGGCCTTCCACTATGAACCCCTCTGGTTGGACTATATAAGAAGGTCTCCTCAAGATAGCCATTCGAGAATATCATCTTGACGTACATTTGCAAAATCTCGTAATTGAGAGTTAACGCTATATACAAGAGTATGCAAAGGTTTTCTCATTATAAAACCTCTCCTTTTGGGTAACCTTATACCACTAGTCTAGCTTTGAAAGTATCTACTTTCCTATTCACTTATGTTTTTCTCTTATAGAGAATTTGCACCCAATAAGTCTAACCTCATTGAGTTTGTCTACATGCTCCCACACAAAGTTGGAATACATCAATTGCATCTCGAGGTTCATAGCTATAATCCATTTATCTTTATCAATATCCTTCATTGCTTATTTATAAGAAAATTGGCCATCTATATAACTATCATACATAACAACTTGTGCTCTACCAGCTACTGTGTACTGATCAAGTAATCTAATTACCATTCCAATCAACAAAGTTATAGTGGTTCTTGACTATAGATCATGGTTTTCTAGTTTAGTCAAGTGTCAATACTAATATGTGGTGGTTGCTTAATCACATTAGACTCTAATTGATTGAGCAACATATTGCTTTGAAGACTTTTATTATTCATATAATTATGTTCAAGAAATATGACATTCATCGATACAAATATTTTATTCTTTTGATTATTATAGAACAAGCCTTTTTTTATTTCATTACAATATTTAACAAACGTGCATACTTCTAATCTAAACTCCAACTTTCAAGCCTTCCCTTTAAGCATATATGTTGGATATCCCCATATGTGGATATGGAACAAACTAGGTTTATGTCCCATCCATATTTCCTCTATAGTCTTCTGGACAGAGTTGGAAGGAACCATATTCAACATGTATATAGTTGTTTGTAAAGTATATCCCCAAAATGATATGGGAAAGGATGAATAACTTATCATTGACATAAGAATCTCAAACAAGGTTCTATTTCTCCTTTTGGCAACACCATTATATTATGGTGTACTAGGTGCTATGAGTTACGAGACTATCATGTGCTCTAGAAAATGGTCCTTGAACTCCTTGTCAAGGTATTCCCCATTATGATCCAATCGTAACATCTTTATTGACATACCTAATTACTTTTTGATTTCAGTGCGAAATTCTTGAACACTTTCCAAAAGTTTCTAACTTCCACTTCATTAGGTAGATATACCCATATCTTGAGTAATTGTCCATAAATGTGATGAAGTTCTCACAACCACCTCTTACTTGAACACTTATAGGTCCACAGACATCCGAGTGTACTAGTTTGAGCGGTTGGATGACTCTTTGACCCTTTGGTAAAAAAGGTCTTTTGGTCATCTTACCTTCTATTGATGCCAATTTTTCATATATCCAACACCTTTTGAATGAGATTTACAGACCAAGAGAGTACAAAGACTTAGTTTTCTCAAAGGACCATCATTTATAAGTCTTTAAACTTGGTCAAGGTTGATATGACCTAGCCTTAGTTGTCACTAGGAAAAAGTTTTTGCTTTTTAAGTTTAGGTTTTTCCACTTTAAAAAATTGTTCATACGATTTAGAAATAGAAATAAAATTTCTGTTAAACCTAGGAATGAAATAAATATTATCTAATACTAAATATTTATTATTCCTAAACTTAGATATAAATTTTCCACTACTTTAACCAATACGGAATCCCTATTGCCTACTCACATGGTGAAGTGTTGATCCAGAAGCACGATCGGCAAACTAATCAACTATAAAGATGAACATATATGGTTAGTCTCCTCTGAATCAACTATCTAGGTTGATGTATCACATACATTCGTGAATGATTCAAGAACAATAAAATCATATTACCTTTTTCCATATTCTTGTCATTTTTCAATGACAAGAATTGAGGAAAATTCCTCTTCCAATATCCAAGTTAATTGCAATGGAAATAATTTTCCTTTGATGTGTTCTTCTTCTTGCCCTTTTTTCCTTTGAACTTTGTAGCCCTCTATTGACTTGGTTTTAGCCTTCCTTTTACTAGTGTCTTCCTCTTATTACCCTAGGAAGGTTGATTTATGGAAACATTTTCCTATACTTTCTTGCCATTCATAATAGCCTCGAATGTAGGTAGCTCATTCAACGGATGAGTCAGATTGTACATCAACTTAATCATATAGTAATTATTTTTTAACTGTAGGAACTTGTTTGACAATGTCTTTGTCAAACATATAGGTTTTATTTGAGGCTTTTCAATTATCTAGACATCTTTTGGATTAGTTGATCAATTTGGATAAATCTTTCATTTACTTTGATGAAAGTGTATCTTACAATAATATATCGTCAACTTAGAAAATAACTGGTATACATACTAGGGGTTCATTTTTTTCATACTTAGGTTTCACCATAGGGGACCCCGAGAAATTTTTATTTCCAAGGATTAGTTGATAAAAACTGTGAAAGGATAAAATGTGGAAATGACTCCTCTTTCTTTGGTAGGGCATAGATGTTTGATATCTTATGTCATTTAGAGTATGTTATTTCACTCCTTACAAATATGTAAATGGTTGCAGTCAGTCTTAAATGGTCTAACAAAAGTCATTTGAATTTTCTTTTGGTCGGGGAAAGGGGATAATCTTTAATTCATTCAGGTTGCTTTGAGAGATTATTATTGCCCAAAAGAGGAAGAGGGTCTTGACTTATTAGACCTTGGCCTCTTAAATGTTGGCCAAGTTAACAAGGTTCATCTAGTGGGTTATCATATGGATTGTAGCATGTTGCATTACTTGCACAAATGGTACTTGGATAAGGAAAAGCCCCATAGAGTTATTATGCTTGCTCTTCTATCTGGCCTAAATTTATGGCCTTATTATTTGACCATTTTTGAGAAATCTAGATTGATAGTTGGTAAGAACTCTTTAATATGATTTTGGAGTACTGATAATTTTTTGGGAACTTCTCTAATTAAAAGACGAACATCCCCTTAGTGGATCTGTCGATGCATTAGTTAGTTTACAATCTTTTGAGAACTTTTATCCTAATAATACCTCAGAGATTCACTCAATATTTGTTGGGACATATACACACTATAATTTGGACACGTTCACTTAAGAGAGGAGTCACCACCAATGAGACCTATAATTCATTATGTGTGGTCGGGGAACTTAAGAGTTGAGATATGGCTATCTAGGCCCCTTTCATACTGCATGCACGATCAAATTTCCTCAAGCTCGATATTCATAATAAATTTCCTATTGATTTCCAATAAAAGAAAAATGGATATTCCTTTCCTTCTCGATGTTTCTTGTATGGTTTACGGAGGAAACTATCTCTTACCTTTTTTTGTTGTCATTTTACAAGTTCACTTTGAGACCATGTATGCTTCTTTTTTGGTAGACAACCTCATATCTTTTCTTTCATTCTTAATTCATGGATAGTTATAAAGGCAACTAACTTTGGGTCACATCTTGGTAATTATGGATATTAAATGTTATTTTAATCATCTAGGTGATATAGACAACCATAAATGATTATTGGGTTGAATATAGATAAATGATATGAGTTCTATATTTGCCATAATTTTGGGATTTATCTATGAGATAGGCCTATCACAATGCGAATCCATGCAAAATATAGTGAATTGATCTTCAGGTTCTTCAATGCTTATACATACAAGGCATCCCACAACGTGCTCCATAGATTGTAGAAGTTATTTAAAGGGCGTAATCTTTGAGATTGATAAAGGTCAATGTAAATGCTGTTGCTTTTAGGTCGCTAGGTTTATTTGGTTGTGCTGGTGTTTTTCAAACCTCAAGATTATTTGTTAAGAGATGTTTTTGTATCCTGTTTGGAGTCTCATATGCTTTTGAGGTAGAGCTCCTAATGGCCATTCACATGATGATTGTATGCTACCATCTTTGGGTGATGAAGACTTAGGTTAGAGTTGGACTCTGTTTATATTATCACATTTTTTAGAGATAGTATTCTACTTGGGCTAACTGTTTAAAGAAAATTACTCATATGAAATTCCAATGTTTTGTAGAGAGTGTAATGCTTTAAATAATAGTGTAGCTTCTAGGGATCCCAGTATTTGTATTGCTACTTGGTGGTGGAAAACCCTATTATTTGCTAGTTATTTCGTTTATTTAGAAGCTAATAGCAAACCTAATTATAGGTTTTGTTGAGAATTTTTTTGTATATCTATTTTTTTTTCTATATTTAATAATACTTATAATTGAGAGATTAGATGGCGAGAGTGATACATAATATCAACCTAATTAAAATATTCTGATACACCTATTGAGACTGTCAGCTACACCTTTTATTAAAAAAAGTCAGATTCTTTTTTTATATTATTTTTAAATGATAAAATTAAAAATATAAAATCTAACAATTAGATATACTTATTATTTTCACCTAACATGTATCTTTTTTTTTCTCACTCATCTAAAAAGATACACATTTAGTAAAGGTAATGCTAATAATTAATTCTACTTAGTAAAATAATGTTTGAAATTTATGTAAGATTTATTTAAAAAAAATTAATAGCAATATATGATAAAAAGAGAGATAAGAGACAAATAATCCAGGTTTTATTTATTTATTTATGAATAGCTACATTATTCACACACTTAAAATTATGACTCGAGCGTCAACCATTCTACATGTTAAAATGAACTATATATCGTTGAGTCATAAGCCCGTTTGCAATAATTTAGGTTAGATTCGATACCTTAGTGGTGCCCTTTTTAATTAAAAGGTAACCCTTTGGATCCATATTTTAAAAGTAGTATGTATTCCTTCATTTAATTTAAGGTACACATATGATCCAATTTTATATTTTAAATTAGGGATTTCTATCATATACTTGGTACATGTGATATAAGTGAAGAATATTTATATAATTCAAAAGATTTGGTACTTTAATAGTATTCTTATTTAACAAATGGTATGCATGTAGACTCATATTTTCATAGTAGTACACCAATAGTTCCTACATTTAATTTTATATATACCAGTGATCCAAAATTTTGATTTAATTAGAAACTTTAGCACATATCACACACATGGATAAAAAATTAAGGACAAACTCATGTTTAATTTTTTTTCCTTATAGTGAACCACTTCTCAATCTTCAATCCACCATTTTTCTATAATTTTATGCATGAGTATGAGGTCATATGATTTCATCATATAGTACCAAAGTATTATGATCTTTCTTTTCATAATCATGTCATTTATATGCTATGTCATATAAATTGTATTTTCTTTTATTTACTAGGTTGTTCTCTCTGTTATCAACCTAATATATCTTATGCTAGTTCTTAATTTGTATTCTACTCTTTAGTGTTTATCTTTTGCATGCTCTTTCTTATTTTTTGCTTTAGATGTTTATATAAGAAAAAAATGTTTTTCATGCTTAAGTACTTAGTGTTATTTCATCTTTTCTCTATACTTATGCTTGTTGTGGTTTGTAACGTGGATTTCTATGTGATACAAAATATTTATTTATTTTTACGATTCTTTACTTGCATGTATTGTTTTGACTATATTAGTATGTTTAGTTGGTATTTATGTTGGTTTATGTTGTTTATCATTTCTAAACAATTTTTTTTATTTCTGGTTTTAAAATCTCAATCTTTTTATCTATTTAGATATTTTAATATCAAATAAAAATCATAATTTTTTATCCCAAAGCTATCCACCCTTTTAGTTTTTCTCGTAAAATCATCATCTTCAACATTATTTAATTCGTTTATTCGTTTAGTGGTTTTTCAAGACCCTTCTAAGCTTTCCGTGATTTGATTTTGAGATTAAATTAATTATTTTAATTAATAATATTTTAATAATTTTTTTTATTCTTTAATTATTTTAAAAAAAATGAGTTTTTTTTTAATTTTATTTCCATGTATTTAACATTTCTAAATTAAATCATAATTTTAAGTTATTGGTATAATTAAAATTAAATATATAGAATATTATTGTATTATTATAAAAAATATTTTTTCATATCTATATTTTTGTTAAATAAAAACCGTTAATATCTTAAATCTTTTAAATGATCATCTACTTAAATATGGAATAACACCATTTGTATACCTATGGACTAAATTAGTTTAATTTAGGTTGATTATTAAAGTGATTCTTATTTGTTGTGATAAATTGATCCGCTCCTCTCCTAAACCAACGAAATTAGTCCATTACACACGCAACCAATCTGGGAGGAGACCAACCCAAGTCCCAAACTGCAGACCTTTTGTAGAGAGAGAAACTAAATGCTTTCCTTCTCTATTCTCTATTAGAGAGAGAACGCGTAAGCACCCAACGTCTCCACCTGGCGATCAGAGAGATAGAGTTGCAGGCACTTTTGGTCTAAGCGGCGGATCCTCTGCTCGCCACGCCCTTGGCAATTTTAGCAGCTTCTTGATATCATTCAACATACAAAAAATACTGTCACAACGGCTCATCAAGTCAAATATCAAGTTTTTCAACTTTTGTTTTTTGATCGTAAATCCCAGTTTCGACAATATCGGTTTTTCTTAGAAGCGAAGCTTCGATTTTGTCGCTTTGCAAGTGGGTATACGTTTTTTAAATTGGTTAAACACTGTGGAGAGATGTGATTGATAGATTGAGATCTATCAGAGCAAATTCGTTTAATTGAGAAGCAAAAACTTTCTTTGGCTTTAATTTTACTTTTATGCTTGCTTTGGTCCTCTGTTTCCTTGTTTGGAGATCAAGGATGTTTTAAGCTTTAAATAGCCCTTAGAGGTGCTTTGATTTCTTTATCAAAGTGGGTTTTATAAATAATTGAAGAAATTTCGGACGATTTCGAGCTTTTTACTGGTTAACTGGGTATCTAGGCCTTTGTGTGTTTTGAGATTTTTTCGCCATGGTTAGTGGGAATCTGTTTCACTATAGAAAGAATTCATGGCCAGCTGAGGAGTATATCAGTAGAACTGCCTTACAGCTGGTAAACCCTTTATTCTTATCTATATTTTCTCTTAATTAGGTGTGCCGTGTAGTTCTTGGTTGCCGAGAAAATGCTAGAGATGATTGGTAGAAAAGGGTTCAAAAGATTTAATTTATTGATAAATGAGCTCAATAATTTGACAGCTATCATACGACTGCTGTGAAAAATGGTATTCAACACAATTTTTTTAATATATGATCGTTTCAATGTACTCTTTTTACGCGTTGGGATCAGTGAGCAAGTTTTGTAGTTCTTCTCCGTGAATAAGAATTTGAATAAATTTCGGTTAGGGAGAATCACTGACACTAGAAAACGATGAATGGTTCTTAAATATAGGTGGAAATAGCAAGGCTGCAAGGACCAGTTAAAATTCCCAAGATTTAATCAATTGAAACAGCTTTCGGGTTGGAGGTCTAAGAACTAAATTTTTTCAGAAATTTAATTCATGGGCAGCTTAATACCTGTTTATAGCAGTAATTCATGTAATTTAATAGAAAAAGAAAAAAAGCAGTAAATCTAATTTTCTGTTGCATGTCATCTACGTATTGCTACTTTCTTTTTGCAAATTAAGGTTTATACCAGTCATATGTGTATTGGTTACTAAATCAGACGTGGATATATTTATCAAGCTGAATGTGTTCTGAATGAAGGATTGTTCAGATTGCGAGTTATTGTTCATTAGGAGCACTTAGTCATTGGACATTGTTCTAATGCCAGCATCAAAATTACTTTGCCTAAGTTGTTGGCTAAGTGTTCAATCCTTTCTATAATGGTATTGGTTTTTAGAATGACTTTGGATTTTTTTTTATATATATAGTAAAATCAATCTACGTAGTGACTATCATCTTGTGTGTGCTACCTCCGTTTTTCATTTCCTATTGTGCTGTTGGGTCGAGATGATAAGTTTTATTCTTTGCTCAAGCTGATTTTTCTGCACTTCCATCCAGTTTGATTTTGATAGTGCAGCTCCACCAGAGCAAGCTTGGAGGAGGAAGTTAGATAGCCATGCTAACATTCTCAAGGAATTTAGTGTTACATTTAGGGAAGCAATTAAAATGGTCAGTATCATCTTATTTTTCCCCTTTATATATATATATATCTTTGGATTGCCCTTTTCCTCTTTATATCTTTGAATTTCCTTTTTTTGCCCTTTTACTTACTGTGATCTCTCTTTCGTATCACAGTTGTAGTTCTTATATGCTTCTGACTGGTATATTAATATTTTAGGTTCGTCTAGGGATACGGTTGTGGTCGTACATTAGGGAAGAAGCCTCTCATGGAAGGGTAAACTTTTGAACTTGTTTTATTTGGAGGCTCTTAAAACATCATTTCCTTTTCAAGGATGGTTATATGAGTTTGTGACCTAGAATCACTGGATAGATGTATCTTTCTTGGACTTTAGAGCTTAGATAAAGCATTTCTTTATTTGCAGAAAGCACCTATTGATCCATTCACTCGTGAAAGTTGCAAGCCATCTGCATCTCAAGGGGTTCCACTTGGAGGGATGGGGTATGTTGTTTACCAAATATGTTGCTTCATTTCTTTGCTTGTATCATCATCGTCAATTTAACCTGATGGGGCTTTTTACTGCATATTCTGCAGAAGTGGCAGCATATCAAGAGGGTTTAGGGGTGAATTCAGGCAATGGCAAATAATTCCTGGTTCTTGTGATGCTTCTCCTGTCATGGCCAATCAATTCTCTGTATATTCTTCCACAGTCCCATTATGCTTAGTTTATTTGTAGCTTGTAAATATCCTTCGTATGCGAAAGTGAATCTTGATTTTCTGGATGTTTTCAGAATGCCAATTCATACTAATACTTTTTTTAGTTCAAATCTGTAGGCAGTCATGTGCATGATTATCCATGCTTGCTTCTTGATGTCATTCATATTATTCAGTTATATTAAGCTGATCATTGTTGGAAACATCTAGGAAAACTGATGGGGTTTATTGCTGTTTATGTTAATGCATGAAAGAAGTAGAATTAACTTTAATGTTAGATAATTCCAAACACAATGAATTTTGAACGGGGCTTCTGCTTATCATAGTGATGGAAACAACAAAGTTGAACTTAGATTTTTCTATTTTTTTTTGGATAAAAAAATTATATTATATTAATATAAGTAATAAATACAAAGATACAAAGTGGATCAATAATCTATTACAAAAGATATCAACAAGCTACACTGAAAACTAGGTAAAAGCCATAACCCTTACAAAGTTAACCTCCTAACTAAGATATAAAAGGTTCCCAATTAAATCTTATAAGAAATTGAGAACAAACTTTTAAATCTTTTGAAATTGAAGCCCGAGAAGATGCCAAAGACAAAATTTTCTCCCATAATAAATTGTGACCGTTCTCACTATTGTCAAAAACTATCCTATTTCTCTCCATCCACAAGACCCGAAGAACTGCTCATATCCCATAGTTCTACAATACCTTATCTTCAAAGTCTTATTACTCCCGTACATGTAGAATGTTTCAATATGGATTGACTAACATGATCTTGGAAGAGCCTAATGTATTCCCATAATTCTTTGTGACTTGGACCAAAGAAAATGTGCAATTGGGTAGTATAAGAAAAAATGATCTATATTTTTAAAGTTGTTCTTACAAAGCACACACTAATTAGGAGAAAGGCAAGACTTTAAAAACCTTGATTGAATTGATCATTTATATTCACCTTCCCAATAGTAATCAACCTCTTCAAAAACTTAACTTTGATTGGAATTGAGCCTGTCCACATTGATGCAGTGATCAAAAACTTCTTCATTAGTATTATTTACAAGAACCTCAAAATAAGATATACATGAGAAACATCTAGAAGAATCATTAGTCCATATCCTTTTATCACTATTATCTGTTCTTATCATAACCCCTTCCACTCAAAGATTATGCTTGAGAAATTATCAACTTTCCAATCATTCAAGTTCTTTGTAAACCTAAAATTGAAACCTTTGGGTGAATGCAATTTGTTGTTAGGAACATTTTGCTTTAAACATAAACTATATAACTTTGAATATCTTGTTGAAAAATAATGACTTCCATTCAAAGATCCTACAAAAACAGATTTTACTTCCATCTCCCATCTTATACCTCAAATTAAAAGAGAATGAATTTGAGTCTTTAACAATTGTCATCCAAGGACTACAACATTTTCATTTAAAATTTCTAACTGTGTCCTACCCATTCGCATCCAACCCATATCTAAAGGGAACCTCAAAAGCCACTTTCCTAAAGTATCTTATTTCTTTAATGTCACCCATACCTTGCCCCCTTTTTATTTTCAATCTTTGAACAATCGCCCAATCGCCCAATAGACCATATGACTCTTTCTTCCTTACCAAAGCTCTACCCTCCTTGTATTGCCTCTTACAGGTAAACCCAAATAATTCAATGGTTGATTCCAACCTTCACAACCCAATGAATTAACTAAAGCTATCACTTTATCTTTTGCACAATTAATACCCAAGATGCTACTTTTGGACAAGTTAATCTTTAAATCTGACACATAATAGAAAAGGGTCAATCACCTTCACCAAATTTATAAATTTTCCTCATAGCTCAAGGAAAAGAAAATGGTATCATTCGCAAATTGAAGGTGAGAAACTTCCACACTATATATCCTAACACAAAGGCCATCTACCAAGTTATACCTCTTTGCTCTCTCCATCAATATGCTCCATCAACTACCATAATGAAAAGAAAGGGAGAAAGCGAGTCTCCATGCCTTTACCCTATTGAAGCCCCAAAGGGTCCTCTTGGTCTTCCATTAATAATCATTGAAAAATTCACGAAACTCAAGCAACCATGGGTCCCACATTTTCCATCTTCACTAAACCTTTTCTCTTTCAATACAAAATCCTAAAAAAATTAGTCAGCATGGTCACAAGCTTTCTCAAAGTTAATCTTGAAATTTAAAGCTTCTTTATTGTTCCTCATATACTCCTATACAACTTCATTGGCTACCAATAATGCATATAAAATTTGTCTACCTTTTAAAATGCAGCTTGTTTAGCTGAGATAGTAGACTTAAGTATCTCTTTTAGCCTTAGAGACAAAACTTGGCAATGGTCTTATAAGTTGGTAACCAAGCTTATTGGCCTAAAATTTGCGACTCTTAAGAGATTATCTTTCTTCAATATTAAGCAAACAAAAGTAGCTTTATTTTTGTTAACTACACCATTATTAAAGAAATCCCAAAACATCTCTAATAACTCATCTTTAACCATCTCTCAATACCTCCATGCTTTTTGTTTCTTTCCCACTAATTATTTTTTCACAGGGAAATTTGACTACATTAAAATTACCCCCCCCAAAACACCAATTAGGACTACAATGGCCGTTTGAGTACATTAAAATTACCCCACACATACTAATTAGGACTACAAAGGTTGTATAGACCAGTTAGCTCTAAAAAAAAACCCTTTCCACAAGGACTATGAACTCTTAAAAGTCACCAGTCCTTCCATTCATGTGGTCTAATTAATCACCAACCACAAAGGGCCCAATAGTACAATATTACTTTCCATTACAATGGATCTAAATTTCCTTAGAATTGTGTAACCGAATTAGTAAAGATATGCACAGCAAAGTGACTTCAACTATGGCTTTGGGTGGTGGATTTGGGTTCACATGAACAAGATCTCTATCATGTTTCATTTGCACATTCCATGAATCACATAGAAAAAGTTGACATTTATATTTCATGGATTCCGCTGAGAAGAAAATAGGTTGCAGTTCCATTGTTTTGAACCATAATCTTTTTTTTTGTTTGGTTTTTGTGTTTATGCAGATTTTCATATCTAGAGATGGAGGAAATAAAAACTATGCATCTGTTTTGGCTCCAGGTCAACATGAAGGATTAGGGTAAGAAGGATTTAATGATATATTAAACCATTGTCCCATGAGAAAAAAAAATACAAAATTAAGTATTTGTTTAATGCAGACCATGTTGTTAGTGTTCTATATGCATTTCTAAATATAACTTAAAATCAAAATCCTGGTTTCATTTATATCATGGTCATTATAGTTTTAATAGTGAAGGTTAAGAAATTCTCTTCGTTTGGAAAAGTGTAATCCAGCATGTGGACTTTGGTCTTGATGGATGGATTGCTTCTGAGGTAAAGTTAGGTTATTTGGACTTTGGAAATTTGCTCTTGGGTAGAGAGGATTCTAGATCATGGTCTGATGCTTGAGATGGAAATATGGAGATTCTTATATCTTATTATGATAGACTTATCATGAGTCTGGTTGTCTAATGGTTCTGTGTCTGGTTTGTAATGCATGTTTCTCATATAGACAAGTTCTTGTGATATTTTTATCCTAATATTTTCTTATTTGTTAGTCCCTTACTTCGCTGCTTTAAAAAACACCTCTACTCCAAAAACTTGATTTGATAAGATGCAAATGGAAGAAATAGCATAAATTTTGGATCAAGGGTTTATCAATCTCACTGATTTAGACTCTTTAAATGGTTTTATCTTGTAATAAAAGAGAGTGATTAAGTTGTATCAAGATCATCATTTTGCATGCGTTAGTTGGTGTGATTATTACTCTGATTCTCTTGGTTTTACAGGAAAGCTGATGATCATGGTATTTCATCATGGGGCTGGAATCTCAATGGCCAGCATTCCACATACCATGCTCTGTTTCCAAGGGCCTGGACTATATACGATGGTATTATTCTACTATTTGTATTCCATTAATTGATCTATTTTGTATTTTGTTCTAGGTTTTTTTAACCTTGGTATCTTGTATTTTAGGTGAACCAGATCCAGATTTGAAAATATCTTGTAGGCAAATCTCACCATTTATACCACACGATTACAGAGAAAGTAGTCTTCCTACCGCTGTTTTTGTTTATACGGTATGTTTACTCGTCTTAGTTGTATTGCTGTTCTAGGCAGCACAATCCATTTAGTTTCTTAACTTTAGCACCTGCAGTAAGTAAAGAAATGGGCCATGCTAAATCAAAAGGCAGCCTTGATATCGAATGGTGTGTAATTTGCAGAGATGTATATAATTCATTGAAAGTACCCAAAAATTCTAAATGGCTGTATATGACATATAAAAGATTTTCAAGTTATAGAAATATGCACATATATAATTCAAATATGCTTGGCATGCAAATTTCCTTGTCCTGTTATAGCCTTTGCTCTATATTCCCACTGCCTAGATCATGCAGAATGGTTGGTTTGATGGTAGCACATGGTCTATTATTACACGTGGAAAGTATAATAGGTTTTTAGTGGATCTTCTTATGCATAGAAGTTAATTTGATAGAGAAAAATGATTATAAAATACAAAGTAGATTATGTGATGGTGAATTACAATTGAAAATGAACCCTTTAGACTATGGGCTCAAATCCATGAGGCTTGTTATCAATGGAAAAAGTAAATTGGGATACCTGATGGGGGAAACTAAGAAGCCCGGCTCAACCAGCGTCGGTGCAATGCAACGATGGAGTTCAGAAAACTCCATGATGATAGCATGGATTGTCAATTCTATGCTACTTGCAGTTGGGAAAACATATTTTTTCTTACCAGCGGCGAAAGAGGCATAGGAAGGAGAGAAGGAGATAAAGAGGTTATCGATAATTATATGGAAACGCTTACCCTTTGCCAAGATCTTGATAGGAGTTCAGAGGAAGATTGGAATGTGTTGGTGGCATTACATGCTATCGAAAAAAGGTGAAAAAAGAACGGGCTTTTGAATTCCTTGTGTGCTTAAAGCATGACCTCAATGATGTACAAGGTAGAATATTGGATTGACAACCTTTGCCCAATGTTAGAAAAGTGTTTGTTGAAGTGAGGAGAGAAGAAAACTGGCAATAGGTGATGTTAATTGAGACCCCTGGCGACGTAAGGGGAAGCGACTTTGTTAGCTCGTTAGTTGGCATTGGCTTTCTTGAGTTCTCTACCATAACTCTTGCACGAATGAAAGCTGGGAATGATAAGAGGGTTGGGCAAAATAGGTTTGGTTTTGGGGTATCAATGTTGAGCCTAGTTATTAATTTGGATGGGTTTGGCTCTTCTAAAACTGATGGGGCTAGTTTAGTTAATTCTAGTGGGCTTGGTTCTTCTGTAAATCTAGCCAATAAAACGTACACAAAATCTAGTCTTATGAACAAAGAAAAAAATAATAAGCGAAGTAATGCGTACAGTAAAGTTAAATCTTAGATTTTAATTAAGCAATTGTTCATTTTGAAAATTTTCGATTTATTATTTTTGTTGCAATTGAATATTTATGCTCTTATAGTATCTTTCAATCAAATATTCCATTCAAAAATTCTTAAAAAATTATTATTTTTCCCTCTCCTCGTGCTATCATTTTCTTTCACTATAATTCAAATCCCAACATCCATCTAAAACTTTAAAATCCATATCTCTATTAGAAGGAGAGAAATTAGATAAGTGTTAAAAGATTTTTTTTAAATGTTAGAATGAAATAGTTGATTGAAAGATATTATAATAACATAAATAGTCAATTATAACAAAAAATAACAAAAGTAGTAAATTGTTTTCACATAACATAAATCA
This sequence comes from Hippophae tibetana, assembly GCA_037013495.1. NCBI lineage: Eukaryota > Viridiplantae > Streptophyta > Magnoliopsida > Rosales > Elaeagnaceae > Hippophae > Hippophae tibetana. The sequence continues at coordinate 39,728,856 of CM072802.1, read as the reverse complement.
AAATGAATGTTTGCCCATTTTAATTCAATGAATAAAAGAATTGCACTAAAAATTGATTGGGTTTAAACCAGTCTTTTTCATAAAGTGCTCAAGGGTGATTGATCAAATTTAAAGAGAGTGAAAAGTAAATCTGAAAACCCCTCCCTCTACCAAAAAAAAAATTATATAGGCCAAAGATCACTTTGTTAATGACATTACATCAACGAGGGATGCTAATTAAACCAAAACTTGAATGCCACGTACACCTAAAAATCAAAACCTCTCTATTTTCCTAGGTGATACGCATTCTAGTATTGGTGTAATGCAATATTATATTCAGTGTGCAAATATGTGTACAATTAGAATTCCTCTAAAAGATAATTTTGTTGTTTGTGAAATGTAATTCTGTATGATTGAATGGTGTAGAATACAATTGCTTCAGTTACAGGTTTGTAGTAAGAAACACAAAGTCTAGAAAATGGGAAAAAAATCCTAATTATGATAGAAATAAAAAAGAATCAATTCTCCTAGAAATGTCCTATCTCCTTGTTGAAATCCCGAAATAGAGGGATATCTTATAAACTAAAATTGTTTTACATTAGTTGTATTTAGTTAGAGTTCAAATTTTATTCTTCTTGATTTTCAAGGATTCTTTCTAACTTTTGTTACGTTTATTGTATTATAAATATAAGGTCTGTAAATGTGTTTATTAATTCAAAAATAAAAAAGATACATATTTTTTAAAATCTATATGGTATCACAGCTGAGTCTTTTCTTCAAACTCTAGCCCTAATAACCGAGACTAATAACAATAGTGAGTTTATTTCCTCTTATTATCTTAATAGAGGAACATACGAAAGATCCACCATGAGTTCTAAAAGACCCGAAAATTCCTCGATTCAACTCACAGTTCAAAAACTTAATGGAAAATATTGTCGTGATTTGGTTCAATCCATTAAACTAGTCGCAAAGGAAAGTTGGATACCTCACAGGCAACACTAAACAACCAAACTTAACAAATCCAACTAGCTTCCAAAAATGAAAGTCAGAGAACTCCATGGTTATGGCTTGGCTTGTGCATTCCATGAAGCCATCGAATGGTAAAACATACCTATTTCTCCCATCAGCCAAAGATGTGTGGGAGGCAACTCGTGAGACATATTCGGATGCTAAAAATTTCTCACATTTGAAATCAAGACCCAATTGTGGCAGATGAAGCAAGGAAATAGGAATGTGACAAAGTATTACAAAGAAATGGTAAATTTATGGCAAGAGTTGGACTTGAGTATGGAAGAACCATGCACGAACGACAATGTTCGATATAAGGAGAAATTAGACTGAGAAATGGTCTTTGAATTCCTTGTTGGGCTCAACCGAGAGTTGGATGATGTAAGGGGGGACTTCTTAGTCAACAACCACTCCTATCGACACGAGAAACCATCGTGGAAGTGTGTCTCGAGGAAAGGAGGAATGGTGTTATGTTGAACGCGACTCAGGAGGTGGGTGACTGTTCTGCCCTAACAACTCGTCGCTCAAATGGGCTAGATGGGTCAAGTATAGGAGTTTATACAACTTAAGGCTTAATAAGCCAAATGGAACTGGTGGGCTTAATGGCCTAAGTGGACTGATTGGGCATGTTGGGCTTATTGGACCCAATAGGCTTGAGGCAAATGATGGGTTTTCAACAACTAGATGGCCAAACGTGCCTAATATGACAGTTTTTTCCTTGTGGGCCCAAATTGGTTCTATTCAAGGTCAAATAAAGAGATGTTCCTGAAGTAACTACTCTTGGAATAATGGACAAAAAATATTTGTTGGGAAATACACGGAAAAAAAACCCTAGGATGTGGTGAATTTACCACGAGGAAAAAAACCGATTAGCTGTAAATGGGTCAAACGTCGATGTGACAATTGAACGTTACATGACTCACTTGGTTGCTAATGGATTTAGTCAAAAATATGGTATTGACTACACAAAAACATTTACACCTATGGAAAAACTAAATTCAATTCGAGTTTTGTTGTCATTAACTGCAAACCTCGATTGGACCCTTCAACAACTTGACATAAAGAATGCACTATTAATGGTAAGTTAGACGAAGATATTTTCATGTGTCTACCACCCCGTCATTGCAATCAGGGAGAGGAAAATATGGCGTGTAAACTCAAGAAGTTGCTTTATGGCCTCACACAGTCGCCTAGAGCATAGTTTGATGGATTTGCAAAGATGATAAAAAATCAAGGATATCAACGGGGATAGTAGGATCACACTATGTTCTTTTGATAATCTAAAGAGAGGTTGAAGACAATTTTAGTTGTGTATGTTGATGATATAATCCTTATTGAGATGATTTAGCTAAGATTGAGAAGCTTAAGAAAACTCTAGCTACAGAGTTTGAAGTAAGAGACCTGAGATAAATGCGGTATTTTCTGGGTATGAAGATTGCCAAATCAACGAAAGAAATTAGTGTCTCCCAACCAAAGTACGTTCTTGATCTTTTAACCGAAACTACCATGCTTGAGAGCAAACCAAGTGACACCCTAGTTGAAGAAGGAAAGAAGGCAAAAAATAATGGTAAACCAAATAAAAAAACAAATATCAAAGATTAGTTGGGAGATTAATCTATCTATCACACATAAGACATCACATTGCATTTGCAGTTAGTATGGTGAGCCAGCATATGCCATTGCCAAAGGAAATTCATGTAGAGACTCTGTACAAAATCCTCAAATATCTCAAAAGCTTTCCAGGAAAAGGACTTTTTTTCAAGAAGAGTGAAAGTAGAGAGATAGAGGTATTTATAGATGTTGATTGAGTAGGTTCAATCGAAGATATCTACTACTGGTTATTGCACTTTTGTCTGGAGAAACTTAGTAACGTGAAGTAAGAAACAAAGTATCATAGCTAAAAGCAGTGTAAAAGTTGAGTTTCGAGCAGTTGTACAAGGGATGTGTATTTTTTGTTGCCTAATTAAAATCTAAGATTTAACTTTATTGTACGCATTACTTTGCTTATTATTGTTTGCTTTGTTCATAACTTGTCGAAGAAACCGAAAATATAAAGTAAATTTTTTAATGCAACTTCTCCAGAATGTGCTAACCTGCTAAGGAAAAATGTGGAAGTATTATATGCTTAAATATTATTTAGTGTGTGAATTTTTATTACTTGTATTTCTCCTGTTCACTCTTTAGATTTTGCCCCCTTTCAACCAAATTTCCATGTTAACCATTAGTCTCTTAAGTATGCTTCTTACCTTGAAATGGAGCTTCTTCATTTTCTTCTCTTATTTTTTTTCTCACATTGGAAGGTTCATTATTTTGGATTTGATAATAATCTAAATAAAAATGTTTTGGAATAGCTACTTGAGAAAATAAAGTTCTTGTTCATTAATACGAGACTTTCTTTGTTTCTTTGTAGTTGGTTAATACTGGGAAGGAAAGGGCGAAAGTCAGCCTTCTCTTTACATGGGCGGTAGGATTATTTCTTTGAACCCAGAGTGATATTCACTACTTTTAGCAATTAGAATCTGTCACAAATCCTTAAATATTTAATGATAATTCTTTATTTTGTCTAGAATTCAATTGGAGGAGTCTCACACCTGTCGGGAGAACATGTGAATGAACCATTCATGTAAGTAATACGGAATATTTTTATTTCTTAACAGGTCATTGACTATTGGTTTTTTATTAAAAACTTGTTATTTTTTTCTTTTGTAGTGGCAAAGATGGAGTGTCTGGAGTTCATCAATATCACAAGCAAGTTATAAAATCTTTAATTGCTTTATATGATGGTTGGTTTGCGGATTTTTCTTGGTCATTTGAATGTTAGAATAAGTGATGGAAAGTTGTTTAAACCAAGGTTTAAAATGTGGTTTTATGCGTTGAGGAATTTTTCTCCCATTAGGCGAGAGATAAACCTCAAGTCGGTATGAGGCATAAACCTCATTTTAAATAATCTTGGACAATTTTCTTCCATGGTGCAATTTATAAACCTAACTTAATTTTTAGTAAGAATGAATAAGAAAACACTAATAAGATAACATTCATAAAATAGTAAAGTTATAATAACATGGTCATAATTTAATATTGAAATAGTTGTGAAAATGAGTTAAAATATGATTTTAGGAATATTAGGAGAGAAGCTCCAATTCCTTTTTCATGCAATATATAAGATCTAATCATTAGAATCAAAGATATTGAAGAGTATGATAGATACAAACCATGAATAGAATCGGAATACTTTGTTATTATTGGAATAATTGTTGGAGACTCAAATGGGGGAGGGGCCAAACACATAATTTTACGTGGGTAAGAATGAATAAGAAAACGCTAATAAGATAACATTCATAAAATAGTAAAGTTATAATAACATAGTCATAATTTAATATTGAAATAGTCGTGAAAATGGGTTAAAAATATGACTTTAGGAATATTAGGAGAGAAGCTCCTACTCATTTTTCATGCAATATAAATAGATTCAAAGATACTGAAGAGTATGATAGATGCAACGATGAATAGAATCGGAATACTTGAGGCCAAACACATAATTTTACAAGGGTAGTTTTGTCATCTAAAAACTAATTTTTTGCCAAGTGTGGGTCGGGTATTGTGTCACCATGGATTTTCAATCCACCCAAGAAAAGAGAATTTTATAAAAAGAGAAATTTGAGGCATATAACCCCAATAGTGTCATTGCTCACAACTTAATTACGAAGCCTCGATCGAAAAAAGGCATTGGCCTCAAATAAACCATTTGAGGCTAAACTTTAGCTCATTAGAAAGATAAGACTTATTAGGTGAGCCTCACTACTAGCCTTAAAATAGCAATATAAAACCATGGTTTAAATGATTTGTTGGGGCACTAGGGTTCCCAATGAAGCGAGAAGAGAATTGAAAGAGTCATGATACTTCCTCAACCTCTCTGTTAACTTAAGATTATCATGAATGCGTAAGAGTTTGCTAGGCGTAAAGAATAGTGTGCTCAATGTTTCAGGCAATTTTTGTGCATGATTAAATTATATCAACGTGCTTACCTTTTTGGTTCTAGTGAAGTGTGTTTTGATGTTGATAAAAATTAAGTTAAACAGTTATTGTTTTCTGGGCATCGTAAGAATGTGCTGTTCACCTAGCTTGCAAATGGTTTGTGTATTCTAAAAAGGGAAAAAATGTTAAAAAAGAAAAGAAAAAGTAATTTCATTGTTTGCTTTGGATCTATGGGCATGTAATTAGGTAACTCTGTTGTCTACTCTTAAATCTGGATAAAAGCATCTAGCAGTCTCTGAGTCTTTTATATCGTAAGAGATTGGTAGCAGTAATTATGTAACTACTTCATCTAGAGTGGTAAATCTGAAAGAAAGCATCTAGCATTGTTTGAGTCATATATTATATAAGATTGGTAGCCTTCATGAAGGTCATGATTGGCAAAAGATATATATTTTTTCTTTGGAAATCATTGGAGAGATTTTATAGATGTATTATCAAATTTTCCGTGGATAAACCTCAAATGGTGTAAATAAAATTTTGAAAATTTATCTAATTCTGAATTACTATGCAGACTTATGTCTACAAACTGTAAGAAAATTGTGTATATGTATTTACTATATTCCTTTTGTTTGTGTTTTTACCTCTGATTGTTTCAAAGAATAGTTTCCAATAGTGTTTGATTTAATCCTCTTTGTTTAGTATTAGTACAATGTAATAGACAGGTTTATGTCCACTGGAGCATTTCTCTTATCATCTGGCATCATGGGAAACATGGAAACGAACTATTTTGTTCTGAATATGAAGTTCTTTGCATATATGGATGTATTTTCTGACAATCGTTGTTCTGAAGTTGTTGACTTTGAGGCGTATTCTGTGTTTCTAAGGATTATGCATATGTTGCAGGACAGCAAGAGGGAACCCTCCCGTTAGTTTTGCAATAGCTGCATGTGAAACACAAAATGTAAATGTAACTGTTTTGCCATGTTTTGGATTGTCTGAGGGAAGTAGCATGACTGCAAAGGAGATGTGGAGTACAATGGTAAAGGTAATAATTTGTAATGCTTTAAGATGTTACATGCTATGGATCCTGTATCAGGTGTAATTCACCTCAAATTTATTGTATGTTCCATCTAGAATTTCCTATGTCATGACCAATTCTGGCTGTTTAAACTAAAATTTTAACTTGAAAGCTGTAAGATTTGGTTTCATCATGGTGCATAGTTCCCTTTCCAGCTTGATTAATGCTACCAGGAGGATTAGTATCTTAAATGATTTATGTTAGGATGGGCAATTTGATCAAGGAAACTATAATTGTGGACCGTCTATGCCTTCATCACTTGGAGAGACGCTCTGTGCAGCAGTTTCAGCTTCTGCATGGGTGGAACCCCATGGAAAATGCACTATGGCATTTGGTTTGGCATGGTCATCTCCAAAAGTCAAATTTATGAAGGGAAGCTCATATCACAGGTACACTTTATTCTTTTTTTTTTTTTTTCTTTACTTCATCTATTTGTGCAAGTACATCCGATTTACGCTTAACAAGATCTTGCTTTTTATGTATATAAGAAATTTGTACTGGCTTGCTATGTTACTCAGACTTGGATATGGGCATGTATCTAGGCGTTAGACTTATTAAACTCATAATTTTAGAACACTTGGACACCGCTATTAAATATATATATTTTTGAATTTTTTTATGTTTTAGCCGAAATATATTCTTACATATATACTAATACTACTATGTCATGCATTGAAATAATAAAATAACGGGACATATATCAGTCTTAGTAATTGTATTATGGAATGTGTACAAACTATTAAAATAAATTACTCAAAAATCAATAAATGTGTAATAAAAGAACTTTGGCTAATTAGGAAACCAAAGAAGTTTAATGAAAAAAATTTGAGAAACAAAAGATCCAATTTACTTTTTATATTAATAATTTCTTACATGTTTATAAAAAAGAAAATACATCAATGAAGAGTTTATAAAGTGCCAAAATTTTGATATAAATACTCGCATATCACAATATATTAACTGAAATGCTAGCTTTTTTTAATATTTATTTATACTCTTCTATGAATTATTAGTTTACATTATACAATATTTTTCTATTCATTTATTATTTTTATCTAGCTGTCTATACATTTATATATTTCGATTTAAATTAACATAACTAAAAAAAAACTAACTGAAGCCCAATAGTCCTAACCCAATCCCACTTAATCATTTCGTCGGATTAGACACATATCTTATACCAGTGTCGCTGTCATGTCGTGTTAACACCGGTACGGCAAGCCTTTGAGGTGAGTCAGAATAACATAGCTGGCTTGTCAATCATTGCATGTTGTTGTCAATGTTTCTTTACTGGTTTCATACAATGGCACTTGTTGAAGTAGAAGATTAAGAAGCATAGATGATCAAAAGTGGTAAAATGGTTGACATCGATCTATTAACTGCACTTCTGTAATTGACTTGTTAAGGTAATTATTCAAAGTTTATTATGTTGTTGCAGGAGGTACACAAAATTTTACGGTACCTCTGAAAGAGCAGCTCAAGACTTGGTGCATCATGCATTAACAAGTATGTGTCTCTTGTCTGAATTTGTCTTACTCTTTTGGACCTAGGTTTTACGATTCTTTTTCTAAAGTTATTATGAAATCCAATTTAAGGTTCATTTTGTAGCTGTGTAAAGTTTAATGTAACTTATGTGTTTAAATGGTCTTAAGGCATGTTTGGTGCGTCGTGTCGGACATGATAAATGTAGTCTAATTGGACTGAATCATTTGGAATTGTTCTGTATAATATAGTCAGATTAAGTGTACAATGTTTGGTGATACAATATTTTTTAAAGTAATAAATATTAACAATAGTATTTAATTTATTGTATACAACTTCCTTACCTAACAATATAATTTTATTAAGAAAAAATTATTTAAATCAATATATACTTTATTTTTATTTTTATTTTCTTATATTTTTAAAAAAAATATAATTTTTAATTTAAGATGAAAGAAAAAGTTAAGAAACATAATTTTAAAATTAAAAATTCAAACAAACTAAGTGGTTGTCCCGTGTGGTTTAGGATCGCACATCTGGTGGGTCAAAATTTCTACGTACTCCTACAATTTTTTTTATGTACAATACAGTTTGATTTCAACGTACTACCTGTACAGTTTGGATCTTTTATATGGTGTAACAAACATGCTGTAAAAGTTGAGCTCAGCTTGGCATCTAATATTGTTTTGAAATTGGAGCAGATTATAAGCGCTGGGAAGAGGCGATTGAGAAGTGGCAACATCCCATCCTAACTGATGATAGGTTACCAGAATGGTAATTCTTTAGTAACCCATCAAGATTCTGAAAAAAACAATTATTTGTTGTCTTAAATTGGTGAAGTCTATGTGCTTTTTAACCTTCATTGGACTAAAGGAGAGTGCACTATTAAGAGTCTATATAACCTTGCTTGAAGGATAATACTTACATATTTGCAATAGTTGTTTTTAAAAATGGGTTGTAAAGCATTTATGCCATGTCATTGCAATGAACACGCGAGCAACTCATCAATTTCGTCAGTTAGATCACTTATTGTTATTTTATTTTCTTATAAAATGTTGTGTTGGTGATCTTGTTTGTGATAATATACCAGAAGAAATATAAAGTGCTCTGATTTTTCTTGTGATTTGCATATAGTTAAGTGATAAACAATTAAACAGTACATATTTTGACCCAAAAAAATTAAACTGTACATATCTGTCCACAAGACTAGAGTTTCAAAACATGTATTTTGAGCATTTCCATTGAGAAAATGTATTGTTTTTTTAACCTGTTCATTTGGGTAATGATTGTTCATTTCCTTGAAATTTTCTTTTCTAGTACTGGCAGCATAAGGTCCTAACTTTTCTTACGTGTATCATATTGGAGCATCAGCAGATAAACTGAGTAATGATTTTAAAGTTTTGATTATATTGAATTATTTCCACAGTTACTTTCCATTTTATTGCTGTGTAACATATACTAGTATTCTGGATCTAGTCATGTCTAATAATTGATAGATTATTTATGTGGCATTCATTGTTGCAGGTACAAGTTTACATTGTTCAACGAGCTCTACTTTTTGGTTGCTGGTGGAACAGTTTGGATTGGTACTTGTTCCTATTAATTTCTTAGATCTCTTGCATATTATTACTTTTTTATAAATGAAAAAGAGCAATGGCTTCGAGGAATACCTGTGAGTACAAACTAGGTCTACCTTGCATCATGCACCTTATCATTATGCATATATTTTGCCAGTGTCTTTATTATAAAGGTGAGTGAGCAATTGCATATGGTTATTTTTATTATTTTGATCTTTTTGTACAGATTCTCCATCCCCAGATACAATTATGACTAGCAATCAGCATCAGTCAACCAAAGTAGAAAACATGGATGTAAATAACTCCGAACATGATGCTAATTTAAGACACAATGGAGTCAACCACCATGCTAAAAATGTTTTTCACAATAATACTGCTTGCTTCAAAGATGACTTTAAAACCCTGCCTTCTAGCAACAGTGACTCAGATGAAGATGTTGGTAGGTTTCTCTACTTGGAAGGAGTGGAATATATTATGTGGTGCACGTATGATGTGCATTTCTATGCGTCATTTGCCCTTCTTGAGTTGTTTCCAAAAATCGAACTAAACATTCAAAGGGATTTTGCAAAAGCTGTCTTATCTGAGGATGGGAGAAAAGTGAGGTTTCTAGCAGAGGGGAATTGGGGGATTCGCAAGGTTAGAGGAGCTGTACCTCATGATCTTGGAACACATGATCCATGGAATGAGATGAATGCATATAATATTCATGATACAAGTAAATGGAAAGATTTGAACCCGAAGTTTGTTCTTCAGGTTTATAGAGATTTTTCTGCAACAGGGGACATGTCTTTTGGGGTTGATGTATGGCCTTCTGTTCGTGCCGCAATGGAATACATGGAACAATTTGACAGGGACAGCGATGGTCTAATTGAGAATGATGGTTTCCCTGATCAAACATATGATGCTTGGACTGTTCATGGTGTGAGTGCATACTGTGGCTGTTTATGGCTTGCTGCACTTCAAGCTGCAGCTGCAATGGCTCTTCAACTTGGTGACAAGTCTTTTGCGGAATGGTGCAAGGCCAAGTATTTGCAGGCTAAACCAGTGTTTGAGGAAAAATTATGGAATGGTTCTTACTTCAACTACGACAGTGGGTCAAGTAGATATAGTAAATCTATACAAGCTGATCAATTGGCGGGGCAATGGTATACTGCATCCTCAGGTTTGACTTCATTATTTGATGATTCTAAAATCAAGAGTACTCTTCAAAAAATATATGATTTCAATGTAATGAAAGTTAAAGGAGGCAGAATGGGTGCTGTAAATGGCATGCATCCCAATGGGAAGGTCGATGATACTTGCATGCAGTCACGTGAAGTATGGACTGGTGTCACCTATGGAGTGGCAGCCACAATGATCCTTGCTGGAATGGAGGAACAGGGATTCAAAACAGCTGAAGGAATTTTTCTTGCTGGCTGGTCAGAAGAGGGATATGGGTAAGTGCTGATAAGTCGATCATTAGTTTTCTTTGTTTTGGGAAGGCATGATTAATTCTGTTTGACTTAGTTTTGTCTTTTCTTTTTTGGAAAATAACATTACACAATTCGTATACACTGGAATCAAACCTCTAACCTAAGGTTTGGGCACCTTACAAGAATGCTTTGGTGCCACTACGCTATAACAATGCATGCAATTTTGTGTTTCTTAAAAATTGCTTTTATGCTCTCAAGATCAAGATGTGTAATTTTTCTGTGGCTCAGTTCCTTTCCAATAGTTATTTACAATATCCAACATATGATATGGGAAATGTAGGCTGGAGTGATCCCATCCTTGTGACTGCATGCGTTCTTTGTTCATCTATTTGACATGTGCACAGTCAAATCTGACCTTTACCCGTCAGATTATCCGTGGAAAAAACTATAGGCTTTGTCATGTATTTACTCTTTGCTATCAGTAAAGAAATCATTTCTAGTATGTTTGTCCTATCAGCATAACTATTTGGCTTGCTTTGGATGTTGATTTCATTGCATTGCCATTTGATTCTCCTTTTGGACAAGTGCAGATACTGGTTCCAGACGCCGGAGGGATGGACAATAGATGGCCATTTCCGGTCACTTATATACATGAGACCTCTTTCTATATGGGGAATGCAGTGGGCATTATCGTTGCCCAAGGCAATTCTTGATGCGCCAAAAGTCAATGTGATGGACAGGATCCACGTACCTCCTATTATTTCTGGATCCTCTTTCAAAGAATTAGGTGTGACAAAGATTGCAACCAAAGCAAAGTGCTTAGGGAATTCTGTGTTTCAATGTTCATGTTGATTATAACATGTAAGTTCAACAATTTGTACAAGAAATGTCGATATAATGTTTGATTTCTTCCTTCAACTTTCTATCATTAAATTTAAAGCTGGAGGCAGGTTTATGTATGTACTCCAGAAATAGGTATACCAAAGTTTGGGTAGGAGCTGGATGGTAACTTGGTAAGCAGATAGTTGCATGACAGAAGATTAAGTTTTCTGTCATGTGGAAAAATATTGAAACTTGATGTTTCTTCTAAAAATTAATGTGGAGAAATATTTTTTTTGAATGTTGTTGAGATGTGACTATGAATGTGAATTACGGTACGTTGCTTATGCTTTTAAGACTTAAAAGCATTTCTAATAGCACAAAATTGAACTAAACATAAACATTTGCTGGTTCTTTGTGAGCTTAGGAAACATTGTGATTTATTGTGTGCCCATTTCAAACACTTCTTTCAATAATCAAGTACAAGCAAACATACATTACCGAGACTTTGTCCTAGAAAATGTTTTTAATCATTTTGGCAATAGAATGTGGGTTCTTTTTATCGTAATTACGAAAAAACTTAACTAGATATTAACAATAAGGGTATATGTAAAAATTGTGTGAAAAGAAATTAACGCTATGAGTCGAATAAAGAGTAAAGGAATGAACTCTTTTTTTTTTAAATATTTATTTATTTATAGAAGTATTAAGATATTTCTTTAATTCGTTGAAATTAAAGCGATACATGAACAACCTAAATACATTACGAAATATAACATATACATATATTATGACATAAGCATAATTTTTTGTTAGTATTGGTAGTATTTACCTCCATTAATGATTATTTTTATAAATTGCTTCGGAAAGTACAGTGGTGGTAATCAATTTTATTGATTTAATGTATTTTACTATCACAATATAACAATATAATCATCTTTAACAAATAATCTGACATATAAATACCTAATGTTAGATCTACATGAAAAAATGCGTCGAAACAAAAACAAAAATATTCTTAAATTGCATTAAATAATTCTATAAGGATACATCACCTTGGATTTAAAATCTAGATCAAAAACACTATAATTAAGGTTGATTAATAATTACTCAGAGAGAGCTAAGTTTTATAGATGAAGACTCCTCTAGTAGAGAAGTTCTAAAGAGAAAAAAGCAAACAACTAGGTTATGATAGAAAGAAAAAGTACATAACAATATGCTAAATTATAGTGTACTTGAGAAGGAATGAACTCTTTTTTGACCAGTTTAGCGTGATTTATTTTTTCCTTCAAAAGCTGCACTAAAATGTGAATTAGTGTATGATTTCATTTTAGAAACTTCTACTTAAATCCCCTTATTCACCTAATCATCCTACGGTAGAGCCTAATCTTTGCAAGTGAAGTCATCACACCAAAGATACACATTAGTCAGAACATTTTGTAAAGGTTTCATTACTCCACAAATATAAGGGTTAATTATTATTTTGTTCTAAAGTTTTTCCCATGTAACAAATATATCCTTTAATGTTTTAAAATTACTATTACTTAACTATGATGGAACAAAGGTCTTTTCATAGATTTCTTTTACAAAGATGCTTAGGAGTTATCATTAGAGGTGGTAATTTGTGTTGTTTCAATTGAATTTGAATAGTAGAACTCAAATTGAATTAAATACAAACCAGGTTAAATAATTCGAAAAAAATCGAGTTGAGTTGGGTTAGGTTACAACCAACTCGTTAACCCGAAATAATTTTTTTTAAAAAGTTATAACATCTAGACATTACAACTTATATGCTAGGTTAAAAACTTAAAATTAGAGAAACATATTTCTTGCCAACTCAATTTCACTTCCTTAACTATCTACTTTTCCAACAACTAGGAAAGCCTTATGTTCAGTACCGTTTCACTCTTCTTTAGCAGCGGCCCTACGTCCATTGAAGTAGGCTAAAGCATATTCCGTGTCACCCCAAAAATATGACTTTTTGTACGATCATTGTATGATCTACATGAATACATTAAGAGAGCTTTATATATATGTGGTCAATTTTAGAGAATATTTTTTGTTTAATCTTACTCATATATTTCTTTGTTTAGTAGTTGGAGAAATTTTTATTGAGATTTGAATTTCTTTATTCAAACTATAAGCTTTCATGAAGACATGACAGTTGTTGAATTTTGCATGAGAGGGGTTTGGTAGCATTTACATTTGTCAAATTTATTTAGAAATGAATTTCTTGCTTTAAAAATTAGCTTTCTATAACTTATATTTACTACTGTTCTGGTTTTGTAATTAATTAGTTATTATAACATAACATGTGTGAGAAGTTGCATTATCTCTGTTGACTTTGTTATATGTGAGTTATTCATTTAATGTTAATTTATCATTAGTTCTAAAGACTAATTGTTGTAATATATTTTTTCCTCATTTTAGTGTTTCATGTAATTTTGTTTGAGCTAATAAGCTTCATTAAATATATTTTTTGATTTATAAAAAATGTTCAATTAACTAAAAACATGCAATTAACAATTTGGGTTAGTTTGGGCTAGTTTGAGCCAACTCGTTTGTGTTTAGCTTGGGTTCGAGCCCACCTTTGCTAGTTCGAATTAAATTTGAATTTAGTTAGGGTTGGATCAATTTGGATTGGGTCAGTTTGAGCAAGCCAACTTAAACTAGTCCAGGTCGCATGAATTACCATCCCTAGTTATCATATGGATAATGCCTACCGATTTGTATGGAATTAACCATCTCGTGTAATAACTATTGAGTGAACATCACTCCTATTCCCGAAGGCCCATACCTCTAACCACGAAAGTCATGATCACCTACCCTGAAACCAAAAGAATAACTTAGGTCAATCTGAATAGTGCTTTTAGGTATTGAACAACATGAAATAAAGTAAAACCTACACAAATGAGCACTAGGGTGTGGCCCTATGATCATTGATAATTGATGCACAAATTTTATATTTAATAATAAATCGTAAGTGTATGAATCAATTTGTAAAATGCGAAAAGTATTCCAAGATTAGTCTAAAAAGGAACTACATGGTTTTTGTAAAAACTTAGAATTCACTCTTATGATTTTCATTCAAAGACACTACATATTTATATACAAAGTTAGGGACACTCTTAGTTGACATACACCTAATACACAACTAAGACACCTAATACACAACTAATATATTCAACTAGTGATAGACACCTAATACACACCTAATACACAACTAATATCTTTAACACTCCTCCTCAAGTTGGAGCATAGATATTAATCATGCCCAACTTGTTACAAAGATAATCAACCCAAACCCTACTTAAAGCTTTCGTGAAGATATCTCCTAGTTGTTCTCCAGTCTTCATATATCCTGTAGAAATCAAACCTTACTGAATTTTCTTATAAATAAAATGACAATCAATTTCAATGTCTTTAGTTCGCTCATGAAACAAAGGATTAGAAGCAATATGATCACACCATAATTTTGCTGGTACTGAAGTTTTAAAACCTACTTCATCCAAGAGCTGATATATCCATATTATCTCAGATGCAGATTGTGTCATGGCCCTATATTCTGGCTCTGTACTCGATTGTGACACAACATTCTACTTCTTACTTTTTCATGAGACCAAATTTCCTCCAATGAAAATACAATAGCCTGAGGTGGATCTTCTATCCACTTTGGAACCTGCCCAATATGCATATGAAAAACATTCAATATGAGTGTTTCCATGATTTGCATACAAGATACCACGTCCAGGTACTCCTTACAAGTAACACAAAATTTGCTTTAACGTTGCCTAATGATGAACTTTTGGGGATGACATAAAGTGGCTAACAACACTGACCGAATATGCAATATCTGAACGAGTCACGGTAAGGTAATTCATCTTTCCAACCACCCTTCGATATCTCTCAAAATCTTTAAAGAGTTCCCCATCTCTTGTAAGGTGGATGTTCGGAGTCATTGGAGCACTACAAGGTTTTGCTCCTAATTTTCCTGTCTCAGTTAATAAGTCCATAACATATTTTCTCTGAGATAGAAAGATACCTTTTTTACTCCTTGTGACTTCAACACCCAAGAAATACTTTAGCATCCCCAAATCCTTCGTATGAAAATCGGTATGTAGGAAAGACTTAAGAGATGAAATTCCCGTAGTATCACTTCCAGTAATAACAACGTCATCTACATACACAACTAAAAGAATGATACCAACTTCTGATTGTTTGTAGAACACAAAATGGTCAGACTTGCTTTTCATCATACCAAACGTTTCTATAGCTTGACTAAGTTTTCCAAACCAAGCACGAGGATTCTATTTCAAACCATACAAAGATTTGTGGAGACAACAAACTTGCCTAAACTCCCCATGAGCAACAAAACCAGGAGGTTTCTCCATAAACACCTCTTCTTGAAGATCACCATGAAGAAAAGAATTCTTGATATCTAGTTGATGCAAAGGCCAATGGTGAGTAGCTTCCATAGAAATAAACAACCGAACAAAGGTCAATTTAGCAACATAAGAGAAAGTGTCAGAATAGTCCCAAGTACCATTGTCATCCAACGCATTCATTTCCTCGATCATTGCATGATGCCAACCAGGATGAGATATGGCTTTGTGAATAGTTTTAGGGATAGAAATAGAATCAAGAGATGCAATAAAAGAGCAGGAAGAAGATGAAAAGCAGTTATAAGAAACAAAAGAAGAAATAGGATAAGTACATTGACGTTTGCCTTTGCGTAATGCAATAGGAAGATCATCGTTCAAGACTGGATCTAATGACGAAGGAGTAGGTGCAGGACATGAATTAGAAGGTCTATGTCTGGAGTAGACTTGAGTTATAGGAGGCCTAACAAGAACTAGATCATAGACAAGTTCAAATGATATGATAGAATAGACTAACAAATCATCATCCTCCCTCTAACGTTCAGGAGGAGGAGAAGACGAAAAATAGAATGTGTCTTCCATGAAGGTAACATCATTTGAGACAAGATATTTGTTAATACTAGGAAAATAACATCTATAACCTTTCTAGAGACGAGAATAACCAAGGAAGATACACTTCAAAGACTTGGGATCTAATTTAGTAACATGCGGACGAACATCTCAAACAAAACAAGTGCTACCAAATATCCTAGGGTCAACCGGAAATAGTGATTTAATAGGAAATTTTTTTTTGTAAGGAATCTCATCATGAAGAACAAATGAGGGCATGCGATTAATAAGAAAACATGTTGTTGAAACTGTATCAGCCCAAAAAGGTTTAGAAACATTCATTTGAAATAATAAGGCACGGGTAGTTTCGAGAAGATGTTTGTTCTTACATTCGGCCACTCCATTTTGAGATGGAGTATCAACACACGAAGTTTCATGAAGCATGTCATTTTGAACCATATAAGATTGAAACAAAACTAATGTATATTCTTTGGCATTATCACTTCACAAAGTACGAATTGAAACATTAAATTGAGTTTTAATCTCAACACAAAATGCACAAAAAATAGAAAACAATTCAGAACGACTCTTTATTAAATATAACCAAGTTACACGAGAATAATCATCCACAAAAGTAACAAAATACTTAAATTCAGGTTTAGACAAAAAAGGACAAAAACCCCAAACATTAGAATGAACTAATTCAAAAGGAACACTAGCACGTTTATTAACTCTTGGATTTAAACTAAGGTGATGTTGTTTTGCAAATTGACAAGACTCACAATCTAATGAAGACACCTTACTAAACTGAGGACAAAGTTTCTGAAGTAAAGGAAGAGATGGATGACCCAATTTACAATGTGCCTCGAAGGGAGAGGTTACACCAGAGCAAGCAACAGATTTCGGTATTGGTGTGTCAAGAATATAGAGGCCTCCAAACTCATGTCCTTTACTAATAGTCTTCTTCGTCATAAGATCCTGAAATAAGAAACGATTAGGAAAAATGAGATACAAGAGTTAAGATTGCGAGTAAGCTGACTTACAAAGATCAACTTAAAGGTTAATCTAGGTAAATGTAAGACATACGACAAAGGAAGCAAAGGAGTGAGAGTAATTGTACCAGACCCAAGAACATGAGATAGTGAGCCATCGGCTAAGGTAACAGTAGAGGTGAAAGTGTGTGACTGAAGAGTAGAAAAGAGACTAGAATTACATATCATATGATTTGTGGCACCAGAATCAATAACCCATTTGGAAGATGAGGAAAGGAGATATGCATTTGGTTTACCTGAATCAACAATAGCAGTGATAGAAAATGATGAAGACCTTAGTGATTCTTGATACTGTGAGAACTTGGTAAATTCATCTATAGAGATAAGAACCAATTTTTCAGAAGTATCAGAAGTGGATGCAATATGAGCTGAGTGACCTTTCTGATGCTTGTACAGAAGCTTTCTACAATCATGTTTCGTATGTCCTGGTTTGTGACAATAGTGACATATAATACCTCCTAGGTCTTATGGTCGAGTTTCAAACCCGTGCGAGACACCTCCTTTGTTTTTTGTTCATATAAGTTGACCGTCCCTGCTCATAATTATTACTTCGGCTGACCAAAGCACCATTTAATTGAGCAGGTAGAGGTGGATTGCCTTCTGTACGAAGTACTCGAATAAACACCTCTTGTAAAGAGGAGATCTCAGAACTAGAAAAACCTGGGACTTAGCAGTCTCAAAAGCATAGGGAAGACCGGCAAGAAAACTCATGACAGCCATTTGTTCCCGTTGGCTTTGCTGAACCTTTACATCAGGGATAAAAGGCATCAAACTATTGAGCTTCTCATAAGTCCTTTTAAATTCCATAAAATAATTCGTGAGTGACTGATCTTGTTTGTCTGCACGGTAAAATTTTTTGCATACCTCATACATGCGAGAAAAATTTCCTTTACTAGAATATAAGAAATCCAATTAATCCATCAATTCCTTAACGAATTCACAATGATTGATCAAGTCAATTACATTGCTCTCAATAGAATTCCAAATCTATAGAAATAAGCTGGTATCTTCTCTAAGACATGTCTGCTTTGAATCATCTTTAGGAAGATCATTAGTCAAATGAGTATCTTTGTCGATACTTCTCAAATAAATTCGAATGGTCTTGCTCCAAGCCAAATAATTCGAGCCATTGAGCTTATGGTCTGTGATTTTAGACATCACAGGCACCATATCCGTCACAACATTAGATTTCTTTTCAGCCATAACTCTTACAAATGACAAGGCAGTAGACAAATGAACAAACAAAATCCAATAACAACAGCAACCAAACACGCAGCGAACAAGAACACAAAATTGGAAGAACCCAAACTTGAAAAATCACAAGCGATGAGTGCCAAACCACCATAGATGACGCAGGGGAATGCCAGAGAGCAACACGAGGTCGATCGAAGAAGACTGTTACAGGGACGCACTGTCACACGCCGACACGTGGAAAGTTAGTAGAAAGTCGCGGTGGCGCGTGTGGCTCACTTGTAGCTCGTCTGGTGACTGGGTTTCGGGGTTTGGCCGGTCAGTGGCTGGGCTTCTCCCTATGCCGGCGGTGAGAAAAAAATGTGCACTCTAAAAGGGTGTTCCGAGTTGGAACCCAAAAATGCACTAAATCCTAATTTGTGTTTACCCAAAATCAGCCCCTAATTTGAACGGAAATTTTTTTTCCAAATTTTGTAACCCAAATGCTTTTATACCATGTTATATAAGTCCGAGGCCTAACTCAACCCAATAAGATCTCATTGAGTTAAGGGTTGCCTACACTTATAAACTGCACTACAGTCGAACGCCTAGTCGATGTGGGACAATATAATCATTCAACACCCCCTCTCACATCGGACAGGGGCAACGAAGGTCACAAACCACAATGAACTCAGGACCTAGCTCTGATACCATGTAAAAACTCTGAATTCACTCTTATGATTTTCATTCAAAGACACTACATATTTATATACAAAGTTAGGGACACTCTTAGGTGACATACACCTAATACACAACTAAGACACCTAATACAAAACTAAGACAACTAATATATTCAACTAGTGATAGACACCTAATACACATATAATACACAACTAACATCTCTAACAGTTTTAAATAATTTAATAAATCTCTTAAAAACATATAAGAAAAATAAGCCTAAACATTCTATCACAATATTTTGAGTTTTGAAAAATCTAATCTATTGAAAAAAAATTAAAGGATAGAATTAGAATTGATTCAATAAATATTAGACAGATATAGAATTAACACTAAATGGATAATTTATTTGATTTATTAGCTAGTTGACCATATTTGTCTAGAACTAATCAGGTTAGTAAATATATAAATTCATATTATTGATTTTTCCTTAAGTCTTATGGTGGGGATCAATTTTGTTGTTAATAAAATCAACTAAAGTCTTTTGATGGGGATTGATAACTGATAAGATTAAATTATGCTTTATTCTTAAGGAAATAATATACAATTTAAATCAATGCTTTTGGTAGGGATATCAATTTAAACACTTATTCAAGGTGTCAAATCAGATCCTAAAATCTAACTTTTAAATTTTAAATTCATTACGAAAAATATATCGTCAATATATTTATTAGTAATAAATTTTGTAGAAATCTTGAATGAAAAAATAAACACAATTTATTTTGTAAAAATATTCATCTAAATTAATATCTCATAAGCATGAAAACAAAACTAATATCTCATTGTAATATTCAGCTAGACATCCTTAGATTTAATGAATAGTAAGTAAATTAAAAATATTATATACATAAAAATTGAATCTATTAATAATATAGTACAATTAAAATTAATACCTCAATGTACTCTTCATTTTACATAACTTTTTGCAATGATTTGTGATATGAAAATCCTCCAAAAAGATTTGTCTATATTGTTTATTAAATCAAATTTAGTATAAAACTAAGAAAATAAACTCTAAAATTATCTCTACAAAATTCTATCTAAGAATTTTATTTCTAATATATGAAGCTTTGATAGTTGTTGGTGTATGTAAACAAGAGAAAGCAACATTTATTTAGAGGTGAAGATGGTGAGAAAATTGGATTGTGAGAGAAAAATCTTTGTTGTTGGTGACCCACACTCTATCCATGATGAGGCTCGCGTTTCATTTTTTCCAAAACAGGTCAAGTTGCGACACAACACCACAACCTAGCTCAAGCTATCTGAAATTGATGTTTAAAACATAATAAAGTGCATCGTAGCCCACTATATTTCATCCAACAGCCTGCGTTGTATTACTTTACTTTCTTATCTCACCCCTTACAAAATGTCTGGATCACATGTAAGCTTTACTTGTATTATTATTTTATTCTTTTGAGTTGAAAACAAGTGCTTTTCAGCATGAATCTTCAAGTGTTATCAATTTAATAAATTTGAAGCCAAAAATACTTAAAAAACAACAAAGCATACCTGTGATTTTGAAAACATAGATTTGTTTAAATAATGATAAACTCATTCATATTCAAATCTATTTATAACATTTAAGTGCAAATAAATCACTTAATATTACTGCTTTTCAAGAACTCATCAATAATGACAACATAAAAAATCTTAGCGGTCATGATTAGGGAAACATCTCTTTTGTACCTTATAAATAGATTTCTTACCAAAACAAAGATCCTAAGCCTATCATTCATAAATGACCTAGGTGTGATCCATATTATAACATGTAAAATACATGATGATTGGATTATCAATACCCAAGCTATTGATATAGAAATTTGACAACTAATTTTAACATTACACCTAGCTTTCTATTCCCAATACAACAATCTACTCCAAACACTCAAGATAAGTCTCTTAAGGATTTAGCCTTACTTGCCCACACTTTGGAATTTCATCAAAAATCTCAAATTTCAATGAGAAATCTATCAGTGGAATTCAACATTACATAGAACTTCACATTCCCAATGACATAATCTACTTACACCCACTGAAGGTAAGTTTCTTAACGACATAGTGAACACCTTAGTTTCCAACAGTCTAAAATCTGAGTAGGAAAGACAATTTTCAAGGAGAAATCTTGAGATACATGTTAACCAAGTAGCAGTAGCTGTGGAAAAATTGAAAGCACGAGCAGTTGTTAAGCTCTCCTCTCAAACATTTTCTAACCTTATAGAGACCATCAATGTCATTACTTTGGAGAGTGGTGTGCAACTAGAAGAGCCCCAAGGAGTCCCTATGAATAATATATTCAAAGAAAGGGCTAGTTAGGATAAAAAGACTATCACCCTCTAAGAATCCAACGTTACATCAGAGGTAGCACCCGAACCTGCCTTTTTTTACTGATGACCTTATTTTATCTTTCTTCAATAGCCTCGATAATTCAACGAATGGGAATCATGGAAGGAAAATTTTGGAAACCTTTCATAATGTGAAAATATACATATTTCTTATGAAAGATATTAAGCAGGTGTCTTGGTATGAAATGTATATTAAGAAACTCTTTATTACCAAGCATAAACTTAAGGATAACAAAGAGATAGGTTTGTGGGGAGAATATGTCTAGTGTGCTTTAAAGGAGATTACCACCCAAGTACAAGAAAATGCTTAATGGATTGCTAACTAGAAAGTTTGACATCACACACTTCAAGATTTTTTATGATGGTGATGATAAGGGTGATAGAGTCAGGTGATGACATTAAACCAAGCACTCAGTGGGAGGAAACCTACCACATTTGTTTTCTTTACTTATTTTTACATTATATATATGCATGTGCTTACATTGTATTATCTTTATAATTTTAATATAACATATTTTACTGTAAGAATTATGATATAGATAAATTATTTGGTGTACAATTTCTTATTTTATAACTAATTAAAAAATATTTTATGCAATCGAGCCTCTTTGCAAAATAATATGTTAATCCACTCAAAAATAACTTTATGGATTTGTCATTACTTGTATGGATTAATTTCAACTTCTTACCATGAAGTATATTGTAGGGTGATTTTTTTTCTTAATATGTAGTTTCATGCATTAGAATAAATTTGTTCATGTTTGTATTACAATATTTGTGTTAGCTAGTGCACCACATAATTTTAGCTCTTTGTTTTTCCCTTCCTTTCTCCCACATCTCTCCACACAATCTTAGCTTGTTTTTGATGTGCTTGAATACTGACAACCTTGCTTCAGATCATAAATTTAGACTCTAGCTTGTTTAAAAAATTGCTTCAAAATAATGTGTTGTTTATACTTGATAGATAACTAGCCATTTGTTAACTACTTCAATAGAAATAGAAGTATCACATACCAAGCTAGTGTTTTTATAATCAACACCTAGATTTTCATATGTTATGGTTGCAACATGAATACATATAGGGTGGGAGAATGGTGTGATACGATTCCTCCAAATTTTTATGTAAGCTTAGACAATGGAATGGTTCAGCACTTGAGTAGTACTTAATAATAACAAGTAAGTGTATAAACTTAGAGAGTTTAATCTTGATTTCTTGACTAACAAGTAACTCAAAGATAAGATGATTTCATTAAGTTAACAACTATATACAAACTTAATACTTAAACTAGTGAAACTAGTGATAGTGTCCACATGTGAAGAGCTTAACAAGACTCATCCTAAAACAATTCAATTGCATGATTATAGGTGACACTACTACTATACACACACTACCACAATTAGTAGCATAGACCTATATAGTAGTATAATATCTAGTTAATTAGGTAGAGAAATCGTTTAACGATATTTGATATTGCATGTGGAATGGTTAGGAGATTTATAGATCTTAAGTCCTCAAAAATTGTTTACTTAATCATTATTTGTTACTTTGAATCAATTTTAGGTTTAATTATTAGTTTAGATAATTTTTACCTTATTAATCTCCTAGATAGTATTACAACTACTGAATATTAATACTTAATTATAAAAAAATCACTCTCTATGGAATGATACTCGTGCTTGACACACTTTATTACTCGGATGACTCGTATACTTGCAAAATTTCTACCAAAATATCCTCCCCCATTTGTTTGTATAGAATTCAATTTGTGCTTAACCTATCTTTCAACTATATCCTTAAACAATTCAAGTGCAACTTTTGCTTGACTCTTTAAAGATAGGAAATATATCCACATGAACTTAGTGTTATCATCTACTAAGAGAAGGAAATATTTGGCACTTTTTATAGATATTACCGATGAAGTTCACAAATCAACAAAAATAAGCTCAAAGTGATGCTTTGACTTACTAATACTATTAGCAAATGGCAATATGCCTTAACTAAAGGACATATTATACATTTTGGAACTAAAACAACACTAAGAGATTGAATGGCTACACTAGCTATTTTATTTAGATCAACTTATGATACATGTCCTAATATAGAATGCTACTCAACATTCTTATTTGAATAGCTAGTAAACATACCCTTAAGAGTAAGGTAAGAAAAAGAAACATGATAAGTCTTGGAGCTAGTACTGCGTACTTTATAGAGACCATTGTCACACTTTCCTTGGAAGAGTGTTATTCTCCTTGAAGGATCCTTAACACATAAATGAGCAAGATGAAATTCCACAAATACATTATTATCAACATAGAGACAATGCACTGAAAATATATTTGATAAAGCTTGTAGTGTGTGCAAGATATTTTTCTATAACAACTTATGATGATTAAGATCAATATCACGTACTCTTTCTTGAGAGATAATCAAAATTGAATCGTTACCTACTGATGAGTGCCCAAAAAGCACTAAAATAACCATGATTTTATGCACATTAATTGATTAAAAATATATATATTTATATGTTTTATCATATATTTATATAAATTTGTCTTTTTCGAAATCACGGGTATTTTTATTTTTTTTAGGTATTTTGGCTTAAAAACGCAACTTAAAGACTCAAAGAGGAATACTTGAAGCAATACATCACAAATATATTAATAAATAAGTGGGGAAAGGTGAACAAACATGAAAAAATTGGACAAAATGGGTCAAAAAGGTCAAAAATGTCAAAAAGGAGAAAAACGCGCCCAGCTGCCCAGCCGCGTGCCCAGCCAAGCACCCCAGTGCCCCAGCCCGCGCGCCCTAGCGCCCCATCCCGCGGGCGCTAGCCTGCCAATCCGCGCGCGCCCAAGCGCGCGACTACTGTTCATGCGCGCCGAGCTGCGCGCAGCGACACCCCCCCCCCCCCGCACGCCCAACAACCCCTCCGCGTGCGCCAACGCCTTTTCGCCCCATTTTTCACGTGCAGCCGCCCCCATGACGTCATTAATTACCTCAGCATTTCCATTACGCGTTTTTACATTTTTTTACTCATTTTTTCTCTCCTTCCTCACCTATAAATACCCCCCTTCCCTTCACTTCAAAACACACCTTCAAAACACACTTCTCTCTTCTTTCTTTCTCTCATTTCTTAGTTTTTGAGTTTTTCTTAGTTTCTTTCTTAGTTTCTAAGTTTTTCTTAGTTTCTTTCTTAGTTTTTAGTTCAATTCTCTTAGTTTTAGAGTTCTTCTCTTTTTGAGAGGAACTTGTAATGTTTTTGTAATTTATTAGCTTTTTGATTCAATAAATGGAAGTGCAAATTCCGCTTGGAGGTTTTCCAGCAACGGGAATAGCGTCGAAGTTCTGTAAGGATTTTATTTTCTTTACAGTTATTTTATGCTTTATTCTTACATGTTATATTTAATTTGTCTGTGATTAAATTTAACTGTGCTGGCTATTTATAATCATGATGTAATAATAACGTTGTTATGCTTGCGAAATATTAAATAGGTAAAAATTTCTAAAATGAATTGATTTTATTTTTATTCAAGATTTTATATTAAGAATGTTGGAGAGAAATATATTATTTTTCATTACAAACTTAAATCTGAAAATTAGATTTTAAGGTTTAGTTATCCGGTCTAATTTAGAGTAGTGCTCTTTTATTTGTTGGTACAATCGCCCGGTAGTTAGAGTGAAACTCTATTTCAAAAGTTTTTATAAGAATTATTATGTGAAAATGTATTGACAACATGTTTTCAATAGTGGTTTTAAAACTTGAAAGTTAGTACTCGGATAATTAAATTCTTATGTTTAATTTGGACACCTTGAATAAAGTTTAAACTGTCTAACCCCACCAAAGGTGGCATTTAAATGGTTTATTTTCAATCTCTTAGAAAAAGGAAATAATTTAATTAACCAAATTAGTTATCAACCCCACCCATAGGTGTTAATTGATTTGTTTAGTTAACAAAGAATATCTAACCCCACCAAAGGTGGTATTTATATAAAAAAGAGAGAATCAATAAAATATCAATTTATATCTTTAATAACCTAGATAATATGAGCAAGCATAATTAATTTAGTTATTATATCCATAAATACTCCACTAATATAAATGATAAAATTTGCATAAATATTTATTGAATCTTGTATCTATGTTTATGTTTAGATAAATATTTATTGAATTTGTATCTATGTTCATTTTCATGTTATTAG
Organism: Hippophae tibetana; assembly: GCA_037013495.1. NCBI lineage: Eukaryota > Viridiplantae > Streptophyta > Magnoliopsida > Rosales > Elaeagnaceae > Hippophae > Hippophae tibetana. The sequence goes on along the minus strand of CM072802.1, from coordinate 39,703,095 downwards.
ATTATATTTAATTAATATGTATATATGTTTATTTTTATGTTATTAGATTAGGAACATAAAAACCAAACTATCGTGACAGGATGTTTAGGATTTAATTTTGTTTTTAAAAGTTTGAATAATAAATTAAAAACCACATACATTCCTTCCTTAGATCGACCTTGGGAGTATACTTATCATTTTCTACGAAATGATTCGTGCACTTGCGAGAGTTTTATAAATATTAAAACCAAAGTATTGGCAAGAATCGGCGATGCCGGTTTTCGCTCATCAAGTTTTTGGCGCCGTTGCGGGGGAAGCAATAACGTTTTTAAATTATTTATCAAAATTTTAAAAACATTTTTGTGCTGTAAATAATTGTGATTTTTTTAATAATAAAAAAATAATAATCAAATTTCAAAATTCATAAGAAATAATTTTTTTTTATAGTAAAAATAATTTGAAAATTGAATAAATTTTTTTTTACCGTTCATGAATAGTAAAAAAAAAACTTCAAAAATTAAAATTTCAAAATTTTTAAGTTAATAAGAAATAATATAGCGTGAATAGTAAAATAAAATTACCGTTCATAAATAGTAAAAAAAAAAATATTTACTTGAATTTATACCTAATTAACTAAATAGCATGAAAAGTAAAAATCTAAGGGAGTTCTGTCTAGGAGACTAGTTCTTGGAAGCCTTTGTGCCACTAGTCTTTCGTGGGAACGTTGTTCTGGCTAGGAGAATGGTTTTTAAGGAGCCGTTGCACCACCATTCTTTCCTGGGAGCACTCTTGGTTAATACTGATTATGTTATTTAAAAAAAATAAAAATAATAAAAATAAAAATAAAAATAAAAATAATTTTTTTTAAATAGTTTTGTTTAGTGTTTTGTACCATGTAAATTTTCTCTAAATTTTTTATTTTGTTGACAGGAGTTTTAAATTTACGTTTACAATAGTCTATGTGTGGTAGAAGATCCTTAGGAAACCCCCTTACACCATATGTAAATAGTATTCATAAATTTAAACAAGTGTCAACAACACTGGATTCCACCCATCAACCTGTTTTTGAGCCAAACATAGAACCAAGTCTTAATCCTTTACTAGAACCGAAAGAAATGGAAGAAAACCAACATGTTAGGGAAACCACGATGAAGGAGTTTGCAAGACCGGTGATTGGCACGGCAACTGCCGCTATCCAGTTGGGTGAGGCTGCTCGGAATTATGACCTAAAAAATATTCATTTTTCTATGCTTCCTTCCTTTTATGGGCTACCTAATGAAGATTCTCTTTCCTTCATGAGAGATTTCTATGCTACGGTCCAAACATTCCCCCTCGGTATTCTAAACGAGGATCAACTTAGAATGAGATGTTTTCCCTACACCTTAAAGGATAAGGCCAAAGCTTGGTTGATGTCACTTACCCCAGGTTCTCTGATGACATGGGGTAACATTTACAATAAATTCATGGGAAAATTCTATTCCCACCAAAAAACATTAGAGTTGAGAGGAAAGATTGCTACTTTCTCTCAGATGGAAGGAGAACCATTCCATGAAGCTTGGGATAGGTTCAAAATGTTTCTCACTCAATGTCCCCATCACAGCTTTCCCCTGCAGTTGCAGAACCAATTATTTTACGATGGACTTACACAACAATGTCAGTTCATTGTCGACAACGCTGCAGGAGGAGCAATAGGAGAAAAGACTGCCTCAGAGACGTATAACCTCTTTGAGATGTTGGGTGCTAATTCCCAACAGAAAAGCTCTCGAGTGAGAAAAGCTGGAGTTCATGAAATCGACTCCAGTAATGAAGTTCAACAACAACTTGTTCAACTGACCAAGCAAGTTGCCCTTCTCACTACACAAACCAACACCAATAATGAACAATATGGTTTGTATAACAACATGGGACATGATACTGAAGTCTGTCCATATCAAGGAGAAACAATAACTGGACCTGAACAGGTTAATGTGTTGGGAGCATATCAACAGAGACCAAGGTTTGACCCCAATTCAAATACCTATAATCCTGGGTGGAGAAGTCATCCAAATTTCTCCTGGAGGCAAAACAACCCTCCTTTCACTCAAAGCTCAAACCAGGCAGGCCAGCAATTCCACCCACCTATTCCAAGAAGCATTCCCAATAAACCAACCCTGGAGGACAACTTGAATTCTTTTATTCAAGTTTGTAGGGATAACCAATCTAAAACCAATCAACGGTTGGACTCTGTGGAAGCTTCTATCAAAAAGGTGGAAGTTCAAGTAGAACAGTTAGTTGAACATTTGCAAAAACAAAGCAAAGACTAATTTGATAGTCAAATGAATTCAATGAAGAGGAGACATTGAGTTTTTCATTCTGCAATCTCCAAGCAACGTCTTACTAGAAGACGATAAATTTTAGTCCTACATGGGAGGTCACCCATTATTGTATTTTCCTTTGTTTTAGTTTTAGTTTGCGTGTAATAAAATTCAAATGAAATAAATTCGTTTGTTTCAAAAATTGTGTCCATTCGTTAAAATTAAAAAAAAATTTAGGTTCCTTGCACCTTTTTGCTTTTACGTTTTATCAAGTTATAAATATGTCTTAGAGATATCTACTATTGTTTTTTTAAGAGCAAAATGTTGATACACAATAGGAGGAGGATCATTTTCAACTACAAACAACCATGGGAGATGCTGAAGATAGGCGGAAAAAGATGAAAGACTATACAATGCCAATCATTGGTAATGTAACTTCCGGCATCCAATTACAAGAGGTTGCAAGGAATTATGAATTGAAAAAGATTCATTATTCTTTGTTGCCTTCCTTTTACGGTATCCCTAATGAAGACCCTTTGCATTTCATACGAGAATTCTATGCTATTGTCCAAACCTTTCCACTACATGCAATTAATGAAGATCAACTTAGGATGAGGTGTTTTCCTTACACCCTCAAAGATAAAGCTTGGTCATGGTTCATTACTCTACAGTCAGGTTCTCTTAAAACTTGGGAGGCAGTCTATGAAATTTTTATGGGTAGGTTCTATTCCCATCAAAAGACTGTTGATCTAAGAGCAAAGATAGCAACATTTTCTCAAATGTATGAAGAGCCCTTTCATGAAGCTTGGGAACGATTCAAACTCCTTTTCATTCAATGTCAAAATTATAGCTTTCCATTACAGCTACAAAACCAATTCTTTTATGATGGATTGACACTACAGAGTCAATACATGGTTGATAATGCTGCTAGAGGTGCTGTAGGAGAAAAGACCGCAGAGGAAACCTATAATCTTTATGAGCTATTGGGTTCTAATTCCCAAAAAAGAGGTGGTAGAAGGAAAGCAAGGATCAATGAAGTTGGCTCTGATAATGAGATAACCTTGCAACTTGCTGAATTGACTAAACAAGTGCAATTTCTCACTACTCACCAAATTTCAAATCAAGAGGTATGTGAAGTGTGTTGTTCAATTGAGCATGGTACTCATAATTGTTCAAATACTTGTGATTCTAGTGTCGATGCCATAGAGAAGGTCCAATCTTTTCAAAGGTATCATCCAAACACGTATAATCACCCAGCCTACACCCAATATCCAACACTAAGGTCGGTTAACAACCACCCTTACCCACCAAGACAATCTTTTAAGCCAACCTTAGAAGATAGCTTGAATGCTTTTATTCAAGTTAGTCGTGACAACCAATTGATGACTAATCAAAGGTTGAACACCATGGAGGCTTCGGTTAAAAGGATTGAATCTAAAGTTGGGCAACTGGCTGAACAAATGCAAAAGAAAGAACCAGGAAAGTTGCCCAGTAAACCAGAACAAGCAAAGGATGTAAGAACCCTTCGAAATGGTAAGGTAGTCAATACCAGTTTACCTGAAATCTCTAACAATCTACCTTGTAGTTCAGGTAACAAAGAAGGCGATATTCTAATCTCGCAAAAAGGAGAAACAAGTGTTAAACTTAACAAGCCTTCTGAAAAACTCATTGGGGGGGTCATCTGACACCCCCAAAATTCAAAAGACAACAGAACCACACCAGATGCAAGTACCTTTTCCCCACCGGTTAAAAGAATCCAAACAAGATAAGCAATTCTATGATCTTTTTAATATGCTCTCTAAAGTAAATATCAATTTACCATTATTAGAAGTGATCATGAATGTGCCCTCATATGCCAAGTTTTTCAAAGAGTTGAACACTAAGAAAAGGAGGTATGAACTGAATGAACGAGTAGTAGTATCAGAAATTTCTAGCGCTGTACTTCAGCACAAACTACCCCTAAGTTGAAAGACCCTGGAAGTTTTATTATAAACATAACTATGGGGGATAGGAAGGTTGCTAAAGCAATGCTTGATTTAGGTGCTAGTATAAATTTGATGCCCTACTCTATATTCTTACAGCTCAATCTAGGGGATTTAAAACCCACAACTATGTCCCTTCAACTTGCAGATAGATCTCTTAAATATCCAGAGGGAATAGTTGAGGATGTTTTGGTACAGGTAGACAAACTGATAATACCTGTTGACTTTGTGGTTCTGGATATGCAAGAAAATCCAGCATTGGACAGAGAGCACACAATATTGCTTGGTAGACCATTTATGGCAACTACTAAAACTATTATTGATGTCCAAGATGGAAATTTGACAATGACAGTCTTAGGAGAGATTGTTCATTTTAAAGTTTTTGATTCTTCACCTTTTCCTTCTATTTCTGCCATCGATGAAATATTCGATGTTGATCCTTTGGATAATCTTGTCCAAAGCACCTTTTTACAAACCAGAATAGAAGACAAGCTTGAAACTGTTCTTACACTTGAAAAGGTTGAAGAAGATTTAGATGAAGAAATTAAGGGGTACCTTGAACAACTAGACAATAATGAAGTAATGACAAAATCTAGTACACTTTTAAATCTACCCAGTTCTTCATCTATTAAAGAGGCCAATCCACCTGAACTTGAACTCAAAGACTTACCTGAGCACTTAAAATATGTGTTTTGGGGAGAAGGAGAAACTTATCCAGTGATAATTTCTTCAACCTTGACCAAACCACAAGAAAAGGAACTCATCAAAGTGCTTAAACAGTTTAAGAAATCTATAGGTTGGAGTATAGGGGATATAAGAGGCATTAGTCCAACAATGTGTATGCACAAGATCAACTTGGAGGATGGTGCTAAACCTGTACAAGAGGCCCAAAGAAGACTAAACCCAAACATGCTAGAGGTAGTTAAAAAAGAAATTCTTAAATTATTAGAAGAGGGGATTATCTATCCTATTGCGGATAGTAAGTGGGTTAGTCCAGTGCATATGGTACCAAAGAAATCTGGGATAACAGTTGTTAAAAATGAAAAAAGTGAATTAGTGCCCACTAGAATAATCACTGGATGGAGAATGTGTATAGATTTTAGGAAACTAAATTTATATACGAAAAAAGATCACTTTCCTCTTCCATTCATTGATCAAATGTTGGAAAGATTAGCTGGGCACGAATTTTACTGTTTTTTGGATGGATTGTCCGGATATTATCAAGTACCCATAGCACCAGAAGATCAGGAAAAGACCACATTTACATGTCCTTTTGGGACATTTGCTTTTCGCAGAATGTCATTTGGGTTATGCAATGCCCCTGCCACTTTCCAGAGATGCATGATATCTATTTTCTTGGACATGGTGGAAAAATTCATTGAGATTTTCATGGACGATTTCTCTGTCTTTGGGAACTCATTTGATGATTGCTTACATAAATTGACTTTGGTTTTAGAAAGATGCATTGAATGCAATCTCACCCTTAGTTGGGAGAAAAGTCATTTTATGGTTCAACAAGGGATAGTTTTAGGACATATAATTTCAAACAAGGGTATTGAAGTTGATAAGGCAAAAGTTGAATTGATATCCAAACTACCTCCCCCTACATCTGTGAAGGGGATAAGAAGCTTCTTAGGACATGCAGGATTTTACAGACGATTTATTAAAGATTTCTCTAAAATAAGTCGTCCCTTATGTAACTTGCTATCCAAAGATGCTTATTTTGATTTCAACAATGACTGTCTTATTTCCTTTAATACCTTGAAAGATAAACTAACATCTACCCCTGTTATTATGGCACCAAACTGGTCTTTACCTTTTGAAATAATGTGTGACGCTTCTGATTATGCAATAGGAGCAGTCCTGGGACAAAGAGTGGATAAGCGTTTGCATGTCATCTACTATGCTAGCAAAACACTCAATGATGCCCCAATGAATTATACCACCACTGAAAAGGAATTCTTGGCTATAGTATTCTCTTTAGACAAATTTCGGTCTTATTTAGTAGGATCTAAAGTGATTGTGCATTCTGATCATGCTGCTTTAAGATACCTATTAAGTAAACCAAATGCCAAGCCAAGATTAATCAGGTGGGTCTTACTCTTACAAGAATTTGACCTAGAAATCAAGGATAAGAAAGGCAGTGAAAACTTAGTAGTTGACCATTTGTCTAGGTTGATTTCTGACTTCAATTCTCTTAAAGATGAGAGTAATGAAGATATAGTTGAAACCTTTCCTGATGAACAGTTATTTTTCATAGGTCCGAACCCATGGTATGTTGATATTGTAAACTATCTTGCCACTGGTGTTTTGCGACCTAACACTTCATATCAGGACAAGAAAAAGTTTTTTAAAACTATTAAGGACTATTTCTGGGATGACCCCTATTTATACAAGATTGGTCAAGATCAAGTCATCCGGAGATGTGTACCTGAAGAAGAACATAAGAGCATTCTAACTTTTTGTCATGAACTTCATTGTGGGGGTCATTTTGGAGGTGAAAAGACAGCCCGTAAGCTATTACAGTCTGGATTCTTTTGGCCCACTCTTTTTAAAGATGCTCATATGTTTTGTGCACAATGTGATAGATGTCAAAGAACAGGAAACATAAGCAAAAGAGATGAAATTCCTTTGACATCTAATTTAGTTGTTGAACTTTTTGATGTATGGGGGATTGACTTTATGGGTCCTTTTCCCCCATCTAATGGTTTTCAATACATTTTGGTTGCTGTGGATTATGTATCCAAGTGGGTAGAAGCTATCCCCACCAAAACCAATGATGCTAATGTTGTTGTGAAATTCTTGAAAGATTTAATATTCAATAGGTTCGGAACGCCTAGAGCTATAATAAGTGATGGAGGTAGCCATTTTTGTAACAAACTCTTTGATGGAGTACTAAACAAGTACAACATCACACATAAAGTAGCTACTCCATATCATCCTCAAACTTCCGGTTTAGTGGAAGTAAGTAATAGGCAAATTAAGGGAATATTGGAACGCACTGTGCGTCCTTCAAGGAAGGATTGGGCATTTAAGTTAAATGATGCCTTATGGGCATACCGCACCGCTTACAAAACACCTATTGGGATGAGCCCTTACCGGTTAATCTTTGGGAAAGCGTGCCACCTTCCAGTTGAACTTGAACACAAGGCTTACTGGGCAATTAAAGAGTTAAACATGGATTTAGATAAAGCAGGTGAAAAACGATTACTCCAGCTTCAAGAGTTGGAAGAAATTAGGAATGAAGCCTATGAGAATGCCAAATTATACAAGAAGCGTACTAAGCGCTATCATGACAAGAGGCTAGTTCCTAAGACGCTTCACCCTGGAATGAAAGTTCTTTTATTTAACTCTCGTTTGAGATTATTTCTAGGAAAGTTGAGATCAAGATGGGATGGACCATTCAAAATAGTTCAGGTATTTGAACATGGAGTAGTAGAACTATTGGACTCCAAGACACAAAAAAACGTTCAAAGTCAATGGCCATCGTGTCAAGCCTTATTTAGAAGAACCAAACAACATTGCTGAAATGGATTGCATTTGGCTGAGTAACCCTTAGCACCAAAAAGATACGTCTTGCTAAGACGTTAAACTAAGCGCTTGATGGGAGGCAACCCATCATTTTAGGTAATTTTTTGTTATTTGTTTTATTTACTTAATTTTATTGTTTATTTTAGTTTAATTATATGTGAATAATTTTTAAAATTGTTAAAACTAAAAATATTTGTTGAGATGTTAGAAGTTCACAGCGATCTGTCTGTATACACTTTAATGATGAATATGATGGATGCACCTGCATTTCTTCATTACTACTTACACATTCTCAAGAAATAGGTAATCTTTCTCCTCTTTTCTCTTTATCTTTAATTTGCAGTTGTTACATTGAGGACAATGTAAGTTCTAGGTTGGGGGTGGTGAAAAGTTACCATGCTTAATAAAAAAAAATTAAAAAAAAAACATTTAAAAAAAAAATTCTCACAAAAATTTATCATTTCTTTAAATCAAATTTAAGTAAATAGTTAAGTCTTTGGTACTGTTAGATTAATTTTTGAAAACATATCATGAAATATTTTGTAATTATTTTTGATAATTAGTTAGTTTTTGTCATAACTAGTATTTCTTGATAAAATGTGGAAATTATATTAAACCCAAAATCGGTGTTTATGAATTTTTTTTAGTAGAGACTACCCTTGTGAGATATAATTTGAGCCTAATTTCTTTTATTCAGAGTGAAATATATATTTTTTCTACTCCAAACACATTTCTTATTTATTCAAATGATTAGATGATCTTTATAGGTATTAGTATTGAATGTATGGATTTTTTCTCATCTTAATAGAGTATCATATATTTTTTATTATTATTTTTGTTTAGATTAAATGATTTGAGTAGAAATTGATAGTATATGCTTATATCTCATTCATGCATGACTGCTACAAAAAAACAAAAATACATATATGGGGTTACCTAAACCAAGATCAAACAGAAAAGCCACAAAATTAACCACTCACCAAATTCCAAAAAATGTACAATCTGTACATGGGTTGACTCTCTAAAATATACATATATAGAAAAAAAAATAGAGAGATAAAAAATATAGTATCATCTACATACTATAACCCACATTGCCTACAAAGTTGTGAGTAAAGGCTAAATACAAAAGAAAGATATAGGAAGTAATTCCCTAAAAAGTCATTGCAATTTCTTCATTTGTAAAAAGCATATATCTTGAAATTCTTTCTTAATGAGTTTGATTTATGCATGAAAATAATTTTTATATATGATATCTTTATAATTTATACATTCGATTCCTTTCATGAGATCAATGTTAAAATAACACTTTGAGCCTTTATTCTTTATACATATGCGAACATATTAGTTCATTTCTATACATCAACTCTTTCGCATATAAATTAGTATGAGTGTTTGAACCCATAGGATTTAGTGTTGCGAACATATTAGTTCATTTCTATACATCAACTCTTTCGCATATAAATTAGTATGAGTGTTTGAACCCATAGGATTTAGTGTTTTGAGAGTATTGACTTGTGAGGAATAGAGTCGAAGCGAATTCTGATTCATGACACTGAAATTGGGTAAAATTAAATTGATACATTTTTTATATGAAATATGAAAATGATTTTCGACTAATTATTATAATAAAATCATGATTGTTTAAAGAGATTAAAATAACTTATGCTTGAGATTTTAATTATGATCTTAAAAGAGATTAAAAAGTATGAGACATTTTTGTGATATGTTGTTTTCTTTTATCCTTAAATTAATTTTTGATTTTGTTGTAATTTTAGTTTTTGATTTGATTGTTTTTATAGTTTCTTTTGATTTTTACATTTAGTTCAATGTTTGTGGGTATCATTACTGAAAACCCTCACGAGACTCAAACTCGTCCACTAGGGCAACCTAGGGGTTTAAAGGCTTGTTGCATAGGCTAAATGCAACCGTTTCAATCCACGAAAGTGATTTAGGATAGTTTAATTTTTAGTTTTTATCGCTTCTCTTGCTAAGGGACTAGCAAGAAGCTGGTTGGGGGTTGTGATTAGTGCCCAAAAAGCAATAAAATAACCATGATTTTATGCACATTAATTGATTAAAAATATATATATTTATATGTTTTATCATATATTTATATAAATTTGTCTTTTTCGGAATCACGGGTATTTTTATTGTTTTTCAGGTATTTTGGCTTAAAAACGCAACTTAAAGACTCAAAGAGGAATACTTGAAGCAATACATCACAAATATATTAATAAATAAGTGGGGAAAGGTCAATAAACATGGAAAAATTGGACAAAATGGGTCAAAAGGTCAAAAATGTCAAAAAGGAGAAAAACGCGCCCAACTGTCCAACCGCGTGCCCCAGCGCCCCCGCGCGCGGCTACTGTTCAAGCGCGCGCCAACGCCTTTTCGCCCCATTTTTCACGTGCAGCCGCCCCCATGACGTCATTAATTACCTCAGCATTTCCATTACGCGTTTTTACATTTTTTTACTCATTTTTTCTCTCCTTCCTCACCTATAAATACCCCCCTTCCCTTCACTTCAAAACACACCTTCAAAACACACTTCTCTCTTCTTTCTTTCTCTCATTTCTTAGTTTTTGAGTTTTTCTTAGTTTCTTTCTTAGTTTTTAGTTCAATTCTCTTAGTTTTAGAGTTCTTCTCTTTTTGAGAGGAACTTGTAATGTTTTTGTAATTTATTAGCTTTTTGATTCAATAAATGGAAGTGCAAATTCCGCTTGGAGGTTTTCCAGCAACGGGAATAGCGTCGAAGTTCTGTAAGGATTTTATTTTCTTTACAGTTATTTTATGCTTTATTCTTACATGTTATATTTAATTTGTCTGTGATTAAATTTAACTGTGCTGGCTATTTATAATCATGATGTAATAATAACGTTGTTATGCTTGCGAAATATTAAATAGGTAAAAATTTCTAAAATGAATTGATTTTATTTTTATTCAAGATTTTATATTAAGAATGTTGGAGAGAAATATATTATTTTTCATTACAAACTTAAATCTGAAAATTAGATTTTAAGGTTTAGTTATCCGGTCTAATTTAGAGTAGTGCTCTTTTATTTGTTGGTACAATCGCCCGGTAGTTAGAGTGAAACTCTATTTCAAAAGTTTTTATAAGAATTATTATGTGAAAATGTATTGACAACATGTTTTCAATAGTGGTTTTAAAACTTGAAAGTTAGTACTCGGATAATTAAATTCTTATGTTTAATTTGGACACCTTGAATAAAGTTTAAACTGTCTAACCCCACCAAAGTTGGCATTTAAATGGTTTATTTTCAATCTCTTAGAAAAAGGAAATAATTTAATTAACCAAATTAGTTATCAACCCCACCCATAGGTGTTAATTGATTTGTTTAGTTAACAAAGAATATCTAACCCCACCAAATGTGGTATTTATATAAAAAAGAGAGAATCAATAAAATATCAATTTATATCTTTAATAACCTAGATAATATGAGGAAGCATAATTAATTTAGTTATTATATCCATAAATACTCCACTAATATAAATGATAAAATTTGCATAAATATTTATTGAATCTTGTATCTATGTTTATGTTTAGATAAATATTTATTGAATTTGTATCTATGTTCATTTTCATGTTATTAGATTATATTTAATTAATCTGTATATATGTTTAATTTTATGTTATTAGATTAGGAACACAAAAACCAAACTATCGTGACAGGATGTTTAGGATTTAATTTTATTTTTAAAAGTTTGAATAATAAATTAAAAACCACATACATTCCTTCCTTAGATCGACCTTGGGAGTATACTTATCATTTTCTACGAAATGATTCGTGCACTTGCGAGAGTTTTATAAATATTAAAACCAAAGTATTGGCAAGAATCGGCGATGCCGGTTTTCGCTTATCAAGTTTTTGAAAACATATATTTATATATATTTTTAATCAATTAATGTGCATAAAATCATGGTTATTTTAGTGCTTTTTGGGCACTCATCACCTACTACAACACATTTAGAATAACTATAAGGTGTTGCATATGTGAGATGTACTTCATCACCAGTCAAATGATGAGTAGCTCGACTATTAAGAAGGCATGTTGAGTCATTATTTCTCCCAAAGTCATGAACTTTAACAGGAAAAGACACAAGTGAATCTTTCCCCATCAATATGTCCTTTAATAGGTAGCACCTGGCAGCTTTATATCTCAACTTGAGATAGATTTGGCATTAAGATTTATCACTGCCTTTGTAGTTCTTGCTTGAATTTCCACCACTTCCATTTTTGTAACTAGACACTTTTGTAGAGCTATTACCATAAGAACTTTTGTTCTATGATTTAGAAGACTTTAAGAAGTCCGGTAAATTCCAAGGTTTGGCACCTGAATTAGAATTATTTGAGTCACCACTATGTCTTTCCAAAGTCTTACCTTAAGCTCCAAAGTTATAAAAATGTGTAATATTGGTTTGAAGAACTTTATATTCATCAAACTTATTTTTCTCAATAATCATTTAGTCCTCAACAATTAGTAGACTCTAAACTTCTTGAAGACACGATTTAATGATGACTTGTACAATTTGACATAATTTATCATTTATAAACTTTAACTTTAGTCTAATTTTATTTATTTTTTATTGATTTTAGACTTTATTATTATTTAAATTTTATTACAAATTTGAAGAAATTGAAGATCCAAAATTTTAGAAACATATCATTTAAGGACTCTCAAATTTAAATAAAGATTGATTTAAATCAAATTTAAATTAATAAAATTTTAAATATATACATATATATATATATATATATGCAGAGGATTTTGGATATAGAGGAATATATATAAGAGATACAGAGAGAGACAAAAAGAGGAGAACAACAGCTGCGAGACGAAAAAGAAAAAAAGGAAAAAAAAAGATTGACACAGAGTAAATAAAATAAGGAAAGGAAAACACTAGAGAAAAAACTAGAAAAGGGGAACGCATAATAGATTTACACGAAAGCAAATTCTTTTTGCGAGTCAAATTTTTTTTTTCAATTTCTCTCACAAAATTATGGTGAATTCGTTTATGTTTAATTTAATTTTTAGCATGAACTAATTTATCTTTATTCTAGGAAAAAGATGTAATTTAATTCCAACATATGCTTGATTTTTTATGTTAATTTGAATTATTTCTCTTCGTGTTTGTCTGATTTATTCTGAGTTTAATGCTTTTAATTAATTGGTTATTAATTAGATAATTTTAGTCTTATGATTTTCTATCGAAAGAAGGAATTATAAGATAGATCTGAAATATTTTGGCATAGGTAAATATAGAGATCGAAAGACTTGTATGAACTCGTGTAGTTTTAAAAATCATTGATCTCAATGCTTTCTTGTTTTATTAAATTGCATACTCTTGTGTAAATTAATAAACAAGATTATTTCCAATTGACTATCGAAAGAGGCTTTTGGATATTTTTGGAGATTGCTAACAAACAGAGAGAATTAAATTCAATTAGTTAGATAAGTAAAATATAATGAGGGATTAAATGAAATTTATTTCCTAGAAGTTTCCTTCCTATTAATTTGATCTTTGAACATCTTTAATTTCTTTAGCATGTTTTCTTTAAATTCATTGTATTTTAAATTTCAAATACAACAACTTTAGTGATTTTTTAGATAAAATTGAGATTAATATAATTTTGCTATTTTTCAAAAATAAGTTATCAATCCTTGAGGACGATACCTTTTTTATCACTTTATTATAAAACTAAGATATTGTGCACTTGCAGCTTTGCACCGATCACTTAACATGTCTCATATTTAGAGAGGTAACAAAACCTATGTAGTCACTTTCTAAACCATGAAGTAAGTATATGATGAACTCAAGTTTTGTTACTTTTTCTCCAACTATAGTCAGATGATCTACAATGCATTTGACTTTAGCCATATATTCATGCATAATTAATGAATCTTTTTCATACTTATTACAATTACATACGTAATTCCATGATTCCATCGCTAGTTGATGACGAGAACACTCATTCAAGAATTTTCCACATTCGAGTAGCTATGAGTGAAGGTGACTTATAGATGTAAAATAAAATTTCCTTACTTATTGAGTTATAGATCCAACTCTTAAGGAGATTATTTCTCTAATTTCATATGGAAAATTTAGAGTTCACAACTATGTTTTTAGAACCATCAGTGACAAACTAAGTAGGAATTTCTCAATCGACATCATGATATGAATCCAAGCCATGCACAATGACTAACCTGAGTAATTGTTCCTTCAAAGTAAAAATTTGTACAATCCATTTTAATAAACATAAAATTTCTATTAGGTAGTGAAGAAGTTGCACTAGTAGCCATTGTTGAAGAACCTTTTGTAGCTAATACAACATATGTTACATGATTTTCCATTGAGCTTTGATCTTGCTTTGTTTGTTGCTCTGATACCAAACAAGAAATTGTTTAAATATGAGAGTTTAATCTTGAGTTCTTAATTAACAAGTAACTCAAATATAAGATGAATTCATTAAGTTAACAACTATGTAGTAACTCAATAATTATATTAGTGAAAATAATGATAGTCTACACATATGAAGAGCTTAAAAAGACTCTTTCTAAACCAATTCAGTTACACAATTATAGGTGACATTACTATTGTACACACACTACCACAATTAGTAGCATACATCTATATACTAGATACGTACACTTCATTAGTAATTCTTTGACCTCTTTGAGTAAATTTTTAAACATATATCTACTTGAATTATTTGTTAAACATGTTATTTCTCTCTCTATCTCATTGCAAGTATTATCGATTTAGTTCTTTCAACAACAAAAAAACAATAGATAAATAAAATATTTATTCTACGATATATTACGTTTGAACAAGATGCAATGTCTTACCTCCATAACTAAAATAATTATGCTCTAGTTTACTAGTTATCATTAATTCAATATTTTGGAATTCATATCTTGCTGTACAACCAAGGGAGAATGGTGGAGAAAGTCTTGAAGTTTTGGTGTAGGTATTCTCGTGTGCAAAAATATAGAGTTCATATTTCACTTAGTATATTTGCCATCCTTAACGTATGATTGAATAATGACAAGTCAGTATTTCACACACTCATATAGATTATAATTTGTATGTTTGCTTATATGTTTGCATAATACAAATCTCACTTTGGGGGATTTAGCATGTAGTTGATATGTTTAAATTATGTATTTGCATAATTATTTTTGGGTATTTGTGCAAAATTACTCAACATTTTTTGTAATAAAAAAATTTAACTTTATTGTCCTTGTTGAGGTCTTATTGAGCTTGTTAAGCCATCCAAAGTGTGTCATGTGGCTTATAGAGTTGGACTCAGCAAAGCTAGTGAAGAGGTTTTAGGGGTTATTATATTTGACGAGTGGTCAACAAGCACTCTTGAAGTTGAAGGATTTTCTATAAATGCCCACTCTTTTTATTGGTTTAGTAATTAGAAAGAATAAGAAAAGCTCGTAAGATTTGAAAACTCAAATTTTTGAAACTGTTTTTCTTGTTTAATGTATCAGTGATACACTTAAAAAGTGGTATTGTGAAAACATATTTTTAGGTGGGGTTTAAATAAAATGAATTAAATACCTAGACATAGTTTGTTATCTAGGTTCTTAAGCATGAGAGTATCTCTAAGCTATGTTGTTATCACATATTGAGTCGTTGGTGATTATATCACATGAAGTGGTGGTGGATTGATCGGTGCAAAAACTATAAGTGAACAGTATCGTAGTTTTATAATAAAATGATAAGTAGAGTATACTCCTCAGGGATTGGTAACTTACTTTTAACAAATATCAAAATTATATTAATCTCAATTTTATCTAGAAAAATCACTAAATTTGTTGTAATTAAAATTTAAAATAAAATCAATTTAAAGAAAATATGCAACAGAAAATAAAAAAATACCAAATTAATAAGAAGAAAACTTCTAGAAAATCGACTTCACATAATCCCTCCCTATGCTTTACTCATCTAGTTAATTGAATTTAATTCTCTTTGTTTGTTAGCAATCTCCAAAAATATCTAAAAACTTCTTTCGATAGTCAATTGGAAATATTCTTGTTCATTAATTTATACAAGAGTATGCAATTTAATAAAGGAAGAAAACATTAAGATCAAAGATTTTAAAACTACACAAGTTCATACAAGTCTTTCGATCTTTATATTTGCCTATGCCGAAATATTCTAGATATATCCTATAATTCTCTCTTTCGATAGTAAATCATAAGATTAAAATCATCTAATTAATGACCATTTAATTAGAAGCATTAAACTTATAATAAATCAGACAAACATGAATAGAAATAATTCAAATTAAGATACAAAATTAAGCATAGTTTGGAATTAAATTACATCTTTTTTCTGGAATAAGGATAAATTAGTTCATACTAAAAATTAAATTAAACATAAATGAATTCACCATAATTTTCTGAAAAGAATTGAAAGAAAATTGAATCGCAAAAAGAATTTACTTTAGTGCCTTCTCTCGTGTTTTTTTTTCCTTATTTTCTTTTCTCCTCGTCTGCTCTGAATCTTTTTTTTTTGTTTCCTCTCATGGTAGCTATTCTGACTTCAATCTCCTCTCCTTTATTTTTCTGCCACTGTTCCTTTTTTGTCTCTCCCTTTATTTTCATATCCCCTCAATATATAATCTATAACCTATCACTATATATATTAATTTTATTTAAATAAATCTTCATTTAAATTTGAGAGTCTTAAATAATATGCTTCTAAAATTTTAAATCTTCATTATCTTTAAATCTGTAATAAAATTTAAATAATAATAATGAAGTCTAAATTCAATAAAAATTAAATAAAATTAAACTAAAGTTAAAGTTGAAAAGTGATAAATTATATCAAATTATACAAGTCATCATTAACCTCTAAGAGAGAGATAGATATACTTGGATCAGGTTAATGTATCAGTAGTATTAGAGATAGCTTAAGCACAATTAAAGTAAATGTCTTAACTGATAGAGGTTTTTGCATTTATATTTTTTTAGTGATATACTATTAATTTGCTTTTTAGTTAATAGTTTGATGTTGGTGGTTTCCATTGTAAACACATGGATGTTTCCATATTGGTATTGGATCTAATGTAGTTTACTAAGTTATATGTTTTCTTGTGAATTATTGCATGTTCTATTAGTACTATTTTCATCAACTTGTATGTCTCTAGTTGTTTACTACTTTCATGCATTATTTGATGGATTTTTGTTTATCTGTTTTCACAATGAACTTTAGTGTTAAGTCCTTGAGGTGTCAATATTACCTCTCTTTTGGTTGTGTTCTAGTGTAGATTTTCATTGAATGAGTTAGTGTTGCACATATGCATTGCATATAACTGATAACAATCACAAAAGTATGTACAATTCTTGATAATTCACTATCCTTTATTAACAATATGTCTGCAAAAAGTAGACATTGGAGAGCACCTAATTTTTTCTGAATCATTACAAGACATCACATATTAGCTTCAAAATATTACCACTAATAACACGCTAGAGAATATTGTTTTAATTATGTATGTAAGTCTTTCATATTCTATAAAATATGTATGTAAGCCTAACATATTGTACAAAAAATATATATAAGCCTAACATAATATACAAAAATATATATGTATGTCTTACATATTTTTTTTTAAAATATGAATACAAGATTTACATATTCTTCCAAAAATATAAGGAGTGAGATTATTTACAAACCATAAGAGATTGTTGGACATGTTTTGAAAATACTACGAATAGGTTTTGTTTGCCCAAGTTGGGGACACCCATGATTATACTCTAATTGTGTTGCTATTACCTTCCTTGGTAACTTCTGCAAATCATGATATGTTATGAAGATGAAGAATACATTGGCAAATTCTTTTAGTAGTATTAGGTAAATAATGGTATTGATGTTATAAGGGAAATCAAACTTGGTGGATGTATTCATGTTTGAATTCAAGTTTTCTTATTCTCATATCCAAACACTCACAAGCAAACACTATTGACCAATACAAGTATATTATCCTTGGAAATTTTTCTTCGAACTAATCATAAAGATTATCTCCAAATATTATAGATATATATATTCTCGCATTCTATCCCAGGATAAATTTATCTTTATTTTTGGTCGAAACATTAGTAATTGTATGGTTGACACATGTGAGTGTTTCAATGCAATACAACTCTCTAACCAAGGCGGTAATGTAACTCTCGTATTTATGAGATAAGTAAATATGTATTTGTGAAATAATGAAACTTCACTTTTGATAAAATTGGTTAATTTTGAGTTTTAAAATAAATAAATTTTATATTTATAAAAATCAGTAAAAATTATGTTCACTAAAGTTAAATATTTTTTTATGAATTAGTAAATAAGTGGATTTTTAGTTTTTGTGAAATAGTTGATTTTCGAAATTGCAAAATAGCAAATTTTGTATTCGTAAAATGAAGAATTTTATTTTTTCATAAAAATAAATTTTATAATTATGAAATAAAGAATTTTATATACATTTACTTAATTATGTAATATACGGATTACTAGCTTGGTATTTACTAAGATATGAATTTGATTAATTTTTCAATACTTAGAAAGAAAATTCAAAAGATTTGATAATTAATTTTTGAATTTATTCTCAAATTCTTAAATTAATTTTAGTTATCTTTTTAAAACTCTTACATCTAACAATTCCTTATTTTTCTAGAATTTATTCACGTGGAGTTTGTGAAGAGTTTGATTGCTATCTTTTAATTTTATTTTTTTAATCACATATGGGCCACAGTTTATGCTATGATGATATGATATTATATGTGCACTGAATTTTAATAATATTTATTTTTAACATCATCAAATATGAGATCATGTCCAATAAACACTCAATCCTATATGATTATTAAATCATAATGGTTTCTGATTTTTAGTTTGGAAAACTTTTACAAAATCTGTTGAAATTTTTAATTCTATTAGTTTAAACTTGTGCTAAGGCAAAGTTAACCAAGGCATTGGTCCAAACAATTGAAAGAAACATAAAAATCCTTTAATTTGAAATTGTTCAATTATGGAGTAACAATAAGTATTTAAATTATTTTGTTGATAGTACAACAAAGTATTACCACAAGCATTTGTTCAATAACAAAGACGAAACTATAGAGAAATTCATTCTCTTTAAAATTGAAGTTGAGAATCGTCTCAATAAAAGGATTACGGTGTTAAGAAGTAGCGATCACGATTATAATAAGACACAATTTGAAAAAAATTATATATAACATATAATTATGTATGAAATCACATCACCTTAATCGCTTTAACATAATGAACGTGTTGAAGGAAAGTCATACATTGAATGAAATGATGAAAGCAATACTAATTATTTGTGTATTGCCATTTAAGAATGAACATTTTTATTGGCTAATTATCCCTTATAAGATACTCAAAGGAAAGAATACAAGACAATATGAATTTTAAATAAAAATAAATTTTTTCTACATATTCTAAAAGCAGGTTATTATGAGTGAAAATTGGATCCATATGCAAAATTATTAGTGAGAACTAGTGGATTTTCACGTAAAGAATAAATCATTAGAGGTTAAATGAATTTTAAAAATGAAATTGAAATTAAATGAATCAATTAATAAGTGCAAGTAATGTTTGTGACAAAGTGTTACAAACAACAAAAGTCTTGATTACTTTGACACATATTCTCATGCGATGAGAATAAAGTTCATTTGGATAATGCTTGTAATTATAGTTTTACAAAAATATTTGAAATACATCGAATGGATATGTCAACTGTCTTTCTAAATAGTGCTTTGAAAGAATATATCTATTAGTAACTACCAAAGGGTTTTCCACCCGAAGCAAGAAAGAAAGGTCTATAAGTTAATGAAGAAGCAAAATGTATACACTTATTTTTGTAGGATATTCTAAGAATTGATAAGTGGTTAAAGTTTTGTATGTGTTAATAATATGCATCCATTACAACATTTAGTTTTAGTTGGAAAAGCTGACAAATATAATGGTAAATCTAGACACATAAGTTGAAGACATGACACCATCAAACATTTACTCTCAAATGTATTTATCTATTTTGATTATATAAAATCAAGGATAATATCGTTGTTTCATTAACTAAATAGTTAAATAGAGAGTTAGTTGAAAAATTATTGAGGGGAATAAGATTAAAACCATTAAAGGAAAAGTTGATAACGAAAACCCAATCTAGTTGATTAAAGATCCCAAAATATAGGTTCAAAAAGACACATTAGTTATATCTGATTGAAATATATCACTGTAGGGATTTACCTTCATATTCACTATTATGATGAAATAGTGATTCCCACGTGGAAAAGGGCAAGTAATATTTTTAATGATTTTTATGCGTGAAGAATCCGAGTGGAGTAATGTGAGTTACTTTTTAAAGATGACTCTTATAAATAAGATATCACCTATGTAAGAAAGAAGTGAGGTTGTTTCTAAGAAAAATTTTATTGGGTTTAAGCCCTTAGAAACACTTTGTAAAACTAGGTGTATATCTATGGCTAAAATGAACGAGAGAGTAGTATAAAAGGGATCTAAATAACCAATCTAAAATTTCAAGTTCTCCAACCACACGTAGAGAATCATAGGCTTCATTGCAACCCCACCCTTAATTGATTGTGTTTGAATTTTGATATCTGTACCTTTCCCATCAACTATTGAACAAATCTCCAGGGCAATATCATGATAGAAGTTCTAAAAAACTGTGATAGATATCATCTTTCGATCTATAAATAATTATCCACCTATATATGACACAATAAATCCACTAGAGGGTTGTTTATTCTATTAATTAGATGAGATCTTAGTGAATAATTAATCTAAAATCATATTAGAAAATACCTCTCAATCAATTATATGAATTTCTCTATTAGAGTATTAGAGTCAAATAACGAGGCTGTATATTAAGCCAAATGGAAAAACAAACATAATAGTTAAAAAGAGAAAATTTCTTTCTTAAAAATTGAAATTCTTGGAAGATAATTAATATTTAGTTATAACAAAAAGAACTAATAAATACTAATAATTGAGATAATTAATATTAATAACAATTACGGAATGTATTTAAAAATATGCAAAACAAAGTTGAGAACAAATTATTTTGATTTATTTTCATTTTTATAATAATAAATAATAAATTTTTCTTACCTTTTCTACTTCTATTTTTTTAAAAATTATTTTTGGTTTAATTAGAAATTATATCAATGACGTTTACTAGTGGTGTATATCATACTCCTAATGTTTAACATTTGAAATTTAAACCAACGTCGGAGGTAATGTTATTATAATACCCTTAGCCTTTGGGATTGAAATTTATACTCTTAACGTTAAATATAATGTTATTATGATACTCTTAACCTTTACATGTGAAGATACTTCAAAAGTTGAGAGTAATGTTATGATGGACTTTTGTTTAGTTTAATTTAACAGTACAATTGAAATATATTTTTTATATTATTATTGTCATAGTAACAATATTTCTTCCCTAAGAAGATATTATAACACCAAAATTGTTTAGAAGTTCTCGTTATAGTCTCATTAATTACTATAAAAGATCCAAATATTATATTACTTGAAAAACCTGAATAAATTTCAATTACGAATAAAATAAAATAAATAGTAATAAATAAATATAAAAACAAAGCCACGAACAAAAAAATATATTACTAATATACATGCATATTCATCATTAAAATATAATGTATAAAGATTACATTAAATTTGTAGACTAAATTATGTTTCAATGTATATTAGTATTTTTTATATTATTAGTGGTTTTATTTTTTATTTATTTATTGATAATTTTTTTATGTTGAAATCTTTTTAGATTTTTAAAAAAGTATAACATTTGAATGTTTTTTCATTTAAATTTGGAAGTAATTGATGAGATTAAAATGAAAATCTTTTATATTTTGCTATTTATATTAAGATCTCTTGTCGAAAATAATAACATAAAATAAAAGTTTTTGATTGAAAGGAAAGGAATTTGGTGCCATAATATTGGTCAGAGAGTGAAAATAAAATAAAAAACATATTTTGTTTAAGATGTTAAATTAAATTAAATGAAAACACATCATAATGAAATTATATTTAATGTTAAAGGTATAAGGTATCGTGATAATATTAATGATACAAATTTTACTTATAAATAATTATAAGTATCATATACACAACTAGGTTCGGACATAATTTTTAATTAAGTTTGTATTTTTGATGGAACGAAAAAGTCCATAAAATGTCCTTCCCGCTTCCCCTATTCCTCGAACGTGTGGTTCAAAATTGACTACCAGAATCCCAAGATATCATAGAAATATCTTATTTATTTTTGTGAAGAATTATATTACTCTTTTTCAATCTTAATTTGCAGAGGCAGGCAGAGACAAGAAAAGTTGTGAACAAGTTCCAATGAGTTGCTCTCTCCCACTCTTTTTAAGTTCACCTATCCACGCTCCCACTCACATCCATCACCACAACTCTCAAATCCTTCTCTCCATCTTCCCTTCTTCCTTTCACTCTGTTTCAACCTTCAAATCCCACATCCGTCGCTTTTCTTCCTCCAATACCAACTCTACCTTCAACCCCGAAGAGTCCCGATGGATTCGCGAAGAGCAGCGATGGTTACGTGAAGAACAACGATGGCTCCGGGAAGAGAAGCGCTGGGCTGGGGAGCGCGAGTCACTGCTCCGACGAATCTCCGAGCTTGAAATGACAATTCAGGTTCTGGAGCGACAGTGTTCTGTTCGGGAAGGGGCTGGTTCGGTGTCCGAGACTATTGTCAGCATTGCGGGGTTATTGCGGGTCTTGAAGGAGAAGAATTTGATTGCGGAGACTGTTTCGAGTTCGAGTCCCATGGTGTTGGAGGAGAAAAAGGAGGAAGGAGAAGTGGCTGATGAGCCAGAACCGGCTAGTGTTTTGGAGGGAGCGGAAAAGAAGGTGGAGAAGAATAAGAGGAAGAATCTGCGAATGGGTTCTGAAGGAGATGAAGTTCGAGCTATGCAGGTCTGCTCTTGCCATCTCCTATCACATTAGGAAAAGGCGAGTTTTTATTTATTTATTATTTTTGTTTTAATTTAACTTTTGTGCTTAAGTTGTTTGTTTGCTTCTTTTTTGTGTGGTTTTCATGATGTCTGTGTGCATGTTTGAAATGTTCGTATGTGATACAAATATTGCCTCTGTTTCTTTGTATATTGCATATTCTCATGAACCATGATTAGTAGCTAGTGTACATGTTCTTTGGTAGGTTATGAGCTTTAAATTCAAACGTGATTGTATTTAAACTTTGTTGAATTAGAATAAATAAGAGTAACGTTTCATTTATTTATATGTATTATTATATTGTTCAAATAAATCATTCAAAAAATTTCTGCTTAGTATTTAGTGTATAATAATACTCAAGAGGATTGAATTTAAATGAAATAATTAAAGTAGTTCGAAAACATTAGTTAAAGTTTATAAATGGATTTTTATACAAGTTATTAGTATGATCCATATTTATTTAGAATGAAATAACTCTTATGTGCAGATATCTAGTTGGAAGTATTTTGTATAATAGTTCATTATACAGGGTTGAATTAGACATATTAGAAATACTATTAATATCTTTTTACCCATATATGTTTCTATTTGTTACTCGATGACCATGTGCGGGGCGATTTGAGTGATTTAGTTGGCCCTTTGTCATAGCAGCATCTTGGTATTAGACTCACTCAAAAATTGCCGTATTGGTGGGTTAAGATGCTTTATATATTGGTATCTCGGTGTCTATGATGAGTTAGGAGGTTATCTTACAAGTGTGGAATCCACTTCGCCTATTCATATATGTTAGATAATTGTTCACTTGTTTAGCAATCCAGAGCATGGATAACTGCACACAATTGATCATATAATTATAGATAGTAGTTTAGGGTACTCAAGAAAAAAAGATGTAATAGAGCAAGTAAATCAAACTTAATAACTTTGTTCGTATTACGAATTTGCCGTAAAGGATTGACCTATACTTAATGATTATATCAATGAATTATTCAAATACATTGGATTAGGTAAGTATTGATTGTGATATTCGAAAGTTTAGTCTCGGGTTTGTAGTGGAATAATTTTGAGATAAATAAAGATTGATAATTAATTAAGAAATTAATTAATGTATTAAGTATTTATTCAAGATTGAAATCATAGTTCCATCAGTTCTTTAGTCTCTTCCGTAAGAACGAATGAACGACATTTCTTCCATGATAAAAATGAATAATTAATTTTGACTTAATTATTTATGTTACAAAATGCATATTTGTTTATTAGGATTTTTATGGGGATCATAAATGTCAAATAAATATGTAATGGTTAAATAATAATTTTTAAATAGTTGTTTAGTTCACAGAAATTAATTATATATTATTTAGTTGGATTAAATAATTATATGAATTAGTTAAAATTTTAAAATGCAAAGTTTAAATGTTTGATAGGCATTTAAAGTTTGTGGGACAAGTAAGGATATTTTAGTAATTATTAAATTGGATTTGATAATTAGATTAAAAAAAATTAATTGGATTAGATTGGACAATTCGAATGGGAATGTGATTTCCCATGTGGCGTGTATAAGGATAACGGAGTGTGAGGATTGGATTCTGATTAGCACATAATTTGATTGTGTGAAGGATTCTCTAAGTTTATGAGGATTAGAAGTCATATTTCTAATTAACTGGTACTAGGTTTGGGACTATTTAAAACACCATACTTCCTCAATATGGCTTGCCAACACATTGTTCAAGAAATTGTTTCTTAATTGAAAGGTTGTTCTTAGAGAACATAGAGTTTCGTGCACAAATGGGGGTTCTAGTTGGGGAACTAAAAGTTATTTTTGATCCACTCGGAGATTGGAAGAATGCTCACATGTTTTGTTCATCACCGTTGGGAGACAAGCTTTGAAAGCTCAAAGATTCCAATCGTTGTTCCTTGCTTGAAGGATATGAATTTTTGTTCTGCTTGTTATAATTAAAAGGAAAAGTGTTGGATTATTCCTAAAATTGTGTTTGAAAATGCACTACAAATCTTATTATTTTCTTTAGTGGGCCAAATTAGCTCTAAGAGACTAACATCGTAAGCTTATTCCGTTAATTACAGTTTTTTTGACTATTCCATTGTATTAGACTATGGTAATTTAAATAGCATATTAATAACATACAATGTTCCCAAAAGTTGGAAATATAAAACTTACAATGAAATTTCCTTAAAAAACAAATATAATCCATTTTCATTCTTAGAGCTAACATACACCAAATTAGGAAAGAAAACTATTGGGAAACATTGTAGGAGTGAAAAATTTTTCAATCTCACAAATATCCTCTGAAAAGAAGATCATATGCTCATAATATATTCTTCACTGTTGGCTTTTTAACGGATTTTTCAAAATAGGATTAACATCGTATTTTCTAATAAATTATGGGAACATTGTTGGACAAATTTTGTGTTGTTTGGCCCATACCAATAGCTTTCACAATTTTCATTGTACAATATTTAGCCAGAATTATTTCATATAAAACCAACATTCTTTGTGTTCAGTGAAATGCTTTTGATCTGAGGAAAGATATGTATGTCTCATGGGATTATCTGGGATTTGTTCCCTATGTGATCCTGTATTCCTATTGTTTTTATTTTTTCTTTCTTTCTTTATGTTGTACAAATGTCTGTTCCAAAATGATTAAACCATATTGAAGCACTCATAATTCCAGTTCCACGTTAAGGCATCGAGTGAATTGCGCTTTGGGTAAATGGGCACGTTTGAAATGTTTTTTTTGTTGTCATCAATGTTTTGGTTTGGGTAACAACTTTCATATGTTCCAAGCGTAATTCCAGCTAAAAGTAATTATTTTAAATTAAATGTCCAGACGAGGATTCATATCTGAATTAACAGCGTGCATCTTGAGTTTCCTTTAACTTAACCTTGATCTCACAATGCTATGGTATTCTGCAAAGAAACAGTTTTCTTTCGAAAATTATGTTGAAATTAAAAGGGATAGAAAAATATTGTTTTTTAAACTCTGGAACTTGATTGGATTGTGTAATACATCTTGTCCAGCAATATTGGTTATCATATGTAGGTCTTAGGCCTGTAGCTTAAAATATGACAACTGATGCCTTGGATAATAATTTTCTTTTTTCCTCCAGACAGTAGGACAGTAGGACAGTAGGTAATATGTTCAAAACCTAGCTAGTAGGTGCAGAAAATAACTAATGTAGGGAAGTGATCTGGTACCCGATGTACGATTAGGCACCTTACAGTTAGTAACACTGTCATGTAACTCGGTTATTTCATGGTTACATGACCATGTAACTAGCACTGGATCATTTCTCAGCTAATGTAATGAAGGATAGTCTGATAGGAAGTTGGAAACTATATGAATTTTTTCAGATCTTTTTGAGCAAAGTGCAGGGCTATTTCCTGGGCTTCCTTAGTAAAAATTGGCTTAACTTTAGTTTCTATTAGAAATTTAGAATGACTTTATAGTTTCCTATTTGTGATTACCATATTTGATTCAAGACTTTATGTGCATTCTTGTATTTTAGTATTGTAAATCTTGTTTTTATAGAATTATGTTCTTTTATCTTTATCTTCTCTGTTCCTGCTCTTTTATTCTTTTCTGCTACTGCATAGCTTGACAAGTATTGCAAATCCTAGGCTAATATAGAAAATTTATGTCAAAATCTCCAAAATAATGGTCTTAAAAGATTGGTTCCTATATATATAATAAATGTATATGAGGTATATACCTAATGAAAAAAACCTAACTTATATGGTCATGTGGTAATTTTTGAATGAGTCATAAGTTTGATGTATCATGTAATTACTGTTTCATAATGTGTGGCTTATATAGGAAGCTCTGGAAAAATTAGGATTCTACTCAGGTGAGGAAGACATTGAATTTTCTAGCTTTTCAAGTGGGACACAGCGAGCTGTCAAGACTTGGCAGGTAAGATTCGATTTTTTTTATATGCGCCTTAATTTAAACGAAGGAGAAAACTGAAATGGAGAATTATTGACATCAAAATATGTTGCCTGTCTACTTTTCATTTATGGTGTAAATTAATAAGACATTCTTGGTTGAAAGGCCACCTTAGGTGCTCCTCAAGATGGGATAATGACCGAAGAACTTCTTGAGAAATTATTCACAGACCAACAAATTAAGGGTGCTGGTTCAAACATAAATGCAGAACCAAACGAGAGTCTGACTGTTACTCCAAAGGTACCTTTAATTACAATGCTTTTTAAGCATACTTATTGATGTGGTCTTTCATTTTCATGTTTTTCTTTAGTGTACCTGCTTAGCAACTTAACTTTAGAATTGTTCACACGATAACAAACTTCAACTGTATATTATAGCATCTGGACAGACTTTGATTTTCAAGAGGATGGGACGCTCCTCATATTTGTTTTGGTTGTGAGGAGGATAAGGGTTCATGTCATGGTTTTAAAAGACAGTTTTATGCCTTGAGGCATTTTTCTCACACGAGATGAGGCATAAGCCCTCAAAGTGGTACGAGGCATAAGCCTCATTTTAAAGAGTTTGAGACAATTTTCTCCTAGCTATAAACCTAACATAATTTTTATTAATAATGCATAATAAATCACTAATAATAAAATTATAATAAAATAGTCATAATTGAACTTCGTAATGATCATAAAAACAAGTCAAAATGTGATTTTAGAATATTAATCATAATATGAATGAGTTCTGACTATCGGACTAAACAATACGAAAGAATATGATTGTAGTAGATAATGGATAAAATTAGGATACTTAGGCCACACACATAATTTTAAGTTGTTTTGCCCTCTAAAACCTAGTTTTTGTTTAGTGGGGCTAGGTCATCAGGGATTTTCAACCCAATAAGAAGATAATCCCAAAAACAAAGAAAGTTTGAGACATGTAGCCTCAATAGCCTCATTGTGCTACTCTTAATTACTTACGGTTTAAGCGAAAAAGGTATAAACCTCAAATAAATCATTTGAAGTTAAGCCTAAGTCATTAGATAAATGTTGGTTACTAAGATGAGCCTTATTAAGAGCCTCAAAATAGCAATTTAAAACCAAGGTTCATGTATACATTCATCATTAGGGTGATTTGTAAATATTACCTCATTTTTAGCTCGTTTGCTTCAATATCTTGGATTCTTGTTTTAGGAAAGTGACTTCTGATGATTTAGTTTTAGGGGATATCACTAGTGATTCTTTTGAGGTGAATCATAGAACCAACTATTCTCTAGTAGAGTGGTGAAGGCTTGGTACATTGCAGAATACCTTGATTTGGATCACCCCATCTCCGATTATTATTTGATCAATTAGAATATTAGACAATTAATATCAAGTTTCCTTATCACAATTCTATAAGAATTAAAGTTCGGCAAAAGTTACTCACTCGTCACTTATCTTGTCATGTTAGATACATTGTTCTTTTTTCTTTAAATTGTGACATATTTGTCTCCTTATTATTATACTATGAGATAGTTTACTTCACCTTATCATATTTTAAACTAAAAGGCTTGTCATTTTAATTATTTTTTAATGCTAAATGGTGTTTAAATTGATAAAGATAAGTCACCAAAGTGTGCTCGGACCCATTAAAGTTTCATTGTTTTATTGTCCCTATAAATTTACATTTAATGGAAAAAAAATACTTCTATGTTTCCCTAACTTATCTTTAGTACACTTTAGTCCCTAAATTTTTAATTGATACATTGTAGTTCCTATATTAAGAGTTTAGGACGTCAGGGTTTGAAAAAAAAGAGACTACTTTAGGTCCTAAACTTTACTAAAATTTTAAAGTTTAGGGATGAAACATTTTTATTTAAAAGGTTAGGATTTAAGTGTACTAGTTCAAAATTTTAGTACTAAATTTTTTAATTTTAGGGTTGAAACATTTTTTTTAAAAGGTTAGGATTTAAGTGTACTAGTTCAATATACTAGAATCTTATATTTAATCTCTCATTATTATCATTATTATTATGAATTAATAATTAGAATGTATTTATTTGATTTTTCATTTCTCTCTCTTCCTATTTCAATTCCTTAATGTTCATTTCCACGTAATTATATTTGGTATTAGAGGTATGTTTGATTATGAACAACTTTATCTGTTTTCTAAACCCTATAAATTTAATCTTTATTCTCTTTCTCTCTCTCCTAAGTTTTTTTGTGTTTCTTTCTTTTGAAAAAATAGAAAAAAATAGATTTGAGGAAAGAGAGAAGGAAATAAATTATGGTTAGGGGTTGACGAATGGTGATTAAAGGGGAGGAGAATTGAAAAATTAAGAGGAGGGAAAGATAAATGTGGGAGAAAATATATAATTCATATTTATGGTTTGAAAATAAACATACAAGTCTACACCCTATTTATAGGAATTTTATGATAACAAAATCAATCTTAAATCTAATTTAAAAATCTTAATATAAATATTAAATATATAAATATTAGATAAATAAATTCCTAAAATTATTTCAACTTTTAAAATCCTAACAATATCTAATTATATATCTAAATATTCTAATCATCTTATTCTTGATTCACATCATTTCTAGAAAACAAATTGATTCTTAATGAGTGGTAGAGCCCTAAAGCAGTGGACGGAAGTTTTGAAGTTCCAACACGCATCTTGGGAGGAACATGAGGAGTGGAAAACGAGCACTTTTGAACATTATAACCACAAAATGCTTGGCAACAAGAAGGCATTAGAATGCCTTGGTTAGGAAACAAACCTTCACATGTGAAATGCTTATGCATAATCATATTAATAGAAACTTTTAGTAAATAAGAGTTAGAATTAGCAAATCAGGTGGAAAAAGATTGAGCAAAATTAGCTCGAGGTTTGAATAAAGAGGTGGAGAAACCTTTGACAAGATTTTGAATCATAATAAGTGGACAACATTTGTCAAGTGGAGCACATGAGTTAAGTGGGGGAATAGAGGTTGTGTGGACGATATTAGTGATATGGTGGTTACGTGGACAAGAATAGGCGTGAGAATGGGCGGGGATGGTTATACTAATAACCATAACCATCCCGTACCAATTTCGGATACATTTGAGTAATAATCGTCGGTTATGAGTGGATAGCAGTTTTCTCACGGTTGAACGACTCTTTTTATATTTTAATATTTAGTCAAAAATATATTTAGTTTAAAAAAAAAGGTAACATAATTTTTACAATATTACATTATTTAAAATATTGACATTGCACGTGTTTCTAAATAAAATAAAAACTATGAAAGTAAGAATAAATAAAATTGAATATAATTATTCAAATTATTGTGTTTTATTATTTAAAGTGTATTTTTCTTGTAATTATATGTATATAAAAAAATAATATTAGTATTTGTTCAGTTTATTTAACCATAGTTTTGGTATTGTAATGATCATCCTTGTATCACACCTTATTGATTATGGTTATTTTTGGGAAAAAATCGTCGGATTTTTGTGGACAATCACAGTTTCAATTAATCATAGTTAAAATGTCCATCCTTGTGTGGGCTTAAAGAATGTTCGACACTTGGCTTAGGAGATGACAAAAATATTTTTTACCTAAGCAGGCTGATAAATTATTTTTGATGTTTTCTATGAATTTGGTGGTTTAATTTTATCTCTTCAGCAGCCTTATCTAACTTATTTTCATTGATCTCACTCCTAAGATTATGGTTATTAGAGACTTGAGGAGATGACCCACGTATAGGCCGAACCCGTTTAGGTTCTGGATGATGCCCTCTCAAATTTGTATTAATCAAAGCTCAAAAATATAGGTCATAGTTTATCGGTTATACGTAGGCTTGACTTGAGAAAACCAATATTGACCCGAATTGTAATGGTTTTCGAAGGATTTTGGGTACAAATTTTATAATTTAATTCGGGGACAGTTATATCAAAAACCATCCCGTCCATATCCGTGCCAATCCGTAATAGTAACAAAGCGATTGTTGTCACAAAAGGGATAGTGTGTAAACACGATATTTATTTGTGATTTTCGAACAAATGATTCGCACACCACATTTATAAAAGTGTGCTCATCGAAAACAATTTTACAATCTTTTTCAGCACATTTCAGAGATGTGTGATAAGTCAAATTATGGGGTAACTGAATAATAGAATAAGCATGATATTAAGAGTAATAAGAATTTCTAAGTTGGGCAGTATAACAATTATGAGCGCTAAAAGTTTGAGAATTTATAAAATGTGGTTGGTAAGAAAGGTTCGTGTGGAGTAAATTTTTTTTTTGTCTATTGTTTTAATGTGTTACATCTACAATAAAAGAAAACAAATTAAACAAAAAAACTAGCATTTTTTGTTTAGGTATGAAAACTAATGCAAATTTTTTAAGAACCTTATTTAGAATCCAAATAGTGTGTTATTATCACTATAAATATACATATAATATGTCATTTTTGTTATGAATGAAGAACTAGAATGTGCTTTTTGGATTTTTCCTCCTTATTCGTTTGCACATAATTATATGTCTATTGATCAGATAAGGAAGAAAAAAGAGAGTTGATTCACAGAAACGACGCAATGACTTGGACCATTTAAAAAGTTAACCATGCATATGCTCAACCAACCTAAATACCAAAGGCATAAAATTTATTTGATTATCCCCTAGCTTGCGTTGTATCCGCAACATTGTTGGGCCCATATGATTAATAGGCTACAAGACAGCGTCAACAATCAAATTCTCTAAGTATATTTTCCTTTGTCTAGGAAGGTGAAAATGGAGCAGTTTTTGCATCTGTAACAGAAATTGCAAAGGCTCAGCAGAAAATTGTGGAAGGTGGTGTCAAAGAAGTAGAGGTATCTCAACAGCGAGTTTTTCTCCTTGGTGAGAACCGTTGGGAAGAGCCTTCTAGAATGGCTGGCAGGGTGAAAAAAGATGGTGAAAACAAGACCAATGAAACCACAACAAAGTGCCTTACTTGTCGTGGGGAGGGCCGTTTGATGTGTACAGGTACTTAATTCTTGGTTTACCTCTTATATTCAAGATAGATGAAAATGGTTGCATAAATCATTGCCTTGAAATACATACCTTGATCAAGAGACAATCATAATTCAGCCATACATTCTTCCTTATTGTATCTATTATAGTCTGTTCAGCTTAAATGAAAAATCAGCTGCTGGCTTTAGTTGGATCTGACTGAAAAAATAAGCGGGTATGCTTGTTATGATGATTCATGGTCTATTACCAAAATTATTGACTTTGCTATGGTACGTTAATATTGGATACTTGGTTTAGAGGAAGAAAGAAACAATAGGACAATAAGACATGCCTACTTAGCATAAAGAGATTTATTTGAACCAAGCATGGAGTCTAGGTCAGAAGACACTTAAAACAGATCAGCTAGGTCTGGTCTTAATTCTTGTTAGATCGTTTCCAAGGTTGCACTACTATGGATTTAATGTGATATGTGAATTAAGAATTATGGTCAAAGGTTCGAACCACCACACAGATATAAAGTCTTCCAGGTCTGTACACTTCTGTTAAGACTGATGCTATTGGTCAAAGGTCTAAAGTTGAAACCCCACCCCACAAGCTAGACCTAAAATGTATGCTTATTTTTTGAACTAAATTTGTTTTTTACTATTTATGAGAAAACTCGTAAGGAGAGTTGGTAAAAGTAATGCTTTCTATTAGCCGCAATACAGTTGTTATGCTTAACGTTTTATTTTTTTTATTTTTAAGAATCTCCACCCTGTAATATATATATAAAAAGCAAGCTTTAGAGTATGATACATATCAGTCAAACTTCACTTGACAGTAGAGTTTCGTATTTGGCCTGTGTTAATTTCCCTGTCTGCTTAGCTGCATTCTTTTTCCTGTAGAATGTGATGGAACTGGCGAGCCAAATATTGAACCCCAGGTAAGAGGATCTATATTCTCTGCACTTTGTCGCTTGTGATTTCCATTTTTTATTAAATAACAGTTACACCTACACTCACACATATACAATAACAAGTTTGAACCCATGCCCTTAGCCACATGGAACATGTGTCATTGCACCGTAAGAAAATTATTAAACAAAAATTTGACAGAGAACTTTGACTAATTAATCTAACCATGGGTCCATTTTATTTAAGGGCTAAGAGCTATCATACTCTCTTAAGTTATGTTGTTTGGATCATTTAGTATATAGTTTATGAATAACATTTTATGAAAGGGGTCGAAGAAAGATAAAATTAATTTTTGAACATTTTTTTTAATTAAATTTATCGCATGGCTTATAACATGACTTCGTTAATAGGGAGGTTAAAGTTATTATTTTAATCATTATTTTCTCCATTCAACAACAACCTCTATGTTTAGTGTGTCATTCTTTTTCTTATTGATTTTTTAGTTTTAATTTCTATTTTACTCACTTAAATAATAATATTTTAATCATGTGTCAAATATTATTGTATTTATTGAAATTTGGCTTTTTTTCTTCTATGACCCTTTCGCAATAACAATAGGACAAGAAAATATCTATTTTATTTTAAAGGATTAATGTCACTTGAGATTTAACTTACATGATTTTTACAACCCTTTTTTTCTTTATTAAATGGTGTGAAAGTATATTTTAAAATTTAAAATTGATTAATGATTTTCAAAATCATGGACATATTCAAGTTATGCTTAAACTAAATCAACACCTGAAAAGTTGGGCAGGCTACCCTTGAATGTTTGAGATTATTTGTTAGAATTTGGAAAAGGTTGCTATTTCTTTTGAGAAATGTTAAATGCACCTATATTTCATTTACATTTACAATCACAATAATTATGGTGTCACATGGTAGAATTTTTTAGAAAAATGATTAAATTCATAATTGCAAATTTTTTTGCCTGTCACACCAGAAGTGATGAAGTGGTAAAGTGCAAGCTTTTGTATATTTAGCATTCTTTTCTTTTTCCTCCATTGCTAAAAATTTAATTTTATTCAACACAATGGTGCAGTTTTTGGAGTGGGTGGACGAGGGAGCAAAGTGCCCATATTGTGACGGCCTCGGGTATACAGTTTGTGACATATGTGAAGGGAAAAGGGTAATATAGATAGCAACTCATACGTGTACTGTGTACAGTTTTGGATGTAATCAGATAACAATAAAAATGGAGACATTATCATTTACTCCAATTTTCCAAATTATTGACCCATGAAAATGTAGTTATAGATATTGACGCTAATTTTCACTAAAATCAACATTTTCCTTTCATGCCTTGTATTTTTGAACATTTTTCTTCATTTTGTTTTTAAATTTATGCTAATTTTTGGAAATTTCATGCCTCATATTTTTTTGTGAAGAAATGTACGTACATGTTACAACAATTGGTTAGTTATAACCTATACAATAGATATTTATTTACTATAGATGTGTGAAATTTGGTTGGTTTATACACCACAAGAAATAGAATTAATGCTAAGATTGATTCTAACTACTATAGTCACACACTATTTAACAAAACATTGAAACAATTAAATTTGTAAAGACTGAAGTTGTCAATTATATTATTTTTGTTATTTATATAATGATATATGATACTATTGGTGATATGTGAAATAGTAAGTGAAAAACATACGTTCAAACAACATAAGTTCAATTGAACATACGATCCAATTTAGCACTTGTTCAAACTTATTTCCAACATAATCCGTTTGGTTAATTTAAAATGTTCATATTTCTATTTCAAATAAATAGATGTTAGATGATCATATGACTAAAAGAAAGGTTTGTGATATATACACGTGTAAATTGGTTCTCCAACCTTATCCTATTACCATATAACTTGCCCCAGATGGTCAAAGGGCACATGTTTAACTCAATTAATTAAGAAATTAAGACAAGATATGAACTGTCAAGTGGATTCACTTACAAATTAACGGCTGGAGATAAATTCCATGATAAGTTCATGTAATCACTGTTTTTCAACTAATAGAAAATAAAATATATTTTCCCAACAGACTACATTAATTATTTACAGTCATATACGTCTAAAGTTTTTAGCATTCAATTGAAATAATGCTGATGGTAGAAATGAGGTAGAAATATAATTGCAATTCTTGTTTTACATATTTTGTTTAATTTTACATACATATATGTCCATAATTTTATATTTAAGGCTAGTAGTATGATTTTTTTCTTCTCACATAAAGTGTACGGTATGATTTTGGGTTACCGATTAGGGGTTTGATCAATTTTGGATGCAAGATAGGAAATGTTCTTTTTTTTGTAGCATTTTATTCTAATAATTTAAGGGTTAGATATTATTAATATTGTTATTATAAAAGTACATACTTTTAATCCTATAATCATTAAAATAATTACTTTACTTATTAAAGTATTAAAAATATTACTTTTAATCCCATTAATTTATTAATAATGAGACTTGAAGTCTACAAAACTAAAATGTATTATAAATTTGATATTGTTTGAGCAAAAGGAAATGATCTGTTGCTTGATATTTGTAGAATCTTAGTCTTATATTTTTCCGAATCTTGATGTGACCTAATTTTGAGATACGATGCTCGAGCCTTAATGTGTCCTAACCTTGAGACACAATGCCCAAATCCTAAGGCGTTCTAACCTTGTAACATTTTGAGCCATCAGATGGGAGGATGACCTGCTCGAACCTGTGCCCATAACGATACTCGTAGTATAAGCATGTTTACACATAGGAGGTTTGCTGTTGGAAGGTCGTCCTCCGCCCAAACGATGGGGTGGTCAACCTCAAGCTTCAAATGTATTTTTATTTACTCTTATACCCCTCTGACACGCGTGACGTGTATGTTTATATAATCGATACATGTACATGTAATACTTTATATATACATGAACTTTCTAAGGAATTCACACATTTCACAAATTCTTTTGACTTTTTTCTAGTTTCTCTCTCTGCAGATCGAACCAATCTAAATAGGTATCACAACCCAAAATTTAACAACTATAATTGCTAATTCAATATAAATATACAAATAAAACTATACCATTTTTTTTAGTTTTACTTCTAAAAAATAGTTTCTAATATTCAAAAGACACCACGATTGTTAAGGGGATTAAGAAAAATCAGTTGCAACTAGTTTAAATTAAAACCTAACTTCGACCTTGTATGATATTGTAACTTATTCTTTAGATATTCTAGATGCTAATCCTATGGGTATATGTTTCCACAACCAAGCTTTCATTACTTCTCAATGGTTAACTGGGAAAGTAACAAACTATGTGAGAATAGAATTCTCAATGGACCACTAGTGCAATGAGCCATAAAACATTAGACTCTATACTACTACAAAAATGGTGTTTAAGTCGATATGTAAAGTCGATTTTTGAAAATAATTTGACTTATAATGAATTTAAAGTCGGTTTGATGTAGAACTGATGCTACACATAGCGTCGATTGACACGTAGAACTGACGCTACACACGTGGATATTTTCTTTTCTCTTCTTTTTTTCCCAAACAGAAACTATTCCAAGCGCTGCATAACTCTCAAAAATCCAAAACCTCTTCCACTTCTCCTCCATTCTTTCTCATTTTTCGGCCACCTATGACTATCAATTCAAGTACTGATTAGTGAGTTTTATTCCTCTCTAACTTATTTTTTTATCCCCTATTTTTTTGAGCAAAATATTCAAATTTTTTATACCCATTTCTCACTTACAAAATATCATTTTTTTTCATTTCCTTCATTTTGTCACTTTATTTACTCTTATAAGTATTTATATTAATCATACGCACTTATTATTCATATTTTTATGCTATTATGTGTTATTATTTGTGTATAATTTTTGTATTATATATGTATGTTTTGTATTATAATATCAAGAGAAGAATATGATGATCTTGAATAACATAGGATAACACCATGGTAATTTTTATGCTATTAATTAATATTTTATTTTTCAATTATTTGTATTATTTAAACTATTTGTTAAATAAATTTTGGTTTTTTTCCTGCTATTATTTAGTTATCAAATACAGGTTTTAATTTGAATATAATAGAAAAATGTGTAAATTTTGTAAAAACAAAAAATTAAAAATTTAAAGTCGGTTCAACACGTGAATCGACTTTACATTTTTAAGTCATCGTATATAGACAAATATTAATTACTATTTCAACAACCATCATGATTGAATCACATGGTTTATAGCTGCTTGGTAGGCACCGTGTATGTTGGTAGGTGTTGGCGTCAGTGTACTTTTTGTTGAATGAGTTGCAGTATTTGTTGAATTCAACATTCCCCCTCAAGTTGGTGCATAGATGTCTTTCATGTCCAACTTGACTGAAACTTCTGTGAATACTCAATATGAGACTGCTTTAGTGAGGATGTTAGCCAATTGATCTTCTGACTTAATTTTTGGTAATTCCAATGAATTTTCTTCTAACTTTTCCTTAATAAAGAATCTGTCAACTTCAACATGTTTTGTACGATTGTGTTGAACTAGATTATGAGCAATATCACATACTACTTTATTGTCACAAAATAACTTAATTGATTCTTTAGCAGGATATCCCAAATCTTTCAAGATAGATTGTAACCACAAGGCCTCACAAAGCCCAAGTTCCATGCATCTATATTCAACCTCTACACTTCAATGGGCAACAACATATTGTTTCTTACTTCTTCATATTTCAAGGTTTTCCCCTACAAAAGTGAAGTAACCTGATGTAGATCGTCTATCATTTATTGATCCAGCCCAATCATCATTAGTATATACTTCTATTCTTTGGAACTCTGAGTTTTTAGTGAACAATACTCATTTTCCAGGAGCAGACTTTAAATACCTCAAAATACGAACACCTGCATTCATATGTTGTTCTCCAGGATTATGCATAGATTGGCTGACAATACTTAAAGAATAGGCAAGATCTGGTCTTGTGTGTGCAAAATACATCAACCTTCTAACAAGCCTTTGGTATCTTTCTTTATTTGTTGGAACTTGATCAACCTTGATACATAACTTGAATCATTCCTCTACTGGTGTATTAGTTGGTTGACATGCCGACATACCAGTTTCTTTTAATAAATCTAAGGCATAATTTCTTTGAGATAAGAAGGTTCCTTCTTTTGATCAAGAAACCTCAATCCCAAGAAAATATTTTAAGGAACCAAGGTATTTCATTTCAAATTCTTTGGACAAATAACTTTGTAGAGCTTTCTTTTCTTCATGATTATTTCCTGTTACTATCATACCATCAACATATACAATAAGTGCAGTGATCTTACCATCCCTTTTTTCCAGAAATAAAGTATGGTCTGAATTTCTTTGCTTGTAGCCAAATGCCTTCATTGACTTTGTGAACATGTCAAACCATGCTCTTGGAGATTGTTTCAATCCATACAGTGATTTTTTTTAATTTGCACACCTTTTCATCATGGATTTTGGATTTCTTGATACCTGGTGGTAAATCCATGTAGACTTCTTCAATTAAATCTCCATGTAGAAAGGAATTTTTACATCAAACTGATATAATGACCAATCTAAATTTGCAGCTAGAGATACCAAGACTCGGACAATGTTAATTTTGGCTATAGGAACAAATGTTTTTCTATAGTGGATCTCATATGTCTGAGTGTATCCTTTTACCACTAATCTTGCTTTATAGCGTTCAATCATACCATCTGCTTGATACTTTACTGAAAAAATCCATCGACATCAAACAATTTTCTTTGTTGGTGGACGATCAACAAGTTCCCAAGTTCTATTTATTTCTAAGGATCTTAGTTCTTCATTCATAGCATCTTTCCATTTTTGGTCAGCTAAAGCTTTCAGCACACTATTAGGAACAAATACAGTAGATAATTGATTCACAAATGACACGTTTGATTTTGAAAAATGATGTTTAGACATATAGTTACTCATGGGATATTTGACTTTACTAGAAATCTCATACATGGCTTTAGAAATACCTCTGTTAAGACGTGGTGGAAGTATTTTTCTGGCTAGTTCAATAGTTGAAACATCCTCTGTAAATAATTGGTTAGGTATATCAGCAACTTGTGGAGTAGGAAACTGGTACTCACTTAGTGGTAGTAATGAACTTGCTTGATGATCTTGAATTTGATAAGGACTTGATTCCATTTCCCTTGAGTGTTTTCTATATTGAGATTTATTACCATCTGAATTCAAGTTATTTGTATTTTCCTCACATATAATTTGTCTTTCTTCATAAGGAAACAATTTATATGTAAGGGTCTGAATTTCAGCATGGTTGTACTCCCACTGAAATTCAGGTGTAGAAGAGAAACACATTGTATCTTTATGAAAAATAACATCCATGGTGGTAATCATTTGTTTTGTAGGAGGATAATAACAACGATACCCTTTTTTGTGTGGCATATCCCATAAAAACACAACGTATTGCTTGTGGATCCAACTTGTTACGTTGTTGTTTATGTAGGTGTACAAATGCCACACAACCAAAGACATGAGGAGGTAAATTGGGAACATTTGGTGCAACAATTGCTTCAGTGATGGCTTGTAGTGGTGTTTGGAAGTTAATGGAACTAGAAGGTACCCGATTGATCAAATATGCAGCAGAAGTAAGTGCTTTTCCCCAATAAGATAATGACATATGAGCTTCGATCAATGAGGTACGAACAACTTCCAACAAGTGTCGATTTTTTCTTTCTGCAACTCCATTTTGCTGAGGTGTATCAACACAAGTAGTTTGATGAATAATCCCTTTTGATTTAAGATATTCTTGAAGCTCAGAACTTTCATATTCTCCTCCATTGTCACTACGTAGAACTTGAATCTGTGTTTTATACTAAGTATGAACAATTTTATGAAATTTTCTAAATAATACGTTTACCTCACTTTTAGATTTCATTAAACATACCCAAGTCATTCTACTAAAATCATCAATAAATGTAACAAACCAACGTGATCCTCCCAACGTAGAGACTGATATGAAACAAGGGGTTAGGACCTAGCTAATTTCAGATTATATAGCAAAGGGTTTCTCCATAAATCAATGGATATTACTCACCATTTTTCTAAGGGGAAAAGACACCACAAGGAGTTGCTATTTCCTTGATAAGTCTAGCATAAATGACACCCTAACAAGTATGGATATTACTCACCACAAATGCTTGGATGCTAAACAACGCCACAAAGGTTACTAATCCCTTGATAAGTTTCTTAAAGAGGAACAAAGAGCTAGAATGATCTCTCAAATGATTTGAAAATTCAAACTTCATTCAAAATTGTATTTTACAGTAGTTGAGATGCTCTTAATAGGATACAAACCAACCCTAAGCTCTACTACATCATAACCCTTGATGTCATCCAAGGGTTGAAAATAAAACCACCCAAAAAGCACAAAAGGTAGTAGAAAACATTAACCAAAACATGGAAAGAATGGGGAAACTGACCATAAAGGAATCCTATAAAATATTACATCTTAACCCTTGATTTCATCCAAGGGCTGAAAAAAAAAGCTGCCCAAAATCAGTCCAAATGGCACTCCAATGTGCCTAGTTTTCTTTTGCCAATTTTGCCCTAATTTCCATCCTAGGATTGTCATAATCCTTGCACTCCCAATTTAGGTCCCTTTGGTTATGCATGACCTATTGAATGACCCATTTAAAACCATTTCGAGTTTTTCCCTCCTAGACCTTGTGATTGGTCCACTTGGAATTTGTAGAGCTCGATGATTCTAATCATTCCCCCTCTTTTCAAGATGATTCGTCCTCGAATCGTCACCCAATCTCCAGGCTCAAAAATCATCCTAGGACATCCTTTGTTGGCTTGTTTTATATATTGTTCAATCCTCCTCTCAATGTTAAGCCTTGCTTTCTATTTTTCAAAAGTTTTTGCAAAGTTCGGTAAAGAAAACCAAGGAGCACGAGTCAATTTTTCCTCAAGCTGTTGGAATGAAATTTCTTGCTCTTTTCCCCATTTGAACCTAACATTATTTTTTATGACATCGGTTATCGGTGTTGCTATGCTCAAATCTTTCACAAATCGCCGATAAAAGCAAGCAAGTCCATGAAAACTTCAAACATTAGTTAAACTTGTTGGGTTGGGCCACTCCTAGATAGCTTGAATTTTTTCTTCATCAATCGTGATATTGTTGATTACTCGGTGGTCTACGCACATCCTCATTGTCCCATTCTTCTTAGAGACCAAAATTACTAGAACAACACGTGGACACATTTGTTCTCTCACGTACCCTTTTTCCATCAACTCACTAACCTGTGTTTGTAGTTCCTTCGTCTCCTCAGGATTACTCCTACAGGATAGTCGATTTGGAATGTTAGCATGAGGTACAAAATCAATTTGTTGTTCAATCCCTCGGATAAGAGGTAATCCATTAGGAATTTACTCGGGAAAGGCATCCTCAAATTCCTGTAAACAATTGAACTAGGCAAAGCATCATCAAGTTGTTTAGTATTAAAAAATGCCTCATCATCAATCTCTCTTTCTTTTTCTTTTTGATTTTCTCTCAATTTATTTTTATCACTCTCTTTGCCACGAATTTTATTTTGTTCACTCTTTTTTTTTTCTTTCAATCTTTTCTTTACTCTCATTCTTTTCTTTAGTCTCACTCTCCTTTTCATTTTCACTCTTCTCTTTTCTCTCACTCTTCTCTTTTCTCTCATTCTTTTCTTTAGTCTCACTCTTTTTTTCATTTTCACTCATCTCTTTTCTATCATTCTTTTCTTTAGTCGCACTCTTATTTTCATTTTCACTCTTTTCTTTTCCTTTAACCATCTTCATTTGATCTTCAAAGACTTTCTTGGGTGAAAGGGGGACAAGTGTGATGTTTCTCCCATCCTTCACAAATGAATACTTGTTTCTATATCTATCATGTGTAACCCTCATATCATATTGCCAAGGCCTACCTAGCAAGATGTGTCTGGCTTTCATGGGTACCACATCACACATCACCTCATCCTTGTACTTTACAATGAGGAAGCTCATTCATACTTGCTTATTAACCTTCACCTCCCCACTATCATTTAACCATTGCAACTTGTAAGGCTTAGGGTGTTCAAATGTAGGCAACCCTAATTTCTCAACTAAGGTAGTACTAGCCACATTGGTGCAACTTCCCCCATATATGATAACACTACACACTTTGTTACTCACATGACATCTTGTGTGAAAGATGTTATCTCTTTGTTGTTCAAGGTCATCCTCCTTGACTTGAGTGCTCAAAGATCTCCTTATTACAAGTGCTTCCCCATCCATGGGCCCTATCTCCTCTTCACTAGCTTCCCCTGCAGATGGCATCTCATCTTCTTCACTTTCATTATTGGTTCCAACCTCACCACTTTCTAAGGTGATCATTGCCTTCTTGTTAGGACATTGAGAGGCTATATGAGCATTACCAAGACACCGAAAACACCTTAAGTCACGATTACAAATTGGGGTGTCAATTTTACCTTTGTCCTTGCTAGCCCCCATCTCTTTGGCTTTGTAAGGCTCAAATCTTGTTTTGGATGTAGCTATTTCATTTTTTTCTCATTAGACTTCCAAGGACTAGTAAGGTTTGGTTTTGGAGTAATGGGACTAGACCTTAATGGTTGGGATCGAAAACTTTGTTTCTTTAATTTCCTTTCCACCTTGATTGCCATGTGGACCATGTCCTCCATTTCCACATAATGATGAAGTTGCACAATGTTG
The DNA here is from genome assembly GCA_037013495.1 of Hippophae tibetana. Taxonomy (NCBI): domain Eukaryota; kingdom Viridiplantae; phylum Streptophyta; class Magnoliopsida; order Rosales; family Elaeagnaceae; genus Hippophae; species Hippophae tibetana. The sequence continues at coordinate 39,660,651 of CM072802.1, read as the reverse complement.
GCAATGTCCGGATTCAACCCACTAAGAAACATAGCCATGGTTTCCTCTCTATCTTCCTCGACATTAGCTCTTACCATAGCCACTTCCATTTCCTTGTAGTACTCATCAACACATTTATATCCTTGAGTCAATCTTTGTAGGTGTTGGTGTAACTCTCTATAGTAGTAGCTAGGCACAAACCTCTTTCTCATGATGGCCTTCATGTCCTCCCAATTATCTATGGGCCTTTCACAGTTTCTCCTCCTACTAATGACCAATTTATCCCACCAATTCAATGCATAGTCAAAAAACTCAATTACAACAAGTTTTACTTTTTTCTCCGTCGAGTAGTTGTGGCATTCAAAAATATGCTCCACTTTCTTCTCCCACTTCAAATACAACTCTGGGTCATTCTTTCCTTAGAATTGTGGTATCTTCATTTTTATACTACTTAGATCTCTATCAACTCTATCTTGAGCTCTAGATGGGGGTCTCCACATACCTCCTCTACCATTTCATCCTCCTCTATTCCCATTTGTTCCTCCTCTAGGCATTCTTCCCCCTTCTTCCTCAAATTATTCTTCCCAATCTTCTTCCTCTATATCATCCCCAACATGAGTTTGCCTATTAACCCTCCTAACATTAGGTGGAGGTGTTTCTCGTTGTAAAGTAGCTAAGGAATTTTCTTGCCTTTCCAATCTTTCATTTATATCAACCACCAAGTTGTTCATCCTCTCAAAAGATTTTTGTAACGCCCTCATCATGAACATCATATCTAGTCTTCCTTCGGGACTACTGTTTGACATTTTTTTTGCAAGTCTACACAACAAGAGGTTAGTGTAATAAAATAGAACTAATGTAAATTCACACAATACCTCATGTGTTTAGCGCTCGGATTGATCGCTCAAACCCTCTTAGTTCCTAATCAAAGCAACCAAATCCAAGAATTCCAACCAATTTGTAGAATTATCAAACACCCAAAAAAATAGTTCATAATATCCCACTTGTTAAAGTACAAAGGAAACTAACTCAAAATGTTTAGAGTAGTAAGCACAAGGAAAAGCAATAGATCAACACGATTGGAAAACAACAATTTCAACTAAGCACACAATGGAAGATTTATAATCAAAGTGTAAAATCCTTAAAACTATGAGTTCTAATACTCACTAGAAATTAGCAAATGCAATTTGGCCTCTCTCTTTTTTTAATTAATTCTGGCCACTCTTTTTCTATTTTTTTTTCTTTTTGGAACAAATATGCTAATAAATCAAGAGTAAATCAATACAATACTTTCAATATGAGTTTAAGGAATTTTTAAGATAGGTAAAATAGCACATAAATTACGACACAAAGAAAAAATGAAATTTCTGTAGGAACTACCACAGAAATAATAGAAAAAACCAAAAACTGCAGAATATATCAGATATTGCAGAATAAGCAAGGAAAAATGCAGAATAGATTCAGAAATAATAGAATTTGCAAGGAAAATTCAGAATACTTTCAGAAATAGCAGGATATGCAAGGTTACTACTAAAAAACTTTGGACACAATAGAATTTGAAAGGAAAATGTAGAAAAAAACGTGGAAACAAAGAAGAGAAATATTTTTAGGGTCAAGAGAATAAATTTCAGCAAGAACACAACAAAATGATATTTTTTTCGTTTTTTTTATGTATCAGAAATACAACAAGAACACAAGAAGAAGAACAAATATAAAGGATAGGAATCTAAAAATTAGCACCAAAAGCTCTGATACAAAATGATATGAACCAAAGGGTTAGGACCTTGCTAATTTCAGATTATATAGCAAAGGGTTTCTACACAAATCAATGGATATTACTCACCATTTTTCTGAGGGGAAAAGACGCCACAAGGTGCTGCTATTTCCTTGATAAGTCTAGCACAAATGACACCCTAACAAGTATGGATATTACTCACCACAAATGCTTGGATGCTAGACAACGCCACAAAGGTTTCCAATCCCTTGATAAGTTGCTTAAAGAGGAACAAAGAGCTAGAATGGGCTCTCAAATGATCTGAAAATTCAAACTTCATTCAAAATTGTATTTTACAACAACTGAACTGCTCTTAATAGGATACAAATCAACCCTAAGCTCTACTATATCATAGCCCTTGATGTCATCCAAGGGTTGAAAATAAAAACAGCCAAAAAGCACAAAAAGTAGTAGAAAACATTGACCAAAACATGGAAAAAATGGGGCAACTGACCACAAAGGAATCCTATAAAATATTACATCTTAGCCCTTGATTTCATCCAAGGGCTGAAAAGAAAGCTGCCCAAAATCAGTCCAAATGGCACTCCAATGTGCCTAGTTTTCCTTTGCCAATTTTGCCCTAATTTCCATCCTAGGATTGTCCCAATCCTTGAACTCCCAATTTAGGTCCCCTTGGTTATGCATGACCTCTTGAATGAGCCCATTTAAAGTCATTTCGAGTTGTGCCCTCCTTGATCTTGTGATTGGTCCACTTGGAATTTGTAGAGCTCGATAATTCTCATCAGAGACTTTGGAAGGACCCCATACATCAGAATGTATAACCATAAATGGAAATGAAATTTTATTTAAGGTTATAGGAAATGAGGAACGATGACTTTTTGCTAGTTCATAAACATCACACTTTAAAGTAGAAAGATCTAAGTTCAAAAATAAACTTGGAAATAATTTCTTTAAATATCCAAAAGAAGCATGACCCAATCTTTTATGCCATAGCCATATATTTGATTCATCCCTTTTAGATTCAGTTGCTACCAGTGCATGATTTTTTGAATCCAAGTCCAAATAATACATGTTTCTTTGCCTAACACCATGACCAATCGTTTGCTTTGTTTGGATATCCTTGAACACACAAAAGTCAGGCCAAAAAATTACAAAACAAGATAAAGCAGTGGTTATTTGAGAAATAGATATAAGGTTATATTCTAAAGAGGGAACAACTAGTACTGAATCTAAATTCAAAGTACTAGTGAGAGACAAAGATCTTTCCCCAAGAATTGAGGTCATGTTACCATTGGCAGTACAAACTGTTTTGTGTGAAGATGGTTTTGATATTCGTCTAGAATCGAATGTCATATGATCAGTTTCACCTGAATCAATTATCCATGTATTATTAAAATTAGGAGAAAAAGTTTTAAGCATCTTACCAACATTTGCTGAGGAGTTTGCAACATGATCCTTTGTTGTTTCAGCAATGGTGGTAGTAGACATTTGTCTTGGATTTTTCTTCTGAGAGTCACGGTTGTGATCTCACCAGTCAGGATATCAAACAAGTTCAAAACATCATTCTTTTGTATGCCCCTTTTGATGACAATGAGTACATTTAAATGATGATTTATTAACTACCCTTCGTTCTTACTGATTGAAAAAATAACGATTTTTAGATATCATGGTGGAAGCGTCAACGTCTCCAGATTTTTCCTTCAATGAGATTCGACGTACTACCTCTTATTGAATCAATGAATAACAACCTTCTAAATATGGGATGGTTTCTTTTCGCAAAATTTCTCCACGAACCTGCTCAAATTCATCATCTAATCCAACAAGAAAAATATGTACCCTTAGTCTTTCAACAGACTCCTAATATGATATTAAATCATGAGGGTCTTTCATGACCACCTTATCACGATGGTCTAGCTCTTGGAAAATTTCAGTCAACTCTCCATAATACTCTGAAAGTGATTTTCCATTTTTTCTGGAAGTAAAGATTTTTTGGTTTAAGACAAATACATGTGATTCATTACTTACATCATAGAATGCTTTTGCCAAGGCACCACAAATTTCAAGAGTAGTAGGTATGCGTAAATAACGCTTCATGATTTTTGGACTCATTGACATAAGTAGTCATTTCTTCACTTTTTGATTTTCTGCATACCACTTGTTATAATTTTCTGATATTTTTTCTCGTTACAAATTTTTGTCATGAATATAAGAGAGTAAGAATAATTTCAGCATTAACAACACCTTCAGAATGGATAAATTGTACAATAACTGGAGTTGATTGCTCCACAGGTAATGAAATTGTATCCTCTGTCATGATATTATGGTAATCAAACTAGAAAATAGTGTAATAATTTCAGAACTGAAAATAAAAATGCAAGAACCGATATAAAGAATATTGAACCTATGTTTTTTTAAGAAGAAATGGACTAAACTGAAAAAAAAAACACAAAACGAGTAAAAATTGGTTTAAAACCCTTGAAAAACTGGACCAAACCGGTTTTAAAAATACAGAATCGAAAAAAAACTGAGTTCATACCTTTAAAATGGACCGAACTGGCCAAATTTGGAAAAATTGTGAAAAACCGAGAAAAATTGGGTTCAGACCTAACCGCTGGTTGAACCGAACCAAACCGAGATGTAGCCCGGCTACAACCGTGAGCCGAACCGAGATGCGGACTTGCTACGTCTGTGAGCCGAGCCGTACACCACGTCAGCGTCTTCAACCTCGAGATGACACGTGGCGGAGCATGGATGCCCGTGAAATGTTTTATTTCCTTCTGGTGGCACGTGTGGGTGCGTGCAGTACCTTTCTTGTACCCTATTTTTACCAAAATGTTCACAATTGTGTTTGGAGTAATCTGGTAAAATTAGGTGGGACAAATACCGCTTCAAAAATGTTGTTTGTAATTAATATTTGTATAGGTGTTTGAATGAGATTTGTTTCTGAATAAAAAATATTTTCTGGAGAAAGAAAACTCTATTTAAGAGAACAAGGGTTTCAAATTTGTATAGAGCAACAACTTGGCTCTGATACCACGAAGAAATCAATATTTGAAGAAATAATTAGAGGAAGAAATAAATGATTTATCCGATATATATTTTCTTAATTTGTATAAAATATGTACAATATTTATAGACAAATATTAATTATTATTTCAACAAACATTATGATTAAATCACATGGTTTACAGCTGTTTGGTAGGCGTCATATATGTTGGTAAATACCGACGTCAACGTCGGTGCAGTTTTTGTTGAATGAATTAAAATATTTATTAAATTCAACTATATAAACATATATGTCACCCAATGAGTAGTCAGAATTCCCAGTTGCTACTTAGGCTAACTAATAAAGCATATTCTAGACTTTTAACACAAGCATGCTGAAATTAAAAAGTACTAAGAGTCTGCTTTAAGAATAAAATTACATGCTATGTAGTACGCAAAAATACAAGAACAAAGTTTAAGACAAGTTAACAAACATGCACATCCATGTCACAGAGCACTCAACTAGGTAGCACCACATACTCGTACATCTTAGTTCATTGCAATTCTAGAAATATCAATTTAATTAGTTTTAAATATGTTGCAACAATCCTTCAATATCATATATGGTAGGCAACACTAATATTATCTTATAATTTTTTAAGCATAAACAAATCAACTTATACCGTAGATTATATATATATATATATATATAATCTTTTATTAGTTATTAAATTCTATTTCAATTTATCTAATTATATTGTGTGATAAAAATAATATTAACTATAATTAGTAGTACAAATGTATTACTATATTATTTTTTTGGTAGTTATATTATATTTTTGATGATAGATTTATACATTTAATAATAAATTTGATGAAATATTTATATTAATAATAAAGAATTTGATCATAAATTTTTACCACTTATAATATATAAGTGTTATTTTTATTATTTGATAAAATTAGATGTTATGTTTATAACTTTTATAATAATTAGATAATATATTTGTTAGTTTAACTGAATAATATATATTGTAAAATTCCCTTTGCCCTAATAAAAAATTGTACCAAGAAAATCTATGACACTCATTACAGTCCAAGACTAATATGATCTAAGTATGTCCCAATGCAAGATCTATTACAGTAACACAAAAATCAGTTTTGGTGCGAAATTTGTTGTAGTAAAACAAGACACATCTAGCTATTAAACAAACATTTCAGGTCCAAATAATAAATGAATCAGTTTCAAAATGTATTTTGAAAACGATTTACGAAATCTCTCAGCAAATTCTTGATCAGAGTTTCCCTCATTGAAAATATCTCAAATATTCTAGAAATAATGTTTGGCCTTTGAATTTTTCAGAGATGACCAATAAAATATATGTAAACCATGTATTGAAATTTCAGATTAAAATAAATAGTTAGAGCGTGCAAAACTATTTCTAATTTGGGTCTTGATTCAAAATCTGTAGAATTTCAGTTTTCAGATTCAACTTCGAAAATAAAATTAAAAAACAAAACCATTTTGAGTAATTCAAAATCTATTAGACTCGTGTATATTTTTACAAATAAATATTGCATATCCTAATTCGAATTATAACTATTTCTAAATCATCTAAAGATACAATTGAGTCGGAATTTTAAGATTCAGAATTTTATTATAGCCCAACTTGTTTTTCTTCATATTTTCATTACTTCAAATTTCCATGAAAATTCTCAAAAAAAAAAAAAGATATTCATTATATAAATTTAGGGTTTTTCATAAGCCTTTGAAACCCTAAATAAAATCATAAAAATATAATCAAAATTGTAGGCATTGAGACTAGATTCTTACCTTGAGACTACTTTGCACCTATAATGTTCTATGGTTGCTTGAAGACCTAGAAGCCAAAAAGAAGAGGGAATGGGATAAAAGAATTTAAAGTGAAATATTTTCATCCTCGCATTGTATATTAAATTCTATTTTTATCTGTTTTGTTCTGTTTCCCATTTCCATACTAACACTATTTTTCCCTTTTTTGTGTGATAAATTTCTAACAAAATATATATTTCTCCCTTTATTATTTTTTTTGTTGTTTTTTTTCTTACGGTTTTTATAATTAGGGTGTTGATGAGTGCTCAAAAAACACTAAAATTACCATGATTTTATGCACATTAATTGATTAAAAATATATATATTTATATGTTTTATCATATATTTATATAAATTTGTCTTTTTCGGAATCACGGGGATTTTTATTGTTTTTCAGGTATTTTCGCTTAAAAACGTAACTTAAAGACTCAAAGAGGAATACTGTAAGCAATACATCACAAATATATTAATAAATAAATGGGGAAAGGTCAACAAATATGGAAAAATTGGACAAAATGGGTGAAAAATGTCAAAAAAGAGAAAATCGCGCCGCCCAGCCGCGCCGAGCCCCGCGCGTGCCAGCATGCCCCAGTTCCGCGCCAAGCCGCGCGTGCAGCTTCCCACTCCCGCGCGCACCGCTGCCCATTTCGCTCCATTTTCGCGCGCAGCCTCCCTCATGATGTCATGCTGACATCATCAATGACCTCAACAATTGCACTCCGCGTTTTCACAATTTTTTAACATTTTTTCACTCACTTTTTCTCCCCATCCTCACCTATAAATACCCCCCTTCTCTTCACTTCTAAACACACCTCAAAACACATTCTCTTCTCTCTTTCTTTCTTTCTTTTCTTAGATTTGTTAGTTTTTTTAGTTTTTCTTAGTTTTTAGCTTTTCTTAGTTAATTTCTCTTAGTTTTAGAGTTCTTCCCTTTTTGGGAAGAACTAGTTATGTTTTTGTAATTTCTTAGCTTTTTGATTCAATAAATGGGAGTGCAAATTCCGCTTGGAGGTTTTCCAGCAACGGGAATAGCATCGAAGTTCTGTAAGGATTTTATTTTCTTTACAATTATTTTTTATGCTTTATTCTTACATGTTATATTTAATTTGTCTGTGATTAAATTTAACTATGCTGGCTATTTATAAACATGATGTAATAATAACGTTGTTATGCTTGCGAAATATTAAATAGGTAAAAATCTCTAAAATGAATTGATTTTATTTTTATTCAAGATTTTATATTAAGAATGTTAGAGAGAAATATATTATTTTTCATTACAAACTTAAACCTGAAAATTAGATTTTAAAGTTTAGTTATCCGGTCTAATTTAGAGTAGTGCTTTTTTATTTGTTGGTACAATCACCCGGTAGTTAGAGTGAAGCTCTATTTCAAAAGTTTTTATAAGAATTATTATCTGAAAATGTATTGACAACATGTTTTCAGTAGTGGTTTTAAAACTTAAAAGTTAGTACTCGGATAACTAAATTCTTAGGTTTAATTTGGACACCTTGAATAAAGTTTAAACTGTCTAACCCAACCAAATGTGGCATTTAAATGGTTCATTTTCAATCTCTTAGAAAAAGAAATTAATTTAATTAAGCAAATTGGTTATCAACCCCACCCATAGGTGTTAATTGATTTGTTTAGTTAACAAAGAATATCTAACCCCACCAAAGGTGGTATTCATACAAAAAAGGGAGAATCAATAAATATCAATTCATATCTTTAATAACCTAAATAATATGAGCAACCATAATTAACTTAGTTATTATATCCATAAATACTCCGCCATTATAAATGATAAAATTTGCATAAATGTTTATTGAATCTATGTTTATTTTTATGTCAGTAGATTAAAAACACAAAAACCCAAAATATCGTGACAGGATGTTTAGGATTTAATTTCGTTTTTAAAAATTTGAATAATAAATTAAAAACCACATACATTCCTTCCTTAGATCGACCTTGGGAGTATACTTATCATTTTTTTCGAAATGATTCGTGCACTTGCATTTTCCTTTTCATTATTGTTGTTTTTGTACCCCTTTATTTGTGCTTGAATATTGCAGTGCACTCTGTCAGTATTAATTTGTCCATTCTAACTTCTAATTGAAAGCAATTTATATGCTCACATTTTGAGTTTTAGTGAATGGTTTCATTTTAGAATGTCCTCTCATGTGTGTGCTCCATACAAATCAGATTATCGCACTAATTATTTATTTATTTATTTGTTTTATTTTATTTTGTTATTATTATTTCTTTTAGTGTGCCAAATAATGTCATTATTTGCAAATAACCAGATTCTTCAAAAATAGTTACGTGAGGCTTAAAAAGTCTTTGAAAAATAGGTATGTAAGTGATAAATGTACAAAAGTAGTTATTTAATCATTATGAACTAGCTATTTATTTTATTTTGGTAAATATTGGAAAAATGGTTTATCTTATGTGTAAATGTATTAATGTAGGTGGAATAACATTAATCATGAGCTCAAATAGACGAACTATAGAATTTTCAAGAAAATTATGAAAATTGCCACTTGCTTGATCAATTGAGATTTGCTTGACTTTGGTATAGGGTTCTCAATAAGATTTTCTTATTACATCCCTATCAATATGCAAGGGTCTTGATCAATCAATCTTTGATCGAATATTTTTGAAGGGCTCTTAGGTTGGATCAATATCACAGTTAGATAGATCGTCAAGGGTCTCGATCGATTTAATAGACCAACGGTGTCTAGAACAATGTCATTTTTAACTTTAGTTTTTAATCTCAATTATTGGATAGTGTGGATTACATTTAAGGGATAGGAGTAGTCTTTTTAATCTTATTAGTAACATTTTGGAGGACAACAATTCCTTTCCGACTTTTCTATGATTTAGATTGACGTTGAAGATTGATCAAGACTAGAGCCAACTTTCATTATAGAATTACGCGATTCTTTTTTATTGATCTAAATTCTTTTCATGAACTTATTTAATTCATTGCTGATTACTTTTAGAACGATGAGTAACTAGATTCATTATTTAGGATTTTGGTTGAAATATGCACGTAACATGTAATCAAAATAAGTTTACTTATATGATTACTAAAAAAATAATCATCGACATCTTAGATCATGTATCAGGTATCATATTTAAAGGAGTTATTTAAAGATTGTTTTGAATTGCACGTGAAGTGGTTAGGAGATTCTGAAATCCTAAGTTTCTCTTATTGTTAATATCGTATATTCGATATTGCTTATTTTAATAATAGCGTTAATTATTGCTCAATTTTTTGTTATTGTTAGTCTAAATAATATTGCATTTAGTTATTACCGGTATTCTACTACGAAATATCCTACTTCTCGAAGATTAATACTCGTTCTTTAATACTATATTACTTGCACATTTTTGACACCGTTGTCAAAAAGTGGCAACTATTTTTTTTAGTTGATATTAATAGCAAATATAATAATACTAGTTTAGGTATTTTAATTATTTTTTTTGGTGTTTTTTTGTTTATGCTTAGGTTGGCTTGTGAGCAACTTACTCCCTATAATCCTGAAAATAAAAGAACTATACAAAAGTTAAGAAAGGAGAAGTGTCAAAGTCAAGAACCAATTCCAATGGAACAATATCTATCAAATCTCAACCTTCCTCTTACATGATTAGCTGTTGTTGGACAACATTCCTTAAGGGACTATGCCATGCTTTTGGTAGATGGAATTCATTTAGCAACTAAAAGGTTGGGGGTTCAAGCTAATAAATTGGAGATCAAGCCTACAACTATCCAAATGGTTCGATCTTAATGCCAATTTGGAGGTGCCTCCATTGATGACCCAAATGCCCACATTGCAAATTTCATAGAAATTTGTGACACCTTTAAATAGAATGAAGTCTTCAATGATTCAATTCATCTTTGCTTGATCCCATTGTCTTTAAAGGACAAGCCAAAGGCATGGCTTAATTTCTTACATGCTAACTCTATCATTACTTAGAAGGATGTAGCACAAATGTTCCTAGTCAAATATTTCTCACCGTCAAAAGTAACCAAGATGAGAAATGACATCACTTCTTTTCTTTAAATGGATGGTGAAAAACTTTATGAAGTTTAGAAATGATTCAAAGAGTTACTCAAAAAATGTCCACACACCATGGTCTACCTAATTGGCTTCAAGTGCAAACATTCTCCAATGGTTTGTTAGGGAGGACACATACTAGTATTGATGTAACTGCTAGAGGAGCTTTAACGGGTGAGAATGAAGAAGCATTGCAACTCTTGGAAGACATGGTAGAAAATAACTACTAGTGATCTATTGAGAGACTACCTAATAGGAAAGTAGTTGGAGTGAATGAAGTCGATGTAGTTTCTGTATTGGACACACATTATCAATCTTGATATCTAACCAACAAGCATTCTTATGAACAAAATATTTGTCTTAAAAAATAAAAGTTGTCCTTGAAAATTATTTTATAAGACAAACAAATTTGTTCTAATTTGAAATAAGTTTGTCCCTAAAATATATTGTTCTCTTAATAACGTTTTTTGGACTAATTTTTGTTACCTAAAACTAATAATTTTGGGACAAAATTGTGATAAAATTTTGTCCAAACTTATTTGTGACAAATTTTGTCTTAAAACATATTTATGAACAACAATATAACAAAGAAAATATAATCTCAAAATATATTGTTCTACAATATTGCAACAATTGTTTTTTATTTCACCAATACAATAACAATTCATAAGCAACAGATGTAAAGTTAAAATTATACATATGCAGATTACATTCCATCTTTGTAGATAGTAACACCTAAACATATTCATGTATTGCTGCAACATATTTAAAAACAAGTCATGTTCATGGTGTAAGCTTCTAATAGTACCTTTGAGAGTAAACATTGGATAAATAAAAAGTAAGAGTATATAAATATAAAAGATAATTGAAATACAAAATTAAAATTTTAACAAAAATACGGGTACAATAAACAAACCTTCCAAATTACATGTTCACATCTTCTATGTGGGGAACATGAGTCATGGAATGGAGTTGAGGAATTAACTTGGATGCTAACATGGTTTTCCCATCAGCATTTCTTTATTTGAAATAAATAAGACATAGTAAAAAAATTAATATCAAAGGTACACAATCAAAAAGCACACAAAATGAAGGAAAACTCTATCGACCTCACAAAAACACTTAAAAAACATAATCATCTGCAACAAACTCCTGCACACTAGATGTCCTCAAGATTAACATGATATTGAGTTTAGAGTAGGATTTTGTGGCCCTTCTCCAAGAACTTTTCTAGCAAGGGCATCGAGATTCTTGGGATGCCCAACAATAAGATCACCAATACAACGTAATGCCTAACAAAGTCAGAAAAGCACCATATAAGTAACCATCACTATCATTGGCTATGAAGGAGAAGAATAGATGTCTTACCAAAAATTGCATAGCAGAAAACGCCCACGAGCCTTCAACACCCAACATTAAAAGATGAGCTAGTAATTTTTTCTACACCAGTCAAAAACATTACAAATTGACTTTCATCAAAATTATACTTCCTAGATCACGAACTAGCTATGTAATTTCACAACTAACCTAAAAAAGATAACTAGATGATTGGGTGCACTTAAGGGTTATGATGATATTAGTAACTTTCCATCACAATTCAAATCCCCCTCAAATAAAACACTAGCAAAGTACCAAAATATACATAAATAATTTAGGAATTCTCTGTCGTACCAAATCCTCAAAAACAAGTTGATCCACCTACAAAAATGCAACAGCTCGATATAAAACATAGACAATCACGGTAAAAAACATAAAACATAAAATGTTACATGAGACTATCATTTCTTTAGAGTAATATCCATCAAAATAGTTATAAATAATGCCCATTAAAGTCCTTGCTTTACAAATTTCTAATCAAATATAGCCAAGATATATGATGATAAAAATTGGAATATAAGTACACAGCAGAAACATTCTTGTAATTGCTCAGAATAAACGAACTTTACAGAAGAAAGCAATAGATCTATCATGTTACAAGATATGAAATCTTGCCTTAAACACAAGACATTAACTAAGGAAAAAAGCCAGTAATTTTCTATAAGTTATACTAACTTAATGAAATTTTGTACTTACCAAAATGCATTCTCTTTGGGCATAAAAAGTATCAACAATCCAGAAAAGAGGTTCATGGCCTACATGCAAAATCAAAACCAACAAATTATAATGTAAAGAAAAATGAAATAGGCCATAAAATTTGGCCAATTAGACCACACAACGTGTTTCAATAGGATCAAGACCAATGACCTTCAATACCCAACAAAGGGATTGTGTTAAGCATATGTTGTAAGAAAATTCCATAAAGCATTTCTACCATCCACATCAAGAGCAGGATGACCAAGGAATGTTCAAGGCAGATCCTGCATTTAAAACCACATCACTGCAAGAAAAATCATAATAACCAACAAAAGTTAAGCTTTTCTTTTACATTTGTCCATGCAATTTCTTTGAATCAATAGAAGAAATTGAGTCAATACCCCAGCAGCCACAGCATTGCTCTGGCTATCATTCAATGAAGAACACAACGACAGAAGAGCCCCAGTTGTGTACTCGGTAGCACGATCAAATATCTTTAACATGAACTTCACCAAAAGAGGAATTTTCAATGCGAGCACAATAATCAAAGCACAACCTACTGAAGTGCGATAAAGCAGTTCAATTGTAGCGAAAGCTCGCTCAGCGTATGCACTCCTCTCCAAATCTTTGGAAAGTCTATTAATGAGAACCTACACCGTACTGACAACAACCGCCTTGTTCCTTATCTGCTTTACAAGGCACCATGTAAATAAGAACTTCATACCAACCTTCAGAGTTCGTGCATAAGGAGCAATTTTTTGGTTCCTCAAAATCTCCATCACTCCTAGGAATATTTCATCCACACTAGTGACCTGAGCTTGTAACTCCGTCAATTTAGTACCGACAATCACGATAAGAAAACCGTATGGGTATGGTCGAAGCTGGGTCCCGAGCGACAATGAAAAGAAACGACCTACAAGAGGAGGTGTGCGATAGGGGAAAAGAGAAGAAAAAAGGGGGGAAATAGGGAAAAGGAAAAAAAAATTTGATGTGTAGTATAAAAGAGAAAAAATATATGCAAATTAAATTAATAGAGAAATGAAAAAATTATAAAGTAATTTTTGTATTTTTTTTAAATGAATAATATAATTATACAATATATTATTTGATTTTGATTTAAAAAAAACTATAAATTTTATTATTTTAATTAGATCACGGTCATAATAGTAACTATATAATGTTTTTTATATTTATGTAATTTTTATACTTATATAATGTTTTTTATATTTATGTAATTTTTATACTTTAACATATTGTTATGATTACTACAATATAACCTCATTTTTTATCAAACTGTCACCAAACTCTATGATCTCGGTTTTTAAAAAGATCGAAGATAAATTTATAGATCAAAAATCACTATTTTAGTAATGTATGTTAGGTTATAAACTCACATGTTCGAGTATTAGTTATTAACTATGCATGTGAGCCGCTTTCTTGCAATATCACTAATATTTCAAATTAATAACATGAGTTTCAAAAGTTTAGTATAATTATAAAATAGGAACTAACTATGCAACTTACACGAGAGACTAAATTTTCAATAAAAATTAAAAAACTTAAATAACTTCTTTTCTCATCAATTTTCTTCTAAACTTTCAACATTGCACCTAACATAAAGAAAGGCTATTAGTAGCAACATCAATAAAAAGGTAAAAAGGGTCATTTCAAGAATTTAAATGTTATATGACTTTTAACTTGAATATATATTTAAATAGTGTATCGAGTAATATAGTAATATCTCAATATGTTGCTTGCCAAAAGAAATTTAGAGATAAAAATAGGGTAGCTTGCCAAAACTTAAAAACTAGAAACCAAGGAATGTTACCTGACAACATTGAAGATAATCCAGGAAAAGAAAGTAAGGAGTGCTACAAAGCAATTATGACAAGGATTGTTTTAGTTTTAGGAGGTAAGGTAGAGAAAGTATTGACATGAAAGAAAAAGAGAATGAGAAAATGCTAAGGAAGCCACATAAGGGGAAGCCTCTGAATCAAAAGAAGGTAATACCAACACCCCACTTCTTCGTTCTCTTTAAAGAGTACATGTATAAACTAGAACACATTCCATTATATGTAAAGTTCATAAAGGATATATTATCTAAGAAAATAAATTGGAGATTATAAGACCATTTCCCTTACATAGGGATTTAATGCAATTATTGGTTGGAAACTACCACCCAAGTTAAAGGACTTAGTACTTTTCATATTCAATACACTATTGTGGAGCATCAATTTGGAAAGGCCCTATGTGATATAGGAGCAAGCATCAATCTTATGGGTTTGAAAGTTATTAAGAATTAAGGGCTTGGGGAAGTGAAACCAAATTCAGTTACACTTGTGAGAGTAGATCAATCATTGAAGAGGACAAGAGAAAATGATTTAAGACATACTTGTAATGGTAGAAAAATTTATATTTTCCATTGAATTTATTAAGCTAGATATGGAGGAAGACAATGATATCCACATCATCATAGCTTCTGCTTTCCTCAACACTGAAAAAGCCTTAATTGACATGCAAAAAAGTTAGCTAACTATAAGAGTGAATTACTAAAAGGTAACCTTTAGTGTCTTTAAATCTATATAGTTTCCAAAATTATAATAATGATGGTGATGAATGTTTTCAAGTTGATTTATGTCATGGGATAAAAGATGGCATGATTAGGAACTTAACATATAAGGATGTAATAGAATATGTTTTGGTAAATTCATGTGAAAGTTCTAAGCATGAAGTAGCTTTGTGTGAAAAATATAATGAAAAAAGGTTAGTGGAAACTTGTATGAGGGTGACTATGTTGATGATAGTCATATTATTGATTTAAATGAGCTGACTAATTACTCTCATATGCATACAAATCTAGTAGAGTTAATGATTTTGAGAAGTTATTTTTTTAGTTATGGATCTATTAGCTAGAAGGTGAGTGAATAGAATATTAGTGAAAATATGACAAATTAAAATTTTTCAAAATAAGTAAAGTAATGTGTAAATATAAATATTAACACAAAAGGTTTTTAGGTAAAAATAACCTTAGCCACATCAATGATCTAAGAGGAAATCATCAGTCCACTAAACCACCTAACTATCCATTATGAAAAATAAGGTCCAATATCCATTTTGAAAAATATGGTTCACTTATAAGGCTATGACTCAAACTACTAATTAACACATGAATTTCATGTGTGCAATGAATACACAAGTATATGCATTGCAACAAGTAATATAATGATAAAAAAAATCATTCTAATGGAGATTATGTTATTAGAAACTAATTTTTTAAAACAAAAAAAAATCAATATTGTTTTGTGTTTTTATTTTTAAGAAAACAAAATTAAAAGAATAAAAAATAAATAGCAATAATTACTTAAATAAGATTTGGAAGCTAAGAAGATATATGAGAAAATATTTTAGAATAATTAATCCCCCAATTTTCTAAACATATGAATCACTAAAGTCCTCCCAATATAATTATCAATTAATTACATGATCAATTGAATCTAACCAAACATGTATTCCTTTCTCAAGTAAATTATACACCATATAGTAATTAACCTAATTACACTCTCATGTCAATTAAATTACATACTACTTATTAGGTTCATCAATTATGGATCACATACATAAGAATCATACATTTCTGCCTAAAAACTATGCATGTTATTTAATCAAGAAAAATAATAAAATAGTTCTCTCAAATCTATTTATTTGCCTCTATAGATCAATGTTTAGCCAAATAATTAATAGCATAAAAATTAGATTAAATAATATAATTAAATTGAAATCATAATTTGGATAAAATATTAGATTATCACATGTTGAAAATTCGGTTCATAAGATCTTTATATTAATAAATTAGCTGAACTTGATTTTGTTCATAAAACTTGTATTTTTCATAAAGAAATACATAAAAGTTGATAAAGAAAGGAGAAAAAGAAGAAATGCAATAAATCTCTTGAATTGTAGTACCAATCTCTTCTTGAATCTCCACCAAATTGTATCTCATTTTGAAGTTTTTTTTGTATTTTTCTCTCTTCTTTGCACCAAAATGTGATAAAAATATATATGTAATTTTGGCTCCCTAGGATTTATGGGGCAATTAAGGGGTTAAATTAAGCTCAATTAGAATCTAGATTATCATATCTACTTCAGATCAAGGGTTCAGATGAAAAAGGAAAAATTAATAGCATTGTCTAATATAAGCATGACATGTGACAATGGGAAAAGACATATCTAATTAGCTAGCGACGTGTGGCATGCTTGATTGGTGGTGGTCAACACGACTGAGTCATGAACACATGGCACAATGTGATTTACGATTACGGATGGCATAACACCCAGATGAAAAGAATGGACAAATCACATAATGACATATGGTAACATCGTTAACCGTATGTTGAAACTCAGAATGAACATTGTGTTGACACGTGACATGGCATTACGTCAAATAGTACAAACAACATTGTGTGATTTCCCCTCTATACTTTCATGGCATCCATATGGCTTACCTTGTTATCTCCCCCTACTTGTGTGGCATTCACATGGTGTCTTTTGATTGGTCCTGCATTAAAAAATTCCAAAACATTTGTCAAAAATTATATTTTCACCATTTTTTACTAAAAAGTTTATATTTTAATATTTTTAACCCCAAAAATACCATTTATTGAGTAAAATGAGTAAATATTAAGTAGAAAAGTGCACTATTGACTCTAATTTTGTCGATTCATCAACTACCCCCAAGGTAACTCCTCCAAGCAATCTATTTACAAGTTGTTAATCATAGTCTAAACAAGAAAGGTGTTTAGATCCAGACCAATGCTTTGATGAACTTGAGTCACATGAGTTATTCAAACTTGTACAACTAGAACCTAAAGAATTAGTATCTTACCACATATGCAAATGTGCATCTAAGAATAGATTCAATAATGAATAATCCTAAATAAATGATTTAACAAATATATTAGATAAATCAAAACAACTACCAACCCTAGAAAAATCAACTTAAAACATAATATCACAAATATTGTAGGCTTGTTAACCCATCAAACATAGTAAAAATGTTTGATAAATTAACTCAATGAAAAAACCTACTTGAAAATGTTTTGCAAAATAGTGAGATGGATATTAAGATATAGAAAAGAATGCTTAAATGTGGTTACTAAAATTGTGAGGCAGTGATTTCATTAAATAGCATGAATTGAAACCCTAGGTCAAAGGTTAATTACAAAATTGTCTTTAAAAGTATTTAAAAGAGCTTAAAAACATAAGGACAATATACTAAAAATACTAATTGGCTCGAGTAAAAATTAGGTTAAATTTGACAACTTGATCACTCGATCGATCAATACTTAGCTTGATCGATCAATACTTAGCTTGATCGATCGAGTATGGTCGCTCGATCAATCTAGTTAAGCTCGATCGATCGAATATAAATAGTTTGATTGATATAATTAAGCTTCGACCCATTAATACTTAGCTTCGATCAATATAGTCATATTAAAAATTAACTCAGCCAGTTTAAATAAGCTTGATCAATCTAATCACTACTCGATCGATCAAGTGACCTATTTGATCAATGTTCCTAATTGTCTAATATGAATTATAAAGTGCACGAGAATAGAGAAATATCTGAGATGTGATTGTTGAGGCTTGATAGTTTCTACGACTTGAAAATATTCTAGAAAGACACACCTAGAAACTAATATTACATACAAAAATTTTGTTCATGAATATAGCCAACAATGACAAACCATTCAATCTCCCACTTTGGTATATTTTTTTGACTAAACATCTCTCTTACTACATAATGGTGATAGGAAATTATTTTTACATAGTGAAACTATTTTATGATCCGATGAATCATCTTTGCTTGAATGTTGACTGCTTTTGTTTACATTGAAAAACAAAAACACCAATAAACAAGAAACTTGTCCTGAAGGATTCATTGTATTTAATAATTTAGTATATCTAATAATTGAAAAGAAAAGAATGCTTAAAAGACGATTAAACAAATGATAGAAATTAAAAAACAAGTCCCTCTATATGAAATATCCCAAAAAAAAAAATCAAAGTAATTCAAAAATGAAAATCTCTCCCTAATTAACTATCCAACATTTTTGATGTTTCAGTTAAAGTTTAAATTTTTTTATACTAATTTTCTCTTTTTTTTTAGGGTACGAATAAACAATCACAAACCAGAGATAAAAACACACTAATGAATCAAACGTAAAGTGTATTGAATTATATAAAAAAAATTATATTACAAAAATTTTTAAATACACTTTAAAATATGAAAAAAAAAACTAAATCTACTTCCAAACCCATTAATAAAACAAGACAAAATATGAAAATTTCATCAAAATAAATCATTGTCCTCGAATAGGAAACTTATAGTGTGAATAGATGTCCTTGATTATGGGGAACATTTCTTCTTGACATTCATTCATAATAGTCATTTGTTGTTCCAACGCTCTCATTCTTACATGCATGTAATTTTCAATTGAATCCTGATGCGAAGGTTCAACAGGCCATTGTCTCTTCGAAGTTTGAATAAATGATCATGATATGATTAACTTTCTAATGTCACCTATAAAGCAAACAATATTAGAATCCATTGTTTGTGGCACACCCGTAGTTAGTATCATTTGGGTGATGAGACAACCATATGGAATACCAATTCTTGGGTTAATGATCTGAGGTTCATTTATGATCTCGTTTTGAATTACTAAACCTAAATTGAATGCAATTCCTTTTCTAATACAATATAATATCTTTACATATAGGTGACCAATCTCAGATAAGTGCTTTGAAGGTAGGAAGTTATGACACACCATTTTGTCCAACACTCAATAAAAAGGAGTGAACTCACCTGAGATAAATAACATTTTAGTACTAAAACCAACATTGAGTGAACCCAAAAGTTTGGTTAACATATCTTCGCTAGAGATATTATACTATTCTAGTTTAAAATTAGGATCCCCAACATTCGTTGTGGACAAAAAATTATTGATTCTTTGAGCCAAGATGTCAACATTTTTGTTTTGTACAAAAATTTCGCAGCTTATAGATCATGGGTGACCGATTTTGGGGTTAATATTTGCATATAATTCATGAACTAGGGATGGAAAACATAATTTGATTGGTGTAAATAATGATTACCAACCTAGAGCCCTAATGGCTCGGGTAATTCCTAATTCATGAAATTCTATCCAGGTAATCCCACGTTCTAATAAAATTGGACATCTAGAGAAAGTAGTGTTATACCTTGATTTGGATTCATAATCCCACCATTGGAGGGAATGTGGGGTGGAGCACTGGGAGGTAGTTCACAACGTCTAGAAGTCATTATAAAAACCAAGACAAAATTCAAAAAGACAAAAATTCCTTTAATCTAAAAATTTACCTAAATTGTTGAAATTTTCCAACCAAAATGTATAACCAAGATAAGGAAATTTTTATTGGGAAGGGGTTGAAGAAAGAAGTTCAAAAAGGGTGTTTGTTTGGTGAGAAAATAAGGGAAAAAAGAGAGAAAATAGAGTTGATGATTTCTACCAAAAAAATGTGTAGAAAAAAAATTAATAGAAAAGTCAAGAAAAAATATAATTTATCTTTAATTGATCTATTTTTTAAATTTGTGAACTAAAAATACAAAGGATAAAACGAAACTAACCACTCCCACTGAAATATATTACAATACTCTTATCAAATTAATGTTAGAGTACTTTATTTAAAAAATTAATAATTTTACTTTTATATTCTGATATCATTTGGATATGCAAATTTGGGACAAATCAAAGGAATAAATTAGTTTTAAGAACATAGTTGTAGAAAGAAACTCATATTTAAAAGTTGCATGCAGAGAAAAAAAAAATCAATGACATGAAGACATTAAAATATAAGAAGCATCCTTTAAAATTAAAAAAAATGTTTTGATGGCAATCAAAAAATAGTGATGCATAAAGAAGTTCTAGAAAAATACATCAATTCTTTTTACGTCCCATTACTTGTAGTAATACTTGAAAAATATATTGCAACAAAAATTAGATACTTGTGCACTTATGACCTATTTTAAAATAAAAAAATTTTGCATCAAGCTTTGGTACTATTTTCGAGGAATATTAGCATTTTTAATTTTTTATTATCAAAAATCTTAAAATCTTTTGTTTTGTAAATGTGCATGTTTTGTTTTTATTTTTAATTTAAAAAATTTCAAAATTTTATGAAAATAAAAAAAATAATATTATCTTAGTTATTAATCCACTTTATATATTTTGAATAAAAAAATTTAAATCTTAAAACATTTGAAATATTTAAGATTTTATTAACTAACAAAAATTTAATTTTCTTTTCTTTATTTAATTATTAAATCAATTATTTTTCTTTTATTTTAAATTTTGATTATTTTGTTCAATATTTTTGTGTACAAACATGTAATATTCTTTATATACCCCATTAACTTGATGTAATTATTTATATAGCTTATATTATTGTATAATAAGTTGTATAATAAATTGTTTATATCATAAACTATTTGTATTATAAATGTTTTGTGACATACTTGTATATTTATTTTATTTTCTTTATTTATTCTAATTAACAGGTAATTTTTATTTTTATTTTCGTAGTTTATGTTAAGTAGAAAATCTTTAGAGTATTCTCTTACACCTTACATGAATAACATTAATAAATCTAAAAAACTGTCAAAAAAATCGGACATTGAAATCCAATAGCTTTTGATTGAACAAACTCTAGAAACCACACTTAGACTTTCCGTTTTAACCTACAAAGAAGGAGTATGCAAAGTCATTCATTGGCACTAATTGATTTCTATATATTTATGTTGGCTTAGAGAGCGATCATTTGGACATTTTAGAGGGTTTATTTTTATTTTTTATAATTAAGCTTGGAATAAAAATACTCAATTTTATTGTTACTATCTTTCTCAAGAGGTATAGTGCATGTGTACAAATATGTATATACAGCCATCAAGATACAAGGCTGCTTAACTATAAATCATAAAAATCACAAAATAAAACTGTCAAGTTGAGATGATCTAATAATGTGACAGAATGTGATTGAAGAAAACAATTGAGACTTGAGTCCAGTTATAATATCCACCATATTATGTCACTTGAGATGAATAGAAGTACTTAATTATAAAATTTGATTGAGTTGTGATAAAAGGAAAGAACTTGGAACATTCAATGAGGTTAATGGTAATGATAACTTGATATTTTCATCCAGTGATAACGCAGCCTGCAAAATACAACTTGACCAAAAACTAGAAGCCCAAGACAAGCTTCTATTGTGGCTTTTAGAAAAAGCAAATTACAACAAGCAAAAGAGCAGCATGTAATGGCAAATTAGAAGTTGTCATTTTGGTTCTTAATTATAGAGATTTTCTAATTAAAGGAAAAGGAAAGGGAAAAAAATACTTAAAATTGTTCAAACTGGGAGATTATAAGATGTTATTTATACAAGATCTTAGGCATTAATGTTACAACATTGGACCCAGATTATGAATTCAAATATACAAATTGTATATGCATTAATGCTTCTATTTTTAGTTGACCAAATCAACTCCTAATATAATTTAGTTTAATTGGTTTAAAATCTAATTGAACTGATTTAGTTCAAACTTTTTAATCGGAATAATTTGATCCCAGATCCTTTATTGGATCACTTCAGTGCTCAAGCTTTTGGTGTTTCGATTCTCATGCAATGTTAAAGGACTTACACTAAAGTCACGTAATTGGTCATATTAAAAAAATATTCTAAAATTATAAAAAATATCATTTTTAAAATTTTTAAGAATAAAAATAACAATCAATTTATATCGAACGAGATACAATTAAACGACATTTAACCTTCAACAAATCTAAATGATTATAATTTAATTTGAATAACTTTTAATTAAGTATCATTTGTGAAATATTTTTTTAATAATAAAAATATATAAAATAGACATAAAAAAATGTTATTTTGTAATTATAATAATGAAGAGTTATTTTTCAATGTAAATTTAAAATCCATCCAATTAGTAGCCGGGGATTTTCTTTGACGCAGAAAATTATTGAAAACTTTTTTTAAACACTTTTATTGCTGATTTTTCTTAAGATTAAATATATGAAATGTGAACGTAAATAATTTTAACGTAATAAAATTCATTAATTTTAAAATCTATATCATATTATCTTATTTATTTTTTAATAAAATAAGATAATAAAATGATAATAATTCAAATCTCATTTGTGACTCATAGATTTAAAATTTTAAAGTATATCATATTACTTTATTTAATTTTCAATAAAATAAGATAATAATAATTTAAAAATCTTATATTTAAACGAGAAGTAAAAATACAAAAAACAATTATATTATATTTTATAAAAAAAATAAAATAATAATTAAAAGGAATAAAACCCAATCCACTCTAATTCTAATAATAAAACCCATATCTGTTTTATAATAATAATACCGATTGGACGCAACTCTAATCCTATTAATAATACCCAATATAGCCAATCAAATTATAAAAATAAGAGAACCTGTAGGATATAATTCTAATAATTAAACCCAATAGAACTAACATTCAGCTGCCAAAAAAGAGCCTAAATTTACCAACGAAAGTCACTTGCTCTCTTTAAACTAGAATTATGGAGGCACTCCCACAAGGAGTACCTCTCCAAAAATAGGCGTATGCCGCTTATAGCGGCGCACACACGGTATTCTTTAGTAAAAGGCGAAAGAATAGTTCGCTATGTGTGCACCGCACGGCTCCGTGATTTAATTACTTACGCTGCTGGCTATTTTTATATGCACAAGACGAGAAAGCACGCCTATTCGTTTCCAATGTGGGACTTCACTACAAACTATATTTCCAATGATTGCGCAGCTTTGGTAAAATATAAATCCAAACTATATATTCTGAATTGAACTCATCAAGTAAGAAATGTAGTGTAATTTTCAATGGGATGTTTATAACAATCCAATGAATTAAAACTGATGACAAATAAAAATCTAAGATACAAAAAAGAGGCACATCATTATAATTATAATTACTTTATCTATAAACGACGCAAAACTATCATCACTCCAAAGGAGCAATTTTCTTGTTAACACTAACACAATTTGTAATTCCAATCAGCAATGAAATAGATTTTTGAAGTCCCTTAAAGATGAACCAGTTACAATCTTCTTGAATTCCTAAATTGCATTCGTAAGTTAAATGCTTAGCCACTCCCATTTCATGAGAAACACTCGTGTACTCTTTTTTCTTTGCCAATTGCATATGTTGGTAGTTTCTAATACATATCTCAAATAAATGTATGGATGAGAAACTAGTTCTAGTGTTGTCACCAAAATTTAAGAAAGTTTTAAAATTATTCTGAGCCAAGTCTATAGTTGTAAATGAGAGTGTAGTCAATATGTTGAACTTCTTTCATTACTCACAAGAAACATTATTTCACTTAGTGGGGCTAATTCCCACTTCTTAGAAGTTAATGTTGCAACATTGGGGTTAGATCATGAATTGAAATATAGAATGTTTTTTCATTAACGCTTTTGTAATCCATTATAATAATTGCTGAAGCACGTAATCTCAAAGAAGCATAAATTCATCTATATATTAATTATACTGTAGGATTTTTTTTAAATGCTTTATTTTCTTTTTTGCTGATTTTTCTTTAAAATACTTCAATAATGATATAGTTTTCTAAAATTGATCTGATAATTAAAAAGAGTACTCGTAGCTGAGTTTCACATGGTAGGATGTATCCAGTCTACCGTTTGTGTGAGTACTGTGTATTTAAAACTTTAGAAGATAAATCTTTAAATTTTTGAAGTTAATCATTATATTGCATCCCTCCTGATAAGTTAGCATATCTATAAATAACTCTTTGGTTATTTATTTTTTAGAAAGAATATCTTTAACTTCTCAGAATTGTTAGTAACTCTTAGGTAACGTTTGGTTCATGAAACAGAATCGAAAAGAAATTAAGAATGAGAATGAGAATACGAATTGAAAGAAAACAATTTTATTTGGTTTAATCATTGAAATCAAGAAAAAAATTAGTATTATAGTGTTTGGTTTACAATTATAATGGAATAGTAAACACTCTATATTATCGTAATATCCATATATTTAATAAAGTTTAAATAATATAATTTAATTATTAATTTTTCGTCAGAAAAAATACATTATTGAAATCATTATTTTTCTAAATAATTATTACTTAAAAATAAAATATATTATTAAAATTATTTTTTTTAAATAAAGTTTAGAGTTTTGATGTTTGGGATTTAGGATTTAAGGATTTGGGATTTGGGATTTGGGGTTTAAAGTTTAGAGTTTAGGGTTATATTTGTGGGTTAAAATTTAGGGTTAAAATTATTATTTTTCTAAATAGGGTTTAGGGTTTCAGGATTTGAGATTTGTGGTTTAGGGTTTAAAGTTATATTTGTGGGTTAAGGTTTAGGGTTTAAATTATTATTTTTTTAAATAGGGTTTTGGGATTTGGGGTTTAGGGTATAGGGTATAGGGTTAAAATTATTTTAAAAAAAATAGGGTTTATGGTTTTGGGGTTAGGGTTAAAAATATTATTTTTCTAAATATGATTTAGGGTTTTGAGATTTGGGATTTGGAATTTAGGGTTTAGGTTTTAGGATTTAGGGCTTAGGGTTTAGGGTTATATTTGGAGTTGGGGTAAAATTGAAAAAAAATTGAGATTGGAATGGAATCATGAAAAGGAATTCTTATTCATTCTCTTTTGGGAATCAATTCCTTTCCATTCTTACTTTTCTGCTCAACCAAATACAAAATTAAAAAGATTTAATTTTAATTTCCTTTCATTTCAGATAACCAAACATAAAGTTACTTCTCGCATTCTAGAAGATCATACATTATCATGATTTTTGATGATAGAGACATGGATAAAAAAACTAGGGTGAGGACAGAAAAACTAATACAACAGACCCAATGGGAAATTAGTCTATTTGGAATAGTCCAATTTAGTTTGCTATATAATTTGGTCTGATTTGATTTGTAAAAAAATTAAATTGTCCAATCCAAACTAAATCAAACCAAACCAAACCGTTTACACTCTTTTATACATATATTATATTAATACTTATTAAATTATGTGTTTCTTTATTTATCAAAACTAAAAATATCTATAAAGAAGTTAAACTAAAAACAAAAACCTAAAAAAAGTTTTAAAAAAATAAATTCTAAAAATAAATTCAATTAGTGAAATAAAAATTAAAAATAAAAACAATAAATAAATAAAAATATGAGAAAATAAAAATAAAAATTAATCTAATGGTTAGTGAAAAAAAGTTAGTAGAAAAATAAAAATTTAAACTAAATAAATTAATAAAAATAATTTTTGATTTTTTGTTTTTTAAATAAACTAATAATTAATGGAAAAATTGTAAAAAAATTCTTAGACAATGACACTAAAAACTAGATACGCTTGAAAACACACAAATAAAGTGATTATATTGTACAAGTGATAAATAATTTAAAAAAAAAGTTATGCATGATCAACCCCTAAATCGAAGCAACCTAGTCATAGTTGCTAGGTAATTCATTCTTCGCATTGAGTTCTAAAAAAGAGATTATTAAACTTCACAAGATTACAATTTTTAGTAATCTTTAAGGAAGACATCAATTTTACTTGTCATACTATCACAAAGTAATACATTACAACTTTGAATAAAAAAATATTAGTAAATACCATAGTTGAAATGAAAAAATAAAAGTTTATTTACTCCTAGGATAATCTAGTAACATATTAAAGTAGCATTAAACATATAATTGTAGTAAATTAGTTAATTGCTCCAATTCATATATGTATAGTCATAGAATTTAAATATAGAGTTGAAAGCATTAAAAGTCAAGGATTGAATATAAAAATTATCATAACATTTTAGTCATAGTGTACAACTTAGAAATTTCCCAAAATCACATTAAAAAAATTAGTTAAGTAGAATCTTAATTAAAATAAATATAAGATTGTTAAAAAATAAGAAATACTTGTTAATTGCCTCTTTGAATTCTATCTTGTCTCTAGCCTTATCTTTCTCTCTAGACCTAAATGTATTTTCTCTAAAACTTGTATCTACAATTGTTGAGTGCTTAATAGCATTAAATATTAAGTGATTTATTTACACTTTAATGCCAAAAATAAATTTATATTTGCATAAATTTATCATTATTTTAGCAAATTTATGTTTTCAAAATCACATGTATGTTTTCTTATTTTTTAGGTTACTTTTATACTATTATATGCATTTTTTTCTTTCCTGTTTATCAAGCACTTTGAAATTAGGCTTTTTGAAAGGCTTGGTTTTGATGCATATGGAAATTTAAATGATATCAGTATTAATTTTTCAATGATTCTGTGAATTAAAATGTGAAAAACCATGAAGAATTTTATTCCAATTCGCCATTCACGTTTATTGGAATGTATTAATTAAATTTTTATTTAAAATGATATTTTTTATTCAAATTGAGACCATGAATTACTTGGAAATTCAATTTTAAGAATTTTGATAAAAAGATAGCCAATTAACGTTGCCGGAATTGAGAGAAATGTTCGGGTCTCCAACTGGGTCATAATCGGGTCACGTTGACCCAACTGGAGGTTGAAGATGACTTGCTAGAAAAAGAGAAAAATGTGTTATTCTTAGGACTCAAACCCGAGTTTCCTGTAAGAGTGTTAAGCGCCTAAACTACTGGGCCACAACACATATTATGCTTAAATTATTTGTTTTGGTATTTGTATATATAAATTTTATAATTTATTATATATATGAAATTTGGTTAAATAATTTATGCATAATAAAATTAATTGTTAATGATTCTTTATGAATTTAATTTGTGGTTATATTATTTATTTTTGCTTGTATAATTTATTGTCATTTATTTATACATGTAATCTTAAGATAGATAATATTTGTACATTTGGAATTAAATTAATATTGTTTATGATTTTATGCAATTATTGAGCCTAATGATTTAGTTCATGTTTAAGTGATTCATATAGTTTAATTAATTAAAGAGTAGCCACAACATCTTTAATTAATTAAAACTATAATAAGGTTTATTTATTTAGAATCACATTTAGAAAAATAAATATTAATTGTGATTAATCATATGTGATATAATAAATCTTATTCCACATGAATTTATATTATATTTAGCGTGATCAATTAGGATAGAATATCAAATTATATTTTCTAATTTACCCACAAATATTAGGAAAATGAACATAATTTGATAGTTTTATTGTAAAGTTAAAATGAATTTAATTGAATTAGAATTTTAGCTCACAAGAAAGTTTTGTGTCACTAGATTCATATTTTTCCTTATTTACATTGGTAAAGAATTATTTTAATTTAGGTCTCAAATTTTAATAAACATATAATCTTTAATCGTAGCTTCACAAACAGTGAATTTCTTTGATATTTGTTGTGACATTTCCGAATCGAAATGAGATAATTATAAAGTATGGAATGAAAGAATTCTCCTTCATCTAGGGTGGATGGATATTGACTATACCATTAGAAAAAATGAACCACCTAAAATTATTGAAACCAACACTTCAACGAATATCATGCTTTATGAACAATGGGAGCGATCTAATCGCCTTTCTTAACGTGATGTTCATTAAGACTAAGATCTCTGCTGGTATTTGTGGTTCTTTTGATCAACATAACAATGTTTAAGATTTGTTAAAAGCCATTGATGATTAGTTCGTCAATTCAGATAAGGCTATGGAAAGCACCCTTATTATGAAGTTCTCTTCCTTAAGACTCACCCATGAGAAAGGTAAATTTCAAAACAAACATAAAAGGGAAAGGGATAGTTCCACCTCAAGTTGATGTTAAGAAAGAAGCCAAGTGTTTCTTTTGTAAAAAAAAAAAGGGACACATGAAGAAGGAATGTATCAAGTTCTAGAAAATGCTTGAGGGAAAAGGTAATCCAATCTCGTTTGTTTGTTATGAATCTAATATGGTTAATGTTAATATTAACACCTAGTGGATTGATTCTAGATCTACAATCCATGTTGCAAATTCCTTACAGGGTATGTGAAACCTACAGAAGCTAGCGGGAAGTGAATAATACATCTTATCTGGTAACAAGATGGGCTCACATATGGAGGTTTTAGGAACATGCAATTTGATTTTAAGTGGTGGTTTTGTTTTAGAATTATAAAAGACCTTTTATGTTCCAAGTTTTTCTAGAAACTTGATTTCGATTTCAAGACTTGTACCTTTTGGTTATTCCTTTCACTTTTCAGAAACATCTTTCAATTTATTTAATAAATCTGATTATGTTGGGAATGCTATTTTATCTTATGGTCTTTATTGCCGTAATTTACGAAATAATTCCATTCATAACGCTATGCATGTTCAAACTGGCACTGAAAAATGTATTATTGATGAGGACTCTTCTACATTATCGCATAGGAGATTAGGAAATATCTCCATAGAAAGATTTAAAATACTAGTGAAAGATGGGGGTTTTACTACCTTATATTTGATTGATTTTGAGACATCTGTGGACTATATTGAGGGAAATTAGACTAACAAGTCAAAGAAATGTGCCAATAGGAGTTCAAGCATATTAGAAATCATACATACTGATATATGTTGTCTAGAAATGGACATGCAAGGTAAAAAATATTGTATCACATTTATTGATGATTTTTCTCTATATATGTATCTCTGCATGCTTCATAGTAAGAGCAAAGCATTAAATGCCTTCAAGGACTTTAAGGTTGAAGTAGAGAAGCAATGTTGAAAGCAAATAAAGCTTATGATATCAAATAGATATGGTGAATATTATAGTAGATATACTAAGAATGGATAAGCGCCAAGTCCATTTGCTAAGTTTCTTCAAGAGCATGGGATAGTTGCCCAATACATTATACCTAGTTTACCAAACTATAATGGTATAGTAGAAAGAAGAAACCAAACATTAGTGGACATGGTACAGGGTATGCTTAGCTACTTTAATCTTCCTAAATCCTTATGGACTAAAAGCTTTAAAGACGATTGTGTTTATATTAAACCGAGTTCCAACCAAGGCTATCTCAAAGAGGCCATTTGAATTATAGAAAGGTTGGAAACCAAGTTTATGATATGCAGATTTGGGATGCTCATCTGAAGTGAGTATTTATAATCCATAAGAGAATAAGCTAGACCCAAAAACCATTAGTAGGTATTTCATTGGATATACCAAAAGATATAAGGGATATAGGTTTTATTGTCCATCTCATAGCACTAGGTTTGTGAAATCAAGAAATGCAAAATTTCTTGAGAATGACTTGATAGTGGGAGCGATTGATCCTAAGGCATTGGTCTTGAGAAAGATCATTCAGATGCTTAGTGTGTCACTTCAAGTAATGGATTGATCATTGTCATTAATAATGTGCCCCTAGTACAAATGCTTGTCGAAGAACCAATCCTAGAAGTACCACAAGTTATTGATCCTGATCCAGTAGATGATGAAGTTCAACAGATGCCTAAAGCTATTGAACAACTAGTTAAACAACATGATCATGCTCCTCAGGGGAATTTTGAAGCAACATTTAGAAGATCTACTAAAGTAAGGAAATCAATGATTTCTAGAGATTATATTATGTATCTACCAGAGTGTGAGGGTAGAGGTCCCACTATATCAAGCTCCTACTTGTAGAAGGGTTATGGGCTAACTACCCATGTCATGTTGGTTGGAGTTACATGTGACAATGGGGAAAATCTTTGACACTTATCGTATGCCTGGGTGAACCTTGTGCAATTTTCTAGTAAAGTAGGCTAGTAGTACCTCTGCCTACTAATTCACTAGGATAGCCTTCTTCCATCTAAATGGGATCCACACACTCTCTCGTGGGCTTCAAACATAACTCTATTAGACCCCTCACTAGCTATACATAAGAGCATAGTTTTGAATGTAGTCCTTCTATATAATTTATCATTATCAATCATGTATCGACCTACCTTAGCCTTAATTTCCTTCGCAAGCTTTTGGTCCTTGGGGAGGTCTCCTCTTTTTAGAAAGTCAAAGATTGGGGTGAACCATAAGCTTGTGGTAGCATCCATACTCTTAACTATTTTTTCAACCTTCTCTAAACTGGCCTTTGTTAGGATCGTTATTGATATCACCCATGTGCGATTGGCCTTTTGTACGAAAGTTAGTGTGGCCAAAACATGGGCATGACCATTCTCATTCCTAGCTATTTGCTTGATCTCAAAGTCCAACATTCTTGACAATTCTTTTGATCTATTAATATTGTTTATGTAAGGTGTGAGATGGTACCCCAAGGACCTCCTACCTCACATAAACTATTTAAAACAAAAATTAAAATCACTTATCAAATAGAAAAATAAAAAGATAACATAAATATAAAAGTATGTTACAAATAATTTATAATACAAACAATTTACGACAGAAGAAATTTACATGGATCTTAGGAGGCAATTGATCTTTAGGTTGACATGCAATTGTGGATGGATACATTAGAGTAAAATAAAGCATTGATCTTAGACCCATGATGTATAGAGATGAGGAATGATTTCTTGGCCATAACTAGATTTAGTCTAGCAAGACGAATGCATATGGAACCTTTCCTTGGCCTACCACATCCTGCCCAATAGTGGTACTTATGGCCTGCCATTTTCTGGCCAGTCACACTCATAACCGACCATTCTTCTGGCTGGTCAATCGCGTTCTTGTCTGATCATACCTCTTGGTCCTAACCTATCAAGCCAAATTGTGGTTTGGTCTTTGGATCATAAGTTAGCTCCATTGAGAGATTGATGTTTTTGAAGTTTGGGTTACGTTTAACTTGTTTCCATGGCCTTTTTTTAGCCCTTGTTGTGTTTGTTTGAAAGTTTTCTAAGTTAAGGGTGACTTGTTGGTCCAAGTGTTGCTTAGTTAAGCTCTTCGATCTATCAACCCTTTTACTTAGAGTACTTGAACTTGTTCAAGTGGTCCAAGCATGAGATAGTTTACAACTTAGGAAATTTTTAATTACCACTTTGTTGGAGACTTAACATCTCACTCATTGAAGACTTATAAGCCTAAGTATAGTGCATGAATTTAGTATAGTTAATGGACCTAAGGTGGCATGGGTTATAAGCCATGACACTTTTTTAGGGTCTATAGCCAACTTAAGGGTGATAGGAAACCTTATAGGCCATTCTTGGTGTTAGCTATGGCCTGGACCACATGGATAACATATTGATCTTCTAAAAATAATTTTATGGTATAGCCCTGAAAACATAGAGTTCACATGTTAGGATACCTTTTATTCATTATTTTGGCAACAGTTTATGCCTTGCTTGGATATCAAGATTTTTATTACACTCAATACTTCCCTGCAGTAGTCTGGGTGCTAGGGCGAGGGACTCATAAGTTAGGATTCTACTTCGCGGTAGCTTGGACCCGAGTGACACTACATGTGATCAAGGTGAATCCTTCAAGGTTACTGAACACATTCTACTTTCATTGATCTTTTGGCGGTCTAGATCTTAAGGCATAATACTCATCTATAGTGTATTGAAAAGAGCTTATTTCGCATGGCAAGGGTACATTCTCGACAAGATATTTAGGGCTACTCAATATTAGGATGGCATAGTTCTCAAGCCACGCCCCATTTTAAGGTCTAAGGCCAATTAAGTGATTGTTAGACCAAGTTAAGCTATGTTTCATGTAAGCTTTTACCTTAAGGTACAGTACTCACATGTAGGGTTGCTTCTTATTCCCTACTCATGGCAGAGTACAAGCTCTGGTTGGGTGTAGGGTACTAAGGGCTCTTGAATTTTTCAAGCCATGCAACTCAACCTTGTTTTCCATTTGATTGTGCACTTTATATTCTTTCAAGTCTTTTAAGTGTCTATCTTTGATTTGTAGAAAAATGTAGTTATCATAAGCACTTTCGAGTCTTGACTAATGGTAATATTTCTTAAAGTGTTTCACATCCCACATGTTTGGGACCTTGGATCCACCAAAGTTCTCTAGGTAATATGCATATTTTCCAATGACCTGCTTTTATTTTGTAAAGACCTTCCCATTTGGGGTCGAAGGTCCCTTCCCCTTTCTCTATGGTTGATTTCTTTGTTCATTTAAGTACCATATCACCTTCTTGGAATTACTTTGGGTTGAATGAGTGATTATAATGGTTGGCCATTCTTTATTTGTAGGTTTCTAACCTAATCTCACTTTGTTCCCTTTTTCTTCAAAAAGGTCTAGATTTAGGGCTAAGCCTTCATCATTATCCTCCAAGATCTTAACACTTGTTCTATAACTTAGAGGACTCAACAAATTCTTCTAAGTTATCATCATAATCAGTAACATCTATGCTAACATTCATTAACACTGTCAATATCAAAATGTTACTTGTTCATCTTGTATTCTCATTGTAAGCTTACCTTTTTATACATCAATGAGTACTCTTCCAATTGCTAAGAATGGAAGACCAAGTATGATAGGAATGTTGTGGTCCCCTTTCATGTCTAGTACAATGAAATCCTCCATAAAGATAAACTTTATAACTTTTATTATCACATCTTCTACCACACCTTAATGTCACGACCTTATTTTTCAAGTAGCGATCGTGCGGCACTTAGCACCGTCCGTTGCACTAAGCCTGCCTTTGAATCCGAATGAAACTCCAAAGAGACTAGAAAAAGTTTGCAAAGAATGCTTTGTATTGCTCTAGAGAGAGTTTATCTTACAATTTCCCAAGATTTCCCAAGATGAATACAAATGAAGACCAATGGGTCTATTTATAGTGTGGCTCTAAGCTTAAGAGTATGCCACCACTTTCTAGAGTCTTCCTAGTCTAGAATGTACAAGAGAGTTCTAGATTTATGTACAATATGCCACAAGGATCTAGGACCTTCTAACCAACTCTAAAGTCTTCTAGATTTGTCTAGTTCCTTCATGCACCTTCCGGGATGTTCTAGAATATTCCAGCCCATTCTAGCACTCTCCAGCGTGCTCTAGAACATTCTAAGGTCTTCTAGCTTGAGTTGAGTCCATCCAACTCTAGCTCTTTCTAGACATCTCTAGGAAACTCTAGAACTTTCCTTGTAGAATAGCCTAGATCCTTTAGGCAACCATCATTTGTTTGGATTTTTAGGGACAATTTGAGCGGGACGTGACACCCTCTCCCACTCAAGTTCGCAACGCCCTCGTCGCGCCTTCAAGCTTGAACCTTTCTATGTCATCTTTGAATTGCCACAAAGAGTCCTCAAGTTCCCAGCTTGCTTCTACATCCGGAGCATTCTTCCATTTGACCAAGTATTCCCGATAACTTGGTACACCTCTACGTCGGATTAGGTGATCCGCCAAGATTGAGTCCACTTCCTTGTCAAAGGAGGTTACCACTGCGGTAGGTGCCCTCTTGGATTCTCCTCGACTCATGTCTTCCTTGTCTCCATGATAAGGTTTTAGCATGCTTACATGAAAGACCGGATAAATTTTGAGCTTTGGAGGGAGTTGCAGCTTGTATGACACCTTACCGACTTTCTTGAGGACTGGAAATGGTCCTTCATACCTCCGCACTAACCCCTTATGAACCTTCCGTAAGGACTTAAACTGTTGGGGCAATAGTTTTATAAGGACCAAATCACCTTCATGAAATTCCACCATCCTCCTTTTCTTGTCAACCCATTTCTTCATCTTTTTAAACGCTTTATTCAAGTAGGCTCAGGCCAACTCAGCTTGTTCATGCCACACCTTGGCAAATTTGAAGGCAGCAGGACTCTTTCCTTCATAACTCGTGGCCAAGGCATGAGGAGTCATGGGTTGCTGCCCCATGACGATCTCAAAGGGACTCTTTGCGGTAGACTCACTCTGTTGTAAATTGTAAGAGAATTGGGCTACATCCAACAACTTTGCCCAATCGTGTTGGTTGGCACTAACAAAGTGCCTAAGATACAACTCCAACAATGCATTGACACGCTCTATTTGTCCATCACTTTGTGGATGAAAGCTTGTAGAGAAGTTCAAGTCTGATCCCAACAGCTTGAACAATTCCGTCCAAAATTTGCTAGTAAATCGTGGGTCTCGGTCACTCACGATATTGGATGGAATCCCCCAATTCTTCACAACATTCTTGAGGAACAAACGTGCCGTCTCATCTGTCGTGCAGTCCGTTGAGGCAGGTATGAATGTTGCATATTTGCTGAAGCGGTCAATGACGACAATGATGCTGCCAAAGCCCTCTGATTTTGGCAGACAAGTGATGAAATCCATAGAGACATTTTCCCATGGTCTCTCTGGAATAGGCAGCGGCTCTAGCAAACCTCCGGGTGCATGCTGCTCTATCTTGTCCGGTTGGCACACAAGACAAGTCCATACATAAGCTTCCACATCGTCCCGAAGTTGAGGCCAATAGTAGATTGACTTGATCAAAGCAAGGGTGCGCCTCATTCCTGGGTGTCCAGCCCATAACGAATCATGGCACTCCTTGATAAGCTCTTTCCTTAAGCTCCCCCACTTCGGCACAAAGACACGATTCTGCTTGGCATAGAGTAGTCCGTCACTCAGCCAAAATCGCCTTGTCTTCCCTTCCTTGATGAGGGCAAGGAGGTTTTGAGCAAGGGCATCATGCTCTAACCCTTCTTTGATCCTTTCTAGTAAAGGACTACTTGGCCTACTCAAGGCTTCTAGCTCCGTCTTTCCACTTGGTGGGTCAACCACCACGCTTCCGTTGCATACCTATGATTTTTCCACCTGATCAAGGCTCATTGTTGGTGGTCTTGTGTCGAGTTCCAACTCGACTTCATGGTCCACCTCCCTCCTTGGGGGTAACCATTGGGGCGAGGCCTCATGCATCACCCCATGGGACTTATCTAGGATAGCTTGCACTTCCGTTGGCAAGCTAGGCTTTGGTGATGCCTCAAACATCACCTCATGGGACTTATCTGAGACAACTTGCACTTCCGTCAGCAAGCTTAGCTTTGGTGGCTCCTCATCATTGTACTCTTTTGAGATGGTCAGGTAACTCTCTCTGTCCCTCTTCAATCCCCTTTTGAATTGAAGTGCCGAGAGAGGTTGGGTTGTATGTTTGGTGGTCCTGTCCGTCGGTACCACACAAGCCTTCGAACCATGCATAATACACATAGAGTTTGAACATGGCACCAAGAAAGCTCTTACCTGGTCCAAGAACTCCATGTCGAATACTATTGAGTAGTCATCCATAGGCGCCACTGATAAGTCCACTTGGCCAGTCTAAGCACCAAGACTGACCTTAACTCCACGAGAAACTCCATGCAATGGTAGTGCTGCCGAGTTAACCGCTTTGAGAGATCCCCCTCCATTGACAACCTTCAGGCCGAGTCTTTTTGCTTCTTCCACTGAAACAAAATTGTTAGATGCACCTGTGTCGACCAAAGCCTTGACGATCTTCCCGTTGATGGCTGCATCTACATACATCAAGCCTTTGGGGGTCTTTGGGGCACTCTGCAATGCACCAAGTAGGCGCAAAGAACCCATCTTTGCACCTTCGTCCGACTCACCTCCATCTTGATCATGTGTGGAGGCTACTAAGGCACTCAATGCCTTTCTTTTCGGACATTCACGTGCCCAATACGGTCCGTCACAAATGAAACACGTCACACGGGGCTTCGAGGCATTCCGATCCTCCTTCTCCTTCCCCTTATCTCGTGGCTTGAATGAGGAGCTGTCTTTATGATTCTTAGGTCCCTGACTTTTACCGTGGCTTCCCCCACTCTTTCCTCCAACAAACTTCTTATCTGTGGCTTTGGAGCTCTCTTTGTTTGTAGAGTAATCAATAAAGTTTTCCGTAGTCGCAATGGCCGAAGATAGATCTTGGACACCACGTCGCTTGAGCTCAAGGTTAGCCCACGATTGGAGACCGTCCATAAACATGAATAGGGCATCCTTGTCAGATGTGTCGGGGACTTCTAGCAACAAGGTTGTGAACTCCTTCACGTAGTCCCTTATGCTACCTATTTGCTTCAATCGCCGCAATCGGCCCTTTGCCTTCTCCTCAGCATTAACGGGGAAGAACTGCATTTTGAATTCCCTTTTGAAGTCATCAAAGGTATCAATTGTGCAAACCCCTCGTTGCACATCTCCATGCCTCCGTCTCCACCACAACATCGTAGTGTCGGATAAATACATGGCTGCAGTTCGGATCTTGTTGGCATGGTCCGTTATGCCAGTAGCCTCAAAGTATTGTTCCAGCCCCCATAGGAAGTTCTCAACTTCCCTAGCATTCCTAACACCATTAAAGGTCTTAGGCTTGGGAACGTCCACCCTCTTAGCCTCAATGACGGTAGTTGCCCTAGTCCTCGCGGCCATAGCCCGCTTACATAGAGCTAGATCACCACCCATATCCTCCATTCTAAGCAACACATTAGCAAGTTCTCTTTGGACAAGATCCCTTACCTTGGCAAGTTCCACCTTTAACCCATCAATCTCTTGCCTTAATCCACCATCTAGCCCGTTGAGGGATATCTTAACCGCTGCATGGATCTTCACATCCTCGGTCTCTAAGCCATTGCAACGTTCCTCCAAGTTGTCCACCCGATCGAATAGCTCTCCTAGGCTGTCCTGTGCACTCCCAACTCGTGCTTCCAAGTTGAACAACAATTAAAGCCCAGAAAATTTATCCCAAAATTAGGACTAAGGCAAAACCTAACCCTTATTTTATGTTTTAATTGTTTATGGTTTCGCCCTTTGCTTGGGTTTTCTTTCTTGTTATTTAATATGGCAAGTCAACAAGCTCGTCTTGCACCAACTCTTGATATGATGCGCCCCCCCTCCCACCCAACGTTAACCGAGTCATCCCCCGACTACTCAGAGTAGGGGTTCCTGAGCCTTCTTCCAGCCAGAGGTCTAATTAGGTCAAGGGTAAACTGAAGCTATGCTGGCTAGCCTTCTTTGTTGCTTCCAGGATGCTGAAAACGATATTAAGGTGGAGAAAATACTGATTATTGGAGTCAACAAAAGGATTTATGGCACAATCAGAGGCACCATAGTTGGTCAGCTCTTCAACTTTCTGGAGTTTATTAGGAATCCTGAAGGCCAGGCCCAACTTTCTTACTGAGCGTTTGTCGAAGAGGGAAGCTGGTACCTTTTATGCGCAAGGTATTTAATGGATATCCAAGTTTGAGGCTCAGCGGAATGACTACATCAATGCTATTACTGATGCCCGCACCCACCATGAAAGAATCATTGATGATCTTGAACTATGGCTTAGGAATGCAAAGGCCGCAAAAGAGCAGGCATTAAATGAGATCCCCTAACAATTCTAGCCCGTTGATCACTACATAACTATGACCAATTCTGAGTTGAATCGTGCAGCTTTGGGCTAAATATGTTGTTGAATGTGGGCAGCAGAACTCGCAGCCTCAACCTTTGAATGAGGAGAATTTGAAGTAACTAGTTATGTCTTTACATAGACGTTATCAAGCAAAGACATAATGT
Source organism: Hippophae tibetana (assembly GCA_037013495.1). NCBI lineage: Eukaryota > Viridiplantae > Streptophyta > Magnoliopsida > Rosales > Elaeagnaceae > Hippophae > Hippophae tibetana. The sequence goes on along the minus strand of CM072802.1, from coordinate 39,622,504 downwards.
CACAACCTTAAATTTCAAGTAACAATTGTGCGACACTTAATACCGTCTGTTGCACTAAGTTTGTTTTTAAATCCGAATGAAACACTCAAAAGAGACTAGAAAAAGAGTTTGTAAAGAATATCTTGTATTGCTCTAGTGAGAAATTATCTTATAATTTTTTAAGATTTCCCAAGATCCCAAATGATGACCAATAGGTTTATTTATAGTGTGACTCCAAGCTTAAGGCTATGCCACAACTTTTTATATCCTTATATGTCTAAAATGTACAAGAGTGTTCTAGTTTTATCTACAACATACCACAAGATTCTAGGACTTTTTAGCTAACTCTAGAGTCTTCTAGCCAACTCTAGAGTCTTCTAGGTTTGTATAGTTTCTTCATGCAAGTCCTAGGATGTTTCATAAGCTTTTAGAGACTTCTACATCCTTCATGAACCATCCAACACATTCTAGAATATTTTAGCCCCTTCTAGCACCTTCAAGCACATGCTAGTATACTCTGGAGCATTCTAGAGTCTTCAAGGCTTGAGTTGAGTTCGTCCAACTCTAGTTTTTTCTAGACATCTCTAGGCCACGTTAGAACTTTCTCATGTAAAAAAGTCTATATCCTTTAGGTAAGCACCATTTCTTTGGATTTTATGGGACATTTTGAGCGGGACGTAACACCCTTCCCTACTCAAGTTCGTGATGCCCTCGTCGCGCCTTCAATCTTGAACCTCTCTAAGTAATCTTTGAATTTCCACAAAGAGTCTTCAGGTTTCCAACTTGCCTCTATATCCGGGGCATTCTTCCAATTGACCAAGTATTCCCGATAACTTGGTACACCCCTATGCCAGATTAGGCGGTCTGCCAAGTTAGAGTCCACTTCTCTGTCAAAGAAGGTTACTACTACAGTAGGTGCCCTTTTTGATTCTCCATGACTTATGTCATCCTCGTCTCTACGATAAGGCTTCAACATGCTTACATGAAAAACTAGATAGATTTTAAGCTTCAAAGGGAGTTGTAATTTGTAGGACACCTTATCGACTTGCTTGAGCACTGGAAATGACCCTTTATACTTCTGCACCAACCTCTTATGAACCTTCTGTAGAGATTTGAATTGTTGGGGCAATAATTTAACAAGGACCAAATCTCATTCCTGAAATTCCACCATCCTCTTTTTCTTGTCAACCCACTTCTTCATCTTCTTAGATGCCTTGTTTAAATAGGCTCGGGCTAACTCAGATTTCTCATGCCATGCCTTGGCAAACTTGAAAGCAGAAGGACTCTTCCCTTCATATTTTATGGCCAAAGCATAAGAAGTCATGAGTTGCTGCCCCATGATGATCTTGAAGGGACTCATTCCTCTGTAAGTTATAAGAAAATTGGGCTACATCCAACAACTTAGCCCAATCATGTTGGTTGGCACTAACAAAGTGCCTGAGGTAGAGCTTCAATAATGCATTGGCACGTTTTGTTTGTCCATCACTCTGTGGATGAAAACTTGTCGAGAAGTTCAAGTCTGATCCCAATAACTTGAACAATTTCGTCCAAAACTTCCCAGTAAATCGTGGGTCTAGATCACTCACGATATTGGATGGATTTCCCCAATGCTTCACAACGTGATTGAGGAACAACCATGTCGTCTCATCCGTAGTGCAATCTGCTGAGGCAGGTGTGAATGTTGCATACTTGCTTAAGCGGTCTATGATTACAATGATGCTGCCAAAGCCCTCTGATTTTGGCAAGCAAGTGATGAAGTCTATAGAGACACTTTCCCATGGTTTATCTGGGATAGGCAGCGGCTCTAGCAAACCTCCGGGTGCATGTTGCTTTGTCTTGTCCTGTTGGCATACAAGACAAGTCCTCACATAGGCTTCAACATCATCCCATAGTTAAGGCCAATAGTAAATTGACTTAATCAAAGCAAGGGTACGTTTCATTCTTGAGTGTCCAGCCCATAGCGAATCGTGGCACTCCTTGATGAAATCTTTCCTTAAGTTCCCCCACTTCGACACAAAGATGCGATTTTGCTTGGCGTAGAATAGTTCGTCACTCAGCCAAAATCGCCTTGTCTTTCCTTCCTTGATGAGGGCAAGGAGGTTTTGAGCCAGGGAATCATGCTCAAGCCCTTCTTTGATCCTTTCCATTAAGGGACTGCTTGGTCTACTCAAGGCTGCTAACTCCACCTTTCGACTTAGCGCATCAGCCACACGTTACTTTCGTTGTGACACTTTGATTTTGCCATTTGATAAGGACTTATTGCTGGTGGTCTTATACCATGTTCCAACTCAACTTCGTGGTCCACCTCCCTCTTTGGAGGTAACCGTTTGGGTGACGCCTCAGGCATCACATCATGGAACCTAATAAGACAACTTGCACTTCCATCGGCAAGCTTGGCTTTGGAAACTCCTCCTCGTCATCGTATTCCTTTAAGATAGCCAAATAACTCTCTCCGTCCCTCTTCAATCCCTTCCTGAATTGAAGTCCTGAGAGAGATTGGGTGGTAGGTCTGGTGGTCCTCTCCGTTGGTACCACACAAGTCTTCAATCCATCCATGATGCACATAGAGTTTGAGCATGGCATAAGGAAAACTCTAACCTGGTCCAAGAACTCCATGCCGAATACTACCGAGAAGTCATCCATAGTTGCCACTGATAAGTCCACTTGGCCAGTCCAAGCATCAAGACTGACCTTAACTCCATGAGAAACTCCTTAGAGAGGTAGTGCTACCGAGTTAACTGCTTTGAGAGATCCTCCTCCATTGATAACCTTAAGGCCGAGTCTCTTTGCTTCCTCCAATGAAACAAAGTTATGAGATGCATCTATGTCAACCAAAGCTTTGGTGACCTTCTCGTTGATGGTTGCATCTACGAAAATCAAGCCTTTGGGGGTCTTTGAGGCGTTCTCCAATGCACCAAGTAGGCGCAAAGAACCCATTTTTGCACCTTTGTCCGTCTCACCTCCATCTTGGTCATACGTGGAGGCAACTAAGGCACTCAACGCCTTCCTTTTTGGACATTCACGTGCCTAATGCAGCCCGTCATATATGAACACGGGGCTTTGAGGCATCACGATCCTCCCTTTCTTTCCCCGTATCTCATGATTTAAACGAGGAGTATTCTTTATGATTTTTGGGACCCTGACTTTTAGCATGGCCTCCCCCACTCTTTCCTCCACCAAAATTCCTATATGTGGCCTTTGAGCTCTTTTTGTTTTTGGAGTAATCAATAAGGCTTTCTGTAACTGCAATGGCCGAAGATAAATCTTGGACACCACGTCGCTTGAGTTCTAGGTTAGCCTATGATTGGAGACCATCTATGAACAAGAATAATGCATCCTTGTCTGATGTGCCAGGGACTTCTAGTAACAAGGTTGTGAATTCCTTCACATAGTCCCTTATGCTACTTGTTTGTTTTAACTGTCGCAATCGGTCCATTGCCTCCTCTTCAGCATTTATAGGGAAGAATTAGGTTTTGAACTCCCTTTTGAAATCATCAAAGGTTTCAATTGTTCATACCCCTCGTTGCACATCACTATGCCTTCGTCTCCACCATAGCATAGCAGTGTCGGACAAGTACATGATAGTTGTTCAGATCTTGCTGGCATTGTCCGTTATGCCAGTAGCCTTAAAATATTGTTCAAGCCCCTATAGGAAGTTCTCAACTTCCCTAGCGTTCCTAGCACCATTGAAGGTCTTTGTCTTAGGAACATCCACCTTCTTGGATTCAATGATGGTGGTTATGCTAGTTCATGTGGCCATAGCCTATTTACAAAGAGCTAGGTCACCACTCATATCCTCCACTCTAAGCAACACATTAGCAATTTCTCTTTGGACAAGATCCCTTACCTTGGAAAGTTCGGCCTTCAACCCATCCATCTCTTGCCTTAACACACCATCTAGCTCATTGAGGGACATCTTGACCGCTACATAGATCTCCACATCCTTGACCTCCAAGCCGTTGCAACGTTCCTCTAAGTTTTTCACCTGGTCGAACAACTCCCCTAAGTTGTCTTGTGCACTCCCAACACGTGCTTCTAAGCTAGAAAGCATGTCTTTCGACTTGGCTCGAGACTCCTTTGGTGGTTTTCGAACTTCCTTACACCCATATTCCATTGGTGGAACATCCACACTTGGTGTAGCTGGGACACTGTTCTTCATTATGCCAAGGAGAGTAATGCTTCAACCTAAAGCTCTGATACCAACTGTCACGACCTTAAATTTCAAGTAGCGATCGTGCGATACTTAGCACCATCCGTTGCACTAAGCTTTCCTTTAAACCCAAATGAAACATTCCAAAGAGACTAGAAAGAGATTTTATAAAGAATGCATTGTATTGCTCTAGAGAGAGATTATTTTACAATTTCCCAAGATCCCAAGATGAATACAAATGAAGACCAATAGGTATATTTATAGTGTGGATCTAAGCTTAAGGCTATGCCACAACTTTCTAGATCCTTCTATGTCTAGAATGTACAAGAGTGTTCTAGTTTTATCTACAACATGCCATAAGGTTCTAGGACTTTCTAGCCAACTCTAGAGTCTTCTAGGTTTGCCTAGTTCCTTCATGCAAGTTCTATGATGTTTTGTAAGCTTCTAGAGAGTTCAGACATCCTTCATGAACCATCCAGTAGATTCTAGAATATTTCAACCCCTTCTAGCACCTTCAAGCACATGCTAGTATACTCTGGAGCATTCTAAAGTCTTTAAGGCTTGAGTTGAGTCCTTCCAACTCAAGCCTTTTCTAGACATCTCTAGGCCACTCTAGAACTTTCTCATGTAGAAAAGTCTAGATCCTTTAGGCAAGCACCATTTCTTTGGATTTTACGAGAAATTTTGAGCAGGACGTAACAATAAGCCCACCTTCATTGCTACTGGTAATAACTGCATAGAGTTGGAGACCTATGTCAACATAAGGATAGGGTAGTTCGACCAACATAGGGATGTCAGGGCAGCCAAGCGTTTTGAGGCCTCCTAGAAAGAGTGGGTGTACAAGCAGTTGTGGTACCACCAAGTGAATTACCAATTGGAGCAGGTCCGGCGGTTACCAATAGGCAAGCTACCAACGACAACCCAATGCTCCTCTTCGATACCATTGTTGTCGACGTTGGAGGCCACGGAGTTGAGACGAAACCAGTAACTGGGACACATAATCTTCCCAACCCTGTCACGACAACTGGTGATGCAAGCATTCCATCCGAATCTGATGTTATCTCACCCCCGCTTACTGTTAAAGTAATTGAAAGACTTGAAAACATATGGAATTGGGAGAAAACAATCTACTAATTCTTAGAACAAATCGAACTAATATATAACCTTGAAGAACAAACTGAAAACAAGAGAAGATAACTACCCACCAACAATGTGGTGTGACTAAATCAAAAACTAATTATCCTTTGATAATAGCACCCTAACAATTAACCAAAATGCTGAGAAAACGATCACTAACACATACAAGGTCTCATATCATTTATGGTCCTCAACCATAGGGGGATACCAGTCACCAAGAAGAGGTTGGAAGCAGGTGTGAGGAAGTTGATTTGGGGAGGGGGTTGTCAACTGATATGTTGAATCAGCTATGTATCGCGGTGGTGATTGTTTTGCAGATGCCATGCGACAGCTAGCAGATCCAAGCAGTCTTACCTGAGAGATATCTTCACTGCTGCATCATCAACCTTGAGCAAGCCAGGCCCACTCTTCAGCTTCCTTCCTACCTGTCGATGCCTGATGGTTTTGATGTGTGTAGAATGAAGCATTTTAATCATGATGCAACCTGTAGTCTTTTTCTGTTTTCTTTTGGTTGTAAACTTAAACTTTGGTTTGAACAATTTACTTTCTGATTTTATGTCGACTGTTTATAATGATTATGCTGATGGTAGGATTGATGAGAACGGCTTGCCCTTCTTTACAGGGAGGTTAGGTTTTAGAAGCAAACTCATGCCTTTTGATGATGCTGTTGGAAAATTCGAGGGGAAACCCTCTTGGTCAATGGATCGTAATGCTTGACGCATTGGAGCAGGCAGCGTCTTCGCCTCTATATAATGTTTTATTTAATATTTCTTATTCACAGTTAGATAACAGCCTTTTTATTTAAAAAAAAAACAATCAAGTGTCAAACAAAGCAATATTATAACATATATTATCCAACTAAGGATAAATTTGGAAATCAAGGTAAATGTTTTTTCCACTAACTAAAGATAAATTGATACAATAATTTATAAAGCAAGGAAATTAAGCTGCCTCTCCATCAACCATTGTATACCAAGTAAACTTTTATTGATAACCAAATTTTGTTCCCCTCAAAATGATTATGCTTACGCGGTATATGTCTCTTATTACCACCTATCACCATTGAGTTGCTACCACTTAATAGCATATTCATTCTAATTTCTGCCTAATTACAGATTTGTCTTTGGCTTGCCACTACCAGAAACACGCCTTGTCACTGACCTCATGGTCACAAATTCCTCGGCTGAAGAAGGGTGTATTCCCACCTACAATAATTAGGTAGCTTTCAGAAAGTGTAATAATGCAACAAATTATGCCATGTTAAGGAGAAAACTAGTTTCAAGTGGAACGAAAATCATTATCAAGGACATCGGATTTTTTTTTTCATATAAAAAATAATTTTAATATTTTCTTCCCCATTTTCAACCAAGAGCTCAGAAGTGAGGAGCATTGAGGTAGTTACTCATATTCAACCGTACAGTCTCACCGAGGAAGGAAAACTCACCGTGCTGTCAAATTGTGCCTTTGTTGCTCCACACTTCACTGCAATTGCAATACCCTGAAAGATACCAGATCAAATTAAAGATGGAACATAATCGAGACAAAAAGAAATCTTTTTTTTTCAAAATAAGAAAAAAATGTAAGTAAGCACGAGGTGCATTGCAACCCAAAGATTAGCAAAGTAAAATTGCTTAATGGTCTGCTTTGAGGGATCACTCCTAATTTTATCTTCCCGCTCCCATCCACTCCCAAGGGAGACTATCTTGTAGAGGTTCTTGGATAATGGGATGATGTATTCTATTAATTATGTAAAATGTCAGATTTTAACCCTTTAATGAGGCTCCCAACAGAGACCAAGATTAATATCACCATGATCATTGGGTTTTCTAGATTTAGTGAGGAAGTTGATATCACTAACTTAGGATTAAATGTTAAATTCACCTAATTAATTCAATTCATGCTAAAGATTCTTTTTTGTTTGTTTTGTTAATTTAGTCATTTAATTATTTATTTTATTTTATTAGTTTAGTATTTTTAAGAAAATAAGTAAAGAATTTAAAACGACTGCAATTCCACAAAAGATCAACCTCGTAGTAAACTTCTCGCTAGTCTATTAATGATTCGTGCTCTTGTGAATATTTACAATTTGCAATATCATAAATGAAACCCAATATAGCACAACTGTTTAAAATTTATAGGTACTGCAGGTCAATGAATACCTGCATAATTTCAGCAGCATCTGGGCCGCACATGGATGCCCCAATAACTTTATCTGTCTCAGCATCAACGACGAGCTTC